>CAKKNE010000003.1:2692758-5385517 GCA_918797485.1 Pelagomonas calceolata | reverse complement strand
CTAACCCTAACCCTAACCCTAACCCTAACCCTAACCCTAACCCTAACCCTAACCCTAACCCTAACCCTAACCCTAACCCTAACCCTAACCCTAACCCTAACCCTAACCCTAACCCTAACCCTAACCCTAACCCTAACCCTAACCCTAACCCTAACCCTAACCCTAACCCTAACCCTAACCCTAACCCTAACCCTAACCCTAACCCTAACCCTAACCCTAACCCTAACCCCTAACCCTAACCCTAACCCTAACCCTAACCCTAACCCTAACCCTAACCCTAACCCTAACCCTAACCCTAACCCTAACCCCTAACCCTAACCCCTAACCCTAACCCTAACCCCTAACCCTAACCCCTAACCCTAACCCCTAACCCAATCCTAACCTCCATCTAACCCAATCCGAAGCCCTGCTAACCCGCATCCTGGCCTGAAAACCCAGTGCTAACCCGGATCCTTGGTCTCACAGAGCTGGTTCCTTCGGAGTTGATGTGCGAACCCGGATCCTTGGTCTCACAGAGCTGGTTCCTTCGGAGTTGATGTGCTAACCTTGGAGCTGGTTCCTTCGGAGTTGATGAGGTGCGAACCTGGATCCTTGGTCTCAAGATGCTGCTCGAGTTGTGCTGCGAACCTGGATCCTAGAACCCACGCGACTCAACAAAGCTCGGCTCGTGAACAAAGCTCGGCTCGTGACGCAGCCTTCAGCCGAAGGACCACCGAAGAATCGCGCCAGAAACAGAGAAAGCTAGACTGTACCCAACTTACTACACGCGCACCACAAGAGAACCACGCCGACGTCAGAGTCCGAGATTGAGCAAAATTGAGGTCTTTCTGTGAGAGAAGGTCCTTGATGATCGCGCGGGACTTGTGTTTGTCGCCTTTCGTACCATACAATAGTAAGTTGAAATGGTAATAGTAATGAGGTGAAGACGATAGAGTGTGTAGCTCCGGACTTCCCCGGCAGCGTAGTGTAGTCGTCTAACGAAATAGTTTCTCCCATGTTTGATGGGGTTTGTGACGGGGAATTGCGTCCGTCAATAAAAGGTGACTCAGGATGATAATAGTTAGGAGTGAGAGGCGACTTCCCCCTACTAAGGGGATATCGGAGTACCCTAGGATGGGAAGTAGCCTAGGCGGGTAATACAAGTACGGGTTGTGCTTGAATACGTCTCAGTTGAACCTTGGGATCCTACTAGACGTGTATTTCCATTGCAGCGACGGCGGGCGATGGCTGCCCGTATTCGTCTTTAAAGTAGTACGTTACGTGAGCAGGGTGGTAATCCGAGACGAAGTAGCCGGGAGAGACCGGTAACTTTTTTTACTAGGGAGGAATAAATTTCGATTTTCGGAAAGTAGTTATAGTGTTACACAACAGACGCGCGCGCGGTTCATTTGTATAAGAAAGTGCTCGTCGTTTTGGCGTGGTGGCGTTGAATCACCTTGGAGCGCGGCTCCTCGCCTTTGGTCGTCTCGCGAACGAACGAGGCGGACTTCCGGTCGTCATCCAGCCAGCGCTTCACTATCGGCGTGAAGTCGATCTCGTGAAGCTCAGGGAGATTCATGGTGTTGAACACAAGATCATCGAAGGACTCCTCCCCTAATTATTTTTTTAATAGAGGCCTAGAGAGCCCTCCCCGGAGTATTTATTTTCACTTTTGGCACCAGACCGGTAACTTTTTTTTCTCGATTACCACCCTGCGCGCCGCCCGCCCGAATCGGATCATCAGGGAAAATCCTAGAGGAAAAACTATCACAAACACCTCCTAACCCCGACCAGCAATACTACACACCATTTTACCCCCCACACTCGCGAGCCGCGAGCGCGGTCACCGGTGTTTGTGCCCGCGCGGGCGGAAAATGCCCGTCTTCGACCCAAGCTGCCGGCTCGGCGGGGTCTCGCACGGCGCCACGCCGCCATCGCGCCGCGGCTCGCGCTGCGCGTGCGCCGTGCGCGCGTCGTCGAGCGCGAGCGCGTAGCCGTAGAGGTCGCGGTCGAAACCGTTGAGCGCCTCGAGGTCCGCGACGACGGCGGCGGCGTCGGGCGCGAGCCGGGGCGCAAGGCGCCGCCGCGCCGCGTCGTCGCCTGCGCGCGCCGCCGCGTTCGCGCCTCGTCGCCATAAGTGTCGCGCGCGCGCACAAAGAAAATAGAGAAGAAGTGGCGCGCGGGCCGGCGCCCCGCAGCGTCGCCCGCAGCGGCGCGTCGTGGCCCAGCGCGCGCCGCAGCAGCGCCGTGTGATTGGGCCACGTCGCGCGTTCGACGACGAAGATCGCGTCGAAGCGCTCGAGCGCTGCGCGCGCGCGAGAGAGAGCCGCCGCGTCGACGGCCGCCGCGGCGCCCGCGGCGTTCCAGCCGGCCAGCGCCTTCGTGAAGTAGTTCTGCACCTCGACGTAGACGTTGCCGGGATTCCGCCGCGCGAAGTCGCGCTTCCACGGGCTGTCGTCCTTCCACTCGTCGACCCACGCGCGCAGCGTCCGGAGGCCCGCGGGGTCGTGCAGAATGCCGTCGTGCCAGCCGACGTGCTCGTACCAGTACATGCTAAGGACGCGGCGAATGGGGTCGCGCACGGACACGACCGTGATGATCGACCGCAGGCCGAGGAACATGGGGTCGATCGACAGGCCCTCGGTCTCCCAGTACGCGACGCGGTGCCGCCGCGCCGCTTCCTGCAGTGCCGCGCGCAGCGTCGTGCCCGCCGCCTTGCGCGCGTGGTAGAGGTAGAAGCCGCCGGCGCCCGCCGCCAGGCACCGCTGCTTGCGCGCGAGCCGGGCGCCCCAGGCCGCCTCGCGGCGGCCGACGGCGGGCGCGGCGCCGGATCCAGCAAAGGCGAGGCCTGCGAGCATGAAACTCGTGGCAGCCAAACGCGGGGCAGCCATACGCTCTTGTATGGACGCGTGCAAGCCCAGACAGCTTCCTCGTCACGTATTCGCCCGGACGATCACAGCGCTACGGCGGCTCCAGCGCCGCACTCGCTATGCATGCATGTGCGCACTGCTGCAGCGGTCAGGTAGCTAAAATATAGTCTTGCTTGCCACTGCGCGACGCGTCGTCCCGCAAGGCCAGGACAGACAAGCAGCTACACGCCACACCAAGAGGACGATGCGTGGCGTCCGATTACTCGCGGCTGCCTTGGTCGCGGCCGACGGCCTCCAGGGGCGCCAAACGCCGCGCCGCGCGTCGTGCCGCGTCCGGGCCGGCGCGGGCTTCGGCGCGCCCAAAAAGGCAGGCACCACGAAAGCGCGGCGAAAACGGCCGCGGCCGCCGCCGCGCGCGGCGCCGGCGCGGCCCGCGCTCGACAAGTGGGGCCTTCCCGTGGCGGAGCCCGAGGACGAGGACGCGCCGCGGGACCTCGGGGCGCGGAAGGTGTCGCTGGAGGCGCCGCCCGTGGCCGTCGCCACCGCGGGCGCGGCCCTGGCGCACGCCAAGGCGCATCCCGTCGATCTCGGCGACCCGCGCCTCGCCGTGCTCCACCTCGACCCGCCCGTCTACCGCGTCCAGGGCTTCCTCTCGACGGAGGAGTGCGCCGCGCTCATCGCCCTGACGGCGTCGGGCCGGTGCCGCGAGATGCCCAAGGCCGCGGGCACCTTCGCCGCCGGCGAGGCGCCGCGGCGGACGTCGACCACGTGGTACGCCCGCTACCGCGAGCCCGCCTGCGCGCCCCTGCTGCGGCGCGCGCGCGCGCTGTTCCGCGGCGTTCCGTTCGCGCACTTCGAGGAGCTCCAGCTCGCGCGGTACCTGCCCGGCGAGCGGTTCAGGTGGCACGAAGACGCCGTGCCGCCGTCGCTCCTCCGCGGCGGCGACGGCGGCCAGCGCGTCGCGACGCTCCTCGTCTACCTCAGCGGCGACGGCGACGAAGCACAGGGCGGCGCCACGTGTTTCCGCGACCTCGGCGCGCCGCCGCCGCTCCGCGTGGCGCCGGTCGCCGGCGACGCGCTCCTGTTCTTTCCCGCGTTTCATCTTAGCGGCCGCCCGGACGACCGCACCGTCCACGCCGCCGAGCCCGCGAAAGCCGAGAAGTGGGTCTCCCAGCTCTGGCTCCACGAGGGGCCCTACCCGCCGTGCATCCTCGACGATAATCCGCACCTCGAGTAACGTGCAAGCCCGTCGCGTCGATAGCGCAAGGGGGGTTCGGATCCGTCTTCCGCTCACGTACAGGGTGGTAATCGAGAAAAAAAAGTTACCGGTCTGGTGCCAAAAGTGAAAATAAATACTCCGGGGAGGGCTCTCTAGGCCTCTATTAAAAAAATAATTAGGGGAGGAGTCCTTCGATGATCTTGTGTTCAACACCATGAATCTCCCTGAGCTTCACGAGATCGACTTCACGCCGATAGTGAAGCGCTGGCTGGATGACGACCGGAAGTCCGCCTCGTTCGTTCGCGAGACGACCAAAGGCGAGGAGCCGCGCTCCAAGGTGATTCAACGCCACCACGCCAAAACGACGAGCACTTTCTTATACAAATGAACCGCGCGCGCGTCTGTTGTGTAACACTATAACTACTTTCCGAAAATCGAAATTTATTCCTCCCTAGTAGGAAAAGTTACCGGTCTCTCCCGGCTACTTCGTCTCGGATTACCACCCTGCCGGCGCGAGGTTTGGGCCTCGGCGTGTTGTTCCCTCTTTTGTTTTACCGCGCAAGACTGAGAATACTCTATGCAGTTACCTTATTGCTATTTCGAATGCTCTAGTTTGGCATTTTGACTGAGTAGGGAGAAGATACTTAAGAGCTACTAGTAAGTAAAAACTTAAAAACGGAGGGCAGCCAGCCCCGAGCGAGGCTCCAGTGCGGAAAGTAGTTCCCCCACTGGTGTGCTAAGTACATTAATTAGTCGTCGATTGAAATGATTTCGGGTTCGGTGAGGTCTGTCACGGCGGCTGCGCGGCGCCGACCCGCGAGGAGAGCGCGTATGTCGGCGACTGGCGGAATTGCGTTGCGGCGGCGCCGCGCGCGCGGCGGCGCCGCGGTGCTCGCACGGGGGGGCGGCGCGCGTGGACGCGGCCCCCGCTCGGCGGGCGACGGCGGCGCGCGCAGGGGCCCGTCGGGCCGCGTCCGACGCCAGCGCGATCGCCGTGCCTCCCAGTCCTCGCGTTCGGCGGCACGCACGGCGCCGATCCTCGCCTCGATGGCGTTGTCGACGATGTGGACGGGCGCGAGGACCGCGAGCGGCGGCACGGCCGCGCGGCACTCCGGACACTCGCGCTTCGTGGCGAGCCACCGGACGAGGCACTCGCCGCAGGCCGCGTGGCCGCACGGCAGGCAGTGGCACGCGGCGATGACGCCCGAGCAGATGCAGCACTCGTAGTCGGCCTCGACGTCGCCGTCGGACGCGGCGCGCGGCCGCTTCGTCCCCGACGCCGTCTGGCCCTCGTTGGCCGCCGGCGGCGCGCGCCGCTCGACGCGATACGCAAAGTCTGCCTCCTCCTTGACGAAACTCACCGCGTCGCCGGCCCGCAGCTCGACGCGCGCGCCGCGCGCCGCCGGCACGCCGTTGACCGTGACGAGCTTGTCGTCGCGGCACAGCGGCACGACGTAGGCGCGACCCGCCTCGGCGATCAGCCTCGCGTGTCGCCGCGAGATGAACGCCGCGTTCAGCTGGATTTGGGCCCCGGCACTGCGTCCGACCGTGACCTCACCCGACGCCGGGAGCCGGATGAGGGGGCGCGTGCCCGCGAGTTGGGGCACCAGCGCGAACGTCGTTCCCGCCATTTATCGAACGCAAGCGGCGCCACCGGCGCCACCAGGCGCGCGGCGCGCAAAAGGTGCAAACCTGTTTACGGTACCGTAGGAGGTACGGTACCGTTAGCAAGAGTATGTCGCAGCGTTATGTAAAGTAGCAGGGTGTTAGCTAACCAGCCAAGGGCTGGCTAGACCTGACTACGAGAGTGTTTTATAGTGAACTGTTGTTACACCGTAGTGCTTTTGACACTCGATGTATAGACTCAAATATTAGAGAGTGGGAGATACATATCTAGGGTAGGAAGGGCTAGTAGGTTTCTCTCTCTACTCCCCCTGGGCGCGAGCGTCCATTAGATGCCTTTCTACTAGAGAATGTATCAACTCAGTCTATTCACTGACAAAATCCATGTGACAAGTGATAGGCTTCATGTGCAACAGATTTCTTCTTGAAATGAATATCCGTAAAATACCTTTGTTGGATCCTTCTCGTCCTTTTTCGGAAAGTAGGCTCGTCGGCGGCAACCCGGACTTCACCAACGCGCCCGGGCACGGCGACGACGACGCACGCTTCTACGACCGGCAGCAAGCTTACGTACACGCTCGCGGGGGATAGCTCCCCCGTCACCCCTCTAGGCGCGCGCCCCCGCAACCCGAATTGACTATAGCTACACGTATTTATATGGCTACACATATATATATATATATGTTTAAAGCGCACCGGCGCGCGCGTCACATTCAGCTCTGCGGGGTAGGTTTTAGACCACACCAATTTGAGGACATAATAAAACGCAGCATGTCTGGCGCCGAGAGCCTCTCCTTCGGCGGCCAGTTCCGCATAAGCCTGCCTCGCGTCGGGCCGGCCAGCGCGCGCCGGCCGGCGCCGAGCTCGCGCGTGGCGTCGTTCCTCTTCGCCGAGGAATCGCCCGCGGCGCCGCCCGCGCCCGCGGTGGGCGCGCCGCGCCGGAGCGAGCGGCCCGGCCGCCGGCCGCCGGCGCGGGCGCCGGCGGCGCGCGGCGTCGCGGCGCGCCTCGACTTCGACGGCGCGGCCGACGAGGCCGCCGCCGCGTCGCCGCGGGCGGCCGCAGCCTCAGCCTGGGCGGGAGCGCAGACGCCGCGGGCGGAGGCGCGCACGACGCCGCGCGCGGAGACGGTCCGCGTGCCGTCGCGCGGCGAGGAGCCGCGCCTCGACTGGTCGCCGGCGGTCGGCGCCGCGTCGCCGGAGTTCGACGACGACGCGCCCGTGAAGCGCCGGCCGGTGCCCGACCCCGCGGCGTTCGGCGACGCGGCCGCGGCCGCGTCGAGTCCGCGTTCGTCGCCGCCCGAGCGCGAGCCCGCGTGGCGCCGCCGCGCGGCGGCGGTGGCCGCGGTGAGCGCCGCGGCCGAGGCCGGCGCCCATGCGAGAGCGACGGGCGCGGTGGCCGACGCGCGCGCGCGGAGGAGCGCGCCGCGCGCCGCGCCGCCCCCGCGCGTCGCGTCGTCGCTCGACGCGACCAAGGTCCTCGTCGACGCGGCGCTCGACGCGCACGACAGGCCGGCGTGGGTCCGCGCGGCCGCGGCCGCCGACGACGCGGCGGCGGCCGCCGCGTCGGACGCGTCGACGGACGACGCCGCCGAGGAACCCCGCCCGCCGCGCCCCGCGCCGCCGAAGCGGCGCCGGACGCGCCACGCCGCCAGCGACGCGCCGCGCCGCGACGTCCGGCTCGCGCGCGACTTCGTCCTCGACGGCCGGTGCGGCCGCGGCGCGTTCTCGGACGTCTGGACCGCGACGTCGACGGTCGACGGCGAGCGCTACGCGATCAAGGTCGCGCGGCGCCCGTTCCGGTCGCGGCGCGCGCGCGAGGCGGCGCTCGCGGAGTGCGAGGCGCTGCGGGCGCTGCGGGGCGCGCCGAACGTGATCGCGTTCCACCTCGCGTGGCAGGAGGGCGGCCACCTCCACGCGCAGCTCGAGCTCTGCGCCCTGGGCAGCGTCGCGCAGATCGTCTCGAGGAACGGAGACGCGCCCGAGGCGCCGCACCTCTGGAAGCTGCCCGGCGCGGCGCGGGAAGGATCGCCCGATTCGACATCGCGTCGCTCGCCCCGAGCTTGTCGTGTCTCGCGCGCAGGCTTGGCGACGTCGGCGACGCACTCGCGCACGTCCACGCGCGCGGTTACGTCCACCGCGACGTCAAGCCGGGCAACGTCCTCGTCGATGCGCAGGGGCAGCTGAAGCTCGGCGACTTTGGGTCTGTTGCCACGGTCGGCGCCGCACCGAGCGACGGCGCCGAAGGCGACGCGCGCTACCTCGCGCCCGAGTGCGTGCGGCGCGGACGTCAGCCGCGGCCCGGCGGGAAGCTTCGATCGAGATGGCTCGTTTTCCTGCGGCCATGGAACAGCGTGGTCTCGCGCGCAGGTGCTTCCAGTCGAACTATCGGCCCCAGTCGCACGTCGACGTGTTCGCGCTCGGCGCGTCCGCGTACGAACTCGCGACGGCGGCGCCGCTCGCCGCCGCCGGCGCGGCGTGGCAGGCGCTCCGCGCAGACGCGGCGCCGCCGCTGCCACCGCGCCGCTCGCGCGCGCTCGACGCGCGCGTCCGCGCGTGCCTCGCGCGCGACGCTGCGCGCCGCCCGCGCCCCGCCGCGCTGGCCGCCGACCCCGACGTGGCGACCGCGCGTGGCGCCGCAACGTGCTGGCGCGATTTCGCACGCGCCGCCGACGCGTCTCGCTTGCCGCCGCCTGCGCCCCGCGCGGTCGCCACGCCCGGCGGGCCGGACCGCCGCGCCGCGCCGTCGTCTTCTTCCTGGGCGGGGTAAGGAGACCTCCACATGCAGCTACTCAGAGGGGGGAGGGTAGCCTTCCCTCTTGCGAACGTCCTCGATTTCTACTTTATCAGATGCCGCGGCGCCCTCTAGTGGCGCCCTAGGTTGCAAGTAACTCCCCTGGGACCAGACCCAGGGATTATTAGCCCCTGGTGCCGCAGGCCTGGCTTTATTACTCGGGTGAGTGCCCGTTAGACGGGTTATTCACCCCAGGAGCTTTATAGAGGGGTAGGGGAGGGGCACATAGGCCCTCGCTCCGAGCGTGGGGGCCCTTATCAAATTTCGTGAGCGAGCCGTCATTTTGTTCGTACGACGGGATCATGTCGGCCGCAATGTCGATGTCGGCCGTGATCATTCGCCCGCCCATCCATACGACTAAATCCTTTATCAGACTGATCTGATGCCGACAGTCACTCATAGTCATTCATAGTGACTCCTCCTCGAAAAACGGTTGCTGCTTTTGGCAAAACCCGAAAATTAAGGCGTACAGGTTTTGCGCTTAGGTGTAAGTTTTAGACGCGTGAAACGCGTAGGTTTGAGTTTGAGGACGGATTCTCCAACCCCGGCCAACCCCCCATCCAGGATCTCCAGGCCTGGCCTTGGCAGGTGGACCTTGACTGGCGCGGGGCAACAGACAACTCATGCGGTCTTAGTTTAGCGCAATTTACGCTGTCTGTAGGCGTTCGCGGCGGAATGCTCACGCCGAGGCAGCCCCATCTTGCAAAAATAATGACGGCCTGCGTCGCCGCAATTTATCCCTGGCGCTTCCTGGTAGCAGCGGTCCCCACTTGTGACCCGGACGCATGCGCTGCTCTCCGCGACGACGACTTTTGGCCGCGGCGCGAGGCGCCGCCGACGTGGTGTAGGGGCAACGACGTCAAGGGACGGTGGGAGGATGTTGCGGCGGGCGGCTGGACTGCGGCCGCTCGCCGCTGCTACGCCGCGGCGCTCGAACCCACGAATCTGTGCAGCCGGTTCGTGGCCGGCGAGGAGATGTGCGTCACGAAGCACAACGGCGAGATCCCGTGCGAGTGGACGGACTCGGATCGCGAACGACGCGCGAGAGAGGACAAGGCGACCTACGTCCTTGCACGGCCGCGGGTCCCGGTGTCTGGTCCGAGCGGGTATTCTCGGGCCGAGCGTTCGCATCCGCAGGTGCCGGATCGCGAGCCCCTTCGACGCGCTGCGAATCGCCGCACGACAACGGTGGAAATTTATTTTCATGGGCGACAGCGTCGCCCTCGGTTTGTCCGCGGCCGCGTCGTGGCACTACGACGCGCTCCGCTGCTCGGGCACGGCGGAGGCGGATGCGACGAGACCCGTCGGGGTGCCGCTGCACGTCGTGCCGTTGGACGGAGAGGTTCTCGATTATTCCCTGCAGAAACTCCAAAACCACCCGAACGCGACGCTACTCGTGCAGATCGGCCTGTGGTACAACTGGAACGCCTCGAAGACAACATGTCGAGAGGACGGCGTCATCTTCGCGCCTGAGGTCTTCTTCCAACCGTGGAACGAGTCGATCGCCGCAATCGACGCCCTGGCCGCGCGCGCCGCGGCGCGCGCAACGACGGCACGGCCCAATAAAAAGTACAAACGAGAGGTGTACTATGCGCTTCTCCGGGCCGACGTGCCGACCTACGGAGTTGGAGAGGACCGGGACCAATGCACGTTTGCCGCCGCGCTCGTGCGCCTCGCCGTGTACCTACGCACGCGCAGTCCCCAGCGCCACGTCGTCTTCCTGACGCACAGCCCGCAGCACACAGTCGGGGGCGCGCGGCTCCGCGACTTCGCCACGCTGAACACGGCGGGCGCGTGGCGGGATCGAGTCGCCAAACACGTCGTTCTCCGGCTCCTACCGCACGCGAGGTTCGTCCACACGCACCTGCTCCTCGCCGATCGGCGATACTCGCACAACTTCGGCGACCGGGGCCAGATGGACCAGACGCATTGGTGCTGGAATGCGCGCGCTCCCGTCGAGGCCCTGGCGGTGGCGCTCACGGCAGCGCTGCCGGTGTACCCGCATCCGTCCCGAGAGCCGTCCTGAGCCCACTGCAGTACGGGGCTGATAGGGGCTAGTAGTAAAACTTCATCCGAGTCGGATGCCAGTGTTTTAAGTTCGACTTATGTTACTGGTCAAGGTTATCAAACTTCTTCTGATGTTGATAGCAATATTACTGGACCTGCGTTTGCTAATGTGTCTGCTTAGAGTGCCTGCTGATCGATTGCCTGGCTGGGGGGAAATCGGGTTTTGTCGGCAAAAAGGGGCGCATGGTTATGACCCATTTTTATCAACGAAATGTGTTCCGATCGTGTCTGAAAATTTTCGCTCGCCTTAGAGCGAAAATCTTGCATATATGAGCGAAAACAGGTCATTTTGGTGTAAAACTTGAAATGGACATAACTATTTCATCATCAGTGAGCCGCGCGCGCGTCTGTTGTATATTACTTATAACTACTTTCCGAAAATCGAAATTTATTCCTCCCTAGTAGGAAGAGTTACCGGTCTCTCCCGGCTACTTCGTCTCGGATTGCCACCCTGGACTCCCTGCGGGCCGGGGCCCCCTGTGCCATCTACCTGTGCCAGTGAACACCGCCAATGCTTGAACCCTCGAAGCGCTCCAACGCCCTCGGTCCTGATTTTTTATGTCGTTCCCCAGTCAGATCGTACCTATCGAAAATCCGTATGCAGGGTGAGCCCCCTGGGCCGGCCAGGCCCGAGAACGGGTGGTGCCCGCGGCAATTAGCAGGAGGATAGATTACATCAGGCCCCGGGCGCCCGACGGTACGTCGCGGTCGAGAGGAAGTAAACGCGGTCGTCGCCGGCGGGAATCCGCGCGACGCGCCACCTGGCGTCGACAGCGGCGCCGGCGGGCAGCACGCCGTTGTCGACGCGAACGCCGCAAGCGTCGTCGACGAACGGGCCGAGGCGGATGTGGCGTAGCGCGAGGCCCGCGGCCGCGTCGCCGGCGACGGCCTTGTAGACTGCCTCCTTGAGCGAGAAGAAGAGCGCCGCGCGGACGCGCACGTCGACGACGCCGCGCAGCGAGGCGTAGGCGCGGCGCTCGTCGGCGCGAACGACGCGGCGCGCGAGGCGCGCGGCGCCGGCGCGCGGCTCGCGCGCGCGCTCGACGTCGACGCCGACGCCGCCCGCGCGCGGCGCGGCCTCGGCCGCGCGCGCGAGCGCTACGGCAAGCGGCCGCTTGTGCGAGACGGACGCGACCGCGCCGGGGGGCGCGCGCGGCGCGCCGGTCGCTAATCGAAGCAAGGGCTCCGGGCCGGCGGCGACGCCGGCCGCCGCGGCCGCGCGCCGTAGCGCGAGGCGCCCGCCCCAGAAGTCGCGCGCGGCAGGTTCCGAGAAGGCGTTGTCGAGGGGAAACGCGACTTCGGCCGGCGCCAGCTCGGCGAGGACCGGCGACCCGGCTGGCGGCGCGCGCGCGCGCTCGACGCCGACGCCTTGCGGCATCGCGACGCCCACGATGCGGCCGGCACCGGGCACGTCGAGGTCGAGCACCGTCGCCCACGCGCCGTCGCCGCCGGCGCGGCGCGCCGACACGCGCCGCCTCGCGCGCGACGAACGAACGCCGCAGCTAGTGCGGACCTCTAGGCAGCGCACGCCGCAGCTCGCGGCCAGCGCGAGCGTCGAGAGGCCGGTTTTTGTGGGTGTGAGCATGCAGTCTGGAGCCGTCTGGGGGACCAGGCAAGTTGCAATTTAGAGATGATGCTCCGCCGCGGAGCATGGAGGCGAATTGGGGGCGTCCGTAGGTACCACGGTACCTGCGGCAGGTAACCGTACCTGGTACTCGGTACCGGTACTGCGGTAGCTAGATTTTTGGCGGATGGCATAGAGGTGGCATAGCCATAGCGATGCATAATGCGGTCGTCCACGCGGGCGACTGGGAGCTGCGCGTGCGCGCCGGCCCGATGCTGCGGTCCGCGGAGACGCGGAGCCTCTGCGCGTCGTGGTTCGCGCCGCGGCGGCCGTGGTGCGTCGCCGGGCCCGGCCCGCCGGCCGACTGTCCGTGCGGCGCGCTCGACCTGTGCGGCGTGGCCGCGCACGTGCCCGAGGCCGTGCACGGACGGTCGTTCGTCGAGGCCGTGCACGCGCCGACGGGCGCGCGCGTCGCAATCGACGCCCTCCACGCGCTGCGCGGCTGGGCGGCCCTGTCGGCTTCGCGCGACGCCGCCGGCGCGTTCGCCAGGTGCGAGCG
This sequence comes from Pelagomonas calceolata, assembly GCA_918797485.1. Taxonomy (NCBI): domain Eukaryota; class Pelagophyceae; order Pelagomonadales; family Pelagomonadaceae; genus Pelagomonas; species Pelagomonas calceolata. The sequence goes on along the minus strand of CAKKNE010000003.1, from coordinate 5,372,845 downwards.
GTCGCCGTTCTGGGCGCAGGAAGAGGCGGCGGCCGTCGCGCGCGCGCGGCGCGGCGCCGGCGGGGCCAGCGAGGCCGACGACGCGCGCGCGCGGCCGGCGCCGGCGTGGGACTGGACGTTCGAGACCGACTACGGCGGGACGCTGGGCCGCGCCGGCGACGGGGCGCCGGACGGGAGCCGCGTCGCGGAGGCCGTGGAGCGCGCGCTGAGAGAGCGGCTCTGGGCGCCGGAGAAACGGCCCCCGCGCGGCGCTCCGGCGGCGGCGCCCGCGTGGGTCGAGGACGCGGCGGCGACGGCCGCCGCGTCGCGCGAGGCCGTCGAAGCGGCGTGGCGCGCCGACCCGGTCGAGTACCGGACCCGCGTCCCGCTCTTCGAGGACGCGTTGCACGACGGCGGCCTCTCGGCGCTCGACTGCTCGGTGGCGACGACGCGGCGCACGTGGTTCCTCGTGCTCCGGCAGACGATCGTCGTGCTCGGGCGCTTCGCGCGCGTCCGCGACGTGACGTTTTTCTTCGACGGCCGCGTGTGCTACCGAACCAAGACCGAGCGCGTCGCTGCCGCCCCGCGCGCGATCGACCTCCGGCGCCTCGCGCCCTCGCTCCGCGCGGCTTCGTGGCCGTTCGCCGGCGCCGTCGCCGAGCGCCTCGACGTCGACGGGCGCGCCGTCGCCGCCCCACGCGCGCCGCCGCGCGCCGAGCCAGCGCCGCCCGCGGCGCTGGCCGCGCGCGCGGCGCCCGACGACGACGGCGACGCCGCGCCCGGCGCGCCCGCGGCGGCGGCCGCCGCGGGCGACGCCGTCGTCGTGGCGCTCGCCGTCGACGGCGCGCTCAAGGTCGCGCGGTTTCCGCGCGGCGGCGGCGCCGTCGCGGCGGCGCGCGACGCCGGAGCGCGCTGCGCGGCGACGGCCGTCGCGCGCGGCGGCGCCGTCGTCGCCGCGACGGTCGACGGCGGCGCGGAGCTGTACGAGCTCGGCGGCGACGGGCGCCTCGCGCGGACGCGGACGCTCCTCGCGCGCGCGCCGGCGGGCCTACGTCTGGGCGCCGGCCCGCTCGTCGCCGCGTCGGGCGCGCGCGTCGCGCTCGCGCGCGGCGGCGAGCTGCACCTGCTCGCGCCGCCGGACGGCGCCGCGGCGACGGCGCGGCCGCGCGCGCGTCTTGACGGCGACGTGCCAGACGGGGGCCGGGTCACGGCGCTCTGCTGCCGTCGCGGCGTCGTCGCGGCGACGTTCGCGCGCGGAGCGGTGGCGGCGTGGACCGCGGCGACGGGCGCGACGACGCCGTCCGCGCGGCGCGACGGCGCGCGCGGCGCGACGGCGGTGGCAGCCGCGTCCTGGACCTGCGTTCGCGGCCCCGGCGCGAAGTCCGTCCGCGCGGTCGCGCCGTCCGGCGCGCTCGCGACCGTCGGCGGCTTGAGGGGAGTCGCGCGGGCCGTCGCCGTCCGCGACCGCGGCGACCGCTGCCTCGTGGCCGTCGCCGCCGCGGACGAGGTCGTCGTCTGGGCGCTCGACCGACGCGCGCCCGTCGTCGACCCCGTGGCGCGACGGCGCTGCCTCAGGTGCGCCGCGCCCGCCGCTGTCGTCGCCGTCGCCCTCGGCGCCGCGTTCGTCGCGGCCGTCGACGTCCGAGGCGGCGTCTCGTGTTTCGACCTCGCGCGGCTCGACGGCGACGACGGTCGCGCGGCGGGCCCGCACGACGCGACGCCCGCGTTCCGCCTCGACCGCGACGACGTCGTCGACGCCGTGTGCCCCGAGGACGACGCCACCGCGCTCGCCGCGGCGACGCGCGCGTCCGTCGCGCTGCTCGTCCGCGACGCGAGGCTCGCACCACGGAGCGCTTGAGGTTTGTGTGTGTGGTAAAATTAAGAGAAGTGCGATTTTCCCCCCGCGGGACGCGGGCGGCGGAGCCTCCTCGGAGGCGCGACCGGAGTCTAGTTATAGATTCAAGCCCCCGGGCCTATATTTATGTGCCTAGTTGTTTCAGAAGGTTTGGGATAAACCTGCCTAAAGTTCTGGTTGGTGATATGAATGAAGTATATCACTGGCAAACGGTTCACATTGACTCCGACGATCGGTTAGTGGTATTCACTGAGATCCATTTCAAGTTCCGAGTCTTAGATATGTATCTCCCACTCTCTAATATTTGAGTCTATACATCGAGTGTCAAAAGCACTACGGTGTAACAACAGTTCACTATAAAACACTCTCGTAGTCAGGTCTAGCCAGCCCTCGGCTGGTTAGCTAACACCCTGCTACTTTACATAACGCTGCGACATACTCTTGATACACGGTACCTACGGTACTTGCTGGTACCAGTGGTACCTACGGTACCGCAGTACCGCGTACTGCGACCTGTCTCAACTAATAAATAAATTATTAATTGCGGTTCCGGGCAGCACGTGGGCGGCACCACCGCGGCGATGGACCCGCCCCCGAACGCGCCCCGCTCTCCCAACGGGCGGGACTTCGCCGCGCGCGCCGAGGGCGAGCGCATGGTCCTCAAGAACACGCCAATGGGCCGGGCGCCCCAGGTCAAGCGCGAGATGCGGGAGGAGGACGCCAGCAGCGGAGGCGGTCCCGCGACCGCCACGCGGAGCGGCCAGGCGAAGCGGGCCGCGCGCGCGGCGGACGGCGGCGCGGCGAGTCTACCGCCGGACGCCGCGCGCGCGCCACTCGCCGCGCCGCCGTCCGCCGCGCGGGCGCCGCCGGCACGCGGGGCAGCGATGCTGCGCGGCGCCGCCGTCGACATAAAATACCGTCCGCCGCGCAGGGCGCCCGTTGGCGGGAAGTGGACGGAGGAGGAAGATCGTCGTTTGAGGGAGATCGTCGAGACATTCGGCGCGAAGAACTGGAAGCGGCTCGCGATGCTGCTGGGCACCGTCCGGTCCGACGTCCAGTGCCTCCACCGCTGGAACAAGGTCTTGCGGCCGGGCCTCAGCAAGGGGCCGTGGGCGGCCGTGTGGAAACCAACCGGCGAGTCAGCTTCGCAAACGCAGTTACGGAGACGACGGCGCGTCGACGGCGTGAAGCGCCTGGAATTTGAGATCCACACAGGTGGACGGCGGCCGAGGACCGCGTCGTCCGCGACATGGTGCTGCGCCACGGCGCGGGGAACATCAAGTGGAGCGTGATCGCGGCGCAGCTGCCGGGGCGCATCGGCAAGCAGTGTCGCGAGCGGTGGTTCAACCACCTCGACCCCGACATCAAAAAGGGCGACTGGACGCCCGACGAGGACGCGGTCCTCTTCGAGACGCAGCGCGTCCGCGGCAGGGCGGCGGAATCAAAAACTTCAAGGTGCCGAAGGACCGCGTTCTGGCCGAGACGGCGCGCGTCGCGAAGAATTCTCGATTCGCTGGTTCATTCCGCAGGTCCACGGCAACCGCTGGAGCGAGATCGCCAAGCTCCTGCCCGGCCGGACCGAAAACGCCGTCAAGAACCGCTGGAACTCGTCCGCGCGGAAGCGATGGCTCCGCGACCGCGGCCTCCCGGACGACGCGCCGCCCCCGGCGTCGGCGGCGCCCGCGGCGGCGGCCGCCGGGGCGCACGCGCGCGCTTCCTCGACGCGCGCCGCCGCGGCGCTCCGCCCGCCCGCGCTCGCGCTGGGGTTCGACGACGTCGACGTGGGCGGCGCGTCGTCGCTGATGAGCTCGCCAGTCGCTGACCGCGCGGGACGTCGCGCGCATTCGGGGGGGGGGGGGGGGCGTCGTCGCTGCCTTTCGGGGGACGTCGTCCGCGCAGGTCACGGAGCTCCTCGACGTCGACCGCGCGGGCGGGCTCGGCGAGCAGGGTCTGCTGGCGGCGACGTCGGATATCCTCGCGTCGTTCGACGCGGACGCGGACGCGGCGACGCGCGGCGGCGAGGCGCGCGGCGGCGACGACGACTTTGGCATCGACTTTTCGCCGCGCGTGGCCGACGCCGACGCGGACTTCGCGGGCGCGGTCACGCTCCTGTCCACGGACTCGTTCGCGCGCGACACGCCGACGGGGACGCCGCGCGCCGCCGCGCCTCGCGACGCGGGCACCGACGGCGTTCCCTGCGCACCGCGCGAGGCCGAGTTGCGCCGCGCCGCGAGCGCCGCCGTCGCGGCGGCGGCGGCGGGGGAGCAGGACGTGCCGCTGTCGCTGCTCCCGTACTTCCGCTTTCTCAACGAGCGGGGTCAGGCGTCCATCATGAACCAGCTCGTGGCCCAGTTCTCGCGGACGTCGATCGAAGGCACGCCCCCGGTCGTGCCGCCGCTGCCCGCGCCCGGGCCCGCTGCCCCGCGACCGGGATTTCCACCGCCGTCGTTGACGTATTTGCCGCGGTCGCTCATCCCCATACCTCTTGGCGTCCCGATGGTACCGGGGCTGCCGCAACAAACCCTCGGTGCCTTGCCAGGCCAGCCTTGCGTCCCGTTTGGAGCCGTACCACCCGGATCCCAGCCTGTGGCCTTCGCTGCGGCACCGCCGGCGCCAGCCTTTCCCCCGTGCTCCGGCGACGAATCCCTAGGGAAGGGGGTTTAGGACCCAGGGCCTGTGTTATATTCTCTGGGGATTTCCTGGCTCCACGCCCCCGGGAGCCCGGGCCTGGGGACGCCATCATGATGCGGGCGAAGGCCTTAGAAGTAGGGAGACCATCGTGACCCATGCGTCCTCCGTCCTCCGAGTCGCCGATTTGTAATCTTGATTTAGCCTGAGTTGCTAGTACGTCAGGGAGTCACTCGGCCCGGGAGGAGACCGAGCCCCAGGCTACCGTCAAGGCGTATAGCGATTTCAATTTATCCATTCATTGGATTTATGTTCTATTTTTATTCATTGGAGGCAAACGGCCCGGGCCCACAGCGATCTGCTTGTTGCGGTCAAAAAGAAGAAGTTCCTGTTGCCTCCAAAATAAATAAATAGATGATTGAAATCGAGGACGGCGGACACGGCGGTCCGCATCACGGGCAGGCCCCCCTGGCTTACTCCAATAATGGCATGGTGCCAGGCAAAGCCTTACTCTTATTCCTCCGAGTTCCCCGAGGCTTACTTTCGGCAGCTGGATTGCGACTCGGACCGGTCACTGGCATCCGGGGTTCAGCCTCGACTTGTCGTCTGGCCTTATCGGTTCGTTGGCCAGCTTGCGTTAGATCTAGCCCGGTACCTAGCGGCGGGAGGGAGAACAACCGGCGAGGCTCAGGCGGCCGCCTCGCGGTCATCCTCCGCGGCGAGTGCGCCAAACGGCAGGGCCGAGAGCTCGTCGGAGAGGGCGACGTCGATGATGTGCTTCTGCTGCGCGTCGTGGACGGCGCCGTAGCCCTCGGCGGTGGACGCCATGGTCTCGCGGCCGCAGTAGCCCGGGCGGACCTCGCGGCGGTTGAGGACGCGCGTGGCGGTCATGATGCGGTCGCGGACGAAATACCAGGCGCCCTGGTTCTTGGGCTCCTCCTGGGCCCAGACGACCTCCGCGTTGGCGTACGTCGCGGCGTACGCGGCGACTTGGTCGAACGGGAACGGCGAAATCTGCTCGACGCGGACGAGCCTGCGTGGACATCTGCCGGTCAGGCGGCTCGAGCGCAGGGTGCTTCGCGAAAGGTCCCCGCCTCGGCGGGCACATCCGGCTAGCGTCGGGCAGATAGTGAAGGCAAGGCGCCCGGGACGTTGATCTCCGCGCGGGGGCAAGCGCGACGTCCGAGGGGCCGTCGAGCCGGCGGCGCGCCTCGAGGAGCTCGTAGTAGATCTTTCCCGAGCACAGGACGAGGCGGCGCACGTCGGCGTCGGCGACGACCTCGTCGGGGTACGCCTCGCCGTACGTCCGGCGGAACCGCGACCCGGTGGCGAACTCGTCGAGCGACGAGACGGCGAGCTTGTGGCGGAGCAGCGCCTTGGTCGACGCGACGATGAGCGGCTTGCGGAAGTCGCGGTGCTGCTGGCGACGGAGCGCGTGGAAGTAGTTCGCCGGCGTCGACCTGCGGCGACGCGCGTGAAGCGACACCGCGTCGAGGCGTCTTCCGACGGAGACGAGCCAAGCGGGGGGGGGGGTCGGAGAAGGCGCCTCGGACGGGTTCGCGCGCCGGCGGCGACGGGTTGATGATCTGCCAGTTGTTGAGCTGGACCTGCCGCGTCTGGCCCTCGATCGTGTCGAGGTCCGGCGGGATGACGTCCGGGTCCTCGTCGCTGTTCTGCAGGAAGCGCTCGATGCGGCAGGACGAGTGCTCGGGGCCCTGGCCCTGGTACCCGTGCGGCAGGAGGACGACGAGTCCCGTTTGGCGCATCCACTTGGCCTCGCCCGAGCTGAGGAACTGGTCGATGACGATCTGCGCGCCGTTGACGAAGTCGCCGAACTGCGCCTCCCAGATGCACAGGACGTCGGGGGACTCGTACGAGTAGCCGAGCTCGAAGCCGAGGACGCCGTACTCCGAGAGGAAGCTGTTGTGGATGGCCAGCTTCGCCGGCTGGTCCGCGTGTATGTGGTTGACGAAGCAGTACTCGCGGCCGTCGTCCTGGTCGTGGACGACGGCGTGCCGGTGCGTGAACGTGCCGCGCTGGACGTCCTGGCCCGTGAAGCGGATGGGCATGCCGTCCAGGAGCAGCGTGCCGAACGCCAGCGCCTCGCCGAGCGCCCAGTCGACGCCCTCGCCGGACGCCACGGCCTCCGCGAAGCCGGCGAGGCGGCCCCGGAGGCGGCGGTGGAGCTTGAAGCCGTCGGGGACCGTCGACAGCGCGGCGCCGACGGCGGCGAGCGCGTCCGGGGACGCGCCCGTCTTGCCGAAGGCGCCGTGGCCGACGTCCGCCGGCGTGACGATCTTCTGCCAGTTCTGGCCCCAGACGTCGCGGTCCCACGTGAACGTGTCCTTGGCCTCGAACGCCCGGGCGAAGACGTCGTCGACGTGCGCGACGATCCGCGCGACGTCGGCGGCCGGCACGACGGGCTCCGTGGCCGCGACCGTCTCGAGGTACTTGGTCAGCACCGACGGCTGCGTCCGCACCTTGGCGTACATCATCGGCTGCGTGAACGTCGGCTCGTCGATCTCGTTGTGGCCGAACTTGCGGTAGCCGACGAGGTCGACGATGACGTCCGTCTTGAACTCGTGGCGCCACGCGACGGCGGTCTCGAAGACGCGGCAGACCGCCTCGGGGTCGTCGGCGTTGACGTGGAAGATGGGCGCGCCGAACGCCTTGCCGAGGTCGGACGCGTACATCGTGCTTCGGCCCTGCTCCGGCGTCGCCGTGAAGCCGACCTGGTTGTTGCAGATGACGTGGATCGTCCCGCCCGTCCCGTACGCCTCGAGCGCGACCATCTGCATCGTCTCGTAGACGACGCCCTGCCCGGCGAACGCGGCGTCGCCGTGGACGATCACGGGCAGCACGGCGTCGCCGCGCGCGTCGCCCTGGGCGTCCATGCGCGCGCGCGCCTTGCCGACGACGAGCGGAGTGACGGCCTCGAGGTGCGACGGGTTCGGGAGCAGCTCGATCCGCACCTTGCGGCCGTCGGGGTACGACCGGTCGTACGCCGTGCCCAGGTGGTACTTGACGTCGCCGGACGCCGACCACGCCGCGCCGCCCGCGGCCTGGTCGCGGGCCGTCCCCAAAAACTCGCGGAAGATGACCTCGATGGGCTTCCGCACGACGTTGCACAGCACGTTGAGGCGCCCGCCTGCGCGCGCCGCGTGAAGCCCCCCGCCCCTCCCCGCGCCCCTCCGAGCGACGCCGGCGGCGCGCGGTGCGGCATGCCGATGATGACGTCCGTCACGCCGCAGAGCGTGGCCGCGTCGACCATGGTCTTCATGCCGCCGATCATGGACTCGCAGCCCTCGAGGCCGAAGCGCTTGGCCGTGTTGAACTTGGTCGCGAGGACGTTTTCGAACTTTTCGGCGAAGGCGAGGCGCTCGAGGACGTGCGTCCGCTCGTCGAGCGTCAGCGGTTTCCGCGGCACCTCGATGCGCGACCGGAGCCAGTTCTGCTTGCAGAGGTTCGTGATGTGCTCGGCCTCGACGCCGACGGTGCCGCAGTACCTGTGTGGAACTCAAATTTACGGCGCGTTCGTCCTGGATCGCCGCGTCGACCGCCACGCCATCGACGCGACGCCTGCTCGATGGCGTGGCGATGTCGGTTCCTCACCGCTCGACGGAGCCAGCGCTGACCCGACGCACTGGTTGATTTCCACACAGCGCGGTACGTGTCGCGGAGGAAGTCGTCGAGCTCGGCGAGCGTCGTCAGGCCGTCGTCGTTCACGTCCGCGTTGCCGAGGAGGCCGGCGACCTGTGTGGAAATCAAATTTGCGGCGCGTTCGTCCTGAATCGCCGCGTCGGGGTGCACCCGACGCACTGGTTGATTTCCACACAGCCGGCGACCGCCGACCCGGGCGCGGAGGCGAGCCGGAGCGCCCGGTCGGCGTCGCCCGGCTCGAAGCCGTACGTCGCCGGGTCCAGGTCGCGGAGCCGCGGCCGGTCGCCGGCGAGGCGCAGCGGGTCCAGGTCCGCGCGCTCGTGGCCGCGCCGCTGGTACGCGGCGATGAGATGCATCGCGCGCGCCGTGTCCGCGCCCGTGAGGCCCTGCAGCGTCGACTCCGCGTCGCCCGCCGGCACCTGCGCGGCCGCCGCCGCGCCGGCGGCGGGCGCGCCGCCGAGCTGCGGCGGGAGCGCGAACGCGCCCGACGCGAAGTAGGAGGCCCACGACGAGTGCACCGAGGCCGGGTCCCGCTGCCAGGCGAGGTACTGGGCGTCCGCGTACGCCGACGACGTGCCGGTCGCGAACTCTTCCGCCGCCGCCGCCGCGCGCGTGGCGAGCGCGCGCGCCGGTCTCATCCTGGAGAGCATGGTTCGATAGAGTCAGGCCAGGCCCTCGATTCGTAGCAATACCGTGCGGCGGAGCTAAGAAGAGCTAAGAAGGAGCTAGAACCTCCTTCTAGTGTAAGGTCTCCATTCCATACCTCTATTCCATACCGTGTGGACCATAGGGTGCCAATCTGAATAGCTGGCTAGTTACCCTCTAGGACCCCGACGCGCTATTCCTGCGTGGCGACCGGCATGAAAAACACGTCGCCGACGCACCACGCCTCGGCCTCGACGTCGGCGGCGACCTTCTCGACGCGCGAGCGCGGGCCGGCCTCGGTGACGACGACGAAGTAGTCCGAGTGCGGCTTCTGGAGGAGCGAGTCGATGGAGACGTCGTGGCGCGCGCAGATCTCGCCGAGGGCCTTGACGATGCCGATGGCGTTGCGGTACCGGATGCGGATGTAGAAGAACGACTCGAAGTCGCTGCGGAACGCGACGCCGCCGACCTTCTTGGCGAACGGCTCGGGGAGCGCGCCGCGCGCGCACGCGACGACGTCCGAGACGCACGAGTTCGCCGTCGGGAAGCGGCCGGCGCCGCGGCCGACGAAGAGCGACGCCTCGAGGTTGCGCGACGCGACCTCGACCGCGTTCGTCGCGTCCGAGATGGACGCGAGCGTCGCGCCGCGCGGGACGAGCGCGGGCGTGACGTACGCCGTCAGGCCGCCGGCGCCGTCCAGCTCGGCGACGCCGAGGAGCTTGATGGTGCCGTCGAGCTGGCCGCGCGCGTACTCGAAGTCGATCGTCTCGAGCCCGGCGATGCCCGTGCACGAGATGAGCGTCTCGTCGACGTCGACGCCGAAGGCGAGGCGGACGAGGATCGCGAGCTTCGACCGCGCGTCGAAGCCGCCGACGTCGAGCGTCGGATCCTCCTCCGCGTAGCCGAGCGCCGTCGCCTCGGCGAGGCAGTCGGCGTAGCTCAGGCCCTCGGCCTCCATCTTCGTCAGCATGAAGTTCGTGCACCCGTTCATGATGCCGCGGAGCCGCGTGACCTCGTCGCCGACGAAGTCCGTGTTCATCGTGTGGATGATGGGGATGCCGCCGCACACGGCGGCCTCGTACCCGAACTGGACGCGGGGCGCGCCGGCGCCCTGCGCGGCGTTCGCCTCGGCGACGACGGCCTCGATCTCGGGCAGGCAGTCCGCGATGAGCGCCTTGTTGGCCGTGACGACGTCCTTGCCCGCGCGCAGCGCGCGGAAGACGACGTCCTTGGCGAGCGTCGTGCCGCCCATGACCTCGACGACGAGGTCGACGTCGTCGTCGCCTGTGTGTGCGAATCGATCGCCTCCGGACCGAACAAAATCGACGGGACCGTAACTTCCGCGCCGGTCGCCGCCGAGCACCGCCTCGAGGTCCTCGGTGACGACGCACCCGGGCGGCGCGGTCCAGTCGCGCGCCTTGGCCGCGTCGCGCACGACGACCGCCTTGACCTCGAGGCCCACGCCGCCCGTCGCCGCCACGAGCTGCTCGCGCCGGCGCTCCAGGATCTCGACGATGCCCCCGCCGACCGTCCCGCCGCCGACGATGCCGACCTTGCGGACTTGCGCCGCCAGCGGTGCCCCCCGCGCGGACGCCGCCGGCGCGGCGGGCGCGAACGCGAGGCCCCGCGCGCACCACGACGCCACGAGGACGCCCAGGACCATCATCTCCGTTGACTTTCGAGAGGGCGTCTCGGGCGCGCCGCGAAAATACGGCCTCCTTTGTGTAAAGCTTGTAGCGCTAGACCTGCGGCGTAGCCCGACGTCGTATGGCACCTCGACTCACCAGTTGCCGTGAGTCTGCGGTACCTACTCTCGAGGTATGGTATCGTAGGTACCGTATCGCATTCCTTAGAGAGAGAAACCTACTAGCCCTTCCTACCCTAGATATGTATCTCCCACTCTCTAATATTTGAGTCTATACATCGAGTGTCAAAAGCACTACGGTGTAACAACAGTTCACTATAAAACACTCTCGTAGTCAGGTTGGCCCAGCCCTCGGCTGGTGAGCTATAAATCATTCTTTGATTTTCTACCAACACGCCATCAATACTGAGACTCCATCGAACTACGTTATTTGCGTAAAAGCTTGTGCCAGTGTGTGTTGCAGCATGATCTTGATCTGCAAGAGTTTGAACAAAACTTGAAGTTATCCCCAAGAGTTCAAGTTGCGAGTAACTTGCACCGAGATTAATAGTGTAATTAGTCGAGCCTACAGGAATGCTATTGCGATAAGTACCTGTTCCCATTGCCATACATTGCCATAGAAATCATTAGACCCCCAAATCGGCCACCCAGAACCATGGATTTCGGTCGTAATATAACTTGAATTGAAGTAGAGCTCATTTTGCATCCAAACGGTTAGCGAACGGGTTTTCCCGTGAGCGTCCGTTTTGATGCAAAATGGGCTCTACTTCATATACTACTCTATCTTAGCAGGCTACCAACAAACCAGCCCCTGCCGCGCCACGCTAGCCCAGAGCTCCAGGTCGATCGCGTACTTCGTGCGGACAACCTCCTCCAGCTCCTCCGTGATGTTGACCGCGTGCGGGCGCGCGTTGAGGTGAGGTAGCGTCAGGTTCTCCGCGAACCGGGGGAACAGGCCGTGCTCGACGTCGAGGAAGTGGTCGAGGGTGCCCACACACACGAACGCTGCGCCGTGGTCCCCCGCGCCGTAGCCGGTCATGTAGGACTGGATGTTTGCGTGGTCGAAGAACCCATAACGGCTGCTGATTGAACGGTTCATGTGGTTCGCAGCGCTGATGACCCACTCGTAAGGGTCGCGCGCGACGGAGAAAAAGCACGTCTCCGAGAGCCACGGGTACCCGTGCCGCTTTAGGTCGGCGATCGGCGTCTCGGCGGTCACGATAATTTTGCGCTCGGTTCGGTTCGCCATCGCGAGGAGGTCTGGGCGCGCCCAATTGTGGTTTCTGCCGTGGGAGACGTAGACATTGCGTTTCGGCCCTAAGCTAGTGTATTGGACTTTGTCGGAGTTGCTTCGCTTGAGCACGTCGTTGATCGTGGAGCCGGCGGTCTTTGGGATGTGAATGAACCACACGATGGGACACTGCGCGATGCCGGCTTCCCAGACGTGTAGGCTAGTAGGTCTACGAGCCTGTTGCTCGCCGATCTCCACTCCTGGCGCCGCCGCCAGGAGTCCCAGGCTTGCAAGGGAGCGATAACGCAACCGCGCCTTCATTTTTTTAGATTCCAAGGGGCCGTACCGTATACCTACGGTACCTACGGTACCTACGGTAGAAGGTATAGATACATAGCATTGCATTACATTACCAACGATAGGCAAGCCCTCTTGATGGGATCAGGATGCCCCCCGTCAGGCCCGTCAGGATGTGGAACTGGCCACTGGCTCCGGCGCGTTGCTTGAGCTCCCGCGACGCGCACTTGAGCTCCCGGGCGCGTGCCAGTGGTCCGGGGTCCCTGGGGGTTGGCGCCCGTTGTGGCAACGGCCCCTTTTCCACTTATAAATCTCCCAAATTTTATCTTAGCTTCACTATCCTGGTCCCATTTATCTTAGTTAGATACCCGGATAGAATAGGCCTAGTGAATACGGTACCTACGGTACCGTGGTACCTACGGTACCTACGGTACCATGGTACCACGGTACCTACGGTACTCCTCGTCCGTGCATTCTCCAAGGAGGAACCGGCGGTTCGACGGCTGCCCGACACACACGAAGCGCCACGCAGCCACAAACGATGGACGCGCCGGCGGCGCCGGTCCGCTCGCGCGGCGCCCGGTGGGCGCCGCGCCGGTCGCACCGCGTGGTCGCCCTCGACGACGCGTCGCTCGTGATGGTCGGCGGCTTCGCGAGCGGGGCGGGCGGCGGGTCGTCGGCGGAGGTGTGGACGGCGGCGCGGGACGACGACGACGCCTGGCGCTGGCGCCTCGCGGTCGCGCGCGCGCCGTTCGGCCCGCGCGACGGCCACGCGGTCGCGGTCGCGGCCGACGGCGCCGCGCTCGTCATCGGCGGCGCGACCGCCGACGCGCTGACGGCGCACGACGTCTGGCGCAGCGCCGACGGCGGCGCGACGTGGACGCTGGCGACGGCGACGCCCGGGTGGGCCGGCCGGACGCACCACGAGGCCGTCGCGCTCGGCGACGCCGTCTTCGTGCTCGGCGGCTTCGGCGAGTTCGGCTACTGCGACGACTGCTGGGCGTCGCGCGACGGCGGCGGCACCTGGGAGCGGCGCACGGCCGCCGCGGCGTGGGGGCCGCGCGCGATGCACGCGGCGTGCGGCTTCCGCGGCGCGCTCTACGTCGCCGGCGGCTACGACGGTCGCGAGTGCCGCGGCGACGTCTGGGCGTCCGTCGACGGCGCGCGGTGGAGCCGCCTCTGCCACCGCGCGCCGTGGGTGCCGCGGCGGGGGCACGCGGTCGTCGCCGCCGGCGCGTGCCTCGCGCTCGTCGGCGGCGAGGGCGGCGGCGGCGCGGGCGAGTCGCTCGGCGACTGCTGGACGAGCGCGGACCCGCGTCGCGCGGCGCGCAGTCCAAGGGCGACCGGTCGATGCGCGCGCAGGCGACGACGGCGCGTCGTGGGCGCTCGTGGCGTTCGGCCTGACGCCGGTCCACGCGCACGCGGCGGTCGCCGACCGCGGCGACCCGCCGCGCGTCCTCGTCTTCGGCGGCGCGACGCGCGACCGCGACGACGGCGCCGGCGAGCGCGACGCCGCGCGCGGGCCGGACGACGCGTTCGCCGTGCGCCTCCCGCCGCGCGCGCGCGCGCCGCCGCGGGCGGGGCCGCCCGTCGTCGCGGTCGCCATGCGCGCCGTCGTCGGCGCCGTGGCCGAGCTCCGCCAGCTCCGCGCGGCTCTCGGCGAGGTCCAGCGCGGCAACCGGCAGCTGGTCCGGCTCGTCCGCCGCGCCGAGCGCTGCGACGGGGTGGACCGCGCGCTGCGCGCGACCGCGGCCGACCTCTCGTCCGACGCCCCGGTCGCGGCGCCGGCGGCGGCCGCCGACCGCGCGCAAAACGCAACGACCACGACGTCGGCCGCCGCCGCCGCGGAGAGCGTCGGCGCGCACCTGGTGGCCGCCGCGGGCCGGCTCGCGCGCGCCGTCGCCGTCGCGCCGGCGTGGGCCGGCGCCGACGCGGCGGCCGCGACGTCGCCGGCGGCGCCGCTCGACGGCGCGGCGTCCATCCGGTCGCGCGAGAGCTCCGTGACGAGCGTGCAGAGCTTCTTCGACGCGCGAGACGTCGCCGCGCCGGCGCCGGCTCCGGACCTCGACCTCGCCGCGTTCGGCGTCGACGACGAGGACGACGGCGGCGCCGGGGCCGGCGACGCGACCCTGGCGCGCGCGCGCGACGACGCGCTGGCCTGGGACGCGGCGCTCGGCCGCGAGTGGCGCGACGCGGTCCGCCCCGCCTACGAGGCGGTCGAGCGCGAGGCCGTCGCGGGCCTCGACGCGCGCCGGCTCGCGGCGCAGGTCGACCGACGGCGCGCGGCGGTCTCGCGCGGCGGCGCGGCGGCGCGCCGCGCGGCGCGGCGCTTCGCGGCGCTCGAGGCCGCGGCGCGCGAGGCCGCGGCCGCGGCGGGCGCGGCGCGCGACCGCGTCCGCGCGGCGCTCGCCGTCGACGGCGGCCCGTCGGGCGGCGCGCGGCCGCCGACCGCGGCCCTCGCGGCGTCGGCGTCGTTCGAAGATCTCCGGCGCACGGCGCGCGCCGCGCTCGAACGCCGCGGCGCGCCCGCGTCGCCCGCGGCCGGTCGCGGCGCCGGCGCGGTCGAAGACGACGACTTCGAGGCCGCGGCCGCGGCGCTGGCCGCGCACTGCGCGCGGCCCCGGCGCGCGGAGTCGGCGCGGCGGCACGCCGACGCGGCCGTCGCGCGCCTGCGCGACGCGCTCCGCGCGCGCGCGGCCGCCGCCGCGGCGCTCTGCGCGGGCTCGCTCGCGGGCGACGCCGACGCGACGCGGGGCGACGCCGACGCCGACGGCGGCGACGACGACGGGGCGCGCGCGGTCGACGCGGCCGCGACCGCGCGCGCGTTGGCCGCGGCGGACGCGTGGGACGCGGACGCCGCGCTCGCGCGCGCCAAGGTCGACGCGCGCGACGCCGCGGGCGCCGAGCTCGCGGCGATCCCGCGCGAGCTCGACGACGCGCTCGCGCTCAAGCGGCGCCTCCTGCGCGCGGCCGACCGGCGGTGCGCGGCCGCGCGCGCGGCGGCGGCGGCGGTCGCCGACGTGGCGCGGCGCCTCGGGCGGCGCGCGGCGCGTTGGGCGGCCTGGTACGCCGCGGCGGCGGCACCGACGCGCGGCGCGGCGCTCGTCGCCGCCGCCGAGCGCGCGAGCGACGCGGCGCTCGCGCTCGAGGACCGTCGCACGGACGTCGCATCCGCGCTCGACAAGGCGACGCGGCGGGCCCGGATGCGCGCGCGCGGGCCCCGCGGCGACGCGCCGCCGGCACCACCGGCGCCTGCGCGCGACCTCTTCTCCGGCTCGTTCGAGGACCTGTTCGGCGGCGCGCCGGCGGCGCGCGCGCCGGCGGCGGCGGCGGCGCCGTCGCGCGGGTCGGGCGCCGCCGCCGCCGGAGACGACGTCGCCGCGCTCGCGGCGACGCTCGCCGACGTCGAGGCGCAGCTCGCCGTCGCGCGGCGGGCGCGCCGCCGCGCGGTCGCCGAGGCCGCGCGCTGCGCGTACGCCGAGCAGCCCGAGCTGGCGTGGGGGTCGCGCGTCATCGTCGA
Source organism: Pelagomonas calceolata (assembly GCA_918797485.1). Classification (NCBI taxonomy): domain Eukaryota; class Pelagophyceae; order Pelagomonadales; family Pelagomonadaceae; genus Pelagomonas; species Pelagomonas calceolata. Next base: position 5,357,385 of record CAKKNE010000003.1, on the reverse strand, counting down.
CTCCATCGGGCGCTTCAAGCTCCTCGGCGACCTCGGCGGCACCTTCGACGGCGGCGCGCGCGCGCCGGCGACGGGCCGCCGCGCGGGCGGCGGCGGCGCGTGGCTCGCCGCGCCGTCGCGCGCGCTCGCCGAGTTCGAGCTCGCCGCAAGCGACGAGGCACGGGGCCGGGCGACCGACGCGGTCGACGGCGCGACGGGCGCGCGCGTCCTCCTCGTCGCGTGCGCGCTCGACGAGCGCGACGACGACGCGTGGGCCGCGCACTTCCGCGAGGTCGACTTTTGGCTCGCCGCGCCGCGGCACGCGGCGGTCGCCGCGCCCCGGTCGCTCGTCGCCGCCGCGTGGGCGCCCGTCGCCGCGTTCGACGAGTCGGGCGGCGACGACGCGCGCGACCTCGCGCCCGCGCCCATGCTCCACGTCGAGTTCCCGGCGTACGCGGGCACGCTCGTCGGCTGGGCCGCCGCGCGGGACCCGCCGCGCGCGCCGTGGCACGTCCAGGCCGTCGCGCGCCAGGTCCTGACGGCGCTCCAGGTCCTGCACGCGGCGGGCGTCGCGCACGGCCACGTCGATCCGCGCGCGGTCGTGCTGCTCGCCGGCGACCCGCCGAACCGCGCGCAGCTCGCGACGCGGCCGCTCGTCGCCGCGCTCGCCGCGGACGCGGCCGCCGAGGCCGCGGCGACCGAGCCCGCCGCGCAGTTCGTCGCGCCCGAGGTCGCCGGCGGCGGCGGCGCGTCCGCCGCGGCAGACGTGTACGCGTTCGGCGCGGTGCTGCGGTGGCTCTGGCGCGCGACGGCCGCCGGTGGCGGCGCCACCGGCGGGGCGCGCACAGGCGCGCCGGCGGCCGGCGAGGACGAGCTCCGGACGCTCGTCGCGCGCCTCCTGGTCGCCGACCCGCGCGCGCGGCCGTCCGCGGCGGACGTCGCGCTCCATCCGTACTTCACGGACTCGTACGTGGACCGCTACGTCGCGGGCGGGGACATCGTCGGCGTCAACGCCAAGCTCGCGGCGGTGCGCGACCTGCTCGCCGCCGTCCGGTCCGCGTCGCGCCGCGCGCGCGCGGACCTGGCCGTCGCGCGCGGCCCCGGGCTCGCGGACCGGGTCTTGGCCTTCTTCGGGCGCGACGCCGTCGCCGCGCGGCGCCGCGGCGGCGGCGGGGAGGACGGCGCGGCCGGCGTCCCGCCCGCGCGGCGGCCGCTCCGCGTCACGTTCGAGGGCGAGGCCGGCGTAGACGAGGGCGGCCTCGCGCGAGAGATGTTCGCGCTCTTCTTCGAGGGCGCGCTCGCGCCGGCCGCCGGGCTCTTCGAGGACGCCGGCGGCGAGGTCCTGCTCCCCGCGCGCCTCCCGCGCGGCGAGGGCGCGGCGGCGCGCGCGGCGCGCGCCGACCGCCTCGAGGCGTTCGGCCGGGCGCTCGTCGCCGCGCTCTACGAGGGCTGCGGCGCGCCGCCGCGCCTCGGGCCGAGCCTCTTCAAGTACCTCGCGCACGGCGCGGCGCACGCTGCCGCCGGCGACGGCCGCGCGCTGCGCGACCTGCAGAAGTTCGACCCGGCGCTCGGCGCGTCGCTGGAGCGCATGCTGGCGCGCGCCCCGCCCGACGGCCAAGGCTGGGGCCTCGACTTCGGCGACGTGTCGTCGTCCGACGACGACGCCGGCGGCGGCGCCCGCGCCGTCACCGAGGCGAACAAGCACGCGTTCGTCGTGCTCAAGGTCCGCCGCGCGCTCGTCGGCCGCCGGCGCGACGCGCTCGAGGCGATACGGCGCGGCTTCGTCGCCGCGCTCCGCGAGCTCTCGCCCGAGGCGGCGCCGTTCCTCAAGCTGTTCTCGTCGACGGACTGGCGCGTGCTGCTCTGCGCGGACGACGACCGCCTCACGCCCGACCGAGTCCTCGACGCGCTCGCGTTCGTCGGCTGGCCCAAGCGCTCCGTCGTGCCCGACGCGCTCAGGCGGAGCGTCCGCGCCTTCGACAAGGACTCGCTCCGTCGCTTCCTCGTCTTCGCGACGGGCTCCCCGGGCCTCCCGTCGGCGCCGGGCTTCGAGATCCAGGTCCGCGCGCAGCCGCGGTCGCCGGCGCTGCCCGTCGCCCACACGTGCTTTTTCCACCTCGACATCCCGGACTACGCCGACGAGGGCGAGTTCGTCGCGAAGCTGACGACCGCCATCCTCGAGTGCGGGACCTTCGACCGCGTCTGACGGCCGGCGGTCGCCGCGGCGGTCGCGGTAATTAATGAATAAGGATATATATGTGAAGCGAGGACACGGCGGTCCACATCACAGCGCCTTGAGGCTGGCGCCTTCGCGGGGCCCTGCCACTAGGCTAGGGCAACGCTCTTCAAGCATGGTCGAAGGCCCTTGGAGCTTGTTTCTTAATTTTAGTAGGTCTTCCTTAGTTTATTAAATCTCATTGGTATAAGCTGCCAAAGCTGTAGCAGAAATGTGGGGTGCGGTACTAGAACGACCCCCTGCAACGGTGTGAGTAAGTTTCCTATCCTATCCCATGGACCTACGCAACCGCAGGAGCAATGCCCGGGGCGGGTACTACCGAGTTTGGCGTTAGTGACTCCCCCATGTAATATTTGCACTATGAATGAATGGGGTGTAAACCTTCCTTACGTCAAGGTGGGACTAGAGGGGACTAGTATTGTACTAGTGGTATTATTGGTTCTACAGGGGTTATATTCCTCGCAAACTTACCAGTGAAAGCAGCGGTCTCTTCTGCCAGTCTCGCGTCACGGCGGTGTATAGTTCTCCTATCCGATGTGCTCATTCAGGAAGCTCCAAACAGCGCCTCCTCGTCACGTGTTTCGCCCACAGCAAGTACACGCGACGCTTTTCGTCTGTCTAGGCGTCGCGGGCATCTTTGCGGGCTAAAGAAAAACCCGTTTGTGAGCTAGCGTCTGTAAGACACTAGGCATCAGGGGGCTGGTCTAAAGAAGAGCATATAAGAAGTTTTAAATTGTAAACTTGCAAATAACAACCGCCTGTGAAGTTGACTACATGTACGAAAAGATAAAAAAACAAGAGTATCATCCTGTTGTGCACCTAAAAGAGCTAGCTAGATGAGTCGAGCGCTCGCGCGCCTGCAGTCCTGGCTGTCGGGCCGCCGGCGCTGGACCGCTGGCGCCGTGTCCCCGTGGCGCGACATCCCGGCGTCGATTCCGCGACCGAGCTACGCGCGCACGGGGCACGTGCCCGCGGGCCCGTCCTCCGCGGTGGTCTGCGACGACGAGGCGGTCGAGAAGTTGCGGCGCGCGGGGCGCCTCGCGCGCCGCATGCTCGACTACGCGTGCGCGCTCGCGGCGCCGGGCGTCACGACGGATGCCATCGACGCGCTGGTGCACGACCGCATCGTCGCGGCGGGCGCCTCCCAGCGCCTCGACTGAGCCCTCCGCCTCCGCCGCGACTGAGCCGTCGGCGCCTCGCAGGCGCGTATCCCGCGCCGTACAACTACATGGGCTTTCCCAAGTCGATCTGCGCGTCGCCAAACGACGTCATTTGCCACGGGATTCCGGACTCGCGCGTCCTCCGGGACGGCGACGTCGTCTCGTTCGACGTGAGCGTTTTCGTCGACGGCGTTTTTGGCGACAACTGCGGCACCGTGTGCGTCGGCGACGTCGACGCCGCGGGCCGCAGGCTCGTCGACGCCACGCGCGGGGCCCTCGACGCCGCGATCGCCGTCGTCCGACCCGGCGCGTGCCTCACGGAAATCGGCGACGCGTGCTCCGACGCGGCCGACGCCCGCGGCTACGGTGTCGTCCGCCAGTACTGCGGGCACGGCATCGGCACCACCTTCCACGCGCCGCCCCTCGTGTCGCACTGCCGCAACCAGAACAAGTTCCGGCTCCAGAAGGGCCACGTGTTCACCATCGAGCCCATGCTCACGGAGGGCAGTCCGGAACTCTACGTCGCCGGGGACGGCTGGACCGTCCTCACGCGCGACGAGCAGCGCGCCGCCCAGTTCGAGCACACAGTGCTCGTGACCGACGCCGGCCACGAGGTATTGACGGTGCCGCCACCTGAGGGCGAGTGATGCGATCAATAAAAGTGACTCGGGATGATGTATAGTTAGGAGTGGGACTCGGAGGCGACTTCTTGAAAGTTCAAGTTCCCCCTGGGTGCTAGACCTGGGTGCAGCAAGTGCACAATGCAGCTGTTGTAGCTAGGTCTCTCGGGTGTCAATGTGACACGGAGATGCCAACAGGAAGAACTCTCACTGAAACGTGAGAGTGTGGGAACCCCCTCAACCCTGACTCGGAGAAGACAGCCTGAGAGTTGGAATAAAGGAGATTAAGAGGGAGAAGGAAGTATCCTAAGATACAGGCCACTAGCCTCTGATATCTACTAGAACCTGAGAGGAGCTCTAGATAAAGGTAACTACAGTATCATAGCACAATCGCTGTAGTTTCTCTCTCTACGTGCGGTACCGTAGGTAGGTACCTACGGTACGATGTCATAACAGGTACATACTGTACCGTTACCGTACGTATGTACCGAAGGTCCCAAATGAGGACAATGCCCTTTCGGAGTGTCACCGCATCAAGGCAGCTTAATGGCACGCATCGATCTGCACGAGTATGAGGAATCGGCGTTCGTCGCCAAGCAACGAAAGATAGAGGCAGGCGAGATCACCAGCGTCACGTCGAGCCTCGCGCGTCCTGCCCAGATCAGCAACGAGGCATCTGGCGTGGGGCTGCGCGTTGACTCGAGGATCGCCTCGGGTTACGGCGCGACACGAGAAGTTGAACTGCGCAGGAGCGACCACGAGACGTCGACACTCATCGAGGAATCGTGCGAGGCCGCCGAGAATGCGGCAGTCCTTGGCGCTGCGACTCTCGATCGCCTTGTCGACCAGCGCAAAATTCTCGACGTGACGAGTCGGCAAGCTGGAGACATGCAACGCATCGCGACGCTGTCAAATTCAGAACTCAACGCGATCCAAAACCGGCGTCGTCGGAAGAGGGCGGTTCTCGCGCTGACTGCTGCCACGCTCGCGGCGGTGGACTCGTGGCTGTTCTATCTGCTCATTAGGCGCGGTGGTAAGTTATAGGAATTACTTGCTACTCAGGTTGCCATATACTAGTAGAAGAGAGATATAGGGGTACCTGATGCCCATCTCGCGCCGCGGACGTCGAGCCGGGCGATGCTTTTGGTATGCTTTTGGCACACCATCAAGCTAAATGGCCACTGGCAAGTTTGCGAATCCACCCCACGCAACAGGTACCTAAGGGTCCTCGGGAGACTACATCACCGGCGTGGGCGGCTTTCGTTTTGGCAAAAAAAAAACGAAACATGAGGGTCCCAACATGACAGGGCAACTTGACACTATCATGATGCCAGTGGTACTCGTGGCCCCGTCCCTTAGAGCCGTGTCCCACCGCGAAAGTCATCTCTCCCGAGTAAAGCGGTGTCGAGGCGTCCTTAGGATGCCCCCAGGTGCCTCAGTTCCAAGAACGAATCTGGAAATTCGGCTTCCTCCTCTAGCTTCCCGGGAAGCCTACCCGGGGCCCAATCCCCGGCTCGGACGGGCCGGGGCCGTCGGAGGGCCCGGGGTGATTCACAGCCTGGGGCGTATCATGGGTGCGCTGCTAGGGGGGTGATTGCCAGTCTTGCTTGTTTACATTCTGACTAAATCAAAGCAGGGTCACGGTGGCTTCGCACGTCGACTCACGAGGCAGCCCGCTCGCCGGAGGGTGGCTTCGTCTCTTGGTTTCATGCCAAAGACGCAATTGTGTTGGCGACTACGTCGAATCTTTACAAATGAGGCACATTGTTCCTGGGGCATGCCCGTGAAGAGTACTCGCCGAAACCCGTATTTTTCGAAGGTTTCTCGAACCTGGAACTCGAAGTCGCCTGCGTTAGGAAACAGGGTCTCGCCCAGGTCCCAGCGACCCAGGAGCTTTTGCATGGCCGAATGGGAACCGAGAAAGAAACCGTTCGTGAATCCGTTCGCGTCAGTGTTCCGAGTGCCATAGACGAGCGCCTCGTTCGCTTTGACAGCGTCGACGTCGCCCTTGGAAATATTGTAGAAGGGGAAAATGTCGGCAGTGACGGCGACGACGGCGTCGTATTTGGCATTCGACCTCGCCAAATATCGACTCACGCGCCATTCCTCGTAGAGCTGCCGCACGGCGTTCTTGGTCATCGCAGGCGTGTAGGGGTTCCAGTAAATTGTCTTGTTGCCTAAAATCAGTATCCAAATGAGATGGATTGTTTTCGCATGAGAGCACCTTTGTGGCGATGCATTCCGCCCTTCGCATAGGAGCACGCGTGGAGCCGACAGTAAGCCGCCACGTGCTCGTCAACAATGTGCTGCCTTTCACGCTCGTAAGTGTCCGAGAAGGAGGCAAGAAAATTACTGTCTTCCAGGGACGAAACCGACACGCTGTCGATGACTGAAACGGCATTCGCAAAAGTGTACACGTCGACGACGTCCTGTTGCCGCAAGTTATCTACCATCTCCAACAGTCGCCCTTTGTTGCAGCCCCCGGCACGGCTCGTTACGCCGTACATCGCAAACAAAAGTTTCCCCGACACCAAACTGGGAAGCCAACACAGAGCGACCCTTGGAGTCATGGTGCCTCTCCACTGGGCGGGAGATAGACATTGCTCATCATTGCCGTCCTCTAAGCCTGGGGGAAGAAGCTAGGTCGCTCTCATCTGCTAATTTACCTACGGTACCGTACCGTAGGTAGTGCTATGAATCATACCTACGGTATTATGATATGGGCACGTACAGTATATGGGCACATACGGTCTTTATTTACGTCTACGAAGCTCCGGGTATTCAACCCAGCCGCCTTTGGCAGCCAGGGAGCATGGGACTAGTATCCCTAAGCCGGACATTGGTCCCCAGATGAGTACGCCTCTAGAGCACGCCGTCCTGTTCGACCTGTCGCGCAGATCACTGGCAACTTCAACTTGAAGTGATAGGGATGGGGCATTTTTCTACTAGAAGTAGCAAAATCTGTAGGCATTGGTGGTGAGTAGATTCTTCTTTAATAGCTTCGACTCGGAAAAGAAATCAGCAACATGAAACGGTCCGGGACACCAGTAGGGTCGAATCTTGCCCATCTCATGGTAATCCCTCACCCTGAATTCCCGCAGAGCAATGTGGCCGCTGGCACCGGAGACCATTATTGCAAGTAAGGACTTTGAACGAAGGGAGGGAATGTGCAACTTGAATGGGCGTGGAGCCATTGCCCGGGAGATTTGTTGCAATGCGCGGTGCTATGTGGTGCGCGGCCGGTGCAACTCACCGCAGAATTGTTTCTTCGTCGACTATCTAAGTCTACGGTCCAGGGCGCCTAGATTCGGATCTACGGTTGGCACGCAGGGCACCCTGCTACCACCGCATCGATAAAATCACTCCAGGCGGCTAGGTGGACGCGCTGCTCCGTGCACCGCGCTTCGCACGCGTCGCGAACCAGCTCCTGAGGGGCTCGGACGCACGACAGAGGCCAAATCCAGTGGGCACGCCAGTTGCCCGTGTTACTATAGTCGACTTCTCCAAGAGCCACTCGGGAATTACCACTAAACCAAGCACTTTGTAGCATCGGTGGCTGCTGGCCTGCAAATGATGCCCTGTAGGAGGCGAGTCTGTTGGCTGATGGAGGTCCAGAAGCAACGAAGCGCTTTTCTGAAGCTGCATAAAGGTAAAAATCATCTAAGACATCACCATCGGCGGCGGCCTCAGTAGCTCGGACGCGATACCAGCTGCCGTCGCGCAACAATTTTGCACGGAGCGCGCCCACACGGCTGATAGGGCCTTTTTCTGCGTCAGCTTTGGAATCTGCGCTGTTTGTCAGGACATACGCCGGCGGCCTGCGATGGGACTATGGGGTTGTGCAAATAATCCCCCCCCTCCACTACGCTGCAGCACACGAGCAGCCGATCATGGAGAAAACCTTCAAAACAGATGCGTCAAACTGCTCGGTGAGACCGACAAAGTCGTAAGAACGCAGTGCCTCATATGCAGCAGCCTCTGACTTGAGCCGAGCGCCAAAGAGGTATATTGTTTGGACGTAGAGGTACTTGGCAGCGTGACCCCCGCTCGCGATTTCGCCAATCCACTCGTTCAGCGCCACCTCGAACGCGGTTGTCGCGTTTGGGGCCCCAAGAGCAACAGAGCGGACCTGTGTGTTTTTTTTGTCTACGTCTTCTCTAGCATGTGGTCTCTCATACGTTAATTTGAAGGCATCTACCTCGCACAGCCGCGGAACGATGCTATGGTGCGCATGCTGCGGGTGCAGAAATCGCGCGAGGGTGGCACCGCAGGGCTCGCGGACCATTGTGACGGTGAGGTACTTTTTTTGCGGCAAATAAGCGGCGCGTGCGGCGCGGAGCGCGCGAAATCCAGCTGGCGTCATGTGGCTAGCAACGACGTCGTCAGAAGGCTTACAGTAGGGAGTTCCCGACGCCGGACGATCAGCACTAATCGTGCGACCGACTGCTTCAGAATAGGGGCAAGCTGTCAAGTTACTTGCGCAAGCATAACGACTCCAAAGTACTTCCCAGGTTGATCCTCCCGTGCTAGGGACATGATTAAACAGTACGGCAGGGCGAGTGAGGCGCCGCTCCTGTGTGACGGCCCAGATGGATGCCCAGCAGCTGGCCCGCATTATAATGGAGTACCAATATGACATCAGAAAATTTAAGTGGAAAACACGACTGTTACGTGATTAGGTTTAACGTCGCTTATACTGCCAGTCACGAGACACCCAGGCACTGCGGCGCCGTTGCTGCATTGTGCATTTCCCGCACGGCCGTACCTACGGTACCTATCTAGAGAAACATACTAGCCCTAATATGTATCTCCACTCTCTAATATTTGAGTCTATACAGCGAGTGTCTCTGACGCTACGGTGTAACAACAGTTTGCTATAAAACACTCTCGTAGTTAGGTTGGCCCAGCCCTCGGCTGGTGAGCTAGGACCCTGCTACTTTACATAACGCTGCCAGTGCGACATACTCTTGCTAGGTTATGGGCCCACAGGGTTCTGCCTATTGACGTAGAGTGTTTTACAGTGAATGCCTAGACAAGACAAAACACCTAAAAAGAAAAAGAAATCAGAAGAAATGACCATGAGGGTCCACAGGTCCGAATTCACTGGCAGACTCTACCCGTTCAGTTTGACAGATAAGAACGACTCGGAGATTCCAGTGAAAATCGTTAAGGAATTGGTTACTGATGGATACGCGGTGATGATGATTTCAACGGTAAATTAGCTGAAGACCCGGCTTGAGTTCCAGGAAGGGGGGAGTGAGGTGAAAACTCCCCTAGATATATATCTGCAACGCCATAGCCCCCTGTCGCCGGATCTATGGCTACATTACTCTCGCCTATCAGCACGCTATATCAGCCGGCATGTGCCCGGAGCTGATATTTCTGATATTTCCCTAAGGTCATCGGCTGTGAGGCAAATGTCGTCCGCGTAGAGAAGACAACGGACAATTCCGCCACCGACCAAAACACGGAGTGAACCTGAAGACTAGTAAAGTAAGTTCACTTTAAGCTAAGCCAAGTCACAGTGCCGGTGATAGTCTTCCGCGACGCCTTGTGCGCCGAGGACACGGACGACGCCGGGGCAGGCGCGAGGAGCGCGCACGCGCGCGTGTGCACTCATGAGCATCGTGCGCGTCGGATCCTCCTCGCCAACGTTGCCATTCCAGTGGAGAAAAGCCGGCGCAGCTCGGGCCGCCGGAAGGTCATAGGCCTCGGCCGATGCGTTCCAGGCGGCGAGGCCACGACGAAGTGCGCCACGGGGGCAACAGGCATTCAGGAAGACGTGGCCCTCTCTATCCGTCGCCAGCGCGGGGTTGGTGGCCGCTAGTTCGTGGAAAACAGCCTGGTCCGTAAGGCCAGCGAGTGCTGGGCTTTGTGCATAGGTTTCGAGGTAGGCCTCGAGGAGCTTCACGAGCGGTCCCCGGCCTGCGACGCGGCGCTCATTGCCAAGGGGCGATTTCAAGAGGTCGGAAAATGCACACCATGCCTCAGACACTGCGTTGGACGGCCAAGGTAGAGGCCCGAGTTTAGGAAGGGAAAGATGATGCGCTCGCCTGGTTTGGGGAGAAAGATAGACTCTTCCGGCGCTGTCCCGGCAAGTTTGACGCAGTGGCGCACGACGTCGACGCCTAGCTCGGCGTAGAGGCGGCGGGCCTTTCCAAGGCAGACGAGCTTGTCGCCGACGCGGAGGGTCTGGACGGTCCGGCGGCAGTATAATGACGGCGTTCGCCCCCGACGGAAGGGAAAACAGTAGGATTCGCTGCCGAAGAGGATATCAGGCGAACCCACGTGCGCCCAGCCGGCGAGGGCTGCACCGGGCCCTCTTTGCGCGAGCACGTCGAAACCGTCGACGAAAGCGACGACGTTGTTCAAGCTGGCATCTCGCCTCAAAAAGTTCAGCAGCATCCGAGGCTTGGACTCCAATAGATCGTGGTAGGCCGAACGGTTTGCGCCGAGAATCGTCAGGCGATACCCGTGACGCACCGCGGACGAACCGAGGGCGCAGAGTCCCGGGGGAGCTGAGTCAGCCACAGTCACAAGCTCCAGCGCGTCCCGGGCTAAGCATTGCGCCGCCACATCGCCACGAATGACGAGGATCCACCAGATCAGGTCCGTCCGGTGCGTCATTATTACGGCTGGCCACGCCGGAGCCTCTTCAGTGCGGATTTCTCTGATGAGGCAGGCAGCAGCCTATGCGGGCAGCATCTCTTTTGGGCCTCCTAGCCAGCGCATACTGACAAGTGGTGTCGATACGAGCTGGTACCATGGTACCGTACCACGGTACCGTGGTACAAGATTCACTAGTCGCCATACCCGCTAGGTGGCCGGTAGAATTACGCTGTCGGCCTATGAGTGTTTGAGATCGTTATAGGTGGGGTGCCTAAATAGGTGTTTACCCCAGCGGTTTTCCAACAATGCGATTAATGCATCTTCATTCTCCGCAACGGATAACTTGAACTTGAATGTGTCATCACTGGCAAATTTCAAGTTGTGTTGAGTACCGTTTTCTACAGGGTGTCAATGTGAGATGCCAACAAGTTCAAGTTAGTGGGGGCCGCGGAGGTTTCTGGTGTCCCCGAGGGTTGGTTTTGCCAGTGCCTGGTGGGCGACAATTGAAACCAAACGCTGTCGACGTAGAAACCCGCGAGCTCAGAAGCCCCAGTCTCGATCGCCAGTGATTTATCTTTAGCTTTGTCTTAAACTCCCCAGCCTTAGTGCTCGTCAGGTTGCTCCAAACCACAAAGAATAATGCATGCTACCTACAGTATTCCACTAGACTAGGAAGAGCATGGGTAAGCTCTAGCTGCGCTGCGCTGATGGAAGGTTAAAACTGCCCTGGCACGCAATTAGCCAACTTCCCCCGGGCGTGAATTCCGCCGCGGCGGCGGGTCTATTGGTCACAAATTGTCGAAGCTGCCGCAGCAATTGAAGGAGGACACACCCTAACCATGGCCGACGGCCACGACGCGTGGTACCGCCGGGAGCTCGACCGCGGCCGGCGCTTCCACGGCGCGTTCGCCGGCGGGTTCTCGGCCGGCTACCACAACACGGTCGGCAGCGCCGAAGGCTGGCAGCCCGCCTCGTTCCGGAGCTCGCGTACGAAGCGGCAGCGCGTCGCCGGCGCGCGGCCCGAGGAGATTGGCGACGCGGAGGACGGGCTCCTCGGCCGGACGGTCGCCGTCGGCGCGGGCTACGGGTCCCGCGCGGGCGACGCCGCGGGCCCGGCGACCGCCGGCGCGCGCGCGCCGTCGGAGGCGCCGCATCGCCACGGCGCGCGGCTCGTCCGCCTGCTGCGGCGGCGCCGGAAGCGACGACGCTACGCGACGGGCGCCGGCGAGGAGGACGAGGAGGACCGGGCCCCGCTGAGCCGCGCCGCCGCGGTGCCGATGCTCGACGGCGCCCGCTTCTGCGTCGGCTACGACGGCGCGCTCGAGCGGTCGTCCGGCGCGCGCGCCGGCCGCGACGTGTACCGCGTCGACGACGTCCTCGGCGGTGCCGGGGGGGGTCGCGCGACTCGGACGCCGGCCCTTCGCGACGCGGGCGGCGCGGCGCCGCGTGGTCGTCACCCGTGGTCTCGGCGCCTTTGTCGACGCGGCCCCGCCGCGCAGGCTTTGCGCTGCACGACGACGAGGACGACGTCTACGGGGGCGGCGACGAGCGATTCGCGCTGACGGCGTTCGCCGGGGAGGACGACGGCGCAGGCGTCCGTCCCGGGCGGCTTCTCGCCGGAACGCCAGCGCTCGGCGCCGGCGGTCGCCTACGCGACGCGGCGACGCGGCGCCCGGGCACGCTCGCTGGATTCTCGCGCGCGGCCGCGGTGCCGCCGCCGCCGCCGCCAGCCGCGCTAGCGAGGCCACCGCGGGCATGGCGGGGCGTCCACGCCTTCCAAACTCCGCCGCTCGCGTCGCCCTGGCTCGCCGCACGCAGTGAACGGACCGGCGAAGTCGCCGCCGACGGCGTCGCTCGACGTCGCACGGCGCTCGAGGGCAAAGTTCCGGCGCCCGCCGCGCCCGCGCGGCCGGCGCTCGGCGCGGCGGGCGCCTTCGAGGGCTTGGCCAGGGCCATGGGCTCGCGCTTCGCCACGGCGTCGGCGTCAGACGCGACGCGGCCGGCCGCGGAGCCGGTCCTCCGCGGCGGTCTCTCGGCGGCGCCCGCGCGCCCGCGCGCGCCGTCCGCCGCGGCGGCCCCGCCGGCGCGCGCGGAGCCGGCGTCCTGGGCGGAGCCGCCAACGCGGCTGTCGAATCCGTGGCAGCCGCTGCCGCTCCTCTGCAAACGTTTCGGGATTCCGGTGCCGCGCGTGGTCTCCGACGCCGCGGCGCTCCGCGAGCGCCAATTCGGCGGGGCGCCGCCGCCGCGCGTTACGACCGGCGCTACCGCCTCGAAGAACTTTGGCGCGGCCGTCGGCGCGTTCCTCCCCGGCAGCGACGCCGCGCCCGCGGCGCCCCCGTCGCCCGGAAACGCCGCGCCGGCCGAACCGCCGCGCGCTCCAGATGCCGAGTTTTCCTCCGTTTTCGACCGAGACGACGAGGATTCCCCGGCGTCGGCGCGTCCGGCACCGGCGCCGCCGCAGCCTGCGCCGGCGTCGCGGAAGCCCCCCGGCGATCTGTTTTCCGCCCTGAGATCCGCCCCGCCACCCTCTCGGGCTCGGCGGAAGGAGAAGAGGAGGTCCGGGCAGAAAAAGAAGAAAGAAAGAAATAACTTGAATAAATAAATAAATAAATAAATAAATAAATAACGGTCACGGTCGCCCGGGCCGTGGTGAAAGAAAGAAATAACGGTCGTGGTCACGGTGGCTAGGCAGCCTCAGCCTGAGCCTCAGGCTAACTCTAAGCAAAGCAAACTTGAATAAATACTAGTAAATTAAAGAAGACTAGGACTAAAAAAGACTAGGACTAAAAAACATAAAGGAACCGTGACAACTTGAAGCTCCACTGCGCCAATGACACCAATTTACTACACTAAATTGCTATTTCGAAGCTCCGGTTGGGTATCCTGACTGAGCAGCCTGAGGGAGAAGGCTCTTAGGAGCTTGTTCCTATTTTTAGGTCTTCCTTAATTAACTTGAATTTATTTATTTAAATTATTTAGTAAATAAATTAGACTGTCCGGAGCATCACCTTGCCCTTTCTCCCGAGTAAGGAAACACTGGCAGACCAGAGGAGAGCCCCTTGGAAAGTCACCCTAGGCCCAACGGAGTAAACCAGCACGTCGCTAGCGCAGCGGCGCTACTGGTGCATGAGCGCGTCCACGGCCACGGAAAACGCCGCGAAGCCGACGCACCCTAGACACGCCGCCTGGGGGCCTTGCTTGGCCGCGAGGACTGCCCCCGTGGCGCAGCCCGAGAGGCTCCCGTTGATGGCGTCGTGCCTGCCGCGCGCCTTCTCGAAAAGGCAGTCGCAGCCCGAGAAGAGCGCCGTGATGACGGCGAACGACTTCGTGTACCACAGCGCCTTGTCGCCGAGCGCACGCCAGGCGACGCGGACCTGGTGCGCCAGTGGTGCGGCGGGGATCGCGCGGCCGCCGGGCCCCACGGGCACCGACGGGTCCGCGCCGAGGATGCCGAAGAAGAGGCCCATCATCGCGCCCACGCCCGCGCCCAACACGACGCCCGTCGTCGCCTTGAACGCGCAGCTCTCCTGGGTCAGCCACAGCGGGTTCGGCGGCGGCGCGACGGGCGACGCCGGGAGGCTGAAGTACCTAAAGGCCGGGAGCGCGGAGGCCGGCGCGCGGTACGTGCTCGCATCATCGTCCATCGTCAAACAATGACATCTTAGCGTAGGTTTGCAACCGCTGTCTGTAGACTGCTATTAGTTTTGTGGTGCTACCTACGGTATGTGCTGATCTACCTACGGTACCTACGGTACCGTAGGTACTGGTACCACCCTACCTACGGTACCGTACTGCGGTAGGTACTGCGGTACTCTGAGCTATCCTAACTAGGGTACCTTTCAGCCACGTACGGACGGCTAGAGGCGCCAGGGCTCCCTTGGGTAGCTCTACAAAAACAATGCAAAATAGTCGAGTACCAGTCTCGAGTACCGGGTAAATCAGCAAAACCGTGACGACCGTGACCGTGACTGCAGTGAATTTATATTTTTGGTGTAAGGCTTCAAATTTCCGATCATGTTGTCTTCTAGGCTCTGCAGCGGTCTGCCAAGCACGCGTGACGGCTCTCTCCGCACTTTTGAGGCTAACTTTAGCGGAGTTAGGAAAAAATCGTCCAGTGCTAGTGAGATTTTGCGCTATGACATTGTGCGCGAGACAGATGTGAGTATGGTGCAAAAATATATATACTTAATGGGCTGCCCACGAGTACGCCTGAAGCCGGAAAAGCAGAAGCGTAGAGGCCTGTCGGGGCTGCCATGAGATACTACGCGCTGCTCGCGGTCATGCATGCTGCAAACGTCGATGGCGTCGGCGACCTCCGGCGCTACCGGAGACGCGGCGCGTGGCATCGCCGCGAGCGCGCCTCGAACGCGACGGCACAGGACGCGTCGCGCCGCGGCGTCATCCTATGGGCGCACGGCCGCTCCGCGACGGACACGTTCTGCGAGGCTATGCGGCAGGCCGCACATCTCACGTACTGCCGCAATATCAAGGAGGGATTCAACCATTTGCACGCGGAGGGGAAGCGGCTAACGCGAAACCGACTCAAAAAGTGCGTCCGCCGGGGCCAGCTGCCCGCGCCCGCGAGGAAACCACGGCGCCTTCGAATTGGACCGCATCAGCTCGATGGCGTCGAGAGCGCTGCCGATAATTCACAGGTCGATCATCCCGGCAGGCTCTCGCACATCAAACCCGGCCACCTCTATTCGCAAGGTCTGGCGACGCCCGAGGCGCTGTTCCGGGCCGCGCGGGAGGTAGGCTTTGGCGTCGTCGTTGCCGAGTACCGCCAGAACGCGCTCGCGCGCATGGTATCCAGTTTTGAAATGCGCACGCGCACGCCGGCGGATGCGAAGGCTGTCTTCTGCAAAAAGGACGGCGAATTGGTCAAAAAGTTCGAGTGGGAGCGGACGATTTGGGAGCGCGGCGTCGCCGCCGCGAAGGCAGAGGAATTCACGATAATCGAGTTCACGTTCCTCGAGCTCATTTCGTCGGTATGTACATGCGTGGAACGGGCCACTTCTGTACTTGCGGACTGCGCCGGCGCGAGGTGCGAGTGCCGGGACCAAGTCAAGGAAAACGTGCACATGCGGACGTCGCATCGCGACCGGACGCTGGCGGAGCGGACATCGCCGACGGCGGCGAATTGCATCCGGGCCGCGCTCAGGGTCGACCCGCAGTACGCCTGGATGCTAGACCTGTCGCGGCACGAGCCGCCCGAGGGCGTTTCGAATGCGAATGCGTCGTGGTTAGTTGGTTCTTCTTGAAGTTATCTTCGACGCCTCCCACTTCCTGATAGGTCCAACTTGAACGATTGCTTGTTGTTCTACTAGTAGGCAACATGTGGAACTTGAACCCCGTTGCGACCGAAACCTTGGCTCCGGTACGGCTTTTCTAAAAAGGCACCGCTCGCAACGTCCTCGGCCCCTGGCTTTGGCGACGTCACATGATCAAGCGTGAGAGGGAGAGTCGCTTATTGTGGCTAGTCCCTCTAACACGGACCCCGAGTGCTTCGTCACGGCCGCACTTGCATACAAACATATTTAAACTTGCGAGGAGGAATTTTACGATTTTAATCCGGAGGTCCATACGGAGGAGAATCTGGTGCGGGCTCCGGCATCATGATCTTCATGTCTGTAAGACTATAGACTAGTATAGTTATCTTCCGTTTTGGCTAGAGCTATCAGAAAAGCGCCCCGCGGGCCACTGTTGCTACTAGCACTAGTAATTGTTTTTAGCCCAGTTTCCGAGTCAATGATGTTTGAGCTAGTGCTCGACGCACTGCTCGCACACAGGGGGGATCATGATCACCGCCGAACCCCAAATTTGCCGTATCCCTATGACTAGGCGTTCGGTAGGCCGGCAAATTGAGTCGGAGAATAGGGGGGCGACTTACCCCTCGGGAACGTACCGAAACGGGCGAGCGAAACGATTAGGTTTGGAAATTTTAGTGGCCTGCGAACGTCGCGCCAGTGGCGTTTCGTGCCGAGGTGGCTGGGAACTCGAATCTCAGATTAGGAGAGCCCTCCCTTCAAGTTGCTCGCACTAGGAAGAGTACTACATGTCGTAGCCATGTGACATGGAGCGAACCCGGGCGTGAGTTTGGATAGAAGTTTGGACTGTCTAGCCAGCCGTCTAGGACGCGCCCGGAAACTTAGCCCCCCACTGGGCCTACTTGTGGTCGTCCTTGGACTCGCCCCCTTCCGCCGGGACGAATCTGGGCAGCTTGAGCTTGTCCGGCGGGGGCCCGCCGGACCGCGCCGCCTCCTCGCGCTTCTCGAGGTCCTTCTTGGACTTGACCTGCTCCCAGCTCCACTCGACGGAGCCGTTGAGCTGCTTGAAGCGGTCGTCGGTCTCCGTCTTCTTGTACGTCTCGAGGTACTTGGACCGGTACGCCAGGACCGTGTCGACGTGCGACCGGTGCTTGACGGCGAGGTCCAGCGCCTTGTCCCACTGGAAGGCGCGAATGCGCATCTTGATCGCGCGATAGACCAGCGGCGGCGTCGCCTGCAGCAGGATTCGCTCGGCGTCGTCGGGGCGCCGCTTGTAGAGCGCGAGCTCCGCGTTCCGCGCCTCGGCCGACGGGATCGACTTGACGTACAAAATGTACTGGAGCTTGTCGACCTCGCGCAGCGCGGCGAGCGAGATCTCGGCCACGTCGAGGTTCGACGCCTCGAGCGCCATCGACGCGAGCGCGCACCAGCAGCCGCGGTCCTCGACGAAGCGGCAGACGCCGACGGCCTCGTCCCAGCGGTGCTGCGACCCGTACTCGTGGAGCATGTCCGAGTAGGGCGCGACCGTGGCCGTGACCTGCGCGCCGTCCGCGCGCCGCACGACGATTTTCGTGCCGCGGAACGACGCGACCTGCGCGAGCTGGCCGAACTCGGCGCCGTCCTTGGTCGTCAGCGTCCCCGGCAGGAGGTCGCGGTCCGTGAAGGCGACGCGCGGGTAGCCCCAGACGAGCAGGCGGCCGTCGGCGATGGCGCAGAGGGCCTCGCTCGTCTCGTTCCAGCACGCGCTGTCGACCTGCGTGTGCAGCTTGTGGCCCTCGGCGGTGCCGCAGAGGTAGAGCCAGAGCTCGTCGTTCCGGTCGACGAGGAGCAGCTGCCGCTCGTGCGTCTGCCGCGCCGGCGTCTGGTTCAGCTGGACGGCGGCGACGTCGGCCGTGTGCTTGACCGCGGGCTCGCGCGGCTTGCCGGTCATGACGTCGCAGAGCCGCACGGTCCGGCGGTCCGTCGAGTCGACGACGGCCACGAGGTCCGGGCTCAGGCTCAGCACCGGCGCCGAGAGCCGGTCCGCCCGGAGGCCGGCGAAGCGCGGGGTCGAGACCTTGCGGCCGTCGTACGTGTAGACCGCGACGGCCGCGGGCGTCAGCACCAGGAAGAACTTCTCCGCCAGCTGGATGAAGCTCACGGTCTCCGGCGAGTCGAAGATGTAGGGCGTGTTGAAGTTCGCGACGTTGTAGACGTAGATCTGCGTCGTCGTCGACACGACGAGGTAGCCGTAGCCCAGCGCCATCTCGACGACGCGGTCGCGGTTGAAGTCGAGCGTCTCGTCGATCTCGGTGAGCACGTCTCGGACGTGGATCGAGCGCTGCCCCGTTAGCGTCGCCTCGTAGTTCTTCCACTCGTGCTTCCGCTCGACGACGTGCGCGAAGACGAGCGCGCCGGCGCCGCCCGCGCCGACGAGCTGCGTGCCGTCGGCGGTCCAGCAGATGTCCATGATCGAGCCCGACCGCGGGCTTTCGCGCGAGCAGCTCCAGCCCGTGCGGTCGCAGAGCTTGAGCAGGTCGTAGGCGCCCACGGCGAAGTAGAGGCCGTTCGGCGACCAGCGCACGGCCGTGACGACGTGGACGTGCGGCTGCGACTGGTAGAGCTGGCGCCCGAACGAGTCCCAGACCTTGTAGCGACAGTCCTCGCCGCCCGAGACGAGCAGCCCGTTCGCCGCGTTCCAGTCGAGCGCCAGCGCGACCTGGTCGTGCGCGACCCAGCTCGTCGCCTGGCGCGCCTTCGCGTCGCCGACCGGCGCGACGTGGATCCGGCGGTCGCAGACGTACGCCAGCGCGTCGCCGCCGGGGCCGTCGGCCACCGCGTAGACCGGGTGCGCGGCCTTGACGAGCGTCGACCGGAGGTGGCCCGTCTTCGACCAGCACTTGACTTCGCCGTCCTCGCCCGCCGAGTAGAGCGCGGAGCCCTCGGCGTTCCAGAGCACGCGCAGGCAGGCGCCGTGGTGCGCCGCCACCCGCTTTTCCTCGCGCCCCGACCCCGTCACGAGCCGGAAGCTCCCGTCGCACGCCGAGACGGCGAAGACGTCGGAGACGCCGCGCCCCACGCTCGGCATCCACGCGATGGACGTGACGTAGGCGTCGAGCTCGCAGCACTTGCCCGTCACCTCGGCCTGCTGGTCCCACTTGAGGATCGTCTGGTCGTCGCTGCAGCTGTAGAGGACGTTCGTCGGCGCCCACGTCGCGCAGGTCGCCATCGCCGCGTGCGCCTTTTTCTCCACCAGTTCGAGGCGGACCATGGTGTCCGCCAAGCCGCTTTAAAATACGCTGCCCGATGTACCGGTATTTAAAATAGGTACTGAATGGTACGGCCAGGGAGTTTCATCTTTAAGCTTTTGCCGGCCCCATGTGCCACGTCTAGAAGAGTGTTCCGTGGGGCAAGAGCCGTCGCGGGGCTGCCCCGTGACGCTTGCGCGCGAAACCCGACGCGGCCGCACCCCACTATAGTAGTACTAGTCACGGTGAACCCCAAGAACGACGGGCACGACGTCGTAGCATAGTCAGACCACGCGCTCACCGCGAAGAAGTAATAATACGGCCGTATAATCCAGGTTCCGCATAAATCAGTATGGAGGGGCCTTACACCACTGGCATATCTTTCAATATGGAGTGAGCGCGCGCCTAACTACCTTGCTTATGTAAGCACTCTTACACAATCTCCATATTGACATTAATTCTCTAAGCCCTCTCTATATTGAATAAAGAGGTCTAAGGACACTCTATATTGCTATAAGCCCTTAGGGTAACTCGGTATCCCCCTATTGGCCCGTAGTGCGCGCGCCTCGCGCGACGCCGGCGGCCGTCGAGGCCAGCCGGTGCGCACCGCTCCACAAAATGGACCTAATGGCAGCTATTTGCTATGGAAACGAGGCTGCCCCGATGCTGCCCCGAGCTTCAACTTCAAAGTACACTTGCAAAGGAAGTCCCCTCTCGGGCCCCGTCATGGAGTTAGATCTTATATTTCCAGGCGCTGGGTAATTGGAAGTGGCGTTCTCCGCAAACGAGAGAGGTGGACCTCTGGTCTTAGTTACCTACTCTTTGCCTTGCAGCGCAATCGATAGTATCGCAAACAATTTCATATTTCAAGCGCAAAATTCGAGTCTATGGCCCTCGCAAATACAAGACAGGAATTACGTCGAATTTTAGGAGCTTCCCTACAGGTCGAACAGGACGTATACATATGGGAATAAATCCCAGCTTAGGAATATAAAATTCCTGCTCCATAACTGCCAAAGGCTGCTGGGTTTAATACCCGGAGCATCATAGACGTAAATACAAGGATACGTGGCCATATCATAGCAGGTTACCAACGGTACCTACGGTACTGTACTGCGGTACCTACGGTATCAGCGGATACTCGGTGTTTTTTAAATACATCGGGCAAACGACTCGCGCACAAAAACGGGCTGCTGCCCAAGAGCCCACCCGCCTGCTTTTCCATCCAAGCGGTCTGGTACTTATGGACGGCGCGGCCTCGGACGACGAGGAGATCTCGGCGCTGGGCGCGTCGCCCGCACGGCCGCGCGCCGGGGGCAGCGCCGCCTCGTCGCCGACGCTGTCGCTGCCCGAGTCGTTTTCCAACCTCGGCGGCGAGCCGGCGCCCCTCGCGCGGCAGCTCGAGTCGGAGCTCGCGGCGACGCACGAGCGGCGCGCGGCCGAGCGCGAGGCGTACCACGCGCGCCTGGCGGCCGCGCGGCGCGACGCGGACGCGGCGCGGCGGCAGGCCGACGCGCAGGCCGTCGAGCTCGCGCGGGCGACGGAGGCGCTGCGGGACCGGCGCGACGCCATCGACGACGGGTTCCGCGACGGCCTGGCGTACGCCGTCGACGCGGGCGGCGACGAGGCGGCAACCGCGTCCGTCCGCGCGCTCGTCGACGAACTCCGCGCGCGGCCGGCCGACGAGCTGACGCTGCGCGAGCTGGCGACGGTGCGCGTGGTCGAGGCGTCGGAGCGGACGCAGGCCGCGCGGCTCGAAAGCGCGCGCGCGGCGCTCGACGCGGCCAAGCGGCGCGACGCGGCCGAGCGGGCGCACGAGCGGCTCCGCGCCGAGCACGAGGGCCTCGCGCACGGCGCGGCGCAGCGCGAGCAGCTGCTGCGCGACGACCTGGCGCGGGTCGCCGCGGAGCTCGAGCACGCGCGGCGCCGCGAGGCGGAGCGCGCGGAGGCGCTCGAGGCCGGCCGCGCCGCGTCGGTGCGCCTGGCGCGCGTCGAGGCGGACCGCGCGCGCTACGTCGCCGAGAACGCGGAGCTCGCGGCGCACCAGGCCAAGGCGGCGGACGCGGTCCGGTCGGCGGCGGCCGCCGAGGCGGACTGCGCGCGGCGCGTCCGCGACGCCGAGGCCGCGTGCGAGCTCGCGCGGCAGGAGGCGAGCCACCAGCGCGACGTCGCCAACGCCGAGGCGAAGCGCGCGGACGCGGCCGAGTACCGCGGCCTCCGGGCCGACGAGGCCGTCGAGGAGAAGCGCGTTCAGGTCGCGGACCTGCAGCGGCGCCTGGCGCTCGAGGGCGACGCGTTCCGCGAGAAGCTCGAGGCGCGCACGCGCGAGGTCGCGGCGGCGGCCGACGCGCGCGTCGAGGCGCTCCGGAGGGAGCGCGAGACCTTCGAGCAGCGCGAGGCCGCCAGCCTCCGCGAGGCGCGCGCCGACGCGGTCGAGGACGCGCGCCGCGAGCGCGAGGCGCGCGTCGCGGCCGAGGCCGAGGTCGCGGGCGCGCGGAGCCGGGCGGCCGAGGCCGAGGCGCGCCGGGTCGCGGAGACGGCCGAGGCCGCGGCCGAGCGGCGCGTCCTGGCGTACGAGCTCGCCGCGGCCGCGACGCGGCTCCGCGCGGCCGAGCGCGACCGCGACGAGGCGCGGCTCGAGAACGCCATGCTCCGCGAGCAGGTCGCCCGTCGCGGCCGCGCGAACGAGGGGGGGGGGGATAGGGCTCGTCGCCGCCCGGGCGCCGCGCCCTCGCCGAACCGCCGCGCGCCCACCGCAGGTCGCGACGCGCGAGAACGCCGCGCTCGAGGAGAAGGTCGCCGGCGAGCGCCGCCGCCTCGAGACCGAGGTCGACGACCTCGCGGGCAAAGTGCGCGCCTACGAGCAGCTCGAGCTCGAGCTCGACTCGGCGGTGCTCCGCGCGGGCGGCGCGCCGGAGCCCGGCGTCGCCGACGCGGGCCTCCGCGACGCGGCCGTGGCGGCGGGCCTCTCGCGGCCCGAGCGCCGCGTCCGCCACGCCGTGCTCCTCGCCCAGCGGCTCCTGAAGGCCGAGGCCGCCGGCGAGGCGCTCGCGCGGGCGAACGACGGCCTCGCGGCGCAGGCGGCGGCGTTCCGCGCGCGCGCGGACCTGGCCGTCGCGCGCCTCGCGACCGCCGAGAAGCCGACGCAGTTTCTGCTCCAGGCGCTCCAGGAGCGCGACGCCCACGCCGCGCGGCTCCGCGCGCGGCTCCACGCGGCCGAGAAGAGCGCCGCCGGCGCCGTCGCCGACGCCGAGGGCCTCGCGACGCACAACGCGCGCCTCGAGGCCGAGGTCCACAAGCTCGTCCAGCACCGCGCGGAGCTCCAGCACCTCAAGCACCACGTCGCGCGCCTCCGCGCGCAGCCGCCGCCCCCGCCGCGCCCGCCGCTCGGGCCCCGCAACGACCCGTCACCGCTCGCGGCGGCGCCCGAGCCGCCGCCCAAGCCCGGCAGCCCGGCGCCCGCGACGTCGGTGCACACGACGCCGCGCCGGGCGGACGCCCAGCCCTTCCACACGCGCGCGTAACGAGCGACCGCGCAGTCTTCGTGGAAGGGATGGGGGGAGTATTTTTTCTCACTTCCTAGGTACCTACGGTACCGGTACCGAGGTAGGTCACTTACAGGTACTTCACTTGCATCGAAAGATTTTACTCACTTTTTCAGACATGCTTCCCCGATTGCTGGCCTTGGCCGCAAGCGCTGCGTCGCTGGCGCCGCAGCCTCAACGCGCCTTGCCGACCGCGTTGCAACGGCAGGCCGCCACCGCGGCGCTGGCTGGTGCTGTCGTCGCGTCACCCCTCGCGGCGGTAGCCTTGTCGGTGGACGTGACCGACATCAACTCGCCGCCGGTCGTCGACCTCCCGGTCCTCGGCCGCTTCGGAGTGTCGCCGAGCAAAGCGAAGCCGACCGTCAAGGTCTCGGGCGACCTCGTCGGCACGGCGCTCTCTGCCAAGGACGGCAAGGTCAAGGTCACGGTGTCCACGCCTAAGATCGGTCCGCTGCCGGCGCTCGACGACGAGGTGCTCGATATCCGCATCGCGTCGTCACCGGGCACCGTCGGCGTGTCCATCTCCAACCCGGCGATCCCGAAGCTGCCCGTCGGCGGCGGCACGTCCGACTGGAACGTCGTGCAGAACCTCGGCTCCGGCGCGACGTATTATTTCAATTCCAAGACCGGCGTCACGCAGTACGCCAACCCCGTTGCGCCGTCGCCCAAGCCCGCGAAAAAGGCCGCCGCGCCCGCCGTGCCCGCGGCCGCGCCCGCCGCCGCCACGGCCATCGCCGCCAAGGCCGCGACGCAGAAGAAGACGCCAGCACCCAAGAAGGCTGCTCCGCCAAAGCGCGAGAAAGTCAAGGGCAAGGCGTTGTTCAAAGGCGAGCAGAAGGCCGCCCAGCCCCCCAAAAAAGCCGCGGCGAAGAAAGCCGAGTCCAAATCCGCTCCGAAGAAGGCCGCCGCCGCCGCCGCACCGAAGAAGGCGGCGGGGCCCGCGCCGTCCGCGCCGAAGATCGAGCTGCCCAGAAAGACGAAGAAGGTGGTGGGAACCCCCCTGTTCAAGAAGTAGGGCGACTAGTAAGATAAGGCGCAGTAATAGTACACGTGCCGTTCAGTCTATTCAAACAACAAGCGACTCGCACGAGGAGCGGCCCACGGGGGCGGACACCCAACCCCAAATTTGCCGTATCTCTATAACTAGACGTCTTGGCCGGTCGCAAATTGAGAATAGGGGCCCAACGTACCCCTCTAGGACGTGACCGAAACGGGTAAGCGAAACGATTAGGTTTGGAAATTTTAGTGGCCTGTGAAGGTCGAGCCAGTGGCGTTTCGTGCCGCGTCAGGCGACCTATCTGGCAGCCCATCGGGTACCCGGCCGCGCCTACGCATCCGCCCCACGCCATAGGTGCCCGAGGGCCCCTGGGAGACCAAATTACCAGCATAGAAGCGAGTTTTGATTTTTCAGTCCAGAGGTCTCTGAAATACCCGCACGTTAGGCCCCAGATGGGCAACTTCGCGACCGCGTCTCGCCGCGAAAGTGGACCCTTCCCCCCAGCCCGGTCATGGGGCGTACAAAGGGGCTCTTTGGGATCCCACAGCCAAAATCGCGACCGGAAAAGTGGCTGGGAACTCGAACCTCAGATTACGAGACCGCCCCCTTAGCGGCCCCCTCCCTCTGCGAGCCCGGGGTATCGTCGTAGGGGTTGTCGACCCACCGGACGCCGTGGCGGACGCCGGCGGGCGCGGCGGCGCGGCGGCGCGGCGGATCTAGGGATAGCCTCCGGGCCTGCGTATCCGGGCGACCAACACCAGTTCCGGGATACCCCATACCTTCAGGGAAATACCCGAGCAAACGAACAAGTTAGCTCGCCACGAGACCGCATGCAAAAGAGCATAACCGTGACCGATCCGCGACGGGTCGAACTTGAACTTGAACGGGACCGTGACATGATCCTCAGGCTGGGAAAGCTAGCCCCATTGGTCTCTACGGTCATAGGGGTATTTAGTCCCAAACTACCATGCCAATAGAAGGAATTAAAAGCACATGTACCATGTGTTCAGTAATGTGATACAGGTACGGTCACAGCTACCTACGGTACCTACGGTACCGTGGTACCTGCATACCTACGATATACTGCGGTACCAGGCAGCCCATCCCAGACCCAGAGCTTGCAAAAGAAAAACTCAGAATGAGGATGCGCCCTGCGTAAAACGCGCCGCTGGCGCGTTGCTGTATGAAGATGCTTTTGGTGTTCGTTCTGGGGACGGCGTGCGCCGCCGCCAGGCTCGAGACGAAGGACCAGATGATCGCCTTTCTGCGCGCGCACCCCTCCCGCGCCTACTTCAGCCGACTGGTGCGCGACGGTCCGTACGACGTTGCCATGGAAGTGGGCGTGGCCGACGGCCGATTCTCGGAACATTTTCTGATCGACGCCCAGCCTAAAACGTGGTACATGGTCGAACCCTTCCCGAACAAGATGCTTCAGGCCCGCTATCCGCCGTCGACGAGCGGACGCCGCGCGCCGCGGCGCCAGCTCGAAGAGATGCCTACGTCCTGGGCATCGCGGGGCATTGGCACCACGTCAAAATTGCGCTTCTTCAAGGCGCTCTCGCTCGACCAGTCCGTCCTCGACGCCATCGCCCCGGAGTCCGTTGACTTTATCTACCTGGACGGCGCGCACGACTACGCGAACGTAGCCCGGGAGCTCGAGCCGTATTATCGAATGTTGCGGCCGGGCGGCATACTTGCGGGTCACGACTATTGCAAGTACGACGAAAGGCCGTTGGCGTGCCGGGGCTGCGCGGACGTGCCGGCGTGCGTGAAATACACCGAGTATGGCGTTCGACACGGCAAGGGCGACCGGCGCGCGGCGAACCAGTGGGACGTCGTGAGGGCCGTGCAGGAGTGGCTTGCGCGGCACCCCGAGCTCGAGGTCTACCACACGATCGAGAATTTCACGCGGACGTCGCTCGCGCAGGACGGCATGGACTACGACCTCGTGATCACGAATACCTACAACCCATCGTGGTACGTTTTCAAACCAAAGAGTAGCGTCATTGCGCCGATGGCCAAAAGGGCGCGATGCGACTCGACGAGTCGCACAGCTGGCGCGCAAAAACTTGTATACTTGCAGCGGTGTCTCCGTTTAGAAGCGGGGGTAGAACGAGCAGATACGTCCGTGCGCAGGTTGTCCTATTCTCGTACAACTTTGGGAATTTCCGGGGGGAAATATCACGCTACAGGAAACAGACGCAGAAATTCTCGTGCGCCTACGATCGATTCTTCTTCACCGACCTCGTGGACGTCGCGAGGCCGCTAGCAGACGATGGCTGGATTCTTTCCAAAGTATCAGCCGACGATGCTTCTTGCGGCGTCTGTCGAATGATATGACCACGGTATTCGATTCTATGCGTAGGTTCCCGTCGAAGCGCTACCGCGCGTCATAATACCACGGGACGTATCTGACGGCTGGAAGCTGACAAAATACTTCAAGTTCGGCCACATCCCACGCGCACTTCGTTCATACGAGTACACGTTGCACGTTGACTTCAGCGCCTTTGCAAATAACCCTAATCGTTACATCGTCCCTGAGTTTGCGCATCTTTCCCGCTTCTTGCGGTTACACAAGAGTACGGAACTTGTGTTGTGGAAACACGGGCAACGATCATTTGCATTTCAAGAATGGAAGGCGACAGTAGGCTACAGACTGGAGAAGGTTCCCAATATCCGCGGTTTTGCTCGATCCGTGGGCCGCCGATTCGGATGTGCCGCCGTCAGCAAGGTGCCTCTCTTTGAGCTGGGAGTATTCATGCGCAAGAATAACAATACGCCAGTTCTCAATCATATGTTCGTGAACACGTTCCGTACGTTGATTGCCTACGGCTTAAAACGCGACCAAAATGTCTTACCATTTGCGATGATGTATCATCTCAACATGACCAAAGGAAACTGGGTCTTGCAATGTCCCAAAGAAGCAAAGCTCCCCAACCACGAGCGAGGTATGATGGGGGGCTGCGGCGCCCCTGTGTTTCCGTCGGTCAGTACCAGATCGTCGAACGCGTCGCACCATGGTTGTGGGCATCTCGGACTGACACCTTGAGAATGTGCTCCTGGTCTGTCGGCGAGTTCGTCAGTTCGGATGAGACTCGCAACTCTAACGCGCGACTACTGAAATAATTTATCTACTGGCGGGCCCCGGCTGCCCAGGCCCGTGACTACTTGTTAAAGCTGCTGCCTACGGTACTACCGTAGGTATTCTAATAGTGGTAGGTCACGGTATTCTGGTAATGCCACTTTTAGGCATTCACGATAAAACACTCTTCGTCAGTAGGCGGAACCTTGTGGGCCCATAACCTTGCAAGAGTATACTAATGTACCGCATGCGGTACATTAGTGAAACTTCAACTTGAGTTCAAGATCCCCGCTTTGCATTTCTGTAGCGTCGGTAGCCTGAGACACCCAATGGCAATGTATCCGGGACCGAAGTATGCCAGCCTCAGGCTGAGTGATCCTTCAAAGTTCAAGTTTCGCTGTTCTTCGAACTTTTTTGTCGAATGATTCCTCGAGCTGTGTCATTCTGTTTTCTTGCACAAATCTACTTAGTATTTTGGCATGGGCGGGGTGGAATGTTAATATTTTTCAGTTGTGTTCGAGTGCTTAATCGATCAGTTATCGATCAGTTATTAGGTACCAGCTTGTACCGTTGTGTGTGATACCGGGCCCAACCGGGCACGGTGTGCGACAACTACGATGCAATTGGAACACTGATCGTGGAGACTTGGTCGTGGAGAGACGCAGCCTCGAAACAGGGGCCGGTCTTACAAGCTGCCCTTTCTGATTTCATCACGAGCTGCATCGTAACACAGTGATGATGATGCGCCGGCGCCGGGCGCGCAGTGCCGTCGCCATTGCAGCGGGCGCGGCGGTCCTCGCCACCGTTCCGCTTTTCATCCATCACGCGCCCGCGCCGCGCGACGTGCGCGCGCGCGTGGTGCGCGCGGCGGCGGCGTGGTCGGCGGCCGCGCCACCGCAGCCGGCGCCTTCGGCGGGCGGCAAAACGCCGCGGGACGCGCCGGACCCCGAGGCGGAGGCCGCCGCGCTGCCGCGCGGCACGATCGTCGCCGTGCATGGCGACGCTCGCGTCGCGACGCAGCGGCGGCTCCTCGCGCGACTCGGCGGCGCCGCGGGTTTGACGCGAGCGACGGAGAACGCCCTCGACTTCGAGGCGTTCGACGCGCACCTCGCCAAGGCGGCGCGCGCGCGCGCCGCGGGCGGCTTGGCCGCGCGGCGGAGCCGGAACCGGACGGCGTGCGCGCCGCGGGCACCGACGTTCGCGACGAGCACGCGCAAGGACTACAGAGGCTTCGTCGCAGAAGAGCTTCTCGAGCTCGGGCTCTGTCTGCTCCCGCGTGAAAATCCAAAACTCAAGGCACCTTTGACTTGTTTGAGCTCGCGCAGGCCCGCTTGACCGCGCGGCGCGCGGCGCGCCGCTCGACGTGTACATCGGGGAGCCAGGCACCGGGGATGACGCGGCGCGCGCGGCGGCGCGCGCGGCCGGCGGTGGCGCCGCGCGCCTCGCACCGCACGCCCGCCTCGGCCACGTCCCCGGCGTCGCGCGCATCGCGTCGAAAGGCGGCGCGGCGCACGCGTTCTGGACGTGCCGCGGCCACATGTCGTCGCGCGCCGACGCCTGGCTCTGCGCCGCGCTCCTGCCCGCCTTCGACGTGGCCTCGACGTCCCGGGGATGGCCGCCGCGCGACGTCCGCGTGGCGGTGTCGCGCGCGTCGGACGTCGTCGCGTGGGCCGCGAGCCAGACGTTTCCCGTCGTCTGGATCGTCAAGCCGCGCGAGGGCAGCTACCTGTCGCGCGGCATGCACGTCGTTACGATGTCGCGGCGCGACGTGGCGACGCCGGCCGCGCTCGACGCCTGGGTCCTGGACAGGGTCGTCGACAGGGACTGCCGGCGGCCGGCCGCGCGCCGTGGCCCCGAGTGCGATCGACGCAAGAACGTGACCTTCCAGCGCTACGTGCACCGGACGGCGCTCGTGCGCGGCCGCAAGTTCGACGTGCGGGTCTGGGTGTTGGTCACGTCCGTCGACCCGCTGCGCCTCTACGTCCTGCGGCACGGCTACCCCAAGATCGCGTCGCGCGCGTACACGGGCACGCGAGACCTCGGAGACCAGTGCCGACACGTCCGCCTGATGCTAGATCCGGCCTGCGTCCACGGGGCCGGCGAATTCCTCGCGAACTTTCCCGACGGCTACCCGAAGTCGACGGCGTCGCCGGTCTTCCACGACGGCTTCGAGCTCGTCCGCGGCCACGCCCCACCCCCGCTGCCGGGGAACACGACGGCGACCGCCCCGGGCGCGCGCGCGCGCTGGGTCGACGCGGAGCACTTCTGGCAGGCGACCGTCTGGCCAAACGTCGAGAGAGCGCTGACGGCCGCGCTGCTCCTGGCACGCCGCGACCTCCTCCGCGCGAAGGCCGCGCACGAGCGCGCCGACCCCGCGGCGGCGGGGCTTCGCCGGTTCGCGCTCCTGGCGCCCGACCTCGCCGTCGACCGGCGCGGCCGCGTCTACGTCGAGGAAATCAACGCGAACGGGAAAATCATGGGCACGCACGGGCGGGCCGGCGGCTACCGCGACCTCTTCCACGACGACGGCTACGTGCGGGCGTTCCTGCGCATCGTCGGCGTGGACGCCCACCCGGAGAAAAAGCGCTACGGCGGAGCCCTCGCCGCCGCGCTCGACCATTTCTGCGCGGCCGCCGGCGGCAGCTGCGCGCCGGGCGACCGCGCGGACCTCGAGGCCGCCGTCGACGAGGAGGCGCACGCCGGCCCGCACTGGTACCGCTTGTACCCGCCGACGCGCTGCGTCGCCGCGCGGCACGGAGGCGCGTGCGAGACCGACGCCGACGGCGCGTGGTGGCCCGAACAGGCGCGCGTCTCGCGCGCCGCGCGCGCCGCCATGGGCGAGACGCCGCGCGACGCGACGCTGCGCGCCTTTCTCGCGGCCGTCGACACGGAGGCGATCCACGGCGCGCCGGCGGTGCCAGGCCACGGCCGCTGGTCCCCGCGGGCCTACCGCGGGACCTACGCGCCCTAGCTACATTGCCAGTAGAAAGCTGTCTTTACTTCGCACGGCAGCCGCCTACGTGTAGTTGGCCGGGATGTGGACCTTTGCGTCATCTGTCCTCGATTCGTAAGGTATTTAGTGAGAGGTCTTGCCGCCGCCGCCGCTGCTACCGCTGTGCGCAAAGCGGCGAGATGTGGACTTTCTCTGGATTTGCAAGTTCAAGTTATATACCTAGCCTGGTTGAACGTGTAATTCCACGGGCAGCACCGGCCGTGTACGATACTTCCACCTGCCTTGGCGATGGCCTCGAGGAAGTCCGTAACGTCCTCCTTACTATGATTGGTCCCGCGGGTCGGTTCTCCGCCTCGGTGGAGAGGATTGCCCGGCTCCACGTCGCACGCTACTCGTATATTCGCGTCCCACAACACGAACGGGTGCGAATCGTTACCGCGCCGCCGCGCTCGGGCAAATTCTCTACATACACCGGCCTCGAAGGCCTTTCGGTCAACGGAGAAGCCCTTGCGGGAAAACTCCGAGTAGGCTACGATAAGTGACAAGGTTTTGCCGTTCTTCTCTATAACTTGAAATAAATACACTGCTCAATATCATCATCTCCCCACTCAGGACTCAGTCAGGATGCCCACTGGCAACCGGAGCTGTGGTACGGAACAGCCTCGAGGCTGGGCAAGGTGATAACACGTGCACAAAATTACGATCGCGCCGGCTGGCGGCGCAGGCGACGGACCGGGTCGCCGCGGAGCACGACCGCCACGCGCGCACCGCGGAAGCCGAGGTCGCGCGCGATCGCGGACGCGAGGCGATCGCGGCGCGCGGGACCGAGCGCGGCGCCGAGGCCCCGGCCGAAGAGCGCGAACGTCGGCGGGTCCGTCGCGACCTGCGCCGCGTAACGGACGGCCGCGAGGCGCTCGCCGCCGGGCCCGCGCTTGACGTCGGCGAGCCACGCGTTGAGCGGGCCCGTCGCGATGCGCCGCTCGACGTGCGCGTCGCGCGTCTGGACGGCGAGCGCGAGCGCGCGGCGCGCGCGCGCCGGCGCTTGCACCGCCGAGCACGCGACGACCGGCGGGTCCGCGGCGTCGAAGAGGAACCGCAGCGGCGACGCGCGCAGGCCGCGCTCGACGTCGCGCGCCGTCGCCCGAACCAGGTCGAGCTTCGTGGCGACGACGACGACTGGCACGCGCGCGTCGACGAGGCGCCTCGCGAGGCGCAGATCGTCGCGCGTGGGGCGCGGCGACGCGGCGACGCAGAGCGCGGCGACGTCGCACCGCGCCGCCTCGAACGCCGCGGCGCGCGCCGCGGCGCGGGCGAGCGCGTCCGCGCCAGTCGCGGCGTCGCGCGCGGCCGCGCCCGCCGTGTCGACGACCGTCACCGCGCGGCCCCGCACGGTCGCGCGGGCCTCGACGGCGTCGCGCGTCACGCCGGCCTCGCGCGCCGTCGTCGCCGCGGCGGATCGCGCGAGCGCGTTGAGCAACGTCGACTTGCCCGCCTGCGGGACGCGATCCCGCGCGTCAACGGCGTCGCCGCCGGGCGCGACGGAAAAAAACGACGACGCGCGCGGCGGCGCGCGTTCGGCCTCCCGACGAGCGCCACGCGCACCGCGGGCGCGGCGTCGCCGTCGTCGTGGGCGCTGTTTGCGGCCGCGCCGAAGCCCCGCAGCGCGTCCAGCAGGTCCGGCAGCCCGTCGCCGTGCGTCGCGGACACGAGGAGCGGCCCGACGTCGGCGTGGCGCGCGGCGACTTCGCGGTCGGCGCCCGACACGTCGCGGCCGTCCTCGCACTTGTTGAACGCGACGACGCGCGGCACGTCGCCCGCGCGGCGCCGCAGCCAGCGGCCGACGGCGTCGTCGTCGCCCGTCGCGCCGACGGCGCCGTCGAGGAGCAGGAGCGCGACGTCGGCGCGACGGACGCACTCCGCGGTCCGCGCGCGCATCGCGGCCGCCAGGCCCGCGTGCGCGCCGCGCTGCCCGTCGACGTCGACGCCGTCGCGCTCGACGCCCGCCGTGTCGACGACCTCGAACCGGAGCGGCCCGAGGCGCGCGGGCGCCGTCGCCGCGTCGCGCGTCGTCCGCGCGACCGGCGAGGTGATGCGCGCGGCCGGCGCGGGCGCGCGCCGCGGGCGCGCGCCGCCGCCCGCGACGTCGCGCAACGCGTTGAACAGCGTCGACTTGCCCACGTTGGGCCGGCCCACGATGGCGACGCGCAAGGCCATGTACCTTGCTGGACGTGTGGGCCGCTCGCTGCGCCCAGTCGTAAAACGCACCCTGCTCGAGACGGGAGCAGATTGCTGTACGACGTCGTATATAAGTGTAGGAGTACTTATGTAGAGATCTATATA
The DNA here is from genome assembly GCA_918797485.1 of Pelagomonas calceolata. Taxonomy (NCBI): domain Eukaryota; class Pelagophyceae; order Pelagomonadales; family Pelagomonadaceae; genus Pelagomonas; species Pelagomonas calceolata. The sequence goes on along the minus strand of CAKKNE010000003.1, from coordinate 5,325,370 downwards.
GATATATATATATATAATAGCGCTATCGACGTAGAACCCGCGAGCTCAGGAGGCTCGGGGCTCAGTCGCCAGTGAATTATCTTTAGCCTTACTCTACTCAGCAGCCAAATGTGCTCGACGGGTAAGCCCAAACAGCGTCCTCCTGTCGCGCGTTCGCCCACTTTAGTTAGAAACGTATAAAGTTATAGGTTGCTGAGGGTCCCCCGTACCCCTCCCGCTCCCCAGGCCACCCATCTAGGACCGTAAAAAAAAAACGGGTTTACGAAGACAAGCCCGCGTGTGAGCAAGACAGGTCAGTTTTCCGAAGCCGAGCGGCCGGCGCCCGGCCCGAAAAAGCTTCGCTGGTCATCCTCATGGTGCTCGAGTGGCTCAAAGGCGCCACCGGGGTTTTCTCGGCGGGCGACCGAGGAGCCGCCCGGAGCCCGGCGCAGGCGCGACCGCCCGCGCGACGCGTCCGCATCCAAGAGGACGCCAAGGCCGCGGCGGCCGCGCGCGTGACGCGCGAAAAGGAGAAGGCGCGCAAGGACACGCCGCGAAAAAAAAACCAAAGCCGCGCGGCCCGCGCCCCGTCGTCGCGCCTCAAGGACGATTTCGTCGTGGACAAGAAGGTGCTCGGCGAGGGACATTACGGCGTCGTGCGCCGCTGCTCGCCGCGCGCGGACCCGTCGGCGCCTGCGCGGAAAAGTCAACCAGCGACGCGGGCACCGCGCCCGAGGTACACTCGACGCTCCGCCTCGGCCGTCTCGCGGTCGTTTGGACGACGCGAGCGTCGCACGGACGGAGGGCGGTGGGCATCTCGTCGACGACATCTGATCAAGACGACGAGCGATCGGGGAACCGTAAACGTGTAATTTCCGCTCAACGTGCTGGCGCGAGCGTCGGTGTGGAAATCGACCTTCAAAATTCTCCCTCTCGGCAAAGGGACCACGGCGCCCTCTTCATCTTCTTACGTCACCAGTGGCGTTCAATTACGAAGCAGACCGTGCGGACCATTGCAAGAGACCGTAAACTGTTCATGTCCGCGCAGGCAGGAATTGAGCGGGCCCGAGCTCACGCAGCTACGCGACGTCTTCCGGGAGATCGACACCGACGGCTCGGGCACGATCTCGACCGCCGAGTTGCGCCGCGCGCTCGAGCCGCACGTCGCGCACCGCGCCGACTCCGGCGGCCTCGAGGCGGGCGACCGCGACGCGGCGCAGTCGCTCATGGAGGCCGCCGACGTGTCGGGCGACCAGCAGATCGACTACCGCGAGTTCATCGCCGCCACGATGCAGCGCCAGCTCTACCTCCGCGAGGAAAACGTCCGCAAGGTCTTCGAGCACCTCGACGTCGACGACTCGGGCGACATATCCGTCGAAAACCTCGTCGCGCTCACGGGTTCGAAGAAGAAGGCCGAGGAGCTCATCGGCGAGGGCGACCTCGACCATTCCAAGACGATTTCTTACGAGGAATTCAAAAAGCTCATGCACACGGCCAGCTAGGGAGGCATGTAACTTCCGGAGTCTCCTAGATTCCGACCCGGCCGGGACCTATCCGGGGCCCCTGTGCCGTTTCGGGGGAAGGAATGTGTTCCCGAAAAGCCCGTTCGCCCTTTCTAATCGCCTCAAAACAACACCTTTTCAAAAGCAACCGAGGCGTAGGGGGTCGTCCGAGTCGTCGTCGGACCATTGGCAACCGGAAATCGCTCCTAGGCGCGGTCGCGGTCCGAGTCCGGTGCGACGTTGCTCATCAGGCAGCGCTAGAGCGTCGTCCGCCGCGCCACCCGAGCAGTCCCCTGCACGCCGCGACCGCGGCCAGCGCCAAAGACGCGTCAAGAGACCGGCGTCTCGCCCAGCCTCCGAGAACGTGCCCCGACTCGGACGCGTGCAGCTCGCGTGCCAGTGCCACCGTGACGGGCTTAAATTAATTAAAGCGCACTCGGGTCTACTACAAGGCTACCGCGCGGACACGGAGCGGAGCCGCGACAGCAGCCCGGCGGAGCCCGGCTTGTCGCCCGCGCGGGGGACGTTGGCGAGCAGGAGCTTCTCGCGGCCCGGGCGCGCGGCGCGGCGCGGCGACGCCTCCCCCGCGCCCGCCGACGCGGCGCGGCCGCCGCGCGGCGGGGAGCCGTGCGGCCGGACGCGGCCGGGGTGCTGGCGCGGGGGGCGCAGGGACGGCAGCGCGAAGAGGCGCGCGCGCGCGCCGCGGGCGGGTTGAGGCCGCGCGGGCGGGCGCGCGGCCGCGTCGGCGCGCGCGGCGTCGGCGTCGGGCGGCGCGGCCGACCCACCGCGCGCCGGCCGCGCAGGGGCGCTTGCGAGGCGCCCGGACAGGAGGTCGGCGGCCGGGCGCCCGCGCGCGCGCCGGTCCGCGCGCGCGGGCAGGACGCGGCCGCCGCCGCCGCGCGGCCGATCGCGGTCGCGGTCGCGCGCGCGGGGGCTCCAGGGCTCGGGCTTGTCGCCGAGCGACGCCGAAGCGAGGCGCCGCGACGGGTCGTCCGGCAGCGCCGCGAGCGGCCGCGCGGCCACGTCGTGCGAGCTCGGCCCCGCGGGCGCGAGCGCCGCGCCGGGATCGCGCGCGCGAATGGCCGCGGCCGGCCGCGGGGCGAGCGGCTGCTTCGCTTCGGCGGCGCGCGGCGGCGCGGGCGCGGGCGCGGGCGCGGGCGCGGCGGGCGCCCTGGGTGCGGCCGCGGCGGCGGCCTGGCGCGCGGCCTTGGCGCGCGCGGCCGCGATCTGGTCCTTGACCTCGGCCTTGAGCTCGGCCAGCGTCGTGCCGCTCCGCTCGAAGTCGAAGTCGAAGCACGGATCCGCCGCGACGCTCGCCGCAAAGTCGCGGAGCGCCGCCGGCGCCGTCCCCGCGCGCGCGGCGGCGGCGTCGAAGTAGGGTCGCGACGGCGCCGGCAGCTCGGGCGCGTCGTCGAAGAGCGGGTCGGCGAGCGCGGCCTCGACCGTGCACCGCACCTCGGGGTTGAACTGGAGGAAGCGCCGCGCCAGCGCCCGCTGGCGGGGCGTCGCGTCGGGGAGCAGCGCGGCGACGCCGGGGTCGTCGCGCGCCGGCTGCTTGGCCAGGAAGCGCGCGGCGTCCTCGCGCGGCTCGAAGCCGAGCGCGCCGTCCGTCGGCGTGCCGAGCTTCTCCAGGATGACCTGCACCTGGTGCACGAAGTTCTTGCCCTGGAACAGCGGCTTCCGCAGCAGCATCTCGCCGAGGATGCAGCCGACGGACCAGCAGTCGACCGCGGTCGAGTACGGCAGGTGCGGCGCCAGGAGCACCTCGGGGCAGCGGTACCAGCGCGTGACGACGTACTCGGTCAGCGGGTTCTTGGCGTCGTCGGCGGCGTCCGCGCGCGCGGCGTCGGCGGCGAGGCCGGCGACGCACCGCGAGAGGCCGAAGTCCGTGATGCGGACGCGGCAGTCGCGCGAGACCAGGACGTTGCCCGGCTTCAGGTCGCGGTGCAGGATGCCCACGCTGTGCAGGGCCTGGACGCCCAGCAGGATCTGGCACAGCATGCACGAGACGTGCTCGGCCGTCAGGACCTGCGCGGCGGCCGCGCGTCGACCGCGCCCCCTGCCGGCGGCGCGCGCGGGCGCCCCGTGTGCCGCGAACGTCGGCGCGGGCCGCGCGCCTGCTTGGACGAGACGACCCGGTGCAGGTCCGAGTCCATGAGCTCCATGACGATGAAGAGGTCGTCGGAGCCGCCGGGGCGCAGCACCGCGTCGTGGAGGCTGATCACGTTCGGGTGCCCGCGCAGCAGGTGCATGAGCCGCAGCTCGCGGAGCGTGTGCCGCGCGTCCCAGCAGTCGTCGGCCCAGGGGCTCACGCGCTTGATCGCCACGCGCCGCGCGCCGGCGTCCTGCGCGTCGACGGCGCTGCAGACGACGCCGTAGCTGCCGTTGCCGACCTTCTTGAAGGCGTCGTAGCGCGGCTTGAGGCACTCGAAGACGAGGCACTCCTCGGCCGCGCGCTTCTTCCGCCGCGCGGCCTTGGCGGGCTTGGCGGCGCGCTGGGGCGCCTCCCCCATGGGAGAGCGAGCGGCGGGCGGGGCAGCGCGACCCCGCTGGCGGTGTTTTGGCTGCCGCTGTGGCGTGCAACGCGCCGTCGCCTGCCGGACGGTAACCCCCCCCTCTCACCGCCACCCTCCGCTCTCGCCCAAAAGGTCTCGATAAGGTCCACAGCCAAAAAAAAACAAAAAAATAAGCTCCAAATGAGACTTGAACTCATGACCTTCTCATTACTAGTGTTGCACTCCAAAGGAAAGGTGCTCTGCCACCGCGCCCGCTGCACTTCGACAGCGATGAGCTATTGGAGCACTCATGAAAGCTGCTGGAAAGAATATACACAAATGGAAGCCTTAGAAAACCCGTGCAGAGCGGAACCCAGAGGACAGCGCAGAGACAGCGCAAAAAACAAAATTCGTCTTCGATGGGCGGCCTGAAGCATGTCGCCTCGACGCTGCGACCGCTAGCCAAGGGGCTGAGCCGTGCGCTCGAGGACAACCCGGTGGCGTCGTCGCTCTGCCTGGGCTGCGCGAGCGGCTGCGTCGGCGACGCGATGGCGCAAAAAGCCGAAGGCCTCGCGGCGTTCGACTGGCGCCGATCCCTGACCTACGTTGCGTGGACGCTGTTCGTCACTTTCGTCATCGACCTGTACGTCTACGCGACGCTGTTCTCGAGGTGGTTCCCGCACGAAGCGGCCGACGGCTCGAAGCTGTGGCGCAACGTGGCCGCGGCCATCGCCGCCGACAGCCTCCTGCTATCGCCGCTTTTCTACTTCCCCTGCTTTTATCTGTTCACGCACTCCCTCGTCCGGCGCGAGTCGCCCGCGCGGGCCCTGCGCCTCTACGCCGACGAGGCCGCGACGCAACTTCCCGTGCTCTGGGCCTTCTGGGTCCCCGCGAACGGCTTCATGTTTGCCTGCGTCCCCGCGCACCTCCGCGTCGCCTACTGCACCGCCGCGGTCACGGGCTACGTCGCCGTGCTCTCGCGCGTCACGCAGCACCTCATTAGGAAGCGCAAGACGGAGGCCGGGGCCGTGTAGTAATAGTCCATCCTTGTGATGTGGGCCTCTGTGTCATCCGTCCGCGGCGAGCATGTGTAACAACCGCCGGCGTGACGGTTCACGACACGGTGACAGGAAGCGTACATAGCTCGGTACATGAGTAAATAAAGCGACGATGCCCGCAGGCTAACGGTTTGTTACTCCTCTGGAAGCGGCGGGCCCGCAGCAACTACTAATAGGAAAGGACGAGGCTCAGGATGTTGCACGAGTCGTCGCTCATCGCGGCGGCGGCGCCCTTGGACTCGAGGATGCAGAGGCAATGGGCGAAGACGTTTTGGATCTGCGCGATGCCGAAGCACGACCGCGAGACGTTCCGCGTGCACTCGAGCGGGTCCTCGATGAGCGGCGCGACGAACTGCGGGTCGGTCGTGTAGCCGGGGCCGGCCATGGCGATGATTCCCGCGTCCCCGCGGAGCACGGAGACCGCGTGCCGCTGCGGGTCGAAGTGGCGGCCGAAGAACTCGAGGAAAAAAGTCAGGAGGTAGCCGAGCGCGTCGTCGTCCCGCTCGAACGCGCGCCGCTGGTCGGTGCCGCTCCACAGCAGCGCGTCGCCGCCTCTGATTCGCGCGGCGAGGCTCGGCCGCCGCCGCGCGCCGGCGCCGGCGGCGTCGCGCAGCGGCCGGCGCCGCCGCGCCGGGTCGTCGCGGAGGCGCGCCCACGCCTCGCGGACCGACGTCGGCGGCCCGAGCGGCGCGCGCTGGGCCGCCGGCGGTTCGGCGCCGGGCGCGGCCTCGCCGAGCGGCGTGTGATGCTGCGGCCGGGGCAGCGGCGCCTCGAGCGGGTCGACGCCGGCCTGGAGCAGCGCCGTCATCGCGAGGAGGAGCAGCGAGTAGCTGCTCAGGCCGCCCGTGAAGGGCTCGTTGAGGCCCCGCTGGCAGAGGAGCTCCTTCAACACGAGGAGGAGCGGCGCGAGCTCCGGCCAGCGCCCCATGGCCTCGAGCGCGTAGCGCGACGACGCGAGGCCGCCGTGGTTCGGCGCCTCGAAGCTGATGTCGACCGCGAGCAGGCCCGCGTCGCAGCGCCCGACCGCGCCGCACCACGTCGGCGGGGCTGGAGTCGACGACGGCGGCGTCGCGGCGGCGGCGGTCGGCGCGGCCCGGGGCCTCTGCGGCGGCGGCGGCGGCGGCGGCAGGTCGGGCGCGTCGGTCTCGGCGAGCGCGCGCGCGGCGTCCTCCGAGCGCGCGCGCGGCCGCGTCCGGCGAAACTCGGGCAGCGGGCACCCGAGGACCGCGGGGTCGGCGAGCAGCTTGATCACGGGAATCGACGCCGTCTCGATGGCCTTGATCTCGCGGACCCACGGCTGCGAGCCGAGCGCCGCGGCGAGCGTCTGCACGCACCGGACGACGCCGGCGTGCGGCCCGGGCGCGGCCGCCGGCGCGCGGCGCGGCGACGGGCCCGGGCGCGCGGGGGACCGACGCGGCGACGCCGGCGCGGACCCGGGCCCGCCGCCGCCGCCGCCGCCGCCGCCGGCCGCGTCCGCGCCGCGGCGGCTGGGCGCGCGCGGCCGGTCGTCGGCCGCCGCCGGGGACGCCGGCGCGGACGCCGCGCGCTCCGGCGTCGCCGGCGGCGTCGCCGGCGGCGTCGCCGGCCGCGCGGCGGCGCCGCCTGCGGCCGGCGCGCGCGCGGCGTCCGCGGCGGCCGGCGCGCCGGGCGCGCCCGCGGGCGGGTTGGGCGTCGGGTCGCAGTTGAGGCCGCGGACGACGACGTCGACGTCGGAGCTGGGCAGGTCCAGGCCCGTGAGGCACGAGCCGTAGAGCGAGCACTCGGCGTGCGCCCAGATGCCGCGCGCCGTCTCGGAGACGGAGTCGAGCACGGCCGTCCGCGCGCGGCGCTGGTGCACCATGGCGCGCTCGAGGCAGGCGACGAAGTCGTTGACGTCGTGCGCGAGGCGCGCGCGCATGGCGCGGACGCGGCGCTCGTGCGCGCGGACGCGGCGCTCGTGCTCGGCCGCGCGCCGCGCGTACTCGTCCTCGAGCAGGCGCGCGCGGTCGCGCCGCGCGCGCGGGTCGCGGCCGTCGCCCGCGGCGTCCTCGGCGATGCGCCGCCGCCGCTCGGCCTCGGTCGCGCGCCCGACCGCCGCGCGGCGCGCGGCGGTCGCGGCGGCGTCCGCCGCCTCGCGCGGCGCGCGGTGCGGGTCGTCGCCCGCCTCGTCGAGCTGGGGCAGCGCGGGGCCCGCGTGGTACATGGCCGCGACGCGCCGCGCCGGCGCCGGCCGCGCCGGCCGCGGGGCCGGCGCCGGCGCCGCGCCCGCGCGCGCGGGGGCGCCGGCGGCCCCGGCCCGCGGCGGCGCGCGCGCGAGGCGGAGGCTCGCCGGCAGCTCGCCGCCCCACGCGGCGGCGCGCGGCGCCTTGGCGAGCGCGGCGCGGTCGTCGTCGGCGCCGGCGGCGTCCGACGCGTCCGAGACCGCGGCGGACGGCGGGTCGTCCAAGCGCGCGTGCGGCGTCTCGGCGGTGGGCGCGCTCGCGCACGACGTCTCCGACGCGGCCGCCTCGGCGCGCGCGACCGCGGCGGCCTCGGCCTCGCTCCTCTCTCGCAGCGCCGCGAAGCCGCGCGCGAGCGCGCCGCGCGGCTTCTGCGTCCAGGCGTTGGGCGTCTGCTGGGGCGCTGGCTTGTGCGGCGGCGGCGGCGCGCGCGCGAGCGCCGCCCACGAAGGTTGCGTCGCTCTCGCCCCCGCGGCCGGCGCCGGCGCCGCGCCGGCGACGGCCGACGCCCACGACGCCGGCGCGGCGGGCCGCCGCCACGCGCCCTCGGCGCTGAGGTGGGCGGGTCGCCGCAGGACCGCGAGCGGGGACGGCGCTGGCGACGGCGGCGCGGCGGCGGCGCGCCCGGACCTGGCCTCGGCCTGCGGCGGCGGGGAGGCGCACGTCGTCGAGGGCCGAGGGCGGCGTAACGCGGCGCCGCCGCGCGCGAGCGACGCGCCGTATCTCGCGCCGTCGGCCCAGTCCGCCGACGCGCCGCGCGACCGCGGCGTTGGCGCCTTCCCCTTCGACGACGGGCCCGCGGCCCGGTCGGGCGCGGCACTCGCGCCGGGCGAGCCCGGCGGCGCGGGCGCGGCCGGCGCGGCCGGCCGCGCCGGAGCGGGCGCCGGCGCGGCCCCCGCGCGCTCCGCTTCGACCCGCCGCCGGCGCGCGGCCTCGCGTTTCGCGCGCGCGGCCTCGGCCTCGCGCTGCGCCAGCGACGGCGGCTTCTTCCTCCGCCGCTCTCGCGCCGTCGACTCGTCGACGGCCTGCGCGCCGCGACGCGTGAGAGGCGACGAACCGCGGTCGGACGAGAAATTAACGGCGCCGCGCGCGCGCCGCGTCCGCGGCGCCGAAGATCAGGCCCTTGACCAGCTTGCGCAGGGCGGCGCCGTCGCGCGACTGCGAGGGGAAGGCGGCCGCGTCGACTACTACGCGCGAGTCCCGCCGAGACGCCGGGGCGCGCTTCCTTGGACTTTTTCTTTTTCGTCTTTTTGGGGGCATCGGCGTTGGCTGGGCACCCGTCGCCGCGCGACGACGTCGCGGCGGCGCCGGCGCCGGCCATGCCGCACACTTTGTGCCGCAGAAGGAGTGCGTCTGCGTCGGCTTGCTCTCGGCGGAGCCGCCCTTGAGCTGGGACGCAAGGGACTCGGCGTCTGCGCAACTAAGTGTGGGGCGGCACAGCACCAACTCCTACCGGTCGCCTCGCCGCGAAGGTCGGTTCCTGCCAGCTGATCCGGTCGGCCGCGCCAGCACAGCGGCGACCGGGCGGCGAGCACGCGAGGTCGGTGTCGCGGCGCGGCCAGCGCGACGTGTGCACCTGCGCAGCTCGGCTGCGGGCTCCGGAAGGCTCCGCCGCGCCGCTCGAGCCGTCAGCCCAGGTGTGAGTCGTGCGCGTGTAGAGGCCTCGGAATAAAATAATAAATAAAAAAGGCGAAGCGAGCTATCATCGCCTTGGCGACCTGGGCGCCGCGGGCTAACCGGGACACGCCGCAGGAGCAGAATAAAGCGCTAGCACTGTGCTTACGCGGCGTAGCGAAGGCCTGCTTATTTACGCCGGGCTACCCAAACGACCGCAGCTCGACAGCGAGAGGCAGCAGAGTGCGAGGCCGCGGGCCTGCCACGCCCGCTTGGTCTGTACGCCACGCTGCGCGTCGACGCCGCGCCAGACACCCACACACACCCCCGCGCCGCGCCGCGTCCGCGCCCGCCGCCGACCGTCGAACGTCAACCGCAGGAAGGACCGCGATCAACCATGGGCATAGACATTGTGGCTGGCGGACGGCGCGTGGGCCACAAGGCGCGGACCGACACGCGGTCGGAGAACGTGTACCTCAAGCTCCTCGTGAAGCTCTACCGGTTCCTGAGCCGCCGGACGGACTCCAAGTTCGTCAAGGTGGTCCTGAAGCGGCTGTTCATGTCGCGGACGAACCGGCCGCCGCTCGCGCTGAACAACCTGGCAAAGTTCATGAAGGGCAAGGAGGACAAGGTCGCCGTGCTGGTGGGCACCGTCACGGACGACCCGCGCCTGCTCGAGATGCCCAAGCTCACCGTCTGCGCGCTGCGCTTCACCGAGACGGCGCGCGCGCGGATCGTCAAGGCCGGCGGCGAGTGCCTCACGTTCGACCAGCTCGCGCTGCGCGCGCCCAAGGGCTCGAACACGGTCCTCCTGCGCGGGCCCAAGAAGGCGCGCGAGGTCTACAAGCACTTCGGCCACCAGTCGACGGCGACGTCCGTCCACACGCACTGCGGCGCCAAGCCCTACGTCCGGGCCAAGGGCCGCAAATTCGAGAAGGCGCGCGGCCGCCGCGCCTCGAAGGGCTTCAAGGTGTGAGTCGTCGCGTGACGGCGGGCAGCGCGCGCGCGCGCGCGGTTGCGTGTGTCTAACGTATGCGTTGGAAGTACTCTCGCAGCTGCGGCCGCGTTTCAAGAGATAGTCGAGCGCTCGGTCCGAGTTTTGGCCGCGCGGCTTCGGAAGGTCGATCCTATCCAGGACGCGGCCCCGGGGGGGGGGGGGGGGGGCCCAAAAGATGGGGGCCTAGTAGACGAGCGTGCCGTCGAAGGTGCCCGCCCAGCCCGAGTCGCGCCAGCGGCGGAATTCGGCGAGGTTGGCCCGCGCGGCGTCGACGTGCTCGGGCCGCCGCGCGAGGGCGAGCGCCTTCTCGAACGTGGCTTCCTGGGCCTCGCGCCGCGCCGGGTCGCGGAGCGCGCAGATGCCCGCGTCGATCCACGCGAAGCCCGCGTGCGGGAAGCGCTCGACGCAGCGGTCGAAGAGCGCGCAGCCGGCGTCGAGCTCGCCGAGCATGACGAGGGCCTTGCCGCGGAAGACAAGCGTTTTGGGGCTCTCGGGGACGCCGAGCCGCTCGACGGCCGCGAGGCCGCGCGCCATCAGGTCGCGCGCCGTGTCGCCCCGGTCGCCGCGCGCCATCAGGTACTCGGCGTACGTGTCGAGGCAGCGCCAGTCGTCGGCGTCGACCCGGAGGCACCGCTCGAGGAGCGGCACGTCGTCGCGCCACGCCGGCGCGAGCGCCGCCGTCGCGTCGACGAGCGCCGCGACCAGCGCCGCCGCCGCGACCGCGACCGCGGCGGCCGCGGCGGCGCGGCGGCGCGGCGGCACCGGCGCGACCGGCGCCGGCGGCGGAGGCGCCGAAGTCGCGCCGGCGCCGCTCGTCGAGGCGCCGGAGCCGGAGCCGCCGCGCGCGCGGTCGCCCGCCACCGCCACCGCCACCGCGCCGAGCACCGCGAGGCCGAGCGTCGGCAGGTAGAGGTAGCGGTCGCCGCCCTTCTGGACCATGCCGTGCTGCACGAGGCCGCACGTCGGCAGGAACGCGGCCACGACGTAGACCCACGCCGCGAGCGCCGCGCCGCCGTCGAGCCCCGCGAGCGCGAGCGCCGCGCAGCCGGCCGTCGTGGCGACGAAGCACGCGAGCGCGAGGCGCGCCTCGCCGTCGTCGTGGCCCGCCTCGAAGTAGAGGTCCCGGAGCGCGTAGTGCGGGCTCAGGCCCGCCGGGTACGCGGCCTTGCCGAGGCAGAACCAGATCGTGACGAGCGCCTTGGCGCAGCGCTGCGCGCCGGTGTGTAGTACGATAACGTCGGCGTCCGGGTCGTGGCCGAGCGCGTTCGCGCGGAGCGTGACGGGGACGACGACCGCGGCGACCGCCGCGTAGCCGGCGAGGTCCCGCGCGGTCGTCGCGGCGACGCGCCGCAGCAGGCGCGGCGCCCCGACGCGGCGCGCGAGCAGCGTCGCGTCGAGCGCGGCGACGGCCGCCGGCGCCGGGACGACGACGCTCTTGCAGAGCGTCGCGGCGAGGTAGAGCGCGGGCCCGGCGGCGCGGAGCGCGGCACCAGCCGCGCCGTCGGCCTCGACCACGGCGACGTGGCTCCGGAGCGCCAGGAGCACGAGCAGCGCCGCGGGCGCGTACGGCTGCGCGGACGCCCACGCGACGACCTCCGCGTGCGCCGGGTGCGCGGCCCACCACGCCGCGGCGACGAACGCGCACGCGTGCCGCGTCCGCGCGTCGCCGCCGACGCGGGCGGCGCGCAGGACCGCGCCGCAGAGCGCCCAGAGCCTGCGCGCGCGCGCGTGCGCCGTCGCGGCGGGCGACGACGAGAGACGCCGTGCGCCGCGCGCGACGGCGTTGGCCGCGTGGAACGCCAGCGTCGCGACGCGGTGGTACCACCCGTCGACCGTCAGGAGGCCCGAGGCCTCGTCGAGGCGCGCCGTCAGCCGCTGGACGACGGCCTGCGCGCGCGCCGCTGGCCGGACCCGCTCCCCCTCCCCCCGGTGGCCGCGCGGGCGCGCGCCTTGAGCAGCCACCCGAGCGGCTCGAAGACGTTGATGCGCCTCGCGCTCCACATCCCGCGCAGCGTCTCGCGACTCAGCGGCCGCCGCACGAGGTCGTTCTCCAGGAAGTTGTTGCGGTCGTCCCACTCCTGAGCGAGGCCCCAGCCGCCGTCGTGGTCCAGGAGCGGCCGGTACGCGGCGAGGACGACCCCCACGAGGGTGAGAGGGCAGAGGATGGCTTCCCAGGCGCCGGCGCCGCGCGCCTCCGCCCGCATGGATGAAGGCTCTGACGTCGGAGCCTTGATGGTTTCTGACTACTACATGGGGCAGCTTCTCATTGCCATCTCGGGCCTGCTAGTTTGATGCAAGTTGTACGGTACCATACCTAGGTACCGTAGGTACCGTAGGTACCTACGGTACCTACGGTGCAGGGGCAAGGCGACGTCCCCATTGGCGTAGCGGACCACCTGCTGGACCGACCGACCTCTCTAGTGGGTTAATTTGAAGGGTAATGGGGCTAATATGGGTTTTGGTATTTTATATCTTCCTTAATTTATTTATTTATTACGAGCCACCTATCACTCTTGGCAAGGCTGGATGGTCATAGCAAGGCAGTCTCCGTGGGCGACGACGAGGACTGGTCCTGAGCCGGCGCCTCCCGGTACATATCTATTCTCCTCCCCTTTGACTCGTCTGAAAAAAGACTGTTGTCTGTCGTCTCAGGCTTAAGAAGTGAGTTTTACTATATACACATGACCCTCGGAGTCGGAAGCCTCCCAGGTGGGGGCATCGTACGGGTACTGCTCCGGCTGGCGTGGGACGTTCCGAAGAGCTCGCTGCCGCGGTCGACGTTTCACGACGGTAATCTCGGTGCCCGACCTTTCCACGAGTCTGAGTGCACTTAGCCCTCTCACCCTCTCACGAGGCACCCTCCGCGCGCCAAGTGCGCCTTGGCAATGGATTGCTAGTGTCTTACGGCCGCTAACTGCTCGGCTCTGCTGAGTGAAACAGGTGCCCGTCCGCGCCATATCTGCGCGCTAGATAGAAGTGTGGCGCAGTTGGCACGCCTTTCCGCCTTGCATTGAGCTCGATCGCAGTAATCTAGCCAGCATCGATCCAAGGATGATCATGCGCCTCGGCCTCACCCTGTCTGTGCTGCGCACCGCGCGAGCGCTGCAACAGCTGACGCGACACGGCAGCCGGCCGGCGCTGCGCCGCGGCGCCGTGGTGGCGGCCGAGCCGCCTGCGCGGCCGCGGGCGCGCGCGCCCCGCGCCACGGGCAAGCTGCGGCAGCTGCCCCACGCGCCCAAGGCCGACGAGCTGCTGCGGCGCGCGGCGAGCCGCGCGGCCAAGGTGCCGCGCGACGCCGCCGAGCCGAACGCGCGGCGCCGCGCCGCGAAGCAGGCCGCCGCGCGCGCGGACGCGATGGGCCAGGCGGTTTCGGTGCCGCTTCGCCAGGTCCTCGACGCGCACGCGCCCGAGGCGCTGCGGCGGTCGCTGCACCCGTTCGAGCACGCGACGGCGACGCTGACGGCGGCGCAGCGGACGCGCACCGGCGCGCGCGCGCCGGCCGACGTGCTCGCGGACATCGCCGCCGTCCGCCTCGCCGTCCTCGCGGCGGCCTGTGTGGTAATCAAATTTCACGGCGCCCCGCCATCGACGCGCCGTTGTCCCTGTGATTGCGTCTGCTCGATGGCGTGGAAGAACCTAACTCACGTGCTGAGTTTCACGCAGGCGGCGGCGCGGGACGGCGCCGCCGCGGCCAAGGCCGCGCCGACGGCCCGCGACGCCGCGACCGCGCCCGACGCGGTCCTGGCCGCGATCGAGCGCGAGCTCGCCGGCCGGGGCCGGCGCGCGCTCGAGGAGCTCCGCGGCCACCAGCGCGCCCTCCGACGCATCCCCACCGTGTCGCTGCGCGCCCCGACGCTCGTCCTCGTGGGCGCGCCGAACGTCGGCAAGTCGACGCTCGTCCGCGCGCTGTCGACCGGCGAGCCCGAGGTCGGCAACTACGCGTTCACGACGCGCGGCGTGTCGCTCGGGCACGTCTACGACGGCGGCGCGCTCGCGGGACAGGTCATGGACACGCCGGGCCTCCTGGACCGCGACGCCGCGGCCCGGAACGCCATGGAGGACCTGACGATGGCGACGATGGACCACCTTCCCAGCGCGGTCGTCTTCGTGTGCGACCTCTCGGGCCACGCCGGCGAGCGGACGTCGTCGCCCGACGCCCAGCTCGCGGTCCGCGACGCGCTCCGCGCGCGCTTCCCGCGGCGGCCCTGGATCGACGTCGTGTCCAAGGCCGACCTCTACGACGCCGCCGACGCGCCGCCGCCCCCGCCCGACGGGGCGCTCCTCGTCTCGGTGCGCCAGGGGCGCGGCCTGCCGGAGCTCCGCGCGGCCGTCCTCGACGCGCTCGCCGTGGTCCGGCGTCTGACGGGGGGCGGCGGCGAGTGACCGTGGGCCGCTGCCGTTTGTGACCTTATAAATCGCAACTTGGCAAGCCTGAGTAATCTATCAGGGTGGCAATCCAAGACGAAGTAGCCGGGAGAGACCGGTAACTTTTCCTACTAGGGAGGAATAAATTTCGATTTTCGGAAAGTAGTTATTAGTAATATACCACAGACGCGCGCGCGGCTCACTTACATAGAAACGACCCGGGGTTAGAATACATGGGCTCCCAAATTCAGAATTCATCATAGTCGTTCGCCGCGACCAAAGATTTCAGAGAAGATACCCTCGCGGCTCCCGAAAGACGCTGCCCCGTTGCGACATTCGCGGATGAGTCTTACGGGTTGCCAAAATACACCAGCGATTGAGGATGCCTTCTACCGTCCAAATGGTACATTATATCAACTCCAGCCCAGTTTTCATTCACAATCGACGGAACCGGAGCCGACGGCCCGCGCTCGGAGGGCGGGAAAAGAATTCTACTAGACAACTCCCGAGTTTATGTTCGTTTCCTTCCGTTTGTTAATGGTAGATTCCATTTAGGTCGAATCAGCGATCACTGAGCTATGTAAGATGCTCCATTGGAGTCCCGCGATTCGTCGACTTCGGGACCTCGCGTTTATATGAAGGCGGGCTCCAGGCCTAGACCTGCGAGTATCAGCGACGCCACCATCCAGATGGACCATAACGCCGTTGTTCTATTCACAATCGACCGACTTGCCCGTTCTCCGCGGACGACGGTGCGTAGACGGGGCACCAGAAAGGCCCCAGACCGGTGAGTTGTGAAATAAATTTGCGTTTCAGGCGATTTAGTTCTAGGACGGGCCAGCTAACCGGCTTGATTGTGTACTACATTGCTCCGAGACCCAAAGATGCTCGGCGCGGGTCGTCGGTCTCGCGAGCCCACGATCTGGCTTTAATGGGCGAATTACTTGAACCTGCGACCATCAGCCCGTGTACGATTCCTATGGACCATGACGCGATCATTTGTTTCATGATCGACCGACTTGCGCGAGCTCCAGATGCAGATGTTCACGTCCCGAGCGTGGGCAGCCCAAAGTAGCCTTCTCGCGGTGCAGATGTCAAATACTTGTAGTTGACTATCGGTGGGGTAGTATGGGGTCCGACGAGACCGCTACGGCGACTTCTGGGGGCCCTCGGGTAATTGGCGTTTTTTACTGGAACGGGGTGCCATCGGGCCCAAATTACTTACTTTTTTCGGATGTAGATCGGCTCGTGAACTCCCTCCGGGATAGGTCTGAGGTCGGGTAGTCGCCTGCACCGCATGCGCCGGCGCTTGGAGCTCCCCAGAGAGCTCTGGATCCAAAACTTGAGAGACTTGTACTACCTACCTATTGACCTACGCAACCGCAGGGACCTAGCCCGGGGCGGGTACTCCTCGAGACCAGTTCCTGACTTGCGAGGGCAAGCCCGGCTCCGACCTCCTTTCACGAGTTTCTGCACCGCGGGGGGCGACGAGCTCGCACGACGGGGGGGGAGCGACTGGTGGGCCGCGCATTGCTGGGGACCTGTACTGATATGTATCCACCGATTGAAGCGCCCGCGTATGCGGCGTAGGCGCTTGCACGTGTATAGTACCGACCCTAAGCGACCCCAGGGAGACTTCAGGGCCACGAATTGACAGGATTCCACCGACGCGCCCGCCATGGTGGCATCGTCACTGGCTCGTCAGTATCGCGAATTAAAAATATTATTTTTTTCGCCCCCCAGTACGTGCCCCATTGATCTCTTTGGACCAGTAGCGAACCGAACGATACTCATAAAAGTGCATGCCGCGTCTAGGAGTTTCTCGCGGAATCCACGCCGGACCCCGCCATCGACCCCTCCCCCAGCCGGCGAATCATGAAGGATTACCCTCCCCCCCACCCCGCCTCCTTTGTCTATATGTCACGATCCAAGGCATCACGATCCGCCCGACAAAAACCTCGCGCTAGCGGCCGGTAAGACACTAGCAAGGGCCTGTCTCGCGGGCTCGCGGCGCTTGGAGGCGGCTGAAATCGTAGACGGCAAAATAAATCCTCTCCGGGCGCTGCGCGTCCTCTGCATCATGTTGTTGTACCCTGGCGCAACGGCGGCCGAGGCGCCCGCGCGCCAGCACACGAGCCGGCCGATCGTCACCGGCACGTCGGTCCTCGGCATAAAGGTACGTCCCCCAACCCGCCCCGCGCCCACCGCCCGAGCCCGGTCCTCACTCATCACGCGCGCAGTACAAGGACGGCGTGATGCTCGCGGCCGACACGCTCGCGTCGTACGGGTCGCTCGCCATGTTCAAAGACGTGACGCGCATCGCGCGCACGGGCTCGTACACGCTGGTCGGCGCGTCGGGCGAGCTCTCGGACTACCACGCGCTCCTGGACAAGCTGAAGGGGCTCGCGCAGGCGAACGCGAACTGCGACGACGGCTTCGAGCACGGCCCCGCCGAGATCTACTCGTACCTCCGCGCGGTGCTCTACCAGCGCCGGAACAAGTTCGACCCGCTCTGGAACTCGCTCGTCGTCGGCGGGTTCAAGGACGGCGCGCCGTTCCTGGGCTCGGTCGACCTCCGTGGCACGGCGTACGAGGACGACGTCATCGCGACGGGCTACGGTAGCCACCTCGCGCTCCCCATCATGCGCGCCAAGTGGACGCCGGACCTCGACGAGGGCGAGGCGCGCGCGCTCCTCGAGGACTGCCTCCGCGTGCTCTTCTACCGCGACTGCCGCGCGCTCGACACGGTCGTCCTCTCCAAGGCAACGGCTACCGGCACGCTCGTCTCGGACCCCTACAAGCTCGAGACCGACTGGACGTCGGCGTCCTTCGTCGCGCCCAAGGCCGGCGGCGACGGCGATGGCGGCTGGTGATGGAATAACGCTCGCAGGCGGCCGGACCGTGACTCGTCCCCAGCTTAATTATATACCTTCGAGTAAGCGGTGGGATGATACAAGTATAAGCGGACGGGGCGTCACATAGGTCTTCCTTAATTTATTACTCGTATAGACGCCGCAGCGTTGAAATTTCGCAACAACATCTTGTCGTTGGACGCGTCCGATCTTCTCGTTCGCCGCTTTTAAAGTGAACTTACTTTAGGTTCACCCCGGTGTCTTTACGGCAGCTACTTAGTACTTAGCGCCGGGCTTGATCCACTTGGATAAGCAAGAAGATAGTGCGGGATATAGGGAATTATCAGGGACGGGGCGTAGTACCGCGCGTAGTACCGCGCGGGTACTACGGACAGCTTAGGGTACTATGATACCACGCAGGGGTCTGAGGGCAGTTCGTAGTCGGTGGAGTCTGAGACCGGAAATCGACGTATCTCTCCGAGCTGCATCCATCCCCAGAGTTCCTGTGAAATATCCATGGGGGCAAAATTTCGGTACTTTCGGCGATACCACGCCCGTTACTGTATTCGAGGCTCCATTTACTGGCCCATTGACCTAGACATGGCCTAGAGATGGTCCCGGGATGTGATGGGCAGCCCAGGACCGCGTATAGTAGCCCCCGGGCTGCCCCGGCCCGCCGTCCGGGACCCCCCCTAAACAATAAAAATTAATTAAAATAAAAACCGCAGTACTGCGCAGGTACTACGCAGCACTGCGCAGTACTCCCGGTCCGGGAGTACTGCGCAGTGCTGCGTACTACGCCCCGTCCCTGGGAATTATCGGCTCCGGGCACATGCCGGCTGGTATAGCGTGCTGAGCGCGTGGGAGGCAACCTCCCTGGGCCGACCCCCGCGAATGCCCATTACCGCACTCACCGGGTCTCCCCGCCTCGGGCAGCCCCCGGCCCCGGGCGACGTGCCTCAGGCCGGGGCCAAAGTCAGCCCCGTACGACAGTATTTCCCCGAAATTTACCGGCACCATAAAATAATTTTTTTAAAAGGTCAATCGGGAACAATATCATTTTTGAAAAATTTTCATGATTTGACAAATACAACCTTTGAATCCAATCAGTGGATCGTTGTAATCCCGCGGCGCCCGTGATGAGTGGGGTCAACAGCCCTCTGTTTACAGAAGGAGCTTTAATAAGAGACCCAAGGGCTGTCCCGAACCTATGTAAGGCTGACTCAGGTCTGTCAGCTATGTTTTGGTATCTTGGCAGCAATATCGTCACATCTAGTGGCTCGCTGCAAGATACTTTCTTATACTTGCTCGTGTCCAACAGCGCTCCGATTGTGAGAGCGCAGGACAAAGGAGCAAGAATTTTGGCCCTCCCACCCTCCCTTGGTTGTTTTGGCGCGGGGGCGCGTGGTCCGGGGTCCCTGGGGTTGGCGCCCGTTGTGGCAACGGCCTCTTTTCCACTTATAAATCTCCCAAAATTTTATCTTAGCTTCACTACCCTAGTCTCACTTATCTTGGTTAAATACCCGGACAGAGTAGGCCTAGTGAATGTACATTGCAAACCAGGATAGGGAGGGACTCTTGTTAGCTGCGCGCGAGACCCTGGTTTTAGGGGCTCGTCGCGCCTGGCTAGGATCGAGCCTGCTCCAACTTGGCGGCACCAAGCTTGCTATATGGCGACGACGCCCGGCACCTCGGGCGCCGGCGGCGTCCTCTACCGCCTCGACGGCCAGCTGCGCGTCGCGGCGTTCGTCGAGCTCGCGCTCGCCCGGCCGCGCCGCGACGAGGCGCCGGGCGCCAGCGACGCCGCGACCGCGCCCGTCGCCGTGGGCGAGAGCTACCTGAGCCGCGTCGGGTGCGTGCGGCCGGGGTTCCTCGTGCGGTCGATCGACGACCTGCGGCGCGGCGAGGCCACGAGCATGCCGCACTTCCACCGCTGGTCCGCGGCGCCGCCGGTGGCCATGTCGCCCGCGCGGTGCGTCGCGACGTGGATCAACCGCGGCGACGACGCGGTGGTCATCGAGCTGCCCGTCCGCGGAGCCCAGGCGTCGGCCGTCGCCGGGTCGCCGGTGACGCCCCTCGAGCTCCGCCGGAGCGACGACCCCGCGGTCGACGCGGACGACGCGGCGTACGTCCTGGCGGGCGTGCACTCCGGCGAGGCCGCGGCCGTCGCGTGGCTCTTCGCGGCGCAGACGCGCGGCGACGCGCGTCGCGTCGCGCGCGCCGAGGCGCGGCGCGCCGGACGCCCGGCGCCGCCGGAGCGGCGGAGCGTGCGCGTGTCGCTGGCCGGGTCGCCGCGCGTCGGCGACCTGGGCGCGAGCGCGATCGCCGCCGCGCTCCGCGCCGCGCCGACCCGGGCGCCGGACGACGTGCGGCTCCGCGCGCTCGACCTGTCGCGGTGCGCCGTCGGCGACGCCGGGTGCGCGGCGCTCGCGACCGCGTGCCGCGGCCTCGAGGTCTTGGCGCTCCGCGCGAACGACGTGGGGGCCGTCGGCGCCGCCGCGCTCGCGGCGACGCTCGCGACGCAGCTCGCGCCGCGTCGCCGCTCGCCGTCGCGGCGGAAGCGGAAGGCGGAGGCGGGCGAGCCGCCGGCGCCCCCGGCGCCGGCGGGCCTCCGCGAGCTCGACCTCTCCGAGAACGGCCGCGTCGGGTCGCGCGGCGCCGTGGCGCTCGCGGCGGCCCTGCGGACGAACGGCGCCCTCGAGGTCCTGTCGCTCGACGCGTGCCGCGTCGGCGCGAGCGGCGCGGGCGCGCTCGGCGCGGTCCTCTCGGAGGCGCGCGGCAACCGGACGCTCCGCGTGCTGCGCCTCAACGGCAACCGCCTCTCGGACGCGTGCGTCGCGCGCCTCGTCGCCGACGTCGCCGCCGCGTCCGTCGAGGCGCTCCACTGCGCCGTCGCCGGCGGCGGCGCCGGCGGCGACGCGTCGGACGAGGACGAGGCGCACCGCGTCGCCGACGCCGTCGGACTCGCGCGCGCCGCGCCGCGCGACGCGGCGTCGTCCGCGGCCGCGCGCGCGGCGCGCGTCGGCGCCGTCGGCGTCGGCAGCCGCGAGCTCTCGGCGGTCTGGGTCGGCGACGGCGACGCGCGCGCCGCCGGCGACCGAGCGCCGGCCGTCGCGGCCGCGGCGACGCCGGTGGAACCGCTCGCGCTGCATCGCGTCGCGCTGCCGCCGGCGGTGGCGGTCCGCGCGGCGCCGCGGCTTTTGGAGCTCCGGCTCGGCGGCGGCGGCGCCGCGCACGCCGCGCGGTACTTCGCGCACGCGATGCGCTGCGGCGCCGCGCCGGCGCTGCGGTCGCTGCAGGTCGACGACGCCGGGCTCGACGGCGCCGTCGTGCAGGGCCTCATGGCCGCCGTCGCGACGCACGCGACGCTCGAGTCGCTGTCGATCCGCGGCTCGCCCGTCGGCACGGCGGCGGCGCGCGCCGTCGCGTGCGCGCTCGCGCAGGCGCCGGCGCTCGCGCGCGTCGACCTCCGCGGCACGATCGCGGCGAGCGGCGTCGGCGCGAGCCACGTCTGCGCGGGCGTCGCGGCGAACGGCCGCCTCGCCGAGCTCGGCGGCGTCGCGCTGGGCCGCGGCCTCGCCGCGCTCGGCGTCGGCGGCGGCGGCGTCGCCGAGCTGAGCAACGCCGCGCTCCTGCCGAACCTCGGCGCGCTCGTCGCGGCGCCGGCGGCGGCCGCGCGCGGCGGCGCCGGCGAGCCGAGCGACGACGCGCGCCGGCGGCGCCAGCTCCAGCTCCTGGCCAACGTCGCGCGGCTGCCGTTCGACCTCGACGAGCTCAAGGAGCTCTACCGCTTCTTCTTCTGCGCCGCGCCGCCGCGCGACTTCGACGAGGGCGTCGACGCGCCGCCTCGGGCGGCGGCGCTGCCGCGGCCGCCGGGCGCCGGCGAGCGACGCGCGCTCGACGGGGCGACGCCGCGCGTCGACGCGTTCCCGCGGCTCGCCGCGCGGCTGCGCGCGGACCTCGCCGCGCGCGCGGCGTGCGCCGACCCGGCGGCGCGCTTCGACGCGCTCCGCGACGTCCTCGTGCGCCTCCGCCAGCTGCGGTACTACGGCATGCAGGAGCGCGGCGACTGGCTCACGCGGCGGACGCTGGTCGTCGACGACTCCGAGACGACGCGGCGCCTCTTGAGGCGGAGCTTCGAGAACGCGGGGTTCCTCGTCGACGCCGCGCGGGACGGCCGCGAGGCCCTCGTGTGCATGCGCCGCACGCCCTACGACCTCGTCATCATGGACCTCGAGATGCCCGTCATGGACGGCTGGCGAAGCACGCGGGAACTCCGCGCGTGGGAGCGCGATGCCCCCGCCGGCGTCCGGCCGCAGCGCGTCTGCGCCGTCTCGGCCGAGCCGCAGCGGCGCGACGGCGCGCTCCGCAGCGGCGCCGACGCCTTCGAGGCCAAGCCGCTCCGCGTCTCGTCGCTCCTCGAAATGTCGACGCGCGTCGCCGCCGAGGCGGCCGAGCGCCTCGACGCGGCGCTCGACGCGTCGGGCGAGGCGTCCGACGCCGGCGGCGCGTCCAGCGACGGCGCCGCGGGGTCCGCGCGGCCGGCCCGCTTCGAGCCGCGGCTCCCGCCGCCCGACGCGCTCGAGGACGCGCTCATGCTCGAGTGCGCAGGGGTCTTCGCCGCGCCCGCCGCCAAGCGGTCGCGCGCCGCCGGCGCCGCCGAAGCTCCAGCGCCCTCATCTCCACTTGCCAGTGGGGGGGTGGACTCTGTTTGACTGTTTCGCTTCCTAGGTCCGGGGCTAGTAGTGACATATAGTAGTGTATGGCCGTCTTAGTAGGTGGTTCGGTGACCGTGACTTACTCGCGAGCTGGACCTTATAAGGTCCACTGGTCCCGTCACCTTCACTGGCAGCGATATCAGCTTTGGTTTGTGCTTCAAGTTGGATCTGATGAGCTGGGTGGCAGTGGGTGCAGTATGCCAGTCAGTGCACAATGCAGCCTGAGCTATCATGATGGTCACCGCGACGGTCACGGTCATGGTAGCTAGGTCTCAGGCTCTCGGGTGTCAATGTGACACGGAGATGCCAACAGGAAGGACTCTCGCTGAGACGTGAGAGCATGGGAACCCCCTCAACCGTGAGATTCAAGTCGATAATACAAACTTGAAGTTGGAATAAATAATACAAGGTCGTTTGAGCCCCTCTGGATGTTCAGGTTTCTTAGCGGAGGAAGACTCAGAAGAAGTAACACTCCATTCGGGTGTAGACAGCCAGTCTCATCATCCACTAACCTGTTGAGCGTGAGCCACTGGTTCTCCGAAATGATTAGACTCGAGCAGCGCCATTGCTGCTATCATCGACCGCGGAAACACGATCTTACCCTCAGTATCTTTATAGCCTCCAGCAAAAGCTCCTGCTAATGACGGGGGTATATACGAGACTTCCACGAATTCCTCGTTTTCACCATACCGTTGTTTAAGGAGCTCGCTTGGTTCTCTCGCTGTAAAGACCAGCGCCGGCGCCGGCGCAGGTCCTGCGAGAGGCTGCTCAGCCATCAGAGAAGTTCAACAACCTAATAGCAACACAACCCACTCCAAAAATTCTTGCTCCTTTGTCCTGCGCTCTCACAATCGGAGCGCTATGGGACACGAGCAAGTATAAGAAAGTATCTTGCAGCGAGCCACTAGATGTGACGATATTGCTGCCAAGATACCAAACATAGCTGACAAACCTGAGTCAGCCTTACATAGGATACGTGGCCATATCATAGCAGGTAGGTACCACGGTACCTACGGCACAGCGTATCGTCACGGGAGCCGCAACAGCCGGACGTATACAAAAACGGTTGTATTACGATTGCAGATGACATGAACGACGAGGAGCCGCCGCCCGGCGCTGCGCTCGCCGTCGAGCCTAGCGAGGCGCCCGAGCCGAAGAAACCTGGCCTCGGCCTTGGGGCGCTAGCCAAGGTTGCGGGCCGGCTCAAGCAGACCGACGCACAAAAGGCCGATCGCGACAGGCGGCGAAAAAAGCGAGAATTGCTGCGCCATCTCAAGAAGTGATGTCCAGTGTCCTAAAAACGAGTCTCGAGGCAGAAGGGCTTCGCAATAATCCACCGCCCGCCCCTCTTTGAAAGGTCACTCCAAGACATAAAGACCGCGTCTTGGTCTAGGCTAGCCTGCTGGAGCTTGATTCCACACGCAGGCGGCGGCTGCTCGAAACGTTTACGGCGAACGACCGCACGGAGGCGCTCCGGGCGGACGTGAGACGCGCCGAGGGCGAGGCGGTTGGCGCGTTCGTCGGACCTGAGCTCATGGATATCTTGTTCCGGCGATTCGAGCCCAAGGGAGTCTCGAAGGCCGACGTGCGGCGACTCGCGGCCATCAACTACACGCCGAGCCAGTTTGACCTCTCATGAGCGGCCAAATCACTGGTCGAGAAGCGTGTAGTAAGTGTAAAACAATAGCAGGTTGCCATTTTAAAATGGAGGGGAGTGCGATGACTGGAGTAGCTCTAGAGCTACTTCAGTAAGTAACCCTACCCCCTACTAGGGGGTTACTTTACATCATACTAGGCCCATACCCGGGGTTACTTTAAATCATACTAGCCCCTAACCCGAGTTACTTTAAATCATACTAGCCCCATACCTGGCTTAACTGGGATCTGCAGCGCTTCATTAACCGCAATCCTTGTACTTTAATTGCTCTCCACAGCCTTTAGAATACGCTGCGCCTCGTGTGCACACGATTTATCCATCTTAGATATGTCTCGCACGACAGAACTGCGGCGAGAATGTGCGCGCCGACTCAGCGCACAACGGCGACTGGGGCTCAACGTGAGCAATGTGGCGAGCCCTGTGGAAACGACAGGCTGCGACATTGTAAATCTCAACATCTGCGTCATATTCGTCCATGTCATGGACGCTGCACCGCCGTAGCAGATCAGCGGTAACAGCCAAGATATCGAGTTGCCGGTCATTGGCACCGAGAAGAGAGTTTGTACGGAATGAACGGAGTGGTGGCAACGAGACATTGTCCAAGCCCCAGTCATGTTTGGCCACGCGGAGGACGTCGGCTGCCTCGTGAAGACATTCCGTGATAGCGACAAAGCGCAAAGCGGCGACGCGTCGCAGGGCTAGAGTGATATCTGCGGCCACGATGCGCCGTATCGAGCCCGGAGGTGAGCCAATAAGCATCTTGGTCGCAGTGTTACTCACGATCGGGAGGCGCGCGAACGCAAGGAGACGCGTACTGTTCGCCTCGGGGAGCGCCAGCAACGCCGTGCGATTTATGGGCGCTTGGTCCCATGTAGGGAGGTGCACATGGTAGTCATAATGATATGCGCTCACGATACGCGACGCGGGCTCGCGGAAGACACCAATGGCCGCGGCGACCTCTTCGTCGCCACGAAGGGCTGCGTGATGGTAGTCGGGCTCGACACGCGAGCCGCCCCCGAGGTAGCGCACATTACAACGCGGCCCGAGCACTCCGGCGGGAAACCTAGTGAGTCCTCCCGGCTTGAGCAGCAGGTCCAACGATTTGTTTCCAGCTTCGCACGCCATGGCCCAAACCAGCGGTGCAAAAGATGACCCTGCTTTGGGAACGTGGAAGAACCGAAACTTATCCTGCATCTTGCAAAGCGCCCGCTGGCCTGCCGGCCACAAGTCCTCCGCCTTGACTCCGCCGTTACTGCAGATACCTACGGTACCGTAGGTACCGTAGGTACCGTACCGGTATTCACTAGCCCTATTCTATCCGGGTATTTAACTAGGATAAATGAAACTAGGATAGTGAAGCTAAGATAAAATTTGGGAGATTTATAAGTGGGGAAAAGGCCGTTGCCACAACGGGCGCCAACCCCAGGGCCCCCGGACCACGCGCCCCCGCGCCAAACGTAACGAACCGTATCTAACCAAACGTTGTCAGATATCTAGGCTAGCAACCGCCAGTCCTCGTACAAAAAGCTATGGCGGGGCAGGCTAAAAGTGGCTCTGTGGTGCACCACAGCGGGCTGGGATGCTGCCGGGCCGCCTGATAACTGGGGAGTTTATCTCCATCGAAAAAGTCACTGTAGAGCGCGCAAGCTATTTAGGTCGCATATGTTTGATGGGGTTTGTGACGGGGAATTGCGTCCGTCAATAAAAGTGACTCAGGATGATGTTATTTGGTAACCACGGATCTGTGATCTCAAATTTTCCGTCTCAGGCTACTAGTAACACTGGCACCACGCAGAGCGTGGGCCCATAACCTGCGATGCATAGGGAAATAGAGTGTGTAGCTCCGGACTTCCCCGGCAGCGTAGTGTAGTCGCCTAACGAAATAGTTTCTCCCATGTTTGATGGGGTTTGTGACGGGGAATTGTGTCCGTCAATAAAAGTGACTCAGGATGATAATAGTTAGGAGTGAGAGGCGACTTCCCCCTACTAAGGGGATATCGGAGTACCCTAGGATGGGAAGTAGCCTAGGCGGGTAATACAAGTACGGGTTGTGCTTGGATACGTCTCAGTTGAACCTTGGGATCCTAGGACGTGTATTTCCATTGCAGGGAGGTGCCAGGGACATACAGTTTGCTAGCTGCCGGCGGGCCGGCTCAGCAAGTCTCGGATGAGTGGCAGCTAGCGGGCTCAGCAGCCCTCAAGATCAACTTCCGGTAGCAGCGCTCGTGTTGCCAGCTTTATCGGCGCGCTGCTCGACGCGAATCAGCTCGACCATCCTACCGTACGTCTTCCCAGGCCACGGGCTGTAGCTCGAGAGGGACGTGTATGTATTGATGTGCGTCACGCGGTGGTAGTGAGGAAAGTAGTGGCGGTGGACGACGTCATACGAGTGGAATACCGGGCGCTGATGGTCGAAGACGTGAGCGCCGCGCCGGCGGCCGGCGGAACGACGCGACCGCGTGCTGCGCCGCGTGTGTTTGTCATCGCGCTCGTGGCGCGAGTCATACGTGTTGTAGGAGCTGTCGTCGCTTTCACCCCCTGCGTATTCTCCGCTCAAACGCCGCGGCCGCGGCTTCGTGCGCGCGTACGACCGGGCTGGAAGCGAGTCGTAAGTGTCGTCGTCGTCGCTGTCGCCACCTTCAGAGCGGCGACGCCGCGACCGAGGGGGGCGCGGCTTGTCATGCGACGCGGCGCACGCGGAGTACGGCCAGCGCCGAACGTGGTACGCCTCGTCGATGCGCCGTTCTTTCTCTTTAAGGTCCACGGTGTCCTCGCGCACATACGGCATACCGCGCGAGATGGGGTGAGGCTGCTAAGGCGCTGTTCACGTACCCTTCGTACCTTACGGTACCTTATAATTCCCGTGCAAATACGCGCCTTACGCCTCACGAACGCCTGGCGCAGCTGCTGCCTCCTCTTATCGTCGATCCTGCCCCCCTGCGATGGGGAAGCTCGCTTGCGGGAGCTGATCGTGTGTCAGGCGCGCTTGCGCGATTGCGGCATGGGCAATTCCCTAGATTGTGGTCTTGGCGACTGCGGCAGCCCCGACGACGCGGAGAGCGATTACTCGAAGCCGGTCGAATACAGCCAGGTACTGGGTCCAGCGTCCAACGCCAAGGGAACTTTTTCAGCCCGTCCGGCGTCGCATTTGTGACGGGCACACGGAATGCTTCGTAGGCTACGTCGACAGCGCGGCCAAAGAAGATTCTGAGCAGCATGGAGGTCCACCGGCATCTCACAGAGTTCTACGAGGCGTGGAAAACGGGGGCAATCCAACAGAAACAGCTCGAGATGCTACAAAAAATGCCAGTGGATCCGGCGACGGGACTTCTGTGGTGGCAGTGGGTCGAGCGACATTCGGGCATCTGCGACCACCATCCGCCTCGCGAAACTCCCGCGTTCCGGCCGTAGACGCGCTACCTGCACTCTTTCATGTCAAATGCCGGCCCATCACGGGTACACTGCACCGGTTTTCGCGAAGACTCGAATGGTGTGTGTCCTACTACACAGTCGGAACTTCGCCTATTAGGAACTTCGCCAGGTTGGATTTGAAGGGCCAAAAAAAGGGCGAGCATGTTCGCCAGACTATTGTGGCGTAGAGGGACGCGCGGTCAGTATACTTCTAGTATTATACCAACATATTTCCAATTGCAATTATATACTAGCATGTATTATTTATCGCGGCGCGATGCCTTCAAATTCGCATCGCGTTTTCACGATATATCGCGTATCTATACGC
The DNA here is from genome assembly GCA_918797485.1 of Pelagomonas calceolata. NCBI lineage: Eukaryota > Pelagophyceae > Pelagomonadales > Pelagomonadaceae > Pelagomonas > Pelagomonas calceolata. The sequence goes on along the minus strand of CAKKNE010000003.1, from coordinate 5,298,196 downwards.
ATAGTACCGTAGGCATACCGTAGTCTCGGCGTAGAGGTAGCAAGAGTATGTCGCAGCGTTATGTAAGGTAGCAGGGTCCTAGCTCACCAGCCGAGGGCTGGGCCAACCTAACTACGAGAGTGTTTTATAGTAAATTGTTGTTACAACGTAGTGCAAGGGTCCTACTAGTAGCTCACCAGCCGAGGGCTGCCACTGGGCCAACCTAACTACGAGAGTGTTTTATAGTAAATTGTTGTTACAACGTAGTGCAATAGACACTCGCTGTATAGACTCAAATTTAGAGAGAGTGGGAGATACATATCGGGTAGGAAGGGCTAGTAGGTTTCTCTCTCTAAGAGGTTAAGAGGTGCCAGGCGGTACTGCGGTACTTGCTGCATACCGCAGTAGTCATCAACATTTTCAGGATGCTGAAGTAGAGCGAGGGACGCCTACGAATGGACGCGCTGCGCTTCGTCCCGTTCTCGTCGGCGCCGAAGGTCGCGTTCTGGCAGGCCGTGGCCGAGCGCAAGCTGCGCGACTGGCGCCTGGACGACGCGCCGCGGCCCGCGCGGGGCTTTTACTGGGCCGGCGGCGGCGCGCGTCTCGTGCTGGACGGGGCGTCGCTGCGCGACGGCGCGGCGCCGCCCGGCGCGACGGCCTTGGCGGGCCGCGTGACGGTCGTCAACACGCTCGAGGCGTTCCGGCGCGTCGATAAGGCTGCGCTGCTCCGGCGCGCCGGCGACGCGCTCGCCGCCGCGGTCGACGACGGCGCGGCGCTCGCGGACCCGGCGCGCCTCGCGCCCTTCGAGGTCGTCGCGTTCGCTGACCTGAAGCGGCACGCGTACGTCTACTGGTTCGCGTTCCCCGCGCTCGTGCTGCGACCGGCGGCGGCCGCGACGCGCGGCGCGCCGGCGCCGCTCGACGACGCGCTCGGCGCGGCCGCCGCGCGCGCGCTGCTCGCGGCGGCGGCCGAACCGGGCGCACCGCTCGCGTTCGCGTGGACCGGCGCGTCGCGCGCGCCGCTGCGCGAGGCGGCCGGCGGCGACGTGTTCTGCGTGCTCGACCCCGCGGCGGCCGGCGCGCCGGGCTGGCCCGCGCGGAACCTCCTGTGGCTCCTCGCGCGGCGGTTCCCGGAGCGGCGCGCGTTCCGCATCGCGCTGCTCCGCGGCCGCGGCGGGTGCGTCGTCGAGGCGCGCGTCGCCGGCGGCGCGGCGGCCGACGTCGCCGTCGTCGGCTGGGAGGCCAACGCGAGCGGCCGCATGGCCCCGCGGTCGGCGGACCTCGCGCCGCTGGCCGACCCCGGCGCGCTGGCGACCGCCGCGGCCGCGCTCAACCTCGAGCTCATGCGCTGGCGACTGTTGCCGGGCCTCGACGTCGAAAAGCTCGCGGCGACGCGCGTGCTGCTCCTGGGGGCGGGCACGCTGGGCTGCGCGGTCGCGCGCAGCCTCGTCGCGTGGGGCGTGACGCGCGTGACGCTCGTCGACGGCGGTACCGTGGCGTACTCGAACCCGGCGCGCCAGTGGCTCTACACGGTCGACGACGCGAAAGCGCAGGCCCCCAAGGCCGCGGCGGCCGCGGCGGCGCTCCGGCGCATCGCGCCGGGCTCGGCCGCCGCGCCGCCGGCGTTCGTCGGAAAAAAGCTAACGATCGCCATGCCGGGCCACGCGCTCCCGGCCGCCGGCACGCCGGCGGGCGACGCCGCCGACGCCGAGGTGCACGCGCTCGACGCGCTCGTCGCGGACGCGGATTGCGTGTTCCTGCTCACCGACACGCGCGAAAGCCGGTGGCTCCCGACCGTGGTCGCCGCGGCGCGCGGCACGCTTCTCGTGAACGTCGCGCTGGGCCTCGACACGTTCGTGGTGCAGCGTCACGGCCACGGCGGCAACGGCCTCGGCTGCTACTTCTGCGGCGACGTCGCGGCTCCGACGAATTCGACGCGCGACCGTACGCTCGACCAGCAGTGCACCGTATCCCGCCCGGGCCTCGCGCCGGCGGCGGCGGCGCTCGCCGTCGAGCTGCTCGTCGCGCTCCTGCACCACCCCCGCGAGGGCGCGGCGCCCGCAGACCCGGCGACGCCGCCGGGCGCGCCCCTCCCGGGGAACCGGCCCCTCGGCCTCGTGCCACACTCGATCCGGGGCTTTCTCACTCACTACGCGACGGTGCTGCCAACCACACCGGCCTTCGACCGGTGCGCGGCCTGCGCGCCGGCCGTCGTCGCGGCGTACCGCGACCGGGGCGTCGCGCTCGTCCGCGACGTGGGCGCGGACCCCGGCCTCCTCGAGCGACTCTCGGGGCTGGCGGACCTCAAGGGAGCCGTCGACGGGGCGGCGTGGGCCGAGGCGGACGAGTTCTAAGCCCGGACATTGTGACAGTGATAGCGCCGAGCGCTTGCCTCTAGTACTAGTAGCCTGGTATAATTGTAGTAATAATAACGCCACTACTCATGGGCATCCTGACCGAGCAGAGAGCGGGTTCCTTTTTTAGGTCCGAATCTTCCTCAGGCTTCAAGTTCAAGTTAATTTTTTTAGTATTTATTATTTTATTTTCAAACAACAGCAGGTATTCTTTTCTAGCCCGAGGTCTCGGCGCCGCGTCCTCCGGCTCCAGGACGAAGTACATGCTATCGGCCCGGCCTCTTCTCTTGCCCTGTGCGAAATACCCACCACGGCGGCGGTGGATCTGGCTGCGGATCTGTATTTGCATTATATATGTCACGCGGGGGCGCGGGCGAAAAGCGCCAGGCCTTGTGCTGTGGACCATTGCGTGTCCTTCGTTTCTATTTTTATTTATTTATTTGCTTTGCTCAGAGCTAGGCCGCCTAACTACCACGACGCCGCCCCGCCCCCGGCCCTCATACGCCGCCTCCCCGAGTTATTTATTTATTTAAATAGTACTAGTAGACGACACACCGCCGGCGGCGCCAATGTCTCCGCTGGTCGGCGCAGGACTGCCGCCCGCCGGGCCGGCGCGGCGCGGCGAGCCGTCGCCGCGTCCTCGCTCGACGACGACGAGGTCCGGAGAATCCTCCGGCGTGGCGGGCGGGATCGGCGGGGCGCACGGCTCACAAATGGTCCTGGGGGGCGCCGACGGGCGCTCGTCGACCCGCTGCTCGCCCAGGATGTACTCGTAGGTCGTGAGGCCCCTCCGGACGAGCATGGCGTGAAACAAGGCGAGCTGGCCGATCAATACGACGAGCGGGACGAGCAGCGCGGCGTACGCGCAGACGAGCGCCAGGACCGCGTCGACGCCACGCTCGCGGCCGACGGCGTGCCGGCGCGCGCGGGCGGCGACGGCCGAGCGCCGGCGGTCGGGCACCGCCAGCTCGACGACCACGTAGACGGAGAGCGCGAGCTGCATCGTCGTGAAGACGCACGTCGACGCGATCACCGCGAGGAAGTAGCCGTAGTTCTTGGCACCGACGCACCTGATCGCCCGGGCGTCGTCTGGGCGCCCCCACTCTCCCCCGGCGCGCCCCCGGGACGAATATACGAAGGCGCCCCGGCCGCGCCGACGCGCGCGTATTCAGCCACTTGCAGTGATGGTCGAAGCGAAGCACGCACTTGTCGCAGAACCGGCAGTGCTTCGACGACGCGAACACGTGGACCTGGCAGAGGTAGCAGCGGCACGTGTCCTCGCCGACCGGCGGCGGCCACAGCGCCAGCGGCTCGCAACACCGGGCGAGGCGATTCGTTGCCGGCGGCGCCGCGGCGGCGACGCTGGGGTCGCGGGGGTCGACGGCCGCGGTGATCCAAGCACAGAAGAAGGTCGTCGCCGCGGCGGCCGTGTACACCGTCCCGACAGCCCAGCGCGTCGCCTCGCCGGGAAGCAGCGGCAGCAGCAGCCAGTAGAAGTCGAGGAGGACGACCGGGAACAAGGCCCAGGTCAGGCACTGCAGCGGATGCAGCGGATAGTCGAAGCCGTTCTCGCGCATTCTCGCAACGCCGCGTCACGACAGGACCATCTATGCTGTAGCGCCTAGGCTTTTTTGTGCTTTAGGCACGGTGCCTAGTATCTTACAGGTCGCTAGCGCTACTTACGCGCGCCGCGCCGCGTTGCCATTCCCTGGGGCCGTCAGGCTTCGGGGAGCGCCTGTGACAGGCTCCTGCCGCCCTCGGGGCCTGGAGCGGCCCGGTGCGGCCCAGGCCCGCGCCAGTGGCCCATGGCCCCCCTCCCCTACCCCTCTATAAGATCCTGGGGTTAATAACCCGTAGTAACGGGTAATTACCCGGGTAACTGACCCCGGGCCGCGATTGGGGTCAATAACCCCTCAGGTAAGTGGCAACCGGCCTACTAGTAGGGGCTGGCGACCGGGCTTCTATATATTTTTCTTGATGTGTCGGTTTTTATATCACTTTTTAGATTAGAGGCCGATTGTCCTATGAGCGCAGCAAATAGGGCTTAATCGACCTCTAGAATCTTAAAACTTGTGTAGAAAGTGCTAGAAGAAAGTTCTACCTTGACTAAACCACGCATCTTACAACTACTGCGCGGCGTCCTTTCCGCGTAAGTTGCACCCTGGGCCATCTCATCTCACCGGACGGACGACATGCCGCCATGGCAGGGCCCCGCGCCGCCCGCGGTCAGCGCCCCGCACCGGCGGAACGGTCGGGGGTCGAGACGCGCGCTCCCGGGCGCCGTCGCGTTCGGCAGCGGTGCCATCGCGTCGTCGGAGAAGAAGCGCGCGACGCGCCGCGCGCCGAGCGTTTCGCGCACCCACGCGCGGTAGTCGTTGGCGAGCGGACCGTCGTTCTGGACAGCGTTGGTCTTGAGACGGTGCGTCGCGCGCCACGCGTCGAGCGCCTTCATCCAGGGCTTGGGGCCCCAGGTAAAGTGCGCGATCGACACGGGCGCCGCGCCCGCCGCGCGCGCCGCGCGACCCGCGTAGAGCGCGTCCTCGCCGCACGAACTGAGCACGTACGAGTACGGTAACGTGACCATGACGTTGAACCGCGGGTGAAGCCACCGTACGGGCACGTCCGCGCGGCCGAGCGCCACGGTCAGCGCGGTCTGGTCGCCGTAGAAGCCTCGTCGCGACACGTTTACCAGTGCGTGCATCCAATCGGCCCAGCGCGCGTGTTTCAAGAACTCGTTGTTGTAGACGACGACGCCCGAGTTGGTCCCGTTGACCACCCGGTAGCCGTGGCCGAGCCGCGCGGCCGCTTCCGCGACGCCCGCGCGGAGCGCCGGGTCCGTCACGAGGCGATACTCGTCCGCGCGCTCCTTCGCCGCGCGGCTCGCCGCCGAGGAGACTCCCCGCGGCAGCTCGACCTGCGCGGCGGGAGAGGGGGCTCCTTCCCCGAGGCGGCGCGGCGGCGCGGGGATCGGCGCACCTCGAGGCACTGTGCGGGCAGGGCCGCGACGCACCCAATGCCATCGACGCGCGGGACCTCGAAGCGGAGCGCGTCGTCGAGCGGCCACGCGTCCGCGTCGACGTAGACCGTGTGGGAGTAGCCGTACTCCTCCAGCATGCGGGCGCCGATGACGAGGTGCACGAATGCCTCGGAGGGCCAGTGGCCGCGGCTGTGGTCGGTCTCCTTGCCCGGGATGCGGCTGACGACCTGTGCGGAAATCAAATCCGAGTTCGAGTGTCAGCCCCCACGCCCCCGGCGCGAGGCGTTGCCCTTGTAACTGCGTCTGCTCGATGGCGTGGAGGCCGGCGAGGGGTACTCTCTCGTCCTCCGGTTTCCACACAACGGACGACGTCCAACATCGCGAAATCGCGATGGTCGTAGTTCACGAGGCGGAGCTCCGCGCCGAAACGCTCGCGGTAGAGCCCCGAGAGGTCGTCCCAGACCTCGCGGCAGCTGGCGTCCTTCGCCGCGTTCGACCCGGGGCTGCCGTTCCACTTCGACGGGCGCGTGGCGAGAAAGGCGTCCCAGCCCGGAAACAGCTCACGCATGCGTAAGAGCACGACGAGGCTCGCCGCGAGCTGCGTGCCGAACTCGTGGTGCGTGACGGGCGACGCCGACCGGCAGTCGCTGGTCGTGAGGACCGCCACCCTGTGACACTGCGCGGTCGCCAAGATCATCAGGCACAGGCGGCGCATGCTAGATGCCGGCGCGCAGGGCTGCCCGAACATCGCACGGCGGACCTACATGTAACTCGCGCAAATTGCCAACACGGTCGACGAGCTTATACCAGGCATTTCCTTTTGAGAGCTTAAGAGGCTTTTGTCAAATTTTGAGATCATGATTTTTGGACCTAGATAACTCCTGTGCACGCTTCATGGCGCTCGAATGACTCTTACTATGGTAATTATGGTGCACCATGATGGCAGTGCAGTTGCCTGCCCTCGCGCTTGAAATGGTATGCTCCGACATCTCTCGCAGCCCTCTGGTCCTCTAGAGATCCCTCACGACCGCGGCGGTCTGGCGGTCTGCGTAGACGAATTTTCATCGCATTACAACCTCGTAAATTAGCCTCCCTCCTATACTGGGCCGCTGTGTTTGCCTTGGGCTGCCGCGCTTCAGCGTCATGAAATCGGCCCCCGCGGGCTCAAGACCGCCCCCGTTGATCATAGACCACCCGCCGGCGAAGCGCGCGCGGGTCTCCCCTCTCGGCGCGGCGCGGCACCCTCGCGGGCAGCTCCCCTGCGTCGACCCCTTGGGGTCCGCGTCGCGCCCCGCGGCCGGCGTCGTCACCCCGCCGCGCGGCGGTTTGGCCGTTCCCGCGGCGAAGACGGGCCGCTGGACCAAGCGCGAGGACGAGACGCTCCGCGCCGTCGTCGAGGCCGACGCGGCGGGCGCGGGCGCGCGGGACTGGGGCGCGCTGGCGGCGCGGGCCTTCGGGGGCGCCCGCAGCCCCTCCCAGTGCGCGGACCGGTGGGAGAAGGTCCTCAAGCTCGGCCTCGTAAAAGGACCCTGGACGCCCGGCGAGGACGAGGTCGTCCGCCGCGCGGTCGCAGCGGCGGCGGGCGGCGCCCCCGCCGGCTCCTTGAACTGGGCGGCGGTCGCGGCGCTGCTGCCCGGGCGCCTCACGAAGCAGGTCCGCGAGCACCAGCCGGCGTGGAAATCAACCAGCGAGTGGGACGCACAGTGTAATTTCATTTCTGCACAGGCGCTGGCAGAACCACCTGGACCCGCATCTGGTGAAGACGCCCTGGACGGCGGCCGAAGACTTCCTGCTCGTGTCGCTCCAGGCGATCCTCGGTAATCGCTGGAATGAGATCTCGCGCGCTTTCACGGGCCGGTCCGAGAACGCCATCAAGAACCGCTGGAATTCCAAGCAGCGCCGCCGCTTCCTCAACGACGCCAAGCCGCGCGCGCGCGCGCGAACCGCGGCGGCGGCGGCCGCCGCAACGCCCGCGCCGGCCGCCGCGGTCGACTTTCGCGGAGCGCTCCGTGCCGCCTTTGGCTCGGACCCGCTCGAGCGCGAGGCCGCGACCATCCTCCGCGAGCTCCGCGCGCGCACCGCGCCGCCGCCGCCGCCGCGCGTCGTCGCCTGAACGCTGACGCGGCAAGGACGAACCCAGCTCGCTGAGTTCGCTCCCTCCCGAGCTCACCGGCAGCAGCAGCGCAACCGCCGATACCCGTGCCCGATGTGTCCTAAGATACCCCTGATCCTACCCTGATCCTAGCGGGTCTGCTCAGCTGGCGCGGAGTCGCGGAAGTCCTCGACTTGAATCGTTCCCGGTTATCTGACAGGCATCGTCGGTAGTAGGCTCCGGAGCCTGAGAGATGGTCAAGATCCCTGTAAATCGGCGGCCTAGTCGGCCGGGGCGGGACGCCGTCGCGGATTTCACACGCTCAGGCTGGCTCAATGCCCTAGGCCCAACGCCGCGGCGCATATTTCAATGAAACGAACAACAAGGATGAGAGTCAACTTTCACCCTGTATTTCCATAAGGGAAACAAGAGCTTACCCTTATCAAAAGGGGGAGTGCGATAAATAGGGCGAAATACCCCGGGCCTAGGACCTAGTATCCTAGTATACCCTTCAAGTTCTATATACACTTACTAGTACTTCACACACAACACGCAACGCGTAATAAACACCGCAAAATTTGAAACCAAAACTACTTAGTGTATTTTAAGGTAGCTCCCCGGCAGATTATCTCAGCCCTAGGTTGCCATTAACCCCAGGGGTTATTAACCCCAATCGCGGCCCGGGGTTAGTAACCCGGGTAATTACCCGTTAGTACGGGTTATTAACCCCGGGATCTTATAGAGGGGTAGGGGGAGGGGGCCTCACGGGCCATTGGCGCGGGCCTGGGCCGCGCCGGGCCACATGACTTGGTACTTGCCTTGGCGCACCTGTACGTATCCAAAAGCCCAATGGGCTGCTTGCGCCCATCCGCTCGCCCGGAGGGGGTCTTCGCTAAACTCACTAAACGGGTTTAGTCGAAAACCCGTCGGGTTATTGAGCGGGTTATTAACCCCGGATCCCCTCCGAGGGGTAATTATAGGTTAATAACGGGTAATTAACAGGTTAACGGCAACCTAGTCTCAGCCGCCGTACTCCCAAAGGTGCGTTCCCCTTTGGTCTTGCATCATTCGCACTTATTGCTATTTCGCAGCTCCGGTTGGGCATCCTGACCGAGGAGGGAGAAGGCCCCAAAAAGCAGCCTCACTGAGGAGCGCGGAACAGGCCCTTCGAGTGCCACACGTCTGCCCTGAACCGTGACGGAGCGTGCGACACAGCCTGCAACGACTCGGTGGTCATCGCCCCTTTTTGGTCGAGAGCCGCACTGCGAACCTGCGGTGCGCGGCCTCCAGGAGCCGCCGCGCGATTTCTGGGACCGCGGGGTCCGTGCAGAGGCTGTAGACGAAAGTGCAGAGGATCGGCAAGAGGACCGCGGCGAAGACGTAGGTGATAAGGCGCTTGTAGAGGTCCATGCGGTGTCGTGCCAGCTTGTGGTCACGCCCCCGCGTCGTCCGGCGCCGGAAATAGGGCACGTTTGTGTTCTTGGGAGCGGCGGCAGCCAACTCGAGCCAGGCCGAGCAGGTGGCCAGCAGGAACGCACACGTTTCGGCGCGGCGCGGACCGACCATCACGGGCAAGCGACACACTCACGCAACGTCCTGCTGAATTCGTACCAACCTGCACCAATAGCTTGTACAAGTGGTAGATACAAGGTACCAAGTATGTATTAAGTTGTATTAGGCATGCCTACGATACCGTGGTACCGTGGTACTGTCCGAAGAAAGTGTCACGCATGTTACATCCGCTGCATGTTGCATCCGCTAGAGGGGAGTTGGGGGGCAGTAATGTTTAAAACCGTTCTTAGTTCTGCTCGCTCGCAAGCAAACAAATGAGGAGCAAACAAATGAGGTTAGCAATGCTGGCTGGCGTGACGCGGGCCCTGGCGGGCCCAAAGCGCGCCTACCCGGACCCGCTGCCCGGTTCGCACGACGTTTGCTTCGCCGACAACCCGCTGCCGGCAGGCATCGAGCCGCACTTCCCGCCGCGCGCCGCCGCGTGGGAACGCCGCGCGCGCGCGCCAAATCAAACGCGACCCGCGCGCTAGGCACGTTTACTACACTGGCCGCGGCGACGCGGACCTGAGAAATCTCGTGGGGCCGCCTCCGTCGACGCAGGCGCGGGCGACAGGCGACTGGGGCTACCCCGAGTGGTACGCGTTCCACTACTTCGACGACGACGCGCTCGCGACGAGCATGAAGGCGCTCGACGAACTGCTCAGGAGGGAGGAAGGCGTCGTCGGGAGCTACGAAGCGTTCCAGCAGCTCGGTCCGTTCGCCTTCAAGGTCGACTTGTGGCGCTACGCGATGCTTTACGCGTGCGGCGGAGTGTACGTGGACTCCAAGATGCGGCTCCAGACCAAGTTTGGGCCCTGGTCCGACCGACACTTCCTGAAACTCGAGCACCGACCGCCGGACCTCCGCTTCCAGGCGCACACGTGCGTCGACGAGACCGCGGAGGGCATGGACAAGCGCGGCGCCCCCGTCATGTGGCAGGGCTTCATCATGGCGACGCCGCGCGTCCGTCAGCTCCTCTGGGCCATCGAGTATATCGTAGAAAACGTCAAGCGGCGCTACTATCCGCACGAGGGCCACCTGTCGATGCTCTACGTGACGGGCCCCGGCGCGCTCGGGAGGGCCGTGACGGCCAGGCGGATCTGCCACAACGTGACCGCCCAGCCGCTCGGTAAATTTCGGCACACGAGCTGCCAGCGAGCTGACCGCGTGTGTGTGGACGGGGGCCTGGGAATCGCTCGGCGGAGCGCGCGCCGCCCGCAGGTGGGGCGCCCACGGCGCCGAGCTCCGGGGCAACCCCCACTCGGAACGGTTCTACGAGCTAGACCGTGAGCTTCACGAGTCGATGCGCGGCAACGTCGCGGCGTCCGGCCGGCCGGCGATGAACAGCTACGGCGACTGGTTTAAGCAGCACCGCGCGTACGGCGAGCCGCTCGACGAGGCGAGATACCCGCATCCGCGGCAGGGCCGAGTGCCCTACTTCTATCTTCTCGAAAACGAGACCGCATGCGAGGGGGAGGGCCGCAGCGGCGACTGCGCGACGTACGGCTGCGACGCCTTTGGCTGCGGCGAGGCCGTCGGCGGTGTCCACCTCGCGTGCCGGATGGACGCGTCGGCCGCGGCGGCCGCGGCGGCCGCGGCGCTGCGCAAGCGTCCCCACCACCACCGCCCGCGCGCTGTCCGCGGGCGGTGGCGCGAAGGCCGAGACGCCGTCGGGGCTAGCGACATCCGGGCCCAGTCCGAGGGCCGGCGGCCGATGATGATATAAGTTGAGTGGTTTTTTACACCATTTTTATGATTTTAGAGGTCTATTATGCCCTATTCGCATAGGACAATCGACCTCTAATCATAAAAATGATGTAAAAACCGACACATCAAAAAGAATTATGACGTCCCCGATATCCCCGCGACTCGGAGATGATCCAGCGTATGTTGTTCGAATGTGAGGCTTTGATGATGCCTTTTTTTGCAAGGTACGATTTGACCGATGCCAGTGGATATCGCTTGCGTCTATTCTTTATTTATTTGTGTAAATGGAGGGACGCGCTACCACACGTGTGAGATTGAAGATTCGCGGTGCGGCGGCGAAGTTATTCGTCTTGTGGCGCCGAGCGGCACAATCGCACAATTTCCCTGGGGCTGAGCCCGGAGAACTAGTAGTTGCAACGTTACCGCGCGGCCGCGGCTCAGCTGCGTCGGGTTTTGAACATTTATATCGCGAGCTTGCCCGCGCGCGGCCCTGCCTGCCGCGCCGGCCGGGCGCTGGGCTGATCCAAGTGCGCGCGGTGCGACATGCCGTCCTCGCAGAGCGCAGCGCGCGTAAAGTCGTTGCTGGACGGCGCGGACCCGACGCTGGGCCTCCAGCCCTTCTCGCGCCGAGGCGCCGTCGAGGCGGGTTTCCAGCTGTGGACGCCGCGGAGTCGCGCCGACTGCGAATCGAGGGACCGCGCGCTACGCCTTTGCGGCGGCCGCGGCCTCGAGGGCGCGTGCCGCGTCGTCGCGCCGCCGCGGCCGCCGCTCCGCGACGGCGGCAACGCCGCGCGCCCGGAGCCCGCGCCGGCGAAGACGCCGCCGCGGGGCGAGGGGACCGCGCGCGCCGCCGCGCGGCCGGCGCCGCCGCGGCCGGTCGACGACGGCGGATTCGACGACGCGGCGCTCCTGCGCGCGACCGAGGCGGCCGAGCGCGCCGCGCGGCCGGCGCCGCCGCGGCCGGTCGACGACGGCGGATTCGACGACGCGGCGCTCCTGCGCGCGACCGAGGCGGCCGAGCGCGCCGCCGCCGCGGCGCCGACGCGGCCGGCGGAGGCGCGCGTGCCGGCGGCGGAGATTCTCGCCCTCGTCTCGGGCCGCGACGCGGTCGACGCGGCGGCGCTGGAGGCCCTCGTCGCTCGCGCGCGGCGCGGCGCCGGCGCGGCGCCCGCGCTCCGCCGCGGCGCGCCCGACGAGGCGCCGGCGCCGCCGCCCGACGAGGCGCCGGCGCCGCCGCCCGGCGCGTTCGACGGCGGCGACGGCCGGACGTGCCGCTGCGGGGTGGCGGCGGTGCGCCGGACGGCGCGGACGGAGCAGAACGAGGGCCGCGCCTTCTACCGGTGCGGCGCGCGCGACGGCGGCGACTGCGGCTTCTTCGAGTGGGACGGCGGCGGCGCCGACGCCGTCGACCGGACGGCGGCGGGCGCGGAGGTCAAGGACTTCGAGGTCGAGAACCGGCGCACGTTCGGGCACCGGGGCTTCCGGCCCGGCCAGCGCGAGGTCGTCGGCGCGGCGATGGCGGGCCGCGACTGCTTCGTGCTGATGCCGACCGGCGGCGGCAAGAGCCTGTGCTACCAGCTTCCGGCGTGGTGCGCGCCGGGCCTCGCCGTCGTCTTTTCGCCGCTCGTCTCGCTGATCCAGGACCAGGTCGACGGCATGGCGGAGGCCGGCGTCGGGGCGGCGAGCCTCGGCAGCGTCGGCGGCGGCGGGGGCGGCGCCGACGCGCTCGCGCGGCTCCGGGACCTCCCGGCCCACGGCGACCTCAAGGTGCTCTACCTGACGCCGGAGAAGTTCGCGCGCTCGGCCGCCGCGCGCCGCGCGCTCGAGGCGCTGCGCGCGCGCGGCCTCCTCTCGCGCTTCGTCGTCGACGAGGCGCACTGCGTGAGCTCGTGGGGCCACGACTTCCGGCCCGACTACCTCGAGCTCCGGCGGATCCGGCGCGAGTTCCCGAGCGTGCCGATCATGGCCCTGACGGCGACGGCCGACGCGCGCGTCGTCGCCGACGTGAGCGCGACGCTGGCGCTCCGCCGGGACGCGTTCTCGTGGACGGCGTCGTTCAACCGCCCGCGGCTGCGCTACGAGGTCCGGGCCAAGACCTCCAAGCCCAAGGCCATCGAGCAGATCGCCGCGCACGTCCGCGCGCACGCGGACGAGAGCGGCCTCGTCTACTGCCTCAGCCGCCGCGACTGCGAGGTCGTCTGCGAGGCGCTCGGCAAGCAGCTCGGCGCGCGCGCGCGCGTCGCGTACTACCACGCCGAGCTCGACGCCGACGAGCGCGAGCGGCGCCAGCGGCGCTGGAGCCGCGGCGAGATCAAGCTCATCGTCGCGACGCTTGCGTTCGGCATGGGCGTCAACAAGCCCGACGTCCGCTACGTCTTCCACTTCAGCATGCCCAAGTCGCTGGCCAACTACTACCAGGAGAGCGGCCGCGCGGGCCGCGACGGCCTGGGCGCGCTGTGCGTCCTGTTCTTCGCCTGGAAGGACCGCGCGATCCACCAGGCGATGATCACGGACAAGACGGGGCGCCGCGGGGGCGCCCCGAAGAGCCAAGCCGCGGTGGACGCCGAGCTCGCGGCGCTCCGCGCCATGACGCGCTTCGCCGCCGACCGCGCGCGGTGCCGCCGCGCGATCGTGCTCGAGTACTTCGGCGAGCGCGACTTCGACCCCGCGGCGGGCTGCGGCGGGCTCTGCGACAACTGCGCCGACGGCCGCCCGGTCGAGAGCCGCGACCTCGCGGAGCACGCCGCGCGCATCGTGCGCCTGCTCGACGCGGTCGGCGCCGCCGCCGACACCGACCGGCCGGTCGCCACGCGCCTGTCGCTCGCGGACGCGTACCGCGGCGCGAACACGGCCGCGACGCGCAAGCTCCGCGTCGCCGGGCGGCCCGAGTTCGGCGCCGGCCGGAGCCTCGGCAAGGACGCCGTCGACGACCTCGTCGGCCGACTCGTCTGCGAAAACGTCCTCGCGGAGGCGTCGGTGACGATTGGTATTGAAGGCAAGTTCGCCGCCGACTACGTGAGCGCAGGGACCCGCGCGGACGAGTTTCGACGCGCCGACGCGCCGGAATTCTGCGTTTCCGTGCGCACGGGCCGGCGGCGCGCGGCGGCGGCGCCGCGCCCCGCGGCGCCGCCGCCGCGCCCCGCGCCGCCGCGCGTCGCCCGGGCGCCGCGATCGCCCCACTTCGACCTCACCGGCGGTCGCGACGGCGACGACGGCGGCGGCGACGCGCCCTCGCCGGCCCACGACGAGGCGGGGCTCCGGGAGCGCGTGGTCGCGTGGCGCCGCGAGGTCGCGAACGCGCTCAACAACCTCCCGTTCCAGATCATCAACGAGGAGCACATGAACGTCATCGCCGCCGAGGCGCCGACGACGACGGCGCGCCTCGGCGACGTCCTCGACGCCTTCCCCGCGGCGAAGATGCGGAAGTACGGCGCGTCCATCGTCGCCGCCGTGAGCGCGTTCCTCGACGGTCGTCCCGCGCCGCCCCTCAATCTGTAATCTGTTCGAATGCTTGGGTTCGTTCACCTCGCCCTGCTTGGTCGGAATGCTCTGGGCCTGTGCATCTATCGGAGGGCCTTTGCCTCCTCCGTCCTCGAGGAGCTGGCGCCCGCCGGCAGCTCCGGTGGCGGTGCACAATGGGAAACAAGTCTAGTAGGATCTCACCGTGACGCTGTCGCGTTTAGGCCACGCCTCCCGAGCCGCCAACACGTCTAGGCGACGTAAATCGGGTTTACCCAGGATTTCTCGGCGCGAAGGAGTCGTGGTCTATACTCGACAGACCGTGACGGTTCCACGGACATGTCTCATATCAAATTCTCGTATGACGGAGGTGCGGAGACCCTATTCTGTACCCTCGTAAGTCCGAGCCTCCCGTACTTCTAGTACCATGGTCACGCACAACCCTGGCGGTTAAGTTGCTACTGTACTCGTGCTAATACTTCAATACTTTGAAGTCGAGTATCAACCAAGTATCGGGGAAAATATTTATACCCAACTTAAAAAGGGGGCGGCGCGTCTGTCGACCGCTTGCCTCCTACGACGACTTCTTCGCCCGGGCAAGTTTCTTCGCGAGGGCCTTGAGGCATGCGGCGTCCTTTTTCGCGTCGGGGTAGTCGGCGGCGGCCGCCGAGGCGGCGAGGACGCTCTCGCGGAGCGCCGCGGCGACGGCCGGCTTGAGGTCGCCCGGGTGGAGGCGCGCCGCGGCGACGTCGGCGACGAGGCGGTCGAGGTCGTCCGCGCCGTAGCGGGCGTCGCCGCCGTTCTCGGGCGCGCGGGCGACGGCGAGCGCGGCGACGAGGCCGCTCTCGACGAGCGCGGCGCCGAGGGCGAGCGGCGGGTTCGCGTCGGCGTTCCCGGGCTCGCAGAACGCCTTCTTCAGCTTGCGCTTGGCAGCGTCGGGCCCGTCGCCGACCCAGAACGCGGCGTTCTCGTCGCCGGCCGCGGCCGCGGCCGCGTCGAGCGTCAGCGGCGGCGGCGGCGCGGCGGCGGCGACGCGCGGCGGCGCGTAGGCCGCGGCGCCGCCGCGGTCGTCTTCGGCCCAGAACGTCCGCGCGAGCGCGAGCGCGCCGCCGGCGCCGCCGTCGTCGACGACGACGTCCGCGCACGCCGCCGCGACGTCGGCGCAGCGCATGAGCGCGGCGACCACGGCGCCGACGCGCGCGCCCTCGTCGTCGGCGCGCTGCCCGGCGGCGCGCTGCGCGTCGGCGAGGCGGACGCGGCGGCCGGCGGCGATGACGTCGATCCAGTAGTCGGACGGCCGCGCGAGCGCGACGGCCGACTGCGCGACGGCGCCGACGCGCGCGCCCACGCCGGGCGCGTACAGGTCCGCGAGCGCGCGGACCGCGCGCACGTAGCGGCGGTGGCACGCGGCGATCGCCTTGGCGTCCGCGCCCGCGGCGTCGACCGCGAGCGCCGCCCAGTCGGAGCAGTAGACGACGCCGACGGCGCCGGCGTCGGCGCGAAGCGCGTCGGCGAGGCCGCGCGCGTGGCGCGCGGCGTCGGCGAGCGGGCACTGGAGGCGCGGCGCCGGCGCGAAGGCGACGACGACGCGCGCGGCGTCGCCGACGGCGACGTCGGCGGCGGCCGCGAGCGCGCGCCGCCGCGACGCCTGCGCCGGCGCGGCCCAGGCCGGCGCCGCGGCGTCGGGCCGCGCCTTGTAGGCGCGCACGCGGGCGAGGAGCGCGGCGGCGCGCGCGTCGCGCTCAAAGTGCGCGCGCACGGGCGCCAGGAGCGCGTCGACGGCGTCCGCGAGGCCGTCCTTGAGGTCCGCCTCCGACAGGGCGCCCCCGACGAAGGCGTCGCGCACGGCGTCGGCGCTCGCGAACGTCGCGCCGCCGGCCGCGAACGTCGCGCCGGGCGCCGCGAAGACCACGTGCCGCACGTAGTCGAGGCACGGGTTCTTCAGGTCGTCCGCCGCGAGCTGCATCTCCGCGTCGCGCGCGACGGCCGCGTCGGCCGTGCGCGGGCAGTACGCGCCGCGGATCTTCCGCCGGACGTCGGCCGTCGAGTCCTCCATGAAGATGGCCGAGTCGGGGTCCGACTTGGACATCTTCGCCTGGCCGGCCTTGAGGCCGTAGAGCATGTGGTGCGACAGGATGATGGGCTTGCCCTTCTTGCGGCCCGCCGCGTCGCAGTAGTCGCGCGCGAGCATGTTGACCTGAGCACCAAAAACTCATGCGGAGACAAAAGGTTGCCACGAGGTACGCCGGACGACGAACCTTGCGCTGGTCGACGCCGAGCTGGCAGACGTCGGCCCGCAGGAAGAAGACGTCGGTGCACTGCATGAGCGGGTAGAGCATCTGCGCGGCCGAGAGGCCGGCCTCGCCGCGGCCCATGATCGTGCAGCACTTGCGGACCTGCGGGCGACGGTAGCGCGAACGGACTTTTTGGCGGCCGACGCAGATCGGCGTCGAGGGCGCGGGGGCCCCCGGCGAAAGTACGAAGGGTCAGCGCACTGTCGCGGACGCGCGCGACGGTGGATCGCCGCGCCACGTCGAGCATTTGCCTGCTCGCGGAGGTGAGCGAGCGAACGCGGCGGTCGACCCTCTCCCCCGCGCGCGCGACCCTTTCGTCGTCGCGGCGCTCGCCAAAAAGCGCGCAAGGCGAAGGCGCCGCGCGGCGCTGCGGGCTACGGCCAGTATTCATCTCCCCGGCGGCAGATCTCGTCGGAAGCCCACCGAAACTCGACGCGGTCCATGCGCATGCCGGCCGCGCGCCAGACCTCGACGAGGTAGTTGCCGACGTCTCGGATCTTCGCGAGGTCGCCGCCCATCTTGTCGTTCATCAACGCAAACCAGTCCGCTACCCAGAAGACGAACGTGCCGCCGGCCGCGAGGCATCGGTTCACGTTCATGGCCTTGAAAACGCCCTGCGCGATGTGCATGCGCCCGCTCGGCTCAAAGCCGTCGTAGAGGCGGAAGCCGGTTTGCTCGTGCTTGAGGAGCAGCTGCCTGAGCTCCCGCTCCGTCTGGCTGCGCGGAATCGGGCGTCGTGTCATCGTCGCTGGTGCGCTTCGGCGGCGGCGTCTAGGCGGCTCCCAAGGTGAAGGCCACTATGCCGACGCGGGACGGACCATTCCTCGCCGACGCTCAGCAGCAGCGCGACGCGCTCGTCTAGCGAGCCCGCCGCCGGCGGCCCGCCGGTGCCGCCGCCTGCCGAGCGCAGCGCCGCGTCGATGGCGGCGTCCGCGTGGCTGGTCTGGGCCCAGCCCGCGGGAAACATCTTGCAATCCGTAAGCGCTGCAGCTAGCGCACACTTGTGATCGATGGGAGGATCGAGTGGCTATACCGCAGTACCGCAGTATACGGTATAGAGAGAGAAACCTACTACCCTAGATATGTATCTCCCACTCTCTAAGTTTGGAGTCTATACAGCGAGTATCTTTGACGCTACGGTGTAACAACAAATAGCCATAAAACACTCTCGTAGTTAGGTTGGCCCAGCCCTCGGCTGGTGAGCTAGGACCCTGCTATTTTACATAACGCTGCGACATACTCTTGCTAGGTTATGGGCCCACAAGGTTCCGCCTATTGACGTAGAGTGTTTTACAGTGAATGCCTAGACAAGAAAAATCACCTAAAAAGAAATCCAAAAAGAGCGAAGAAGAAGATCCAGCGATGGATCCTGCTGCAATAAACGAGCTTGTGAAAAACGCGATCGATCAAGCAAATGCTGAAGCAGACGCGGTTAGAGCTGAACAGAAACTCGAAGAGCGTCTCAAAGAGGCGGAGGATAGGCTCACCAAGAAACTTGATGATGAAGTACTTGAAATACAAAGAGCTTTTGAAGAATCAAGAGGTGCAAAGCCAACAACAAAATGACCATGCTTATCAATGATTACTATTGTGACCGTGACCCTCCGAGTCCGAGTCAGGCTAGTCACCCGGCGGTGACCCTACGAGGCCCGGGCTCGTGATTACTAGTAAGACGATCATGATAAGCAAAAAACGTACTTATTGGGGAAAATCGGTTTTTTGGGGAACGTCCAATAGCAGGAAGACGACTCGTAGTTCTGATCTACTATAGAGTACTCCACTGGCAACACAAAAAAAGGCTCAGCACATAAAGTCCCCGTGGATGGACTTCCCCGTCCGGCGCCCGAAATCGGCGCACCACGCGGCGTCGAGGGACTCGAACGGCGTGACGCAGTCGCCGCCGCGCCACGCGTTCGACAGCGCGACGGCGAGGCGGTCGATATTGGACGTGAACTTGCCGACGAAGCCGTCGCACGCCGCGAGGAGGAAGAGGTCGTCGAGCACCGCGCGCGCGTCGGCTCGCGCGTCGGCTTCGGGCATGTCCTTGAGGACCTTGTTGTAGTAGCCGCGGCCGTAGAGCTGGTGGCGGTCGACGTCCTCGTTGGCCACCTGCGCGCGGGAGGTTGAGGGGGCGCCGTCGCCGCGTGAAAACAGAGTTTGGACCCACGGCCGCCACACACGGAGAAGAAAAAGACGCGTTTTCGACGCCGCCGGGCGCGAGGACGGGGACGCCGAACGCGTTCGTCCGCTGCGCCTCGGCGACGATTTGCGGGTCGTCCGTCGCGAGGAACACGGCGCGGAAGCCGTGCGCGTCGACCATGGCGCGCGCGCGCGCCGCGTACGCCGCGAGGCCGTCGCAGGTCCGGCCCTTGTGCTTGCGGAGCTCGCCGCGGCCGCCGTCGAGGCACGTGTCGCCCCGCCGCACGTGGACGCCGAGGACGGGGCGCCGCGCGGCCCAGTCGAGCCGGTCCTGCGCCGCCCAGAGCCGGCCGAGCGTCGCGCCGTCGGGCCGCGCGAGGAAGGCCACCGCCTGCGACGTCCACCAGAAGAGGCCGCGGTGGGCGTGCGCGGCCGCGGGCGCGGCGGCGAGCCGCTTGCCGGCGAGCCGCGCGGAGAAGCCACCGGCGCCGGCGCCGGCGCCGCAGCGGTCCAGAGGCTCGAGGCCCAGGCACGCCGCCGCGTCGCCGTCCGCGGCGCAGCCGACGCGCCGGATCGCCGGCGTGCGGAAGCGCGCGCGCGCGTCGACCGCGGCGCGGAACGGCTTGAGCAGCGCCGAGAGCTCGCCGCCGAGCCCGATCTTCCCCTCCATGACCGCGCGCGTCGCCGTCGCGCAGCCGCACGCGCCGCCGACGAGCAGCGACGCCTGGAGGCCGAGCGCCTCGGCGTCCCAGGCGCAGACGCGCGCGCCCGGGCGCGGCCGGTCGGCCGCGTCGAGCGTCGATCGCGCGCCGCCGTCGAGGGCGGCGACGGCGTAGCCGACCGGCGCGTCGAACGTGGCGAGGAGGTCGTAGAAGGTCGGCCCCGCCGCCGCGCGCGCGGCCTCGACGACCGCGCCCAGCGGCAGGTCCAGGCCGCGCGCCGCGCCGAGCAGGCTCGTCAGGTTCACGCGGCCCGCGTCGAACGGGTGCGAGAGCGCCTCCTTGCGGAACGCGCGCCACCGCCGCGTCGCGTCGGAGGCCAGGCGGCGCGCGGCCTCGAGACGGCGCCGGCCGTCCGCCGCGCGCCAGTCGCGCTTGTCCGCGCCGCCCTTGGCGTGCAGCGCGTACGCGAAGAGGTGGAACGGCGACGTCCGCGGCGTCGCGCCGGGGCACGGGTGCGCGCGGCCGAGGTCGACGCGGTAGCGCGCGGCGATCGCCTCGCGCGAGAGCCGCTGGCCGGCGGCGTCGCCCCGCGCGCCGGCGGTGCGCGCGCCGGCGGCGGCGGCCGGCGGCGGCGCGCGCGCGGCGGGCCAGGCCTCGGCGCAGAGCGCGTACCAGCCCTCGACGACGGCGCGGCGGCCGGCGCGCGCGAAGGCCGCGACCGAGCGGTCGAGCGCGGCGCGCGCGCCGCCCGGCGGTGGCGCCGCCGCGGTTGGCGGCAGGAGCGCCGCGGCGGCGGCCTCCGCGAGCGCGTCGCTTGGAGGCGGCGGCGGCGGCGCGGCGGCCGCCGGCGCGCCCGGCCGCCGGCGCCGGCGCGCCTCGACGAGCGCGCGGCCCCCCCGCCGCCGCGCGCGGCCGGCGAGGCCGTCGCCCGCCGTCCCCGCCGTCGGGAAGAGGACGCGGTCGTAGACGCAGATGTCGTTGAGGCAGCGCGACCGCGCCGCGAACGACGTCGCGTAGTAGCCGCTCCAGGCGCGCGCGAACGCGAGCGCCGGCGCGGCGGCGCCGCCGCGGAGCGCGAGCGTCAGGAAGCCCGTGTCGGGCAGCGCGCGCTGGCTGCGGTTCGCCGCGAAGAAGTCGCGCGGCGCGAGGCACGCGGCCGCGTCGCCGTCGCGCGGGTAGTCGGCCCGCGACGGCACGACGTAGCGGTGGATGGTCGCGACGTCGTGCGCGCGCGCGAACGCGAGGAACCGCGCGTCGGCCAGCGGCGCGACGAGCTCGATGTCGGCGTCGGCCCACGCGACGACGTCCACGCTGGCGTCGCGCGCGCCGGCCTCGGCCGCGTGCCGGATCGCCGCGACCTTGCGGAAGATGAAGTGCGCCTTGGCCGTCAGGTGCGTCGCGTGGCGCGGCGCGCCGCGCCGCGCGACGGCGTTCGCGTACGCGCGGCCGAAGACCGTCGCGGGGCCCTCCGTCGGGTCCTGCGCGTCGGCGAACGCGGCGAGCCACGGGTACAGCACGTGGAGGTCGTGCGCCGCGTAGCAGCCCGCCGCCTCCACGAAGCACGCCGGCGCGTCGCGCCGCGCGCGCGGCTCCGTCGGCTCGAGGCCCGCGGCGGCGTCGGCCGAGTCCTCGTGGTAGACGACCAGCGCCGCGCCGACGCGCGCCGCGCTCGGCACGAGCAACGACGCCGTGCGCACGCCGTTGACCGTCGTGGCGACGATCACGCGCCGGTCGCAGCGACAGCGCGCATCGCTGCTGGCCGCGAGGAGGAGCAACGGCCACGGCCGCATTTATGGAGTGGATTGTGCCCCTTGGCGTCGCTATTCTTGGTGAAGTATTATTAAAAATCGGCCTCGTGTGCCGCGGCGCGCGCAGCTGCGACGCCGGGTTTTGTAGGTTTTGTAGGTCCATACAATTCAAAGCCCCCAAAAGTTGAAGCCGCCCTGTATGCCATCGACGCGACTCCGAGACAAAGTAATGAAAACCAAAGAGACGAACGACTCCCATAAACAAGGGGCATGGCAGCCGTGATTGCGGTCCTGGCGGCAGCTGCCCTGGCAGCAGCTCAGCCAACACCTGCACCTGTGCCGTGCGTGTCGCCCGAGACGGAAGCGGAGTGCCGGGCGGCCGTCGCCGCGGCGGGCTTGTCGGAGGGCTACAACACCATGCCCTTTGCCTGGTCGTACGGCTCGGGCCTCGGCTGCCACACGTACCTCAGCGGACCGTTTGTAAACAGCGGCTTTTGGTCGACGTCGGGCGACCCCACCGGCGAGCCCTCTGATTCCAACCGCGTGCGGGTGTGCGCCGCGTCGACGGCCCCGACGCCGCGGCCTTTGTTCACGTCAAGCCCAACCGCGCTCCCAACCGGTCTGCCAACCGCACTCCCAACAGCAGCGCCAACAGCACTGCCAACAGCAGCACCAACGGCGCTGCCAACAGCAGCACCAACAGCATCCCCAACCGCGGTCCCAACCGCTCTCCCGACAACGCTCCCAACCGGTCTGCCAACCGCACCGCCGACTTCGGTACCAACCGCACTGCCGACTTCGGTACCAACCGCACAACCCACAGTGAGCGCACGACCCACACCGCGCCCACACTGGGTTTGGTGCGCGAGCAACACGTTCACGGAGCACGTCATCAAGAGTTCGGCGACCGGCGCGACCTGCGTACTCGCGGCCGACGTTGACCGCGACGGCGCGGTAGACGTCCTGTTCTCGGCCTCGGCTACGGACACCGTCGCCGTGCTCTTCAACGACGGCAGCCAAACCTTTACCGAGACCGTGATCAGCAGCAGCGCGGACGACGCCTGGTACGCGGAAGTCGGGGACGTCGACGGCGACGCGGACGTAGACGTGCTCTCGGCCGCGCGCACGGGCGACGAGCTCGTGTGGTGGGAGAACGATGGCACTTCGACCACCTTCACCAAGCGCCTCATCGCGACGCCGGCCTGCGCCCCGCGTCCACTTCCCTTTTGTTCCCGCGGCCGTGGCGAATCAAAAAAAAAAGCGTCACCTCCACGCCATCGCCACGACGTGTTTTACTCCTAGGCCGGTCCCACGTCCGTTTGTGCTCACGACGTCGACGACGACGGCGACCTAGACGTGGTTTCTACGTCGTACAACGACGATACGCTCGCGTGGTACGAGTCAGATTTAGCGAGTATCGTACGCCATCGAGAGACAGACCCCAGTCGCTGCGGCCCGCTCTTCGCGGATACGAAGTGCACGGGGTATTCGTCGAGCGGCGGCGCGGAATACTGCAACGAGGCTAACGGCTGGTGCGGCGTCACGGACGCGCACAGGGACGCCCAGGCGAGCACGACCTACGACTATGTGCCCGGCGTCAGCGAGGCGCAATCGTGGACCTTGCACACGCTCACCACGTCGAGGAACTGGGCGTGGCTGGCGCGCCCGGTCGACATGGACGGCGACGGCCACGCGGACGTTCTCCTCGCTTCGTGGGGCGACGATACGGTCTCTTGGTGGTAAAAACGACGGCGTCGTGAATGCGCCGCTCGTCGCCCTTTGCGCCCGAGAGTTTCCGAGAAGGGTCTCCGCCCCCCCTCCTCCTTCTGTTGGGACGACGGACCGCACCACCTTGACGCCATCGACGCGAGAGCCCGCCAGGTCCTCGCTCGCCACGACCGACGGCGTGCCCTCGACGCCATCGACGCGACGCGATCCACTGCTCGACGGCGGAATGGGCCTCGTCGAAACGACGATCACGCCACCATCCCCCCCCAAAAAAGCAAACACTTCAGACGATGCGCAGGCAAAATGACGGCACGGGCGAATCCTTTGCGGAGAACATCATCACGACCGCCCAGGACGGGCCTTGGGGCTGCGTCGCGGACGACATCGACGGCGACGGAGCGATGGACGTCGCGTGCGGCTCGAACCGGGACAACAGCGTAATTTGGTACGAAAATGCCAAGGGCGACTCGCTGACCTGGACGGCACACGTGCAGTCGACGGTCCACTCGACCCTCAGCGTCTTCGCGGCCGACGTGGACGGGGACGGCGATACAGATTTACTCGCGTCCACGAGCAACACGGACGACGTGCTTTGGTACCAGAACAACGGAGTGCCTCTGTTCATCGAGCACTGGATCGGCGGCGTCGACTCGGGCTATCGCATACACGCCGCCGACGTCGACGGCGACGGCGACGTCGACCCGCTGGTGGCCGACTTTGCCGACAACCAAATTTCCTGGTTCGAGAACGAGTGCGGGACCCCGGAGCCCACATTCACGCCCAGGCCGACAACGTCGCCGCAGCCCACGCCCGTGCCCTCCTACGACACGCCCGCGCCGACGGGAACGCCGAGCTACGCCACGGCCGCGCCCACGCTCACGCCGGTGCCGACGGTGCCCGCGCCGACGCCGCGGCCCTCGGCGACGTGCGACATCATGGCCTGGAGCGCGCGTCAACCTTTCGCGGGCACGGACGATTCGAAGAACGTGTTTCCCGTGGACGTAGACCAAGACGGCGACACGGACGTGGTGGTTGCGGCAGACAACAGGGACACCCTCGCGTGGCACGAAAACGCGGACGGCTCCGGCGCATTTACCACCGAGCACGTCGTGACGAGCACGCGAGACGGCTTGTTCTACGCGAGTCCGCTCGACGTCGACGGAGACGACGACGTCGATATATTTGCGTGCTCCTACCGCGACTCCATCGTGTCGTGGTGGGAAAACGACGGGTCCGCGAACTTTGCCGAACACGTGCTCAACACGTACGGAGGCGGCGCGCTGTCGGTCATCGGAGCCGACGTCGACGGCGACAACGACGTGGACGCCGTCGTCGCCAACGAGGGCGATAACGACGTGGAATGGTTCGAAAACCAGGGCTCGCAGAACTATCGGGTGCGCTACGTGAGCAACTATGTCAATACGCCGAGGGAAGCGGCGCCCGTCGACATGGACGGCGACCAGGACGTGGCGCGCGGCGTCCTCGTGGAGCGGCGGGCGCGAGCGAGCTCGGGCGCGTGGTCTGGCCTGCACCAGGCGGACGGCGATCGTCGCCGGGCGACGTCGTCGGACGCAAGGGCGCGCAGCGCGCGAGCAGGGCTGACCCGCGGTCGCGCGGCGAGTAAGAGAGAGAGAGAGAGAGAGAGCGCGCGCGCGCGGGAAGGCGTTCGCTCACCGGCGCCTTCCCGCTCGCTCACCGCTACCGACGCAGGTGGACGTGCTCGTCGCGTCGCTCAAGGGCGACAGCATCTTTTGGTTCGAGAACGACGGTCAGGAAAACTTTGCCCAGTACACGGTCGGGACGGGCGCCGACGGACCCAAGGACGTCGAGGCCGCCGACCTCGACCGCGACGGAGACGTGGACTGCGTATCCGCGTCGCAGAATGACGACGAAGTGGCCTACTACGAAAACGACGGGACGATGACCTTTACGCGAACCATCGTGAGCGAGGAGAGCGACTACCCCTGGGGCGTTGCCGTCGCCGACGTGAACGGTGATGGCTTCCTGGACATTGTCGTATCAGCGTACAACGACGACGACCTGAGCTGGCTGGAGAACGCGGGAGACCAGACCTTTACCGAAAATATGATCGACGATACCAGCAACGCGGGCGTCGGCGTGGCGGTGTTCGACGCCGACGCCGACGGGGACTGGGATGTCGTCCAGGCGAGAGCAAACGATCCCGCAGGCTGGTACGAAAACCAGTGCGCCACCCATCCCCCGACGATCTCCCCGTTCCCCACCAGCGTTCCGACGGCCGAGCCCACGGGCCTTCCGACGGTCCCGCCGTCTCCGGTGCCGACCGTGCCCCCCACATCGGAGCCCACGGCCCTGCCATCGACGACGCCGACCTCGGAGCCCACCACGCCCCCCACATCGGAGCCCACGGCGCTGCCATCGACGACGCCGACCTCGGAGCCCACCACGCCCCCCACATCGGAGCCCACGGCCCTGCCATCGACGACGCCGACCTCGGAGCCCACCACGCCCCCCACATCGGAGCCCACGGCCCTGCCATCGACGACGCCGACCTCGGAGCCCACCACGCCCCCCACATCGGAGCCCACGGCGCTGCCATCGACGACGCCGACCTCGGAGCCCACCACGCCCCCCACATCGGAGCCCACGGCCCTGCCATCGACGACGCCGACGTCGGAGCCCACCACGGCCCCCACATCGGAGCCCACGGCGCTGCCATCGACGACGCCAACGGCGGCCCCGACGTCGCTCCCTACCTTGCCGCCGACGCTCGTTCCCGTCTCGGCGCCTACGCCGCTCCCCACGTCCGTACCCACGACGATCCCGACGTCCGCGCCGACGGGCGTGCCCACGACGCTGCCGAGCCCTCTGCCGACGCCGACGCCGACGCCCGCGCCGTCGATCTCGCCCGCGCCGACGACCTACGCCTACGAGTACGAGATCGTGGCGCACTATCCGATGATCAATGGGTCGCTGGCCGACGTGCGCGGGGGCGCCCACGGCCGGGGCTGCGACGCCCAGGGGTGTGGGAAAAAGCTGAAAAGAGCCGCGGCGCGCGACCACGGCGACGCGGTGCTGCTCAACGCGAGCAGGTACGTCGAGCTGCCCAACAGCACGACGGCGGCTGTCTCCGGGGACGCGCCGCGGACCATTTGCCTGTGGGTCCGGATCGACGTCTGGGAACACAAGGCC
Organism: Pelagomonas calceolata; assembly: GCA_918797485.1. Taxonomy (NCBI): domain Eukaryota; class Pelagophyceae; order Pelagomonadales; family Pelagomonadaceae; genus Pelagomonas; species Pelagomonas calceolata. Next base: position 5,272,335 of record CAKKNE010000003.1, on the reverse strand, counting down.
CAGCTCTTCGAGTACGGCGGAGACCTCGCGCGGCGGTTCGGCCTGCGCACCTCCACGCCCCCCGGCCGCTTCGAGAGCGTCGGGCACGGCAACGCCACGGTCAACCTCACGGGAGGCTTTCGGGTTGCCGCGGCGCGCTTCGGCGCCTCCCTTCAACGTGGATTGGATCGCGTCGTCGGCGTCGAGGCCGCGCCTGTTTTCGCCGGCCGACGTCCGTCCGGGGGAGACGGTCCCGACGCGTGGGGCATGCGGCCGCCCGCCTTGCGCGGCGGCGGGGACCGGGCCTCACAGCGCCGGCGGACGCCCGCAGGCGAAGCAAGGATCCAACGCGACGACGAAGAGCAGCCCTTGGATCGGCACGTGGCGCCACTACTGCCTGACGTACGTCCGGCGGAACGTGACGTTGTACGTGGACGGTCAAAGGGAAACGAGCTGGAACGCGACCGTCAACACGAGCGCCTCCGCGCTCTACGTGGGCGCGGACGTCAACGGGTCGCACACGCTCTCCGGCGCCGTGGACGAGGTCTACGTCTACCGGGGCGCCCTGGCCGCCTGGCAGATCGACGTCCTCTACCAGGACTTGAGCCCACCGTCCGACTCGGCGTCGAACGTCGAGGGGCGCCGAACAGAGACGTCGCCCGCGCAGGCCGTCGGCCGCGCCGACGCTTGCGCCCACGGCCGTGCCGACGGGCCCGCCGACGCCCCTGCCGACGCTTGCGCCCACGTCGCTTCCGACGGCCGCGCCGTCTTCGGCCCCGACGTCGGCGCCGACGTCGGCGCCGTCGGTGCCGGTGCCAACAGACGCCGTCGGTCCGCGCAGACGACGGAGAGAGAGAGAGAGACCCCCGCGCAGGTCGCGCGCGCCGACGACCCCGCCGAGCGCCGCGTCGACCCCGCCGCCGACGGCGCCGCCGACGACGGCCTGGCCCACGGCGCTGCCGACGCGCGCGCTCGCGACGTCGACCGGCTCGCTCTCGATGGAGGGCGTCGCCGCGGGCGACTTCGACGACGCGGACGTCGTGGCGAGCTTCGAGGAGGGCCTCGAGGCGACGATGAACGAGACGACCGTCACCGTGACCGGCGCGACGGACGCGCGCCGGCGCCGGCGCCTCGACGACGCGCCCGCGACGACGGTCCTCTTCGAGATGCTGTCGCGGCGGTCCTCGGCGGACCTCGCCGCGGATCTGGACGCGGCGCTTGCGACGGGCGTGCTGGCGCACCGCCTGCGCACGCGGTCGGCGGCCTTTGCGACCGTCGTGCCGCTGACCGTCGTCGTCGCGTTCCCGGACCCGACGCCCGGCCCGACGCCCGGGCCGTCGACGCCGACGCCGACGGCCAGGCCGCAGAGCGTCGCGCCGACGGCCGCGCCGACGGTCGGCTGCGACGCCGACGACCCGCCCCCGCGTGTCGTCGAGGTCGTCTTCGACGACTCGGGCGCGACCGTCGACGTGGCGTGGGACGCCGAGACCGATTTGGGCGGCGGCGGCGTCGGGATCGCGTTCGCCTGTGGCTCCATTCTGGACTTCCCCGGGGCGACGGACGCGACGTGCTACTGGTCCGACGAGCGGACGGTCCGCGCGGACGTCGCGAGCGCCGCGATCGTGCCGGGCGACAACGCGACGGCGCTGGGCGGCGTCCTGCGGCGCGCCTGCGTCGTGGGCGCGCCGGCGCCCCGGGCCTGCGCGTGCCACCCCTACGCGAACGCCAGCCGCACCGTCGTCCTGCCGCCCGAGAATCCGCCCGCTCCGGCGATCGTCCTCGAGGCGCCCGAGACGGTGTCGCGCTGCGAGGGTGGCTTTGTGTCGGCGCTCCAGAGCGGCGGCTCCGGCGGGCGCGACTTCACGACGGTGGCGTGGTCGATCGCGGAGCCCGGCGCCGCCTGGGCGGCCGTGCCGTCGACCGCGACCAAGTGGTACGAGCTGGTCCTGAACGCATCTCACCTGAACGTGTCCTCGCTCGACGTGCGCCTCGAGCTGGCGAACTTCCTCGGCGGCGCGCGCGCGGCGCGGACACGAAGCGGCGGGGCCGGCGGACGAAGCGAGAGAGACGCGCGCGTTCGTCGAGGCAACCACGCGCGACTCCGCAGGCACGGCCGAGGCCGCCGTGCGCGTCAAGGTCCAGGGCGGCACGCCGCCCACGCTCACGTTCGTCGGCGCGCGCGAGCGGACGGTCCTGGTGGCCGACGGCGTCGAGGTGGACGCGCGCGGCGTCGCGACGTCGTGCGACGGCCGGCCGATGAGCGGACGAGCGGTCTCGTACGCCTGGGACGTCGTGGATGCGGTCACTGGCGCCAGGCTCCCCCTCGCGTCGAGCTCACGGGACGCGCGCAAGTTCGCGGCGGGCGCCGGCGCGCTCGCGCCGGGCGCGTACGACCTGGTCGCGACCGTCGTCGACGACGCGTACGGCTTCGCGACGAACGGTTCGGTGCGGCTGCGCGTCGAGCGGTCGGCGCTGGTGGCGCGCGTGGACGGGGGCGACCGGACCGTGCCCCTCGCCGACGGCGCGGTGGCCGTGGCGAGCGCGAGCTACGACCCCGACGACAGGTCGGCGCCGCTGGCGGAGACGTGGAGCTGCGCGTTCGGCAACGACGCGTGCGGCGTGACGGCCGACGCCGAAACGGGCGCGATCGTCGCGCTCGACCGGGGCGCCGGCGCGTACGTGGTGACGCTCGTCGCGGCGGCGACGGACGGCCGCGAGGCGACGGCCGTGGCCACGTTCGAGGCGCGGGCGGCGGACTTTCCGCGCGTGAGCGTCGCGCCGCGCTGGACCGGCGACGCCGTCGTCGCGAACGCGCGGCTCGTTGTTGATGCGTCCCTGGATGGAGACGCCGGCGAGGCAACCTACGAGTGGACGGCCGCCGGGAGCTTCGTCGACGGCGCCGGCCTCGCGGACGTCGCGGCGACGAGGGTCGCCGGCGACGCCGTCGTCGACGGCGCCACGACGGTGCAGTCGCTCGTGATCCGGGCGGGCGCCCTCGTGCCGGGCGCGACGTACGCGTTTTCGCTGCGCGCGACGTGGGCCGGCGCCGCCGACGCCGGCGAGGCCGCCGTGACGGCGCGCGTCGCCGCGCCGCCGACGGCGGGCGTCCTGCGCGTGGCGCCCGAAGCCGGCGAGGCCATCACGACCAAGTTCGAACTGGCGACGAGCTCGTGGGCCTCGACGGAGCTGCCGCTCACGTACGCGTTCTTCGCGGCCGCGGACGCCGGCGCGGGCGACACGACGGTGCTCAAGACCGGGTCGCTCGCGGCGGCGCTCGTGGCGGCGCTGCCCGAGGGCGCGCTCGCGCTCCGCGCGTGGGACGCGGCGTGCGCGTGGGCGGGGGGCGGCCTTCGAAACCCCCCCTCCAAGCTCTTACCCTAGCCCCTCTAGCCCCCCTTCAAGACATGCAACCCGCGCGCCGGCGCCGCGGCGAGACCGGACCGCTCGCGCGCCGCGCAGGCGGGCGACGGACAGCCTCGGCGCGTCGGGCGACGCCTTCGCGGCGGCGACGGCGACGGCGCCGACGGGCGGCCTCAACGAGACGGTCGGGGTGGCGTTGGCGGAGGCCGCCGCGCTCGACGCGCCCGAGGACCTCTGCCAGGTCGTGGCCGCGGCGGCGGGCTTGCTGGGGAGCGAAACGCGGCGGCGCCTGCAGCTCGACGACGCCGCGGCCGGCGAGCTCTTCGACGCGCTGCTCGGCGCGCTGGACGACGCGCGCGGCATGGCCGACGCGTCGAGCGACGGCGTCGCGCAGTTCGCCGCGGCGCTGCGCGCGCCCGTGCGCGCGACCGCGGGCGGGGCGCCGCTCGCGGCCGACCGGGCGCGGCTGGCGCTCGGCCAGGCGCGGAACCTGTCGCTCGACCTGCGGGCGACGGCGACCGGCGGCGACGCGCGCGACAGCAGCGCGGGCGACCTCGCGAGCGTCGTCGCGGACGTGCTGGCGTCGGACCTGTTCGCGGTCGGCGCGAGGCGGCGCCTCGACGCGACGGCCGCGGGCGCGGACGTCGCGGGTGCCGTCGACGACATCGCGACGGCGCTCGTCGCGGGCGCCGTCGACGACGAGGCGCCCGCGGCCGTCGCGTCGGGCGGCCTCGCCATCGCCGCGGCGAGGGCGTCGGCGAGCGCGGCGCTCGACGCGGGCGGCGCGGCGGCGGAGTACACATCACCCGACGGACCGTTCGTCGTCGCCTTGAGCGCGCTGGACGGCGCCGGCTACCACGCGGCGCCGGTCGCCGCGGCGAAGACGCTGCGGTTTTCTCGCTCCGCGGCGGCGGGCGACGGGCGGCGGCGCCTCGCGAACGCAACGTTCCCGGGCAACGTGACGCTCGCCGTGCCCGCCGGGGACGCGCGCGGGGCGGCGGCGACGGGCGCGGTCGCCAACGCGACCGTGTACTGCCCCTGGAACTACGTGGGGCCCGTCTACGGCACCTGCCCGGCGGACAACTCCACCGTGGAGTACGCGTGCGACCGCGTCGGGGGCGAGTTCCGGGTGCTTTGCGGCGAGCTCCTGGTGGACGCCTGCGTCGGCTGGGACGGCGGCGCGTGGGACCCGGGCGCGTGCGCGGAGGACCCGGAGCGTTCGACGGCGAACGCGACGGCGTGCGTCTGCGCGCTGCCCGAGGACGGCGGCGCGCGCGACTACTCGACGGCCACGACCGCGCGGTCCTTCGCCAAGGCCTACCTGCGGAATTTGGTGGGGCCCGTCGACCCGGAGAAGAGCGCCGTGATCCTGGGGTTCCTCGGCGTCGTCGTGTTCGCGAGCGCGCTGGCGGCGATCTGCGGGCACCGGCTCGACAAGCGCGACGCGACGCTTCGGCGCGGACGGCGGCTCGTGCTCTCGCACTCGTCGTCCTTTTTGCTGGGCGCCTCGACCCGCGACCTCGCGAAGACCCTGGGGGACAAGCGCGCGACGCACGGCGGCGCGCCGCCCTTGATTCACCTCCCCGGAAGCCGACCGCGGACCTCGCCGAACGACGAGGAAGCCGCCTCCCCCGCGGACGAGCGCGGCGCCGACTTGCTCGCGGCGGGCTGGCGCGCGCGCCGCGTCCGTTCACTCTTCCGAGGCGCCTTTCGTCCCAAGTCGTCGTCGCGCGCGCAGGTGGCGCCACTACGCCGACGCGTTAGCGCGGCAGCACCCGCTGACGACGGTGTGGCGGAGGGACTGCAAGGATCAGCAGCCGCGGGCCGCGCGGATCATCGCGTTGGCGGGGCAGATCGTCATGCTCATGGCGGCCGTGGCGCTCGAGATGCGGCTGGAGTACCCGGACCCGAGGTGCGACGAGCGAAAGTCGGACCGGAAATGTCTAAAGTTCACGGTGGTCTACAACGACCACGAGCTCTGCCGGTGGGACGACGCGAGCGGGACCTGCAGCGTCAACCCGCCGCCGGACGACGCCTTTGGCGACTTTTCGCACCTGCTGGTGGTGCTCTTCGTCATCGGGATCACGCTGCCGTGCCAGAAGGTGTACGAGTGGGCCGTGCTCGACGTCCTGGCGCGGACCTGGCTCTGCTCGGGGCACCTGTGGCGCGACGTCGAGGATGCGGCCGCGCGGGCCGCGCGCGAGGTGCAGGAGGACGTCGAGCGCGCGGCGCGCGCCGGAGTCTTCGTTCTCGCGTCGGCAGGCGTCTCTGCTCGGTTTGACGGGAGCAAGACGCGCCTTCCGTCTCCGCGCAGGCGCACAGCGTCGAGGGCGCCGCGCGCGAACTGCGAGACGCCGCAACCGACTCGCTGCACGCCGTCGAGGCCGCCGCCGCGAACGAATTGCGCGCCGTCGAGAGCGCCGTCCGTGCCGGCGGGCGTGCCGAGCGGGCCTCCCACGATCCCGACGTCCCGCGCGCCGCCGCGCCGACGCCCGTGCCCACGCCGAGCCTCGGCGGCGGCGGCGGCGGCGGCGGCGCGCCGCCGCGCCCCGAGGACGACGCGCCGCCGGCGTCGCCCGCGCGGCGCGCGTGGGATGCCGTGAGCCCGCGGCTCCGGGCCGTCCTCGCGTTTCGCGAGGCGTCGCGGACGACGACGCCCACGCCGCCGCACGACTTCGCCGACGACGGCGCGGACGAGGCGCCGCCCCGGCCGCCGTCGCAGGACCCACCGCCGCCCCGCGTCGCGTCCGCCGCCGCCGGCGGCGGCTTCGACGAGGACCCCGACGAGCTGGCGGTCGCGCGCCTGGTCAAGCCCGCCGTCGCCGGCGAGGCCGGCGCCATCGCCCTCGACTCGACGCTCGACGACGACGAGGCCGACGACGAGGGCGCCCCGGACGCGCCGGGCGAGGACCCGGGGGACCTGCCCTGGCGCGAGTGCTTCGACGACGCGCGCGGCCGCAACTACTTCTTCAACGTCTTCACGGGCGAGAGCCGCTGGCGGCCGCCGGCCGCGCCCTACGTGCCGTACTCACCCCGCCGAGCGGAGCGCGGGCCCGCCGACGCTGCCGGGCCCGGCGATAGCGAGGCTCTCGGCCCCGCTCTCGTGGCGTCATCCGGAAGCTTCTTGTGGCGTCGGTCCGAGGGTAGTCGTCATCGAGCGCGCGGTCGGCACCGGAGTCTCTCTTCTCTCAATCGCCGCGGTGGCATGCTTTTTCTGCGGTAGTGTGCCCTGGCAAACGAGTCGCCTCGGCGAGCTCAACGCAACCCCCACGCAGGCGCCAGGTCTTTGCCCTTTTTGGGGGAGCGCTCGATGCTGCCAGCGCGGGAGTTCATACCCTCTCAAAAAGAAGCTTCCTCGTGGCGCCTCAACTCCAAAAGAGTTGCGTGGCCACGCCATCGCCGCGGCACCGAGAAGCTCGAAGCCCTGCCCCCGCCCGTCGCGCGGCCGCCGAACCGCACGCGCGACCTGCTGCGCAAGACGTCGCTTTCGGGAGCTTTCGGCAAACCGGCGTGTCTCCTAAAGCAAGCGCGGGAGCTCGCGCCGGCCGCGGCGGACGCGGTCGAGGCGCGCCGCGGCGAGCTGCGCGCGGCCATGGTGGCCTTCGCGGCGCGCGGCGACGCGCGCGGCGCCCGCGCCGTCTGGCTGCTGCACGAGCTCGAGCGGGATCTGGTGCGGAAGTGGGGTTTAGTCGACGGCGATCGGACGGCGACGCTGTCGGCCGTCGCCGCCGAGCTGCTTCGGCGGTTAGTCATCGTGATTTGAGCCGCGTCTTGGAGACTGAGTGCTTTCATGTGTTTTTCGATGGCGTCAGGAGTGCGACGAGGCGCGGCGGTGCCGTGGCCACGGCCACGCGCTCGCGCTCGCTCCAGGAGTGCTCCTCGCTACTGATCCGATCGCGTCGATGGCATAAGGGGCGCTCCAGGGGTCCTCCCGCGCAGGCGGAGCAGTGGGCGAGCGAGTTCGAGCATTTGCCGGACCACAGGAGCGAGATCACGCGCGTCTGGCTCGCCTCGAAGCTGAGGATGGACGCCTTCCCAAGGACCGAGCGCCTCATTTACGAGCGGACGCTGAAGCGCGATTTGGATTTCGCCAGTCAGTGGCACGCGCCGCAGCCGCCCTCTTCTAAAGTCGTGGCGTTCGCCTCGTGTGTCGCCGTGCTGGGCCTGGCGGGGCCCGTCTACGTGCTGCTCGTCTACGCGACGGCGCTCGGGCAGGCGCAGAGCTGGCCATTTCTGCTCAACTTCTTCTTCGAGTTCATGCTCGTGTACTTTTTGATCGTGCCGCTGATGATTTTGTTCAACAAGATCTTCCTTCCTTCGTTGTTGGATGAAAGGCTCCAGCAGGACGCCTTTGAGGACGACGAGGGCTTTGGCGGTGCGAGCCCTGGAGCACCCCTTACGCCATCAGATGCTGCTCCCGTACCCGAACTCGATCTTGATCGCGTCGATGGCGTCGAGCAGCGCATTGTAAGGATGCGGTCGTACCCCTACAAGACGCCGCTCAACGAGACGCCGCTCGACTTCCTCGTCGCGCGCGAGCCCGAGCTCAAGGCGCTGGTCGACGAGGCGCGGCGGTCCCGTGGCCACGGCCACGCGCTTGCGCTCGCCGTGGACCCAAGGCTCTCGCTGGAAGCTTTGGAGCAGATTCACGACCAGGAGCACTGGAACCCGTCGTGGTCCGCGTGGCTCATGCTCAACGTGTTGGGCGTCTTCCTGCTGCTCCCGGACACGATGCAGGACATTGTCATGGAGGAGCTTTTGCTCATCCTGCCGGCCGCTACTTATTTGGTTAACGAGGGCGTGCTTCGGTCGACGGGCGGGCGGTGCACTGGCCGCGCTTTGAGTAGTTTTGTTGCTTTCGCGTCGATGGCATGTTTGTTTGGGGTGGGATTTCGCGTCGGTGGCGTGTTTGTGGGGTATCGCTCCAGGTTCGCGAAAAACGCGCAGGCGCGGCCGCAACTCGCGGCTCGACAACGGCTGGTTCCTGATCGCGTTCACGCTCGTCTTTGGGCACGCATGTGCTCTTTTGGTCACGGCGCTCGTCTCCAAGGCGCAGGCGCGCGCCGCCGCGCGGCACGAGAAGAAGAGGTCGCGCGTGCGGCGACGAGCGGCGACGCTCGTCACTTCCGAGGAAGGTGCGGTGTTTCGGCCTCGTCCTCGTGCGGGCCTCCTTGGTCTCGACGATGACTCCTTCGAAGAAGGGGCCCGCACGGAACTCGCGTCCGCGCTCGCGCGGGCCAAAGCTGAGGACGACTCCGCTTCGGATTTCTCTTCATAAGTGTGATATGTCGTATCTTGTATTCTCCTGCGGTCCATGCTCAGCAGCGTCCCCTAGGTTCGCTTCGCGGGTAGGTAGGTACTTAATAAGGAACGCCCCGTCGTTCGCGCCAGCGTCGACGACGTCGCCCGGCGGCAGCAGGTGCGCGAACGCCTGGACAGGATCCAGAGCCGCGGTTCCATGGGGCATTTCCAGAGCAGCGGTTCGGTTCAGCTCAGAGCGGGAGGGAGTCGTCTATACTAGGGCCTTGGTGAAGGTCGTCCAGGAGCCAGCAGCTGCCGGGCCTCTCCGCGTCGCCGGGCCCGGACAGTACCGTACCGTACTGGTATCTTGCAATATCGTCACCTGGGGCTCGCTACAAAGATACTTTCTTACATGTCGCGGCGGTAGCAGAGAAAATATAATATTCATGGTTCCGAATGAGAAATTGGCTGTGATGCTTCCAGAGCCTGCCAGTGCCTCCTTTTCTGTACAACTCAAGGCAGTGTTGCAAGAGATAACTGCTCAGGCTCGACTCGGAGATAGAGCGTTTACAAAGCAAAAGCTCCGACTCGGAGTCCGGGCCAGAGTCGCGGCAAGGACGGTTAATTGCTTCGATCCAGGACGGTTTGAGAGGTTTATTCGAGAGTGCTCAGGAGAAATAGCCGAATTCTATTGGAATTTCCGGTATGGGTGCAGGGTGACTAGGAGCATCGTCCCTGTACGTGGGATCAATTGTGGGGTCGTCTCCGCCAGCCGCGGCGTAATTAACCACGTATTTTAAACTTCAAGCCGCGGTGGTCACTCGAGCCGTGGCTAGACTTCCGCCGACAACGCACATTGGAATTTCCGGTAGTAAGCTCGGCAGGCGTGATGTGCCGCCGGCGCTTGGACTCCATCGCGCGCTGGTCGCACTGGAACCGTCGCCGGGGCTCATGCGCGGCACCGCCAGGCGAACTTCAAAGAGTGACGACTCTCATCGACAGACCCGGTCTCGCTGAACCTACAGGCTCGGGCCAGAACCGCGTGGCGCCTTCCCGCAGCCGTTTTGTCCGGTTCGCTCTTTTGTCCTCTCACGATCGCCGGCGGAGGTAGATCGTGAGGATCTTCTGGTGCCAGATTGCGTTCCGGGCCCCGGGCGGCATGACGCTGGACAGATCCATGTCCTCGGTGATCCGCGTCTCGTCGACCTCCTCGAAGCCGCACGCGCGCATGGCGGCGACAAAGGCGGGCCGATCGTCGAGCGACGCGGCCTGCTTTGCGGTCCAGGCGTCGGCGCCGCCGACGGAGGCGCCCGGGTAGAGCGAGGCGAAAAAGAGGCCCCCGGGCTTGATCACGCGCGCGACCTCGCGGCCGAACCGTCGCAGGTCGTAGATGTGGTCCAGCACGTTCGAATACGCGTAGTCGAAGCTGTCCGCCGCGAACGGCACGTCGTGGAAGTCGCCGAAGACGACGTCCATGTTGCCCCGACCGGGTTCGAGGTCGATGCCAACCGCGACAGCGCCGAGGCTCTTGAACGCGCGGACCTCGCCGCCTAGGCGCGCGCCGAGACACAGCACCGTTCGGCCTCCGAAGCCCGCGACGCCCGCGGTCCCGCGGGCCACCGCGGCGGCAAACTCGCGCCGCACCTGGTGCTGCCGCGCGACGTCGATCGCCCGGATCTTCTCCGGGTAGAGCGCGAGCTTCGACTGTTGCTTCGCGACGTAGGCATGGTACGTCCGCGTCTCGCCGCGCCGCCGCAGCGATTCGCTCAAATCCGACGTCGTCCGTTCGTCGGGAGCATCGGCCACGGCCGCGGCCGCGGCCAGCCAACAACAGGCGAGCACCGGCAGCGTCGGCGTTTTTCCTCCCATTGTGATATACGCCGTTTCGCCGCCGGGGCTGCTGGACGTGCTGGACGTGTTACCACAGAGGGTCAAGCTGGTACACCATCATGAACCTACTAGGGAGGTACCTACGGTAGGTAGGTACCGTAGGTAGATCACTGCGGAGATTCTGTTTTTACCAATAGAGACTTTGCGTTTCCGCGGGCGTGGTCGACCGCCGCGGCACGGCGTGCGCGCACGAACGCGTGGTATGATCGGCTGGTATCTCCGTGTCACATTGCCAGTGAAGAAATCTGTTGCATAATGAGCTGGGTGCAGCAAGTGCACAATGCAGCTGTGGTAGCTAGGTCTCTCGGGTGTCAATGTGACACGGAGATGCCAACAGGAAGAACTCTCACTGAAACGTGAGAGTGTGGGAACCCCCTCAACCCTGAGAAGACAGAATTGGAATAAAGGAGATTAAGAGGGAGAAGGAAGTATCCTAAGATACAGGCCACTAGCCTCTGATATCTACTAGAACCTGAGAGGAGCTCTAGATAAAGGTAGCTACAGTATCATAGCACACTGCAATCGCTGTAGCCCTTCCTTCTCCGCTCTTTTGGGGTGTTTTCTCTTTAGATTTCTTTTTGGGTGTTTTTCCTTGTTTAGGCATTCACTGTAAAACACTCTACGTCAATAGGCAGAACCCTGTGGGCCCATAACCTAGCAAGAGTATGTCGCAGCGTTATGTAAGTAGCACTGGCAGGGTCCTAGCTAACCAGCTTAGAGCTGATAGGCCTGACTGCGAGAGTGTTTTATAGTGAACTGTTGTTACACCGTAGTGCTTTTGACACTCGATGTATAGACTCAAATATTAGAGAGTGGGAGATACATATCTAGGGTAGGAAGGGCTAGTAGGTTTCTCTCTTTATTTACGGTACCGTAGGTACGGCACCATCTCGGCACCGGCTTGTACGAGCTGTAGGCAGCCTAGAGCTTGTATTGTGCGACGCTTGTTCCTTCGGGAGGCGTGCATGTGTAAAAACAATCCATTAAGGAGGCACGATGCCACGCGGCAGACGCCCTGCCAGCCCCACTTTTGCAGTTGCGCGATCTAGGTTGGGAATTTTTATACTAAGCCACTCCGTACGGGCGTTCGACGTAACGCAATTATCAGCATGGGAGGTGACCTGCCGCGAGTACGCAGGGTTGCAGGACGGGGATCAAACGCCGCTGAATGCCGGACCACTCGCACATCCGCCCGAGCGATTCAACGAGACTGCGATCTGGACGTTTGGCAACGAGGCGATGACAGTGGCAGCCTCTATCTTCGGGGGCAAAGCCATGGACCTAGGGGCGTCGCTCGTCGCCGAGGCCATACGGCGGCGCGAGCCGGCGATGCTTGTTCGGCTACGGCTCCTCCGTTGTGCGGTGGACACCTGCAATAACGCAACAAAAGTTCTCATGTCGGCGGCGTATGTGCTTCGGAGGTATGGTGAAGTGCTGCATTGGAGTGCGACACAGCCTAATTCGATGGCCCCGCCGACAAATTTGATTCGTGAGAAGGAATTCACTGTGCACAAGGACCTGGACTCAGCGTTTCGCGGCCAACGTCGGGACCTGAAGCAATTGCAGGCCTCGGGCATCCTCTTCGCAGCGCTCGGTCTGCAGCATCTCAAGCTCGCACTGTGCAACTTGCGAGACGTTTCGGACGCGATCCGAGCGGCTGCGGGAGGACTTTTCGCAAGATGGGGCGTCGCTTTCGGCATCGCCGAGCTCGAGGTGGACGCCTACAGATCGCTGTGCGCGAATGAAGCGGCTTCGTTTTGCACCGCGGTTGATACGCTTGTAGAAATACCGTGGGGCGCAGACAAGCGGAGATACCACTTTAAGATGTTCAAAATTCGTGCAATGCGACTGTCACCTTTTGAAACGACCCTGTTTCTGGACAACGACGCGACACTCCTTCCCCGTCGCATATCATATATTGAGGTATTAAAGGAAAGATTCGACGCAGTCGGCGTCGACTTCGCGGCGGATCACGAGTTGGGGGGTTGCCAAACCGCAACGTGTCAGCGACGGCGGTTGGATCGCCAGGAATCTTGCAGCTTACCGTCCTGGCGGGATCGCAAAGAGTTTGCGCGACTGCGCGGCTTGCTGCGCGAGGTCAACACTGGGACCATGCTGCTGCGGAACACTAGCACCACGCAGCTGTTCCTCACACATTGGGAGCACGTTGTTGCGCTGGGACCCAGGTTTGTGCCAGGGCACGGCCTTAAGGACCAGCCAGGTCTAGTCATCGCCTATGGAGATACTCTTCCGACGTACGCGCGACTCGTGGATCTGCTACCGGGCTTTGGCAACCCGCGAAGCTGCTGCGTGAGGTGCGCCAACTCCGCTCGGTGGAGCGACTGGCAGTCGGCGGACGATTTTTGGGGATTCAACGTCACTGCGCCCGGATTTCCCCTAAGCCCGGGCCCGAATTGTCGTTGCCTCGCGTGTCACGACAGTCACTCGAGCCACACCTCCCACAAGACGCCGGCGCCGAGTATACCGCGTCACTGCTCTCTTTTTGGTCGCGCGACCGTGGATTCGGCCAAGAAGGCTCACGCATCTCCAAACCAACTTCTGGATCAAGCCCTGGCTATGACCGCCCCTAATTCAACATCGGCGGCTAACCCTGATGATATTCCATCGTTTCAGAACGTCAGCGATCGACGCGGAGACGCAGCTGAGACCGAGCCTCCGCTCGACCGGGCCACCCTGGTCGTCCAGGGCTACTCGGCAAAGCGGGTCAATCAACTCTGCAAATGGGTGCACACCGCTCGAAGCTGGTCCGATCTCATCGAGGCCGTTCTCGTGGTGTGGAACGGAGCGCGGAGCAACTTCCGGTGCGACGGGGTCGCGGAAACCGATAGGTGGTCTAAGACGGGTGACATATTCGCCTCACGCGTGCACTTTGCTGCACATGATCTGCTTGACAACCACTACGTTGTCCCCGCGACGTTGGACATCCCGTCGGCAGTCGCGCTGGTCATGGACGATGATGTCACAACCGACCGCGCGTCTTTTGCTTTGCAGAAATCAACTTTTCAAGGTGAATTCGTGCTGAATCGTCGCGTTGGCCCCACGCTATCGATGCGACGTCTGCTTGATGACTCGGCGGTGCGGGTCGCTCACCACTCTACTTCGCCAGCACGCCTCGTCGTCGCCGAGAAACGAGTGTGTGAATTATTATCGGTGCACCCAACTCAGTGGTTGATTTCTACTCAGGTCTGTTGCTTGCATGATCGAGATCTGGCGCGCTGATACGCGCCTCCTGGTCGCCCCAGCGCATTCAGCGCGGGGCTTTAGTCGTACGCAGATGGCAATGAGCGGCCACCGAGCCGCATTCTGCGCCTTTCTCCCGCGCGCCCCCCGCGTCCAAATCGAGTTCACGATTCCGACTGAGCCTACTCACACAATCCAAAAGATAATATATATGAAGCTATGAAAAGTGTTGGGCAATCCGGGTATAACCGCAGGCAAATGCTCCTCGTGCACAAGAAATATCTTGTTGAGTACGCGCGGCACGCGGCGCTTCGCGCTCTCGTGAACGCGACGCCCGTTTGCGAACATCGGTGTGAAATCAACCGGCGGGGTCGGTTCGGCCCGAGTCTAGCCTTCGACGATGCATTGTGGTTTAATATCTACGCAGGCGAGGATTATGCCTTTGGAGCAGCCGTTGGCGTCGCAGCACGCCGCTTGGCCGGGCCTTTGGACGATCCGCTCATGGTCCACGCCGTCGCCATAGGTCTCAACAAGCACGGTGGCGATGGCCACGGCATCGATGACCTCTCTGGAGCTCGGGGGTTCCGGAGTACCCGAAGTTCGTGCCCCACCCGCGTCGCTGACGTCATCCGCTCGAACCGCGACGGGCTCTTCACTGGCCAACCCTTTGTCCCTTCGACGCTCACGCTCCAGTGTGGCGCCTCGAATATCTCCGCGGCCCGGGAACAAGCATCCATCGCGCTCAAAGGGCGACAGCACGCGGGCCAGTGCCGGATCTAGGTCATTCATACGACTTGGACCACTAACGTAGCGGCCGCAGGAGACTGGAGGGTGCCAGCCTTGTCTCTCGCCACGCTGGCGAGTCTTAAAAGACTCATCTAACTCAAAAATAACCCCCGCCCCAAAGTTACCTTCAAGTTAAAATTCAAGTTGGAGTCACGGTTATAAAATAAAAATAAATAAATCTTAAGGGATGTGTCGGAGCCGACGGGTCCTACGGCACCGTCGTCTACCTGTCCCTTCCGGGGCACCGGCTCTTTGAGTTATGGAGAAGAGCACACAGCGGCCCATCACGGTCGCACGTCTCAGATCAAAGCCCACCCGCGACGGGCGCGCCAGGCGTATCGGCGGCACCGGCGTGATCGTTCGCGGCCCTGGCGTGCGCCGGACCCAGGGAAATATCGGCTCCGGGCGCATGCCGGTCGGTATAGCTCGCTGATAGGCGAGAGTAATGTAGCCATAGATCCGGCGATAGGGGGCTATGGCGTTGCAGATATATATCTAGGGGAGTTTTCACCTCACTCGCGCCCTTCCCGGCTTCCCGGCGCCGCGGCCGCCTCTTCCGCGAGGGCCGGCTTCCTCTTCGGCGTGCTACGGCGTCCCCTCCGAGCCCGTCAAGGCCGTCGATGTTACTCCTCTTCGGCGTTCGGCCGCCTCTCTACTCCGAGACCGACGACCGCGGCCAAGTTCCCCTTCCCCCCGTGTGCCCGGGAGCCGCGACGGGCCGCCGCGGCCTCTGTATTCGACGTCGGAGCTCCTGGTTTCTCAGGCCTCAGTCCCGACTCAGAGTAGATCTCAGAGTCCGAGTCCTAGATTCAAATTTCTAATTTATTTCTTTTTCAGTCCGGCGCAGATTTTGACGTGGAGAGCAGCAGCGAGCGCTTCGCGCACGACCGGGGGCGCGTCTCAACCGCCGAGTCGGACGCCAAAGTCGTACCACGAGACGACGCCCGAGGCGTCGCAGGTCGACCGCCACGCGCCGTTCGACGGCGGCGCGGCGGGCGTTGGCGCGGCGGGCGCATTCTGCGCGGGCTTGCTAAAGAAGTTGAAAAACTGGTCGAAGAACGACTCGCTCGGCAGCGTCACGCGCGCCGGCGACGAGAAGGGGGACCCGCTCCAGGCCTCGCGGGGCATGGCGGGCGGCGCGGCCCGCCGCACCCCAAGCTTTGAAATGCGGTCGCGGCGCTCCGCGAGCCTCGCCGCTGCGACCTCCAGCTCAGCCGCGCGCAATGCTTCGCGCGTCGCGCTGGAGAAGACGTCGCCGGACCACCCCACGCGCTCCATCGTCGGCGCCTTGGGCCGCACCGGCGGCGGCGGCGGCGGCTTCGGCCAACGAGCCGTTCCGTACGCGTCGCCACTCCACGCAGGCACCGACACCTCCTTGGCGCGCTGCTTCCTGCCGAACGAGAACACCGGCGACGCCTTCGACGGCGGTCCCGATGCCGACGCCGCCTCTACTTCGTCGCTCTGGGCCGCGAAGGCGACAGCAGCGCCGGCCACGGCCACCACGCCGATCACCGTCCCTGGGTCGATGTCAACCGCCCCGAGCGGCCGGATTTGGCTGCGCACCGGCCTGGGTAGGGTGTACGAGGATGCGCTGAAAGCCCCCAGCAAGCCTAGCCTAAAATGCAACATTTTCCAACGCCACCCGGCACCCGGTCCGGGGTACAACACGCGAAGCGGAGCAAGATCGCACAAGGATTTACCATTTACCTACGGCTGCTAGTACCTATCTAGTAGCTACTGGGTTCGAAGAGTCCCTGACAGGAAGAAGGGTGGTGCACGAGAACGCGGAAAATCGACTCGATCTGTGTGCGTGTACAAAAATACCCAATTTGAGGCTGCCCCGCCTTTACTCAAGCTGTAGGTAAAAGAATGCCAGGCAGCGCATGGCAGCAGCCGCGCTGGTGGTCGCCGCGATCGTCGTCGGCGCGCCGGCGGACGCGGCGGTGACCGCGGACGCGGCGCCGCGGGACCTGCGCCCGGTCCAGGAGTGCGCGGACCTGGCGGCCTGGCTCGCGCACCTCGGCGGCGACTGCGGCGCGGCGGGGCTGACGCGCGGCGGCGACGCCGGCGCCGCCGCACTCTGCGACGCCGTCGCCGGCGGCGCCGGCGGCGCGGGGGCGTGCGCGGCGCGCGCGGCCGCGGACGCGGAGGCGAGCGCGCGCGTCCACGCGGCGCTCCGGCGCGTCAAGGCGCGACGGGCGCGCGGCGCCTGGCGCGGGACGGCGGCGTTCACGATCAGCGCCTACAACAACTGGGGCGTCGTCCGGCCGTTCCTCGAGAGCCTCCTCGCGCACGCGCCGCGCCGGCGTCGTCGAAGCCCGGGGCGCCTTCGGGTGGCCCGCGGGCGCCCCCCAGCGCTACCGCATCGTACCTCCCGCAGGCACCGCACCTACCCGAGCTCGTGTGGTTCGTCGCCGACGCGCGGCACGCCGGCGACGCGGCGGTGGCCGCCGTCCGCCGCGAGTTCGCGGCCGTCGCGGCGCGCGCGTCGACGACGGCCGTCGCGACCGCGTCGCTCGACGATCTGCGGGCCGTGATGCCCTACGACATCAACGAGCTCGCGTTCCGCTACGGCCTGAAATGCTTCAGCACGGCCGTCAAGCCGTGGGTGTTCCGGCTCCTGTTCGCGCGCGGCCACGCGCGCTGCCTCTACTTCGACCCCGACATCCAGTTCTACGCGGATCTTGACGAACTAGTTTTACGACTACATCGCGTCGCGATCCTCGTCACGCCGCACGTCACGCGGCCGAACCCCGACGACGGAAAGTGGCAGACGGACCTCCAGCTCGCGCGGACGGGCGTCTACAACTTTGGGTTCCTCGGGCTCTCCCGGGCGCACGAACCGGTGCTGGACCACTTCCTGGCGTGGTGGGCCGCGCGGCTCCGCTTCGAGGGCCACGTCGACTTGGAGAAAGGGCTGCACTACGACCAGCAGTGGGGCGCCTTCGTGGCGTCGTTCTACCCGCCGGACGCGTACCACGTCCTGCGGGACCCGCGCTACAACGTGGCCTACTGGAACCTGCACTACCGCGGCCGCGAAATCCGAGTCAGGCCCTCCGACGGCGCGGCGACGTACAAGGGCGCGCCCCTGATCTTCGTCCACTTCTCGGGCGTCGCGACCGACGCCTGGGACCCCGACGCGTCGCTGAGTCCGCACCAGACCCGCTTCCGCCTCGGCGACTTCCCGAACCTCGCGCCGCTCTTCCGCGACTACGCGCGCGCGACGGCCGGCGCGGCCCGCCACCGCGCGGCGTGCCGCTACGGCCTCGCCGCCTTCGACAACGGCGCGCCCGTCCCGTACTGGCTCCGCGGCCTCCCCGGCTCGCTCGTCGCCGCCGGCCGCGCGCGCGCCCGCGGGCCCCCCGCGCCGGCCCGTGCGGAACTTTCCGGCTCATGTCCTCCCGAAACGGTCGCGGTTCGCGCGGGATGGTGGGTTTTCCGCGTGATTATGTTGATTTCCACGCAGGCGCCGGCGCCGCCGTACGCCGAGGCGCTCGGCGCGCTCGACCTGTCGAATCCCTTCGCGACGGCGCCGGCGAACTCGCTCTGGCGCTGGCTCCTGAAACACCGCCACGACGAACCGCCGACCCGCGCCGCCTGCGGCGACCGCGACTGCTGGTTCCCGAACGTCGTGCTCCTGACGCTCGACGCCTTCGGCGTCAGCACCCGGACGTTCCCGGCCGCGGCCGACGCGCGCGCGTTCTTCGCGCGCTTCGGCGCGCTCATGGCGTGGGGCCTCGGGCAGCGCGCGAATCAAATTTCACGGCGCCTCCTTCCATCTCGACGAGCGTCGGCGATTGCTACGCGGCCCCTGTCGAGATGGGCTCGTGCGACCCGGTAGCACGCAGGCCTCGAGGGCGGCCCCGGCGGCCGACCCACCTTCGCGCAGCGGCAGCTCGTCCGGGACTTCGTGCGGTCGGGCCAGAAGAACGCGGCGTCGTTCTGCTGCCGCGTCGCGCTCGGCCGGAGCTGCGCGAGCGTACCCGCGGCGCGCGCGGCGCTCGGCCGCGACCCGCGTCGCGTCTGCGGCGTCGTCGAAGCGCTCGTCAACGCGACGGGCCTCGACGTCTGGCGCGCCGCGCTCGCACGGGCGCCGGGCGACGCGTCGCGGCTCTACGCGCGCACCATCGTCTGACTTTGGCTTCTCCGCCACGAGCTCTGACTCGGAGAACCCTCGAAATCTTGGCAATTGAGAGATGAATGCCGGGGTACGTCATGACGCAGCCGCCGCGCAAGTCGCCGCGCGCAGGGGTCTAGCGAGCCTCGGATTAGATTCCTTCTCTAAAGCGCCGAGCGCGGTTCACGTTTCTTTTGCTTGTCTCCTTTTTGAGGCTTTCGCAAACGATGCGCGTCCCTCCGTCCTCGATTTCTAATTTCTTTAGTCGATTTGGGGCATTTCTATCGCAACGGAACTGTCTTGTTTTCCCCCGCAGCCGTCGGATAATAGGAAATGGACTTCGCTACCTCTCCAAGACAGGAAATTTAATGCCGCTAGCGGCCTGTACTAACACTCTATAGGATATTGGGGTTATATTGAAGTTTTAGTCCGTGTGCCTGCCTGGCGATGAGTCAGTTCGGCAATGAGCCAGTTTGAGGAGATCCCGTCCCCGGGGCGCGGCTTCCAGGGCTCCCGCGCGGAAAGTCCGCGTGCTAGCGGCCTGTACTTACAGGTAAGACACTATGAATACATAGGGATGCCTAGCATACTCGAGCAGGGGTCGGCTCGAAACACCGCGAGCACTTTTTTTGCAAGCAAAAAAAGATGGAGGGCATCATTCAAATGATCACCGGAGCCGCGGACCCGCGCTCGCTCGACGGCCAGCTGCGGTCGCGCGAAGAAGCGCTCCGCCAAGTGACTCGCGACGAGGCGGCCGTGGTCCTGGCCTGCGAGCGCCTCGACCACGCGCGGCACGCGCTGGGGCTCCTCCACGTCCTCGCCGCCCGGCTCGCCGCCCTCGAGGCCGACCGTACCGACGCCGCCGTCGCGCGCGAGGCGCGGCGGTGCGCGCGCTTTGCGCGCGCCGCGGACGGCGCGCAGCTCCGCCTCAATCCCAAGCTCGCGGCGGCGTTCTGCCACCGGCTCGCGGCGCTGGCCTGCGGCGAGGGCGGCGCCGTCGCGCGCGTCGCGGCGGCCGCGCTCGCCGCGGTGGCACCCGCGCTCGCGCCGGCGCCCGGGTGCCTCACGCCGGCGCACGCGGACTGCCTCCAGTGCTGCCTCGCGGGCCGCGACTACGCGCGCGGCCGGCGCTTCCTCGGCGCGGCGCCCGTCGCGCGCGTCGCCGCGCCGCCGCCCGCCGCCGCCCCGCGCGCCGCGGGCGCCGCCCCGCCGCCCGGCGGCGACGGGGTCGACGCGGCGCCGCCGGCGCCGCCGCCGCGCGCCGCCGCCGCGCGCGCCGCGCCGGTCGCGGGCCTCCGCCCCGAGGACGTGCTGCGCTACCTCTACTACGCGGGCGTCGTCGAGGCCGGGTCGGCGCGCTGGGCCGCGGCGGCAAACGCCTTCCGGCTCTGCGCGACCGCGCCGGCGGCGAGCCTCAGCGCGATCGCCGTCGCGGCGCTCCGCAAGCTCGTGCTCTGCCGCCTGCTCGCCGGCGCGGGCGACCCGGCGGACGCCGGGCGCCTCCCGCGCTACGCGCCGACGTGCGTGAGCCGCGCCGCGCGCGCCGTGGCCGGCGCGTACCTCGACCTCGCCGCCGCGTTCGCCACCGACGACGACGGCGCCGCGCTCGCCGCCGCGCTCGCGACGCACGCGGACGCGCTGGCGCGCGACGGCAACGCCGACCTCGCGGCGCGCCTCGTCGGCGCGCGCCGCCGCCGCGCCGCAGAAAGCAGCGTGGAAACCAACCAGTGAGTTTGGTTATCTATTGCCGAGACCTCCGCGACCCTCCACGCCGTCGATCAGACACCGTGACGGGAACGACGTCGTGTCGATGCCGCGGAACCTCCACGCCATCGAGTAGACGCAGTCACGAAGACGACGTCGCGTCGATGGCGTGGGGCGCCCGAACTTTGATTTCGACACAGGCCGAAAGGCTCCCTCGCGTATACGTCGCGCTGCCGCTCGGCGCCGCCGCGACGAAGCTCGGCCTCGCCGACGGCCAGGAGGCCGAGGCGGCCCTCGTCGACGCCGTCGCGACCGGCGCGCTCGGCGTGCTCCGCATCGACGACGCGCGGCGCGTCGCGCGCTTCGACGGCGCCGCGCCGGCGTTCGCGTCCGAGCAGCAGGTCGCCGCCGAGCTCCACGCGGCCGTCGCGGCCGTCCTGGACGTGGGCGCCACCGCCGCCGCAATGGCCGAGCGCGTCGCGCTCAACCCGAACTTCATCCTCAAGTCCGACCTCGTGACGGCCGAAGCCCACGTGGACCGCGACGACGGCCACGCCGACGTGGACCGCGACGTGACGGCCATGATGGACTTCGTCTAGAACGCCCTCCCGGCACTAAGCTTCTCTCTCTCTCCTCCACCGAGTCGTATCCCCGGGGAGGAAGTAGTCAGCTGCGGTGTGCCCATATCTCTTTTTCGCGGACACAACCTGAAGTTCGGACCCGGGCTCAGGATATCCGAGTCTACTACTAGTAGTAGTATCCGAGTCGCTCCGTAGATATCCCGGCAGGCCAAATCGTTCTATTTTGTATGTTATGGAGAGTGAGTCGACATGCCATCGAGGCCACAAACGACCTATATTAGAGTGTTCAAGTTGGTTCGAGGATACTTAGCCAAGCGCGGCGGCCTGCTACTCGGAGGGGCGCACCTCCAGCGTGAACTCGTACTGCAAATCGACGCCCAGGTAGCAGTCGGACATGAAGTAGAGCGTGAGGGACGCGGCGCCGGGCGCGCGCGGCGCGACGAAGTCGAGCCGGACGTCGGCCGCGCGCGCGACGGAGACGCGCTTGACGGCCAGGAGCGCGTTCTTCGCGACGTCGGCGACGACGAGCCACCAGCCCTCGCGCTTGCGCGCCGGGAAGCGCGGCGCGCGGACCAATCCGACGTCCTGCATGTCGTCGTCGACCTCGCGCTCGAGGGTCACCGAGAGCGCGACGGGCTCGCCGGCGACGACGGCGTCGGCGTCGAGGACCGAGTAGCGGAGCTCGACGTTCGGGTAGTCGTTGCAGAAGTTCGCGACGTCGGCCGTCCGCGCCGGGTCGAGCGCGAGCACGGCGTCGCGGACGTCGTCGTCGAGCGCGGCGACGTCGAAGACCTGGTCGAGCCGCGCGCCGCGCGCCGCGGCTCGCGCGAGCGTGGCCGCGTCGACGTGCGGCACCTGGAGCGGCGGCGGGTCGTCGTGCCACAGGCCCTGGACGACCATCTGGCTCAGCTCCATGGCGTGCAGCGCCGGCGCGAGCCAGCCGTTGGACGAGACGACGTCGACGAGCGCCTGGAGCAGCGCGACGGACGCCTCGACGGCCGCGTCGCGGTCCGCGCGCAGGTCGGCGCTCGCCACGGGCCGCCGCGAGAAGTGGCTCTGCAGCAGCGCGTGGGCCTTGGCCGCGGCGTCGCGCCCCGGCGGGCCGCAGCCGCGCGGCGGCTTGTGGCGCGCGTGGCGCGCGAGCGCCTCGAGCGCCGGCGCGTCCTGCGGCCGCTGCGGGAGGTCGCGGAGCTCGGCCGCGTGCGCGAGGACCTCGAGGAGCTGCGGCACGCGCGACGCCTCGGCCGCGGACGCGGCGAAGAGCTCGACGGTCGCGTAGCGGAGCCGGTAGTAGGCCGCGATCATGCCCAGGTTCAGGGCGGCGAGGGACGTCTCGTCGTCGCCGACGCGGACGCAGCCCGCGTCCTCGAGGTCGCCGGCGACGCGCTCGACGAGCTCGGAGAGGTGGTCCGAGACGTGGCGGTGCGACGCGCCGCGGAGGTCGTAGTAGTTGGGGTTCTTCGCGAGGCGGCGGTAGTAGAACGTCCACGTGAGGTAGTCGACGCAGTCCTGCTTCGATTCGATCGTCCGCGCCACGACCTCGGCGTTGACGTGGTCGTGCAGGTCGTCGTCGAGCCGCGACTCGACGGGCAGCGGCTCGTACAGCGCGCGCTTCAGGTACGCCTGCTTCGGCGCGTGGCAGAAGACCGCGCACGCCGCGTCGTCGTCGACGCCGCCGGGCCGGCCGGCCGTGCTCGTCATCTCGAGGACGTCGGTGACGTCGTAGTCGACGTAGCGGTGCCGCGCGCCGTCGTAGGCCTCGGTCCCCAGGACGCACACGAGCTTGGCGGTCGCGTCGAGGTCCCAGCACGTCGACGCCGGCGCGACGAGCATCCAGAGCTCGTCGGCCGCGTAGAGCCGCTCGACGGTCGCGCGGTCGCGCGCGGAGAGGCCCGCGTGCAGGAACGCCACGCCGGCCTCGACCGTCCGCGGCAGCGCCGGGTCGTCGAACGCGGCGTCGCCGCCGCGCCGGCCGACGCGCGTCGGCCGCCGCGCGGCCGCGCCGTCCGCGTCGGCCGCCGCGCGGACGGCGACGTCGATGGCCGTGAGCTGGCACTGCTTGCGCGACGGCGCGAACGCGAGCACGGGCGCGTCCGGCGCGACGCGCTCGGCGAGGTCGTAGAGCGCCTTGCCCATGCTCAGGAGCCGGCTCTGGACGTGCGGCGCGTCGAACGCGACGACGCTGAGCTCGAGCGGCACGGGCCGCACGGTCGCGGCGAAGGCGTAGCACCGCTCGGCGGGCACGCCGAGCCAGTCGCCGACGTCGCGCGCGTCGGCCGTCGCCGCCGCGAGGCCCACGACGCGCGCGGGCGCGTCGAGCTGCGACGCGACGTAGCGCGCGCGCGACGCGACGATCTCGAGCGTCGAGCCGGCGGTGTCGCGGCCGACGCAGTGGAGGTCGTCGAAGACGAAGAGGCCGACGTCGCGGACGGCCGGCCGCTGCTTCCAGCGCCGCGACAGCGCGTCCCACCGCTCGGCCGTCGCCAGCAGCACGTCGCCCTCGCGGAGCGCGCGGAGGTCCGCCGCGACGTCGCCCGTGGCCTCGGCCGCGACGAGCGCGCCGCCCGGCAGCGCCGCGAAGCGCGCGCGCCACCGCCGGAGGACGCGCCGGACCGTCGCCGCGCGCGGCGCCACGTAGACGACGCCGCCGCCGCCGCCGCCGCCGCCTCCGGCGCGCGCGCGCGCGGCGCGCCGGCGGACGACGTGCCGCAGCACGGCGAGGTCGGCGCAGACGAGGCGGCCGGCGCCGCCCGGCGCGCAGACGAGCGCGGACTCGTCGGACTCGTAGAGCGCGGCGAAGCACTGGGTCTGGATCGGGTTGAAGTAGGGGCCCACGTCGGCGAAGAGCGCCGCGAGCTCGGGCGAGCCGACCGCGCCGACCGGCAGCGGCTGGAGATCCAACAGCTCCGTGTGCGGCGCGTGCTTCCGCGGGAGGATCAGGTGGCGGAACGAGACGGGCAGGCACGCCGTGCTGTGGAGCCAGCGGTCGCTCACGACCTTGAGGAAGTACTGCGGCGGCGGGGGGTCGGAGACGGGCACGCGCAGCTCGACGACGTGCTCGGCGTCCGCGCGGTCCAGGCTCACGCGGAGCGGCTCGTGGTGCAGGATCCGCTCGCCGTCGACGTCCTCGACGATCACGTGGAAGATCTGGGCGTAGTCGTGGACCTTGGCCTCGAACTGGAAGTCGGGCGAGACGACGACCTCGACGTGGAGCAGGCCGCGCGACACGGGGCGGACGTGCGCGGCGAGCTCGACGCGCGGGATCTGGTGCACGAGGCGGTGGAGCGTCTTGCCCATCTTCGGGAGCTTCACGAGCTCCGCCAGGTCGCCCGGCTTCAGGTCGTAGTACCGGTCCCACGCGATCTCCTTCTTCTCGAGCTTCCGCGCGATCGTCTCCGGCACCCCCCGGAACTGCCGGAGGGGGCACTGCGACGGCCAGAGCCGCCGCTCGACCATCTTGCACAGCGTCAGGGCCTTGTCCGCCGCCGCCGCCCAGCCGCGCTTGAGCGCCACCTCAAAGAGCGCGCGGCAGAGCCGCGCGGCCGACTGGCGCACGAACGTCATGTCGGCGACGAGCGCGAAGCCCTCGAGGCCCAGGTTCGAGATGTAGGCCTGCAGCAGCGCGTTCACCTTGGCCGATGGCTCGTCCATGCCCTCCTTGATGGGGATCGGCACGCGCGTCGCGAGCTTCGCGAGTTCGAGCTTCTCCTCCGCGCGGACGTGCACGTGGCGGAACTCGCCCGAGAACGAGAAGAGGCGGAAGAGCTCGACGTCCGAGAGGTTCGGCTTGAGGTGCTCGTTGTACGTCGCCATCGACTGCGACGAGACGTAGTAGTGCGCGGCGACGCGGCCGAGCGCCGTCGCGCGGAGCGCGCCCGAGCGCCGGTCGTAGGCGACGAGGCCGTCCCTGTCCAGCCGCAGCGCCGCCGAGTGCGCGAGGTCGAGGCGCCACTGGAGGAGGCTCGCGTCGTCGGCGTCGCGGCCGGCGGCGGCGCCGTAGCGCTCGGGCGCGCGCAGCGCGCGGACGTAGAGGTACGTGTACGCGAGCCAGGCCGCGGCGTCGCGCACGTCGCGCACGGTGCCGAGCGCGACCTCGGCGTTGAGGTGGTCGGGCAGGTGCTTGACGAGCTGCGACTCGACCGGCAGCTGCTGGTTCATGAGGCTCAGGTAGTACTGGAGCTCCGAGTGCTTCGTGATCACGATGCCCTCGCCCTCGGCGTCGTACTGCGGCCGCCCGGCGCGCCCGAGCATCTGCACGACGTCGAGCGGGCTCAGCTCGACCCAGCGGCCCTGCTCCGGCGAGTAGACCTGCGTGCCCTTGATGATCACGGTGTGCGCGGGCAGGTTGACGCCCCACGCCAGCGTCGCCGTCGAGCACAGCACCTGGACGTGGCGGTCGGCGAAGAGGTCCTCGACGAGCGTGCGGTCCGCGCGCGCCAGGCCCGCGTGGTGGATCGCGAAGCCGTACGGGAGGAGGTCCTTGAGCGCCTCGGACTTGGCCGTCTCGCACTCCTCCTGCAGGATCTCGCGCGTCGCCGAGTCCTCGCGCACGAAGCGGTGGATCGCGTCGTCGTTGAGCGCCATGTCGCGCAGCGCCGCCGCCGTCTTCGCGGTCTCGGCGCGCGAGTGCACGAAGATGAGGACCTGGTTCCGGCCGGCCTGCGCCAGCACCTTCTCGTAGCAGATCTGGTTCATCAGCTGGAACCGCTTGAGCGCCTTCTTCTCGGCGACGCCGACGTACTGCTGCTGCAGCGGCACGGGCCGGAAGCTGTTGTCGAAGAAGAACATGCCCGCGGACGGCTCGACGCGGAGCAGCTCCGCCACGTCCGCGAAGTTGGGCAGCGTCGCCGACAGGCCCACGAGCCGCACGGCGTCGCGCGTCGCCTCGACCTGGCGGACCGTCCGCGCGACGATCGACTCGAGGACGGGCCCGCGGTCGTCGTGGAGCAGGTGGATCTCGTCGATGATGATCAGGCGCACGAGCTGCGTGTACGCGCGGTCGCCGCCCTTGCGCGTGACGATGTCCCACTTCTCCGGCGTCGTGACGATGACCTGGGTCGCCTGGATCTGCGCGACCGTCAGCGACTGGTCGCCCGACAGCTCGCGGACCTGCACGCCGTACGGCGCGAGGCGCTTGCCGAAGTTGAGCACGACCTCCTGCACGAGGGCCTTCATCGGCGCGACGTAGACGATCTTGAACGCGTCGAGGTCGACGCGGCAGCACGCGTCGTCCTCCGCGTTTTGGCGGTGCGCGGCGAGGCAGCTCAGCATCGCCAGCACGGCGACGTTCGTCTTGCCGGCGCCCGTCGGCGCGCAGAGCAGCAGGTTCTGCGACGACCGCAGCGCCGCCGGCAGCAGCTTGGACTGGACCGTGTTCAGGGTCCTCATGCCGGCGAACGCGGGCCGCGTCCACGCGGGCAGCGCGTCGACGGGCACGAGCGGGATCTTCGACGCCTCCGTGTTGACCGCCGCCGGCACGTGGACCTCCTCGTAGCCCTTCTTCTGCGCGCGCCACGACTTGGGCGGCAGCTCGCACCGCCGGTTCGTCATCTGGTGCGCGCCGCGCGCGAACGCGAGCGCGTCGAGGTCCAGGACGCGCGCCGGCGCGCGCGCGCCGCCGCCGCGCGCCTCGGCCGGCGGCGCCGCCGGCGCCGCGCCGGCCGCCGCCGCGTCGTCGTCGGCGCGCGCCAGGCGCGCGCGCTCGCCGTCGTCGAGCTGGACGCCGCGGAGCTTCGACAGCCCGACGGCCTCGCGGCGCGTCCGGTTCGCGAAGTCCGCCGCGCGGTCCTGCGCCCACGTCTCCGCCGACCCCGTCTGCGCGAGCGCCTCGAGGATCGCCGCGCCGCCGCCGTCGACGTCGGCCGCCATCTGCGCGCGCACGGCCTCGGCCTCGGCCTCGGTCTGCGCCTGCTTGAGCCGCGTGCAGTAGAAGACGCGGCTCCGGTTCGCGAGGAGCGTCTTGATGAAGTCGAAGCGGTCGTAGTCGAGCAGCATGACGAGCCGCGTCTCGCACGCGCGCTCGTCGCCGCCGTCGGGCCCCAGCGCCGCCAGGACGTCGCGCGCCAGCAGCGCCGACGCGTTCGCGTCCTCGACGAACGCCGAGATGCCGCGCTGGAGCCAGTGCGCGTCGACGGCGTGGACGTCGAGCGGCGCCGCGCCGTCCGCGCCCGCGGCGCCCGCGGCGGCCGCGGCGTCGTCGCCCACGCCCGTCAGCAGCTTGCCGTCGCGCGCGGCCTCGACGCCCCGCGCCGCGTCGTCGTCCTCCTCCTCCGAGTGGACCTCGTCGACGTCCTGCGCCTCGTCGTCGCTCTCGTCCTCGTCGAAGACCACCGCCACGCCCATCTCCTCGTCGAGGCCGCCGGCGTCGTCGCCGCCGGCGCCGGCGCCGCCGGCGTCGAAGTCGGTCACGCGCTTGCCCCGCGCGACGAGCGCCGCGAACCGCTCGTCGGGCACGCGCGCGCCCAGCAGCCGCTCGAGCTCCGCGTGGCGGTCGGCGTCGCGGACGCCGTCGCGCTTGAGGACGTGCAGCGCCTCCTCGGCCGCGCCGGCGAGCACGTCGCGCGGCGCGTCGCCCAGGGCCGCGCGCACGTCGGCGAGGATCGCCTCGTACGCCGCGCGGGCCTCCTTGGTCCGCGGCCGGTAGCCGCCGCCGTCGGCGCCGTCGTCGGCGCCGTCGCCGCCGTCGCCGCGCCGCCGCCGCTTCTGCGTCGCCAGGTCCTCCGCGTCGCCGCGCCGCCGCTTCTCGCGGCTCGCCCTGGCGCGCCGCGCGCGCTCGTCGCCGTCCGGCGCGCGGCCGCCGCGGACCTTGTCGCCCATGCGCTGCGCGCCCATGCGCCCCCAGAGCGACTCGACCTCGCCCGTCGGCTCGTCGGTGCGCCGCCGCGTCTCCCGGTCCGCCTCGAGCACGAGGTTCGAGTTCGCGCGGTACTCGTACTGCCGGTTGCGGGCGAACTCCTCGGCCATGGTTTCCCGGCGCTTTTCGCCTGTATGCTTTCGTCAATGAATAAAGGCTACCGCGCCCTTGCTAAGTCGCTGCTTCCTAGTGTCTTTTACGCTAGGCGATTGCTTATTTTCCCTTTTAATAAGAGTTACCTTTATGATATCGTTCCTGACCATAAATAATAAATTAAGGAGGACCTAAGAAAGGAACAAGCTCCTAAGAGCCTTCTCCCTGCTCGGTCATATTGACCATTTAATATGGGCCATTTAATATATATAATTTAAATGGCTCTTTCAAAAACAGGGGCATCATAGGCCAATATTTTACCCGCTTTTCATAGAACTGAGCTCATTGCACCGGCCCCTGGGAGGAGGACGATGCCGCCCCGCCTCCCGGCTCCGGGAGCACGTGCGTCAGGAATTCGTAGTTCGACTCTCGCCGCGCCGCCACCGCAAGGTCCTCGTAGGTGACGGTTTGCCGGTCGCGGCCGGTCGCGCGCGCGCGCGCGGCGCCGGCGAACTTCTCGAGGAACATCTCGGTCGCCTTCGCGACGAGGACAACCGCGTCGTTCGCCACCTGACTGACCTCGGGATCCAATTTCATAATCCTCTTGATCGCCGCCTTTGGTATCTGCAGCTGATCGTGCGAGAAGGACGCTGTGGCGCCTTCCGCTGTGGTCGAGGACGACATCTCGAGGGAATAACTCTCTTTTTGTATTCACGCGCGCAATGTCCCGGACCACGAGGAGACAACCTTATAGATTTACCATTACTTAATCGCTTGCGCTTCGGCGCGAAGCTCCTGCTTCCCGCGTGCCAAGCTGTGCCATACCCCGAGTACTAAAGTACTCTGGGAGCCTGCGGTACGATACCGCGGCGGGGCAGGAGCTCAGGTAATTGGCCAGCCACCAACGCATTAGAGTAATGCGGGGTTCTTCTTTTCGACGCTTGGCGTCGACGCTGTCGGTGGAAATGCGCGGGGCGCCCGTGCGCGGCCCGGTCCTGACCGACGGGGTCGGCGTCGTGGAGCGGGGCGGGCACGGCTTCAACGCCGGCGACCTCGTCCACGCGCGCGGCCTCCGCGGGACCTGGGCCGACCGCGCGCCCCTCGAGGCCGACGCGACGCGCGTCGTCAAGCTGCCGCCGGCGACGCCGGTCGCGCGCGCGGCGGCGTCGTTCGCGGCGGCCGCGACGGCGTACGGCCTGCTGCGCGACGTCGACGCGGGCGACGTCGTCATCCACCTCGGCGCCGAGGGCGCCGTCGGCCAGTGCGTCGCGCAGATCTGCGGCGCGCGCGGCGCGAAGGCGCTCGGCCTCGTCTCGGGCGACGTCCTCGACCCCGGGGACGCCGTCGACGTGCTCAAGAACCTGGGCGCGGTCGCGGCGGCGCCGGCGCGGTTCGCGCGCGACCCGGCGTGCCGCGCGCTCGTCGCCGACCTCCGCGAGGCGGCGCCGAGCGACACGGCGACGCTGCTCGTCGACTGCGAAAGGATCGACGTCGCCGCCGTCAACGAAGTGCTGCGCGCGGCCGCACGCGGCGCCGGCGCGGGCCGCGCGGCGATGGCGAGCGCCGACGCGCGCGACGTCCGCGACGCCAAGCTCCTCCGGACGTGCGCGGCGCTCTGCGGCGCCGAAGCGACCGTCCACGCGCACGGCGCCGCGCCCGAGCAGCTCCTGGTCGGCGGGGCCCGCGCGTTCCACCTGGACCAGTTCCTCGACGGCGCCTCGGGCGAAATGGCCGCGGTCGTCGCCGCGGTCGCGAAGGCGGACGCGACCGTCTTCTCGGAAGCCCACTCCGACGCGACGCTGCCGCACGCGCTCCACGGCCTCGACGGCACCGTCGCCAAGCACGCGTACCGCCAGCCCGTCTGGCTGGCGGACGCCCCCTGACTCCCTCCCTTTCGCGAGTCGCGACTCGCGAGAGCCTGAGGAGGTAAATATGCCTCGTCCACAATTCACAGATCTCCTTCCAGATGAGTCGTGCCGCTTCCTTCTTCACTTTCACCACGGTGAGCCTAGATGCGGCGACTCGGGCTAGCCCCACCACGCCCGACGACGGCTGCCCCGGGGGCCGGCCTATGGTCTAGGTTCCCACGACCAGAGCGGAAATTAAGGTCTGAACTTCACTATTCTGGTTTTCAAAAGCTGTCCGAAAACCGTCACGGTACTGGGTTTTCAAAACATCTGCGAATTTTTTCAAAAGTTTACTAATACTAATAATGCTCTCACTGGCAGGCTAGAGCTATGCCAGAATAGTCTGAACTCCCTTAAATCCATAAATAAATTTATAAATAAACTAAGGCTAGGCGGCCTAGCTCTAAGCAAAGCAAGGAAGACCTAAAAATAGGAACAAGCTCCTAAGAGCCTTCTCCCTGCTCAGTTAATCTCCGCTCTGCCCACGACGCAGGGGAGCTGCAGGGGGGCTTGCCCTGCTAGGACGTCCCAACTACTAGTAATTTAACCCGGCGACCCGCGCGCAGCGTCAGAGGAAGCCGACGTTGTAGTCGAGCGGGTTCAGCGTCGCGGCGCCCGGAAAGGCGCTGACGTCGGCGAACATGGTCAGGAACGGCAGGGCCGTGCCCGTCGCGAGCATCGCGAGGTCCTGGCGGATCGTGATGAGCTTGCGGTCGCGGAGCGTCGTGGCGAAGAACGTGATCGCGTAGCTCGTCGCGCACGCGAAGAGGTAGTGGTGGAGGAGCGCCGCCTGGTGCGGGAACTTGTCCAGGGCGGCGTCGAGCCAGGCGCGGCCGCCCAGGAACACGTTCACGAGGACGGGTAGCTGAAACACGTTCGGATAGCTGCCGAGGCGCGCGAGCGCGCTGAGCTGTATTCTCTCGTCCTTCGACAGCGTCGCGGCCCTTCGCCCGTGGACGAAGCCGCCGGTCGCGACCTTGCGGTCCACCGCTCGTATAGACTCCTCGGAGAAGTAGACGACCCATGCTATTGACGACATGGACGCCACGCACAGCGCCGCGTCGACGGGCCGCGGAACGGAAGGGTACAGCCCCGAGAACCACCAGCACAGCCACGCGCACGCCGCGAGCTGCGCCGTGCCGCCCCAGCGGAACGCCAGCGCGTGGTACCGATCTAAATCCTGACTCGCCACCCTTTCGTCGCTGGCCATGGGCAACGCGGAGAGCCCGTTCCAGACGCCGACCGCGAGGACCGCGAGCGACGCCTCGCCGCCGAAGATCGGCGCGTGGGGCGCGGCCGCGCCCGCGGCCTGCGCGTGCGCGACCCACGCGATCCAGGCGAACGCCCCCGCGAGGAAGAGCGCGCCCGAGACCGCGTGCGTGTGGCCGACGTCGAGCGGCGTCCACAGCGCCCGCCGAAGCCGCGCGAAGTCGGCCTGCCTCGGCGGCGGCGGCGGGGCCACCGCGCGTATCTCGACGGTCTCGCCGGCGCCGTCGGCCGCCGAGGCGGCGAGCACGGCGGTGGCGTTCGCCGAGACGTCCGCTGGCATCGCCTCCGGCTCGGCGGTCGCCACGCGAAGCGGCAGGAGCAGCGGGCGACGGCAAAGGGCCGCCGCGGGCCGTCGCCGCGGCGCCGCGGGCGGCAACACCAGCGAGCCCGCCGCCGTGGCCAGCGCTAGCACGCCCGCACGACGCCGGCCGCTCATGACACGCCGGCCGAATGTGCTTCGCGCGCCGGGTGGTCGCAAGCCGTGTCTCTCACCGCGTCTCTCACCAGGTCTATTCGTACCGTAGCTTTTGCGGAACCCGCAAAGTGATGCTGCAGCTATGGCTACAAGCTCGTACAAGCTCGTACCGGTACCTACGGTACCGTATTCATAGGCCTACTCTATCCGGGTATTTAACCAAGATAAGTGAGACTAGGATAGTGAAGCTAAGATAAAATTTTGGGAGATTTATAAGTGGAAAAGAGGCCGTTGCCACAACGGGCGCCAACCCCTGGGACCCCGGACCACGCAGAGCGGACTCACGCAAATCAGCTCGAAGTAGATCAAGACTATTGGCCTGAAGAAGCTGAGAAAGTGTATGAAGAAATAGAGAAGGACTCTAACAGCTCTGAAGAGAAAGTCCTGAAACTAAATGATTATTTGGACTACACAGCTCAACCGTGACGGTTAGATTTATTAACTCCGAGTCTAGAACTCTTTTCGCTCAATTACGCGACCGATCACACTGACTGACTACTGTGTATAAGTAAAGATTTTCATAATCACTTGCGCTTGTAAAGTTTCGACAGCCCGGCGGGCCAAGCTCATTGTAAACTTGAAACGGGGAGGTATGAATGATTGTCCATCATCGGCCGGGAACCAGACTCGTAAAGTATTTACCATTTTCCCGTCTACTTTACTAGTCACGGTCACGATACTTTTCAAGTTTGTAATGATGGCGCTTGATACATAATGTAACTCCCGAACGCTAAGGCTTCAACTAATGGAATCTTACATATCCTATTTGGTATATCTCCTGCCGAAACAGCGTGGATATACCGGCCGCAGCAACAACAACTCGGCGCGCGACTCTCGGGGTCGCCCGGTCTCCTCTCGAATTCCGAGTCTCGAACGGAGTCGGATCCGGCTGAGGCGAAGCGGTCTTTGTGAGTGTCCGCCGGGTCGGCTGGCTAAGTTCCTTCGGGGGCTTGTTGTGCTCCGGAAATCGCCTTGACGTCGTGCCAGGACGAGAGGCGGCACTTCTTGAAAAAGGGCGCGAGCGTGGACTTGCGTGCGGGCGCCGTCGCGAGGCACGTCGGAAAGTTTTCGGGCTGTTCAACCCACAGGACGTGAGCCGCGCCGCCTTCTTCGAGCTTGGCGGCAAGCCCTCTGAGCTGCAGCTCTCCTTTGACCTCAAGAACCGCTTTGGTCATGCGTTTTATGGCGTCCGGCGCTACATAGGCCCGACACGCAGGCGTGTCCCAGTGCTCTGCGACAGCCGCGACGGCCGCGTGCGAGCCCTGCGCGACCAGCGCGCCGAGCGGCCAGCCTTCCGTTTCTTGCAGGTCGCGGCGTAGGACGATGTACTGGACGAGCGGGTCGTGCTCCGCCTCCCCCATCAGCGCAGAGGAGAGTCGCCGCGTCGCGCACGCCCGTCCGGCGAGCCCGGCGCTGGTGCGGAGGAGTGGGAGCAGGCAGGCCCTTGTAGTTAGGCAGAGATGCATGCGACGCTCTAGCCGCTAAATGACCTTGGCGTGGTTTCCATGACGGGCATATTACCTTACTGCGGTAGGCGGGCTCTCCTGTGCCACCTACGGTACCACGGTACCACGGTACAAGCCTGCCAATTAATGCTCTGCAGAGCTAGGTATACCGTAGGTACCTTAGGTAGTAACCCGCCGTACCTATTGCGGAACGGGGCTGTAGCAAGAGTATGTCGAGCGCTATGTAAAGTAGCAGGGTCCTAAGTACCCCCGGGCCAGTCAGAGACTGGGCCAAGTCCCCCCCCACAGCCCTCCACACGATGAGAGAGCACAGAAAGTTCCTTTAAAGCGCAGGGCGGTGTTGTCTACTCCTCGCCGGCGTCGAGGGCCAGCCTGTACACCTCCGACTTCTTGAGGCCGAGTTCCGAGGCCGCCGCCTTCGCCGCGTCCGAGGCGGACAAACCGGACGCTCTCAGCTCCGCGACGCGGGCTTTGGCATCCTCGGCGCTGCCGGCCTGTTTCGGCTTCGCGTCGAGGACGAGTGTGAACTCGCCGCGCGGGGGCTCGCCCGGGGCCGCCGCGCCGCCGCCGCCCGCGTCCAGGTAGGCGACCGCATCCCCCAACGCCCCGCGCCACGTCTCCTCGTGGGTTTTCGTGAGCTCGCGCGCGATGAGGACGAGGCGTTGGGACGCGCCGCCGTCCAATTTGTCTAAATCGAGGAGCGTCTGGCGCACGCGCCGCGGCGACTCGTAGAGCACCGCGGGACCCTCGACGGCCGCGTCCAACGCGCTTCGTAGAGCGCGCCTGCGAGCCGCGGAAGCCCCTCGACCTTCCACAAAACCCAAGAAGGAAAACGCCAGGCCATTCCCAAAGCCTGACGCCGACAGCGCCGTCGTCGCCGCGCAGGGCCCCGGCAGCGCGCGCACCGCGAGGCCGGCGTCGCGCGCCGCCCGCACCAAGAGAGCCCCGGGGTCCGACACGGCCGGCGTACCCGCGTCCGAGACCAGGGCCACCGTCTCGCCCCGGCGCATCGCCTCGACGAGCCGTGGTGCGGTCGCCGCCGCGGTCGCCGCGTCGTGGCGCACGAATGCCGCTTTGCGTTCGATGCCTGCGGCCTCGTACAGCAAGCCCGCGACTCGTGTGTCCTCGCAGGCAACGACGTCCGCGGCCGCGAGCGCCGCGATCGCGCGGACCGTGAGGTCCGCCGGCTCGCCGAGCGGGGTCGGGACGACGACTAGGTCTGGTGACGTGTTGGCCCGCGTCAGCTCCGCGGCGCGCCGGCCGAGGGCCGCGCACGCCTCGGCGACGTCTGAATAGGGCGCGGCGCGCCGCCCGCCGCGCCGCGTCTGCGACCGCATGCCTCGCGTCGTGGTCGGCGCGAGCGGCGCCAGGCCGCCGACGAAGGCCCGCGCGAGAGATAAAATTATAGGGACGCGCATCATGTGTGTAGTTCAACCCATGGCGGCGTCGCCTTTAACCCCACACAGTCCTGCCAGCCCCCGACAGTCGCTGTTTTACACAGCGAAACTTCACAGAAACAGAGCGATCGATCACGAGTATCATTGGCTTGTGAAACCGGCTCAACCACGGTACAAACAAGCTGGTAGGCCGCCGGGCATGTTAACCTATTAACGGTACCGAGGTACTTGCTGGCGCTGCCGGGCGCTGCTTGTCCAAAGGCCGCGGATTTCGGTGCCCTGGACCTCAGGGAAGCCCACGGCGCTGCGGTAGCGCGCGGGCAGCCCTAAAAGCAGCAGAGGAGGAAGTAAATGCGTCTCATGCGGCCCTGCTGGTCGCGCTCGCAGCGACGGCGCTGGCGCCCGTTCGGCTGGTTCCGCGCGCCGCCGACGCACGTGACCGACGACGACGGCGACGAGTCGCTCGACACGGCGGCGGCGATGGAGACCAAGGAGGGCGACGACGACGACCTCGGCGACGACCTCGACGTCGACTGGTCCAAGAAGCGGCGCCCGCGGAGAAAGAAGAAGAAGAAGACCAAGTCGGCGAAGCAGATCAAGGCCATGTTCAAGAAGCGGAAAGCGCGAAAGAAAGCGCTCGAGAAGCAAATGCGGCGCCTGAGGGCGCTGGAGGACGACGGCGTGTTTTTGGAATGTTTCCAGTGCTTCGAGGAGGCGACGAAGCGCAAGTGCTGCGGCGGCCAGCTCTGCGACTTCTGCTACGACATGTCGGGCGCCTGTCCCGCGTGCGGCGTCGCCGTCAAGGACGGCAAGCCGCTGGCGGAAGTGGACGTGGAGGAGCCGATAGATCTGAGCGAGCTCGACGCCGAGGCGGCGGAGGCGGAGCGGCAGCGGCGTCTCAAGCGCGAGATCACGCAGGAGCTTTTGGAGTGCAGGATTTGCCTGAACCCGGGCGTCCGCCGCAAGTGCTGCGACGGCTGCGTCTGCGACGCCTGCTACTCGAAGCGCCCGACGTGCCCGGTCTGCGGCAAGGACGCCGCGAAGCGCGGCTTGGGCAACTTCTCGTTGGACGACCCGGGCATGCTGCCCGTGCTCGCCGGCTGGTGCCTCACGCTCTTCGTGGTCGCCGCCGCGATCGGCGCGTACGTGTTCGTCGCGCACGTCGCACAGCGGGACATACGGACGCTCCACGGCTTCAAGTGCTACGGCTTCTTTCCGCGCTGCGACCGCCTCGAGTGCGTCGAGCTCCACGACCGGCACGACTACGCGGCGCCGGCGGGCCTCGGCGGCGACCTCAACCTCACGAACATCGCGACGTGGCGGCGCTGCAACCTCGACTCGGTCGTCAAGGCCGTCGGGAGCACGTGCATCTTTGATTTCGACCTCTGGGCGCAGTCGGGCAAACGGCTGGGCTACGACTTCTGCGTGGGGACGACCGCGGCGAGCCAGCCGCGGCAGGTGGCGGGCGACGAGGTCCAGGACGCGGCGTTCGCCGACGGCGTCTACGTCTTCGACGACGACTTCCGGTCGTGGCCGGCGGGCAACGCGAGCGCGTTCCGCGCGAACCGGCGCGCGTCCGGGCGGTGGCAGTCGGTCTTCGGCGGCGCCGTCGACGCGGGCTGCGGCGGCGGCGTCGCGCTGCGGTTTTCGGGGGCGAGGACGCGCGAGGCGACGACGGTGCCGCTCGACGTGCGGCACGGCGGCCAGGTCAGCTTCGCCTTGAAGCTCGCGCCGGTCGGCGCCGACCGGCGCGAGTGCGCCGGCAACTACGGCTCGTCCGTCACGCTGTGGTACAGCGTCGCCGGGTCCGTGGCGTGGACCCCGTTCGCGACGTTGGAGCCGTACGCGTACGCGAGCCCGGACTTCAGGTGGGTC
Source organism: Pelagomonas calceolata (assembly GCA_918797485.1). NCBI lineage: Eukaryota > Pelagophyceae > Pelagomonadales > Pelagomonadaceae > Pelagomonas > Pelagomonas calceolata. Next base: position 5,236,141 of record CAKKNE010000003.1, on the reverse strand, counting down.
TCGGCGCGGATCCCCGACGGCGGCGCGACGCCGGCGACGCGCTTCAAGATCAGCCAGCCGTCCTTTTTGCGGGGCCGCGAGCACTGGGCCGTCGGGTCCATAAACGTCTTCCACCGCTTCGCGCGGGACTGGAAGGCCGCGGCGCAGTGGGCGGGGCGGGGCGCCCTCGACGACGACGACGTCGGCACGCTCCTGGACGCCCGCGAGGACATCCGCGTGGCGCAGTGCTGCTACGAGACGGACCAGTGCGAGGCGCGGACCAGCGCGAGACGGACAGTGCGAGACCGGTGGCGCAGGCCGACGAAGGTCGTCGACGGCCGCCTCTACAAAGCGTCGCTGCGGCGGCACGCCGCGTTCCGGCCCGCCTGCGCGCCAAACTGCGGCGGCGAAAAGGAGTGCTGCGCGAGCGGCTGCCCGGCGGTCGTCAACCTGACCCGACGCTGGGACGTCGTCGCCGCGACCGAGAAAGAGGACTGCGACGAGGTCGACCGGCGGGCCGACGGGTGCCGCGCGTTCGACGTGCCCGCCGAAAGGCGCGCCAACTACGCGGGGGTGCGACCGGGCAAGCGGCCGGAACGGCGCCACGCGCGGGAAAAGGACGCGAACGCCAAGGACCGCTTCCTCTTCGTCGACCAGGACGCGCGCTTCTTCCGTCGCCTCAACGGCGCGTACCTCTACGTGTCGATCGCGGGCCTCTTCGCGCTCTACAACGTGGTCTACTTCCTCGTCAAGGTCTACTTCGTCAAGGGGCCCCTCGCGTTCTACGACATGGTCGTGCCCCAGTGGGTCAACGCCGCCGCGGCGTTCCTCGCGCGCGCGTGCCAGTGCGACTTCCGCCTCGACGCCGAGGACAGCGACGACGAGTTCGACGCGTACGGCGACGACGACGACGACGGGGACGCGGCGCAGAAGCACGTCTTCGAGCTCGACGTCGACGTCAAATGGCAGCTCCGGTTCGCGGCGGCGACCGTGCTTCCGTTCTTCGCGTTTCTGGCGCTCGCGGCGGGCGTCGCCCTAACGGACTGGATCGACGCCGACCCCGCGACGGGCCGGCCCGGGCCGACCGTGCTGTACACGCCGCTCCACGCCTTCGGCGGCGTCGTGGTCTTCGACTTTTTGTGGTGGGTCGTGCCCGTGGGCGCGGTGTGGGTCGCGCCGGTCCCTCGCTTCGTCGTCGTGGCGCTCGCCTGCGTCCTCGACGCGCGGCCCCTCTACAAGGTGAGCAAGGAGGTCGTGTGTCTTCTCCCCCACTGGGTCGAGCTCGTGTACGTGAACACGCTGCCCGAGGTGAGCGCGCTGACCGTCGGGTCCGAGGACCCGAAGGAAGCCGAGGTCGCCGTGCCGCTCGGGGCCATGGAGGAGCTGAGCCGATTCACGAGGGGGCAGTGCGTCGCGTGCGCCCTGCTCTACATCCTCGCGTGCCAGCCGTTCGCGCTGGCGTCGCTCTACGTCCACTTTTTGCGCCTGCCGTACGACGGCGTTGACCGCTGGGCGGGCGGCGCCCTGGGCGCCGTCGTCTGCTGGCGCGCGCTGTGCGGCCCCGACGTGTTCGTGAAAGCCGCGCTCGCCGCGGGGTTCCTCTTTTCGACGGTCCCCGACCGGCGGAACCTGATCGGGACTGCGGTCTGCGACGAGCGGACCAAGTTCATCGCGGGGTACTCGACGCTGGCCGCGCTCGCGATCACCGTGCCGATACTCTGCTCGGACACGTCCGGCCACGACCGACGCGAGGGCCTCGAGGTCCTCGAGGGCGTCGCCATGGTCGCCGCGGCCGCCGCCGTCTACGGGCTCTTCGTCGGCGTCGTCCAGGGCCTCCCCGTGACGCCCGCGATCCGGCTGACGAAGGTCGCCGGCGGCCACTACGTCACGTACATGCGGCGGACGCAGTGCCCCTGCTTTCACCGCTTCACGGAGTGCTCCACGATGCACTCGCGGCGCCAGATCGTGGTCCTCTTCGTCGAGGACGTCACGACGTTCATCGGCACGCTCCGCGGGGAGAACGTGGTGGCCGCCGCGTGACGGCTTATTTTCCCTAGGACACGCTCATCGGCGCGTCGATCGCCGGGCTCTTTGTCCACCAGCCGGAATAGGTACTCCCTTTGTCTGTGGTGTGCGCGAGAACCCCGCCGACTCTAAAATGATTTTCAAGTTTCTAGTACGGTGCTAAGGCTCGGACAGGCCTTGCTGCGAACACATGTCCTACTCGGCTACTACGGCTAGTACGTTGGAACCTCAGCAGAGGGGCCAGTGGCCAGCTCGTACGTCGCGGAGAGCTCAGGTGGACGAATCAATCGTGGTAGATTATCTATTACGGTGCTAGGACTAGTGGGCGGCGCCCCTGGAGGGAGACACCGCGCGTCGCCGATTCATCGGCGGCGGAAATCTCGGCGGAAGACGACTTAGAACCCCAACGCTCTCGACGTAGAAACCCGCGAGCTCAGGAGGCTCGGGGCTCAATCGCCAGTGTTTTATCCGGGCTAGCGGCTGTAAGACACTAGCAAGCAGGCAGCAAAACTGGCAGCCGTAGAGCTAAAGAGCATTGTCAGAGGCCGGGCGAGACGAACGGCGAAAAAAAGCTGTATGGTACAGGGTCGTTTTTTACATCGATTATCTTCGCGTCGACTGAGTATTGCTTTGCACGCGGCATCCTACCAGCGGTCGCTGGGGACGAGCGGCGGCAAGTCGCGTCGAATCTTTCGAGAAGACGTCCGCCCTCTGGGAACGGGGCTCGCGTTTCGACGTTCGGTCCCACGCAGGCGCGTTCTGAGATGAGGAGGGTCGTGGCGCGCATAGCGCTATGCGCGCTGTGCGCGCGCGCCGCGGTTCCGCCACTCGACCCCGACGCGCGCGAGGAAACGGCGGATCTCATTGTCGTGGGCCGGATTGTCTCCGCGACGGCCGAAGAGGTGAGCCGCCGCGAAGGCCACGTCGACTCGGTGTCGATCGGACAGCTTGAGGTGGAAGTGGCGCTCAAGGGCGACGCCGCCGCGACGCAGACCGTCTACTGGTGGTACCCCTCCGCGCGGCCGGCGGGCTGGACCGGCCACCAGGGCCAGGCGCCGGCGCCACCCGAGAACGTGCGGATCAAGGTTTTTGCCGACGCGCACGGCGAACTGCTCGTCCCCAACGGCTGGGAAGCCGCGCCTGCCGCGGCAGCGGCGCCCGAGGCCGCGGCGGATGCGGACGCAGCGGGCGCGACCGGCGCGGCCGCGGAGCCGAGCGCAGACGCCGCGAGCGCCGACGCGGACGCCGACGCGGCGACCGCCGACGCGGCCGAGGTCGTGGAGCGGCGCGAGAACCCGATCCGCGCGCTCATTCGCTCGTTCTTCAAGGTCCTGGGCTCGCCCTTTGCCTTGATCCAAAAGCTCTTCGGCGGCAAGAAGCCGTGACCTGCGAAGAACATCGGGGGTCGTTCGGGGATCAAGCAGGGATGTAATCGGGAGTGTTCGCCACTGTGCGCATTTGGGGGGGGCTTGGTGTGCGTTCCTACTGAATTTCTTATTGGACACTTGTGTGGTCATTGTGTCCTCCGTCCACGATGCGCAGTAATTGTTCCTTCTTAAATAGGGGGCGGGGCGGGCGTTCGGTCACGCAGCCCCCGCGGCGGGCCGCGGCTAGGCGGCCTAGCTCTAAGCAAAGCAAATAAATAAATAAATAAATAAATTAAAGGTGGATCCTGTACATCCAACTTGAAGGGTCTAGTCCCAGCCTTCGGCCCGGGGAGGCGTCTAGTCGCTAAACTCCGAGTCCGATTGGACGCACTGCGGCGGACTTGAAGGTCCACATCTCACCGGTTTTAAATTAACGGTCTAACGACCAGCCGCCGCCGCCGCCGTCGCGAGACTTGCTGTCGCGCGGGGACCCTCGAGGGAGGCGGCGGCCGCGAGGACGTCGTCGACGGCCAAGTGGTCGTGGACGCGGAAGGCGGCATCGGCAAAACGCGCGATGGCGTCGCGAGTGACGTCGACGCCGCATTCGTCAAAGAAGCGCGTCGCCGCCGCGACGAACGCCGCGCGGCAAACGAAGCAGCGCGCTGCTGGCGCGCCGTCGGCGACGGCCGCGAGCCTGGCGCGCAGCGCGCGGCGGCGGTGCGCGCGGCCGCCGAGCGCGCGCGCCAGAGCGCGCTGCGCGCGGGCCTCCGCCTCGGACGGCGGTGCGGCCGGAAACGCGGGCGGCGGCGCCCGTGCCGGCGGGGACGCGGCGGCAACGAGCGGCCACGCGCCGTCGAAATCACACAGATACAAGGCGTCGCAGAACGACTCGTACGCGACGAACGCGCCCGGCGGAGCGTCCGGCGGCGGCGCGAAGTGGCTTGCGAGCCCGTCTATTGCGCGTTCGTCGACGAAGTCGCGGTGGAGCCCGCACGAGCGTAGCGCGGCGAGGAACGGGTCCTTCGACAAGACGCCAGTCCTCGTCGCGTCCCTTCGGCGCAGGCGGAAGCGCACGGTCGCCGCGTCAGCAAAACCCACGCAGCGCCGCGCGAGGCCGCAGCGAAGCGCGTGGCACGAGCGTTCCACCGCCCCCGCGCCGTCGGCCGCGGCGGCGCACGCGGCGCCGAGCGCTCGCGGCGCGGCCGCGCACAGCGCCAGCGCGTCGAGCGCGTCGTCGACGCGAACGGGTGCCGCGCCCGCACTCGCCGCGGCCGCCTCGGGCGGCGCCGCAGCGCCGAACGCGCGCGCGACGACGGCGGCCGCGGCGGCGGCTTCGGTCTCGCCGTCGTCGCGGCGCCGCGCGGCCGCCACCGCGGCGGCGGCGTCGGCGGCCGCCGCGGCTACGCGCCGCCGCCGGACGGCCGCCTCGATGGCGCGCTCGAGGTCGCACGCGACGAACGCGACAAAGCGATCGTGCGAGACGACGCCGTCGGCGGCGCCCGCGGCGAGGAGGCCCGTCGTGCGCGCGAGCGCGCGCACGTTGACACGACCGTCGCGCAGGCGCAGCGCCAGGCGCGCGAGGCAGCGTGCCGCGTCCGCGCCGCCGCCGCCGTCCGCGACGAGTCGCACCGCGACCGCCTCGGCGTCGGCGCGCGCGACGGCGGCGTCGGCGGGCTCGCCATTCAGCGTGGCGACCTGGCAGCGTGCCGGCGGCGCCGCACGCCGCGCGAGCTCCGCCGCCGTGACGGCGTCGACCGCGCCCGCGACGACCGTAACCGTCGAGTTGCCGCGCACCGCGATGCGGACGGCGCCGCCGCGCGCGAGGTCGCGGAGCGCGAGCGGCCGCGCCGGCGGCGGCGCCGGCGGCCAACGCGACGCCGCGTCGGCCGCCGGCCGCAGGACATCGTACCGCGCGCGCGCGACGACGACGTTCGCGACGCCGTCGACGACCTCGAGCGTGCCGTCGTCGCGCCAGAGCGCGACGGCCGCGCCGGCACCCGCCGCGTCCGCCAAGTGCCCCCGGAACCGTAGCGTTTTCTCGTCGCCCGCGTCGAGCGGCGCTGGGGGGGGCGCAGCGCCGCAACCGCTTCCGCCGCTGCCGACGCGGCGCCACCACGCGTCCGCGGCGGCGTCCCACGACGTCAGGCGGCACGTGAGGCCGCCGAACGTCGCGACGCCGCCCCCGCGCGCCGCCGCCCGGAGTACGTCGGCGAACGGCGGGTCGTCTTCCGTCGCACGCCGCGCGACGCGGACTCGCTTCCCGTCCGCGGACAGGACCTCGACCGTCGCGTCGCGCGGAAAGCAGCGAACGCGGATGCGCTCTACGCCGTCGTCGCCGTAAAAGGTCGCCACATCCTCCACGACGCCGACGCGCGCGCCCGGCGCGGCCGGACGCCTGCCCAACGGTCGCCCGAGGCGCCGGTAGTATTCGCGCGTCGACGCGGTGCCCGCGTCGACGACCCGCCACGTCCGCCCCGCCGCGACCGCGCGCGCGCCGACGGCGAGGTCGACCGGGCGCAGCCGCCTCCGCCCGGCGCCGGCGGCGAACAGCGGCGCGCGGTCGCCGGGTCCTGCGCCGAGGCGGAACGCCGTCGGTGCCCGCCCGCCGCCGCCGAAGACCGCCGCCGAGCCGTCGACGAGAAAGTAGTGGAGCTGTGCCCGCGTCCGCGCGCTTTCGTCGTCGACGACCTCGTAGACGAGGACGTCGGCGGCTGGGCTCACCTCTAGGCTGCCCATATGATCCTCGCTTTCTTTGCTACTACTCGTTGTGTGGACGGGGCATGTTATCCCAACCAACTATGCTCGTCGCCACCGCGGTGCAGAAACTCTCGGAGGAGTTCCCGCCCCGGGCTAGGCTCCTACGGTTGCGTACCTTGAATACATACGGTACTGGTAGGTCCATAGGATAGGAACTTTCAGCGATATTAGCTTCGGTATGTGCTGGTGTCTAATGAGCTGGGTGCAGCAAGTGCACAATGCAGCTGTGGTAGCTAGGTCTCTCGGGTGTCAATGTGACACGGAGATGCCAACAGGAAGAACTCTCACTGAAACGTGAGAGTGCCAGTGTGGGAACCCCCTCAACCCTGAGAAGACAGAGTTGGAATAAAGGAGATTAAGAGGGAGAAGGAAGTATCCTAAGATACAGGCCACTAGCCTCTGATATCTACTAGATCCTGAGATGAGCTCTAGATAAAGGTAGCTACAGTATCATAGCACAATCGCTGTACTCCCCCTCCGCGCGTCGGCGTGGCCGAGGTCGATGACCTTGACCGCGCGGACGTCGCGTCGGTTCGCGCGCGAGAGCGCGACAAAAACGGTGCCGAAGCTCCCCTTGCCCAGCTGCCATCCGACCTGTGCGCAAATCAACCAGTGATGCCGCGAAACTGCCGCCGACACTAAGACCGAATTAATTTTTTAGCTAATTAGCCTTATTTGCACCACCCCATTTATTATAGTTGGCAAATTACCCGGTAACGAGATCTCAGGGTCGGTAATTACCGGTAATTACCGGTAAATTACCCTGGTAACGGAAATTACCGGTAATCTGGGAGGTCCAAGGTGAGCCGGGCCGGGGCAGCCTCCCAGAACCCAGATAAGCATTTCCAATGGGACTGACGCGTAAAAAGCTCACTTGGGACCGTGGGACGATGCCCCTGGGGCATGGGCTTGGCCATATCCTGCCCATAGTCCAAAACGCGTCTGCCGCGTCCACCCTTTACTCACGCGTTTTACCTTTCCACCCCAGGGGTCATTACCCGGTAGCCAAAAATCGACTCCGGTAATTACCGGTAATTACCGGTAATTTCCACTACCGGCAATTACCCTGGTAATTTGATTGCCTACTATACCCATTTATATATCGTGGAATGTACTTTGGAATGTGTCCGCGCGGCCGAGAGGATCATTTTGCACGTGTTTTTAGCACCAAACGGGCCCAGGGAGGGGGTTCAATCGGCGTTCTTGTTGTTGCTAGTGCCCGCTCCACTAGTCCCTATCGTGCGGGTCAATTACGCCTAGGTTGGCATTAACCCCAGGGGTTATTAACTCCAATCGCGGCCCGGGGTCAGTAACCCGGGTAATTACCCGTTAGTACGGGTTATTAACCCCAGGATCTTATAGAGGGGTAGGGGAGGGGGCCTCGCGGGCCACTGGCGCGGGCCTGGGCCGTGCCGGGCCACATGACTTGGCACTTGCCCTGGCGCACCTGCACGTATCCAAAAGCCCAACGGGCTGCTTGCGCCCATCCGCTCGCCCGGAGGGGTCTTTCGTTAATCTCACTAACGGGTTTAGTCGAAAACCCGTCGGGTTATTGAGCGGGTTATTAACCCCGGATCCCATCCGAGGGGTAATTGTAGGTTAATGACGGGTAATTAACAGGTTAGTGCCAACCTAGCATTACGCATTGCGTGTTGTGTGTGAAGTAAGTGTATATAGAAGGGTATTTCGCCCTATTTATCGCAACCGTAGGTAGTACAGTATGCACTAAGCAAGTAAATGGCATCCCCGACTTGCGACAGGGACAGCAAGACGCAACCTCCCCAGCTTACCGCAGTAATTACGGAGCCCACACGCACGTACTTGCAGATGGCCCTGCGCCTTTCACGAGACACTCGTATACATCTGTGTCAGCGTGGTAGATATCATAAAATTTGTGGCAATGCTCCTGCTGCATGGTAGTTTCCTTAGTGTGTACGGCAGATGATGAGTGCATGAGGTCATGATTGGAGGTATACTTGGCTTTGAGCCATGAACGGGTGTGCTCAAAGTTGGGGCTGGCAGAGGAAACAATATAGTCAATGAAAGTTCCAATATCATAGATGTCAGCGATGTTATCGTAAGCCACTGAATGAAACTTACACTGCTCAGTTTGGGATTTGAAATGGTCGTTTGCTGAAGGGAGCTTAGCGAATACAGCAGCTTGGAGGTTGCTTACATTTTTGAACCCCGCGGACCAACACAATTCCGATAATGTGTTATTTTTCCATGTGTTAGCATTCGCGCAGCCGATCTTCTGGTATATATTTCGACCTAAGACCTTATGCCCCTTATCGAACACACCAGACATAAACCGATCCTCTGGCTGCCTGATGACGGCTACTTTTCGTATGGACCGATTGGTCATGATCTGCCTTCTTTTGTTAATATTCATATTTTGCATGTTCATCTTGTGTCCAAACCACCAAGCGTGAATACCTTCCCCCTTGCTTTGAGTACCACCCTCCTGCAAGAAGTAGGCAATGTGGCGAACAGTTGTGCAGCCAGCTTTTGGTACCGCACATAGGACAGCATTCTCTGATGGAATATACATCAGAGAACGCAGGTCTCCGAGTGCTCTTGTCACACCCTGACACGTAGCGTTTGTTGTGGAACACTGTGGCTGGCGCCTGCAGGTATGGGCGAAACAAGCGCAGTACACAGTTGACAGCATCAAGATATTCTGCGTGCCGTGCCTCATTGCGACTCAAATTTCCTTTGAGCACTGGTGGGCGAATTTTGATGCAATTTGGGGGCTAGTAGCTTTTACTGTGCTCGGAGTTGATGATAATTCATCGAAGATGCCATTGTTGCTTGCTTACTCGCCCGTCGCACGGCCCCGTGCAGGGCGTGCTAACCAGAACCCCCCTAAGGGAGGGCGGGTGGGTGCTCGAAAATCGGGCACGGCGGCGGGGGTGGAAAGAACAAGCGGCATACATGTCCTTCGGAATGTTCGTCGTCGGAAGCGTCCGAAGAATTCCTTCGGCGTCCACCCTTTCTCTTTTTCGAATGAATGTAGGTGTAATTATACATTTCGACTTTTCCGTAATCACAGATAAGGACGCACTGCGGCGGACTTGAAGGTCCACATCTCACCGGTTTTAAATTAACGGTCTAACGACCAGCCGCCGCGGCCGCCGTCGCGAGACTTGCTGTCGCGCGGGGACCCTCGAGGGAGGCGGCGGCCGCGAGGACGTCGTCGACGGCCAAGTGGTCGTGGACACGGAAGGCGGCATCGGCGAAACGCGCGACGGCGTCGCGAGTGACGTCGACGCCGCATTCGTCAAAGAAGCGCGTCGCCGCCGCGACGAACGCCGCGCGGCAAACGAAGCAGCGCGCTGCTGGCGCGCCGTCGGCGACGGCCGCGAGCCTGGCGCGCAGCGCGCGGCGGCGGTGCGCGCGGCCGCCGAGCGCGCGCGCCAGAGCGCGCTGCGCGCGGGCCTCCGCCTCGGACGGCGGTGCGGCCGGGAACGCGGGCGGCGGCGCCCGTGCCGTCGGGGACGCGGCGGCAACGAGCGGCCACGCGCCGTCGAAATCACAAAGATACAAGGCGTCGCAGAACGACTCGTACGCGACGAACGCGCCCGGCGGAGCGTCCGGCGGCGGCGCGAAGTGGCTTGCGAGCCCGTCTATTGCGCGTTCGTCGACAAAGTCGCGGTGGAGCCCGCACGAGCGTAGCGCGGCGAGGAACGGGTCTTTCGGCAAGACGCCGGTCCTCGTCGCGTCCCTTCGGCGCAGGCGGAAGCGCACGGTCGCCGCATCAGCAAAACCCACGCAGCGCCGCGCGAGGCCGCAGCGAAGCGCGTGGCACGAGCGTTCCACCGCCCCCGCGCCGTCGGCCGCGGCGGCGCACGCGGCGCCGAGCGCTCGCGGCGCGGCCGCGCACAGCGCCAGCGCGTCGAGCGCGTCGTCGACGCGAACGGGTGCCGCGCCCGCACTCGCCGCGACCGCCCCGGGCGGCGCCGCAGCGTCAAGCGCGCCGTCGACGAGAACCGGCGCCGCAGCGCTGAACGCGCGCGCGACGACGGCGGCCGCGGCGGCGGCTTCGGTCTCGCCGTCGTCGCGGCGCCGCGCGGCCGCCGGACGGCCGCCTCGATGGCGCGCTCGAGGTCGCACGCGACGAACGCGACAAAGCGATCGTGCGAGACGACGCCGTCGGCGGCGCCCGCGGCGAGGAGGCCCGTCGTGCGCGCGAGCGCGCGCACGTTGACACGACCGTCGCGCAGGCGCAGCGCCAGGCGCGCGAGGCAGCGTGCCGCGTCCGCGCCGCCGCCGCCGTCCGCGACGAGTCGCACCGCGACCGCCTCGGCGTCGGCGCGCGCGACGGCGGCGTCGGCGGGCTCGCCATTCAGCGTGGCGACCTGGCAGCGTGCCGGCGGCGCCGCACGCCGCGCGAGCTCCGCCGCCGTGACGGCGTCGACCGCGCCCGCGACGACCGTAACCGTCGAGTTGCCGCGCACCGCGATGCGGACGGCGCCGCCGCCGAGGTCGCGGAGCGCGAGCGGCAGCGCCCGGCGGCGCGCCGGCGGCCAACGCGACGCCGCGTCGGCCGCCGGCCGCAGGACATCGTACCGCGCGCGCGCGACGACGACGTTCGCGACGCCGTCGACGACCTCGAGCGTGCCGTCGTCGCGCCAGAGCGCGACGGCCGCGCCGGCACCCGCCGCGTCCGCCAAGTGCCCCCGGAACCGTAGCGTTTTCTCGTCGCCCGCGTCGAGCGGCGCTGGGGGGGGCGCAGCGCCGCAACCGCTTCCGCCGCTGCCGACGCGGCGCCACCACGCGTCCGCGGCGGCGTCCCACGACGTCAGGCGGCACGTGAGGCCGCCGAACGTCGCGACGCCGCCCCCGCGCGCCGCCGCCCGGAGTACGTCGGCGAACGGCGGGTCGTCTTCCGTCGCACGCCGCGCGACGCGGACTCGCTTCCCGTCCGCGGACAGGACCTCGACCGTCGCGTCGCGAAAGCAGCGAACGCGGATGCGCTCTACGCCGTCGTCGCCGTAAAGGTCGCCACATCCTCCACGACGCCGACGCGCGCGCGCCGGCGCGCCGGACGCCTGCCCAACGGTCGCCCGAGGCGCCGGTAGTATTCAGCGCGTCGGCGGTGCCCGCGTCGACGACCCGCCACGTCCGCCCCGCCGCGACCGCGCGCGCGCCGACGGCGAGGTCGACCGGGCGCAGCCGCCTCCGCCCGGCGCCGGCGGCGAACAGCGGCGCGCGGTCGCCGGGTCCTGCGCCGAGGCGGAACGCCGTCGGTGCCCGCCCGCCGCCGCCGAAGACCGCCGCCGAGCCGTCGACGAGAAAGTAGTGGAGCTGTGCCCGCGTCCGCGCGCTTTCGTCGTCGACGACCTCGTAGACGAGGACGTCGGCGGCTGGGCTCACCTCTAGGCTGCCCATATGATCCTCGCTTTCTTTGCTACTACTCGTTGTGTGGACGGGGCATGTTATCCCAACCAACTATGCTCGTCGCCACCGCGGTGCAGACACTCTCGGAGGAGTTCCCGGGACTCTGCACCGTGGTACCAAGTACTTGGACTACCGTACCTACGGTACCGCAGTAGGTAGCGACTCAGTGCTGCGGTGCAAGCTGGTAGGCCACTCGAACATCAAACGCTACAAGCTCAAGCGCAAGCTCAAGGCCGCCGTCTTCGCGATTATCGCCGAGCACCGTTTTCTCGCGTCCATTGCGCGCGCGAACCCCGCCCGATGCCGAGGCGCGAGCGAGAGCAAGACCCGCCGGTGGACGCGTGTTGCGGGCCACGCCTGAAAAGGGTGCCGCTCGACAAATCATTGGGAGAGTCGTCGCGTCCGACACCTGTGCCCTCGGAGCTGACGAGGGCCGTCCGCGGCGCGTCCGTCCACGACGGCCTGGGTCGGCTCAAACTTCTCACGCCGCATGCCACGCACGACCTCAGGCTGGAGCCCGTCGAGCGCGACTACATGGTTGGATGGCAGCTGGGCAAGGGGAGCTTCGGCACCGTTTTTGTCGCGCTCTCGCGCGCGAACCGACGCGACGTCCGCGCGGTCAAGGTCATCGACCTCGGCCACGCCGACGCGCGGACGATCTCGAAGCTCGCGGTCGAGGTCCGGACGATGCGCCGCGTCGACCACCCGAACATCTGCCGGCTGGACGACTGCTACTTGCACGAGAAGAAGTTTAGCATGGTCATCGAGTACTGCAGCGGCGGCGAACTCTTCGACCGGATCACGGCGAAGGATCATTACTCGGAGCGCGAGGCACGCGTCGCGTTCAGTGCGGAAATCAACCAGTGCGTCAGGCCGGCCTGGAGGTATTATTTATTATTCTGGCAGCCTCGACGCAGCACGAGAGTGCTTGGCGTCCTCGCACGATGCGTCTTAGGCTTATTCACCCGAACGTTTGATTTCCGCACAGGTCGCGTTCGCACAAATGGTCGAGGCGGTCGGCCACTGCCACCGCCACGAGGTCGCGCACCGGGACTTGAAACCCGAAAACGTACTCTACGCGGGCCCGGAGGGCACTCGAAGCGCGCACGTCCTGAAGGTCTGCGACTTTGGGCTCAGCACGACGTTCGGCGGCGGCCACCACGACCTGCACCGCAAGGTCGGGACGCCGGGGTACGTCGGCCCAGAGGTCTTGACGGCGACGGAGGAGCGAGGATATGGACCGGAGTGCGACCTATGGTCGCTCGGTGTCATCCTGTACGTCATGCTCAGCGGGACGATGCCTTTCTACGGGCGGGACAAGGCCGAGGTGTACCGGAACACGTGCTCGGGCGCCTACGCCGTCGACGGCCCCGAGTTCGCGCAGATTTCGCACGACGCCGTCGGCTTGATCCACCAGCTGCTCGTCGTCGACCCGGCGCGGCGCCTCACGCCGGACGGCGTGTTCGCACACCCCTGGATGGCCAAGGACCACGTCGTGAACACGATTCATCTCGCTCACTTCTCGCCGAACATCAAACGCTACAAGCTCAAGCGTAAGCTCAAGGCCGCCGTCTTCGCGATTATCGCCGAGCACCGTTTTCTCGCGTCCATCGCGCGCGCGAACCCCGCCCGATACGCGACGGAGGCCGCGCGCGTCGCCAAGAAGCACTCGTCCTCCGTCTTCTCCCCCCTCGGCGAGCTCGCGAACGCGAACGGCGACAAGTGACAATAAAGGGATATGTTGCGAACTAACTATGAGAGTGTTATATTATATTGGTTTGCACCGAGCTTCGATAGACACTCAATGTGTAGGCTCGGGCGCGGGCGTCGGCGCCGGCCCGGGCGCGGGCTCGACCGCAGCTGGTACAGGAGGAGGCTCGTGCCCGAGCATCGCTGGCGGTGGCGCCATAGCATCGCTGGCGGTGGCGCCATGGGCACCTAAGGCCCGCGACTTCTGGGCCTCCAAGATGGACACGGCCTCGCGGGCGGCGCGCAGCGCGCGCTCGTTGTCGTCACCCCATTTAGACATCGCTTGTGGTCTTGTGGCGGTGTAGAGGGGGTGGATGATCGCGGGCGCGACGTAGTGGCGCTGCGGCGTCGTGCGCGGTGCAGATCGTGAAGTCTACTTCCGAGCCGAGTTGCTTGGGCTCCTCGAGGGGACTCCATTGTACCCTTGGTTTTAGTACCGTAGGTACTCGGTATGTATCACAAAGGTAACCCTTATCAAGCTGCAAGGATTTGCAAGAGTATGTAAGGTACTAGGTTCCGAGCTCACCAGCCAGAGGAGCACAGAATGAAAATCACAATAAGTAAGTTAGGCACTCTCCTCGGCGGCGGCAGGGTGACAGCAGCAGATGCGCCGAGCCGCACCGTAAGATCGGAGAGCGATCCCTTGAGATTCTCGAGTCGGCGATTGATCGCGAGGATCTGCTCGTGGATTGCGCGCCGCTCCGCGACGGCGGCGGGATCGAAGGGGCCGACGGCCGGCCGAGCGCCTGTGTGGAAATCAACGAGCGTCGGTGGCGTCGCGGTGGAGAAAGTTTTCCGCACGGACGCGTGCGCTTCCGTCCAGCGGCTCTCTGGCCACGCCGTAGGCCGTCGGGTAGCTCAGTCGGCGGAGAGAGTGGTGCGGATGCATCGAGAGGCTTCGTCTTGGAGAGCACGAGTAGGGGCGGCGTGAGGCATTGCGCGACCCCCGCGCCGGCCTCGGCGCCGTCGGCGGCGCTTACGCGCACGCGGAACTTGCGGTCCGCCCGGCGGAATGAGCCGAGCTCAAGACGGTAATAAAAGGTCGTTTCCTTCGCGTGCGGCGGGCACGAGAGATGCGTCGCCTCGCCCAAGATTTTCAGGCAGGACGCGTCCTGCGGCGACACATCCGTGCCGTCCTCGTAGCAAAGCGCGAGCCGCAGGGGCACTACGTCTGGCCGCGCCGGCTCGCACGCGACGGAGCACCGGATGTAGTGTTCCCCGCGCGGCGTCGCGTCCTTGTAGAAGATGAATTGCGAAGACGGCGCCGACCGCGCGCGCTGATACGCCGTCTGCGCAGAGCTAAAGTCGTGCTTGCGGACGACGAGCTTCGTCGCCGGCGCAACGGCGGGCGCGTCGTCGCGCTTTCGGTCGGTGCCGAAGATGCGGTAGAGATCGCCGACCGTCCCAAACTCCGTCATACCTCGCGCGCCTATCTATAACCGATGCCCCTAGACCAGGCGAGAAGGCGGGCGTGTTATTGTGTCAGGCTAATAATTCGTGGTGTCCCGCTACACACCCGTGTCAGGCTCAGGCTAAAAAGTCACGCTCAGGCTTTGCAGCGGCGCATACAAGCTTAGACACGCTCCGTGGCGCGGCGTGGCGCGGCTTGGCTGGCTTATAGCCAAGGGGTACCTGCGGTACCGTGGGTAACTGTAGGTACTTACCTAGCCACTTGGGAAGTGGTCTCCACTCTCGGTGAGAGTGGACTTCATTGCAGCCCAACAGCGATGTTTTGGGATGATGCCAGCAAGAGCGCGCTGCGCGCCGCCCGCGATGCCGTGTCCATATTGGAGCCCAGAAGGCGCGGGCCTTAGGTGCCCAGGGTGTGCCGGCGTCGCCGCCATCGGTACGCGCGCCGGCCGCGGCCACCCTAGATGCCAAGGGCTGGCATCGAGATAGCGGTAAGACGTCGGCCGCGGCCGTCCTAGATGCCACGGGCTGGCATCGAGACGGTACGACGGGGGCGCGGCTGACGCAGCGGATCCTCTTCGGCGGCCAAGCGCTGACCGTCCGCGACGAAACGGGCAATTGGGCGCCGCACGACGAACGCTACCTCGCGCTCCTCGTGGAGCACGGCCAGCCGTGCTCCGGGAACGAGTCGGGGCTGAAAGCGTTTTCCGACGCCTTCCCTACACGCCCGGTCGGGTCGATCACGGGCCACATCAGCGTGTTCAATGTGCAGGAGTACAATAAGTGGCAGCAGGGCGAGGGCCAGGGCAAGTGGGGTGGCTGGCCCGGCTGGAAAAAGAAGTAGAAGTCTCCCGAGTCTCCGTCGCGTTCCTCCCCCGCCCCCAGCCCCCCCCCTCCGCGCGCGGAGATAAGCATGTCCTTTAAGCAAGCATAGGGGCGGTATAATCGAATGGTCTCGGAAGTGAATAAGGCGAAGCGAAACCTGCAAAAAAATGGATCCGGATGGTGTCTTAGGCCGTGCCCGGCTGCCCCTAGATCGGTCCGACCATTGTTCAAGCTCTATTGCTGTTTGGTCATTTTCTGCAAAAATGACCACCAAGACCTTCCATTATGATTATTTAATTATATGGGCTGTGTTCGATTATTGTAGTTTCGCGGCGTTGTCACGGTTAACATTTACTGGAATATGTCAGCAGCCGCAGCGAATCCATTTTACTGGGGGAGCAGATCCTCGCGATCAATCGCCGACTCGAGAATCTCAAGGGATCGCTCTCCGATCTTACGGTGCGGCTCGGCGCGCACTCTGCTGCTGTCACCCTGCCGCCGACGGAGAGTGCCTGACTTACTGATTATGTTTTTTAATTTACTGCTCCCGTCGGAAATTCACTATTCTGGTTTTCAAAAATTTACTATGCCTGCCAGAATAGTCACATCGGCCTTCCCGCTCTGCGACGTGCGCCTCAGGGGAATACGAGTTGAGCGAGTAGATACCGTAGTAGAGGGGGATAAAATCGAAGCTTCCAGGAGCGTTCAAGGTCGCACACATATTATACACCGCCGTGGAGGATGGTCCTCTAGTCCGCGAGCGAGGCGAGAAAGCCGCCGGGCGCGAGGAGCGCCGATCCTCCCAAAATGACCTCGCGGTGCGTGTCGCGCGAAACCTCGTAGGCGGCGCGAAGTTCGGAGTACGTGGCGCCGCCGAGCACGGCGACGACGACGCGCGGACCCGAGAACGGCGGCGCCGCCGCCGCGCCCGCCGCCGCCGACGGCGCGCGCGCGAGGCGGCGCGACGACGCCTTGCGCGCGGAGACGGCGGCGCGCTTGGCGGGCGTCGCGGCGTCGGGCGCGCCGCCGAGCGCGGGATAGAGGTCGGCGTCGAGGTCGCCGTCGCAGAGCGCGGCCACGAGCGCCTTGAGCGGCGGCGCGTAGCGGTGCTCGACGTCGCCGCCGTCGCCGTCGTCGTCGCCGTCGTCGTCGTTGGCGGCGCGCCCGGCGGCGGAGAGCGCGGCGGACAGGGCGGCGCGGAGCGACGCGAGCCGCCGCGTCGGCGCGCCGCCGCGCGACCGGCGGCGCCGCGCGGCCGTCCGCGCGGCCTCCGCGGCGGCCGTCCGCGCGCGGCGCGCGGCGAGCGCGGCCGCGTCGTCGCGCGTCGGCAGGCCGCCGGCGTCGGCGACGACCCGGGCGAGGCGGCGGAGGCGCCGCGCGTCGCGCGCGTCGGGCCGCAGCGCGTCGAAGAGGCGCGTCCGCTCGGCCTCGGCGACGCGGCCGCCGGCCGCGGCGACGTACGCGGCCGCGAGGCGGAGCGCGTGCGACCGGTCGCCGCGGTCGTCGTCGGCGCCGGCGGCGAGGTGGCGCGACACGGCCTTGAGGACGTCGCGCGGCCGCGCCTCGGCGCCGTCGGCGTCGACGCCCGTCGCGAGCGTCTGCTCGAGCTGCGACTGCTCGAGGAGGCGGTGGCGCTGAAACTCCGCGAGCGCCGCGCGCGCGAGCGTCATGTGCGCGTCGAGCCGCGCCGTCGCCGCGCGGAACTCGGGCAGGCGCCGCAGCGCGGCGGCCATCTCGCCGAGGCTCAGGTCGCCGCCGCGGCCCCGCCGCAGGTCGGCGGCGCCGCGGTGCGACGCGAGGACGGCGCGCGTCCGCGCGCGGAGCCGGCGCACGACGGCGGCCACGTGCGCGTGCCGCAGCTCGACCCAGAGCGCGTCGCGGTCCGAGAGGACGTACGCGTCGTCGGGCGGCGGCGCGCCCGGGGCCGCCGCGTCGGCCACGCGCACGCGGTCGCGCGCGGCGCCCTCGACCGGCAGGACGTCCTGCACGAGCGCCTGGTACGAGTACTCGTGGACGAGCGGCGTGAGCACGTCGTCGGCGCGGTCGACGAGCAGGACGACGACGCCGGGCGCCGCGCCGCCGCCGCCGCCGCCGCCGCCGCCGCCGCCGCCGCCGCCCCGCGCGAGTTCGTCGAGCAGCCGCGCGCCGCAGGCGCGCGCGCGCGCGTTGCCCGCGCGGTGCCGCACGACGACGCCGGCGCCGGCACCGAGCGTCGCGAGCAGGTTCGCGAGTTTGCGCGCGCACGCGGCGTCGCGAGGCGCGTCGAGCGCCGCGCCGCGCGCCGCGCCCGGCGCGACGCGAAAGGCGCGCGGCTCGTCGAGGCTGAACGCGCGCGCCTCGAGCGCGAGGAAGTCGAGGCGGAGCTCGACGAGCGCGCGGAGCTTTCGGGCCATTTCCCGGAGCGCGCCCATTTCGCCGTCGCCGAGCGCGTCGAGCGTGAACACGTGCGCGTCGGCGTAGGGGTCCGCGGTTGGGCCGCGCCAATCTGCAGCGACCCGCGCGACGCTCTCGGACGTCGCGGCGACGACGTAGACGGCGGTCATGTCCGGGAACGGCTGGCGCTTTTTTTCGAGAGACTCGACCAGCGTCACGCGCTCCTCGACGAGGTCGTACAAACCCAGCACCGGCGTCAGCACGCGCGCCGCCGCCGCGTCGAGGACCAGCACCATCCAGCCGCGGCTCTTCGCGGCCGACGCGCGCAGGACGTCGCGCTGCACGATGTGCCGCACGAGTTCCCGCAGGCCGCCGGCCGCCGGGCGATTCATACTCGTTTGTAATTGATGTAAGGCCAGCCGTGTGCCTCGGTAAGGCACTAGAATTCGTAATCCGGTAGCCTGCGGTCGTAGAGACGACCGGTCGCGACCGGTAGGCCTCGGTCTCAGAAACCCGTTTTCGACAGATTTTGGAGCTCACACAGGTTGTGATGGTCCTCTCGACGGCCTCGGCGGCGGCAACCGTGACCCGGTCTCAGGCTCAAGATGACTATAGCCTGAGTGATTAATTAACTTGAAAAGATTGCATCTGTCAGCTATGATTGGTATCTTGGTAGCAATATCGTCACACCTAGTGGCTCGCTACAAGATCATGATACTTTCTTATACTACTTGCTCGTGTCCAATAGCGCTCCGATTGTGTCTCCGATTGTGTGAGCGCAGGACAAAGGAGCAAGCCTGAGAATTTCAAGTTTTGGCCGCGGCCCTCCCACCGTGACCCTCCCGGCGGGCCCTTCAAGTTGGTTATTTTGGCGCGGGGGCGCGTGGTCCGGCGCCCGTTGTGGCAACGGCCTTTTTTCCACTTATAAACCTCCCAAATTTTATCTTAGCTTCACTATCCTAGTCTCACTTATCCTAGTTAAATACCCGGATAGAATACCGGTAGGCCTAGTGAATACGGTAGGTACCTACAGTACCATGGTACCACTTGTACCAGCTTGTACCGGCAGGCCAAAATATTATTATCGCGTACACTCAAGCAAGCGAAACTATTAGGACCGAGGTTGGCAAGGGGCTCACCGCGGCCGCGGCTCACGAGAGCGCCGCTCGACTCTCCATTCCGTTTTGAAGGAGCCCGCATGTACTCACGTGGACTTATTCAGCGGGACGACGCCACCCGGCCCCAGGCGGACTTGAGGGCCTTCCCGCCCGCCCTGGAACCGCCTGCGGACATCTGGAAGCCCGCGAACGACCCGGCTCTTGCGCCCGGCGCCCCCCCGCCGCCCGCGACTTGGCCCAACCAGGGCCCGGCCGCGAACGCGCTGGGTCCCGGCCGGCCCCCGGGCGCCGCGGGCTGCGCGCTGTTCTGGGACCTGACCGGGTGTCGGCCCGGCGGGCCCGACGCGGGGACGTGCGTCCAGCGGAACGTCGCGTCGTTGTACGGGGACGTCAGGTCAGCGCGGGCGTACGGCGATGTTGCCGCGTTGCCGGGCGCGACGCGAGCGGGCCTGCAGGCCGCCGGCGTCCGCCTGATTGACACGAGCCCCGCCGGCATGACCGACCGCTCACCGCTCATCGTCGACCTCTTCGACTACGCGTTGGCACACGCCGTCCACCAGAAGGACGGGAAAGCGCCGATTTTGGTCTGTGCGCTGGGAGGCTCCCCGCGGGAGCAGTTCGGCTTGGCCTTCGCGAGACTGGCCGAACGGGGATATAAAGTGGCTCTCATCCGCCCGCGAGACTCCCCGTGCGCGAGATATGATGGAGGCTGCATAGGAGTACATGATTGGGCTAGCGTCAGACCGGGCGACGACAACGACACCGTCGCCATGTGTTTCAAGTGCGGCTGGCGCAATTGCAGAAGGGCCCACCCGCGGCGCTGCTCGGCTCTGGTCTGCTGCGCTCTCTGCGGGCAGTCGTCGCACGACACGCGCTACCACGCCGAGTTCCAGCAGTACGTGTCTCGGAGGGCCACCGAGACGGCCCAGCGGCAAGTGGACGCGGCGGCGGCGCAGGGCTTGCCGATTCCTTCCTACGCCGCCCCTAGACTCCACGCACTACCACCGCCGGCTCCGGCTCCCTTTCCCGGCCAAGCGCCCTATGTCGGCCAAACAACGCCCGGCCTGGCGGCCCTCCAGAACGCGCTGCGGTACGCGCCCCCGCGCGCCCCCCCGATGGCGCCGAACTCGCCGCCGCGCACCTTCACGCGAATGATGGGCGCCCTCGACTCCACTGCGCAGCCCTGGCAGCCCGGCAGGCAGCCGCTCGTGGGCATGCCGCAGCAGCCATCCTCGCCGCCAGCATTGCTGCAGCCGCAGGCGTTCGCGCTGGCTGACACCGCGGCGGCGCCGGAGAGGCCGACAGCCGTGCCGCCTGCGCCGGCGTCGGTACCACCGAAGGCCGAGGCGCCGCCGGGCCTCGCGCCGGCGCCGGCCGCGCCAGAATCTGAGGACCCCGTCGATCTCAGCCGGCTGCACTACGGCGTCGAGGACTACGTCAAGATGGGCGTGCCCGAGGAAGACGCCCGCGCCATCTTGCGCGCCGTCAACAAGTTAGCCAAGGACCGCGACGACGCGGCAGTGGCGTCCGGCGCCGCGGCCGACCTCGACGCAGAGGCGTAGTCCTGGCCGAATTTGCTTTCCTGCTGCCCTTTCTCCGATGGCGACCGCTTTTGGACGTCCCTCGTTGCCAACCCTAGATGCCGACCCCGCCCTTTTTTGTACATTGCCACTGCCGACCACACTAACTGCGATCCAAGGCACCTGTGCCAGCGGTAAGTACACATCTATAGGAAAGATATAATCGGCCCGGGTGGGACGCCCCGTCACAACGCTTGCGCAGTTACGCCGTAGTACGGACACTGGCAGATTAACATACGTTGGTCGCCGCGGTAGACCCGCGGGGACTCTCGATCCCGCGGGGCCTGCCGTAGGAAATAAGGGGGGGGGGGGGGTAACATAAAACTAGTGGGAATCACATTTCGTCCAAGGCCCCCAGAGAGGAGTGGTGCCGGGGGTGGCCACTAGCACATATTTTGATGCCTCCAACACTCTGTGAGCATTTCCCTGCACATGAGTGCACGCGGCACGCGAGCGTCGTATGCCGCAGAATTGGCGAAGATGGCGTACGGCTATTCAAGTACGCTGGTGCAAGCAAGCTACCGCAAGCAATAGTTTTTAACCCATAGAATCAGCATGATAGGAGCCAAGGAGAGTGGGCAGCCAACACGTGGTTAGATGCGCCCGCGGAGGCACGCGCCGCCGTCGGCTCGCGGCCGGCACGCGCGCGCGCGCGCCCGGCCCCGCACCAGGCCCGCGCCGTGGCTCATCGCGTTGTATGCGTCCCCCGCTGCGATCTACCTCTTGGTCGCGGCGAGACGCCGGCCGCCGGCGAACGGTACTCCTCGCCGCACGCCCCCGAGCCCGCCGCGCGTCGCCGGCAGCGTCGACGGTACGGCGCGGCGGCGTGGCGCCCGCGGCGCGGCGCGCTTTGACGCACGCGGCGCGCCGATCGCGACGGGCGGGCCCGGCGACCTGGCGGCGGCGAACCTCGAGATTCCGCATGAAGTGGCAGCCCTCGCGGCGGAGGGGCTGCACCCCGTGCGGGCGACCGCGTGGGCCGCGCGCCGGGCGCGGCGCGTCGCGGAGCACGACGAATCAAGAGAGCCGCCGGAAAACCCGCCGACACCGCCGAATGCAACACGATCCACGCACCGGAGCGTCGCCGTGCACGCGGACTACGCGCACCCGGTGTTCCACTTTTCGCCCGTCAACCACGTCGCGCTCGAGTCGTTGCTCGCCACTCACGCGCGCGCGGCGGTGCGCGTCGCCGTCGTCGGGCCAGAGCTGGCGCGCGACTTCCGCTACGCGAACGCGCTGGGACTCACGCACTTCGACCGCTACGCCAAGCTCGGCTTCGACGCGCGGACCGTTTTGGTGAACGCGCAGACGCCGCTCTACGGGACGACCGACGCGGATGACGCGCCGGGCCGCCGCTGGTGGGAGCTCCGGCGCGCGGCCCTGGCGCCGCGACACCTGGACTTCCTGACCTTCTTCGGCCGCGACGACGCGGACGTGCTGCCGGCGCCGGCATTGACGCTTTTCCTGCGGCTCCAGAGCGTCTGGAAACACGGTGGCCTCGCGATAGACTTCACGTACGTCTTCGTCGCGCCGGTTCCCGCGGACGCGCGCGGCTTCGCGGTCGCGCCGGACGCGTGCGGCCCGGCGGCGCCGTGGGCCTACCACGACCGCGCGCCGCCGCCGCTCCTCGTGCACGCGCCGGCGCCGCGTGACGCCGCAATCTCGCGCGCGCTCGCGGCGTTCGACGCGTGCGGCGCGGACGAGCGTTGCGCCGACGCGCTGGCGCGCGACCCAGCCCGACTTTTGCTCGACGCGTGGCGCGGCGCGGGGCTGGCGAACGACTTGGCGGGCGGTGTGGCGTGGCTAAATTGCGACGAAACGGCGGCTGGTTCGCTGCTCGACGCGTCCTCGACGATCACGCTCGCCGACGCGGCCGGAGGCTCGTACGCCGTCTGGCTCGGGCCCGCGGCGACCGACGGCCGCTTCGCCCCCGCGGCGCCGGCATCGCCGCTCGGCGCACTATTCAGCGCGGGGCCGCCGCGCGCCGTCGCGGTCGACCAGCGCGCCGCGTGCGCGCGCGAAATCGCGGGGCGCCCGCTGAGCGACCGGCCGCGATGTTTTGCATTCCAACGCGGTGTCGCCGGCGCGTCTCGTCGCTTCCCGGCGCGGTGACTCGAGGCCGGACGCGGCCCGTAGACGCGGCGTCCACGCAGGCGACGCCGACGAGACACACCGACGCGCGGGCGCGTCGTCCTGCGCGCCGACGCTCTTCATTCCCTCGGCCCAAAAGGGCGCGTCCAGCGCGCTCGCGGCGCTTCTCGCGACGCACCCGCAGGTGCTGAGGCCCGTGCGAGGTTCCCACTACAAGGAGCCGGGCGCGTACCTGTGCGCAAATCAAACAGTGACTCGGGTGCATTCTTCACAAAGTCATTTCTCTGCGGCAACGCCGTGATGACTGAATCGAGTGGTGCAAGACCCACACCGCCATGCCGTCGAGCTGGCGTCGCGTCGATGGCGTGGAGTTCATGATACAGCAGTGGCGGAGGCGCGCCGCGACAATTTTGGTTCCTGCATAGGCGCGTACATCAACGCCGTCTACTACCGACAATCGCTCGCGCGTCGCGCGTCGCGGTTCCCGTGGTTTCGGGACGACGAACCCTTCGTCGCCCTCGACGCCACGGTCACGTACGCCTCCGAGTCGCGCCTGCCGGCGATGCGCGCCGCGCTCGACGCGCCGCGCGCGTTCGTCGTCTTCGCGCTCCGAGAGCCCGTCGCGCGCGCGTTCTCGGACTTTCGCTTCTGCTACCGGCCCTACTTCTTCTCTCAAGATATCGGCTTCGACGCCGCGACGCTCGGCGCGCTCGACGCCTACGACGCGTGCTACGGCGCCGCGCGCGCCTTCTACGCGGCGAACCGCACGGCGGCGGCCGACGCCGCCGGCGCCGACGCGTACTACGGCCTCGCGTGCCAGGACCTCAAGCTGCGCCGCCGGGACCCCTTTGGCCTCGTCCGCAAGTCGCTCTACGTGTACCAGGTCCTCCACTACCGCGCCGTCCACGGCGCGGAAAGAGTGACGGCCGTCTCCGCCGAGCAGCTCAAGCGCGACGCGCCCGGCGCCGGCCGCGCCGTCGCCGCGCACGTGGGCCTCTGCGCGTCGTTCTCCTTTGGCGCCGGCCAGCGCGTCCACGCGACGCGCGCGCGCGTGGCGCCGCGCCACGCCTGGTCGCGCGCCGGCTACCGCCGGCTCCGCGCCTGGTTCGAGCCCTACAACCGGCGACTCTACGCTGCGCTCCGCACGACGGAAAGCTCTCTAGGCTGGGAAGAAGTCGACTATCCGTCGTTCCGCGACGACCGCTTGCCAACTTGAATTTGAATGCCGCCGCATTAGTTGGCTGGCGTGTACTCATGGCGTCACGCCCGAGCGGCGGGTCAATTGCCGACGCCGTTTCCGGGCCGGTGCTGCTGTCTAGTAATAATAATAACCGTGATGAATCGCTGTCGCGTTTAGACCACGCCTCCCGAGCCGCAAACACGACTTTGCGACGTAAATTCGGGTTTACCCTAATTTCTCGGCGCGGAGGAGTCGTGGTCTGTACTCGACAGGATTTGGATCGCTTCTAAGCCTGTGGACCGTGACTCGGACACGAAACAAGAACTCGAGGCGGAGGACACGGCGGTCCATCGCCCTAGTACTAGTAGTAGGCCTCGGGCCCGCTGCCGGGTACTTTTAGCGAGAGAAATGACCTTGAATGAAGAAGAAGCGGTATTTCTCTCTTTCTTACTCGCGCCACCACGGCGCGACGCCCTTTCTCTCGACGCCCAGGCGGATGGCCTGCCACTGGCCCATGACCGACGCGGACTCGAACGGCTTCCAACCACGCACGATGCCCTCGACGAAGTCGGGGTCGTCGCCGACCTTGGCCGAGAAGAGGCGCTTGCCGTTCCAGCCGAGCGGAAACTCGCGCGCGAATGTCAGGAACCGACCCTCGTCGAGGCGCCACGACCCGCGGGTGCCCCAGCCGAACTCTGCCGAGCCGTCGGCGAGGCACCGCGCCCACGTGACCTCGATCTTGTCGTCGCCGCGCCACAGCACGCCGAGCTTCCACTCGGACCCGACGAAATCCGCTGGCGCATAGGTTTGCTCGGGGGGCGGCGCCGCGGCGTCGCCACCGACCGGGCTGTCTGGGCCCAGCGGCGCGCCGGCAGCGACGGAGTCGTCGTCGTCCGGCCCCATCATCGGCGTGCCATCCGCGGCCACGGGCGTGCCGAACATGTCCACGCCCGCCGCGCCCGCGGGCAGGCCCGGCGACGGCGTCGGTGGCACCGCGTCGGCGGCGGCCGAGTCGAGCGTATCGGCGCTCGACGCGCGCCGCACGCGCGCGCGCGGTGGCGGCGCGGCGCGGAAGCCAGTCGCGCGCCAACAGAGCAGCCCTAGTATCGCGAGCACGCAGCGCATGACGCACTCTTAGCGCAGACGTTGGATCTCACGGTTCTCCGCGCGACGCACTATCGCGGCAGGAGTAATACAGTCAGACAGTCACTGCTTGCTAGGGATGCCTAGTGTCTTACAGGCCGCTAGCGCGATTTCCTACGCGGGAGCCCTCGCAGCTGACCTTGAAGCCGAAACAGTCATTGAGAAACCCGTTTTTTGTACATATTGCACCACCCAGCTCATCCAATCCAAATGGCAAAGCTAATATTCCCTTAATCTAGTGAATAGTACCGTGACCGGCCCCGGCCCGGGGTCACGGTAGGTACTCATGATGAGAATGATCAACACAAGAGACTCTTTGACATCGATGGAGGAGCTAGGGGGAGTGCGGAGAATATACCCTAGCCTGAGTACCCTAGATCTGCAATGGAAATACACGTCTAGTAGGATCCCAAGGTTCAACTGAGACGTATCCAAGCACAACCCGTACTTGTATTACCCGCCTAGGCTACTTCTCATCCTAGGGTACTCCGATATCCCCTTAGTAGGGGGAAGTCGCCTCTCACTCCTAACTATTATCATCCTAGCTCACCAGCCGAGGGCTGGGCCAACCTGACTACGAGAGTGTTTTATAGTGAACTGTTGTTACACCGTAGTGCTTTTGACACTCGATGTATAGACTCAAATATTAGAGAGTGGGAGATACATATCTAGGGTAGGAAGGGCTAGTAGGTTTCTCTCTCTACGAGGTACCAGCTGGTACCCAAGGGGGGTTAAGTATGGGGTGGGTACCAGCCGCTAGAGGGCGTCACGATGTATGTCCGGTTTTGCTTTTTGCGGCCGTGCGGCTGCCCATGCCCATGGCAGCGGAAGTGCGCGTGCGCGTGGGCGTACGGGCACCCAAGCGGCCCTCGGCAGCTTTTCTTTTGCGCGCAGGCGCAAAATTGGCCGAGAACGACGGCAAAACGTTTAGCAATTTTAGTCGATGCGCGAAAATCGAAGCGCCAACGCGAGGGCTCCCTTTCAGAGCTCCATGCTCCCGCTTTAGAGCCCCGAGACGGGTAAAAAAAATAAACTTAAAAAAAACACTATATCGCGGCGACGGTGTGCATATGGCCTTGACGCAGCCGTTGAGCGTCGTCGCGCCGCGAGGGAGCCTCTCATACCCTACCGACCAGCGTCCGTCTTTGGTTCCAGCGAAAACCGCCGGGAAGTGAGCCGTAGTGCCCCCGTTCGCGACCGTGTTCGGGAACGAATGGATGAAAATCTACTCAGCTAATTTGTCACCCGCCCATAGCAAAGTTCCTCCGAATCCTATCCTGAGACCCTGTGCCGCGATTAGTGACAAATTCGCCGAGAGGGGGCCGCGGGGCGTCGATCGTCGAATGGAACCGCCGACCGTGGCTGCCCTTCCCGAGCACCGTTGCCGCTGAAACTTGGCATGCGAGGCCGTCATGGGGGCGTGCCTCGGCCCCCGGGGCGGTGCTGGTGGCGGTGCACCCGCTGGGTCGCACTGGCACCCGCCTCTAAAACACCAAAACCGGACATACATCTGCGGGGTAAACATAGCCTGGTACCCACCCCATGTTTACCCCCCATGTGGTACCATGCACCAGAGGGACCATTAAGACTTTGAGGCGCGTGGCACGCCAATTCAAAAGCGGGTTTTCGACTCATGCGGCAGTGATAAGGGCAGCATGGCGCCTCCATTCCGGGCGCGGGCCTGCTGGGCCCCGGCCAGGTCGGCCGCCGAGGCTGCGGACGAACTCCGACTGCGCCTCGCGGAGGCGCGCGACGCGCTCGAGGAGCAGCGGCGCGAGCACGCGCGTCTACGCAAGGTGAAACGCGCCTTCGAGGCGAACCTCGAGCTGCGCACGCGGGAACTCGAGCTCGTCGTGAACGATCTGAACAGGTGCCGCCGCGGCGCGATCGCGCGCACCTCCGCCGCTGCCCCCCCAGCTCAAATGGGGGGCTCCGCAGAAAATCGGCGCGTCGCCGTCGAGGCGCTGGCCGGCGCGCACGGCCGGGTCGCGGCGGTCGAGCGACGGCTCCGTCGGCAAGCGACCGCGCGCGTGGGACTCGAAGGCACGCTCCGTGACGCGGACGTCGCCGCCGAGACCGCTCGCGTCGAGCGCGCGTACGCCGAGGCGGCACGCCTGCTCCGGTTCGCCTGCGGCAGCGCGTCACCACCGGCGTCAGGCGCCGCTTCGTCGGGGCGGCGCGCGCAGGCGAAGTTGCCGCCTCGCGCACGGGACGCTCGCGTCGAGGCGGCGTATGGCGGCAGAGGCATGCCCGCTCGACCTGTCTCTGCGGCTCGGCGGCGGCGCGACGACAACGCGCAGCGAAGCGACTGTGCCTTGGCGGGCGACGCTGCGCGCGAAGCCGCGCGTCTTGTCTCGCTCCGAGACGCCAAGAAGAAGAAAAAAGACGAGCGTGTCCGCGCGAAACGCACGCGCGCGGCGGAGGCCAAGAAGCGGCGACTCGACGCAGAGTTTCGACGAGCGCGCGCCGGCATCGGACGCGACGATCAAGACGAGGCGACTGGCAGTCGGCGGCCGACGCGCGTGGCTGTGGCCGAGGACCTCCGGCCCCAAGGCGGCCAGACGGCGAGCCCAGCGGTGTCTGTGCAACCGGAGGCCGTCGCCGAGATTCCGCCGTTTAATGCGTCGCGACCGGAGGCCATCGCCGCAACGCCACCGTTTAATGCAAAGCCGTCGCGGTCAGAGGCCGTCGCCGAGATTCCTCCGTTTAATGCGTTGCGACCGAGGGCTATTGCCGAGATTCCTCCGTTTAATGCAAAGCCATCGCGATCAGAGGCCATCGCCGAGATTCCTCCGTTTAACGCAAAGCCGTCGCGATCAGAGGCCATCGCCGAGATTCCGCCGTTTAATGCAAAGCCGTCGCGATCAGAGGCCATCGCCGAGATTCCTCCGTTTAATGCGTCGCGACCGGATGCCATCGCCGAGATTCCTCCGTTTAACGCAAAGCCGTCGCGGTCAGAGGCCATCGCCGAGATTCCGCCGTTTAACGCAAAACCGTCGCGGTCAGAGGATATCGCCGCCACAGAACTAGCCAAGTCCAATGCTATCGCTGCAAAAGAGGCAGAGAAATTGGCCCGCATCGCTGCCGAGCGGGCAGAGGTCGAGCGCAACGCTGCCGAGCAGGCCGAGCGCGCCGCTGCCGAAGGGGCCCGGCTTGAGGCTGGGCGTTTAGAAGCAGACCGGCGGGAGGCGAAGAGACTCGAAACGGAGCATCTGGAAGCCAAGCGCGTCGAAGCGGAACACGTAGCTGCGGCGAAAGAAGGGGCGAAGCGGCTCGCCGAGGCCAAAGCTCGCGAAGCCGCCGCACGGCACGTTGCCAACGAAACCAAGCGTTTGGAGACCGAACGACTCGCCACCGAGGAGGCAACCCGTCTCGAAGCTGAACGATTGGAAGCTGAACGCGCCGAGGCAGAGCGAAGAGCGGCCGAGGAACGCCGCGTCGCCAAGGCTGAGGCAGAGCGCACCGAGGCGGAACGCGCCGCTGGCGCCGAGACCGAGGAGGCTGAAAATGAAGCGGAGGCCGCCCATATTGTCGCGGAAAATCTGAAGGAAGAACGAGCCGTTGACGAGGCAAGTTGGGGGGCGACGACCGACGGCGACGACGACGACGACGAGCAGGATTCGGAGCCTTCGGAAGCGGACACAAACAACGACGACGATGGCGCGTGGGAGTGATCACGATCGTCCCGCGCCGTGGTGTTTATGTGCGTCCCTCGCAATGCCAATTGAAGCCCGCAATGCAGCAGTGCCGACAAGGGGCTACATTCACCAAACACCGAGTTAGAATTTGCCAGTGTCCGCAGAGCCCCTGTTCCGCCAATAAATAAATAAATAATAACTTCATAATAACTTCAAGTTTCTAGTACTACTAGTACTAGTACCGTACTACCTAGGTTGCCACTTACCCCAGGGGTTATTAACCCCAATCGCGGCCCGGGGTCAGTAACCCGGGTAATTACCCGTTAGTACGGGTTATTAACCCCAGGATCTTATAGAGGGGTAGGCCCGGGGGAGGGGGCCTCACGGGCCACTGGCGCGGGCCTGGGCCGCGCCGGGCCACATGACTTGGTACTTGCCTTGGCGCACCTGTACGTATCCAAAAGCTCAACAGGCTGCTTGCGCCCATCCGCTCGCCCGGAGGGTCTTTCGCTAATCTCACACGGGTTTAGTCGAAACCTGTCGGGTTATTGAGCGGGTTATTAACCCCGGACCCCCTCCGAGGGGTAATTATAGGTTAATAACGGGTAATTAACAGGTAAGTGGCAACCTAGCACGGACTCAGTACACTGGCAAATCAAGTCACGGTTCGGTATCAAGTTCTAGAACTAGCCGCAAGGCTCAAGGTTCCAGGAAAGCTGCGAGCCAGCTAGCGTACACACCCAGCTTCACAGGGAACTCTCTAAGGGAACTCGAGTATGTCTCAGGCTCGCATCATTCGTTAACACGGGGCGAGGGCCCCGCGAGCGGGCACCGGGGGGGGGGGCGTAGCTTGAGGGCGGCGCGCCGGCTCGGGGGGTCCGCCGCGGAGCCTAATCGGTAAAGGCGACGACACCCATGACCGCGGCGACGGCGATGTTGACGATGTTGCTCTGGATCGAGTCCGCGTCGACGCCGGCGTCTTTGAGCTTGAGGACAACAGACGCAATCCAGAGCGACGCGGCGACGTCGACGGCCTTGAAGTGGTCGCCGGCGATGATGCCCGTCACGTACGACGCAAAGACGATGGCGGCGTTCGTCGTGAAGACGTCGCCGCTGACTGCCGACGAGAGCGTCGTCGAGGCCGCGCCGGCGTACTTCTCAAGAACAGCAGAACCGATCGAAACGCCAGCGAGCGTGCGACTCAGACCCATGCCAAAGTCCTCGGTGATGGGACCGACGGCACCGCCGCCGCGAACCTGCGACGGTGCGCGTGCGTGGCCGGGGGCGTCAGGCGCGGTCCGCCCTCTCTCCTGCCCCGACAGCCCCCCCCGTGCCCTCGCCCCCCGCTGCGAGCGGGAACGTTTACCCGGAGCCGATTGAAGTTGTTGGCACCGAGTGAAAGGGTGCCTGCCCCAAAGATAGGACGCAGCGCCTCGCCGCGAGCGCCTTTGGGGACATCGCCGCCGCGACCGAAAAGAGGGTGAATGCGAGGAACTTCGGCATGACTTTGCAATGAAGTTAAGATCGAGAGGGACGTCTCTGCAGGTTCTGAGTGTCTAAAGTAGTTCTGAGGACCAAACCTCACCTCCGGAGCCCTGCGCACCGAGCCTCGCTAGCGCATAGGCTTCAGTTCCGCGATATTCTCTATGATTAGTCTTTGAGTTGGTATGTATTGGTATGTGCAGCCTGGGAATGTAGTAAATGCACCATGCAGCTATTATTGTGATCTGGCGGTCGCCGGGGGCACCGTGACCACTAGGGGTCACTACCGCAATAGTACTACAAGCTCGTACCTCGGTATACTGCCACCACGGTAATCGTACCATGGTACCAGCAGTACCTACGGTAAGCGGCGCCTCGTTCGATTGTTGGCAGCCCCACACACACAAGATGCTGCGGCTGTCGTGCGCGCTGGTCGTCGTCGCGTCGGTGGGCGCGGCGCCGCCGATCCCGGGGTCCACGAAGGCGACTTGGTTGATGGACATTTTGCGGAGAGTCGCATCGTCGAATGCGGGCTCGCGGTCGCCAAGAGCATGGGCGGCGCCAGCTACCGCACGACGCCGGCGCTCCAGACCGAGTGGGCGCGACGCCTGGACTTTGACGAGGCCGACTTCGAGGCGATCACGCGTGTCGGCGGCGCGGGCGCATGCTGTGGTCCGTCGCGACGCTCCGATCGCACGTCGAGCGCAACGCCTGGGTCCAGGCGCAGCGCCGCGCGCACCCCTATCTGCGCGTGCTGAACGCGACGTCAAAGGCTCGCCCGCTAGCGGACATGGTCCGGCACTACGACGCGCTCGGCCTCCGGTGCGAGTGGCGGCTGAGCTACGGCCAGATCGCGTGGTTCCTCACGTACCTTCGGTTCCTGGTCCAAGTCCTGGTGGCCGACGCCGACTACGGCATGCTGCTCAACGACGACGTTCGCGGACTGTGTGGAAATCAACCGGTGTGTCGGGTGCACCCGATCATTCTTCACTCTAAGTCATTTCTCGGCGACGACGCGGCCGTGCTGGTGTCGCGTCGATGGCGTGGAGGAAACAACGCGCCGTGAAATTTAGATTACTACACAGGTAGAAATCGGCGACGATTTTGGCCGGGCGCTCGAGGCGCTCGTGCTCCGGCTCGAGCGGCCCGAGCACGCAGCGCGGAAGTACGCGTCTTATCGCCTCGGCAGAAACGACGCGGGTCTCATCATACCGCGCGCGGCGGCGGCGCGCATCCTTGGCATCGCCTGCGACGAGACGCTCATCACGCTGCAGACGGACCAGTGGCAGGTCTCCAAGGAGCTCCAGTCTCACGGCTCCTGTCGCTTCACGTACAACGGGACGCCCTTCGAGGGCCTCGTGACCCGCGGTGAGATCAACACGCACACGTCGATCCAATCCTGGGGCAGCGACATCTCGGCGCGCGACGAGCGAACCTTCTTTTCCGGCGTCGCCGCAGCCGCCGGCCGCGCGACACCGCCGGGCTCGTTTTGCGCCTCGCTCCGTGCCGTCTGGGATCCGAGCCTCCTGCGCGTCGATTACGTACCGGGGTTTGCCTGGGACGGTCTCGGCTCCGAGGCCGCCCGCACCGTACCCAAGGTGAGTATCGCCAGCTGAGTTTAGTAGTATTTAAATTTAGCTCCAACTCGGTGCGTTGGCGAGATGACTACTAGTAGGGAGATCCGAGATCCCGGCCCGAAACCAAGCTCGAATCACTTCAAAAATTCCCGGCGAGGGCGGATGTGACCTGGCATCTCCAAGGCTCTCGCCACCGTGTCAGTGACCAATCAGATTCCTCGGCATTTCAACGCCGGCGCGACGCAAAATGCATCGGGTCAGCCCATAGTACTCAATGGGCCGCCGAGATGGTCGCCGTGCCCCGGCTGCCCGGCTGCACCGCGGAACTCGTTGGGGCCCACACTTGCCAGTGGGCAGTCGAGCCGGTCTACTAGTAGGGCCTGATTCTTCTCGGTGTAGATCCTGTTAGTAGCAGCTTCTAGTCGGCGCCGCGCCGGAGCCAGCCACGGGCGCGCCCGGCGCGCGGCGCCTCGGGTCCGGGATACTCGAGCACGACCGCGCGATCGAGCGCCGCGATGGCGCAGCGGCGGAAGCAGAGGCTCATAATGAGCGTGTCGGCACCGGTCGCCGGCGACGTCGGCCGCCCGAGCGCCTTGGCGACGTGGCGCGCGCCCGACGTCATGGCGGCGTGGAGGTGCTCGGCAAAGGCCGCGAGGAGCGCGTCGACGTCGACGCCGCGTTCGCGGAGCTCGCCGAGCGTCGCGTCGAGCCGCGCCGACGCGGCGGCGTGGATCGCGCGCTCGACGGCCAGCTCGGCGGAGCCGCTGCGCGCCGTCGCCGCGCAGCGCCGCACCGCCTCGGCTCGCGTCGGCGTCCGCGCCGCCGCCCCCGCGCGCCCGCCGCCACCGTGGTACTTGGCGAGCGGCGGGAGGACGTCGCCGAGCTGGAGGCGGCGGCGGAGCGCGAGCGCGACGAGCGACTCGTTGTAGCGCTCGGTGACGACGACGTCGTCGAAGACCTTGAGGAAGTGGCGCGCGCCGGCCGCCGGGCCCTTTTGTGCGTCGACGCCCCAGAACTTGAGCGCGACGCCGGCGCCCCGCTCGCAGTCGGCGGGCTCGCCGCGCAGGAGCCGCTTCTCGGCGCTCG
Organism: Pelagomonas calceolata; assembly: GCA_918797485.1. NCBI lineage: Eukaryota > Pelagophyceae > Pelagomonadales > Pelagomonadaceae > Pelagomonas > Pelagomonas calceolata. Next base: position 5,203,361 of record CAKKNE010000003.1, on the reverse strand, counting down.
ACGCGAGGCGGGCCGCGGGCGCGCGCGCCGTCGTTGCGAGATCAACGACACGCTCGTCGAAGTGGTCGCGGAGCCACGGCCCCCAGCCGCGGTGGCCGAGCGCCCACTTCGGCGCGGTCCGCGCCGGCGCCGCGACGACGCGCTCGAACTCGCCGGGCCGCATCGACACCCAGGCCGGCCGCTTGAACTTCGCGGCGAGCTCGGCGAAGACGTTCGCCGCCGTCGACGACCCCGTCTCGGGCACTTTGAGCAGCGCGACCTGGCTCGAGAGGTTCCGCGACGCGAACGCCGCCGGCACGACCACGCGCCGCGGCACCGGGGCGCGCCGCGCGAGCGCCAGGTCCTCGCAGCGACAGTCGCGGCGCGCGGCCGCGGTGACGAGCGCGAGAGCAGCCCCGAACCGGCCCGTCATCTAAAAAAAGGGCGACCTCTACCAGCGCTAGCAGCCCCGAGCCGGATTTCCACTCCGATTCGTATGAGCTTTACCGCAGTAGTACAAGCTGGTACCTGATATGATACCTACGGTACCTACGGTAACGTATCTAGAGAGAGAAACCTACTAGCCCTTCCTACCCTAGATATGTATCCCTCACTCTCTAATATTTGAGTCTATACATCGAGTGTCAAAAGCACTACGGTGTAACAACAGTTCACTATAAAACACTCTCGTAGTCAGGTCTAGCCAGCCCTCGGCTGGTTAGCTAACACCCTGCTACTTTACATAACGCTGCGACATACTCTTGCTAGTATCCCCTTGTATTTATACCGTGACAAGCTCGTGCGTCTAAACGGGTCTTTGGACGTGTCTTTGGCAATCCCCTGAAGGTATGAGGTTATCCCCGGCTTCTAGTTCCCCATCATCGAAGCCCGCCCGGGCGGGCCGGGCCGTTAGTGGAGATCGTTACGATCCTGCTGCTTGAAGTTAGGTCGCCCCGCCCGTCGCGGCCGAGTCGCCGCCGGCGCGCGCCGTCTCGGCGCGCTTCCACTGCTTCGCCATCTCGAGGATCTTGAGGTTGACGGGCTTTCGCGCGTCGTCGGGGAAGACGAAGGCGTAGTACTCTTCCGACGCGTCGGGGTCGTCGGCGCGCGGGCGCTTGCGCTTGACCTTGCGCGGGAGCTTGGCCTCCACGGCGTCGAGGTGCGCCGGCGCGTCGCCGGCGCGCGCCGCGGCGGCCTCAAAGGCGCGCCACGCGTCGAGGAGCGCGACGCGGTCGTCGTCGGCGGCGTCGCGCAGCGCGTCGTGCGCTCGCTCGTAGACGCGCCGCGCGTTCGCGCGCCGCGGCGCCGCCTCGCCCGGCGCCGCGGCCTCGTACGACGCGTACGCCAGCCAGACCTTGACGTGGCGCGTGCGCTCGAGGAGCCGCTCGTAGAGCGCCGCGACGGCGTTTTCCCCCGCGCCGCCGGCGTCGGCGGCGTCGTCCTCCTCGGGGTGCGCCTCGAGGCGCGTCTCGAGGTCGACGTAGCTCTTCCACGCCGCCTCGGGCCGGTCGAGGTCGGGCCGCGCCACCGCGAGCTCGAGGACCGCGCGCGCGCGCGACGTCTCGCCGACGGCGCGCTCGAGGTCGGCGAGCGCGGTCCACGCGGCCGCGCGCGCCGGCGCCGCCTCGACCCACGCGCCGTAGACGCGGCGGCACCGGTCCACCTCGCCGAGGCGCCGTTCCAGGCTCGCGTAGCCGCGGTACAGCTTCGCCTTGGCGTGGCGCCGGCAGCGGCCGAGCGCCTCGCCCAGGAGCCGGCGCGCGGCGCCGAGGTCCTTCGCGCGGACCTCGAGGTCCGCCGCCGCGAGCCAGAGCTTGGCGAACGTGAACGCCGCGTGGGGGACGACGTCGAGCGCGGCCCGGAGCGCCGCGCGAGCCGCGGCGACGTCGCCCACGTCGACCTCCTCGAACGCGGCGCGGCCCAGCCACAGGTAGACGTAGCGCCGCCAGTACCGCTTCTCCGCCACCGGCGGCGCCTGGGCGCACGCGCGCGCGTACGCGGCGCGGCACCGCCCCGCGTCGCCGGTCGCGCGGAAGCGCGCCTCCTCGAGGCGGAGGAGGTCGAACCACGCGTCGTAGTCGCGCGGGTGGTCGCGCACGCGCGCCTCGTAGTCGCTCCGCCGCTGCTCGGCGACCTGCCGCTCGACGGCGTCGACGGCGCCGTGCTTCTTCTCGAAGGCGAGCAGGTCGGCGTGGACGTCCGCGTGCGCGTCGCGGTCGAGCGTCGCGCACGCGTGGACGAGGATGGCGCGCGCGCGGCCGTGCTCGCGCTGCCGCTCCTCGAAGCGCGCGAACGCGCGGTAGAGCGCGGCCTCCTCGCCGGCCTCGAACTCCCACTGCCCGAGCTCGCGGAGCGCGCGCTCGTAGGCGTCGCGCGCGAGCGTCGGCTGCTGCTGCCTCTCCTCCCACCGCGCGTACTTCAGGTACGACGGGAGGCGCGGGTGGCACGCGACGAAGCGCTCGAGCACGGCGCGCGCGCGCCGCGCGTCGCCGCGCCGCTCCTCGAACGCCGCGTACGCGTGCCACGCGCGGTCGTCGGGCTCCCACGCCATCCACCGCTCGAAGACGGCGCGGCACGCGGCGTGGTTCTCGACCATCTCCTCCATGAACGTGTACTTGTACCAGAACTGGTCGACGCGCGGCAGGATCGCCGTCGCGCGGTCCCAGACGTTGCGCGCGTGGTTCACGAACTTGTTCCGCATCTCCATCTCCGCGTACTTGAGCCAGAGCGACTGCGACCGGTGGTCGACGTCGAGCGCGCGCTCGAAGACGCTCCGCGCGCGCTCGAACGCCTCCTGCGCCTCCTCCCACTTGGCGTACTTGACGTAGTTGCCGAGGTGCACGCGGTTCATGCGGATCGCGTCCTCGAAGCCCTTGCGCTGCGTCATGCGGTACTCGCGCAGCTCGTCGGGGTCCGTGATCTGCGACCGCTGGCGCCGCGCGTGGCCCGACGCCGACCCGCCGCCGCGGTCGTGCGCCTCGCGCAGCAGCTGCTCCGCGGTGATCTGGATCGCCGCCGGCGCCCGGTTCTTGACGCCGAATTTCGCCGCCATGTGTTATTATTTGGCCGGCGCGGTTTGTTGGTTTTTTATAGAGGACCGCGAGCGAGCTGTGCCGCAACTGATGATATTATTTGTCCGGCCGGCGCGAGGCAGGACGCATCGCGAGGCAGAGGCGTAGGTACGGTACCTCTGCCTTGGTAGGAGGAGGGACCCTAGAAAGGTCTGGCTGGGCCGGATTCCTATAGACAGGAGGCGTCCTGGGCGCGGCTTTGATCTCTTCAAGTTTACAGCCCTGGGGCTGAGCTCCCGCAGCCTGGCGAGCCTGAGGCCGCCGCGCGCCGGCCCGGGCGCGCGTCACGCCGGTCCAAATCCTACTAAGCCTATCGTTTCAATAAAACCCGTTTCACCACCCGGGCGGGGGGGGGAAAGGCCCGGGTTCAACAAACTTTAAAGTTAAAAACCCAAGCCTCTTGACCCCAGAACTAGGTTGGCATTAACCGGTTAATAACCGGTAATTTACCTATTATTACTCCTCGGAGGGGATCTGGGGTAAATAACCCGGTCAATAACCCGGTACTTTAAACGCCGCCAAAAGCCGCCCTCTCCCCCGATGCCCTAGATGATAGACACTAGACTCAAAATCAATCATGACAATCAATGGGACAGGGAGCGGCGGCCAGTAAAGAGCTGCCCCTGCGTTCAATATGCCGAAGGCGGACGCCGCGTGGGACAAACATACGACGGCAGCGCACAAAGTGGTCGAAAAGGAGGGCGGCCTCACGGTAAAAATCCAGGGCTGGGAGTGCAATTATTGCGATGGCCAGTTCTGGAGCAGGGTCATTTATTTATTTATTTATTTATTTATTTATTTGCTTTGCTTAGAGCTAGGCCGCCTAGCTACCCGGCCGCCGCGGGGTCTGTGTGACCGAACGCCCGCCCCGCCCCCGCCCACGTACGCCGTCGCCCCGAGTGTTGGCTCGGAGGCGACGACGGCGAGGGGGGAGCAGGCCGGACGCCGGAATCTCAGTCCCGCGACGGGGGCGCATCGGGGGCCGCCGCGGGATAGCGACTCCCTACCCGGAGGGGACGCGTCCGGGCGCCACGCGCGTTCCGCCGCCGGCCTCCCGCCGCCGAAGCTCGGTATAGTTCACAATATAGAGTAGACACAGAAGCTCTACTCTATGAACTGAAAGAAAGAGAAAAACTAAACCATATCAAGGTCCAGGGGGAGTGCGAAGAATATACCCCCTAGTACTACACTAGGCCCCTTGAGCCCCTTCTTACTCTCCTCGCCTAGTCCCACCTTTACGTGGCGGTTTCCACATTGGCCCCATGTGCCGTGTACACGGGGGGTCACTTACGCCAAACTCACTCACACCGTTGCAGAGGGTCGGTATACCACCGCACCCTACTTATTTCCTGCAGCAGTTTACTGCCCAGGGACTGGTCGCCGACGGCGGATGGCAGCAGCCCTGGAAGCATCTTGAAAGATTGCTGTATGCTCCCTCATGTATGCATCGGGGCAATGTTCTTGAGTTGCGGCGCCGTGTCTGTCTCGGGTGGGCGTCCTGGTGGAACGCATCGCGCGCAATCGTCGTCCAAGGGGGATCTCAAGAAAAATCCGTTCTCCGACCGCAAAATGAGGCCACCGTGTGCTCTATCACCGCCGGCATTTTAGCTAAAATGAATAAAAATCACTGGCACACCTGCAAACAAGCTCGTGTCCTGTTGGGGATGGTCAACCAGGAAGCATTCAAATCCTGCGAATCCAACCAGAGATCCGCAACTGTGTGTGGAGCTGGATAGATACCTATGCTGTCGAGCGCCATGATGTCGAGGTCATATTGCTTCGAAACAAAATCAAAACAGGGTTTCTGGCAAAGCTCATAATAGCATTGCCAAGGACATGCATATGACATGCGGTTACGCGATGAATATTTTTGGGGATCCATCATCGCCGGCAACTCGGGGTTTCGCCTAGAATTTATTGACTGCACAACAGGGGCCAAATTCTGCAACACATCGGGTTCCAGAGGAATGAGGGCTGTGTTTGGTAGATATTTACATATGGAAAACACGTGTAACATCTGCGAATACCAATGTCCAGAGCCAGCCTCATGATCAAAGAAAATGTCGACAGTGAATCTTTTGGGACCCGAAAAGAGTTCAAGGAATTTCGAAATGCCGACATATTTTTGGTTTTTATGCCGGACACTCCAATTTTGAAGGACATACTTGTAGATAGAAATGAACCTGGCAAACGGATTGCGCACGTTTATGAAGGTGCTCCCGATGGTTGACAGTCGCTGTATGGTCGTGTTGCATGTGCAGTCAAGAAAACCATGCTGCTGTAGGTAACTCTCACATCCCGTCGGTATAACGGCTCCTCCAAAAAGCCGCTGCCCGTGACCGTGTGAATTGAACAGTACATCGCAGAAAGAAGGCAGCAAATATGACTTTTGAACGGTGGTCCCCGCCATTTTTTGTGCCGCCCTCATGTATGCAAAGTCATACTGCTCAGATATGCAGCAGCCGGAGGCAAATTGTCCATATCTGTCGATATGGTCATGTGACGAATTTAACGCGAGAGCGCTGCAAGATGCTCTCATCGGATGCGACGTGCCATTGGAAATTGTTGAATCAAGGTAGGCCCCGTCCATGCCGCTGCTGGCCAGCAGAAGGAGCACGCCAAGATAAAATTTGGCCAAATTGCTCTCAAACATCAGGGAAAAATGGTTTTGGCGGCGGCCGTGCTGATCCTCTCGCGTAAATATGATGACTCGGGGTGAGACAAAGACCTACTCACTCTAGAGACTCACAGCTGACCCCCCTCAGCACCCTCGCTCGGTTGCTGGTCGAGATGCCCACCCCTAGTAAGATAACTTGAACGGAACGAGGCTCGACGCCTGCCTTGCGATAAATAGGGCGAAATCCCCCCCCCATCCTATACCCTTCTATATACACTTACATCACCCTTCAACACGCCACGCGTAGTAACATCGTAAAATCAAAACCGTGACTGCAGCGATATTATCTTCGGTATGTGCTGGTGTCTAATGAGCTGGGTGCAGCAAGTGCACAATGCAGCTGTGGTAGCTAGGTCTCTCGGGTGTCAATGTGACACGGAGATGCCAACAGGAAGAACTCTCACTGAAACGGCGTGAGAGAGTGTGGGAACCCCCTCAACCCTGAGAAGACAGAGTTGGAATAAAGGAGAGATTAAGAGGGAGAAGGAAGTATCCTAAGATACAGGCCACTAGCCTCTGATATCTACTAGGACCTGAGAGGAGCTCTAGATAAAGGTGGCTACAGTATCATAGGGGTCGACTCACCATAAACGTATACCCAACAAGGAATCTAAGGAATGCTAGTAGGTTATTCGTGGGGCGCCCCACGCGGACTTATGGCGAGGTACCACGACGGTTTTGAGCTTCGGGGGTCCCCCCATGACGATTGAGCCCATGGTACCCTAGCGAAAAGACCTTCTGGTATTGCGGCGCTGGGGCAGCTTCACTGCTTTCGATGATCCATATTAGTCGTCTCTCCTCGAAGTCACATACCCAGTGGGTCATCGGGCGCCCTGTTTGCAGTCGTTCGGCTGTGTGCGTTTTTTGCTGGAGCTGGATCTACTTTCAGATGCATCTCGGAATGGCTGCACTGGGGCTGCGTTCGCCCCCCCCGGACCACTAGCATCGGAAGCTTCGCCCTCGCTAGCGAGTCTAATATGCAAATATTAAATAATTAAATTTATTCCACGTTCCCGCGCCCCCACACGCGCTCGGCATGGGGGAGGTGTCTTCAAGGAAAGGTGTATAAATAAATGATCCCCAAAATTCAGAATTCACCATAGTTGGTCGCCGAGACCTACTGTTTAAACGTAGCGGCCGAAGGACATATCCGCGCGGCTCCCGGAATGCACTGTACAGAGGGGCAACTTATAACGCCGGGCAAATAAATTATCCAAAAGAGTATCGGCAGTGTGCTATGATACTGTAGTTACCTTATCTAGAGCTCCTCTCAGGTTCTAGTAGATATCAGAGGCTACTAGTGGCCTGTATCTTAGGATACTTCCTTCTCCCTCTTAATCTCCTTTATTCCAATTCTGAGTGACTCATCCCACCTCGCCTCCACCATCCTCCTTTACCTTTGGGGCCCGGGCCGGGACCTCCCTGCCAGTGGCGTCGCCAAAGCCTGAGGCGCAAGAGTACTGCACCTAATACCGCCGGGCCGCCGGGCGGCACTAAAGTGAACTCATTTTAAAAGCGCACCGCGACCGTCACGGTGACCGCGACACCACTGTGACATGACACCGTGACGACACCTCTAAAGGCCTCCGTGGCGCCCGAGTCTGGGAGAGCCTCTTCTTCTTCTTCTTCGGCGGGAGTGAGAGGCCCCGGGCCCCGGATGAGAGGGTACACTAGCAAATTCTACTTCCGAGTCCAGCCCGCCCAGACCGCAAAACACCGCACGGAGAGCCCGCGGGCTAGTACAGGTAGACCTTGAGCAGGAACGCGAGGCCCGCGTTCAGCGCACAGGTCGCGCCGGCGAAGGCGAGGACCTTCTCGCGCGGGTGCGGCTCGACGGCGGGCCGCGCGGCCTTGAGCGCGAAGAGCGACTGCGCGGCGCACGCGGCGAGGACGGCGGGCCACGCGAGGTAGGGCAGCGCGCAGGCCGGCGCCGCGGCGAGGTACGGCACGAGCGAGTAGCCGACGACGCAGAGGCACGCGAGCGGTCGCTGGTGGACTTTCAGGCTGTAGTTCAGGAAGGCCCAGTTCGTCGCGGCGGCGAGCGCCACGTAGCCGTAGATCGTCGCGGCGGCGAACGTAACGGCCGAGAAGTCGAATTCGTAAATTACGCCCGCCTCGGCGCCGAGCAGGCCGCGGACGTGCGACGTGACGGCGACGGCGAAGACCAGCGTCGTCGCGACCCACCACGGTCCGTACGCGTCGGGCTTGCCGCGCAGCGTTGCGCCGAACGGCTCGTTGCAAAAGAAGAGTGCCGCGCGCAGCCGCGCCGCGACCTCGTCCGTGTCGACGTCGAAGTAGGGCCTGTAGTAGGCCACGCTCAGGCACGCGCAGTAGCCGGGCGCCGCGCCGCCGGCGTTTTGGCCGAGCAGCCCATCTTCGTCGTCGGGGCCTCCGTGGTCGTCCTCGTCACGCATCTCTCGTTGTTGTTCGTGCTGGTACTTTTTTTTTTAATAATTTTTTTCAGGCCCTCCGATTTGTACGGTACCGTAGGTAAGTAACCGCCTAGACTAGCCAGCCTAGCGCCAGATGTCTACTTCCGTTAGCAAGAATTTCACATGTGGCCGGAGTGGCCCTTGGGGCGTAGGGGAGTGGCCTTATCATAAGAAAAACAGATTGAATACTGCCCCTCGGCGACCGCCGCGGCGCGGGACTCGGATGCATAATATCGCTGAAGACCTAGCTACAACAGCTGCATTGTGCACTTGCTGCACCAAGCTCATTAGACACAAGCACATACCGAAGCTAATATCGCTGAAATATCTAGGGTAGGAAGGGCTAGTAGGTTTCTCTCTCTAGTACCATACCTACGGTACCGTAGGTACCTGCTATGATATGGCCACGTATCCTTGTATTTACGTCTATGATGCTCCGGGTATTAACCCCAGCAGCCTTTGGCAGTTATGGAGCTGGAATTTATATTCCTAAGCTGGGATTAGTTCCCTAGCATGTACGTCCTGTTCGACCTGTTGCGAATCTGTATGATTTGTTGACGAGTTAAATTGTCCTACCAATTTAGCTCAGGCACTGCCAAAGGGGCTTATGGTAATTCCCCTAAAGGTGGGGTTTTCCCCGGAACTTCTTGTTCGACCTTTGAATCCAATTGGTGGATCGTTGCAATCCCGCGGCGCCCGTGATGAGAGGGGTCAACAGCCCTCTGTTTGCAGAAGGAGCTTTAATAAGAGACCCAAGGGCTGTCCCGAACCTATGTAAGGCTGATCGTGGCGTTGATGGGGTTGGTGCCCGTTGTGGCAACGGCCTCTTTTCCACTTATAAATCTCCCAAATTTTTATCTTAGCTTCACTATCCTAGTCTCACTTATCTTGGTTAAATACCCGGATAGAGTAGGCCTAGTGAATACGGTACCGTACCGCAGTAGGTACCGTGCCATAATGACCTAATTTACCATGGGGCAGCCGTGACACTCTCGCAGCCACAAGGACGAATGACGCGCTCGTGCACCGCGCTGGCGAAGAACAGCGCGGCGCTGCGCGCGTCGCGCGCCGACGCGCGGCGTCTCGAGCTCCGCGTCGACGCCGGGCCGGGCGCCGCGCGCGAGGCGACCGCCGAGGAGCAGCTTGCGTTCGTTTCAGCCGTGCGCCGCGCGGCGCTCGCCGTCGAGGCGCTCTGCGCCGGTCGCGGGGACGACGGCGAAGCGCCCGCCGGCCGCCGCGCGGTACGCGTCGTCGCCGACGGATGGCTCGACTTGCTCGTCCCGGCGCTGCGCGCGCCGCCCGGACGGCTCCGGCCCGCGCAGGGCCACGCGGCGGCGGCGCTGCGCCGCGTCTGCTGCGCCGCCGCGGCGTCGCCGGCCGCTGTGCTCGCTATCGTTAGTTGCGGCGCCGTCGCCGCCTTGGCCGACTGCGCCATCCGCCGCGGCGAGGACGCGCCCGCGGCCGACGCCAAGGCCGACGCTGCCTGCGCGCTCGCCGCGCTCGCGCGCGACCCCGATGCCGCGTGCCGCGTGGCCGCCGAGCTGCTCGCCGCCGGAGCCCTCGCGATCGGCGCGAACGGCGCGGCGGACTGGACGCCGCGCGCGCGCGCGCCGCGGGGCGCCGCCGCGCGCGAAGCTTTTGCGGCGCTCCTCGGCGCCGTCGGCCGCGCAAATGGCAGCTCCTGGCGCGCGCCCCTCTTCGCCCTCGCCGCCGCGGACGCCGCGCGCGGCGACGCCGCCGCGCCCGCGGCAGCCATCGTCGCCCTCTGCGACGCCGCAGATAGCGCTCTTGCGACGGGTCCGCGCGCATCTGGCCTCGCCGACGACGACGGCGCCGCGGCCGTCGTCGCGCCGCTCGTTGTGGCCGGGGCCGTCGACGCGCTCGTCCGAGCGCTGGCGGACCCGCGGACGGCGGCGCCAGTGCGCGCGCGCGTCGAGGCGTCGCTGGCCGCTATCGCGCCCCGGCTCGACGTGGCACGACCTGTCGTTGTCGACGCACTGCGGGTCACCGCGGCCAGCACCGCGGCCGCCGCGCGCGACGCCGTCGCAGAGGCCGCGCGCGGTGAAGCGCAGCTCTGGGCGACGTTCGCCGCCGCGATCCAGACCAAGCTGATCGCCAATCGGAGCGGCGGCGACGGCGACGCTGCGAGCGTCACCGACGTCGGCACGACGAGGGCCGCCGACGTCGACGAACGGGCCGTCCGCAGCGGGCCGGACCATGTCCGCGGAGAAGCGCAGGACGACCAAAAGCACAAAGAAGGAAAGAATAAGCCTTTCGCGCGGCCGCCGCAGATGGCGCATTCGCCATCCGACGGCGACGCCGCGTCGCCGTTGCCCCTTCCGGCCGGGGCCGCCTCCGCGGCGCCGGCGCGCGTGAACCCAAAGCTGAAGGCACCCGGCGCGCGGGCGCCGAGCGACGCGTACCGCGACCAACCCGCGCGTTGCGCGCCGGCACCGTTCGGCTCGCTTGTCGGCGACTACGGCGCGGTCCCGGCGTACGCGGCGGCCCCCTCGCCACCGATGCGCGAGAACAACGCCGAATCCGAGCCTCGCGCGACCTCGCCGCCCGACGACACGTCCGCGCGCGAGAGCCCTTCGCTGGGACCACGGCTCGCACTCGGATCCCTCCGCGGCCGCGCGCCGCGCGTCGTCGTCGACACCGTCGCCCTTCGCGGGCCTGCCGTACGAACGGCCTCGTCGCGCCCCTGACGTCGCTCGACCTCGCCGGGCGCGCCTCGTTGCCATGACCTGCGCGCCCACCGTCCTGTGTACATCTTCGGGCTCGGCGACGCCACGGCAGCCTCGCTACGAACTCGCCCGACGTTATATGCGCCTCGGCGTTTGATTTTGATTTGCCATGCGCCGCGCGTACAACACTTGTAATTATTACTATTAGTTTAGTGCACAGGTTATTTGGCCATGGTCATGTAAAAAAGAATACTACCAGTAGGACCTAGGTTGCCATTTACCTGAGGGGTTATTTACCCCTGGCGCCGCCCGGGGTTAATAACCCGGGTAATTACCGGTCAGTACGGGAGATTTACCTCAGCCTGAGGATCTTATAGAGGGGTAGGGGAGGGGGCCTCACGGGCCACTGGCGCGGGCCTGGGCCGCGCCGGGCCACATGACTTGGTACTTGCCTTGGCGCACCTGTACGTATCCAAAAAGCCCAACGGGCTGCTTGCGCCCATCCGCTCGTCCGGAGGTGTCTTTCTCTAATCTCACTAGACGGGTTTAGTCGAAAACCCGTCGGGTTATTGAGCGGGTTATTCACCCCGGATCCCCTTCGAGGGGTAATAATAGGTAAATAACCGGTTATTAACCGGTTAATGGCAACCTAGAGCCTGAGTAGGACGTGGTACGCCTACGTCGCCTAGGAGCACGGCAGTGCTGCGAATAATGCAAGACCAAAGCCTGAGGAGTACGCACCTTTGGGAGTACGGCGGTTGAGATAGTCTGCCGAGGAGCTACCTTAAAATACACTGAGTAGTTTTGGTTTTACGGTGTTTATTACGCGTTGCGTGTTGTGTGTGACTCGGATGTAAGTGTATATAGAAGGGTATAGGATGATAGGGGGGGTGTTTCGCCCTCAGGCTATTTATCGCACTCCGAGTCCCCCTTTTGATAAAAGTACATCGCGAGTGCGTGTCAAGATCGACGGCCTCCGGCTCGTCGGCGGCAACCCGGACTTCACCAACGCGCCCGGGCGGCGACGACGACGCACGCTTCTACGACCGGCAGCAAGCTTACGTACACGCTCGCGGGGGATAGCTCCCCCGTCACTCTATAGAGCTCTAGGCGCCCCGAAACCCGAATTGACTCTACTACGAGGTGGGCCTCTCTCTCTCTCTCCGCTGGTCGCTGTAAATGTCGGCGAAACCGCTCGATTGCGCCAACCCGGTGTGCGGCTCGAAGCTTGACCTGTTCAGCAAAGCGCTGCGCGCGTCGTCCTCGTCTGCGTCCGCGGCGGAGGAGGCTCCGCGCGCGTGTCCCGTGGACCGCGACGAGCTCGGCCGCGCAACGTGGGCGCTGCTGCACACCACGGCCGCTTACTTCCCCGAGACGCCGAGCGCCGCGGATCGGGCCGGCGCGGCGGACCTCGTGCGCGGCCTCGCGGCGTCGTACCCGTGCGAGCACTGCCGCGCGGACTTCCGCGTCGCAGTCGCCGCCGCGCCGCCCGACCTCAGCTCGCGCGCCGCGTTCGCCGCGTGGGCCTGTCGCCAGTCGGCGCGCCGGCGTCCGCCGCCCCCCTTGACGTCACGCCGCAACCCCGTGCGCAGACACAACGTCGTCAACGCGAAGCTCGGCAAAGTGATCTTCGACTGCGACGCCGCATCGTTGGACCGACGGTGGCGCGTCGGCGATCCGGGCTGCTGGCCCGCGGGCGATGCGACCGCCGCGGAGAGCCTCGGCCGCGATTGAGGACGCAGATGAAGAGGTGGAACATTGTGGGCTGTAGCTCCATGCTATCGCGCGACGCGAGTCGAAGACTCGGCCGGGCTCGTGGCAATGCCAAACCGAAGCGTTGAATCTGAGCAGAGCTTCAATACGATACTATCGGAGTGAAGGCGACCGGGCTGGGAACGTTGGCCCGGGTAGACGTATCCTAAGGACGCTCGGAGCCTCCGACATTGTTTACTAGGGAGGTATCTTGGCCTGCCAGTGCCATGTTTTGAATTTTGCCCCGAAGCTCAGAGGGGAGATCAAGGTCGATTTGACTTTTGAAACAAAATCCCGAGTCGGAAATCGTTTGTTCAGAAATTGAACCCCAGGCGGTTTGTGATGGAGTGCCAAAAGCATTGTGCACCGCGCCACGAAACGCGACTGGCGCGACGTTCGCGTTCCACTACGAGCTCGCAGAATTGTCAGATCCTAACATAGCCGGTTTAATCGGGCCCAGTGCCCGGCCTCAGGCTCGTAAACCAGCTTAATTCGAGCAATACGGCCGGGATCTTGATTCGGCGCCCCATGGTTAGGCGAACTCGAAGAATCCTCCGGGTCGGCAGCGTACTATGTAAACACTGTTAAAACACAACAGGCCTTACCCAACGCCACCCTGCGCCTGGTCGGGACAGGTCCGCCTGAGCGCGGCCGCCGCGGCCGGCGAGCGGCACGCGCCGACGTCGAGCGCCGAGACGAGCTCCTCCAGGAACCTGGGCCGCGCGCCGCGTGGGGGCGCGCGGACGTGCTCGCAGGCGTCGAAGATGAGCGTGATCGCGCGGCGCTCCTCCTTGTGGACGACGCGGACCCGGGACGCGTCGGCGACGTCCGCGTACGAGCACTTGTACCCCCTAAAATTCCAGGCGGCGTTGAGGACGTGCGGCCGCGACCCGCGCCAGCGCCGCCAGTAGTAGGTCTGAAGCAGGTCGCCCTCGCAGACGTACTGGTCGGGGTCGAGGCCTGCGTCGGTCGGCGCTCGTTCGCGAGCCGAGGCGCCCTACCCCGTTGCCCGTAGACATTCGGCTCGGGTCGAAACTCGCGAAGTCCCCGGTCGCGTAGAGGCGCCAGAGGTCGCGCGCGACGGTCGCGTCGGGCTCGTAGACGACGACGCCCGTGTTCCAGTAGGCGCGCGCCTTGGGCACGGGCTCGCCGTCGATTTCTATGCCCGGGTCCCAGCGGTGCCACGGGATGTTCGGCGGGCGGCACGCGTCCCGGAGGTAGAACGCGCTCGGCGGTTCGATCTCGAGCAGCGCCGACGCGTTCCGCACGTAGATGGCATCAGCATCCACAAATGCGACGCGCGGCGCACCTTTTACGACCCTGGGGTCCCAGGCGTGTAGCTTGTGGTACGTGTAGAGCCGCGCCGGTTCCTTCGACGCCGCCAGGGCCGGCGGCCGCCGCCGCCACACGTCGCCGCTCGCGTTCCAGGGCGGCAGACCTGGTGATTCGACGGTCTCCGCGCCCGCGCGCTCGATCGCCGCGACCTACGGAAGTACGTGTCACACTGTTAATTGCTCTCCACAAAAGAAGCCGACCTGGTGCGCGGCGAGGCCCGACACGAGCACGAGAGGCGGGTCGCGCGGCGCCGTCGTCAGGCTCAGCGAGCACGCATGCAGCGCGCAGCGCCGCGCCAGCGCCTCGCGCTCCTTCGGCGCCAGCGACGGCGCCGCGATGCACATGGACGCGAAGCGCGGGCGAGGCGACGATCCAGCACGACCCCCGACCCCCCACGCCGCGAACGCCACGAGACGCCGCAGCATGGCGACGGGCAGCCCTTTTGGCTTATTTTTTTACCGGTACCGTAGGTACTGGTACCGTACCTACGGTATTCACCTCTGAGTCTTTGAAAATATTAAATGTTCTAAGGTAGTTCTGATTTGCCTTCGACACATCATAGAGTTTCGCTAATCTCGGAACATAGCTATTTTCAGTTGGCTTGAGAGAGATAAGGTGCTTGCACACTTCAGGGTTCCTAGCTCACCAGCCGATGCGATGCATAGGGAAATAGAGTGTGTAGCTCCGGACTTCCCCGGCAGCGTAGTGTAGTCGTCTAACGAAATAGTTTCTCCCATGTTTGATGGGGTTTGTGACGGGGAATTACGTCCGTCAATTTAAGGTGACTCAGGATGATAATAGTTAGGAGTGAGAGGCGACTTCCCCCTACTAAGGGGATATCGGAGTACCCTAGGATGGGAAGTAGCCTAGGCGGGTAATACAAGTACGGGTTGTGCTTGGATACGTCTCAGTTGAACCTTGGGATCCTACTAGACGTGTATTTCCATTGCAGCCGAGGGCTCAGGCTGGGCCAACCTAACTACGAGAGTGTTTTATAGTAAATTGTTGTTACACCGTAGCGTCAAAGACACTCGCTGTATAGACTCCAAATTTAGAGAGTGGGAGATACAAATCTAGGGTAGGAAGGGCTACTAGTAGTACTAGTAGTAGGTTTCTCTCTCTCTAGTACCTACGGTACGGTACCGTAGGTACCACGGTACCGTATCAGCGTGGGCAGCGAAGTCTGGTTCGGATCTTCCGAAGTCTTGGTTAGAAATAAAGGAAAAGACAGAACATCTCTCCTTTAGGCTAGCGGCGTGTAAGGCACTAGCAAGGCCAGGGGGTAGCTCTATAGCTAATACGCTGTGGACGCTACGCAGTTAAAATCCCTACAGCTACGCGTTTTGGCCATGCGCCGGCGAAGCCTCTGTGCCTGGCTGCTCGGCGCCGCGCGCCCAGCGAGACCTCTGGCACCGTCGCGGCGGCCGCCGGCGGCCGCCGCCTGGGCGCCAGACCCCGGCGACCTGATCCTCGAGGCGGAGGACGCGGCGGTCTGGGCCGAGGAGCGGCGCGAGTACGCGGCGTGCTTCGCCGCGGACGCGCCCGAGGCGGCGCCCGCGGGGCTGCGCGGCGTCTACCGGCGGAGCTTCACGGCCCAGGCGACGGCCGCAGACGGCGCGACCAGCGTGCGCTACCTGCACGCGTTCGACGCGGCGTACCCGCCGCTCTCGGCGCTCGACGCGCAGGGGCGTCGGAACGCGACCGACGACGCCACGCTGCGGCCGATCCGCGACCTGCTCGACGCGACGTGCTTCCTGCACGAGCGCGGCCTGCCGCACCTCGGCCTCAACGGCGAGTGCGTCCGCGTCGGCTCCGACGGCGGCGGCGGCGGCGCGCCGCGGCTCAAGGTCGTCGGCGCGGGCGCAGGCCCGAAGCTCGTCGCGACGCGGCGGCCGTTCAGCCTGCCCGAGACGTGGGCGTTCAACGCCCCCGAGACGCTCGGCGCCGCGCTCGTCCAGAGCAACCTGAAGGCGCTCCTCCGCATGGACGCGTGGTCCGTCGGCGTCTGCTGCGCGATGCTCCTGCGGCGCGAGCGCGCGTCGCCGTTCGCCGCCGCGGCGAACTGGCGCGCGGGCCTCTTCTCCGACCGCGACGCCGTCCGCGCGCGGGTCGACGACGTCTTCGCCGACTTTAGCTCGTTCTTGACGGAGACGAACGCGAGGAGCGACGGGCTGCTGTTCCGCCACGGCTGGCTCGTCGAGGTGCTCGTGGGGCTCCTGCGGCGCGACCCCGGCGACCGCCTCGACGTGCGCCGCGCCGCGCGCGTCGCGCGGCGCGCGGCGCCGCCCGCGGCGGCGACGAGGCCGGCGCCGGCGCCGGCACTCCCGCCGCCGAACGAGCTCGGCCGCTTCGGCGCGGCGGCCGCGGCGCCCGCCGGCGACGCGCGCGCGGCGGGCGAGCCGTTCCGGTCGCTCGAGGCCATGGTCAACATCGCGGAGAACGGCCGCTGCCGCTGCGTCGTCGAGGCGCGCGGCGAGGGCGGCGCGTGGGGCTCCGGCGTGCCCTACGGCGAGGTCCTCGGCTTCCGCAACCGCGCCGACGGCGACCGCTGGGACGTCTTCCTGCCCGGCCTCGCGCGCGCGGACGCGGACGCGGCGCTCGACGCCGGCGCGGAGCCGCGGCCGCTCGCCGTCGCGCGCGTCCTCGGCGTTGTCCTCATCAAGGGCGGCAACCACAAGCTCGCCGTCGAGGTCGACGCCTTCGCCGTCGACGAGGCCCGCGTCCTCGCCGACGTCCGGCGGTTCGTCGACGCGTACGTCGCGACGCACCCGACGTCGGCGAACCGCGTGCGGTTCCTCGAGTACGACTCGCTCTAGGAGAGCTCCTAAATGATTTTACCTCGCCGTCGGCCGCTCCCAGGCCGTTTGCCGCGTCGCGGCGTGGTAGAAGTACCTGCGCCCCGACACTTCGTCCGTGGCCTCGGCCCAGCCCGGGACCGACCCGGCGGCGGCGGCGGCGTCGGCGGCGTCGAGCGCGGCGTTCGCGGCGTCGCAGGCCGCGTCGGCGACGACCGCGGGCTTCGCGGCCGACGTCTCGCCCGTCGCCTCGTTCCACCAGTAGGTCCGGGAGGGCTCGCCCGGGACGGGCACCGCCGTCCACGCCCGGGCCGCGTCCGCGTACTGGGCGTCCGTGTCTGGGTACGCGGCGCCGGCGTCCTCCGACTTGGCGCGCTTCGGCGGCGGCGCGGCGTAGTCCAGGGGCGCGTCGGCCACGACCTCCCCGCCATCCACGGCGGCGCCCTTCGCTTTCAGCATCTCGACCAACGCGTCGGCGTCGGCGCGCGCGGCCGCGTCGTGCGCGACCGGGTTCGGGTCGTCGTGCGCCCAGCGCACGTTCAGGTTTTCGCCGTGGTCCAAATGATTATTGGCCATGGCCATGAAGGCGAATTCGGCGTGCGCGCGGTAGCGGTAGCGCACGAAGGCGATCGAGAGGCGGCTGATCAGGTTGATATTTTCCACTTCGCCCCACTCGCCGAAGTTCCGCCAGAGCGCTTCTTCGAGCGCCATCGGGTCGGCGTACTCGGCTTTGAGCAGCGACCCGACGTAGAGCGTCCTGCACGGCTTCATGAGCGCGCCGACGCCCGTCATGTCGTCCCTGAAATCCCGGTGCCGCTCGCGCCCGAAGACGTCGCGCTGCTCGTCCCGGGCGAGCCGGTCCAGGTCTTTCCGGACCGGGATCCTGTGGAAGTAGCGGCAGTTCGACCCGTGGCCGCACGACCCGCGCGCGAAGAAGAGGCAGAAGGCGGCGGCGCCGCGCGCGCCGTCCGCCTTAGTCCGGCCCGCGTCCGTGGCCAAGACGCACCGCGTCTCGGCCGGCTCCCGCGTCTTGTCGCCCCAGTGCTCCCCCAGGTACTTGCCCCACCAGAGGTTGTACTCGTAGGCGCCCTCGAGCACCGTGTTCTTCGACGCGACGTAGTCGACCTGCTGCCGCGCCGGGCGTTTCAAATATTCGACGTCGTTCGCCTCGTAGCCCGCCGCCGCCTTGGAGCCCGCGGCGCCGCGCCCGAACCAGCCGCTCGCGTGCGGGGTCGGGCCCATCTCCAGGGGCCGGTCCCAGCGCGTCTCGCCCGTCGCGCCGTTGGCGTAGTAGAGCTGCTTCGAGGCGTCGTCGAAGACCTCCTTCCACTCGCCGTGCACGGGGACGTTCGCGTCGCCGCCGCCGCCGCCGTCGCGCGACGCGGGCGCGGCGCCGCCGCTCACGACGCCGCCGCCGCCGGCGGGCTTGCGCGCGCGGCAGCGCAGGCACCGCGGCTTGCTCGCGTAGTTCTCCGTGTGGCACTCGCCGCACGTCCAATTTTTTTCGAAGACGGTGTAGCTGGCGCCCAGCGCGCCCACCACGCCCACCGGCATCATCTTGCGCGCGGGGCCCGCCGCCTGCCACGACTGGCCGGCGCTCACGCTCGTGCCCGGCACGAAGCTCTGCGGGGTCTCGAGTGTCTTCGCCTCCTCGAGGCGCTTCGCCGTCGGCGGCAGGGGCACGACGGTGCCCTTGTCCGGCATGGCTTTGCTTTTGGTCTTGTGACGCGCTACTAAAGGGATTTTGGTACCCCAGCTTGTTGTACCCGCTTAATAAAGTGCGGCTTTGTACGGTACCGTAGGTATGGTACCTGCTTGCTAGTGTCTTACGCCGCTAGCCACGACCAGGAAAAATTGATCATAAAAGCCGTGCGCTACCGCTCCTACTCGCAACTCCCCGTTGAAGGCGTTGCACATTGAGCGGCTGTCGTGAAGGAGGTTGCTTCCCAACAACCTATCAGCACGAGAGGTGGTGATTGAAAAGGCAATGAGCGCCGCCGAAGTGCGCCGGGAAGACCAGGTGCTTATCAACGAATTCGGCCGCCTCAACGCCCACGCGCGGGAGCTGCGGGAGGAACGGGCGCTGCTGCAGAAGCGCCTCGAGGAAGTCGACGACGCGACGACGGAGCTCGCCATGGGCGACGGCGACGACGTCTGCATCCCGCGTCGCGCGGCGGCCCCGGCGACACGACGGCGCGCGCGCGCAGGTCCAGCTCATGCTCGGCGGCGAGGCGTTCGTCGACGTCTCCGAGGACGTCGCGACGGCGCACTGCGAGGCGGAACAGGCGGCCGTCCAGGCCGAGCTCGACGCGCTCGACGAGCGCGTCGGTGCCATGGAGGCGCGTCAGAAGGAGCTCAAGGGCGTGCTCTACGGGCGCTTCGGGTCGCAGATCAACCTGGAGGAGTAATTTTTTAAATAATTATAAAATTTGCGATAGTATCAGTATCGTCTTGACGTCTCTTTTTAAGCGCAGGCTGGGTATCCTGGCCGCGCAGGGAGGAGGCCTCTAGAGGCTTGGTGTATGTCCTTTTCCTTTCCACCATCGCGCAAAGGCTACTAGAACTAGAACTTGAAGTAAATAATAACCGTGACATATACTAGTAGATAACTTGAAATCAGAAATCGAGGACGGAGGACACAGTGGTCCACATCACAGCGCAGGGTGGCGATCGAGAAGAAGAGCTGCCGTTCTGGTGTTAAAAGTCAAAATAAATATACTCCTCGGCCCAGGTGGGAGGGCTCTCTAGGGCTTAATAAGCCAGTGAGGACGGCCCGGGGCCGGCCCGGGACTCGGAGGACATGCTAGTTCATCTAGCTAGTAGATACATAGGCCTAGGCGGATGGCTCTTGAAAACAGACTTTCCGGCTACCCCCCGCCCGAATAGTAAAGTCCGACCTCCTTTATTTCTCTGCTACCGAGCGGCCAGACCGAACGCCCGCCGGAGCCGGTCCTCGGCGTACTTCGCGCCGCCCTTGGCCTCGGGCACGTGCGGCGCGACCGCGCCGACGAACTCAAAGGCCGGGTCGAGGGCCTCGCCGACGCCCTGCATCTGCGACAGGGCGCGGCTCACGAACGCGAGCGTCGCGGGCAGCCGAAAATCGGCCGCGGCGCCGTCCGCCGCAGGGGGCGGCCCGGCGGCGGCGGTCGCCCCCCGCCGCGCCGCCCCCTTGCCCGTCGCGACGCGGCCGGCTCTGAAGTTGTCGGCGACGGTCGCGACGATGGCCTCTCGGTCGTAGCCCTCCTTGAGCACGCCCATCGTGGAGAAGGCGTCGACGCACAGCTCCGCGTCCTCGTCGAGGAGCGCCTCGAGCAGCATCAACGCGCCGGCGCGCTCGTTTTCGTCGAGCCGCGCGGCCTGCCCGAAGTCGTAGACGATGAGCCGGCCCTTCGGGATCGCCGCGTCCGCGGCGAGGTTGCCCGCGTGCGGGTCCGTGTTGAAGAAGCCGTGCCTGCAGAACTGGAGCAGGTAGCACCTCGCCAGGTTCCGGGCGAGCGACTTGGCGTCGAGCGACGGGTCCGCCTCGATGGCGGCGACGTCCTTGAGCGAGACGCCGGGCACGTACGCCATCGTGAGCACGTGCTCCGTGCTGAGGTCGTCGAAGATTTCGGGCGTCGTCACCCACGGCGCGTCCCGGAAGTTCTCGGCGAACTCGCGCGCGTGCGCGGCCTCGCAGCGGTAGTCGATTTCGCGGTAGAGCAGATCCGCGGCGTCGTCGAAGATCGCGCCCCAGGCCTGGTCGACGCCGACGGAGACCTTGAAGCGGTCGAGCGCTTTGAAAATCGTACGGAGCAGCGCCACGTCCTTGTCGTAGATCGCCTTCAGGTTCGGGCGCTGGACCTTCACGGCGACGCGCCTCCCGTCGCGGAGCGTCGCGAGGTGCACCTGCCCGAGGCTCGCCGCCGCGACGGGCGCCCCGTCGACCGCCTCGAATCGTTCTTCGAACCGCCTTCCCAAGCGCCGCCGCAGCTCCGCCTCGCCGCCCGGGAACGCCGGCACCTGGTCCTGGAGCCGCTGGAGCGGCGGCGCCCACTCCGTGTCCACGAGTTCCCGCCGGCACGACGCGATCTGGCCGAGCTTGACGTACGTCGGGCCGAGCTCCACGAGCAGGTCGGCGACGCGCCGCGCCGCGCGGCGGCGGACGCGCGCCGCGGCGTCGCCCTTTGCGCGCCGCGCGAGCCGCCGCGCGCGCCACTCCGCGGCGGCCGCGCGGCACGCGCCGACGCCGAGGCGCGCGCCGCGGAGGACTGGCTGCCGCGCGTAGAACTCCCACCGCGACGTGTCCACCGCGCCACTCCGCCAGGCCGCGGCGAGGCGCGACAACCAGATGCACGCGCACACCAGGCGGCGGCGCATTTTGGCAGTCTCACGGGCGAATGTTGGCCCTCGACGCGCGCTAGCGCATGTAAGACACTAGCAAGGCGGTCCTGTTGCTATGAGGCTCGTACCACTCAGTGTACATGGGTTCGGGGTGAGGTTAAACAGGCCCCGGCCAAGTAATCATGCCAGTGATTATCACATGCCAGTGACACCGACTCGGAGATTATAAATAAATCATGGGATCTTCTATTTACTAGCCCGGGCCTGAGTGAAATAAATGAACTGCGGTGACCCGTACCGTTAACGGTACGGGTCACACAGGCCCTAGTGAGTTTTGCGCCACTAGCATTTAAGCTGTTTTTCGCCGCTTGTCAGAACGCTGTTCTTCGCCGCTCGTCCTTTCCGTCCCTGTAAAAGCGTTTCTCTCGCTCCCCGCGTTCCGATGAGCACCTTTTCAAAACCATCCGAGCCCACCTTGCCGCGAAACTGCCGCCGACACTAGGACCGTTTCGGACCCGCTCTAACCCGACTCTCGCCCAACCCTAACCCTAACCCTAGTCTCATCCTAACCCTAACCCTTACTCGGACCGAATCCTAACCTCAACCTAAGCGTTGTTCGGGACGCACGCACTGCAAATTAAGTCTGCAATACCCGACGCCGCCGCATGAGCCGACTTGCACCCAGGACTTCGGCCGGCCACAGTCCGCATTCAAACAACGGTCGCCCGGCGACTTCCTAATAAATAAATAAATAAATAATAAATAAATATTTATTGGGGGGGGGGGGGTTACCCCACTACCACTACCCCCAACCACCACTCCTGGGGAGCTTCTACAAACCTCGGCATGCTGCGGGTTGGCCTTCCATCGCCATCCTCCTGGTAAGAGAGCGATATATAGCTCGGTATCCACTAGTGCAATAATTAATCAACGCGCGCTCTCGGCCCAAGAGAGCGCTACCACCCTAACACCCGAGACGCCCCAGCCCGCCAGCGGAGCACGAAACGATGCCGCCGCGGCGCTACCACAAGTCCTGGGCTGCCTCCCTACTCGCCCTCGTAATCGTGGCTGCCCCCTCCCGGCTGCTGCGAACGACCACTGGCGCGACCACGACGCCTGCGGCAGCGCAAAGCAAAGAAAAAATCAAGCCGACGACGCGCAACTACAGAACGGACGGCGGCTGGCGGCCGTCGGCGGGGGGCGCTGCTGGTGCTGTCGCATTCGGCGCCTTTTTGTCCTGCTCGGCGCTGCCGACGCACGGCAGCTCCGCGGCGCGCGTGCGGGTCCTCCGCGCGCTGCTGGCCTTTTCGCCGCACCTCGCGGCCGCTCGGCCCTTCGGACCGGCGAATGCGTCCATGACGCGGCGCAAGCTCGGCTACGTCATGACCGACAGCAACATAAAAATGGCCGTTACCGCCTGGTTCGACGACGCGGCGGCAGCAGAGGCGACGTACGGCCACATCTCGACGTGGGCGACTGGCGGGGTGACGGACATGAAGGAGTTATTTTGCGCGCACTCGTGGTGCGACTACTACAACTCGGCCGCGGAGTCCTTTAACGAGGACATTGGCGCGTGGGACACCTCGGGCGTAACGAGCATGGAGAACATGTTCTTTTACGCGTCGGCCTTCGACCAGGACATCGGCGCATGGGACACCTCTAACGTTACGACGATGTTAAGGATGTTCACCGCTGCCTCGTCCTTCGACCAGGACCTCGGCTGGTGCGTGGACGACGGCGTGGAAATGCTGGACATGTTCTTTAACACCCCGTGCGAGTCTTTTTCGTCATTGTCGTGCGGCGTCACGAAAGTGGAGGGCGGTTGTGCGCCGACACGACAGCCGACGCCTGGCCCGACGCCGCGCCCGACAGGCTACGCCATGGACCGCTTCAACATCAGAACGGCAGTCGCAGCGTGGCTCGCGGACGCGACGGCCGCCGAGGCGACGTACGGCCATATTTCGACGTGGGAGACCTCAGGGTTGACGGACATGTCGTATTTGTTTTGCGGCTCGTCTTACTACTCTTCTAGAGGATGCAACTCGGCCGCTGCGTCCTTCAACGAGGACATCAGTGAGTGGGACACCTCTGGCGTCACGACGATGTATTCCATGTTCAGCGACGCCTCGTCTTTTAATCAAGACATCGGTGCGTGGGACACCTCGGGCGTCAGATCCATGGCCTACATGTTCCAAAGCGCCTCGGCCTTCGACCAGGACATCGGCGCGTGGGACACCTCCGGCGTGACGTCGATGAGCTCCATGTTCGACCGCGCCTCGGCCTTCGACCAGGACATCGGCGCGTGGGACACCTCGGGCGTCAGATCCATGACCTCCATGTTCGACCGCGCCTCGGCCTTCGACCAGGACATCGGCGCGTGGGACACCTCCGGCGTGACGTCGATGAGCTCCATGTTCTACTCTGCCTCGGCCTTCAACCAGGACATCGGCGCGTGGGACACCTCGGGCGTCAGATCCATGGCCTACATGTTCCAAAGCGCCTCGGCCTTCGACCAGGACCTCGGCTGGTGTGTGGACGACGATGTGGACCTCCTCGGCGCGTTCAACGGCGGCGTCCTCTGCGAGTCGACGTCGTGCGGCGTCGGCAACAGGGCTTTACTACGGTGCGGTGGCTCGATGGGTGACAGTAGCATTCGAACCGCCGTCACCGCGTGGCTCACGGACGCGACGGCCGCCGAGGCGGCGTACGGCCACATCTCGACGTGGGCGACTGGCGGGGTGACGGACATGTCGTGGTTGTTTTGCGCGAACTCGTGGTGCGACTACTACAACTCGGCCGCGGCGTCCTTTAACGAGGACATCAGCGCATGGGACACCTCGGGCGTAACGAGCATGGAATTCATGTTCAGCTACGCCTCGGCCTTCGACCAGGACATCGGCGCATGGGACACCTCTGGCGTCAGATCCATGTATTCCATGTTCAGCTACGCCTCGGCCTTCGACCAGGACATCGGCGCGTGGGACACCTCCAGCGTCACGTCGATGTACCAGATGTTCTACTACGCCTCGGCCTTCGACCAGGACCTCGGCTGGTGCGTGGACGACGGCGTGGAAATGCTGGACATGTTCTTTAACACCCCGTGCGAGTCGACGTATTGCGGCGTGAAGTGGGGCGACTGTGAATTCCCGCCCTCGGGCAACGTCATGGTCAACTGGAAAATTAGATGGGCCATCAATGCGTGGTTCGACAACGCGACGGCAGCCGAGGCGACCTACGGGCACATCTCGACGTGGGAGACTGGGGGCGTGACGGACATGAAATCGTTGTTCTCACAAAAATCATCATTCAATGAGGACCTCGGCGCGTGGGACACCTCGGGCGTCACGACGATGGAGTTCATGTTCAGCTACGCCTCGGCCTTCGACCAGGACATCAGCGCATGGGACACCTCGGGCGTCAGATCCATGTATTCCATGTTCAACCGCGCCTCGGCCTTCGACCAGGACATCGGCGCGTGGGACACCTCCGGCGTCACTACGATGGCCTTCATGTTCTACTATGCCTCGGCCTTTAACCAGGACATCGGCGCGTGGGACACCTCGGGCGTCACAAGGATGTACTACATGTTCTACTATGCCTCGGCCTTCGACCAGGACCTCGGTTGGTGCCTGGACGACGGCGTGGACCTGGACAACGCGTTCTACATAACCCCGTGCGCGTCGACGTCGTGCGGCGTCCTGCAGGGCGACGCCTGCGCGCCGACTGCGCGCCCAACGCCGAATCCCACTTCAAGCCCGACGCCGCAACCGACGTTGACGCCGACGCCGCGGCCGACGCCCGCGCCCAGCAAGCGCCCGACGCCGCAACCGACGTCGACGCCGACGCCGCGGCCGACGCCCGCGCCCAGCAAGCGCCCGACGCCGCAACCGACATCGACGCCGACGACGCCCGCGCCCAGCAAGACAGGCTACGCCATGGACCGCTTCAACATCAGAACGGCAGTCGCCGCGTGGCTCGCAAACGCGACGGCCGCCGAGGCGACGTACGGCCATATTTCGACGTGGGAGACCTCAGGGTTGACGGACATGTCGTATTTGTTTTGCGGCTCGTCTTACTACTCTTCTAGAGGATGCAACTCGGCCGCTGCGTCCTTCAACGAGGACATCAGTGAGTGGGACACCTCTGGCGTCACAACGATGGACTTCATGTTCAGCGACGCCTCGTCTTTTAATCAAGACATCGGTGCGTGGGACACCTCGGGCGTCAGATCCATGTATTCCATGTTCGACCGCGCCTCTGCCTTCGACCAGGACATCGGCGCGTGGGACACCTCCGGCGTCACTACGATGGCCTTCATGTTCTACTATGCCTCGGCCTTCGACCAGGACATCAGCGCATGGGACACCTCGGGCGTCAGATCCATGTATTCCATGTTCAGCAGTGCCTCGGCCTTCGACCAGGACATCGGCGCGTGGGACACCTCCGGCGTCACTACGATGGACTACATGTTCTACTATGCCTCGGCCTTCGACCAGGACCTCGGTGATTGGGCAGTCCAAAGCGTAACGAGCATGAGCTGGATGTTCAGCGGTGCCTCAGCGTTTAACCAGGACATCAGTGGTTGGGCGGTCCACAACGTCGCGAGCATGAGCGGGATGTTCAGCAGTGCCTCGGCCTTCGACCAGGACATCAGCGCATGGGACACCTCGGGCGTCAGATCCATGTATTCCATGTTCAGCAGTGCCTCGGCCTTCGACCAGGACATCGGCGCGTGGGACACCTCCGGCGTCACTACGATGGCCTTCATGTTCAAGTGGGCCTCGGCCTTCGACCAGGACATCGGCGCGTGGGACACCTCTGGCGTCACGACGATGTATTCCATGTTCTACTATGCCTCGTCTTTTAATCAAGACATCGGTGGTTGGGCGGTCCACAGCGTCATGCACATGGACTCCATGTTCAGCAGTGCCTCGTCGTTCGACCAGGACATCGGCGCGTGGGACACCTCCGGTGTCAAAAGCATGAACTCCATGTTCAACTCCGCCTCTGCCTTCGACCAGGACATCGGCGCGTGGGACACCTCCGGCGTAACGAGGATGTACGGGATGTTCTTGGGCGCCTCGTCGTTCAATCAGAATATTGGCGGCTGGAGCGTCGACAACGTCAATGAGATGGGCATGATGTTCCACGAAGCGTTCTCGTTTAACCAGGACATCAGCGCCTGGAACGTCGAAAACGTCAGAGATATGCATTTGATGTTCTGTCTGGCCTATGCCTTCGACCAGGACCTCGGCTGGTGCGTGGACGACGACGTGAACCTGGACGGCGCGTTTGACGTCGCCCCGTGCGAGTCGACGTCGTGCGGCGTTGGCCAAAAGGACGGAAATAGCGACTGTTGGATGCCGACGCAGCGACCGACGCCCGGTCCAACGCCGCGGCCGGTTCCGCAGCCGACGCCCAAACCGACACCGACGCCGACGCCGCGGCCGACGCCCGCGCCCAGCGTGGTCCCCGTGCCGTCGCCAACGCTGAAGCCTACCGCTGCGCCGGAAGCCGCTCCAGTCGCGGCGCCCGTGCCCACGTCTCAATCGACACCTCTCGTCTCGTGACCGTGTGGAAACCATCGAGCTAGTCGTCGCGTCGATGGCGTGGAGGTCGACGCTAAGGGCGCCGGCCCGGGAAATCCAATTTCTGCACAGGTCTGCGACCAAGGGGGCGGGTGCAAGATCCTCATCATCAGCACTGGTAAAGTGAACTTTAGAGGAGACAGGAGCGAGGCTTGGTGCACGAACCAAGGAAACAACCCGAACAAGGAGACGCTCTGGTGCGCCGATGCGGATCCGACACCCGTGCCCACGTCTCAATCAACACCTCTCGTCTCGTGACCGTGTGGAAACCATCGAGCTAGTCGTCGCGTCGATGGCGTGGAGGTCGGCTTTAAGGGCGCCGGCCCGGAAATCAATTTCTGCACGGTCTGCGACCAAGGGGGCGGGTGCAAGATCCTCATCATCAGCACTGGTAAAGTGAACTTTAGAGGAGACAGGAGCGGAAGCTTGGTGCACGAACCAAGGAAACAACCCGAACAAGGGCACGCTCTGGTGCGCCGATGCGGATCCGACACCGTGCCCGTGCAATCGACACCTCTCGTCTCGTGACCGTGTGGAAACCATCGAGCTAGTGGCGCGTCGATGGCGTGGAGGTCGGCGCTAAGGGCGCCGGCCCGGGAAATCCAACTTCTGCACGGTGTCTGCGACCAAGGGGGCGGGTGCAAGATCCTCATCATCAGCACTGGTAAAGTGAACTTTAGAGGAGACAGGAGCGAGCTTGGTGCACGAACCAAGGAAACAACCCGAACAAGGAGGCACGCTCTGGTGCGCCGATGCGGATCCGACACCGTGCCTCGTGCAATCGACACCCTCGTCTCGTGACCGTGGGAAACCATCGAGCTAGTCGTCGCGTCGATGGCGTGGAGGTCGACGCTAAGGGCGCCGGCCCGGGAAATCCAATTTCTGCACAGGTCTGCGACCAAGGGGCGGGTGCAAGATCCTCATCATCAGCACTGGTAAAGTGAACTTTAGAGGAGACAGGAGCGGGAAGCTTGGTGCACGAACCAAGGAAACAACCCGAACAAGGAGGCGGCAAGTGCGCCGATGCGGATCCGACACCCGTGCCCACGTCTCAATCGACACCTCTCGTCTCGTGACCGTGTGGAAACCATCGAGCTAGTCGTCGCGTCGATGGCGTGGAGGTCGACGCTAAGGGGGCCGGCCCGGGAAATCCAATTTCTGCACAGGTCTGCGACCAAGGGGGCGGGTGCAAGATCCTCATCATCAGCACTGGTAAAGTGAACTTTAGAGGAGACAGGAGCGAGGCTTGGTGCACGAACCAAGGAAACAACCCGAACAAGGAGACGCTCTGGTGCGCCGATGCGGATCCGACACCCTGCCCGTGCCTCACCTACCCCTCGTCTCGTGACCGTGTGGAAACCATCGAGCTAGTCGTCGCGTCGATGGCGTGGAGGTCGACGCTAAGGGGGCCGGCCCGGAAATCAATTTGCGCTGGGTGCTGACCAAGGGGCGGGTGCAAGATCCTCATCATCAGCACTGGTAAAGTGAACTTTAGAGGAGACAGGAGCGGGAAGCTTGGTGCACGAACCAAGGAAACAACCCGAACAAGGAGGCACGCTGGTGCGCCGATGCGGATCCGACACCCGTGCCTCGCCTGCCCCATCGACACCTCTCGTCTCGTGACCGTCCATCCATCGAGAGCTGGTCGTCGCGTCGATGGCGGGAGGTCGACGCTAAGAGCGCCGGCCCAGCGCGGTAAACCAATTTACTACTATGCAACACTCGTAGTTGGCTTGGCCCAGCCTCTGGCTGGTGAGCCAGGACCTCGCCAACCCTATAACGCAACGCGACACGCTACTCGCCAGCTGCGTAGGCGCCAGTGTCGGCGGCAGTTTCGCGGCAAGGTGGGCTCGGATGGTTTTGAAAAGGTGCTCATGGGCTGCTGAGAGAAATCGACTAAAAATGCTTGAAGCGGCGGCGCTTGCGGCGTAGGCGCTTGCACGTGTATAGTACCGACCCTAGGCGACCCCAGGGAGACCTGTTCGACAGGGATTGACAGGATTCAACCGGCGCGGCCGCCCTGTGGCCTCGTCCGCCTCCGCGCCGCGAAACTATCTTGAAAAGGTGCTCATCGGAACGCGGGGAGCGAGAGAAACGTTTTTACGGGGACGGAAAGAAAGGGCGAGCGGCGAAGAACAGCGTTCTGACGACCGGCGTAAAACAGCTTAAATGCTAGTGGCGCAAAACTCACTAGGGCCTGTGTGCCCCGTACCGTTAACGGTACGGGGCAGCGGGTGACGTTCGCAGGCCACTATGGTTCTTATCAAACAATTCTAACGTACGGGACGTGCCTACGCCTAGTCTACTTTTAGACCAGAAACTTGGCACTTTAGCCCACAGGATTCCCCCAAAACCCGAAATCAGTGGTGTACTAAAAGTCCAAAACCCGAACAGACGCTCCGTCGGATTTTTGTCCTCACGCACTGGCACCAGCCCTCGGCAGAGAAACTGTGGGCACTGCCAGTCACCGTGACTGAGGGCAGGTAACCTTTTGCCTGTGTAACTATTTGCACTGCCAGTAATTTCAATTGCGGTGTTACACTAAACTATTTACTTGGTACTTCCCGTAAGTAAGCCAGCCAAAAAGACCTCACCTGTCGTAGAGAATATCGTAGTGTCCCGGCCGGTAGAGCAGCGTGACGGACGGCTCGCCGCCGTCGGGAAAGACGACGCGCGACGGCGCGCCGGACGCGTCGAGGTACTCGATGGCGACGGCCACGCCGAGGGCCTCGGTCAGCGCCTGCGCGGCGGAAATCAGTCCGCGAGTCGGGCGCCGCCGTAAAATTTTGATTTCCGCGCGGGTCAGTACGATGATCTGGACCTGGTCGCACTCCACGTTCACGGGCTCGACCTCGACCTGGCAGAAGCGCTCGACGTCGGCGAAGTCGTCGCCGATGAACGGCGCGAAGCGGTCGGCGTGCGCCTTGATGCGGCCCGACGTCAGCATGCGCAGGAACCAGACGACGGAAGTGACGTCGTTGCCCTCCTCGGTCATGAGCTCGTGGAGCCTTCGGGGCGACGTCTCCGGGAGATTGTCCAGGAGCTCGCAGAAGGTCTCCCAGAACGAGTCGACGACGATTTCCTCGAAGCCCACCTTCAACAGCGCCGCCTTCGAGTCCTTCGCGACGGTTCGGATGCGCCTCAGCTCGGCGCAGCCCCCGCCAGCGCTCCCGCTGCCAGTGGGGGGCCGCGGCACGTCAAAATTCCTCTGCACCAGCTCTTCCAGGTAGCGGTACAGAAACGCCCGATAAAAGCAGTTGCCGTCCTTTCGGACGCGGCGCAGCGACGCGTACGTTTCGTCCAGCCTCGCGATGCCCTCGGAAAAGCCCCTCTGCGGGTTGTCGGCGTACTCGGCGCCGAGCGCCTCCCGGACGCCCGTCCGCTCGCCCACCATGGGCTGCGTCGTCTCCACTTCTTTGAGGATGCCGTTGAGCTGGTCGATCGTCAAGGCGTCGCGCTCCTGGGCCGTCAGCGCGTCGATGTCCTTTGGCGGCTCCGATGGCGTCTCCTGCTTCGACGCCTCCAGCGCCTGCCGCAGGTCGTCGTCGGCGTCCTGGGACGCCTGGTCCGCCAGGCTCGCGGCGATGGCCTGCCGCAAGGCGTCGTCGGTTTCGCGGCTCATGGTCTCTGGACCACAGCGCTAGGGCCGGGCTAAATCCAAGGGCTTTAACCACTTTGGCGTGATGAAGGCAAAAGTACTCTTTTTTGTGATGTATGATTATTTGCTTATTTGTAGACTTAGCCTCCGCGGACCGCGGCGCGCGCGCGCCAGGCCGACGGGTTTTTCAGGTCTTTCGTACGCGTACTGCTCGCGCGACAAGCGTCCCCCTGTGCCTACGAAGCAAGACATGATGGGCGCTGCGCCCCGAGCCTACAGAGCTCGCGGTTTTCGAAGTGACAGCGCTTGATCGCGCAGCTGGTTTTTGCCACCTGCACTTTGCTGCAAGGGATGGCACCGCTCCCGGGCTTCGGCGCGACGGGCCCCTGCTGGAAATGCCGCGGCTCGGGCGTCGTGGCGGCGGGTCGGCGCAAGCGGGCGGCGGGCGCCACAGGCCTGTGCCGCGTGTGCGGCGGCTCGGGGGCGCTGAGACGCGGCAGGCAGCGTTCCACGGAACCGGGCCGCGTCACGCAACCGCGGTCGAGCGCGTCGACGCGCCGCGGACCGCGCGCGGCGGGCGTGGGTGAGCCGGGGCCGGGAGAGGAGCTCTGCTGTTTGTGTGGAAGTTGGCGCGTCTTCCAGCGGGTTGGAGGTCATCGCTACTCGACCGAGGACGTCGTCACGGCGCACGTCGCCTCGCAAGTCGCCTTAGGTCTTGGTGGGGTGGTCACCCACGTCGACCTGGGCTGTGGCGTGGGCTCCGTGCTTCAGATGGTAGCGTGGCGATGCACGGAAGCGGGCCTACGATACGATGGGCTGGGCGTCGAGGCGCAGGCAGACTCGGCAAATTTGGCGCGCCGCTCGGTGACATACAACGGCGCGCCGTGCGCCGTGCTCGACGGCGACCTGCGCACGACGCCGGCCTGCGCGAGGGGCGCGACGCTCGTCACGGGCACGCCGCCGTACTTTGACGTTACCCAGGACGAGGCCGGGGGCGCCACCACGAATTTCGGCGCGTTCCCCGCTTGTGAGCAGTCCGCCGGTGCGCGCTACGAGTTCCGCGGCGGAATCGAGGCCTACTGCAAGGCGGCGGTGGATGTCATGGCGCCAACTGGGACTTTCGTGGTGTGCGAGGGCGGCCTGCACGTCAACCTGCGACGCGTCCAAAAGGCAGCCGAGGCGGCGGGGCTGGTCGTCGTTGGGCACCGCCCCGTTGTCGGTCGCGCCGGGAAACCGACACTCTTCGGCGTCTGGACCATGCGGCGCCTGGACCATGCTGCGGGACGACGAGACGAGGCGATCGCCGCACCCCTCATCGTCCGCGACCGGGCCGGCCGCCGCACGACGGAATACGAGGCGGTGCTTCGCGACATGGCGATGGTGTAATTAATGTGAATAATCGCTATTCGCCCCCTCCCGTGCCCAACTATGAACGGCCCCACTGGCCCGCAGGTAGAACCTAGAACTCACCCGTTGTTCGGCCGGGTAATTCTAGGTTGCCGCCTACCCGTCATTTGCCCGCGAATCACCCCCTGGTCACCCCGAGAGAGATCCGGGTGAATACCGGGTCAACCCCATGCCGTATTTATGGATACTAAAACCTGTCACGGTTTAGTCAGATTGCGATCGACTCGGAAAGACCCTTCTAGGCGGCGAGCGGATGGGCGCAAGCTGCCTGAGCCGGGCGAGCCTTGGGCTACGTACAGCCTGAGGTACGCCAAGGCAAGTACCAAGGCATGTCGCCGCCAGCGGCCCAGCGCGGCCCAGGCCCGCGCCAGCCTGAGCTCTAGAGCTGAGTCACAGGCCCATGCCCCCCCTCCCCACCGTGACCCGGCACTGACCCCTCTATAAGATCCTGGGGTTAATAACCCCGGGCCGTACTAACCGGCAATTACCCGGAGTAACAACCCCGGCGGGCGGCGCCAGGGGTCAATAACCCCTCAGGTAATTTGCATCCTAGGGTGATTGCCAGCCTAGTCTGAGCATGAGGCCGGGGTCCGGCGTCAGTGTCAACCGTGACCTTGTGTGGAAGTGGTCAACCCTCCGACCCCCAGCCGAACTTCTTGCGGACTTCTACGGCCGACTATATATGCTACCGTGTGTATTGATCTGCTTATGTTCAGAGGGGAGCCGCCGAGAATTCTGTAAACTATTCCTTGGTCGCGCGTGGCGGTCGCGAGGGCAGGCGGCTCGCCTTGCGGAGCATGTAGTGGTCCTGGTCCCAGTCGAAAAGGTCATAGATGGCCCCGAGCTCGGCGATTTGCTCGGTGTAGTCTATCGGTAATTTCTTGAGGATTCCCTCGGCCGGGTCAAAGACGAGGCCGTGGATGCGCGGGTACGCGAACGCGACGTCGGGGTCGCCGTGCGTTTCTAGGCGCTTCCTCTGGACGACTGCCGTTTTGTACACGTTCAAACACTGCTCGACGACGTTTAATTCCACAAGACGCCGGTGGCGCTGCTCGAAATCGTCGATGGCCTCGAGTTCGGCCTTGTGGAGCCTAGAGACGTCCCGAATATTTGTAAGCCACCCGTCCAAGACGCCTGCGTCGGAGTTCTGGGACGATGGCGTATCGGCCTCGCGATGGCGGTCGCGGGTCGACGCCGCCGCCGCGACCCAGCAGACCCGTCGAGCAGCGTCGCGCAACTGCCACAGCTCTCTCGCGAGACGCGTAGACTCTCTGACGGCCGCGTTGGTCGACGGCGTATCACTGCGGTCTCACGAAGACGCCATCTACCAGGCGTCAAGTTCAAGTTTATTTTCTGCTCTGAGTTAATGACCTGCGTGGAACGACGCAGTCGCGAAACTGTCCCCGAGACGGGTAGACTCTCCGACGGCCGCGTCGACGGCGTCGAGGCGGCGCGGCACCGCGTCGACGCCATCGGTGCGACCGCATCGAGTTCATCAAGTTCAACTTCATTTTTAGCGGACGAAGGTGAAACAGACTCGGACGACGCACCGAGCCCGCGGTTCTTCATCGCCGCGCGGACGCCGCCGCAGTCGTAGTGTCCGGTCACTAATACGTGTTTCACGTCCAAGTGTTCGACAGCATACGTCAACACGCTCAAAAAGTTCAAATCGCTCGCCACGACCAGATTCGCGACGTTGCGATGGACGAACAAATTCCCCAGACCGAGCCCCAGCATGTCGTTCGGCACGAGCCTCGAGTCGCTGCACCCGACGTACAGGAACTGAGGACTTTGCCCCTCCGCCAACTTCGGGAAGAACGTCGGGTCCGCCGCGTTCGTCGCGGCGACCCACCGCTTGTTGTTCGCCAAAATCTCCTCCAGATCATGATCCGCGTCGACGGGCGGAGGGCGGCAGCCCGCGACGGTCCGGCGAGAGCCTGCCCGCGCGCGCCACAACAGCCTGCCGAACGCGTACATGTAGCCTTATGCTTCTTTGTCGGTTCGGGCCAGCATCTTGCCGCGTTCCTTTCCTTTCCCCTGGGCAGCTCTGTGTCACAGTACCGTAGGTACCTACGGTACTGGTACCGTACCTCTCCGGCCTAGAATAAGTGTAACCGTTCAAAGATTTTTGTACCGAGCGTCAACGGTGCACGCAATTGGAGCCTTTAAATATGCTGTTGAATGCCGCAGCCGTGCGCGGCCTCATCCCCAATGTGCCGCCGCTCTCTCCGCGGTTTGTGGGACCGCCGCCGCCTGTTTCGGTCAAGCGCAAGGCCCTCTTTAGCCCGACGGGCAGCCGCGACATTCCGCACCCCGTTAAGTTCGAGAACCTCGTGCCAAGCATCTGCCTCTACAAGCATCGCTTCAAGGACGAAGAGCCCCCGTATTTTCAGCTAAAACATGGTAAAGGCAGGAAATCAAACCTCACCAACTGCGCCGCGGCGAACCTATTACGCGAGTACGAGCTGGTCAAGGCGAACGCATTACCGGGCACGTGTGCTGACGTGCTGGAGCACTATCAGACGACGAAAGCCACCATCTCGCGCCTCAAAAAGAGACTAAAAGCTACCGGAACCACAGACTCGAGAAAAAAAGGTACATCTGCAGCGTCCTTTGGTCACTTCAACGGCCGCCGAGAGTCGCCCAGCGACTGCGTCGACGCCACGCGAGAGAGCGCCGCTCGTTCGGGTCGGTACGGGGGGTTCGCGCGCCGCGACGGCAGGCCCCATGGGCCCCCAGCGGAGACTAAACTGAAATTTATCCTAAGGTAACGTGGGGAGGACGAGCAAGGCCGACGACCCCCGGATTATTAAGCAGACGCGCGATATTTATAGAAAGAACCGCGCTTTGAAGACGCGCGACGTGTGCGCCATCGGGGTCCAAGACGGCGAGGGTAACAACATCGGCCTCACGACGGTTAAAAAGATAAAAAAGAAGCACTTCAAGACGCATGGCGTCACTCCACGGCCCAGGATCGTGGATCAGAAGCACGCCGACGCTGCATTAGCTGATGCCGAATACATCTACCAAGCTAATTTCGAGGAGATCGCAGATGTCGACGAAAAGTACTTCTTTGTCCCTGGTTACCACGAGAAGTACACATACCATAAAAAAGAAGAGCCTCCAGCCAAAGAGCTGTACAAACGATGCAAAAACAAGAACCACCTCATGAAGATCATGGTCATGGCGATGGTCTCGCAGCCAAAACGGTCAAAGGATGGGTTGAGCTGGGAGCGAGACGGCAAGGTAGGCATCTGGCGGGTGACGGAGGAGAAAGTATACGAGAAGGGCATCATAGAAGGCTATACATTGAGACCAGACAAACGATTCACGAAACAAGTCGGAAAGATGGTTAGAGAGCCAGTCTACAGCAGAAAGGCGGGTGACAAGTACCAGGTCGACTGCTCCATGGATGGTGCGAAGTACTGCGAGATGATGGTTCAGACGAATGGTGGCCTGGCAGCCGTCCAAAAGTACTTCAAAGACTCTGGATTGGACTGTATCGAAATACAAGAAGATGGGGCACCCGGTCACGGCTATGACAACCATACTTGGCCTCCGTCGCGGACGGAGAACCACAAAACTTTAGATAAGGCTGCCAAAACGTACCGAATTAAATTCCGAAAGCAGGCAGGCCACTGCCCCTCGCACAACGCCCTCGACCAGGCGGTGTGGACGCACTTGGCCAGCCGTGTGCGCAAGCGCGTCAATGAATTCAAGGAGCAGATGCCGAAGGACAAGTTATTAGACTTGCTGTGGAAAGTCATCGAGGAAGAATTTTGGGCTATGGACCCGGAGATCCTCGACGACTGCTTCTGGTCCAAGGATGAGGCGGCCAAGGACACGATCCGCCTGAAGGGCTGGAGCAAGGGCAAGCAGGAGCATAGCCAAGTACGCATTACGAAGAAGAAGTACCTCCAATCAATGGGTTGGAAGCGCATTCCGCACCAGCTACCCAAGGCATTGGCCGACATCGCCAACGACCCCAACAAGAAAGGTTACTGGGACTTTTCCAGCGGCGATGAGAGTCTGTAGAGCCCCTCGGGCCGCGCCGCCGCCCGCGTTCGAGTAAGACATAAACTGCACGTAGCTAACCCTCAAATGCGCCGCGCTACCTGCCCATACGCATGTGATGCCTCGAAGATGGTTCACGTCGCTAACGCAAGCGTATAGGCTATCGCAGAGGGTATCGCTATGGAAGCAGTAAATGAGCCCGGTATAATCAGCGGCGCGGCACCCGGCAGCCCCGTTTTTTGGCGCCGCGAGGGCCTAGGTACCCCTTGCCGATAACCAAACACTGCCAGTTTATTTTAACGCCGCCGGGGCCGCGCAACCCATAAGGTTACACTTAAAGACGTCCGGAGACGGTAGGTACCGTAGGTACCGTACCTACCGTACCTACGGTACCTACGGTAGGTACGGTACCGTAGGTCCAGCGATATTAGCTTTGGTATGTGCTTGAATCTAATGAGCTGGGTGCAGCAAGTGCACAATGCAGCTGCTGTAGCTAGGTCTCTTGGGTGTCGATGACGGGGTTGCTGACCAGTCCCGACGTGGGCTGTGGGCCCATAACCTGAAGAAAATATGGGGCTGCAATGTGTGTACAGCCAAGCCTGAGGTGGTCATGGCAACTGTATTGGCGACTCGGACTGCCAGTGAGGTCATAGGTGAATCCCCGTTAATATAATAAGCACTAGATGTAATAATAAGTTCACTCATTGTTACTGTGTTGACGTGTGTAAAGCGACTAGGGAAACGGTACGTATCTAGGGTACTAGGGTATATTCTTCGCACTCCAGGTGCACTGGCACACTGCATTCGCGCCGGCCGCGGGGCCGCGGACTGCCAGCTCCGGACGCGGTGGAGTTGGAAGCTTCCGCGGCTTCCTGCCAGGCGAACTGGGCCTTGATGTCGTCCACGGCCCCGAGGACCACGGTCTGGGCCAGCTCGTACTTATAGTACGAGTGAGGTACCGTAGGTACCTACCTACGGTACCTACGGTACGGTACCTACGGTACTCTAATACAGTACCTACGGTACCTGTTTTTAAACATCGACCAACGACTACTCAAATACTTTTGCGTTTTTCACGCCGCGTACCAGCGTGGACAACACACACACGCGACAGCTGATGGAGATTCCGACGCCGGCGCCCCCGCGCGCGCCGACGCGCGCGTCGCCGCGGCTCGGCGGCTCGCCGCCGTCGTCGACGGCTGCGGCGGCAAGGCCGCGCGAGGCAGACGAGAAAAGAACGAAAGGGCCGTGGACGCCCGAAGAGGACGTCCGCTCGCAGCGTCGGTATTTTTGGCCCCCCCGTCGATCGCTCGCGCGCGCCCGACCCCTCGCGCGCCGCTCCCAGGCCAAAGTCATCGAACTGGTGCGCGCGCACGGCGCCCGAAAGTGGTCCACGATAGCTCAGCAACTGCCCGGGCGCATCTCCAAGCAGTGCCGGGAGCGGTGGCACAACCACCTGAACCCCGCGATCTCGAAGGACCCGTGGACGGAGAAAGAGGACAAGGAAATTCTGCATTCGCACGCGAGGCTGGGGAATCGATGGGCGGAGATCGCCAAGTCGCTGAAGGGGCGGACCGACAACGCGATAAAGAACCACTGGAACTCGTCGATCAAGCGCAAGTACGAGCGGTTCCTCGAGGAGGCGATGGAGGAGCTGGCCGTGCTTCACGCCGCGGCCCGGGACGCGGCGCTGGCGGCGAAGCGCGGGTCCGACGCGGCGCCCGAAACGACGGTCCGCGGCGCGCGCGTCGACGGCGCGTCGACGCCGTCCCCTCCTCGCCGCAGGCTCGAGGCGGCGGGCGTGCCGATCGGCGAGCCGCAGGTCGAAGCGACCGCCGGCGTCCGGAGCGCGGGCCGGTGCGCGCCGTCGATCGCCGCCCCGCAGGTGCCGCTCGAGAGCGACCAGTACCTCGTCGTCTGCGCGTCGCTAAAGACGTCGGCGCACGAGGCGCGGAAGGGCGACGCGCTCAAGCCGCCGCAGGCCAAGGTCGTGCGGCCGTTCTCGACCGACCTCGACGACACGCCGCGGTTCCGCCTCGTCGGCGACAACCTCGACGCCGCGGTCTACGCCGTCTGCCAGGCGCCCAAGAAGCGCAGCTACACGAAGCGGGCCGCGGGCGGGGCGTCCTCCAAGCGACGAACGACGGGC
This sequence comes from Pelagomonas calceolata, assembly GCA_918797485.1. Classification (NCBI taxonomy): domain Eukaryota; class Pelagophyceae; order Pelagomonadales; family Pelagomonadaceae; genus Pelagomonas; species Pelagomonas calceolata. The sequence continues at coordinate 5,165,557 of CAKKNE010000003.1, read as the reverse complement.
CAGAAGGCAGCTCTGGCGCGCGCGCCGCGCGGGAAGCGTCCGGGGTGCTCCGAGGTTCGCGGGGGCTTAGGGTGAGGGATGAGGGTCGTCCCTCGCAGGCGCGGCCGACGCGCGTGTCCGTCGTCGGCGCGCCGACGCGCGTGTCCGTCGTCGGCGCCGCGACGGGCACGGTCGACGGCCCGCCGTTCCGCGACGAAGCGACTGGCCGCGCGCCGACGACGCTCGGTGGCGCCGCGCCGTCGCCGCGGCTCTCGCCGCCGCCGTACGCCCTGGACGACCCGTCGATGATGTCGCCGACGCAGCTGGACGCGGCGGCCGGCATCTTTGCCGCGTCGATGCTAGAGCCCGAGGGCCCGGAACCCCGGACGAGCTACGGCTCCGCCGCGTCGTCGCTCGGCGACGCCGACGCGCTCGTCGACCCGTACGAGGGCGCCGCGGACCCGCTCGCCGGGGGGCGCGGTCGGCGCGCGCGGCGACGGTTGCCGCGGCAGGCCACGGGCCTCAGCCTGGGCCTGGCCGACGTCCGCCTGGACCCGAGCGGCGCCCGCGACGACGTCTCGCCGACCGGTTCCGAAGCGGCGCGGTCGCTCGTCTCCATGTCGTCGCCGTTCCCGCACGGCGGCGGCGCGTCCCGCGTCCACTCGCCGCCTTTCCCCGGCGTCCTAGAGGACCTCGGCGACGGGCTCGCGTGGTCGCCGCCGCCGCCCCCCGGGAACTTCTTCGACGCCGCCGGTCACCCAGCGGCGACTGCCGACCGCGGCGCCGCCTCCTCGCGGCGCGCGGCGCGGCTCTCGGGCATCGACACGCCCGTCGCCGGCCGCGCGCCCGCCGGCGGCCCCGACGTGGCGACGCCGGGCCTGTCGCCGCTCCTCGGCGACGACGCGCTCGCGGCGTTGCAGAGCGCGCTCTCCGACGCCCCGCCGCAGTCCTCGGCCGCGCTTCGGCGCGCGACGCCGACGCGCGCGCTGCCGCCTGAGGCCTTCGCCACGCCGTCGGCGCTCAAGCGGCGCGGCGCCCCGACGGCGGCGGACACCAAGCCGCTCCCGGACGCCGCTTTCGACGGCGCCGTCCGCGCCGACGACGTCTTCGCGGCGCCGCCGCCCTCCGGCTCCTCCGTCGCCTCGCTCGACGTCCTCAAGGCCGCGCGCTCGCCGCAGGGGAAGTGCCCGCCCGCGCCGACGGAACCGTCGTTCAAGAAGACCCGCACGCGCCTCGCGGAGCGTCCCGTGAACGCGCGCCCCGCCGCCGACGCCTAGGGCCTCCTCCCTTTTTGCTTGGACTTTTTAGTGAGTGCGCACGGCTACACAGCGAGCAGAATCGCCGCGATGGGGACCGACCTCTGGTGGCTGAGTCGCTCCGGAGCGGGCCCCGGGCTAGGACCTAGGTTGCCATTACCTGAGGCGCGCGATCGGCCGCAGTCAGCGTCGACGCCCCGACGATCGACACGCGCATCGGCCGCGCGGCGGGGTCTGCCTTGGGAGGCACCGGCCTACGCTTGGCGGGCGCGCCACCTGCGGCCCGCTTGGTGTAGCTCCTCTTCTTCGGTGCCTGGCAGACGGCGTAGATCGCCTTCTCCAAATTTTCGCCAACAAGGCGGAACCGAGGCGTGTCGTCGAGGTCGGCCGCGAAGGGGCGCACGATTTTGGGCTGCGGCGGCTTGAGTGGGTCGCCCTTGCGTGCCTCGTGCGCCGCCGCCCGCATCGACTGGCAGATGACAAGGTATGCGTCGTCTGGCAGTGGCATCTCCATGTGAGGCTCACCGATCGGCACGCCTGCCGCCTCGAGACCCTGCTTGGCCGCCAGGGCCGCGTCTCGGGCCGCGTTGTGTGGCGCGACGAGTTCCTGCATCGCCTCCTCGAGGAAGCGCTCGTACTTGCGCTTGATTGAGGAGTTCCAGTGGTTCTTTATCGCATTGTCCGTGCGTCCAGGCAATAGCTTCGCGATCTCCGCCCACCGGTTCCCGAGCTTGGCGTGCGACGATAGGATGATCTTGTCCTCATCCAGCGTCCACGGCTCCTTGGAGATGGTGGTTGTGCCACCGCTCTCGGCACTGCTTTGAGATGCGCCCGGGCAGTTGCGAGGCGATGGTGGACCACTTGCGGGCACCGTGAGCACGCACCAGTTCCACGACCTTGGCCTGGGCGTGGGAAGTTCGGAACAAGTCTTCACGAGCGCCGTGAAACCCCCTAGAGCCCGCGCGCGCGACGGGCATGCGTAAGCTGCTACGGGCATCGCAAGGTGCGCTCCCCGCCCCGACAAACAAAGGGAGAAGGAGACCGACACCGCACGTGACGTCTTCCTCTGGCGTCCACGGCCCCTTGGTCCGCTTCTCCTCTTTGTCCTCGCACGACGGTTCGAGCGCGCTCGACAGCGGCGGCGACGCGTCCGTGGACGGGCGGCTAAGAGGGCCTCGTCGAGTCTCGGCCCGCCCGGCCGGGCCGGGGGGCCCAGCCGGATGCCTAGGACCTGGGCAGATGGTAGCAGCTGTGGCTTGTTACTCATGATATATTTGTGGTTCTATCATATATTTCCTCGTTCGCTGCGTATACGACGGCCTGATGAATGATTCTAAAGGTCGCGGATCGTCGAAGAACGGAGCTTTGTTCCTTGAAAATCTGGCGTTAGAAGCGAATTGGCCCGGGCCTCTGAAAAAACCGGCCGCGAAAAAGTTCGTCAATGAATTCGTCGCATCGCGCCGAGTTTCCGAGCTCGCCGATGGCTTCAAGGAAATGTCGACTCTCCGCAACATGAGCAATTGGGTCGAGAAGGAACGTTTCGGCTTGCCGGAATATTTACTCAGAACGTGCCCCGGGTCTCTTCGGGAAGGGCGGAGATTGAAGACGAAGTTCCGATTGGGTTGCCACGACCTCCGGAGTTCGAGCAGCCGAACGCAGCTTGTTCGTAACGCGCAATGCCCTTGTTGCGAATCTCGTGAATCGGAAACGATCCAACACACGTTGTTTGAATGCGAGGCCTTTGAGGAAGAACGGGAGGCATTTCTTGCGAGATTATACTCGGTTTGCCCCCCGGCACGGCAATTGACCGATGAGGGCCGATGTCGCTTGGCCATGGGGGACGAGTTACCCCGGGAGATCGAAAATCCGTTGTATAGATACCTTACTGCTATTTCGCGGCCCCGGTTGGGCATCCTGACCGAGCAGGGAGAAGGCTCCTAGGAGCTTGTTCCTTTCTTAGGTCTTCCTTAATTTATTTATTTATTTATTTTTTATTTATATATACCGCGACCATTGCAGAAAGTATCATGAAGTAAACTGTCAAGGGGATAGAGCTCGTTATTTACCCAGCTCCTCAATTTGGGCTCGAGTCTGGACCGCTTAGCCAATTCTTCACTTTGAGCCTCAGAACGTCCGTTCGCTGGAAAGTGGACATCTGGAGAAATATCTAGGTCTTTGCTGAGATCCGAAAGCTCATTGGTCAAAGATTCGGTACAAATAATATGAAGTTGCACCAGACCCTTGTGGCAAAGGCCCTTGGTAAGGCCTGCCAAATATGCTGTTTGGGGTATACCGAAAAAGCCATACAACGGGTTTACAAAGGGTTTTGCGTCGTAGGTGGATTTGAGATAGGTCACATCGCGAGAAACTGTGCTATTCGTATGTTTATGTGTTCTCTTCCACTTCCTCATATCTATATATCGGTACCCGGATTCAAGCCGCCCTGCTGGCTCACGCAGTGTAGTGAGAACGCAAGGTCCATGTGTCAATGCTTCCGTTGCTCCAAACGCCGAGTGATGGTGATGGACACAGCTAGAATTACCTGTGTCTTTGCTGCATTTGGGTGCGTGGGCCGCGGTCAGATACTTTGAGAGTGAAGCTGAACCTGAACCCGCAACTGCGAGGTTGGTGCAATTAGCTGAAACAGGTGGAACGATGCCGTCAACACAATTGACGACCATCCCAACAAATTCAATCATGCAACGCCGGGGCCATCTATTTTTTCGTCCCAATTGAAACCCCGGCGCGCGCGACCCACAATGTCCGGGATAAGACTTCAAAGACTTCATGGGACCATGATCACAGCTCCATAATCGTTGGCAACCGGTACCGTTACTTTGTGGCGGATCTAGCCCCAGGATCACATTCAGGACGAATGATGCACGTACCAGCTGCTGCATCAGAGATATCTCGCCAGCTGCCGCCTCGAGGATGCGAGGCAAAAACTTTTAGCCAGCTTGACGTCCACCTTGAATCCTACCAGCGTCCTAGCAAGAGTATGTCGCAGCGTTATGTAAAGTAGCAGGGTCCTAGCTCACCAGCCGAGGGCTGGGCCAACCTGACTACGAGAGTGTTTTATAGTGAACTGTTGTTACACCGTAGCGTCAAAGACACTCGCTGTATAGACTCAAATATTAGAGAGTGGGAGATACATATCTAAGGTAGGAAGGGCTAGTAGGTTTCTCTCTCTACTCCCCCTGGGCGCGAGCGTCCATTAGATGCCTTTCTACTGGAGAATGTATCAACTCAGTCTATTCACTGGCAAAATTCATGTGACAAGTGATAGGCTTCATGTGCAACAGATTTCTTCTTGAAATGAATATCCGTAAATACCTTCGTTGGATCCTTCTCGTCCTTTTTCGGAAAGTCCGTAAACTCCTTCAAATGATGAGCACGAATACTACGTCTTTGGGTTTCATTCTTGCAATCTGATCGTCTGTTAGATCCAAGGGCCAATTCGCCCCACTTGTCGAGGTTGTTCTTTGCTTTTTTACGATCTTGTTTGCACTTGTTAAGCGCGACCTCCGCGAAATATGCCTGCCGACGCAACTGCGACGAATTCAAATCACCCAACTCGTTCCAAAGTGCCTTCCGGCGGTCAGTGCGTGGGGCCGCAGGCTTGTCCCATCGCCTGACGAATATCTCCTGGCCGCCGGCAGGCATGAGCGCGCACAGCGTGAGAACGGCTGTGCGCATTCAAATTTCGAGTAACTATAATACATTATGGAGCGTGCGGGCTGCCCAATAATAATATAATTAAATAGGCGCACCTGGGCCGCGTGACGTTGCCTAAAAAAGGGCAAAAGACAATCGTCGCGGCCCCGGTCTCTATCTATACTGTTTAGCGTTAATTAGGCCAAGATAGTAAGAGGGGGGTCGTTGTGACTCCGAGTCGGAAGTCAGACTCAGGCTTTCGACCCTGCCAGGCGGGCACCTTCCTGGCTGAATAGCTGGCTGAATCAAAATTGAGACTCTTCGCCCCTAAGGAGGAAGCAGGGCGAATTTCAGGTGTCCGGGAGCCGACCGTGACCGCGACTTGGACTCGGAGTCTCGGACTCGGACGTGGAGGAAGTCCTGGAGGGCTCCGAGAACAACGGGAGGATAGCACTAGGCTACGGGTCTAGTATACTCGTTGCACGGCTCTTCGCCGGGTTCGAGCTCGCGCGGCGCCGCGTACCGGTAGGCCGGTCGCGCGGCGCGATCGCGGTCTCGGTCGCGCGCCGGCCGGTCGTAACCACGGCCGCGGAGGCGATCACGCTCGCGCGACCGCGACCGCGACGGGCGGTACGCGCCGCGGCGATCGCGCGAGCGGCAGCGGTCGTAGCCGGACGCGCGGCGCGGCGGCGGCCGCCGCCGCGCGGGCGACCGCGACCGCGACCGCCGCCGGCGCGGCGGCGGCTGGACCGCGCGCGCCGCAAATCGGAGGCGGTCGCGCTCGGCCGAGGCGCCGCCGCGGCCCGGCGCGTAGCCGGGCGCGTGGCGCGGCGGGCCGGCGCCGTCGCGCTGCGCGTCGAGCGCGCGGAGTTTCTCCCGAAGCTGCTTCCAGCCCTGGTAGTCGGCGCTCTCGAAGTGCGACGCCATCCACGCGGCGTCGTTCGCTGCGGCCGCCTCGATGACGGCGCCCGTCGCGGCGCAGACGACGACGTCGCGGCCCGAGGGCGGCGTCGCGACGGACTTCTCCACTTCGGCCCTTCGCGCTCGCAGCGCGTCGGCCTCGCCGAGCGCGCGCATCGACTCTTCGACGTCGCCGCCCTCGCCGAGCCGTTCGGCCTCGTCAGATTTATTTTTTATCTTGGCGTCGAGGTCCTCGAGCTTGGCGAGGGCGGCCGCGCACGCGGTCGCGTCGGCGCCGGCGGCGCCGTCGCCGCGGAGCCGCGTCGCCGTCTGCGCCGCGCGGCGGTCGCACTGCTTGACGAGCGACGCGAGGCAGTCGCGCAGCATGCGGTCGTAGCCGTACTTGGCCTTCTCCGCGGCCGGCAGGGCGTCGTACTGCGCCTTGAGCGCTCCGTCGAGCTTGTACGCGTCCAGGTCGATGTGTTCGGGTCGCTCGCCGAGGCCGTGCGCGTACGCGTGGCGGAGCCAGACGTCGTAGCCCTGCGCCGCGTAGCCGCGCGCGCCGCGCAGCACCTTGTACGGGCTCAGGCCCGCGAGGTAAAACTTGCACACGTCCGCTTCCCAGAACTTCTTGCGTCCGCGCACAGACAGATCCACGTCGCGCTCGGCGCCCATGAGCTCGTCGAGCAGCGCGCGCTGGGCGGCCTTGGGGTTCGGCGGCGGCGGGCGGGCCATGCCGAACCTCGTTCGCAACGTTCCCCACCAGTTGGTATAGGCTGGAGCTAAGCCGAGGTCCAGCGCGACGCTAGAGACTAAGGGCTAGATGACGCTAGAATTGCGCGTCACAGCACGTGGTCAATCAGCTCGTAAAATGTTTGGGGCGCAGGCCTAAGGTCAAACTGAGAGGATGTGCTCGATAGAGGGTGGCAGTCCTCAATCGTGTAGGGGGTACAAGCTCCTCTCGTGGATACATGATACATACACAAAAAGCGGCCAGACCACCATGGACGACGAGCAGCCCCAAGCGTCCGAAGAGGCGACGGCGGCCGCGGCCCGGCGCTGCTTCGGCGGGGTGGCGGCGCCCGTTCCGCGGGAGGCGCCGGCCGACTCTCCGCCCGCGCCGCCGCCGCCCGGCGAGGTCCGCGTCGTGCCGGTCCGCGTCGTCGTCCCGTGCGGGTGGGCGCCGCCCGAGCCGGAGCCGACGCCGGAACCCGAGGACGGCGGTGCGCCGGAGCAGGCCGCCGAGCCGCCGCCGCCGCCGCCGCTCGAGGCGCGCGTGCGCGTCTCCGGCGCAAAGGGCGACGGCGCGCCGTTCCTGGGCCCGGCGACGTCGCGTTGGGTCCCCGCGGCCTGGGCACCCGGGCGGCACGAGGTGGACTTCGCCGGCCTCGCCGTGCCGAGCGCGCCGTTGGCGCAGGACGCGGCGACGGCGACCGCCCTCTTTGAAGCGACCGTCGACGTGCGCGTGGAGACGCGCGAGGGCGAGGGCGCCGCCGTCGTCGACCTCGGCGCGTGCCGGTTGCGCGTTCGCGACGTCGTCGACGCCGCCACGCTCGGCAGGCCGCGCGTCGAGTACGAGAAGCCGCTCGTCGCCGACCCAAGCGCCGCCGGCGGGGGCGATGCCGACGCCGCCGCCGGGCCGGTGCTCGGTGTCGCGCTCGCCGTCGACGACGAGCTCGCGGACTACCTCGACGGGTCTCGCGTGCTGACGCTCCGGGCGTCCCTGTCGAACCCGCCGGCGGGCTGGGCGCCGGCCGGCGAGCTGGACGCGGCGTCAGAGGCCGCGCTCGCGGCGTGTCGTTTCGCCCTGCGCCTCGCCGGCGGGGCGCCGGCGCCGCCGGCCGTCGACCTCGGGACCGCGGCGCTCGCGCGCGACGCGGCGCCGGCCGCTCCGGCCGACGACCCTGCGGTCGCCGGCGAACCCGAGGACGCCGGTGGAGAGCCGCCCGACGTCGCGCCGGTCGGCGTCCGCGCGGCGTGGGCCGAAGCGACGGCGTTCCTGCCGCGCGACGCGTGCGAGGCGTTCGCGGCGGCGGCGGGCGACGCGCCGACCCTCGACTTCGCCGTGTCGCTCGCCGGCGCCGACGGCGGCGCAGGAGCGGGGCCGGCCGACGACGGCCCCGCGGCGGACGACGCCGCGCCGGAGGCCGCGGAGCCCGCGGTCGACGCCACGGCGACGCTGGACGTGGCGGGATTCTACGGTGGCGCAGAGGGGGTCACGGCGGTCGTCGAGGCGCGCGTCGTCGCGCCGGCGCCCGAGCCGGTCCTCGCGCCGGCGACCGCGCCGGCTGAGGCGGAGCTCGCGTCTGCTGCTGACGACGACGACGACGACGACGCGGCGTTCCTTGGCGACGCCGCCGCCGCGGACGAGGAGGCGGACGCGGACGCCGCGCCCGAGGCGCCGCCGCTCGCCTCGCGGCTCGACGCCGCCGGAACGCGGCTCGCGGTCGCCTTGACGCTGTCGGCGCCGCTCCGGGGCGGAATAACCGCGCCACCGCCGGAGACGCCGTACGGCGACGTCGTGGCGCAGCTCGAACCGCACGCCGTCGCGGGCGCGCCGAAGACGCGCGACGTCCGCAACGAATTCCGCGACGCGGTCGGCGACGTGGTCGCGGAGCTCGCCGAGGAAATGGCCAGGATCGTCGTCGCGCGCGATCCGACGGGCGGCGCGTCGGTCGACGGCGCCGACGAGCGGACGTGGCTCTACGCGCTCAACACGGGCCGCGTCGACCCCGACGCGCCGCGCGCGCCGGGCCCCGAGGCCGGGCCGTACCACGCCTTCAAGGAGCGCCTCAAGCCGTGCGTCCAGCGCGTCGTGCGCGCGCGCGCCGCAAGGCCGCCGCCGGCGCCGGGCCAGAACGCTGACTGGCGCGAGGTCGGCGCCTACGACCGGTTCGTGGCGGCGGCCTACGAGGACCTGCTTGGCCTCGCGACGACGGTCCTCAACCGCCGCTTCCGCGACGCCGAGTCGGCGCAGGAGCCGCCGGCGACGCCGTCGCCGTTCGCGCCGGACGGCGACGGCGCCGACGCGCCGTCGACCGACCTCGCCGAGACCATGGCGCGCGACGCGGACCGGACGCTCCGGACCTTCGCGGCGCGAGCGGCCGACGCCGAGGCCGAGGGCGACGCGGCCGCGTGCGCGCGGCTCCTCGACGAAGCCTTCGCGGCCGTCAAGGCCAAGGTGCTGAGCGCCTGGGACGCCAAGGTGCTGACGCCGGTCCTGCACGCGGCAGCGCGCGCCAAGGCGTTTGCCCTGGCGCGCTGCGCCGGCAGGCGCCTCGCGGGCGCGACGGCGTCCGACGCGGCGGCGGCGTGCCGCGCCGCGCTCGAGCTCGAGAGCGGCGACGCGGAGACGCAGGTCCTGTACGCCGCGGCGCTGCTCGAGCGCGGCGACGCGGCGGCGAGCGCCGGCGTCCTCGCGAGCGCGACGGCCACCGCGCGCGGCGCCGTCGGCCTCCGCGCGCGGCTCCTGCGCGCGCTCGTCCTCGCCGAGGCCGGCCCGCGCTTCGAGCCGGCGGCGCGACGCGCCGTCGACGCCGCGCCCGCCACGGCGGGCTGGGCGCCGCCGCCGGGCTACGCGGAGGGGCCGAGGCGGCGCTCCGCGCTCCTCCTGGACCTGGCGGAGTGGCTCGACGCCCACGGCCTGCCGGGCTGCGTCGGCAAGGCGCTGGGCGCGCACGCGGCCGCCGACGCGCGCGCGGCGGCGTGCGCGACGCGCGCCGGCGACCTCTTTGCCGCGCGGACGCCGGCGGACGAGTGCGCCCGCCGCTGGGCGCTCGACGCGCGCGCCGCGACCGACGCCGGCGACGCGCCGGGCGCGACCGCCGCGGCGATGCGCGCCTGCGCCGCGGGCGCCGATGCGGCGGCGCCGTGGCTCGCGCTCGGCGCCGCCGCCGCCGCGCGGGGCGACGGGGAGCGCGAGGGCGCGGCGCTGGCGAGCGCGCTCGCGATCCTGCAGCACCCGGCCCACCCCGACCCGCCGCCGCTCTGGCTCTTCCTGCGCGTCGCGGACCTCTGCGCCGCGACGGGCAAGACGGACTACGCGCGGGACGTCGCCCTCGCCGCGTGCGACCGGCACGCGACGCGCGCGGCCGCGTGGCGCGGCGCGGCGCGCGCGCTCCTCGCCGACGGCAACCCCAAAGACGCCGAGACGGCGCTCGAGGAGGCCAACGTCCTCGACCCGGCGTCGGCGGCGTGCTGGGGCTACCTCGCGCTGGCGAACCTGCAGCAGTACGACCTCGGCGACGACGCGAGGGTGGACCGCGCGGCGGCGTGCGTCGAGCACGCGACGCAGCTGGGACTCGCCGACGGCAACCTGCTGACGGACGTCGGCGTGGCCTTCGCCGCCGTCGACCGGCTCACCGTCGCCGTCGATGTGCTGCGGCGCGCCGTCGCGCTGCCGTTCGGCGGGTTCACAAAGCACGCGAGGCTCGCGCTCGCGCGCGCGTACGCCAAGGGGAGACGCCACGTCGAGGCCACCGACGAGTACGCCACGCTCCTCGCCGTCGCCGGCGACGCCGAGGCCGGCGTCCTCCGGGCCGAGATGGAGCCCATCCTGAAGGTCCTCGGGAAGCTCGACGACGACGAGGCCCCGTAGCGCCCAGGCGAGAGTCCCGGGGTCGCTAAGTGCGTACTTTTGAATCGGAACAGACCCTCGGACTCGTTTACAATCACTGGCCCGGGCACTGGCGATGTCTGTTAAAAAACCGGCGGCTTTCGGTTGATACACTGGGTAATATAGATATGAAGCCCTCTCGCACGGCAGTTGACTGATGATTCTCGCTGTCGTTTGGTCATGGGGGACAAATCATTACCCGGAGATTGAAAATCCGTTGTGCCGCTATCCGAGTCTTACTGCTAATTCGAAGCTCCGGTTGGGTATCCCGATTGAGCAGGGATAAGGTTCTTAGGAGCTTGTTCCTTTTTTCAGGTCTTCCAATTAATCAATTTGAGACTAGTGACTTTTTTACAGGGCTCCCGCGCGTTTAGGAATTCGATCGTTTCCATCCCGCGGAGAGAGAGAGCCACTTATTGAACCCACCCCAGGTAGTACGGACCCCGAACGCTTCGCCACCGTGTCTATTGGGATTGGCGATAGGGTGTTGTTTCACCCTGCCCCCCGAGAACCCAGACACAAGTGGTGTGAGGTTTCGCTCCGAACAGAGGCCGGCCGGTCGCAAGCGACGTGCCTTGGCCTGTTCGATGGTTTATCCGTCCGCCCGCTCCAAGCTACTTTGCCAACATCCCGCGGCTAGCGGCCTGTAAGTCACTAGCAAGCACAGGCGCCTGTCCTGTCCACCTTGTAGTATCCCTCACGTGCAAAAAACATGGCATCCACGGACGGGGTGCCGCGGGCCGTCAAGTTCGCGACGGCGGGGGTCGGCGGCGTCTTCGGCTGGGTGGTCGTGCACCCCTTCAACACGGCCGCCGTGCGCATGAACCTGGCGGCCTCGCAGCCGGGCTACCAGCGGACCGGATTCCTCTCGTTCGCGGCGCGGACGGCGTCCGAGCGCGGCGTGCGTTCGTTCTACGACGGCCTCGGGGCCGGCTGCCTGCGGCAGGTCTTCTACGCGACGTCGCGGTTCGGCCTCTTCGAGACGTTCCGCGACGCCATCGCCGAGCGCCGCCGCGTGGGCCCCGCCGAGCGCGTCGCGGCCGGCCTTGCGTCGGGCGCCTGCGCGGCGCTGCTCTCGTGCCCCGCCGAGGTCGCGCTCGTCCGCAGCTCGAACGACGCGACGCTGCCCGCCGCAGAGCGCCGCAACTACCGGGGCCCGGCCGACGCCGCCCTGCGGATCCTGCGCGACGAGGGCGTCGCGGCCTTCTGGCGCGGGTCCGCGCCGTTCGTCCAGCGCGCGATGCTCGTGGGCGTCACGCAGGTCGGCACGCTCGACCAGGCGAAGCAATTTTACGACGAGCGCGCCGGCGTGCCCCGCGGCACCTACGGCAACGTCTTCTGCGCCTCGATGACGAGCGGCCTCGTCTACTCGCTCGTCACCATGCCGTTCGAGACCGCCAAGAACCTCATGGCGTTCCAGAAGCCGGACGCGCGCGGCGCGCTTGCCTACCGAGCGACCGGGCAGACGATCCTAGCCGTCGCGCGGTCCAGGGGCGTCCTCACGCTCTGGAACGGGTTTCCACCCTACTACATCCGCTGCGGCGGCCACACCGTCACCATGTTCGTCTTCGTCGAATGGCTTCGCCACGCGTACCTGAAGGCCAGTATGGGCACCAGACAACTCTAGGACTTTATTATAATTATGCGTGCAATGGGGGTATCTCTAGGGGGTATCGCCATAGGCCCTCATGATCATGATGATCATACTAGTCACGCCGGTAGTTATGGTTGACTCGGAGTATGTTTTTACACCACTTTTATTAAGTTTAAGATTTTTAGAGGTCGATTGAGCCCTATTTGCTGCGCTCATAGGACAATGACCTCTAATCATAAAAATGATATATAAATGACACATTAAACCGTGTGACCGTGACTTGAAAAACTTGAAAATATCTTGGAGACTCGGAGCCCAAAAGTCCGCAATGTATTATATGAAGATTTGGGAACATCATTTTACGCATGAAACAACAAGATTTATTAAAGACCTATAGACATGACGACTTTTATGGACCATGACTGTCTTCCCACGCCTGCTCGCTGCTGCTCTTAAAGAAGGCCTTTCTCCTGCGCAACGTCAGCCTTAGGCGGCTCAGCCCCACTACCACGGTAGTGTCCCGGCCACCAGCATGCATGCATGTATAAGATTCCAAGTCTTGATCGTGAGTCGTGACCTCCAGGACGTGAGCTCCAGTCACTCGCTGGCAAGGTCATTGGACAGTCGATAGTGACATCGCAGCAATCTGTGAGATTCGGGCAACAAGCTCGTTAAGACGATTCCCTCCCTCGAGATGATCAAAGGCATTAACCTTTGTCGCGTTGCAGCTGCTCGTTGACGCTTTTCCCATTTCTCTGGAAAAGCGCTTGAGGCAGTTACAATGCGGGGACACAATGCCGCGGGTATGAGGCGCGCGACCTCGCCAAAAGTGGTGGCAAAGAACATGAGATTGCTCAGCTTCGGTTGGCGGAGGCGAAAGGAGCATTGCCCAAGATCGTTCAGCAAAATGTCCCTCTTCAATGTTGTCACCACGGCTGAGGATCTGAGCTAGCTGGTTCCAAAGAGCCCGGGGCATAGATCGCACATTGACGGTCTTTGCAGCAAAGACGCCACCAAGGCATACACGTGCGACTGGAGATCGTACGAGTGTGGCTAGGTCAAATTGCGGTGCATTGGCCTTGACATAAAGCTCCTCCTCGTTGAGAGCCCTCACAAACAGGCGGAGAATCCATCGACCTAGGTTTGCATCAGGTGCCTCAAAAGACACCGTAGTAGTGTCGTCCATCACAGAAGCATTTGCACCTGATTGGATTTCCTTTTCTCTGAGGCGCGTGTGTTGGTCCCAGGCATGTTTATATGCTGTCATTTTCATCCACATCATGTCAGGCCAAACGGCCACATTTGTGAAGTGTAGACCACGCCGCTTTGGAAACATATATCGCCCACACGCAAACCCGACTGGATGCTCCGTCGCATGGCGGACAAGCTGTGCCAAGGAAACCTTGGTGCGGCCCCTGCTGTGTGCAATGTGCGAGTCCTTGACAAAGACGATGACGTCCGTGTCTTCGAACCTGTCGTAATGTGTCGCTAAATGATGGGCATAAGTGTGATCACATCTTCCCACGTTTGACAGGTGGATCAGACGAACTGGTGTGGCAGTCTGCCGAGCCATCTCGGATAACTCGTTTACAGTGACACCACACTTGCTATATATGGTAACTCTTTTCAGCTTCAAATATGGGTCTGCTTGGATCAATGCCATGTCCAGCGCCAGCTCCTTGAGACTCGCACTACAATATGCAACCACGAGCTCAACCCGGGAAACAGAAAACCTTGCCACGCTGGACGACGTCAAAGAGGGTGTCAGCGCAAACCAGTCGTCCCGCGCACATCGTGTTGTATCGCCAGCATCTGTCAGGCAGGCGTTCGAATGTCGCCAGTACTCAGCCATTTGCCGTGGATCTAGAAGGTCATTTTCCGATACAGCTAGCGCACTCTCCTTCGCGCAACCGCGAAGTGCACACGATAAGATCCCAAGCTGTATTTTGCGGTTCATCTATTCAACCTTTAATTACGGTCGAGCTTGGTAGGCGCTACACCACAACACAACAACCGGCCCACAACAATAGCAAGAGTATGTCGCAGCGTTATGTAAAGTAGCAGGGTCCTGGCTGCCCTATCAGGACTGGCGCCAACCCACTACGAGAGTGTTGAATTATAAACTGGTTTACAAAGTAGCGTCGATAGACCCTCAATGTATACTGCGGTAGACTCAATTTAGAGAGTGGGAGATACATATGTAGGGTAGGAAAGGGCTAGAGGGTTTCTCTCTCTAACTTCCCCCCTGGACGCGATACAGCGATTGTGCTACGATTGTGCTATGATCCTATAGTTACCTACACCTAGAGCTCTTCTCAGGTTTTAGTACGTACCAGAGGCTAGTAGCGCCGCGCTGTACTCAGGCTAGCTGCGTTAGTGTGAAGTGAACTTACTTTAGGTTCACCCCGGTGTTTTTACGGCGCCTACTTAGCGCCGGGCTTGATCCACTTGGATAAGCAGAAAGATACGGGATATAGGGGAATATCAGCTCCGGGCACATGCCGGCTGATATAGCGTGCTGATAGGCGAGTAAATCATGATGATGCGCGCGCAGATCCGGCGATAGGGGCTATGGCGTTACAGCACGCGTGCTAGGGGTTTTTGCCCTCACTCCCCCTTCCTGGAACTCAAGCCGGGTCTTCAGCTAATTTACCGTTGAAATCAACATCACCGCGTATCCATCAGTAACCAATTCTTTAACGATTTTCACTGATCTATATATATGGTTTCGGTATTGGTTGGCCATACCTAGCAGTCGTCTGACTGCGGTTTTGTTTTTCGGCATCTGAAATTCAGTAATGGCCTGCACGACGAGCGGCCCGACTTCCGCTGCCCCAGTGCCCCCCCGCGCGGCAGATGTAGTGCCAATTCCAGTAAAAGCGCTGCATATAGTTGAGCAATTCCCGGGGAGCGAGATCTCAGGGGTCGGGAATTCCCGGGAACTCCCGGGAACTCCCACTCCCGGTGGGAATTCCCGGGAATCTGGGAGATCCGGGGGGAGCCGGGTCAGGGCAGCCTCCCCGAACCCAGATACAAGCTCGTAAGCATTTCCAATGGGACGGCGCGTACTAGGGTACCTTGGGACCGTAGGACATGCGCCTGGGTCATCTGCTTGGCCAGATCCTGCCCATAGTACAAAACGCGTATGCCTACGCGTCTGCCGCGTCCACTGTAACTGGCGGGTTTTGCCTGTTTCTCCCAGTATACGTTCTCGCTCCCCGGGAGTGAAAAATTGGACCCCGGGAATTCCCGGGAGTTCCCGGGAATTCCCACTCCCGGGAATTCCCATTTTCGCTCCCTGCTCACTGTAAAAGCGCAGCGCTAGCGTAAGCTCCTACCTGGACGGACAAGGCACAAACGTGCATCTCCTGATACCGGAAAGTAAACTATTGTACGCAACGTTCTCCTACTGAGTTTTAACTGATGACGCCACGGCGCTGGGTCTTCGCGCTGCTGGCTGTGTCCTCCGATGCCGCTGTCGCAGGTCAGGGGAGGAAGGGGCCCCTGCCCAAAAAAATCAAAAACTCGCGCGCGCCGAGGCCCTGGAGTCCGTTGTTTGCTGCGGCGCGCGCGACTTACCGGCGGTCGCCACTGCTCTCCGCCGTCCGGGCCGCCCGCCCCCAGGCCGCGGTGCTCTACACCTTCTCGCAGCTGTGTCTCGAGCGGTTCCGCGTCCACGTGACTCCGCGAACCGCCGCCGTCGCAGCAGCGGCGGTCCTGCCGGCGCCTGCTCAGCGCGCCTGCGTCCGCGCGGCGGCGGGAGCCGGCCTCGCCGCGGCCGCCGCGGCCGCCGCGCGGGAAGCGAGCCTCGAACGACGCGCGACGCCGCTGGACGAGCCGCGGTACGCGCTCGTCACCGGCTGCGAGGCACCGCTCGGCGCGGCCGCGGCGGAAGCGCTCGCCGCGCGGGGCTACGGCGTCGTAGTCGTCGCGGAGCGTGACGGCGCGGCGCGCGCGGTCGCCCGGCGCTTGCGGCAGAACCACGGCGCAGTGTGCGTGCCGGCGGTCGCGCCGGGTCTGGGTCGCAACGCCGCGGCCGTGGTGCGCTCGTTGGACGAACAGCTCGCGCGCGCCAACGTGTCGGCGCGGCTCGACGTCTTCGTCCACGCGCCATCCGCGACCGCCCCCGCGGGGACCGGCGAGGGCACATCGCCGCCGGCCATCGATGCCGCCGAGCCACCGCCCGACGGCCTGCCGGGCGACGGCGTCGCGGCAGCCCTCGAGGCGCGATGCGGAACGGCGGCGCAGCTCGCGCGGCGTTTCGGCGACGCCATGGCGGCGCGGCGGCGCGGTCGATTTGGCTTCGTCGTCGGCGGCGGTGGCGACGCGTCCGAGGACGCCGCCGTGCTCGCGGCGGCGGACGCGTTTACCGAGACCTTCGCGGCGCGTCTCCGCCGGCGCCTCGCACCCGACGGCGTCGGCGTGACCGTCGCGCGCCGCGCACCAGCTCCGTCGCCGCTGGTGCGCGGTCGCCTCGGTCGGCGCGTGGTCGCCAACCGAGCCGCCGCCGAACAAGCCGACGCCGAGCGCCTCGTCGCGGCCGTTCTCCGCGGCGACGCTCATGTATCTCTACCTCCCCATCCTACTTTGAGTTCTGAGCGAAATACGCAAATCAAATAATGATTTTGAAGTTGATAACGGAGGACGCTCGCGAAGACCTGTCCACATCTCACAGCCGCTTAGTGGTCTTTGCCCTGCGCCCCCTGGCTTCCCAAGGGCGACACTCCAGCTAGGGCATAAAGCGGCGCCAAAGCCGCGTCGGCTGACAATTTGTCACTATAGACTGGTACTATTCATGACCCACGTATATACTAAATTATAAAAGAATTATATAGACTATACATCTCTACCATGACACCTAATTTCTATATTTCTTGTTAAAGTCGATACTTGGTGAATATTCTTGCAATCGAATCCTACCAAACGAGCCTGAGATACTTAAAAATCGAAAACTTGAAACTTGAATATTTCAATCTCAGGGAGTTTTTATGTTTTCTATCCCATCCGATTTTTGTGCGTATGGTATCCCCCGGGAATGCCGTTTCCGAAAATGCAAAATAACAAATTCCGAATTTCTACTTGTCGAATAGTACCTGACTAGGTCACCGTCACGGTGTTCGGCGACAGGGAAGCAGCTTGATACTCCTTCACTCCTTAGATACTCCTCTTCTGTTCAAGTTCCAGATACCCGGGGATGGTCCTCTGGGGGAAAAGAACTAGCTAGCTATCGCTAATATATATGGGGTGAAGTTGCTCGCGCTCGCTAGCACCCGCCGAACCTATTTGCGAGCGCCGCGCGGAGGATCTCCTGGCCGACGTATACGAGGTAGAGGCCGAACATCCCGACGCCGAGCGCGCGGGACATCTTCCAGCCCGACGCCATGATCGAGAAGATGACCGCGAGCACCATGAACAGCAGGATGCCGACGGAAATGAAAACGGCGCTGGCCTGCGCCACCTTTACGGGCTCGCGGAAATATATCGTGTAGCAGAGCCAGGGCAGCGGCAGGCCGACGGCGACGTCGAAGATGTTCGAGCCGATGGACGACGAGACGGCCATGTCGCCCTTGCCCTGCCTGGCGACGACGACCGACGACAGTAAATCGGGCACGGACCTGCGCGCGGACCGAAGGTCGACTCCGACGCAGAGCGGCGTCCGGGGCGCGGGCGCGCGCGTGCCGGCCGCGAGGAACGTGAGCGCCATGATGAACACGGGCACGCCGATCTGCCGGCCGATGATCTCGATGCCCTCGACCATGAGCCACGCGAACGCGCCGATCCACGCGATCGAGACGAGGAACGTCGCGTAGCACCACTTCTCGTTGCCCGGCACGGTGCAGTCGGGCACCGTCGCGCCCAGGACCGCGTTGAGCGGCAGACACACCAGGACCACGACGCGCTCGCGCGCATCCAGGTCGCCGAACCCGCGCACGTTCTCGACCGTCGTCCGCCACATGGACTTGGTGGCCTCGGCCTGGAGCTCGGCCTCGGCCTGCGCGCGCTCGTAGAAAATCGACGTCTGGTACCAGGCGTGGAACGCGTCGAACGTCGCGCGGTCGGCGCCCGGCCCGGCGATCTGCGCGAGGAGCTCGACGGCGGAGCCGCAGCGCGCGTGGACGCCCCAGCGCGCCTCGAGCGCCGCCAGCACCGCCTCGCACTCGGCCAGGTCGACGTCGCCCGACCGGTCCGTGTCGAACTCGTCGAAGAGGCGTCGCGCCTCGGCGCGCAGGCGCTGCTCCGACGCGAGGTACCAGACGCGGAACGCGTCGCGGCGGACCGTGCCCGTGCCGTCGCCGTCGATCTCGGCGCGCAGCGCGTCGACGCGCTGGGGGTCGACGGCCTCGCCGTCGCCGAGCAGGCCCAGGAGCGTGCCGAGCTCGTCGAGGTCGAGCTCGCCCGACTGGTCCGCGTCCAGCTGGTCGAACGTCGCGTCGACGTCGCCGGCGATCTGCGTCACGGCGACGACGCCGGTCTGGAGCAAAAAGTCGGCCGACTGGCCCATGAGGAGGCGGCCGATGCCGGCGCGAAAGTTCGCCGGCCGCGACGGCGCGCGCGGCCGGCGGCGGTCCGAGTCCGCCGACGAGTCCATCTCGACGTCCGACGCGGGGCGGACGTCCTCCGCCCGCTCGCGCGTCGTCGCGTCGGTGTCGTCGGTCCCCGCGGGCGCGGCGGCGCCGTCGTCCGCGGCCAGGCCGAGCCACCGCGTCTTGACGTGCCGCTCGACGCGCTCGTTGACCGCCATGAACGAGACCTGCCGGATTGCTTCGGTCGATCCGCCTTTCTCTCTCTCCCCCGCCCCTCTGACGACGACAAACCCGCCAACGCGACGCGGTCGACCGGTGAAATGCTCGCGCGGGGCGCGACGTAGCCGAAGTAGAGCACGAACTGGATGAGCGCCTCCCACCACATGATCTCGCCCTTGCCCCCCCACCGAAAAAAAGCGCCGAGCGTGACGAGCGTTATCGAGTAGTAGGAGCAGTCGCGGAACAGCGGCCACCACGTCAGCTGCAGCGGCGCGAGCTCCGGAGGCGTAAAGATTGCGCACATGCCGATGACGAAGAGCACGTTGAAGACCGCGCTGCCGACGATGGTCCCAAAGCCGACGGCGGACCGCTTGAACGTGCCCACGAACGACGTCGCGAGCTCCGGCGCCGACCCGCCGGCCGCCATGAGCGTTGCGCCCGCCACGTCGTCGCTGAGCTCCCACTTCTCCGCGATGACCTCGAGCGCCGGCACGAAGAGCTCGTCGCAGATGATCGCGATGGCCAGGAAGAGGTACAGCACGCCGACGATGCAGCCGACCGTGACGCCCCACCCGCGCTTCTCCCCGCAGTCCTCGTCGGCGAGCCGGCGCGACCCGCCATCGCCCGCCGCCGCGTTCGCCGCCGCCGCGGCCAACGACGGCGCCCGCCCGTCGGAGACCCGCGCCAGCAGCGGCGCACCGGTCGCCGCGAGGTTCGCCGTGCAGGCGCCGGCGACGACGATGGCCATCGCGCAGGCCTTAAACGCGGCGCGGCGCATTTGCCGGCCGCGACGCGGGCGGCAGGGGGGGGGCATCGCGGCGTGAGAGCGCCGGAAAGGAACCAGGCGTTAATACTTTGGAGCTGCTGATTCTATTCACCAATTTTAGCTCTACGAGTATAGCACACTTGTCTACAGGTGTTGGGGGGGGTACCGGGGTACGAGCTTGTAAACCCGTTTTTTTTGGCGGCCGCCCCGGCCCTAGCCTCCAAAGGGGGGGTCCCCGAGCTAATACCGGTACGGTACGGCTCGGGGACCCCCCCCTCGTGAGGCTACCCCGGCCCGGGCCGCTCGGCCGAGTCTTGAACGCAAGCTCCGTTCCGCGGACGTCGAGTCAAGCGCCGTCTGGACGGGTCGTAGCTCTCGCTCCCCAATCGGACACATAGGCACGGCGTAGTGGTCGTAGCTCTCGCTCCCCTACCCAGCTTGATTTCGGCCCCGTCGTATTAACTAGGGCCGGGGGCGGGGCGGGCGTGCGGCCCGGGTCGTGCAGACCCAGCGTCGGCCGGGTGGCTAGGCGGCCTAGCTCTAAGCAAAGTAAACTTGAATAATTAAGGAAGGAATCCTAAAGAAAGGACATACACCAAGCCTTTAAAGGCCTTCTATTACTGCACGCTACGCCGCCGAGGAGTAAAATGGAGGAGTACTACGTACTATTGGCGTCGCTAATTTTTATCGAGCCCCGGGCGGGCTTATTCCCGGGCAGCTCCCCCGCGGAGGAAGGCCCGTTCCCGGGCCCGCGGGGTCAATCGTCGCCGTCGGCGACGATGCCGCCCGACTCCTCGAGGGCCCGCGTGGCCACTTCCGTGACCTTTGCAGCCACGAAGGCGCCCACGCTGAGGAAACCTGCGTAAACGTACCACGGGTACGCGGCGTCGTCGCCGGCGGCGCCGGCGGCCACGGACGCGACCTCGCCCGAGTAGACGTAGAGGAAGGTCCCCGGCGCGAAGCCGAGGAGCGTCGCGGCGAGGTACGGCCCGAACTCGACCGCCGTCAGCCCGTAGAAGTAATTCGAGAGCGCGAAGGGGAAGATCGGCGAGAGGCGCAGGAGCAATATGATCTTGAAGCCCTCGCTCGCGACGGCGCGGTCGATGGCCTGGAACTGCGCCGACTCGCCGGCCACGCGCTCCACCCACGACCGCAGCAGCGACCGGCCGATGAGGAAGCTGACGCCCGCCGCGATCGTCGCCGAGAAGAGCACAATCGCCGTGCCCTCGACCGCGCCGAAGAGGTAGCCCGCGGAGGCCGTGAGCGGCACCGCCGGCAGCGCGAGCACCTCGGCCACGACGTACACGGCCGCGAAGTACGCCGCGCCGAGCGGGCCCAGGCGTTCGACCTCGGCGGCGACGCCGTCGATCGCCGCGCGCGGATCGAAGTCCTGGGCCGCGCGCAGAAGTCGTCGGAGCGTCTCGTCGCCGTCCGCCGACGTCGCGGCCTCGGCGCCGAGGAACACGAGCGCGAGCGCCGCGAACGCAAACGCCATTTTCGGCGCCGTTAGCGCGCGGTCCTCGGCGTCCTGCCGCGCGATCGCCTCCTCGCATGCGGCGGCGCCGCGCCGCGCGTCGCCGGCGTCGTCGTCGCCACGCCGAGCCGGACATACCGTGCGTCGTCCGTCGCTGCCGCGCCGATCTGGAACCGCTGCTCGCCGCCACGCGCCGCCTGAGGCCGCCCGGGGCGGCGGCAGTGGCGGACGCGACACCACCGGCGAAAACCCGTCGCATCGGAGTTTTGCAGCGAGCGCAGCGTACAGGAGAGTAGCGTGCCGCATGTTACCACTGCCGCGATACTCGCATGCTACGCCGCCCCACCTCAGACCAAAGGCTAAGCAGCTGTAAATCGCTAGAGCCTTACACCGCTAGCTAATACTCGTTCTAGTTTAGCTCACCACGAATTGAATGCAGAGGCATAATGTCCAACTTGTATCCAAACACTCGCGTTTGGTACGGTAACAACTTGAAACCAGGGTACTGCGGGGGCCCGGAGCCGGAAGCCGGATATCATGATTCCCTAGCCTAGTCGGCTGGTGCCAGTGAGCTACTAGGACCCTGCTACCCGCCGGCGGGTCTTACATAACGCTGCGACATACTATGTTGTGAGGAAACACCGGGAGGAGATAACTATAGAGCTCTGTTCAGTCAAGTGCCAACTGAGGCACTCAGGCTGGCAGAACACCTAGACAAAATTGTCACGGTTAATAACCCTCTGAAGTGAACTTAAGCCGCGGGATTCGGCGACTTTGGTACCTCGCGTTTATGACAATCGAGTGCCTCGCCGGCGCGCTCTACGTCTCCGACGGCGACCGCTGCCGCGCGCTCCTCGCGGCGCTCGCGGCCATCGACCGCGGCGGCGACGACGACGAAGCGTTGCCCGCGTAATATCGGTCCCCGGGCACTCCTAGGTTCTTTGTGTGCACTTCGACGGCGCGCGCGCGTCGTTTTGGTTCGCCCAGCTTCCGTTTAGCCGGTCCTTACGCCCTAGAGCCGATGCCGCGAGCCTTCAAGCGTGGGTCTGGTGGGCTCGAGTCGGCGACCTTACTCGCCACACTCGCTCTCGCTGTGTGCTCCCCAAGGAGCTAAAAAGCAGCGCCAACGCGCATACAGACCCCCAGACGGCAGCCCGGCAGCATTTCAGAAACGATGCCGACGCGGCGCTGCCCCTCCACGACCACGACGCCCTGGCTCGCCATCGCCGTCCTGGCGACGGCGCGCAGCTCCGGCGCGCAAAGCACCAATGCTGCGATCACGGGCGTCGGCACCTTTTTGTCCGGCTCCGGCAGCTCTGCGGGGCGCGGGCTGGCCCTCGGCGTGCTGCTGGCCTCGCCGCACCTCGCGGCGGCTCGGCCGTTTGGAGCGGCAAACACATCCGTCGCCGCGACGCGGCGCAAGCTCGGCTACGCCATGACCGACAGCAGCATTAGAACGGCTGTCGCGGCGTGGCTCTCGAACAGCGCATCTGCAGAGGCGACGTACGGCCATATTTCTACGTGGGACACATCGGGGGTGACGGACATGTCGGGGTTGATTTGCACATCAGGCAGATGCTTGTACGAAAACCCGGCCGCGGAGTTCTTCAACGACGACATCGGCGCGTGGGATACCTCTGGTGTAACATCGATGGAGGCCCTGTTCAAAGGAGCATCCGCCTTCAATCGGGACATTGGTGGCTGGAGTGTCGTCGCCGTGAGAAGTATGGAGGACATGTTCAACCGTGCCTATTCTTTTAATCAAGACATCGGCGCGTGGGACACCTCGGGCGTCACAACGATGTGCGGGATGTTCGAGGAAGCAACCTCCTTCAATCAGGATATTAGCAGCTGGAACGTTGCAGCGGTCATAGATATGCACGACATGTTCAAGGACGCCTCGGCCTTCGACCAGGACCTCGGCTGGTGCGTAGCCTACGACGTGGACACGGAGGACGCGTTCTCCAGCACCCCGTGCGAGTCGACGTCGTGCAGCGTCGAGCAAAGAAGCGACTGCCCGACAGGCAACGTCATGACCGATAGCAACATTGGAACGGCCGTCGCGGCGTGGCTCGCTGACGCAACCACCGCCGAGACGACATACGGCCACATCTCGACGTGGGCGACTGGCGGGGTGACGGACATGTCGCTGTTGTTTTGTGCGCAGTATTGCGGCTCGGGTACCAACTCGGCTGCGGCGTCCTTCAACGAGGACATCGGCGCGTGGGACACCTCCGGCGTCACAGACATGGGCGCCATGTTCAGAGGCGCCTATGCCTTCGACCAGGACATCAGTGGTTGGGCGGTCCACAGCGTCACTGACATGACCGAGATGTTTGGAGACGCCTCGGCCTTCGACCAGGACCTCGGCTGGTGCGTCAACGACGACGTGAGCCTGGGCTACGCGTTCAGTGGCACCCCGTGCGAGTCGACGTATTGCGGCGTGAAGTGGGAGACCAATACAGGCGACTGCGACGTCTCGCTCACGGGCAACGTCATGGTCAACTGGAAAATTAGATGGGCCGTCGCGGCGTGGCTCTCGGACGCGACGGCCGCCGAGTCGACGTACGGCCACATCTCGACGTGGGAGACTTCCGGGGTGACGGACATGTCGCAGTTGTTTTGTGCGCAGTATTGCGGCTCGGGTACCAACTCGGCTGCGGCGTCCTTCAACGAGGACATCGGCGCGTGGGACACCTCCGGCGTCACAGACATGGGCGCCATGTTCAGAGGCGCCTATGCCTTCGACCAGGACATCGGCGCGTGGGACACCTCCGGCGTCATTTACATGCACGTGATGTTCTACGACGCCTCGGCCTTTGACCAGGACCTCAACTGGTGCGTGGCCAACGACGTTAACCTGGACTATGCGTTCGAAGGCACCCCGTGCGCGTCGACGTCGTGTGGCGTCCAGAAAATGGAGGAAGGTACCTGTGCGCCGACCTTAGCGCCAACTACGACACCCGCACCGACAGCAACGCCAGCACCCACTATTGCACCTCTGGTCGCCGACGACAGCACGATAAGAACGGCCGTCGCGGCGTGGCTCTCGGACAGCGCGGCCGCCGAGGCGACGTACGGCCACATCTCGACGTGGGAGACATCGGGGGTGACGAGCATGTCGAGTTTGTTTGCGGGATCGTCCTTCAACGAGGACATCGGCGCGTGGGACACCTCCGGCGTCACGACGATGTACAGGATGTTCGACGAAGCCTCGGCCTTCGACCAGGACCTCGGCTGGTGCGTGGACGACGACGTGGTCCTTTGCGACTTCTGGGGAAACTGCGCGTTCGACGGCACCCCGTGCGAGTCGACGTCGTGCGGCGTCGTGCAAATGGACAACTGCCCGATCACGGGCTACGTCATGGACGACGATAGCATTAGAGATGCAGTGGCGGCTTGGTTTGCCGACCAGTCCGCCGCCGAGGCGACGTACGGCCACATCTCGACGTGGGACACATCGGGGGTAACGGACATGTCTGGGTTGATTAGCACATGTTGCCTCTTGGACGATGACCTCCCCGTGGAGTTCTTCAACGAGGACATCGGCGCGTGGGACACCTCGGGCGTCACAACGATGGAGTACATGTTCGATGGCGCCTCGGCCTTTAACCAAGACATTGGCGCGTGGGACACCTCGGGCGTCACAACGATGGAGTACATGTTCGATGGCGCCTCGGCCTTTAACCAAGACATTGGCGCGTGGGACACCTCGGGCGTCACAACGATGGCCAATATGTTCCAGGAAGCAACCTCCTTCAATCAGGATATTAGCAGCTGGAACGTTGGAGCGGTTACGGACATGCACGACATGTTCAAGGACGCGACAGCATTCAACCAGGACCTCGGCTGGTGCCTGAACAATGACGTGGACCTGGACGATGCGTTCGACACCGCCCAGTGCGAGTCGACGTGGTGCGGCATCGTGGGGGGAGTTAACTGCAACATCCTCCCGGGTATTGGCAGCGTCATGGTCAACTGGAAAATCAGAGTAGCAGTCGGAGTGTGGCTCTCGAATCCGACTGGCGCCACAGCGACGTACGGCCACATTTCCACGTGGGAGACTGGCGGGGTAACGGACATGGATGAGTTGTTCGAGGAAGCCTCGTCTTTCAACGAGGACATTAGCGCTTGGGATACCTCAGGTGTAACGTCGATGGTGGAGATGTTCAAGGAAGCATCCAGCTTCAATCAGGACGTTGGGGGCTGGAGCGTTGGAGCTGTTCTCGATATGGAGGAGATGTTCGAAGACGCATCGTCCTTTAACCAGGACCTCGGCTGGTGCGTGGACCACCGCGTGTACCTGGGCAGTTTTGCGTTCTACAACACCCGGTGCGAGTCGACGTCGTGCGGCGTCGTGCAAGTCAACTACCTCTTCAACTGCCCGAGGCCGACGCCAAGACCCATGCCTGGTCCGACGCCTCGCCCGACGTTTCCAAGTCCAACTCCACGGCCATCGCAGTCTCCTTCGCCGCGCCCCACGGCGTCTCCGACGCCGAAGCCTACACCGATGCCTACGCAGCGGCCGACGCCCGCGCCCAGCAAGCGCCCGACGTGGCGGCCGACGTCCGCGCCCAGCAAGCGCCCGACGCCGCAACCGACGTCGACGCCGACGCAGCGGCCGACGCTCGCGCCCAGCAAGCGCCCGACGCCGCAACCGACGTCGACGCCGACGCTGCGGCCGACGCCCGCGCCCAGCGTGGTCCCCGTGCAGTCGCCAACGCTGAGGCCTACCGCTGCGCCGGAAGCCGCTCCAGTCGCGGCGCCCGTGCCCACGTCTCAATCGACACCTCTCGTCTCGTGACCGTGTGGAAACCATCGAGCTAGTCGTCGCGTCGATGGCGTGGAGGTCGACGCTAAGGGCGCCGGCCCGGGAAATCCAATTTCTGCACAGGTCTGCGACCAAGGGGGCGGGTGCAAGATCCTCATCATCAGCACTGGTAAAGTGAACTTTAGAGGAGACAGGAGCGAGGCTTGGTGCACGAACCAAGGAAACAACCCGAACAAGGAGACGCTCTGGTGCGCCGATGCGGATCCGACACCCGTGCCCACGTCTCAATCGACACCTCTCGTCTCGTGACCGTGTGGAAACCATCGAGCTAGTCGTCGCGTCGATGGCGTGGAGGTCGACGCTAAGGGGGCCGGCCCGGGAAATCCAATTTCTGCACAGGTCTGCGACCAAGGGGGCGGGTGCAAGATCCTCATCATCAGCACTGGTAAAGTGAACTTTAGAGGAGACAGGAGCGAGGCTTGGTGCACGAACCAAGGAAACAACCCGAACAAGGAGACGCTCTGGTGCGCCGATGCGGATCCGACACCCGTGCCCCCACGTGCCCACCGACACCTCTCGTCTCGTGACCGTGTGGAAACCATCGAGCTAGTCGTCGCGTCGATGGCGTGGAGGTCGACGCTAAGGGGGCCGGCCCGGAAATCAATTTCTGCACAGGTCTGCGACCAAGGGGGCGGGTGCAAGATCCTCATCATCAGCACTGGTAAAGTGAACTTTAGAGGAGACAGGAGCGAGCTTGGTGCACGAACCAAGGAAACAACCCGAACAAGGAGGCGGCGGGTGCGCCGATGCGGATCCGACACCCGTGCCCGTGCTCACGACACCTCTCGTCTCGTGACCGTGTGGAAACCATCGAGCTAGTCGCCGCGTCGATGGCGTGGAGGTCGACTTTAAGGGGGCCGGCCCGGAAATCAATTTCTGCACAGGTCTGCGACCAAGGGGGCGGGTGCAAGATCCTCATCATCAGCACTGGTGAAGTGAACTTTAGAGGAGACAGGAGCGAGGCTTGGTGCACGAACCAAGGAAACAACCCGAACAAGGACGCTCTGGTGCGCCGATGCGGATCCGACACCGTTCCCGTGCCCACCGACACCTCTCGTCTCGTGACCGTGTGGAAACCATCGAGCTAGTCGTCGCGTCGATGGCGTGGAGGTCGACGCTAAGGGGGCCGGCCCGGAAATCAATTTCTGCACAGGTCTGCGCGACCAAGGGGCGGGTGCAAGATCCTCATCATCAGCACTGGTGAAGTGAACTTTAGAGGAGACAGGAGCGAGCTTGGTGCACGAACCAAGGAAACAACCCGAACAAGGAGGCACGCAGTGCGCCGATGCGGATCCGACACCCGTGCCCCACGTGCCCACGACACCTCTCGTCTCGTGACCGTGTGGAAACCATCGAGCTAGTGGCCGCGTCGATGGCGTGGAGGTCGACGCTAAGGGGGCCGGCCCGGAAATCAATTTCTGCACGGTCTGCGACCAAGGGGCGGGTGCAAGATCCTCATCATCAGCACTGGTAAAGTGAACTTTAGAGGAGACAGGAGCGAGGCTTGGTGCACGAACCAAGGAAACAACCCGAACAAGGAGACGCTCTGGTGCGCCGATGCGGATCCGACACCCGTTCCCACGTCTCAATCGACACCTCTCGTCTCGTGACCGTGTGGAAACCATCGAGCTAGTCGTCGCGTCGATGGCGTGGAGGTCGACGCTAAGGGGGCCGGCCCGGGAAATCCAATTTCTGCACAGGTCTGCGACCAAGGGGGCGGGTGCAAGATCCTCATCATCAGCACTGGTGAAGTGAACTTTAGAGGAGACAGGAGCGAGGCTTGGTGCACGAACCAAGGAAACAACCCGAACAAGGAGACGCTCTGGTGCGCCGATGCGGATCCGACACCCGTGCCCACGTCTCAATCGACACCTCTCGTCTCGTGACCGTGTGGAAACCATCGAGCTGGTCGTCGCGTCGATGGCGTGGAGGTCGACGCTAAGGGGGCCGGCCCGTTTTGAAAAGGTGCTCATGGGCTGCTGAGAGAAATCGACTAAAAATGCTTGAAGCGGCGGCGCTTGCGGCGTAGGCGCTTGCACGTGTATAGTACCGACCCTAGGCGACCCCAGGGAGACCTGTTCGACAGGGATTGACAGGATTCAACCGGCGCGGCCGCCCTGATGCCGGAGCCCGTACCAGATTCTCCTCCGTATGGACCTCCGGATTAAAATCGTAAAAAAATCCTCCTCGCAAGTTTAAATATGTTTGTATGAGCTGGGTGCAGCAAGTGCACAATGCAGCTGTGGTAGCTAGGTCTCTCGGGTGTCAATGTGACACGGAGATGCCAACAGGAAAAACTCTCACTGAAACGTGAGAGTGTGGGAACCCCCTCAACTCTGAGAAGACAGAATTGGAATAAAGGAGATTAAGAGGGAGAAGGAAGTATCCTAAGATACAGGCCACTAGCCTCTGATATCTACTAGAACCTGAGAGGAGCTCTACATAAAGGTAGCTACAGTATCATAGCACAATCGCTGTAAGCTCAGAGTACCGCAGTACCACGGTACCTACGGTAGGGTGGTACCGTACCTGCTATGATATGGCCACGTATCTAGTGGCTCGCTGCAAGATACTTTCTTATAGGTCTACCGGCGAATGGGAGGAAAGTGCGTGGCAATGCGTTTCCTCTTGGGGTTCGAGAAATCTGACCTGGGGCCAATATTTGCACCCTACGGGAGGTGCCTGAAAAGGGGCCCGCAATCAAGGCCACTTTTGCGGCCGTTTGTGCGGGAAGTTCTCGATATGGTTGTTTTGGCGCGGGGGCGCGTGGTCCGGGGTCCCTGGGGTTGGTGCCCGTTGTGGCAACGGCCTCTTTTCCACTTATAAATCTCCCAAATTTTTATCTTAGCTTCACTATCCTAGTCTCACTTATCTTGGTTAAATACCCGGATAGAGTAGGCCTAGTGAATACGGTAGGTACCGTACCGTAGGTAGGTAGATCAGCACATACCGTAGGTAGCACCACAAAACTAATAGCAGTCTACAGACAGCGGTTGCAAACCTACGCTAAGATGTCATTGTTTGACGATGGACGATGATGCGAGCACGTACCGCGCGCCGGCCTCCGCGCTCCCGGCCTTTAGGTACTTCAGCCTCCCGGCGTCGCCCGTCGCGCCGCCGCCGAACCCGCTGTGGCTGACCCAGGAGAGCTGCGCGTTCAAGGCGACGACGGGCGTCGTGTTGGGCGCGGGCGTGGGCGCGATGATGGGCCTCTTCTTCGGCATCCTCGGCGCGGACCCGTCGGTGCCCGTGGGGCCCGGCGGCCGCGCGATCCCCGCCGCACCACTGGCGCACCAGGTCCGCGTCGCCTGGCGTGCGCTCGGCGACAAGGCGATGTGGTACACGAAGTCGTTCGCCGTCATCACGGCGCTCTTCTCGGGCTGCGACTGCCTTTTCGAGAAGGCGCGCGGCAGGCACGACGCCATCAACGGGAGCCTCTCGGGCTGCGCCACGGGGGCAGTCCTCGCGGCCAAGCAAGGCCCCCAGGCGGCGTGTCTAGGGTGCGTCGGCTTCGCGGCGTTTTCCGTGGCCGTGGACGCGCTCATGCACCAGTAGCCGCCGCTGCGCTAGCGACGTGCTGGTTTACTCCGTTGGGCCTAGGGTGACTTTCCAAGGGGCTCTCCTCTGGTCTGCCAGTGTTTCCTTACTCGGGAGGGAGAAAGGGGTAGGTGATGCTCCGGACAGTCTAATTTATTTAAATAAATAAATTAATTAAGGAAGACCTAAAAATAGGAACAAGCTCCTAAGAGCCTTCTCCCTCAGGCTGCTCAGTCAGGATACCCAACCGGAGCTTCGAAATAGCAATATATACTAGTGTAGTAAATTGGTGTCATTGGCGCAGTGTCTACCTCCCCAATTGATAGCTGCCCCGTACCGTTGACGGTACAGGGGGGGCACACCCGCGGCTGTTGTAGAAAATACGGGGCTGCGATGTGTGTACAGCCGGTGTGGCCATGGTAGCGGTATTGGCGACGGACGCCATAGGTGAATCCCCGTGTTTATATTAGCACTAGTTGTAATCAAGAGTTCACTCCATGTTACGGTTGTTGCGTGTGGAGTCTCGCGTCCGCGACTGTCTACAGTGTCTAGAGTTTCCTAGGATGTCTTAAATGGGGTACTCAGCGCTCTCGACGAGCAGCCGCGGGTAGCAGTGGCGCACCGCCTCCAGCAAAGGCCCGCGCGGCTCCGCCTCGGCGTGCGTACGTCCCCACGAGTAGATGCAGACCCCGAGGCGCCGACTGCGATCTCGTCGCACATGGAACGCCGTGTCATTCGCCACGCAGCTCCGCGCCGCTCGAATGAAGCCGTCGGCGGCAGCGGATGACGTGAACCAGCGGCAAATCCACCGCGGCACGCGCCCCGCCGCGACGTGCTCGTTCGTATATTCGAGCGCCTCGTTGTGCAGCAGACGGATGCGACGGAGCGTAGCGGGAACGGAAGCGGACGCGTCGGCGACGGCCGTCTTGATGGTGCCTCTGCCGAAGGCGTCCGAGTCCTGCTCGAAGAAGAGGACGTCCGGCGCGAGGTCCGCGACGCGGCGAGCGCCGAAGCTTCCGTCGTGGAAGCGGCGCGTGAATTTCATCCCGCCGACGCGGTACCAATCAAAGGCGACGCGCGTGAGAACGCTCTCGCCGAGCTCCGCCCGGTCCAGGGCCTCTATTTTGGTCGATCCTCGTCGGAATCCGTAGAACGCGCGGGCGTTGTCCGCGAACAGGCCGCGCGAGGCGCTGCTGGGCCCGACGCCCCCGATGCGCACGACGCCGCCGACCGAGAGGTCGCTCGCGTCCGGGAACCCTCCGATGTAGCGCCCCCGCGCGAGCGCGACGTCGAGTAGCGCGGCGGTCGTGAGCCGCGCGTCGACGGTGACCTGCCGGTCGTCCGCGTGCAGCACGCCCGCCGCGCTCGCGATCGGCGCGAGCGCCACGACCACGTCCGCGTCCGTCCAGCGCATCGAGTGGCCGGTGACAAAGAGCGTCGCGCGCGGGTGCCGCGCGAGGAGCCGGGCGGCGTCCGTCCAGTTCGACGCGCGCGCCACGCGCGACGGCCGCCGCGCGCCGAAGCTCGTCACCGACATGCCGTCGCCGCCGGCGCCGAGAGCCGCCATCAGCGCCGGCAGCGTGTGCATGATGAGGCATGGCCCGGCTGCCGACGGCCGTGGCTTCATCGACCAGGGGCAGCCATGGCCATATGGCAGTAGCCACAGTAAAATACGCAGTAGCTTGCCTGGTCGATCACCGCAGAGCAATACACTACGAGCATACAACTCGTTCCCATATGGGACCCCGCACTCTAGCATCATATTCACATGTCTTGGCATTGTAACTCTCAGCCTGTCCCTAGTGCTCCGCAGGCGCACGAAGCTACGAGCTTGTATCTCGCGGCCACGGCCAAGGCTTCGGCTAGTAGCAAAAGCTTCACGGTATTGCTGCTGATACTGGCCGGGAGTAAAGGCGTTTTAGCAGCCCTGGAAGGCGTTTTGAGGTCCAGGGGCAGCCAACAACAGCTTCGAGATCGCCTGGAGTGAGAGGCGTTTGGAGGTCCAGCGGCAGCGAACAACAGCTTCGTGATGCCCGCCTGGCCAGCGGCGGCCCTGGCTGCGGCTCTGGCCGTGCTGTTCTTCTGGTCCCAACCAAGGGCCGGTGACGGGCCGACGGTCGACCCCGGGGCGGGCGCAGCCGCGGCGGCGCTGCGCCGGGCGACGGGCATCGACCCCGCGGCTCCGGTCTGGGGCGCGCCCTTCCGCGAGCTGGCCGCGCTGTACGACGGCGCCGATCCGCCGCTCGAGGCGCTCGGCGTGTCGGCCAAGTTCTCGAACGGGAAAGCCGCCACCGCGCGGTACTACGTCGCGCTGGAGCTTCCGGGCGTGGGAGGGCACCTGCCGCGCGACGCCCAGCGCCGCGCGGCCGCGCGCACGGCCGCCGCGCTCAAGGCGCCACCGCTCGTCGACGCCTGGCTCGAGGTGCTCGCCACGGAGGCGCCGCCGCCGGTCTACGGCTTCGGAGTTGACGCGGACGCGGGCGCCGCGAAGCTCTACGTCCAGAACCGCGACGGCGCGGCCCTACCCCAGCTACCAGCGGCCGCAGAGGCGGCGATGCCGCCAGTGTTTAGCAGCGGCACGCGGGAGCCGCCGCGCACGCTGTCGCTCGAGTGGCGCGTGGGCGAGGCGACGACGGCGCTGCGCCAGTACGCCGTCGGGGCCACATCGGACGGCACGCCGCGGCCGGCGCGCGACAGCTTCATCACCGTCGGCGGCGGCCAGCTGGCCGAGGCGCTCGAGGCGGCGGCCGACGCCCACGCGGCATCGATTTACGACGTGTCCGTGACCGGCTTCTTCCGGGCAGACGGCCCGGCGCCGCTCGCGCGCGCCGAACGCGCAAAGATTGGTCTCGCATTCGAGCGGTGGCCAAACGTCGATGCGCTAGCGTCTATCTTCGAGGCCTCCGGCGTCGATGCGACCGCAGCGGCGCGCTGGGCGCAACGGTCGGCAGCCGCAGGACACTCGATTACGAATATGGAGGTCGGGCGCGGCGCCGTCGCGCTCTACAGCCACCCGACGCGCTTCGACTTCTTCGACGGCGCCGCGCCCGCGCTACACGCCCAACCAGCTGCGCCGCGGGGCGTGGCACCCTACGTGTGGCCGGCGCCGCCGGCGGAGCTCATGATGCGCTCCGAGACGACTGTCGTCCGCGGCAGCCCGTCGGCCGACGCGACGGTCGCGGCAGCCTACGCGCCGTTCTTCGGCCGGGGTGCGCTGGCGCACGATGCGCTCACCGTGACGCCCGCGGCGGCGGCGGCGCGGCACGTCGAAGACCTCGCGGCGCGGCTCGGCTGCGTCGCGTCCGGCGGATGCGCGGAGCTGGGCCACGACGGGACGGGCGCGCCGCTCGCCGAGGAGGTCGAGTCGGCGGTGCTGCGCGTCGAAAACCTCAAGGGCGGCTTCGACGCGACGGGCACGGCCTACGAGCAGATCCTCGCGCCGTTTCCCCTTGACGCGCACACGGCGCACGTGTACGCCTCGGCGCGCGGGCGGTCGGCGCTCGCGAGCCACACGGACACGACGGACGTGCCCGTCGGTGCCGAGATCACTAGTTATCTCCGCGAGAGTTTCTTGTCGAACAACGCTCTCATTTCCTTACCGGTTGATTCCACGCAGATTCTCGTGCTCCAGCTCAGCGGGGCCAAGGAGTGGCGCCACTGCCGCACGAAGCGCTCGGCGTCGTGCACGACGTACGAGGACGACGACCTCGACGACCTCGCCTGCGAGACAGTCGTGCTGGAGCCCGGCGACGCGCTGTTCCTGCCGCGCGGCGTCGTGCACGGCGCCGTCGCGGTCGACGCCGCGTCCGTGCACCTGACTGTCGGCATCGGCGGCCACCGCTGCGAGGCGCGCCGGCAGCTCCAGGGCGTCGTGTGTATAGGAGGCAGCCATTCCACATCTTGTCCTGCGGGCACGTTCAACGAGGGCTCGGGCTCATACATCGCGTCGGACTGCGACGAGTCCTGCGACGACTATTCAAACAGTTGCGACTCAGAATGCGACACGTGCACCGGATGCGAGTCGTGTTCGGATCGCGAGGAAGACGTGTGCGCCGCCGGCGGGAAGGTCCTTCTCGGCTGCGGCGGCGCTGAAGCGGGCACGTGCGTCCCGGCGCCGACGCCTGCACCGACGCTGACGCCGACGTTATTTCCCACGCCTGCCCCGACGTTGGTCCCGACGACGTCAGCGCCGAGCCCCGCGCCAACGCCGGCCCCGACCATATCCCCTCCCCCGAGCAGCGCGCCGACCGAGCTCTGCAGAGACTACTTGCTGAATGGGTTCAACAACGAGGATTTGAACGGCCACTACGAGTACGTCACGATGACGAGCGACGGCCGGCCGATCTACGCCTCGACCAGCAGCACGCATTACCTCTTCTACGACGCGAGCTGCGGCGACGGCCGCGACGCGCCCTGGAGTAGCGGCTGGTTCGTGGGCTCGACGTTTCCGAACTCGCTCGCCTGGTCGCCGCAGCCGACGGCGTCGGCCGCGCCGACTACGGTGCCAACGGTCGAGCCGACGGCCGTGCCGACGGTAGCGCCGACGACGACGGTGGTGCCGACGACCGCCGCGCCCAGTATGTTCGTGTACGAGATGGACGACACCAGCATCCGCACGGCACTCGCGGCGTGGCTGGCAGATGCGACGGCCGCCGAGGCAAAGTACGGCCGCATTTTGAATTGGGACACATCAGGGGTGACGGACATGTCGTATTTGTTTTGTGGGGGCGGTTCGGGCTATTGCAACTCGGCAGTGGCGTCCTTCAACGAGGACATCGGAGCGTGGGACACCTCCGGCGTCACAGACATGGGCGCCATGTTCAGAGGCGCCTATGCCTTCGACCAGGACATCGGCGCGTGGGACACCTCCGGCGTCACAACGATGGACTACATGTTCAGCGGTGCCTCGTCTTTTAATCAAGACATCGGCGCGTGGGACACCTCGGGCATCAGAACCATGAACTCCATGTTCCGCAGCGCCTCGGCCTTCGACCAGGACCTCAGCTGGTGTGTGGACGGCGACGTGAGCCTTCATAGAGCGTTCGAGAACACCCCGTGCGCGTCGACGTCGTGCGGCGTCACGAAGAGCAGCGCCTGCGGTCGACGCCTGCAAGCCGAAACTTGGGCGAGGGGCTGGCGCGAGATGGCCCAGATGACAGGGACGCAACCGGACGCCAACTTTGGGTGGGCGGTGGCGATGGAGGGCGAGATCATAGCGATCAGCGCCCCGTGCATCAATTGTTGGGCGTCTTCCTACACCACGGGGCGGCGCACCTACGTCTTTCTCGCCTCCACTAGGTCCGATGGCAGCCTAAGCTACAACGAGGTGGCCAAGCTCCCTGGCGGTACCGCGCTCGCGCTCGATGGCAACGTCCTGGCGATTACTACCTGTGGGCCCGGCTCAGGCTGTGCTGGCACAGCGTACGTATATCGCACATTAGATGGCGGTGCAAGCTGGACCGAGGTGGCCAAGCTAGGGAATGGTTATTTGGTGGCGCTTTCCGGCAACGTCCTGGCAGTCTGCTCGGGCCGATTGTACGTATACCGCACACTAGATGACGGCGAGAGCTGGAGCCAGACGACCGATCTCGTCGGCGGATCTTCGGTGGCGCTCGCTGGCGACGTGCTGGTGGTCGGCAGCACAAGCGACGAGCACGCCAGGGTGCTCCTGACCTCCGATGGCGGCACGAGCTGGATTCAGACCACCACACTGACAGCGAGCGACGGGAGGGTCGGCAACGGTTTTGGATACGCATTGGCGCTCGACGGTGATGTCCTGGCAGTCAGTGCCGTTCACGCCGGAACCGGCGGTGCGGTCTACGTGTTCCTCGCGTCGAACGGTGGCTCCAGCTGGAACGAGGTCGCCATACTGACCGCAAGCGACACCGTGGCAAATGACTATTTTGGGCGCGCGCTGGCGCTCGATGGCGACGCCCTGGTGATCGGTGCCGCCCATAACAGTCATCACGGCCCTTCGCACGATGGGGCGGGGGCCGTCTACGGTTTCACAGCGTCGGACGGTGCCTTGGATTGGAGCTACGAAGGCAAGCTCACCGCGAGCGACGGACGAGGGGGGTGGCCGGCGGATTGGTTCGGTCACGGGCTGGCGCTCTCTGGTGATACGCTGGCGGTCGGGGCGCCCCAATGTAGTGCGGGCGACGGTTGCCCCACTCCGGGCAAAGCTTATGTGTTTAAGACAGGCCTCCCGTCGGCCGCACCGACCACCAGTCCTGCGCCGAGTCCTGCGCCAACGACTA
The DNA here is from genome assembly GCA_918797485.1 of Pelagomonas calceolata. Lineage (NCBI taxonomy): Eukaryota > Pelagophyceae > Pelagomonadales > Pelagomonadaceae > Pelagomonas > Pelagomonas calceolata. The sequence continues at coordinate 5,129,951 of CAKKNE010000003.1, read as the reverse complement.
GTTTCGAGCCGACACTGTCTCTACAGCCGACCGCAGCGCCGACGCGCCTCTGCCACTACGAAGCGCACGCCTACAGCGGCGAAGCGTTCCCGTGGGGCGAAGTCGCGTGGAGCGAGCGACTCGACGGCGGCGTGGTGCACGATGACCGGACCGTGACGGCCGAGTGCGGCACCTTTGGGCCCACTTCGGTTCCGTCGCCGGCTCCGACCATATCCTCTCCCCCGAGCAGCGCGCCGACCGAGCTCTGCAGAGACTACCTGGCGTCTGGGTTTCACGACGACGATTTGAACGGCCACTACGAGTACGTCGCGATGACGAGCGACGGCCGGCCGATCTACGCCTCGGCCAGCAGCACGCATTACCTCTTCTACGACGCGAGCTGCGGCGACGGCGGTTGGTTCGTGGACTCGGCGTTTCCGAACTCGCTCGCGTGGTCGCCGCAGCCGACGGCCGTGCCGACGACGACTGCTGCGCCGTCAACGGCCATCCCCACGGTAAGCGCGGCGCCCACGATCGCGCCCACGACGGGGACCAAAAGTATCGCGTGCGGCGAGACGCGATATGAATCCACGACCGGCGCGGCGCACTGGCTCTCGGGCAACGACGCGCCCGACCATTTCTACATCATCAGGCCCTCCGAGACGGCATACTACCACTTCTCGACGTGTGGCTCCGACTACGACACCATGCTCTACCTCTACAGCGTCGTCGGCTACGAGGCGAATACATGCCTCCGATCGCCCGCGCCGCACGCCGGCGCGGTGGATCTCATCGGCGAGTGGGACGACCCTGGCGAGGAAATATGCACGAGCGCTGGCAGCCGCGGGAACCTCGAGGACGTCTGGACCTCCCAGCCGCTCCAGGCCGGCGCCACGTACGTGCTGCAGGTAACCGGCTATTCGGAGCACGGCGGAGCACTCGAGACGGACTGCGACACCGACCACGCGCGCGACGCGGGCGCAGCGGGCAACTACGTGCTCACCGTCGGATGTGGTTCGGAGCCAGACGAGGGCGGCACGTTTACGATCACAAGCTCGAACGTGCACTGGGACGAATGTTACGGCGAATGCGCCGCAATCGGGGGCGAGTTTTCTTGTATCAGCGACGAGTCGCAGAACGAGCAGGCCTATAAGGCGTTCGGCGGCAGCTGTCCCCAAGGGGCGACCGAATGCGGGGCGTGGCTAGCGGTGACCGACGAGGCCTCGGAGGGCAGCTGGGTCTGCCAGAGCGCATATACGGCCCATAAAGGCTGGTGCGCCAACGCACACAATTCCGACGTTGATGATACGGAATACGGGTGCAACGGTAGGGAGGACTGCGACGCGGACGATAGTTGCGTGGCCTACGAGGCGGCCACCGCGGCCAGCACGGACGCCACCTGCACTCGAAATCCGGAAGCCGTATCGGGCACAGGAGACGACGAGGGCAGTACTTGCTTCGTGAAGACAAAGGCTGGCGGCAGCACGCAGAACTACCTCCCCTGGTCTAGCTGGGAACCAAACGGCGGCACCCGTGAGAACTGCGTCAATATCTGGGGACCAAACGGGCGTGACCGAGCCTGGAACGACTATCAATGTTCGGAGTCTCTGTTCCCTTGCGTCTGCCAGATGGGCGGCTCCTCGGACGAGGGCGGCGGTGCCTGCACGGCGTGGGGCTACCAATCTGAAGACCAGCTGGCGTGTTATGGCAGTGTCTCGGGCATGACCTACGACCTAGACCATCCCTGCTGGCATGAGCTCGACGCAAACCCGACGTGCTGCAACTATTGCGGGCCCTGGACATCGTCCGAATATGAGAGCACGTGCTCTGCCCTGGATATTATCCGCGTCTCGACCGGCTGCTGCTTTAGTGTGCAGGACTCGTCGGGCAGAGAGCATCACTACGACCAAGACCAGAACTTTTGCTACAATGGAGTTGGCTGCGACAGTGTACGTTCAGTCAAGGTTTATGACTGCTCAGGTGGGGACGAGGACGAGGGCGAGGACGACGAGGACATGGCGGCGTGCCTCGCGTGCGTGAACATGGAGTGCGAGGGCAACGAGCCGCACTCGGAGATTTGTAGTGATTGCTTCGGGGAGGACTGCGACGAGTGCCGCGACGCCGTCGGGGAGAGCGAGCTTGCAGCGTTCGTGAGCGGCGGCTGCGACTTCGACGACGGCTCGGACATCGGTCGCTGGTTCCGGGACGAGGGCTGCGGGTCCCTGCGCGGCTGCTGTCCGATCACCAGGAATTTCTGCACGAACGACGCCTCGCTCCCGGACAACTGCAATTGTGGGGATTGTGGTTATCCTGCTTGTGGTGACTGCGACTGCGATGACTACGGCGACGACCACTGCTGCACGGGCAGCCCGGGCAGCTGCATCAAGCTGTACGACGTCGAGACCGACAAATGCGAGTGGGAGACGTACGAGCACAGCGGCGACCTCGACGCCTGCCGGGCCAAGTGCGCGGCGCGGTTGGACTGCTATGCGATCCAGTACGAGTCAAGCGGAAGCAGCTGGTGCGACGGCTGCACGGGGTCTACGGATGCGGTCGGAGCCGACCTGTCGCTCTGGGCCGACACGTCGGGAGGTGTCCACGTCGAAAGCCGCGAGTGCTTCGCTGGCACCGTGTCATCTTCCGGAAATGCGTTTCATCTAAGCCCGTCACGCATGTCGCAGCCAGATTGTGTCAACTACTGCAGTGCGCTTGGAGGGACGCTTGCATGCATCAATAATGCTGCGGAAAACAGCGCGGCACTTGCCATTCTTGATGTTGGTATTGACACTTCTCGGACAGATACTCCCGGTTGGGTTGGTGCATGGATCGGACTGACGTACCAAGGCAGTGGGCACCGGTGGCCGCTCGGTTGCTCCAGTACTTTCACATTCTGGCAACCAGGTGAGCCAAATGGTGGAGCTGCATCGCCTTTTGTAGAGATGTACACCAGTTCAACCCCAGGCAAAGGTGCTGGTCGATGGAATGATCATGACAGTAGTTATTCATTGCAGTGTCTGTGCAGTACAACGGCTTCTAGCGCCACTCCGTCCGGTTCAAGCGACGACATGATGTTCAGCTACTTTCCGGGCCCGGCGACGCACGCAAGCGCTCGGGCAGCGTGCCAGGCGCTCGGCGGCGATCTTGCGAGTATTCATAGTGCCGAGGAAAACGCAGCGGCGTTCGCACTGACCGGCGGTAAATCGACGCGCATCGGACTGACGGACGCAGCGGCCGAGGGGACGTTTGTGTGGGACGACGGCACGCCGCTCGACTACGAGGCGTGGAACGGCGGCGAGCCGAACAGCTACGGCGGCGACGAGGACTGCGTCGGCTATCTGCACGGGGCGGGTGACCGTTGGCACGATATCCGCTGCGACATCACGTCGGATCGAACCGACCTTGGCTACATCTGCCGCTCGCCATGCACAGCCGAGCGTGGCCCCGTCGAAGTCTCCGGCTCCTGCGCGTCCTTCAACTGCTACGAAGACTCACACATTAATGGCCACGACATCACGTGCCAGTCGGGCTTGAGCCAGGCTCAATGCGTAGATCTCTGCTGTGCGGAGGCGGAGTGTCTCGGATTTGATTACAGCGCCTCGGACTCAAGATGCTGTACGAGCTCCGTTTCCCGCGCCGTAAGCTTTGACCAGAACGCGGGAAGCGGCTACTTGAGCTGCGAGAAGAATGACGTCACGTGCGGCTTCTCGGAGGACCGCAAATTGAGCGCCGAGGGCGGCGACTCAGGCTCTGCTAGCGGCTCCTTCGTGTACGTCGATCAAGCGAAGAGCTTCGACGATGCGCGCGCGTACTGCCGCGCGTACTATCACGACCTCGCGTCGATCCACAGCTCCAGCGAGAATGCGGCAGTTGCGGCGCTTTGTCCCGGTGAATGCTGGATCGGGGGCTCCGATGCGGCCCAGGAGGGCACGTGGACTTGGTCGGACGGCACCGCGTGGGACTACGAGAACTGGGAAAGCGGCGAACCCAACAATCATGACGGCGACGAGCCATACACCGTGATTTTACATAACAGCAAATGGAATGACGAGAACCGCTATGGTAGTTACCAGTTCGTGTGCGCGACGTCGGCCTCGGGTCCACACGTGCTAAAAAGCGCGCTGACCGTCGGGGGTCTCGCGCTCGAGGCGGCGGAGCCGCACGCTGGGGTCTTGGTCTCCGCGATCGCGAGCATGGCCTCCGTCGCCCAATCTCAGGTGTCCGTCGAGATTGAGGTTACGACCATGCCCAAATGCGCGGCCACCTTTTGCTCCAACGAAGACGGCTCCGGTACCTGCTGCACCCTCCCGGCAGGTCGGTACGGGAACTGCGAACGGTGCGATAGTCATCCAAACAGCGTGCTCACCTCGGCACCGTGCCCAGGAAATGATCAGATCTCGTACGTGCGTGTCGAGGGCGCAGCGGCGTGCGGCGCCTGGGTCCACGAGCATTGCCCAGATTGTGGTGGGCGCCACGATTTCCTCGATGGCCCAGGCGTGTACCGCGCCTCTAGCGGCGACTTTAACGACAATACACTCTCGGACGCGACCATCGGATGCGTCGTGAACGGCGCCGTCACGGAGCAGGACTGCGGTTCAGGCGATGCCTCCTTCACGGAATTTTTATTCGTCGCCGACGTGGGTTCGTGGTCGAACGGTCGCGCGCAGTGCCAGAGCCGTGGCGGCGATCTGGCCACCATCCACAGCGCCGCCGAGGATGCGGCGGCGAAGGCAGTCGTTCCGTCCGGCTCGAGCGCGTGGATTGGCCTGTCCGACACGACCACAGAAGGCTCGTACGCCTGGGTCGACGGCAGCGCTCTCGACTATGTCAACTGGGCGGGCGGCGAGCCCAATCAATCGGGCGGCAACGAGGACTGCGCTGGCTTCTACAAGGGCCACTCCAGTGGTTGGGCGGACGGTAACTGCGACGAGTGGGAGGGAGCCGATCCAGTGGGCGCCGTCTGCAGCATCCCCGGTTCGTCGACGGGTTCAGACGATTACGATTACTGGGAAGCACTCTGCCCGGAATGCGGCGACGAGCACAACTGCGCGGCGGCGGCGGAATGCCATGGGTGGTGTTGTAGTACGTGGGGCGAGTGCTGCAGCGAGGACGAGGACGAGGTCTGTTCGAACCCGACGTGCCCCGACGCCAGCGCCGCGACGTGCTGCGATATCGATGGAGACTGCGACGACGGCGACGACGACTGGTGCTGTGGCACCGATTTCCTGTGCACGAACGATTCGCCGGACTGGGCCGCGCAGCAGGGCGGCGTGCTCTGCTGCTCGCTCGGCCACGCGCCGACGCCGACGACCCTTCTCGCGATCACATACTCGATCCGCGCCGACTCGTTCTACACCGCATTAGCGCTGGCCAAAATCCTCGAAGACGTGAGCCCGAGCCAGGTGGATACGTACGTCCAGGCAGCGGCTTCGGCCGCGGGCGCATCGGGAGCGTTCGCGGCGTTCTCCACGCTTCTGGTCTCCGAGGTGGTCGTTGTTGAAGCCCTCCCAGCGCCGACCTGCCACTACGAAGCGCACGCCTACGGCGGCGAGGCTTTTCCGTGGGGTGAAGTCACGTGGAGCGAGCGACGCGGCGGGGCGAGTGAGGACCGGGCCGTGACATTCGAGTGCGGCACCTTTGGGCCCACGTCGGTTCCGACGGCCGTACCATCGTCGGCCCCGACGGCCGCGCCGACGGCCGCGCCGACGACTGCGGTGCCGTCGCCGGTGCCGTCGCTCGCGCCGACGACCATAAATTACCGCCTGGCGGACTTCTCGGCGACGCCGCCCGCGGAACTGGCCGAGGCGGCCTTTACGGGGACGGGTCTCAAGGTAGAGCACCTGGTCGTCAACCTCACGGTCCCGGCGACCGAGCCCGTCCACGTGTCGCTGAGCGCGTGGGAGCAGGGCGGCGGCGGTTTTCGCGGCAGGCGGAGAAAGGGCGGCGGTGCCCTCCGCTTCTACGACGAGGACCCAGATAACCCGGGCTACGCGCTCGTCTCCGACCGCGGAAGAGCCTTCGTCACGAAAATCATTCCCGCCGGCGACACTATTCTCACCCTCGCCGCCGGCGCGCTCCGGGACCGCGTCAATAACGGTCAGAGTGTCGTGCAGACCATCACGGTCTCCCTCGACTCGGACGATGCGATCTACGGCCGCGAGCGAAACTTTATCGGGTCGTTCGCCGTGACGGTGCTGGACGTCGACGAGTCGCTGATCGAGGTGAACAAATTCCTGGCGACGACGGACCCCGTCACCTCCGCCGCGGCGGCCCTCACGGCGAAAGCAAAGGAGAACGCCGCGGCCTTCGTCTTCACGGCGGCGCTGACGAGCCGGCCGTTTTCCGCCGTGCGCCTCGAGGTCAAGGGCGACGTCGACGCGTTTGCGAGCATCTCCGTCGACGGCGCCGACGGAGGGAACCGCACGGTCGAGCCCGCCGACTGGGCCTCGGCCGCGACGTACGAGTTCCGCGTCGCCGACGACGCCGTGCTCTCCGGCGACCGCAACTACTCCGTATGGTTCGTGGCGCGCTCGGACGATGCTAATTATGACGGCCGACGCTCGGCTACGATGACGTGCCAAGTCATCGAGGACGACGTCGCCTTCGCCACCGTGAGCGGCAAGGCGCTGACGGTCGGGGCCGGCGTCGACGGTCCGACGTTCAGCGACGGCTACTGGATCACGCTCTCCGCGCCGCCGACGGCTGACGTCATCGTGTCGCTCGGCTGCGCCGACACGAACGTGTTCAACACGAAGCGGCTCTTGTTTACGCCGGACAACTGGGATCGGAAGTACGTGGCCGTCAACGCCTCTCTCGCAGACCCAGACGTCCTGGAGGGCAGGACGGCCACGCTCACGCACTCCGTCGCCTCCTCCGACGCCTTCTTCGACGGCCTCGCCGTCTCCGACGTCGAGATCGCCGTAGAGTTCTCGGTGGATAGTGTGCCGCCGCCCAAGCTAGAGCTTGTGCGGTTCCTGGACGGCGGCAACGGCCTCGACGTGCTCTTCGACAGCCCGACGAACATGATCGACGGCGAGTGGGATATTGATTGCGCTACGCTCTTCGAGTACGCGGCGCAGCAATTCGGCGCGGACGGTACGTGCGCCTGGACGAACTCGAGCGCGCTGCGCGTGACGTTCGGCGCGGGCGCCCAGATAGTGCCGTTCGACTACGTGGCCGCGACGGAGAAGAACGCCGCGTGGCTCAAGGGCGGCGTGCTGAAGAACGACCTCGACGGCGCGACGCTCACGAGCGCCGCCCAGTACGCCGAGGCCCAAAAGCCGCTGCATCCCGTGGCGCCGGCGGTCTCGATCACGGCGCCGGAGAGCGTCGGCGTCTGCGACGGCGTCGTCCTCGACGCGCGCGGCGCCACGGGCGGCGGCTCGCGAGCTCTGACGTACAACTGGGGCGTGCTGACGAGCTGGGACGCCGAGACGGACGCCGACATGGCCAGCGTGGCGGCGCTCAAGGCCAAGCTCGCGGCCGCCGACGCCGCTGGCGCCGTGACCCTGGGCCTCGCCTTCGACGACCTCCTCGCGGGCCGGGCCTACGACTTCCTCATCACCGCGACGAATTTTCTCGGCGTGACGACCACGGCCTACGCGACCGTCGACAAGCTGGCCTCGCCGGCGCCGAGCGTCCAGTTCCAGAGCGCCGCGACGCAGACCATGGTTCGGTCCGACAAAAAGTCGCTCAAACTCGACGTCGCGCTGCCCAAGCTCGCCTGCGTCGACGCGAACGTGTCGTCCACGGCGCTGGGCTTCGCCTGGCGCGCGTGGCGGCTGGCGGGGGCGACGTACGTCCGAGACATCCCGGACTTGGCGGAGTACACCGCCAACCCCATGTCGTGTCGCCTGCCGGCGGACGCCCTGGCCGCGCAGACGACCTACAAGTTCCAGGTGACCGTCGGCTTCGCGGACACCATGACGATTAACAGCTCCGCTACTACCACGATTGTTGTCGGGTCGCAGGTCCTCGTCGCGTCCATCTTAGGCGGCGTCGAGCAGGCCGTGGCGATCGGCGCCACCACCGAGCTGGACGGGTCCGAGTCGTACGACCCCGACGAGGAGGGCGCGCTCGCGTACGCGTGGACCGCGGCGCGCGTGCTGGACGACGGGAGTAGGGAAGACGCGAACCCATTACTCGCTTCCGCGGACACGACGCAATCCGTCCTCGCGTTTACGCCGACGACGGCGGCGGGCTGGGCGAGCGACACTTCGTACGAGTTCACGCTGACGGTCTCGCATGGCGCGCGGAGCGCGGCCTACAGCGTGCTGGTGTCGGTCTCGTCGGACCAGTACATGCCGCGCGCGACGGTCACGGGCTTCGACGAGAGCGTCAAGTACAATCCCACGGAGGACACGTTCGCTGCGATCTATTTCGAGGCGACGTCGCCCGATCCCGGTAGAACGATCGAACAAACCGCCTGGTCCGTCGGCGCCGGGCAGTCCGCGGGCCTCCTCGGCAAGCCCAGCGGGGCGCCGTCTCCCATGCTCATCGACCTCGGCAAGACGCGGCCCAACGCCGTGTATCGGCTGAGACTTACGGTCACGGACAGCATCGGGTCGACGTCCTCGACCGTCGTCTCCCTGACGACGAACGGCCCACCCACCTCGGGCACGTTCGCCGTCGCGCCGTACCGGGGCACCGCCCTGGAGACGGAGTTCGAGTTCCTGCTCGACGGCTGGTCCGACGACGTCGACGACTACCCCCTCACGTACACGTACGGGTATCGGCTGGTCCAGGACGCGGCGCTGACGCCGCTGGTTGCGGACCAGTACGCGAGCGCGTGGTTCCTTACGACACTGCCGCAAGCGCCGAATGTCAACATCACGTGTGTTGGCCGCGTCTTCGACCGCTACCTGTCCTACGCGCAAGCCTTCACGCCCGTGCGGGTGGACCCGCTCGAGATCTCGACCGAGGACCTCTCGGCGTTCGCTGGCGATCTATTGTCAGCGTCGGCGGACACGGGCGATGGCGAGGCGTCGCTGTCACTGGTCTCGAACGTGGCGAGCGTCTTAGGCGGGACCGACGCGAGTCGCCGGAGACTTTCCGCCAAACAGGAGTTGATCGACGACCTGATGGCCCACACGATTAGCGCGGCGAGCCTGGTGGGCACGGGCTCGTCCGCCGCCGCGGCGGCTCAGGTCCTGTCCACCGTCTCGAGGCTCACCGGGGACCCCGACTCTCTCTCTGAGAGCTCGCAGACGGGCGCGCTCGGGCTGCTCAGCGACGTCGTCGGCGGCGCGGCGGGGAGTGGCTTCGACGCCGACACGGCCGCGTCGACGGCGGCTACGGTCTCGAGCCTCCTGGATGCGAGCCTGTTCGCGTCCGGCATGGTGGACGCGCGGCGGGCGTTGGGGGCCGCTAACGCCGACCTGGGCGGGCAGATCGCCGGCACGGTGGGGGCCCTCGCCACCGGCATGATCGCGGGCGCCTACGGCGGCCAGAACAGGAGCGTCGTCACGGACAACATGGAGCTTCGCGCCTTTCGGACCGACTGCGGGACGCGGGACGCAGCGTTTCGATTATTCTCGGGGACAGGCGTGGCAAACCTGCCCGCCTCGGCCCTCGACGCCGCCGGGGGCGGCAGTTGCGACGCCGGGGCGGCGGGAGCACCGGCCGACGTGGACGTGAAGGTGGCCCGACTGAAGAACGTCTACGCTTCTGAGGGCGACGGCACCATCTCGGACCTGCTGCAGATCGAGCTCGGCGGCGAAGGCACCACGGTCAAGATTGATAATCTCGCCGAACCCATCGTGTTTGACATCCCGTTCGACTACGACCCGGCGCTCGAGGACGACTACGACCAGGGCACGGACACGGGCCTGTGTTCGGATCAGTCCCAGGTCCTGACCTTCAACTGTGATGTGCCCACGACCTTCGACTGCGGCGGGTCTGAAGACCCGCGCGACGTCACCGTGAATTGTCCCACCAAGGCGGCTTCGTGCTCGTTCTGGGATAATGCGACGAGAAGCTGGTCCTCCGACGGCTGTTCCGTCGTCGCGAACACGGCGTCCGGCGTGACGTGCGCGTGTACGCATCTGACCGACTTCTCCGCCTCGACGACCGCCCCGGACGCGGACGTCGTCGTGAGCGTCCGATACCCCACGCCATCGCCGACCACACCGTCGCCGACGTCGAGCCCCACGACGTCGTCGCCGGGCCCCTCGCCGCAACCGACGTCGACGCCGACGCTGCGGCCGACGCCCGCGCCCAGCGTGGTCCCCGTGCAGTCGCCAACGCTGAGGCCTACCGCTGCGCCGGAAGCCGCTCCAGTCGCGGCGCCCGTGCCCACGTCTCAATCGACACCTCTCGTCTCGTGACCGTGTGGAAACCATCGAGCTAGTCGTCGCGTCGATGGCGTGGAGGTCGACGCTAAGGGCGCCGGCCCGGGAAATCCAATTTCTGCACAGGTCTGCGACCAAGGGGGCGGGTGCAAGATCCTCATCATCAGCACTGGTAAAGTGAACTTTAGAGGAGACAGGAGCGAGGCTTGGTGCACGAACCAAGGAAACAACCCGAACAAGGAGACGCTCTGGTGCGCCGATGCGGATCCGACACCCGCCCGTGCCTCAACCGACACCTCTCGTCTCGTGACCGTGTGGAAACCATCGAGCTAGTGGCGCGTCGATGGCGTGGAGGTCGACGCTAAGGGGGCCGGCCCGGAAATCAATTTCTGCACAGGTCTGCGACCAAGGGGCGGGTGCAAGATCCTCATCATCAGCACTGGTAAAGTGAACTTTAGAGGAGACAGGAGCGGGAGCTTGGTGCACGAACCAAGGAAACAACCCGAACAAGGAGGCGGCTGGTGCGCCGATGCGGATCCGACACCGTGCCCACGTGCTCACCGACACCTCTCGTCTCGTGACCGTGTGGAAACCATCGAGCTAGTGGCCGCGTCGATGGCGTGGAGGTCGGCACGCTAAGGGCGCCGGCCCGGGAAATCAACTTCTGCACAGGTCTGCGACCAAGGGGCGGGTGCAAGATCCTCATCATCAGCACTGGTAAAGTGAACTTTAGAGGAGACAGGAGCGAGGCTTGGTGCACGAACCAAGGAAACAACCCGAACAAGGAGACGCTCTGGTGCGCCGATGCGGATCCGACACCCGTGCCCACGTGCCACCGACACCTCTCGTCTCGTGACCGTGTGGAAACCATCGAGCTAGTAAGGCGCGTCGATGGCGTGGAGGTCGACGCTAAGGGCGCCGGCCCGGGAAATCCAATTTCTGCACAGGTCTGCGACCAAGGGGGCGGGTGCAAGATCCTCATCATCAGCACTGGTAAAGTGAACTTTAGAGGAGACAGGAGCGAGGCTTGGTGCACGAACCAAGGAAACAACCCGAACAAGGAGACGCGCTGTGCGCCGATGCGGATCCGACACCCGTTCCCCACGTGCACCGACACCTCTCGTCTCGTGACCGTGTGGAAACCATCGAGCTAGTGCCGCGCGTCGATGGCGTGGAGGTCGACGCTAAGGGGGCCGGCCCGGGAAATCCAATTTCTGCACAGGTCTGCGACCAAGGGGGCGGGTGCAAGATCCTCATCATCAGCACTGGTAAAGTGAACTTTAGAGGAGACAGGAGCGAGGCTTGGTGCACGAACCAAGGAAACAACCCGAACAAGGAGACGCTCTGGTGCGCCGATGCGGATCCGACACCCGTGCCCACGTCTCAATCGACACCTCTCGTCTCGTGACCGTGTGGAAACCATCGAGCTGGTCGTCGCGTCGATGGCGTGGAGGTCGACGCTAAGGGGGCCGGCCCGGAAATCAATTTCTGCACAGGTGCTGCGACCAAGGGGCGGGTGCAAGATCCTCATCATCAGCACTGGTAAAGTGAACTTTAGAGGAGACAGGAGCGAGGCTTGGTGCACGAACCAAGGAAACAACCCGAACAAGGAGACGCTCTGGTGCGCCGATGCGGATCCGACACCCGTGCCCACGTCTCAATCGACACCTCTCGTCTCGTGACCGTGTGGAAACCATCGAGCTGGTCGTCGCGTCGATGGCGTGGAGGTCGACGCTAAGAGCGCCGGCCCAGTACGGTGTAAACCAATTTACTACTATAAAACACTCTCGTAGTTGGCTTGGCCCAGCCTCTGGCTGGTGAGCCAGGACTCTACAACTCTACATAACGCTGCGACATACTCTCGCCAGCTGCGTAGGTACGTAGTGTCGGCGGCAGTTTCGCGGCAAGGTGGGCTCGGATGGTTTTGAAAAGGTGCTCATGGGCTGCTGAGAGAAATCGACTAAAAATGCTTGAAGCGGCGGCGCTTGCGGCGTAGGCGCTTGCACGTGTATAGTACCGACCCTAGGCGACCCCAGGGAGACCTGTTCGACAGGGATTGACAGGATTCAACCGGCGCGGCCGCCCTGTGGCCTCGTCCGCCTCCGCGCCGCGAAACTATCTTGAAAAGGTGCTCATCGGAACGCGGGGAGCGAGAGAAACGTTTTTACGGGGACGGAAAGAAAGGGCGAGCGGCGAAGAACAGCGTTCTGACGACCGGCGTAAAACAGCTTAAATGCTAGTGGCGCAAAACTCACTAGGGCCTGTGTGCCCCGTACCGTTAACGGTACGGGGCAATTAGAGGCCGATTTATCCCGTCCGCCCCGTTGTTCGATTGGGTTTCGGGCGGGTTTTATCTCGGACCATCTTACGCTTTGACCCCCCTATGTCATTAATGTCGATTTCCTCGGTTCGGTCCAGATTCCAGAACAGTCCATCCTAGTATGATCCTACCCAGCCTGACCTGGCCGGCTACCACATAGAGTAACATTAGAGTCGCATGTTCCGTGTGCTCTGTACGGCTGCCCGACTGCGCGACCCGGCGGTTAGCTCTGGGGCGGGCCGGGCGTACGGTCACGCAGGCGTCGCGTCGGCTCCGCGGCTAGGTGGCCTAGCTCTTAGCAAAGTAAATAAATAAATAAATAAATAAATTAAGGAAGACAAAGCACGCACTTTCTGCGTTTACAAACCGTTCTAACAAACCTGACAACTACCCTCCCACGACGGACAGACCAGCGGGTCCACCAACTTAGACGCACTCTTCTATATGAGCTCGGGGCTCGCGAGGAGCTCCGCGGCCGACAGGGAGAACGCCGGCGCCGGGTCCGGGTGCCGCCCGACGGCCGCGGCGCCGGCGTCGCGCTGGTCGCGGCGATTCTCGTGGACGAACGCCGCGGCGAGCGCCTCGGCGAGGCGCAGGCGGAGCGTCGCGGCCGCGGCGGGCGAGGGCGGGGCCGCGCAATTCTCGAGGATCTCCATGAGCGCGAGAACGTCCGGCGACGCGAGGACGGGCGGGCGCGCGGGCGGCGCGTCGGCGTAGCGGAGCGGGTCGGGCGCGCCGGCGGCGGCGCGGTCGAGGACCGCGGCCGCGCACGCGAGCACGACGGCGGCGTCGCGCGGCGCCGCGGCCGCGACCGCGCGCGCGAGCAAGGCGCCCTCGTCGTCGGCGCGGGGGCCCGCCAGCGCCGCGGCCAGCGGCGCGAGCGTCGCCAGCGCCTCCGCGCGCGGGCCGAGGCGACCGGCGACGACGAGGTGGCCGAGGCCGGCGCGCTCGCGCGCGTCGGCGTCGTGCGCCGGGTCGAGCGCGGCGGCCGCGGCGCTCGCGCGCGCGGCGGCGCGCGCGAGCGCGTCGGCGTCGGCGCCGGCGTCGGCTCGGGACGCCCGCGCCAGCGCCTCCGCCAGCGCCGCGTGCGCCGCGCCGCAGAACTCCTCGAGGCGCCCGTCGCACGCGAACGGCCGCTCCGACGGGCGGTCGCGCGGCACCGCCGCGCGGCCGCGCGCGAGCACGGGATCGTCGAGGAGCTCCGCGCGGACGTACCACGCGGCGGCCGCGGCGCCGTCGGCGCCGTCGGCGAGCGCTGCGTCGCCGCGACCGTCGCAGACCGCGCGCGCGCGCCGCGCGAGGCCCTCGGCCGCGCAGAGACGCGCGAGGTCCCAGGCGTCGGCGTCGTCGCGCGGCGCCGCGCGGGCCAGCAGCGCCGCGTACGCGTCGCGCGCGCCGCCGGCGCCGAGGAGCAACACGCGCGCGGCGAGGCGCCACGACGCGCCCTCGACGGCGGCGGCCGCGCGCTCGAGGAGCGGCGGCGCGAGGCGCGGCAGCGGCGGCGCCCCCGGCGGCGGCGGCGGCGCGCCGCCGGCGCCCCGGTCGCACAGCGCGGCGAGCGCGGCCGCGCAGCCGAGCGGGGCCGCCGCGTCGCCGGCGACGGCGGCGACGGCGGCGACGGCGGCGGCCGCGTCGCCGTCGACCGCGAGGCGCCCGAGGAGGCGCAGGCGCGCCGTCGTCGCGGCGTCGCGCGCGGCGGCGGCGCCCGCGGCGCGCGCCGCGCGCGCGCACGCGTCGCGGAGGGACGCGCCGCCGGACGCGTCGACGGCGTAGACCACCTCGGCGAGGAGCCGGCCCTCGGGGCCCGGGTCGCCGAAGACGCGCGCCGCGCCGTCGACGTCGCCCTCGGCGAGCAGCGCCGCGAGCGCGCGGAGGGGCGGCGCCGCCGAGACGAGCGGCGCGGCGCCGGCGACGAGCGCCGCGCGCGCGCGGCGCGCGTCCGCGCGCCACGCGGCGACCGCCCGCGCGTGCGCGCGCGCGGCCGCCGCGCGGGCGCCGTCGGCGCCGCGCGCCCCGCCGGGCTCCACGTCGGGCGCCGCCGGGAGCGCCTCGAGGAGCGCGCCGACGGGGGCCCAGAGCGGCGCGAGGCGCGCGCTCCGCCGCGTCGAGTGCGCGCGCAGCGCGGCCCACGCGCGCGCGCCGCGGCCGCGGAGGCACTCGCGGAACGCGAGCTGCCAGAGCGGGCGCCGCGCCTCGTCGTCGTCGCTGGTGTCGTCGGGAGCCCAGGCCTCGGCCGGCGCGTCGAGGCGCGCGAGGAGCGGAGCGAGCGCGTCGAACTCGTCGCGCTCGGCGGCGCCGTCGAACGCGTGCGCGCGGAGCCACGCCGCGAGGCGGCACGCCCGGACGGGCGGCGCGTCGAGGCAGCACGCCTCGCACAGGTGCCACACGGCCAGGACGCCGTCGAGCGCGTCGGCGGCCGCCGCGGCCGCCGCCTCGCCCGCCGCCTCCGCCCGTTCCAACTCCACGACGTGGTCCGCGATCGCCGCGCGGCAGGCCGCCGACGTCTCCGCGAGCGGGGCGCCGTCGGCGACGGCCTCCAAGACGCCGCACAGCCGCGCGACGAGGCGACAATCCGCGGAGCCTTCTTCGGCCATGTTGTTTGACTCCTTGCTTTGGGCCAGCGCTAGCGGTTAAGACCACTAGCACCTCCGACACAAACATAGCTCTAGCACAAACATAGCTCTAGCACAAACATAGCTCTAGCACCATAACACGCGCGATGATCGAGGACTCGCCGGAGGAGGAGGAGGAGGAGGAGATCTGCTGGCGGGCCCGCGTGGTCCTCGCGGAGCCTGCCTCCGAGCGGAGCGGGGCCCTGGCGGGCGCGGCGGCCGGAGCGGACGCGCCGGCGGCGCGGCGGCGCGGCGCGGCGGCGGACGCGGACGCGGACGCGGCGCCGCCGCCGCCGCCGACCGCGCTGCCCGCGCGCGGGGCGGCGGACCGCGTCGCGCGCGCGGAAGCGCCGCGGCGGCGGACGCTCATGGCGCTGCCGTCGCGCTGGGCGCCCCCGCGCGCGCGCCGCGCGGCGCCGACGTCGGGCGCCGGCCTGCGCGCGCGACGCGCCGCTCGCCGCCGCGCGCCCGCCGCCACGGCGCGGCGGCGCGCGCCGGCGCCACGCGGCGCGGCGCCGTGGGTCTCCCTCGTCGCGGACGGCGCCGGGTCGGCGGCCGCCGCGCCGACGCCCTCCGCGCCGTCGCGGAAGCGGCCGCGGTCGGGCGGCCGGCGCGCGTCGGGTCCCCTCGCCGAGGCGCTCGCGAGCGTGCGGCGGGGGCGCGGCGGCGCGGCTCCCGCGTCGAATCGCGCCGGCCAGCCCCCGCCCGCCCCTCCCGCGGCGCATGATCAGGGCGGTCGCAGGCGCAGCGCACCGGCTCCGGAGCGGCGAGTTCCCGCGCGGCGCCGGCGCCTTCGGCGACCCCCGCGCGGCGGCGGTCTCGCACGTCGACGCGACGGTCGTCCGCGACGCGTGCGCGGACGCCTCCGGCTCGGTTGCGAGCCTGTGCTACGCCCATTGCTCGCGCACGCGACCCGGCGCGCCCGCGACCGGCCCCGCGCTCCCCGAGCGCGCCTTCGTCTGGGTGCTGTTGCACGCGGCGACGCGCCGGGCGCTCGGCGTCGCACCGGGCGTCTCCCTGAGAATCTACGACCCGCTGTGCTTCCCGAGCGCTGCCGCGCGGCTCGCCCGCGGCCGCGAGGGCCCCGCGGACGTCGTGCTCCTCGACGCACAGGTCTGCGAGCGTGCGCCGGCCGGCGAGGTCGGGGCGCCGCCGCCTCCGGCCACGCCCGCTCGGCCGGCCGCCGCGCTGGCCTTGACGTTGGCGTCCTGATCATCACTCCCGGCGGGACCCCCCATGTATCCGGCATCTGTTTTGTTGGAGTAATTAAAGGCACCTACCAGTCATCCGAATCGACGGGCAACGTCACGCTGAGGAGTTTCCTCCGGTCGTCCCAGGCCGCGCTGGCGTGGTCCGCGAGAACGGGCTGCGGCAGGTAGAGCGCGAGCCGGAGCCGGCTCGAGGAGGCGGATAGCGTCGTCTTTGTCACGTCGAGGTCGAGCTCCCGCAGCGCGTGGTCCGGGAACTCCACGCGGTAGACGAGCGCATCGCTGTGGCACGAGCCCGGCGTCTTCTCGGTGCCGAGGTAGACGTCTTCCGTGGCGACAGCCTGCTTGTAGAGCATGGAAAACTTAGCGCGCGGCCGCGGGTCCGACCCCGCGTCGAGGAACGACAGCGCTTCCTCGGGTGGAATCTCGTCGTCGTCCCAGATGGCCTTGGGATCGGCGCCTGAGATGGCCGGCGCTGCGCCCGCCGGCGCGTCGGCGCCGACGGCCGCGGGACCCACGCGCGCCACAACCGACGTCTGCGCCGCCCGGAGGCCCGCGTCGGGCGCCTCGCGGCAGATATCCTGCAGCGCGGCCATTTCGCTGTGGCCCCACGACGCCATTAGAAGGCGATGCGGGCTGCCCGCAATTCCACTAAGGCCGGCTCCGGCACGCTCATCATATTGATTCCTTGTACTGCGGTACCTACCGCAGTACGGTACCTACGGTACCGTAGGTACTGCGGTACCGTAGGTACCTACCTACGGCGGTATCGTACCGTAGGACACGTTCCAATTATTGAGCGGCTGGTTGTGAAGGAGCTGCTCCAGAAAACAAATAACTATTTCAAGTTATCGCACAGGTTTTTACTCAGGCTATGTTCTCTAGAGATGTTTGCTGTTGTCCACCGTGACTGGCAACCGTTGACGCTCTTGCAGTCACCGTGACGGTGAGTCAGTGACTCGGAGCGTGCGACAAACAAACAACTCCTGGGGTTGGGTTCGTTGATTAGAGTAAACTAATGGCGGCCACACGGCATTGAAGCCGTGCCGTGGCCGCAGCGGCCGAGATCAGCGAGACCAGGATGCCAGAGTAGCGCCCCCGGGGGCGGGCGGCGGCGAAGGCCCTTAATCAAAATACGAGTTCCTCATAGACTCAATCAAGTTCCATCACGATCACCATTACGTTTTCGGCGGGGGGTCGGGCGGGCAGGGGGGGACAGGAAGGGGGAGGGAGGAGGGAGGCGCCGATTACCGTGCTGTCGTCGGTTTATACGACGGCGTGATCGGCGCCGGAGTCGGTACGTAGGTGGGCGCCGAAATGGGGACCTTGGTCGGGACGAAGGTCGGGCTCGACGACGGCATATAGGTAGGGACGCCCGCTCCCGGCGGCTGCACGACGGGCGCGGGCGTCGGCCTGGGACTCGGTCGCGGCGCGTTCGGCGTGCCCATAGGGCCGTGCTCTTCTTCGTGCGCCGCGAACTCGGGCGCGACGGCTTGGCAGTACAAGTTCGAGAAGCGCCTCCCCAACGGGTACGTATCGCCGCCCGTGACACAGGCCTGGTAGAACAGATTGAAGAAGCCCAGCGTCGTCGGCGCCGGCGTCGCCGCGCCGATGTCGATGTCGGGGTCGAAGCTCTCCGTCTTGATGTTGGCGAATACATCCACCATCGTAGGATCAGCACTATCCGCGGCGGCCGCCTTGAGGGCCGCATCGAGGAGGCTCGGGTCATCCCTGGCCGCTTGCAGGTCGTCCTCGACGGCGGCCTTCTCGGCGGCCGTCACGCTAATCTTAAAGTCGACCACGACGCCGTCCGAGAGGCGTCGGCGCGCTAACGCCTCCAAGTGCGTGAGAGTCACGCGGTTCTCGGTGATATTGGCCGAAAGGCGACCGATCGCGTCCCGAAAGACGGCCTTGGCCGAGGCATCGTTCGCCTCGTCGTACGAGATGCCCGAGAACGTGGCGGAGCCGAGTATCTCGTAGGTGGTCGTCACGTTGGTGTCGTTACTGAACGCGACCGTGTACGCCACCTCGACGTCTGAAACGACAAAAGCCTCTTCGCAACCTTCGGACGCGGCGTCGCCCGAAGCGTCGCAAAACGCGCACGCCAGCGCGTTGCAATCGGTTTCGGAGCACGAACAGTCCGCCGTGGCGGCCGCGACGACAGAATCCGTCGCCGCGCCGACGCCGGCGGAAATCTCTTCCGCCTCGAGGTCCGTTTCGATCTCCATGCCGACGACCAGCTTCGAAGCGTCGTCGGTGACCGAGCCGTCGTCCACGTTGCACGCCGGGCCGCAGACTTCGTCGATTTCGTCGTCGCCAGCGACGACGAGCCTCCGCGACGCGCGAGCGGGCGTCGCACGCTCCCTCTCGTCCAGGCGGCGGCCGCTGATGCCGTTGTCTTCGAGACACCCGTCGTATTCTTCTCGGCTGGTACTAGTGCCGAGCACGCAGGGGTTCGGACCCTCGGCGATGACGATGGTCGCGCCCACGCTGTCGGTGGTCACCTCGCCGAAGACCGAGTCTGCGCCGAACGCGACCGACACCATCGTGTACGCGTGCGTGGTCATCTCCTCCTCGTCGCCCATGTAGCCGTAGTAGGTCTCGCTGGCCCAGAAGTCGACCCACGCCGGCGACTTGCTCGCGCTGAGCGGCGCCATCGTGTAGCCCATGTTGAGCGACACCGCCGCGACGGCCGCCGGCGTCGGCGCCATCGTCTCGAACGAGTACGAGAACGAGTAGGAGACGTCGTAGATGATGTCGTACGAGAACGAGTACGAGAACGAGTACGACGCCGCCACCGGCGCGCGCGGCGTGTTCAGCGGCTCGAGCAGGCGACGCACGCCCACTTCCGCGCGCGCGAGCGCCGCGCGCGACGCGGCGCCGTCGACGGCGGCCGCGTCGCGCTGCCAGATCTCGACGCCGCGCTCGCCGAGCGCGTCGCCGACCTCGCGCGCGGTCGCGCGGATCGTCGCGTCGAGCGAGCCGTCGGCCGCCGCCGCCGTCGCGCGGTCGCGGACGAACGTCAGGTATCGGCGCTCCGCCTCGGCGTCCGACACGGCGCCCGCGGCGCGCGCGCGCACCGTCACGTCGACGGCGTGGCCCGCGCCGTCGGGCACCGCGACGGGGTCCGCCACGCAGTCCTCCCAGTCCTGCCACCACTGGACGCACACGCCCCGCGCCTCGTCGGACACGAGGCGCGCGAGCGCGCGCCGCAGCGGCACGCGGGCGTACCAGTCGGCGTTGAAGGTCGCCGCGTCGAAGTCGGTGGCCAGCACGAGGCGCGCGCTGACGGAGACGTCCGAACCCGCGGTTTCGTCCAGCGCCAGCGCGCCGGCGCACGCGAAGAGGACGCCCAGGGCGTGCCGCATCATCGTCGTCGAGGCCGGAGACGTCTCGACTCTCTTCCCGCGACAGCGGGGCAGCCGGCTCTGTTGGGAGCTTGTGCGTGCGCGAATGAAAATCGACGCCGGCAATGGGCGGGGGGAATTTTTTGAGGGGGGAAACATCGGCCGATTCGACGCGCAGTGGAGATGTTGGTATGTTTTGGTTCGCAGAGGTGCCAGTCCGTCGCCGGTCCCTACGGAGTTCTGCCACACCGATATTTGCCCCCGAGTCTGGGCCGGGTGGCCGGAGAGCCGTCCCCGTTTCCGAGTCGAATGCAGCGAGGGAACTACACCCCAACGAGAGAGCCTAAACCATGATACGCCCTCCCCGTCCTAGTTTCCTCACTAGTAGAGGGCCGCGGCTCAGGCGCGTAGTAGCACTTGGGAGTACTCCGCCGGCGACGCGAATAGCAAGTCGCACGCACGCGCGGAGGTTTATAGGGGACTTACGTAGCCGGCACCCGTAAAGTGCGGGATAGTACTTACGGTACGGGGGTTAGTACCGTGGGAGCCGGTGGTAGTAAAAATAAGTACCTTGTACCGTTTCCCTACGGTACCTACGGTACCTCCCGAGGGTGAGGGTCTGGCACTGTCACCGTAATTGAGAGTGATTTATACATCGCTAGAAGCGACATGCTTCTGAAGCACCATAAGGCCGCTTAAATGAGATGCCGCTGTATCACCAGATCGTGACCGCGTCGGCGCGGGCTTCGCCGGCGGCGCTCGCGGACCTGCTGCGGCGCTGCGCAAAACAGATCACGGCGGCCGGCGGCGTCGTGCGGAGCTGCGAGCACCACGGCGTTACGCGGCTGCCGCATCGCGTCCGGTCGCGCCACGCGTCGGCCGGCGACGACGGCCGGCGCGCCCCCGCGCGGTCGTCGCGCGCCGCTTCGGGCGAGACCGCCGCACCGCGCCGCGCAGGTACCACCACGTCGGTCGCCGCGTAGCGCTTTTCTTTGACTGCGGCCCCGCGGCGCTGCCGCGCGTCGAGCAGACGCTTCGGATGCACGCCGACGTCCTCCGATTCACGACGCTCCGCCGACCGGCGACGATGGATCTTGTTAACTCCAACAAAAAAGGCAACCCCTGGTCCAGGAACAGAAAATGACTCACTTCAATTTGGGCAGGGCCGGTTTTGGGGTTTTGACTGAATTTTTTGGGGCCTTTTAAGTTTCTCGGACATCCATCTCGGACCATCAGGGAATTATCCAACGAGGTAAAGCGGCATTATCGCCGTACACGATTTTTTTAAAGGTCCTTTTCGAAATTCCTGCCTTTAAAAATGCGCGTCCATCTCGGTCATCGAGTTAGGACGAAGCACTCGGGCCCGGAACTCGCGGTCTCTATCGAAGTGCCACTGGGTGCGACGAGCGTAGAGGCCGTCGCGGCGGGCAGCGGCCGCCAGAGTGCATTATCGACATTCGACAGCCCTCCTCCGCCGCGATTTCGGTTGCTACACTGGCATGCATGCATTACGTGGCGGGACTACTAGTATAGGAGAGCGATGGTACTCCAAGAGATAGCTAGCGGGATACCCGCGCAACATCAGCTTGAACCGGTTGATGAACCGGTGCTTGAGGCCTAAGAGCTACTCCCTAGAGCAAATCGTTTGCTTCTTCCTCGCGCCGGCCTCGTGCATCGCTCCGCCAACCTTTTAGCGTGTAGTGATCTTAGTGGGACAAACACCTGACGAGCACATTAGGAGGCTGCAGAGTAAAACAGAGGCGTGCCCCGAGTAAACAGTAACGCGTCGTAGCTGTTTTGAAACTAGAGAGCCACTTCGGCCGCGACGATGCCCCCGGACACGCCGCAGCCGGAGACCGACGTGAGCGTCTACGACGAGCCGCTGCATCGCGTCGAGTACGAGCATCCGCTGTTTCGCGTGATACGCCTCCGCATCGCGCCGGGCGCCCAGACGCAGTTTCACCGCCGCGACGTCGACAGTTTCTTCTGTTTGTTCAGCACGACGCGCGTGCGCGTCGAGACGGCTCACGAGGGCGTGCGCGAGTCCGCCGTCGAGAGGATGACGGTCGAAGCGACGCCGTATTCCCGCGAGCCGATGGTGCGCCGCATAATAAACATTGGCGAGGCGGACGTGCACGGCCTCGACGTCGAGGTGGTCGCGCACGCGGAGCCCCGGTGCATGCTCTGCAACGCGTTCGTCACGGGCGTGCCGTTCCTGAGGGAAGTGCCGTGCTTCGAGAAGGTCGACGACCTGCTCCCCTGGTGCTGTACGACGCCACGCCGCGTCAAGCTGCCTGGCGGTGGCTACGACACCGAGCGCGTGACGCACGGCGCGATCGGCCTCTACCGCCTCCGCCTCGCGGCCGGCGAGGCGACGCCGACATTCTGCTGCGACCAGCCCCGCCTGTTCATCTGGTACGCCGCCGGCGACGTCGTCGTGCAAGGCAGCGACGGCACAACATTCGCGCGGCGCGTCACCGCCGGGTCCTACGCGTTCGACGACCGGCGCTTCCACGGCTCGCTCCGAAACGCCGGCGAAGAAGCCGTCGAGGCGCTCGTCGCAGTCTGGGCGGCAGTTGGCTCCTACTAAAAGTCGTACGGGCTCCTGTTTTAACTTAAATTTAGCCTGTTTGGCGAAGGCCGTCGACCACATCGGCGGCAGCCTGAGCCAAGGTGCCGGTGCCGCCGGCCAGGTCGAGGGTGCAAATAACGCTTTACTCCCCCAAGCCGGACACCGTGACCGGATATTCTTTCGACTCGGAGTAACATTCCCAGGCTGCCCGCCGGCGGGCCTTATCTTCCCTTAGCTCTAATTAGAATGAACTTGAATTAGCCTGCGACGCATAAGACTCCGTGGAGACTTTCGAAACTTATAGGGGGGTTGCGATGCAGGGGGCCCGGGCAATAGCCTGAGAGTATGTAATTCTGGACTTCCGAGTCCCCGGACGGTACTAGTACAAGCTGCTAGTGGTACGCTACAGTGTAAACCACCAGTTTATAATAAAACACTCTCGTAGTTGGCTTGGCCCAGCCTCTGGCTGGTGAGCTAGGCCTACTACTTTACATAACGCTGCGACATACTCTTGCTACCATAGTAAGAGTATGTCGCAGCGTTATGTAAGTAGCAGGGTCCTAGCTAACCAGCTTAGAGCTGATAGGCCTTACTGCGAGAGTGTTTTATAGTGAACTGTTGTTACACCGTAGTGCTTTTGACACTCGATGTATAGACTCAAATATTAGAGAGTGGGAGATACATATCTAGGGTAGGAAGGGCTAGTAGGTTTCTCTCTCTAACAGAGATACACATACCGCAGTATCCCATCGTACCGTAGGTACTTTTTGTCGCATTCTGCTTCCTTCCAGGCCGCCGGGGACCCGGCTGAGACAGCTCATCACAGTACTACGAGAAGAAGGGGGCGCTGTGGCGCGTGTGGATGCCCCCCGGCAGCCGGCGGCTCGCCTGGATCCTCGCGGCAGCCGCCGGCGCGCGGTCGCAGCCGGCACTGGCACCCGAGGTGCGGCCGTCGCTTGTCCTGTGGCTCTCGCCGGCGAGCGTCGAGGCTGCGCGCGCGTCGCGCGCCGTCGCGCGCTGGCGCGACGAGAGCGGCGGCGGGTATGTGTTCGCGCCACTGACGGCGGCGCAGCAGCAAGCCGCCGGTCTCCGGTGGCGGACGGCGGTCGAGCGGCAGCGCGCGGCGCTCCCACCCGACGACGCGCCGCCGGCGCGCGCCGCCGGCGTGTTCGCCGCGTCGGCGGCGCCCGGCGGCGGCGTGCGCTTCCCGGCGCCGCTCGTCGCCTCCGCGCTGCAGCTCCGCGACGGCGTTACGTGCTTTTTCGTCCTGACTCCGGCGTGGCTTCGCGACGGTGACCGGGCCGTCGGCCAGCGCTTCTTCGGCCACTACCCGCTCGGCCAGTTCCGCTTCCACGACCGGCGCGTCGCCTTCCGTACCGCGGCAGGCGACGTGCGCCACTCCAAGGTGCTCGAGAGCGGCACCAAACTTGTTGCGGCGTACCGCCTCGACGGTCGCGTCGAAATGGCCGTCGACGGAGCGCCGTTCGAGGCCGGCGCGAAGCCGCGCGCCGGCGCGTCGCCGGCGCCGGTCTTTAGCGCGTCGGGCTACGTCACGCTCGGCGGCTGCCCGCCGCACGACGCCTTCCTGGGCGACGTCCACGAGGTCATGGTCTTCGGGACCGTCCTCGCCGACGCGGCCGCGCGCCACGTCGCGGAGGTCCTCGCGACCAAGCACGGCGTGGCGATAGGGGCGCTGCCGCCGACGGCGTCTCGATTCGGTCTGCCGACGTCTCACGCGACCGGCGCGGCCGCGGCGCCGAGCCCGCCGGCGGCGCGGGGGCCGCCGCCGCTCGCCGACTTCCTCGAGGCGCGCGTCGCCGGCGAGTGGGAGGCGGATCCAGACGTCCAGAGGGCGCGTCCGGTCCGCGCGCGCCAGAGACCGACCGCGCGCGACCGCGTGGCAAGCTACGCCGCGCTCAAGGACGGTCGCGACCGCGAACGGCGCGAGGCCGACGCGAGGGCCGGCGGGCGGACCCACCGCGCCCAGCGCGGCGCGCCGAGCAGCGGCGACCCCGGACCGCCGCTACTTGCGCGCCTCCAGGAGGCGCAACAGCGGCTCAACGAGATCCAGGGCGCCGTCGACGCGATGCGACCCGCTCCGAATCCGCGCGCGCCGCCGGCGGGCCGCGGGCGCCGCGACCACGGGCCACCACCGCCCGCGCCCCCGGTCGCGCCGGCTGCCGTCGAGGCCGTGCCCGAGCTGGCCGAGCCCGGCGCCGCGAGGTGCCTTGGCGGCGACGCCTTCGGCCGCGCGCCGGTCGCTCGATGGGAGCCGCCAGAGACGGCGCGCCTCGAGCAGATCCAGCAATGGAAGAAACTCAAAGCCCAGTCGGACGCTGCGATTCGTGGCTTCGCGCGGGGGGGCAAGGAGCTCCGCGCCTTTGTCTCCGACCAGGTCGACCGGCTGCGGCTCGCGCGCCACAATCTTTTCTGCGGTCTCGCTCCCCCTGGCCGCAGGGTGGCTTAGGATAAATACCAAAGCAGACAAGGAGGCGGTCCCCTAATTTGAGAATCGAGAGAGATTCCACGCCCGGGTCTACGCCCGGGTAGCCCTTTCGGGTCCGGCGTCTGCCGACCGTCGTCCTCGTTTCCGACCCCGACCCATTCCCGGGGCCCTGGGGGCTCGTTGATGCGTCGTACAATCGTGATTGTCCGGAAGAAGATCGCCAGGGACGGTCCGTAGTACCGCGCGTAGTACCGCGCGGGTACTACGGACAGCTTAGGGTACTATGATACCACGCAGGGGTCTGATGAAGATCGCCAAGGGAACGGAGAAGCTCACGCAGGCCCCGCGAGGGCCAATGGCCAAAGGTCGTTTGAACCCGGCGGGCGATGAGCACGGAAATCGTGGAGATTAAAAATCCGTCACGCCGGCGGTTGTACCGTGACCGTTATTTTACTGCTATTTCGAAGCTCAGGTTGGGTATCCTGACTGAGCCTGAGCAGGGAGAAGGCTCTTAGGAGCTTGTTCCTTTTTTTAGGTCTTCCTTTCTTTCTTTCTTTATTCAAGTTTCAACTTACATGTAAATTCAAGTTATTTATTTCTAGGACCCTGCTAACTACATAACGCTGCGACATACTCTTGCTACCTATAAGGTGGTAATCCATGAACATCTCATGAACTATTTTATAGAATAGAGCACGCAGTGCACGAATAGATGCTGCCGTCCTAATCGCCGCAGGCAGGCCATCACCGTTATGGGGACGGCGGCCGCTCCGCCGAAGCGCTACGTCTGGGACGAATTCGACGACGGCGAGGAGGCAAACCACCAGCCACCGGCGCGGCGGAGGAGCCGCGCCTCGGCGAAGTACGCCTGGGACGACGAGGAAGCGCCCGCCCTCGCCGACGGCGACGCGTCGTTCGAGGCGGCGCGCGCGCAGATCCGGCGGCTCCAGGCGCAGCTGGCCGAGGCGAAAGACGTCGTCCGGAAGCGCCGCGTCGAGCTGCGCCAGACGCGCGAGGACGCAAAGGCCGGGCTGGCGCGCTGCAGGGAGGAGTGGCGCCGGAAGCAGGCGGCGGCGGACGCCGACTTCAAAAGAAAAGCGGCGGAGCAGGCAGCCCTCAAGGCGAGGCTAGAAGACGACGTCGCGGAGCTCGAGCGGCGCGTCGAGCAGCTCCGGGCGCACGCGGCAAAGGCTGACGCCGTCAAGTCCGCGAAAGTCGCGGCGGCAGAACGCGAGGCTGAAAAGAAGCTCGAGGCCGCGAAGCGCGAGTGGAAGAGACGCGAGGAGGAGGAATTCGCAGCGCTCGTCGAGAAGCGAAAGCCTGCGATCAAGGCCAAGGTCGTGAAGGCCTTGGAGCCCGAGGTGCGCCGACTAATCTCGAGGAACAAGAAAGAGCTGGCAGAGCAGAAGGCCGAGGACGATCGGTGGCTCGACGAGGAACGACGGAGGCTCGAAACGGAGTGCGCAGTCAAGCTCGAAGAGGAGAAGCGGCGCCTCGAGGCGGAGTCGACGGCCCGCCTCGACGCGCTGCGCGCGGCTAACGACGCCAAGCTGAACGAACGGCGTGCAGAGCTCCACGAGGAGGCAGCGAATATCGAGAGAGAAGGGCGGCGCGCGCAAGCCGAGGAGAAGCGGAAGCACGAGGAAGCGCGAAAAGTGGCCGAGGCGGAGCACGCCGCAGCGATTGCGCGCGTCGAGGCAGACTTCGCGCGACGCGAGGCGGAGCTCGACAGGGCGCACGAACAACGGCTGCGCAACGACCGCGCAGCGATCGAGGCGCTGGAGCGTGACCGCCAGGCCGCGCACGAGGCGGCGCGCGACGCTGCGTGCGCGGAGATACGGCGGCGCTCGGACGCGAACCGGAGGGCCGAGGTCGAGGCGCGGCTCGCGCCCGTTCGGGCACGCTTCGACCGCGAGGTCCGCGCTGTCGCCCGGCGCCTCAAAGCCGAGGCGGCGGCAGAGAAGGACGCCGTCCTGAAAAGAGTGGACGCAAAGAACGCTGCGGCGACCGCGGCTCGCGCAGCGGAGACGCTGGAACTCCTCGGCGAGGTCGCAGCGGCCAAGGACGCGCACGATGCCTGCGCCGCCGCGCGTGCCGCGCTGCGCGACAAAAGGGCGCGCGTTGAGGCGAACACGGCGGCGCTCGCGGCCGCGACCGCGCTCGCGGAGGCCGAGATCAAAGGTCACGACGCCCTGATCACGCGGCAGGCGGCGCAGGCGGCGACGGATGCGGCGGAGATGGAAGCGGCGTTCGAGGCGGCGGCCGCCGAAAAGCGGAGGAAGATCGCGGCCAGCCACGAGGCGTTCGCGGCGGCGCAGGCGGCGCGGGCGGCACTGGTAGCGACGCACGAGGCTGAGAAGGCGGCGCTGCTGGCGGCACAGGCCGACGAGCTCAAGAATATAGAGGCCAAGGTCGCGGCGAAGCTCCAAGCGCAGGCGGCCGCCGAGGAGGAGAAGGTCGCCGAGCTAGCGGGGTGGCGAGCGAAGAACGCCCAGCTCGAGCGAGCCCTGGCCGAGGCGCGCGCGCGCGACGTGCTCCGGCGGTCGGACGACGCCGTGGCGATAGGCGCCCACGTGGACTAAAGTAGCCCCGATAATTGTGGGACACTCCTCCGAGTCCATTGCTCCTGGCATTGCTCCTGGAGTAGTATTGCCAGTGGGATTTTGTGTACTAGTACTGTATGACCCATGATCCTAACGGATGATACACAAGCATACAACTTGACTCGGGAAATCCGACCGTGACCGTGACTCGGACATAAACACTGCGATGCAGATACGCTTTTCGGACATCTTTTGAAAACCCAGGAGGTTTTTGAAAACCAGAATAGTGAAGTTCAGATCTTAATCTCCGCTCTGGCTCCCACACTAGTCACGGTCCTAGACACTATGAGGTGAAAACTCCCCTAGATATATATCTGCAACGCCATAGCCCCCTATCGCCGGATCTATGGCTACATTACTCTCGCCTATCAGCACGCTATATCAGCCGGCACGTGCCCGAGGCTGATATTTCCCTATATCCCGTATCTTCTTATGCCCCAGCGTACATTGACAGCAGGGACGATCTTGAGATCTATAAGTGGAAAAAGACAAAAACCTTAGAAGAAATGACCATGAGGGTCCACAGGTCCGAATTGCGATTCTACCCGTTCAGTTTGACGAATAAGAACGAGATTCCAGTGAAAATCGTTAAAGAATTGGTTACTGATGGATACGCGGTGATGTTGATTTCAACGGTAAATTAGCTGAAGGCCCGGCTTGAGTTCCAGGAAGGGGGGAGTGAGGTGAAAACTCCCCTAGATATATATCTGCAACGCCATAGCCCCCTATCGCCGGATCTATGGCTACATTACTCTCGCCTATCAGCACGCTATATCAGCCGGCACGTGCCCGAGGCTGATATTTCCCTATATCCCGTATCTTCTTACTTATCCAAGTGGATCAAGCCCGGCGCTAAGTAGCCGCCGTGAAAACACCGGGGTGAACCTAAAGTAAGTTCACTTCAACTAGTCCCCTGCCTCCTACTCCTCTCCACTATACTTTCTTCTAAAGGTCTTCCTAACTTAATTAATTTATTTATAGTCCCACCTCAGGGGATCAAGGTTTCCACCCTATTCAAGTTCATTCGCAGTGCTATTTGACGGGGAGTCACACACTAGCGCCAAACACCTCGCCAAACTCAGGTTGCGTTTGAGACTGGGCCCTGACTCTCTTCTTTTAGTAGAACTCGAATAAATGATACTGCACGGCCCTTGGATATCTCTACCTGCCACTGGCGGTGCCCGGGTCGCCTCCGATGAATATGCACACTGTGGCAACAATTTTTTCCTTCCCGACAGGGGTGCCTGGCTGGCGCTCTTGAGCAACTGTCTCACGGGCAATTCCGCCGTAGGAAAAGATGGTGGTTCGACATCCCTCCTCAGCGTACGGCGGACGCGGGGAGAAATTCGACGCAGACCGTGTCGCACGCGCCGCAGTCCGAGGCGAACGCTTTGCACCGTCGCGCGGCCGAGCAATTGCCGCCAAGGTCACGCCGGCAGAGCGATCCGTCGGCGTTGAACGTGTCGCAGCAATCCGCCGACAGCTTGCGTCCGTACGCGTTGCGGACGCGCGCCACTGCTGGCGCCGCCAGGACGGCCTCCGCCGCGAGGGCGCCGCACGCAGCGTCGCAGCACGTCGCAGCGTCGCAGGCGTGCGTGAGGGGCGGCGCAAAGGTCTGGCTGCAGCATTTCTTCTCCGCCGAGCAGCACGTCGGGCTTGCGCGCGCGGTGGCGCGCGGCCCGGCGACCGCCGGCCTACCGAGGAGCGCGACGACGAGGAATAGCATCGTTGTTGTTGTGAAAAGCTCCTATTAGCTGCATGCTTTCATGTACGATGCCCAGCCCCTGGCATCACCGTATTCACTAGCCCTATTCTATCCGGGTATTTAACTAGGATAAATGAAAACTAGGATAGTGAAGCTAAGATAAAATTTGGGAGATTTATAAGTGGAAAAGGCCGTTGCCACAACGGGCGCCAACCCCAGGGCCCCCGGACCACGCGCCCCCGCGCCAAAACAACGAAGGGAGGGTGGGAGGGCCAAAATTCTTGCTCCTTTTGAGGTAAAACCCCTAGATAGCGCGTGCAACGCCATAGCCCCCCCCTATCGCCGGATCTGCGGCTACGCATTTCGCCTATCAGCACGCTATATCAGCCGACATGTGCCCGGAGCTGATATTTCCCTATATCCCGTATCTTTCTGCTTATCCAAGTGGATCAAGCCTGGCGCTAAGTAGGCGCCGTAAAAACACCGGGGTGAACCTAAAGTAAGTTCACTTCACTGGGGGGAACAGCGGGAAACGACCCTACAAAGCCCAAGTGAGGCTAACCCCATAAGTAACCTACATGTCTAGCAACCTATGCCCCTGGACACGGTCGAGCCCACAATACTCACAATTACAACTGAAGATAAAAATAGCCAGAAGGACGAAATTGCACTCCAATATATTATATAACCCAGATGGCCTATTTTCTACAGAGATTAAGAGGGAGAAGGAAGTAGTATCCTAGGATACAGGCCACTAGCCTCTGATACCTACTAGAACCTGAGAGGAGCTCTAGATATCTAGATAAAGGTACTAACTACAGGATCATCATGATAGCACAATCGCTGTACTACTAGAAATAAGCCAGTGTCCGGCGGGTGGGATCATCCGCAATCCGAGGGATCCGCCGTGTCGCGCGCTGGACGTCAGAAAAGCCGGCGAAGGGCGCCGGAAACGGCGCGTCGGTCTCCGGCCGGACGGCGCCGCAGCTCGACACGCCCGCGCCGATGCATCGTCGCGGCGACCGCGCGTGGCCGCTGGCCATCAGAAGCGTAAAGTCGACGACGCGCCGCGCCGGGTCGAGTTTGAAGAGGTCAGAATAGGTGTCCGGGCCCAGCACGTCGACGGCGAAGTCGCGCCACGCGTTGACCCAGGGGGGCGACGCGAGGACCATGTACTGCATGCCCGTCCGCCCGCCCCGCGCTAAGTCTCCGTAGATGCGGCGCAGCTCACCATCGACCTGCGCCGTCCACGGTTTGCGCGTCCATATGAAGTGGCCGAACGACGACGAGTTGAGCGCCCCTCCGGCGGCGGCGGCGACGAACTGGGCCTGCCCGTAGCCGCACCAGGGTGGGTCCATGAACGCGTCCTTCTGGCGCGCCGGGTACGCGAGCTGGACGTTGAACCGCGGATGCAAGTAACGCACGTCGATGTCCCGCCGGCCGATTATCAAATTGAGCAAGTCCTGGTCGCCGTACACCGCGCCGTTCGCAGCGACGACTGCGTCGAGGCACCACCGAAGCAGGTCGACCTCGACCTGTGTAGAAAGCAACCCGCGAGTAGGGGGAACACGGCCAGTACACAGCCAACGGTTTGGACGAGGCGAGCGAGAGATGTGGCCCTCCTCTCGAGAATAAACGGCAGAATGCACCTTGACATTCTGCGCCGACCGCGACCATGCGCGAGTTGTTGAACACGATTACGCCCGAGTTTGTCCCGTCGCGGTGCGCGAACGCGTGTGGCGCAGCAGCGATTTTGACGGCGTCGACGAGCGGCGGCACGAAAGCCGGAAGCCGGGCCTTGGAAGCTGGCATCGCCGCCGTGTAGCATTCCTTTGGGAAGATGCGCACGATCCCAATCCCGCGGACGGTCGGCAACACGTCAATAATCTGACCATCCATGGCGAACACGTCTGCGTCGAGGGCGACCGTGTGCTCGAAGCCCCGATCGGCCAGTTTCTGCGGCGCGACCGCCCAGAAGAACATTTCCAGGGGCCACGGGGCGCCGCGCAAAAAACTTTTCATTTGGGCGGAGGACCGCAGCCGCGCGAGCGCGACCAGCATTTCTGTGCGTGTTACGTCTACGGCCAGCGTGTCGAGCGGCCCGTCGCCGTCAAAAAAGCGACGCAGATGCGATGCCCTCAGCGAAGTGATCGTAGAAGGCCGCGCGACGACGAAGAAACCTGACGACGATGGCACGAATCGGCGGACTCGTAGCAGTGCGACGGCCGCCGGCGCTGCGTTCGCGGTGTTCGCCGGGGTCACGAACGCGACGGCGGCGCGTGCGCGGCGAGCGACGGCGCAGAGCAGCACGAAAAAGCGCTGCAGGACCATATGGTGTCTCGCCACCGGTGCGCCCTTTTTCGCGGAGCCTAAGCAACCTGCTATTGGCCTGAATTAGTCCAGTTTTTTTACAACCGTTGACACTCTCGACTCCGGCGCCAGTGGTCACGGGCTCCGCGCAAGAGCTGGCATACGGTACCATGGTATGCATACAGGCTATTACAGCACACTGCAACCCTTCGGGCCCTGGAGTCTGGGGGGAGTGCTCCGGACCCTGCTACTTCCCATAGCGCTCCGCCCGTGACATATGTTCTGACGACTCGGCGAAGCGTGGGCGCGTTTTTTCTTCGACGATGGGTACATTTATGGCCCGAAGGCATCAAGTTAACAGTTAACGCCAATCAAGGAACCCCGGACCAAGAAACAAAGTCAAGTTTAGGTCTTTTACACCGAAAAACTCCGCTGGCAGAACCATTGGTCTCAGTCCAGCCTGAGCGAACTGCACGTGTGCCTTGGAATGATCGTCCGAGGGACCGAGTCCGCTGTTCCACAGGTGATGCACATACAGTGCGGCATACTCGCACCACTTGCAATTCACACACCTCCCCGGACAAATTCTCCTTGCACTAATCACGGATAGGGGCCTTCGAAATTTTAACCAGACCCCCCCTTTCGCCACTCACGGCCTTCGTGGGCAGCCCGCCGGGAGCTGTGATCGCGTAAACGCGCGGAGCGAGCTTAGCGTAATCGGGATGCGCGTGAGCGCCGAGGGCCCTGTCACGTTGCCGATCGACGGCACGTTGCGGTGCACGAAGAAGAGCGCTGTCTGCGACGTATCATCAACGAGCACTCCGTCCGCCGGGTGGTCGGCAGTGCGGAAGTCGCCGGCGTCGGTCGTGTTCGCGAGGACGGCGAGCCTCGAGAAGCGCTTTCCGTCGCACGAGACGCCGAGACCCAGAATTGCCAGTCCTTCGTCCCTGAGCGGGAACAGCGCGACGAGCGAGTTATCCGGGTCCGCTGGGTTCGACGTAACGGCTGCAAAGTAAACGTTGAGCGCTCGAGCAAAGGGCGCGCGGAAGCCGGGGACGTCGACGACGGAGAAAGCGCCAAACGGGCCTCGGGGGGACGTCGTCGACGCCGCGCTCTGCACGAACCGGCCGCCGAAGTGGCCACGCGCGCCCTTCTCGCCGACGAGGTTGGCGCGCGCGAAGAGGTGATACGTCGATCCAAGTCTTGCGAGCGAGAAACGTCCGTCGAACTCGCAATTTGGCGCGAACTGCGGTCGCTTTTCGACGCAGCCCGCGTGCGCGCCGCGGAGGGCCGGCGTGCCCCTCAGGTCCTCCGGCGGCGGCAGGCGCCGTGTCGAAGGCGCCGAGGCTCGCGCAGCCGCGTCGAGCCGGGACTGGGTCTCGTAAGTGCGCGAGTAGGCCCCATCGCGGACGCCTGCGTCTAAGGAGTGATACGTGGGGACTTTCCGATTCTGACGCCGGCGTACGAACGGTGGTGCGTCGGGTTATCGCGACCGCCGAGCGCGTACACAGCGCCCGCATCCCAGAGCAGCGCCGTGTTGTGTGCCCAGTTCGTCTCGCGCGGGCTCCGGACGTTCGTCAGATTTTGACTGCTTGCGAAGCAGCCAGAGGCTTGCTTTTCGGTCCCGCGGAGCGTCGCGTCGCAGTCGCGCCAGAACGACACCCACTCGTGCTCGTTGCCGCCGACGTGCGTCGGGGAGGCACGCCGGGCGAACACGAACGTCTCGCGCGTCGGCCAGTTTTTCGCGCCGCCGACCCGCACGACGCTGAAGTAGCGCGCCGACGATCCGCTTTCGAAGCGGTGGACGACCGCCTCGGGGCCGGCGCGGACGAGGGCGTCGTGGAGCACACGGGGCGGTGCCGCCGACGCCGGGGGCAGCCATAGTGCGACCATAGCGGTGAACATCATCGGAGGCGTGCCATGTATTTGTCTCTTGCAACAGTAGTTGCTCCTCTCAAGTTCTCTCAGGTTCTAGTAGGTACCAGAGGCTAGTGGCATGTATCCTAGGATACTTCCTTCGCCCTCTTGAATGGCCAATGTCCGCCAGCCATTCTTTCTCTTTGAAGATCTTTTTGATTTTCTCATCTACATCGAATGTTAGTCTGCCCTGTTCTCTGTCATAGTGTATGTTGATGCCCAGAAACGATCTGAGATCTCCTGTTTCTTTGATATCCCATCTGTTCTTGAGCATTCTCTCAAACTCATTTAGAAGGTTGTCAGAGCCAGTGTAGACTAGATCATGGATATGATCAGCTTTCCCCCTGAGTAGTTCCCTACCGCAATAGTGAGTGAGCTTCCTTCATTTGGTTTGTCCTTGTGGATTGGCATGAACTCAGATCTGTTGACCTGTATAGAGTTGTAATCATTTGGGTCAAATCCCTTGATATTTTTGCGGCATAGCTGGTTGACTCTTGCGGTACGGGAGTCCTATATATGGATTGAAACAAAGTCCATGGCTGATGTTTCGCACATGTTTATCTTGGTCGTGAAAGCAAATCTCCATGCTACACCCCTAGTGAGTTCGTAGCCGTTTATTGCTCCAATGACTCCCTCTATGTCATGGGTAAATCGTGAGCACACGAGGCAGCGTATTCTAAAGGCTGTGGAGAGCAATTAAAGTACAAGGATTGCGGTTAATGAAGCGCTGCAGATCCCAGTTAAGCCAGGGTTAGGGCTAGTATGATTTAAAGTAACTCGGGTATGGGCCTAGTATGATGTAAAGTAACCCCCTATTACAGTAGGGGGTAGGGTTACTTACTGAAGTAGCTCTAGAAGTCGATCACGCCCCTAGGGGGGTACGTGGGTCCGATATTCTCAATTTGCGCCTGCACCAGACGTCTAGTTGTAGAGATATGGCAAATTCGGGGTCCGGTGATCCGCCCCGTCCGAGCGGTGAGTAGTATAGGGGTTTTGTGTACTCTCTGTCGTCCATCCTGCGGATGATACAGAAAACTTGAAGCATACGAACTTGAAATACCGCAGTAAGATTATCTGAATTCCGATACACCGCCGCTATATGGGAGCCCCCCCAAGGCCGCCGGGGGCTGTTTAGCCCTCTTCGAACGGCCCTGGCATTTCAAAAGCATAATGCTTTTTGATGTCTCAGTAGCCTGGGCCTGTTATA
The DNA here is from genome assembly GCA_918797485.1 of Pelagomonas calceolata. Lineage (NCBI taxonomy): Eukaryota > Pelagophyceae > Pelagomonadales > Pelagomonadaceae > Pelagomonas > Pelagomonas calceolata. The sequence goes on along the minus strand of CAKKNE010000003.1, from coordinate 5,095,439 downwards.
TGCCCTGGGATGTGGCCCTGTGAGTACCGACCTGTTGAAGGCCCAAATATAGCACGCAGGACAAAGTCCAAACCAAAGTCAGGAACGCCTGGCATGCAATAGTGAAGTGCATCGCCCCTATTCACTGTGCTGTGCGACGCTGGATGGCCGTCAATTCGGACACCCATTGGGATCTCGACGTCGACAACATCATGACCCGCTGCGAGGAATGCGGCGACAGTCAGATCATTGATCCCGCGGTACAGACCGTGCTCATACTCCCAGGGGGAATCTCCCTTCTCAAAATCTGCTCCGCCGGTCAGTGGAACTTCGTTATAGTGTCCCTTCGTGTACAAACCATCGGCGGCTGGAGGACTTGTGCGCAGAATGACACGCAGGTGGGGATACTCGTCGCGCAGAAACCGTGCTGTCCCCGCCATCGCCTTGCGCCAAAATCGCTGTACATCAGATTTCAACAGAGAGAGCCCGGTCTCAGGTAGTGCTCTTGTGTAACATGGGCTTGTCTTACTAAGAAAATGTCCAAGATGCGCCATTTGATTAATCACGAGCATGGAGGGCCGCGTTTTATTGATAAATTTTGAAAATTCCAAAGTTGGCGGTGAGTAATCATGTAGCGCATACGCCAACGTGTTGTTATTTACCCCCTTTGCGCAGTGTTCCACGCGCTTATCGCCGGCGTCGAAAGTGCATCGGATGTCGACACATACCCACCAGTTAACCATCGCAGTCTCGCGCCAGACCACTGCACCACCACTGCACGACTCAGTAGGCTTGCACACTCTATTCAAATCTGCGCAGAGGCGTGCGCTCCACGAGTGGCCGAATTGATCTGACAGCGAGTCGCCTAAGAGCAAGACGCGCGTGCCCCGTGGCACCACCTGACATAGCTCGCTGCCATTCATCATTTTGTAGATCCTGTCCTTGAAACCCCAAACGCCTGCTCGATCAATCCAACCATACTGATAGCTCCGATCTCGTTGACAAGTTATTTTACGTTTCCTCTCACGACGGATGAGATCGCGTGGATATGGCAGTGGTAGGACCCCGCATCCTGTATTCATGCCGCAAAGTTTGGTCCACTCCCCTAAGGCCGCGTGCACTGCGGTTAGCATGAAGGTTCCCCTCAAACCATTGCGCATCTTTTTTACAAAACTTTTTTTTTTCAGATTATACTCATATGATACTCATATGATACTCATAGGTACCGCCGCAGCGGCTACCAGCATGCGGCAGGAAGGGGCAAAACTACTGGCTGCACAAACTAAGAATAAAGTTTGATTGATTCAAGCGTCTAGCAACAATGTCGTCCGCACGCGCGAGTCGGCTGCACTACGCGCCCTTGCCCCCCCGAGACCACTGCCACCAGCGTGTGCGCGAGACGCCAGCGACGCGGTGGTGTACTTCGCCCGGCATCTGACCAACGCGGGTCCAGTCTCCCGGGGGCACTTCGGCTCGAAGCTCCGGCGCCGGGCCCTCCTCCTCGGTACCGGACCCACGCGGCGGCGGCGCCGACGAGGCCGCGGCCGTCGTTGTGTCGGCGGCCGCCACGCGGCGCGCGGAGCTGTCGACCTGGCGAGAGACGGGTCCACTCCGCGGGGGCTGGACGTCGTACGCCGCGGCGACCGTCGGCGAGTCGACCAAACGATCCCGGGGTGCGGCGCGGCGCGGCGCGGCGCTTGAACCCACCGGCGCCCTCGTGGATATTTGCCGAGCGCCCATTCCAGGGCTTGTCGGGGAGATCGGCGCGATCGTCGACGCGACGCGCGACAATCTGTGGCTCCGAATGCCGCGCGACGCCCTCGTGCGGCTTCCGCGGCGAGGCTCCGTCGTCGCGCTACGCGTCCGCGCCAGGTCGGGGGTATCCGGCGCGGGTCCCGCGCGTCTGGTCCTCACGCCTCCCTCGGGTCCTGTCAGGTACTGATCTAAAGACCTGGTGTTCGGCACTACTAGTAAAGTTCGGCACCCATATGTAGTATATACTACAAGTATCACTGGCATGACTATGTGAGTACAGCGATTGTGCTATGATGCTGTAGTTACCTTTATCTAGAGCTCCTCTCAGGTTCTAGTAGATATCAGAGGCTAGTGGCCTGTATCTTAGGATACTTCCTTCTCCCTCTTAATCTCCTTTATTCCAATTCTGTCTTCTCAGAGTTGAGGGGGTTCCCACACTCTCACGTTTCAGTGAGAGTTCTTCCTGTTGGCATCTCCGTGTCACATGTCACATAGACACCCGAGAGACCTAGCTACCACAGCTGCATTGTGCACTTGCTGCACCCAGCTCATTAGACACCAGCACATACCGAAGCTAATATCGCTGAAGTGAGCCTCCGAGTCAGGCTTCTAAACAGACTCGGATTAGTACACGTACGGGGAAAAGGCTCTCAAGTTGGAGCTTGTTCCTTCTTAAATTTAGGTCTTCCTTCTCTAGTCACCGTGAGGTGAAAACTCCCCTAGATATATATCTTCAACGCCATAGCCCCCTATCGCCGGATCTATGGCTACATTACTCTCGCCTATCAGCACGCTACGGTATACCGGGGTACTTGTACTACCTACCGGTAGGCAAGGCCAGTGCGGCCCGCCTGAAACTACTACCTAGCTGGATAGTTTGCATTTGAGGATCACCGCTCGAACCACCGCTGTAATCCTATACCTGAGGGTAATTTGCACTGGAGGGTTTTCTTTCTCTCTCCTTACTGGAGCCCGATCTCCTCGAGCTCCGTCTCGGGATCGCGCGAGACTCGCGCGTCGAGCATCGTCGGGATGAAGCGGCCGCGGCCCTTGCAATTTTCGCACGTGTGCACGGTCCGCCCGCCGCAGAGCCGGCACGGCTCGCCGTCCGTCAAGCCGGTGCCGAGGCACGCCGCGCAGGCGATAGCGCCCGTTCCGTCGCAGTAGGGACACTGCTTGCTTTTCTTAACTTTGACGCGCTTGGCCTCGATCGCGACGACCGAGCCGACGGCACCGACCGTGCCGCCGAGGAACGCCGACGCGAGACCCTCGGCGGTCACGTGGCCGAGCTCGAAGCGCGGCGCCGTCGGTCGCGGCGCCGGTCGGCGCGGCGGCCGCAGGGAAACGGCGGGCCTCGCGCGGAGCGCTGCAAAAAGGGCCGCCGCGAGTCGTCCGCGCCGCGGTGGCCGCCGGCGCCCCGCGCGGTCCATCAACCAAAGGGCGTGCGTGCGCAGCGTTTAGCAAAAATGGTTGCTCTGAACTAAAGTATGCGCAAAAAGACTAGTGGCACTGCAAGGCTGCTCGCGTACCGTAGGTAGGGATGCCTACCTAGGTAAAGGTACCTCTCGTAAGTGCAGCGCATTCAGAGCCCGGACTGCCATGTGATTAGCATGCAGGCCCGAGGGCGCAGGGGCCTCGATGAGGGCATCCATGCGCGAAATCGGCGCCGGGTCGAAAAGTCCGGCATTCATAGGGGACTGCTGCCATCAACCAACCCAAAGCTAGACTTAGCCATCTTCTCCCGCGAGAAAGTTATGCTGCGAGAGCGGGAACAAGCCTACTTCCGAGCGATGCTGCTGCGCGAGCCCGGTCCGCGCCCACGGGGAGTATCGCGGTCCCCGTACCAGGCGCCGGCCACCCGGGGCCGGCGGCGGAAAGGAACGCCCAGTGCCGCGGCGCCTGTGCCCGCGCCGGCGGTCCAGTTGAAGCGACGACCGCGAACGGCAGAGCCGACGAAGTCTCGCCCGGCGCGAGCCTGTTTGCCGCCGCCGGTCCCGTTGAGGCGACGGCCGCGAACGGCCGAACCGACCAAGTCTCGCGCGGCGCAGGCCTGTTATGATTTGAATCGACCAAGCGTCGTCCCCGCAGGCCCACCAGTGCTGAGCGGGATCCGTTTTGCGCGCCCAATCTGCTCGAGGAAGCGACCAAGCGCCAAGCACACACAGAGGCCGAGGCGGTGCTGCAGAGGCGCCACTGCGTGGGGTCGCGGCCCAGGTCCGCCCCCAGTAGTGCCGGCGCCAAGGACCGGCCGGCCTGGCGGCCTGGTGGTGGTACGACCAGAGGAGCGCCGGTCCGGAAGGCTGCAGCGTGGGTCGGGCCCCGGAACACGGCCACCTCGGCCGAGATCTTGGCGAGACTGAAAGGCCCCGACCCGGTGCAGCGCGCAGTCGACAGGACGATGCTTCCTGACCCGTGCCATTGCGCCGCCGGCGTCGAGACGATTGGCGACGAGATCGTGGCAGCGCGGCAGCGCGTCCGCGGTGTGCCGGCGGCGTTGCCGCGCAGCGCAACAAGTGTCGAGGTACGGTGGTGCGAACAGGCGCCCCGGGCCAAGGGAGCAGCGTCAGTCCACAGAGGAGCCGTCCGATGGGCGGGAGTGGTCGAGGCCCTGCGACGCGAGGCGCCCCGCGCGCCCACGCTTCGAGTCCTCACGTTCGACTTTTCCATGGAGTTCCGCGGGGACGCTCCGGCGACGGCGACCAAGGGTGACGCTGGCAGTGTGTGCTGTGAGGTGGTCGACCTGGCAGCGACCCCCGACGATATATTTGCGCTCGCCATTGTAATCGAGCCCGCCGGGTGCCGGTCGCAGGACCGGCTCGGGCGAGTCTGGACCTCTGTTCGCCACGACGCCGATGAGGCAGCGTTAGCGGTGGGTACGTTCGACGCGGCGGATAATCGGGCATGCGGCGTATTGTGTGGCGTGCTCTTTCGCGGCCGCGGACCGGGTGACGTGGCCTGGTCCTACAAGCTGGTCTTCGAGCCGCTGCCGGGGCAGACAATCATTGATCGGCTCCCAAGTGTCAGCCAGGCTCTCGCAGAGGCGGGGGTCCAGCCGTACACCGTAGTTCACGTGCACCACTGCGTCGACTGCGCGCGACACGCCACAACGACGAAGCATGTCCCCGGCAGCTACGAGAGGCGCTTCCGAGAAGTCGCGCGCGCCGTCGAGGCCAGCGCACAAATCAAGCTTCACGGTTTTCAGATGGCTGTGTCTTCACATCGTCTCTCTACTGCCGTACGTCCATCCACGTATCCGACTCACTGGTTGATTTACATGCAGGTCGAAGCATCGCTGCCACACGCGATCGTCGTGGCGAACCACACGCCGCCGACGCTGGGCGCGTTCGAGGTGCAGGGCCTGGAGTATCGCGCTGCCCAGGCGATCCGGTGCTGCTCCAAGCACGGGAGCGCAGCGTTCCCGCGCGCGAACGACGTCGCCGCCCGCCTCGTCGCCGCTGCAGCACCGCCGCGTTTCCGTGCGCCCCTTGCTGGAGAGTCCCGCAGCCTGGTCGTGCGGTGCCTCGAAGGTGTCGACTCCGCTTCAAAAGCCTGTCACGGTGGCGTCCTTATCGTCCTGTTCCGCGCGACGCTCGGTGGCTGCTGCGTGTACGGACGGAGCAATGCCAAGCCGGCGGATGCGGCCTCGGTCTTCTGCCAGGCCCGGTCGACCGCGCAGCTCGCGCGCGCAGCGCCGGGCTACGACGCAGTGGATGCCTGGGGCTGCTTCGACGTCGCGCGTTGGCTGCGCGCCCACGGGCTGGGCGCCAGCGACGTCGGCCCCTTCATGACACGCGCGCGGATCGAACGAGGTCCAGACCTTTTGCGGCTCGACGACGACGTGCTCGTTCGTGTCGGCCTCGCTTCCAAGCTCCGGCGCCGCGCCATGCTCGCGAGCCTCGACCAGTTCCGCGACCGCCCGACCGAGGACCAGCGGGTCGATCTCGAGCCGCCCGTGTCCGCCGTCGACGCATCGGCACCGGCCGCGTGGGAACGCGTCGCCGTGACCACGACTGATGATGAGGGCGTTGCTGTCTTTGCGGTCGCCGACGAGGGAACGTTTGTCGCTGCACACGCAACCGACGTCGGAGGCGCGAAATCGTCGGGCGCGTCGCGGCTCGCGGCGACGTACTACGAGGCCAGCAGTCCCGCCGTCCGCGTCGACGACGACAGCACCGGGCCTGTCGACCTCACACTGTGCCTCGAGCCCAAGCTCCACACGCTCTGCGTGCGTCTCGAAGCGGGCGACGGCGCGGACGCGTGCGCTGCGGAGGGAAATCTTGGGGGCATCCCGATCATCCTGGTGACACGCCGGCGGCGGACGCGGTACGTTGTGAAGACGGGCCAGGACGGCGTCGCCGAGTTTCGAATCCCGACGGACGACTACGTACTGACCGCAGGCATGGTTCCCGTTCGCGCGTGCGGCGACCATGTCACGACCTTGGAGGTGGACCTCGCCCTTGCGCGCCGCATCGGCATGAATTACTTCCGGGGGGCGTGCCGGCGGATGCAGGCAGCCGCCCGGCGCGCCGTCAGGCGACGCCGCCTCCGGCGCCGTGTCGACTGGGGGCGTGCGGTCATCAAGATTCTTGTCGCGAGGTGGGTCAAGCGCTATCGGAGAAACAGGGCGCACGCCATCCGCGGCCAAACCATCGTCCGCGGCTTCCTCCAGCGCGTGCGCCTCGCGAACCTCCGGCGCGCGGCCGTCCGGGTCCAATCGCTCCACCGGCAGATTGTGGCGAAGCGTGTCGTCGCGGCGCGGCGCGTGGAGAGGAACCGCGTCGCGGCGCTGCGCATCCAGACCGTTGCGCGCGGCGCCCTGCGGCGCGCGCGCCTCGCGACCCGTCACCGCGCCGCCGCCCGGGTCCAGGCGTTCCGTCGGGGGATTGCGGCGAGGAGCGTCGTCGCCGCGCGGATCAAGGCGATCCGGCGCGCCCGTGAGGCCCGACTTTACACGTTCGCCGCAGCGAGGTCGGCGAGCGCGCTCGCCGCGGCGCGCGCCGCCGCCGCCGAGACGTGGCTCTGCCGACAGCGCGACGTACCTGCGCCGGCCCCGGCCCCGGCCCCAGCGCCAGCCGCCTCTTCGGCGGCCGCCGAGGCTCCGGCGCCGTCTCCTTTCGCCGATTTGGAAGTAATATGTATAAACCCGTCGTAGCATGCTTCTACTCTCGTTCCCCCCCTTGCTGTATCCTCTCGTTAACAGTACGGGGCACACTGGCATTATTTATTTATTTATTTATTTATTTATTTAACACTATCATGACTCAGTCGGATAAAAAAAAATCACGTTGCTTTTAGCACGCGACACCCAAAAACGCCACCGCGACACGGCAGCGTGTCCATCGCGTTCCCACACATACCTACACACCCCCAGAGCAGAAAACCGCAGTCGAAATGGCCGCGCACAGCATAATTAATTGTATCGTTATCTTATTGCTATTTCGAAGCTCCGGTTGGGTATCCTGACCGAGCAGGGAGAAGGCTCTTAGGAGCTTGTTCCTTTTTTTAGGTCTTCCTTAATTTATTTATTTATTTATTTATTTACTTATTTATTATTTACCTACTTCTAGTATTTATTTACACAGGCCCTGGACAAACATTTTAGGTTGCCACTTACCTGAGGGGTTATTCACCCCTGGCGCAGCCCGGGTTAATAACGCGGGTAATTGCCGGTTAGTACGGGTTATTTACCTCAGGATCTAATAGAGGGGTAGGGGTGGGGCCCCATGGGCCACTGGACTCGGAGCGGGCCTCGCGTAGACGACTGCCTGATGTTGGCCCGGGACTCCGGATGGGGGACAAATTACCGTGACCCCAGGAGATTGAAAATCCTTTGTATCGCTGTCTCATACTATTTCGGTTGGGTATCCTGAGTAGGCTCTAGATAGTAAGACACTAGCAACACAAGCCGGCCCTGCGGTCTTGCTCTTGCTCTAAGGCTCCCTGCCTTAGGGTTCTTGACGACGACGCGCCCTTTTATAATAGCGGGCGCGCTCATCCACTTCCGGCGGATGACGGCGCTCGTCCCCGGCAGGACGCGGCTGCGGCGGTACATCGTCGCAGACAGTGCGTCGGACGAGGATGAACTGAACTCGCGGCTCGAGACGCTGGCGGTCGCTGACTCGCCGCCGACGCGGCCGCCGGCGTCGGCGCGCAGGGGTGGCCTCGACGGCGACGCGTGGGCGCGCGTGGCGCGCCGAGACGCGACGGCTGCGCTAGACCTCGCGAGCGACGACGAGGACGGCTGGCTCGCGACCAGTGACGAGGAGGGGCAGGGCGCGAGCGCCGGCGAAAGCGCGTCGAACAGCGACTCGATCCTGGACCTCACCGAAGCCGCCTCGCCCGAAGCCGCGGCGGCGACGAAACCGATCCTCCTCGACCTCACGAATTCGCCTCCCGGGGCCGCCGCTTCGCCTCCCGCCCGCAAGCCGCCGGGGCGAATGGCGGATACGTCGAACCTCTCTGTTGCGACGCCGCGGCACGTGGCGCGCGCCTTCGCGCGGCGGCGCGCCGCGCTCCTCGGCGACGCCTTCGCCGACTACGACGGCGCCGTCGTCGGGGGGCGCCTCGCCGAGGCGGTCGAATGCTCCTGGTCCAAGCGACTCCGAACAACGTCGGGGATCACGCGCATGACCAAGCGGCGCGTGGGGCCCGTGGCTGCGTGGGAGCGACGCGCCGTCGTCGAGCTCTCGACGCACGTCTGCGATTCGGAGGAGAAGATGCGCCACACGCTCGCCCACGAGCTCTGCCACGCGGCAGCCTGGGTCGTCGACGGCGTCTCAAAGCCGCCGCACGGTCGCGCGTTCAAGCGCTGGGCGAGTCGGTTTATGGACGCCGTGCCGGCGCTGACCATCACGACGCGCCACACGTACGTCATATCCTACAAATTCAACTGGCGCTGCTCGGCACCGGGCTGCAACTACGCCATTGGCCGCCATTCCAACTCACTCGACACGACGAAGTACGTCTGCGGAAGGTGCGCGGCGCCCCTCGTCGCCGTGCCGCAGCCTACGTGACCTTCCAGAATTACTTCTATCAAAAGGATGTATATGATACAGCTCCCGAGACGCAGTCTCCGGCACCTAGGGTGCAATTTACGTGGAAAAAACGCGTAAGTTACACGTAAAGCACCGCTACAGGAGATCCCACGTAAAAAACGGCGTAAAAAAGGAGGTATCCAAAAGTCCTTCCAGGGCTCTTCCCGAAGCCGGCGCTAGCGGCCCTTTAAGACTCTAGCTCGCGATCAGCACCTCGCAGAGTGTGGCTGCCCCAAACGTTGTCAGAGCCGAGCCAATTGCTAGTTGCATGCTGTTGCGAGCAAGGTGTGCACTCTAGGTGTAAGCTTATGCGCCGTGCTCGTGCTGCTATTGAGCTGCGTGGCTACCAAGGCCTTGTTTAGGCGCTCTGCCTGCGTGTGTGCGGGTTTTATAAATAAATGCACGCGTAAATTACGCGTAAATTACGGCGTAAATGACGCCGGACCGTTTCTCACGTAAAGAACGCCGTGCGTAAATTGCACCCTAGCCCGGCACTGCATCGCAGCTCCCCGAGACGCCGTCGGAGCAGGAGCTGCTCCGAGCGCGCGGCTGCTGGGGTAAATGTCGGGGGTTTTGCGCGAGGATAAAAGAACTGCAAAAAGACCAGCCTGGGATAAAGCTCCACGCATGACTTTGAACACGCATGGGGGTCAACACTCGTAGTATGATAGACCCCGGCGTCGTCGTGCCCTCCGTACACGAGCCTGCGCCCAGCCACGGCTCGCGAGCTATCAATTTGGCTGCTTTTGATACAAAGCATTGCGCGAAATCTGAAATCTGTATAGCTCCAACGGAGGACGATTACAGACCAGATCAGACGAACGCATTGTTCAACCCCCCGCACCATTATACGGAGTCGCCCCATGTGGACATCGCACACTTGTGAGCCCTAGCTCTCTATTCCCAGCCCAGGTGTCTGCCGCGGCCTGCGTAACCGGCTGTCATAGAATTTACAAAAAAGAGGTTCCACGACACTGTTCGCGGCGGGCCAGACGAGCCTCAAGTTCGAACCGACGAGCAATCGACAAAACCGGTGTTCCGCTCGGTCGCCGCCGTCGTATATTTGAGGCGGCAATTTGTGGCCATCCATAGCATCGAGGACGCGTTTCTTTGTCACAAACACCCAGTCCGAGAGGACGCCGCGGCCGTCGGGGTGACAGCAGGTTGACATGTAGAAGTCGACGCCGCGTCGAGACCGCCGCCTTTGCACGCAACCACGTGGCACGAGTTTGGTCTTTGGCGTTGGTAGAATACAGACTACGTCGTTGACATCATTGTCGCGGACAAGCGTCACGCACGCTCGCAGAAACTTTGTCGCGTTGGCCAAGACGGCCGCGCGAACGTCGGGACGCCACTTGAGCACGACAGACTCCCCGGGTTCGTGCGGCACCAAGTAGCTCTTGCCTGTTTCAAAGAGGAGCGCAACAGCACGGCGGTTGAGGTTGTACAGGTGAAAGAGCTGTGCAGTGAATTGAATCGCGCGCGTGCGTTCTACGCTCGTACGCGCATCGCGAGCGATGAGTTTTACCATGGCGCCGTCGAGACTGTTCATGGTGAAATTAACGAGTGCCGCGGCGAAGAACGGCGGCACGACCACGTCACGGTCACACGACGAATTCGCCCAGACGTGGAGGAGCGGCACGACCGGCAGACCGTCGGCCCACGCGTCCGCGCCGCCGCAGAGGAGACCTTCAAGATTCGCTGCCGTCGTGGCGAGGCTGCGCGCGGCGCCGACGACGTATACGTAGAGCACGGTCCTCGGACGGGTTTGGGGCGCAACCTCACCCACCGTGCAAGCTGCCCCGACACATGCCAAGCTCGAGGCGTGCAGCAACCAGGTCGCGGCGAGTCTCATCATCATCAAGCAGACGCTGCCGGCTCATGCCGCGTGTGGCGCTCCAAGTACTGTGAAGGCTCCGGCGCATTCCTCCTCCCTACCGCAGTATAGGTACCGTAGGTGGTACCGTAGGTACTAGAGAGAGAAACCTACTAGCCCTTCCTACCCTAGATATGTATCTCCCACTCTCTAATATTTGAGTCTATACATCGAGTGTCAAAAGCACTACGGTGTAACAACTGTTCACTATAAAACACTCTCGCAGTCAGGCCTATCAGCCCTAGGCTGGTTAGACATTGGTGGCCACAAGCATCACATGCGTGCTACCGGCCTCAGGCTACTGGCCTCCCAAGACTCGGAGTCCACTAGACGCATAGGCCCCGGACTATCCATCTCAGGCTAGGAATTTAATTGTTACACTGTTCAAGTTGAGCCACAATGAGATACATTCTCGAGTATACAACACTCTCGGCGTACCAGCTTTTAGTAGTACGGGTGTGCTTGGATACGTCTCAGTTGAACATTGGAATCCTACTAGACGTGTATTTCCATTGCACTACTATCGAGCACGCCAGCAACACCCGGTCCATTTCAATCGCTGGAATGCGATTCCCATTTGGTTCCCCGATGCGTTTCCCACGGGCGGGCCATCGACGAGTTTCTGTGAAAGGTGGCCGAATCGATGTCGCAGCCAGAGGTCGATGCTGAGCGGTGCCATATTTCTGCCGCTTCGGGGAGGCGCTGGCTCAGCTTGAGCCAACATCGACGCAATTCTTGCAAAGCTCTTCGTCACGACATACGCGTGGGTCCCGGGTCGTAGACGAGCACTTTGTCGTAGGCCTTGTGCTCACCGGTGTGATTACATGCTGAACGGGCTGTGAGGGCGAGGGGGCGGCCAAAATCTCTAATTGTCGACGATGCGGGGGGGTTCCGTGCGGGGTGGCAAACTGCAGTTGAAATGTTCCTGCCGCACATTAATACCTTGATAGAAGTCATGTTTCCATATCTGTTCCAGAGAGCAAGCGGAAAGACGTTCTGATCTCGTTTCAAGCCAAATGATACAAGGGTGCGGACTGTATCAGCAAAAATCACATCAAGCTTTGGCACATTATGGACCTTGCGGACAAATAAGCCCATGAGAAACAGTGGTGTTACATCCACTACCTGCGTTAGCCAAAGGTTGTTAAGAAACAAGAACCGGTTGACGCCAGTGCTCGCCTCGCTACCAAATTTGGCCCTCATTGCCTGCCCAAACTGGCAGATTAGATGCTGGAATTCCATTTTGTTTTTTGTTGTTACTTGCCACTCGCTGCGAACGAGAGCCCTCTCACGGTGCCTGAGTGCGATGAGCTCTACTTCTGGCTTCGTGCGGATGAGTGCTTCGACATCGGCAAAACGCGGTAGAAAGTAGAAATACTTGTTACGTGTCGCAATGAAACTGAAGTCTATGTGAAGGAGGTAGTCAAAGGGTCGAAGGACCGCGGCCACGTGCCCAAATTTGAAAAACTTGGTCAGGTCCCAGCCTGCACTGACGTTGCGTGTGCGATGGACTTGGAATGTGGCCCGCGGGAGGTAGCCAGGAGGCACCAGACACTGAATCCATCCGTCCGCGACCATTTTCTGCGTGATACTTGTGTCGCAGAAGACGTACCGATGGTCCCAGCCTGTGCGAAATAGCAACACCTAGTGGATACTCCGTCACATTGGACGAACGAAATCGCATTATTTTGAGAGAACCTGCCGTTGAAGGCAACTCCCCTCCTTAATTTCCATGCGAGTCCTGACCGTGGAAATCATCCCACGGGCGATATTGCGAGATTTCGTGGCGGTAATTGCCAAAGCTGTAGGTATATAGTGCCATCTTTAGGATGCCAGTGCTAACCGACAAATTCCTTCGCGCTGGAGCACAGAGAAGCGCATCCTCAGGCGACAACTCGTCGCCAGCCTGCGACGGCTCAGCCACCGCGCCGGCTGGCGTACCTTGGATCAGACCTTCTCCCATTTGCACCAAGACGAGCACTCGTAAGAGCCTCATGGAGTAGGGAGTGTGGCATCGAATGATAAATTCACTGCCAGCCCAGTGCGCGCTTGCACAGGCAAGAGCACCACGGCACCTACCTACGGTACCTGCTATGATATGGCCAAGGCTCTTGTGGACAGTGCCACTATGAACATGCCCTTTAGTCCTGATGTGCCTGCTGCAAGTCAAGTCCAATTCTTAAGATTAGTGAGGAGCGCAAAACTTGATGCTAGATGGGCGGACGTTATCGACTGGATGACGGAGAAAAGCCATATGCAACATGCGATAGCTTACAAAGTGTTTGGTGAGACCAGTGAGAAACTTAGGCCGTGTGCTGATACGCTTGATTTGAGACGTGTCTTGATTCGCGTCGAATATGAGGACATGGCGCGGATGCTGGCTAAGTTAGGGAGTGCCACACCTCCCTTGGTTTGTTTTGGCGCGGGGGCGCGTGGTCCGGGGTCCCCGGGGGTTGGTGCCCGTTGTGGCAACGGCCTCTTTTCCACTTATAAATCTCCCAAATTTTTATCTTAGCTTCACTATCCTAGTCTCACTTATCTTGGTTAAATACCCGGATAGAGTAGGCCTAGTGAATACGGTACCTACGGTACCTCCTACGGTACAAAAGCACAAGGTACTGCAGCGGGGCCGCACGCAGGGAGGCTGGCGCATTGCACGCTATCCGCCTGCGCCTGAAATGGCCCTGCGCGCCTTCAAGCAGCCGGCCGCACGCTTGACGGGGACAGCCCTGGCGCTCTTTCGCAACTGCTGCCGCAACGTGCCAACCGGTGCCCAATGCCACGGCGCCATCTGAGTTAAAAGTAGCGCCGCGTCGTCCGAGAATTTTAACGTTGATATGCACACAGGTGCCAACCGTTCTGACACTTTTCGACGTGGACATGTCGGTGCGCGAGGCGCGCGGCAAAGTCAAGGACATGTTCCGGCAAAATGCGCACATCGAAGACCCGCGGACCGCGGCGATCTTGGTCCACAAGGGGAAGGCCGAGCGCGCAGCCGCGTTCGAGAGATTATTCTTTTCGTACGTGGGGCCCTGCCACGGCACGGCTCTCGCAATCCGCACTGACCGGCTTGCTCCGCGTTCCCGCAGGCTCCAGGAGGCCATGCTCCAGTACAAGACAAAGGCGCAGATCATGTACCTCCTCGAACCTCGAGACCTTACCGAAAAGCAAAACAGCAGCCTAGATGCGGACGAAGCCGAGTTCTTCCGGGGCTCTTGACTGCGGGCCGTGCTAACTAAATTGCACAGCGGCCGGGCACGTGCGGCGGACGGGGCGGGAGGCCTGGTCGGTGGGAGATTTGAGCTTTGAAATCGGAAGCACGTGGCGCGTTGCCCTCCGCGTTATTAACTTGATCGTGTGAATATTAAAATTAAGCGGCGAGATAGGCTCCCTCGCGTCCACCGCCTCCTGGGTGGAGCCACCGTCAGCCTGCCAGGGAGGCTTCATTTGTAAGTTTTGTAAGTTTTTTTCGTCTGAGTAATTCAAGTTGTTCGAAGCTCCGGACTCGGGGCTCAGCTTGTGCCTTCGCGTTAGGCCTTCCTTAGTTTAGTTCATGGATCTCAATACGATCATGACATCATCATGATCCGTTGAGTACACTATGCCAGTCTATGGTCAATAAAAGTCGAGTTTTCCTCTAGAGACTCGGCGACCGGTTGTCTCACCTCGATCTAACCTCGATCGTAGCGTTGTAATTCATCTTATTTCAAGTTACCCAGTAGAACCCTACCTATCGGTGATACGTGTTTACCGTCACGGACTCACGGTCCGGCCCGGAGCGTGGTCAAAAGAGCAAAAACGGGTTTTGCATCAACGAAACGTTAGCGGCCTGGGCATGTGGCAAACGATTACAACCCTCCAGTGCCCCCCCAGGCAGACCCTGCTCCAAGACCCGACGGTGAAGACGTGACGCTGGATTCGGACCTTTAGAGGCCTGGTTCTAGTGCGTCCAATGCGCCGTCCATCCCCCAGGGACTAGGCTAGCGTCCCCAAAACCGAGTAACTAGCATCATCTCAACGTTAGCTCTCGTGCGTCCATCCCCCGGGACTAGGCTAGCGTCCCCAAAACCGAGTAACTAGCTTCTCACAACGTTAGCTCTCGCGCAGACGGCGCCGTAGACACACAACATTATAAACTGCAGCCTAGCATTGTAGTCGAGCCGGCCCTCGCGAGTTGGGACCGCGAGGCCGATGTCACATAAATACAGTGCCCCCCCCCCCCCGCGATGGCAGAGAGAGAGCCCTCGGGAGAGGCACATTTACTGATTTACGACTTCGAATGCGGGAGCGAAGCCGCTCGTTCGATCTCAGGACACGAGAGAAACTGCGCGGACGGCGGCCGGCTGGCGCCGTCGCCGACGAGAAACGCGGAGAAGGTCCCGGAGCCGAAGCGGAGGACCTCGGCCGCGCGGCGGCAGATGGCCGCCTCCGCGACCTGCGCGGGGGAAACGTCCGCCGGCGGGCCCTCGCCGCGGCGCGCGAACGATGATAATCCGCGCCGTCTGCGCACGGCGCAGTCGGGCTCCGAGGCGGCGAACGCGCCGCAGTACGCGGCCGCTGCCGGGAGCAGGGCGCGGAGGAGTCGCTCGCCGCGCTCGCGCCACTCGCGGAAGCGAGCGCTGCCCTGGTTCGACGGCGTGCCGTGCGCCTCGGCGGTGTCGGTGAGCAGGACGAGCGGTCGGCCCTCGGCCGCGCGCGTCGCGACGGCTGCGACGGCCGCCGCGCACCGCTCCATGTAAGGCGACGTCCACGCGCCGGCCGCGTCGTCGTAGACCCACTGGTTCCGCTTCGCGCGGCCCGTCGCGGCGCTCGCGAGCTTTTCGGCCTGCGTTCGGTGCGCACGTAAGGTCGCGCGCACGGGGGCGACCGCTGCGAGCTCGGACGAGCCGACCGCGCGCGGCGTGTTCGACGCGGGAGCGCGGCGCGGACGTGGGCGCAGACGAAAGATCGCTCTCGGAGCACCGGCGACGCCGCAAGGAACGCGTCGGCTCGCGCGTGCCACCGCGGCGCGAGCGGCGGGAACGCGCGCGCGTCGCGGCGGGCGCGCGCGTCCTGACACCCGCCGCGCGCCGCGAACGCGTCGCCGAAGAGCGGAGAGGCCGCGTCCCCGAGACCGACGAGTTTTTGCGACCAGTTCGTGACGATGATCGCGTCGCGGCGCCACCGCGTCGCGTCGCCGAGCGTCGCCGACGCCGACGCCGCGAGCGCCGCGGACGCGCACGCGAACGTCGCGCCCAGCGCGACGAGCGGTCGCGACCGCCGGCCGCAGCCGGTCGCGACCACGGAGCCGGCCCGGCCCGGGGGCAGGCCGAGCTGCAGCGCGACGATCCGGGCGCGCGGCGCCTCGCGTCGAAACGCGTCGTACGTGATCGCGCGCAGGCACGGCCAGCGCGCGGCAAGGCCCGCCACGTCGAAGTAGCGGTCGAGGCCGCCAAAGCCGGGCCGGGGCAACCCCACGAACGCCGGCTCGCCCACGCGCGCGAACGGTAGCACCGCCGTCCGATTCGTGAAGGCCGCGACCTGCAGAAACGCCAGGAGCTGGTGCTGCGTCGCCGACGCGAACGCCTGCTTGTGGAAGGCGGCGGCGAGGAGATAGCCGGGCATCACCCCTGTCGCATCCTCCGCTCACTGTGATCTTTGGCTCTCTTTTGGACTGAGTCAGACGAGGTGCGGTAAAGTAGCCCGGCTCGGCGCTCGGCTCCAATGTATCAGTTCCAGCGGCTAGTGCGTTGGTAAAGGGACTTCGTGTGAGAGCAATTAGAGGCCAGCCTGAGAGCTTGCTACTGGGTAATAAGTTGGTTATTGTACCCAGGTTAGCGTTAAGCGCACGGCGCGCGGCCGGCGCAACGGCTGGTGCAGCAGCCACGTGGGGCTACCTCGGACGGCCACTGGCCAACTTACCTTGCACTGGTAGCCACTTATTCGGCCTGCGTCGCGAGCTACAAATGTGCCCCCAAATCTGCTCTCCCTGGGGCCTGGGCTCGACTCCCTCCAAGCCGACGTTTATCGCGTCCGTATATCTCCGGGCTTTGCGTGCTCCTTGTGCCTGGTCCAGAGCCGGTGCCTGCGCAGCGTGACGGTTAGCGGCCGACGGCTTCGCTTTGTTTTGCTGGTCGCGGTCGGTCCCGAAGTGCTATGGGTCATAACCCATTCGGATCGCGGTCTCGGCTGGAATTTAGTGTCGCTCCGGACTCGAGGCATCACTCGCTCACTTACAATGCATGGGTCGCCAATAAGTCGATCTCCTTTGCATTCGGCACCCATTTTACCGCGTTCGGTGCATGGGTTCGAACAGTTGAATGTCTCACGGGTAATCCTGGCCGCGGGCAATCTCACCAGCCCATGGGCGTGGGTCATGAGGTCAGTGACGACGCTCTTGCACCCTCGATACGCCCGAAATGAGCAGATTCTCGTGCGAAAAGTGGCCCGCAACGCACCGCCGTGGGGCGCTCGCGGTCGGCCAAAACGTCCCGAGCGCTCAAACCCAGGGCTTTGGGGCGCGGGCGGGGGTACGTATAGACGCCTGTGTAATGTACAACCCTGACTGGGCCCCATAAGGCCCCATAAGGCGAGGTGAAGGGGAGGGCACATGTACCTGGGTACAATTATAAACCCCCCCGGTAGAGCTAAGCGCTTCCTCTATATAATATATTATTATAGGGATGCCTAGTGTCTTACCTGAAGTACAGGCCGCTAGCCCACGATTTCCGAGCGCGGAGTTCTGGAAGCCGCGCCCCGGGGGCGGTATCTCCTCAGACTGGCTCATTGCCGAACTGACTCATCGCCAGGCACACGGATCAAAACTTCAATATAGAAGTCGACCGCGGGCCGACACCCGCGTCCCATTGGGGGGCTTGGCGCTTTGGCGCCGTGGGGTGGCGGAACGACGCATGAGGTCTTGGCCTCACCGTCTTGGGGCCCCGACAGCATCGTCCTCAGAGTTGGCCTTGGGGTTTCGCTCCCCATTGGAGGACGGGCAGAACGGACTCGGACGATATGAGATCTTGGTACTAATGTACCGCATGCGGTACATTAGTGAAACTGAAGTGCAACTTTGACGCTCTAAGAAGAAGAGAACTAGAGAAAACCTAAATAGATTACCTCGCGAAGTCGAAGCTACCCAGCCTACCCTGCCTTCCTGGGTCAAATGTACAGATCCAATCTCTGCTGAAACGCTTAAAGAAGTACGGAGTACGGTTCTGGTGTGGCTTGCAAACGTTAGGAATTATCGTAACAAACTTTACGAGGACTTTGGATATTCCCACACGGATGAATTAGAGCAAGAACTCACACCAGATACTCCGATAACTGTTGAGATAATTTCGTGGGGCAGGTATTTGATTTGTTATAAGGACCTTCATACTTCATACAGGTCATACTTCTCCAAATCCATTGATTTACCTTGTTCACTAGAGTACACCGGTTCGGATTTTGGTCCAAATTTATTCGTCAAATGATTTTTCTGATGTTTTTTATCGTCGATTCGAGTACGACGCCGTCGATAGACGTGAAATTTATGTTGGAAGTCGCCACCGTGACGAGTACGATAAGGTGGCCATGCAGCATGGCGTGGGGCGCCGTCCGCGAGAGCTCGTGCACCATCGACGCGGCGGGAATGTCGCGAGGTCTCGTCGATGGCGTGGAGGCACCGGGGTTCGCGCACGAGGCTCACCGCCAAAAACACAGGTCGGCGCCGCTCGCCGACGAGCTCCGCGCGGCGTGGAGCTCGCGTAAGAAACCCGAACACCGAACACACAGATCCGACGGGCGCCGGCGCGCACACTAGTACCTCGGGCAGGGCCGAGGAGCTACGATGAATTTAGCCACAGACTCTAGGATGCCTACTCTCGAGGTACCTACGGTCTCCCCCCCCTCTAATAACCTGTAGAGCAAGTCCTGTCGATCAAAACACACGCGGGAATCGGCTATCCCGTGCAAGATGCTGCCGCCCCCCAGCAAGCGATCCCGCCGCGGTGCGGCCCAGCGGCGCGTCCTCGCGTACATGGATGCGCTGCCCTGCGCGGCGCAGTACGAGACGAGCTACGCACATCGAGCCGTCGTGACGCATACGGTGGTGGCGGCCAGAGCGCAAAATATCCGCGAGAAATGACGGTGATGTCCACACAGGTGGCGGCCAAGGCCGGTTTCGTGTGCACGGCCTCGGAGAACGGGCACGTCAAGTTCTGGAAGAAGATGCAGCGGGGCGTCGAGTTCGTCAAGCACTTTCATGCGCACGTGGGCCCGATCGCGGACGTGGCGGCATCGTTCGACGGCCTCTGGCTGGCGACGACGGGCGACGACGGCGCCGCCAAGCTGTACGACGTGCACGCGTTCGACATGGCGTGCATCCTCCGGACGAAACGGGACGCGGCCGAGCCCTACGTGCCCGGCGCGGCGTGCTGGCTCCAGACGGCCGCCGCGCCGACACCGCGGGTCGCGCTGGCCGCGGCGGACGAGGCGGCGCCGATCCGCGTGTACGCCGCGCCGACCTTCGCGCTCGTTGCCAAGCTCCGGGTCCACGCCTCGCCCATCGTGGCGCTCTGCCCGCTGCCGCCGCTCGGCCTCGTGGTCTCGGCCGACGCGCGCGGCGTGCTCGAGTGCTGGCGGTGCGCCGACGGTCCGCGCCGCGGGGGCGACGGGAAGGGCGCCGCGGTGTCGGAAGTACCCGCCGAGGCGCCCGGCGACGCCGTCGCGTACCGGAGCAAGCTCGACACGGACCTCTACGCGCTGGCCAAGACCCGCGCCGGGCCCTGTCGGATCTCCGCGTCCTCGGACGGGGCCCGTTTCGCCGTCACCGCCAGCGACGCGACCATTCGGATCTTCGAGACGCGCACGGGCCGGTGCCTGCGCCTCCTCGACGAGAGCGCGGCGGCGATCGACGCGCGACGAGGCGCGTGGCTTCTCCGCAGCGCGCGCGGCGCGCCGCCGGACGCGTCCGACGACTCGGACGACGCCGGTCCCATGCCCGAGCCCGCCGCGACGGCGGCGGCCGGCGAGGAGGCGCCGCCGCCGCCGCCGGCGGAGCCCGAGGACGCGGCGCTCCGCGCGCTCGTGGCGCTCGACGACCTGAGCTACGGTCGCCGGTCGGCGGCGGAGCGCGAGATCCAGGCCCAGGCGGGCCGGCGGAGCTTCCTCGCGCGCTGGAACGCCGTGTTCGACGAGACGGGCCACTATTTGCTCTACGGGTCGATCGTCGGCGTGTGCGTCTACGCGCTCGACGCCGGGCGGGTCGTGGCCGTCCTCGGCGCGGCGGACGAGGCCGAGCGCTTCGGGTGCCTGGCGCTCTTCGAGGGCGCCGCGAAGCTCGACGCGCAGCTGGAGCAGGCGCGGCGGCAGGTTGCGGACTCGCCGCAGCAGGGGAGCCTGACGATGGGCGCCGAGCAGTCCCGCGAAGGCGTCTCCGACCCGACGTGCTTCGCGTCGTCGTTTCGGCGGAAGCGCTTCTACCTGCTGAGCCGCCGCGCGCCGGACGCGCCGGACGCGCGCGACGTGCAGAACGAGCTTCCGACCGCCGACGAACTCGGGCGGCGCGCGGCGGCGTCTCGGCCCGCCCTGCTCGGCGCGGAGGCGACGCTCCGGACGACCATGGGCGACGTCCGCTTCCGGCTCTTCGGGAACGAGTGCCCGAAGACCGTCGAAAACTTTTGCGCGCACGCGCGCGACGGCTACTACGACGGCCTCATTTTCCATCGCGTCCTAAACCGTGCGCAAATCGACTTTCGCGGCGCTCTTCATGCGCGCCACCCAATTCAACTGGCCGCCGTGCGCACAGGTCATCAAATCCTTCATGATCCAGACGGGCGATCCGCTGGGCGACGGCACCGGCGGCGAGAGCATCTGGGGCGGCGAGTTCCACGACGAATTCCACCCGAGCCTCCGGCACGACCGCCCCTTTACGGTGTCCATGGCCAACGCGGGACCCGACACCAACGGGTCCCAGTTCTTCGTCACCACCGTGCCCACGCCCTGGCTCGACGACAAGCACACCGTCTTCGGCCGCGTCACTCACGGCATGGAAGTTTGCCAGGCCATCGAGAACGTCAAGTGCAACCGGTTCGACAAGCCGCACGAGGACGTCGCGATCATCGCCGTCGAAATTCACGACGTCGCTGCTGCCTAGGATCTGTATGGTTCAATTAGTACGTACAGCACCCGCCCCCCCCTAGCCGGACACGGCGTAATTCTTTGGAGTCACATTCTGCCTTGTAAACCTTCCCTAAGCTCTAATTAGAATGAATGAGCCTGCGACGCTTACGGCTCCGTGGGGAAATTTTATACTGGCGCCGGGCGTGGGCCGCGCCAGCCTGAGAGTGGGTCGACGTCGTCTTCGAGCGCCCCGGTGGTGCGCACCCTTCCAGCGGGAATATGGTGGCGACTACCGCGGACGCGACCGCCGCTCGGACCTGGGTCGAGGACGGCGCGACCTCGCAGGACCACACGGCCGCCCTGCTCAAGAACCGCCTTTACCGTCGCTGGGGCATCAAGACGGCGCGCGAGTACGCCCGGATCAAGATCGACGGCCCCCGGCTCGTCGGCGGTAACCCGGACTTCACCAACGCGCCGCCCGGGCTCGGGCACGGCGACGACGACGCACGCTTCTACGACCGGCAGCAAGCTTACGTACACGCTCGCGGGGGATAGCTCCCCCGATACCCCCCCCTAGCGCGTGCCCCCCCCCCCCTCTAGCCCCCCTTCTAGGTGCGCCAGGAATCGCGCGCAAAACCCAAATTGACTATAGCTATCCCAACTGCGCGCTAGGCTACCGCAGTAGGTACCGTAGGTACCGCAGTAGCTACTGGTAAGAAGCCGAGTCCCGTACCTACGGTACCTACGGTAGGTACCAATACTACCATGGTACCGCAGGCAATCTCAGGTGCCACGGCAGCGCTGGCTGCACAGCTTGCGGAACCTAAAAAATAGCGCAAAACTAAAACGCACGGGCCTGATTCAAGCGTCAACAGCAACAATGTCGTCCGCACGCGCGAGTCGGCTGCACTACGCGCCCTTGCCCCCCCGAGACCACTGCCACCAGCGTGCGCGAGACGCCAGCGACGCGGTGGCGTACTTCGCCCGGCATCTGACCAACGCGGGTCCAGTCTCCCGGGGGCACTTCGGCTCGAAGCTCCGGCGCCGGGCCCTCCTCCTCGGTACCGGACCCACGCGGCGGCGGCGGCGACGAGGCCGCGCGGCCGTCGTTGTGTCGGCGGCCGCGCGGCGCGCGGAGCTGTCGACCTGGCGAGAGACGGGTCCACTCCGCGGGGGCTGGACGTCGTACGCCGCGGCGACGGTCGGCGAGTCGACCAGACGATCCCGGGGTGCGGCGCGGCGCGGCGCGGCGCTTGAACCCACCGGCGCCCTCGTGGATATTTGCCGCGCGCCGATTCCAGGGCTTGTCGGGGAGATCGGCGCGATCGTCGACGCGACGCGCGACAATCTGTGGCTCCGAATGCCGTGCGACGCCCTCGTGCGGCTTCCACGGCGAGGCTCCGTCGTCGCGCTACGCGTCGGCGCCAGGTCGGGGGTATCCGGCGCGGGTCCCGCGCGTCTGGTCCTCACGCCTCCCTCGGGTCCTGTCAGGTACTGATCTAAAGACCTGGTGTTCGGAACCAATTTTACTACTACTAGTAGTACTATTAAACGCTGGGGCTCTGTCTGTCAATTGATATGTACACATCACGAGTAGTTTCATCCACTAGTGTTATATAAATTAAGGAATCTAATTAAGGAAGATGACTGAAGATCGGGGGCGGTCCCCTAATCTGAGATTCGAGTTCCCAGCCACTTGGTCGGACGAAACGCAACTCAGGCTGGCGCAAGCTAGCACTCGCGTATGAGGGCCGGGGGCGGGGCGGAAAAACCTCAGGCTGGGTTTTCAAAAGATGTCCGAAAACCGTACTGGGTTTTCAAGACATCTCCGAATTTGTTCAAAAAGTTTACTATGCCTGAATAGTCAAATCGGCCTTAATTTCCGCGCTGGGCGCAAAGTACTGGCGCGACGTTCGCGGACTCGGACACTGGCAGTACAACTAGAACTTGCAGTACCTTGAACCCGGGACTTTACGCCCTTCTCATTTCCCCGTGCCCGCCTGCAGACGTGGACTGGTCGTCCGCGAAGAAGAGCTGGACGGGATTCGGCGCGAGGCGAAAGCGCCGATCGACGTCGCCCGGCCGCGCGACAACAATCTGGGGGTACTCGATAACGCACCGGTCGGCGAGGTTGAGGTCGAGGCCTACGCTGGGATCGAGCCGATCGTAGCGCGGGTCGTTGGCCGGACCGGGCGCCCGGAGGAGGAGGAGTGCGAAGGTCTCCGGGTCTTGCAGGTCGCACGCGACCGGCGGTCGGCGCCCGGCGGCGGCCGCGTGGGCGGCCAGAAGCTCCCGGAGGGGCGTCCGCTCGTCGGCGCGCTCGTCGACGAGCGTCGCGCCGTCGACGCGCCACTCGACGCGCCACCGGATCGCGTCGCGCGCGGCGTCGTAGTGGCTACCATTGCGTCGGCGTTTGGCCTGCGCGCGAGAAAAAGGGCGGTCCGAGCGTTTTCGCCGTCCCCGTCGTCCGCGCGGGTGGTCACCATTCCATCAGGCATGAGGAGTAGTCGGATGCGGCGGCGCTCGGCCGCTCGCCGGAGCCGCGCCGCGGCGGGCGCCTCGCCGCTGCGGCCGCGCCGCTCTCGCCCGCCGAGGCGAGGCGCGGCGCGACGCGCGCGCTCGGCCGTGGCGCGCGACCGCGCGGCGGCCTCGAGAAACGCACAGTCGGCCCGCAACTCGCGGAGGCCCATGGCCTTGAGTGGTCGGTGCGCCGCCGCGTCGCGCCGCCCATCGCAGCCCGTCGCGCGCTTGTGGGCCGCGCAGCAGGCCAGCGAGCAGGTCACGCACGCGCACCGCGGGCAGCAATACTTGCGCGGATGGCGACCGCACACCTCGCAGGTCGGCGCGTCGTCCTGAGCGTCGTTCGCGCCGTCGTCGTCGTCCTGGAGAGCTCGCGCGCGTTTGCGCGCGGGGCCATCCGAGCAGCGGGCTGGCATCATCTCGGCTGTCTGTCGAGTAGACTGGTGAGCCGCGGTCCGGCTGTGGTCTTCGGGCTGTCCTCAAATCCCACGCGTGAGGTAAGCTTAAACGACAACCGCAAGATAGTTGGTGCTCTCTCTGCGCATACCTACGGTACCGTAGGTACCGTAAATACCGTACCGTATATTCACACGCCCTATTCTATCCGGGTATTTAACTAGGATAAATGAGACTAGGATAGTGAAGCTAAGATAAAATTTGGGAGATTTATAAGTGGAAAAGGCCGTTGCCACAACGGGCGCCAACCCCAGGGCCCCCGGACCACGCGCCCCAGGCAACCGTGACACCCTCATGGTTGGACAAACAGTGCATCCAGACATACCCAATGAGGCCACGCTTCAGGCATATGGTGCATACGTCGAATCGGATGAATCAGATGATGAATCAATCTTCTCAATCAATTCCCTGCCGAATCTTCTGTCTGAGTCGTCAGACGATGAGTCATCAGACGATGATACAGGCTCTGTGCATAACATGACTGATGGCGAAACAGCCACGGATGTCGAACCATCTGAAAGCGCATGGAAAATAATATCAGACGAGGCTCAGCCTCTCCGAGTCAGGCTCAGGCTATAGCAGGGTCCTAGCTCACCAGCCAGAGGCTGGGCCAAACCAACTACGAGAGTGTTTTATTATAAATTGGTTTACACCGTAGCGCCGTTAGACACCCAGTGTATAGACTCAAATTTAGAGTGGGAGATACATAGGGCTAGAGGGTTTCTCTCTCTCTAGCTTCAGCCTCATGACAAAGTTGGTCAGGTACGACCATAAACCGTCGCAGCCCATTGGGGCTCCGCATAGATGATGACACTCGCCTACTACCGTACGACTTACGGTTTATGATGCGGTTCTCGCTGCCAATGTGAAGGAAAGAGATGTGGCTCTTGCTGCTGGCTGCCACGCTCCGCACGATAGTTGCCGCGAACTGTTCCCTGACGCAGCCCGAGGACGTCCGCCTCGCCGCCGCGCTTGACCTCGCGACGGCCGGCTGCGGCACGGTGGTCTACACGACGCTAGCCTACGGCCCCGGCACACGCTTGCCGCACCCCGGGACGCGGCTGGCGGAGATGGCCCGCGAAGGTAGCGCCTGCTACATCGTCGTCGCCGGCGCGGCGTCCGCGGCATCGCTCGCGGCGCACTGCGACGTGCGGCCGTGGCGCGTCGTGACCGCGGGCGGCGCGTCAGGCCGGCGCGCCTCGCGCGCAGTCAAGCTCCGGCCATTGTTATTTTTCCGGAACGCTCGGTACCTCGTGTTCGTCGACTGGAAGCTGCGGCTGCTGCGCGTGCCTTCTTCGTTGGTCGCTGCAATGCTCAGGGATGCGGGCTTTGCCGCGTTCCGCCACCCGTGTACGGCAGCTCACACGCCGCCAACGCGCTCTCCCTGTAACCATCGGCGCCCTGGCGATCCCTGGTGGCGCGCCGAAGCGCGGGAGATCGCGCGCCGCGGCGTCGTCGCGGACGCGGACGCTCTCCGCGTGCAGGTCCAACGCTACTCTCGCGCGGGGCCGCTCGTCGAGTACGTTGACGGCGCGCTGCTCGTTTGGGACGCCATGCACCCTGTGGCCGGAGCGCTGTCCTGCGCATGGTGGACCGAGTACAATCGCGAGGACTCGTCTGACCGCGATCAGCTGGCATTTGCGCGGGCAATCACCGCCATCATCCCGCCGAACCCCATTGACGACCCCGCGCGCTCCTTTGAGGCCTCGACGCGGCGCGGCGGCGTGTTCATCGTCTCCGAGGGCGGCGGGCGCCCCGGCGCTTGCGGCGGTCTCTGCCACCAGTATGACTCAACAGGCACTGCCGTCGCACCCGCCGGAGCCCGGGTCCTGCCACCAAGTTCACCGGCACCAGGGCCATGTGACTCTAGACCCCACGTAAGTAAGTAGCCTACTAGCAGGGAGAACTTGAAGGCTCCGAGTCTTAGGAGCTAGTTCCTTTTTCAAGTTTTCAGATCCCGCGGCGCCCGGCCCGTGATGAGAGGGTTCAACAACCCTCTGTTTACAGGAGGAGCTTTAATGAGAACCCCAGGGGCTGTCCCGAACCTTTGTAAGGCTGACTCTGGTCTGTCAGCTATGATTGGTATCTTGGTCACGGTAGCAATATCGTCACACCTAGTGGCTCGCTACAAGATACCTCCTTATACTTGCTCGTGTCCCATAGCGCTCCGATTGTGAGAGCGCAGGACTAAGGAGCAAGAATTTTTGGCCCTCCCACCGTGACCCCGGGCCTATAGTTGAGCAATTTCCAGGAAATGAAATCTAGAGGGGTGGAAATTTCCGAAATTTCCGGAAATTTTCTTTCCCCTAGTTGCCAGACCCCGTGGTACTGACTGTTCGACCTGTCGCAAATCTGTATGATTTGTTGGCGAGCTAAATTGTCTTACCAATTTAGCTCAGGCACTGCCAAAGGGGCTTATGGTAATTCCCCTAAAGGTGGGGTTTTCCCCGGAACTTCTTGTTCAACCTTTGAATCCAATCAGTGGATCGTTGTAATCCCGCGGCGCCCGTGATGAGAGGGGTCAACAGCCCTCTGTTTACAGAAGGAGCTTTAATAAGAGACCCAAGGGCTGTCCCGAACCTATGTAAGGCTGACTCAGGTCTGCCAGTGTCAGCTATGTTTTGGTATCTTGGCAGCAATATCGTCACATCTAGTGGCTCGCTGCAAGATACTTTCTTATACTTGCTCGTGTCCAACAGCGCTCCGATTGTGCGAGCGCAGGACAAAGGAGCAAGAATTTTTGGCCCTCCCACCCTCCCTTGGTTGTTTTGGCGCGGGGGCGCGTGGTCCGGGGTCCCTGGGGTTGGCGCCCGTTGTGGCAACGGCCTCTTTTCCACTTATAAATCTCCCAAAATTTTATCTTAGCTTCACTATCCTAGTCTCACTTATCTTGGTTAAATACCCGGATAGAGTAGGCCTAGTGAATACCACGGTACTGGTTCGGCAGGCAGGCAGGCAGGCATGGGGATACAGCCTCGTTTCAAGGGATAAAATACACGTCATGGGCGCGAAAATGTAATAGACAATCACAACGATTGGTATAACGAGCATAGTTACCGTTAAACCATGGCGTCGAAGCGCGGGTAGCATGGGTAGCATAAGCCTGATCTTTGCGGCGCTTGCCGCCGCGGCGACGTCGCCCCGGCAATCGCATCGCGAACTCAAGCTGACGTCGCGCGTCGACCATGCGCCGCCGGAGGAGAGTTTGAATTATTGGAGGTACGTGGTCGACGACGGGCTCGAGAACCCCGAGGCGCTCGCCGCGGCGGACCTCGACGGCGACGGGCAGCCCGAAATTATGGTGGGGTCGGAGCCTGACGTGACCGTGCACCGCGTCGGCGCGGGCGGCGCGACCGGGACGTGGGTAAGGAGCGTGGCGGCGACAGCGACCGAGCCCGGCGAAGACCTGACGTTTGACAACGTGTTCACCACGCTGTGCCCGGCCGACCTCGACGGCGACGGCGACGTCGACTTCGTCGCCGGAGGGCTCGAGAACGTGATCCTCGCGTGGTACGAGAACGCGGACGGGGCGGGCGAGACGTGGCGCGCGCGGGTGATCCTGGCCGACATCGACGAGGGCACGTGGGAGGTCTCGGTCGGCGACGTGGACGGGGACGGGGACCTCGACGTGCTGACCGCGTCGCGGTGGAGCCGCGCGACCATGGTCGCGTGGTACGAGAACGACGGCAACGCGACCGGCTGGACGGATCGCGTGGTGTCGGACCGCTTCCCCACGCGGGGCGCGACGGGCGCGGCGACCGCCGACGTGGACGGGGACAACGTCAACGACGTCGTCGTCGCGGCGGTGGACGACCAGTACATCGTGTGGTTCCACGTGGACGACATACGAACCGATCGGGAACTTTGGTCGTACGAACCGATCGTAGAGGGGGTCCAGGTCCCCGTCGACACGTGGGCCGGCGACTTCGACGGCGACGGCGACGTCGACGTCGTCTGCGCGACGACCGGCGACGGAAAGGTCACTTGGTACGAGAACCTGGGGTCCTCGATGGGCGACGCCTCCTGGGCGACCCACCACATCGCCACCGACGCGAGGAGCGTCAAAGAAATATTCGTGGGCGACGTCGACGACGACGGCCAGCCGGACGTCCTCAGCGCCAACTTCGAGGACGGCGCCGTGGTGTGGTACCAGACGTTTGTCGTCGACGGAACGCGGACCTGGACCGCCGGCGCCGTCGTCGACGACGTCCCCGGCGCGATAGCCGTCGTCGGGGCGGACGTCGACGGCGACGGCGACTTGGACCTCGTCGCCGTCGACCGAGCGTCGCTGTCGAACGCCGAGGCGGCTGACACGGCGACCGACTCGGTGACGTGGTACGACATGCACCTCGTGCCGTTTCCGACGGCGTCCCCCACGATCACGTTCAAGCCCACGGACGCGCCCTTGCCGCTTCCGACGCCCCGACCCACCGCCTTGCCCACGCCGGTGGACCCGCTTCGGCCCACGCACGCTCGGACGCTGGTGCCGACTTGCCTGCCGACGCAAGCGACGCTTCCGCCCACGCCCTTCGACTTCTACAAGCACTTCTTGAAAAGATACCGAGAACAGCTCGCCATCGCCGCCCTCGCCGTCGTGGCCGCCTTCGCCATCCGCGCCTTCGTCTTGGCGATCAAACCCTGCGTCCTGCGGATCGAACCCTACTACATGCCCGCCATCACCGCGGCCCACAAGGAATGGCTCAAGTCGGACGTCCGGAAGTTCCTGTGCTACTGCTGCCCCGAGTGCTGCCGCGGGCGGCCACCCGAGGACCCGCTGAACCCGCGCGACGGCGTCAAGCTCGCGGGCGACTATGAGATTCCCGTGCGCGTCGTCTACGACGAGCCCCGGGGCCGCGGGAAGATCGAGCTCATCCACACGGGCACCCGGGAAATCACGTTCTTCCAGAAGGGGGAATACTACTCTTGCTACTCGTAAATTTCTTTCATTCAAGTTTAGCCTCGTGACCCGTCCGTCCGCGTCGCCGGGGTTTCGTTCAGAGCCGACCTGTTATGTGCTCCGGTAACCGGCGACCGTGCCGGTGAAGTGCTGTGTCGCGGTCACGGTCACTAGCCCGGGCCCGGCGGGCACCGCCGTGACCTGCCGCACCAAGGGCAATGCCAATAGATGAACAACAGTCTAAACTCGAATACTGGAGACGGGGAGAATACGATACTGGGTAGGTAGAGTGCCTCTATGGAATTCAAGGGTTTTTGTTATTATTGGTACCTCTAGGCATGCTCGGAGCTAACCGTACCTACGATAACCATACTGGTAACCAAATGCAGTGTTATGGCCCGCTGCTCCCTTGTGCTTTTTCTCGCGAACGGCGCGCGCGCCTGGGCGCCCGAGGAAGAGCTGGTGGCGCTCCACGGCGCGTCCTTCGCCGCGGCGGAGCCTTGGGAGAAGGTCAAACGAGAACTGCACAGGAGCATTGCCGCGAGCGCGCCGCGGCCGGCGGGCGCGGCGGCCGCGGCGGCCGGCGTCGCCGCCGTCCTCGCGGCGAGCCCGCACGCGCTCATCGTCTTCCAGAACGCCCTCTACGTGTTCGACGACCACCGCGACGCGAAGAAGCACAAGCCGCACTACCTGTTCTCGACGCTCCTGTCGATCCTCGCGCGCGCGCCGCTGCCGGACGTCGTCGCCGCGTGGGACGCCGGCGCGACGGGCCAAAGATGCGAGAAGCTGCCCGCGCCGTGCCTCGCGATCGCCAAGCAGGCGGGCTTCGCGGCCCGGGGCGTCCTGGTGCCGAATCCGTACTTTGCGCACGTCGGCGAGTGGGAGAAGCGGTGCGCGGCGTGGCGAGAAGCGATCCCCGCGTGGCCCGCGCGCGACCCGCGCGTCTTCTGGCGCGGATCCGTGAAGCCGGGCTGCAACCCGGGCAACGTCGCGCGCCTCGCCGCGCTCACCTTCACGGCCGCGCGCGACGACCTCTTCGACGTCCGCGCCACGACGCTCGACGCGCCCGATCCTAACACGTGCGCCGGCTTCACGGCGGCGATGCGCGCGCTCGCCGCGCATTCCGGCGCCGTCCGCGGCGCGTTCGTCAACGCGTCCGACTTCGGTCGCTGGCGCCAATACCTCAACCTCCCGGGGACCATGGGCGGGTCGTACTCGCGCAACCTCAACTGGCTCTGGCCGATGCGGGGCGTCGTGCACCTCTGGGACTCGCCCGCGGTCGAGTGGTACTACCCGGGATTGAAAGCGGGCGCGACGCACGGCGTCGTTGGTCGTGATTTTAACGCCGCCGTTGGCACCCGGCGTCTGAACAACACACACGAGCCTCCAGCCCGTGCTCGTACGACATCGCCTCGCGTCGGTCGTCGGGCGGAGAGCATCACTCGTCGGCCCCGTCTTTTTGGCCTCGGGTGAGCGAAGTATGTATTTCGAGGGATGATCGTGGACGCGCAGGTGGCCGCGCTCGACGGCGTCCGCGCCGACGCGGCTCTTGAGGACCGGCTCCGCCGAGGCGCCGACGCCACTTTTCGCGCGTTCGGATCGGGCGGAGGACTCGAGCGCTACTGGCGCCTCGCCGTCGAGGGCTTAAACGAGCGCTTCCGCGCGGCGGAAGTCCTCGGCGACGACCGCCTTCGCGCGACCGCGCTCCGTCGCGTCCGGTGCGCCGGCCTCCGCCGCGTCCGCTGGGTCGACCCGGCGGGGCCCTTCTACGACGACACCCCGGGCTCGGGCCATCCGGTCGCCTACGAAACTCCGGGGCCCCGCGATCCGCTCCTCGTCGCTTGTTTGAATAAGAATGTGTAGCTTCTTGACGCTGCCGAGAGTTTCCATGCTACGCATGGGGAGGGCTCCTTGCCATAGCTTGAGTGTCGCTCCTTCTAGTCGCTCCTGGGAAGCCTGGGGGCGCGGGGCGAAAAAAGGCAAGCGCTGTGATGTGGACCATTGCGTGTCCTCCGTCCTCGATTTCTACTAGTAATTATTTATTTTATTTATCTACGTAGCCCCGGGGCCGCCGCTCACTGGCAGATCTACCTTTTGCTTGCGTCTGTCTTCAAGCGCATCATAGCCTCAAATAAATAAATATCACTAGGTGGCCTAACCCAGGAAAGACAAGTAAATAAATTACAAATCCGAGTCGAGGACTCGGCCGACGAGGAGGTCCATATCGCACCGCTCGGCGGTCTTCGACCCACGACCCCAGGCACCTCAAGGACGATGCTCCAGCTAGGGCATGGAGCCACAAATCCGCGGACGTCGGCTAACGTAGTAGTGGGGGGCGAGAGTCGAGGTCTATAGACATACTCGATAGCGCGACATGGCTCGGCCTGAGTGAGGGGGTAACCCGTGCGCACGGGGAGGCGAGAGAGAAATATACTTGGGTGCTCTACACGCTTGGGAGGACGCGAGGAATGCCGGGAAGGGGCGGGCAGGTCCCGAAGGTACCCGCGGAACTAGAAGAGTGCGCGAGCCGCGCGTCCGGAGGCAGACCCGACGCGAGATGAAAAACACTCGGGTTGCTGCTTTTTTGTCCGGCCGGCACGGCAGGTTTTCGACGCCGCGGACCCCGAAGCGGAGTCGACGGCGCGTCATCAGGTGCGCGTTTCCAGTCCCACGGAACTCTCGGGCGCCCCGCGGCGGCCTAGGGCCCGACGGGCGCGGGCGAGGGCGGCACGGGCGCGCGGGAAGCACGCCGCGCCGCTCCACGCCAATTAGAGCTCGTCCTTCGAGGCGCCCTTGCGCGACGCCTTGACGGACTTCATCAAACCGAGACCGCCGTCCTTGAGCTTGGCCATCTTCTCCTCCTTGTCCTTGGTGTAGCCCTCGTAGAGCTTCTGGAGTCCTTCGACAGACTTCTTGAACTCCTCCTCGATCTGCTTGAGCTCGTCCTCCTGGGCCGTGATGAGCTTAGTCAGCTCTTCCGTGTCCAGGGCCATGTACTTTTCGAGCTCGGCCTTTTTGTCGGCGCTGCAGAGGTCGATGTTCTTGACCGAGCACATGGGCACGAGCTTCTCCTCGGCGAACTTCTTGAGCGCCTTCTCGTCGCGCCCGCCCTCGTAGGCCTGGAGGTCCGAAGGGTCGCCGTACTTGATCGTCGGGAAGCCACGCACGCCGTTGGAGTCGCAGAGCGGCTTGCCGGCCGCGGTGCCTGCGCGCGTCCTCCGTCACAGCCTCTCACGCCGCCCCTCACGACGCGGCGGCGCGCAGTCCACGTCAGCGACGAGCTTCGTGGGGTGGTCCGCGTAGTCCGCCATGACGGCGTCCCACGCAGGTTTCATCTTCTTGCAGTGCCCTCACCAGGGCGCCAGGAATTTGATAAAGACCGTCTTGCCATCGGTCATGTCGTCCCAACTGCGCGGGGTGGGCGAGCGCGTTATTTCTTATATACGGAAGAGAGGGGACGCCGGAGCTGCGCTTGTCGGGAGTGAGCTCGACGGCCGCGGCCGCACCGAACAGCGAGAGCGCGACGAGCAATTTCATCGTCCTGCGCGCGCGCTGTCGTCGGTGCGTGGTCGAACGGCTCAAGCTGGCGAGGCGTTTTAACCCCAACCGCGATAGACACTGGGCCGCGCAGCGGAGTGGCCGTGGCTTTTACCGCGATTTTCGGCCTGTTGTACCGCAGTAGGGGGTTACCGGTACCGTACCTACGGTACGTTACCTACTGCGGTATGGTACCTACGGTACCGTAGGTACCTACCGTATTCACTAGGCCTATTCTATCCGGGTATCTAACCAAGATAAATGAGACTAGGATAGTGAAGCTAAGATAAAATTTGGGAGATTTATATGTGGAAAAGGGGCCGTGGCCATATCATAGCAGGTACTGCGGTACGGCCCGGGTACCTAATGCGGTACGGTACCTACGGTAAACAAGTTCGTACCTTATCCAGGTTTCAAGATATAATTGAAAATAACTAAAATAGTGAACCAGAGCAAAGTTAGGAGCTTTATGAGTGGAAGGAGGCCGTTGAACGCCAAGCCCCGGGGACCCGGGCCCCCGGACGGCCTGGTACGGATACCGGGCTCAGGCTGCCGCGACACGTCTGCCTTTGCGATGTGTCGCACTCATGCCTTCACGGCCCACCAACTTGGATTGCCGACGACGCCGCCCTCGCCTGTGAACTGGAGCCTAGATCCGCGCCTAGCGACCGCCTCGCGGGCGGCGAGCGCCACCCCGCTGAAGCCAATCTTTTCTTGGCCCCGGCGTTTTTTGTCCTTGGGGTAGCAAAACTCGCCGACGATGCACGCGTAGACGCCGCAGGTCGGGACGCGGGCGGCCGCGAGCTCCGGGGCGATGTCCGGTCGCGGCCACTCGCCGACCCCCTCTTCTCTTCCCTTGGACCTGCCCACACAATAATCGTGGCCCGCGATGATGCCCCCCGGCCGTAGCTTCGGCCACCATCGGTCGAAGGTATCTGTGACGTCGCGGTAGTTGTGCGCCGAGTCGATATACACGAAGTCCAGCGAGCCGTCAGAAAAGGCGTCGACGAACTTGTGGTCCAGCCCGTGGTGAAAGTGCCACCTCGGGTCATTCTCGAGCGCGGCGATCGTCTCAACGCCGTACGCGTGGACCTCGGGCATGAGCGTCCGATAGCGTTCCAAGTCGGCGCTGAGAAGCAGCGGGTCGACGCCGTGGTAGGCTCTGCCGCGCCAGCGCCCAAGAAACATGCGGCTCCAATGCCCCTCGCGAACGCCGATCTCCACGGCGGTGCGGTTGAGGCCGAGCTTTCCGAGAAGTTCGGGAAAGCGGTCCCGATGCGGCAGGCGGAACCGATGCTTGGCGAGCGCCCGGCGGACGTAGGCGTCGATGTCCACCCCACTGGGAGCGTGCGCTCGAAAGCGCGCGAGCTCGCCGTCGAGGAGCATCGCCTCGCAGGCCTTGGCCCTCGCGTACGTGTGGGCCTCGGGCTCCTCATGCAAGTCGCAAGCAGCGGCAGCACGGTGAGAAACGAACACGCACACAAACGCTGCCCATTTGTCGCTACTCCCACCCCAAATTTGCATCTGTGTGTGTTTTTCTCCCCGCTCAGTAAGAAAACTTTTCAAGCCGGTCGGTACGGTACCATGGTACTTGGTACCGTGGTACCGCAGGTACATGTAGCATGCACGAGTTGTAACTCTCATCATCAGTGCTCCGCATCGAGCCGTCCTGGCTCAAGTCACGAACAGATGCCGTCCTCCTGGCCCGACGAGAAAAATGCGCTCGTGGATGCGCTCACGCTGGTCATTAGCTCGGTGCTCGCCCTGCGTTCGTGCGTCCGTTTCTTGCTGCGGCGGCGGCGCGGCGTGAACGTGGGCCGCCACGCGTTCGGGCTCAAGGACCTGGCGCGGAGCGTCGCGTACTCGCTGACGCAGACGAGCGCGCGGAACCAGGGCCTCGTCGTCGCGTTCGCCGCCGCGGTCGTCGGCAGGCGATGGCTCCGGCGGTACGTCTTCGACGCGGTGTTCGGCCGCCGCCCCGGCCGGCGGACGGTCGCCAAGGTGCTGCGCGCGCTGGCCATCCTCGTGTCGCGGAACGTCTGGGCCTGGGCGCGCGGCCGCGTCCAAGTCGGTCCGCGCGAGGGGCGCGCGCGAGGGGGGCGATTTCGTCGCGCGCGGTCGCGATCGCCGGCGTCGCGGGCAGGTCGTCGGCGGCGCGCTGGGCTGGGTGGCGCACTGGCGCGTCCGCGTCTGCGAGCGGCCGGTCGTGAGCTGCACGCGGACGTTCTGGAACGTGGCGATCGTCGAGCGCGCCGGGCTCGCGACGCGCGAGTTTCGGCCCGTGTTCTGGCTGACGAGCCGCCACGCGCAGACCGTGATCGCGCACGTCCTGGCGGACCTGAGCTTCCTGCTGCTGCGGCCCGTGCGCTGGCGCCGCCAGGCCGTCCGGACGTTCGACGGCGGCGAGGTCTGGCTCGACTGGCTCGTCGCGCACCGCGACGAGTTCGCCCTGCACGGCGACGGCCTCTTCGCGACGCGCGCGCCGCCGCCGTCCCCAACGTCGCCGGTCGTCCTGCTGCTCTACGGCGTCGGCGGCACGCGCGACGACCACTACATGAAGCACCTGGCGCGGCGCTGCGAGAGCCGCGGCTGGCGCGCGGTCGCCTTCAGCGACTGGCGGCTCGACTGGAACGAGTGGCGGGACCTCGCGCGCGCAGTCGAGGCGATCCGCGCGTCGAACCCGGCGGCGCCGATCTTCTGCGTCGCGCACTCCGCGTCCGCCTTCCTGCTGGTTCAGTACCTCGCGGCCGCCGGCGAGGCGACGCCGCTCGTCGCGGCCGTCACGCTCGCGGGCTGCATGGATTTTCTGCGTACCGCGGACTTCGTCGCCAAGACGAAAAACGCGACGTACCGCAAGGTCTTCGCGCGCGGCATGCGACGGTGCATTCTCCGCCACGCGAGGGCCGACCCGGGCCTCGCCGACGAGCGCGCGCGCCGCGAGCACGCGCGCCGCGTCCTGGCGTTCGCGCGGCACGGCCCGGCCGTGATGTACGATCGTCACGTCGCGGCCATCCCCCGCGCGTCGAATCGTTCCGAGCCGGGTTCGTTTGCCGGCTTCGACGACGGCGCCGGCGCGGCGGCGCGGCGGCGGCGGCCCAGTGCGCCATTGGCGCCCGTGCCGGCCCGACTCCCGCGCACGCGGCCGCACTACGTCGCGTCGAGCCGCGAGCGACTCCGCGACGTGCGCATTCCGCTCCTCGTCGTCCACGCGCGCGACGACCCGCTCGTGTCGCACGACGACTGCTACGACTGGCCGGAGCTCGTGCGGAACCCCCGCGTCGTCGTCGTGCGCACGAACCGGGGCGGGCACAACGCCTGGCACGAGGGCTTTTGGCCCCTCGGGCCGTCGTGGGCCGTCGGCGTCGCGACGGACTACGTCTCCGCCGTCCTTGAGCAGACGGCCCAGACCGGTTGGCTCCTCGCCGTCCTCGGGACGCTCGGGGATGCCGCCGCCAGGCCGCGCGCCGCCGACATCGCCCGCGTCGCCGCCGCGACGGATCACGTCCTCGACGAACCCCCGGCACCGGCGCCGCTCGCTCCCCTCACCTCCGTCGCTACCTCCGTCGCCGCCATTCTCTTCGACAACGACGATGACGATCGACCCGTCGCGGGCGGCACCCCCGATACGGCGGCGGCGACGACGCCTACTCCGGGCCGGCGGCGCGGCGGCGACTTCGGCGTGGACGAAGACGACGCGATCGACGTGTACGCGGAAGCTCTCTACTCGTTTTAAGCCGATGGATGGCGCGTCTGGCGGCTGCCTCCTGTGATGTACACACTCGAATCGGATAATAAATAAAGCCTCTACTAGAATCCATTTCTGATTCGTCGAGTCAGGAGATTGAAACTTCAAGTTGCTTTGCCGTTTCCTCACCTCCATTTTTACTAGTAGCAGCGCCGGCTGGGTATCATCCTAGGCTACTAGTACAGGCTTCAAGTTGACGTACTCAGGCTATGTCTTTTTATTACTAGGATATCATTCCTTCCTCATTGAATCCTCGAACAAACTTGAAATATTTATGTATTTACCGCGATAACGTGATAAGTATTTGTTTCAAGTTAGTAGCACTCTACTAGTAGTACTCAGGTAGGCTAGCCTGAGTCACTGACGGTCACTGGTACCGTGACGCCGCGGCTACGGTTTTTATTTAGGACTCGGATATTCCTCCGGCTCAGGGTCAGGCTTCAAGTTCCTTAACTGAATTTTTACTAGCATCTATTTAATTTATATGACTCGAAATACTCAGGCTAGTAACTTGTATAGCCTGAGGGCGCTCCAAACCGAGCCTGAGGGCCGGCGGGATTCTCAGGCTCTTTTTTTCCGAGTCTGGTCAACGGAATTGCCAACAGGTGGTTACAGAATAATGCGTACTCCGCAGAGTACTACCCTGTTCCCCCACCCGGGCCCTCGACTCGATTCGCGAGCTCCGCGAGGAGGGCGTGAGTCGTCGCGGCTCGGAGATCAGGCGCGGCTGGCCGCGCTACGGTCCCTTGCGGACCGCCAAGCGGCGCGTTTGCGGGGCGTAGGGCGGGATCGGCGTGAATCCAGGCACCAAGGTGCGATCGATTGAAAATACGGCCAGGATACGCCGACCCGCAGAAACCCGGACGATCGCGAGGCCGATTGCGGATGCGGGCGAGAAACTCCGCGTCTGAGGCCTCGTTCGCCACGCCGAGAATGTTGCTTTTGGCGTGGAGCGCACCATGCGGGCGCGCCAGGCCTTCTAGGGGCCTACCGGCGTACGTGATCGGGCAGTTGCCCACGACGTGCGGAAGCCACCGATGTGTGCGACTCGTGAAATGGTCGTGGAAGTGGTCGAGTGTCTCTAGTTCGCAGATGATGCCCAGCTGGCGCGCCGCCGACTCGCGCGAGACCACCAGTCCCAGATCGAACTGCCCCAGACGGTAGGTTGCGAACTTCATGGGCCCGGAAAATCGGAGCAGGTGCGCCTCCAGCGTCCTTTCGAAATCATCAGCGACAGTGACGTCGTCGTTCAGCATGACGCCGTACGCGTGGCCGGACCCCAGGACGAGCATGCAGAATCGTATGCAAGTCCACCACCTGCGGCGGAAGGGCGGAGTCCCGGAAACCGATCCACCGGCAACGATCGATTCTTCCTCCGTTTCTTCGGCGCCGGCCCGCGCCACGCGACCTTGCCCAGGAGCGGTTCGAGCTTGAATTCGCGCAGCCGCAGGCCCATGCCGACATAGTGGCGGTAAAGCACGTCGACGCTGTACTTGCTCGTCGAGTTGAACACGTGCCACCGCGGGTGACGCGCCAGCAGCTCGCGCGTGTGTTCGACCCGACTCTGCTGGTCCACCATGAGTGCGACTGCGTAGTAGACGGACCCGTTGCCGGCGTCTCGGCTGGCCGCGGTGGCGTCCACGTCAATTTCCCGCGCGATCGCGGGCCACTCGTCAAA
Source organism: Pelagomonas calceolata (assembly GCA_918797485.1). Classification (NCBI taxonomy): domain Eukaryota; class Pelagophyceae; order Pelagomonadales; family Pelagomonadaceae; genus Pelagomonas; species Pelagomonas calceolata. The sequence continues at coordinate 5,057,876 of CAKKNE010000003.1, read as the reverse complement.
TTTTGCGCCCCAGTCCATCTCAGCACCCGCGCGGCGCATCATGGAAGCTCCGCAGTCGTGGATTCGCTGCCGCGTGAAAATATCGGGGCCCAGGTGCGTGGTACCGCCTGCGATGGAAACGAGGAGGGAAAACTGGCCCAGCATCCTTCCAACAATGTTGCACGTCATCAAATAAGCGAGGGTCCTAGGCTTCGAGAGTGAGTGTTGGGGGAAAAAGTTGGACGAAGGCAATGCCAATTAGAGCTTGTGCAACGTATGATACGTCGTCTCCAAGCAAACTGGCGCCACGACGTGCACGTACTACCACGGTGCCGGTACCGCAGGAACGATGGTCGGGACTGTAGAGGGCGTACCTACGGTACCGTAGGTATCCTACGGTACCAGCTGCAAGAGTATGTCGCTACAGCGATTGTGCTATGATGCTGTAGTTACCTTTATCTAGAGCTCCTCTCAGGTTCTAGTGGATATCAGAGGCTAGTGGCCTGTATTTTAGGATACTTCCTTCTCCCTCGGAAACTGGCCGCGGATCGAGCAGTGGAACTGGAATCGCCTGCCCTGAGAACCTATGTCTCAGCAAATCCCGACGCAGACATGGCTCTTCTTAAATTCATGGATGAACTGAAAACTAGAAGTGATCTAGCTGCACAAGAATCGAGGCAGCAACTTGAACTTGCCAGCAAGTAAACGCGCTTATGATTGTCACGGTTCGATCGCGTTTTGAAAGAGCCGGTTAAATTCATCTTCATCCATCGCTGGATATTCACTTTCTCCGCTCTTTTGGGGTGTTTTCTCTTTAGATTTCTTTTTGGGTGTTTTTCCTTGTTTAGGCATTCAAGTTCACTGTAAAACACTCTACGTCAATAGGCAGAACCCTGTGGGCCCATAACCTAGCAAGAGTATGTTTCAGCGTTATGTAAAGTAGCAGGGTCCTAGCTAACCAGCCTAGGGCTGATAGGCCTGACTACGAGAGTGTTTTATAGTGAACTGTTGTTACACCGTAGTGCTTTTGGCACTCAATGTATAGACTCAAATATTAGAGAGTGGGAGATACATATCTAGGGTAGGAAAGGCTAGTGGTTTCTCTCTCTACGTGGTGCCAGCAAGTACCACGGTACCGGTACGCTCATCTGTGAATCACTCCGGTGCGGGCTGCTGACCCGGGAGCCGGAATGCGGTCCCTGCCCCCGAGAGAGACCGTACATCTTACTCATAACGTGCGTCGTCTCTGGGCAGCCTCACCGCGACTGCGGTAATGGGCAAGAAGAGCACGTCAAGGAAGCAAGCGCTGCAGTCGGACGACGACGCCGCACGCGCGGCGGCCGCGGCCTGCGGCGTCAGCGCGAGCGTCGTCTACGCGCTGACGGCGGCGGCGAGCGTCGGCGGCGGCGACTCGGGCGAGCTGCTCGCGGAGGCCTGCGTCGGGGGCGTCGCGCACCCGCCGGGCTATGGGCTCTGGCTTGAGCTGGCAAATATCTTCGCCCTGGATCCAACGCGCGCCGCGCGCCGCGCGAGTCTCATGTCGGCGCTCTGCGGCGCGGCGGCCGTCTGGGGCTGCGCGCGCGCCGCCGCGACCTGGGCCAGGCACCTCGACGAGGGCCGGCACGGCGCCATAGCGGCGGTCGTCGCCGGCGGCGCCCTTCTCGCGTCGCCGCTGCCCTGGGAATACGCGACGCACGCCGAGGTCTTCGCGCTGAACAACGCGCTCGTCGCCTTTGGGATCTGGTGCGCGGCCGCGCTCGCCGCGCACCCGCGCGACCGGCGGCCCGCGCGCTTTGCGGCGTTGTTAGTGGGCTGCTGCGCGGCGCACCAGCACGCGTCGCTCCTCACGGCGGCGCCGCTCGCGGCCTTCGCCGTCGCCTGGCTTCGGGCGGGGCCCTTATTCATGCTCGAGCTCTTCGCCGTCGCCGTCGCGGCCTGGGCCTACCCGACGTACAAGCTCACGGAGCGGTCGGCAGCGGCCACGGAAGGCTCGTGGGGCGACCTCACGACCGCGCGGGGCGTCTTCACGCACTTGACGCGCTACGAATACGGCACGTTTCGCCTCGGAGCGTCCGCGGCAGGCACGGCCGGGCTCCGACCGCGCGTCCTCGCGTATTTCACCTGGTCGCTGGACCAGACGGGCGCCACCGTGCTGGCGCTCGCCCTCGTCGGCGCGGGCGCGGGCGCCCTGAGCAAGAACCGGCCCGCGCGGCGCGCGGCGCGCGCCGTCAGCGGTGCCTGGACCCTCTACACGCTCCTCTGGCACGGAATATGGTCCAATCTGCCCATCCACGAGCCGTCGATGGCCTACGAAGTGCACGCCCGCTTCTGGATGCAGCCTCATTTGCTAGTTTGTGTCATGGCGGGCGCGGGCGCTGCGGCCGTGGCGGCTCGGGCCCCAAAGCCGCTGCCGGCGGCGGCCCTGGCGCTCTGCGTTTGTGTGGTGGCGTCGAGAGTGGCGGCACTCTGGCCGGCGCTGGACTTCTCCGTCGTCGCCGCGCTCGCGACGCACGGCGCCGCCGCGCTCGCGGCGGTGCCGGAGGGCGGCCTGTTACTGTCGCACACGGACCTCCACTGGAATCCGGCGCGCTACCTCCGCGCCTGCGAGGGGGCAAGGCCCGACGTGACGCACCTGTCGCTCCAGCTGCTCCCGTACCCGTGGTTCGCGCGGCAGCACCCGCTGCATCCGAGGATGAAGCGATGGCCGGACGTCGCGGCCGCGTCGACGGACCCCGCGACCGAGCGGTACGAGCGGCTCGTCGAGGACGTCGCGACCGGCAACCTCGACGCGTTCCCGGCGGGCATCTACCTTGACATCCACGGCGTTCACGAGCCACACATCGGCCGCTTGGGATCGTGGCGTGGGCGCTGGAACCTCGTGCCGTGGGGGCTCCACTATCGCATCGTCGCCGCGGGGGCGGTCCAGGGGGACGCGGGCGAATGGCTCGCGCGGAGCCTGGCGGAGATCGACCGTCTGAAGGCGGCCTACGAGGGAGGCCCGCCGTCGCCGGACCGCTTCCGCGTCGGGAGCTGGGAGATCGCGGCAGGCGCGGCTTACAACGACGCGCACTCCTGTGTAGGCTGCAATCCGACCCGGGGTGCGCTGTCTTAGTCGATAATTGATTCGAGAACGCGATTCCGCGCAGGCGCACTACCAGACCGGACTATTCGCGCTGACGCTGGCGCAGGAGCTGCGCGCGTCCGGGCTCGTGCCCGAGGGCGTCCCCGCGTACGTCGCCGCGCTACGCGCCGCGCGGCGCCTCACGGGCCCCGCGGCCGACGCCGCCGCCTCGCACCGAGCGCATCTGTCGTCTCCCGCGGGCGACGCGGCGAAGAACGCCCTCCTGGCCGCCGTCTCTCTCCACGGCGCGCTCGCGGCGGGGCGCGACCTCGCGGCCCGGGGTCTACCCTTTGGCAACGTTGACGCGCCGACCGACGCCGAGCTCGCGAACGTGACGCTCGACGCACGGAGACGCGCCCAGCGCTTCCTGGAAGTGCACGGGGACGACGTGGACGCAGACGTGTTCCGCCGGTTTTTGGCTGGTGCTTGATGGGCGACCGCGTGTGTCTTGTGTTTTAGTGTGCCTTAGAGTCCAAGCCGCGGCGGCCTTTGCATTTTTACCCAAGTAGGTCTTCCTTAGTACTTATATCCCGTCGACGGGTCATGTTATGTGAAGTGTTATGTGGCACTTTCACTTAGGATAATTATTTAATATTAAATAACCGGACCCACTGGGCTGCAATGGAAATACACATCTAGTAGGATCCCAAGGTTCAACTGAGACGTATCCAAGCACAACCCGTACTTGTATTACCCGCCTAGGCTACTTCCCATCCTAGGGTACTCCGATATCCCCTTAGTAGGGGGAAGTCGCCTAAAACAAAAACAACTAAACGCACAAAACAACCACACCACTAAATGAACAAGCACTGACCAACCACACTGAATAACTGTCGGTACTGCGGTACCATCAGGATGATCCACCTTATTGAAATGTTAAACTTAAATGTTATCCTCCTTGCCGCGATTTCATGATTATCGCAATCTGATCACGATCACGACAATGGGGGAGTGCAATGGAAATACACATCTAGTAGGATCCCAAGGTTCAACTGAGACGTATCCAAGCACAACCCGTACTTGTATTACCCGCCTAGGCTACTTCCCATCCTAGGGTACTCCGATATCCCCTTAGTAGGGGGAAGTCGCCTAAAACAAAAACAACTAAACGCACAAAACAACCACACCACTAAATGAACAAGCACTAAATGACCAACTACTAATTGAATAACTGTCGGTACTGCGGTACCATCAGGATGATCCACCTTATTGAAATGTTAAACTTAAATGTTATCCTCCTTGCCGCGATTTCATGATTATCGCAATCTGATCACGATCACGACAATGGGGGAGTGCAATGGAAATACACATCTAGTAGGATCCCAAGGTTCAACTGAGACGTATCCAAGCACAACCCGTACTTGTATTACCCGCCTAGGCTACTTCCCATCCTAGGGTACTCCGATATCCCCTTAGTAGGGGGAAGTCGCCTCTCACTCCTAACTATTATCATCCTGAGTCACCTTTTATTGACGGACGCAATTCCCCGTCACATACCCCATCAAACATGGGAGAAACTATTTCGTTAGACGACTACACCGTGACTACGCTGCCGGGGAAGTCCGGAGCTACACACTCTATTTCCCTATGCATCGCATGGGCATCCTGACCGAGCAGGGAGAAGGCTCTTACGAGCTCGTTCCTTTTTTTAGGTCTTCCTTAATTAATTTATTTATTTATTTGCTTTTGCTTAGAGCTAGGCTGCGCGAGTACGGATCAAGATCGACGGCGGCAACCCGGACTTCACCAACACGCCGGCGACAGCAAGCTTCTACGCCCGACAGCAAGCTTCTACGCCCGACAGCAAGCTTACCTCCACGCTCGCGGGGGATAGCTCCCCCGATACCCCTCCCGCGCCGCAAACGAGCTAGCGGCCCGTAAGACACACTAGGCATCCCTAGAGCTAAGCACAGGCCTAGGTCCTTGGCAAAACGTGCTTATAGAGCAGCACACCTGCACTGGGCGCGGGCTTGAGCCTATACAACTATGCGCGTCGCGCCGGTCCTGGCCGTCATGCTCGCGCCGCGGACCGCGCCGCGGCGCCGCTACAGCCCGCCAGCCGCTACAGCCCGCCGCGCCGCCTCGTACGACGACGACGACGACGGAGAGACGTACGAGGCGGCGTGGCGGCGTCGACGCGTCGCCACCCTCAAGGCGGCGCCGGAGCTTTCGGTCGACGAGGTCCAGGACCTCTTCGAGCCGGACTACCTGCAGAAGCGGCTCTACGAGCGGAGCCCCGAGAGCGCGTTCGGCGCCGTTTTTCGCCTCGAGGGCGTCGTCGCCGACGTCGAGGTGCTGCCGGCGTTCGTGGACGCGTGGACGGCCGTCGCCGCCGAGTTCGACTACGCGCCGCCGTCGGCGCGCGACGTCGACTACGTGCTCCGGGCGGGCGTGCGGACCGAGGTCGCCGTCGACTCGGTCTTTCGGTGGACGCGCGACTGGGGCGCCGCGCGCGCGGCCGCCGAACGGTACGGCGAGCTCGTCGCCGAGCTGGGCGACGAGCTCGAGCCGGCGCCGCGCGCGGGCGTCGAACCGTGGCTCCGCGACCTGCGAAGCGGCAACGTGCCGTGCTGCGCGGTGTCGCGCCTCCCGCGGAAGCTGCTCGACGCCTGCCTGGGCCGGCTCAACCTGACGGACTACTTCGACGGGCGCGTCGTGTGCGCCGAAGACGACCGCGACCGCGCGCAGCAGGCGTTCCTCCACGCCGCCGTGGAGCTCGGCCGCCAGCCCAGCCGCGTCGTCGTCTTCTCCGACTCGGTCGACGACCTCATCGCGGCCCACGAGGCCGAGATGCGCGCCGTCGGCGTCGTCGGCGCGCACCCGGCCTACGAGCTCCGCGTCGCCGACCTCGTCGTCCGCGACCTCGACGAGCTCCGGCTCGCCAACGTGCGGAAGCTCTTCGCCGACGTCGACTTCGACCCGTTGCCCGAGCTCGAGGTTCTCCTGGAGACCGAGGCGCCGCCCGTCGACACCCTCTACGAGGACCTCGACGACGACTACGACGACGACGGGCCCGATTTCTTTTCCTAGCGGCGACCGTTCGCCGACGGACGGCGCGCACGTGTGTGTTGAATTGACCGGCGCCGCGCTTGGCCGGTGCCGCGCGGCCGGGCCCCGGGCTACCGCTGTGCTCATCGCATCTCGGAGTCTGGAGTGCTAGAAGTAGATGAATAAACAGATTATTTCGCCTTGTCGGCAGTCTGTCAACTATTTATTTTATCTAGGAGCGAGCTATCGCCGCAAAACCCTAAATTCAATTGAATGAAGCTCCGGTTGGGTATCCCGACCGAGCAGGGAGAAGGCTCTTAGGAGCTTGTTCCTTTTTTTAGGTCTTCCTTAATTTATTTATTTATTTATTTATTTATTTATTTATTTATTTATTTATTTAATTCGTAGCCACCGGCATGCGGCCGCCCTGCTCAAGAACCGCCTTTACCGCCGCTGGGGCATCAAGACGGCGCTCGAGTACGCCCGGATCAAGATCGACGGCCCCCGGCTCGTCGGCGGGAACCCGGACTTCACCAACGCGCCCGGGCACGGCGACGACGACGCACGCTTCTACGACCGGCAGCAAGCTTACGTACACACTCGCGGGGGATAGCCCCCCCGACACCCCTCCCTAGGCGCGCGCCTCCCAAACCCGAATTGACTATAGCTATTAAATAAAAAATTGAGCCGCCCAAAATGGCTGTCGACGTAGAAACCCGCGAGCTCAGGAGGCCCGGGGCTCGATCGCAAGTGATTTATCTTTAGCTTTGTCTTAAACTCCCCGCCCGGCATAATATGTACAAGCTAGTAAAGACACTACTAGCAGCCCCTGGCCAGAGACCATTTTTGGGCAGCCTATTGTGCCCCAAAACTACGCGCAATGTCTAACGCCGGACCGCCGACCGGCGCACGAATCAGCGTCTTGGCTCTGTGTTCGATGGCGCATCCTGTGTTCAGCGTGAGCCCCCTCCTCGTCCACCCGAGGAGCGCGCAGAACCTGCCGTGGCGTCGTGCTCGCGGCCGCCAAAAAACGCCCTCGGAAAAAAACACCGACGCTGTCTCCAGCCTGCTGGCGGCCTACCCCCCGCTGGCCAACGTGACGGCGGAGGCGGACATGCTGCGGACCGGCGGCGGCCTGTGCGCGACGGGGCTCGCGCGGCGAGGCGTGTGCTGCGCGGCGACCTGCGCGACCTGCGGCGGCCGCGGCTGCGGCCGGCCCGCCAACGCGAGCGGCGTCTGCTGCAAGTCCAGCATCGTCGCGGAGCGGCGTCCCCCCCACGCGCGGGCGCAGGCGCGGGACGGGCGATTCGCGCAGGTCCGGAGTCGACGGCGCTGCGAACAACCGGGCGACGTCGCGTGCGTGCTCCCAGAGGCGCGGGCGGAGATCGTCGACGACGACCTCGACGACGGGATTTTCGCGCCGCCGAACGCGTCGTCGTCGCCGTCGCTGTCAAACAATTACTTCGTTGTCGTGTCGACACAGCACGCCGGCGCGCGCTGGATCGCGGCGGAACTCGCGGCGCGGCAATGCGTGACGGCGGGAGGCGAGTTCTTCGCGGCGCGCGACGCGTTCCACTGGACCGCGCGGGCGCAGCGCCGGGCGCTCGCCGCGCTCTTCTCCGGCGCCGGCGCCGTCGACGAGGCGTCGCCGAAGTTTGCGCAGTGGGTCGAGGCGGTCGCGGACCCGCGTCGTCGTCATTTTTATACTCGGGGTGGCGATAGCGCGCCGCCCCGACGCAGGTCAACGGTCGTGGCGACGGACAAGCGCGCGCGGTCGGCTTCCGGTGGATGCTCTCGCAACGCGTCGCCGAGGCGTTCGACGCGTGGTTCGCGCGGCTTGCCGCCGCGCGCGGCGTCCGGCTCGTCGTCGTGGGGCGCGCGGACGTCCTGCGCCTCACCGTCTCCAAACGCCACGCGCGCGGCCGCGTCCGTCGCCTGGATGGCAGCGTCCGGGGGCGCGCCCGCTCAGCGGCGCGCGCAGGCGAACGGATCCCGGCCCGTGACGCTCCCGACCGGCCGACGCCTCCTCGACCTCTTGCGCGAAGAGCGGCGCCGCGCCGCGCGGCACCTCAACTAAGTTGCGCGTCGCCCCACTTTTGCGCGCGCAGGCGACGCCTCGAGGCCCTTCGCGCGCTCCACCGCCGCGCGGCGGCGCGCGGCGTCGCCTCGCTGCTCCTGGCCTACGAGGACCTCGTCGGCGCCGGCGCGGCCGCGCAGTTCCGGCGACTCGAGGACTTTCTGCGCGTCGGCGACTGCGCCGTCGACGCCCGGAAGCGGCCCCCGCGCGGCGCCGCGTCGTCGCGGAGCATTTCTTCTTCTTCTTTTACGGCCGGCGCGTGCGCAGGCGCAATCGCGCGCACGCCGGGCACCCCTCGACCTACGTGGCCAACTGGCCCGCCGTCGCCGACACGCTCCGCGGCTCGCCGTTCGCCGCGCTCGTCGCCGATGCCAACGACCCGGTCGCCGCCGGCCCGGTCGTCGCGTCGCGGCCGCCGGAGTCCGGTCCGCCGCCGCCACCGCCGCCCACCGCCGCCGCAGGCTTCCTGTTTTTCTTCGCGAGCGGTGTTCTCGTTGGGCTTGCGTGTCGTAGGGTACATATCAGGTAAAAACAAAAAAAAATAATAATACTCTCGGAGGGGGTCGAACCCACGACCTTGGGTTTATTAGACCCACGCTCTAACCAACTGAGCTACGCATGCTGGGCGGCCGTTTTAAGCCTTCCTAAAGCAGTGCTCAGCGCAAACGCGCCCGCAGAGCTGCTCGAACGCAAAAAAAGATTTACTTAAACATAGACAGACGAAAACCCAAGAGCAAAAGGGGGAGGAGCAAAGGGGGAGGATGCGCGAAAGACTTCAAGACGAGCGCAGAGGCTTCGCGGATTACGGCCGAGTGGATACCACGGGCGATCGCGTCCATGCGCTCCCGGAGTACCTCGAGACTAGCCGTTACCGACCGTCCAGCGGCGCGGGCTGCAGCGGCCGCACAACGCCGGAGCCGAAAAAGGTGAACGAAAGAAAGGAGCTCGCCACCGCCTCGCGTGTGGGTTTCCCCTCTCGCTAACCACCAATCGTTGAACAAGGACAAGAAGAACAGGGCGGCGCCGCACCGCTAGTCCAGGCCGCGCGCGCGGCCGGTCGTGTTCGACCCGCGCGCGCTGCGGCGGCGACTCCGCTTGGAGAGACCGCGCCCGGCGCCACCGCGGCCATGATGGTCTTTTTCAAAATTTTACGGCGTCAGAGGGCCTGTTTGACCGATGATGATATAAGTTGAGTGATTTTTTACACCTCTTTTGCCCACTCAGAGGCCAGTCCGTCCTGCCTTCGCTACGCTCACAGGACAGGTGACCTCAATGGGCAAAACAGGCGTAAAAAATCATCAACGATAAAAATTTACGGGTCGCGCGAGGCGCCGCGAGGGGGCGGCGGTCACCAGGCCGGGATGAGGTACTTGATGAGGTCGTACCTCGATAACGAAGAGCCTCTCCTAGATCCTGCGGGGGGGGACTTTGAGAGAGCCTCAGAGAGGGAACTCCCAGGCTGGCCCGGGGCCCTCGACGCGCGACGCGTAAGCCTGAGAGGCTTGCGTTTCCAGAATGACGATAGGCGATTCGGGCTTAGGGGGCGGGCGCCTAGGGAGGTCTCGGGAGACCACCCCGCCACTGGACGGAGAGGAGCGGGTTTTAAACCCTGCGAGTTTTAATTAAGTTCTCCACGTTGTGCCGACTTCGTCCGTGTATCCGTTTTTCGCGGTGAGATTGCGGCGAACGTGCGGGGCGGCCCAGGCCTGCTGAGGCCGCATGTCTGTTGCTCGCGCACCAGCGGCTAAGACGAACGGCACCAGCTGAAAAACCAACCGACCCGGACAAAAAAGAGATGCGACCCGAGCTGACCCCCGAGACGGGCTCGCCGTCGCAAGGAAAGCAGGCGCCGGCCCGGCGCCGGGCCTGGCTGCACACCCCCGACGAGCCCGAGACGCTGTGGCGCGTCGTCGAGGTCGTCGCGGTCGCGCGCGACGATGGCGACGGCGCGGCGCGGCCGACCGTCGACGACGGCGCGGGCGCGCCGTTCGAGGTCGACGCGGCGCGGCTGACGGACTACGACGCGACGTTCGAGGACGAGGCGCTCTGCGCGGACCTGTCGAACCTCGCGTCGCGCGCGGCGCGGGACGCGGCGCCTTCCGGGGGGAGGGCCGGCTCGCGAAGAGACTGCCGGGGTCACCGGTCCAGTCGCGCGCAGGTCGCTCGACGCGGCGCCGCTCGTGCTCGGCCTCCGCCGGCGCTTCGAGCAGGAGACGACGTACACGCGCGTCGGCCCGGTGCTCATGGCGGTCAACCCGAACCGGGTGCTGCCCGAGAAGCCCGGGCCGCACGTGACCGACGTCGCGCTCGCCGCCATGCGCGGCGCGGTGGACGAGGGTCGGTCTCAGGCGGTCGTCATCTCCGGCGAGTCGGGCGCGGGGAAGACCGTCTCGGCCACGAAGATCATCGAGTTCCTCATCAGCCGGAGCAGCCACGACACGGGCCGCAAGAGCTTCGAGCGCCGCGAGCTCGCCAAGGAGGAGCTCCTGTCGCGCCTCAAGGCGTCGATTCCGGCGCTCGAGGCGCTCGGCAACGCCGGCACGGCGCTCAACGAGAACTCGTCGCGCTTCGGCAAGCTCGTCAAGCTCACGTACGACGGCGCCGGCCGCGCGCGCGACGTCGTCGGCGCGCACGTCGAGGAGTTCCTGCTGGAGAAGGCGCGCGTCGCGCGGCGCGCGCGCGGCGCCGGCGAACGCAACTACCACTTCCTCTGCCAGCTGGCGGCGGCCGCGGGCGCCGGCGCGACGTACGCGCCGCCGGCGACGCTCGCCGCCGGCGACGCGGACGCGCTCGCGGCGACCGAGCAGAGCTTCCGCGACTGCGGCGTGCCCTGGGACGACCTCAAGCTGCTCCGGACCGTGGGCGAGGCCGTGCTCCGCCTCGGCGACGACGACGTCGACGGCGCGGCGCGGCGCCTCTCGGTGGAGCCCGGCGCGCTCCGGCGCGCCCTCGCGCAGCGGACGTGCGCCGGCGCGGGCGTCGGCGACGCCGACGTCGGCGTGCCGTACGAGCCCGTCGAGCGGACGCGCGTCGTCGACGCGCTCGCCAAGGCGCTCTACGCGGCGCTCTTCTCCGCGGCCGTCGCCGGCGTCAACGCGGCCCTGGCCCGGCCGCTCGCGGACTGCCGCCCGCCGGGCGCCGCGGGCGCCGCGGGCGCCGCGGGCGCGGCGCCGCCGCCGCCGCCGGGGACGGCGGCGTTCGTGGGCATCCTCGACATCTACGGCTTCGAGATCTTCGCGGCCAACGGCCTCGACCAGCTGCTGATCAACTTCGCCAACGAGGTGCTCCAGCGCAACTTCGACGACTGCCTCCTGGCCGCCGAGGCCGCGCGCTACGACGCCGACGCCGTGCCGTGGGCGTCGCTGGACCTCGCGCGCACGCTCAAGTCCTCGGCGATCGTCGACCTCGTCACCAAGGCGCCCCGGGGCCTGCTGCCGCTGCTCGACGAGCAGGTCAAGCTCGGGAACCGCGGCTCGGACGCCGCGTTCCTCACGCAGGCCGACAAGGCGCACCGCGCCTCGGGCGTCTACGCCAAGCCGCGCCTCGACCGGAACGCGTTCGTCGTCGCGCACTACGCGGGCGCCGTGACGTACGACCCCGCCGGGTTCCTCTTGTCGAACTCGGACCCGCTCCCGGCCGACGTCGCCGCCGTCTTCGCGCGGAGCGCCAACCCGGGCGTCGCGGCGCTCGTGGCCGGCGCGTCGTCCGGCGACAAGGCCGCGCCGGGCGGCCTGCCGTCGCTGCGCGACGTGGCGCGCGCGTCCGCCGCGTCGCACGCCGTCGTCGCGACGCTGGCGGCCGCCGCGCCGCGCAAGGCCCTCCCGCAGCTGCGCGAGAGCACGAGCCGCGTCTTCCGCGGCCAGATGAAGCAGCTCGAAGCGACGCTCGCGAGCTGCGCGCAGCCGGCGCACTACGTCCGGTGCGTCCGCCCGAACGCGGCCAAGCGCGCCGACCGCTTCGACGCCGCGCTCGTGCTGCGCCAGCTCCGCGCGTCCGGCATCATGGACCTCGTCAAGATCCGCGCGCTCGGCTTCCCCGAGCGCGTGTCCGCGAAGGCCTTCGCCGAGGAGTTCGCGCCGCGCGCCGACGCGGCCGAGGCGCGCGCGCTCGACGCCGCGCTGGCGGCCGCGGGCGGCGCCGGGGCCCTGCTCGAGGCGCGCGCCGCCGCGCGCGGCGCGCGCGCGCGCCGCGCCGCGGCCGTCGCCCGCGGCCGGGGCCTCGACGACGTCGCGTTCCGCGCGCCCGAGCCGCTCGCGCTGCCCGACGCCGCCGACGCGCTCGCGGCGGCCGCGGCGCGCGCGCTCGCCGCGGCGCGCCTCGGGCCCGCGGCGACCGACGCCGCGCCGGACGGCCCGTGGTGCGTCGGCGCCGCCAGCGGCCTCGTCTACCTCAAGAAGGGCAGCCTGGCCGCGCTCCGCGCCGCCGACCGCGACCGCGACGCCGCCTCGCGGCGCGCGTGGGCGGCGCTCGTCGCCGAGGGCCGCCGCGTCGCCGCGGCCGAGGCGGCGGCCGCGCGCGTCGCGACGGCCCTCGGCGCGCGGCGCCGCGGCCAGCTCGTGCGGCGCGACGTCGCGCGCGCCGCGCTGGCGGCGGCGGTCGACCGCGCGCGCCTGGCGGTCCCGCGCGCGCGCGCGGCGGTCGACGAGGGCCGCGCCGCCGCGCGCCGGCTCGTCGGCTGGGCGGACCACCCGCACGGGGCGGTCGCGGCGCTCGAGGACGACGCCGACCGCGCGCTCGCCGACGCCGAGGGCGAGGCGGCGCGCGCGCGCGCGACGCTCGCCGAGGCGGCGCTCGCCGGCGAGGCGGCGGTCGACGCCGCGCGCCGCGTCGACGGCGCGGTCGCGGCGCTCGACCGCGCGGCGCGGGCGTTCCGCGACGAGGCGGCGGCCGTGCTCGCCGCGACGGCAGAGCTCGCGACGCTCCTGGGCGCCGAGCAGCGCCGCCGCGCGGCCTCGCAGGCCTTTGCGGCCTGCGCGGCGGCGACCGCGCCGTGGCGCGCCGCGCTCCGCGGCGACGAATTCCTCGTGTCCGCGGCCGACGTCTCCCTCCTCGAGAAGCCCTCGCTCTTCGGCGGCCGGAAGAGGACGGCCGCGACCGCGCTCGTCACGCACCGCGGCCGCGTCCTCGTCGTCGCCGCGGCGTCGCGCGCGGTCCGCCACCGCGTCGCGCGCGGCGACGGTGTCGTCGCCGTCGGCGCGGCGCCCGCGCCGGGCGGCGGGTGCTGCGCCGCGCCGGCGGCGGTCGTCGGCCGCCCGGGCCCCGACGAGCCCTGCCTCGTGACGCTCCAGCCCCTCGGCGCCGCCGGCCGGAACGTCAAAGCCGCGCCCGCCTTCGTCGACGGCCGGCCGCGCGCGGCGCGCGGCTGGACCGCCGTCGCCGGCCTCCTCAACGACCCCGCCTTCGCGCCGCCGGCGCCCGCCGAGATCATCCGCCTCCGAGCGCGCCTCGCCTCGGCGGACGAGTGATGTCGCCCCCCTCCTCTCCCTCGCCCCTCCCCAGCCTGTAAACTCCCGTCCACTGTCGATTGCCGGGCTCTCTAGCAGATGCGCAAGTAGATGCGCCGTGACTCGGAAGGGTATTTTGCTTAGGACACGATCAGTTACCCGATTTCAGTTGGTGGAAAGTGCTCAACTACGGTGAGCCGGGCCGGGCAGCCTCCCCGAACCCAGATAAGCATTTCCAATGGGACTGACGTGTAACAAGCTCACTTGGGACCGTGGGACATGCCCCTGGGGCATGGGCTTGGCCACATCCTGCCCATAGTCCAAAACGCGTCTGCCGCGTCCACCCTTGACTCACGCGTTTTACCTTTCCACCCCAGGGGTCATTACCCGGTAGCCAAAAATCGACTCCGGTAATTACCGGTAATTTCCACTACCGGTAATTACCCTGGTAATCATGATTTGATTGCCTACTATAGTTCTAGTGCATCCATCCCCAGGTGCTAGCGCCCCCAAAACCCGAGTAACTAGCTACACCATTCATTTTAGACAAACCGCCTTTACCGTCGCTGGGGCATCAAGACGGCGCGCGAGTACGCCCGGATCAAGATCGACGGCTCGTCGGCGGGAACCCGGACTTCACCAACGCGCCCGGGCAAGGCGACGACGACGCACGCTTCTACGACCGGCAGCAAGCTTACGTACACACTCGCGGGGGATAGCTTCCCCGACACCCCTCCCTAGGCGCGCGCCCCCCCAACCCGAATTGACTATAGCATTAACTTTTACTCTTTAGACTCTGTATAGCTGTGGGCGCGCTGTTCATAACGTCCGCAGGCACCAAACGCCGGGATGAGCGACGCGTACGTTTCCTCACCGAAAGAATTTCTGAGCAATCATTTGCGCACAGGGGGGCTCAAGAGCGGAAGCAGAAGGATGACGCTGTGCGGACGACAATCATGCAGAAGCTCGTCGAGACCGGCGAGAAAGAGCGTCTCAAGGAGCTGCTGCGGCAAAAACTCATCGAATGTGGCTGGCGGGACGAACTCAAAGAATATTGTAAAGGTGCGCGCGCGCTCCTCGCGCCCCGTAAGATGACGTGCTTTTGTGCAGAGGTGATTCGGAGCAAAGGCCTGGAAAAGATTACCGTCGACGAGCTAGTCGCGGAAATTACGCCCCGCGGCCGAGGTGCGTTCCTTGTGTGTCGCGCGACGCGCGACGCGCGGCCCCGCAGCGACGGTGCCCGACGAGGTCAAAACGGAACTTCTACAGAGCATCCGAAAATTCCTCCAGGTGCGTCGACGGATGTGCGTTTGCGTTACCTTCGTTGTCACAGGCCACGTAGACAAGGAGCATTTTGCCAGTCCATTTTACAGCGGGCGCGTCCAGGCGAACCACGGCGTTTTTAGTCAATCTAGCGTCCCGTCGCCATCGTCTCCGCCCTCGGATGTGTGCTGCTGGCCTTTCTTTGGAAATGGGGGATTTATAACTTGGAATACTAGAAGTAGATAAACGGGCCCCGCGTCGGAGCTCGTTTCGCCAGGTGGCTAGGCGGCCTAGCTCTTCCCTAGCTCTCAGGCTAAGAGATTGAGAATCCTTTATATCGCTATCTTATTGCCATTTCGAAGCTCCGGTTGGGTCACGGTATCCTGACTGAGCAGGGAGAAGCGCTCTTAGGAGCTAGTTCCTTATTCCGAGTCTTAGACCGCAACTCCCTTCCTATCCTATCCTACTGACCTACGCAACCTCAGGAGCCTCTGAGCCAAGCCCGGGGCGGGTACTCCTCGAGCCCAGCGCCGGTACAAGGACACACCGTGTGGCAAACTCTGACTGTCTTGCGCTTACCGTGACGCAACCCGCACGCGTCCTAAGAAGGCTGCCCTTGAGGCCGACACACCTCGAACTGGCCCAAAGGAGGAAGACCGCGACGAAACTCTCAAAATAAAAACGGGCTAGCGGCTTGTAAGACACTAGGCAAGCAAACAAGACCAGGTCCTTGGGCGCGCGCGGCATCATCGCAAGGGCTCTCAGACAATGGACATGGAGCACTACGCGGTCGCCGACGGCCTCGCACCAATAGCGGCGTCGACGCCCTGGTCGCCGGCGCCGCGCGGCGAGCAGCTCGGGCTCCTGGCCGCGTGGGGCGGCGGCGCCGCCGACGACGCGGGCGCGCTGCTCGTCTGGCGCTGCGCGGGCGACGTCCTCGTCTTGGGCGAGCTGGCGCTCGCGGCGGACGACGAGGACGTCGCGCCGCCGTGCGTGGCGCTCCGCCTCGCGTCGCCGGCGCCGGCGCGCGGCGACGCGTGCTGCCGCGTCGCGCCGCCCGGCGCGGAAAAAACGCCCATGCTGTCGACCACTGTGGCAGTAGCTCAGCGCTCGATGCCCGCGCAGGTGCCGGCCGGGGGCGGCGCCCGCCGCGCCGTCGCGCTCGCCATAACACAGGCGCACGTCCACGTCGTCGACTTGGGCGGCGGCGTCGCGGCAGCCGCGCGCACGCGGCGCCTCGAGGGCCGCGCCTTCTCGCTCGAGGACGTCCTCGGCGCGCCCGAGCGCGTGACGATGGCGTGCTGGGCGGCGCCGCGGACCGCGTGCTTCCCGCTCCGGAGCGGCGACGTCTGCGCGCTGCGCGTCGGCGACGAGGCGGGCGACTCGAGCTTCGTCGCGCTGCGCGATGTGGCGGGGAAGACGAGACTCTTCGGCGGCGGCGCGGCCGCGCCCGTCGTGGCGCTCGCCGCGTGCGGCGAGGCCGACGGCGCCGTCGTCGCCGCCGCGCGCGCCGACTGGCGGCTGTCGCTGTGGGCCGCCGCGACGGGCGCGCTGCGCGCGCGCGTCGCGCTCGCGCCGGCGGCGGGGGCGCCGGCGGCGGCGCTGGGCCCGGCGACCGTCGTCGCCGCGGCCGGCGCCGACGCGTTCGCGCTGTTTCTGGATTGCGGCGCCGCCCCGGCCGCTGGCGCGGTCGTCGGCGCGGACGGCGCCGCGGGCGCGCGCCCGGCGCCGCCGGCGTGGCCCGGGGGGCGCGCCGCGACGTGCGACGAGCTCGAGGCGGCGGGAGCCCGAGGCGGCACGCTGTGGTCGGCGTGGCGGCGGCGCGGCGACGGGCCCGCGGGCACGTGCCTCGTCGCGCACGACCTCGCGACCGGCGTCGCGACGGCGCGGGCGGGGCGCGCGCGCGCGCGCGCCGCGGCGGCCGACGGCGCGTTGCGGGCGCGGCGCGGCGACAAGTCCTGGGCGGCGCTGTTCGGCCACGCCGACTGGGCGCGCGCGTCCGCGGCGCTCGAGGCGCACTGGCTCCGGCGGCTCCGCGCGCCGGGCCGCGCCTCGGCGGCCGCGCTCCGACGCACGGTCGCGCACTCGCTGCCGCGCGTCGCGCGGCGCGATGGACAAGCCGCGCGCGACGGCGACGCCCTCGACGCGTGCCTCGAGGCCGCGCGCGACGGCTACCGCCGGTCGCCGGCGGCCCGCGGCGCCTCCTTCGAGGACCGCTGCGACGCGCTCTGCGCGGCGTGGGCGCGCGTCCTCGCGCTCGCCGACGCGCAGGCGCTCGCCGACGCGCGGCCGCTGGGCTTCGTCGACGGCGCGGCCGGCCTTGGCGCCGCGCCGCCCTGCGTCCTCGCGGCCGGCCTCGCCGTCGCGCTGCCCGCCGCGGCGCCGCCGGACGCGGCGGCTTGGCCGCGCGCGCTCGCCGCGGCGCCGCGGCCGCCGCCCGCGGCGCACGCGCTCGCCGCGGCGGCCACGGCGGTCGACGCGGCGTCCGCGGGCCGCGCGCTCATAGCGCGCGTCGCGGCCGCGGCCGCGGGCGGCCCGCGCGCGGTCGCGCCGTCGGCGGGCGCGGCGGCGCCGGGCGACGCGCTCCGCGCGGCGGCGCGCGCGGCGGCGCGCGCCGACGTCGCGCTCGCGCGCGCGTGCCGCGCCGCGGTCGCCGCGGTCGCGCCGACCGGCGCCTGGGACGCCGCGGCGGTCGCGGCCGTCGTCGACGCCGCCGTAGACCCGAGCGGTAGCGGCCTGCTCGAGGCGCTCCGTCGCGGGGCCGGCGCGCCCCGCGCGCGCGCGCGCGCGCCGTCGCGCGTCGCGCGCCGCGCGCTCGTCGCGGCGGCCGCGGCGCGCGCGGCGGCCGCGGCGGCCGCGGCGGCGACGCTCGCGGCGGTCGCCCTCTGTGCGGAAATCAAAAGTGCGCGGCGCCTTCGTCTCTCGGCGTAGCCGGCGCGGCCGCGCCGTCGCCGAGCAGCGAGTTCCTGAGGAATGCCCGAGAGAACCCGGCTCACGGGTTGATCCTCGCACAGGTCGCCCTCCTGGGGGGCGCGGCCGGCGCGGCGGGCGGCGACGCGCTCGCGGACGCCGCGGTCGGCGCGGCCGCCGCGGCCCTTCGCGCGCGGCGCCTCGCGACCGCGTCGACGGCGCCGGGCGGCGGTCAGCGCGTCGCCCTGGCGGACGGCGGTGCGCGCGCGGCGCCGGACGCGCCGGACGCGGCCCTCTGCGACCTGTTCGCACCGGGGCGCGGTTTGGTGGACCGCTGCGCGGCGGTCGGCGCGCGCGCGCGCGGCGGCGCGGCCGCGGCGTACGTCGCAGCCGCCTGCTGGTGCGCGCTCCTGCCGGACGCGCTCGGCGCGCGCCTCGACGCGTCGGACGCGTCGGGCCTGGCGGCGCGCGCGGCGCGGGCCGGCCCGGCGGCCGCGCGCGGCCTCGGCGACGACGCGCGCGCGCTCGCGCGCGGCGGCGACCGCCGCGCCGCGCTCCACCTCGCGACGCTGGCGTCGGACGTCGGCGCGGCGACGCCGGCGCTGGCCGCGTGGGCGAAGGACCTCGCCCTCGAGGCGCTCGACAAGGCCGACGCGGCCGCGTTCGCCGGCCTCGACGCCGCCGACGCCGCCGTCGGGCGCGTCGCGCGGCGGCTCGTCGAGCGCGGGCACCTCGGACTGCTCGCGGCGGCGGCGCCGCGGACCGCGCGCGAGACGCTCGCCCTCGAAGGCGCGCTCGAGGCCGTCGCGCGCCGCGACGCCGTCGACGCGACCTTCGCCGCCGACTGGCTCCGCGACGACCGCGGCGCGCCGTTCGCCCGCGGCGTCGACGCGTACAAGTGCCTCTACGCGCTCCGCGTGGCGCGCGGCGCGCACGCCGACGCGGCGCGCGGCCAGCTCGAGTGCGCGGCGCGGCTCGACCGCGTCGGCACCGCCGGCGCGGCGGCGGCGCTCGCGGCCGACGTCGCGGCGCTCGCGAGCCTGCGGCTCGCGGCGCCCGCCGACGCGGTCGTCGCGGCGCGCGCGCCGGACGACGGCGGCGCGGCGGCGGCGGCGCCCCTGCGCCTCGACGCCGCGGCGCCCTGCGCGCGCCGCGTCGCGGCGCGCGCCGCGCGGCTCCGGCTCGCGGCGGTCGCCGGCGGCGGCGACGCGCGCGACGCGCCCGTCGAGCTCGCGCGCGTCGGCCGCCACGCGGCGGCGCTCCGCGCCGCCGCCGCCGCCCCGACGCCCGTCGCGGCGTACGCGGCCGTCGCGGGCTCGCTCGGCGCCGCGTGCGCGGCGCTCGCGGCCGGCGGCGCGCCGGCGCGCGCCGACGACGTCGCGGCCGCCGACCGCCTGAGTCCGTTCGTCGCCGGCGGCGCGGCGCGCGCGCTGGGCGCGCCCGTGCGCGCGACGCCGGCCGCGCGCAAGGAGACGATCCTCCGCGCCGCGCTCGCGACGCCGCCCGCCGGCGGCGCGGCGCCCGCCGCGCTCGCCGCCGCGCGCGCGTACGTCGCCCGGGGCCGCGACGTGCCCGACTTCCTCGAAGCGGCCCTCTGGCGACCGCACGGCCGCGGCGGCGCCCTCGCGCGCGCGTGCCCGCTCGTGCGGCTCTACTGCGCCCACGGCCGCCTCGCCCGCGCGTGCCGCGTCGCCGCCGCGGCCCTCGACGCCACGCGCGCCGACGAGGCCGCTTCAACCGGCTGGCTCCCCGTCGCGGCGCTCGACGACCTCCAGGGCGCTTGCGACGCCGCGCTCTCCCGCCGCGACGCGCCGGACGATCTCGCACCGGCCTACGACACGTTCCTCGCGGCAATGATGTCCTTGCTGGAGCTCGTCGGGGGCTGAGGGCCCGCCTCCTCGCGGTGCGTAACGACTCGGATCCACCATACTCCTAGCTCCATGCCCTCGCTGGAAGAGTCGCCCTATCCTTGCCGAAGAACGCCACCCTGCTGGGTGCGTCCGCTGGCGACGACATGGGTCCTCGGCGCCCAGTGCGGACCACGACCGGATGAATACATTACTGGCACACAGCGAGGACTCGAGGAGACTTAAACTCGAGGCCGATTTGACTATTCTCAGGCTGGTGTAGTAACCTTGGGCGGGCGTGCGGTCACGCAGGGAGGCGTCGGCTCCGCGGCTAGGTGGCCTAGCTCTAAGCAAAGCAACCTTTTACAAAAAAATACATCTTCTTTTTAACCCACTGTCTGGCAGAATAGTTAAATTCTGAATTCGATTTCTCCGCTGTCGTGGACGCTGGAGGTAACAGCCGCTTCAAGTTAGCGATCTAATATCCCGGGCTTCCTAAAGGGCCCGCGGCAGAGACCCTCCGCTGGCATATCTTTCTTTTACTTCTAGCACATCACTGGCGGCGCCGCTTCTTCTCCTGGCGCCGGTTCCGCTCGGCCGCCCGGTCCCCCGCGGCGGTGAGGCGGAGCCGTTCTCGCACGCGCGCGACGAATTCGTCGCTCGCGTGCGCGAGGGCGGGGCCGGTCCGCGGGGGGGCGGCAGCGGCGAAGGCCGTCGCGGCGGGCGCGACCGCACGCCCGTCGTCGTCGAAGCGCGTCGGCGGCGCGGCGGCCGTCGACGTGCCCGCGGCGTCGAGCCGCAGGCGCTTGGCGCGGGCGCGCGGTGGCGGCGGCGCGGCGGCTGCGCGCGCGAGGGCGGCGGCGGCGGCGGCCGAGGCGCCGGCGCGCGCGCGCACGAGCGGGCCGTCGTCTTCGGCGGCGCCGGCACGCGCCGCCGTCGCGGGCGCGCGCGTCTTCGCGGCGGCAATCTGCGCCTTGAGGCGCGCGAGCTTGCGGTTCGCGTTCTTGGCGACGTGCGCGCGCTCGCGCGCGTCCGCGGCGGCGGCCGGCGACCGCGGGAGCGCGACGCGCGGCGCCGTCGGGAGGCCCAGCGACCGCGCGTAGGCGGCGAGCGGCAGCGCGGCCGCGTCGGCGCCGGCGTGGAGCGCCGCGGCGCGGACGTAGGCGCGGAAGCACCGGACGGCGGCCGCGCGCGCCTCGGGCCGCGACGCGACGAGCGCGTCGACGTGCGCGCGGACCGAACGCGCGCGCCGGGGGTCGGCCCGGACGACGTCGACGCGCAGCCCCGCCGCCGCGAGCGCCGCGTCGACGCGGGCGCGCTCGTGCGGCGCGACGACGAGCAGCGCGTCGCCCCGCCGCCCGTTCCGCGCCGCCCGGCCGACGCGGTGGACGTACGCGTCCGCGTCCTCGGGCGCGTCGAGCTGCACGACCCAGTCGACGTCGGGGACGTCGAGGCCGCGCGCCGCGACGTCGGTCGCGACGAGGACGGCGCCGCCGGAGCGCGCCGCGAACGCGCGGAAGACGGCGACGCGCTTCGCCTGGCTCTGCTTGCCGTGGAGGGCGGCGAGCGGCGCGCCGGGCCGCGCGCCGCGGAGCGCCTCGAGGAGGAACCGCGCCTGCGCGCACGTGCTCACGAACACGAGCGTCTTGCTCGCGACGTGCGCGCGGACAAACGCGTAGAGGAGGTCGAGCTTGTCCTCGAGGGCGCAGACGACGAGGCGCTGCGCGAGCGCGGCCGGCGTCGGCGCGGCGGTCGCCGCCGCCGCCGCCGCGGGCGCGCCGGCGCGCAGGAGCGCCGCCCGGTCGTCGCGCGCCACGACGAACTCGACGGTCGCCGCGTCCGCGAGCGCGCGGAGCCGCGCGAGCCGCGCGCCCGGGCGCGCGTCGCCGCCGCCGCCGACGCCCGCGAGCGTCGCCGAGAAGAGCCACGTCCGCCGCTCGCCCGCGGCCGGCAGGTACGTCGCGATGGCGTCGAGCTGCGGCGCGAAGCCGAGGTCGACCACGCGGTCGGCCTCGTCGACGACGAGCGCCTGCAGGCGCCCCGCGTCGAGGCCGGGCGTCTCCTCGAGGTGCTGGAGCGCGCGGCCGGGCGTCGCCACGAGGAGGCTCGCGCGGACGACGCGCGCCTGCTCCGCCGCCCAGTCGCGCGTGCGACCGCCGGTGATCAGGCCCGCCGAGAAGTCGTGCCGCGCGCCGACGACGCGCAGCACCCCGAAGATCTGCAGCGCGAGCTCGCGCGTCGGCGAGACGACGAGCGCGCCCAGGCCGTCCTCGCGCGCCCACCGCTCGCGGTACAGCGCCTCGACGGCCGGGACCAGGAACGCCAGCGTCTTCCCCGAACCCGTGCGGGCCGCGCCGAGCACGTCGCGGTCCGCGAGCGCGTGCGGGATCGCCGCGCGCTGGATCGGCTTGAGCGTCTCGAAGCCGCCGGCCGCGAGGCCCGCGAGCGTCCGCGCCGACAGCGGCAGCGTCGCGAAGCGCACGGCGGCGTCGTCGGGCGGGCGCCAGCCGCGGCGCGGCGCCGACTCGGCAATGCGGCGGCGGAGCGCCGCGACCTCGGCCGCCGCCTCGGGCAGCGGCGAGCGCGTCATTTGCTTTTGTCGTCTCCTGGTCTATATCGCCCTTTTTTTTTGGATTTGCTGACTTATCGTTAAGCTATACACGTAGCGATCAATTGCGCCCCGCGCAGAACGCGCAATGCAGTAGCAAAAATTCACACCGGTGCGTTTTTTTTGCTGCTCTACTATGCTTGCTAGTGTCTTACCTGCTCTATCTAAGTACAGGCCGCTAGTCTAAGACAAAGCTAAAGATAAATCACTGGCGATCGAGCCCCGGGCCTCCTGAGCTCGCGGGTTTCTACGTCGACAGCGTTTGGCCGCTAGCGATCATTTCGGGTTTTGGGACCCCCTAGGGTGAGTTCGGGTTCTCTACTATCAAGTCCTTTTGGGGGAAGTGTCGGGGGAGCTATCCCCCGCGAGCGTGTACGTAAGCTTGCTGCCGGTCGGAGAAGCGTGAGTCGTCGCGGCGTGCGCGGGCGTGTTGGTGAAGGCCTGGCTCCGAGCTGATTAATGATTACTGGTTTTTCTGGCAGTAAGGCCTATATGGAAGATCTAAAAAATAAGGAACAAGCTATGAGCCTTCGCCCTGCTCAGTCAGGATACCGTGACCCAACCGGAGCTTCGAATAAATACCTCCCGGCCCGCCAGCGGGGCAGGTAAATAAATACATTAGAATCCGAGGACGGAGGAGGCGGAGCTCCACATCACGCCGCTTGACACTCCAGCTACTAGTATGGCATGGAACCCCTCCCCACGCCGCGGCAGGCGAATAAAGCGAGATATGAAAAAAAACTCGCCTGGAGACTTAACGAAGGACTCACTTAAAAATATGCGGCCGCCCCGACGTGACCAGGCCACGGCCCCAGTTCGCCCCTCCTACCAAAGCGCCCCTAGTCGACCTTGCCGACCATCGCGGCGGCGACGAGCAGCGGCATCGGGATGAACATGGAGAGGAGGGTGACCCAGATGAGGACGCCCGGTCCGGAGCTCGTGTAGTCCCAGATCACCGTCGTGAGGTAGGGAACTAGCGAGGCGCCGAAGTTCAGGCCGAACATGACGATGGACATGCCCTCCTCGGTCGCGACCGTCATGCGGTTGACGAGGTCGTAGCAGTAGCCCACGCAGGGCCCGTTGCCGAGGCCGTAGAGGGCGACGCCGGTCCAAAAGGCCCAGGGTTGCCCGGGAAAGACCGCCGTCGCGAACATGCCGACCGTGCCCGTCAGGAGCCACGCGGCGAGGTGCGCGAAAATTGCGCGCGTCGGCTGTTTCTTCAGGTTGATCTGGTCCTGGAGTCCCACGAGGCGGCCGACGGTGATGGCGATCCAGAGCACGAGGACGGAGAGGCTCGCCTTGGACGCCGCGACGACGCCCGTCTGCCGCACGTACGTGCTGATGTACGACGTGCAGTCGACCTTACCTGCGCGCACCGGTCCGGTCGAAAGGGGCGGCGGCGATTTACGACCGCCCGGGCGCGCGCCGCCGATGAGCCAGAAGACGGCGCCGCCGAAGATAATTTCGAGGTGGTAGGGTCCCCGGGCGTGCCGTCCGTCCTTGCCGCCCGGCACGCCGACGCGCGGCGGGAGGAGCGCGCGGACGTCGGGGCTCTCGGGGTGCGGCGCCGCGTAGAGCGCGGCGCCGTTGAGCACGGAAATGGTCGCCTGCGCCGGAGCGCCCCGTGGATGCGGCGCGTCCCGCTCGCGGCGCGCGATCGACGCGACGCGCCGTCGTCTCCGCGCGGCCGCGCGCGAGCGTCGCGTACTGCGCGAAGAGCTCGCCCGTGACGATCTCGATGAGCGGGACGAGCGCGCCCGCGATCGCGAAGCAGACGGTGTTCGCGCCGAGCCAGGGCCCCGCGTGCACGCCGTGGACCTTGCGCGTCATGATTTGGCACCCGGTGTCGAGCGTCGCCGTGCACGCGCCGAGCAGAAACCACGTGGCGTGCAGCACCCAGACGTCGCGGACGAAGGGCATGTAGAGGAGCACGACGCTCAGCAGCAACAGCACGACGACCATCACCGCGTTCCCGCGCCGCGGCGGCGCGTAGAGCCGCGCGGACCCGAGCGCGCCCGTGATCGCGCCGATGCCGCGCGCGATGAACACCGTGCCCACGGCCGTCTCCGTCGTCCCGCAGTCGGCGGCGAGCGCGCTCAGCGTCGACCCGAGGGCGACCAAGACGATTCCGCAGACCCCCATGGCGTTGGCGTAGCAGAGGCCCCACCACAGCCGCAGGTTGGCCACCTCCGGCGTCTCGTGGTAGAGCGCCCCGAGCCGCGCGGCCTCGGCGGACCTCGTCTTCAGCAGCGACGCGTGCTCCTCGTCGTCTGTCATGGCTGCCGGAAATCAATCAGCATGCGCACAATGTCATGCTCATGCTGTACCTACGGTACCGTAGGTACCGTAGGTACCTCCTGTAGGTTCTTCAGTGCAAAACGCGTTCGATCAAGCACACGCTCAAGCTGAACAGAAATTCGATGATGTCAAATCGGCTCCTTCCATCCCACTGTTCATCGATAATCAGGCATGCCTTAGTGTGACCAATCATCCCAACAATAGTCACTAGAGATAGTACTAAATCTCGGCACATTGCGCTGCGAGAGTTCAGAATAAGGGACTATCATGAGCTTGGAATAATCAGGCCCTACTGGTGTCCCACCGCCGCGGCAGTCACGGTACGGTACCTACGGTACCTACGGTACCGTAGTAGAGAGAGAAACCCCCTAGCCCTTCAAGTTCCTACCCTAGATATGTATCTCCCACTCTCTAAATTGAGTTTATACATTGAGTGTCTAACGACGCTACTTTGTAATCCAGTTTGCTAGGGAATTAAAGTACAACACTCTCGTACGTGGCGTGCTTGGAAATATCATGATGTCACACGGTAGCCTGAGTTGAACTCGAACCGTGAGAAAGTCCGTGAGATGATCTTACCAGAAGTTTACACAGCAGCATCATGATCGCGGGCTAGCCCAAGGGCCGAGGAGACGCGAGGAGGTTGCGGCAGTTGGCGACGAGTGACTGGAACGGCGGCGCGTCCTTGAGCTGCTCGTAGTCGGTGAGCTGCCAGACGAAGCGGATGGGAATTCGGGCGGGGTCGTGCCCCAGGTACGCGAGCTCGCCGCAGTAGACGTAGCCCTGGCCCTCCTCGCGGCAGAACAGGAGCACGGGCGTCTCGTCGAAGTGCACGGCCTCGCCGCCGCCGTCCGCGGCGACCTCTCCGCCATCGCAGTTCACGAGCCGCTGGACGACCGGCGTGCCCTCCCACTGCCGCGGCTGCGCGAACCACGTAATCTCTACGCCGCCACCGACGAAGGAGTTCTTGTAGCCGTCGCCGTAGACGTTCACGAAGAGCATGATCGCGTTGCGCCACTCCTGGATGCCCGACATGCGCGAGAACGTCGGCGACACGCCCGGGCTCGCCGCCTCCATGACGGCGCGCTTCACCTGACCGCCGAGCGGCGGCACGACGCGACCGAGGAACCGCCGCCGGAGGCCGTCGACGTCCGCGTCGAGGTTCCGGATCGACGTCGCGGTCGCCGGCGGTGGCCGCGGGCCCGCCGCCGCCGCCGGCCGCGCGCGTTTCCGACCGCGGCCGCCCGACGCGAGGTCCGCGGCCTCCGCCTCCCTCGCGTCGCGCTCCACCGCCGCGTCGGAGTACGCCGGCGCCGGCTTGCCCATGGCGCGCAGCGACCGGCGCGTCGGCGGCGCGCCCTTGGGCCGCACGGCGCGGCGCCGCGTCGTCGCCGTCGGCGCCTGGCGCCCGAGGGCCGCGTTCGTCAGCTTGGACACGTCGAGCCCGAGCCGCTTCATCTCCGCCTCGTTCCGGAGGATGTTCGCGATGCGGAGCTTTTCGTAGTCGGAGAGCTCGGCCATGACAGCCGCCCGATTATCTGTTAGGAGCTGTACTGCAGCATCGGACACGGTCCCCCGTCCGATAGGCAAGTCCGCGGTTCCTCACCGCTCGTCCGTGGGTACTCAAGACGCCCATTTAGCCAAGCCACAGCGGTCCCGCACCATAGGCCATGGCTCACGTACTAGTACTAAGTTCGGGGCGGACACTAAAACCCGATTTCGCTAGGAGCGCCCCCAGACCCCTGAGCGGGGTCACCATCCTTTAGGCGTACGTCAATAAGTCTGGTTCGGTCCCAAGGGTGCAACAAACGGATCGGGTGGTGAAAAGTTACGGCCGCGAGACGCCTACGTTTTTTTCTGGCGTTTTGGGTGCGGAACCAAAAGCGGTCTTCGATGATCCCACGCGGTTTCGATATGATCGCAGTGGCTGGAAACGCACGCCTGGCATCGTGGCGCCGTTATGTTGACCGTCGCCGGCCGCTGGTACTACCGGCCGAGGCCGCGTTCGGGGCAATAGGGCTCACTAAATGCCTCCAGCGCCGCGGTAGGCATCTCAAAAACCGAGCGTCGGTCGGAGCGCGTCGCGTGAGAGCGCGCGAGGTCGGCCGACGCGGTGCCGCATCGCTGTGCACCGGTACTTCCGCAAAATGGCTGTCCTGGGCGATTTTGGGCCGCGCTTGATTTCTGAAATCGCCCGCGGCAGGTATATGTCATGTGTGGATGCCAGACAGAGCCCGCTGACAGAGACGGGCCGGCAAGCAGCCGTAAAAGCTGTGAGCAGCCGGGGCCTGATTCTAGTGGGTTACTAGTAGGTAGCCCGATTAACGAAGGAAGACTATTCTCAATGTCGGGAGCTCGCTACTGGGAGAGGATCGATGAGGCGGCGCCTCGTCCCAAATATGTAAGCATGGCGCTCCCGACATTCCCATGTTAGGATCTATGGGGGGGGTCCCATAATCGGAAAAACCCGTTTTGCCTATTAATTCTTTTTGCGATCCGCCCCTAAAGTCTAAGTGGCTCACTTGGCATCAAAAAGGGCGCATACGCTATACCAGCGCGCTGCGCGTTCCTCGCCCCGGCTGTCCCTTCCTCAGGGCGGCCACTGGGCCGCGTAACCAGCTTTTGGGCATCGCTCGTCGCGCTGGCGCCGCGCACTGCATAGGGCTTTCCAGCGCGATTTGGGCTTTTGGGGCCTCACGTCGCCGCGTCGCGTCGGCATTGGTAGGTTTTTGGACGCGAAGCTCATAGGTAGCATAGCCATGGCTGACCGGGCGGGCTTGGGCAGGCGACGCCGGAATCGCTCGCGGTAGACGCGTCGAGACGGCCCGATCGCGGACCTGTTGCATTGACTAATACGCTATCCCTGGAGCCGCACGGCTCTTCGGCGTCGACGCACCCATACCGACGGCCGATCCCGCACCTCTCCGACATGTATTGATTGGGTTAGGTCATGGGAGCCTTCTCCTCAGTGGGGCTCCCGAGGGCCGACACCGGCACCGGCGCGGACGGCCTCGACGATGGCGCAGCGGGTCCGCGGCCAAGTCGGTAGCATCACTGCGGCCATTGGAGCTCGCGGCGGACCTGTTGGCTCCGGGCATGGTCTAGAGGCCTCTAGGGAGACTCATAGCGCAAGCCCTCGCGAAAGCCTTCGCCCAAGTAGGGCGGGCGGAGTAATAGACCAGTATGAATACATTACATTGCGCCTGGGCGTGACCTAGACGAAAGGCGGCCGGCTCCTGGTTACAACTCATCACGAGCCCGACATAAACGCCGCCAACAGGGTCCGCCACGACCACCAAAGGGCGCCGTGATGCTACCGACTCTCCAGTTCGAAAATCTTCCAATAACGAGGCCGTCCGCGCCGGTGCCGGTGTCGGCCCTCGGGAGCGGTACCGCAAAGAAGGCGCCCACGAGCTTCCGCAGTCGGAAGATCCCAAAGAGGTGCGGGATCAGCCGTCGGTATGGGTGCGTCGACGCCGAAGAGCCGTGCGGCTCCAGGGATAGCGTATTAGTCAATGCAACAGGTCCGCGATCGGGCCGTCTCGACGCGTCTACCGCGAGCGATTCCGGCGTCGCCTGCCCAAGCCCGCCCGGTCAGCCATGGCTATGCTACCTATGAGCTTCGCGTCCAAAAACCTACCAATGCCGACGCGACGCGGCGACGTGAGGCCCCAAAAGCCCAAATCGCGCTGGAAAGCCCTATGCAGTGCGCGGCGCCAGCGCGACGAGCGGTGCCCAAAAGCTGGTTACGCGGCCCATTGGCCGCCCTGAGGAAGTAACAACCGGGGCGAGGAACGCGCAGCGCGCTGGTACAGCGTACGCGGCGATCCCGATGCCAAATGGCCGTGCGGGTCCGCTGTGAAGCACTAAGCTTAACCGACGGGTTTTGCGCGCGGTCTTGCGGGACCCCTCCCCGCCCCAGGAGACTCGTCGCAGAGGTCGTGCAGCGATGTGCGGGAAAAAAAAAGGGAACCGCCGCCACACAACCTTGATTCTGCTGAACGCGGACGCGGAGGCGCTTTGCTTGAGACCCGACCCAGAGCTCGTCAAGGCATACGGGATCCCGCCGCGCCGCCGCTCCGTGGAGTCGTGCCCGAGTGCCGCCGCCGGCGAGAATCTCCGTAGCCGGCCGCCGGCCCGCCGCCGCGCCCGCGGGGGAGTCGCGAAAAACACCCTCGCGTTCACGACATTGCGCCGACGGAAGACCCGAAGAGTTGCCATCGGAAGCAGCTTGAATTTCTGGGGTGAGTCAACATCGCCAATGAAGGCCCGTCGACCCGTTGAATTGCGAGGAAGCCGAGGATGAATCGCCTACTTGCCCAACATGTCGCGCCGCGCCGAACGCCGCCATGACGCGTTCGCGAGGCCCTCGCGCACGCCCGGTCGGACCATGAGCTCAGAAATCCCGCGGAGATCAAGTGTCGTCCTCCTCCTCCCCATCAGAGCCAGATTCCGAGTCAGACCCGGTCGTGCGATACATGCGAGGAACGGCATGCCCATTGCCCGTGGGCTATCTAGTATCTCTCTGCCTACTACCAGTAATGCCTACCAGTAGCTCCCACGCCGGCACGCCGGGTGATTATCCAGCGTGCCGGCGTGGGCGGTGCGGCTGCCTGGGTGCCCCGTAAGGGCCGCGCCGCCGTCCGTGCCCCAAGGGCTGATGGGGGCAGGCTTTTTTCCCCCGGGCGATGCGATGACCATAAGGGTTTTGTAGTGCAATGAGGTTTGATTGTAAACGCGGGCGTCAAACGGTGCGCTCGACAAGGTGTAGACGAATAGCGAAATGGGCTCCACGTCATTTCGGCGGAGGCTGAGCCAAGCCAACTACGAGAGTGTCTTATAGTAAATTGGTTACACCGTAGCGTCGATAGACACTCAATATATAGACTCAAATTTAGAGAGTGGGAGATACATATCTAGGGTAGGAAGGGCTAGTAGGTTTCTCTCTCTAGTGGGTTGCTCTCTCACCAACTTACTCGAGTGCCTGCCGTAAAAATACCGCCAGCCAAGGCTTGCATATCCTTGGGGCGCAATGGCCCAAAAACCAGTCCTTGTGAGTTTCCTCCTGCTAGTCTTTGTCGTGACATTGGGCTCCTCCTGGCGAGACGCGATGACCATGTGCCAAGAGGTACACGTCGAGCCACGCAACGAAATGCACCTCGTGTACGCAATCGAGGCGTCTAGCGCGAACGAGCAGCAGCAGCAACTTGACCTGCTCACGCAGTCCGCATGGTCAGCATTTTCCGTTGGCTGCGATGCCCTCAGGTGCCGGCGGCGCCTGCACGCGCACGTGTTCTACTGGCGCATCCCCAAGCATGCGCTCGAGGACTCGCTTGCACCACTGATTTTCCGTGGCTTCCGTATTTCCACGCACGAGACGGATTTTGACTCTGCGGTTACGCGACAACGAAAAGTTTGGGGCTACCGGGGCCATGAGAAAAGTTTGCAGCAGAAGCTGATGCACGCAGCCAACTACTACCGATTTTACGCCCCCTCATTACTTAGGGAGCGCTACAGTGCCGAACTATTCCTGTACCTTGACACTGACGTTCTTTTTATGCGACCTGGCCTCGATGGCCTGTTTTCGTCGACAACGCCAATCCCAATCGTGTCTGCTGGAGTTCAGCGGCTCCAAACGTGCCGCATGGACCGCATGCTACTCTTGAACGATCCACGGCTCGCTGGACTGGGCCTGAGGCCTGATGACCCGTGCCTGACCGACTCAGTGATGTTGGTCAACATATCAGCGTGGATAGCAGCAAATACAACGCAGCGCGTCGAGATGTATCTCGCTCAGAATGCCGTGAAAAAGTTGTGGCACTTGGGCTCGATGCCTCCCCTGATGATTGTGCTTGCTGGGAAGTGGGCACAACTTCCCGGCATCGCGGATGGAAAGGGATCAAACTGCGGGTCGGTAGGGCGCTACCGGGGTTCACTACTGGTTCACCCGTTCAGGGAGCGGTGCCTTTCCCTGCCAGTGCCGCCGCGCCCGCGTCTCTGCGCTGCCTTCAGGCCCGGCAGCTCGTTGACCGGCTCAATGCGCATCGCACACATGCACTCTACGGCCCTAGCGAGGCTCCTGGGCGTCGAACTTCTGCATGGTCACGATATGTGCGATGTTGTTCTCGCTCTCGGACACGTGCCTCGCACAACCAATCCAAAGTCGGTGCGCATCGTCTTCAAGCCGTCGAACACTGAGGCCACTACCTTGAATGAGGCCGATAGATCCGCGATCATGGTGTCAGATAACGGATTCATTGATGCAATGTGGCGTGCCAAGGGCCAGGCGTCCATTCGCCTCCAGCTCGTCGAAGACGTGCGCCCAGTTGGCGTGATGCACAAAGTGAGGCCCATCGCGTTTGGCCCTGGTGAGGCCCGCGTTCCATTGCTCTGCTACCATGGGAACCACATGCATATTCAATCCCTGCTCCCGGTCCTTGGCGATATCCGTAATCCGTTCAAACTGCGGGTCCTCGTAGAGCCCCGTGCGACCAAAGCCCTGGCCAAGCAAGTCGACGCACTAGAGTGGCGGGCTGGAATGGTAGACTTCGTTGCATACGACCCGCGCAAGATCTATCAGCACCTCGCTGAGTGCGACTTGGGCCTGGCGCCGTCGGAGGTGGCACCAGCAGGTGACGTCGGACAGGTGGCGCGCCAGACCGCGCCATCTTTTGTGCAGGTCGACGAACAACCTGAAGATATGGTCAAACGCTGTAAGCGCACGTCGAATGCGGGTCGCGCGTTCGTCTTCATGCAGCTTGGCGTTCCAGCCATTGTGGATGCATGCCCCGAGAGTGTCCTATTTTCGAGCTTTAACGAGAAACCCACGGTTCTTGTCTCGTACCGCCACGCCGCGTGGAGCCAACTCATAGCTGACGTACTCGCCGATCCGTGGCTACGCCGTGAACTTTCAAGCAACAGCCACGCCTTCGCCGTGCGACATCTCACCACACGAGCCCAGGCTACGAAACTCCTCCACCGAGTTGGCTGTACTTCGCTGATTGCGAATCATAGTGACGATGTAATATAAATTACAACGAGTCGCCCGGCTGGGTGGAAGTCTGGGTGGGCTGAGTGTGTCTGCCAGTGTGTCGAGCCTGCCCGAGGTGAGGCGGGTCTACTAGTATAGAGTTCGCCATCATTACCAACTTAGAACCCTCGGACACACTGGCAAACTATGCCCAGCACTGTGAACAGTACGGCCCGGGGGCGCACTGGCAGATCGTCTGCCCCGATGAAGTGAGGCTAACCCCATAAGTCTTAGAATTGACTCCCAAATAGTACATAGTTTCATTAATGTAATTTAGTGATAATACTAGTAACATAGTGAATTTAGACTGGCGCCGGTGGCGATTCGTTGTGTGTAGGGTAAGCCTGAGTAAGTAGGTAAGTAAGGAGAATAGGTGTATTCACCGTACTATAGTTTGCAGGCCTCACGGGCCACACAGGCCCGTCTTCAGCAGCTGCACAAGTGCACCAAAATCGTCCAGGGCTCGCGCGGACCGCTGCGCTGTTCTATGGTCAGATTCGAACGGGGGCGAGAACTAAATTACTGCATTTACAGAAGAGATTCATGCATCTTGGTGGCTCTTTCCTCGACGTGTTTTACCATGACCGTGACCGTCACCGTGTGGTCCGTGTCAGTGACCCTTAGCTGCATTGTGCATTTATTGTACCCAGCTCATCAGATCCAAGCACATACCAAAGCTGAGATCGCTGAAAAATCACTTTAGATTCAGCATCTCAATTTCAAGTTGATTGGCTTTTTAGCACGTGCTACCGCACGCGCTTTAAGTGGCCCCGTACCCACCAGGTCGACCCACGTGGCCACCAGGGGGGCGGGGTGGTGAGGTTAGGGTTAAGATCAGGGTTCAAGTTAGAGGTTCAAGTTAGGAACGTGCGGGTAGACGCGGGTTTGAACACTAGCGGCACGCCGCCCGCGCCGCCTCGCTCTAAATATCCCTAATTAGGTGTATTTTGATTTGCTCGCATCAACACACAAACGACCCGAAAAGGGACTGGCCGACTCGATTGGACCAGTCGTGGCACCAGAGCGAATCTAGGGAGACGACCGGTTTCAGGCACCCGGACCGCGCCGCAAGGAGCGAATACGCGATGCGGTCTAGGTTCGAGGTGAACTTGCCGACGTACGCGTCGCAGCGCCCGAGGAGCGCCAGGTCGTCGACGACGCCAGCTGCCGCGGAAGACGCGTCGACGCCGCGACGCGCGAGCACCTAGAAGGCACAAGTCACCGCGCCCTCAGCATGGGTCATGCGAACTGAGTCTGACACGGGCGCGCGCTGAGTCCCAGAGTGGGGGCGGTGCGGTGCCGGCGCTGGCCGGCGGATTGGCGAGCATGGCGTAGAGCGGCAGACCAGCGGTGGCGGCCGCTGTCCGAGCCTCGTCTACGACGGAGGGATCGTCGGTTGCGAGGAATACGGACCGGATGCCGTAGCGCGCCTGCGGCGAAGATCTCGCTACTGAGATGAATGCTTGAACGCCGCCTCGCGCCCGCATGGCGAGTGCGTGGTACCAGTACTCGGCAAAGGGCGAACACCGACGCGCCTTGGTCGCCTCCTGCACCTCGCGGCACGAGTCGCCGCGCCGAACGTGAATGCCGAGAAGCGGCCGCGGCGCTCGCCGCAGGCCCGCCGCCTCCGCGCGGCGGCCGACGCGGCGCCGCGTCGCGTCGTTTGGCCGGAGCAAATGCCTGGGTCGCGACAAGCATAAGATTTGGGGCGCATGTGACCAGACGCTGCAAAAACGCGCGCAAGGAGCTGCGAGACAAACCAAAAGCCCCCCTGAGTCGCATACGCCGCAGGTGGAGGGTCGACACCGATCTTCTTGAGCGCCGAGGCCTGGAGCGTCGGCACGCGGCATGAGGTCTCGTCGCACGAGTCTGGCCGCGGCACTGCGGCACGCCAACCACGCGGGATCGTCGCCTCGCCCAGCGCTTCCTGCGGCTCGCAGAGTCAAAATCACAGAGAGGGTGCATGGGGGACGCGGCGCGACGCGCGATGGCTTCGTAGTCGTCGCACCGCGGTGCTGCTGCCGCGCCCTGGCAGCGCTTGGCGCGCCGGCGCCGCTCCTGCTTGACCGCAAGGGCGTCCACGACGGACGAGCGCGGCCGAGGACCCGGCACGGGCGCGGGGTAACCGTTCGCGCGCTCGCAGGCGGGCGCGAGTGGGCGGTAGAAGCAGGCCAGAGTAGCGCACGAGCCGTTCGCGTAGGCGCCGAGCGGGGGCGTGAGCATCGTCCGGTTTGACGCCACGGCGAACTTTAGCGGCAGCACGAGCGCGTTGACGAGGCTGCCGAACGCGTTCGTGCCGCCGATCGGCAGGAACGGCGCGCGACAGCTCTCGCCGAGCCGCCGCAGCTGCCGCCGGAGGCGCTCGGCGGCCGCGTCCACCGGCGGGTGCGACACAAATGCCGCGGGGTCGGGAAGAAACGCGTTCGACCGCGTCAACGCTTCGCGCAGCGACGCCGTCCACGGAACGCATAGGTGCTGGTGGCGCGAGGGAGGCAGCGCCTCCTCCCGAGCGAGGGGCGCCGCTAGCAACGGCAAGAAAGCTGTCGTCGTGAGCGCACGTCTTCTTCGCCTCATCTTAAGCCACGCAGCGCCTCGCGTTATTATTTTTTAGTCTCTACTGGATGCATGTCAAGCTCGTACCCGGCTGCTTTTGACGCAGGACCTGTAGCCATTGTGCCTACAGTACACGACAGGATACCAGGCTTAGGTACCACGGTACCGAGGTACAATGGTATAGCAGGCTGTCTCGAGTCTCGCGGCAGGTTTACCTTGTATTTAAGCATCCTCCTCCGACCACACCAAGCAGAGCGCCACAAGATAGCCCTCGCTGTGCCCCTTTAAAAACAACAATGTCACACGTTTCGGAGAGGCTGTACGCGGACGCGAGCGTGCGAACGGAACGAATCGCGGCTCACAAAAGTGCGTTTCTCTCGGAGGAGAAGCGTCGCCTGAGCCTCGAGAGCGCCAGGGCGCGCAAGCATGCTCGGTCCGCTCCCAAGAAGGCTGCGCCGCGTCGGAAGACGCAGCGCGGCGTCGCACGCATCCTCGATCTCGATCACTTTGCCGACGCTTTCTGCGACCACGCTACCGCACGCGGGGTAAGCGACTCCGAGACGAGACGTCCGCAGGCCGCGGAGTCGGACGTCTGGCGGGAGCGCGTCGTCGCAACCCGAGTCGACTTCGTCGAGTGGGCGGGGTACCAGCGACGGCGCTTTTCCAGCCTCATGAACGCACGGGCGAACTGAGTGGACGAGGATGATGGGGGGCGCGGCTGCCTGCCGGCCGGAGGAGCCTCTAGAGTTGCACTGGGATGAGGTGTGTGTTTTATCGACTACCGGCGAGCCGGCAACATGGCTTGCTACGAGCCAAAGCGCCGTGATCTGAACTTGAAACCGCGGCGGGTTCCGTCCCACATACGTGGGAGTCTGTCTGATAACTGCGCTGACTAGCCACAAACCTCACGTATTCACGAGCTGCTGCGGGTATCCCATGAGAAACCTCTTTTAGTCAAGGGGAACTAAGGTACCACGGTACGAGCTCTTTGTACAGTACCAGACTAGTACCGTAGGTACCGCAGTACCAGCAAGTACCGCAGTACCGCAGTAGTAGTACCTACGGTACCTACGGTACCTACGGTACCATGGTACACTCAGGTCCGAGTCAGGAGCTCGAGTCAGTTGTCCAGATAAGGCAAAAAGGACTGCTAATCTCCTTGACGACGCAAGTCTTGTGCACCCAAGAGTGCCAAACACTGCACACGGAATGATGCCACCAGCCGCTCGCGCGGCTGCTGCGCGGTTCGGTCGCGCGGCGCTCTCGAGCAGCCGGAGCGTCGCCGAGAAGCAGCGCCGGGCCATCCTCGACGCGAGTGGTGATTTGGGCGCGGCGCTCGGCGTCGGCGGGTTCGGGCGCGAGCTGGAAGCCGTCATGCGACGCGTCCTCACGTCGCGGCTCGTGTCGCGCGAGACGCGCGAGCGTTGCGGGCTGCGCCACGCGCGCGGCCTGCTCCTGCGCGTTGCGGGGCGCAAAACAGATTTACGGCGCGTTCGTCGTCGAGCAGCGAATTTTTCGATTGCGCGCAGGCACGGCCCGCCGGGGACGGGCAAGACGCTGATCGCCCGCGGCATCGCCAAGCTCCTCAGCGATCGCAAGCCGATTCTCGTGCGGGGACCCGAGGTGTTCTCGCACCTCCTGGGCGCGTCGGAGCAGGCGGTCCGGGGGCTCTTCAAGCCGGCGGACGACGAGTGGGCGCGGATGGGCTCGCAGTCGTCGCTCCACGTCGTCGTCCTGGACGAGTGCGACAGCATACTCCGGAAGCGCGGCGGCGGGGCCACCGGGGACGGCAGCTTCGGCGGCGCGGCGCGCGACGGCGTCGTCAACCAGATCCTGGCCAAGCTCGACGGGCTGGACGACCAGAGCAATCTCCTAGTCATCGGCACCACCAATCGCGAGTTGCCCGCGCGGAAATTGATGGGTCCATGTATCAACCACGGCGCAATAGTCGGATGCGCAGGTATGGATCTGATCGATCCGGCGGCGCTGCGTCCCGGTCGCCTCGAAGTACATTGCGAGGTCGCGCTGCCCGACGCCAGCGGGCGCCGCGAGATCCTGGCGCTGCACGCGGCAAAGCTCGGGCCCGCGCTCGCGCTCGACGGCGAGCGGCTCGCCGACGTCCTCGGTCGCGTCGCCGACGAGAAAACGCAGAACTTTAGCGGGTCCGAGCTGGAGGCCGCCGTTCGCAACGCCACGTCGTACGCGCTTCAGCGCGCCGTCGCGGCCGACGATCCGGACGCCGTGGTCGTCACCGCGGACGACCTCTTGCGCGGCGCCGACGAGGTCGTGCCGGTCTTCGGGCGCGCGCGCCGGGCCGGGCCGCCCGCGGGGGACCTTCCCGCCGCGTCGCTAGCGGCGTGCCGGGAAAGGGCCGCTCGTGTCGTCGCAACCGCCTCGACTTCGGACGAGCGGCGCGCCGCCGTCGCGCTCGTGGGTCCGCGCGGCGCGAGGAAGAGGGCAACCGCCGCCGCGGTCCTCGAGGACACCCCGGCGCTGGCCTTCCAGCGCACCGTTGCGGCCGCCCACCTGGCGGGCCGGGACGTCGACGCGGCGCGCCGGAGCCTCGTCGAGCTATTCGACGACGCGCGGCGTTCGCCCCTGCGTGGAAATCAACCAGTGAGTCAGGTCACCCGAGAGTTATTGCGAGAGATCCTCGTCAACCTCCACGCCGGCGCGCAGACGCGGTCGCGGGATGGCGTCGCGTCGATGGCGTGAACTTTTGATTTCTATTCAGGTTCGCCCTCGGCCGCCGTGGTCCTCCACGACCTCGAGCTCCTGCACCCCGACCTCTATCCGTGCCTCCGGGCGCTCCTCCGCGACGACGACGCGTGCGGCGACCACCGCCTGCTCGTTCTGGCCACCGTCAACGCCGCCTCCGACGAGGCCCTTCGCGATCTTCTCGAGCCGTTCGAGTGCATCGATGCCGCGATGCCGTAATTATACTGAAAGCTTAGTGCCGCTTCGACGTAGAGCTTCGACGACGTCTTGGCATATTGCCTAGTCACGGTGTCGAATTAAAAGCCAGCCTGAGTCACGGTGGGTTCCCAGTGCGTCGAAGGAGAAACTAGGTAGGCCTCGCGCCAGTGGCCTATGGGGCCCCTCCCCTACCCCTCTATAAGTCCCCCGGGTAAGAAACACCCCACTCACCCGTTTTTTATACGGGTAATTTTTCACCTCCGGGGACTTCCGGGGGCTTCACCCGCCAGGTAAGTGGCAACTTAGAGGAGAAATCGAGGCCGATTTGATTATTCTGGCATAGTTAAACTTTTGAAAAACTCGGACATGTTTTGAAAGTGAAGTTCAGACTTTCGAACATTTACTAGTATTCACAAATTTCAAGAATCAAACTTACTACTACAAGTCTTAGTCTTCATGCGGGTGCCGCCTTGGCTCCGTGACGGAACGCGACCTAGTAGGCCCTCGAGCCCGGGCCCGGAACCTAGCCGGGGGCCTCGTCGCCGCGTCGAATCTGCAGCGCGAGGCGCTCGTGCTCGACGACGAAAGCGGCGGTGTCGCCGGCGTGGAGCTCGTCATTGAGGATGGCCCGAGAGAGCGGCGACTCGAGCGCCTTGGTCACGAGGCGCTTGAGCGGCCGCGCGCCGTAGGCGGCGTCGAAGCCGCTCAGCGCCAACTGCTCGACGGCGTCGGGTTCGACCTGCGTGTGTTGCTCACATGTTTCGCCGCCTTCCGGTTGATGCGAGCGGTCGAGTGTCGCGCCGGGGCCCGCCCACAGCGACGCCTGGTGCGTGGCGTTGAGGCGCTGCGCGATGGCGGCGACCTCGAGCCGGACGATGTCGGCGAGCATCGACTTGCGCAGCGGGTTGAACACGACGATCTCGTCGAGCCGATTCAGGAACTCGGGCCGGAACTTGGCGCGCATCGCGTCCAGGACCTTGCGCTTGATCTCCGTGAGCTCGGCGGCGCCGTCGGCGTCGCCGGCGGCGTCGACCTGCGCGGGCGGCTCTCGCGGCGAGTCGCGTGTTCGTTCCCGGGCCGGTCGCGAGGGCGCGCGAGCTCGCAGGCGTGTCGCGAGGAAGGCGTCTCGAACGCGGGCGGCGACGACGGCAAAGTCCGCGACGGAGTCGAGGATGAGCTGCGACCCGACGTTGGACGTGAAGAGGACGATGGCGTCGCGGAAGTTGACCGTCTGACCCTGGCCGTCGGTCAGGATGCCGTCGTCGAGGAGCTGGAGGAACGTGTCGAAGACGTCGGGATGCGCCTTCTCCATCTCGTCGAAGAGGATCACGCAGTAGGGCCGGTTCCGCACGGCCTCGGTGAGCTGGCCGCCCTGGTCGTAGCCGACGTAGCCCGGCGGCGCCCCCAGCAGGCGCGACACGGTGTGCTTCTCCGCGTACTCCGACATGTCGAAGCGCAGCAGCGCGCCCGCGTCGTCGTAGACCTCCTGCGCCAGCGCCTTGGCGAGCTCCGTCTTGCCCACGCCCGTCGGGCCCAGGAACGCGAACGCGGCGATGGGCTTCGAGGGGTCCCCCAGGCCGGCCTTGGACCGCCGGACCGCGTCGGCGACGAGGTTCACGGCGTCGGGCTGGCCGACGACGCGCCGCGCGAGCGTCTCCTCGAGATGAAGCAGCTTGTCGCGCTCCGTGGCCACCAGCCGCGCGGTCGCGACGCCCGTCCAGGCGGCGACGACGGCCGCGACGTCGTCGGGCGTCACGGTGTCGCGCGCGACGAGGCTCTCGGCCGCGCCGCCCTCGAGCGCCGCCTCGGCCGCCGCCAGCCGGCCCTCGAGCGCGGGCACCTCCGTGTAGCGGATCTCCGCCGCGCGCTGGAGGTCAAAGTCGGCCTCGAGGCCCTCGGCCTCCTTGAGCTTCGCGGCGATGGTCTCCTTGAGCTCGCCGACGCTGCCGACGCTGGCGCGCTGGGCCTGCCAGGCGTCCTCGAGGCGCCGCCGCTCGTCGTGGAGCGCCGCGAGCTCGCGGTCGATCTCGGCCACGCGCGCGTCGTTGTCCTCCGGCGTCGCGGTCTCGACGAGCGACGACGTCAGGCTCACCTTCTCCATCTCGAGCTCGATCGCGCGGCGGTCGGCCGCGTCGAGGGCCGGCGGCCGCGACGTCACCTCGTTGTTCAGCTTGGCCGCCGCCTCGTCGACGACGTCGATGGCCTTGTCCGGCAGGAACCGCGACGCGACGTAGCGGTCCGAGAGCCGGGCGGCCGCGACCAGCGCGCTGTCCAGCACGCGGATGCCGTGGTGCGCCTCGAACTTGGGCTTGAGGCCCCGCAGGATGGACACGGTCGCCTCGACGTCGGGCTCGCGGATCAGCACCTTCTGGAACCGCCGCTCGAGCGCCTTGTCCGCCTCCACGTGCTGCTTGTACTCGGCCAGCGTCGTCGCGCCGACGCACCGGAGCTCGCCGCGCGCGAGCGCCGGCTTCAGGAGGTTCGACGCGTCCAGGGCCCCGCCCGAGGCGCCGGCCCCGACGACCGTGTGGATCTCGTCGATGAACAGGATGACGCGGCCCTCCGCGGCCTCGACCTCCTCGATGACGGCCCTGAGGCGCTCCTCGAACTCGCCGCGGTACTTGGCGCCGGCGATCAGCAGGCCCATGTCCAGCGAGACGATCGTCCGGCCCTGGAGCGCCTCGGGCACGTCGCCGCTCACGACGCGCTGCGCGAGGCCCTCGGCGATGGCGGTCTTGCCGACGCCGGGCTCGCCGACGAGGCAGGCGTTGTTCTTCGTCCGGCGGCTCAGGATCTGGATCGTCCGCTTGATCTCGTCGTCGCGCCCGATCACGGGGTCCAGCTTGCCCGCGCGGGCCAGCTTCGTCAGGTCGCGACCGTACTGGTCGAGCGCGTCCGTCGTGGCCTCCGGCGTCCGCGTGTCGACCGTCTTGTCGCCCCGGAGCGCGTCGACCGCCGCCCGGAGCGTCGCCGGCGCGGCGACGCCCGCGGCCGCGAAGAGCGGCCCGCAGGCGTCCGGCGCGTGCAGCGCCAGCCCCAGCACCTCGTTCGAGCAGTACCGGTCGCCGAGCCGGCGACCCTCCGCCAAGGCCTCCTGGACGACCGCCTGCGCCCGCGGGCCGAAGCCCGGCGCGGCCGACGACCCGGACACGGTCGGGAAGCCCGCCGTCTTGTCCTGCGCGAGCCGCGCCAGCGCCCTGGGATCCGCCGGCGGCTCGCACAACCGCAGCGCGCGGTTCAGCAGCCCGTTGCCGTCCTGCCGCAGGATCGCGCCCAGCAGGTCCTCGGGCTCGACGACGCCGCCGCGGCGCGCCTGCGCGGCCTGCGACGCGCCCTGCAGCGCCTCCCACGCCTTTTCCGTGAACGCGTCCGGAGTGATCTCGCTCGCCGAAAAGGCGCGCGCGTCGCGCCGCCGCGGGCCGGGTGCCTGCCGCGGCCGCGGCGCGAGGCCGGATCGCGGCGCGCGGAAGGCCCCGACGACGGCGACCACCGTGACGATGAGGACGGCGCTCTGTGGTAGTACGCGGGGAGCCATGTGATCGGGGCGTCTAAGTAGGCGTTACGCAACGCTCCCTTTTTATAATTAGCCCTTCCCGCAGCTGAATTCAAATGCGCTTGTTGGCTCGATCGAGCTGTGAGCAGGCTGCGCGAGTTGCATAGAGTGCTCCGAGAGCCTCAGATGAGTTATCTCAATGAAACGAAACGCGGCCTTAGGAAGGCAGGAGCGGGGCGCCGCGTGCGCAGCCCAAAACTTAAATCGGCGTACGGCCGAAGCACCGCCCGGACGAGGCTAAAAACAGCATGGCCGACTCACTCAGCAAGGCAGTAGCCGCACTCACAACGAAACGAGCGCGCGTCCAAGCGGTCAGCACGTGGATCCGAGCGCACGGCGCGGACGCGCAGCTCGCCGAGCGCGCGCTGCAGGCGCTCCTGGACCACGTCGCCGCGCGTCTGTTCGCCGACGAGGGGCCGGCCGTCGAACGGTTCAAGGCCGGCCTCGCGACGCTTTACGTGATTGATGACGCGCTGAAGGGGGGCCAAGAAGCGGCCGCGGCGTCGGACGCGCAGCGCGCGGCAAGGGGCTTCGCCGACGCCTGCGAGCGCACGAGGCACGTGGCTCGACTCGTCCGCAACCTCGCGCGCTTCGTTGAGGAGGAGGCCGGCGACGCACCGCGACTCGTCGACGTCGGCGCCGGCGTCGCGCGCCTCATCGCGATCTGGGCGGCGCGGCGGGCCCTCCCGGAGGAAACGCTCGCGAAGCTCCGCGAGGCCGCCGGACGGCTCGTCGTGCACGCGCCTGCATCCGTGGCCGTCCCTCTTTATGTCGCCGCTGGCTCGACGGCGAAAGAAAGAGGCGCGCCCGAGGTGCCGGCAAGCGAGACGGCTCGTGCCAATGCGGCGGCGACGACGCAGCGTCCGATGGCCGCCTCGCCAGACCCAGCGGCCGCATCTCCAGCGGGCGGCTGGCGCGCGGCCGCGACAGCGCCGGCGGGGTCCTCGGCGCCTCCGGCGCGCCCCGTACGCTCGTCGCGGTCGTCGTCGCGGTCTGCGAGCCGGCGGTCGGGCCGGTTCCGGCGCCCCGGCTCGCACAGCGCCTCGCCCAGCTCGCGGCCGCGCTCGCCGCCTCCGTGGCGACGGGCTCGCGGGTTTGCGAACCGAGGCCGCGGCGCGAGTCCAAGCTCGCGATCGCGGTCGCCGCCACGACCGAGACGAAACGGCGTCGCGATGGCGCGCGCCCCGACCGGACCGTCGCCGCCTGCCTTGGCCACCGCGGCGCGGCCGCCGCGCGTCGGCAACGTCGTCGACGGCACGATCGACCGTTACGACACGCCGCATGGTGCCATCGTCGTCGCGGAGGGTCTCTCTCTCGAGGGTTTGATACCCCTAGCCGGCATGGCGCGCCGGCGCCTCCCCGCCGGGACCCCCGTCCGAGTGCGCGTCGCATACTCCTTTCCCGCTGGCTGTCCGTCGCACCGATGGCGCTGGGAGGGGACCATGCACGGCGTTCCCCAGCCCGCCGACCGCGGTCGCGATCGCGGCGCGTCGCGCGGCTTTGATCGGAGTCGGTCGCGTGACTTGGACCATGGCTCGCGACCGCTGCGCGGCTACGACGACGATCGCGACGGGCGAAGCTTCGATCGACGGGACGACGACCGCGCGGCGGCCCCGCCTCGCCCGCCGCCGCGCTGCCCGCCGCCCGGGACCCTGATCGACGGCGTAGTCGACCGCGTCCGGGCGTGCGGCGCGTTCGTCCGCGTGCCGGGAGACTTCTCCGACGGTCTGCTGCCGACGTCGCAGCAGGATCAAACCGCTCGACCGGGCGACCGCGTCCGCGTACGGGTCATGGACAACAAGGGCGCCAAAAAATGGTCCTGCACCACCCGCGACGTTCGCACCCGGCCTCCGTTGAGCGAACGAGCGGGGGTCCCCAGCGCCCCCGCAGTCGCGGATTCGCGCAACGACCAACATCCGGCGTCCCAAGCGGGCGCTGGAGCAGAGCGCACGGACGCCGGTGCCACTGCGGGAGACGACGCCCCCCACGTGGAGGAGGGCGGCATTTACGCAGGAGCCTGCTCGAAGGTGGCCCCGTACGGCGCTTTTGTGTCGCTCGACCGCGGCGGCGAGGGCCTACTGCACCGGTCCAAGTGCGGTACGGACGCGACGGGCGCGCGACGCGTCCCGGCCAAGGGCGATCGGATCTTTGTCCGCGTATTGCAGATCAAGGACGACGGAAAAGTCGCGTTCTCGACGCTGGGCCTCGACGCGGCGACCGGTTTGCCGGACGAGGGCGCGATCGCGATCGAGATCGACGTGGGGGCGCCGAGAAATAAGGGCACGAAGGTCCGGAAGGTCGCGAAGAAGCGTCCCCAGGTCGACGCGCCCGTCGACGACTTCGGCATTAAGAGCTTCGCCGAGGTCATGGCCGAAAAACGGCGCGGTGGGCCTTGAAGGCACAATTTTTTTACGTGTTTCGTCCAGTGTAAAATTTCAGGTTATTGGAATGTTGGTCATGGGGGACAATTCTAGGGGGCAATTTCAAGTTCAAAAGTTACCCCGGGAGATTGAAAACCCGTTGTGCCGTTATCTTATTGCTATTTCGAACTTGAAGCTCCGGTTGGGTATCCTGACTGAGCAGGGAGAAGGCTCTTAGGAGCTTGTTTCTATTTCAAGTTTTAGCCTGAGGTCCAAGATTCTTCCTTAATAATTCATTCATTTATTTATTTAAATTTACTTGGAATAGCGCCGCCGCTGAGCAGCACCGAAAATTTTACTCCGCTGTGCGCTTCTTCCTCGCGCCGGCCTCGTGCATTGCCCCGCCAAGGCTTTTAGCGTCGTTGCGCGTCGTGAGCTTAGTAGTGGGCGAAACGCGCGACGAGGAGACGCTGTTTGGGCTTACCTGACGAGCACATTTGGCTGCAGCCTGAGAGTAAAATAAGGCTAAAGATAAATCACTGGCATTGACCCCTGGCCGAGCAAGCTTGGCCGACGCCTCCAGGTTCGGGTTTTACACGGCGCGCGACCCCCTAGTCGCTTCCGCTCCTCCGGGACCCATCCGTCGGGCTAGGACCCAATGTAGGCCTAGGACGTCACCCCCAGAGCTCGCGGGTTTCTACGTCGCAATTAATTAATTTTGCATGCATCACTTGCAGGTGCGGCTAGACGCTTATCGTGCAGATAATTACGTGGTCCCTTCATAAACTGGTCTACGGATACGCTGCAGTTTTTTGAGCGGTGCCGCACAGCTCTAGAGGCGAACGCGGGGCGGCGGTGTCGATCGGCTCCATGGGCGACCACGCCTTTGAAAAGGGGACGGTAGGCGCTGCTCCGGCGCTCGTGGACGGCGGGGCCGTGCGGGCTTCGGCGCCTGGCCCTGTCGAGTTCAAAACGCACGTCGACCCGTCGCCGGAGCTCGAGACGGTCGTGCTCAACTTCGGGCCGTCGGACTACGCCACGATCGGGACCTTCTTCGTCGTCAACGCGCTCGGCGGGTGGCGTTTCGGCGGCGCGATACGCGGGCCTACGGCCGGGACGACGGGCATGCTTGGGGCGCTCGCCGGCTTCCTTTACTGCTACGGCCAGACGAGCTACAAGCTCATGGGCATCAAGCCGTGGTGAGTGCCGACGTTGGGCGGGCTTCGACGCGTCTCACGTAACGCGCCACCCGTAATACAGACTTGTAACATTAGAAGCTACACAATTATAACACGGCCCGGGAAGGGCGAGTTGTGAGGCTAGCGGACGACACCCAACAGACTCCGGCTTTTCCGCACTCTCGCAACCAGCGCAAGTGCCTGACCGCCACCGTGAGGAGGCCCCGTAGCAAGTGCTGGCGTCTCGCGGGTCCACGGTGCGCGTCAA
The DNA here is from genome assembly GCA_918797485.1 of Pelagomonas calceolata. Lineage (NCBI taxonomy): Eukaryota > Pelagophyceae > Pelagomonadales > Pelagomonadaceae > Pelagomonas > Pelagomonas calceolata. The sequence goes on along the minus strand of CAKKNE010000003.1, from coordinate 5,013,483 downwards.
GGTCGCTCGCGGCCTGCCAGTTCCTTGCCGCGCCGGAGCTTGTACTCCTCGAAGGCCGTCTCGTTCGTGTAGCGGTGGAGGCAGTCGTTCATCCGCCGGTTCTCCGCGCGGCAGTTGAAAACGACCAAGAGGTTCTGTTCGCGGGCGCACCGGGAGAACGCGGCGAGGTGCGCGTCGCATTTTCGAATCGCGATCGCGCTGAGCTCCTTACGTGCTTCGTGCTCCGCGTACTTGGACCACGTGAGGCGCCCGTCGCGTCCGGGATCGCTGACGACGCTCATGTGTATACGTGAATGCGCCAAACGCAAGGCAGCGCGCTGGCGCAGCTGTCACAGGTCTTTGCGGCACAGCTTCTAGCGACTCAAGCCCAGAAGAATACGCGAGCGGATACCAAAAAAACTTCTATCCCAAGGGTGATGATGTCAACACTGGCTACGAGCCCTGTACCAGTGTACTACCACGGTACTAGAGAGCTTACGCTAGCCGTTTTACTGGCACTACGACTTACAGGCTGGCACTCGAGTGCCAAGCTTTCACTCAGATTGGCACTCGAGTGCCAAGCGCCGAGGGGCAGCCCCGGCTGGGCCCCGGCAGTCGGACGACGCATTGCAAAAAACGCGGCAGCAAACGCGGCCTTTCTCGCCGAGAAAACGGCCAAAACCATGCAAAATGACCTACGATCGTCTTTTTTGGCGCCGTTTCGAGCCGATCGGGCCACCGCAGCGTCGGACATCATTCACCACGTGGCCGACGACGATCTGAGACGAAGTTCGGCAGCAGCGGCTCGTGAGATGTCGGTCTATGTGTGGTCCGCGTTTCTCGCCGGGACGCGGTTTCGGGCAAAAATCGCGCCGTGGGTCGCGAGATTTGGCAGGGACCCTCCCAGCCACCACGGCGTGCGCGCGCGGGGGTTGGTCGCGGAAATCGGCGCGCCCGAAGCGGCCCAATGCCCGCCAGGCACAACTTTCCCAGCCTGGCCGTTCTTGGGGCCCGCCGCATCGTTTGCGGCCGGCTCTTCGGCGCGCAGGCTAGTCGAGCGAAATGGAGCTCGCCAACGACGAGCGGCCCAGCCTTCCGCTGCCCCCCCCGCGCGGCAGATGTAGTGCCAATTCCAGTAAAAGCGCTAGCGTAAGCTCTCTACTGGCTCCAGAGTATGAATATATTCAGCTTACCCTCTAGGGCCTAGTGGAACCTCAACAGACTAATAGTCGGGAATTTATTCTTTGCTCAGTTGTCGCCCACAGGGCGAAACCACCCGGGCACGCGGAAACCTAGCAGGGCCCGGGCCCCGGCGCCGCCGCCAAAAAGGGATGGCCCGGGGCCATTACGGGTCCTTGATTTATTTATTTATACGATAAGTAAAACCAGAGGGTGCCCGCGACGTGTGGGACGAGTACACCAGAACTTGAAGTACTCGCACGTGACAGGCAGGGGCGACAATGTCGCAAGGCTTTCTCATCACCGTTTTCGAGTCAAACTTTAACAAAAAAAGCAGAAAAGTACACCCCGAGACCCGCATGAGTATTATATTGGTACAATTTGAAGCCATTCTGCTTTCCACATGCTGCAAGATCCCGTTTGGACCCTCATGGTCATTTCTTCTATGCCAGGTACATCGACAGTGACATAATCGTGCTTGTCATGATTCTCAGTTAATTTTTCTAGTTTTTCCTCGCCATCCGGGTTATATTGGAGTACAATTTCGTCCTTCGGGCGATTCTTATCTTCAGTTGTAATTGTGAGTATTATGGGCTCGACCGTGTCCAGGGGCATACCCGCGCGGGGCTGGGGCCTATGGGGTTAGCCTCACTTGGGCTTTGTAGGGTCGTTTCCCGCTGTTCCCCCCAGTGAAGTGAACTTACTTTAGGTTCACCCCGGTGTTTTTACGGCGCCTACTTAGCGCCGGGCTTGATCCACTTGGATAAGTAAGAAGATACGGGATATAGGGAAATATCAGCCCCGGGCACGTGCCGGTTGATATAGCGTGCTGATAGGCGAGAGTAATGTAGCCATAGATCCGGCGATAGGGGGCTATGGCGTTGCAGATATATATCCAGGGGAGTTTTCACCTCAGCCTGAGGAGGGTGGGAGGGCCAAAATTCTTGCTCCTTTGTCCTGCGCTCTCACAATCGGAGCGCTATCGGACACGAGCAAGTATAAAAAGGTATCTTGTAGCGAGCCACTAGGTGTGACGTCAACGAAGACGTCACGGTCACCGTCACGGTGACGGTGATAGCACCGTGTGACCCGTCCAGCGGCGACGCCGTGGCCAGGGCGAAGAAACACACATCGACCCAACCCTTCGCTTCACCATCATAGTTAATTTAAGAGAGATTGATGGAGCTGCTAAACTTTGGGCCTAAACACCACCCAAAAGATGCGTCTCCCAAATTTTTAAGGAGCCTTGAGATACTTTTTTAGCTCGCGGCGAAAAATTTCGCGAACAATACCGATGTTACGTGCCATGAGCATAATAGCGATGCTGATGCTACGACTGCTGGGCTTCGGGATCGGGACGTGCGCCGCCAGGCTCGAGACGAAGGACCAGATGCTCGCCTTTCTGCGCGCGCACCCCTCCCGCGCGTACTTCAGCCGACTGGTGCGCGACGGACCCTACGACGTTGCCATGGAAGTGGGCGTGGCCGACGGCCGATTCTCGGAACATTTTCTGATCGACGCCCAGCCCAAAACGTGGTACATGGTCGAACCGTTCCCGAACAAAATGCTTCAGGCCCGCTATCCGCCGTCGGCGAGCGGGCGCCGCGCGCCGCGGCGCCAGCTCGAAGAGATGCCCACGTCCTGGGCATCGCGGGGCATTGGCACCACGTCAACATTACGCTTCTTCAAGGCGTTCTCGCTCGACAAGGCCGTCCTCGACGCCGTCGCCCCGGAGTCCGTTGACTTTGTCTACCTGGACGGTGCGCACGACTACGCGAACGTAGCCCGGGAGCTCGAGCCGTATTATCGAATGTTGCGGCCGGGCGGCATGCTCGCGGGCCACGACTATTGCAAGTACGACGAAAGGCCGTTGGCGTGCCGGGGCTGCGCGGACGTGCCGGCGTGCGTGAAATACACCGAGTACGGCGTTCGACACGGCAAGGGTGACCGGCGCGTGGCGAACCAGTGGGGCGTCGTGAGGGCCGTGCAGGAGTGGCTTGCGCGGCACCCCGAGCTCGAGGTCTACCACACGATCGAGAATTTCACGCGGACGTCGCTCGCGCAGGACGGCATGGACTACGACCTCGTGATCACGAATACCTACAACCCGTCGTGGTACGTATTCAAGCCGGGAACACCCGTGCAGTCCTCTTCAGCGAGTGGTTCGCCGCCGTGCGGCGCTGTCGTCGTGGACAAGAGCAATTCCTTATTGCCTCAACTGAGCGCAAATCCCTCGTGTCCGTCCCGCTTTCAACACGTCCAGCGCTTGCCTAATCACGCGGCCGATCTCACAGTGGCCTATCTCTATTATCGCGACACGGAGTATTTGGAACGGCACGTGAAGCACTGGATCACCCTGCCCAGGGACTTGCTCAAGCGGATATCCATTTTAGTTGTTGACGATGGCTCCCCGATGGACCATTCCGCGCGCGCCGTGCTTGAAAAAATGCGAGCTTGCGACGTGCGCGCCGCCGTCGTCCGAGTGGGCGAGGACATCAGGTGGAACATCGGCGGCGCCCGGAACCTCGCATTTGCCCTTGCGCCCACCGAACTCGTGCTTCTCGTGGACGCCGACCAGCTTGTCACGCAGTCGTTGCTCGAATGGAGCCTGCGGCACTCGAAGTACGCTCTCGCTCGTTGCGACATTTTTCTTGATTTTCCGCGCAAGTTTCCGAATGGCCGACAGCACCGAGTGCACCCAGCCACGATGCTGACATCCCGCTCGAGTTACTGGAGAGTGGGAGGCTGCGACGAGGACTTTGTCGGAAACTACGGGTTTACGGACGTACATTTCGCTGCTCGACTCAGGCAGACGCCGGATTGCCAGCGCATATCTTCGGAGAGACCAATCATGAAACACGTCGCGAATTTCACGGACGCCATGGCATTGGAGCCCGCACCGCCGCTCATCCACCTCGAGCGAGTCCACTCGAGTCACGACATTGCAGCAAATAAGGCTATTCTTCGTCAGAAATTTCAGGGTCAACTTCCATGGTCCACGGATTACCTCCGATTCTCGTGGGAGTGGGTCTTTGGTGCCGATGGACTGGCACAATGCTAATCACGATGTGCCCAAAGGAAGTGTGCGAACAGCCCGCCAGACGTTTCAGTCCAGTGTCCAACAGGCCAAGCGAGGTAGCTGTCGCTGTTAAGTGGTGTACTACCACGAGGCCGAGCTAGTCTGATTTGCCACGGTTCAGCATTTCATTGACCTCTCCGAGTCTGGGTCCAACTTGAAGTCCGAGCCCCCGACGTCCTCAAGGTTGCGCACTGAGATGATGATATAAGTCGAGTGCTTTTTTACACCACTTTTTTTATTTTAGAGGCCAATTAAGCCCTAAATATTCGCTGCTCATAGGACAATCGGCCTCTAATCAAAAAGGTGATGTAAAAAAAGACACATCAACTTATTATGCCAGTGACGTTCCCCGCCCTCGGGTAAGATGATTTCTAGTTTCTGGCAGAAGTCGTTTCTGACATCCGAGTCCTCCAATTTGGGACAATCAAATATAGTATGAGTGATCGTCTCGGAACCGTCTCCACAACAGGGGCATTCCCGGGCCGCGTTACTAGTACTACTAGTAGTACGCGTTAGCGACATACTAGTACTAGTGGTACTAGTAGAGGCGCAGTAGTCAACTTGACTTCAAAATAGACACCCGGTATAAATCATCTACCCAGAGTACTCGGAGGAAGCAATTTATGTCGCCGCCGATGACCTGAGCTCGGCGAGCCCCCTGTAGGCGCCGGAATGGAGGCGCTCGCGGACGCCGCGGAGGTACTGGGCGATCGGAAGGTGGCTCGCGCGCCCGATGGCGCGCTGGAACTCGGCGACCTCGATGAACTGCTCGGGCTGGTCCTCGCCGGCGTCTCCGGGCGCGTCCCGCGCGCCGCCGACGAGCACTAGGTATTGCAGCAGCACCAGCACCTGGCGGTCCAGGAAGAGGCGCCGCTCGCGCTCAGCGCGCTGCAGCTCCAGGCGCTGCTTGGCGCGCTTGAAGCGGCGGTAGTCCAGCATGGCCGCCTGCAGCTCGCGGTGTTCGATCTTGCCCGAGCCGTCCGTGTCGAGGTACGCCACGAGCCTGGCGACCTGCTCCGACGACAAGTGGACCTTGGCGGTCTGGAGCATCCGGTGGAACTCGTCGGGACCGACGGCGTCCGAGTCGTCCTCGTGCGACTCCGCCGCGCGATCGAGGCCCGTCGTCTTCTTCGCGCGGCCGTGCGTCCAGATGTCCTCGGCCTTGAGCTGGTAGCGGCTAAAGTACCGGTCCATCAGCGCAAAGCTCGCGACGCACCCGCTTTCCTCCGCGGCGCGCATGCGCGCCGCGAAGTCGGCCTCCTCGCGTCGCCGCTCGGCCGCGGCGGCCGCGGCCGCGGCCTCGCGCTCCGCATGTTTGCGCCGCGCAATTTCGTACGAGGGCGGCGGCTTCCGGACGCCCACGGCCTGGAGGAAGGCGGCGAGGCGACTCGAGTCGCAGCGCCCCTCGCCGTCCTGGTCGAGCAGCTCGCAGACCTCCTTGAGCTTCATGCCGCGGCGCTGAATCAGCGCGTCCACCTTCCGGAACGCGGCGTCCAGGCCCGACCGCCGCATGTGCCGCTCGAAGGTCGACGCCGACGGCTGCCGCGCGGCGTCCTCGAGCGCGTCGAGGCGCTCCCTGGCGGCCTTGTACGCGTCGCGCGCGGACCTCGCGGCGTCCGCGCGGGAACTGGCGTCGAAGAGGCGACAGAGCACGTGGCGCACCTCGTGGACCGTGGCGAACGCGTCCGCGACGCCGCGCCCCTCGTTGAACAGCGAGCCGCAGGGCAGACAGTGCAGCTTGACGAACTCCATGAAGCGCATGCCCTCTCTGGCGAAAAGGTAGTGCTCGAGCGCCGCGAAGATGCGCGACGCGTGGAGGGGCGGCCCGGCGGCGAACGGCGCCTCGTCCTCGCCCGGCGCCGGCAGGAACGCCGAGTCGCCCGGCTGGTGCGCGTACGACGCCTCGAGCAGACTCTCCGCGCGCGCCGCGTCCTCCTCGTTGGCGTAGCCGTAGCGGTGGCCGGCGTGCGCGACGGCCCACGCGCGACGGAGCGCCCGCGTCGCGCGCTCGAGCTCCTCGATCAAGAGCTCGTCGTGCTCGGAGAACAGCACGTCGACGAGCTCGTGGACGTCGGCCTCGGTGACGGCGCCGTACGCGCCGCCCGCCGCGAGCGACGGCGCCGGGTCGTCCGCCTTGTCCAGCGCCGCGTCGGCGTCGGCTTTCGCCCGCGCGGCCGCCGCCTCGGCTTCCTCGTCGATCCACCACGCGAGCTCGGGGTCCACGGGCTCGTCGTCCTCGACTGCCGCGTCCTCGACCGCCGCCGCGTCCTTCGCGCGCTCCTCCTTGGCCTCGTCGGTCGCCTCGCCTCGCGGTGCCGGTGCCTCCGCGTCCGCGTCGATTGCGAGGCGCGTCGCCACGCGGAAGCACTCGACCAGGTCCCGGAGCGCGACGACGCCCGTGCCGCCGCCGTCGAGGAGGGCCACCATGGCCCGGACGACCGCCGGCGGCAGCGGCGCGCCCTTGGCGTACTCCTTCCGCACGGCCTCGGCCCGGCGCTCGAAGCGCGCGTCGTCGTCGAACGCCGTGCGCGCGCCGCCGCCCCGCTTTTCGTCCGCCGCGCGCGTCAGGGACCGCAGCCACGCGTGGAGCGTCGCGACGCTCACGAGGCCGTCGCCCGTCACCGACCGCCGCGGCAGGGCCTCCGAAAGGGTCGACGAGGCGCTCTTCAGGTGCGCGTCGAGCTCCCGGAGCATGCGCTTGATCGCGCGGACCGTCTGGAGCTGCTCGTCGCGGCCCCGGGGCCACGCCAGCGGTCGCACGGGGAGGCGCAGCGCGTGGTCGTCGGCGCCGCCGCCGGCGGCGATCACGGCGAGCGCCCGCTCGGTCCGCGCGCGTTTCTCCTCGGCCGACGGTCCCGCGAGGCGCGCGTCGGCGTCCGTCGGCTTCTTCTTCGCCGCCGCCGGCGCCTCCGCGCTCCCTCCGGGCTTGAGCCGCGGGAGCGTCTTGGCCCGCCGGCCGTACAGGATGCCGCCGCGGTTCATGATGCGCCGCTCGCGCCGCACCATGGGCCCCTCGAGCCACTGCTCGGGGTAGCTCGGCACCGTCCCCTCGAGGCGCTGCCGCGTCAGCTGCTGGATCTGCCGAGCGGTCACCATGTTGTTTCCCTCACGGTGGCGCTTTATGGTATCTACGTATCTGCTCAGGCTACCTAAGGTATTGTCTGAAGCGAGTTTACAGCGACTTTTACGTTTGCGATGAATGGTTTTTATGACTCTGGGGTTTACCCCACGCTTCAAGAGCCCGCATGCAAGGTAGCTGGGATAGGTACTTTTTGGTACTTGCTACGAGCCCTGCTCGTAAGGACTTTAGTAGTGTTGCCGCTGTCTGCAACCAAGGACTGTTACGTACCGTACGAGCAAACGCTGCTCGGCCCACCTTTGCTCGCGCGCTAGCTGAATTCGCCCCGTCAAAGCATGCGTGCGACCTTGCTCCACGCCTTCCTCGTCACGCAGTACAGCGGCGCTTTATTGGTCCGCCGCCCCCTGAGGCCGCGCGCCGGCGCCGTCGTTCGAACGGCCGCGGGAAGCGTGGCGCGGTGCGAGGAGAAGATCACGGCGGCGTTGGAGCCCACGTCGTTGAGGGTCGCCCACCGCGTAGATAAAACCAGCGTTGGCCGCATGGAGAGAAATGGATACCGCAGGTCACCAACTCGGAGGACGACCCAAATGGCACGCACGTCTCCATCGTTTGCGTATTCTGCCAGGGCACTTTCGACGGCTTCAACACACGGAGTGGTTTGCACACAGGTCTCTGCACTTTTCGAGGGACTTTCGCGCGTCAAACGCCAACAGCTTGTCATGCGGAGCATCCGCGACGAGCTTGACTCGGGCGCAATCCACGCCATCGACAGCCTCCAGACGTGCACGCCGACCGAGGCCGAGCTGTGAATTGATTATACTATTAAGAAATTAAGAATCAATTAGACTAGACATCGAGGACGGGCGGAGGACGCAAGAGCGAGCCAGGGAGACTATAAATGCCAACGGTTAAAATATTTTGGCGATTTTTGTCACGGTATCACTTTTTTTGTCTTATTTTTATTAGTTGTATGTATGCTTTATGTATCATCCGCCAGGATGGGACATAAAGTATACAAAATAAATCCCTTACTACTCAGGCTGCAAGTCTCCCCCGGCGGCGGCGGCGCTCCGGCCGCCGGCGGCCGCCTCACCAACTTGAACTTGAAAAAGGCGCCCGCCCACGCACACGAGGTTACGCTCGCGGGGGACAGCTCCCGAGAGAGAGAGAGAGAGAGAGAGAGAGAGAGAGAGTCGCTTCCACGAACTAGCGACTGTAAGACACTAGCTCTGATACAGGCACTACCTCGTACCGAGATCAGCAAGAGCGAGTTTGCAGTAATTAAATAGAAAGCAATGCGCATCACTTTCCGCGTGCGGCCGCGCCGAACACTTGCGCGCTTCTCGTCCGACGCGAGGGCCCGGTTCGCCGGTCGCTACGCGCTGGGCAAGCACATGCCCGCCGTCGAGACCAAGCAGGGCATGCGGTTCGCCTGGCGCGGCGAGGACCGGGCGGTTCGAGTCCTCGGCGGCGCGTCGTCGGAAATCTTGGGCGGCGCGAACTTGGCCGAGGTCCTGAGAGACGGGTTCGAGATCGAGCAGCGCGCGTTCCGCGCGCTCGAGCGGGGCGAGCCGGCCGAGCCGCTGTCCATACACACGTCGGCGGGCGTGCCCAAAAGCCTCGACGACTTCTTGGCGGCGCTACGGCCGCACCTGCCGAGCTGGGCCCAGGCCGAGGACGACTGGTGCGTGAACCTGCAGGCGGAGGGGTCGAGCGCCGTCCACGCCGCCATCGACATGGCCATACAAGTCACGCAGCCCGGGGCTGATTTGACGGCGCCGGCGGCTCGGACGCGGGTGGCGTGCGGCGCTTCTTCGTACCACGGACCTGCTTCGACGTCGCCAGGTGGCGGCATCCCCTTGGGCGCGGCCGCCAAGGGCCTGACCCATCCCGTTCGCTATCCGGTCCCGTCGCCCTTCCTCCGCTTCCGGGACGAATCCGACGACGCTTTTCACGCGCGATTACGAGCGGAGTTCATCGAGTATCTTGATGCGTACGAGCACGAGCTCGGCGTCGTTCTGTTCGAGCCGCAGTGGGGTTCGAGTGTCGCGTCGACGCCGTGGCCCCCTCAGTTGCTGCGGGCCTACGTGACCGAGGCAAAGCGACGAGGCCTGGCGGTGGTTTGCGATGAAGTCATGTGCGGTCTCGGAAGGCACGGGCAGGACCCCCGCGGGGCCACTGGTTGTTTTCTGACCGAGTGTTGGGACCTCCGGCCGGACGTCGTAACGTTCGGCAAGTCCGTCGGCGGGGGCGCGGGGCACTTGCTGTCCGGCGCTATCTTGCTGAAGGGCGCATCGGCGCTCGCCGCCGCCTCGCAGACCGCGTACCAGTCACACACCTACGCCGGGTCCTCCGTGAGGGCGCTCTGCAACGCCGCGTCGCTGCTCGACAGACTGGAGTCGCTCCGCGCGGACGTGCGACGCGTCGAGGCCGCCGTGAAGCCCGCCCTCGACGCGCTGCGGGAGGAGAGCGGCGGTCGGGTGCTCACGCAGGGCCAGGGCGCGCTCTGGGGCGGCCTCTTCGCGCACTCGAGTCTGGCGGAACGAAGCGTGGCGAACGTCGCTCTCAAGGAGAAGTGCGCCGCGGCCGGCGTGTTGCCCTACTTCGTGCCAGTCGGCGGCTTCATGCTGACGCCGCGCTACGACGATGATCCGGAACTATTACGCGCGGCAGTCGGGGACCTGGCCCAGTGCTGCCTCGAAGTCGTCGAGGAGATGAAGTGGTCCGACGGAGATCTCTTGCCGCGCGTGCGTGCTTGAAGGAACCAAGTACGAATTGGCGTCCCTAGCGTGAACGGCGAGGGCGCTATTAATTGTTCGAGCGTCCTTAGTCCCAGGCTGGGACAGGAGCGGCGAAGAGCAGCGGTCATTGATTTATGCACTTAACATCTAACTAGCCTAGACCCCAGACTTAGACGATTTTGTCTACCTCTAGAGGTTAGACACGCCCGTTCCCCCCTAGCCCTCTGCGCGTCTAAACGTCTCGGTCGTCTCGACTCGGCCAGATTTGGGGCCTCGAGGCCCGCTGGTATCGGTACCCAGACGCCGACACGGTACAGCATACCGATGTTCAACTTAGCCTGAGTATCCGTATCATCTGTATGAGACTGTATCGGTTCAAGTTCGCTCGTCTGACTTGGATACAACGTCTCAGTCTGGGGTCTAGGCTAGTTAGATTCCTACCTCGATTTATTTTAGAGCCACTCATCTCCCCGTCGTCGTCTCGGCGAGAGGCGGGGCGGGGGCGACATCGCACGTTCGCGTGCCTCGAGGCCCTCGGCCCAGTTAAGAAGGTCGTCGACGGTCTCGGCCGGCGTATCCGGCGCGACCGTCGCCACTGGCGGCGGCGGCGTGGATTCGTCGCCAAAGTACTTGGCGACGGCGCCCATCTGGGCAGCCGTGAGGTCAAATTTTGCGATGGCACCGCCGGGCGCAGGCGCGGATTCCGCCGGCGCCGCGACCGTCGGCAGAGGCACGGAAGGTCGCCGCGGACCGTCGTCGCCGCGGCGAGCGCCCTCGAGGTACGCCCGGCGCATGGACCCGACCCGGCCGCGCGCGCGCTCGACCGGCGTCGCCGTTGGCCGCGGCGGTCGCGCCGCGGCGGTCGCCCGCGGCGCGAGCTCGCGCCCGGACCCGGACGGCGCCTCGCACCACGTACGGGAGGCAAGATGGATCCGTCGCCCAAGGCGCTCCGCTCGTCGGAACTGCGCGGTTTTGCCGCGATCGTACGCCGATCGCGCCTCGGGCGTCGGCCGCGGCGCCGGTGGCCGCCGCCGTTCCCGCGCGAACTGTTTTCGCCGGCGCGCGCCGGCAACCTTGGACGCGAGCGACGTCCTTCGCGGCGTCGCTCCCGAGTCGCCTGCGGCGCGCGACTCTCGTCGGCGGTCGCGCGGTGGCATGTCCCTCTCTAGGACGCCGGTCGTCGCTTCGGCTCGTCCGGTGCTCGGACCAAGCCTGGGACCTCGCGCTCCGGGCCGAGAGCGGCCGCGCCGCCGGGCCGCCCCGCGAGGAGAGCGGCGTCGAGAAGGCGTTCTTGAAGTCGGCGAGACCAAGCGCCTGTGCGGAGTGTGCAGATGCGTTCTTCCCGGCGGTCGAAGCATCCGTCGACGGGGCGCGGGTGCCGAGAAGAAAGGTCGCCGCGCCGCCGCGAACGTCGTCCAGGCGTAGCGACGTCAGCACGTGCGGGGGCGGCTTGACCGGTCGGACGACGGGCGCCGGTCGCCGCGGCGCCGCGCGCGGGTTCCAGGAGAGACCGGGGAGCGGAGGCGGCCCGGGCTCGGCGACGGGCGCCAGCGCTTCGCGGACCTTCGCCGCCTTGTCCGCGGGAAGCTCGCCGCTCACGAGTTCCAGCGCCCGCCGCAGGCGCTCCAACTCGTCGGCCACCTGGGTCTCCGGGCCCCGCGTGGCGTAGAGCGCCTCGGCGTGGCGCGCCCGCGCCAGGGCCCGGTACTCCTGCCACGGCCCCACGTACATTGTTCTAAGACGACCAGGCTCGTTCGGACACCCGCCGCGACCACCATGGTCTACATACTTGGGCAGCCGCCATCCTTGGCAAGCTCCTTGGCCATCGTGCAGCTGTATATGAAAATGGCGTGCCCAGCTGTCCGTTGCCGCGCGCACAAATCCCCAGAGGCCTGGAGAATTGAACGTGCTTTCGGCTAGCGGTAAGACACTAGCAACCAGTCAAAAAGCGCGCGAAGCAGAGCGCGCGCACTACGCAGGACCGACTACGCAGGACCGACCATGTTTTACAGCCACAGCATCCTCGCCAAGAGCGGCCCGTTCGCCCACGTCTGGCTGGCGGCGACCTGGGAGAAGAAGGTGACGCGGTCCATGATCTTCGGCACGGACATCGCGACCGTCGTCGAGTCCATCGCGAACCCGGCGGCGCCGCTGGCGCTGCGCCTGTCGGCGAACCTTTTCGTCGGCGTCGTCCGCATCTACGCGCGCAAGGCGCGGGCCGGCGTCCGCCGCGGGCGGATTCGGGCGCGCGGCGCGCGACCGAGGCCGCCCGCAGGTCGCCTACCTCATGAACGACTGCAACGAGGCCATGGTAAAGATCCGCATGGCGTTCCGCGGCGGCGTCGTGGACCTGCCCGCGGAGAGCGTCGTGGCGTCGAACGCGGCCATCACGGCGCGTGCGTCCGCGTCCCGGAGATTCGCGCGAGCGACAAATCGCCCCCCCCTCGGCAGGTGGCGAACTTCGACGAGCTGGACCTCGACTTCGAACTCGACGCGCCGCTGGGCGGCGGCGGCCGGCCGTCGGAGCTGACGTCGGACCCGCGCGCGGACGAGTGGGCGGCCGCGGCGACGACGACGCACCGCATCGGCCACGTGCGCGACATCTCGCTCGCGGACGACGAGGAGGACTTCGCGGCCGCCAGCCTCGGGTCGCGGTCGGTCGCGGGCGACGACGTCGTCGGCCGCGCGCGGCGCGGCGGCCCCGGGTCCGACGTGTCGAGCATCGAGATCATGCGCGGCGCCGAGGACCGCGAGTCGAATCCCCTCAGCGTCGGCGGCCGCGACTCGGATCGGTTCCTCGGCCGGCCCGACGACGACGACGCGGGGCTCGTGGACCTCGAGCCCGTCGGCGCGGCGGACCTCGCGGCCGTCGGCGCCGACGACGACGACGAGATGGGGTTCGCCCCGCCGCCGCTCGACGACGACGACGGCATGGACGCGGGGCTCCTCGGCCCCCGGGCCTCGGGCAGCCTCGGCGCCGTCGACGACCTCGCGGCGCTCGAGGCGATGGACGAGGACGGCGCGGCGGCGGCGCAGCCCGACGATCGCTCCGGCGATCCCATGGACGTCGACGCGGCGCCGCCCGCCGCGGCGCCGCGTCCGAAGCGCCGCCGGCCGCGCCGCGCGGTCGACCTCGCCGACGCGGCCGCGGCGCTCGACACCGACACGATCAAGGGATGGATGCGCGACCGCTCGGCCATCGTCGACGTCAAGCGGCCGCGCTACGAAGCGGTCGCCGCGGCGCCCGCGGACCCGCTCGCGCCCCGGCTCGCGCCCGCCGCGGCGCCCGAGCTCGCCGCCGTCGTGGCGCGCCTCCACGGCGGCGACGGCGCCTCCGCGCGCGCGGCGCTGCCGGTCAACCGCCGCGGCGCTGAGGCCGCGCCGGCGCCGGCGCCGGCGCGCTTCTCGGCGCGCTTCGACGACGACGTCGAGGTCGCGCGCGGCGGCGGCGAGGGCGAGGGCGAGGGCGAGGGCGAGGGCGCGTCGCTCGGTGCCGCGCCGTTCGCCGGCTACGACGACGACGGCGCGGCGCCCCCGCCGTTCGCGCCGCCGCCGGACGACGACGACGACGCGTTCGCGGGCCTCGCGCCGCCGCCTCTCGTCGACGACGACGACGACGAAGACGCGTTGCTCGCCCCGCCGCCGGGCGCCGCATCCTTCGACGCGGGCGGGGTCGACGACCTCCACGCCGTCGAGCCCGACGCCGACGAGGCCGCGTCCGGCATCGTCCCGTCGACCGACGACCGCGAGTGGCACCCCAACACCGTCAAGGTCGCGACGCTCCTCCGCGACCATCTCGCCGACCGCGACGCCCTCTCGTTCGGCGCCTTCACGCGGGGCGCCGACAAGCGGTCCGCCGCCTCGGCCTTCGTCGAGCTCCTCCACCTCAAGACCTGGGACTTCGTCGCCCTCGACCAGCCGCACGCCTACGGCGACATTTCCATCGCCAAGGCCGCCTGCTTCCACGACGAGGTCCCCGCCGCCGCCTAGGCGGCCTGCCGCCGCGACGCGTCCTCGAGAAGCGAGCCGTCCGGCGGAGTACGAAGAAAGAAGAAGAACGAGCGCACCAGGCCCCTAAAAGCAGTACTAGTGTCCTCCCTTTGTCGCCGACTGTCGAGTATAGACCACGACTCCTCCGCGCCGAGAAATCAGGGTAAACCGAATTTACGGCGCAAAGACGGGGCCGGCACCCCAATTGGTGAGATTTTCAATTGATAGCCCGAAGTAGGCGTCTTCGCCCGTTGGGGTCCCAGGGGCATCCTAAGCACACGGCGACACTAGCTTGCCACGGAGGTGCCCCCCTCGGGATGGGGTGAGGTGCCCAAAATGGCCTAACGTGCGGGTATTTGGCTTAACTCGCGGGTTTTCAGGGGGTGAAATCAAAACTCGCTTCTATGCTGGTGGTTTCCCCCTCGAAGTCCCCTTCGGTACCCGCGGCGTCTGTAGGATGCGCAAACACGGCAACCTTTGGTGTATAGTTGCCCAAAAGGTCGCCTGACGCGGCACGAAACGCCACTGGCGCGACGTTCGCGTGGGGGCCCTTCCGCCCCCTCGCATTTTTTGGGCTCCACACTCCGCCAGAATGTGGGGCACCCCCTGGGGCCCATTCGTAGTAAGTTTCCCACTTCGGGCTATTAAAGGGGAGGCGCTACTACAGTAGCCGAAATAGTCGAGTGCCGGCCCCTTGCGCAAAGGACCCTTTGCGTTCCACTACGTCATTTCCGACGCGGCCGTCTACCTGGCGATGACGCCCAAATCCTACCCGAAGCGGGCGATCTTCCGTTATTTGTACCTAGACGTGCCAGCGGCTCGGGAGGCGTGGTCTAAACGCGACAGGGTCGCCGACGACCAAAGAAACCTAGCCGACGGCCGCGGCGACCCGGAATTCCCTGTCGAAGCAGAAGACGTCGCCCTGGAACGTCGTCGCGACGGCGGCGACCGTCGCGGCGCCCGGCGCGGCGCAGACGGACGTGTACATGGGGCTTTCGCCGCCGGCGTCGACGTCGCGCGAGAGCGTTCCCGCCTCTAGGTCCCAGAGCTTGACGCGACCGTCCTTGGACGCCGAGGCCGCACCGGCGCCGCCCCGCAGGAACGCCACGCCCGTCGCGTCCTGCGCGTGGCCGCGGAGCACCGCGAGCGGCTCCGACCCCGGGCGCCGCGCGTCCCACAGTGTCACCTCGCCGCCCTCGCCGCCGAAACCCTTCGACGCCGTGATGAGGTGCGGGCCCGCCGACGCGACGGCGAGCGGGAAGAACTCGTAGCCCGCGAACGTCTGCGCCGCCGCCTGCCGCAGGTCCCGCGCGTCCCAGACGCGGAGGCGTAGGTCCTCGCTCCCTTGCGCAAAGGTCTGCGTGGTGGGCCGCCAGCACATGCACGTCACGACGTTTCGCGGCACGCGGACGGCCGCGGCGTTTTCGCCCGTCGCCGCGTCCCACGTCTTCACGCGGTAGTCGCGTGAGCCGGACGCGACGGTCGCCCCGTCGTCCGCGACGGTGACGGCCGTGACGGCGAGCTCGTGGGCCGCCTCGATGACCTGCGTCGGCCCGCGGGCCAGCGGCCACCGCCGCACGCTCAAGTCGCGCGAGCACGTGTAGACGGCGCCGGCGCGATCCCGCGCGGCCGCCACGCCGTTCGCCGCCGCCGCGTGCACGCCGAGCGTTTTCGCGGTCCCTGCCGCCGCATCGTAGAGCACCACGCGCCCGTCGGCGCCCGCCGTCACGACGCTGTTGTCGCCGCCGCACCAGGCGTCCAGCACCGCGCCGCCGTGGATCTTCGGGAGCTGGGCCACGCCGGCGGCGGTGGCGATGTCGCCGGGCGGCTTGGAGCACGCCGGGCCCATCGAGGTGACATCCTCACTCCGCCTCGTGGGATACCGTAGGTACGATCCAGATACAAAGTATACCGTAGTATGGTTTAATAACTGGTACTAATAAAGGTGGCCCGGACAACGTTGTCTCCGTTTGTCGCAGCACCGCGGCGTAGCGATTTAGGCAGCGACTGGTAATATTTTGTCGGGGCCATGCTCCAGCAGCAGCAGGAAAGCGGGAACCCTTGGATGGCGCCCGACGACCCCGGGGCGGCGCACGCGGCGCCCGAGCTCGCCGCGCTGCTCGCAGCCCGCGAGGACGAGCTCCGGGCCGTCGAGGCGTCGGCCGCGGCGAGGACCTTGGACACCAAGGTCAGGGCCAAGCAGTTCTTCGACGACGTCGTCGAGAAGATGCGCGCCGGCGCGCGGCAGGCCGAGGCCCTCGAGCGCAACTACCGCGCCGCCGCGGCGCAGCGCGACGCGGCCGCGGCGCGCGCGGACAAGCTCGAGGCGCGGGCCGCGAAGCTGGACGCGCGCGCGGCCGCCGCCGAGCGGCAGCGCGACGCGTCGAGGCGCGACGCCGCGGCGCTCGGCGACGGCATCCGGCACCTGCGCGACGAGCTGGACGAGAGCCGCGCGCGGCTCGCGGCCGCGCGCGACGCCGAGGCGGCGGCGGCGGAGCTCGTGCGGGCCGGCGCCGCGGAGCGCGACGCCGCGCGCGCCGAATTTCTGCGGGAGCGCGACGACCACGCGGCGGCGCGCGACGCGCTCGCGCGGCGCGTCGCGGCGCTGGAGGCCGAGAACGCCGAACTGCGGGACCGGCTCAGGACGACGGCCGAGGCGGAGCAAGCCGCCCGCGACAAGCTGGCCGACAAGGAGAAGCTCGCGAACGAGCACCGCGGACGAGCCTACGTCCTCGAGGAGGAGCTGAAGAAGCAACGCAAAAAGGTCGACGAATGCGTCCTGGAGGAGCGGCGCCGCGGCGAAGAGGAGCGGGCGAGGGGCGAGCGCGAACGCGTCGCGCGCCGCGCGGGTCCTCGAGGCGCCTTCCGCTCAAGTCGCCGCGTCGCGCGCGCCGGCCGGCGCTCCCCTCACGCATATCGACCGCGTCGCCCGTCGGGACCGAGAGCGGCCCCGCCCGCGGCCGCATGGCAACGCGCGCGTTCCGACGCAGGCCGCGCGCGCCGAGGCCGACGCGCGGCGCGAGCGCCTCGACCTCGAGCGCGCCGAGGCGGAGGCGGCCGCGCGCGCCGAGTCGGAACGCCTCCACGCGGCCAAGCTGGAGGAGGACCTGGCGCGCGCGGCGGCGACCGAGACCCGCGCCAGGCTCGTGGCGGGCGTCGACTGCCGCAAGCACGGGCGCGCCGGCAACCCCAAGGCGCGGCGCTTGTTTCTCGACCCGCGCACCGACGAGCTCGCGTGGGGCCCGGCGGGCGCGAAGAAGTCCGGAAGTAAAGGTGCCGCGAAGCGATTTCCGCTCGTCCGCGGCGTGCGGCTCGTGCGCGGCAAGACGACGGCCGTCTTCCGCCGCCAGGCGTCCGTCGACGCGTCGCCCAACGCGTGTCTCAGCCTCGTCGGCGACGGGCCCCGCGAGAGCCTGGACCTGGAACTCGACTCGAAGCAGCTTCGAGACACGCTGGCGACCGGCATCGCGGCGCTCCTCGTCCGCTTGGACGCGCCGGCGACGGCGTGAGGTCTCGGCGCGAGGGACCCAGTGTAAGGTTCCAGACCAACTTGAAAACCTGTCGCGTTTAGAGCACGCCTTCCGAGCCGCTAACACGTCTAGGTGCTTTTTGCGACGTAAATTCGGGTTTACCCTGGGTTTCTCGGAGCGGAGGAGTCGTGTCTATACTCGACAGCTTGAAAACCCGTCTACTTAAGTACCGTAGGTACCTAGGTATTATAGGGTTGCCAGCGTCTAAATGACAAGTTACATGCGTATGAATCACCCCTCTCAGGCTGGTCACCCCGAGAGACCTCCCGCTCACGCCGGCCGCCGGTATTCTAGGTTGCCACATGCTGATCGCGAGCTAGACTCGGAGTCTTAAAGGGCCGCTAGCGCCGGCTTCGGGAAGAGCCCTGGAAGGACTTTTGGATACCTCCTTTTTTACGCCGTTTTTTACGTGGGATCTCCTGTAGCGGTGCTTTACGTGTAACTTACGCGTTTTTTTCCACGTAAATTGCACCCTAGACTACTACTGCCAGTGGCCCTAGTACCCCCCACGGATCCTCACGGTATCTCCCATGCGCATTTGCGAAAGGGCAACGAAGTCAGGCGCGCGGCGGCGGCGCCAAGCCTCGACGGCCGTGTGGCGGGGGCACCCGCGCGCTGCTGGAACTCGAGCTGCTGCGGAGGCGGGACGTGCGGCCCCGCCCTCGTCGACTGCGGCTGCGGGATCGGCTACGAGGCCGGCTTCGGGGCCGGCTTCGGGGCGGGCTGCGGCTCGCGAAGCCGTTCCGCCGTCGTGGCGCGCCAGCTTCAGCGTCGCGGCCGGGCCGGTAGCGGTACGGCGACGAGCGCCGCCCGCGAGGGGGCGGCGACGGGCGCGACTCTCGCCGCCGTACGTCGCGCTCGTCGAAGCCTCGGGCGCGGCCCCACCCGCGCGGAGGCTCCGGCGGACGACGAGAAGGCACGCGGTCGCGGTCCTCGCGGCCGCGTCGGCTGCTGTCGCGCCCGCGACCGGGGCCTCCGCGCACGTACGGCTGGAACTGCTTGGGGGGGAGCTTGGAGAACGTCTCATAGCCATCGTGGGACCATAATTCGGGCTCATTCCGGCCACTATCGTATCGCTGCGAGGCGAGGTCAACATACTGTGAGGGGTCGTCGGACTTCATATAATTGAGCAACAAACGCAATATATTTGTGTCTGGCCCTACTTTCTGCAGCCTGATGTCTGGCCGACTAGGTCCCAGCGCCCATTTATGCCGGACGCTTTCACATGAACTTAGGTACGGCGTGGTACGGTACCGTAGGTATTCACTAGGCCTATTCTATCCGGGTATCTAACCAAGATAAATGAGACTAGGATAGTGAAGCTAAGATAAAATTTGGGAGATTTATAAGTGGAAAAGAGGCCGTTGCTAGGATAGCGCCAAAACAAACCAAGGGACTCGGAGGGTGGGCGGGCCAAAAATTCTCAGACTCTGGCCCGGCCCGGGCAGGCTTGCTCCTTTGTCCTGCGCTCTCACAATCGGAGCGCTATGGGACACGAGCAAGTATAAGAAAGTATCTTGCAGCGAGCCACTAGGTGTGACGATATTGCTGCTAGGATACCAAACATAGCTGACAGACCTGAGTCAGCCTTACATAGGTTCGGGATTGCTACTCGGCTCTATCGATACAAAAAAAAAAGGGGAGGCAGCCCAAAAAATGAGGGGCGTCGCCGCCACCATCCTCCTGCTGCGAGGCTGCGTGGTACGATGCTTCGAGGAGTACCTCGAGATGGGCACGCCGTGGATGGCGCGGGCCGGCGCGCCCGACGCGGCGTGCGCGGCAGCGGCGCCGCGGCCCCTGCCCAAGAGCCTGCGCAAGCGCCTGGCGTTCTTCGCGTTCGTCACGATGGACGAACCGGCCATGCTGGCGCACTGGGTCGCGTGGTACGAGGCGCTGGGGGTCGACCTCCGCAGCCCCGCGCGGACGCGCGTCTGGGTGCACGTGCCGCGCGGCGAGGCCGGGGCGCCGCGCGCGAAAGCCACCATGGCCGTGCTCGCCCGCGTCGCGGGCGTGAACGCGACCGAGACGTACTCGTCTCCCGTCAAGCAGGCGCTCGCCAACGCGTTCATGGACTCGCTGCCCCGCGACGCGCTCCTCGTCTACCCCGACAGCGACGAGTTCTTCGCGTACCCCTGCGACGTCGAGGCCGTCGTCGCGCGCGACGGGGCGGTCCACGGCCACATGGTGGAGCGCATCGCCGCGAACTGGGAGTTCAGGGACGTCGTCGCGCCGGGCGCCGGCGCGCCGGCGCTCCCGGCGCAGTTTCCGCTTCAGTGCCGCGTGACGGGACGCCACCTCCAGGCGAATCACTTCAAGCAAATGCTCACGCCGATGGTGGACCGCGACGGCCTCCGCGTCCGCTACCGGTCGTCGCACAACCTCTACTGCGTCAACCTCCGGTCCAAGGACCGGCGCGCCAAGCACTGCGCGCCCGCGGGCAACCGGAGCTACCCCTTCGCGCACTATCGGTTCACCCGCCGCGCCTACGACCTCGCGCGGCGGAAGCGCGACGTCTACGGCAAGATCCTCGCGGGCGGCGAGACGGCCGAGACGCGCGTCGCGGCCCGCGTCTTCCTCTTTCGGCGGGGCGCGCCAGGACAGGCGCCCGCGCAGGTCGCCGCGCGCCAAGACGCGGAGTTCCTGCGGGCCGAGAAGAGTCTCTTGAACCAGACCTGGGCCTACGTCGCGCGCGGCGGCGCCCCCGGCCGTGCGGAACTCAACCGATGAGTCGGGCGCACTTCAAGAAACTCGCGTCTCGGCGACGACGCGGCCGCGCTGGCTGCCCCGAGCGGTAAGCGACCCGCACCGCCGCGCCGTCGAGCAGATAACTTACGCGATGATTCAGCACGACGGCGCCCCCACATTTGATTTCCGCCCAGGCCCCCGTCACGGCGAAGACGCTCGAGGCGTGGAACGCGCGGCGGGCGGGCGACGACAAGCGACTGCGCGTGGCGAACAACAAGAATCCGACCGTCGCGGGGCTCGCGGCGCGCGGCGCGGCGCTCCGCGATTCCTTCGCGGGCCTGGACGGCGACGGCGACGGCGTTCTCGCGAGAAGCGAGTTCTTCAAGGCGGCGGCGGCGCACGTCGACCTGCGCCTGCAGGCGCTCCGCGCGCAGCGCGCCGCCAAGGCGAGGTTCCAGTTCGACATGTACGCGCGCCTGGGCAAGGAGGCGGAGAAGACGGCCCGCGGCGTCTTCGTCAAGGAGCCAAAGCGCCACTTGTACGCGTGCGACGACGGCCGCGGCGACGCGGCGCCCGAGCCCGGGTGCTGGGACGGGTGCGACGAGGGCGAGGACGTCGTCGCCCTGTACGTCGTCGTCTCGGCGGACGACCATCTCGCGCTGTTGCCGCACTTTTTGGCGCACTGGATCGGCGAGTTGGGCGTGCGCGCGGCGAACGTGCTCGTCGACGTGAATTCGAACGCACCGACGACGGCGACGCGGCGCGGGGCGCTGGATCCGATCCACGCGGTCCTGCGCGCCGCCGGCGTCCCCGCGGCGAACGTCTTCAACTGGACCACGACGAACTTTACGAGCGCGGAGAAACGGCGGCGATTCGACCGCGTGCTCAAGGTGCCGGCGTTCCTTGAAGCGCGCCTCGCGGCCACGCCGGGCCGCGGCGGCTGGATCGCGCTGGCCGACGTCGACGAGTTTCCGATCCTGCCGAGCCCCCTCGGCGGGGGCGCGCCGTCGAGGACCCTCGCCGCGCACCTGACGAAGCTGGCCGCGGGCGGCTTCACCGTCCTGGCCGGCTACACCGTCGACCGGAGTCGGAAGGGCGGGTCGCTCGAGGCCCCGCGGGCCGCGCCGTCCATCTGGAAACAGTTTCCCGTGCGATCGGCGATCACGGCGCGGTGCGCGGAGTGCCGAGCCAACAAGGCCGTCGCGTACCGGCGCTTCGGCAGCCCCCAGACGGCGTGGAACTCGGACAAGGGCGGGCACCACGCCGAACACTTCACGTTGCCGTCCGCGCGCTGCGAGGCCGTCGAGCGGTGGGCCGAAGTCGCGCACTTCAAGTGGTGGGGCGACCTCGACAGCTACCTGGCGAAGCGGGTGACGGACGCGGGTCGCGTCGCCAAGGCCACGCAGGAGATGCTCGACGTTCTCGGCGCGGCCGAGAGCCGGACCGCGCGCGCGGCGCGGCTCGACGTCAAGCCGTACGCGCTGGGCCAGGAGCGGCGACCCGTCGAGGTCATGCGCGCCGAGTTCGCCGAGACCCCCGACAAGATCCCGACGTGCCTCGGCGCGCCCACGACGCAGTCGCTCAAGGCGCATCTCAAGGCGACGGCGCGCGCGTCGGGCGTCGTGCCGTTCCACCCACCGCGCGCGGCGCGGCCCAAGCCGGCCGACGGCGACACCGACGCGTGGTGGCTCGCGCTGACGCGAGCCGTCGCCCGCTACTGCCGGTGCCGCGGCTACGAGCGAAAGATCTCGAACGTGCCCGCCGCGTGCGTCCGCGGCCTGTCGCCTCCGACGAAACCGCCGCGCCTGTCCGTGGCCGTGCTGTCGTACCTCCCGTCCGAGGTATCGCGCCTTCGCGCGACCGCGTGCCACTACGCGAGCCTCGGCGCCGTCGTCGGGAAGGTGCTGGTCCAGTGGAACGGTCCGGCGCCCGCGCCGGTGATCGACTGTGCGCACGTTCCCCCAGACAAGGGCGACCCAAAGTTCTCGGTCGACGTCGAGGTCGTCGCGTTCGAGCGCAACACGTTGCTCAACCGCTACGCGTCTCCGGAGAAGCTTTCCCAGTTTCCCGCGGTCCTGCTCCAGGACGACGACGTCCGCTACTCGCGCAAGGCGCTTCGCGCGTTCTCGGCCGTCCACGTGCTCTTCCCCGACGCCGTCCTCGGCCTCCAGGGGCGCATCGCCCTCTACAGCGACGTGGCGCCCGGCTTCTACGCGAACCCGGACCGCAAGGGTGGGAACCTCGTGGAGTACCAGTACAACATGCTCACGGGAAAAACGTCCGTCGTCTCCCCGGACACCGTCGCCGCGTTCGCGACCGCCGTCCCGGCGGCGTCGCGGCGGTTCATCGACGACGGCCACCGCCCGACGTGCGAAGACATGACGCTTCACTGGCTGCACGCGACGCGGCACCCGCGCACGCCCCCGATCTGGCTCGAGCTCCCGACCAAGGACGCGCTCGACCTCGACACGGTCGCGGTCAACGGCTCGCAGTCGGGCGAGATGCACCTCGACGTGAAGAACTGGACTGTGTGGAATTCGAACGTCGGACGCCCACGCCATCGACGCGACGTGGTTACTCGACTCACTGGTCGATGTCACACAGGAACTGGACCGAGCTGCGCGGAGCCTGCGTCGACCGGCTCGCCGACGAATTCGGGACCTACCCCTTGACGCGCTCCGTGTGCCGCCTGGAACTGCGGCCGGCGAGGACGGGTCGTCGATCAGCGTCGCCCGGTGTCTAGTCCCCGGCTTGATTGTGTGTGCTCGTGAGCCGGTTATATCATATAAGGAGGGTACCGCGTGACAGCTTTTTTAAACAGTTAATAATTGTTTCATCAACCTTAACCAGGCGGTGTGGTGGATGAAGCGATTGTGCTATGATACCCTAGTTACGTATACGGATGGTTCCTCTCCGGTACTAATGATGGATATTACTAGTGGAACTTCTAGTGGAGCCGAGTGCTTTGTATCCTAGGATACCCCCCTCCCCTTCTTAATCCCTGCCGCGCGCGCTCCGGTGTAGAAAACCTAAACTCACTTATTCGGTGAACACCCAGCATCGTTTGGAAGAATTTCCTCTCAGGCTGTTTTAATCACGCGTTGCTAGGAGCACGGCAGTGCTTTGCACTGATTCCCTAGTTGCCAGACCCCGTGGTACTAAAATACGGAGAGAGGTTGTGCTCATACGCGTTCTTAATAGTCTAGGAGGGAATAGGGACTACTAGGGTAAGGATAGGGGTATTTTTCTAGCACGCGTCCCGGCCGGTCCTCGGAGCTAGGCGGCCCGCTGTACGTTATAAGTACTAGAGCTTCCCCCTCTCTCTTACGCGAAATTGAAAGGGATGCGCGCCTACCGAGAACCGAGGAGGTCGCGGAGACGGCCGAGCAGCGCGGGTCGCCGGGGCGACGGCGGTGCGCGGGGCGGCTCGATCACCTTCCGGGGTCGGCGTCTGACGCGCCTCGCGGCAATGCTCGTCGTCGACTCGCGGATGTGTGGGTACAGCGCGTCGTCCATGAGCGGCGTCAGGCAGCGACGGAGCGAGTTGTAGATGGCTGGGAAGAGCTGTTCCTCGCGCGCCAGCATTTTCTTCACGCGCGCGCGCTCCTTGGGTTCCTCGAAGCACGCCGGGCAGTTCTCGTTGATCACGGGCAGGCCCGCGTCGCGGGCGAAGGCCCGCGTCACGTGTTCCCGCACGTACACCAACGGCCGGATGACGGTGACGCCGCGCTCGGCGACGTACTTGGCGCGCATCGTCCGGAGCTGGCCGTTGTGCAGCGCGCCCATGACGAACGACTCGGCGAGGTCGTCGAGGTGCTGCGCCAGCGCGAGCACGTTGTAGCCCTCGCGCGCCGCGCACGTGTACAGCGCGCCGCGCTTCATGCGCGCGCAGTACGCGCAGAGCGACGTCGGCTTCACCGCGCCCGCGTAGTCGACGATGTGGTCGCGGAGGTAAAAGTACGGCACGCCGAGGGCGCGGACGTACGGGATCAGTGGGCTCGGATCGAACGACGGCGTCACGGGGTCGACCGTCGCGCACGCGAGCTCGAACCGGATGGGGGCGCGCTTCTGCAGGGCGAGGAGCGCGTGCAGCAGGCTCAGCGAGTCCTTGCCGCCGGAGAGACCCAGGAGCACGCGATCGCCGTCTTTGATGAGCGCGAAATCCCGCGTCGCCTCACCTATCGCCCGCATAAGCTTCTTCGGCGGCGTCTTCGCGGCGGCGACCGGCGCCCGGGTCGCCGCCGGCGGCGCCGGCCGAGGCGGAGACGGCGGCCGAGGCGGAGACGGCGGCGGAGATGGGACCGCCGCCGCGCCGGCGGCGGCGAAGACCGTCGCGTCCCGGTCCGTCGCGACGCCGCGGAGCCCCTTTTTGGCCTCGCCGTCGCGGCGCGGCCCGACGCGGCCGTCGTCGCGAAAGGGTGCCGCGAACGGACCGGCGTCCGGCGGTCGGAGCGGGCCGCGGGCGTCGCCCGCGTCGGGCGGCCAGCGCAGCGCCCCGGTCCGGAGCCGCGCCGCCGCCTCGGCGGGCGTCGCGTACCAGCGGAGCGGCTCGGCTTCGTCGTCGGCCGCGAGGCCCTCGTCGCCGCAGTCCAGCAAGAACGACTTCCCGTCCCGGAGCAGCCCTTCAAAGTCGGGCCTTTGCGCCGGCGGCGTCGGCCGCGCGTCGGTCCGGAAGTCGAAGGCCCCGAGCCAGCGCCGCGCGTCGCCGAGCGGTTTCGAGAAGCGGCTCCGGTGGCGCCACTCGCCCGTCCGAGCCTCGGCGCGGTAAAGCGGCAGCGCGCGCCAGCCCAGCTCGGCGACGAGCGCGACGGCCTTGAGGACGTACTCGACCTCTTCGTCCGAGTGCCACGCGGCGGTCGCGCCGATCGAGACCTGCGCGGGGGAACGGAATCACCGCGGCCGGACCGAGGCGCCTCGACGGCCGCGTCCACCCGCGCGTCCGTCGCGTTTCAAGGCCCCGCGGACGTTTCGTGCCGACGCAGCCCGCGACGCGAGCGAAGCCCGGTCGCAAGAGCTCGCGGTCGGTGCGCTTCGTGAGCAGCGCGCTCTGGACGGCGTCGCTGGCGCTTCGCGTCAAGCCCAGCAAGTCGTGAGCGTACGGCCCGGCGCACTGGCAGCCGCCGCGCGCCTGGACGCCGAAGAGGTCGTTTAGGAGCTGGCAGACGAAATTGTGGTGGAGCCAGGCCGGCCCGCAGCGCACGAGGAGGCTCAGTATCGGCGCGCCGGCGCCGGCGCCGCCGAGGACGACGAGGACGCCCCGCGGCGCGAGCGCCCGCAGCCGCGCCACGACGGCGGCCCGGTCCCGGTCCGGCGCGCGCGCGCACGCGCGCGCCGTCGCGGTCGCGAGCGCCAGGCGGCTCGCGCCGACGACGTCGGGCGTCCCGCCCTGCTCGCGCTCGACGCGATTGCTGAGGAAGCGGTGTCCGTGCGGCGAGGCGAAGAACACGGTGCCGCCGCCCGGCTCGGCCGGCGCGCGATCGCGGCGGATCAGCTCCTTGCGCAGGACGAGCACGCCCGGCGCGCCGACGCCGCCGGGCAGCTTGTGGCCCGAAAACACCAGCGCGTCGGCCGAGACGCCGCCGGCGAAGTGGAGTCTCGGCGGGTGGTGCGCGGCGGCGGTCGCCCAGTCGAAGACGGCCAGGGCCCGCCCTCGTTTGAGACGCTCCGCGACGGCGCCGACGTCCGTCCGAATGCCGGTCACGTTCGACGTCGCCGAGAAGCACCCGACGACGCGCCCGTCCGACGCGGCTCCGGCGTGGCGCGCCAGCATTTCGGCGAGGGCGTCGAGGTCCACGGCGCCGTCCCTCGCCGGCGCTCGCTCGACGACCGCGCCCGCCTCGCGCCACGGCAGCGTGTTCGAGTGATGCTCGAAGGGCCCGACGACGGCCACCCACCCCGCGTCGACGCCCAGGATCCGCACGAGCCGGTTCGTCGCCGCGGTCGCGCCGTGGCCGCAGAACAGCACGACGTCCGACGCCGCCTTGCCGTGCGTCCGCGCGCCGCAGAACTCGCCGACGCGCGCGCGCGCCTCGGCGACGAAGGACGACGCTTGCGCGCCGCACGTCGACGCGGCGGTGTGCGTGTTGCCGTACGCCGGCAGCACCTCGCGCGCCAGGAAGGCCTCGACGGGCGCCAGCGCGCGCGCCGACGCGGTCCAGTCCGCGTACACCAGCGGCTTGACGCCCAGCGGCGTCGAGATCGGCGCGTGGCGGCCGATCTGGGCCGCCAGGAGCTGCTCCGCCGTCGCGCCGGCCGGCGAGCCATGTGTCGGTTCGTCGTGCACGGCTTCGCCGAGCGCGAACGCGCGATGTGCCGGTTCGTCGGGGTATGTAGCACTCATTTGCGATGACGCTCCTTTGCGCGTACCGTAGGTAGGTACCTACGGTACCTACCTACGGTACCGTAGGTACCGCAGTATAAATAAATAAATAAATAAATAAATAAATAAATTAAGGAAGACCTAAAAAAGGAACAAGCTCCTAGGAGCCTTCTCCCCGCTCGGTCAGGATGCCCAACCGGAGCTTCGAAATAGCAATGAGATAACGATACAACGGATTTTCAATCTCCCGGGGCAACTTATCCCCCAACGACGCCTCGAGGCGACGCGCAATATCGTCGATGAAAACCGCGTACAGGACGGGACTCAACACGGCCCCTTCACGTAGGCCGTGGCCCACCGTGTATTCGGCGGACTCGGCGCCGTCCACCACGACCTTCGAGCGGCAATTCTCCGTTCGAAGCATCGTGGCTACGGCTGAGAAGAGCTTCGGGCGGTGATTCTCCGAACCGCCAGGCGCGGCCGCCAATTTCGCGTAAAGACGTTCCAACATCGCGGCGCGGCGGCACGTGGGGTAGGCCTTCCGGACGTCGAGAAACGCCACGTAGGTCTTCTTCCCGCGGCGTGCGTTCGATTTTATAAGTTCCGACAGGACCCAACTCTGGTGCTGACAGCTCCGTCCGCGACGGAAGCCACCCTGAAATTGCGATAGCAGATGGTCGCCGCGGC
The DNA here is from genome assembly GCA_918797485.1 of Pelagomonas calceolata. NCBI lineage: Eukaryota > Pelagophyceae > Pelagomonadales > Pelagomonadaceae > Pelagomonas > Pelagomonas calceolata. The sequence continues at coordinate 4,986,215 of CAKKNE010000003.1, read as the reverse complement.
GGTCGCAGCCGTCTAACAGGCACGACAGACGGTTCGCGAGGACCGATTCGTACAATTTACCCACAACGGAGAGGAGCGAGATCAACCGGTAATTTTTCCACGAATGTCTGTCGCCCTTCTTGAATAGTGTTTTTACGAGCGCAATTTGCCAATCGGCAGGGTTTCGCGATTCGCGGAGGCACTGACTGAAGATGATGGCGATACATGGACAAGTCTAGAGGACAAGTCGGGCCAAACTGCCGACGTTTACAACTGCTGCTCCGGACCCACCGGTCCGGGGGGACACACGCGCTACAGATAGGCCCCGAGAAGCAGGGAGTCCCACTTTATTACAATTCTTAGTACGGGCGCCAGGGGGGGGGGAGTGAATCAGGCCCACGTGTTTGAACGGGCGAGTCGGTGCTTGGAGAGGCGCGCGACGTCCTCGCGGTACTGCTGGACGTGCTGCTTCTCGGCGGCGAGCTGGAGGGCCATGCGCTGGACCTCCGACTGGAGCTCGGGATGCTGGAGCGCCGCGGCGGCCGTCGGGCGCCACGCCGGGTTCGGGTGGACGAGGCCCGCGATGACGTCCCGGAGGTCGCGCGGGACCGTCGCCGGGAACGCCGCCGCGCCGTCGCGGAGCGCGTGCCACGCGGGCCCGTTGGCCGCGAGCGGCGCGCGGCGCACGAGCTCGAACGCGGTCGCGCCGAGCGAGAAGACGTCGCACTTGGTCAGGTCGCGCGGACCGGATCTGCCGCCGGACATGAAATCGTCGTCGTCGAGCAGCTCCTTGCTCATGTAGCGCGCGTCGCCCTCGACGACGTCGCCGCGCGCGCGCGCGGTCGTCGCGAGGCCAAAGTCGCCCAGTTTGTAGCAGTCCTCGCCTGCGTGACACGCGCGTCGTCCGAGGCGCGCCCCCCGCGCGCGCTCGCCCCCCGGCCCCGGGCGGGGGGCGAGACCGCGGCAACACGACTTCCGCGCGGGTCCTCGCCCTTGACGAAGATGTTGCCCGGCTTGAGGTCGAGGTGGACCAGACCGCGCGCGTGGAGCAGCTCGAGCGCGAGGAGCATCTGCCGGAGGAAGCCCCAGACCGCCGGGGGCGTCGGCAGGAAGCGGCCGCGGCGGACGCGGCTCTCCAGCGACGCGTCGCACAGCTCCGTCTGAATGTACAGCCGCTCGTCCTCGATCCAGGCTTGGTAGTAGCGCACGATGTGCCGCAGGCCCTCGGCGCCCTCGTCGCGCGCGGAGAGGGCGGCCAACGCGAAGACCTCCTTGAGCGTCCGGTCGCGGTGCAGCTGGCCGCGGAACTGCGCCTGCGCGGGCGTTCGAAGGTTCGGGCGGCGCCTCGTTTCCGACGTCTCGCGCGGGGCCGCGCGTGCGTCGACTTGACCGCGTAGAGGCAGCCGTCGATGCGCGACCGGACCTTGCGCACGGTCCCGAACGACCCGGCGCCGATCTCGCGCACGACCTCGAAGTCGTTGCGGAAGCGCGACGAGGCGTCGGCCGCCGCGTCGCGGCGGGCGCCGGCGGCGCCGCGCCGCGGCGCCGCGGGCGCCGCGAGCGCCGGCTTGAGGCCGCCGTCGAAGGTCCACGACCCGCTGTTCGTGTCGATCGAGTCGCAGCGGTTCAGGTCGCGGGGGGCGAAGGGGTTCACGTTCGCCGGCGGCGGCGCGTCGCGCGCCTCGCGCCCGGGGCCGCCCTCGCGCCGGCCGAAGAGGCTCCGCGCGGGCCCCGCGCCGCCGTCGCGCGGCACGCGCAGCGAGAAGCCCCCGCACTCGTCGTCGTCCGACGCCGCGCCCGCGCTCGCGTCGCTGTCGACGCCGTCCGTCGCCGTCGAGGCGCGCGAGGCGGGCGTCCCCTTGTCGCGCGGCGTCGCGAGCTTGTTCCGCTTGAGCGGCCGCGTCGCGAGCGGCGAGCTCATGCGCGCGTCGCCCTCGTCGTCCATCGAGAGGCCGCCAAACCCCAGCTTCGCTTGCGGGTAAAAGTCCGCCGCGGGAGGAGGCTGTTCCTCGGCCGGCGAACCGGGCACGGGGGAGAGGAACATGGTGGTGGACGCGCCGGCTGCGCGAGTGCCTGGCTTATTAGGGCACAGCGTAGCCCACCGTTCGCGCACGTTTGAGTTAAGGCGCGAAATTATCGGTCAACGCTAGCTCAACGCACTAGCATTAACAGGCTTACGGTATCGCCGTGGCATCCATTGAACCCATTAGTTCCGTTCCAACGAGTTATTGTCAAGGGCCGTCTGGGCGGGTCGGAGCTCTCGCTCCCCGCTTCAGGATTGCTCGGCCTGGTGTGCGAGGGCATCTCTCTCACCACTTGATTTCCGGCTCGTCGTAAAAGAGGAGCCAGCGGCCAGTTCCACATCCTGATGGGGGGCGTCCCGAAAGAGGGGGGGCGTGCGAGTCCCTGTGACTCAGCCCTTGCGTCCTAGTCCAGCCGGACGGGTGGGCCCGGGGGGAGCGGGAGGGGTACGGGGAACCCTGCGACGTAACTAGCCTGAGCCTAATAGAGCTACTAGAAACGGGCACGGAGGACACCAATGGTCCACATCACAGCGCTCGCGCTTTTCCACGCCGCGCCCCCCCCCCGGCTTCCCAGGAGCGATGGCATGGAGCCCTCCCCACGCATGCGCCCCTGACATCATGGGGAATTCTCGGCGGCGTCCCCCCACGGTCGACTAGACCGCTGGTTGATAGTGAGACGACCCTCGCGAACTCGGGCCGCCCAAGGCGGTACTGGGCTTAGGCGCGCGGGCGGCTAGCGCGCTACTTTAGGGAGCCGTCGGTCCGGGCGGCGGCGACGGGACCGGGACGAGCGCCGCGGCCTCGAGCGTGCCGCCGCGGCCGCAGACGGCGTCGCGGCACGCGCGGTGCACGACGGCGTCGGTGCCGTCGTCGACCGGCACCGAGACGGCGGCGGCGAGGACCCATTCGCCGGCGGTCGCGTCCCAGGCGACGTCGAAGGCCTCGCCGCAGACGCGGCAGGGCGTCGGCGCCGCGTCGTCGGGCACGACGACGCGCGCGCACCCGTCGTCGGCGTCGTCCGGGGCCAGGGCGTCCGTCCCGTCGGCGGCGTCCGGGGCCAGGGCGTCGTCCGGGGCGGCGGCCGCCTCGGCGGTCCCGTCCGCGAGCCAGGCCGCGCGCGCGGGGTTCCAGGGCCGGCTCGTCGCGCCGCGCGCGCGCTCGGCGCGCGCCTGGTTCCGCGCGAAGACGACGTCCAGCCAGGCGTCGCGCGCCGCGGCGTCCATGAAGCGCCGCGCGTCGGCGGAGCACTGTTCGGGCCACGCCGCGTAGAGCGCGTCGACGGCGCCGGCGTTCGGCGCCGCCGCGAGCGCCTCCGTCGAGAGCTCGTAGACCCCCGGCATCGACGGCGTCGGCCGCGGGACGTACCGCGGCTGCGCGGCGGCGACGGCGCCGACGCGCGCCACGTCGCCGCCGTCGACCGCGGCGCGCGGCTCCGGGGCGTCGGCGGGCGCCGCCGAAGCGCGCGCGCGGGCCCGGGCCCGGGCGGTTCTGGCGTCGTCGTCCGCCGCGCGGCGTTTTTCGAGCTCGTCGCGGAATTGCTCGGCGACGCGGCGGGCGCCGGCCGACAGCTCCGGCGTCGTCGGCGTCGGCGCCTCGCCGCGGCGGTACGCGGCGCCGCGCGCCGCGAGGCCGCCGATCAAATCGTCGCCGTGGCGCCGGACGGCCTCGAGCGCGGCGACGACGTCGGCCCCGAGGCCGACCGGCGCGCCGTCGGGCGCCGCCGCGGGCGCGGGCGCCGCGGCGGCGGCGATCGCGCGGCGTCCCGGCGCGCGCGCGCGCGCGGCCGTGCGGATCTCGGCCTGCGCGCGGAGACGGGTGGCGCGTGACGACGGAGACCGTTCCGAGGGACGCGGATCGCGCGCGGCGGCCTCGGCGAGGAGTTTCGCGTGGATCTCGGGCTGGGACGCCTTGAGCTCCTCGAGCGTCATGGGGTTGGCTTCGCCGAGCGAGCGCTGGAGCTGGTCCAGCTTCGCGCGCGCGGCCGCCGTCAGCGGGTCGTCGTCGCCGGCGGGCGCGGCCGCCGCGGACCGCGCGCGCTTCGCGGGGGGCTCGCCGCCGGCGGGAAAGCGCGCGAACGACGGGAGCGCGACCTCGTGCCCGGCCGTCGCCCGATGCGCGTGCGTCATGAGGCTCGCGGCCGCGCGCGCGGCGGCCGACGCGCCGGCCAGCGTGGCGTCGCCGCCGGCGAGGCGCCGCGGCGCCAGCTGCGCGCCGGCGCGCGCGGCGGCGCGCGCGCGCGGCGCCGGCGCGCGCGCGGTCGGCGGTCCCGTCGCCGGCGGCGGCGGCGCGACGCGCGCGGCGCGGCGCCGCGCCTCCTCGCGGTCCGCGACCCTCTGTGCGGCGAGCTGCGCCTGCGACGGCGCGGCCCGCGCCGCGGCCGGGCCCGCCGCCGCGTCGGCCGCCGACGCGCGCGCCACGAGAGCCGCGTGCCACGGCGCGACGAGCGCGTTGAGTTCGTCGAGGTGCTCGGCGAAGATGCCTGCGCGCCGGGCGCGATCGGCCCCCCGCCCGCGGTCGGATCGGAGCGGGAAAAAGAGGAAGGCGGCGTCCGCGCCGCCGCCGCGCTCTTTTCGTTCCAGGTCCGGAGCACGTGGTGCAGGCGCGTCTTGTCCTTCTCCGCGCACGCGGCGAACGCGCGCCCGAACGCGGCCCGGACCCGCACGCTCAGGAGGGGCTGGAACACGTCCCCGACGTTCTTCACGACCGAGTCCAGCGCGTAGAAGAGCGGCACGCGCCGCTCCGCGGCCGTCGCGCCGTTCTCTCCGTCGTCGAGCACGTCCATGATCGCGGCACACATGCGCTCCGCCAGGGCCTGGCCGCCGGTCCGGAGCCCCAAGCGACCGCACTCCGTGATCTGGTGGATCAAATCGCGGTCCGGGAAGCCGCCGAGGCGGACGATCAGCTTCTCTAGGCGCGCGACCTGCTGGTCTGGGTCCATGCCTTCAATCTCTACTCCAATCTCTAGCCTCGCTTTTGCGCGCCGCGCGACGGGTTTTTTACCTCGACCTGCGCAGGTTATTTCGCGAGACATGTATACATGTTTCGTGCCTGACATATTATTATATATAATTGCGATTATTCGAGTATAATTCCATATATTTCGCAGGTATAATAGTAAAAAAAAATTGTACTCCTAAATTACCCGAGCCGCCGCCGCGGGCGCGGCGCGGACGCAAAGCCCTTCGACGAGTCCCACTGCTTCTCACGCGCGAACCGGCTACTGCGGGAGGAGCTCGGCTACAACGAGGGCATCGGTTGGAGCCTCGAGTGATAGGTCTCGGCTTCGTCGCGCGCGCGATCGGCCCGGGGCCGAGCCTCGGAGGGGGCCGCGACGTGCTTAACGTCGATTATCACTCGTAGTATCTCGAAACGCTACTACTAGTCGACGCAGCCCAATCAAAGCCCGGCATGAAACCCATCAGTAAAACTTATACGTACATACCAGTGAAAGAACGGCCGCCAGTTTACCTATGGTACCTAGCCTGAGGTACGGTAACACAGGCATATGTGCCGGGGCACTCAGCTAATTACTATCACGTCGCCCAGAACTGCGCTCGCGCGGCTCCCGCTAGATCCTTGGCCTCGCGCTTGGCCGCCCGAAGCGGGTACCAAATCTGAGGCATGGACAGCGACGAGGAAGCCGCGCAGGCCGCCGACTTCGTCCGCAACAACAAGGAGCGGCGGCGGAGCCGGCTCGACGACGTGAGCTTCGACGACGACGGCAAGACCCGTGACTCGGCGGGGGCGCGGGCCAGCGACCGGCGGCGCGCCGTCGCGGCGCGGCCGCCCGCGGGAGGACGCGGCGCCGACCGCTGGGCCGGGCAGGCCGACAGCGACGAAGAGAGCCGCGACGGCGCCGCGCAGCCGCCGGCCAAACGGGCGCGCGTCGGCGCGCCGGCCCGGAGGTCCCCCCACTTCAGCTCCGGCGGCCGAGACGCGGCGGACGCGATCGATGTCGACGACGAGCCCCGCGGAACCCCGGAGGTCGTCGAGGTCGACGACGGCCGCGCCCGCGCACCCGCGCCGCGAGCCGGCCGCTTCCGCGCGCCGGAGCGCCGATCGACGCGGCGCCTCGAGGAGCCTCCGGCGCCGCCGCGCCGGAACCCGCGCCGCGGCGAGGAGCGGGTCATGCTCCGATGCCGCCGCGTCTACTTCGGCACGGCCCTGCGGCGCGACGTCACGGTCGTCTTCGCGCCGTCCTGCGTCACGATGGAGTGGCGGAGCGACACGTCCGGGCTCTACATCGAGACCAGGCTGGCGCCGTCCCACATGACCTCGTTCGACTTGTACCACGGCCCGGCGCGCGGCGCGGGCGGCGACGGCGAGGCCAACCCCATCAACCTCGCGGACGACGACGAAATGGCGCCGGATGCGATCCGCGAATTTTTCGCCATCGGCCTGCGCCAGAAGCCGCCGCACCTCCGCTCCGTGGAGGGCTTCGAGCCCACCGACGACGCGGGGCCGCGCAAGTACGTCGTCGTCGTCCTCGACGGCGAGGCCCTCGCGACCTTTAAGCGCGAGGCGGTGCCGGCCGTCGTCTGGGGCGGTCACGTCGGCTGGCCCGCCGCGCCCGTCCTCGGCACGGCGGCGGCGGCGCGGCCGTTCCTCGAGGGCGTTCCCATCGCCGACGCGCTCGCCGCCGCCGACGCCGCGGAGGACGCCGCGGCGTTGCGGCGGACGCCTTCCCGCGCGTCGCGCCGCGGCCGCGGCCGCGCCGCCCGGTCGGTCGTCGACGTCGAGGCCGAAGACCCGGACGCGGCGCTGCCCGCATTCGTGTACCCGCGGCCCGACGCGCCCGACGCCATCACGCTCGTCCGGGGCGACCGCGGGCGCCTCGACGACGGCGAGTTCCTCAACGACAATCTCATCAACCTCTACCTCCGGCACCGCACGAGCTCGGCGGAGGCGCCGCCCCTCGACGCTCACGTCTTCTCGACGTTCTTCTTCACCAAGCTGTCCGAGGCGCCGCGGCACGCCTCGGCCGAGGCCTACGAAAAGGTCAAGAGCTGGTGCCGCGGCGTCGACCTCTTCGCGAAGGACGCCCTCTTCGTCCCCGTCAACGAGCACCTCCACTGGTCGCTGGCGGTCGTGCTCCGGCCGGGCGCCGCCGCACCCCCGTCCGCCGTCGTCGACCTCGCGGCCTCGTCGGACGACGAGGCCGCCGCCGCCGCGGAACCCCCGACACCGGCCGGTCCGTGCGTCCTCGTCATGGACTCGCTCCGCTCGCACGACGCGGCCCGCATCGCCGCGTACGTCCGGTCCTTCCTCCGCGCCGCCTGGGCGGACCGCCCGGGAGCGCCGGGCTGCGACGGGCGCTTCGAGGAGGCGTCCATGCCCGTCGTCCTGCCGGACCTGCCCCGACAGCGCAACTCCTTCGACTGCGGCGTCTACGTCCTGAAGTTCTTCGACCTCCTCTACGGCCGGCCGCCCCCGGTACGCGCGGGCGGTCGCGACACGACGTTCAGCGGCCAATTCGCCAAGAACCTCTTCACCCGCGCGGACGTGCTCGCCGAGCGGAAGCGACTCGCCGCGTTCTTCGACACGCGCGCCGCCGCCGCCGCCGCTACCCTCCGCGCCCCGCCGCCGGCCGGGAACCGCGACGTCGCCGCCGACCTCGCGGCCGCGATGCCCGAGGCCCGGGCGCGCCAGCGGCGGGACGTCGCGAGGAGCGCGCCCTCTCCGGCGCCCGCCGCCGCCGTCGACCTCACCGCCGGGGCCGCTTTCGTCGTCCCGCCCGTGCGCCAGAGCTACAGGCGCCGCGCCCCTGACGACGACGCCGTTCCAACGCATAGATGATTCACACGTGTGTACTTAGTTCGTACTAGCGCCTGCCTAGGATCGAAACGGCACTGAACGTCGCACTGTCTTGGCCTTAGGAGGATCTTGTTTTTTCATGAGAGAAGGTCTCAGCCACCGCTTGAACTTCCTCTTGATGCCAGTGGGGGACGTTTTACCACGCGAGACTGAGAATACTCTATACAGGTACCTTAGTACTATTTCGAAGCTCCGGATGGGCATCCTGACCGAGCAGGGAGGAGGCTCTTAGGAGCTTGTTCCTTTTTTCGGTCTTCCTTAATTTATGTATTTATTTATTTGAGAGGAGGTCTTTTAGGAGCTCAGGCTTGTTTTCCTAATTGATTCCTATGGTAGCTTTTTCTTCGCGATTCACGTAAACATTCTGGAGCTTGCCCTCAGAGAGAATAAAATATTGCACAGTGCTGTACTGGAGGAGTAAGACTGAGAGAGATCACTGCATAGGGGACCGTGAAGGTGTTCTTACCTTTTTTGACGATGTCGAGCTAGAGTATCCTCGCCTCGCGGTGGACTGGGACTCAATTCGAAAGACTATATTAAGTGAAGACTTCAAGTTACCTTTTAAATTGGCGACAATCGGGCGGTGCCAGTGGGGGACCTTTGAGCAAATACCGCTAAAATTAGTTGGTAAAAATCCGCCCACCGTTCCGAGGCGCACCGCAGCGCAAGGAGCTCACATGAGGGAGAACTCCTCGAGCTTGGTCTGCTGGTCCGTGAGGGCGTCCACGTCGTGAATACGCCGTTCCACGTCGGCGGACTCGTCGAAGACGGCCTTGAAGTTCGCGTTGGCCTTGTCTCCGAATCGCGCGGGCCCCGCGCTCTGCACGACCGCGCCCGACGCGTCGGTCTCGAACGTCGCGATCTTGGCGTCGACGCCGAGGTCGCGGAGGGCCGCGTAGGCGACGTCGACGTTCGCCTGGGCGCAGGTGGCCGCGGCGCGGAGCGCGGTCTCGGCGCCCGCGTCGAGGATGGGCTGTTTGAACTCGGGCGAGCGCGCGACGAAGTTCCGGAGCGCGAGCGCGCCCTGGCGCTGGAGGGCCGCGTGGGCCGGGTGGGCGCCCATGGCGTGAATCACGAGGGAGGCGCCGTTGCGCCCCTCGACGATCAGCGTGCCGTTCTTGGGGCGCCGGAGGGCCATCATCGCCAGCGTCGCGACGACGTGCTCGCAGATGACGGCGTCGTCCCTCAGGAATCGTTCGAGGCACCCCAGAATCTCCTCGAGCGTGCCGTCCTTGCACATGGCGTCCTTGGCGTCGTCGTTGTTCGCCATGTTTCGGAGCAGGCCGACCAGGCGGCGGCACCGGTCGCGGCGCGTGCGGTTCCGCCGGAGCGCGTCGAGGCACGCCCGCGCGCCGCCGGCCTCGCGGATGCGTTTGACGGCGTCGTCGGACTTGGCGACCTGGCGCAGCGCGTCCAGCGCCGCCGTCGCCGCGTCCTCGCCGCCCTCGGCGTCCGCGAACGCCTCGAGCGCGGCGAGGAGCGCGTGGACGGCGCCGGCGTCGAGCGCGAGGCGGCTCGCGTCGTAGGTGCACGACGTGGCGGACCGCACGTCGTCCGCGGCGCAGAGCGCCGCGAGCGCCTGCGCCGCGGCGCCCGCGCCCGCCTCGTCGCGCGCCGCGGCGGCGGTCACGAGCGCCTCCACGGCCAGCCGCGCGAGCTTCAGGCGCATGAACGCGGCCTTGACGGCTTCGCACTGCCGCGCCGCCGCGGCCGCGACGCGGAGCGCCGCCGCGGCCGCGGCCGCGTCGGTTTTTACGCCGGCCTTGAGCGCCGCGACCGTCGCTTCGACGCAGCCGCCGTATTGGAACGCGTCCCGCGCGTCGGCGTCGCCCCGAACCGCGCGGTCCAGCGCCGCGAGCGTCGCCGCGAGCACGCCGGCGTCGCCGACCGCGTCGGTCGCCTCGTCGACGCAGGACCGCGCCAGGCGCGCGAGCGCCGAGAGCCCCTGCGCCGCGACGACCGTCGACCGCGCCGACGCGGCCGCGCGGCCGCGGCCCGCGGCGCAGAGCGTCGCCGCGCGCGCCAGCGCCTCGAGCAAGTCGGGCCGCGCGACGCCGCCCGCCGCCGCCTTTTTGACCAGCGCCACGTCCGCGAGGAGCGCCGCGCGCTCGGCCTTGCGCTCCTCGGAGCCGCTCACGTCGACCCCCGTGAGGTCGACGCCCTGGTGCTCGAACTGCTCGCGCGCCTCGCGCACGGCCTCGGCCGCGTCCATGTCGAAGTCCTCCACGTTCTCGCGCACGACCGCATCGAAGGTCTCCTGCGAGATCCGCCGCGTCGCGAACGTCGTCATGTTTGAACGCACTCTGTGTCACTAGCGGGCTGTGCGCCCTGGCGGGCGCCGGCACGCTGCCGAGGTAGAGCTAGGACACCCTCTTTACTTAGGCATCCCTAAGTAGCCTCTGGGCCGTACCATATTGTTGTGAAATTTCAACGCCGCGGCGTTTATACGAGTTGCGACGGACGCGACGCCCAATTCGTGCCAGACGGCGACCGAGCGCGAGGCCGTTTTCGCTTCCACACCGAGCAGGCGCCGATAAATGATGTTCAGCGCGACCTCGATGTCGTGGTGTTGGCTTTCCGGACACGACGACGAATCAGACCTCGCTATTTATGACGGAAACGGCGTCCGTTAGAGTACATGCCGCGAGGCGTGCCGTTTTTGCTTGCGAAAAGTACCTACTAGGGCGAGGTGCTACTAACGCGACATCAATCAACGCCGGGGGGTTCTGAGTGTCAATGAACGCGATAGTAAAACGCGATACTATCTGAACCCTGACTACTTGAGCCACCTTGTATGGTCTTAAGACCGCAACGAGGCAGCGAGCGCGGGCAGGGACGGACGAGAGCGGCGAACGGCATTCCCCCGGGCTCAGTAAGTCTCGTCGTACTTGGCGTCGTAGTCGTCGGCGCGAGGCGGGCGCGGCGCCCCCTGGACGTAGTCGCCCTCGGGACCCGTCACGGAGATGGCGCGCTGGCGCCCCGACTCGTCGAGCTCGACCTCGTACTCGACCTCTTCGCCCTCGGCGAGCGAGCGGAACCCACGCGCGTAGATCTGAGTCTGGTGAACAAAGACGTCGCCGCCGCCGCCGGCCTCGGGAGTGATGAAGCCGTAGCCCTTGACGGTGTTGAACCATTTCACCGTGCCCTGCATCTTGGCGCCGGCGGAGGCTTCGCTAGACATGGTCACCGCGAGCGAGCGGGCCCGTAGGGCCGGCGCAGCGCGGCGCGGCGCGGCCAGGGCGCGCGGCGCGAGACTGCGTGACGCGCGCAGCCCGAGGAACATCATCACGAGCTCCAATATATACATAAAGTGAGGCCCGATAGAGGGAGCGGCTCGCGCAAGCACACCAAGCCAAACAGAGGGCACGGCGAGGACAAAAAGCTCAAGGCTATATCGGTACCATAACAGTATGTGGTGCCCCATTTTGAGTGGCCGGGGTGGAGGGGGATGATCAACAGAGAAGTCAGTGTGCGCGAAAGGCCGGGCGACAATAAATAGTATAAAAATAAAATATTGTATTAATAATCACAGCGATTATGATCATTGTGCTACGACCGTCACGGTCACGGTGACCGTGACGAGGGGCACGTTCTGAGCAGATATTCCGACAGGCCGACCCGTCCCTTCTGGACCCATTTGCTCATGTTATAGAGGGTCGACATGCCCTTGAGGCCGTCGGCGAACTCGGACGACCGGCGCGATGCTACAAAATCATTGGCAATTTTTTTCGCGGCGGCTGCCTTCTTCAAAGGCTCGGGCCAGTAATTAAGGAAGGAATATCCCAAAGGAAAAAGGACATACACCAAGCCTCTACAGCCTTCTCCCTGCGTGCGCGGCTAGGTAGAGCGGCTAGGATACCCAGCCGGCGCTAGTACTTCTAGTAGTAGAACTTGAACCTGTACAGTCACCTAGCCCGGTAGCTCTAGGCCGCCGCCGCGAGCCGGGCGCTGGCTGCCGCGATCTCATCCTTCGTGTACAGGTGGAAGCCGGCCTCGGTGACGCGCGCGACGTCGACGTTGTCGTCGGTCAGCTTGTCCTCCATGACCTGCTTGAGCGTGGCGAGCGCGAGGCCCTCGGCCTCCGCGAGCGTCAGGGCCTCGCTGTAGGCCTCCTGCAAGTTCGACTGCGCGCCCTCGCCGCCAGAGCCCATGGCCTTGGCCTTGTACTCGGCGAACGTGCCCGACGGATCCGCGTAGTAGAGCTGCGGCCCGTCGACGGCGTCGTAGCCCGCCACGAGCAGCGCCACGCCGAACGGTCGCGACATTTTGGTCCCCTCGCCCTCGCCGTCCTCGCCGAACGAGAGCGCGAGGTCGCAGACCGCCTGCGTCAGCGCGCGCGTCTGCATCGGCTCGTCGTACGTGAAGCGGTGGTTCTGCGCCTCGACGCGCGCGTGGTCCACGAGCGTCCGCGCGTCGGCGATCAGACCGCTCATGGCGGCGCCGACGTGAGAGTCGACCTCCATGATCTTCTCGACCGAGTCCGCGTTCAGCAGCGGCGACGTGAGCCGCTTCTCGACGGCGAGGACCACGCCCTCCGCGGTCCTAATTCCGACCGCCGTCGAGCCGAGCTTGACGGCCTGGATCGCGTACTCCACCTGGAAGAGGCGGCCCTCGGGGCTGAAGGTGTTCACGCCCCGGTCGTACTCGCTCTTTGCCATGAACATGGTGGAGGAGTTGAAGTTCGTGTGTGCGCGGCCGACGAAGTGCGCAGCTCAACCAATTTCGCCCTGCTTGGCGCCACTCACGACAGCTCGAGTCTGCTCGACCGCGAGAAATCTAGTATGTATATGCTGGCCTAATCGAGGGGACATGGGGCAAATGGGTGGGAAGACGGGGGAATGGGGGGAGGTCCCGCTGGGGCAACTGTTCCTTATGATGTCACCGGGCTGCATGCAGCGCGGGGTGCAAATTGGACGGCGCCGCGCGGAGATATCGCTCAAAAACTCAAAAATAAAACCCGCACCGCCGCGGAGAGAAAAAAAAAACGTGCACGGGCCCCTAGCGCACTGGGAGGCGGTCGCACGCTCGCGCCCCCAGCAAGAAAAGTGAAGTCCGTACCCCTGGCCAGGTCCATGCCAATTTTGGGGGCTGCCCGCGGCGCTCACGGTGAGCAGCACGACCTCGAAATCGCCCTGGTCAAACACGTTCTACTACCTCTGAAGGTCTGCGCGGCTGCCCACGCGACGCGGGCTGCACATCTGACAGCATCTTCCCGACGCGTGGCCGTCCGGCGGCTCCACGCGTGCCCAGCGCAGTATCACGCGGGACGCGTCGTGTGACCTCAGGCCGTTTACGGGATGGTCGGTGGGGGTACGGATCGGCACTTCCTTTTATGGACGGTACTTCTTTTCTTCGTCTACCGTCGCGCGGCGACCGCAGTCCACGTCGACAGCCTCTGAAGTGCCGTCCGCCGCCTGCCTGTTGTGTGTTCCCTTGCTGATACGTTCCTAATACATCTATTCGAACATACTAGACCCCCAGGGCCCCGTCCCGCGTAACCCGTCCGTAAAAATAATGTAAATAAATAAGGGCCATAAATAATTAATAAAGGCGTTGATTTTTGTTAGGGGTTCGTAGATGCCAATCGAGCAACGCGAGTTGGGCATCTACTAGCCCCCACCCTCCACTGCAGGGCCTCCACGGCACCACGGCACCGGGGCGCGCCGGCGCGTACTACTAGTATTTGTTTTTAGGAAAATGCGGCGCATTTTTTTTACTCCGCCGCCGCCGCCGCGGCGGCGGCCTTGCGGACGTACCTCACCATGGGCTTGCCCTTGGGCCCGACGACCATGGCGGTGTAGTCGGGCTCGGGGAACTCCGAGACGATCTCCATGTCGTAGTTGCGGTTCAGCCACGAGAGGATGGTCTTGACCTGGCAGTAGCCGAACTGCTGCCCCATGCACTGGTGGATGCCGCCGCCGAAGCCGATGTGCGCGAAGGGCATCGCGTGCTCCTCGCGGCCGGGCGCGTAGCGGTCGGGGTCGAACGCGTCCGGGGCCGTCCAGCACGTCGCCAGGCGGCCCTGGATCGCGGGCGCCGCGAAGACGACGTCGCCCTTGGGGATGACGTACCGCGCGCCCGCGTCCGTCTCGATGGGCACGGCCCGCATGGCCTTTCGCATGAGCATGATGAGCGGCGGGTGCATGCGGAGGGCCTCCTTCATGCAGTTGTGGAGCAGCGCCATCTTGTTGAGGTCGTCGAAGACGAGCGGCGCGGCGGCGCCGCCGACGACGTCGGCCTGCTCGGCGCGCACGCGCGCGGCCAGCTTGTCGTCGGCGAGGATGTAGAGCTGCGTCCACGTCGACGTCACGCTCGACGTGTGCTGGCCGGCGAAGAGCAGGGCGATGAGCAGCCCCGTGATCTCGTCGTCGGTCGCCTTGGTGCCGTCCTTGTAGACCATGTCGACGAAGACCTGCAGGATGTCGGTGCGCGCCGCGGCCTGCTCCGGCGTCTGCCGCCGGCGCGCCTTGATCACGTCGCCGAAGAGCTCCACCATCTTCAGCCGCGCGGCGTCGCGCTTCCGGTGGCCCTCGACGGGCGCCGTCGGCCAGAAGAACGAGAGCGGCGTGATGCCCTTGTCGAGGTCGTGGTAGATCTCGCTGACCTGGGCGAAGAGATTCTCGCGCACGTCGTCGCCGTGGAGGCACCGCGAGGCCGTGAGGATCGTCAGCTCCGACAGCGTCACGAGGAGATCGGCCGTGCCGCTCTCGCCCCACTTCTCGGCGAAGTAGGCCTCCGTCTCCCGCAGAATCTTGGGCACGTACGACTTCAGCCGGTCCGCGCGCAGGCCGCGGCTCATGTTCACGTTCTGCGCCTTGCGCTTCGGCGGCGTCGCGTCGTAGACCACGCCTTTTCCGAAGACCTGCGTCATGAAGCCGTAGACCTCGGGCTGGCTGAACACGTCGTCGCGGTTCCGGAAGAACGGCGCGACGGTCTTGGGCCCCACGACGAACGTCAGGCATTTGGGACCCAGCGGCATCGAGAACGCGCCTGCGCCGGGGCGACGCACCGTCGCGGCGGCGCGCGCGACGCGATCACTCGCGCGGGCGCGCGCCGCCGTAGCGGTGGTAGTTCCGCTCGATGAAGTCGAGCGGCCCGCGCTTGCCCAGCGCAAAGCCGAGGAGGTTGCCCACGATCGGCTTGCCCTCGCGCACGACGGGGGGCGAGTCCCGCGGTCGCAGCCGGCCGGACGTCGCCAGCCAGCACGCGACGCCCACCACGAAAAGCGCGGCCGCGACAACGGCGAGCGCCATGGCGTCAAAACTTGTCGTACCTATAGCAGACATTACGTGGAGCCGGGAGGCTAGTTAGAGTACCGTACCGTAGGTATGTGCAGCCTCGTAGAGTGTTTTGATAGACACTCTATGTATAGACTCAAATTTGGAGAGTGGGAGATACATATCTAGGGTAGGATGGGCTAGAGGGTTTCTCTCTCCTAGGGCGCTCTTGCCGCTTTTAGGCATTCACCGTGACTTCAAAACACCGTCGGAGTGTACAATCACTACGGTGTAACAACAATTTGCTATAAAACACTCTCGTAGTTAGGTTGGCCCAGCCTTTGGCTGGTGAGCTAGGACCCTGCTACTTTACATAACGCTGCGACATACCATTCACTAGGCCTACTCTAATGTAGGGTTTTTGGGTATGTAGGCTTGCATTATTGGCAGCCACGACGGCTTCTTCCATTATTTTCCGCATCCACGTTGTATCTTTAGTTGTTGGGTTTGCACCTCTTGATTCTTCAAATGCTCGATTTAATTCACGCACTTCATCACCAAATTTTCTGGTGAGCCTTTCCTCCAACGCTTCACGGTCAGCTTCCAGCCGTTTGATTTGTTCTTCGTGTTTCTGTTGGAGCTGAGCTTGTGATTGTTCGATCGCGTTTTGAACGAGCCGGTTAAATTCTTCTTGATCCCGGCCATCGCTGGATATTCACTTTCTCCGCTCTTTTGGGGTGTTTTCTCTTTAGATTTCTTTTTGGGTGTTTTTCCTTGTTTAGGCATTCACTGTAAAACACTCTACGTCAATAGGCAGAACCCTGTGGGCCCATAACCTAGCAAGAGTAGTATGTCGCAGCGTTCAAGTTATGTAAGTAGCAGGGTCTTAGCTAACCAGCCTAGGGCTGATAGGCCTGACTGCGAGAGTGTTTTATAGTGAACTGTTGTTACACCGTAGTGCTTTTGACACTCGATGTATAGACTCAAATATTAGAGAGTGGGAGATACATATCTAGGGTAGGAAGGGCTAGTAGGTTTCTCTCTCTAGTACAAGTACCTACGGTACGCCCTACGCCTTACCGTAGGTACCACAGTACAAGCTATAGGCCTTTGCATCCGCAGTCCCGCGACCGCGAGAATCTGCCGCAGTAGGCCTCGCGGCGCGCGCGACCTCTGGAAGCGAGCCCCCGACTGCGGCTGCGGGCGATTTGCTTTGGCTCAGCTGCCCTGGCCCGCAAATGTCGGGCTCACCAGGCGCGAGCGACGAGGCGAAGCGGGTCGTCTACGCCTGCCTCGCGGCGCTCGACCTTCTCGAAGCGGGCGGCGAGCCGCTGCGGGAGAAGTACCCGGCGACGGGCGGCCTCGCGGCGGCGTTCTACGGGGCCCTGCGCGCCGTCCACGGCCCGCGCGCGGGCCGGCCGCGGCTGGCGTACCTCCTCGCGTGCGCCGAGGCGGCGCGGCGCGCGCTCGAGGACCTGCGCGAGAAGCGGAGCAATTTTTTCGGCGCCGAGTTCCGGGATCGCTCGCCGCTGTCGACCCTGAAGAACGTCGAGCGCAAGGTCCGCCAGCTCACCGCGTCGTCGTCCGAGGCGTCGTCGGCCGACGCGCGCGCGGCGGCGAGCTACGCCGGCGGCGCGCTCGGCGACGACGACGCGGAGGCGACCATCGCCGACGTGCCGACGAGGCTGCTCTGGATCGAGCGCTTCGGCCGGTACTCGACGGAGGTGCCCTGGCGCCAGTTCGCGCGCGCCGTCGTCGACGAGTTCGGCGAGCAACCGCGCGGCACCGTCGACGCGCTGCGGCCCGCGCTCGGCGTGACCGCGCGCAACGAGTTCGTGTCGATGGCGCGCCTCGGGCGCTTCGCGTCGCGCGGCGGGTTCTACGCCGCGTTCGTCGCGCTCTCGGACCCGGCGCGCGTCGTCTACGCCATGGGCACGGTCGACGACGACGCGAACGGCGGCGACGCGTCGCCGCAGCTCGTCGAGGGCCTGCTGGGCCTCCCCGTGGCGAGCGTCTGCTGCGGCGGCCAGCACGCGGCGGTCCTCACGCGCGACGGCGACGTCTACACGTGGGGCCGCGGCGGCTTTGGGCGGCTGGGCCACGGGGACGTGCGGTCGCTCAAGGCGCCGCGGCTCGTCCGGGGCGGCCTCGCCGGCGTCGTCTGCGCGCAGGTCGCGTGCGGCTTTGCGTACACGGCCGCCGTCTCGCGCGACGGCGCGCTCTACACGTGGGGGGCGGGGGAGAACGGGCGCCTGGGCCTGGGCGACGTCGACGACCGCCACGAGCCGTCCCTGGTCGAGGCGCTCTGGCCGCGGCGCCCGCTCAGGCGCGTGAACGCGGGCTCCGTCCACACCTGCGCGCTGGGCGTCGACGGCGTGGCGTACAGCTTCGGCAAGCACGAGTACACGGGCCACGGCGCGGCCGCGGACGTGCTCGCGCCGCGGCCGCTCGCGGGCGCGTTCGGCGGGCGCGCGGTCCGGGAGATCTCGGTCGGGCCCGGCGGCTACCACACCGTCGCGCTCGTCTCGCCGTCCGCGGCTGTGTGGCAATCAACCAGCGCGTCCGATTCGCCTGGGACTTTTTTGCGAGATGCCCACGACCTTGGTTTCTACCCAGGTCCGACGTGTACACGTGGGGCCACAACCGCGTCGGCCAGCTCGGCTACGCGAACGAGGACGTCGTCCCGCGGAACGGCGAGGGCGCGCACTTCGTGCCGCGGCCGCGGCGCGTCGAGTCGGTCGCGGGGCTCCGCGTCCGGCGCGTCGTCGCCGGCTGGGGCCACACGGCACTGCTGACGGCCGACGGCGCCTGCTACGTCTGCGGCCGGAACTTCCAGGGCCAGCTCGGCCTCGGCGACCCCGAGGCGTTTCCGCACAACGAGCGCGGCCACCCGTACCAGCCCGACTTCCGGCTCGTCGAGACGCTCGCGCGGAAGCGCGTGGCCCAGGTCGCGTGCGGCGGCGAGCACAGCGTGGCGCTGACGGCGGACGGCGAGGTCTACTCGTGCGGCGCCGGCAACAAGGGCCAGCTCGGCCACGGCTCGGGCGAGAACGAGCAGTTCCCGCGCCTCGTCGCGCGCCTCAAGGCGACGCGCCGCGACGTGCTCGAGGTCGCGTGCGGCAACAACGGCACGCTGGTCCTCTGCGGGTACTTCGAACCGCCGACGCTCTTCGATCGCTGCGCCGAGGTCCTCGTCGCCGCCGGCGACGCCGACGCGCTCGACGCCGCGCTCCCGCCGTCGATCGCCGCGCGCGTGCGCGCCGCGCGGACCGCGTCCCGGCCGGAATCGCCGGAAGGCCCGTCCGCCCAGCCCTGACGCCGCTTCTATCTGTCTGCCGTCCTTTTTATAATGTTTCTGCTCCTGGATGCATGCCCCTCCACTGGCATATCAGATAGCCGCCAAATCGCGGTGTCCCTTCACGTATTTCGCCTCCCGCTAGAGCACGCGACCAACGAAATGACTTGAGGCAAAAATTGAAAAAAGGAAGGGAAGCGCCGCAGGACAAGGTGGCCCGAAGAAGAGAAAAGCCTGATGAAACCCGTCCGAGTCCATAATGGCTCCCTGCATACGGCGCGTTAAACCTCCGCTGACGCTTCCCTGGGGGCGGACAAGGCCGCAATACTCTTAGCCGGCGTTTCGTGCAGGGGTGGGGGCTAAAAACCCGTCGTCGCGCTGCTATACTCCCATGGGAGCACGAGTACGCCCGGATCAAGATCGACGGCCTCGTCGGCGGCAACCCGGACTTCACCAACGCACCCGCGCACGCCGACGACGACGCACGCTTCCACGACCGGCAGCAAGCTTGCGTACACGCTGGCGGGGGATAGCTCCCCCGTCACCCCTCTAGGCGCGCGCCCCCGCAACCCGAATTGACTATAGCTAGCCCTATGGGAGCTAAGTTACTAGCTAACGCAGCAGACAACACACGCTATCGCTTCACAGCCCTTTCTCCGCAGTTGGATCAGTTACAGCACGCCAAGCACGAATAATTATTGATGTTGAACGACGTGATCGCCGGCGTGACGCTGGCGCTGACGTCGATCCCGCAGGCGGTGGCCTACGCCGAGGTCAGCGGCGTCGCCGGCTGGCGCGGCCTGGCGACGATGGGCTTTCCATGCGTGGCGTTCGCCGCCGCGACGGGGTCGCCCTGGGCGTCGATCGGCGTGACGTCTCGACAGCCGGCGTCTGGGCCGCCTCCCCCGCGTCGCCGCGTTTCGCCACCAGGCCGGCGCAGGTCCATCACGGCGATGCTCGCGCGCGACGCGCTCGCGGCGGCGCACGCGGCGCTCCCGGAGGACGACTACGTGCTCGTGATGGCGGCGTTCGCCACGATCGTCGGCCTCGCGTCGACGGCGCTCGCGCTCTGCGGGGCGGGCGGCGTCGCGGTCCGCCGGATACCGGGGCCGGTCAAGGCCGGCTTTAAGCTGGGCTTCGGCTGCGCCGTCGTCTCGTCGCAGTGCGCGACGGCGCTCTTCCGGGGCGGCAAGGCGCGCCTGCGCGAGGCGGCGGGCGACGACGCCGCGTGGGCCGGGCCGTCCCGCGCGGCGGCGGCGGCGGCGGCGGCGGGCCTCGGCGGCGCCCCGCAGGTCGTCCGTCTCGCGTGGGCGGCGGGGCACCCGGGCGCCTGGGACTGGGACGTCGCCGCGCTCTCGGCGGTCGTCGTCGTGGGCACGCTCCGTGGCAAGGCGCTGCTTCCGCGGCGCGCGCCGCCGGGCCTCGAAGTCCTCGTCCTCGTGGGCCTCGCGACGGGACTGAGCGCGGCCGGATTATACGCGGGCGGCGTCGTCGGCGCGCCGCCGGCGGGCGCGGGCGGCGCCCGGTCCCTGGCCGTCGCGCCCTGGGACCTTCCGTTCCGCCGGCTCGTCGACCTCTGCTACGGCGGGTCCGTCGCCGCGCCGCGCGATCGCGCGATCGCGACCAAGGGAGGGCGACCGCGCAGGTCGTGGGCCGCGCTCGCCAAGTCGTCGGTCGTCTTCGCCGCCGTCGACTTCCTCCAGAGCGTGTCGGTGTGCAGTGCGTTCGAGGCGGAAAACGGCCACGCGTGGTCCTGTGCGGAAATCGGTCACGCGTGGTCCAGCACAGCCACGTCGTCGCCGCACACCCGGCACACTGATCGAATCAATCCCACGCAGGCGTGGTCGCCTGACCGCGAGCTCGCGGCGCAGGGCGTCGCGTCGGTCGCGTCCGGCGCGTTCCGGGGCGGGCCCTGCGGCGCGTCGTTGAGCCGATCGATGCTCGCGCGCCTGACGGGCGCAACGTCGCGCGCGGCGGGGTTCGTACACGGCGTCGCGGCGATTTCGTTGCTGCCGTACGCCGGCGCGCTCGCCGCCACGCCCAAGGCGGCGCTCGCCGCCGTGGTCCTTGCCGCCGTCGGGCCTGGCGTCGCGCGACCCAAGGGCGTCCTGGCGCTCCGCGGATCTGAAGCTGGGGCGCGACACGGCGTAGACAGCGCAAGGGGGGGAAAGCCGCCGACGGCCCTCGAACGCAGGTCGCCTGGCTCACGGCGCTCGCGTCCGTCGTCGCCGACCCGACGACCGGATTCCTCGCCGGCCTCGCCGCCGCCGCCGCTGTCGCCGCGCTCGGGGGAAAGAACTCGAAGAAGGCCTCGTGACGTCTATTTTCTTTTCTGGCGCGCGCCATATCAGGGACGCCGCCGGCCGCAACTTTCAAAATCGAGCTCTCACGCCCGGCCCGCTCGAAGTAAAATAACTTGAATTAAAACATCCACCGCAACGAATTATTTCTGTCCCGCGAGTCTAAGATATCCTACCTTAATTAACAGGCAGACCCCGCGTCGGCTCTAGGCGGCCTAGCTCTAAGCAGAGCAATTAAATAGTATCCCGGGCCGAGTCTAGCCAGTGTTACCTCTGGGAATCTACTCTGGTAAGCCCACCAGTCGAGCGGATGGGCGCACGTAGCCCGCCGAGGCAAGTACCGAGGCATGACGCACCGCACACGCCATCGATGCAGCAGCCTAGTGCTCTCCGAGAGCCCTGGAAGCAAAATAGGCCAAACAGTTGCTATTCCTCCGCGGGCTGCTGAGAGAAATCGGCCAAGAATGCTTGAAGCGGCGGCGTATGCGACGTAGGCGCGTGCACGTGTATAGTACCGACCCTAGCCTCCGGAGACTTCCGGGTGATTCAGCCGCTGGGTCATTTGCAACCTAGACTCGGAGCCTTGGGCACCGGGCCAATGCCGGCGGCGGGTCTCGAGACTCGACGGCGTTCCAAAGAACCGGCCACTGAAACCAGCTGCCAGTGGTCCTGGAGACTTTCCTGGAGGCACCTGGCCCCTTAGGCCTACTCCCCCCGGGGGGCGTCGCGCATACCGCTCGGGGGTGAGGAAGGGGGCACGCTAGTAGCCGAAGAACAGCCTCTCGCAGCCCTTGCAGCAGCGCGCTACCGCTGCGCGCACGCCGTTGCAAGAGCACCCGGCCAAGGATAGGCCCAGGTACGCGAGGCCGAGGATCACGCAGATGCAGAGGAGTTCGAGGAACTCCATCATGCCGCCGTCGACGTCGTCCTCCCCGACGCCCGTGCCCATGAGGTCGAGCGTGCCGAAGAGGACGTGGTTGGTGATGTAGTGGACGACGATCGACGCGACCGTGAAGAGCTCCTCGAAGGCCATCGCCTGGAAGTCGCCCGGGAGCATCATGAACAAGCCCATGAACGTCATGAGGAAAAACATGTGCAGCGGCGGCGTCCACGTCGTGTCGCGGTGCACGCTGACGATCTGATCCACGATCTCGTCGTCGGTCGCGTCGTCGAGCGCCGTCTGGCCGAGCGCCGTCGCGCCGACGGGCGTGTCGGTGAGTTCTGGGTGGCGCTGGCAGAGGTAGTAGACCGGCGTCGTGGGCAGCTTCGTCCGGTACGGGAAGCTCGACTTGTCCTTGGAGTGCTGAGTGAGGTGGTGCCGCACGAGCTTGGGGATGAAGAGGAGGAAGAAGGCGATCTCGATCGGGAGGACGACCCAGTAGAAGAGCATCATCCCGACGAAGCACTGGTAGATCCAGACCAGCGTCTTCGCGTTTCCCATTTCCGTCGCCACGTAGAGGAGCCCCAGCGGCGGCACGCACACGAAGAAGACGAGGACGGAGATGAGCGCGAACCACGCGACGAGGTACCACGCGACGGAGACCTCCTCCTCCGCTGCTTCCTCCTCTTCTTCCTCGTCGGCGACGCCGTGGGCGTCGAGGGACACGTGGTAGAGAACCTGCTCCAGCTCGCCCATGTGCGAGAGGCGCTCGTATTCGGTCGCCTTGGCGACGCGTCGCTCGAGCTCCGTCCGCGCGTCGTCGTCCGTGATCGCGTCGATGGCGTCGCTCCACTCCTCGGCCTTCTTGATCTGCCTTCGCGTGATGTTCTCGACGTTGCGCTGGAAGACGACGTGGTCCGGCGACCAGCCCCAGTCCCTGAGGAGCCGCACCTCGAGCATCTGCACGAGGTGCCGCGCGCGCCGCGCCTTCCTGTCCTTGCGGTCCGCGATGCCTGCGTCGTGGTCCGCTCGGTCGGTCGTTGGGGCCACGTTTCGGACGGAGGGCGGGGAGTGTGCGCGGGGTGGGGGCCGGGGGTCCCCACAAATCGAAGGCCCCGGGACCGTTGGCTTCGGCCCTGAGCGATGCGCTTCCGGAACGCGAGCAGCTCCGCGCGGCGCAGGAGGACGGCGTCGCAGATGATGGGCGCCATGGTCTTCACCGCCACGAGGCGCTCCTTCCGTTCGGCATGCGCCTCGCGCCCCTCCTCGGACACGTACGCGCGGGCCGCGTGCACCCGGCGCTTGACCGCCTCGCGCGCCGTGACGCCCGCGTAGGCGACTTTGGCGGCGGTCGCGCGCTGCGCGACCAGCGCGCGCTGCACGACGTTGTCCGCCTCCTTCACGGGCGCGCCGGCGAGCGCCTTGGTCGTCGCCGTCGCGAGGTCGCGCCGCCTGGGCCGCTCGCCGCTCGCGGGCGACGCGACTTCGCCGCGGTACTGGTCACCGCTCTCCGCGAGAGCGCGCGAGTGCTCGTCGGAGAGGATGTCGAGCGCCGCGTGGAGCTCGACGTTCTCGTGCGCCATTTCCTTGGCAATATGCGACCAGGGTACGTGCTCCTCGTCGGCGGCGCCCTCGTCGTCGAGGCCGTGCTCCGCGGCGATCTTGGCGATCGCGCTCGCGCCGGCCTCGGCGCCGGTGACGACGGCCACGTCGTCGTCGCCGCCGTCGTCGTCGTCGCCGCCGCCGCCGCCGCGCCACGACGCGAGGCGCCGCACGGAGCGCGCCGCCCAGCCCTCGGCCGGCGGCGGCGGCGGCTCCTCGGCCATCATCTTGGCCGCGACGTTCACGTCGAGGCCGCCCTCGACGACGCGCGCGCCGTCTCCGCCGGCGGCCGCGGCGCTCCGCTCCTCGCCGCCCGTCCCGAGGAGGCCCGAGAACCAGCCGTCCGGCCGCGACGGCCGCGGCTCTGGCGTCGTCTGCGCTCCGAGCCACGTCTGGAGGCGCTCGTTGACGGCCGCCGTCGACGCGTCGGCGCGCGGCGCCTCCTCCTGGAGCGGTCCGCTCGCGAGCGACGACCAGTCCGCGACCTCTCCGGCGTGGTCGTCGGGGCCGTCGATCTCCTCGCCGCCGCCGGGGCCCTCCTCGGCCTCCGCGTCGTCGCCGCGCGCCGCGTCCTCGGCCGCCAGCTTGGCGAGCCGATTCGCGTCGTCGTCGCCGGCCGGCGGCGCGCCGCCGTCGGGCGCGGCGGGCGCGCCGACACCGGCGCCGGGCCGCCGCGCGCCGCGCGCCGCGCCCGAGGGTTCGGCTCGGGCGTCCGCGGCCTCGTCCAAGTCCCGGAGCATTCGGATGGCGGCGGCGTAGTCGTCGGGGAGTGCTCCGACGACGGCGTCGCCGGGATCCGCGAAGCTGCGCCGCGCAAGCTCGAGGTCCGACGCGCGGCGGCGCCGGCGCCGGCCGCCGGCCGCCGCGTCCGGCGCCGGCGGCGCGCCGCCCTCGCCCGCTCCCTGCGACCAGGCCCCTAGCCGCTCCTGGACGGCCGCGTTCGACGCGTCGCCCGCGCCTCCCGCGCCGTCGGCGTCGGCGGCGTCGTCGGCGGCCGACTGGCCGCAGATCCACGCGCAGCCGCGGCAGAAGCCGTCGAGGTAGGGCTCGAGCGCCTCGGGCAGCGGCTGCGTGAGATACGCGTCCATGGCCCACTCGAAGATCATGACGATGGGGATGAAGACGATCATGACGAGGATGAGGCACATGTAGTGTTCGGGCGACGCGCTGTCGTCGGGCGGGTCGTCGGGACAGCCGCCAGCGTAGAAGTCGCAGCACTCCTCGGCGCAGCGATTCCAGAGGCAGAGCTTGTTCCCGACGATCGTCCGGGTCTTGATGCCGTCGTCCTCGCACGCGGTGCGCGCCGCCTTCCAGGCCTTGGGGCAGATCGTCGTCTCGACCTCGGCGAACGTGCCGTCGCCCTGGTCTTGAACGACCGTGCCGAGCTGGCCGATCTTCTCGGGGTAGCAGACGCCGCCGACGATGGCCTCGGGGCAGTAGTCGCAGGCCTCCCACTGCGCCGTATACGAGGCGCACTCCGGGTCCGGCTCGGGGTAGCTGAGCATGACCTCGAGCGCCATGCCCCAGAGGCCGCAGAGGACTTCGAACGCGAACGCCCAGATCCGGACGAAGCGCGGCGTGTCGTCGTGGACGAAGACGATGTTCAGGATGGGGTGTTCGGCACACATGACGTCCCACCAGTGGCCCCACGACTGCTTCGTGAAGATGGCCTCGGTCCGCCGCGCGAGCGCCGCCGCGGCGCCCTGGCCGACGGGCAGGTCCGCGTCGACGTCGAACGCGCTCGTCGCGACGAGCGCCGCGTCCGCCTCGGCCTTCTCGTCGCACCGGTCCTGCGCGCCGCCGACGACGCTCCACCCCGTGTGGAAGACGAGGATGCTGAGGAGGATGATGATCATCATGAGCGCCTTCGAGAGGTCGATGGGCGCGCCCATGATGCTCTTGAACGCGGCCATCGCATCCGTCGCGCCGTCGGCCGTGCTGAAGTCGGCCGCCGCGCCGAGCTCGAGGTCGCAGAGGCACGTCGTCTCGCCGTCGTCGCCGGCGACCTTTTCGCAGTAGTCGGGCATGACGTACCTGCCGCGCGTCGTGTCCCACGTCGCGCAGCCGCTCGTCGTCGAGCCGCAGACCAGCGAGTGCTCGCCGGGCATGCCGTTGCACCAGAAGTGCTGCGTCGAGTTGTCGGGACACGTCACCGTCTTGTTCTCCTCGACGTCGCAGAGGCACGTCACGTTGAGGACGGCGGGCGTCGCGTTGCTCGCGGCCGCCGTCCCGGGGATGACGAGCTCCACGGGCGTCTTGAGCGGCGCCGGCGTCGGCGCGAACGTGGCCGTCGGCGCCGCCGAGATCGACGGCGCCGACGTCGGCGCCGTCGTCGGCGCGACCGTCGGCGCGACCGTCGGCGCGGGCGTCGGCACGGCGCTCGGCGGCGGCGAGAACGTCGGCGAGACCGTCGGCGCGGCCGTCGTCGGCGCGAGCGTTGGAGCCGGAGTGACCTCTTGGAGGCGCCGGCGCGCCGCGCTGAGGCGCCGGCGCGCCGTCGCGTCCGCGGAGCCGGCGCCAGCGTCGCCCAGGCCGAAGCGTATCGTGTCCGACGACGCCGCGGAGCCGTTTTTGTCGCCGCCGTGCGGGTTGGCCGAGAACTGCGACAGTTCCGTGGTGAAGTCGACGTCGGCCGAGAGGTTGAGCGCCGCCGACGTGTTTAGGCCGAGCGACGGGCCGAGCTCCGCGGCCGTCGTCGAGCCGTCAGACATGGAGACGACCTGGTTCGCGCTCGAGTACACGTCGCTCGAGACGCCGACCGCCGCCTCGTTTGCGATGATCGTGTCCAGCTGGGCCTTGGCCAGGTTGTCCGCGACGCCGAGGAGCACGGTCGATGCCGCATCTACCTCCGCCGCCGCCGCCGCGGCGTCGTCGTCGTACGAGTACGAGTACAAGGACGTCTGGTTGCCGGCGAGGCGGCGCCGCCGCCGCGCCCAGCGCGCCGCGGTGAGGCGCCGCCGCGTGCCGTTGCCCGTCGACGCCGCGTCCTCGGGCGTGTCGAAGAGCGCGCTCCCGAGCATGCTCGACACCGCGCCCGCCGCCGCGTCCGCCGTCGACGACTCGCCGCTGCCGAGGCCCACGTCGCCCGCCGACGCCGAGAGGCCGTTGACCATGTCCAGGGCCTCGAAGGCCGAGTTGTCGTCGAGCGCGCGCGGGTCCGCGATGGGGCCCCCGACGGCGACCGTCGTCTGCTCGATCGCGTCGGGATCCG
This sequence comes from Pelagomonas calceolata, assembly GCA_918797485.1. Lineage (NCBI taxonomy): Eukaryota > Pelagophyceae > Pelagomonadales > Pelagomonadaceae > Pelagomonas > Pelagomonas calceolata. Next base: position 4,959,893 of record CAKKNE010000003.1, on the reverse strand, counting down.
CGTTCATGAGCTCCGTCGCGGCCTTGGCGAGCGAGCCGACGATGCCGCCCAGCAGGCTCGGCTCGTCGTCCGCGCCCTGCAGGCGGCGGCGCGACGGGTCGCCAACGGCCGCGACGGCCGCGCTCGACGTCGCCGATACCGCCGAGCACACGGCCGACAGGTCCGCGGCAGCGAACGCGTTGTCGAGAAGCTCGTTCGTCAGGTTCGCGAGCGCCTCTGCCTCCAGGACGTTCTCCATGACCACGACCGACGTCTCGCCCTGGCCCTTGGCGCCGACCTGGTCGACGACCACGACGCGGAGGGTGACGTTACCACGGGCGGCCTCCTCCTCGTCGCTGAGCCGCCGCCGCCGCGCGCGCCGCAAGAGCCGCCCACCGCGACCACCGCCGCGACCGCTCGTCGCCACTGGCACGGAGAGGCGCACGTCCGCGAGCTTCGGGTTGGCCGTCGGGGTCCGGAGGACCGAGTCATCCGTCTCGTAGCCGTACTTGAGCGGCAGCTCGTCGCCGACCCAGTAGCTCGCGACGAGCTCGAACGGCGTCTCGAGCTCCAAGCCCTTGCGCGGCGACGCCGCGACGACGCCCGCCGACGGCAGCGCCGACGCCGACACGGAGACGCTCGCGTAGCCCTCGGTCGTGTCGCCGGTCTCCGACGTCAGCGTCGCGGTGAGGAGGAACTTGTACGTTCCGCCGGGCACCATCGCACCGAGGCTCAGGACGAGGTCGTGATACCGCTGGCCCGAGGCTAGGTCGGCGCCCTGGAGCTCGACCCGGGTCTTGGCGACTTCCCGGAGCGTCTGGCCGGCCTCGAGGTCGCCTTCGGCGAGCGTCCACGTCGTCGTGAGGTCGTCGATGGTCACGCCGTCCGGCGGCGTGACGAGGCCCAGGATCGTCTGCTTCTCCGCCGCGTTCACCTTCCGGGCGAAGTTTGACACGACGACCTTGCTCGGCTCCTCGTTGATGAGCTCGATGTCGACGGAGGTGGTGGAGTTCCTAGCATCGGCCGACGCGGCCGTCACCGTGAAGCGGTAATTGCCCGTGCCGAGCCAAGTGCCCAAGAAAATCAGCCGCTGCTTATCCGACTTCAAGGCCCAGACGCCCGTCGGGAAGGGTTCGGTGTCGGTGGCGCAGCTTCCGTTTACTTGTTTCTCCCCGTCGTCGCGTACCTCGAGTTCCTCGCAGATCCAGGAGAACGACAGGCCCGCGTCGTCGCCCGTGCCGCAGTCGCCCGCGGTGCGCGTCCCGTGCGCATCGTTATGAGCGAGTCTGCGCCGGCCAAAGTTCGCCCGCCAGTCGCCCGCGCCGTCGCCGCAGTCCGGATTGATGTCCTCGTCGAACGACGAGGACGCGTCGAGCTGCAGCTCGTCCTGGACGGACACGACGCGGTCGCCGCCCTCGATCACCGCGACGACGCTGCCGACGCCGACGGCGAGGTAGACGTCCGCCGTGTTGGAGAGGTCGTACTTGGTGTCGGTGGCCTCCGCGCGCGCGACGTACGTCGTACCGGAGTCGAGCGAAAACGGGTCGAGCTGGAAGTAGCGCTTGTTCGCCGCGACGTTCACGAAATCGGCGCTCGCGCCCTCGGCGAGTTGCGTCCAATCCTCCTCCGGGTCGTCGACGCCGTCGAGGCGGTAGAGGTTCCACGCGTAGTCGACCGCGCGCTGCGCCTTGCTGCGCCCGTCGCAGCCCGACGCGAGCCCCGACGCCTCGACGGTCAGCGCGTTGCCGACCTTCGCCACTTGGTTGGCGCCGCCGACGATGAGGACCGACGGGATCGACTTCGTCGAGAGCTTCATTTCCACGGACTCTGTTTTCGTGCTGCCCAGGAAGTTCTCGAGCGCGAGGGACAGGACGAGCGTGTCGAAGCCGCCGTTGGCGAGCGCTTGCAGCTCGGTCGCCTCTGCGGTGAACTCGGACGAGGTATCATTCGCTGCTCTATGTTGCATGCTCTCGAGGGCCTCGGTCGCGTTTTCCCACGTGCCGTTTACCTTCGCCGCGGCTCGCGACTCCGGCGGACCCGTCGCGTTCACGGACCACACGAGTTGCTTCCACTCGCGGCCGCCCGAGCCGATCGACTGCGACGCTTCGACTGCGAGGCCGCCTTCCTCGCAAACGGCGATCGAGTCGGGCACCTGGAAGACCGGTTCGACGTCGGGCAGCGGGTCCGGGGGGTCCGCCGGCACGCTCGACGCGGTGTTGCGCACGCGACATTCGCAGCGGTCGTCGTCGCACGCGAGCATCGTCGTGTTGGCTCGGAGCGTCACGTTCTCGCCCGGTACGAAATCGAGCGCTTTGTTGACCTCGGCGTAGATCTGCGTCGCGCTGACCCAGAAGCACTCTGCCGTGTCGACGTCGGCGAAGTCGAGGAGCTCGGCGCACGGAAAGTACTCGCCCGCGAGCATGCCCGCCTGGTCCGACGCCGCGTCGAGGTCGACGAGGATGCTCGCGCCCGTCGACGAGAACCGGGCCGAGTCCACGTCCGGCGGCGGGCCCGTGCGCTCTCGGACCTTTTCGCACGACTCTATCGTCGGCGCCAGCGTCGGCGCGGGGACCGGCACGGCCGTCGGGTTCCCAGGCGTGACGCTCGGCGCCGGCGTCGGCTTGGGCGTCGGCCTTGGCGTCGTCGGCTGCGCCGTCGACGGCGCTGGCGACGGCGCCGCTGTCGGCGGCCGCGACGATTCGACGCCTCCGGTCTCCGTCGCGATCATAGAGTGCGACGCCTCTTGGTCCGCCGTGATTTTCACCTCGTAGCCCTTCTCTTCGGCCGTGGCTTGGAGCGCAATGTCCAACGGCGACACGCCAGTCTGTTCGTCGACAGTCGTCGCGCTCACGAGCTCGGCCTCGAAAGCAGTCACGTACGAGTCGATGTCGACGGCGCCGTCTTCGCCGGTGTCCACGTCTACCCGGACCACAAACGAGACGCTGACGGACGCGTCCTGGAGGCGTCGCCGCCGCGTCCGCGACCGCCGCGCGCCGTCGGAGACCGTGAGGTTGCCTACGAAGTCGTCCGTGCTCTCGATGAGGGCGCTCACGTCGACGAGGCTCTGTTTGAAGGTCTCTTCGTAGGCGGCGTTCCAGCTGCTTTTCGACGTCCCGTCGAGGACGAGCGCCGACGTCAGCGTGAGGCTCGGCTTCGTCGGCGCGAACGAGATTGTCGGCAGGGTCGTCGGCAGGGACGTCGGCGCGGACGTCGGCACGGACGTCGGCCGGGGCGTCGGCAGGGACGTTGGCAGGGACGTCGGCGGCAGGGACGTCGTCGGCAGGGACGTCGGCAGGGACGTCGGCAGGAACGTCGGCAGGGACGTCGGCAGGGACGTCGGCAGGGACGTCGGCAGGGACGTCGGCGGCGGCGAGCTTACGTCCTGATAGAGAATCTTGATCTCGTCGGGGTTGAGCGTCCGGTCGTAGACGTAGATGTCGTCGACGGCGCCGTCCAATGTGACCTCGCTGCGTATGCTCGCGCCCAGCCGTATGCTGCCGTCGCCCGCGCGCGTGTTGATTGCCATTGTCCCGTTCAGGCGTCTGTTCTTAACCCGCACCCCGTCGAGGTAAAAGTTCAGGTACTTTTCTGTGGGCTGGTGGCCGTAGAGCTGGAGCGTCCATGACACCAGCACGCCGTCGTTGGTGTAGTAGTCGCTGCCGAGGTTGCCGGAGCAGGATAAGTCGCACGTGAGGCCTAGGAAGCTCTGGGCCATGTCCTCATAATGGCACTCGACCCACGCCTGGTACTCCGTTTGGCAGACGGCGGGCCCCTCGCACTCTCCGTTCGAGAGATGTTGCTGGACGTCGTCGCAGGTATTCGGCGAAAAGTCGTCGTCGTCGCCGTCGTCGCCGTCGTCGCCGTCGGCAAAGAAGTCGTCGTCGAGGCTTTGTTGCTTGCTGAGGCAGTCTTGGAAAGCCGCCTCTTCCGCGGGACACGCCGACACGCACTCGTTGGGAAGCGTCGCGATCGAGCTGCCCGTGATGAGGTGGATGTCGTCGTTGTCCGTGTCCTCCATGCACTGACAGTCGTCCTGGCACCAGCACTCCCCGTCAGGAGTCCAATCGATGGCCACGAGGTCGGCATACGTATTCTCGCACATTGTCCAGCAGGCGCTGGCATCCGACGTGCTGCCAATCAATTCGTCGAGGTCGGAGGAACACCAGCCATTGCCGGTTCCCCAGTACGTGTACCCGCCGTCGTTGGTGTAGTAGTCGTCTGCTGCTCCGTAGTACACGCCGTCGTTGGTGTAGTAGTCGTCTGCTGCTCCGTAGTACACGCCGTCGTTGGTGTAGTAGTCGTCTGCTGCTCCGTAGTACACGCCGTCGTTGGTGTGGTAGTCGTCTGTTGCTCCGTAGTACACGCCGTCGTTGGTGTGGTAGTCGTCTGCTGCTCCGTAGTACACGCCGTCGTTGGTGTAGTAGTCGTCTGCTGCTCCGTAGTACACGCCGTCGTTGGTGTGGTAATCGTCTTGTAGTAGCCGTCTGCTGTTGTGGTAGTCGTCTGCTGCTCCGTAGTACACGCCGTCGTTGGTGTAGTAGTCGTCTGCTGCTCCGTAGTCCACGCCGTCGTTGGTGTAGTAGTCGTCTGCTGCTCCGTAGTCCACGCCGTCGTTGGTGTAGTAGTCGTCTGCTGCTCCGTAGTACACGCCGTCGTTGGTGTAGTAGTCGTCTGCTGCTCCGTAGTACACGCCGTCGTTGGTGTAGTAGTCGTCTGCTGCTCCGTAGTCCACGCCGTCGTTGGTGTAGTAGTCGTCTGCTGCTCCGTAGTCCACGCCGTCGTTGGTGTAGTAGTGCCTGCTGCTCCATAGTACACGCCGTTGGTGTAGTAGTCGTCTGCTGCTCCGTAGTACACGCCGTCGTTGGTGTAGTAGTCGTCTGCTGCTCCGTAGTACACGCCGTCGTTGGTGTGGTAGTCGTCTGCTGCTCCGTAGTACACGCCGTCGTTGGTGTAGTAGTCGTCTGCTGCTCCGTAGTACACGCCGTCGTTGGTGTGGTAGTCGTCTGCTGCTCCGTAGTCCACGCCGTCGTTGGTGTAGTAGTCGTCTGCTGCTCCGTAGTCCACGCCGTCGTTGGTGTAGTAGTCGTCTGCTGCTCCGTAGTACACGCCGTCGTTGGTGTGGTAGTCGTCTGCTGTTCCATAGTAATATGGCTGCTGACCAAGGTCGTCGTTGCCCAAGCCTGCGCTCCAGTCGCACGCGACGCCATCGGCGCCGATTTCGACGGCACAGTTTTCGTCCTCGTAGACCAGCATCGTTGCGAGCGGGAGCACGCAGGACATCCAGCCCGAGGAGTCGGGTTGAGGATCCTCTCCGTACTGGCACCAGCATGACCCCTCTCCGTCGACTGCGAGGTTGGCGATCGTCGCGTCCGGGCACTGCGCGAGGACCATGGCGATGCATTCGTCCGGCGAGGCCGCGTCCCCAATATATTGCTCGCTGGCCGTGTTGCTGTTGCTTTGCACCCAGTCGCAGCCGTCCCAAATTCCCGTTGACGAGCAGTTGAAATCGCACGCGAGACCGAGTGCGCTCAGGGCCAAGTCCTCGTAAGTGCACTCGACGTACGCCTGATATTCCGCCTGACATGCGGCGGGCCCGTTGGCGCACTGTCCGTTTGAAAGCCACTGCTGGACGTCGTCGCATGTCTCCGGCGAAAAGTCGTCCAGACGCCGGCCGTGGTCGTGGCCGCTGTGGTCGAAGTCGTCGTCGGTGAAGAAGTCGTCGTCAGCCGTGAAACCGGGCGTAGACGAGAGGCAGTCCGTAAAATCATCCTCTTCGTCGGGACAGGGACGGTACGAGTACGAGTAGGGCGCTTGTGACTGTCCGCAGCACTCCAAGGCCTCCGGGCACGCGCACCAGTCGGGTTGGCCGGTGCAATCGCCGCCGCAGTCGCAGTAGGCCGCAGCCGGGAGCCCGGGGCAGAGGACGCTGTCGTTCGGGACGCCGCCGTAGGAGGAGCTGTACGAGTACGAGCCCTGGTCGCCCGCGGAGCTTGTCTCGTACGAGTACGAGCCCTGGCCGCCCGAGGCCTCGTACGAGTACGAGCCCTGGTCGCCCGAGGCCTCGTACGAGTACGAGCCCTGGTCGCCCGAGGCCTCGTACGAGTACGAGCCCTGGTCGCCCGAGGCCTCGTCGTCGTACGTCTCGTCGTCGTACGTCTCGTCATCGTACGTCTCGTCGAGCCGACGGCTCGCCTCTGTTACCCACGTGTGCGCGAGGAGATGCTCGGCGAAGCTTCCGAATTTGTGCCAGTCCGCGCCACCCCTCGTCGCACGGCCCACGCGTGGCTCTGCGTCGCCTCGGAGCAGCACGACGTCGGCGTACTTTCCCGCGCGCCGCCCGGCGTGGTAGAGTTCGCTGAGCATGTATGGTCCGGTCGTCCGAAGGACGTCGGCATCGCCGGGCGCGCCGACCGCCGCCAGCGTCCTTTTCGCGGCCTCGTCGAGCGCGTCGATCAGCAGCGGGTGGTTGGGTCGCGCGCCGAAGGCGTAGTTGCCAACTTGCCAGTGTTCCTCCGCATCCAGAACATTTCTGTGATGCCGCTCCATAAACGCGTCGTCGGAGAGCCACCATTCCATGGGAAGCACGGCCGCGTGCGCGACGAGCGGCTCCAGCGACCGCTTGACGTACACGTCGACGTCGAAGTAGAAGCCGCCCTCCCTCGCGACGACCGCCAGCCGAAACAGATCCGCGCGCATCACGACGCGCGGCGCGGCCTCGTACGCGTCGAGTATCCGCGTTCCCGCGTATGCTCTCGCCATGTATTCCTGCGCGGCGGCGTCGTCGAAAAATACGCGCTCGAAGCCGGGGCTGGTGGTTTCGAGTCTTCGAGAGAGGTCTGCGTCTACGTCGGCCGCCGACCGCGCCGTCTGAAAGACGCGCCTCGGGATGCGCGGCGAGGCCGAGTTTGCCGGCGCTTTCGCCGCGAGCGTCAGTTCCGCGCCCGCGGCGCCGGGCTGCCCCAGCAGGCGGCGGGCGCGCGCGGCTGCAGCGGCACCGCCGCCGGCCACGTAAAGGGCCCCACTCAGGAACACGGCGAGGCACGCGGCCACGGCTACGTGCTGCCGCCGCGCCATTTTACTTGTACGTGTGGCCCAGCGCAGGCGGGGGAGCGCGGCAAAGAACGTAGAGTCCGGTGCCGACGCCTTGGCTGCCCTTTCGAGGCTTTGCCGGCTTTTTTTCAATCTCCTCGCCCGAGCTGAATTGGTCGACGTTGATGTGTAAGTTTCCTCGACGAAAAAATTCTATCCCGTGTATGCATTCCTATCGCCGGGGCGATGCTGTCCTGGCCCTGCAATGTGCTATTCTTAGATTGAAATTGAAAAAAACGGATCATGAGGACCGTGCCTGCAGCGATTGCGCTATGATCCCCCAGCCTCAGGCTCAGGCTCAGGCTGAGTTACTTATACTGATGGAGCCTCTCCGGTACTAGCGGATAATAGTGGCGAGCGCTTGTGTGTCCTGGACTACCCCTTTCCCTTCTTAATCCCTCAGGCTCCTATTCCAAAATTTGTCCCGAATGCTAACGAAGTTGACCGGGTTCCCATATAGCATGCTGCCACTGGCAGTGAATAGGCGAGCCCCCGGGCCGCGCGCGGAACACAGAAACACCTATTCAACTGGTCTTGGTCTTGATAGCCTCAGCCTGAGAAATATTACGTGGCCAACACGCGCTGGCTCCAGCCAGGTAAATTGGTCATAGTGTATCGTCCACCCAATCGGAATAGTGATGCCCCAGTGTCCTCTAAGCTCCTAATGCAATTTACTGGGCCGTTCCGGATCGAAAAGATCGTTAGAAGTGCAGTGCACCTCAAGAATCTGGACGGCACACCAGCTGACACTCAAAATGTGCGGAATGTATACCCATATAACCGTGAGAACGACCATATCCTTCAAGATTTCGACCATGCCTTATTGGATGATGATGATAGAGACAAGTTTGAGGCTGGGGACATGTGTATTGTAGACCTGACTGATGACGATGGGACTCCAAACTGGGGATTGGCCAAGATTAGCGCAGTTAAACCCCAGAACCCCAAAGAGGAGTTCCATCTCCATTGGTTTGGGACCTACTCCAAAGCTAAGAGCCTCGCCAAGCGGGCTTATGCCCCAGCGTACATCGACAGCAGGGACGATCTTGAGATCTATAAGTGGAAAAAGACAAAAACCTTAGAAGAAATGACCATGAGGGTCCACAGGTCCGAATTGCGATTCTACCCGTTCAGTTTGACGAATAAGAACGAGATTCCAGTGAAAATCGTTAAGGAATTGGTTACTGATGGATACGCGGTGATGTTGATTTCAACGGTAAATTAGCTGAAGACCCGGCTTGAGTTCCAGGAAGGGGGGAGTGAGGTGAAAACTCCCCTGGATATATATCTGCAACGCCATAGCCCCCTATCGCCGGATCTATGGCTACATTACTCTCGCCTATCCTAGGTTGCCATTAACCCCAGGGGTTATTAACCCCAATCGCGGCCCGGGGTTAGTAACCCGGGTAATTACCCGTTAGTACGGGTTATTAACCCCGGGATCTTATAGAGGGGTAGGGGGAGGGGGCCTCACGGGCCATTGGCGCGGGCCTGGGCCGCGCCGGGCCACATGACTTGGTACTTGCCTTGGCGCACCTGTACGTATCCAAAAGCCCAATGGGCTGCTTGCGCCCATCCGCTCGCCCGGAGGGGGTCTTCGCTAAACTCACTAAACGGGTTTAGTCGAAAACCCGTCGGGTTATTGAGCGGGTTATTAACCCCGGATCCCCTCCGAGGGGTAATTATAGGTTAATAACGGGTAATTAACAGGTTAACGGCAACCTAGCGCCTATCAGCACGCTATATCAGCCGGCACGTGCCCGGGCTGATATTTCCCTATATCCCGTATCTTCTTACTTATCCAAGTGGATCAAGCCCGGCGCTAAGTAGGCGCCGTAAAAACGCCGGGGTGAACCTAAAGTAAGTTCACTTCAGTCGAAGGCCAAAGCACAATATCACGCGCATCCGAGCTCGTGGCTCGCGTTGGCAAAAGACGCGCCGAAGAAGCGCGCGTCGTGTTTCCTCGCGGCCTCGACGAGCGCTTCGACGTCGTTTCGCCGCGTTGCGTGCTCACCGGGCTCGTGAAATTCGTCAAAGGCTTCCACTGCGAGAGATGCGACACCGAGGCCCACGAGGACTTCTGCGACGGCGCTGCGGAAGGTGTCGAGGGGCCCAGCGAAGCGCTCGATGCAGTAATTCTGTCCGTTTTTTAGGTGTCGCGTCGCACGGACGGATGCGACCATCTCTGGCCCATCCCACCCGTCGACGCGGACCATCTCCGCGAGAACGCCGCGGTCGACGGGGAGGCGCGCAAGGTAGTCAACGTAGCTCTCGTCGCGCGACCGTGGGAGAGGCAGCCCGTATTTTACTGCGGAGCCATCAAAAAACGACACGAGATCGCCTCCACGCTCGCCACTGTCGCGAAATAGCAGCGCCATCCGCTCGCTGCCGCGAACGTGATACCTGCGTTCGAGTGGTTGTCTAAAGCACCCTAGCTCGGCAAGGTCCCTCCGGCCATCTTTTGGAATGATGGAAAGCGGAGTGATCTCAACTACGAACGCAACAGTTCATCAACTTTCCCCATTTCACATTCCGCTCTGGTTCGGTACGCGTACCCTGATGCGACCACGCTGAAGGGGTCCCGGACTATATTCACGACGCGCGCCGTCGGCACGAGCGCCCCCTGGAAGCAACTATGGCAGCGATATTTGAAGTATCGATCTCGCCGGGCGAACGACGCAATTGCTCCCTCGTCGAGGCCCTGGCCGAACCAGTGACCTCCGTGGCGCACGTCGCCACCGAGCCGGCGCGCGCGCGCGACGATCTTGTGCGACAGGATATGGCCCGATTTGTGGTGCGAGAACATAATGCCCGCTTCGGGAGCTATGAGCCTATCTCGTCTGCCTCCGTACGCGCGCGTGTCGCGCATCATCATCATGGGGCTCCTTCGCTTGGGCGGATGCGCGATGGCGGAAGCCGCACGCGACGTGTTGCGCGGCTCGTTCTCGCGCAGACCACGAGCCAAGAGGGCAAAGGCAAAAAGGATGCCGGCGGTCCTCCCTATGGGTATGGGTAGCATGATCACCATTACACAGTGTTGCGGGGAGAATATTGTATCTCAATATTACCGTACCGTAGGTACCTACGGTACCGTAGGTACCTACGGTAGGTAAATACCGTAGGTATACTGCGGTAAAATATACTGCGGTGCAACGGGTATAGGGAGTCCTAGTATAGTTTAATACAATATGGGGAGCATGTACTAATGATCATCTACAGGCCTAGGCATGACCCATAACACCACGTCCTATACACCACTCCCTCGCAGTAGAGGGGCTCCCGGCGCACGTACGCGGGTGCGTCGCATTGGCATTGGCTTATGCGGTAGCCAAGCGTTCACCAGCGAAAGTCAAATCGTATAACCCTTTGCTGTTGTTGCGTACGAGCCTGAGGCGGTCGCGGCGTTCGGCACTACATAGCCCACACACATCATGCGACGCTTAGCTGCGGTGAGGGCCATTGGTTTGATGCCTGGTAGTTGTATGACCTCGTTCTTATGGTTTTATGGGGCTTCTGGAGGCTCGCGGCGTGCCCTACCGCAGCTATGCGCCTGATGGATTTTGCCAGTGAATAGACTGAGTTGATACATTCTCTAGTAGAAAGGCATCTAATGGACGCTCGCGCCCAGGGGGAGTAGAGAGAGAAACCTACTAGCCCTTCCTACCCTAGATATGCATCTCCCACTCTCTAATATTTGAGTCTATACATCGAGTGTCAAAAGCACTACGGTGTAACAACAGTTCACTATAAAACACTCTCGTAGCCAGGTTGGCCCAGCCCTCGGCTGGTGAGCTAGGACCCTGCTACTTTACATAACGCTGCGACATACTCTTGTTAACCGCCGGGGCAGTATAACACGTGATAGTTTGGCCATGATCTTGTCCTCTCTCCTCTTAATCGCGTGTGCCATGCAAAACTGTGTCGTCGCATCTGGCGGTGTGCGTTGGCCGGAGCCTGCGACTCAAAGCTCGATGTCAACCAGGCTGGATCTGGCGGCAGAATGCTCCAAGGCCCCACAGTTGCCACTCGACTGCCAGCCGGACACTAAGCACGGATCGAACATATGGCTTCTCCATGACGGACTTCGGCCGGAGAGGTTAAAACACGCGACGGAGGAGTTCAGACGGATTGGCTGGCCATTCACCCGTGGCCTATCCGGCGACGACGTCCACGGGTGCCTGGCAGCCGAGTTCCCTTATTGGTCTGGAAGCGCAGGTAATAAGACCTCGTCAAATGGTGGCAGCCGGCAAAACATAAATTTTGCGCACCTGAAAATGATAGATCTTTTGGCACGGTCGCGATCGCTCGAATGTGCCTTCATCTTCGAGGATGATGTAAAGTTTCATCACAATTTCTCCGCGCTTTTTGCTAGATACTGGCCCCAGCGCCGCGTTGGCCGCGTGGGCATCTGGCAGCTGGGTGCCTTCAGGTTCACAAAACAACACCCACAGGCCGATCGGCGGGGGTGGGCCATAGGCTTTGGACCAGGGACCCACGCGTATGTCGTGTCAAAGGACTTTGCAAGAATAGCGAGAAAGCTGGCCCAAGTCGAGCCTGTCCTCCGCTCAGACTGGAATGCGAAAAACATTGACATCTGGCTTCGAGATCGCTTCTCCCACCTTTCGCAAAGACTCGTCGACTTACCGCCCGTCGCGGTTAGGAACGCCCCGAGGAACCAAAGGGGGATCGCATTCCAGCGATTGAAATGAGCCGATTTGTAGTGGGATAAGGTCAGGGGCCTCCCTTGCCAGAATTATTTCTCGAATACGAAACTGCCACAGTGGCCGCTCTAACTCAGGCTAACTGGCCCATCCTCCCGGGCCATGTGCCAGTGTCGTAATTTAGGCCGACGCCTAGCTCAAGTGCTGAGTCACTGGCAGAACTGGCACGGCTTGCATTGCTGTAGCGCTTGCAATAAAACCGTATGACATCCCAATCGTCCGCCGGCGGTACACGACACACGAGTTCGGGGAGTCGACTGATATTGAGCTCAATGTCGTCCTCCAACACCAACGTCAAGCCTGACGTGTTCAGGTGTTGTTTCTTCACTAGCATCACGCTCAATCAAATTGCCAGTGTATCGTCGTATCACGGGTAAAGTAAGTTCACCTTAGAAGCTTATCACTTGCCATATGGACTACCTTGTCAATGAGCAAGCTGAGGTACATCCTCAGGCTCGAGTAGAAGAAGCTTCTAATGGACGCTCGCGCCCAGCCCTGGAGAGAGAAACCCCCTAGCCCTTCCTACCCTAGATATGTATCTCCCACTCTCTAAATTGAGTCTATACATGGGGTGTCTAACGACGCTACGACGGTACCTACGGTACCGTAGGGACCTACGGTACCGTAGGTACTTGTACCTACGCCGGTCCTACGGTACGGGGCGACGGCTCAGGCTCAGGCTAGTTACGTCGCAGGGTCCCCCGTACCCCTCCCGCGACGACATTAAAGAGCTAGAGAGAGAGAGCCACTTATTGAACCCACCCCCAGGTAGTACGGACCCCGAACGCTTCGCCACCGTGAGCTTACGCTAGCCGTTTTACTGGCACTAGGACTTACAGGCTGGCACTCGAGTGCCAAGCTTTCACTCAGATTGGAATAAGGATGGCGGAGCATGGCCGAGCGCCGAGGGGCAGCCCCGGCTGGGCCCCGGCAGTCGGACGACGCATTGCAAAAAACGCGGCAGCAAACGCGGCCTTTCTCGCCGAGAAAACGGCCAAAACCATGCAAAATGACCTACGATCGTCTTTTTTGGCGCCGTTTCGAGCCGATCGGGCCACCGCAGCGTCGGACATCATTCACCACGTGGCCGACGACGATCTGAGACGAAGTTCGGCAGCAGCGGCTCGTGAGATGTCGGTCTATGTGTGGTCCGCGTTTCTCGCCGGGACGCGGTTTCGGGCAAAAATCGCGCCGTGGGTCGCGAGATTTGGCAGGGACCCTCCCAGCCACCACGGCGTGCGCGCGCGGGGGTTGGTCGCGGAAATCGGCGCGCCCGAAGCGGCCAAATGCCCGCAGGCACAACTTTCCCAGCCTGGCCGTTCTTGGGGCCCGCCGCATCGTTTGCGGCCGGCTCTTCGGCGCGCAGGCTAGTCGAGCGAAATGGAGCTCGCCAACGACGAGCGGCCCAGCCTTCCGCTGCCCCCCCGCGCGGCAGATGTAGTGCCAATTCCAGTAAAAGCGCTAACGTAAGCTCTCTATTACGTAAAACACTCGTAGTTGGCTTGGCCCAGCCTCTGGCTGGTGAGCTAGGACCCCGCTACTTTACATAACGCTGCGACATACTCTTGCTACGGGCCTGCTACTTTTACTCGGGAGGTCCGCTAGAAAGATGGGGTGAGCGCTCAAACTAGCGCACTTCAGCCGCAGCCGAGTGCGAGGTGCACAGGGTACGGCGCCGTAGGACTCCCCCCCCCAGCGTACTACGCGTGCCACCAACCGGGTGTAAAGACCAGATGCGATGACCATGCCGCGCGTTGTTGCGGCCCTCGGCCTGGTTTTTGCGGCGGGCTCGGCCCTGCGTGATCCGCCGCGGCGCCTCTCTGCTCAGGATGGGACGCTCTGGAACGGCACCGACGTGACAGTGCCATGGCGCATGAACAAGTCTACGGCGTTCAATTTTATCCACATCCCGAAGTGCGCGGGGTCGTCGTTCCTTCAAGACTCGGGGCGGTTCCTACGAGTCGGCGACACGCTCAGGGGTAACAGCGAACGTTCTTTCGCACACACCCTTGGCCATGCGAGAGACATGGTTGTGCTGCTTCGCGACCCGATGGAACACGTCTACTCCCAGTTCCTCGAATGTAAATACGATAAATGGGGAAAGCGTGTGACCCGGGGGACGGAATTCCCCGGTCGCTGGTCGATGAACGATCCAAAGGAAGGATTTGGGGATTGGCTGGCGCACTTCGTGCATGCCCCGGACCACGCCACGGGCGCACCCATGATGTTTAAGTGCTATAATCCGTGGAACATGCAAGCTCGCTACCTCACGCAAACGAACCGTTGGTCCCACGGAATCGTAAAACACGACGACGCCCTGCCTTCTTTGAAAATAGCCGTGGCAAATCTGGAAAAGGTTGGCATCGTCGGCTTGACGGAGCATTATGACGCATCGCTATGCCTGCTGTTGTTTCGGTCCCTTGACGCTGCGAACGTGTTGCCCCGAAGCAAATGCAGTTGCGTGGCGTTCTTGGAGCGTCGGAGCAAAAAACTAGGTACTTACATCACCCACCGCGTACCCGTCCACTCCGTAACGTCGCTGGATGCGGATACGCTGGCGATGATTAGCACGCTCGTCCAGGTGGACATGCGCCTCTATGAGCATGCCAGGCGCCTGTTCTACAACGAGGTCGACCGCGTCCGCAACGCCACTGGCGTGGACCTGCTGTGCCGCTCCCCGGACCGCACCACGGTCACAGCGTAATTTATCAGAACTTAACCGCGGGGCCAGCTACCGTCCGGCCCGCGGCCTGCCCGCGGCCGGGCGGTCTGGGTCACGGTCCCAGATATCATTGATTGTACACGACAACATATTGGACACCCATTACTCACTACAACGTCCGTAGTAATCTTTTTGAGCCGATAGTCCACGGGCCTACCGTGTGACGCCAACTTCAAGTTGAAGGTACCGTCACGGCAACCTCACTGGTGCACTACCTACGGTATGCAGCTATAGTAGCTAGTCTGAGGTCTCTCAGGTGTCGCAGTGAGAGAGTAGGGGGTGTCGGTTTTTGCAAAGCACCGTACCGTTTAGGACGGGAGCACAGGGTCACCCTCGGTATGTGAGGTTTGCATCTTACTAGTAGAATTGACTCCCCAATAGTACATCATGATAGTTTCATTAATGTAATTTAGTGATAATAACATAGTGAATTTAGACTGGCGGTGGCGATTCGTTGTGTGTAGGGAAAGTAAGTTAGTGTAGTCGTCTAACGAAATAGTTCACAACGACCCCCCCCTTACCATCTTGGCCACATTTACGGTTCCCGCCCCGATTTCGGTTGCAGTGAGGCTCCGCAGGGTTTGGTATCGTAGCGCAGCTCCAATTGTGGCTTCTAAAGGGTTGCACTTGTCCTCAGTCCCGAAAGTCGTCGATTTATTTATGTCGCCGCGTACGCCGAGAACCTCGAATCGGTCTCTCGCGACGCTAAGACGGCCACTACGATACGCCAAGATGAACGTAGCTTCGCCCGGTCGTACCAGGATAGCAGCCGCGCGGAGGGCAGCTTCTGCGCACGCCCGGCGAGAGTTTGTGCGTACGAAGGTGGGGGATTCGACTGTAGCTGGATCTTGGCGCTACGTGCGTCTTTTTTTATGCTGAAAAGCAGAGTATCCCGCATTTCCGGGCGCTCGGGCAGCCCAAGTGATGCACCTGCTTCAAGTATACGATACGGCTCAATTGCGCGGCTATCCTCGCATCGTGCGGGTGCCCGAGTGTATATTCGGCCTTTTCTAGGTAGGCCAGGATGGTAGGGGGGGGGTCGAAGTGTTTCTCCCATGTTCAAGTTTGATGGGGTTTGTGACGGGGAATTGCGTCCGTCAATAAAAGTGACTCAGGATGATAATAGTTAGTGGACTCCGAGTCTTGGGAGGCTAGCCTGAGTAGGCCGGTAGCAGGGGGCCCGGGGTGTGGACGCTCGCTTCCATAAAGTAAGTTCACTTTACCACTGGCAGCCAGAGGCTGGGCCAAGCCAACCTACCGTGGGCCGTGACGAGAGTGTTCTATAGTAAATTGGTTTACACCGTAGCGTCGATAGACACTCAGTGTATAGACTCAAATTTAGAGAGTGGGAGATACATATCTAGGGTAGGATGGGCTAGTATGTTTCTCTCTCTGGGGACTGTATATCAGGTGGCAACTACGTCCACCCAGACTTGTATCCATTTGGCTGCGCGGCATACTCAGGCTAGTATCAAACTTGAACAGAACTGAAGTGAACTTACTTTAGGTTCACCCCGGTGTTTTTACGGCGCCTACTTAGCGCCGGGCTTGATCCACTTGGATAAGTAGAAAGATCCGGGATATAGGGAAATCATGATATCAGCTCCGGGCACATGCCGGCTGATAGAGCGTGCTATACCCGCGCGGGGCCCGGGCTGGGGCCTGGACGTTGGTCGCCCTAGCTTTCATTCTACTTTGTAATCCCTGGTCTTGTGGAGTTCGTTCCAAGGTTCCAAGGAGGTCACCTCTTTACCTATATTTGTAAAGGTAGCTTACTTATGGGGTTAGCCTCTGAGGTGAAAACTCCCCTACCGTAGGTACCTACGGTATCGACATACCAGTACCTACGGTACCGTAGGCACATCATGTTGAGCATTACGGTCGTCCACCTGCTCATCCGCGGCGCGATACTGCCCCCTACTCGGGCAAGGAACAGTAGAGGAGCAGCGCCATCACATGCCCCACAAGAGCACAACACTAGCGGTTTGAACAAATCTTTGTTGTCCGCGCGTCCGGCCCCGACGACTCAGGGTTGGTGTTCGCATTTGCGCGCGTACGTAGATAATCTTCATTTACAAAGGATTTTCATTGGGGCACCAGCCAAGTGCGCAGGGACAACCCTTAACACTTTCTTTGGGCACACATGGAAATCGGTGTCCCGCGACACACGGAAGGACCATTGTGATTGGAAAGTTACAGGTTTTGGCATTGGGAAGAATCGCGAGAATCGCCTCATCGATTTGCAGGAATTGATATCTAGTCCGTGCGGCCTGGAGACATTGTTTCTGATCTCAGTGCGTGACAAGATGTCCTGGCTCCGCTCTGCTACGAGGTACATATGTGAGCAGCGCGGATGGGCTAAGCGTGGAAAGTGCAGTTCACTCGCAAGCTTTAGATGGGTCCGCGAGCGCCCCCATGAATTGGGTCGTAGTCCAGCCGATGTCGTTAGGAAGAAATTTTTCACCTCCAACACGAGTGCGCGCGTTGCGATATTTGACTATCGACAAATGAATAGTCTTCTCCAATGCTTTCCTCAAGCATCGACAATTGCAACCAGCGGGGGGACGTCCATGGCTTCGATTATTCCAAAGAATGGGACAGAGGTAGGCTCCAGGGCAATCATTGTATCTAAAAATAGGGCGATCCACAAGGTGGGCAATTTGAAAGGAAATCAAGTTTCTCAACTCGAAAAAATTTCGCCTTCAGACTTACAGGAACTGTATGACACCGATGGTGTAGGAAAACAACGCTGGGACTCGATGGAGCGATACTTTTCTATGGTGTTGCCTTGGAACTCTTCGTCATCATTGTCGTGCTCAAGCAGGTGTCAGTTGGCTAGTTGGCACGGTGACAAGCTGGATTGCATTGTGCTGTGACTGCATGAGCTACTTCAGTCACGGTACTCAGGCTGAGGCTTGTAGTAAGAAACCCCCTACCCTAAGAAACCCCTTACTTCCCCCTTACTATCGGAACAGAGTTCATGACCTCTTACAGCGATTGTGCTATGATGCTGTAGTTACCTTTATCTAGAGCTCCTCACAGGTTCTAGTAGATATCAGAGGCTAGTGGCCTGTATCTTAGGATACTTCCTTCTCTCAGAGTTGAGGGGGTTCCCACACTCTCACGTTTCAGTGAGAGTTCTTCCTGTTGGCATCTCCGTGTCACATAGACACCCGAGAGACCTAGCTACCACAGCTGCATTGTGCACTTGCTGCACCGTGACCCAGCTCATTAGACACCAGCACATACCGAAGCTAATATCGCTGGACCTCTATTCCGGTAATTTTTTTTTTGAATAAGACTCGGAAATTGACCCATCCTCCATGAGTCCTAATTAAGATGAACTCAAGTTACCGTGACCCTCAGCCTGAGGCCGCTGCCCCGAGGTACGGTACCGCGTCGGTACCGTAGGCACGGTGTAAACCAATTAATTTGCAGTAACGTTGACGTAGTTGGCTTGGCCCAGCCTCTGGCTGGTGAGCATTTCCCTACTACTTTACATCACGCTGCGACATACTCTTGCTACTCAGAGTACGAGCTTGTAATGCTGTCACGAACCACCTGCGCGAAGCAAACATAAAATGGCAAGCCAGACCCATATATCGCCCCTGCTGTTCCTAGCCGCGATCGCAACGGCCGCCGCCAAGCTGACGCCGGAGTGGCGCGTCGTCAGCGCCGCCAAGGGCGTCACGACGCGCGCGCGCATCGACGCGACGTCGCAGCTCTGCGCCGTGCACGGCGAGGCCGTAGTCGAGGCGTCGGTCGCGGAGCTGATGAGCGTCTTCGGCGACCTGGACCAGCACGGGCACTGGGACGCGACGCTCGTCGATGCGCGCGAGTGGACGGGCGCCGACGGCGGCACGTACGTGTATCAGCGGTTCAAGCAGCCTTGGCCGGTGCGCGATAGGGAACTCGTGCTGCGCCGGAGAGAATGGCGACGGAACCAGACGGTGTCCGTCCACTTCGAGAGCGTCGACGAGGGCACGCCCGTCGCGCCGGGCGCGGTCCGGACGCTGGCGCACACCGTGTGGTGGAACTTTACGGCTGTCTCCGAAACCGAGACGCTGATTTCGCATTACTCCTGCGTCGACCCGGGCGGCGCCATCCCGGCCTGGGCCCGCGATCTCGCCGTCCAGAGGTGGTGCCAGTCGCAGATCTTGGCGCTCGTCGACACGGCCAGGCGCTTGGGCCTCCGGCCAGTGCCCGCCTTTGCGAGTTGGGGCGCGCCGCGCGCCGTCGAACTCTTGCGTGCGGACCCCCCGCCACAACCCCGCGTCACCCCGGCCAGCGCGCCGTTCCAATTTGAACCTCGGTAATCCCTCCTTTGAACCACCCCATAAACGGGCTGATTCGGGACTTATCCGGGAGGCCCGCGGCGCGGCAACTTACGTGTCAAGTTTTTCTAGAAAAACTCGACAAGCTAGTGGGAAAAACATGCTAGGTCCCATGATAACCTCAGATTTTTTTTTTCTAGTATACTTGACCTCTAACCTGCCTTAATATCAACCCTAACCTCCCTTAATTTCAACCCTAACCCTAATCCTAACCGAGGTTATTTTTATGCGATGCATAGGGAAATAGAGTGTGTAGCTCCGGACTTCCCCGGCAGCGTAGTGTAGTCGTCTAACGAAATAGTTTCTCCCATGTTTGATGGGGTTTGTGACGGGGAATTGCGTCCGTCAATAAAAGTGACTCAGGATGATAATAGTTAGGAGAGAGAGGCGACTTCCCCCTAAATTTGAGTCTATACAACGAGTGTACATTGCACTACGTTGTAACAACAATTTGCTATAAAACACTCTCGTAGTTAGGTAGGCACAGCCTTTGGCTGGTGTGCTAGGACCCTGCTACTCTACATAACGCTGCGACATACTCTTGCTAAGCTTTCTAGTACCGGTACCTACGGATCAGAGCCCCGGGACCATGGTGTGAGGCGAGCAGGCGCCCCGCCCTTTAGCTGAATCAGGATGATCATTTGCCTCAATTGGCTGCCCCTCGCCCTGGCCGCCGGCTCCGTCATGACCTACTACACCAGCAAGCAGGCGGGTTGCGACGAAATGCGATGCGGCGTGTACTGCGAACCCACCTCTCGGGTGGGGTACCGGCGGCGGTGTCGGCGCGACGGGCGCTGCGACGACACCAAGGCCTGCCAGGGCCTGCTGGTCCCGCCGCGGACGCCGCACGAGGGCGAGCCCGACAAGAAGAATGAGAGACGGCCGGCCGTGGGCCAGACGGACGCCGAGCTGCTCTGCGCGAAAGGTTTGCGGGGCACGAACGCCGACTCCGCGGAGTACGCCGGCAACGCGTGCTGCCCGAAGGAGTGCGGCGCCTGCGGCGAGTCGGCCTGCGATGACGAGGTCGATGTCGCCACGAAGCGCAAGGGCACCGAAGGGTGCTGCGTGGGAGCCCTGCGCAGAGCCGCCAAGCCCTGCATCTTCCCCAGTGACGTGGCGTGTAGCCTACCGCCGTACTTTGCCTCGGAGCCCGAGAAGGCAGCCGAAGCAGCCGTCAGCTACCTTGTCCTCGCCGACGAACGCCAGCGGCCGCACATCTTTGCTGCGCAGTGCACGTGGCTCCGGCATGTGCCTCCTTCGAGGGTTGTGTATGTGACAGACTTTGTCGTCGGCTTTTCCGTGCCCGAGGCCCGCGCCGAGGCCATCTTGTCCAAGGACAAATCCGGGCCTGAGACGGTCGTAGTGGGGGCCTGTGGTACTGGAGTCGTGCACAGAGTGCGCGTGCCGAGCGTCGCCAATTATTTCGATACCTTACGCCGCGTCGTGGCCCTGAAGCGCATCTGGTCCCCTTGGGTCTGTGTTGTCCCGGCCGCGACCGGCGTGCATCCGCAAAATTTGGGGGCCTTCCTTGCCGAGGCGCGGCGCCGGAACCCGGGTCGCAGACGCAACCCCTGGGCGAAGACGCCACCCTACGTGGGTCGCACGCGCAATGCGAGTGAAATTCCCTATTCGGGTCATCTGCCGCATGTGGTCCCAGAAAACGGCGTCGTCATCCGAACAGACTTCCTCCGAGCGATGGCGCGGGCGCCGGCGCGCGAGCCCTTGTGTACAGCGTCAGCGAGCCTTCGGGCCGCGGACGCGTCCGTCGCGCTGGTTGCGTCCTGCCTCTGGGCCCTCGGTGCATACCCGAAGGATGCGTCGCACGTGTTCAGGTCCACGCTCGAGAGCGCTCAGGAGCCCGTGGCTGCTGGCCCGCTGGACACCGCTGGGTTGCTCGCGTTTGGTGCCCGCTACGCGTCGATCAAGCTCTCGACTGCGGTGGAACTTCCGGCCGCGGGCTTCGAGACGAAGTCCCAGGTTGGCGGGGCGTTCCGAGCGCCACCTCCAGTCTCGAGCGCCAACGTGGCCTTCGCGATAATTACACCAGAGAACGCCGTCAGGCGCGTTGTTGTTGATGTGCTAGGCACCTGGGCATCACAGGCCAACGTCTACTTCTTCATCGACGAACATGCGTTTCTCTCCGTTCGCGCCGAATTGGAACGCGACATACCAGAACTCCTGGGGGCCGCGCGGCGCCTGGCCCAAGAACCCGACGGCCGCGGGGAGCCGCGCCAGGCCATCGCCGCGGCCGGCGCGCACTGGCGGTCTAGGCCGCGAGAAAGGCACCGGCGCGGCTTCGTCGCTTATGGGAAAGATTACACGCCAGAAGCCGCAGTCGTGGCGGAGGGGACTCGCGTGCGCTGCTCAGCAAATCTGGCCGCCGGGCTATTCGACGTCGACCGCCGGCGCCAGGACGTGCGGCTCGTCGGCCTCCAGCTGCCCCCTGCTCCTGCGCCGCGGCCGGTCGGGCGCAAGAACCGCAAGCGAGCCTCAGCATCGAGTAACCTCGCGCGCCGGGACTTTTATCAGACGTCGCTGAGGAAAACGTCTTCCTGGAATTTGTGGCTCCGCGCAAAGGTCGCACACATGGTCGGCTGGCTCTCGGCGAAAAACCCCGCAACGTTCGGTCTGCTGGCGGACGCCAACGCAACTCGCACCGACTGGCTCGTACTTATGGACGATGATACCTACGTCCTACCGGGTCGTCTACGCGCGACGCTCGGCTGGTACGGCTTCGCTGCGCGCTCGGCGCTGGCGGTCGGCCGTAAATTCCACAGCCGCAAGACCATGCTGCTGGGCGGCGGTCCGGGCATCGCGCTCTCGCGTACGGCCCTCGACAAGATCTCCGCAGCCGAGTGCACGAAACGCACCTTTCCCATCATCTCCAGCAGCGTGCCGGGGGGCGACGGCTGGCTTGGAAGCCTGCGTGGGAATCTAAAACATTGGGCCTGCCTCCGATCGTGTCTCGTCGACGAATGTTGCCAGTCACTCCTCCGCACTGCCCAGTTTTGAGCGAAATCGAAATGGGACGTCGAGTGGAGACCCCTTCGAGCCCGGCCAATCAAGTTGTTGACGTCCACGCAGGCTCGGTCAGTGCCTCCAGGCCGCGGGCGTCCGCCTCGAGCACAACGATGGTTTTCTGAGCAACAGGATATCCCACTACGCGCGGGACAGCGCCGCGCGGGGGGTCAGCTTCCATCGGGCCGCGCACGCTGACGACCACGCGTTTGCCTGGGATGCATTCGCTGCCGAGATGCGCTTCGCTGCTCCTGCGCCGGCCGACGCTGCGGCGCTCCTCGCTGCGTTTGCTTCGGCGTCGAACATCAGAGCTGGGGCTGCCGTCGCTTCGTCCCCAAAGAGTCCGACGTGCCCGAGAGACACACCCCATGCAGGTGGGGCGGATCACCACCGACGGCGCGCCCGCCGACGCCGGACCTCTGCGAACCCTTCTTCCACTGGTCCTTGTCGGCGCCCGTGTGCCTGCCGCGCTTCACCATCATTGGCGCGCAGAAGGCAGGCACGACGTCCATGTTCGCTTACCTCGGCCAGCACCCCCAGGTGCTGCTGCCTAAGGAGAAGGAGCTGAACTTCTGGGGCAGCATCTGGCCGCCCACGAGGAGCGCACGCAGCCGCCAGCCGGGTTACGACGGCGGACGCATGGTCAGCATGACCGACTTCCTCCAGGATTACATGCCCCGCTTCCCGCTGCGGGTGCCCACCGACGAGGCCGTGCATGTCTACGGGGAGGGTTCACCCGACTACCTCGTGGCTGGGCCCCAGGTCCTGTCCAACTTGTTGCGCTACATGCCCCTCGTCAAGCTTGTCGTGAGCCTCCGCGAACCAATCGCGCGCGCGTGCTCGGCGTACGCGAATAAGAAGGCCGATGGCACGCTCCACAAGCACCTTCTCAGAAACCGCGATGCGTTGAGAGACACGCGCCTCGACGGCGAGCTATCCAACTACACACCGCCAACTCTCGACTCCCTGGCGCTGGATGCGCACGGTTCCAGTGTTTGGTGGCCTTGCACGCGGCCGATAGTTTTCCCCCTGCAGGCTCAGCGTGCTCGCCAAGTGCCCTGATCAGCGTTACCACCGCACGCTCGGCGAGGCCCCCAAGGACGGCAAGGGCGACTGCTACGTGAGCCCTTTCGTGCTCCACGGCTACTACGCAAAGTACCTGGACATATTTTTTCAAGTGCTGCCTTCAGACCAATTACTTGTGGTGGACTACGCGGCCTTTGCGGTGGACCCAGCGGCCGTGATGGACGAGGTCGCGCACCACCTGGGCCTCGACCCGCGACCCAGTGCGAACTTCTCAGGCTTCGATACCTCACTTGTCTTCAACACGCGCGAGAACCGAGGCACACACGCGCGCGGCTACGGGGGCAAGGTAGGTGGCGCGATGTCCGCCGCCATTCGGCCTGGCTTTGCCAACAAGGGGTCCTTCGACGCTTCCTGGGAGGCCGGAATCAGTCCGGGCGCGCGTGCGGCTCTCCACCGGTACTACGAACGGCCTAACGCGGAGCTCCGGGCGCTCCTCCTCCGCCATGGTAAGCCGTCCGTGAGCTGGGCGACGGCGGAGTATGCCGGGTAAGCCAGGTCTACTTTGACGGCTCCGAGTCTGGTTTCTAGAGGGGTGCCCCCCTCTGGAGATCGTTGCTCTGGCCACTTGAGTTGCGGAGTAACAAAGGGGTCTTTGCCAAGTTTGCTTGTAGTTTCTTGTGTAGTCCGGGGTTGGCCTACTTGGCGCTTCAGCTTCGGAGAGGAGGCGGCCCCGCGCCGGAGAGCATGTAGACTGCAGCCTTGGCGGGCTCGACGGGAACGCTGCCGCTCGCCGAAGAGGACGCCGACTCTCCTGGCAGACGTCGCGGCCGCGCCGGGAGGCCGAACTTGAAGGGCCCACCCAACGTCGGGTAATTTTTTCGATATAGTAAAACGGGTGGGTTCAATAAGCGACTCTCTCTCTCTTAAAACGGGCGGAGGGGCGCGACGCGGGGCGGCGAGGGCGCGCGCGCCAGATAGACCCCGGCCCCGTTCCCCCTGTAATTGGCGTCTCGGAAACTTGAAGTAAGGTATATCCGAGTCCGCGCGCACGATGAACCAGCGCCCGGGGACAACGCATGCGTAGCTAGGACGGGTGGATTCAAGGTTAGGGTTTTGGTAAGAAGTCAAAAGCAGCGTCTGCCTCGTAGACTGGCATGTAGCGAGACGCGAGCATGGGTCTGAGGCGCTTCATCTCTCGCACGCACGCTCGCTGCGCCGTGGCGTTCAGCTCTTGCATGAAGTTGCCGGCGATACCGCTGCGCGTCATGACGCCATTCAGCATCGTGGGATCGGTCGGTTTCTGCAGCTTCGCTGCGGAGTCGGGGTGCACCTTCAAATGCATCTCGCCCGAGGCTTCCTCTCGGCGCATCGATTCGAACGACGTCGCGTTCGCGACGGAGACGGCCTGCTCTTGGCGGATCGGGTGGCCGATGAATCGGGCGACGATCATAATGACGCCGACGGGATCGACTTTCGTCGCCTCGTAGAAGACGCGAAGCACGCGCGCATTCGGCCCCTTGCCGTTCTCCGCGGCGATCTGCGCGTTGGCGCGCCGCGTCGCTTCGCGGCACCCCTTGCGGATCGCGTACTCCGACGCCGTCGTCGACCTGAACTCGGACTTGAACACGCCGCTCCAGTGGTACATCGAGACGGCGACGTCGCGCGGGTCGCGGTACGTCGAGATGAAGCGCACGTCCGAGCGCTTCGACGCCGCGCCCGCGTAAATACCCGCGTCGAAGCCGTTGCTGTGCTTGCCGCTGTCGCCGTCGCACTTCGCGCACGCGCGGCAGCCGGCGCCACGGCCGGCGCGCGCGGGCTCCTCCGAGGGACCCTCCTCGCACGCGAGCGCGGCGATCTTCTCAAGGATCTCCGTCGTCCACGTCGTCCCGGTCTTCGGCGCGCCGCGCAGCAAGTGGCAGCACTCGCGAGCGCGGCTCTCGCCTTGGCTCGCCGGCCCTTGGCTCGCCGGCCCGGGCGAAGGCTTCGAGCGCTTCGCGTCCGCGTCCGCGTTGCTCGCGCCCGCCGCGGACTGCGCGCTCGTCGCGTGCGACGACGACGCGTGGGCACGGCTCGCGCGCGCGCGCTCAGCGCCGCGCGCGCCGCACTGTGCCGTTCGGACCAGGAGGAGCAGCAGCGGTGTGAGCCGGGGCATAGCGGCGAAACGCTCCGAAGCGACTCAGTCGGACGACCACCGAGAAATAGTGGGTGGTAGGAGCAGAGAAGAAACGCCTTTGTCCTGCGTTCGTACCCTCGGAAGGTTGAAAGATCCGCCACAACGGCGCGCGCAGTCACACAAAATTCTATCTGCTGGAGGCCACCTTCCGTATTACTACGCCGGCTACGGCGCTGCTCATGTTACTGTGACGAGCTGGCGCAAAACAGCTTAGGGATGCCTAAAATTGCTTATGACTCTCGAGGTATCAGCGGATACATACCTTCCCTTAGCTTATGCAAGCTCTACGAGCAATTAGAATGAATCAGCCTGCGATTTCCTTAGCTCTAATTAGAATGAATCAGCCTGCGAAGCTTAAGGCTCCGTGGAGACCTCGATATTTACAGGGGGGTCAACTTGAAGCAGCTTGGCTTTTTGGCGTAAAGTACTAGAGAGGGCGAACCGAGTGCAATCTCGAAAGAAATACGTCGCGTTCTTTCCAGAAAGCCCTCCATTCGAACAACGTATGTTGGATGGTCTGAGTCGCGCGATAGAGCCTCCCAAAATCTGCCAGTGGGTCTGGGCCTCATCGGGAACCGACTCGGAACACGAGGGCCGGACGGCATCCGGGTCCGAGTCGGTGTACTTGGCTAATATGCTAAATTACATTTAAACCACCCGATGTCAAACTCCGACTTTCAAGCCACCGGCGAGGCAGGCGCTCAGTCCGAGCCGACGCGAAGCACCGCCGCTATCGCGCCGCCGACGTACGCGTGGAGGAAGACGAGGGCGAGGGCGGCCCACTGCGCGGCGCCGACCGCGTGGCCGAAGTACGCGACCGAGAGGAGCACCGAGAGGACCTTGCGGAGCGTCGTGACCGTGGCGACGACGATGGTGCCGCTCTCGCGGAGGAGGCGGTAGACGCAAAGCGTTCCGAGCGCCTTGGACACGTTGAAAAGGGCGAGGTCGCGCGCGACGCGCGGGTGCGCGGAGACGAACGCGGCCGCGGCGCCGAGCTCGCCGCCCGCCGCGGCGCACGCGCACGCGCTCAGGAGCGCCTGCCAGGCGTTCATGTAGAACATGAGCACCCATTCGCTGTCGCACCGCGCGACGAGCTTCGTCTGGTACCCGCCGTAGATGCCTGCGCCGGCGCGGTCGGATCGCGCGACGGAAGCGGGGCTCCGCGCGACAGACGCACCGTCCGAGACGAGCGCGCACGCCACCAGCGCGACGCCCGCGGGCGTCGTGCGCCGCGCGCCGCCGGCGGTCTCGTGGAGAAGAAAGAACGCGCTCGCGCCGACGCACATGGCCGCGACGCCAATGTACTTCGCCGGCGCGTGCCTGCGCGGCGCCCGCCTCGCGCGCGCGCGGAGGCACGCCGCGGCCGGCCGCAGGGGGCGCCGGTTCGCGCCGTCGGGCCGTGAGGAGCCGCTCGCCGACGACGACGGGGATGGCCTTGCACGACTTGAGCGTGACGTGCACCGGGTAGCTCAGGAGCGGCAGCGACGCGAGGCCGAACCAGTGCGACGCGTAGTACGCGCCGACGACGACGGCCCACCGGCCGTAGTCGCCGCGCGGCGGCCGTCGCGCGCGCGGTCGCGGCCCGCGCGCCAGCATCATCGCGCCCGCGACGACCGCGGACGCCGCCGACTGCAAGAGCAGCAACACGTTCCTGTAGCGGAACGTCGCCCCGTCGTACGTGCGTGTCGTCAACGCCTCCTGCGTCAGCGACGACACGCCGAAGCACAGCAGCACGCCTGCGCTCAGCAGTAGCTGCCGCGCGGGCGAGGCCAGGGGCAACTCCGTCTCCGGCGGCGGCGTGGCAACGCTTGCACGCGGTGCGCGGCGGCGCATAGCTCTCACAGGTTGTACGTCTCGCGTGCACGCCAACCAACGCACGCCAACCAACTCTGTGAGTGGAGCAGCATGCAGCGGAGAGCAACGCCACAGGCCCCGCCAGCACTAGATGGGACTAAGGGCGCCTCCGTTGCTTCGAGCCGTGCGAGCCGCGCGCCGCCGCCGCGGGCTGCAATTGACGCGGACGACTTCGAGCCAAGCGCCCGTCTTCGACCGCGAGCTCAAGCTGCGCCACCGCGCGCGCGCCGCCGCCGAGGACGCGGCGGGCGTCGCGTACCTGCGCGAGGCGGCGGCGGCGCGCGTCGTCGGACGCCTGCGCGACGTCGCGGCGCGCGAGGAAAAAAAAACAGCGCTGGACCTCGGCTGCGGCGCGGGCCATCTCCGCGCGGCGCTCGAGGCGGACGCGGTCGACGGCGACGTCGCGGGCGGGATCGCGACGCTCGCGCAGTGCGACGCCGCGCCGGAGGCCGTCGCGGCGTGCGCGTCGCGCGCGCCGGCGGCGGGCTTCGCGACGACCGCGGTCGTCGCCGACGAGGAGCGGCCGCTGCCGTTCGACGACGCGAGCTTCGACGCCGTCCTGAGCTCCGGCAGCCTGCACTGGGTGAACGACCTCCCCGGCGCGCTGCGCGAGGTCCGCCGCGTGCTCCGACCCGACGGCGTCTTCATCGGCGCGCTCGCCGGCGCGGGCACGCTGGGCGAGCTGCAGTACTGTCGGCGCCCGGCGCGGGGGAGGGGCATAGAGAGGCGACGGCCCGGGGTGAGGGTGGCGGCGCGCGCAGGCCTCGCGGCGGCCGAGGAGGAGCGAACGGGCGGCGTCGCGCCGCGGTGCTCGCCCGCCGCGCGCCTCGCGGACTGCGGCCAGCTCCTCCACCAGGCCGGCT
Organism: Pelagomonas calceolata; assembly: GCA_918797485.1. NCBI lineage: Eukaryota > Pelagophyceae > Pelagomonadales > Pelagomonadaceae > Pelagomonas > Pelagomonas calceolata. The sequence goes on along the minus strand of CAKKNE010000003.1, from coordinate 4,932,114 downwards.
TTAGGCTCATCACGGTCGACGTGGAGCGCGTGCAGGTCGACTTCGGCGACGCCTTCCTGCTGCTCGACGACCTCCAGCGCATGGGCGAGCAGCACGCGCCACTCGCGCCGGCGCCGCTCGGCCGCGACGCGCTCCTCGCCGCGGCCGCCGCGTACCAGCACATGTTCCCGGCGGCCGGAGACGCGACCGCGCTCCGCGCGTCGTTCGAGATGACGTTCCTCATCGGCTGGGCGCCCGACACGAACGAGCCAGCGCCTGTGCGGGCCCGGGGCCCAGGATGAGGCGACCAATTTCCAACATCCCTGGGCGGGTCCGTCGACTTGCCCCGGTTGTCCCCTCATCTGTCCTGTCCGAGTCGTGACGGAGGCGTCGTCCGCCGCCGGCGATTCTCGAGTCACAATAGTAAATTATAATGATTAATAAAATCAACAAGGACCTAGGACCTGCGGTTGCGTAGATCCGAGTCCATAGGATAGTAGGATAGGAACAAGCTCCTAAGAGCCCTTTCTGCCTGCTCAGTCAGGACTCGGATACCCGGGCAGCAACCCACTGCCAGCCTGAGTGGCCCGACCCGGGCCGCCGGGGCAACCGGCGGACTTCGATAAGACAGAGTTCAACTTGGAATAAAGGAGATTAAGAAGGAGAAGGAAGTATCCGAGTCCTAGGATACAGGACACTAGCCTCTGGTACCTACTAGAACCTGAGAAGAGCTCTAGATGTAGGTAACTACAGGATCATAGCGCAATCGCTGTAGAGGGAACTAGAGAGAGAAACCTACTAGCCCTACCCTAGATATGTATCTCCCACTCTCTAATATTTGAGTCTATACATCGAGTGTCAAAAGCACTACGGTGTAATGAGCTGGGTGCAGCAAGTGCACAATGCAGCTGTGGTAGCTAGGTCTCTCGGGTGTCAATATGACACGGAGATGCCAACAGGAAGAACTCTCACTGAAACGTGAGAGTGTGGGAACCCCCTCAACTCTGAGAAGACAGAATTGGAATAAAGGAGATTAAGAGGGAGAAGGAAGTATCCTAAGATACAGGCCACTAGCCTCTGATATCTACTAGAACCTGTGAGGAGCTCTAGATAAAGATAACTACAGCATCATAGCACAATCGCTGTACTAGGAACGGTATCAATTTTTAGTACCTACGGTACCGGTACAAAACAAGGGACGAACTCGAGTCGAGCTGCACCGCGCGCGAACGGATGGTGTGCGGCCATGGGTCACTAGCACATGGATAGCGCGTCGTCGTCGCGCCGGCGCGCGACCAAGGACGAAGAAGAACCGGATGTCGACCTCCCAACGACACCCGCCGCTCGCGTGCGGCCCGAGAAGTACAGCGCACGCGCGGAGGTGCGGCTCATCGCGGGATTTGTCGTTCTGCTGGTGGGGCTGCTGGCCGTCCTCCTGCGCCACGCGGACGCGCGGGGCCGGCGCGCGATCGGCGAGTTCGGGCACCTGGATCGGGCGTTCGTGCTGTCGACGCGCGGCTCGAACGGAACGAGCTCGGCCGAGCTCGAGCGTCTCAAGCTCCAGCTCCGCGCGCTGCGCTTGACGAACGACGACATCCACGTCGTCTACGCTCCCGAGAGAGTCTCGACGCGCGAGGCGATGCTCAGGCGGTGGTCCAAGGGCACCGGCATGCGGCACCTTGTCCACGCGCTCGTCGACTGGGCGACCGAGTCGCCCAAGCGCCACCCCGTCTGGTCCGGTGCACAAATCAACTTTTCGCGACGCGTCAGCTGCACGCCATCTTCATTATATGGACACCCGACTCACTGTTTGATTTGTGCACAGGTGGCGCTCGTGTTGGAGGACGACGCCGTCGTGCTGCCCGGGGGCGTGAGTGTCCTCAACGACGCCCTGCGCTATCTCGAGTCGGACACGGGTCTCTTCGGCAACTGGGACATTCTCTACGCGGCGCATTGCGGCGAGTGCCTCTGGTGGGCCGACGCGCTGACGGACTCGTCGACGGCCAGGCTCGGCGGCGGTCTCGCGGGCGACGAGGTCGGCCTCAACGAGTACGCGTTCAACAGGAGTCACGATCCCGGCTGCAACGCCGACGCGGCCGCGCCGCGGCGCCGGAAGCGCCCGAGCTCCAGAAAACTCGCCCGGACGGGCGCGCGCGACGTCGCCGTCGCCGTCGAGCGCCGCGCCGTCGTCGCGCTCTCGGGCACGACGGCGGCGCTCGCGCGGGCCGTGGACCCGCGGTGCTCCGACGCCCTCGCCGTGAGATACACGCCTGCGCTAGCCGCGACCCTCGCTTCGGTCGTCGACGGCGACCCCTCGCTCGGCCCGTTCCACGAGGGTCAGTTCGATCTCACGCTCGCGCGACTCGCGGCCGACCGCGTCCTTCGCGCCTTTGTCATCTGGCCGCCGGTAGTCCACCGGTTCCACGACGGTTACGGCCGCCCCGACGACGGATACGGCATGAACTCCTCCCAGTTCATTACCGCCTGGCTCGAGCTCAAGACGACGCGGCGGCGCTGACGCGTTGACCAGCGTAGGAGTAAGAATTAGGCTACAGTCAGATTAGACACCGTGTGACCCATGCTAGCTCCCTGCCCCCGCCACTGAAGTAGCTCTAGAGCTACTTCAGTAAGTAACCCTACCCCCTACTATAATAGGGGGTTACTTTGAATCTTACTAGCCCCATACCCTAACCCTAACCCTAACCCTAATCCTAATCCTACCTAACCCTAACCCCGGGTTACTTTGAATCTTACTAGCCCCCCAACCTCGCTTTTCTGCGATACAAAACGCCACAATCCGCGTCACTCGCGTTGCTCTGCGTCTGGGGCATGCCCCCGGGTAAAATTCCAACTACCAATCAAATACCGACATTTCTAGTAGGAAAAAAATCCTAGTGTGCTGTTGGTGCTGCTGGTGTTGTTGTTTTTCAGTCCCACACTCCCAGCACCGGGGCCACCACGGAAACCCGGGAGTTACTTAAATTATACTTATACTTTCTCTCTTTCTTATGATCAAAACAACAACAGCATCAACACCAACAGCACACTAGAAAAAGGCGACGTGCGCCCGCGCCCACCGTCAGCGCTGCGCAGTTCCTGCGGCGCCGATGAGGCTGCTTGCGGGGCTGCTGGCGGCTGCCGCCGCCGCCGACGAGCTCGCGCCGTGGCGGCGCAACGTGTCGCACCCCATACCGCCTCTCCGCGCCATGGGACAATTTCAAAGCACTCCAGACACCATGGCCGACGACAAGAAACGCGCGGGGCGGCGTCTGCGTCGCGGGCGCGCGAGCCCGGTCCTCGACGGAGCCGCGCTAGCGTCCGAGACTCGAGACCCAAGGGTACGAAGGCTTGCCGCGACCGAGTGGTCAATCCGGTGCCAGGAGGCGGGCCTGGGGCTTGGGCGCGCAGCACGTGGTGCCAAGACGGTACATGACGTCGCCGCGACGGTGGCGCGGCCCTGGAACGGCACGCATGCGCCGCCGCCACGCCACGTCATTGTGTTCCTCCTCGGCTACGCGTTCTCCGGCACGAGCGCGATCCATTGGCTCCTCGCGCAGGCGCCAGCAGTCTCGACGCTCATAGATCCGAACACGTTGGGCCCCAAGAAGGAGGGCTGGTCAGTCGACGGCCTGAAAAGGGGCAAGATTCCCGACGGGCAGCAAATAGACGGCCATCAACGCTGGGCCGACGACGACACATGGATCCCGTGGCAGCACTTGGAGCGCACGTACAACAGCCACTGGGACCACAGCAAGCCAATCTTTCTCGAGAATTCGCCTCCCGAGATCCTCCACCCCGACCACTTGTTCCGGCAATTCACACGCAACGATACCGAGGTCCGGTTCGTCGTCATTGTCAGGTCCCCGTGCAACCAGCACGCCACAAACACCGACAACCACGCAAGCAGGATGGACGTCGTACGCAAGATCGCGAGAAAGTACGGCCGGCGCCACGCCTTCGTCTTGCGCTACGAGGATCTCTGCGACCAGCCAAGGCGCGTGCCTGTGGCGCTCGAAGAGTGGCTCCCCGGCCTCGGCGCGGGAATCGACCCCTATCGCACGCCAGGTGCTGGCGGGCGTCGTCCGACGCCGCGCGGGCGCCTGCTATGCAACCATTCCGGGTGCGGATCGCACGAGCAGATGCCGATCCCGGAGTTCTGCCATACCGCCTTTATCCCGCAGCTGCCGTACAATACTACCCTGCCCACAACCATTGATCGGAACTCCTACACCTCGCTCCTCGGCTTCTTCGACTACAACGTCAGCAGTGAGCCTAATTAAGAAAATTGCCTCGGGGTCCTAGGTTAACTGTCTAGAGCTACTTCAGTAAGTAACCCTACCCCCCTACTATAATAGGGTTAGTTTAAATCATACTAGGCCCATACCCGGGGTTACTTTAAATCATACTAGCCCCTAACCCGAGTTACTTTAAATCATACTAGGCCCATACCTGGCTTAACTGGGATCTGCGACCGCAATCGGCGTACTTTAATTGTATATATGCGGCTCTCCACAGCCTTTAGAATACGCTGCGCCTCCTATGCACACGATTTACCGCCTGCTGCTGCATCTTACGCGTTTTGGCGTGGCGCAACACGTCGCGCGGCGCTCTCCATTACGACACGACACGCCGTGATCAAGCGCCATCGACGCCATTCTCAATCGCCGCATAAAAAAATTGTAGCACTCATCACTAAATTATCGCTAAATTCGGGTTTATTTAGACTATCGCTAAATTTACAGTAGAACAGTGAGACTTTTTACTATCTTTTTTTTTTTGAGTATAGAGTATCATATATGTATGATATCATATGAGTAACATATGAGTATAATCTGAAAAAAAAAAAGTTTTGTAAAAAAGTCCCACTGTTCTACTGTTATCCTAGTAGGTTTTGAAGTAACCTTAGCGATAATTTAGTGATGAGTGCTACAATTTTTTTATGCGGCGATTGAGAATGGCGTCGATGGCGTTTCTGATCACGGCAATGTGTCGCAATGGAGCAGCGCTACGCTTTGACGTGTTGCGCAACAGTTCTAATGCGTGTGATGCAGCAGCCATGGGTAAATCGTGTGCATAGGAGGCGCAGCGTATTCTAAAGGCTGTGGAGAGCCGCATAGAGCAATTAAAGTACAAGGATTGCGGTTATGAGATCCCAGTTAAGCCAGGTATGGGCCTAGTATGATTTAAAGTAACTCGGGTTAGGGGCTAGTATGATTTAAAGTAACCCCGGGTATGGGCCTAGTATGATTTAAACTAACCCTATTATAGTAGGGGGGTAGGGTTACTTACTGAAGTAGCTCTAGAGCTACTTCAGTCGCCCCGGCCCCCTCTACACCCCTCCCTAGGCGCGTGCCCCCAAAACCCGAATCGACTATAGCTATCTAGGTTAATGACCGGGTTATGCACTCCAGATCCCCTCCGAGGGGTAATAATAGGTAAATACCCGGTTATTAACCAGTAAGTGGGAACCTAGCCAGTCACGGTGCCCCGGGCAGTGCCAACTTCAGCCTCAGCCTGAGGCTGAGGCGCGCGGAGAGGCTCAGTGAGAGACCTGGGGTGCCGTAGTTACTACGGCGTTTTTAGGTGAGAAACGGTCCGCTAGGTGAGAGCAAGTATGCCAGTGAGAGCATACTAAGTGAGAGCAGGGGCGTAATCTACTAGTATCTTACTTTCTTCTCTTGAGCACTCAGCTAGGTAAGTTTTGGTTTCGGTCGCCGGACTTCAGGCGGGTCAGAGCTGAGGCTGGACTCAGTACGCCCCCACCCAGTCGCCGCGCTCAAGCTCGTGAATGGCATAGCCTTCTTCAAGCCCCTCCCTGTGCTACAAGCAAGGCAACGCGAGCGCCTAGGAAGCTCCGTAGCACACGGCCCGAAAACAACGGACGAGGCAGAGGACGGAGCGGATGTGGGGCCGGTCGTCGTCGCCGCCGCCACCGACTTCGGCAGACGCCAACGGCGCGTGGATCCTGATGCCCGCGGGGTCGAGTCCTAGGCACGCTTCGAGGAAGTTCCGCTCCGCGGCTCCGCCGCCGCGCGAAAGAGGCGCGAACCGGACCGCGACGACGAGCGAACGTGCCGCGCCGTTCCGATACAAAAGCCCGACGCGCGCGCAGAAGTCGCCGCACGCGAAAACGGACCCAGAAAAAACCGCCGCGGCGCGCGGCGCGTCGACGCCAGCGGCGCCGACGACGGCCGCGGCCGTCGTCGCGCCGCACGCCACGACGCGCGCGCCCGCCGCCGCGCCGGTCCGGCCGCAGAACGTCGTGCCACCGCCCTTCTCCAACCGGACGGCGTACACCTCGCGGAAGGCGGCGCTGTCCGGGAGGAGGTGAAACGCGACCTCGACGTCCCACGACCCGACGCGCGCCCCGACGGCCGCCGCCGCCGCCGCGACGCGTTCCAACGCGGCCGCGAACGTCTCCGCGCGGCCGTCGGGGCCGGTCCGCGGCGCGACCGTCGCGAGCGTACCGCACGGTGCCAGGGCCTCGTGGAGCGAGGCCCTCTCCATCAGGACGATGGCTAGCCGCGTGCGCGCGCAATGTGCATAATTGGTCCTCCTAATGATCTTTATGAGGCAGGCACGCAGCAAGTAGCAGTGACCAAATGAAGCATCTGATAGAACGTGTGTGGTATACTATACTTGTTTACGTATTGGCTCGCTGAGCAGCGCTCGCCGGTCCTCGCTGTAGGATTAATCTCCTTCGCCTCAGTCCTTTCCCTTTTTTCTCTTTTTGTAAAACCCGCACCATAAGAACCGCTCCCGAGCTTCGGCTCGCGCGCTCGACTCCCATCTCTGCCGTACGTGGTTGGCGGGGACTGCTTCGCGCCCGCTGGCGGCCCCCGACGCGGGTCGACCCCGGCGGCGGTGGCTTAGGCCCAAATCCACCGCGGTCCCAAGTCCCCTTCAAGTCCACCCGTGGAAGAGGCGTCCCCTAACCCTCCGCCAGTACGTACACAGGTGCGTAGTTACCCACGCAGGCGTCGTTGACGCAGCCCGCACCAGATTGGAACGCATCTCGGACACCGAGAGAGAGGAGACAAAGTCACGCAATTCGGTCACCTTCTGGGCCCGCAGCGTCGAAACAAAGGCCACTTTCTATAGGAATAGGTGGTCGAGCGTCCCAGCGCAGCAGTCGCCGTCCCTCGAGCGCGCGTATAGGCCGAGATCGAGAAATGCGCATTTCTTCCGCTGCTCCGTGCGCGACGCGAGGGGCTCCGCTGCAGCCCAAAATTGGGCTACCCTACCAACTTTATGTAAGTGCACCGCGTGCCAAATTTGGTGGCTTGGGATGGCGTGTGGGCTGCGGTAGGTGCCCGGTTACTAAAAGTGGGATTGTGCGGTATAAACCCTCGCTTGTGTAACAGCGAGGAACCTAACCTACGGTACTATACTAGAGAGAGAAACCTACTAGCCCTTCCTACCCTAGATATGTATCTCCCACTCTCTAAATTTGAGTCTATACAGCGAATGTCTATTGCACTACGTTGTAACAACAATTTACTATAAAACACCTTCGTAGTTAGGTTGGCCCAGCCCTCGGCTGGTGAGCTAGGACCCTACACGGGCGCCGGCGCGGCCGCCGGCCCGGCGGCCCGCCGGGCCGGGCGCCGCGGGGGCCCGGGATCATGATCGTAACGACCCATCAATAGGCTTCGAAGGCCGGGGTGAACAAGAAGTTCCGGGGATAACCCCACACCTTCAGGGGAATTACCAAAAGTCCCTTTGGCAGTGCCTGAGCAAACTGATAACACTGGCAGTTCAAGTTTGGCTCCGGGCCGACTCCGAGTCGGAGTCGCCGCCCGGCCAACAGATGATCATTCTATTGATCTGCGACAGGTCGAACAGGACGTATTTTATCTGGGGGCTAAGCCCAGCTTAGGGATATAAATCCCCTGCCTTGACTGCCAAAAGCGGCTGGGTTGAAAACCCGGAGCTCCATAGGCGTAAATACAAGGATACGTGGTCCATATCATAGCAGGTACAAAATACAAAACTCGCCATCAAAAAAGAGATAGCCGCTCCGGCACGCATTCCTGGGGTACAGGCGCAAAAACCGCGGACCGCAAGAGATCCGCCATGGCGCAAATCGCACCGGGCCCGCCACCCGAGGCGCGCCGGCCCACAACAACGCCAGCAACAACGCCGCTGGGGACCGCGCTGGTCGCGGCCGCCGAGGGCAGCGTCGCGGCTCTCGAGGCCTTCGCCGCCGCCGAGGGCGCGCTCGACGAGCGGCGCCTCGAGGCGATCGCGGCGCGCCTGTCGACGATCGCGCGGCGGCGGCGCGCGCCGGCCGACGGCGGCGCCGCCGAGGAAAGCGAGCCCGCGGCCTCGGCGAACGGCAAGGAGGCGCAGCGCAAGGCGCACCGCCGGCTGCTAATCGAGCGCTTCAAAGCGCTCGACGCCGACGCCGACGGCGAGGTCGACGCGGACGAGTTCGCGGCAGGCGTCGCCTCGACCGACCCGGGCGGCTTGACGCTCCGCGAGGCGAAAGCCCTATTTAGGAGCGTCGACGAGAACGGCGACGGGACGATGGACCAGATGGAGTTCATCAGCCTCATGGAGAGTCGGCACCCGCTCCTCCGGCGCGTCGCGTGGGCGGCCGAGATCCAAGACGCGCTCGGCGGCGGCGGCGACGACGACGGCGGCGTCTGGGTCGATCCGAACGCGACGCACGTCGGGATGATCTCGCCGCACGGAAGGTTCCGCGTCGGCTGGGACCTGGCGACGGCGCTGCTGCTCGTCTACGTCGCGGTCATCGAGCCGCTGCGCCTCGGCTGGCCGTCGTACTTTGCGTCGGAGAGCGGCGAGGGCCAGTGGAGAAATCAAGCTTCCACGGTCCCTTTTCGACCGCTTTCTCGTGAATGATCGACAGGGCGGGCTGTCCTGTCGTCCAAACAGGAACCGACACGTTCCACCCAAGGGTTCTGAAGCTTCCTCGGGCGCATCACCTCGTTGATTTCTACGCAGGCGACGTGCAAGGCGCGTCGAAGCCGCCCCTGGTAAACGCGCTGGACTGGATCACGGACGTCTTTTTCATCGCCGACCTCGCGCTCAACTTTCGCACGGGCTACGTCCGCCGCGAGACCGGCGTCGTCGACCTCGACCCGGCGCGGTCGCGGCGGCATTACCTTGCGACGTGGTTCGCGCTCGACTTCGTCTCGAGCGTGCCGCCGATCTTCGGCTGGGTCACATATCTTGTCGCCGCCGGGTCGGGCGGCAACCTCTCGCCGCTCCGGAGCGTGAAGCTCGTGCGGCTCCTGCGCATCATGAAGCTCATGAAGATGCTGCGACTCGCGAAGTTCCTCCGGTTCCGGACAGCGCGCAAATCGAATTTCACGGCCAAGAATGAGTTTGTGAAGATTAGGGGGCTCACCGCGGGATTTGCACACAGGTTCCGGAATGAGGACGGCGCGCTCGCCGAGTTCTGCGAGGACTTCTTCGCGTCGTCGTACTCGAAAGCGCTCCGCCGGACGGCGAACGTGCTCGTCGCGTTCATGGTCCTGGCGCACTACCTCGGGTGCCTATTCTCAGTAGCCGGGCGACAGCATTTAACTGCCTACTACCCGCGCCAGCGCCTCGCGCGCGCGCCGGCGCCCGACGACGACGCGGCCGCGGCGCGGAGGGCGCTGGCGGACGCGACGCGCGGGACGCCGTACGGCGGCGCGCCGGCGGACGCGTGGAGCGTCCGGCGGCAATATCTCGCGGCCGTCTACTGGGCGATCACGACCATGACGACCGTCGGGTACGGCGACGTCGTGCCGATCACCGACTCGGAGCGCGCCTTCACGATTTTCGCGATGATCGTCGGCGGCGGCTTCTACGGCTACGTCGTCGCCCAGGCGACGCGCGTCGTCGCGGACTTCGACGCGCAGCGCGGCCCCTACTACCAGAAGATGGACACGCTGCGGAGCTGGCTCACGTACCACCAGGTGCCCCTCCACGTGCGTCGCCACGTGCGCCGCTACTACCGCACGTATTTCAGCCACCGGACGGCGTTCGACGAGCGCGCCATCATCGACGACCTCGACCCCGTGTCGCGCGAGAAGATCGCGGACCACGTGCTGCCGTCCTGCATCCGCCACAACGACCTGTTCGGGGTTTTGCCGCGCGGCGCGCTCTGCAAGCTCATCGACGTCGTCCGCCTCGTCCACTTTCGCGCCGGCGAGCCCCTCGTCGCCGAGGGCGACCGCTGCGGCTCGATGTTCGTCCTCTACAGCGGCAAGGTCCGGGTGAAGCGCTGTGGAGACGACGGTCGGGCCGAGGCCACCGAGGAGACGCTCCAGCCGGGCGGCTCGTTCGGCCAGCCCGCGGCGCTCGGCATCGACTCGCGGTCGCGCGTCTCGGCGCGCGCCGTCGCGCCGTCGAAGGTCTACGTGATTCCGCAGGACGCACTCCTCGCCAGTTTCGCCTCGCTCCCCGAGGCCCTCCACGCCATGCGCCAGCACGTCGACCCCGGCTGGCGCCTAACGTACTAGCACTTTACACTCGGCGGGACCACTGTTGCTGACCGAGTCCGCGGGGAGAGGGCTCCGAGGAGCCTCCTTTTGGGCTCCCTCGATTTAATTTAAAAACCACCTCCTCTCCTCGTAGGTCGGCGGTGCCCGGGCCATGCGCGCGAAGGGCGGAGACTCAAAGCAAAAAATTCGGATCATTGGGATGACACCTGCTCCGGCGTAGCCCATTCGCAATGCGAGGTATCCTTGTTGTGACTCCGACGACTCGGAAACTGCGAGTGTGACTCGGAGGCGTCCGTGAACGAACGCAATGCCCTTTGTTCAAACTGGTAATAATGGTTGATTAGATATGCTGTATCACTGTATCAGGATGCAGGAGGGAATGCCATCGTGTCATCTGAGCCGTCGAGCCTACCATTGACCGTGACCCAGGCCACCGGTCTTGCAGTGGTCCCTCAGTGGCACAACTTGACTCGGGCTCCTGAAGACAGCCCCATATCTTAATAACTTGGAACCAAGGATCGCTCCTTGGGGCCCGTGGTAAACTATCACGACACCTTTCCCCTCAGGCCGTGCGGAAGTCGGCGCCGGCCCACGCGACCTGCTGGCCGCCGGTTGCGAGGCGCAGGAGCGCGTTGTACTTGGCCGCGTGTTCGGCGCCCTGGAGACCGCCGGCCCGAAACTGTCCCGCGCGGAGGCCGACGGCGAGGTGGGCCGCGAACGCGTCGCCGTCGTCGCCGTCGGAGGAGACGACGAGACCCCAGCCGCGGCCGCGCGCGTGGGCGGCGAGTGCGACGGCGCCGGAGACGGTCCGTCCCTTGGCCAGCGTCACGTTGAGCGTGTTGAGGGTCTTGCGCTCGTCGAAAGCGTCGACGGCGTCGCCGTCGCCGCAGCACGCAGCGCCGACGAGCTGGACGGCGCACGTCGAGTCGCCGCCGACGGGCCCGCGTTTCTTCGGTGGCGGGCCCGCGGAGGCGTCGCCGTTGGCCGCCGCGTCGAGGCGCTCCTTGAGCTGGACGAACGCGTCGACGTCGTGCTCGGCGAACGGGTCCTCGAGCGTGTCGACGGGAAACGCCGCGAGCAGCGCAGCGTAGTCCTCGACCATCTCCGCGCCGCTCTTGGAGAAGCTGGCGTCGCCATACGCGAATGCTTCGACGTCGTAGGCAGGGCTCTTCTCGTCGTCGTCGTCCGCGTCGCTTTTTGCGACGAGCGCGTGGGCGCCGCACTCGAGGGAAAGAGCGACCTTATCGTCGGCGCCGGCGAGGCGGCAGGCCTCGACGACCACCTCGAGCGCCTTGGCCGCGCGGTCTCCAGACACGACGAGCGCGTAGCCGCCGCCGCGGCCGAACGCCGGCGGTGGCACGTTTTTCGCCACGCACGCCGCAGGCACCTTCTCGTGCACGGCGGCGCAGAGATCCAGCGCTTCCTCGAGGGATGAGGACGACGCGGGCGCGACGGAGATGCCGGCGACGTGGAGGCCCGTCGCGCCGGCGCCGGCCTGTTGACCGTCCACGATGCGGACGACGGGCAGCGGCAGCCGCGGCGCCCCGCCCGACTGGCCGGCGAGTTTGGCGATGTACGCGTGCGGCGCGACGTCCGCGTGGGCGGCGCCCGCGACGCAGCACGCGGCGGACGCAGCCGCGACGGCATTCGCCGGGAGGCGACCGTCCTGGAGCGCCTCGGCCAGTATCGCGTCGACGGCGGTCTGGTCGCCGACGTCGCGGCCGCGCAGGACCTCCGGGAGCGCGGCGCGCGCGGCATCGCGCGCCTTCAGCAGCCCCTTGCCCCCGTGGCGGTCGGCGTCGTCGTCGTAGGGCCCCGAGCTCGCCACGCCGACAAACGTGCCCCGCTGCGTTTCGATTTCGACCTCGAGCGCCGGTCGGCCGGAACTTCCAAGGATCTCGCGCGCCGCGACGGCCGCGACCGCGTCCGCGCCGTCGCTAGCCTTCAACAGCGCCTTGCCGAGCTGAACGTAAGGGTCCCGGGGGCGCGCCTTGACGACGGCATTCACGGCGTCGTTGAGCGTCGTCTCGAGGCCGTGCTCCTGCAGGTACGTCTCAATCACCACGCGCTCGGATTCGAGGTGCTTGTCGCCCATGACACGGCGGCGTTCTAACGTGTGTGCTATCCTACAGCAAGCCCTACAGCAAGCTACGGTGAAGAGCCAAGAGGAAAACGCCTGTAGCTGAGCAGGATTCCGGTCAAGGTATCTTACATACGGTACCTACGTAGAGAGAGAAACCTACTAGCCCTTCCTACCCTAGATATGTATCTCCCACTCTCTAATATTTGAGTCTATACATTGAGTGCCAAAAGCACTACGGTGTAACAACAGTTCACTATAAAACACTCTCGTAGTCAGGCCTATCAGCCCTAGGCTGGTTAGCTAGGACCCTGCTACTTTACATAACGCTGCGACATACTCTTGCTAGGTTATGGGCCCACAGGGTTCTGCCTATTAACGTAGAGTGTTTTACAGTGAATGCCTAAACAAGGAAAAACACCCAAAAAGAAATCTAAAGAGAAAACACCCCAAAAGAGCGGAGAAAGTGAATATCCAGCGATGGATGAAGATGAATTTAACCGGCTCTTTCAAAACGCGATCGAACAATCACAAGCTCAGCTCCAACAAAAACACGAGGGGGGTCCGAGTCCCCGGGCCCGGCGGGGGTCGTCGTCCGTTGTGTGGTCAACGGCCTCCTTTCCACTCACAAATCCCCCAACTTTGTTTTGGCTTCACTATTCTGCTTATTTCAGTTATACATACCGTAGGTACCTGGATAGGCCTACCTACGGTACCGCAGTACCGTAGGTACCAAGTAGTGCCCCTGGGACTTCAGGACATTATACGAGACAAGCCAGAAAGAAAAGCAAAGAGTCCCGTGAGCACAACCAGCATGCTCCGCCGCCTCGCGGGCCTGACGTCGGGCACCACGGCGGACGGCCCCCAGACAGCGACGCCACGGATCTTTGGCCGCCGGCGGGCCGCGGAGGCCAAGCCCCCCCCCGAGTCGGCGCCCGAGGGCAAGGGCGGCGCGGCCGGGCCGGCGGAGGCCAAGGGCGCGCCGCCGACCGCCGCGGACGCCAAGGCGGCCGCGGCGCCGCCGGCGGCGGAGGCCAAGGCGGGCGCCGCCGGGGTCGCCGCCGCCAAGGCCGCGCCGCCGCCGCTCGCCGACGTGGCGCGCGAGCTCGAGCGCCTCGGCGCGACCGCGTACGCCGCCGCCGCGAGCCGGCGCGCGGCGGCCCTGACCGTCGAGGACCTCCGGGCGATGCGCGCGCCGGACCTCGCGCGGCTCTGCGAGGACCTGGGGTTCGGCGCCGAGGCCGCGGCGGCCTACGGCGCCAAGTTCGCCGAGCACGGCCTCGACGGCTGGGTCGCGGCCGAGGTCGACGACTGGGAGGACTACGCCGAGGTCGGGCTGTCGCGGGACCACGCGACCGTGCTGTGCTGCGTCGCGCGCGCGGCGCGGGGCCGCGCGGCCGCCGGCGCGCCGGCGGCGCCGGCGGCCGCGCCGGCGCTCTCCGACGCCGAGCGCGCGGCGCTCGCCGCCGCCGACCGCGCGGCCGCCGAGACGGGCGAGGGCGGCGTCTACGGCCAGCTGGTGGTGCTGGGCTACAAGGAGTACCGCGTGGAGGGCTCGACGTGGCACCCCGTCGGCGCGCGGAACGAAAAGTTCGCGCTCGCGCGCCGCGACGAGGCGAACGGCATCCGGCGCGCGCGCGCGCGCGTCGGCGAGCCGCGGCGGCCGGGCGAGAAGCGGCGGTCGGCGGACGCGAGCCACTCGGTGACCATGTCGGTCGCCGCCGGCGCGCGCGGCGCGGACGGCAAGCCGGTCGCGCGGTCGCAGCGCGTGACCGTCGAGTACGTGCCCGACGCGCGCGAGGACATGTTCCAGCTGGGCCGCATGATCGTCCCGCAGAACGACTTCGTCGTCCGCGGCCCGCTGCACCTCGACGCGGGCGGCGTGCTCTGCGGGCCCGTGTCGCGGTACGCCTGCCGCCTGTCGTGCGGCCGCGCGCCGCCGTACGCGTGCCGACTCTACGCGGCGGGCTTCAACAACGAGCGCGACGTGTTCCTGAGCGAGCAGGCGCCCAAGTGGCAGCTCGCGCCGGGCGAGCGCGCGGCCGACGCGGACGACGCCGTGACGGACCCGGACGCCGAGCCCGACGCCGCGCAGTGGGACGCGCTGACGACGTTCGGCGTGCGCATCTGGAAGCCCGAGGTCGGGGCCTGGCGCGAGGTGAGCGTCCACGGCGGCGTCCACGAGCCGCGCGCGCGCGCGGACGTCGCCGGCCGGCGGTACCCGGACGAGGACTCCGTGCTGACGAACGGCACGATCGTTGACCTCGCGGGCATCCAGCTGCTCTTCGAGAGCGCCGCGTCGATGCGCGCGCACGAGCGCGCCGCGCGCCGCGGCAGCGAGCGCGGCATCGGCGGCGACGGCCGGTCGCCGATCCCGGGCGACCCGCGCGCCGACGCGCCCGCGCGCATCGTCGCGCGGTTCAACGCGCGCCGGCCGCAGTGCCCGGTCCAGCTCCACACGATCCGGCTCGAGTACGACGACGAGAAGCGCCGCGCCCTGGCGCAGGACCGGCGGCCCTACATCTTCCCGGCGTGCGGCCACGTGCACGCGCGCGCGCCCCGCGCGGCAAGGCGTCTCCTCGCCCCGGCTGGTCCGGGAGACATCGCTGGAAACGAGGGCCGTCCGCGATGAGATCGACGCTCTCTTCGTCGTCGCAGGTTCGCGCCCGAGCTCCAGCGCCTGCCGTGCCCGCTCTGCCGGACGCGCGGGCCGTTCGTCGAGCTCCGTCTCGAGTGGGAGCCCGCCATCTGCGACGAAGAGCCCGAGGTCGCCTTTAACCCATGCGGCCACATCGTCTCCGAGCGCGTCGCGAACCGTGTGGCACCACGCGCCCCGGTCGCCTTCGCCGGCGCTCCGGAACGGCGTGCTCGCTCGTCGCCGATCTCCTTCGTCGCGCAGGTCGCGCGCAAGTGGGCCGGCCTCGCGCTCCCCGACAACGCGCCGCCGAACGCGCGCTACCGGCCCATCTGCCCGTTCTGCGCCAAGCCCCTCAAAACCGACGCGCGCGCCGGCGACCAACCGTACAGCCGCATCCTTTTTCAGTCGGACGCCTCGCGCGACGACGTTGAGGGGTCCGACGGCGACTCGGAAAACGGCGGCTGGTCGACCGCCTCGCCGGGGCTCACAGTGCAAGACGCGACGCCCCCGGACACCGCCGAGCGCAAAAACGACCCCGGTGACGCCGACGGTGACGCCGCCTGATCGCGATGGATGACGCCCGAGACGTTTCGTCACGGTTTTTTCTAATGAGGCTTGGGGTACTAGTCGATATTTTTACTTGACCCAATCAAACCAGGAGGGAGGTCGCTACTTTGACTCGGCGGGGTCGGTGCCGCGGAGAAGTTCGTTCAAGGACGACTCGGGCGGCGAGTAGGCGGCGGCTGTCTTGATGGCAGAAAGGCACGAGGCGACGTCGACCTCCGCGTCGGGGACGCCGTCGATCGTGGCCTTGAGCTGGCGAAGGACGTCTTTGGCGCGCTTGGACTCGGCGATCTTCTTCTCGAAGTCGTCCATCGCCGCGTCGACGTCGTCCGGATCGCGGAGCCGCGGGCTTCTGGGGACGTACGGGGCCGGCGTCGGCTGTGACGGCCGGCGGCTCGGGTTGACGCACTGGGGACAGGCGCCGTAGTGGCTCCGGTGATGACGCGCGCACCACCGGCGGTCCCGATCGTCGGGCGCGTCGTCGGACTCGTCGACGCTGTCGAACCCGTTCCATCTGCCGTAGCGGCCCGCGAGGGGCAGCGCCGCCGCGCCGGCCGCACCGCCGCCACCGTCGTCGTCTGAGCCGGAGTCGCTCAGGGCATCCCATCGGGCGTACTGATGGCCGAGCGACCGCGCCGGCCGGAGGCGCGCCAGACCCCCCAGCTGCGCCGGCCTCGGCGCATTGTCGACCGCCGCCGCCGCCGCCGCAAGAGCGTCGATCTTTTTGTTCTTCCGCGCCTCGCGCCGCGCGGCCGCGTCGTCCGCGAGCTCCGTCTTTGCCGCTTGCGACCGCTCGTCCATACCGTCTCGCGGCTTCGCCTCGACGACCGGTCGCGCCGCCCCGGCTGACTCCGCCCGGCGGTCCCGCGCCCACTCTCGTGCCGACGCCACCGCAGCTGCTTTGGCCGACGTAGCCGTGGTCGCGCGCGTCTCTTCGGTCGCGGGCGCGGGCGCCGTCCCGGAGGTGGCCCCGCGCGCCGCGCCGCGCCTCGCCAGGCGCGCCCTCCTAATCGTCGCCGCCGCCGGCTGGCACGCGGCGCGGTGCGCGGACCATGCCGCGGCCTGGCACGCTCGCGAACAGTACGCGACGCCGCGGCACGCGCCGCACCGCAGTCGCGCGCCGCGCGCACCGCAGCGTTCGCATGCGTCGACGCCCGTGTCGCCCACCGCCGGCGACGTCGTCGGCTTCAAGCCAACATCGGCGCGCTGCACATCCAGCCGGCTCGCAAGCCAGGGCGGCGCCGGCGGCTCGTCGGGCGGGAGGGGCGCCAGCGCGAATTATGTTCGTCGCGTGTCGATACGCGCAGGCGTCATCGCGTCGTGGCCGGTGGCACGGGCAGCCCTCTTCTTTTTTTCGAAGGCGAACTTACCTGATACTATGGTACCGTGTACCGTAGGTACCGTACCGCAGTAGGTACTACAGCGATTGTGCTATAGGGCCCTCTTAAGGGCCGGCTGAGGTCAGGGGGGTGTATGGGGATCGGGACTAGGGCGCAGCGGCGCGCTGAAAACGGCAAAAACCCGTGAATCTCGATTAAACGCGATTTTGTTTTGGCCTCGTGCGCAGCCTAAACGCACCCATAGGCAGCCCCAAGCTATTTCTGACCGCTCAAGGGGTCGGCCGAGGCGATGCGCCAAGAAAAAGCGCGGCAGCACAACATTTCGCGATGCGCCAAAATCGCTCCCACCACATGATGTGCGATACGCGACGTGGGCACGCCACTGCACAAAAAGCGGTGCGGACAGTACGGTGGATATGCCCCGAGCCCCGCGGACAACTTCAGGCGCTCGAAAAGCTGGAAATCATTGCACCGCGGCGGCCGCGTCGAGGTCGACGCGGGACGAATAGAGAGCTTCGAGGGCGCTCCTGCGAGAAACCACGGGCCCGGGGACCGGCGCGGGGTTATAGTCGATGCGGGCGACGACGATGCGGACGACAACGACGACGATTTGGAACTTTGAGACTCCGCCGTCCGGCCCGCGGCCTGCCCGCGGCCGGCGCACCCCAAACCCCCCTACCTTTTGCAGCCCCTGTTTTGCGTGAATATTAGTCATTACCTTAAGTATGTTCGTAGCAAGTTTCGGGGTTCAAGCTATTCAGGGAGAAAAGCTACGGTAATTTCTCACTTTGGGTGCACTGGCAGGCCTGCCCCGTCTTTGGGTGCCGGCCCCTTAACCCAACCCAAGTCAACGCCCGACCAATTAATGCGAGAGAGGAGGGGGCCCGCGAGTGGCAGCGGGTGGCTACTTCTCGTCGTCGGAGAAGTCGCAGTCGCCGTAGCGCCAGACGCCGGCGCGCGCGGCGCGCGCGCCGAGCTGGAGCGCCCGCATGGCGACCGCGAGGTCGTCGGCGGCGTGCTTGGAGGCGCCGGGCACGCGCGCGAGGCCGCGTTCGACGAGCTGCTCGTTGACGGTCGGCCGCGAGTCGCCGCCGGCCTTGGCCTCGGCGACGCCGTCGACGACGCGGACGCGGAAGCGCGGGCCGTCGGCGCGGCCGGGCACCTCGGCGAGCTCGAGGCCTTTGCCCCAGACGAGCTCGTGGAGCGCGCGCGCGCAGGCCTCGCCGGCCTCGTCGTCGACGGCGGCGGCGCGGACGTGCGCGAGGCGGCACTCGACGGCGGCGGGCGGCAGCGCCGCGCGCGCGGCGTCGAGCGGCGCGACGCGGGCGGCCGGCACGCCGGCCTCGAGGTTGCCGAAGTCGAGGTAGCGGAGCGCGTACGTCGCGCCGCCCGGGCCGACCTCGACGACGCGCGCGCGGTACCACCCGAGGCCCGAGCCGTCGTCGAACTGCGCGGCGACGACCGCGTTGCGCCGGTGCGCGGCCGCCGCCGCCGTCGCGGGCGGCGCGAACGCCCTCATGGCGGCGAGGACCGCGTCGAGCTTGGCCGGCGGGTCCGCGTGGACGTAGAGCGTGGCGCCGTCGACGACCTCGGCCGCGCGGCCGCGCCAGGGCGCCGCCGCGCGCGCGGCGGGCGCGGCCGCGGCCGCCGCGGCCTCGGCGGTCGCCTCGTGCGCCCAGAGGCCGAGCCGGGCGGCCTGCGCGGCCGCCTCGAGCGCGCCCCAGGCCTTGGCGGCGCCGGCGTCGGCGCGGCGCGCGTCCAGGCGGCCGAGGCCGCGCGCGAGGAGCCGGCTCTCGAACGCGTCGTCGGCGGCGGCGACGGCCGGCGCGCCCGGCGGCGCCGGCGCGTGCCGCGAGCGCTTGGCGTCCTCGGGGAGGAGGCGCAGCGTGCCGAGCGCGACGCCGTGGCGGTCCATGTCGAGCACGCGCGCGTCGACGACGCGCTGCAGGAGGTGCCGGCGCGCGAACGCCCGGGCCTCGTCGCCGCAGGCGTCGCCGGACCGGCCGCGCGCGGCGGCGGCGGGCGCGCGGACGCACGCGAGGCCGAAGACGAACGCGCAGCCCTCGGCCGGCGCGCGGAGCTTGACGCGGCTGCCCGAGAAGACGGCCTCGACGGTCGCGCGGACGGTCGCGGCGCGCTGGAGCGCGGGCAGGAACGTCCGCGCGCGGCGCGCGTCGCCGACGAGGTCCGCGACGCGCGGCCCCGGCGGCGGCGCGCGGCCCGAGTGGAGCCGCAGCTTCTTCTCGCGCGCGCGCTGCTCGGCGGCGGCGAGCGCGTCGTAGCGCGCGGCGCGGTCCTCGCTCGACCGCGGCGGCACGACGCGGACGAGGCCGAGGTCCGCGAGCGCCTCGGCGACGTCGCGCTGCTTGTCCTCGGGCACGGCGCGCGGCTCGCGGCCCGGCCGCGCGTCGGGCAGGAGGCGCACACTCGCGAGGACGAGGCGCCGCGTCGGCGCGTCGGCGCCGCCGTCGCCGCCGCCGGCGACGGGCACGTCGCGGACCTGCTCGACGACGACGCGGACGCGGCGCCCGACGGCCGCGTGGCGCAGCGCCTCGCGGCTCTCGGCGGCCCACGGCTCGCCGGCGCGGCCGCTCTTGTCGTGGCCCGGCCGCGGCGCGCGGCACGACGAGAGCGAGACGCGGCGCTCGACGCCGGCCGCGTCGCCCACCACGAGCGTGTCGCCCGACGTGACCTCGACGACGTGCCCCTCGAAGTCGTCCGCGCCGCCGCCGCCCAAGCTCGGCTTCTCGTACGCGCGCCAGAGCCGCCGCTTGTCGCGGCGCGCCTCGGCCTCGGCGGCGCGGAGCGTCGCCGCGAGCGCGGCGTCGCCCAGCGCCGCCAGCGCGCGCTCGTCGAGCTTGGCCAGGCCCTCGCGCAGCAGCGCGACGCCCACGCGCTGCCCCGACGCCGCGTGCGCGACGTCGCCCACGGGCGCGCCGCCGGCCGCGCCGTCGGCCGCCGCCGCGAAGCGCACGACGACCTCGCGGTGCAGCAGCCGCGCCTCGACGAAGTGCTTGGCCTGGAGCGCGAACGGCTCCGCCGGCGGTGGCGGCGGCGGAGGCGCGCCGGCCGGCGCGTCGCCGCCCGCCGGCGCGAAGGGCACGCGGCCGCAGCGGACGCCCGCGAGGCGCACGCCGACGACCGCCATGTCGGCGTGCGGCGCGTCCTCGGGGCCGCCGTACACGAGGCATCGCAGGTACGACCCGTCGCGCACGTGCTCGACGAGCGCGCGCCGCGACGTCCCCGCCAGCGCGGCCGCGTCGCAGCCCGTCCACTGGACGCGCCGCGTCGCGCCGAGCCCCGCCGCGCGCGCGTGCGCGCCGAGCCCCGCCGCGCGAGCGTCGGCCTCGGCCGCCCGCAGCGCCTCGTCGTCGCCGCCGCCGCCCTTGGCCGGCGCCTGCGCGCGGCACCACCCCGCCCGCGCGAGCAGGAGCGCCAGCGACTCGGGCTCGCCCGCGCCGGTCTTGAGCCACGCGGCGCCGAACGACCGGCCCGCGGCCTCGCCGTCGACGCGGAAGCTCACGGCCTTGCCCAGCGCGAGCCTCCGGAGGAAGTCGCGCGCCGCCCAGGCGAAGGGCTCGTCGACGGCGTTCGAGCCCTTGGCCAGCCGCGGCGCGGCGACGCCGCTCAGCGTCAGCTGGAGCTCAGGCGGCGGGCCCGCCGCCGCGCGGCCCACCAGCAGCAGCGTGTCGCCGGACGTGACGCCCTTGACCGTCGCGAAGCCCGAGGTCATGGTTTTTAGTTAGGTTGGTCTGTGGCGGAGCAGCGTCCTCCAGCGAGCTGCCGCCTCTCTGAAACCTGGGGGGCGACGCGCCGTCGCGCGCCGCATCCCTCCCGGACTCCGCCTCACGCTTCCCTAGTAGTCGGTACTCGTCGGAACTGCCGGGTTGACGGCTCGTACGAGCTTGTACGTCTGGGCGATGTCGAGGACCGTGAGCGTGCCTCCCCGAGGAGTGCTCTGCGTCCCGCGGCTGGTGCTTCACTGGCAGGCACGACGAAGCACAAGGCGGCGAGTCGGCGACGTCCTGAGGTTGCCACAGTGAGCGGGTTCCCACACTCTCACGTTTCAGTGAGAGTCCTACCTGTTGGCATCTCTGTGTCACATTGACACCCGAGAGACCTAGCTACCATAGCTGCTTTGTGCATTTATTGCACCCAGCTCATCAGTAGTGACGGGTCCCACCCCCGGGGTACCCCAGGGGTAACGAGGGTACCCCCAGGTGTGGGCACCCCTGCGGGTTAACCCCCACCCGTCACTACTCATCAGATCCAAGCATATACCTCTAGAGTAGGTTTTCAAAAGTTTCGGCGGGGCCCTCAGGCTGGGGTTGGCGTCCGTTGTGGCAACGGCCTCTTTCCACTCATAAATCTCCCAACTTTTATCTTAGCTTCACTATCCTAGTTACTTGAATACCCGGATAAAATAGGTCTAGGAATACGGTACCTACCGTAGGTACGTACCGTAGCTACCTACGGTACGGTACCGCAGGTGGTGCTCGAGGGTGTCGAGAGTCGCAGGAAGTGTTGCGCTGCCACTGTTCAGAAATGCGTCTCCGCGCTGCCTGGCGCCGAGGCCTCGCGGCGGCGCGTGTGCGGCGACTCCGCAGCCGGGGGAGTACGTCCCGTGCCCCGGTGGCTGCCTCGCGGCACGCGTCGTCGTCGGCGGCGGCGCCGCGGCGGGAGCTCTCGCGCCACTTCCTGGTCTGCGCCGTGCCCATGGTCGGCTTCGGTCTCATGGACAACACGATCATGATCCACGCGGGCAACTTGATCGACTGCACGCTAGGCGTCACGTTCGGCCTGTCCACGCTGTCCGCGGCGGTACGTTTCTCGAGCGTTTTGAATAAAACTCCAACCCTGATCTTACCCCGGAACGGATCGTAGGCGTGCGGCCAAATCTGCAGCGACTCGGCCGGCGTCGTGTTCGGCGGCGCGCTCGACGGCCTCGCGAAGCGGCTGGGGCTCCGGCCCGCGCAGCTCACGGCCGCGCAGCGCGCGCAGCCGGCGACGCGGCGCGTCGGCCTCCTCGGCGCGCTCGCGGGCGTCGTCGCGGGCTGCTCGCTGGGCCTCCTCAACCTGTTCCTCGTCGATACGCGGCAGAGCTCGGACCTCAAGGCGAGGCACTTCGCCGAGGCCGGCGCGGCCGACCGCCACGCGTTCCAGATCGAGGCCGACAACGCGGCGGCGAGCGACGCGACGACGCTCGTCGTCGAAGGGCCGGACCTCCCGGGGCTCCTGGCCTCGCTGTCCGCGGCGCTGAGCGCGTCGGGCGTCCACCTGGTCGAGGCCTCGGTCCGGGCCGGCGACGTCCAGGGCTCGGTGCGCGACGTCTTCGTCGTCCGCGGCCGCGACGGAGGCCAGGTCGACGACGACTCGCTCGACGACCTCGCGCGCGCGCTCCTGCTCGCGGCGCGGGACCCGCTCCGCGCGCACCACATCAAGGCGCAAAACGCCGCGCTCCAGCACAAGCTCATGCACCTCGAGGCCGAGGTCGCGAAGCTCGAGGGCGCCCTCGACGCGGCGTGCATCCGGACGCGGACCCAGGACTCGGTACGCGAGCACAAGCGGCGGTCGACGATGCCTGCGCGGTGGAAGGGGGGCTAGTGGTGGCTAGGTTGGCACTTACCTGTTAATTACCCGTTATTAACCTACAATTACCCCTCGGAGGATCACATAGGGGATCCGGGGTCAATAACCCGCTCCCCCTGAAAACCGCGAGTTAAGCCAAATACCCGCACGTTAGGCCATTTTGGGCACCTCACCCCATCTAGAGGGGGGCACCTCCGTGGCAAGCTAGTGTCGCCGTGTGCTTAGGATTCCCCTGGGACCAAACGGGCCGAGTTTCCGGGTTTGGGTTGCTAATTGAAAATCATGATCGCACCCAATTTGGGTGCCGGCCCTGTCTACGTCCCTGTCTCAGGCTATAATACTAGGGTCAGGCTAGAGGGTCAGGCCCCTTTCTTAATAAGACGACCACGCGCACCGGGACCCAAGCGACCTCAATGGCGCGAGTGGTTCACGAGCACAAGAGGCGAGGCTCGAATGAAGTATCCCTGGCAGGATTCAGGACACGCAGTAAAGTTCGTAGCTAACTACCCGCACGCCGCCGGCAACACCGAGGGGGCAGGCCGCAAAATGTCATCGGAACTCGCCCTACGGCTCAGCTGCCACGGCTGCACCACCGTCGGCGGCCACGCCAAAAACGCGTCGAGCTCGTTCCGTTTAATCAAATGTGCTAATTCGAAGTCGTGTCCCCAGTCCACTTGCCAGAATATGCGGGGTGTGTTGTTGCCCGGGAACCCCTTGCCTGGCTCGGCTGCAGCCAAGACCCTCTCCAGATAGACGCTGGGCCAGCCTTCTAGTAGGTCATAAATTCGCCTAGCGCCACGCCGAGTGATGGCATACGCGTGTGTGCACATCGGTTTCTTTCCCTTCGATACGAACTCATGGCCGCGCGGGGCGCCCTGGATGCGGTGGCAGGAGCGAACTCGGTGAGTTGCCTCGGCGCAGTGTCCCAGGTACAGTATGTCCCAATCGCCGCGCGATGGCAGGGCTTCTAGGACGCGGGTGGAAGCCCCGCAGAAGTCAGGCAGGAACTGTGCATCATCCTCTAGTTTAAGGACCGCACCGCTGGGATGTCCCCTCGCGCTGAATTTACCGCGGATTACATCTGCGCAGAGAGACCGCGTCACCGCCCAATTAGAAATCTTCCTGTATACAATCTTTCGCAAGTCTGCCGTGAGGCGAAGGATGCTGTGCCGCAACTCGAGGGGAATAAACGTTGCCATTGTCCTTTCGTCGCTGCTATCAACGCCTCGACGCATTTGAAACGCGTCGACGCCACGCGTTGCGGCCATGTAGCGCCAAGAGTAGGCGTGTTCAGTAGAAGCATTCATTGAAACCGCGACCGTGGGTAGCGGGAAGGTGCATGGACGGGGGCCGATAATTTGGTTTTGCCCCTTTATCGTCGATACAACCCCCGCGGCGACAGTTATAGGCAGAGCGATTAGACCTGGCATCTATCACACCAGAATTAATGGTGGTTGCAACTCGCTCGACTAGTTGGGATGCCTGGTACATTTCACTCCGGGTGTGCCGTAGGTACCGTACCTACGGTACCTACGGTACCTACGGTACCGTAGGTACCTACGGTAGGTACCTAGAGAGAGAAACCTACTAGCCCTTCCTACCCTAGATGGCATCTCCCACTCTCGATATTTTGAGTCCCGCGCATCGAGTGTCAGTCAAAAGCACGGGTAACAACAGTTCACTATAAAACACTCTCGCAGTCAGGCCTATCAGCTCTAAGCTGGTTAGCTAGGACCCTGCCGCTACTTATACGATACGGCTCCACAACGACCCCCCCCTTACCATCTTGGCCACATTTACGGTTCCCGCCCCGATTTCGGTTGCAGTGAGGCTCCGCAGGGTTTGGTATCGTAGCGCAGCTCCAATTGTGGCTTCTAAAGGGTTGCACTTGTCCTCAGTCCCGAAAGTCGTCGATTTATTTATGTCGCCGCGTACGCCGAGAACCTCGAATCGGTCTCTCGCGACGCTAAGACGGCCACTACGATACGCCAAGATGAACGTAGCTTCGCCCGGTCGTACCAGGATAGCAGCCGCGCGGAGGGCAGCTTCTGCGCACGCCCGGCGAGAGTTTGTGCGTACGAAGGTGGGGGATTCGACTGTAGCTGGATCTTGGCGCTACGTGCGTCTTTTTTTATGCTGAAAAGCAGAGTATCCCGCATTTCCGGGCGCTCGGGCAGCCCAAGTGATGCACCTGCTTCAAGTATACGATACGGCTCAATTGCGCGGCTATCCTCGCATCGTGCGGGTGCCCGAGTGTATATTCGGCCTTTTCTAGGTAGGCCAGGATGGTAGGGCACTTAGACCCCCCCCTTACCTAACGTGCCTACGAGAAAAGGCCGAATATACGAGATATTCCCGCACGATGCGAATATAGCAGCGCAATTGAGCCGTATCGTATACTGGAAGCAGGTGCATCACTTGGGCTGCCCGAGCGCCCGGAAATGCGGGGTACTCTGCTTTTCAGCATAAAAAAAGACGCACGTAGCGCCAAGATCCAGCTACAGTCGAATCCCCACCTTCGTACGCACAAAATCTCGCCGGGCGTGCGCAGAAGCTGCCCTCCGCGCGGCTGCTATCCTGGTACGATCGGGCGAAGCTACGGTCATCTTGGCTTATCGTAGTGGCCGTCTTAGCATCGCGAGAGACCGATTCGAGGTTCTCGGCGTACGCGGCGACATAAATAAATCGACGACTTTCGGGACTGAGGACAAGTGCAACCCTTTAGAAGTCACAATCGGAGCTGCGCTACGATATCAAACCCTGCGGAGCCTCACGGCAACCGAAATCGGGGCGGGGACAGCGACTTAGGCATGTTACGTAAGGGGGGGGTCGTTGTGGGGGGGGGTCGAAGTCACTGGCGTGAAGAAGTCTGTTGCTTATGAAGCCTATCACTTGTCACATGGACTTTGCCTGTGAATAGACTGAGTTGATACATCCTCTAGTGGAAGCGCATCTAGTGGACGCTCGCGCCCAGGGGGAGTAGAGAGAGAAACCTACTAGCCCTTCCTACCCTAGATATGTATCTCCCACTCTCTAATATTTGAGTCTATACATCGAGTGTCAAAAGCACTACGGTGTAACAACAGTTCACTATAAAACACTCTCGCAGTCAGGCCTATCAGCTCTAAGCTGGTTAGCTAGGACCCTGCTACTTACATAACGCTGCGACATACTCTTGCTAGTACCTACGGTATCTATACGGTAGGTACAATTGTACCGTAGGTACCTACACGGTACCGCAGTCCTGTTATTAAGTGCATATTTGCCCAGTGCCGGGGAGGAATGGATAGCAAACTGTATGGGGACCGGCGCGGTGCGCACAACGAGCATCGCGCCACCGCCTTCCCGTCTGTCTAATTGGCTGTCGCCCACCGGTTGATGCCATCATACACCAGGGCACGGACGTGTATTGCGACGTCCTTAATCGCGTGCGCCGGCGCGCGGCCCGCTCACCAGCGGTGCGGCTGGGGCACTGCAACATTCTCGCCGGTCGAACTCTTTGGCAGGGCGCTTGCGGTGCTCGATGTGCGTCCAGTCTCCTTTGGCGGGGCGCACCTCTTCAATCCGAGCGTCGCGCCCCTACCGTTAGAGACGAGGGCCGTGCTTCGACAGAAGGGCGGCGACCCTGTCTATCTCGTCGCGTTCCGCTACCGCGGCGGCTTCTGCGAACTGCTTTGCGGCCGAGCCCCCATTGAGCCGCCGCTCCATATTCGTGGTATGCTCTGCCTTTACGATAGGACATTTCGCGAGCTCGCGTGTCTTCGGGATGTTGTGCACGAAGCTCAGTCCGCCAGGCCCGCAGACTACGGTAGCTACGACGTTTTCCTGAAAACCATCGCTGGACGAATATACGCCACGTCAGTGTTCTACGGCCGCAAACGCAAGCGCGGCATCAGGCGGGACGTCGCTGAGTTTTACCTGCACTCTATTGACGTGTTGCGCAGAAATAACACCATTACCGCGCGCAAGCGCTGGCTCGCACATGCTGACGTGGCATCGCCGGCGTCGCTCGACGTAACCCGTTTCGGGAAAAATCTTGGGATTGTTTGGGACGGAACAGCCGCAGACCCCTTCTCGCTGCTTCACTGGCTCGACCAGAATGTCGCAGATGTACGAAGGGGCGTCCCACCGCTTCTTCAACGGCCGATAAACGCGGTACCGGGCGTCGGTCTGCGCGGCCGACGTCTCCACCACAACGGGAGTCCGCTGTCCGTCGACGCGTGGTGCCCTGGCCTACGTCTCTCGTTCGGCCACGTCCATACCGACGAGATTAACGCGACGGCACGGTTCCTGCCTTTGCTGTCGCCATTGTCGTCGTGGGCGGCCTCGTACCGCGGACCACCACCGGGCACGGTCTACATCCACTACATCGTGTTGTGGCGGCACGACCCGCCGCATCAGATCGTCACGATGTCGCGGCCCTTCTGTTTTCCGTCGTTGGACGCACCGGACCGGTGTGATCTCATTCAGTTTGTCTCCGGCTACGCGCGCGCGCCGGGATCCGGCGATTTGATCGTTACCTATGGTATCAACGACTGCCTTTCCGCACGTGTCCAAGTCCCAGTGGAGGATATGCTCACCTTGGCGTTTCAAAATGACTCGGCAGCGCGCCGACGGTGGTGCCGGCCGCCACGGCATCATGGAGATAAATCACCAGGGTAAGCTCCTGGGTAAGCTTGCAAAGTAAGTAAGGGCCCCCGGGAGCTAGGTTGGCATTAAACGGTTAATCACCGGTAATTTAGTACCTATTATTTCACAGTTGCATTTGGCCAGCGCCGCAGCAGCCTCGCAAACGCAACCGCAGCACGATTCAGCACGCCCATGCAATAGATATGTATCTCCCACTCTCTAAATTTGAGTCTATACATTGAGTGTCTATCGACGCTAAGCGGGATGCTGACGGGACTTATCGGAAACACAAGGCGCGTTTAGTAGTCAGAGGTTTCCTAGCACGATCTGGTCTCGATTACTAGCCTGAGTATGCCACCTATTCCCCAATGAGCAGTCTCATTACAGCTAGAACTCTAATGGCCATTGCAGTCCACCATGGATTGCCCATAGCGACATACTCTTGCTACATAGCACAATCGCTGTAGTACCCCTTACTGCGGTATGGGTGCCTTACTGCGGTACTTGGTACCAGTACCGTACCGTAGGTACCGCAGTATGAGGTTTTGACAGACGTCGTACCGCAGTACAACTCGTATGCGATGGCTCAACACAAATGAAATTTGTGTTCGTAGCTCTTCAATTATTATCCGTCGTCTCTTACGCGCAGCGCATGCGCCAGCTGTGTAGCGTAGCGCATCTCGGTCTCCACGCACGTGCTCTTGGTCTCCGCCTGAACATTACGACAACGATAGTCGACGCTGCGATCACGCTATACGAGACAGAGTATGCGACGTCAGTGTGTCATCGCGATCCCGCGCTTCGTACCTTAGTGACAACAAACGGAGGCAACCGCGCGCTGTTTGCGGGTGCAGGATCGACCGGTTCAAGATGGCTTTCATGTGCGGTAGAGGTGGCGCTTGGGATCGAGGTTGGTCACTACGTTGAAGGAAACGGCACGGCAACCCAATATTCCAATCCTGGCAATGCGCTCCGGTTCGATGTCCTCGCAGATACACCAGTAGGGCACCAATTCTGGCAGCTCTACGATGCGCACGAGAGGCACGTGCCAGTCGTGCTCTCGCTTCGCCACCCAGATCAGTGGGTACGCAAGCGTACATTGCATCGCACTGCATCTGTCGAGGGCGGGTGCGTCGGAGCCCCACGCATAGCCTTTCCCATTTGGGGCCGTCGGCGCCGCAAGGCTGCGGGTACACGCGCTTACGTCGACCAGACATCTCAAGCACTTAAGGCGAAAGCAGCATTTCTCGTATATCAGGCCTTCGTTGCCTGTGTTGCCATCAAGGACCATCTGCACACTGTGCATCTCTTTGACCGCCAACAGGATGATGCCCGTCGCATTCTAGCCAATCTTGTAGCTTTTCTCACGCACCATGGCATTGGCGAGCAGCCTCCTGACATCGACGCAGCCATTGAAACATGCGGTGCTGACTTCGGTGCTTCCTGGCGTGCAGCGAAATGTAAGTATGCTGTGCGGCGCAGAGGTGCCGTATATTTCCCATGTGGCGTCAGATAACGCGCTGCTGAGCTGCTGTCGCAGCAGCTACACGACCAGTAGTGCTGCAGAGATGGGAGTTCCACTGCAGTCTATGGTGAGGGCCAGCCCGGGGTGTCGCTCTCACGCGACTTCAGCTATCAGCTTTGGTATGTGCTTGAATCTGATGAGCTGGGTGCAGCAAGTGCACAATGCAGCTGTTGTAGCTAGGTCTCTCGGGTGTCAATGTGACACTGAGATACCAACAGGAAGGACTCTCGCTGAAACGTGAGAGTGTGGGAACCCCGGGCCCCCTGCTTCCAAGCCACGCAGCAAATGTTAATAACGTCTTTGACGGGGTTGCTGACCAGTTCCGCCGTGCAGGAAGACACAAGCACCCAGACAGTGGTGGCGTTGCGAGAGTTCAGAATAAGAGACTCGAACTATCATGAGCATGGAATAATCAGGCCCTACTGGTGTCCCGGAAATTACAATGTTGCGGACTTCTTCTCAAAGTTGTTGGAGAGGGGTCTATTCACTATGCGGCATGCTTATAGATTTGGTATGCCAGTGATGAAGTGAACTTACTTTAGGTTCACCCCGGTGTTTTTACGGCGCCTACTTAGCGCCGGGCTTGATCCACTTGGATAAGTAAGAAGATACGGGATATAGTAAAAACATCAGCCCGGCACGCGGGCTGATATGCGCGTGCTGATAGGCGAGGCAATATGCCATGCATCACATGATCCGGCGATGGGGGGCTATGGCGTTGCAGATATATATCTAGGGGAGTTTTCACCTCACTCCCCCCTTCCTGGAACTCAAGCCGGGTCTTATGAAAACGCGGGGGCCGCGAAGTCGCTTCGCGGCGAGGCTCTAACGGAGTACATGATCATGCCAGTGCTCACTAGACGTTCTGGCCGGCTGCATGGACTCTACCCCTAACAAATGGAAGGAAACGAACATAAACTCGGGAGTTGTCTAGTAGAATTCTTTTCCCGCCCTCCGAGCGCGGGCCGTCGGCTCCGGTTCCGTCGAATGTGTATAAAAACTGGGCTGGAGTTGATATGATGTACCATTTGGACGGTAGAAGGCACCGTCAATCGCTGGTGCATTTTGGCGAGCCGCTAGACACAGTGACCTAGCGTATGGACATACTAGGACGCACCCCACTAGAACCAAGTATGTATCCACCTATCGGACGAGCCGTGAGGCGAACCGCGGCCGACGGACTTTTCTATCGGACGGGGCGCCGAGTGTCCGATGCTGCTGAGCAGCCCAGTATACAGCGAGTGTCTTTGACGCTACGGTGTAACAACAATTTCCTATAAAACACTCTCGTAGTTAGGTTGGCCCAGCCCTCGGCTGGTGAGCCAGGACCCTGCTACCTTACATAAGGCTGCGACATACCTACGGTACCTACGGTACTTTTGCCTCACCGCGGTAGCTTGTAGCTGGATCTTCAGCCCCGGGGCTTATGCGACATCAGACCGGAGAAACTTGGTTCTTGAGACATATGCTGCTTGTGCAGCACAAGTTACCATGTGGTAGTACTCCGTGAAATTACTGCATATGAACCATCGTTCAATTAAGCTTTCCCTCGTTTTTTTGGTGTCAGGCAAACTGGACGCGAAGTTGACGAATGAAACTCAACCGTGCCAATTATTTCGTCGCATCAAGCTGGGGCTGATGCCTGGTCGGGAACCGGTGCTCCCCGCGACCCATGCACTCGTGACCGTGCTGTCATCCGAGGCCTACGCTCCCGGATTATCAGCTCTCCATTCATCGCTAAAGCACATTTTAACGCCTTCTCTCCCGCATGTTATTGTTGTGGATCTCGACGCTCCACCCTTTTCAATACTTATGAGGATAATACGTCCATTGGAATATTATGTTGTGGGGCTTTCGACAGTGGCTCCTTTCCTGAGTGCGGTGGGCCTCGAGTGTACCAGTGGTAAAAGGATTCAGCAAATTAAGAGTATCATGGCAGTCACTGCAGCGCAGAAG
Source organism: Pelagomonas calceolata (assembly GCA_918797485.1). NCBI lineage: Eukaryota > Pelagophyceae > Pelagomonadales > Pelagomonadaceae > Pelagomonas > Pelagomonas calceolata. The sequence goes on along the minus strand of CAKKNE010000003.1, from coordinate 4,901,357 downwards.
CGCAAGGCAACATACAGTAAACTTTTTGCGTGGGGCATTGGGCGGTACGTTAGGCGCGGGGCGCTATACGTAGACGCTGATGCTTTGTTTATGAGGGCAACAACGCGGCAGGATGTGGTTACACTCGTAGCGTCATGTGCAAAGGGAAGCATCTCGGCTGTCTATGGCCGCGGCCTTGTGGACAAACCTCGCCAAGCACCCAAAGACCCCTACTACTTTAACTCTGGGGTTTTTGCCTACCATCCGAGCCGAAAAACGCTCGCCCAGCTAGTCAGCCGCCTCGTCGCTGGAAAATATGCTCCGGATCGCAGCAACCCGACGGAACAGGACGTCTTAGTTTCACATTGGCGCGAGAACAAACATGCAGTCATCCCACTGGGTCCTGAGTTCAATGTTCGTCCGTATTTTAACGGGCAAACCATGCCAAAAAACACAAAAATTGTGCACTGGATTGGTTTTCCCAAGCCCTGGGAGGTCATACAAGCCGCAGAGGGCCACAAGATCGAGCCCAATGCAATCGCCAATTACATCAAGCGCCACAATCTCAAGAGCGCCTGTCTGCGATGTCTCCCGCTGTGGAGCTTAGAGCTCTACATCGATTCTTCAGGCCCGAATTTGAGCGCTTGACTAGGAACGATGGACCTAGCGATGGCAGGAACCTAAACAGTTCTTTAACCACGCAAACCCGCACCGCGCGTCTTCTTTTTAAAGGAAACACGTGTGATGCCGGTCTGTACCGTTAACGGTACAGACCGTGTATGGGCAACCCGCACGTTAGACCCGGGGTGACGCTAGGGTGCGATTTACGCACGGCGTTCTTTACGTGAGAAACGGCCCAGCGTCATTTACGCCGTAATTTACGCGTAATTTACGCGTGCATTTATTTATAAAACCCGCACACACGCAGCCAGAGCCCCTAAACAAGGCCTTGGTGGCCACGCAGCTCAATAGCAGCACGAGCACGGCGCATAAGCGCACACCTAGAGTGCACACCTTGCTCGCAACAGCATGCAACTAGCAATTGGCTCGGCTCTGACAACGTTTGGGGCAGCCACACTCTGCGAGCTGCTGATCGCGAGCTAGAGTCTTAGAGGGCCGCTAGCGCCGGCTTCGGGAAGAGCCCTGGAAGGACTTTTGGATACCTTCTTTTTTACGCCGTTTTTTACGTGGGATCTCCTGTAGCGGTGCTTTACGTGTAACTTACGCGTTTTTTCCGCGTAAATCGCACCCTAGGGGTGACGTCAGACAACCACCCCTAAGACCACCATCCACGTGGCCCGTGGTTCCGGGGGTACGCGCCCCCGCCCCCCACACCCCCGAGAACCGCGGGCGCAGAATAATAAGGGGCTCACTGCCATTTTCGAGAAAGCGAATCAGATGCCGACTTTTGCAGGACCCCCCGAGCTTTTCTTATATAATTCCTTGGGGGGTTCTGCACTCTGGGTCGCAGGGATACACCTCCAGTAAAGATAACAATGTCCGCGTCCCCTGGGGTCCACGGTGCGCGCGGGCGGTGTTCGGTGGTGTCACGGTGCGCGTAGGTGGCAGTTGGTGGTGAACTATCGCCAAAATCATCGCCAAAGCTAGGTTTCGAGAAAGCGAATGGGATACCGACTTTTACAGAACCCCTCGACTTTTTCTTATACAATAGCTGGGAGGGGACCGTGCGCCGTTTGAGGGCATGATGGGCTGCGTGGGCAGCGTTTTGCGCGGCTTCGGTTGCGCGCCCATCCGAGGGGACCCCCGGCAGCGCCCCGGCGCCTCGTCGAAGCCGCGCGAAGGCCGCGCACTGGGGACATATCGTCCAAAAACACGCTCGGAAAAGGTAAACTTACACATACCATAAGTGCACTTTTACCCGTATCCGTAGCCGGCTGCGTTCGGGGTCCGTACTACCTAGGGGTGGGCATTGGGTGGGCACAATAAGTGTCTCTCTCTCTAGGGCCCGCCCGAGCTCGAGATACTGCCAGGGACTACAAGTATCAAAGTCCCGCGGCAGCGGGGGATCTGACGCCTGCAAGGTTCGCGCGCGCCTCGACGCACGCCGGGTCGAGCGCCAGCGCGCGGCGCCAGCGGATCTCGGCCTCGCGCGCGTCGCCGAGGCGCGCGTGGACGAGCCCGAGGCGCACGAGCCCATCGACGTCGTCCGGAGCTCTGTGCGCGAGGCCATAGAAGACCTCCCTCGCCGCGAGGAGGTCGCCGCGCGAGAAAAGAATCGCGCCGAGAGCCCGCGTGGTCTCGAGGTCCGCGGGGCTCCGGACGAGATATTTCCGAAGCGTGGCGACGGCGGCCTCGGAATCGCCGGCGGCTTCGAGCGCGACGGCCAGTTCCCGGGCGGCGGCGCCGTCCTCGGGACTCGCCGCGAGGCAGTCTCGGAGACATTCGACAGCGTCGCCGAGGTCGCCGGACGCGCGGCAGCACCGGCCGAGATTAAAGAGCACGGTGGCGCGTTCGGCGTCGTGCGCGCCGACTTTCGCCAGCGCCGCACGGTAGGCTGCGGTGGCGGCGCGGAGCTCGCCGAGGCGGTCCTGCGCCGCGCCGAGAGTGTGGTGCGCCTGCCAGGGCGCGTCGGCGCGGGCCGTCGCCCTCGTCGCGCTGTGCGCCGCGCCCGCCTGTGCGACCGGCGCGTCGACGAGCAAAGGGAAACAAAAACATTCGGCGCGGGATTTGAGCGGCGTTGCCGATTTCGAGTTGCGCCCGCGCGAGGCCCGTCCAAAGGGTGGCGGTGGCGGCCGGGAGCTCGCCCGGCGCGCCCGCCTCGGCGAGCGGGAGGCCCCGACCGAGCGACGTCGCCGCGCCTGCGCTGCGCGCGTCCGACGTTTCGGGGTAGTGACCCAAAAAAGCGCGCAAAAAATCACACGCGGCGGCCGGCCGTCGAAGTCGCCCAGGCCCAGGAGCGCCTCGCCGAGCTCAAGGTCCGCGAGAACCGCGTGGCGCCTTGAGCTCCGGCGACCCTCGAGGCCAGCGTCGCGCCGCGCTGCTGCTGCCTCCCAGGCCTGCGCCGCGCGGCACCGTTCGGCCGCCCGCGAGAGCAGTCGCCGCGCCTCCGCGGCGTCGGTCCTGACGACGGCCGCGTGCCGCGCGCGGAGCAGTGGAACCTCGTCCTCGAGAATAAGGGCGCTTTCCGACTGCTCCGGCGCCCGGCACCGCGGGCACTTGGGCCGGCCGGGCTTGCGTCGCTTCGACAGCGCGTACTCGCAGGCCGCGCACAACCCGTGGCCGCATGGCGGCGCCGTCGTCGTCCCCCCACGCGCGCACACCGCGCACGCGGCGGCCGGCGCGACGCCGCAGGCAACCCGGTGCGACGCCCAGTCCTCACGCTGGCACCGCACGCCGCAGTAGCTCCGGCGACCGCAGCGGCCGCAGCGCTTGGCGACGCAGCGCGTGCCGCACACGTCGCACTCGCGCAGCACCGGGGCGCCGCCCGGCGCCGCCGCGGGCGACCGCGACGGACCCCGGACGCCTCCGCGCATTTAATCCCGTGGCATCTGATGCGCCATGTTATTATTTTGTTCAATAGGCGAGCAGCGTTTCGCCTCGCTAGGGCTGGATTGTCCGAGAGCTGTAAGCTTGGGAGGTGGCCTTTACTGTACCATGGTACCTACGGTACTGGTACTGCGGTACCGTAGGTACCGTAGGTACTGCGGTACAAGCTGGTACGCTGCCTGTGTAGAGAGAGAAACCTACTAGCCCTTCCTACCCTAGATATGTATCTCCCACTCTCTAATAATTGAGTCTATACAGCGAGTGTCTTTGACGCTATAAAGGAGATTAAGAGGGAGAAGGAACTTCAAGTTGAAGTATCCTAAGATACAGGCCACTAGCCTCTGATGATATCTACTGGGACCTGAGAGGAGCTCTAGATAAAGGTAACTACAGTATCATAGCACAATCGCTGTAGTGGTCCCATAACCTAGCAAGAGTATGTCGAAGCGTTATGTAAGGTCCGAGTCACGGTAGCAGGGTCCTAGCTCACCAGCCGAGGGCACAGGCTGGGCCAACCTAGCTACGAGAGTGTTTTATAGCAAGTTGTTGTTACACCGTAGTGCAATAGACACTCGATGTATAGACTCAAATTTAGAGAGTGGGAGATACATATCTAGGGTAGGAAGGGTTAGTAGGTTTCTCTCTCTAGCTTCGCTGTACGGCTGTAGCCCCTTCCGCAACACGGCCGCGCGTACCGGAGCGGGGCATCGACGTCTCTGTCGGTTCGTTCTTCGGCTGCCCCGAAATCTACCGCCGCAATTAGCAGTCTCTGGATGGGGCTGGGAAGGCCCGCCCTTGCCCTCGTCGTGGCGACGGCGCGCGGGCACGCGCTCTGCTGGACCGCAGAACAGCCGAACTGCGACTACGCGCTCGCGACCCTGGCCACGAAGCCGACGCTCCGGGAGCTCGAGCTGTTCCTGCGGACGTTGCATCGCTTCGACGCGACGAGAAAAGTCTACGTGGGCACGGACTCGGTCGCGAGCAACTGGACGCGCAAACAGCAAATTCACGCGGTCGTCGACACGCCGTGCCTCGCCCGTTACGAAGCATTCAGCCGCAACTGGATGAAGCGCCAACGGTGGGGCGAGCTGACCGTCTGGACGCACCTCCAGCTCGAGAAGACGACGGTCATGGCCCGCGCGCTCGATGACGGCTGGTCTGGCGTCCTCTACGCGGACTGCGACGTCGTGTGGCTCGCGCCGTTTCCTTCCGTTGGCCCCGGCGTGCTGGGCGTGTCGCCGTGTCTCTGCGCGCCGAGGGTTGAAGCGAGGTACGGCAAGTACAACGGCGGTCACGTCTTCGCGCGGAGTCGAGAGGTGCTCGCCGTGTGGCGCAACGCGACGCGGCGCTCGCGGTACTTCGAGCAGGCGGCGCTCGAGACTGTTCGGACCGTCTTTAACGAGAGCGCTTTCGACCTCGACCGGCGAGCCAACGTCGAGTGGCTCAACCTGCTGGGATCTCACTCATTTGACCGTCGCGACCACACCATGAACCTCACCGTGGACGACGACGGACAAGTCTGGTGGCTTGGCGACCGCTTGCTGTCGATCCACGCACACGTGGTCCCCTCGTCGAATCAACCGAATTTCCAGCTGCCCGCTGTGGCGCGGATCACGGCCGTGTTACAACGCTCGCTCATTCTCGACGACCTTTGCGCGACGCACCACCTCCTGTGTGCGTCTCGTGCTCCGTGCCCCGTCGCCGCAATCCGCGGAAGGAGCCGGACGGTCCACATCGCGTCGTTTCGCGCTGGACACGGCGATGCAGCGAGCAATTACTATCACTTCTTCTTCGGACTTCTCGTGCCCTTTCTCAACTGGCTGGAGACATCACGGCCGCTCCAGGGCGACGCGTTTCTCCTCAACGAGCACGGTGTCAATCACAAGTTTTTGCCGCAGCTGATGCGTCTAGCCGGTCGGGAGAAGTGCGTGCAGGTCGGTGTCGTCGGGGCGTCGACGCACAACGGCAGCGACGCGACGGCGCGCCACGTGACGCTTTCCAACGATCTCGACTGGTCCATCCTCGAGGGCCCTTCGCCGCGGCGCGTGCGCCCGCCCGAGTGGGGCCTCGACTGGCACCTCTACGGATGCGGTTTCTTCTCGATCGAGGCAAGGCGAGAGCTCGCGCGGCGCGTCGACGTCGCCTCGCGGACGATGCTGCGCGCGTGCGCGTGCGCTCCTGAACCACTGGTGCCCTCGAAGCCGCGCCTGCTCTTTGTGCGTCGACGCGCCGACCCGCACAATAGGCATCAGAATCGGAGCCTGCCGAATTTCGACGCCCTCGTCGCTCACCTCCACGCGCAATCTTGGTCTTCTGCAATCGAGTTCCGTGTCGTCGACTTTGCAGACCTGACACTCTGCGAGCAAGCGTGCGAGGCGCACCAGAGTGCGGTCCTGGTCGCCCAGCACGGGGCCGGCCTGGCGAACGCCGCGTACCTGCGTGACCGCGGTCGGGCGGCCGTCGTCGAGATCTGCCCAAAGTCCATGTGGTACAAGTCTATCTTCCAGTGCCTCGCGGGCTTGCGGGGCGCGCACTATGGCCGCATCCAGCAGACAGACATCCACGGCCCAGTCGACGTCGCCGCCGCCGCGGACGCTGTCGCCACCGTCCTGGAGGTGCTCGGCTCGCCGGTCGACGAAAAGAATCGCTACCCACGGCCCGGTGGCCACCACCTCCGCGTGTGCAACGGGAAGGACCGTGTCTGGCGCGCACCGATCGACTGCGGCTATTAATAACATATAAATATTTCAAGCCCACTACTAAGCGGCGTGCTGTGGACCTTGCGTCCTCTCTGTCACGGTCGTCGATTTCTAATTTGATTAATTATTCAAGTTCTCTAGAGAAGTTTATAAACTTGTGGTAATAAATTTAAAAAGCGACGACGTATGAGGGCCGGGCCCGGGGGCGGGGCGGGCGTGCGGTCACGCAGACCCCGCATCAGCTCCGCTGCTAGGCAGCCTGGTAAGCGAGGCAATAAAATAAAATAAAATAAAATAATCACACAGACCCCGCGGCGGGCCGCGGCTAGGCGGCCTAGCTCTAAGCAAAGCAAATAAAATAAAATAAAATGCACAACTTTGAAAATAAGGAACAAGTTCCTAGGAGCCTTCTAAGTTACTAGACTCGGACTCGGATACTGGGAAGCCTCAGGCTGGGGGCGCGGGCCCGGGGCGAAAAGCGCCAAGCGCTGTGATGGACCATTCAAGTTGCGTGTCCACGGTCCTCGATTTCTAATTATTTATTTACAGGAGCCAGTGTACTGAGTAGTAAAACTAAGAGACGCGGCGGATGCTAGCTAGCGGCCTGTAAGACACTAGGCATCCCTAGCAAGCAAGTGGATGCTCAGGCTAGCTATTCATAATATACGGCCCTTATCTATCAAAAAATTGACCCTAATATATTATAGGTTGATACTGCGTCTGTCCCAGATTGCGTCCGCGATCGGCCGCGCGCAGAAGCTCGACGGCAGTAGAGCCGCAGCCGGGACCACTCCGGCGCCGCGAGAGGTGACGACGGCCTACAAATCACAGCGCTCCGTGGACACTCCGCCCAAATGTGCGACTTCTGGGTGAGCCAGGCGCGCCATTACTGCAATTACTGCAAGGTCTGGACGAGCGGCTCCAAGGAGTCCGTCCGGCGCCACGAGGAGGGCGCGCGGCACAAGGACCGCGTGGCCCAGATCCTCAAGAAGAAGCGACAGGGCCCGCGCGTGCCGGCGGACGCGCGGAACCTCCAGAAGCAGCTCGCCGATATCGAAGCGGCGGCGGCGGCCTCGATGGGCGCGTCGGCGCGCGGCGAGCGCGGCGCGTTCGCCGGCGCGCTAAACGCCGGTGGGCTAAACGTCTCCGCGCCGGCGGGCAGAGGCGGACGGCCGACGACGTGGCCGGGCATGGGCGAGGCGGGCGGGCACCGAGCGCCGCCGCCGCGCGAGTGGACGGGCCCGACGTGGCAGATGCCGCGATCGGCGGACGACGCCGAGGCGATGGAGGGCCACCGTCCCGCGGGCGACGACGACGCGGGCGAGTACACCGTGCGCGGCGCGCTCCCGGCGCATTTTCGGGGCATCGAATCCGTCTCGCTCGCGCCTCGCAGAGTCGCTCTGTCGTGTCCGCTGCAGCCTCGTTGTAATAGAGTGGTCGGACGCGCGTTCTCGCAGGCGTACTCTACTTCGCGGGCGAACGACACCCAGACAAGCTCCGGACGCGAGGGGTCTGTGAGGTTTGGCTGGAGTCCGCGGATGCGTGGGTCCCCGCGACCATCCTCAAAGTCAAGCGCCACGCCAAGGGCGCCGAGGGCGGCGAGGTGCGCACGTACGACGTTCGGCTCCTCCCGCGCGACGCGGCGCCGGCCGGGCCGCCACCCGCGCCCGGACCGCCGCTAGACGCCGCGCCCGAGCGCCGGGTCCCGTGGCACGCAGCGACCGCCGAAACTGCGGCGGCGCCGCCGCTGAGCCGGACGGCCGCGCACCTGGCGGCGGTCGCGCGCGACGCGACGCTGCGTGACCTCGCAGCCGCCGATCTGCGTGTCGCCGCCGTCGATGGCGCGTACGTGCCCCGCACGGTCGACTGTGACGATGGCGCCGACGCGCCGCCCCCCGAGTCGGTTCGGCCGGCCGCTCCGATTGCGCGGGACGAGGCCACGGGACTCGGAGTCTGGCAGACCGTGGCCGTGCGCCAAGTCGACGACGCTGCCGAGGCTTCCGCCGGGGCCCGCCGCCGGGAGAACGCGGATGCGGCCCGCGACAAACGCGACCGTCAGCGACGCGAGGCCGCAGGCTCGATCGACGACCGCGCGCGGCAGATGTGCGAGCGCGCCGAGCGCGTCGAAGCCCTGTCCTCGCAGCTCGGCGTCCACGACCGCACCGACGAATACCGCGGCATCAAGCTCGCCGACGACGACGCGGCCGCCGCCGAGCGCGCGCCGCAGCCTGCCCGCGACCCGGGCGCGCCGCCGCCTGCCTTCAAGCGACGCAAGGTCCACGCTGCTTTCCGCAAGAAAAAGGCCGCAGTCTGAGTGCACTAGAAATCGACGACTTTTGCGAGGCGGCGCAGGTTCGAGGGCTCAAATATTTGCGGCCGAGTTCAATTAGGATGCTAGCTAGCTAGAATATAAACATACCCGACGGTTCGGATGTGGCCAGATAGAACATTCACTCCAGATCAAACTTGAAGTGAGAGTACTAAGTACTACGGTAGAAGAGTACGGTAGGGGCCCGGTAAAGTGAACTTACTTTAGGTTCACCCCGGTGTTTTTACGGCGGCTACTTAGCGCCGGGCTTGATCCACTTGGATAAGTAAGAAGATACGGGATATAGCCAACCGCCTTCCAAATATTTCCGTAGATCCAGGAGATGCGCTTCTGATACAGTCCAACACAAAGGTCAGCACTCCGCCATTAGCGCAAGGGCTTTCAACTGCCGCGATCAATTCGTTTGCATATGGGCGATTTTTATTATCTTTTAGGTACCACATAAATGGGGGTTCCCACACTCTCACGTTTCAGTGAGAGTTCTTCCTGTTCAAGTTGGCATCTCCGTGTCACATAGACACCCGAGAGACCTAGCTACAACAGCTGCATTGTGCACTTGCTGCACCCAGCTCATTTGACACCAGCACATACCGAAGCTAATATCGCTGAACTCTTGCTAGTACCAGCAAGTACAGCGGTACCAGCTTGTCACGGTACCGTACCGTGGTACCTACGGACCGCAAACCAGGCCGCATTTCAAATCCCGCCATCTCGGCAAAATCGAGTTAGAGCATGCATCCCTGTACAAAACACATGACAGTTACATTAAACCCGCGCGACGACATACATAATATGCTATGTTGAGAGGACTTTGCGTATACCTGCTTGGCTTATCGGGGAGGGTACGTGCGGGAAGCAGGCTGGTTGGTAGCCGGCCGATTTGGACTACTTTGACAAATCGCACTCTGGCACCGCCTTCATTCTTCGTCATAGGCTGCACGAAGTGCGGGACCTCCACGCTCCATGATATCATGCTGCGGCACCCGGAGGTTGCCCCCGCATGTCGATTTCATTTGCGTCGCACCCGCTACCTTGCTAACAGCACCTTATTCACGCATCCAGGGCGAATCGCGCCAGCGGCAGCGACACCGTCACACGAGGCGTACGTGGCTTGGGTGGAGGGCCTGCGCCGAGAAGCCTGGGGTCTGACTCGCGAAGCAATGTCGGCTTCGTCACCTCGTGTGGCGCTCGCTGAGCTTGATAGAGCTTATGGCAAGTGGTATGCATACAACAAGGTTGCCACATACTTGCTTTGGAGGTGGGATGTGATCGGCGACAGGGGACGCGGCGCATCCGCAGACCTCAAGCAAGCAGTCATCGAGCAATTCCAAGCGGCGACAGGCACGTTTATGCGCGTAGCCGAAACGCTACGGCACGATGAGATGGCCAAATTCCCCGCTGCACGCGATCCGATAGCCGTGCAGCGCGAGACTGGGCGTCAGTACGCACAGATGCTCCAGCGCCATGCACAGTACACGGCCACTCGGGTGCACGAGTCCTGTCGTCCGGAACGAGGAAAGATTGTGGCAAAGGAGCTCCGATTCTGGGGAACACCACAACGGGTGCATGGGTACCACCGCTACGTCGAGTGGCATGCACCTGAGCTCTTCCTGGCTAACAGCGAGACACCACCATTGGTTGGTGACTTCAGCGCATGTCTCGTTTACGGCTGTGACTCACATGACCCGGGTGTGACAGTCAGAGATATTCTATCTGTGACACCATTCGTGCCTGTCTTTATTTTGGTAGTCTGCGATCCTGCACGGCGCGCTCGGTCGTACCTGCGAATGACTTGCGCTCACGAGCCGCAGTCGGGTCAAACGCGGTCAGCCAAGCGCCACTACTGTGACGATGGCATCGACCGGCAGATCGCTCAAGGCCTCCACGGTCTTGACCGCGTAGGATGCTCTACGAGCCTGTATGCACTCGACGATGGCGCTGCATGGCGCTCAAAGGGTTGTCTGCAGCGCAAGTATCGGTCCAGAGAGAACGCCATTGTTCGTGGTTTTTATGGAGACTGGCTTGATGTTTGGCTTGCAGAGACGAACCAAATCCATGTATTCCAGCTTGAGACCTTGAATGATTATGGCCTCGGGGCCCGCGCCATGGACGCGCTGCATGTGGCCCTCGGCCTCTCGCGATTCCAATATGCTAGAAGTGTCTTCTCTCGGCGCATCAATGTGGCCAAGACGCTCCGCAGACCTGAAAGCCACCGCTTCCAAGCAGGTCCCATCGAACGTATTAGTGAGCAAGACCGCCATTCCATGGACAGGCTTCGCACGACAGTGTTTGCCGCACCAATACGCTACTTCTGTCGGACACTATCTGCAAAACTTGCGGGTGATGACGCCATTCCCCTATGTGGTGATGCCGCCATTAATCGTAGCCACAGTAGATTGTTAGCTCAGGCTCAGGCTGACTCGGACGCGACGTGGCGGATCACCCCCAAACAAGTCTGATTCACACCCAATCGCGCCCACCGACTCCGACCCCACATCTCTGCGGGCTGGAATTGACTCAGCTTAGCCTAAGCTTAATCATGATATTAGTAAAATAAATAAACTTGAATAAATATAATTATTATTTTGTAACTCCGAGAAGGGGCCGGCACACTTGCCCTAGGTTGGCATTAACCGGTTAATAACCGGTAATTTACCCATTATCACTCCTCGGAGGGGATCTGGGGTAAATAACCCGGTAAATTACCCGACGGGTTTTCGACTAAACCCGTTTAGTGCGATTAGCGAAAGACCCCTCCGGGCGAGCGGATGGGCGCAAGCAGCCCGTTGAGCTTCTGGATACGTACAGGTGCGCCAAGGCAAGTACCGAGTCATGTGGCCCGGCGCGGCCCAGGCCCGCGCCAGTGGCCCGCGAGGCCCGCTCCCCCTACCCCTCTATAAGATCCCGGGGTAAATAACCCGTACTAACCGGTAATTACCCGGGTAATTACCCCCGGCCGGCGCCTGGGGTAAATAACCCCTCAGGTAAATGCCAACCTAGCACTTGCCGGCACCCAAAGTGAGAAAATACCGTAGCTTTTCTCCCTGAGTAGCTTGAACGGGGAAACTTGCCACGAACATACTTAAGGTAATGACTAATATTCGCGCAAAACAGGGGCTACAAACGGTAGGGGGTTTTGGGGTGCGCCGGCCGCGGGCAGGCCGCGGCCCGGACGGCGGAGACTCAAAGTTCCAAATCGACGTCGTCGTCGTCCGCATCGTCGTCGTCCGCATCGACTATAACCCCGCGCCGGTCCCCGGGCCCGTGGTTTCTCGTAGGAGCGCCCTCGAAGCTCTCTATTCGTCCCGCGTTGACCTCGACGCGACCGCCGCGGTGCAATGATTTCCAGCTTTTCGAGCGCTTGAAGTTGTCCGCGGGACTCGGGCCATACCCACCGTACTATCCCCACCGTTTTTTGTGCAGTGGCGTGCCCACATCGCGTATCGCACATCATGTGGTGGGAGAGCGATTTGGCGCATCGCGAAATGTTGTGCTGCCGCGCTTTTTTTCTTGGCGCACCGCCTCGGCCGACCCCTTGAGAAATCAGAAATAGCTTGGGGCTGCCTATGGGTGCGTTTAGGCTGCGCACGAGGCCAAAACCAAATCGCCTTTAATCGAGATCCACGGGTTTTTGCCGTTTTCAGCGCGCCGCTGCGCCCTAGTCCCGATCCCCGTACACCCCCCTGACCTCAGCCGGCCCTTAAGAGGGCCCTACGAGTCCCCCCGACCAATGCGCGACGTTCGGGCGCTCGGTGGAGGGAATCCCCGTGGTGGCTGCCGGCGCCGTACTCCGAGTCGCGGATTTTCAGGGGGTGAAAATCAAAACTCGCTTCTATGCTAGGACACGTAGCGTTGCGCGTTATCGACATTCGGGCGGCCGAAGATCGAAGCGGGTGACAACCCAAACGGAGTTTCGTTTTGAGCCGACGTCCCTCACGTAAACTTCCTAATGGGCACCTCCGCTTCAGATAAGCCGGAAGATCCGTCCTCTCTGCGTCGGTCCACAACTCGTAGTTCCGTAGGGTAGACATTCTTCTAGCAAGACACGACTCAAAGTCCACGGCCTGCGACGCTTCAACAACAAACTTGGCTAGCTCTTTCGCCTTGCCACGGGACAATGATTCCTCGGGCCATTCGATATTCCTGGCGAGGTGGCCAGATGCAATAGTATAATTATAAAAATACAGCTCGGCCGGCTAGGCCCGCTGCGCCTGCATGTCGGCAATGGCCTGTTCCGAGATGTTGTAGAGCAGGGAGGAGAGCCAGCGTTGGACGGTGAGGTCGTCCTTGATGTGTGCTGCGAACGTATGGTCGCGGAGCGCGTCGGGGAGGCACTGTCGAAGCGCCTCGCGCGCGCGGAGGTTGTCGCTCAGGCGGAGGTAGCACCGGACGATGTGCTTGAGCAGTCGGATCGATGGCTGCTCGGCGAGGGCCTGGACCATGTTGGCGAGGACGGTGGCGACGGCGTAGAAGCGCTCGGCCGTGGCGCAGACGTACGTCAGCCCCACGTCGTCGAGCAGCACCTTCTGGACGATGAAGGTCGCCACGGTCTTGCTGAGCTCGGACCCGGTCTCCATGATGCGCAGGCAGAGCGGGATGATCTCCGTCTGCAGGAGAAAGTTTATCACGTCCGAGTCGTCCATCTTCACGAGCGCGCCGACCACGCCCAGCGACGTTAATCGCAGGTATTCGAAGGGCCGGTTCTTGCTCACCGTGTTGAGGAACGGGTAGAGGTAGAGGGGCACGTGCGCGGCGAGGAACAGACCGCGCGTCTCGGGGTGCGACGCAACGCACTGGAGCAGCGCTAGCGCGTTGCAGACGCGGTTGCTCGCGTGCGCCGTCAGGTTCGGCGGGCTCAGCGTCGGGTAGATCGCCACGATCTCCTGCAGGAGCGTGCCCATCGTCCCGAACGAATGCCACAGGATCGGCGCGAGGTCCGCGAATGCCTCGCGCTTTTTGCTCAGCTCGAGTAGCGCCGATTCGCGGTGTTCCGGCGAGTCGGGCACCGTCAGCTGCAGCACCAGCGGGTACCTGCGGGGCGGCCGCGCGTGCGCCGCCCGGGACGGGGAGAAAGAAAGCGACACACGGGTTCGCGCAGCTCCTCGACCGACTTCTCCGCCATGGGCCTGCGTGTGCCGCGAGCGTTTGATCCCGGGGGCGCAGCGTGGGAGAGCGCGCCCGCGCCCCCCCCTTTGTCGCGTCGCGAGTCCCCGGCGCGCGAGGCGTTGGACCGACCGCGCCTCGCGGCGCGCCCGGGCCCCGGCGCCGGCGCCAGTCTCGCGCGCGATAGGAAAACCGTCCCCGCGACGGGAGCGCGGGGGGGCCTAGTAGCGGCGCTTGGGCGTGCGACACAAAGGAGGGTGCAGCGACGCTGGCCGCGCGCGAGACTGGCCGAATAGATGGCGTTCGCTCGCTGCGACCAATCCACAAATCAGTATTCGGCTGTCTAAGAGGGCACTAGCTAGAGTTAGCTTTTGAGGTACTACTAACCCCGCCTACGATTCTAGTGCCTCACCACTAGGGTGTCATCATAAGCTGGCATCCTTCGCGCGACGACACACGTGCGCGCGGCGCCACAGTGAGATGCCATGAGGCGCCGCATAACCCGAGAGGCGCTTTTATGCAGTCTCTATGTGCCAGTGCCCGTGCCAGTGTGCCAGTGCTCTTCAGAGTCGGACTCTCGTCTCTCAGGGTTCTAAGATGGCGATTTCGGCAGGCCACGGCCGCCGGTCCTCACCCTAGTAGCCCCCACTGCCCCCCTAGTCCCCGGGCCCGGCGGGCTGCGGGCCTCCAGAAGCTCGGGCCCCGGGCACTACTACTTCTAGAATCTAGTAGTAGCCTTCAAATTAAATAAATGAATGAATGAATCGAGGTAACCCACCATATGAATAAAATAAATTAGGAACAAGCTTCTAAGAGCCTTCTCCCTGCTCAGTCAGGATACCCAAGGACCAAGGTCCCGGGGCCGGACTCGGGGTCCACTCGGACTCGGAGAGCTTCGAAATAATGCTAGTAAAGAACCGCCGCGAAAGAGAACTTACGCAGCCGGGGATATTGCCGCTTTCAAGAGAACGAGGCGCTCGAGGGCGTCCTGCACGTACGCGTCGGGCGTGGAGGCGCCCGAGGTCACGCCGATTTTGAGCGGCCGGTCCGCCGGAAGCCAGTCGTTCTCGATGACGACGTCGCCGTTGAGGAGGCGGTGTTTCACGGAGTTGTCCTCGCGGATGCAGTCGCCCTCGTTGATGTGAAACACCGTCTTGCCCGCGTCGTGCGGGATCTCGACGAGGTGCGCGGTGTTGGACGAGTCGAAGCCGCCGACGACGAGGATGAAGTCGAGCTCGTCGACCTTCGGGTCCTGGATCATCTCCTGGATCGCGTCCTGCCGGACCTGCGTCGCGTCGCAGATCGTGTCGAACGCGACGAAGCGGTCGCTCGCGTCCTCGGGGTACTTCTGGATCATCGTGAGCTCGAAGAGCTTGCCAATGGCCTGCGTCTCCTTCTTGTACATGGTCGTCTGGTTCGCGAGGCCGACCTTGGCGAGGTGCACGTCCGGGTCAAAGCCCTTGGACATGGCCTTGGCAAATTTAGCGAGGAGCGCCTCCTTCCCCTCCGGCGTCGGGTTCAGGATGTAGCGGCACACGTACTCCGCCTCGTCGATGTTCTTGACCATGATGTAGTTGTCGCAGTACGACGCCGTCGCGATGGCCTCCTCGTGCGCGTACTTGCCGTGGATCACCGTCGTCATGCCCTTGGCGACCTGCTTGTCCACGACGTTCCAGACCTTGGTGACCCAGGGACACGTCGTGTCGACCGTCGTCACGCCCATGTCGTCGAAGTGCTGCATCTCCGCGAGCGTCGCGCCGAACGCGGGGAGGATGACGACGTCGCCGGGCGAGACGTCGTCGAAGCGCTTGCCGCCGTCCGCGGTCTTGTCGACGAACTCGACGCCGGCGTCCGCGAGCATGTTGTTTACGCCCGGGTTGTGCAGCAGCTCGTTCGTGATGTGCTTGCGCTTGTCCGGGTACTTTTCCGTGGCCGCGAGCGCCAGCTCTATGGAGCGCTCGGCGCCCCAGCACATGCCGTACTCTTGGGCGAGCCGGAACGTCACCGCCGCGTTGCCCTCGCCGCGGCTCGTCTCGAACGTGCCCGCGCGCATCGAGTCGAGGAGCGTCGACTTCATCTCGGCGAGCATCTTCTCCTGCACCACCGCCTGCTCCTCCTTGAAGTCGCCGTGGGTCCGGAAGAACGTGGGCGAGGACGCGATGCGCCGCCGCTCCGCCTTTTTGTTCGCCACCTCGCGCGCCTCGAGGATCGTGCCCTCCGAGGCCGAGGCGCGGCGGGGCGCGCGGGGCGCCGCGCGCCGCGCGGGCGCCCGGAGGCCGCTGGCGCACCGCGCCGCCGCGAGGGCGCAGGCGAGCCGCCACGACGGCATGCTCAAAGCGGTGCTGCGGCAGATCTCGGCCTGCTGAGGTACCAGTACCTGTGCGCATTCACTAGGCCTACTCTGTCCGGGTATTTAACCAAGATAAGTGAGACTAGGATAGTGAAGCTAAGATAAAATTTTGGGAGATTTATAAGTGGAAAAGAGGCCGTTGCCACAACGGGCGCCAACCCCAGGGACCCCGGACCACGCGCCCCCGCGCCAAAGCAACCAAGGGAGGGTGGGAGGGCCAAAATTCTTGCTCCTTTGTCCTGCGCTCTCACAATCGGAGCGCTGTTGGACACGAGCAAGTATAAGAAAGTATCTTGCAGCGAGCCACTAGATGTGACGATGGACACGAGCAAGTATAAGAAAGTATCTTGCAGCGAGCCACTAGATGTGACGATATTGCTGCCAAGATACCAAAAACATAGCTGACAGACCTGAGTCAGCCTTACATAGGTTCGGGACAGCCCTTGGGTCTCTTATTAAAGCTCCTTCTGTAAACAGAGGGCTGTTGACCCCTCTCATCACGGGCGCCGCGGGATTACAACGATCCACTGATTGGATTCAAAGGTTGAACAAGAAGTTCCGGGGAAAACCCCACCTTTAGGGGAATTACCATAAGCCCCTTTGGCAGTGCCTGAGCTAAATTGGTAAGACAATTTAGCTCGCCAACAAATCATACAGATTTGCGACAGGTCGAACAGGACGTACATGCTTGGGAACCAATCCCAACTTAGGAATATAAATTCCAGCTCCATAACTGCCAAAGGCTGCTGGGCTAATACCCGGAGCATCATAGACGTAAATACAAGGATACGTGGCCATATCATAGCAGGTACTCGTATGCATACAAGCTGGTACGGGAGCGCCCTAACCATTTTCGATCATTTGGAAGTCATTTGACCCGTATTCGCTATGCTCACAGGTCTTCCGAGTTTAAGCTCAAAAATGATGTCAAAGACTTAGGCAGGCTCTAGTGGCAGGCCATATATTCGAAATAACCGTGACCCCCTATTTATGCCAGTGAAATATACTAGAAATCATTAGACCCCAAAATCGACCGCCCAGAACCATGGATTTTGGTCTCGATATAATTGAGTTGTAGCCCTTTTTACATACGCGGAAAGTGAACGGGTTTTCCCGTGAACGTCCTTTTTGATGTAAAAAAGGCTCAGGCTACAACTCATAGCCTGAGTATACTACTAATGCCAACCTAGGGCCCCTTGTTCCTCCGATGGCGCGTGTCTTGCTGGGCCGAACCCGCAATTACGAAAAGAAGATCATTTCCTATCGCTCCATATCTATATTGGGCTCAAAGGGAATTTCAGTTGTCCGGGCAGGGTGAATCTTAGGGCCCGGGGAGTCCATTTAAACTGATTTGACTACGATCCCTGGTGAAAAGGATATTGTAGCAGCACCAAACCCAAGGTCTCACATAACGTCCATGCGCATCAATCCTGGGGCGGTCACTTGGGAAGTAAGAATGATTCCAGCCCGCAAAATCGGTCCGTAATGACGAGTGTTTGGAACAACGTGTACGATCAAAGTGACGAAGGTCATGGCCGGCTTCGAACAAGAATGCGAAGAGGGAATATATTGCGTTAGCTGCTTGCTCACCTGGTGGACTCAGTCCTTCGCATGTGTGGAGCTCGAATGCAAATTGGTCAACGTGCCAGAAAAAGTTGGGTCGCGTCTTCGCAATGTCTGCGGCCAGTTGGTACTCACAGCCCTCGCAGTCCATCTTGAGGATATGAAGGTGTGGGTGGCCGAGCGCAAGGCCAAGAAGGGGGACATTGGTGCTTGTCCATTTCGATCTGGTTACTGGGGAATTGGCACCGATCTTGAGAAATGTGAGCCCCTGAGCGTTGCCTGGATGTTCAGGATGCTGCACCGTGGGGTCAAGGAGGACACCCCTGCAGTTCCACTGCCTCGCCACGTGCAGGTCGAAGGAAAAATCCTGTTCGATCCCAAATGAGTGGAAGATACAGGGATTGTGAACGATCGATGCATTGCAGATTTCGTGCCCGCCGTACCCTACACCGAAAAGCGCGAGCGCACAACCTGGATCGCCACCCCTTCCGAGCTCGTCGACGCGCCGCCAAAAGCGGGCGTTCGCCTGCCGCCCCCTCTCGTCCGTCACCCCATAGCCAAGGGCGACCAAGAGTAATATTGAGGCCAGCGCGTAAGATCCACTTGCATGGCCCATCGTATGGGCACAGACTCGGAGAGAGAGAGAATCCCTCTAGCCCTTCCTACCCTAGATATGTATCTAGATATGTATCTTCCACTCTCTCTACCCACTCTCTAAACTTGAGTCTATACATTGGGTGTCTACCGACGCTAGTGTAAACCAGTTTATAATAAAAGGTTCTCGTAGTGGGTTAGGCCCAGTCTCTGGCTGGTGAGCTAGGACTCGGACCCTGCTACTCACTGAGTCAGGCTTTCGGACTCGGAGGGAGAAGTAAACGCTTGGTAAGTGTTTTACGTTCCACCCTGCCAAAGCTGATATAGGGGCCCCCACTAAACAGTGAGGGAGGGCGGCCCGGGGCCCGCCGGGTCTAAATAAACCTGAGGACCGCTGAGGTGAAAACTCCCCTAGATATATATCTTCAACGCCATAGCCCCCTATTGCCGGAACTATGGCTACATTACTCTCGCCTATCAGCACGCTAGACCAGCCGGCACGTGCCCGGAGCCGGTGTTTCCCTACATCCCGTATCTTCTTACTCAGGCAGCTTATCCAAGTGGATCAAACCGGCGCTACGTAGCCGCCGTAAAAAACACCGGGGTGAACCTAAAGTAAGTTCACTTTACTGGGGGGAACAGCGGGAATCGACCCTACAAAGCCCGAGTGAGGCTAACCGTCACGGTGACCGTGACCCTATAAGAACCCGACCGTGACATATATAGTATTATAGATAACCGCAATAACCTGCGAATAATGCAAGACCAGAGGAGTACGCACCTTTGGGAGTACGGCGGCTGAGATAGTCTGCCGCGGCCCGGGAGCTAGGGGTATTTCGCCCTATTTATCGCAGACTCGGAGTCACTGGCACCCGGGCCGTGACTGGCAAGTTGATAGGCCCAACTGGCAGACGATGGCAGACAGGCAAAGCTGGCGTCTCTCTAGACGGAGCCCGGGCCAGGAAGGAAAATTATTAATGGGGCCAGGCCGAGTCATCCCGGCCTGCACTCCTTTCCGAACTTGGAATACAGCGTGACGGGGTTGTGCTCCTCACCCTTGATGCCCAGGGTCACGAAGCGCTGCTCTTTTGGGAACGCGTGTAAGATTTGCTTTTCAATGGCAAAAAGAAGGTAGTTCTCGCAGTAACCGGGAGCCTCGGGATTACGACAGGAGGATACGAGGTCCGCGAGATGCGGAAATGCCGCCTGTGGAAATTAACGTTAACCCGACTCACTGGATGTTTTCCACACAGAACACCGCCTGCGTGAGGAAGTGGTAGCCGTAGACGTCGCGCAGCGGGTCGAAATGGGCGAGGTTGAGCTCGTTCGACATGATATAGATAGCCGAGCCTGGCTTTATGCCGGATTGGTCAAGGACCTCGGCGATGCGCGCCGGAGACGTCGCCTTGTCCATCTGAGCTGGACAATACTTGCTATTTGTAATCTTGTCGCCGCGGCGGCAGTGAACGACGGCAGCGACGCCAGTCTTCGAGAGCGCCCGAAGGCGATCCACAACGGAGGGCACAGCGCCGAGGACCTTGTCGCTCGGGACGAAGCTCGCCACGAGCCGATGATGCCCAATGAATCTCGTCATGTTGGGCAGCCTGCGAAAAAGGTTGAGCCTATCTGGGACGCGGTCGACGGGCGGCGCGGGCCGGCGTCGAAGGAGCCCCGGGACCGCGTTCTGCATGTCGGAAACAGGGCCGTCGTGGTAGCCAAGACTCTCGTGCTTTGCCTCCACGAGCTGGGCGAGCTGGGCGTCCGACACGTCGGCCACGCAGGACGCGAGCGTGCCCTCGCATACCGTCTTGTGCCGCTCTTCGATGCGGAACGACGATCGTTCAAACGAGATGAAGTCGCCCCATCGGTTAAAAAGGAAGGGTCGGTCAAGATTGTGATTCCGAGTCAGCGACGGGGGCCCGAGCAATACCGCGCGGCCGAGGCCGAGCCCTTCGGCGAGGATCGCGCGCAGATTTGATATCTGGTGGTTTAGCCCGCTACGAGCTGCATTCCTATAGTCGAGGTGGTAGAAGCGTGACAATGCTGCGCCGCCGTGGCGCCGCACGCAGCTGCAGTTCTCCAGGGCAAAGACCTCTGGCTGGAAAACGAGCCGCTGCAGGCCCGCTGTTGCCTCTTCGAGTCCCGTCGCCTGTCGAGCTGCGGCGAGGGCGAGCATCCACGCCGACGCCGACGCCATTTTAGGCCGGTTCACTCCTTAAATTTTATCCAGTCCGCAGGTAGGTACCACGATACCGTACATGACATTCTCATAAAAGGTATCCGAGGAGCGTGTCATAAAGGCCCAATAAATTACGAACCAACCCGGCTTTTTATCATGGCCGCGCTGAGCGCTAAACCCTTGGAGAGCAAAATCGCCCCGAGCTTGTTGGCCTGTGATTTATCGGACATGGCGGGCGAGGCCGCCCGCGTCACGGTCGGTGTGGAAATCAAGTTTGCTCGATGGCGTCGAGGTTGGCGATTTTCAGGCTCACTGGCTGATTTCCACACAGGTCATGGACGCCGGGGCCGACGCGCTGCACATCGACGTCATGGACGGCCACTTCGTCCCAAATTTGTCGTGGGGCCCGCCGGTGATCAAGAAGCTGCGGCAGCGAAGCGACGCATTTTTCGACGTCCACCTTATGGTCTCGGACCCGCTCGCGTACGTCGGCCCCATGGCCGACGCCGGCGCCGACGGCTTTACGTTCCACGTCGAGGCCGCGACGGACCCGTGCGACGTGGTCGACGCCGTGCGCGCTGCGTCGCGTCCCATGGTCGTCGGCGTCGCGCTACGGCCCGACACCCCCGTGGAGGCCCTAGATGCGTTGTGGCGCGACGGCGCGTTCCTGCCCGACCTCGTGCTGGTCATGACGGTCCCGCCCGGCTTCGGCGGCCAGGCGTTCATGGCCGACCAGATGCCAAAGGTGGAAGCGCTCCGGCGGAGGTTCCCCACCATGGACATCCAAGTCGACGGCGGGCTGAACCTCGCCACCGTCGAGGTCGCCGCGCGCGCGGGCGCCAACTGCATTGTAGCCGGCTCGGCGGTGTTCAAATCAGACCGCCCCGCGGAAGTCATATCGGCGCTCCGCGATGGCGTCGAGACCCTGGCGCTCCACAAGCCCGCGAGGAAGCGCGGCGGCATGGTGTCGTCCTGGCGGCCGCGCGCGGAATCGTTCGAACACCCACCCTAGTCACGGCGGGCTCCACCAGTGCGGCGCAGAACTGTGGTAGAAGCTGTGGTATAAATAAGATAGGTATACTTCTAAGGGATATTAAGTACTACAAGTGCCGCTGAGTGCAACTTGAATTACCGTGACCTTCTTGAATATGAATACCGTAGGTACTGCGGTAGCAAGAGTATGTCGCAGCGTTATGTAAAGTAGCAGGGTGTTAGCTAACCAGCCGAGGGCTGGCTAGACCTGACTACGAGAGTGTTTTATAGTGAACTGTTGTTAGGGGTCCCAAAGAGTCCCTTTGTACGCCCCATGACCGGGCTGGGGGGAAGGGTCCACTTTCGCGGCGAGACGCGGTCGCGAAGTTGCCCATCTGGCAAGAGGTACTAAGTACAACTAGAATTAGAGCTCCTTGCATCTGGGGGCTAACGTGCGGGTATTTCAGGGACCTCTGGACTGAAAAATCAAAACTCGCTTCTATGCTGGTAATTTGGTCTCCCAGGGGCCCTCGGGTACCTATGGCGTGGGGCGGATGCGTAGGCGCGGCCGGGTACCCGATGGGCTGTCAGATAGGTCGCCTGACGCGGCACGAACGCCACTGGCGCGACCTTCGCAGGCCACTAAAATTTCCAAACCTAATCATTTCGCTTACCCGTTTCGGTCACGTCCTAGAGGGGTACGTTGGGCCCCTATTCTCAATTTGCGACCGGCCAAGACGTCTAGTTATAGAGATACGGCAAATTTGGGGTTGGGCGTCACCCCCCGTGCGTAACCTACGTCTTAAAGTTCAAGTTGGTAATTAAACACCGTAAACAAAACTAGTGGTGCATTTTAAAGCACCCTATGACAATAAATTACTAGTACTACCCCTGCGCCGCGAGCCAGGCCGCCGCCGCGCCGCCGTCGCCCGCCGCGTCCCAGAGCGCGACCGACCCGCCAGCCCCGGCGGCCACGAGCACCAAGGGGTCCACCGCGTCGAACGCGAGCGCGAAAAGCTCGCCGACGGCGAGGTCCCGGGCCGCGACGGGCGCAGGCGGCCCCGGCGCGCCGCCGCAGTCCCAGAGCTTGACCGACGCGTCCGCCGACGCCGTCGCGAGGAGCCCGGCGGCCGTTTCGGAAAAGCAGACGGCGGACGCGGCCGCCCCGTGCGCCCGAAGCGACCAGAGCGGCGCGGCGGCCGCGCGGACGTCGAACGCGACGACGCCGCCGGTCTCGTCGCCCGCCACGAGCGTCGTCGCGACGAACGGGTCCCACGCGACCTGCTCGACGCGGCCTCCCGCGGCGAACGTCGCGCCCGCCGTCGCGCGTCGCGCGTCGCGCACCGCGAGGCGGCCGTCGTGGCCGCCCGTGGCGAGGCAGGCGGGCTCGGCCGGGTGCCACGCGACCTGCGACGGGTCTCCGCGTGCGTCGACGCCCCGGCCGACGACGCTCGAGTCGGCGCCGGCGCCGCGCGCTCGACACGCGGTCGCCGTGGTGCGTCCACGTCACCGCACACGCGCGTGCGTTCAAATCCCAGAGCTTGACGGTGCGGTCCGCGGAGCCGGAGGCGAGGACCGTCGGCGAGTGGCGTCGCCACGAGACGGACAGCACGGCGTCGCCGTGCGCGCCCGGCGTCGGCCGCGGCGCCTTCCGCCCGGCGGCCGTGGGCGCGTCGCCGCCCAGGCTCGCGACGGGCGCCGCGGGCTCCATGACGTCCAGATCCCACACGTCGATGCGCGGCTCCATCGTCCCGACCGCGACGCGGGCGCCCGCCGAGCCGTGCTGCAGGAACGCGAGCGCCAGCGGGAACGCCTCCAGTCGAACGTCGTGGTGCACGTAGAGGCTCCCCTGCTCGTCGTCGTACACGTACATTTCTACGCACGAGAAGTCGTCCTCGGTGCGGCCCGCCAGGAACACGGCGTCCGACGCGCGGACCGCGTCGTCCTCCGCGTCGCTGTCCGCGGCGCCCCCCTTCGCGGCCCGCGGCTGCGGCGCGCAGGCCCCGCGGGGGACGGCGCAGACCGCGCTAATCATTTGTCTTGTTCTCAATCACAAGTCTAGGTTGAGCTCCTAGTTGGGCGTCTGCGGACGTATAAAAGTACTCGTGACAACCCGCGCGGCAGGAGCGGTCACGTCCTGCGGAGCTAGCTAAGCTCGCACTGGAGGAGCGCAAGCCGTGGCGCGCGGTGCGCAGCCAACCATCTCTCAAGCATCGGCCAAACGCCGCGAGTAGCTTTGCGCGTGGCCAGCCGAGCTCATCATGGACGACACGGAGGAGGCGCAGGCCTGGATCGAGGCGGTGACGCACGACCCGTTCGACGACTCGCTCAGTTTCCTCGCGAACCTGAAGACCGGGGCGCGCCGCGGCGTCCCCGCAATTTCGCGCGCCCCGCGCCGACGCCGCCCGCCCGCAGGTGCGGCTGTGCAAGCTGATCAACGCGATCAAGCCCGGTAGCGTCAAGAAGGTTTCCGAGTCGACCATGGCCTTTCGGCAGATCGACAACATCAACATGTTCCTCAAGGGCTGCCAGGCCATGGGCATGCCGGCGTCGGACTGCTTCGGCGCCAAGAAACTCTTCGACGAGGGAGATTGTCGAAAGGAGGTGCTCAACACGCTGGAGTCCCTTGGCGGCCTGTGCCAGGCCCAGGGCGTGGCCGTTCCGGTCTTCGGCAAGAACAAGTACGCGACGAAAAACACGCGCGTGTGGACGGACGAGCAGAAGCTCCGGCAGGCGCGGGCGGATCGAGGCTCGATGCTCATGCAGGGGTCGTCTGGGACGATGGAACGCGTCGGCGAGTCCTCCAGCGGCATCACCTTCGGCAACTCGGCCGCGGGGGCCGGCGTGGGCGGCATGACGCTGCTCTCCGCGGGCTCCGCGGATACCATGGAGCGCGTCCAGGGCAGCCGGGGCGGCATCACCTTCGGCAACTCGGCCGCCGGGGCGGGCGTCGGCGGCATGACGCTGCTCTCCGCGGGCTCCGCGGATACCATGGAGCGCGTCGCCGGCTCGCAGCGCGGCATCACGTTCGGCAACGCGGCCGCCGGCGCCGGCGTCGGCGGCGACGGCACGCTCCTGAACGTCGGGAGCGCGGGCACCATGGAGCGCGTTCAGGGCCGCAAAGCCGGCATCACATTCGGCAACGAGGCGGCCGGCGCCGGCTCCGGCGGCGGCGGCACGCTGGTCAACGCGGGCTCCGCCGCGACCATGGAGCGCGTTCAGGGTCGCAAGGCCGGCATCATGTTCGGCAACGAGGCGGCCGGCGCCGGCGTCGGCGGCGGCACCACGCTGGTCAACGCGGGCTCCGCCGCGACCATGGAGCGCTCCAACGTGGGCAAGGCCGGCATCACGTTCGGCAACGAGGCGGCTGGTGCCGGCTCCGGCGGCGGCACCACGTTGGTCAACGCGGGCTCCGCCGCGACCATGGAGCGCTCCAACGTGGGCAAGGCCGGCATCACGTTCGGCAACGAGGCGGCCGGTACCGGAACCGGCAGCGACGGCACGCTCCTCAACGCGGGCTCCGCCGCGACCATGGAGCGCGTCACCAAGCTCGCGGCCGGCATCACGTTCGGCAACGAGGCGGCCGGCGCCGGCTCCGGCGGCGACGGCACGCTCCTGAACGCCGGGAGCGCGGGCACCATGGAGCGCGTCCAGAGCAAGGACGGCGGTATCACTTTTGGCAACCAAGCCACCGGGCTGCCACCACCGCCGCCACCCTAGCTTGTGACCTCCCGGTCGCGAGACTGCCATATATGGGCCTCCATAGGTCGTTCAATATTCTCTCGACTCGGGGACTCTGTGTATATCGCGTACTCCCGCTAGGGCTTCGAGTCTTCTAGAAGGCGGCCCCCGGCGGGCGGCCGGGCGGACAGGTGCAACTTAGACTTTTTTGTGCCGAAGCGCACGATTTAATTCGTCGGAGTGTGTCTGATGTGGTCCGTACCACTGGATTAAATGAGCTGCAACTCTAATTTGTTCTTTGTCAAATATAGCTTCGTGTACCTGCATGTGATACTTGTGGCCACCAATGTCTGGGCTCATCAACTTGAAATTTCTTGGTGAGCCTATCCTCCACTGGCACTACTTTGATTTGCGCTTCGCGGTTTGCTTCCAGCGCTTTGATATGTTCTTCGTGTTTCTGCTGGAGCTCAGCTTGTACGTGTTCGACACCGTTTTGTATGAGCCGATTCATTTCAGCTTGATCCATCGCTGCCAGTGGGTATTCACTTTCTTCGATCTTTTGGGGTGATTTCTTTTTGGATTTCTTTTTAGGTGTTTTGTCTTGTCTAGGCATTCACTGTAAAACACTCTACGTCAATAGGCAGAACCCTGTGGGCCCATAACCTAGCAAGAGCATGTCGCAGCGTTATGCCAGTGTAAAGTAGCCGCAGGGTCCTAGCTCACCAGCCGAGGGCTGGGCCAACCACTATGGGCCAACCTGACTACGAGAGTGTTTTATAGTGAACTGTTGTTACACCGTAGCGTCAAAGACACTCGCTGTATAGACTCAAATATTAGAGAGTGGGAGATACATATCTAAGGTAGGAAGGGCTAGTAGGTTTCTCTCTCTAACGTCGGTACCTACGGTACCGCACTGGCGGAAGGAACGGAAGGAATCATTGTCCAAGCCAGCGCGGGGCAGCCTTCCTAAACATGGCCGCGCCCGACGCCGCGTCCGCACCAAAAATCATTCCCTTCGCGGCGCTCGAGGCGGGGGACGCCGACGCCTGCGCGGCCGTCGTCGAGGCCTGGAAGGCTGGGGTCGCCTGCGTCGTGCGCCTCGCGGACAGGGCTGTCCTGCGCGAGCTCTGGAAGGGTTCCGCGGCCGGCCTCGCGACCGCAGACACCTGGCCGCTCGAGCGGCTGGGCGGCCTGGAGGTCGGCCATCGCCAGCACGGCGCGCGCGATTTCTTGGAGACGCGCGCGATCTGCGACGAGGTGCGGCCGCCGCTCGGCGACGGCGTGCGGTGCGCGTTCGACCACCTCGAGAGGTGTGCACGCGCCGCCCTAAAAGCCGCCTGCGGGCCGCTGGGCGCCGCGCCGGAGACGCTCTTGAATCTGTTAGACGAACCGGGCCGGCCGAAGCTCTCGGCGTCCGTGCTGCGGCTTTGTAGATATGTGGCGCCGGCGGGCGAGCCGCGTAAGCGCGTCTGCTTCGGGGCGCACACTGATACCACGTTCTGTACCGCGGCCCCTTGCGCGGCGACGCCCGGCTTGGAGGTCTTGGACCACGGCACCTGGACATCGCCCGAGCGGGGCCGCGACAGCGGCACGGATGTCCTGGTGTTCTGCGGCGAGTTCCTCCAGGTGCTCAGCAAGAGCTTCTACGAGGCGGCGGTCCACCGCGTGGCGCTCACCGCGGGCGCGGCCGAGTCCGTGCGCTACTCGGCGCCCTTTCTGCTGCGCGCGCGGCGGGACGCGACCATCGTGCCCGTCGCGGCCGTGGCCGGCGGCCCGCCGCCGCGGCTTTTGGGCTTGCCGGGCCTCTCCATGGCCAAGTTCCACCGCTTCTTAGAGTTACGGCGGCGCAAGCTCGTCCAGGAGCACGCGCAGTCGAACGACGACTCCGACGACTCCGACACGGGCTTTATACTTAAGTGATGGTTCTAAACTGATGGTGTGACTCAACTCGGCCCAGGGCCAGGCAATTTAATCCCGTCCGAGTCACGGTCCTGGCACGGTCGGCGCTCCGAGTCCAGCCTGAGACTCGGAGCAGCAAGCCTTCTGAGGTTCAAGTTGTCCGAGTCGACAAATAGAGGGATCATGATAGGTAAGGTAAGGGTCGATGTTTCCAAACTTGAACTTTTCAACAACGGCAGGGATCCACGTAGGTGGAAGAACAAAAAGTGCTTTATCACAGGCAGATGATGCTGCAATAAGCTCAGCTTCGGTACCGTACCGTAGGTAGGTACCGTAGGTACCTACGGTAGGTATCTTCACCTAAATTGGTCCTAATCCACGAGCAACACAGGAAGATGGCCAGAGAAATATCGTCCTCTACGGAATACGTGCTCGACGACTTCGACGAGGAGTTTCCAGAATTATACAACGCGCTGTACCAAAATGCCCTGAGCGGGCGGGCGCGCCAGGCCCGCAAGGCGTGCGAACTCGCGACCCTCGGCCGCCGGCTCGCAGCACAGCCCCGCTTCGGCGGCCTGAGGGACCCGGGGCGGCTCGTGCAGCGGCCATCCCACGCGCCAGAAGTCGCCGAGCTGACGGCTGCGTTGCGGACGGCCCGGCGTTCGGCGCAGCTCCTCCGGGACGAGATTCTCGGACAGACTCCGCAGGCCAAAGCGGCAGCCGATGCGCGGGTGCGGAAGATGCGCACGCCGGACCGTCCGACGCAAAGCAAACGGTCGGCCGTCGTCGGCACGCCCAGCTCGGGCGAACTCGAGGACCTGGAAGCAGACGCGTTCTTGTCCGCCGACCCGGGCGAGAATCTCGGTCTCCCCAGCGAGACGAGGTCGCGCGGCGCCGGCGCCGACGCGAATCTCCGGCGCGTGCGTGACCGGGTGTCGCGGCCAGTGCGGTCGCCGCCGAAGTCGTCACGCGCCGTCCTGAGCCAGATCGTCGGTGATGATGCCGTCGCGTGCGAGCTCGCGCAGCTCGATGCGTGCCAGGCGGGACTCGAAAAGGCGTCGCGCGCGGGCGTGCGAACTCAGGCCCGCGTCTCTACGACGTCCTATCGACCCCGTACAGCCAGTAACCCACCGCCGCGCGTATCGCCCGGGAATGTACTACAACGACACGCGACTGCCGAGGCCTACACGGGCCGCCTCTCGTGCCGCGATCCCTCGGTCGCCCTCTTCGCGCGACCGGCGACGGCCGGGTACTGGTCCAGCCAGGAAAAACTTTTGAGGTTTGACTGATGTCGCGTTTTCTTGCCCGGTGTCTTTCTCGCGAATTGGAATTAAATAAATAACCCGGGCCTGAGATAAATAGATAAATTTCTAGAAGCTTTCCCTTATTTGCCGGTGCCCATCGTCTCTTCGGGAAGGGCGGAGGTACGAGACTGAGAATACTGTGTATAGATACCTTATTGCTATTTCGAAGCTCCGGTTGGGCATCCTGACCGAGCAGGGAGAAGGCTCTTAGGAGCTTGTTCCTTTTTTTTAGGTCTTCCTTTATTTATTTATTTATTTATTTACCTAGGTATTTATTTATTTATTTATTTATTTATTTATTTATTTATTTATTTGGGCCTTATCATGATTTGTTGGCCCCTATTTATGTTTATTTGCTTTGCTTACTAGAGCTCGGCTACTTAGGCGAGCGTCAAGGCGAGCGGATTGGTCGCCACGTAGCGAAAACACCCCTCTAGCCTAGGTCCCACTTACCCTACGGGTATTAACCCCTGGCGCGGCCCAGGGTCATTGACCCGGGTAAATACCCGTCAGTACCGGATATTAGCCTCAGGAGCTTATAGAGGGGTAGGGAAGGGGGCCATAGGCCACTCGCGTGGGCCTGGGCCGCTCCACCTCCGGAGTTCTCTGGGTGATCCACCCGCCCGGGCCGGGTAGTAGCACTGCTCCGAACGACACACACCCACACCCTGGGCAGCGGGCTGTGGTCGTCACTCGCGACGACGACAGCAGCCCACCGAGATATCACAGATACAAGCTCGCCGCGAAGACGATGTCGCGCTTGATCTTCGCGGACGCGTCGTCGAACTTGGCCTTGAGCTCAAAGTTGCCCACCGCGAAGGCCGCGGACGCGAGCTGGCGCAGGAGCTCGTCGAGGCGCCGGATCACGCGGATGATGGTGCCTTCGAAGGCGTCGGTGAGTTTCGTGAGGTCGACGAACTTCGCGCCGTTCGTCCACTGGAAAAGCACCTCCATCAGGTCGGGATTGAAGCGGTCGACGTATTCGACCTCGTCGACGGGGAGCCCGGCGGCGACGCAGGCGCGCGCGACCGTCGTCGCCGCGGCGCGGAGCTGCTCGTAGGCGGCCTGGAGTGCGCCGCGCAACGGCGGCGCGCCCTCCTTGGCCTTCTCCGTGTGACACAGGCAGCTGAGGAGCGCGACGGCGACGGCCGCGTCGAGGTCCTGGAAGACGCCCTCCATCAGCAGCTCGCCCACGACCAACTCGTCGGCCGTGTTGAGCTCGCAGGCGGCGCGGCCTTTGAGCGCGATGACGCCCTCGCGCGTGACGTGCCCCAGCGCGCGAAGCACCTTCCGCATCTTCCGGAGCTCGTCGCGGAGCACGAGCGCCTGCGCGTCGCGCGCGCGCCGGCGCAGCGCGCGCGCGCGCTCCGCCAGCGCCTCGCGCGCCTCGAACCTGCGTGTGAGTCATCCAGAACAGCGGCGACGCGGTCGTTTTTGATGGACGCGCAGAACCAGTCGAAGATTCTCCCGCGTGGAAGGCACCGTAATCATGGCTTCGCGCACGGCCGCGGACGCGTCCGCGTCCACCGTCGCGCCGGCGGGCGTCGCGGCGAGCTCCGCGCGGAGCGCCGCGACGCGCCGCGCCGCCTCGCCGTACGCCGCCTCCTTGCCGTCGAGACCCAGGTCGCGCGCGTCGTCGAGCTCGGGGACCGCCTCGCGGCGCTCGGCGAAGCGGCGCGCGACCTCGTCGACCGCGCGGCGGACGCGCGCGCGAGCCTCGGGTCGCCGCAGATCCGGCGGCATGAAGACACGCACCGCCGAGAGCGCCGCGAGCGCGACGAGGGGCACGCAGGCCAGCTTCGCGCCGCCGTCGTCGTCGGCGACCAGGACGTCGACGACGTGCGCGGGCCGCGGGTCCGCGTCTCCCGGCGCCAGAGCGCGACAGGCGACGCCGGCGTCGACCGACGCGAACGCTTCACCCTCTCTCGGCTTCCGCGCGGCGACGACGACGCCGAGGCCCAGCGCCGTCGCCGCGGCGCCGGTCGGCGCCCAGTCGGCGGGCGCGACGACCGTCGCGAGCCGGCCCGGCTGGAGCCACGGGAGGCAGTGCGCCGGCTTCCGCGAGAGCGCGAGGACGTCGGCCTCCGCCGCCGCGAGCCGGCGTCTCGCGGCGACGTGCGCCTTCGTCGCCGCCGCGTCGGCCACGTCGCCGCCCTCGCCCAGCGCCTCCGCTTGAGCCTCCAGCGCCGTCGCCTCCGCCACCAAGGCCGGCGCGTCGGCCTCCTGCTGGTACTGGTGGAAGGAGGAACGGACGAGATAGTCCGGGTCCGCGCCCTCGACGCGCAGCAAATTCAAGAGCATGTTGTACGTCACGTGGTACGACGAGTCGAGGCGGTCCGCCTCGCCGTACAAGATGCCCTTGGCCACCGCCGGCTCCATCTTCTCGTCGAGGACCTGCAGCACGATGCCCTTGTCGTCCTTTCCGCGCCGGCCCGCGCGGCCGCTCATCTGGATGTACTCGCCCGCCGTGAGCCACCGAAAGTCGGCGCCTGCGCGACGCGTCGGTCAGCGGTCCGAGTCAAAGCAGACGTCCCTTCGACGCGACCGAAATCCGTCGCCGTCGAGGACGGGCGAGGCGAAAAGCTCCCGAGCGTTGCGATGCGCGCGGGGGAGCGCCGTCGAATTTGCGCGTCTCCGTGAACACAACGGTTCGCGCGGGCATGTTGATGCCGATGGCGAACGTCTCCGTGGCGAACAGGAGCTTGAGGAGGCCCTCCTGGAAGAGGATTTCGACGACTTCCTTGACGATGGGGAGCAGCCCGCCGTGGTGGATGCCGATGCCCCGTTTCAGGAGCGGGAGCAGCGTCGTCACCTGCGGCAGCGCCTTGTCGTCGTCGCTCAGCGCCTCGAGCGCCGACGCGTAGACCTTTTCGACGACGTCCGCCTCGTCCGGCGCGTTGAACGACGGCTCGTCCTTGAGCGCGACGGCGTTGCGCTCGCACTGCGCCTTGGAGAAGGCGAAGACGATGGCGGGCTGCCACTGCTGCTGGCGGACGACGCCGACGATCCGCTTCAGGTCCGTCTCGGCCTGGCGGCCGCTGGGCCTCCGGCGACGCTTTCCGGCGTCGTCAGCGTCGGGCGCGGTCGCGCCGCCGCCCAGGCAGGCCATCGCCGTTTCGAAGTTGGCCTCGCGGAACGCGCCGGCCTCGTCGACGACGAGGTGCAGGCCCTCGCCGCCGCTCGCAAACACGTAGTGCACGAGCGGCGTGGGCCGGTAGTCGGTGTAGACGACGTGGCACGCCTGCCGGTGCGTCTGGCAGATCCACGCCGCGAACTCGCGCGCGTTCGGGATCGTCGCGCTCAGGAACACAAAGCGGACCGTGTGCGGCAGCAGGATGATCGACTCCTCCCAGACGACGCCGCGCTCGCGGTCGCGCATGTAGTGGATCTCGTCGTAGACGACCTGCGACGACGGACCCGCGAGTTGGGTCGACAGACGGACGGACGGACGCCGCGCGGCGACCCACTTGACCTCGCGCACGAGCTCGGACCCGCGATAGAGCATGGACCGGAGGATCTCCGTCGTCATCACGAGGCACGACGCCTGGGGGTTGATCGTGATGTCGCCCGTCATCAGGCCCACGTCCGAGAAGATCTCCTGGAGGTCGCGGAACTTTTGGTTGGACAGCGCCTTAATCGGCGAGGTGTAGACAACGCGCTGCCCGTCCCGGAGCGCCGTCGCGATCGCGTACTCGGCGCAGACCGTCTTGCCCGCCGACGTGTGCGCCGACACGAGCACCGACTCGGTCTTGTCGATGCACGCGACGGCCCGCCGCTGGAAGCCGTCGAGCTCGAACGGCCACGTCCGCGCCGCCGGCCGCGGCGGCCGCGGCGCCGGGGCCGCGTAGTCCGCCGGGTACGCCGCGAAGCTCGTCACGTTGCGGCCCCTCTCGTCCTCCTTGACGGGATCGGTCACGCGCACCGCGGGCCGCGGCTGCGGCGGCGCCCTCTCAGCGCCGTCATCCTCGCTCCGCGACCGCTTGCGCGCCGCGCCGCGCTCGTCGGGGGTCTGCGTCGCCGGCGCCTCGTCGAAGGCGCCGAAGAGCTCGTCAATGTCGGTCATTCTTCTTCTCCGGGTGCGCAAATGCTCGCAAGAGCTCAACCGACTGTCTTTCTTTAGCGAGCTTTGTTAGCCATAGTCAAAAGTAGCAGCATGAGCCGCAGTCTCATGAGACCTACGGTACCCTCGTGAGATGGTACGGTACTCTAGACTCGGACAGCAGGGGGGGCGGCCGCTATGGTAGGCCCTCAGGCGCGCACAATGCGCGTCCTTCTGCTGGCAGCGGCGGCCGCCTCGGCCCTGGAGCTCTCGGGCGACACCTTCGACGCAGAGGTGTTCGGCTCCGGCAAGAACAGCTTCATCAAGTTCCTGGCGCCCTGGTGAGGGCACTGCAAGTCGATGAAACCGGCCTGGGACAGCCTCATGCGGGAGTACGAGGGGCACCCGTCGGTTTTGATCGGCGACGTCGACTGCACGCAGCACCAAGACCTGTGCAGCGACATGGGCGTCGGGGGCTACCCCACGATCAAGTACTGGACGGATGGCGCGGGCAAGGAGGACGCCAAACCGTACCAGGGCGGGCGCGATCTGGACGCGCTCCGGAAGCACGTCGAGGACAATATGTTGCCCAAGTGCGACGCCAAGGACCCCGAGGGCTCGGGCTGCGACGACCAGGAGATCGCCTACGTCGCAAAGATGATCGCCAAGGGCGGCGAGGCGGTCGAGAAGGAACTCGCGCGCCTCGAAGGCATGCAGGGGTCCGCCATGAAGGCGGACAAGAAGGCGTGGCTTGCGAAGCGCGTCCACATCCTCAAGGGCCTCGCCGCGTAGGTGCCGGCGCTCTCCGATTTCCGACCCGACGCCGGCGCGGATGACGGCGCGCGTCCGTGCCCACGCACGGGCGCGGCCCGACCGAGAGCGCCCGCAGTGGGCCGGGCGGAGTCCCATACTAGTATGTGCGGGTCACGTGGCGTCTAAGTTTCGGTACCTGTCGCGGGGGCGCATTTGTAGCGCGCGTGTCTAGCGCGCGTGGACGTCCTAGGGACTCGTCCGCGCCATGCCTCCCGTCGCCGTCTCGGCGGTTTGCGATATAATTTCCCAATCGTCGACAGTAGATATGTCACGGTATCTCCCACTCTCTGAATTTGAGTCTATACTCCCTTCAGCGATATTATCTTCGGTATGTGCTGGTGTCTAATGAGCTGGGTGCAGCAAGTGCACAATGCAGCTGTGGTAGCTAGGTCTCTCGGGTGTATAGCACAATCGCTGTACTCCCACTCTCTGAATTTGAGTCTATACATTGAGTGTCTATCGACGCTACGGTGTAAACCAATTTGCTATAACACACTCTTGTAGTTAGGTTGGCCCAGCCTCTGGCTGGTGAGCTAATACCCTACCTTACATAACGCTACGACATACTCTTGCTTAGAGAGAGAAACCTACTAGCCCTTCCTACCCTAGATATGTATCTCCCACTCTCTAATATTTGAGTCTATACATCGAGTGTCAAAAGCACAACGGTGTAACAACAGTTCACTATAAAACACTCTCGCAGTCAGGCCTATCAGCTCTAAGCTGGTTAGCCAGGACCCTGCTACTTACATAACGCTGCGACATACTCTTGCTAGGTTATGGGCCCACAGGGTTCTGCCTATTGACGTAGAGTGTTTTACAGTGAATGCCTAAACAAGGAAAAACACCCAAAAAGAAATCTAAAGAGAAAACACCCCAGAATCAGGGACTATCATGAGCTTGGAATGATCAGACCCTACTGGTGTCCCGGAAACTACAATGTTGCTGACTTCTTCTCAAAATTGTTGGAAAAAGGTTTATTTACCATGCATGCTCATAGATTCGGTATGAACTTTGAAGAGACTATTGTCGGTAAGTTAGCCGAAGTCTATCAGACAGTCCATTTGAAGGAGTTTACTGACTTTCCGAAAAAGGACGAGAAGGATCCAACAACAGTATTTACTGATATTCATTTCGAGAAGAAGTCTGTTGCTTATGAAGCCTATCACTTGTCACATGGACTTTGCCTGTGAATAGACTGAGTTGATACATCCTCTAGTGGAAGCGCATCTAGTGGACGCTCGCGCCCAGGGGGAGTAGAGAGAGAAACCTACTAGCCCTTCCTACCCTAGATATGTATCTCCCACTCTCTAATATTTGAGTCTATACATCGAGTGTCAAAAGCACAACGGTGTAACAACAGTTCACTATAAAACACTCTCGCAGTCAGGCCTATCAGCTCTAAGCTGGTTAGCCAGGACCCTGCTACTTACATAACGCTGCGACATACTCTTGCTATTGCTACCTCCAAGTACAATAGTACAAGCCCGGCACGCAGTAACAGCTTGATATTGACAGCAACTCTCCCGTTCGCTATCCCTGCAAACCGGACTTCGCTTTGCGGGACACCGTGGCGCAACTTGCAGGCGCTCATTTTTCATTCCTGCAATTTGACTGCAATTAGTAGCAGCGAGGAGAAGCAGTTCTTTATTGACCCGCGATCCCATAAATTACTTGCCCTAACGGAGGAAAACAGGCCATGCTGGCGAAATATCGGGGATTTGGAGCATTTGGTGCAGCGTTGGTTCTTCTACGCGCGTGCTGCCCTGGAAGAGCAGAGTCAATGCCGCCATGTATGGAGCGCCGATGCATGATCGGGCGCTGCCTCTGCCTGGACCAAGCATTTAATAGTAACTGCCTCGACGGCGCTCGAAACCCCCACGCGGCGGCATTTCTCTACGCGCTAATCGACGCCGTGCCAAAGGATCGAACGGCGCGCGTCGAACAGATCTGCTTAATCTCCAAGTCGCTGCGTCAGACATACGAGGCGCTTCACGAGCGAGATGCGCGAAATATGACAAAACTTCTAGAACAGGTGGCTCTGGTGACGGACGGCTACAGGGCCCTTGGTCACCGTGTCCATCGCATTGGCGTCACCTTCTACGATGTATTCATGCACCTGGCGCGAGAAGCCTTACTTGAGATGGACGCTTGTCCCTCGGCGACACCGTCGCGCACGCTCATGTGGTTCGTCTCCAGCCGCGACGTCGATGCCGCGCTGAACGTGAAGTTAGCGCTCGCCGCGCTCGAGGCGGAATCTCGAGGCTGGGGGCTCCGGGTCGTGCACAATTCCCAGGCAAAGGCGGTCGTCGACTCCGTCGAGCGAGCTCTGCCTGCGCACTGTCGGTCGCGCCTCGAAAGTGTCTCTCTCGCGAGCATGGGCATTAATCTTCCTCGAATTCGACGAGGCCAGCTCTCATGCCTCCAAGCATCGAAAATATATTTCGAAGGCACTCGAGACACCGTCGTAATCGCTGGTGGAGAGGACGTCATTGTCCGAAGACCCATCTCGGATCAGGAGCTTTCCTATACTATGCTTGGGGCGCCCTGGACCTGGTGCCGGGCTCCTAAGCACAAAAATACAGACGAATGCCGCTTCGGCGGAAACGGTGGTTTCGCCATCCGAAACCCTGCCTTTGTCGCAGAGCACGGCATTCAGGCTCGCCCGAAGGTTGAGGGGTTTAAAGCTTGGGCCCGGGAATGCGGGACCATGCATCACAACGACGACATATATCTTGCCATCAAGATGAACGAACTCTACGTTGGCAGCTGCGTCCTCAGGGCGCGCCCTAACGCCCCCGCGACTTTGCTGGCCAATTCTCTCTCCACGCAGGTCAACGGCACGCTCGGTCGCTTCCGGCCTGCACCTTATGATGCCCTGGTGCGGTTCGCTGCGGAAACCATCGAGTCCGACGATCCGGTGGCTTTGCACAAGACGTGGAAGTACCTATCCCCAGAGTACACCGTACGTCAATTTCGAAAGCCGCTTCTTCTGATTCGGGCCTCACTGGGCAATGCCAATCGCGAAGCTCGCGCAAGAAAAAACGAGACGAACAGGAGACAACGCTAGCTTCGACAGAAACAAAAGAAATATACTTCGGGCGTTTGGAGGGATCTTTGGCTATTTTCCCTGCTGTTCTCAACGTCCGTAGACACCTCGTCCATAACCTGCGATGCAGGGGGAAATAGAGTGTGCAATTCCGGACTTCCCCGGCAGCGTAGTCACGGTCACGGTGTAGTCTAGAGGTGTAGTCGTCTTACGAAATAGTTTGCCCCATGTTTGAAGGGTCTATTTGAAGGGGCTTAGTAGTATAGGAAAAATGTATACTTTATGTCCCATCCTCGTCCCATCCGAGTCCTGCCAGTGACGGATGAGCCATAACTCCATACAGCGATTATGCTATGATCCTGTAGTTACCTTTATCTAGAGCTCCCCTCAGGTTCTAGTAGATATCAGAGGCTAGTGGCCTGTATCTTAGGATACTTCCGAGTCCGAGTCCTTCTCCCTCCGAGTCTTAATGTCTTAATCTCCTTTATTCCAACTCTGTCTTCTCAGGGTTGAGGCTGTACATTGCACTACGGTGTAACCACAATTTGCTATAAAACACTCTATCAAGGCTACACCTTCGGTCATTAAGTTGTTTAGCCCGATGCACAGGACTCACCCGCATACCTTACTGCCGCCAGACCAGAATCACTTTGACGCTGTTCTCCTGGCCTGGATGCTTAGGAGGGAGCCGAAGCTATGTGTCGAGTTTGGCTTTGCGGATGGGAAAATGTATAATTTGGAGGATCTGGCCCTTCCGAGTCGCCATCTGGCTATTGACCTTTCCAACAGCACAGGCCATTCCTCCTTTGTAGTTAGTTCATATGAGATGAGGGACCTTGGCAAACCAGTACGTCATATCGGATATCAAGGCGCAGTCGAGTTCCGCGTGTACTGCTACTTTACATAACGCTGAGACATACTCTTGCTAGTTGGCACCCTCGAAAGACTTTACCTCGATGGTCGTTCCACCACCACAACTCGCGAAGCGCTTGGTGCTCCGGCAAAGTCTAGACCGCCGTCTCTGCTTGCTGCGCGCGCGCGGCGGCATAGCGGATGACAAAGCCCGGCTCGACGGTGTTGCTGCCGGCAGTGGATTCACCTTTGACCCCGTAATCTCCCGCTGCGTGGTCTCGGGCGAGTCGTTGGCGACACTGGTGGGTCATGCCGTCGTTGGCAACACTTTTCACAGTGGGCTGGCGCTGGCGGACTGGCGGACTGCTGACCGCAGCTATGCTGCGACGACGGCTCAAATACGCCGGGAGTCGACTCCTCCGCCGTGTCAAACTGCCGATCCTGCGCCGCGGGCAGCGCGGGTGGTCCGGCGGAGCGCACGCGGACAGATCTGCCTGCTGCGCGCGCGCGCTGATCCCGGGGCTAACGCACGCATCGACGCCATCGCTGCTAGCGGCGGATTCGCCGTTGATCCGGTCATCGTGCCCCGGGACGACGATTCGTTGACGACGCTGGTGGACCGCATCGCCGTCGACGCGAATGGTGCACTCACGGTCCATTTCGGCGAGGACATCCGCGCTTCACCGCCAAGTGCCACGATAGTGTCTGCAGTCAAGGGACATTTACCGGAGACTGCGTCTAAGGAATGCGAGTCGTCGCGGTCTTCGCTTATCTTCACAATAATGATGCCAGTCCCAGCCCCGGAAGCGGCGGGCGAAGCATGCACGCCACGTGCCGCGGATGCCGCAAAGGCTGGCCCCTTGCCATCCTCGTCCGCGCTGGCCGTCGGCGCTGCGAAAGAACTCGGTACGCCAATCGGAGACGGTGAAGCCAGCCGCGACAAACTCGGTGCGGATACCGCTCGCGAGGGCCCCGACGAAGCGACCCAGCAGGCAGAGGGGGACCGCGCGGCAGCGCGCCTACAGGCGCGGGTCAAAGGACATCAGAGCCGACTGGGCAGTACAACGCCATTCGTCGCGCCCGTCAAAGAATTCGACGTGCCACTGGGCGCGGGGACGCCCAATCAGCGCGGCGCCTTCGAGACCCGGTGTCAGGCGGTGGACGACGCTGCTGCGTCCGTCGCGAAGGTTGACGTGACTCTCAATGATGTGGGAGCCACCGCGCCCAAGGGGGACGGCGCGTCAATCATTGCCACGTTTGACGGGCGGTCGCCCCAAGTCGAGCGCGCCGACGTCGTCGCATTGCAAATGGCGCGCACGCGCGGGCCGACGCCGCTTGGACCGCATGACAGTGCCCCTTCTCCGCCGCGCCCGAGCCGGGTCGATGCAGCGATCGACCAGTCGCGCGCGACCCCGAGCCGTGATGCGATGCACCGCGCGCTCGACGCCGCCGAGGACGCGGCGCGCAGGACCTTCGCCGCGGAACTCCGACGACGCGCGATGTCGTCACCCGATGATCGGACACGCGCCCGCAGGACCGAGCCCGCAAGGCTTCCGCGACCGCGCGATGCCCTCTTCGGCGTCGAGGGCGCGCCAGAGCGGCCGGCGCAGCCGACCGCGTCGACACTGCGTCCGACGGTCCGAGCCGACGACCGCGCGCCGTTCAAGCGCTCGTACGAAGCCTGGCATCGGCGCAAGCGAGACGAGGCGCGCGCGCGGCGCGAACAGCTCATGGAGGCGCTCGTCCGCGCCGAGCGCGAGCGCGAGCGGCGGATCGACGACCGGCGCGCGGCGCTGCGCGAGCGCCGCCGGCGCGTCGAGCGCGAGAAGCGCGCGCTGGCGCGCGCGCAGGCGCAGCACCGCAAGAAACAGCGGGTTCGAAGGACCCCGCGCCCGCCGATCGAGTCGGGTCTCCCGGCCGTGCTGGACGAACCGTGCGTGGCGGTTGTGCCCGAGGTCAAGAAGACCGACGCGCGCGTGCGAGCCTTCGAGGATGTGTTTCTGCCCAAGATCGTCTCACGCGCGAATAACAAAGGCAGGCTCGAGCGACGATCATTAAATATAAATAAATAAATTAATTAATTAAGGAAGACATAGGAAGACCTAAAAAAGGAACAAGCTCCTAAGAGCATTCTCCTTGCTCGGTCAGGATGCCCAACCGGAGCTTCGAAATAGCAATAAGGTATCTATACACAGTATTCTGAGTCTCGTGAGGTAAAACTTGAACGTCACCCATTAGGAGGCTGCAATGACCTTCGAGGCTCAACACCACGCGCGATACTAGTAGGATGCAACTCGTATAATCGTTCAAGGAACGTGTCACGTTCTTTCGCGAAAGCCGAGCATTCACATAGAGTATGTTGAATCCGAGTCGTTTCCGACTCGCGAGATTCGCAACAAGGGCATAGAGAAACCCACTAGCCCATCCTACAGTGACCCTAGCCTGAGATATCATCATGATGATGTATCCGAGTCTCAGAGTCCCACTCTCCGACTCGGAGTCTAAATTTGAGTCTATACATTGAGTGTCTATCGACGCCACTACGGTACAAGCCAGTTTTACTACAAAACGCTGCAACATACTCTTGCTAACCGTGGTACCTACGGTACCTACACGGTACCATGGTACCGTACCTACGGTACCTACGGTACCTACCTACGGTACCGCAGTACGGTACCGTAGCTATGGTTTAAATTGGCGCGGCAAATCAGCTCCTACCAGCCTTTAATTTTTCTCTCTGAAAAGAACTCTCAATTCACATGCCGCGCGCCCTCGTCCTGTTCTCCGCGGCCCGGCCGCCTGCGGACAACGAGGTCCGCACGCTGGTCCTGCCGCATCCGCGCGGCGGCGAGCCGGCGCTCTTCGCCAGAAGTGGAAACGCCCTCGTAGAGCTCCAGCGCTCGAAGAGCGACCACGGCGCCTGGTTCGTCGACGACGCGGCGCACGCCGGCGCGGGCGTCGTCGTCGCGACGCCGTACGACGCGCGACTGAGTTTGCTCTCGGTCCTCACCACGTCCGCGACGCGTCGGCAGTTCGTGCCGCTGGAGCAGGTCGTCGCCGCCGCGGGCCACGAGGGGCTCCGATGCTTGCTGGACCTGGACCTCGGGCCGCTCGGGGCGTTTTGCGACGAGAAAGATCTCGGCGACGGGTTGCGCCTGGTTCGGCTGGCCGAGGCGCCCACGGTCGTGGACTGGCTCCACGGAAAGGTGCGGCGCGTCGCGGCCGTCGTAGACGCTGCCGCCGCCGCAGAAACCGTCGGCGCATCCGACGCCTTCGTGGCGGCGTCGGCCGGCGCGCCAGCGACCGCCGCGGTCGGGCCCTCGCGACGCGCGACGCTCCGGGCGGTCCAGACGGTCTGCGAGTACGTCGCCGACGAGTGGGCCGCGCAAGTCGCCGAGCGCAGCGGCGTCGCGCTTGCGGAGGTGTTCCCCGGCCTCGCGTCGCGGCCCAGCGGCGCCGAGAACGTCTGGGCCCACGAGGCGGAGGAGCAGAAGCTCCACGAGCTCGCCTTCGGCACGGCGGCCAAGCGCCAGAAGGTCGAGGCCGGTGGCGCCGCCGCGAAACAGAGCAGTACCAAGCAGGCCTCGATGGCCAAAGCCGCCAAGGGCACGAAGTCCATCACCGCTTTCTTCGGCCGGAAGAAAAAAAGGGTGCCGTAGCCAGTGGACCGGCGGGGAATACTCTAATCATAATAAATTGGAAATCCGAGTCCGAGTCCAAGTCTCCGACTCGAGTCCGACAGAGTCGACACTCCGATCGGAGGAGGACACAGTGGTCCACATCACAGCGCTTGGCACTTCGCCCCGCGCCCCCCGGGTTTCCTGGGGGAAACATCCCGGCTATGGCATGGAGCCCTTCCCATGTGCAACACGAGGGATTCTCGGCGGCGTTCACCCGCGGCCGACTATGGGTGCACCCCCAAGCTTCCCCGACCCACCCGCGTCCATAACACTTAGAGGCTCCAGCCAGGGCTTGGAGCCAAGAATTCACCCTTAGGACCTCGCGGCCGACTCAAGCTAGGCTGCCGATATAAGGGGACCGTAAAGCCCAGGTGGTGCCAAACAAACAACGTGAACGCACACCTGGGCAGAGATACACCCAGGCTGGGCCAGTGCCAGAAAGGTATGCAGATGTATGCGTTACTAGGCTGAGGGACGAGAACCGGGAGCTGCGGCGTTGGCGATCTCGACGTCGTCGAACGACGCTGCGAACGGATCGCGGCGGTCGCGGACGCACGGAAGGCACTTGCCGACGGCAAGGGCGTGCGTGTAGTACCAATGAAGCACGGGTCCATCGCCCCGGGAGGGTCGGCCGGGCGGCAGGATGAGGGCCACGGGACTTCCGCGGTCGCTCCGGACGACGACCGAGTCGAGCGCGGGGCGGCGCGGCGCAGTCGCGGAGAGTCCCAGCCGCCGCAGCGCGTACGGAAAACTAAGCTGGTCGCGGTCGGACCAGCAAGTGATCTCCTCGAACCACGCGCAGCCGAGCGCCGCGTTGAACGACCGGCACCGCGGCGAGCGCAAGTCGCGCACGAGGTAGGCGCTGTCAATGAGGTCTCGCGAGAGCGCGGGCGACCCGTGCTCGCGGACGTAGGTGCCCATCTGCGCCTCGACCGCGCGCACGTTGTCCGTGAGCAACGGGCGCATCGCGAGCGAGCGCACGACCGTCGCACCGTGCCGCGAGAACGACGGCACGCGCATCGCCGCAGCGCCCGGGCCGTAGGCGTTGTTGTGAAAGGGGAGACCGACCGCGGCGAGGCAGGCGCCACGCGCCTCCGTCGCGTCGAACAAGCGGAGCGGGTTCGTCGCGCCGAGCCTGAGCTTCGCGTCGATCCAAAGGAGCCTGCGCGCAAAGGGGATGAGGTCTTTAGTGCTCGGTATCATCCTGCGTCGACTGGGGACGGCCGGCCGCCGCGGACGCGAGGCGCGAGTGAAAAAAGAGAAAATTCTGCACGCGGAGACGAGCCGCTCGGTCCAAGGGAAAAGTCGCTGCCCGAGCATCTTGAGGATCTTCACGTTACGCCGCAGCGACGCCGTCGCGAGCCAGGGCAGCGCGTCTTGGTCGAGGGGCACCAGCAAATCGAGGCCCTCGACGCGAAAATTCGTGCGAACGAAGAGCGACGGCGGCAGGCGAAGCGTGTTCGTGCCGACGCGCTTGCGGACGAAAGTCACGTCCTTCTTCAGAATGAACTTGAAAAAGCACTGACCGTGCGCACCGTGCAGGTCCTGCACGGTCCGCGCGCCGGCGAGCGTCCGATTTGGCCACCGCCGGAAAAATCTTGTGCCGAAGGCGGCGCCGTAGACGACGAGGCGTCGGCACTCGCGCGCCTTGAGGCGCCGAAGCTCCGCCGCGATCTCGAGTAGATGTGCCGTCGCCGCGTTCCCGGCGCAGAATGCGCACGAGGTTTCCGGGTACGGCGCCGCGTCGCGCCACACAGACGGCGGCGCCCCGCCGCACGTCGAGAAGTTGCGATCGAGCGGACGCACGACCTCTGGGGGGCCCAGACACCGTCGACCGCTCGCTGACACGCACCACGCCAAAACGAGAGTGATGGTGCGCACGCACATGGCTGCCTGCTTGCCTTCCGCTCCGTGCTCGGTGTGGTTTACATGCGTTTTTAATAAATGGGCAACACTTTAGGCCGATACCGTGACTGGCACCGTACCTGCTATGATATGGCC
The DNA here is from genome assembly GCA_918797485.1 of Pelagomonas calceolata. Lineage (NCBI taxonomy): Eukaryota > Pelagophyceae > Pelagomonadales > Pelagomonadaceae > Pelagomonas > Pelagomonas calceolata. The sequence continues at coordinate 4,858,764 of CAKKNE010000003.1, read as the reverse complement.
ACGTATCCTTGTATTTACGTCTATGATGCTCCGGGTATTAACCCCAGCAGCCTTTGGCAGTTATGGAGCTGGAATTTATATTCCTAAGCTGGGATTAGTTCCCAAGCATGTACGTCCTGTTCGACCTGTTGCGAATCTGTATGATTTGTTGACGAGTTAAATTGTCCTACCAATTTAGCTCAGGCACTGCCAAAGGGGCTTATGGTAATTCCCCTAAAGGTGGGGTTTTCCCCGGAACTTCTTGTTCGACCTTTGAATCCAATTGGTGGATCGTTGCAATCCCGCGGCGCCCGTGATGAGAGGGGTCAACAGCCCTCTGTTTACAGAAGGAGCTTTAATAAGAGACCCAAGGGCTGTCCCGAACCTATGTAAGGCTGACTCAGGTTCGTCAGCTATGTTTGGTATCTTGGCAGCAATATCGTCACATCTAGTGGCTCGCTGCAAGATACTTTCTTATACTTGCTCGTGTCCCATAGCGCTCCGATTGTGAGAGCGCAGGACAAAGGAGCAAGAATTTTTGGAGTGGGGGTTGGTTGTGTTGCTATTAGGTTGTTGAACTTCTTTGATGGCTGAGCAGCCCCTTGCAGGACCTGCGCCGGCACCGGCGCTGGTCTTTACAGTGACTCGGAGGGAACCAAGCGAGCTCCTTAAACAACGGTATGGTGAAAACGAGGAATTCTTGGAAGTCTCGTATATACCCCCGTCATTAGCAGGAGCTTTTGCTGGAGGCTATAAAGATGCTGAGGGTAAGATCGTGTTTCCGCGGTCGATGATAGCGGCAATGGCACTACGTCGTTTTCGGCGATTTTCGGGAAAGGTTCGGGTTTTTAAGTTGGCAAAAAGGGGCACATGGTTATGCCCATTTTTATCAACGAAATGTGTTCCGATCGTGTCTGAAAATAGTCGCTCGTCTTAGAGCGAAAATCTTGCAGATTAGAGCGAAATCAGGTCATTTTGGTGTAAAAAATGGGCATAACTATTTCATCATCGTCGCGCACCCAGCCAGCCGAGAGACCGGTAAATCGAATCTACTTATCCCGCGTGCGTCCGTCCAGAGCGACCCCAGACCGCACGCGCCCGCCGCCGCGGCCTTCCGTGTCGTGCGCGTCGAAGCGCCGCGCGCCCGGTCTTAGTTGTGGGTGATCGGGTAGAAGAAGTGGTGCTGGCAGGAGTCGAGCTCCGAGTGGAGCATGGCGCCGAAGGTGCCGAGCATGGCCCCGCGGCCGTTCTGGAGCTCGCACGTGAGGGCGCGGTTGCGCGCCGTCACGTCCTCGATCTGGTTCGTGAACGGGTAGCCGCCCGGGATCGTGCCGATCGACCCGTCGTAGCCGCCGGGGAGGTTCTGCGGCCCGCCCGTGTACTGCGTCGCCGGCATGGCGGCGGTCTCGGCCACGAAGCCGAAGGCGACGATCTGGAGGAGGCCGAGCCGGGGCACGTTTTCCAGCGCCGGGAAGCCCATGCCGTCCTTGAGGATGTCCGAGAACTGGACGGAGCCTGCGTGGGGTACGTCGACCGGTGAGGCGTCGTCGATCCCTGGAGAACGCCATCCGCGTGAAGGCGACACTCGTGGACGCGGCGCCGGACCGTCAAGGGTCATGGAGCCGGGGAAGGTGATGCCGAGCTCCTGGACCATCATGCCGAGGAACGCCATCATGGAGATGCGGCCGTGCTTGATCTCGACCTGCGGGAAGAGCGTCGAGCGTCAAAAGCGGCCCAGTCGTCGTGAATTAGCGGTATTGATGCGGACTCGGCCTCGCACGGCGCGGCGGCGCGCGAGGCCGTCCTGCTCCTCCCAGAACTTCCCGGACGGCACGGCGCCGGTCATCCCGAACGGCCCGGGGTCGACGCCGATCTCCTCGGCGGGCGTCGAGCGCAGCTGGCTCGAGGCGGCCTGCGCCGCGGGGGCCACGAAGGCCGAGGCGGAGCCAAAGGCGAGGGCGAGGTAGACGATCTGCTGCATGTTGCCCTACCCTGAAGCGAAGCGGATCAAATCTTTCAAGCCTAGTATGTCAATACATGCTAAGCCAGTGCAGGCCGGCCGTAATGCTAGGCATCATACAACGTCCTAGTATTCTTAGCAGGCTATTTTTAGCAGGCTATGGGCCCACGGCAACCGTTCAACTTTGCGTTGATACCCTGTTAGATCCCAACTCGAATGATCCCAACCTCCAAAAAACTTCTCCACCCCTAGCGACTCTTGCGGTACGGGAGTCCTGCGCTCTGCCTAAACTTGAAGACGTATCCTAGGCGGTAGATCGGTCTTTGAAACCTTTACCTATCTTGGTGGAATTTGGACCGCGCCGCGCAGAGAGAAGTCCTGCACTACAGATCCCCAAGGCCGGAGCCCGGTTAATTCTTTGGAGTAACATTCTTCCTTACCTTTCCTTAGCTCTAATTAGAATGAATTAGCCTGCGACGCTTAAGACTCCTTGGAGACTTCGAAATTTATAGGGGGTCGAGCCTGAGCGCAATTAGTCGACGTTGGCAGGTTTTGGCGCAATGCGCGTACAGCCACACACCGACCGAATGGCGGCAAATTTTTGCTGAGGCGCAGGTTCCGTATGCTAAAATAATGGGCTGTGCGCATTTTGGTACTGTGCGGGCAGCCTCACGCTGAAAAATCAGCTGCTACGCGGTGCGATGGTCCGAGATAAAACCCGCCCGAAACCCAATCGCTCCAACGGACGGGATAAATCGGCCTCTAATTCTCCACTAATTATTTCCCATCGTTACATATCTATATAGGGCTGCTAGGGAATTTCCGGGCTCCGGCCCTGCTTACACACAGACAGAGGAAAGATTCTTCATTTCCAGTTATTTATTTCGATATGAACTTTTCCTGTTCGCCGTCGCACTCGTCCGAGAGCGAGTCGAGTTCGCAGGCCGTGAAGGTGGCCATGCGGGCGCCGCCCGGGTAGGAGATGGCCTTGAGCGAGTCGAAGGTCAGCTTGCCCAGGGAGCCCTCGACGGCGCCGATGTCCTTGTCGGGGATCACCGCGACGAACTCGAACTGGACGCGCTCGGAGCCCGGCGGCACCGTCTTGATCATCGCGAACTGGCCGGCGTCGGAGCGGAAGTCCGGGTTGTTCGCGATCGCCGAGTCTCCCGTCGCCGTCCTGACGTAGCCATACACGGCGGCGTCCTTGACGGACTGCTTCGCCTTCGAGGTGGCGGTCGCGGTCACGAGGACGCACTTGGGCAGCAGGCCCTTGGCGACCTTTTCGCCCGGCGCCTTGAGCGGTCGACCCGCGCAGATCTCGCCGACGCGCTTGCCCGTGTCCTCGTAGGCCACGTCCGCGAGCTCGATGTTCTCGGGACCAAAGGCGAGCAGCCGCGCCGGCGCGAGGACGAGGGCGGCGAGGGCGGCCGCCGCGGTGCGTACGGCCGGCGGCGACCGCAAGCTGGGGACCCGCCGCGCGGGCGCGCGCGCGCCGCCCGCGCCGGCGACCGGCCGCGATCGAGCACAATGCGGCAGGCACTGCGGCGAGATGAGCGCGGCGGCGACCGAGAGCGTCGCTGCGAGTGCTCGCGGCGCCAGCAAGATCCGCATCCCGCTCGATACTAACGAGTCGCACCTGCCTGCAAAAGAGCACTGTTGAGTCACACCTCTCAGAGGGCTGGTAGCAATAGCAATGCTGGTACCGTATTCACTAGGCCTATTCTATCCGGGTATCTATATCATGATACCACCGCACCCTACTTTTTTCCTGCACTACGTCAATAGGCAGAACCCTGTGGGCCCATAACCTACTATAGCAAATTGTTGTTAAGGTACCAACTTCTTTTTGATACCTGCTTGTATCTCTTGGAGGGTTGATAGCACGGTCGTTTAGCTCGCACTCTATCTTTCTAGCCACCATGTCCTTCGCCTCCTCAATTCTGCTATCTTCAACACCCACTGGCAATTTTTTCAGAATAGAACATCCGCTCTTTTGGGGTGTTTTCTCTTTAGATTTCTTTTTGGGTGTTTTTCCTTGTTTAGGCATTCACTGTAAAACACTCTACGTCAATAGGCAGAACCCTGTGGGCCCATAACCTAGCAAGAGTATGTCGCAGCGTTATGTAAAGTAGCAGGGTCCTAGCTAACCAGCCTAGGGCTGATAGGCCTGACTACGAGAGTGTTTTATAGTGAACTGTTGTTACACCGTAGTGCTTTTGGCACTCGATGTATAGACTCAAATATTAGAGAGTGGGAGATACATATCTAGGGTAGGAAGGGCTAGTAGATTTCTCTCTCTAGGAACCTAGCCCGGGGCATCTCCGGGGCGGGTACCCAGCGCCGGTAAAGCCCGGCACCGGTACATGCACTCTCTAATTTACATGCACCTACCGTATGGGGAGCATGCATGCAATGCAGTGGTATTCATGAGCTAGCCGCTGCCTATGAGGTCAAATGTACGAACAGCAGATCATCATAGCACCATCTCGTCAGGGCAGGTCGTGTGAGGCTGCCCAAATCGCAAAAAGCATGCCAACGTGGCTGCTTCTGCTCCTCGGAGTCGCCTCGCGGCAGGAGCAGCCGTACCACAAGGGAAACGACCGCCCGGCGCCCTGGCGCTGCGACGAGCCGCGGTCTCGCGCGAGAACGGACCTGTGCTTTCCGTTGGACGATTCGCTGCGAGATGATGGGAGTGAGGACGTACGTTTGTATAATATGGAGCCCGAGCCCGTCAAAACCAATAGGTCGTGTTGTGGGCTGCCTCCTGTAAAATGTCCGGCGAACACGGAGTATCCCCTGACGTGTTTGTTGGATAAGGTGCCCTTCGCCACTCCGCCCGCGTGCGTCAAGCGCCAGTTCAAGTGCTGCCTGGACTACTGGACGAACCGGTTTCGCCTCGACGAGGCCTACACGAGGGCTCCCCCGCACGTGCGTTGTGATTCAAAATTCTGGGACGTGTATGATGTACAAGCGGACGACGTCATCTTCGACCAGCGGTCCCTCATGAAACTCGCTGCGGCGTTTGCGCCCTGGATCTTCGTGCCCTACGAGGCGGAGCGCGTGCCCGCCCTAACCGAGCTGAACGGGACCAACAGCGACTACGTGGTGGTGGCCAAATTGGGCTTCGGCTGGTTCGACCCCGAGGCAGCGAAGCCCGACGCGCTCGTACTAGCCCACAACTTGTTGCGGAACCCCGCGCGACCGAGGCGCCACGCGTACGCGCTGCCGCGCGGCGTCAAGGACCTCAAGCTTTGGAAGGACCGGTGTGCGGACAATAGGAGGCCAGATCGCGTGCGCTGCGCGGGCATCCGGCTCCACCGCGACCGGGCGCGCAAAATTTTGGCGCTTCGCAAAAACGGCGTCTGCGAACGGACGGCACGGACCGGCCGGCACTCGGGCATCTTGAAGGGCGCCGGCTACGTCGACGCGTTGAGCGCCGCGCGCTACGCCGTTTCGCCGCCGGGCGTGGGCTTCGCGAACTACCGCACCGCGCCGCGTCCTTTCCATGCGCGTCGGCGGGTGGGCCGCCGTCGACGCGCCTTCTCGCGCAGGCGACACCGAGGCGATCGTCGCCGGCGCCGTGCCGATTCTGGAACGACCGATGTGGCCGCCCCAGCGGGGTCCCGTCGTGGAACTCCACGACGAACTGCCCCACGTCCTCGTAAAGAACGACACGGCGTGGGCTTCCCTGCGGAATGATTTGGACCACCTGCCTTCTCATCGTCCGGCCGGCGACGCGCGCAAACACTACCTGCCCTACTGGCTCTACTTTATCTTGAAGAGGCTCCGCGCCGCGAACGTCACCGAGGCGACGTGCACGGAGCCCAGCGCGGAAAAGGTGGAGGCAAAGGTACACACGTCATGTCGCTGGGCCGCCATCGGCGCCCCGTGGGACAACCTGGCGGTGAACATGGGCCCCTTCCAGAACGTCGGGCGCCGGCGGATCGCGAAGCCGCGGGCCTGGGGCGGCGAGGGCGCGTGGCGGCGCAAGGTTGGCCGCCCGTCCGGGGCCGCGTACTAATTGAAGAAGTTGTCGCGGTGCCTTGGGAGGTAGGTGCCTTTCGGCGCGACGAATATGCGGGTTTACTTAGGGTTTACTTACTCCGAGCAGGTGGCGCCGGTCGTGCATCGCCCCGCCACACTTTTTGCGTGTCGCGCGTGGGTGAAACGCGCGACGGGGAAACGCTGTTTGGGCTTACCTGTCGAGCACATTTTGCTGCAGAGTAGACTAAGGCTAAAGATAAATCCACTCAGGCTGGCGACGACTCGGAGTAAGCTAGGGCTTACATTTACAAAAAGCCGGGTTTTTCGACGTTGGCGGCTGGATTTCTCCCTGCTCTCGTCGCGGGAGAGTGGTCTTGGACGAAGGCAGAGAAGGGCGGATTCCTCCGGCGACGAGCCCTGCGGCCTCTAGCTCGGCCGCGGCGCGGGTTTCCAGCTGAGGGTCCTAGCTCACCAGCCGAGGGCTGGGCCAACCTAACTACGAGAGTGTTTTATAGCAAATTGTTGTTACACCGTAGCGTCAAAGACACTCGCTGTATAGACTTAAACTTAGAGAGTCATATCTAGGGTAGGAAGGGCTAGTAGGTTTCTCTCTCTAGTACCGTACCGTAGGTACCGTAGGTAAGGTACTATAGCCAAGCTTAGAGCCAGAGATTAGCCAGGTGCTTGGGCACAAAGTCCAGGTGCTTAGCCAGGTGCTTGGGCACAAAGTCCAGGTGCTTGGGCACAAAGGCTTGCACACAACCGAGTATAGCTACTCATTCATCAGTCTCGGTCGACGCCCTGTCGTCTCGTGCGCGCATCGGTATGGGTGAGCTCAGCACCCCGGGCGCGTCGTGGGCCGACGCGCGGGCGCGGGCCCTGGCGCGCCTCGGCGACGCGGCGCTGGACCGCGCGCCGGCGGGCGGCGTCGACGCGGCGGCCGCGCCGCTCGTCGGGGCGATCAACGGGCGCGCCGCGTACGCGACGACGAGCACGTGCGCGGGTCGCTGCGCCGTCTACGCCGCGCCCGCCGGGGCGGGCCGCAAGCGCCGCGGGCGCTGGCTCTTCGTCAGTCACGACGGCGTCGCCGGGGCGGCGGTGGGCCGCGCCGTGGCCGCGCTCGCGGCGGAGGCGACCGCGTGGCCCGCCGGCGAGCGCTGGACGGTCTCGCTCAAGTTCGAGCCGCCGATCGCGCACGTCCGCTGCGCGACCCTCGCCGCGGCGCGGCGGCTCGTGCGGGTATGCCACGCCAGCGGCTGGCGCGAGACGGGCTGCAACCTGGCCGACGTGCCGACCGTCGCCGTCCGGTCCACGGGCGCCGCGCTCGACTGTCCGCTGGGCGAGGTGACGCGCGACGGCGCGCGGCACGTGCCCAGCGCCGAGCGGCTCGACTTTCTCGCGGCCGAGGCGGCGCGGCGGCTCGCGGCCGCGCGCGTCGCGCTCGACGGCCTCGCGCGCGCCGTCGCGTCGGAGCTGGGCGACGACGCCGGCCCCGGCGCGGCGGTGGCGGCGGCGGCGGCGGTCGTCGTGCCGCGCGCGCGCGCCAAGGCCGTCAAGTCGGCGCTCGAGGCGCGCGGTGGGTTCGACAAGAACTTCTCCGTCGCGCCGGCGGGCGCCGGCGGCGCGCTGGCGATCCCGCTGACGCGCGCCGGTCTCCGGGCGGTGGAAGCGCGCGACCCCGGCGTGGAGGCGGCGCTCGCGGGCGCGGCGGCGACGGTCGTCGCAGCGCCCGACCTGCCTCCGTCCAGGGCGGCGCGCCGGAAGGCGGGGCGCCGGCCGTCGCTCGCGGACCTCCTCCGCGATCGGTCAACGGCGCCTGCCTCGGACCGCCTGCGGTGGACGCGGCTCGGCGACGACGCCGTGCTCGTGCCGCCGGACGTACCGGTCGGCGACGGCGACGGCGCGTTCTGGGCGCGCGTCGCGCGCGCCGCAGGCGCGTCGCGCGTGTTCCGGGACGCCGAGATCGCGCCGGACGGTTTCCGAAGCTCGCGGCGCGTCCTGCTGCACGGGCCCGGCGGCCCGGACTCGTCGTGGGTCGTCGTCCGCGAGGCCGGCGTCGCGTACGGGTTTGACGCCACGCACACCATGTTCGCCCGGGGCAACGGGTCGGAACGCATGCGCTTCGGCGCGCTCGACGCGAGGGGGGAGACGGTCGTCGACCTCTACGCGGGCGTCGGCTACTTCGCGCTGCCCCTTTTGTGCCGCGCCGGCGTCGCGTTCGCGCACTGCTGCGAGTGGGCGCCGGCCGCTGTCGCCGCCCTGCGGCGGAACCTCGCGGCGAATGGCGTCGCGGAAAGCCGGTACGCGATCCACGTCGGCGACTCGTCGGCGGTCGCGCCGGCGCTCGGCCGCGTCGCCGACCGCGTGTCGCTGGGGCTGACGCCGTCGTCGCGGCGCGGCTGGCGCGCCGCCTGCGCGGTCCTCAAGGACCGCGGCGGCGTCCTCCACGTCCACGAAAACGTCCGCGTGCCGGCCGGGTCCGCCGCCGCCGACCGCGCGCGCTTCGAGGACTGGGGCCGCGGCGTCGCGGAGAGCGTGGCAGAAATCCTGCGCGAGGCCCGGGGGGGCGCCTGGGACTGCGACTGCGCCCTCGTCTCGCGCGTCAAGGACTACGCGCCGCGCGTGCACCACCTCGTCGCCGACGTGGCGTGCCGACCGCGACGTCCTCCAGAAAGCCCCGGAGCGACCTGTGCGGCCGGGCTAGGCGCGGATGTGTTATGTGACCTTTCCGACTACTGCACGCACTCTGAATCCTTTTCCGTCCTCCACCGAGTTCGGCAGACCCGTGGCGTTGCTATTTTGACCAAGAAACTTCGGGTTTGGGGAGGCGGACTCCGGGGAGATGTCGGGGAGCTACCTCCCGCGAGCGGGAACGTAGGCTTGTTGCCAGATCTCTCGCGGCCGCTAGCCGCGGTAGCCGGGCTAACCCCCGCCCACACGCGTGGCCACAATCCAGAGGTTTGATTCTATTTTTGTCATCTAAGTTAGATTGTAAAGCTATATATGGGACCGTCAATATCGCGAATTAAAAAATTATTTTTTTCGAGCCCCAGTAAGTGTCCCATTGATCTTTTTGGACCAGTATCGAACCGAACGATAGTCAAACAACTGCATGTCGCGTCTAGGAGTTCCTCGTGGAATCCGCGTCGGATCGCGCGTTAGCGACGACCGTCAGCTCTGGCAGCCGGACCACCCCATCCCCCCCTTCCAGCCGGCGAGTAATGAAGAGTCTACCCCCCCCACCCCCCTGCTAACCCCCCCCATAGCCCCCCCAGGGCGAAAAACCCGAACCCTGAGGCCGCCGAATTCTAGTGCCTCACCACCACTAGGGTTGAAAAACAAGGACGGGGCCTCTCTAGAAGAAGCCAGCGGCGCATTAGAGCAAAGCAGTCCACTGGCGCTCGGCATGGAACCCCTCACCTTTCGCATCGGCGCGGTCGTCGAGGCGTCGCCGGTGGCCTTCGGCCGGGCGTTTGCGGACCAAGCGCCCGCGGGAACCGTCTATCGCGGGATGGTCGTCGGGCGCGACGAGGACGATGATAACGGTGTTGCGGAGGGACGGAGGGTCTGGCGCGTGCTTTACGACGACGACGACACCGTCTGGCCGACGGCGCAGGAGCATCTTACGCCCGTCCGCGCGCGGCCAGAAGAGGTCGCGAGGGCGCAGAGGCTAGACTGCGCGCGGGCACAACCCGAACCGAAGAAGGCGAAGAAGCGCACGACGCTGGCGACACCGCCGGCGCCGAAGCCGGCCGCGCCAGCGAGGCCGGCCGACCTCGCGCGCTTTAGGGTCGGCGCCGGCGCGGCGTCGGCAGCGCCGCGGCCGGCGGCCCGCGCGCCAGCGGCGGTTGACGGCGCGTCCCCCGCGCGGCGGCCCGCGTGGGCCCTGGGCTCGGTCGACCCGAGCGCCTCGAGCCGTCCCAGCGCGAGCGCGAACGAAGCCGGCGCCGCCGTCAGCCGCTGGGCCGCCGTGCAGGCGGCCGCGCGGCGCGCGCCGTCGCCGGCGTTCGACGCGCCTCCCGCGAAGAAGGCGTACAAGCGCGCGCGACGCGTCGACGCCGGGGCTGGCGCGCCGCACCAGCGCCGGCTCTTTGCGCTCCTGGACCTCGACGGCACGTTGTTCCACATGTTGCCCGAGGCCGAGGTGCCGACGAACCTCGAGGCGATTTGCGAGGGCGTCGTGCCGCTCGACGCTCCGGTCCCGGGCCCCGCCGCGGCGGCGACCCCCGCGCGCCACGTGCTCTGCGTGCGCAAGGGCACGCGCGCGCTGCTCGCGGCGTTGCGCGCCTGCGGCGCGACCGTGCGCGTGGTCACGGCGAATCTCATGGGCGTCGAAGCCGTCGCGGCGCTCGCGGCGCACGAGGCGGCGACCGAGGCTTCGACCGGCGACGCGCTCCAGGGCTGGCGCGGCGCGCTCGACGTCACGGTCGTCGTCGACCGCGCGCCGGGGTCGAAGCGGCTGCCCGACGACGTCGCCGCCGCGCTCCGCGCGCAACGAACGGCACGCTGCGTCATTCTCGACGACAACCCGACGGCCTGGGCGGCGCCCGCGAAGCCGCACGTTTGGGTCGTCCCGCAGTTCGACGTGCGGCGGCCGTTGACCTCGCAGGAACTCCACGCCGAGCTGCGGCTCCTCCCGAGCATCTCCGAGCGCTGCCGCGCCTTCTTCGCACCGCCAGTCCACGCTCCGCCCGCCGCCAGGAGGACGGCGACCCCGGCGCCCGCGCCCGCCTCGGCCCCGAGTCCGCGGTCTGCGCCGGAGCCGGCGCCCGCGCCGGTTCCGAGGCCTCCGTCGCAGCCGACCACTAGCGTTTCTGGGGGGCTCGGCACCGCCCGAGGAAAAAAGGGCCGGACTCGCGGTCGCCGTCGAACGCCCGCGCCGTCCGAGACGGACGACGAGGAGGAAGCGGACGACTGTCGCGAGACGGCGCAAGGCGGGGTCCTGCGAAGGAGCGAACGGCGCCGGACACCCACGCGCCGCGCCGCCGAGGGTGAGGACGAGGACGAGGAAGACTGGGACTCGTCGGTGCCCGAGGCAGAGGAGGAGGACGACGACGATTGGGGCCGGCCGGCGCGCCGGCCGGCGCGCCGCCCGGCGCCGCGCAAACGCCGCCGAATCAAGGAGGAGGAGGAAGAGACCGAAGGGGACTCGGAGGAGGAAGTCCTCGAATCTGGCCGCGTCTAAGGCAGGTCGCCGCTCTCTGTCGTTTGTGCAGTTACTATTATTAGAGTTCCCCGCCTAAGTGAGTAGCCTGGGGGCACTTGGGGGCGACGACCGCCCAGGACTTCGCTCGGGTGGGATCTTGGGCCTGCGTCGGATGCTGCTGCATCCTCAAGCAGCGAGTCAAGCTAGGTTGCCATTTACCTGAGGGGTTATTTTACCCCTGGCGCCGCCCGGGGTTAATAACCCGGGTAATTACCGGTTAGTACGGGTTATTTACCTCAGGATCTTATAGAGGGGTAGGTGAGGGGGCCTCACAGGCCACTGGCGGCGTCTGGCGCGGACCTGGGCCGCGCCGGGCCACATGACTTGGTACTTGCCTTGGCGCACCTGTACGTATCCAAAAGCTCAACGGGCTGCTTGCGCCCATCCGCTCGTCCGGAGGGGTGTTTCGCTAATCTCACTAAACGGGTTTAGTCGAAAACCCGTCGGGTTATTGAGCGGGTTATTTACCCCAGATCCCCTCCGAGGAGTAATAATGGGTAAATTACCGGTTATTAACCGGTTAATGGCAACCTAGTCCTCAAGAGGGCGGCGTGACCCGACCGCGCCGGTGACGCGGGCCTCTGCTGTTCCGTAGACGCGACTCACTCCCCCCTCCCCACCGCCTCGTGGGCCTTCAAGAGGACGCTTCCCCTCCCCCCGCCGCTGGACCTGATTCGCCGTTTGCGAGGTACGCAACCCATATCCGCTCATTGGCAGACACGAAAGATCAGCCCGCACCCCGACCACAAGGCAAAGTACAAAGGCTCGGAATATCCATTAATAAATGTTGAATAGAATATAAGCGGACTCGGAGACGTCCGCTAACGCCAACAACGGCGCAACGATGTTTTCGCGCACTTCTATGCTCTACTGAACCAGGGAGAAGGCTCTCGGTAGCTCGTGCCTTCTTACTACTATTATTGTTATTGGGCCCGGGGGATCCCAGCAGAAGTCCCAGCAGCAGGATGAGGTGGCTCGGACGCCGTCGGGACCACAGACGCGTGGCCGAGCGCCTGCGCCAGTGGGCTCAACTCCCCTCGCGGGGTACATTTGGCCTGCCGCACTACGTTTCCTCCGCGAGCGCCCCAACGCGGGCGACGGCGGCGGCGAACTGGCCGGGGTCGAGCGCCAGGAGCGTCGCCCCGCCGCCGAGGTCGAGTGCGTCGCGGGACGCGCGCGCGAACTCGTCGTCGTGGAAGCTCGCGCACGAAACGGCGACGCGCGCCTTCTTCGCGCGCGGGGCCTCGGCCCGGTCCTCGTCGGCGGCGCGGACCGGGACGACGAGCGCGTCCGCCTCGAACGCGGCGGCGTCGAGGTCCGCGGCGAAGCACTGGAACGCGGCGGCGACGACCTTGGGCGGTGTGTTCACGAAGAACGCGTGCGTGACGAGGACCGGCCGCGCCGCGCCCGCCGCGAGCGCGCCGAGGCACGCGCGCGCCGCGTCGACGCCCGCGTGCGCGCCCGCGTCGTAGGCGGCCAGGTCGACGGCGGCGACGAAGCCTATCAGGTCGTCGCCGCCGCCCGAGCCGACGACGGTGCCGACGGATCTGGGGTCGCCAGCGAGCAAGTCGGCCAGCGCGGCCAGCGCGGGCCTGGGCGCGACGTCCGCGAGCGGGTGCTTCCGGAGCAAGCCCAAAATGCTCGGCGCGTGCCGCTCCTGTGGGTCGTCGAAATCAAAATCTATATCTTGCAGGCCCTCCTCGGCGAGCGGTTCGTCCAGCCGCAGCGGCGCCTCGGCCTCGGCCTCGGACTCGGACTCGGATTCCCGTGCTCTGCGGGACATCACGGTTTGCCTGCTTGCCTGCTTGCCTGCTCCGTGAATCACGCAGAGCAGGCTAGGCGCCGCGGCTCCGCGAACAACAATTACCCCGCTGGTTGCCGCCACGCGAGCGCACGTTCGCGCTCGGCGTCCGTAGCTACGTAGCAAATTGACGGGCGACAAGCTGGCACAAGTTTACCACGGTAGCTCCGGCGCCAACTTGTATCGTCAATACGCTTGTACTGCGGTACCGTACCGCAGTAGGTACCTCGGTACCACGGTACCAGCAAGTACTGGTTAGCAAGAGTATGTCGCAGCGTTATGTAAAGTAGCAGGGTGTTAGCTAACCAGCCGAGGGCTGGCTAGACCTGACTACGAGAGTGTTTTATAGTGAACTGTTGTTACACCGTAGTGCTTTTGACACTCGATGTATAGACTCAAATATTAGAGAGTGGGAGATAGTACATATCTAGGGTAGGAAGGGCTAGTAGGTTTCTCTCTCTACACCCCCTGGGCGCGAGCGTCCATTAGATGCCTTTCTACTAGAGAATGTATCAACTCAGTCTATTCACTGACAAAATCCATGTGACAAGTGATAGGCTTCATATGCAACAGATTTCTTCTTAAGGTGTTTTGTCTTGTTTAGGCATTCACTGTAAAACACTCTACGTTAGTTATCGACGCTACAGTGCAAAACAATTTTCTAACACAACCTTGATCTTGACACTCAGGCTCTCGTAGTGCCAGCGTTAACACCAGTCCCCTTTTTAATAGTATTTATTTATTTTATATTTATTTCAAGTTATAAACCTGGCTTCCCCATCCGCGACTCCAGGCCTCCCAGCGTACTAGTAGCTGAAGAACGAAATTCTCCGTCCCGCCCCCGGCCGACTTGGCCGCCAATGTAGGTCATCGCCCCCCTGCCAGGGACCTCGGGTCAAGGATGACCACTCCCAAACCTCGCACGCACAACCGAGTCGTAATCAAACCGATTTCATGCTGGGTAAACCTGACATCAGCGAAGCCGCCCCTGGCTCGGGCCCTTAGTTATCCAGCATGAGAGACCCCCTGCGTTATGTGGTGTGGTGCGGAGCTGGGCACGAGGGGGTGCGCGTGCCGCGCGTCCGAGATGACGCCCGCACGATAGCATGCGGCACACTGGCAGTACTCTGCCGGACAAGTAGCGCACTCGTAGCGCGCGGCCCCGTCGTCGATGGCGGCGCCGCACTTGTCGCAAAACCACTCGAGGACGGTCTCGTACTCGTCGTCAGAATCGCCACCAATCGTCTTGACCCGCGGCGGTGGCGCCGGCCACCCCTCGCCCCAGAAGCCCTTGGCTCTGCGAGACGTGCCGGTCGCTGCGATCGTGAACAGCGGCGTCGCGGCGCGCGTCGACACCGTCGCGAGCCGCGCGAATTGGAACTCGCCGATGGGTGGTGGCGCGCCGACCACGAACTCTTGCGCACCAGCGAAGCGCACGCGTTTCTTTCCTCTCCCCTTGGCCGGGGCCGTTCGCAGCGCCGACTTCATGGCTTCGCGAAGGGCGCATGCATGCCGCTCGGACCTGCACCCCGCATGCCGAGGGCGTCTAGGAACTCTGCGGTTCGCCGCGCGATACTGCGTTGCAAGCCACCGTCGTGAATGCTACACGTGCGATCATCACCGCAGAGCATGACAACTGGCTTAGCAGCTCTCTCTTACTCTGTGCTGACGCTTCTGCTCAAGGCAGAGTTAGATATGACGGCGCTTCGCTGAGCCCTCCAGAGCGCGTGTAGCCGGCCGCGGCCCCGGCCGCCGGGTTGCAAAAACCCGTTTTGCTGAAGAGATGCTGAAGGAAAGATCCTTCAGGGAAAAGTGGTGCTGCGAGCGATTCTCACGCTAGAGATGCTCCTATGAGTATGTCGTGCAGAACGGGAAGACTAGGGGCTTATTTCGGGTCAAGTTTTTCGGGCCCCTCCTTGCGTCCAGGAGCGAGGCGAGACGAACATCGGCGCAAAGGGTGCGAACACGAACCGACGCAGTCCACCCGCCAGCAACCAGCACCCGCGCGGTGGGGAGAGCACGCAAGGTACAGCCAAACCTTCCCATGTTCCTCCTCCAGCGCCGCCGCGTGACCACCTGGGCCTCCTCCGCGCGACCGGCCGCGGCAAAGGCCTCGCAGGCGCGGGCCGCGGCGGCGACGCCGCAGGTTCGCGTCGTCGACGAGCCGGCGGTGTGCCAGAGCCTCGGCGAGGGCGTCTACGAGCTCCCGGCCATGCTCCCCCGCGCCGCGTGCGCGCGCGTCGTTGCCGAGGTGTCGGCGCGCGTCAGTAACGGCAGCGCCACCGACCGCGGCGCCAGTCTGAAGACGACGGACGTCTACGTCCGGGACCTCGCCGACGCCGAGGACGTCTACCGGGCGCGCGCCAGTGCAGAAATATCACCGATGTCCAGAACGGAGAATCGAGCTCGCGAGCTGGTTTCCACACAGGCGCTCGACGCCGGCTGCCATCTCGTGGAACTCTGCACGGGGCGCCTCGTGACGTACGAGCGCAAGAAGGCCTTCGTCATCACCTACGACGCGACGTCGACCAAGGTTCGTCGTGGCGGTCCGCGGCCCTTTGTGAGCCGCCCTCCGGCGCGCAGGTCAACGGCCGGGGCCTCACGAAGCACAAGGACCGCACGGAGAATCGGACGTCTCAGGCGAACACGCTCCTCATCACGCTCGACTGTCGCGACGCTTACGGCGGCGGCGGCACCAAGTTCTATCCTCCCGCGGCGAAGAAGCAGCCCTTCGTCGTCCGTCCCGCGCGCCGGCCGCGTCGTCCGAGTCGGTGCGCCCGCGACAACCCGTTGACGCCGCGCAGGTCTGCGGCGGAGGTGTGACGTTCTCTCCCGACGTGGAGCACGAGGGCGTCGCGCTCACGCGCGGCGCGCGGCGTGTCGTCGCCGTCTTCACCGACGAGTGCTCGAAGAAGGCCGCGCCGGAGCGCGACGCCGCCCGCGAAGCCCAGCGCCTGGCTGCGCTCCAGGTCTTCGGCCGTCTCAAGCCGCCGTCCCGCACGACGCCGTGATCGCGACGCCAGGCGACACAAATACGCCGTCGCCTGGTGCCGCGCGCGCGGCGTGTCGCCCTAGAGCCCAAGACGATCTAACTTGTATGAACCCGGGTTGCCCCGTGTGCACATGTCCTTGGGACGTTCCTCACAGCCTCCTAGGGAGACGCGCCCTTTGGCGCCGTCTCAAGGGCAACACTTCAACTAGAACAAGGACCACACGAGGTCCGCTACTTTTATTTTACTCCGCCGCCCAGCGACGAAGAGGAGCTACTGGACGAGGATGAACTTGAACTGTCCGAGTGATTCGAGTCCGAGGAGTCCGAGGACGAGCCCGAGGACGACGAGGACGAGGACGAGGACGAGGACGACGACGAGTCCGAGTCCGAGTCGCCGACGGCGGCGCGGGCGGCGGCCATCTGCTGCTCCATGATCCGCCTGGGCGCCTCCTTGAGGTGCTTGCGAAGCGCATCCGTGAGGCCGCCCAGGCCGATCGAGGTGAAAAAATTGATGGCGAAGCGCGTGTCCCGCGGATTCTCGCGCGGGAAGAGGCCCGCGAAGACGTCGGACATGTACTGGTCGTTGAACCGGTCCCGGAGCGTCGCGAGACCCAGGTGCTCCGCGAGTTCCTGGCAGAGGATCTTGACGAAGATCCGCGACGACGACGTCGTCTCCTCCTCGTTGAGTCGTACGTATTCGAGGCACGTCCAGGGCAGCGCGTCCGTCTCCAGCAGGTGCGCGAAGAACTTGGCCACGTTCCGCAGCTTGTTTGTCTCGAGACGGTGGATCATCGCGTACTGCTCCTCGAACGCCTTGTCGAACGCCTCCTGCCAGGCCTTGGTCATGACGCAGAACCGCTGCCCGAGCAGGCCGTAGTAGCGCAGGTATGTTCGCTCCTGCGAGCAGCACTCGATCAGCATGTTGCATAGCTCCATCTCCAGCCCCGACCGGATGTCGAGCTTCATGAGCTTGTGCGCGCACTCCTCGAAGCCCACGCTCGACATGATCGTCAGGTAGATCGTCCGGCGAAGGTTCACGAGGTCCTGCTCCGTGAGGTCCTGGATCGGGCCGACCTCGGCCGGCGCGGCCGCGGCCGGCGCGTCGTCGTCGTCGTCGTCGTCGGCGTCGTCCTCGCCGTCGTCGTCCTCGCCGAGGATCTCGCGCTTGATCTCGACCCACGCGGCCTCGTGCGCCTCGAAGTCGTCGTCGACCTTGAAAACGTCCAGTGCCTCCTCGCGGTCGACCTTGTCGTCCAGGGAGAGTTCGAAGGTGATCTGGTCGTCCCGCTCCACCAGGTCCAGGTCGTCGGGCACCGCCGGGTAGTCGGCGAACCCGGCCTTGCGCGCGGCGAAGAGGCCCTCGATCGTGTATTGGACGCGCTTGTCGATGACGCCTGGGCGAATCGACTTCGGGTCGCGACGCGCGACGCGAAAACGGGGAGGGTCGCGAGGGGGAGTCGGGCGCGGGGCGGCACCCTCGTGCAAGATGCCGCGGAATCGCTCGAAGACCGCCAGCAGGCCCCGGGGCGAAACCTCGTCCAGGAGCTGGCCGACCTCCTTGGTGAACTGGACGGCGATTTCGACCGAGTCGTCCGTCGGGTCGTCGAGGAGCACGGTGAGCAGCTGCAGCGCCACGAGCTCGTGGGCCACCTGGTGGTTGCAGAGGTGCGCGAGGAACTTGGCGAAGCCCGTGGCGACGACCTTGTCGCGGCGGCGGTACGCGCGCCGGAAGCCGACGAGGACGCGCTTCAACAGGAGCTCGCCGTTCTCGGGGAGCTTGGTGTTGAGGACGGCGACAAGCGCCGCGTAGATGTGCGTGAACCCGGGCGACGCGAGTTGGGCCTTCATGAGCGCGCGGCAGAGGAGGCCGCGGCCGCGGACGAGGTTGAGCTCGAGCAGCTCCGGGACGATCGACCGGATGTTCCCCACGTTTACCTTGTTCACGAGGCCGTTGATGCCCTTGCGCAGCGCCTCCCAGGACAGTCGCTGGAACTCGGCCGACCGCTTGTCCTTGTCCGCCATCTCCTGCCGCAGCGCCGCGAGTTTGAACGGCGGCACGTAGATGCCGCCCGTCCGACCCAACTTGGCGTTCTCCGCCGCCTGGCGCGCGACCATCGACGAGCCCTCGCCGGCCGCCGGCGCCGACCGCGCGCGCTTCGCGGCGCGCGGCGCGCCGTCGTCAGCCATCAACCAGTTAATTCAGCTGATCCCAAGGCCGATAGCATGCAGCTGCACCGTTGCACAGCAAATATATAGCTCGCAATATCGCGCCGGCCACTGGCTCGCCTGTCCTACGAGCAGCCTGTCTCTTGCGCTTTGCAGGCATCCCTAGTGTCTTACCTGTAAGTACGCCGCTAGCATTTCCTGCCTCCGCCGCGCCCGCGAAAATAAGTCAATTCGGGTTGCGGGGGCACGCGCCTAGGGAGGGGTGTCGGGGGAGCTATCCCCCGCGAGCGTGTTCTACGACTCGGAGCCCTGAGTTTTGTGCGTTTATGTTTTAATGATTGAATAATGTTTTGTGATGTTTTATAATGATTCAGGTTAGGTTTTAAAACGTCCGGAGGGTTACCTCTGGACAGTTCCGTTAGACACCACGCAGAGCCTGAGCGGTGGGCCCATAACCTGCGATGCAGGGGGAAATAGAATGTGTAGCTCCGGACTTCCCCGGCAGCGTAGTGTAGTCGTCTAACGAAATAGTTTCTCCCCATGTTTGATGGGGTTTGCGACGGGAAATTCGTCCGGCAATAAAAGGTGACTCAGGATGATAATACTAGTAGTTCTAATATATCGGTCCCATCACCAAATTTTTTTTCCATGGTCGCAGACGCGCAAATATAGATAAAATGCTGTATTTATGATTGCTCTTGGGATTATCAGCGGCGTGATGTGTAGCTCTGCCTCCTCCGAGTCCGTCCTCGGAAGTGTCCTCGGCGATTTCTAGACTCGGAGCTCAGCCTGAGGCTGAGGCTAGGCTGCCTAGCCACCCGGCCGACGCCTTGCTTCTTTTATATTTGCATTTCTTGGGATCATATTGTTCGACTCGTCCAACACCAGCTGGGCGGCGCCGGCGTCCCTCACGCCGAGAAGTCGAGGAAGGGGTTGTCGCGGCAGGGCACGTGGACGGAGAACGCGCGGTCGGCGTGGTCGTCGAGCGCGTCGCAGAGGACCCGCAGCGTGGTGGCCGACGCCGCGCGGAGCGCGTACCCCTCGACGGTCTCGAGGGCCCGCGCTCTCAGCCGCGCGCGCAGCGCCGCGTCGCGCGCGAGCTCCGCCAGCACGGCGACGGCGCCCGCCTCGTCCTTCGTGGACACGAGCCGCGCGTTGACGCCGTCGACGGCGTAGTCCTCGGAGCCGGAGTCGGCCGGCACGACGGCGACGCAGCCCGAGGCCATGGCCTCGAGCCCGGCGCGCCCGAAGGCCTGCCAGTGGCTCATGTCCAGGAACACGTGCGCGCGCGCGAAGAGCGCGGCGATCTGGTCCTGGTCGAGCGTGCCGAGGTGGTGCCGCCGGTGGGCCTCGGTCGCGCCGGCGTCGAGGCGCAGCTCGCGGAGCGCGTCCGACGCGAGGAGCGCGTCGAACTCCGACGGGACGCAGCCGAAGGTGAACGTCGCGACGGCGCCCGGGAGGCGCCGGCGGAGTCCCTCGAGCACGCGCATGGTGCCGCCGGCGTTGCGGCGCGGCGTGGACGGGCGGACCATGGCGACGAACACGACGACGGCGTCGGCGTCGGGGCGCGGCGCCTGCGCCCGCGCCGCGTGGAAGCGCTCGAGCGCGATCGTGCCGCGGACGGCCGCGACGCGCGTCCCGTGCGCCTTGCGGATCCGCCGCCGCAGCCACTCCGTCTTGGCGAAGCTCAGCATCCGAGGGTACAGAGTGTACGATTCGCGGGCGCGCCGACGCTGGTTCGGCGTCATTCTCGCAAATTTGACCTCGTAGTCCTGGATGAAGTAGGCCGGGAGGAGGTTCGGGTGGCACGCGGCGACGAGGTTGACCGGCTCGACGGTGGTGAAGAGCGTCGCGACGACGACGTCGAACGCCGCCGCCCGTTCGTAGAGCGCGTCCGCGAGCTGCTCCGGCCGCAGCACCGCGTCGCCGTAGGCCAGGACGAGCGGCGGCGCGCCCGCCGGCTGCGGAAAGGCGCGGTCGAAGTAGGGCACCAACCAGCTGGACATGGCCACCTGCGCGCACGCGCCTCGATCCCTGAGGCCCAGCGCCTCGTTGACGATGGAAATCCAGCCGCCGTGCATCTGGAACTCGTGTTCCCGGTGTTCCTTCTGCGGGTTGAGGACGAAAAGGACCCGCAGCCGCCCCGGGCCGCAGGCGCTCCCGGTCAGCGACGCGCCGACGCGCCGACGCGCCTCCGCGAGCTCCTGGTTGGTCTCGAGGAGCTTGACGGCGTGGCGGAGCATGGAGCCCCACCGCTCGCGCATGGCCTCGGCCGACCCGGCGCTCAGCGCCTGCCGCGTCGCGTCGCCGTAGGACTTGGACTTGTGGTGCCAGACGTAGACGTCGTCGGCGACTTTGAGCGAGTAGCCCGCCGCGAGCGCGCGCAGCGCAAAGTCGTTCTCCTCGCCGAAGCCGTGGGGAAACGCGACCTCGTCCATGAGCCCGACCGCCTCGACGACCTCGGCCTTGACGAACAGGCAGAACCCGTTCAGCACGGGCACGTCGACGAGCCTCCGCCGCGATCCGCGCGCGACGGCCGCCGCGACGCCCCGCGGCGTCCACGGGTCGTCGGCGGGCCCCGGCGGCAGCTCGTTCTTCGACCAGTCCTCGGATTCTTTTCCAGTTTGCACGCGCAGCGCCGGCACGGACTGGTACGACGCGGCATTCGACAGCGGGCCGACGACGCCGATCGTTGGATCCGAGAACGCGTGGCGCTTGAGCGTCTCGAGCCAGCGCGGGTCGACGACCTCCACGTCGCTGTTCAGGAGGCAGAACGCGGCGTAGGGCGCCTCGCGGAGCGCGGCCCGGATCCCGAGGTTCGCGGCGCGCGTGTAGCCGTCGAGTCGATGCCCGCCGTCCCAGTTGACCAGGCGCACCGCGAGGCGCCGGGCCCTGCCCCGCGCCTCGGCAACCTCGCGCAGCCTCCGAAGGGTCTCGGCGCCCGACGCGTCGTTCACGAGGAAGATGGCGTCGCCCGCGTCGGGCAGCGCGCGGCCCGCCGGGGAGTCCGCGTGGGCCCAGAGCGAGGTAAGCGTCCGCTCGACCCACTCGGCCGCGTCGTGGACGGTAATGACGACGGCGACCTTCTTCGGCGCGGCGAGCGGCTGGGGGGGGGGCGCCGCGACGCACGTGTCGGGCTTGACGTACGTGTCGAAGGCCGGGTGGGTCGTCGGCGTCGAGGCGCAGGACTTGAGGTAGCAGATGTTCAGATCTCTCAGGTGCGAGAACGCTCTGCATCGCCGTTCGAGCGTGCACGCTCGTTGGCACACGTCCAGGGTCGCGTCGCGGAGCTCGCTTCGTTCGAAGTCGCAGCCGCCCACGGCGACGCCGGGGAGCCGCGCGTAGCGCCGCGGCCCCGGAATCTTCGGACCGCGGATGTAGGTGTCGTGGCCCTTCGCGGGCGAGAGCCGCGCGCAATTCTTCAGGACGCATATCTGTTCGCCCGCGATGAACGTAAACGCCCGGCACTTGCGGGAATCGGCGCACGCGAGCTCGCACGCGGCGACCGTCGATGGCTGGCGCACGTTCCGTTTGAAGTCGCAGCCAAAGACCGACTCGCTGGCGCTGAGCGTCCAATCGAGGCTCGGCGGCGGCCTGCGCACGGCCTTTCGCATGCGACGCATGGCGTCGTGGACGAGCGGCGAGAAGGGGCGCGCCAGGTCCGTGACCGTCACGTTCGCGCGCGCCCACGCGGAGTCCGCGGCGCACGTCGCGGCGCCTTCAGTCGCCGCCGCGCCCACGCGGCCGTCTTCGAGGTGTGCGACGATGCGCGGGGCGCGCCCCCCGAGCGGCCCTCCCATGGCCGCGCGCGGCGTCGAGAACCCGAAGCGCCGCGCCCGGTCCAGGCTGAAGCCGACGACACACGACGACATCGTCGGAACCGAGGGATAAGTCGGCGCGATGACCGCGCCGCCGTCCGCCGCGGCCGCGGCAGGCTGCAGGGCCAAGATGTCCGCGATGAGCGAAGCGCCGCGCACCGGCGCCGCGTGCGGCGCCGCGGCGCGCGGCGCCGCGCGGGTGTTCACGGCGGCGGGGACCGCGACGGCGGCGCCGGCCCTCAAGGCCGCGACGACGCCCGCGACGCTCTCGCGCGACGCCGCCGCGCCGCGCTCGACCACGACCGCGCGGGCGTACCCCGCCGCCGCCGCGGCGCGCACGACCTCGGACCACGCACCGAAGATTGCACGGTCGCCGCGGCCCGCGAGCAGCTCGGGCCAGACGGCGACCCTCGCGCGCCCCTCGAGCTGTTCACGCGCCGCGGCCGCGGCCGCGGCACCGTCGAGCACCATAACGACGTCGTAGTCTGATGTCGCGCTCGCCACCGCCGCCGCCGCCGATGCGTTGCCGCCCAACACCGCCACGAGCGCGTCCGCGCCGCCCCGCGCCACGAGCGCGTCCGCGCCGCCGCCCGCCTCCGGGAGGGCGTCGAACGGGTGCCCGCCCGCGCCCGGGCTGCCGGACCCGCGCGACAGCGAAATCGCGACGTGCGCGGCACCGAGCGCCGCGAGCGTTGCCGCCGCGACGACCGCGGTGCCTCGCCGCCGAGATTCCGTCCGTGGGACTGCGTAGGCTCGGGCGATCTGCCCGCTGGATGAGGAGGAGCGCCGCATGGGCTGCCCGGCGGCCGCACTCACCTCGCGCAGGCTGGTCCGCGTCCCGGGTGCTCTTGTGTCAAAAAAATGATGAGCAAGTGGTAGCTTTACACTGTCCTAGTGTCAAGAGGGGGGGGGAGCCAGGGTGTGAGAATCCGTCCTCACATCCACACCTACGCGTCTCACGCGTCTCACACTCACACTTAACACCCTGCCCCCCCCCCTGTCAAGAGGATAGCAAAAAAAGCCAGGGTAGCACCATGCCGAGGTTTGTAGTCTAAACTTGAACTTGAATTGAAGAAGCTAACCCCATTTTTTACCAGGGACCCCTGAAGAGGTGTGGTAGGTAGTGTCATGGCGCCGGGAGTAGTCCCCCCCCGCCATCCTCCTGCCAAGTGTGGTATTGTACTGTAATTTGTACATTCAAGTTCAGTGCTGCTCCGCTTACCAAGTCGCTCGGCTTTGTGCCGAACCGCTTTCCTTCCGGGAATAGCGTCGCTATGTCCCTCACGCTCGAGGTACGGTTATCTAGGTTGCTAGACATGTAGGTTACTTATGGGGCCCGGTCACGGTTCAAGTTTAGCCTCACTTGGGCTTTGTAGGGTCGTTTCCCGCTAGGAACTTGAAAATAAATAAATAAATAAATAAATAAATAAATAAAGGAAGACCTAAAAAAAAAGGAACAAGCTCCTAAGAGCCTTCTCCCTGCTCGGTCAGGATACCCAACCGGAGCTTCGAAATAGCAATAAGATACCGATACAACGGATTTTCAATCTCCCGGGGTAGCTTGTCCCCCATGACCAGCCGACAACGGTACTCATCATTCAATTGCCGTGCGAGGGGGCAAACCGAGTATAATCTCGAAAGAAATACCTCGCGTTCTTCCTCAAAGGCCGTGCATTCAAACAACGTGAAACAAAGGTTCTTGGCTAATTTGAACTTTTAATAGTACTAGAAGTAGGATTCTACCAGTCATGGTGCTCGCCAGACACTGGCACTGGCAGCCTGTGGGTAGAGAGGTGTGAGTCGGAACCGCACTGTGCCTCTTGTACGTTTAGTAGACGCACGACGACCAGCCCGGCGTAGAAAGCGTTGCGGCTGCATCGAAGAACGGAATCTGCCCGCGCGCTGCCCCCGGGTAGCGACGCGTTCTGCGACGAACGCGGAGAGCAAGGACGGTGCCAGCTCACGAGGCAGAATGACCGCCGCGACGGGAACTGCCGTGCGGGGGCGCACCGCCCGGGGTCCAACCAGGCGCACAGGCGGCGCGCCAGCTTCGGGGCGGCGGTGGCGGAGAGCCAGCGCGCCGCCAGGCCTCCGCGGCTTTGCGCGTGTCGCCGTCGACGTGCCGGAGCCGCTCGGGGACGAGCGGGAAGATAAACGGCGGACATGCAGCGAGTGGGACCTGCGGACTCGCGTCGGCGGGTGCTGTGCCCAGGAGCAATGGGCGCCACAAGCGCTCTGCGTAGTGATCGGCCTGGAGCGCAGCGCCTTCGCAGCAGCTTTTCTTCGCGAGTTCGTCGAGGAGACGGCCCCAGGCATTGCGCGGAACGCCTCGCAGCACGTGGCGCGGTGCCGCTGCAATGCCGTTCAGCGACGAGCCGTGGCGAAGCGCGTCGCCGACGGACCGGTTCGGCGCAAATTTGCTGTAGAACGCGCCGTTCGTCGCCGCGGACGCCGGACACATAATTTGGGGTGGCAGGCCACGCTTCGGCCGGTAAACGGAAATGTTGGAGTCCGACTCGAAGGGCACGAGGTGGTTGTGCATGCCCCGGGGACTGATAAAGTGTCGGAGCGCGTCCTGCTTCGCGACGGACGAGAGCGCGCCGAGAACTCCGAAGAGCTTCCTGCATAGGAGGTACTGCCATTCGCTTTTCAATATACTCCCCATGGCAAACGCGGTGATGGGCGCTAGATTGTCGTAATTCTTGTAGACATGGTGTACGTACGCGTAGTTTTCCGCCCCCCAGTTCGCCAGGCGCGCTGTGCAACGCGCGTCAGGCTGGACGGGGCCCTTGCAGTAAACGACAGCCTCGGACCGGGGCACGGTGCGCAACGTCGGCTCGATCCACGACAGGTCCTCGTCGTACGTCGCGACGACGAGCTGTACGTAGGCAGTGGCGGCCGCGGCGCGAAGCGGGGCGAGAGATGCCGCGACGGCGGCGAGGACGCTATTGCCCATATTGCCCATAATTCATTTCACGTCACACACTTTGCAACCCACTTATCCGGGTATCCGCTATATCTCCCGCCCACCCTCCTGCAATAAATAGGGCGAATACCCCCCCTTATCCTATACCCTTCTATATACACTTACATCACACACAACACGCCACGCGCAATAAACACCGGCGTAAAACCAAAACTACTTAGTGTATTTCAAGTTTAAGGTAGCTCCGCGGCAGACTTCTCAGCCGCCGCCGTCGCGGTACTCCCAAAGGTGCGTACTCCTCTGGTCTTGCATTATTCTAGTTCGCAGGTTATGGGCCCACTGTCCTAAGAGATACTCCGCCGTATTGCCGTTCAGGGCAATTTCGCGACCGCGTCTCGCCGCAAAAGTGACCCCAGCCCCCCAGCCCGGCCTCAGGGCGTACAAAATAAATAAATAAATAAATAAATAAATTAAGGAAGACCTAAAAAAAGGAACAAGCTCCTAGGAGCCTTCTCCCCGCTCGGTCAGGATGCCCAACCGGAGCCTCGAAATAGCAATAAGGTATCTATACATAGTATTCTCAGTCTCGTGAGGTAAGTCGTCACTCATTAGGACGTCGCAAAGACCTTCGGGGCTCAAGCCACGCGCGATAGGGTGCAACTCGTAGAACCGTTCAAGGAACGTGTCACGTTCTTTCGTAAAAGCCGAGCATTCAAGTAGGGCATGTTGAATCGTTTCCGACTCGCGGGATTTGCAACAGGGACATTGCGCGTTGCGGACAAGCTGCGTTCGGGAGCTCGAGCTCCGGAGATCGTGGCAACCCAATCGGAACTTCGTCTTCAACCTCCGCCCTTCCCGAAGAGACGAGGGGCACGTTCTGAGTAAATATTCCGGCAAGCCGAAACGTTCCTTCTCGACCCAATCGCTCATGTTGCGGAGAGTCGTCATTCTCTTGAAGCCATCGACGAGCTCGGAAACTCGGCGCGATGCGACGAATTCATTGACGAACTTTTTCGCGGCCGGTTTTTTCAGAGGCCCAGGCCAATTCGCTTCTAACGCAAGCTTATCCAGGAACAAAGCCCCGTTCCTCGACGATCCGCGACCTTTAGAATCGTTCATCAGGCCGTCGTATACCCGGCGAACGAGGAAATCCCGAGGGTCCAACGACAAGATGTTGTTGCGGAATTTCAGCGCCGCGGCGTCTATACGAGTTGCGACGGACGCGACACCCAGTTCGTGCCTGACGGCGACCGAAGCCGTTTTCGCTTCCACGCCGAGCAGGCGCCGATAAATGACATTCAACGCGACCTCGATGTCATGATATTGGCTTTTTGATCAGCGTCGGGCAGGCGCCCGATTTCATACTCGTCGTCGTCCGACGCCCCCGTCGCGCACCGATCACCCCACTTCTTCTGGTCGACGAGCTTCGCCGACGATAGGGGGCTCGACGGCGCCGGCGCCGGCGCTTGCAGCGGCGACTGATCAATAGGGATCGGGCTCTCGGGGGCCTTGCTTTCCGTCGACGGCGCCGGCGCCGGCGACGCCGCGGCCGCCGGCGCCGCACCCGACGGCGATTTCTGCGACCCCTCGGTGTCCTCACACGCGGCCATGAGGGTGGCGCTATCCACCTTCAAAATCTCGGACGCCCGGAGCGGGGGGACCACTTTTTTTAATGCGGCCATCTTCATAATATAATCCTCTCCATCCTCGACGGAGTCCTTCGAATACTGGCCACAGCCTCCCGTCGCGAACAACGAGCGGATGTACAAGTCAATGTCCGGGTCCCCCGACTTTACGACCAGGAGCGCGCGGTGCTCCTCCCCCAGAACCGACCTCATCTTGGGATTTAGGGCCATACCGAAGGCGTAGCAGGGGTTACCCTTCTTCTTGGCCTTCATATTGGCCCGGAGCCTCTCCTTGAGGCCGTTATCCACCTTACCGGTAATTTTGCTTTTCTTGCCCATTTCTGGTGCGATTTTGCTGCTGTTTTTTGCTGTGGCGGTCGCCCTATGGGGGGCGAGTGGACTAAACGGGCTGGGGGCAGCCCGGGTGCGCTTAGCGATTGTCGCTAGGACGCTAGTGTGTTAAGGACTCTTTTGGGGCCCCGTAGTCAAAATCGCCGCCGGGCGAGTGGCTGGGAACTCGAATCTCACTGATTCTCAGATTAGGAGAGCCCCGGGCCGTGGTGAGACCCCCCGTCCACTTGTCTGGGTCAAATTAGGAACCGCACTGGCACCATCGGTAATTAGCCTGAGATCCACGATCGAGGTTCGGTCCCCCGCGAGCCTGGAAGCCGCCCGGCCATCCCCTGACCGCCCGTTAACGTAGATTAATCCTCAACTCCGCCATTAATAATTCAACGCCATCCCTCAGTGTCCCTTTGAGCCCACTTCGATGTAAGCTAAAAGCGGGGTGTACACCGTACTTCTACGCTAATATTCGCTGGTTTGGACCCCTGCCGGGCCTGCCTGACCAGAGTAAAACATTCAGTTCGACGCAACACGTCCCCTCGTGTCGCAAAAACCATCAAGGACACCGCTGTCGCCAACTTGGACTACCCACTCATTGTAACCTATCATGCGGAGCAATTCAAAGTCAACATGCTTTTCTCTAGGCTGCCAGGGATGCGTTTTAGCGCCGAGGCAGTGCCAGTGCTCGGCACCAACGAGATTACAGG
Source organism: Pelagomonas calceolata (assembly GCA_918797485.1). Classification (NCBI taxonomy): domain Eukaryota; class Pelagophyceae; order Pelagomonadales; family Pelagomonadaceae; genus Pelagomonas; species Pelagomonas calceolata. Next base: position 4,831,255 of record CAKKNE010000003.1, on the reverse strand, counting down.
CATTGGACAAGGAAAATCCATTTGCACGGACAAAGTAGCCGGCACGATGCTCTGCGCCCATCTGGTTCATGTATACTGGCGTCGGTCTGAGTTCCTCTAGTGTCTCGTAGCTCAGGTCACTGCCTCCCCTGCTGAGCGGTGCGTGGAAGGCGAAACTGTCCCAGGACCAACTGGTGCCGTCCCTTGGACAGACATTGAGAAGGCGGTCGACATGAACACGGTGGTGCGCACGCTCGAATACCACCGGATCTGGACAATGTGCGCGATAGAGAGAGCCCAACGGCGGAACCCAGACAGAGAAGACAAGGACGAGCTTTTCCTTTGCGAGTGCTGACGCATTGAGTCTGTCGAGATCTCGGAAAACAATGTCGGCGTTGGTAAGAACAACCACGCCCTGGAGCCGGTCGGCACGACGGAACATGTCGGCATAGGTTGGTTGGCGCCCAAAGGCCTCGGCGACGATCTTTTCCAGCGCACCCACTGTCGCTTGTGTATCTTCAAGGCGTGCAGCATGAGTGACTCTCAGCTCCGCGATGGTGCTTCGGAGAGCACGAGTGCAGAGCGCGTCATCGCCGAGGCCACATTGATCGACCATTACGACGATCGAAGCAACATCAGGCCGATACGCGTTCTCTCCAATGGCGAGTAGCGTCTCACTTATGTGATCTGTTGCCATCGGCTCCATGGTAATCCTTGGAATCGTCGTGAGTAAGGTCACGCCGCCGTGGGCCTGATCCGCACAGGCCGCAGTACTCCGGCGGATACCAAGGGCTTTAAAGGTTTGGTGGATTGCCTGCTGGTCGTCATTATTCGGCACACGAAACGACGCCACGCCCCCGAGGCAAACGGTGTCTCTTTCACCACGTCTCCTGGGCGAGTCGAGGGAAGCGTTGGCGCGGGTCATGATGATGCCACTCTTGTTAGTCCATCGGAGCACATTGGACGAATCATTGACAACCATAGGTACAGGGAGGACCTTAGCAGGATGAAGGGTCGTCCAACGCTCGGGGAGATGACTCAACGCAAGAGGCGGTCCGAGGACTAGGACGTCACAGCCTTTGTTTACGTAGGGACCCGAACCAAAGTCGAAGACATATGCCGTGCCCATGACCGCTGATAGGGCGCGTAACGTCCCAGGAGGCGCAACGAAGTCATCCGCGACTCGACACGCGTATTCGTAAGCAGCGAGGGCCACGACTTTCGCAACATGCGTCCATCGTCCACCCGCGGTGAGATGGATGCCCCCGAGGAGCCCCATTGCCTCCGAACCAAGAAGCTCGGCCCAAAACTCGGGCGTACAACCGAGGATATGTGCTGTACCGCAAGCAGCGTGTAGCCGCAGGATCTCGCCACGTCGGACTGCACTCTCGGGGAAGGCATCGCGCAGCGCTGCCGCCATCATCTGCGCTACGATAGGGGATCGCACGCTCATGAAGAGCCCAGCCCGAGCTGCAGCGTTTCTGCGCCGCCTCGGGAACAGCCCGGACTGCCCGCGGAGCAAGCGTGTCACGGCCGAGGCGTCGTCCATTTCCCACGCAAACCGAGCAGCATCGTCGTCTGCCAAATGCCGTGCCACTGTCACTCTGACGTGGTGCATTAACCATTTGAGGCTGCATGTCACTCCGAACGTCGCGTTGCCCAAGCAGCGTTCCCGCAGAATGTGCTTTGCCAGCGCATTGCTCGAGGCATTTAGCTCCACGCGTATGTTTTGTTCTCCCAACCGCAGATTCATCCGCCATCCCATGATCCTCTGCCGCGCCGCAATCAGCGTCTCGCCCTGGCCGTCAGACAGGACCATCATGAGGAGACATAAATACATCGTCGGTATGCGCATCCAGGGCCGCGCCCGCGACATCATAAGCACTTCATCCAGAGACTCTGAGCGAAACCTATCCTAGGATATATATAGAGCCTGAAGGATATATAGCCCTGAGAGAGAGAAACCCTCTAGCCCTTCCTACCCTGCGTCCCTACTTCTTGAGCCGCGTTCCAATCAGACATATTTCACTGAAGATCATATGTGAATGCATGCGATGTTATATACAATAAAAAATCAACTTGAATCTACTATCTCACTTAGCCTGAGGACTCCGAGTCGGCCCGGGCCCGGGCCCGGGAACTTGAAGGCCAAGAAGTAATGCAAAAGTTCATCAAAAGTAAAACTGGCCCCGGCGGCTATGAATTTCAGAATATACGGAACCTACGTCTCAGCAAAAAATTCCCGCCATTCGGTCGCCGCGTGGCTGTGCCGCTGCGCGCATTGCGGCAAAATCAAAATCAAAAAGGCAGCATCCATGAGCACCCAATACCAACTAACCCTAAGAATCCGGAATGGTACGTCAAAGCATACCACCAGAGTCCAGGGAAACAAAAATTCTTACATGATTATGCTGATGATCTATATAAGCATGGCATCATAGAAGACGCAGATAGACGATGCTGCATTACACAAGAAAGTCGAAGCGCACTGGCAGAAGGCTCAGTATCTTCGCCGCCGCCGTTTGCGGCCATTCTTCCCTGGATTCTCAGGCGCGTGCATCAGACCATCGCAGTTCCGGGCTGTCCAATTCTTTCGTAGGCCTGCTGGAAGCGCATCCAAGGCAGTTCCAGGCATAGCCTTGTGCATCATGCGCCATTCGTTGCACTGAAGAACATCAGCAGCAACGGCACTGGCAACATCATGAGGACTGCCAGCATTGCTGGCACATTGGTCAACGTATGCGTGGTCATGGACCACTGGCGACGTCTCACCTCTCACTCGACAATGGGGTACCAAAATGCGAACGCCAGGAAGAAGTGCCCAGCGCTTGCTCCGAATGATACTCTCGAGCGCATGCGACGCGACGTGCTCTGGTTCACACACAGACATATCTTTTTGCAATGTCCAATATTCCCGCTGTTCCCCGCAGTACACCGGGCTCCATTTTTTGGGGATACGAAAGCTCCCCCGTGCAACCTTGTTTGGACGGAACATGATGAAGTCTGTCTGTACGTGCACTTTGTCCGGCCGCTGCCCGGCGTAACAGTCCACGAAGACGGCATCGACGTCGTGTCGCGCCACAATGGCAGACAGGAAGCGATCATCACGAATAATAACGTCTGCATTGAGGCGCACGACCCAATCGTAGTTCCAAAACCAGCCGTGTGCATCCGCCTGCGCGAGCGCATCCATTGCGCCCCGGTTGTAACCAGCGTTCGGCAATGTCGTATGGATGATCGACCTATTCGTCCAGGGTGGGAATGCGATGTCCAGAACGCGTCGCTTGGCGTCGTCGAGTTCACCGGTCACGAAGACGAGCACATCGGCGCTCTGAATGAACGGCGAGGCGCGCGTTGCCGATGGCCAGCACTTCTCAAGGAATCGTAGGTGTAATGGGGTCAGGTGCGTGGTTACGAAAAGCAGCACCCGCCCAGCCGGTTCCCTCGCGATAGCACGTGACGATTGACAATAGCCGGAGATATAGATGCACAGTATCCATGCAACTTTCGACACCATGACGAGGTGCCAATGGTACTTAATTCTTACCTAGGTTATACCGAATAGCGAGAGGATGTCGCAGCGTAGCAAGAGTATGTCTCAGCGTTTTGTAAAGTAGCAGGGGTCCTAGCTGCTCTCCAGCAAATATTTTTGGCCTACTGCGGTAACCCACACTTGTACCTACGGTACTGGTACGAGAGTGTTGTTTTAATAACTGGTTTACGTCGTCAGGCTAGATCGTCAGGCTTGCTTGGATCTGATGAGCTGGGTGCCATAAGTCCACAATGCAGCTATGGTAGCTAGGTCTCTCGGGTGTCATCATGACCAAATGCATCCCGCGGGGGCCATCTGCAGACTACGAGTCCGAGTCACTGGCACTGGCATTGGCCCAAGTTCAAGTTGCTCCTTTTTTTGGGTCTTGCAATTAATCTATTATAAATCATAAATTATTATTGGGCAGATTCCGCTCTAGAAGCCAATCGAGCAACGCGAATCATTGGGCTTCTAGTGCCAGTGCCCCCCTATCTCTCTCGCCGGGCAGTTCTCGGCGCACTGGAGGGAGCACGTGGCGTTGTCGAGTGTGCTGGCGGCGCGGCGCCACTTGGCTGTGTGCGTCGCCACTTGCGAGGCGGGCCACCCATGCTTCGCGCGCGAATTGTCGGCACTACCGGCGAGGACGCAGAGACCGAACGCTGCCGCAGCGTGTATAACGGCCACATCGCTGCCCAGGGACACCGCCGACGCCGCAGCATCGTGTAAGGCAGCTGCCGTCCGTTCCAGAAGCGCGAGGCCTCGGTTTGCGTCCCAGCCGGAACGCTGCATCGACGCGCGAATCTCGATAAGCTCAAACCACGGAAGAGTGGCCTGCGGTGTGGCGAAGGCAGCGAGCAGTGGTGTGCGTACGTCAGGAGTATGGGCAAGGCGCCCCGGTTCCGGAAGGAGCGGCTTCTGGCCGTACGCGACGGACGCATCGAGATTGAGCGTCGCGTGCCACCAGTTCTCGGGCAGCCATATAATCTCGCCGGGGTATTGGACGCACCGGAGCGGCCGTTGGCCCGGCGGAACCCCCCGCGTTGCCGCGACGAAGCCGTCGCCGGGCCAGATCCGCGGCCCGACGACGCGCGCGAGGTCGTCCGACATTCGACCCGGCGGCACGAGAAACCACGCCTTCCGCCCGAAGCTGAGCGCCTGCCACGTCCGCTGGTGGTAATGGAACGGCAGGCCCGTCCGCGCCGGGCCGACAAGTAGGTTCATCGTCCTCGGCTGCGCATCGGCGAAGAGCTCGGGCACGCCGAGGTAAGGAAGAACGCGCTCACACAGCGGCCCACAGCCAAATTGCGACACGTAGAACCCCGCTAACGCGCCTGTCCATTGCGACGCGAGGTCCGAGAGCGTCGCTCTTATTTTTACGCGGCACCCCACGTTGATGGCGCAGTACTGCCCGCCCGCCTGCGCGTAGCCCGGGAGAGCCTCGACGGTCTCGTTCCCGAAGAGTGCAAGGAACCGGTCCATATCCGGGAACGCAGCGAAGCCGCGCGTCGCCGTGGACGCGTCCGCGGCAAAAATGCATGGATGGTCCGGGAAGTCTCGGCCGTGCGCGCGTTTCCAGGCGGTCAGCGAGTAGATTGGCACGTCGCACTCGGGCTGCGCGTCGCCGAACGCGCTGGCCGCGGCGGCGTCGCGCCGCGGCTTGGCCCAGGCGGGGCGCTGCAAGACGGCGCTCGTCGCATCGTAGCCGTACGTGGGCGGGACCGGACCAGAGTAGGGGCCGTTCCTCGCGCGTACCACCGCGACCGGGGCAATCAGGAGGAGGAGCATCGTCGGACAAGGGATTGCATACCGGTCGGTCTAGGCCGCGGGGTCGGTACCGTATGCCGGCAGTGGGCATATAATATTGGTTCACGGGCGTTCGAAGCTGGTGGGTAGGTACGGTGGTTGCATGCTGCGAGCCCGACAATCGCAACCCCGCTCTCGCGCGTAATAAGCTGTCCCCCATGCGGACGCTGCTCGTCCTTCTAGCGGCGTCGCGAGCAGACGAGACGTGCCTCCCCTGCGACTATGACAACCTTCGCGTGCCGCGCAGCGTCGCATTTCGGCTGCCTGATGCGAAATTTTACGTTGATCACACGGACGGGAAGGACGCGTCGTTCGATGCTATTTTTCGGTATTGGGATGATGTCCGAGCCGCGAACGGCACGACACCAGAAACTGCCTGCAATACGCCGCTCGCGGCGCCGAATGCGGTTGCGGCGCTGGCTAAGGTGGCAAGGCGCGGCGCGAGAAAAGGAGCGCTCGTTGCGTTCGTCGGTGACTCGTTCATGCGCATCGCCTGGCAGCGCCTCGTGCAGGCCGGTGTGGGAATCAACCAGGGAGTTACCGCTACTTATTTGCGGAACCTTGCGATCCTCCACGCCATCGAGCAGACGCAATAACGGAGACAACATCGCACCGACGGCGTGGTGAGCCTGAAATTTGATTTCCACAGGTGCAGACCCTGGCGCGCGGCAGTGCAGCCGTGTTGCGCGGGACGCAATTCAACGGCAAGACATATCATATGGACCATGTTGTTTGCTGTCCCGCTGTGTCGCTGGAGCCATTTTCCACGGCGCCCCTAAATGCGGACGCAAGGCCCGGTGAGGGATGCGTCGCGTGGACCGCGCCACCGGCCGACCGCTTGGAATTCGCCGACGACCGGCTTCGGAGCAGTCTGAAGAGAGGTGATGTCTGTATTGCACAATACATGGCCGGTGCCGCGTGGACACAGACGCGCGACTTCCTACAGAAGGCGGTCGAAATGGGCTTGGCACCGGACCTGCTCGCCGTGGACTCGGGCCTGGGGTACAAGGACCACGACGACGGTGGCGTATCCAGGGCATTCGACGCGTGGTTGGATGTGACGGCGCCCCATCTCGCTACCAACGGCACGCATTTGGTCGTCGTCACGCCAACGCATAATCCGTTTTACGGATGGCTCAAACCGCTTGCTCCTACTCAGAACGAGTTTAGAAGTAGCTGGCGGTCCGAGACGGCGACGTACGAACACATAAGAGAGACAATCGCCCTTCTGCCTCCGGAGGTCCGACGACACGGCCGGTGCAGGAATCGACAGTCAAGGTGCCTTTTGAATGGGAGTGAGTGTTCTTGGTGGGGAATGGGCCCATGCAACGCCCTCGAAGGTCGCCACCGCCATCGCTTCTACCAAAACTCAAAGCAGCTACGTTTTTGCCAATTCCTAACTCACTGGTTCATTTCTACACAGGGCTAATCTCTACCGCACCCCTAGCACAGATCGCGGCCGTCGATGCCTGTGGCCTTTCGACGCAGTTTCCAGTGCAGAAATCAAGTTCACAGTCCCTGGTGACCTTGCGTGGATGTTCGAAATGGACGCTACCAGTTTGGATAACTGTGAGGAGTTTCCACAGGGGAGTATACCTCACTGGTGGATCATTAAAACGCAGGCGGTTTTCCCACCGGTCGTATGCCAAGGTACCACGCGCCGACGCCGACGAAACGAGGCGACACTGCAATGGCGGCTGGCGGCCTCTTGATATTCATCTTGGCGGTGGTGCGTATCTTTACCTGCTAGAATTTCTTCTGCTGCCGCTTGCCGCCGAGGCGCGCCTGTGCGATGCGGCTCCGTATAGGCCGGCGGCCGAAAGCGACCTCGCGCGCGAAGTACTTCCCAAGTTTGTCAGGAGTATGCGCTATTCGCCGGGCTGCGTCGACCCCGCAACCGGCGTGCTGAAACCTCGCGCAACGCGCGCACGCCACTGCGGGATCCCTCGCGAAGACGGGTACGGGTAGGAACTTGAAAACCAGATGTTGTAGCCACATTTTCTACTCGGCGATTTTCCAGATTTGACTAGTAGAGGCCGGCGTATTAAGCCCTATTTGCTGCGCTACGGCCAGCCTGAGGGCCCGGAACCCAAATCATTAGTGGGATTTTCAACTCAGGCTGCCCTAGAGCTCTTTGGATGACGAATTGGCCTTTGTCACGAGTTTGTGGCTTACGAAAGGGGCCCGTGACGAGAATCGACCGCAAAGAACCACGGATTTTGGTCGTATTGTATTTGAGTTTCGGCGTTTTACTAACGCGAGGCAAAACTCCCTGGGCATCGTCTGCAACGCCATAGCCCCTATCGCCGGATCTGGGCTACATTACTCGCCTATCAGCACGCGCGTCAGCCGACGGCTCGGAGCTGATATTTCCCTATATCCCGTATCTTTCTACTTATCCAAGTGGATCAAGCCCGGCGCTAAGTAGGCGCCGTAAAAACACCGGGGTGAACCTAAAGTAAGTTCACTTCACTGGGGGGAACAGCGGGAAACGACCCTACAAAGCCCACTGGCAAGTGAGAATACCCTGGGCACCCAGAAGCTCTTTAATGATCTGCTTTCTTTCAGGTACTTGATTATCCCAGGTAGGTAGTCTATGTTGCAAAGTAGTACATACAAAACGGGGATAACATCAGCTTCTTTTGCGATGGGGAAGCCATTGTATTTGTCCTTAGATCTCAGGTCGAAGATGTGTTTTGGGGTCTTTGACTCTTCTGGTGCTGACTCACTTGAGTGGTCCACAGATACTAGCATTTGTTTGGCAAGTTCTTGGAATTTTCTGTAGTCTATTGGGGGGTTCGAGATGTGTTGTTCATCATAGAAAGCCCATCCATCGTACTTTGAAAATACGTCAGCTCTTTCCTCATCTGCTTGTGTGCTTACAGCGATGTATATCTGCTGTTATGTAGGTCGTTTTCGAAACCAATCAACCAGTAGGGAGACGGTGCCAAGTTCAGGCAGAGCGTCGACTCCCGTACCGCAAGAGTCAACCGTGACCGACCTGGTGGAGGGGTTTCTGAGTGTTGGAGTCTAACAGGGTATCAACGCAAAGTTGAACGGCCGTGGGCCCATAACCTGCTAAAAATACTAGGCAGTGAGGTGCCTAGGAGCACGGCAGTGCTTTGCACTGATTCCCTAGTTGCCAGACCCCGTGGTACTAAAATACGGAGAGAGGTTGTGCTCATACGCGTTCTTAATAGTCTAGGAGGGAATAGGGACTACTAGGGTAAGGATAGGGGTATTTTTCTAGCACGGTACCGTAGGTACCTACGGTACGGCAGGGTCCTACTGCGGTACTTGGATTAGACACAGTAGGGGGGGGGACTATGAAACGGCATAGTACACGTACATACGCAGCTAGCCTACATAAAGTAGATCAAAGGTACGAGCGGCGTAAACGGCCGGCCTGTACAGCTCGATTGCGAGCATTTCGCTACTTGGATCGTCTTCTAACTCCTCCATCGTGCCGAGTTACAGCCCGGCGAAGGTTGCGAGAGCATAGTCGCGCCTCTGCGAAGCCATAGTCGCGCGCACCGGGGCAGCGGTATTGCGGCTGCCCAAAGTACCAGCGCGGGCGTCCTACGACGCCTCCACCCACCTGGTATCGACGCCAACATGACGCCGCTGATGAACACGACGGTCTGACGTCAACACGCGGACACTCTCGGACAGCCGTCGTAGAGCGGCCCCACATAGACTTATGGTGCAGTGGTAAGCTCCGTGCGACCGCTCCGACAATGCATACGGGTCACTAGCTCGATGTCCGCGTGCTTTTCGGGTAGGTCTTGACGCTTGTTACTGCTCTGGCGGCAGCCCGCGGATAAGGCCTCGACAGCCTCGACGGAGCACTAAATCGTGGTGTGGAAGGCGACCGGACGGCCAGATGCCTGCGATATCATCCATAAGCATGTCCATGGCGCCAGAACTTGGAAGGATGTGGCGAAATGTGAGTTAGGAGTTCCAGGTCGAGAAGAGCTGTACCGCTACCTCAAAACTAAGCCAAAACTTGCGTCGTTTGCCAGCCTCCTGGTCCGCACACACGAGGTGAATTACTGGGGCTCCAAAACTGCCCTCTTTTGTCGTGATGGGACGCGTTGCCTTGAAGTCGTGGGCGGCCGGGCTAGAGCTCCGCGGTGGTGTTCGTGCGTCGTCTAGAGCCGATTCCGAGAGTGCTGCTTCGACGGGCGGCACTGTTCCGCAACCCCCGTGGGCCCGCAGTAGCCAGAGACCACGCTAGGCACCCCTAATTCCTCGATTACGACTACTCTGTCCGAGACTATCAGTACACTAAGCCTCGAAACTCTGCTATATTTAGTCCGTTGGACGCCATGCTTGTACCGAGGCATCCGCCGGTGGACGCTTCTCCCCGCTGGCGTAAAAAGGGGATATAGCTAGTATGAGTTGAAGCGCCAGTGGGGCTAACTACGGTTACTATGTCTAATCCTGGTACCTACGGTACGGTACTGCGGTAGGCATCCCTAATACAAGTTGTACATAACTAGAGATGGCGCTTAGCAACCCACTACGAGAGTGGCGTAGTTAGAAGGGCTAGAGGTTTCTCCCTCTATATAGGCACCTGTATGCATGCAAGCACGCAGGAACATGTTCGAAGATCGACGCCATCGACACGACCCATGCACAAAAAAATGAGGAGATAACTCGGCTGCCCAGAAGCATGGCGTGGCGCCGATGCGCAGCCGCCCTCGCCCTCATCTGCAGTAGCGCACACCAGGCGCCACAGCGGGAGCCGCCGGAGCTGCTACTCGCGCTCGGCATCACGTGCGCGCCCGACAACCAAGCGTACCGCGACGCTGCGCGGTTGCACGTCGCGCCGGTGGCCGGGAAAGAACACGTCGCGCTGCGCTTCGTTCTCGGCGCGGAGGCCACGCGCGCGCCCGCGATCCGGCAGGAGAACGCGACGCGCGGCGACCTGCTCGGCGTCGCGTGTCCCGAGGGCGGCGGTCCTTTCAAGCAGGCGGTATTGGCGTGCAAGGTGCGCGCGTGGTATTCCGCCGCTTTAAGAGATCTACCCCCGGCGCTCTGGTACGGTAAGCTCGAGGACGACCACTGGGTGGCAATTGGAAGCCTCGCGTTCGACCTCCGGAACCTCGCAGGGCGCGCGCGCGCCGAATACGTTGCGTACGGGTCCCTCGCTTGGCTCCAGTACGACGCAGTCCGCTTTTGGAACCGCACGTTCGACGTCGCCACGCCGGCGCTCGTCGCGCGGTTCGGGAGCGTGGAAATGATTCAAACCAAGCACTTCTGGAAGCGCATGGACGGGGGCTGCTACCGCGGACCGAACCTGGCATTTCCTCATGGTAGGTTGCTGAACGCATCGTACCTCGGTGCCTTGGAAATCCACTTTTCCAAGAAAAACTGTATTTACCAAAGAAGCATTGAGGCTGCCCCCACAATCTTTCCATTCCTGGTGTCGGGCGAGATTTTATCTGCTCCTCTCGCAAAAGCAGTCGCTGCGTGCAGATATGCGACAGATTTTGTAAAACGCCACGTCGAGGCGGTCGCAGCTGCGCCCGTGCTGGCGACGCGTGAGGCCCTGCGCCACAAGGCGGCCTTTGCGCCCGGTGGCGACGCGCTGTCGGGCCATTTCTGGCGACGGTGCCTCGCGCCGGGCGCGCGCCTCTTGCTGGCGGTCCTGCCGTTTCGTAGGGCCCATAACGGGCCACTAAGCACCAGCCGGAACAGCGCACCACCAACGACCGAGAGCATCCTCATCCACCCGCTGAAGTTCCACAGCGCCGCAGCACGAGCGTGGTTCGAACGCGCTGCAGTGGTCTCCACTGGCCGCGTGACGACGCCGCGGCCACCACTGCTGTTCGAGTACCGCTCGCCGCGCGACGGGAGCCCAGCGACGCTGCGGCACGCGTCTCCACGCGCTGCGCTTGCGAACGTCCGACAGATCGTCCACGAGGACTCGCTGAACACCGTCGTACAGCGCCGCCAAGCAATTGCAGCTGCCGTCCGGTTTGCCCTGCGGTTGCCGGACGCAGTACCCGACGTCGAGAGAGAATTCCTTGCGTCGATGGTCGATGGCGGCGGCGACAGCGACGGTGATGCCACCGCCGACATTGGCTCGTTTTTGCGGCGCTTCGAGGCCGAGGCGGTGGCTTCTCGGGAGCCGGATCCGCCTTTCTCGTTTTCGCGGAGCAGCACTGGCGCGATCCCTCTTCGCGACTTGCGCCCTCCCCCGCCCGACTCAGAGTGGCTAGCCTTCATGGCGCCGGACCGTCCCGGATCGCCGCCGCCTGCGTGGTGGTCTCGTGCGCCGCCCATGTGGTGAGGCCTGTTCTAACACTTTTTTGTCGCACTTGAATGCCATTGTTATCTTCTTTATCATCTATTATTTGTTCCTCTCCTCCAAACGCCCGGGCCTGTTCAAGCTGTGCAGCTGTCTGTCCTTCTTATAACTCGCAGTCTCTGCATTGCGAAGAACGATTTTTGATGGCTCCGCTGTTATGCCATTCTTCTCCAAATCAGCTAACACAAGAGCAATGTCCCTCAAATGCGCCAATCGACCTCGAAGAACCCGGTGGGCCCCGGCCACGGATTCATCGCCGCCGCGCCGCCGCGCGACCGCGCGTTATAGGAGGGAGTGCAAGCCCCCGGAGCCCTGGGTTTTTTCAAAAAACCTCCCCGGTTTTGAAAAGCTTTTCAAAAATTTACTATGCCAGAATAGTTAAATCTCCCTTAATTTCCGCTCTGCTCTGAGGTACCGTAGGTACTCTAGACTCAGACTAGAGGTGGACTCGGAGGTACTAGGTAGAAACTGAGCCTGAAACTCAAGGACACGCCTCCTCTGCTCTCCATGGATAGTTCGGTCTGATGATCTATCCCCACACTGCCTTTATAGAGTCACTGGCGCAGTTACAGTCTAGCGCGTGCCCGTTCCCTCCGGCGGGGCTCGGCCTAGCGCTGGTACACCGTGCCCTTCGGCGTGCGGTTCTTCCAGTCGTAGTCGCTCCCGAAGCCCTGGCCGCCCATGACAGACTCCTTGGCGGGCGAGAGGTCGATGCCGGCGTTCTTCGTGTAAGCCGCGTACGCGGCCTTCAGCTTGCCGGCGTCCTTGGCGTCGACGGCGGCGAAGATATCGGCCGTGCCCTCCTGGGCGACGGCCTTGGCCGCCTTGGCCGCGGGCGTCTTGAGCTGGTACGCGCCCGAGTTGAACAGGATGAACGCGTTCTTCTCGTCGGCGACGGCCGCGAAGTCGCCCTTGGAGACCGCGCCCGAGAGCGCCGCGATCCGGCCGCCGTAGATGCCGCGCGACCGCGCGACCGTCGCCGTCGACACGGCACCGTCGGCCGACGCGACCTGCGGCAGCGCGAGCGCGCCCGCGACGGCGCCGGCGACCTTCTGGAGCGCCGCGCGCCGGTTCGCCGCGACGCCCGTGGCCGGCGCCGGCGCGAGTGCCGCCGCGCCGGTCGCGAACAGGGCGATCAGGACTTTCTGCATGTTGGGACGCCTGCGTTCGCCGCGGGGGAGAATCGCGCCGCGCGCGGGGCCGACGCCGGCGCCCCGCCTTCTCTCTCGTGCCCTCTTCTTCGGGGCGGCGCCTCGTAGCAGAGCCGTTGGAAGGGCCGAGCTGAGTGAGCGCCGCCGCCGCCCGCTCCGCTGGAGCCGCATGGCAGCGACTGACGCTCAGCGACCGGGCTGCGTCCGCCGGCGCCGTCTCGCGGCTTTCTGGCGACGTCGACAGACATAGCTGACTTCGCGTCTCGGGTTGTTCAGGGCGCCGCTGAGAGACGTGTTTGCCGCAGTGGCTTGATTGCAGCTAATCTGCAGCTAATCTGCCTAAAACGATCCTCTCCCTTCAGCCCCCGGCGAGGGCGTCGAGGGGGTCCGCGGCGGCCAACGGATGCCCACAAGGGTAAAAAAAAGTCGGGAGGAAAACCCGTTTTGTGTTTTTAATTTTGTGTCCCCGCGGACATCGTCCTGGGGCCGGGGGTCAATGGAGTGGTCAGTATCAAGCTTTTCGACAAAGCGGCCACGTGAATTATTACGGACCGTCTCGACTCTACGCATCACTCGCACACTCAAGAAACAAAAGCACTCGCGCGGGCACTAGCCCCGGGAGCGCTGGTTTCAAAAATCTGCCTGGGTTTTTCGGAGATTTCCGAACTTCTTTCTAGAGTTTAGTACTATGCCAGAATAGTCAAACTGGCCTTCATTCCCGCTCTGGCAAGCACTCCCGGGCGCCGGGCGAGAGAATGGGACCTCACTGGGTAGACACGAGAAAAGCACACAAGAAACGGGGCTCTAGGCCGGGGACAACGGTGGCGCGGACGGCTCGGGCGGCGCCTCGGGCGGCGCGGCGTCCCCCCGCACCGCGTCGGCGGCGGCCCGCCGGTCGCGGTCGGCGCGGCGCGCGGCCCCGGCGGCCCGGTACCGCGCGGCGAAGTCGTCGAGGCGCCGCCGGTGGTTCGCGAGCTCGATGCGCTCCTTGTGCTCGAAGTCGAGCATGTCCTTCTCGAACTTGCGCGCGAGGCGCTCGGCGTCCGCGGCGTGCGCCGCGCGCGCGTTCTCGAGGTCCCGCTCGCGCCGCTCGAGGTCCTTCGCGTCGCGGTCGATCTTCGACAGCGCCTCGCGCTGCGCCGCGGCGCACGCGTCCCGCGAACTTTTCAGCTTGCCGAGTCGGTCCTCGTGGATGTGCTGCGTTCGCCGCGTCAGCCGCTCGTACTCGCGCAGCGCCTCCGCCGCCTCCGGGTCGTCGGCGCCGGCGCCGGCGGCGCCGTCGTCGACGCGGCTCGCGACGTCGCGCCGGACCCTCTCGAGGAACTCGGCGACGTCGGCCGCGACCTCCTCGGCCGGGTACCCGCACTCGCGCGCGAACTCGACGGCGACGGTCTCCGGGGCCTCGGAGACGTCGTACTCAAAGTCCACGCTGTGGTTCACGCCGTCGAACGCGTAGAGGATGTTGACGCTGACGGCGCCGTCGCTGAGCGCGCCGACGGGCTTCGTCGACGGCCGCATGCGGAACCGCGGCGGCGGCGCCCCCGCCAGGGGCCGGTCCGGCCGACCGGCGACGGGCGACGGCGCGCGGCTCGACGCGAGCGACGCGTCGGGTCCCGCGGCGTCGACGCGCGGCGTCGGCGGCCGCGACGACGAGCTCGTCTCCGAGTCGGCGCGCGGCGGCGGCCCGCCCGGGTCGCTCGAACCGCCGCGCGGCGCGCGCGGCGCCGGCGGGCCCATGTCGGTCGCGACGGCCGCGCCGTCGAGCGACACCGCCGACGACGCGCGCGAGAGGCCGCCGCCGGCGGTCGACGCCTTGGGCGGCGCGCGGTCCGACGCGCGCGATCGCGCCGAGTCGGACGACGCGTCCCGCGCGCGCCGCGGCTTCGCGTCGCGGCCCTCGCGCGCGGTGGCCGCGGCCGCGGCGGCCGCGTCGGCGTCGTCCTCGCGGCGGCGGCGGCCCTCGCGGACGCGGTTCTCGACGTCCTTCATCGACGTCTCGCTCGACGGCATGTTGGCGATGAACGCGTCGTCGTCGGCCTCCTCGTCGTGCGGCGGCCGCGGCGACGCGGGCCGCGCGGGCGAGTCGAGCGCGGCCGACGAGGCGAGCGACTGCGCCGACTCGGACCGATGAGGCGGCGGCGGCGGCGCGGCGCCGTGCGAAGCGGGGCGCGGCGGCGGCGGCGGCGGCGCCGGCGCCGTCCTGTCGCCGTCCGGACCGCGGCCGGGGCTGCTGCGGTCCTCGGAGCCCGCCGAGTCCAAAGACGGCGCGCCCGACGCGCCCGCGCGCTCGGCGACGGGCGCGAGCGTCCTGGGCGGCGCGAGCAGCTTGACCTCGGTCTCGCCGAAGGCCGGGTCGGGCACCAGGAACGGGTGCGCGAGGAGTTCGGAGGCGGACGGCCGAGCCGCCGGGTCTCGCCGAACGCACAGCCGCACGAACGCCGCCGCGCGCTCGTCGGGCACCAAGGCGAGGGCGTCGGGCGGCACGTCGGCCTGGACCTTCTTGTAGATCTGCGTCGCGTTGCGGCATTCCGCGTAGGGGAGCTGCTTCGTGATCATCTCGAGCGCGCACATGCCGAACGCGTAGACGTCCACCTTTTCGTCGTAGGCCTCGTCGTACAACTCCGGCGCCATGAACTCGGGCGTGCCCAACACGCTACGTCCCTTGCTCGCCGCGTCGTCGGCGGCTCGAGCTGTGGACAAGCCCAGGTCGCCGACCCTCAAATCCCCGGAAGCGCCGTTGATGAAGATGTTGTCGCACTTGATGTCGCGGTGGATGATCTTGGGGTCCCTCGAGTGCAAGTACGCGAGAGCTTTCAGAATCTGCCGCATCCACCGCTTGATGATCTTCCACCTCACGACCTGCACCCGTTGAATGAAGCGCTTGAGCGAGCCCGAGGACAAGATCTCGGTGATAAAGCACACTTCCCCCCGATCGCGGTTCACCCAGGACCCGTGAAAATCGATGATATTCTCGTGATCCAGCCGGTCCAGCAGCCTCACTTCGTTGATCACGCGCGCCTTCTCGTGCGCCGGCATGTTCTTGAGGTTGACGACGTTCCAGGCGACCTCGATGCCCTCGACGCTATCGTACGCGCGCCAGACCTCCTTGTAGCTGCCCTTGCCGATTAACTCCTTGAAGCGCAGGTACCGCTCGCGCGGCGACTTCTCGACGACCTCGTCCGTCGGCGCGAGCGCCTCCCCGGGCGGCGCCTCCTTGGCTGCGGGCGCCTCGGGCGCCGCGTCGGCCGCCTCCGGCGCCGCCATATTCAGAGGGCTTCGGCCTATGGCGCGCCGCGGCCGCTCCCCGCTTGCTTGCTAGTGTCTTACGGGCCTAGCTTCCAATAGCGTGCGCGGGTTTAGGCCCGTCGTCAGCCTTGGTTCGGGCCAAATACAGACGTCGTCAGTGTCGCGGGGAATTCAAGTTCATTCAATGCCCATCATTCGCCCTCAGGGCTCCATGTAGTTGTCTTGTAGTCGGTAAAAAGTCGGAGACCGTCTACGGAGACCGGACATCGACGCTCGGAAACAACAGGTTACACAAGGAGGCTAGTCTACGTAATCGAGGAGCGCCTCGCCGGCGTGCGTGCCGCGGAGGCGTCGAAACGCGCGGAGGCACGTCTGACGCACGGTCTCGCGGCCGACGCCCAGGACCTGGGCGCAGTCGCGCGTGGACCGGACAATCCCGTCGTCGAGGCCGTACCGCAGGCGCACGACGCGGAGCTCGTCGTCGCCGAGCGCCGCGGCCAGCGCCGCGCCGAGGTCCGACCTGAGGTCCCCTCCCCCCAGCTCCGTTGCGTCGGCGAGCGTCGCGCCGAGGCTCACGTCGCCGATCGCGGGGGCGTCCAGTTCGGCGCCCGTCGACCGCGCGGCCGCTGCGAGCGCCGCGTCGACGGACGCGGCGGAGGAATTCACGGCGAGCGCGATGTCGTCGAGCGACGGCGCGACGCCGCCGGCGGCCTCGAGGCGCGTCGACGCGCGGCGCGCCCGCGCCGCGAGCGTAGCGACGCGTTCGGGCACGCGCGTCGAATATGCGGTCCGCCGCAGCCACGCGGCGCACGCGGCACGGACCCACGGCGTCGCGTAGGTCGAGAATCGCACGCCGCGGGTCCCGTCGAACCGCTCGGCCGCGCGCGCCAGGCCAAGATAGGCCTCCTGGGCGAGGTCGTCCGCGGTCGCATACGGCGGGTTGGCGTACGCGCGGGCCAAAGCGACCGCCAACCCACCGTTCGCGGCGACGAGCGCCGCGCGCGCGCGCCGGCCGTTGCGCTGCGCGCGCGCGAGGGCGCATTTGTGCTCTTTGACTCGCCCGGCCCACTCCTCCGCCGTCGGCGGTCGACCCAGTTCTGCCGCTAAGGCATCGCGTTTTACTTTTTGGCGCGACGCGCGCTGTGCTATGTCGGCCAGCTTTATCTCCTCGTCACGCGACAGCCGCTTGACCCTCGCCGCGGCTGCAGTCACGGGCCGGTTCAGCGCCCTCGCCGAGAATGCGAACGCCAGCGAGACGACTGCAAGAGCTCGCTGCATATTTGCGGCGGCAGTGTCAGAGAGGCTGAGGCGGCGCCTGTGTTCCTTGAGGCCCGGGGGCAGTCCCTAAGTCCCTAGAAAATGAAAAGTCCACGTGTGCTCGAGGAACCCTCGGTCGGCGCGTGACGCACTCTGACGGAAACTTAGAGTCGGAAGCAACGGATGGTGGGGGCTGCCGGGCACGGCCCCGGCCGCGCAATCATGATAGAGAGAGTAACCCTCGTGTCTAACCCTCGTGCTCTCACTCAGTCTAAAGTGGGAACCTATCAGCTATCATGGTAATAAATAAATAAATTAACTTGAAGGAAGACCTAAAAACATCCGGCATTGTGTCAATTTATGATCACTAACATATAACCATATACCCGGGGCCGTGCTATGAGCGCGATCGGCAATAGCAATTTTTGAACTGATTGACTCACTCACTCACTCATATAAATTCACATATTGATATCGCGGCGGCAAGCGCTGGCAGTGGGGGCTAATTATTGCAACTAACCCACTTGGCTCAGGCCCACTCAATTATCACATGATCCGAGTCACTGTATATAAAAATATAAAAATTGGAGTCAGTTTGGGCATATCGGACGGAACGGGACGGCAAAAGGGGATTTGGTATTCCCTTGGACGCTCCTCGAACGGATTTTCGCGAAGTCCCAAGAGAAAGCCCTGAAATGGTGTAAAAGTGGCCTCAACGAGATGACCATCATTGTCTTTGGATCGATTAAGGCTCGTGCAGCTCGTGCAACGTCGTCTCAGGCTCTGGCAACGAGTGGTCGGCGCCCTAGCTAATAAGCCGCGCCGCTCTGCGTTACCGACGCCGCCGGCAGCCGAACCTGGCGCAGTACGGGTCCTTTGCAGAGCGATCGAGGTAGGCGGCCTTTTTTGCCGGGGGCCAGCGGTCAAATTCTTTGTCGAAGAAGTGCCCCCAGATGGGCTGGCGTTTGCCAACGAGCGGCGTGGCGGTACGGTTGCAGAGGTCACCGAGGCCGTGCTGGTAGGCGAGGACCGAGAGGGCCGACTGGTCCTGCCTATGGTTCGCGCGGTCCGCGCCAGGCGGCGCGAGGCAGCCGAGGTCCATGGAGCAAGCGAACCACGGCCTAAAAACCTGCTCGTACGTCGGCGACGCGCGCGAAAAGCCCACGAAGGCGCCGTTGCACATGAGGGCGTCGCCGCGGTCGCGGACGAACGCCGATGCACCGAGGCGCGCCGCCATGCCGGGGTGCACCCAGCGCGCCAGCGACGGGCCCGACGACGTCGTCCAGAGCCCGCGCGCCGTGATGTTGGCAAAGACGGCGTCGAGCGCGGCGGCGTCGCCGACGCGGTTCCCGGCGTCGAGCCACAGCACGCTCTCGAACTCGTCGAGGAGGCGCGCCACGATCCAGGGCTTGAAGGCGTACTCGCCCGCGTAGCGCGGGCCGCCCTCGACCGCCATCCACGCCGGCAGCGCGTCCCAGGGCATGGTCCGGAACTCGCCGCCCCCCGCCTCGACCGCGCGCCGCGCGCCACCGGCCGTGGGCCCGAGACCCAGGTCGTAGACGACGAGGTGGACGCCGCTCCGCAGCGAGTGGAACTGCTTCGCGAACTCGGCGAGGTGCCACGCGTGGCTCTTGGACGCGCCAGTCGCGACGACGCGCGACCCGGGGGGCGGCGCGGGCGCGGCCGGAGTGGCCGCCGGGGCCGGGGCCGGGGCCGATCCCTGACGCGCGACCACGCGTGCCTCCTCCGTCAGCGCACAGCGGTACTTGCGCGATGGCATCCAGCCCCGGTCGCTCGCCGACGCGCAGCCGTCGGCGGGCGCTGCCGCGTAGTCAAACGTCGCGTAGTCGTCCACGCAGCCGTGGCCGAGGCGATCGTGGGTGCCCGTCGAGGCCCAGGGCACCGCGGCCGCGAGGCGCGCGGCCTCTGGGAAGTCTCCGACGCCGGCGAGCGAGGGAGCGAAAAACGCGCCGTCGCCGCGCGCAACGCCCGCGGCGAACGAGAAGGACCCGCCCGTCGACACGAGGGCCGCGGCACCGAGCATGGCGCCGAGCGCGACCGCCGAATCGCGCTCGCAGATCGTCGCCGCGCCACCGAGCCACCCTGCGATCACGTCGACGAAGTCGCCGCATCGCGCGGCCGCGAGCGGCGACGCGGGCGCGCCCGCCGCCGGCAGCTCGGGGCAGCTCAAGATGACGACCGAGTCCCAGTCGCTTCGTCGAGCCCCAAGCCATGCGCGCACACGGTCGAAGTACCGCCGCGGGAGTAGGAAGTACTCGTCGTGCCGCGAAAACGGCACGTCGCTGCACCGGAAGTGGACGACCGCGGTCCGCGCGTACGTGGCGTCGGCCGTCGCATTCTGCGATGCGAGGAAACGCTTCATAAACGGCGCCAGGAGCCGCCAGCCCGCCGCGTACTCGTCGATGCTGGGCCAGTTGCGCGGGTTCTGGCAGCCGATGCGTCCGAACTTGCACTGGTAGACGACCTCGTTCCCAAGGCCCCAGCACGCCGGGTAGCACGATCCCGTACCCCCGAGCCGGCGCCTCGGGTGCTCGAAGTGCCACCAGCCGAGCTCCGCCTTGTACGGCACGCGGCGGGGCGGTGCCGGCGCGGCGGCGGCTGGCGCCGGCGCCGGGACGGCGGCGCCCGCCCGCGCGGCCGCGGCCGCGGCGGCGATGCGCTCGCGCCAGGCGTCGAGCTGGACGAGGCCGCGGTCCGGCTCCGCGTACGGTGGGAGAGTGCCGCCGCGGCGCATCGCCTCCGCGCGCTCGGGGTGCGCCGAATCGAAAAAGACGGCGCTGCCCGCGAGCAGGCCCGGGCTGTAGAGGGCTTCCGGCGCGTTTACAACCGGCACGGCGCCGAGGCCAATCGCCTCGTACGTACGGTACGTGTCGCAGCGGTCGCCGCAGGGCGAGAGCACGAATGAAGCCGTCGCCAGCAGGTCGTAGAAGGCGTGCACCGGGAGCCGCGGGCCGTTGGGCAGGCCCGCTCGCATCCAACCGTTCATGCGATGCCGCGACGTGTACGTCAGCTGGAGACCGGGCCTCCGGGGCCCGTCCCCCGAGCGTACCAGCGCCTTTGCGAACCCGAGGACCGTCTCCGTGCGCACGCCGTAGGGGAACCCGCCGTAGCGGGCACGCCCGGAGTAGACAGGGTTCTGCGAGAACCAGAACGCGATCCTCCGGTCCTCAAGCAGTGCCTCGGTCCAATTCGACGCCTCGACCTGGGGCAGCTCCTCCGAGCCCGTGACGAGGACGATGGGCGCGCGGAGGTGGGGAACCACGCTCGCTGCGAAGGCTTCGACGTACCGCGCCTGCACGTAGACGGACGCGAAGGGAGCGACGGCCGCAGCCGCGGCGGCCATGAGCTCGAGGCGCGCGCCGACGGGCGGCGGCAATCCGTACCGCTCGACCTCATCGCCGACGTAGCGATCGCACAGGTAGTAGCCCGCGACGGGCGTCACGAAGTGGCGCAACGCGAACGGCCAGAATCTCTTGACGTCGTCGCCACTCGCGGACGCAGCTTCGGCCACGCCCGCCAGCAGGGTCGTCCGGTTGTACGCGCGGAATCTTTGTTGCTCTAGTGCTTCGGTCACGCCCATGCGCCGGGCCAACGCAAGAGGCAGCGCGACGCGCACGCATAACCTTTGAAATGTCCTTGACTTGCCGGGAGGGCTTGCGGTGCCCATTATCAGATCAGCCGGTGCACAAGCTCACAAGTTGTACAAGCTGGTGCTGTATAAGCTCGTATAGTACCGTACCTACGGTACCGTAGGTAGGTAGCAAGAGTATGTCGCAGCGTTATGTAAAGTAGCAGGGTGTTAGCTAACCAGCTGAAGGCTGGATAGACCTGACTACGAGAGTGTTTTATAGTGAACTGTTGTTACACCGTAGCGTCAAAGACACTCGCTGTATAGACTCGGAGAGAGTAGGGGGTGTCGGTTTTGACACTCCCCAGGTCATTCGACCTAGGGCGACCTCCTTTGGTTCGCCAATTTTAGGTCTCGATTCTTTTTGTGAGTTCGTATTACCGAAGTATTCGTCCGGATTGTTGACGAATAGTTCGTCCCAGGGTTTGTTTTCCCCCTGGTCTTCCGTAGAAGGGTTGCCGTCGGCTGGTACAGGAGGTTCCGCCATCTTATGTTAATTTCGAGATTGCGAGCCTTCTGAGTTTTGCGTTTAATATATTAATTTGTGGAGTTTGGTAATTGAATAACGTTTAGTGATGTTTTATAATGATTTAGGTTAGGTTTTAAAACGTCCGGAGGGTTGTTCAATGCCTCTGGGCAGTTCCGTTAGACACCACGCAGAGCGTGGGCCCATAACCTGCGATGCATAGGGAAATAGAGTGTGTGGCTCCGGACTTCCCCGGCAGCCGCGTAGTGTAGTCGTCTAACGAAATAGTTTCTCCCATGTTTGATGGGGTTTGTGACGGGGAATTGCGTCCGTCAATAAAAGGTGACTCAGGATGATAATAATTAGGAGTGAGAGGCGACTTCCCCCTACTAAGGGGATATCGGAGTACCCTAGGATGGGAAGTACCTACGGTACCTACGGTAGCCTAGGCGGGTAATACAAGTACGGGTTGTGCTTGGATACGTCTCAGTTGAACCTTGGGATCCTACTAGACGTGTATTTCCATTGCAATAGCCTGAGCTAGAAGTACTAGGAGGATTCCCCAAAATCAGCCAGGGCAGCTACAAAAACGGACGGCTTCCGTTTCGCGTCCCGGACGACGCGGACGAGCCGACTGTAGCCGCCCTTGCCCTGGATGAAGAGCGCCGCGTAGACAGCATGACAAAAATGGACGTCGGGGTGCGCCTCTGCCGCGAGCTTCGCGCCCGTCGCGGTGGCGAGCGCGCGGAGGTACGCGTAGGACTCGGCCTCGCAGACTTTGAAGTGGAAGCCAAAGATGATGCGCAAAGGCGCGGTCCCCGCCTGTATGGGAATCAACATTTTACGGTCCCTTCGTACATGCTTGACGACCTCCCCGCTCTCCCTCTCTGTCCAAAAGGTAGCCGAAAAAGTATTGGCCGAGAGCAGCTCTTTGAAGGATATGCTGTACCGGTTGATTTCCACACAAGTCCCAGCAACTGCGTGGACGATGCGCGCGACCTCCGCAACGGGTGGCGGCTGGCGCTGCACGTGGAGGTGCGGATTCTTGGGTCGTACACACAGCACATCGCCCACGCGAACGTGGAGAACCACTTCGGCCAGCGCGCTCTCGTTCGCCGGCACGAGCGTGGGACAGACCGCGTCGACGGCCGCCGCCAGGACGCTCGCGTTTGGGGCCGCGCCCGCGGGCACGTGGCGAACATAGAACTCTCCGATCGTGCCGGCGTGTCCCGTGGCGCGCGAACGCTGCCCACCGTCGTTGATACGCACGATGTCGCCGAGCGCGTAAAGACCCTCGCCCGCAAACTGGGTGTTGACCTTGAGCGCCGACTTGGGAGCGTACAAGTCAAATTCGCCGCGCGCGACGGCGCTGGCGGGGGCGGGGGTCGTCGGCGGTCGCGGCTGCGCTGCACCGACCGCATCGGCGGGAGCGCTGACCGGCGACGGCAAAACCGCTCGCGCGCGCGGCGTGACAGCGGGGCCACAGGTCACGGCAAAGGGAGTCGCGCGGACCGACGACGCAGATGCCGGCATGGCGCGTGCATGCGCATCGACGTCGTCAGACGCGTCGATTGCCGCGCGGACCGCGGCGGCGACCTCCGCCGTGACCTGAATAACTTGCGGGTTCCAGTTGTATTTCCAACTTTTGTGCGAATCGTCCACGCGGCCACCCGGGAGGTAGAATTTTGCGGGCCCCGCGCCGCGCTGCATGCAGCGATTGCCGCCGACGCAGGCCGAGACGACGTGGAAGCGGACGCCCGTGCGCTGGTGAAGCACGGCACCGAAAGGGGTTCCGGCGATGCCGCACGCCACACCGAGAGGCGCGTCGAAGAGATCCAGGAATGTCACGTTTCCGGCGACGGGCGCGCGCGCGAAGCGCTTGTCGCAGCCGAGCACGCACATCTCGGCGCACGACGGCCGGACTTCGACGTAGAGCGAGCCGGGTCGCATCCAGAGCGAATTGACATTGTTGTTTCCATGTGGGGCGACGAAGACGTCGGCCTCGTCGAAGAGGCGGATCTGCTCCGCGAGCGGCAAAACAAGGGTATCGACGACCCGCGTGACGCGCATCTCGGTCAGCACCTCCGGCGCGTAAATGAGCTTGCGCGCCCCCGCGTCGTTACGCGTGAAGAGCGTGACCCGCGTCGACGCGTTGCTATCGCCCGCTCGCTCCGCGCGCGACGCGATACCATAATGGCGCTTGGTTCGCTCGCGGAGCTCGCGAAGCGCGTCGCCCGTCGATGGGCGAATGGGAAAGCCGCCGATTGCCGTCAACGGCGCTGCGACAAAGAGCGCGTCGACGCACAACGGCACACTTTTCATCGCCGACTGCGCCGCGGGGACGGAGTCGTCGCAGCTGCCCCATGCGGCTCCGACATCGCCGCACTTTGTCAAAGCCAGGACGTCGACGCCGTCGAACGCGGCCGCCGCAACGCCGCGACTCCAGTCGCGCGTCGGGTCCTGGAGTGCAGCCTTGATAGCTCCAACATTGTTCTTACCGCCGCGTCCCCAGGCGAACACCTTCTCGACGACGACATCGAGCCCCGTGCCGCCGCTGCGTTCGAGCAGGAGGCGCTGTTCGAACGCCGACGTGAGCTGCGAGTGGATGTTGTGGGAAGCGCTGTCGCCGTAAATGACAAACGCGCCGGCGCGTTCATGTCGCGCGCCGCGCGGCGGATATGGCGCACCGACGCGCTCGACGACACGCACGTCTGCGTAGAGTCGCGCGAGCTCCGTCGCGTTCGCACCGCGGGCGCACGCGTCGTGAATCTGGGCGACCTCGCAGCGCGTGAGCGACGCGCAGAGCTGGTTCACGCTCTTATCGCTGCCGTCGTAGAGGGCGAGGCGAACGGCGCCTCGGTCCGCCTCGAAGCAAACCCGGTCGAGGCGGACGGTATTCGGCGCGAGGGGGGGCGTCTCCGCGCGGGTGGCGACGAGGCCGAGGCTGGCCAGCAAGCGACGCATGGTCCACCGCCAGAGTCACGGAGCGATCCGCGACGGAGCATGGGCAGCCTTCACGCCAACTTTTTTGCCAACTTAGAGGTCCCGTAGGTACCGTAGGTACCGTAGGTACCAGCAAGTACCGTATTCACTAGGCCTATTCTATCCGGGTATCTAACCAAGATAAATGAGACTAGGATAGTGAAGCTAAGATAAAATTTGGGAGATTTATAAGTGGAAAAGAGGCCGTTGCCACAACGGGCGCCAACCCCAGGGACCCCGGACCACGCGCCCCCGCGCCAAAACAAACCATACCATCAGTATAAGAATAGTACCTGGTCGTAATTGTCTCGGAGGTTGAGAAGGTGAATTAGGAGCAGGTGCAGGTGCTGTTGGATCAACTGTAGCTGGATGTTCAATATCCGAGTCTTAAGGAAATTATGTACTATTGGGGACACAACGACCCCCCCCTTACCATCTTGGCCACATTTACGGTTCCCGCCCCGATTTCGGTTGCAGTGAGGCTCCGCAGGGTTTGGTATCGTAGCGCAGCTCCAATTGTGGCTTCTAAAGGGTTGCACTTGTCCTCAGTCCCGAAAGTCGTCGATGTATTTATGTCGCCGCGTACGCCGAGAACCTCGAATCGGTCTCTCGCGACGCTAAGACGGCCACTACGATACGCCAAGATGAACGTAGCTTCGCCCGGTCGTACCAGGATAGCAGCCGCGCGGAGGGCAGCTTCTGCGCACGCCCGGCGAGAGTTTGTGCGTACGAAGGTGGGGGATTCGACTGTAGCTGGATCTTGGCGCTACGTGCGTCTTTTTTTATGCTGAAAAGCAGAGTATCCCGCATTTCCGGGCGCTCGGGCAGCCCAAGTGATGCACCTGCTTCAAGTATACGATACGGCTCAATTGCGCGGCTATCCTCGCATCGTGCGGGTGCCCGAGTGTATATTCGGCCTTTTCTAGGTAGGCCAGGATGGTAGGGGGGGGGTCGAAGTGGAGACAATTATAAGATGCAAACCTCACATACCCTGTGCTCCCGTCCTAAACGGTACGGTGCTTTGCACCCCTTGAGTAACAAGTTGTTGTGGAAGGTCGTTATTTTCATTGAACAAGAAGTTCCGGGGAAAACCCCACCTTTAGGGGAATTACCATAAGCCCCTTTGGCAGTGCCTGAGCCAAATTGGTTAGACAATTTAACTCGCCAACAAATCATACAGATCCGCGACAGGTCGAACAGGTCGTATAAACTTGGGGACTAATCCCAGCTCAGGAATATAAGATTCCAGCTCCATAACTGCCAAAGGCTGCTGGGGTTAATACCCGGAGCATCATAGACGTAAATACAAGGATACGTGGCCATATCATAGCAGGTGCCACGGTACCGGTATCTTCCCACCACCGCCTTCGACTTTGTCCTATTGGCATTATCTTTTTGTACGTGTTTATCCCCAACACTCGCGTCACGTACGGGGGCAGTCTCGCTCGAGGTTGTTGGACAGTTGTAAAACCGAACAATGGCGGGGCGCAACTATTCGTCCCACAAGTTTAGCCAGGTGTTGCGCAAGGACGGCACGCTCGACGTCGACAAACTCGCGCGCGAGTGCAGCCGCGACGTCTTCGAAGATAAGCGGCACCGGCGCGTCGACGACATGAAAAAGAAGGCCATTGGCACGTCCCGCGACTACGACGAGTTCCGCAACTTTGTGCACTGCGCCGAGGACATGCTCGAGCCCGTGTCGTCGCGCGAGATGGAGGAGCTCAAGCGGGGCAGGACGGGCTGGGCGCACACGGCCGCGGCGCGCGCGACTCGGCGAGACCGGACGGCGGGCGCCGCGGGTGCGCCGTTCGAGCCGCGGCGCCGCGCGGTCCTGGAGGACGCGCCCGACGCGACGACGCGACCACCACCCGCGACGCCGCTCGAGCTCGACCGCGACTGGCGCCGCTGCCGCGTTCGGCCCGGCCCGAAGCGGACGGCTGTTGCCGCGCTGGCCGAGACGCGCCGCCGTCGCGAAAAATACCTCGCGAGACACGGACCGACCGTCCTCGCGCCGCTCCTCGCATCGGAACTCGACGCGACGCTCGTCGCCGAGGTCCTCGACACCGTCTGCCGCCCCTGGGTCGAGGCCGTGCCCGCTGCCGCGCCGCCGCCGCCGCCGCCCACGGGCGAGGGCGCCGCGGCGGCGCCGCCGCCGCTCGAGGATGCGTCGCCGGCGCGGCGCGCGCACGACGCGCTGCGTTGGCTCGAAGCCGTCGCCCGCGCGCCCCGTTTCTCGCTCAACCTGCTCATGTTCGAGAAGGAGCTCACGGACACGATCGGGAGAGCGATCGAGACCGCCGGCGCGGCGGCCGAGGGGCCCGGGGCGGATGTCCTCGTCGCTGCCGTGCAAGCGTCCTACGGCGCCCACACGTGACCACCACCGGCACTTGCGACGGGAATCAATCGTGACGTGGTGCATATATTTTGTTATTCGCAATTGGCTTTTGCCCTTATGCTTCTAGCCTGAGGGAGAAGTTTCTTCTAGTAACATTCCTCTAGCTCTCTTTTGTCGTTAGCCTCAGTAATAGCCTGAGAAGAAACCCTGGTGAAGTGAACTTACTTTAGGTTCACCCCGGTGTTTTTACGGCGCCTACTTAGCGCCGGGCTTGATCCACTTGGATAAGTAAGAAGATACGGGATATAGGGAAATATCAGCCTCGGGCACGTGCCGGCTGATATAGCGTGCTGATAGGCGAGAGCCTGAGTAATGTAGCCATAGATCCGGCGATAGGGGGCTATGGCGTTGCGGATATATATCTAGGGGAGTTTTCACCTCACTCCCCCCTTCCTGGAACTCAAGCCGGGTCTTCAGCTAATTTACCGTTGAAATCAACATCACCGCATATCCATCAGTAACCAATTCTTTAACGATTTTCACTGGAATCTCGTTCTTATTCGTCAAACTGAACGGGTAGAATCGCAATTCGGACCTGTGGACCCTCATGGTCATTTCTTCTAAGGTTTTTGTCTTTTTCCACTTATAGATCTCAAGATCGTCTCTGCTGTCAATGTACAAGGGTAGGCATCTTTGGCGGCTCTTGTAAATCTCCAGTCAGGTTCAAGATCAGATTGTTGGGTTCGGTGGGTTCTTGTCCACCGTCCTCTACATCATACATTCGGGAAAGACAGTCTGGTACTTGCATATCTTTCCCGGGTCGGTGTACTATTATCCGGCCCTTGGTGTCAACTAGGTTGCCAGTGCAAAGGGCAGTCGCGCAGGTTACCGTAGTCACCGTGACGGTTACGCCGGCCGGTGAAATAATTATTTATTTATTTATTTATTTAATTACCTCGAAAATGAAGGGGACTGCACGGACGAGGGGAGGGGCCGGGGTGGGGCCCATCGAGTACACTCCTCCCCCTCCTATGCCACCCTCCGGGCTGCCTTGGGCATCGAAACTGACCCCTGGTAGGGGGGTTTATAAGCAACATTCTATTCAACTTGAAGTTTTTTATGTATGGAGAGGTATTAATTATCTTAGGTTTTCCTATTCCTATGTTTGATTGCCGCACAGCCCCCCATATCCCATATCATGAACCTTTTACTTATCCAAGTTGGATCAAGCCCGGCGTTAGGTAGTCGCGGTCGCCGTAAAACACCAGCCTGAGAGTGAACCTGAAGCAAGCCTGAGTTCCTAGTCAACTTGCCAGTGAAGTTCACTGGCACTTTTGCAATCATGCATTGACATTAATTCATTAACTTACATACTTACTCAATAGCAGCAGGGCGTCCATGTACCCCGGTAGGGTAAACGGTACTCTGCATATCTCACGAAGACCACGACGCTCCTTGCTATAAATCTAGTCCTGGACGGCGTCCCACGGCGCGACGCCGCAGGTCGAGTCGAAGCCCGCCTCGCCCGCGGGCGGCAAACGTCCGCCGGGTCGCCGCTTTTGATACTGGCGACCGCCCCCGGATCCTCCGACGAACTCAGCCTCCCAGTCGCCCTCGAAGCGCGAGACCGGGTCGGCGAACCCCGAGGCCAGCACGTCGGCCTGGATCGCAAAGTCGAGGACCATCTCGTCGCAGCCGGGCGGCGGCTCGACGCGCGTGTCGCAGGCGCGCACGGGCCTCCGGCCGCGGCGGCCGCCCTGCTCGAGCATGAAATCGTACATCGGGTGCTGGGGATCGAGCCAGTCCGGGTCCTCGAGCTCCAGCAGGCAGCAGTCGGCCATCGTGTCCTGGTGGTACGGCGCCTTGAGTTTGCCGCGCGGGAACGCGAGACCCGCGTTCACGGCTACCTGGAGGAGCGGGTACGTGCGTCCCGTGACGATGACGACCTCGCCGTCGCCCCTCCATTTGGCGTAGACATCGGCGGACGGCGGCGCGTTCGCGTCGACGGCGGACGCCGGGACGTTTACAAACCTGAGGACGCACTGGCTCGGCTTGATCGGCGTTCCCGCGTCGAGGTACGGTCTCCATCTGCTCTGTGGCGCGGCGGCGCGACTGCGCGCACGCAGCGCTACAAGCGTCACTACTGCGAGCCTCATGCTCTCTGAGCTCACCCTCGGGCTCCAGGGAGAGCTACCGAGTACAGTTACCTACGGTACCTGGGCCAAAATTCTTGCTCCTTTGTCCTGCGCTCTCACAATCGGAGCGCTATGGGACACGAGCAAGTATAAGAAAGTATCTTGCAGCGAGCCACTAGGTGTGACGATATTGCTGCTAAGCAGGGCGACAGACCACGTGCGCGGCAGCCATATGGATCAGTGTAGCAGGCGAGTGCTGTGGTCCGCGGGCAGCCTCCCTTGCTGTGCGCGGGCAGCCCTTGCGTATACGAGGATGTTGTCTAAACCCAGCCGGGCGCCGCGCCGGCGGAATTTTGAGTGGCGAGTTTTTACGCCGCCGAAAAAGATCCGTCTATCGTCGGATTGCAGCGGTCGTCGACGCAAGGTAGGGCTGGGTAGAGACCGAGCGCGGCCCGGGCAGCCCGAAGGCCGACGTTGAACCAGCTTCCTCGCCTGGGCGCCTGCCCAAGCTCGGTCTGTCACAGGTTGCCCGGCAGCCCCGATCCGCGGCCCGCAGCCGAGCGACACCAAGCGCCCGCCAACAGGCCGCCCCGGGCCATCTCGCCTCGACGCAGCGGCACGCAAGGCTCCTGCGCGAGCTCGGCAGCCAGGACCATGGTCGGCCCGCCGCGCGGAACGAACGCGCCAGATTACGGCAGCGTCGGGGCGGCGACCCCCACCGACGAGGAGCTTTTGCCGCTGCCCGCGAAGCTGCGGCGACGAACGACGCGCGCGGCGGCCGCGGCCGCGGCCTGCCTCGCCGTCGCGGGCACGGTCGCGATCGCGCGGCAGACGCGCCCCACCAAAAACGACGCGTCGCTCTTTGCGAGGCCCGGCCCGCGCGGCAAGACGGAACGCGCGCCGCCCGACGGCGTCGTCAAGCACACGTACGCGACGAGCGACGTCGACGCCGCCATCAAGGCGTTCG
Organism: Pelagomonas calceolata; assembly: GCA_918797485.1. Lineage (NCBI taxonomy): Eukaryota > Pelagophyceae > Pelagomonadales > Pelagomonadaceae > Pelagomonas > Pelagomonas calceolata. The sequence continues at coordinate 4,801,437 of CAKKNE010000003.1, read as the reverse complement.
GGTCTCTGCCCGTCGCGCTGGCGCCCTGGGGCGGCGACGCCGGATGCTCCGTCGCGGTGCCCGGGGACGTCCTGAAAAAACTCGGCGGGGCGCCCGTCGACTGCGTCGCGTACGCGCTCGCTGCGCACAGTTTTCCGGAGACGTACGAGCTGGCGCCGTGCGAGTGCGAGTGCGGGGCCGTTGGCAGGGTCCAACTGCTGACGGCAGACGACCTGGCCGGCGTCGGCTCTTTCGCCGAGGGCTTCGGCCTGCACCACGTCGACGCGAGGGATAGGAGCGCGGGCGATGGCAAGAGTGTCGCCGAGGTCGAGGCCGCCTTCCGCAAGGCCTATGGCGGTTTTCAGAAGTGGGACCCGCTCATGGACATGAACGTGAAGCTGTACTCGAGCGACCTGAGGGAATACATGAGCACCTACTTCAAGAACGAACAGCCCTACTTCCTGTGGCTCTGGACCGACGCGTTCGGTCGAAGTTTCGCTTCGGTCGCCTTCGCGCAGGGCACCACGGCCGGCGCGGTCGTCGAGGTCTTCTCGGACGCGTTCGACGAGGCGGCACTCAGAGCGGGCGCCGCCGGCGTCGCGGCCGCGGCATATCCGCGCTACGCCTTTCGCGACGGAACCACGGCGCCCGCTGCCCACTTTGGTGCCTCGTCGGGCGGTGTGCTCTACGCGGCGGCGGTGTCGCACTTTGTGTCCGACCTGGCCGCCGCGTCGTCGTTTTACCAAGACGTGCTGGTTGCAGAGGAGATCGCCTCGTACAGGGGCCCTAAATCGCGCATGGCGGCCTTTGGCTTCGGCCCGCACGGCGTCGACGACACGGTCCAGGTGCTGCTCGTGGAGAGCCACGCGGAGGGCGGACCCTTCTCCGTCCGCGACTTCGAGACGACGCTCAACGAGGCCCACGCGGCGACGCTGCGCAGCGCCTACGACGGCGAGAACCAGTGGTTGGATTTCCACTACGCTATCTCGGGCACGCGCCTCGCCATGGCCGAGCTCCTCGACCGCGCGACGAAGCGCGGCGCGACCGTGCACTTTGCGGCCGAGGCCATCGCCGCGACCAACGGAAACGGCGACGACGAGGCAAACCTCTACGTCGTCACGCCCAACGGCGTCTCCGTCCAGATCGTCGCGCCCGACGGCACCGGCTGGGTCCCCGACGGTATCGTCCAGAACGTCGCCGGCGACCTCTGCGCGGCCGGCTAGGCGCGGATGGACGCTTCCTGTCTTCCGCCCCGGTTTTTAACTCGCTAGAAAATCTCTGCCACTGCCAGTGGATCGCGGCCCCGACTCGGACTCGGATGTGGAAAAGGGGGGGACGCCAGGTACTACTGAACGAGTCTTAATCGATCCGAAATTACCGGCTTTTTCGCATGAAGCCTCCGAGAGGGGTCGGTAGCCCCGCCCGAGGTCGGGGGTCCGTACGGAGGTCGATGACGATGAGAGGGAGAGCTCCAAAGTCATCAAAAACCCGTTTAGTAGATTTAGCGACGCGTCGGCTGCAGCTGCATGCGTTCAGCGAGGTGGCTACAACGGTCTTCAAGGGTGCTGCAGCAAAGGTGATGACTTAGTGGCGGCTCTGGACGCCGTTCGGGCCGAAGAAGGCCGCTTAGGAGCGAGCCCCATGGGCCTAGCATGTAACCTACAGTACCAGCGGCGGTTTTTGTAGTCTAAATAAACTAGGAGATCATTTGATTGACCTGGACTTTGGCCAACGGGATTGTTTAATCCGCTCGTAACTCGGCACGCGGGCATCCTGGGCACTTGCCTAGACACCAAACCCCTGATGCCTTTCGTAATTATGGGACTTGCAGGGACCCGCAGCTGCACCTGCAGCTGCATGTGTTTTTTTGACCCGAAATTGTTTTTTTGCTCCAGTTTCACTTGGCAACTTGGACCACTGGGCTCCGGTTATATTCGCTATGGAGCAATCCGGGTCTGGCTTCCCCCCCCATATAGAACACCTAGGTGACGGGTTTTGCTAAATTTACCCCCCCTCCCTCTAGTTGAACTTTACGTTGAACTTCAATCTGACGAAGCAGAAATATCCCAGGCCTATTCATAAAATAATTTGATTTCTACACTGAATCAAACCCGCACGTGGATATTTCCTGCAGCTGAGGACAGAGCCAAGAAGAAGGGGGTGTGGTGACACCGAGCGCAGTTCGCTACGGCACCGGCTTCCTTCGCCTCATGGCCTCCAGAAGGTATTCGGTCGGCTCGGTGACGAGGCGAAGAAGGCGCGTGACATTGGGGCCCAGGCTTGCAAAGAGCCCGCGGGTGTTCCCTGTGTTTTTGTTCTTGGGCAACTCGACCGCGACGAGCCGCCCCGCGTCGACGCCGAGGAACGTCGCGATGAGGCCCGCGGACTCGAGGATGTCGCGGGTGTCGAGCCACAGGATCTGGTTGGGCGGGAAGCGCGCCAGCCACAGGTGGAGCCCATCGGCGTAGAGGATATCCCGCAGCGGGGAGTGCAAGAGCCCACTGGCGTCGAGGTCGTACGTCCACACGCAGCCCGGGTCCCAGGCCAGATGATGTTCTAGGGCCCAGGCCGACGCCGCGTGGCAGTCGAGGAAGAGCTCGACGTCGCTGAGTAGTGCGCGGCCGAAGATCGAGACGTTCATATATTTATCTGATCCGGGGTGATACGAGAAATAGTAGTGCGACTCCAGGAGGTCGAGGGGGTCGCGGACCGTGGCTATTAATTTGGTGCGCGGCTGTGCAAAGGACAGGAAGAGAGGCGCGTGTATATGCCACGTCAGAGGCACGGTCGCATCGATGGTCAAAGGAGACGAGTGTGAAGCCGGGACTGACCGCAGGTAGCAGTCCATGTTCGGGAAGCGACAGGGCATTCCGCGCGCGGGTTCCCAGAACCTTGGCTCCTTGCCCCTCTGATGCTCAGGGAAGAGCGCAAAGAGGGTCGAGGTCCCCGACTTAGCAAGGCCAATGCCGATGGCCGAAGGGAAGCAGCCGGCGCCCGCGTAACAGGGCGCGGCGTAGCCTGGGAGCGTATCGCTGCTATTGTACCATTTCCCTTTCGCGTAGAAGCTGCCGGGGCCCGCCGCCTTCGTAGGCCAGGCGCCCGCGAAGAGGCCGCCCCGAGCCGGCTGTGACACCGGGCATGCGCCGGCGCCGTCGAAGCAGAAGGGCGCGGCCCGGTCCCAGGCGCCGCACGCCGGATGCGTTGCGTGGGGCCGGAAGACTGGGATGCAGGTCTCCCAGTCGCTGCGCGACGTACCGTCGACGAGCTCGCGGCCCAGCGCCGCTGGCAGCTCCGCCCAGCGGAGGCAGCGCACGAGGGGGCGCGCCTCCGTTCGAAACTCCTCGACGGCGAGACTCGCGAGCTGCTGGGCCCGCTGCAGCAGGTCACCAGCGACGCAGCCGACGAGAAACGGGATCCACCGCATGAGTTGCGGCTCGGCAGCACGGTTTTCATCCGAGCATCGCACAAATTTGGTACGTTGGTACGCGGAGGCGGCGAGGAAGGCCCAACCCGCAGCATGACGAGGTTTGTAGAAGCTCCCCAGGAGGTGGTTTTGGGGGTAGTGGTAGTGGGGTAGCCCCCTCTAGTAGGGGGCGTAGTAGGGGGGTCGAGCCATAGCAGAGACAAGCCGCAGGTCGACTTGCGCGACTGCCAACTGTTCCTGTCCGTAGATTAGTCCTCTCGTCGCGCCCCTGACCGCGGCACTCGTCGAGTCGAAATGCTAGTGGCGCAAAACTCACTAGGGCCTGTGTGACCCGTACCGTTAACGGTACGGGTCACAGGATGTACTGGGCACTGGCAGCGTCGGAAAGCCCCCAAACCGCGTATAGTAGCCCCCGGGCTCAGGGCCCTCGAGTCGCCGGAGGACTGAGGACGCAGAGGCTCACTTCGCACAGCTTCGAATCTAACTTTTTAGCACGATGGTTGATTGCGCATCATTAAGCCCCTCGCGGGCGGCGCCCGTGGCCCGCGCTTTCCGAGGCGACCGGGGGGCTCGCCTAGGTGGCCGCCTCCTCGGGCTCCGCGAGCTCGTGCCAGTCGCCGGCGACGCTCTCCTTCCAGAGGCTCACGGCGTCGTCGCCCGAGCTCACGGCCAGCACGCAACCGGCGACGGACCACGCGACGCGCCAGACAGGGGCGTCGCAGGTCGTCACGACGCGACTCGCCCAGGGCCCGTTCAGATCGTTGCGCGTCCAGACGAGGACCGACTTGTCGTCCGAGCACGAGATCAGGCACGGCTTCGGCTCGCCGTAGAACGGCGAGAATGCCACGTCCCGCACCCAGCCGGTGTGCGCCTTGCCGCCGTTCGCGACGGGCTCCAGGTCCCACGCGTCCGCGTTCGGGTCCTCGCGGCGCCAGACCTTGACGAGCGCGTCGCACCCGCCGGTCGCGAGGCGCGGGACGAGCGCGCCCTCGGCCGTCGCGGACCCCGTCGCTTCGACGGGGCACCAGCTGCAGGACGTGAGGCCGAGGGGGGAGGCCAGGAAGGACGACGCGGCCCACTCGCCGCTCGTCGCGTCGTGCGCGAGGATCGTCGCCCGGCCGTCGCTGGCGGCGCAAGCCAGCTGGAGCACCCCGGCCCCCTCCGGCGCCCAGCACACGGCGTTCACCGACGCCCCCTCGCCGCCCGACCACGCGTGCACGGCCGTCCAGCGGCCCGGGGCGTCCTCCTTGTGGACGAGGACCTGGCCGTCGTAGCCGCAGCTCGCCACGACCTGGCCGTACCGGGGGTGCGCCCAGCAGACCTGCCAGACGGGGCCCCCGTGGCCCGTTATCGTCGCCTCGTGCGCCGTCGCCTCGCCGTCGGCCGCGAAAATTTTCACGGTCCCGTCCGACGAGCACGTCGCCAGGCGCCGCGCGTAGTAGTCCCAGGCCACGTCGTGGACGTGGTCCTCGTGCTGCGTGTCGAGGAGCTGCGGCGCGGCGGCCTCCGGCCGCGTCGGCGCAGCGGCGGCAGCCATTGCAGGGTCACCTCGAGCCTCAAAGAGCCTCGCGAGCTCGCGATACACCCGAGAGCAAAACCCGCGCGTCTTGAAGCCTCGGAAACGGGTTTTTCCTTGAATTGTGCGGGTTGCGTAAGCGTCCAGCAGCAGCTGAATTTATCTTAGCTTTGTATCTTTGCGGTGCATTCAGCTATCGCGATGAGCGCCCTCGACCTCTCGCTGGAGGACATCATCAAGCGGCGGGCGAAGCCGGCGCAGAAGCCGGCCAAGGCCAAGCCGCGGCGAGCGGCGGCCAGGGGCGGAAAGAAGACCGTGGTCCGCAAGAAAACCGCGGGCAAGCGGCCCCGCGACGCGCGCGGCTCGATCTTCGACCGCCTCGGAAACGCGGACGGCGCGAAGACGGTCGAGGTGCGAAACGTGCCGTACGACGTCCTCGAGTCCGAGCTCCGCCGGCTTTTCGAGGCCTGCGGAACAATTAAAGCATGTCGGATGGCGCTCGACGCGTCCGGACGGTCCCTCGGCCGCGCGACGATAACCTTTGCCAATCCGCGCGAGGCCCAGGCCGCGAGGACGCGCTACGACGGCGAGACGCTCGACGGTCGGGCGCTCGAGGTCCGCCTGGCGACGGCGCGGCCGGGCACTCGCGGCGGCGGCGCGGCGCCGACAGGCAACGTCCGCGAGGGCCTCTTCGGCACGGCGCTCGCCGGTCTCGGCCGCGGCCGGGGGCGCGGCGGCCGCGATCGCAAGAAGGGCGGACGCGGGGGTCGCCGCGGCCGCGGCCGCGCGCACATGGACATGGAGGCCTCGTAGATACAGCCCGTTTGTCCGCCGGTCGCCAGATACCCCTGTAAGTTTCCGAGTCGTTTCGGCTATAATTGGCAAATTCCCGGGAAATTTTCATGGGAAAACTACCCGTGGAATTACCGAAAGTTGGGGAGGTCTCACGGGGAGCCGGCCCGGGGCCGGGCAGGTGGCTCTGAGGCGAGCGCGTGGACGCTGGTGGACAGTGGGACTATTCAAGGACTCGGAAAACGGAAAGCCAATTCTCATTACTCTCGTCTCAGAAGCATCCGAGACTTGAGCAAGTGGGGGCCCGGGACTCGGAGTGCGAGAAATAATGATAGTCACGGTCACGGTATACCCCTAGTATCCCCTTCTCACTAGTCCCTCTTCCCTTCTGAACACTAAAGGACGCGTATGAGCAACACCCCCCCTCCGTGATTAGTACCACGGGGTCGTCTGGCACTCAGGTAACCAGGCCGGAGCACTGCCGGCGCCGCCGGCGCGCTCCTTGGCAAAATCACGTCGTAGTAATTTTAGCACAAGTACCCAAGCTAAATACGCGAGGCCGGAGACGGGGGACGCCAGTATACGTCTCTTGCATATTGCTCTAGTGTCAAACGCGCACAAACTCAGGTTTGTTTTTGCCCCCTATTCAGTCCTATCCAGGTACAGCCTGGGCTGCGTACGCGCAGTCGCTCCGCACAGAGGGCGTCGTCATTTTAGGGAACCAGTGTGCGCGCAGCGCACCGATCAAGTGCCGCAGTCGCTGCCGCTAGGCTCGCCAGGGAGGACCGCGGACGCGCATCATGCCGCGGGCGCTCGCGGGGTTGCTGCTCGCCGGCGCGGCGGCGTCAACCTTGGGGGCGGTCGTCGACCTCCACGACGAGAACTTCGAGCACGAGACGCAGTGCACGACCGGCGCGACGACGGGCGACTGGTTCGTGCGCTTCTGCCCCGGCGACCGGTGCGACGACAAGTGGGTCGGCAAACTCAAGACCCTCGACAGGAACCTGACGGCGCACGACTCGAACTGGATCAACGTCGCCATGGTCGAGTGCGAGAAGAACCCCGAACTCAAAAAGCGGTTCGCCGTCGCCGCCGCCAGAAACCTCCTCTTCGTTCGGGGGCGGATGTACGACTTCACCTCGAACGAAACCAACACCACGAGCGACTTCCTGCGAAACTTCACGCGGCGGCCGCGCAACGAGACGCTCGAGAACGGCGGGCGCGACGTCGGCCTCTACATTCCGCGCGGCCCGACGTGGTACTCGCCGCTCACCGACGCGCTCGACGAGTTCTTCCTCGTCGTCGACTACCGCATGCTGTCCACGGGGCTCACCGCCTTCGCCGTCCTCCTTGTCGTCGTCGGCGCGCTCATCCCGCAGGAGCACAACCTCGCGGACGACGACGCTGACAAGAAGAAGGAGGACTAATAATAGCGCATTTTAGTCGCAAGGCTGCCCCTCTTCTCCACTCCCCTCCCCAAGGCTCCGGTACAGACCTCAGGCTCCGGAAGGCCCCGACTCCGACTCCGACTCGATCCGACACGAAGTAGCCGGTGACGGTACGTGTGACGGCTGGTCTCGGCTATAATGAGTTCTGCCAGTGAATTCGGAAGCGGTTTATTCCACGCTGTGGAGGCGTATCTGCGAATCGCACCTGCCATTGGGAGAAAACCCGTTTATTTATACATATAACATACATACATATAAATATATGCAGGCCTAGGCGAAATGGCTTTTGAAAACAAACCTCTCCGGCTGACCCCCCGAATAGTGAAGTTCAAACCTTAATCTCCCCTCTGGGGGGTCGGTCAAGTGCCACATCCCTATTTCTCCTGCAGGTCAGGATCATGATGCCCTAAACTTGAACAGTCACGGCGGTGTCATCATCTATAGTATATTAGTGTGCTTGCGGGGCGGTGGCTGGCGGGCTACGTGCTTCTGAATGCTCCCGTCTCCGCTGGCCTCAGGGCTTGGCCTCGAGCGCGGCGACGCGCGCCGCGAGCGCGTCGTGCGCCGCCTTGAGGGAGGCGACGTCCGCGGGCGGCGCCGGCGGCGAGACCGCGCGGATCTTGGCGGCGTTGGCCTCGCCTTGCACGCCGGTCGAGCCGAAGCCGCCAGCGCCGCGCGCGGTCTCCGGAAGCGCCGAAACCTCCTCGAGCTGGGCGTCGAGGTGGACGCGCTCGAGAATCAGCTGCGCGACGCGGTCGCCGGCGGCGACGGCGAAGTCCTCCTCGCCGTGGTTGAACAGCACGACGCCGACGGCGCCGCGGTAGTCCGCGTCGACGACGCCCGCGCCGACGTCGATGAACTTCTTGACCGCGAGGCCGGACCGCGGCGCGATGCGTGCGTAGCAGTCCTCCGGCGTCGCGATGCTGAGGTCCGTCGCCACGATCGCGCGGCCCTTGGCGGGCACGACGCAGGCCTTGGCCGCGGCGAGGTCCCAGCCGGCGGCGAGCGCGCTCCCGCGCTTCGGCAGCACCGCGGCCTCGCTGAGGCGCTGCACGTAGAGCGTGGGCTTCGACATTGCGGTCGCCGCGGAGACAAGCAGGAAGTTCCGCGTGATTGCGCTTGCGGTCGCCGGTGCCGCGGAGAGGTAGGAGGTCCTTTTGTGCTGAGCGCGCCTCGTCACTTGAAATGGTATGAATCGTACCGGTATGAATACCTAAAGTTTACTACCGTAGGTACCTACGGTACCTACGGTACCGCAGTAGGCTAAAGCGAGTTGAGTTATACCTAACGTCCTTTTTGGGAGAAAACAGAGGCTTGAATATTGAAGATATATATCTAGGGTAGTCACTGTTTTCACCTCACTGGTGACCGCCAGAGCACTCGCACATGGCACGGCGGAATTGACGACCTGGCCAAAAAAAAAGGCCGGCACGACGCCACTCAGGCTACCCGCAAACAAAGACTACATACTACTACTACTCTTTGCTAGTCGCCTTTGCCGCAGATGGCGCCGGCGCGCTCCTCCTCGGAAGCGTCCGACGCGAGGGACACGAGGCCGTGGAAGCCCATGAGCACCGTCGACAAAGACACGACCGCGCCAATGGAAAATGCGACGTAGGACTGGCGACCCGTCTTTTTCACCAGGCGGGTCATGAGTAACTGGCCGACGGCCGTCGCGCCGACGCCGACCCAGAACAGCCTCTTGGCGTAGTCGAGCTGCACGAGCCCGAACGTCAGGAACGTCGTCGCCGCCGTCGTCGACGTGAGCAGGATCATGCACGCCGTCGTGGCCCCCGCGACGGGCGGCAGGACGCCGAGCTCGAGCATGAGGGGGCCGTTGACGATCCCGCCGCCGATCCCGAAGAGCCCCGCGCAGACGCCGGCGAAGAAGCAGACGCAGGGGTACTTGAGGGTCGTAGACGAGTCCCAGTGAAAGTCGCCCTCGACGTACGCATAGCCGCACGCGTCCTTGGTCTCCGTCCGCTTCACTAAATAGGCCCGGACGGCGAGCGAGATCGCGACGAGCGCGCCGAACATCGCCGCCGTCAGGGCCCAGTAGGACGCCGTGCCGCACTCGATCCCGAACGGCGACGGGAAGGCGCCGCCGCCCTTCGCCAGGTTCATCGCGACCGTCAGGACGAACATGCCCGCCAGGACGGCGACCTTGTCGGGCGGGAACGCGCGTCGCTCCTCCGCGAGGATCCGGCCCAGCGCCGCCCGTTTCTCGTCGTCGACGCCCTTCGGCTCGCCGCCGTCGTCGTCGAGCAGCCCCTTGGTCTCCTCCTGCCGCTCCGCGTCGTCCAGCGCGACGCGCGCGTCCGCCATGGCCGAGAACGCCGCGGACTCCTTCGCGTAGAGCTTCAGGCCCTTCTTGACGGTCCGCTCGGAGGTCAGGTAGAGCAGGACCACCAAGAGCACCGTAATGACCAGCTCCGGCGCGATTTTGTTCGCGAAGCCGCCGGCCAGCGCGCCGGCGAGCGTCAGCGGCTCCATCAGCACCAGCAGGTCCCAGTCCACGAGCGCGCGGTCGGCCAGCGGGTGGCGCTTCCGCGCGTTCATGGCCACGTTCGCGATGGCGCCGCCCAGCACCGTCATGTTCGAGAGCGGGATCGCAAACTTCGGCTTGAAGCCCATCACCAGCACGTAGATCGGCACCAGCATGCCCCCGCCGCCGATCCCGCCGCCCGCCGCGATGACGAGACCCAGCGCGGCGCAGACAAAGCCGGCGACGTCCGTCGCGTCCGTCGGGGCGAGGCGCTTGTGCCCCGTCACCTCGTCCACCGAGGCGTCCCCGAGCCGCCGTCGCGCCGTGTTCCCGAGGAGGAGGACGGCCGCCCCGACCGCGCAGACGGCCAGGCCGGCAAAGGTCCGCGCGCCACGGCGGCTGTGCATCATCTTTGGCACTGCTCCGCGTAGCGTTTTTACTCGTTGAAGCCTACGTGAGCTTGTCTATGCGTCTAGCCTAGGTGACCTCTTTGCTAGTATCTTACCTGTACAGGCTGCCGGCATCATCAACGACCCCATCTTTTACGGGCTTCGATACTGCTCTTACCAAACTTGAAAGCTTTATTGCGATCTGCCATGTCCTTTTCGTTTCTCAACTGAGAAATATTCTGAAATAAAAGTAGTCGGCTTGGACCTACTACTAGTAGTAGAATCCACACTAGAGCCCCCGGGGCCCGGGCCGGGCCAGTCCAAACACTTAGAATTTCGTCCAAACACTTCAGACCAGAGGAGTACGCACCTTCAAGTTTGGGAGTACTACGGCGGCTGAGATAGTCTGCCGAGGAGCTACCTTAAAATACACTAACTAGTTTTGGTTTGCGGTGTTTGATTGCGCGTTGCGTGTGTGGTGTGTCTAAGTGTAGACTTAAGGAAGGGTATAGTAGGGGGGGTATTCGCCCTATTTATCGCAATTCAAGGTATGTCAGACACCTAGATTCGGGCCGAAATACTCACCAAACACTCACCAAAACTTGAAGGTCTTGCGTTCCCGGGCCACCCTTCTAGGATTCGCTGCACTAGCAGGAACAACGAGGCTCGCTCGCCGTCCTCGGAGCCACCCGTGGCGGTCGCGCTTCCCTCCGAGTCCTCGGGAAACGAAGTCTCAATTCAAGTTAGTCGCGAAATCGTGCCCTCACGCGGCGGCGGCGCCGGCCGCGGCTAGGATAGGAGGTCCGCCGCCATGTCCTGGGTGAAGAGGGCGCTCACGGACGTGCCGCACTGGATGCCGCGGATGGCGCCCTCGACGAGCTTGCCGACGCTGACCTGGCGGATCTTGCGCGTCTTCTCGCGCACGGCCGCGGCTAGCGGCACCGTGTTCGCCACCACGCACTCCTCGAGCACGCACTGCTCGATGCGGTCCGCCGCGGGCCCGCTGAAGAGGCCGTGCGTCGCGAACGCGAAGACGCGCCGCGCGCCGAACGCGCGCAGCTCGTTCGCGGCCGCGGTCAGCGTGCCCGCCGTGTCGATCATGTCGTCGACGATGACGCAGTCGCAGCCCTCCACCGAGCCGACGAGGTGCATCGTGCCGACGACGCCCGCCTCCGCCCGCTGCTTCAGGATGACGGCGAGCGAGACCTGCGGCGGGTCCGGCAGGCGGCCGAAGCCCTCCATGAACGCCTTGGCGCGCGCGACGCCGCCCGCGTCCGGGCTGACCACGACGGGCTTGACCAGGTCCTTCATGTTGAAATAGGTCACGGCGATCGGCGCGGCGAACAGGTTGTCCACGGGCGTCCGGGGCCCGAAGAAGCCCTGGATCTGGGCGCAGTGCAGGTCCACGCACACGACGCGGTCGACGCCCATGGCCTCCATCATCCGCGCGACGTCGGCCGCCGAGATGGGCACGCGGCTCCGGTCCTTGCGGTCCTGGCGCGCGTACCCGTAGTACGGCACCACCGCGGTCACGGTGGCCGCCGACGCGCGCCGCGCCGCCGACACCAGGAGGAGCAGCTCGACCAGGTGGTCGTTCACCGGGGGGCACGTCGGCTGCAGGATGTAGACGTTCGCGCCGCGCACGCTGTCGCAGAGCTGGATGTTGACCTCGCCGTCGTTGAAGCGGCGCACCTTCGCCGGCGAGAGGGGCACGCCCAGCCGCGCCGCGATCTCCTCGGCGAGGGGCTTGTTCGCGGACCCCGACACGAGCTTCATCTCGAGATGGTGCGGCGTCTCGCTGTCCACGACGCGCGCCATCTTGAACCGTTCCAGGCACGCGTCCAGCCGCTCGGACTTGAAGACCTCGCCCCGGAGCCGCGCCTCGAAGTCCGGGGCCTTGGCCTGCGGCGTGTGGCGCAGGCCGGAGAACTTGTCGTACTTCTTCACGATCTTCTCGAAGCCCTGCGTGTTCAGCCAGACGAACGCCTGCAGCTGCCCGATCTGGGCGTGCAAGTTGATGGCGTTGCGCCGGTGGTCCGACGTCGCGGGCGTGCCGAGCGCGTCGCCCGACGCGCTCCGCGGCTTGCGCGCCTCGAGCGCGGCGAGCGCCGCGTCGAACTCGCCGATCTTCTGCAGGTAGAACCGGTTCACCTTCTCCAGCTCCTCCTCCAGCGTCGCGAAGAAGGTCTCCTCGAGCGCGTCCCGCTCGTCCGCCTCGGCGCCGCTGATGGCCTTGATCTGCGCCTTGAGCGCGTCGTAGGCGATGTAGCCCGGCGCCCACTCCGGCACGACGCTGTTTTTGAGGTCCGCGCCGAACTTCATGCTGTACAACTTGTACCCTACCTGTGGCCGGCTCGTCGAGCTAAGCTTGCTAGTGTCTTAAGGCCGCTAGCTGGTTATCAAGTAATTTTCAATTAGGGTTTGCGAGGCCTCTCTCTCCCCCCCACGTGTCACTAAGTGTGTCACTGCGTTGTTGCGCCGGGGGCAAAAGCGACGATGACTCTCAGCCAGCCGGTTCGTCAATTCCACCCTGCCGGCATTCTGGGCCTACTACCATTACTACCCATGAAATAAATTTAGGGGCGGCACCATCATCACCCCGCCCTGACGTGGTGGTGTTCGAGCGCCTCGATGTACGGCTCGGCGAGCCCGTGCTCGGCGGCCTTCGCGACCTCGCGCCGCTCCGCGCGCGACCGCGGCGGCGGCTGCGCCGCGCGCCTCGCGCGCGCCCGCGCGAACAAGGCGTCGCGGTCGGTCGACATCTCGCCGAGGGCCTCCTCCAGGTTCCTCGTCGAGAGGTGGCACGCCGTGACCTCCGACGCCGCGTCCACGTCCAGAACCTCCGCCAGGACGTGCGACCCGACCGGGAACGCTTCGGCCACGAACGACTGGAGCGGCGTCCGCGTGACGCCCGTGACCTGGTCCGGCTTCAGCTGGGCGCGGTACGTGCCGAAAGGCGTGGGGATGTCCACCAGCACGCCGACGGCCCGGACGGCCGCGACGACGCCCTCGACGACGTGCCCCGGCCTGATGTGGCCGCTCTTGGTTGCCGCCTGGAGCACGCGCTTGGACTGGGCGTGCTTGCGCTTCGTCACCACGGCCTGCTTGAGCGCCGGCAGCACGGCGACGACCTCCCGCGCGAGTTGCTCCATCGACCCGTCGGTGCGTAGCGGCGTTTTCTTCGGGTGTGCGGCGTTGTAGAGCTGGAGCGCCGTCCCCAGCCGGTCCCGCCCCAGCTCGCGGCAGCCCTCCACGCCGTCGATGCTCGCCCAGTCCTCGAGCGCCCAGAGCGGCGGGTGCGGTTGCTCGCGCAGCCGGCTCTCGAGCTGGGCGAGGCGCCTCCGCAAATACGCGTTCTCGCCCTCGGCGAGCTCCAGCTGCTCCTCGAGCGTCGGCGGGTCGTCGACGGGCAGCGGTGCCGAGGCGGAGCGGCGCGTGGCGCGACGATGGAGCGGCGCGCACGCCGGCTGCCACGCCGCAGCTGCGCTGGCGAGGGGGAGGATGTAGCGCATTTTCTTTACCTTGGCAGTGTTCAAACGACTCGCAGGGCCGGCTTCGCTAAGTATGTCGCTCTCCAGGCGAGGGCAGCAGTCTTGGTGACGCTGCAGGCAACTGCGATGTTGTGCTTGAACGCACCGCGAGCTTTTTGCAAGCCTCGCTGCGGAGCAGTATTGGTGATGCCGCAGGGCCCGTGGCAGTGGCTCAGCAAGGGGCTAGCGGCGAAAGCCAAGCTCAACCCTGCCACTGTTGAAGCATAACTAGTTAATTCGGGTTTTGGGGTTGTTGGGGGAGCTATCCCCCGCGAGCGGGGCATATGGCCTGGCTAAGGCTTCGGGTTGTTTTATTTTGCCCCTTCCGCCGTAAGGACAGAGTAAGGTGGTCACGGTCGCACCTCCGACCTCGTTTTTCTTCTCAGGCTCGAGAAGGGACTCCGATATGCCCTTCTATCGGGATGTGCAATTTGTCACTGGCTCCTATGGCACCCGGCCAAGAGCAACGCCGAGCTGGCCACCGTGACTGCATCGCACGCACGTGCACGGTCTCTAGACGACGATGGATGCGCGCCAACGCCTGCTCCTCGGTCGCCGGTTCCACCACGAATCGAGGAGGTACTGCGGTAATCGCTATTGTAGACTAGAGTTAAGGCTGGACACCGGAGTACTAGATCCGCGTCGGTGGCGCATTTATTTATTTATACAACTCCCAACCAGGACGACCAACCGGAGCGTCGAAATAGCAACGGGATAGCGGTACAACGCACCTTCATTCATACTATCGTCTATAACTCGCACTAGGAGTACCGGCGCGCTTACGCGGCCCCGGACGCGACGGAGCCGGCCGCCTCGGCGCCGCGGGGCCGCCGGCCGGCGCGGAGCCTGCGCTTGAATGAGGTCATCCGGGCCGCGTACGTCGCGCCGCCGGCCGCCGCGGGAGGGCGCGACGCGTTCGCCGCCATCTGGAGGTGCCGCTTCGCGAGCTTCGCCGGCGGCTGCCGCCAGGCGTCGAGCCCGGAGACCTCGTCGCGCAGGACGAGCTCCGCGCCGTCCGGCTCGTCGTCGCGCCGCCCGAAGACGAGCTCGAGGTCCGAGCACGCCTCGAGGGCCCGGAGCTGCGCCTCCTTGTCGGCGAGCTCGGCCTCGAGCCGCGCGACCGCCCTCTCGCCGCGCTCAACTTGCTCGAGCAGCTCCGCGTGCTGGGCCCGCGTCTGCTCCGCGTCCATCGACGCCGCCAGGGTCCGGTTCCGCTCCTCGGCTAGCTGCTCGTCGTACTGGTCGAGCTGGTCGTCGAGCTGCGCGGATCGCTTCTCGACCGTGGCGAGCCGGTCCGTCGCGGCCTGCAGCTCGGCGGCGCACTGCTTTTCCTCGCGCTCCATCTTCTCGCAGCCCCGCAGGACGTCTCGGAGGCGCTGCCGCATCTCCACGAGCTCGGGCACGTCCAGCGCCTCGACGGGCGGCGCGTCCTTCGGGGGTGCCCGAGCCCGCTTCTCGACGGGCTTCCCGGGCTCGTAGAACGACATCGGTAAGATCTTCTTCACGTAGTACTCGGCATTCGCCGCATCTTCGCGGAGCCCCACGGCAAAGGTCAAGCTTTGGACCTCCTCGCCGATGTGGGAGAAGCTGCTGAAGGACGGAGGTCCGCACCCGCCTGCGCGCGTATCGACCGGGTGAGTGAGGTCGGTTTGGAGACAAGCTGAACACTGGTCGCCTGCCGCTAAAAGCGTCGAGGTTCTCCGGATTCGGGGGCGTCCGCGCCCGGCTCTGTGTCGAGGGGCGTTCCATGCCGATATCAAATGCGGGCCAGTCCGGCACCAGGCACGGAGAGGAGATACGGAGCGAGATGAGATACGTATCTTACGGTCCAGACCCCTAATCTATGACCTATACGGTCAGGTTCTCATACCTCCCTATACGGACAGCTACTGTACCTCCACTCATCTAGCGGACGAACATCCGAGTGCTTACTGTACCAATGTCATAGAGGTACCATACAAGTTTGGTTGTCTCACCAAAGCCAGCCTGATGAGCTAGACCAAAACAGGAGGGCTTCCCCCTGGTGCGACCGAGACACCAGCTCCCAAATCGTCAAAAAAGGGGGCTGCCACGCCCACCCCCGCCACTGCGGCCAAGAAGGAGAGGCCGGATGGGGCGGCGCCGCGCCTTCGCCTTCGTCGCCGTCGGCCTCGGCGCGGCCGTGCGCGCGGCCTGCCCGGCCCACTGCAACTTCCGGGGCTACTGCTCGGCGCCCGACGCCACCCTCTCCACCTCGTTCTGCATCTGCCAGCCGGGCGTGACGGGCGCCGCCTGCGAGCAGATCCACTGCCCGCGCGGCGACGACCCGCTGACGCAGAACCAGGTGTCGCGCGCGATCGCGCTGACCGTCACGGCGCCGACGGGCGGCGAGGTCGACGGCCGGCTGCGCTTCGGGTTCCTCGGCGAGAGCGTGCTGCTGCCGGCGGTGCTCGACGCCGCGACGTGCGGCCGCGCGATCAGCTCGCTCCCGACGGTCCAGAAGGCGTCCTGCTCCCAGACGACCGACGGGTGGCTCGTCACCTTCGACGAGTGGGCGCCGGCGCCGGTCGACGCGCACGCGCCGCACGGCGGCAACCCCGCCCTCGGGACGTTCGAGTGCGAGTCCACGCTCCCGGGCGACGCCTGGGACGTGCCACAGTGCACCTTGAAGGACGCGGTCGCGTCCAACGTCCGGGAGCACGCGCCGTGCTCGAACCACGGCGACTGCGACCTGGCGACGGGAAAGTGCCGGTGCCGCGCGGGCTGGCGGCGGGACGCCTGCGACGACAACAAGGACGCGGACACGCTTCAATTGTATCGGAGTGAAGGCCCGTTCTACTCGGGCACGATTTTGGGCCTGGAGGCGAAGCGCGCGGCGTCGCCGGACTTCCACTACCTGCGCGTGGGCGCCGGCGGGCGGGGCGGCGACGTGCTCGCCGTGCGCGGCGACGGGCACATCCGCGCGGCCGGGGCCGCGGCGTTCGACGGCGGCGTGGCCGTCGCCGGCGCGCTCGACGCGCGCGGCCCGGCGACGTTCTCGGGCGGCGCCGCGTTCGCGAGCGCAAAGGGCGACCTCCTGGTCGCGGGCCCGGCGGACGCGCCCGCGCTGCGCGTCGCCAAAGACCAGCCGGTCGCGGTCGGCCGGGCCGGCCTCGCGAGCGAGGGGCCGGGGTCGTTCGGCTCGCTCACGGTCGCCGGCGCGGTCGCCGCGGCCGGCGTGACGCTCGAGGGCGGCGTCGCGACGGCCGACGCGCTCGTCGCGACGGCCGGCGCGACGGCGCGCGGCGCCGGCGCCGCGCCGGCGCTCCGGCTCGAGCGGCGCGACGGCGACGGCCCCATCGTCGCGGCGTTCCGCGGGACGAACGAGGTCTTCGCGGTCCGCGGCGACGGCGCCCTCGACGTGCTCGCGGGCGGCGTGCGCGTCACGGCGGGCGGGCTCCGCGTCCACGGCGGCGGCGTGGACGTGGGCGCCGGCGGGCTCCGCGTCGACGGCGGCCTCGAGGTCCGGAGCGGCGCCTTGACGCTCAGGGGCGGGCTCGCGCTCGAGGACGGCGGCGTCGAGGCGGCCTCGAGGGCCGCCGGCGGCGCGCCCCTCCGGGCCTCGGCGACGCACGCGCAGTTCGGCGGCAGCGTGCTGACGCTCGAGGCGCCGGCGCTGGCTCCGCCGACGCCGTTCGCGCGCGGCGCGGCGCGCCTCGTCGATGGCGTCGTCAAGGGCCAGTCGGTCTTCAGCGTCGACGCGTCCGGCGCGCTCGTCGCCCGGGGCGGCGTCCGGTCGGCCGGCGGCGCGGTCTTCGGCGGCGACCTGGCGGTCGGCGGCGCGGTGAGGCTCCAGCGGACGGAGGCGAAGGCCGGGGCGCGCGTGGCCGTCCCGGCCGGCGCGTCGTACGTCGAGATCCTGGAGGACGGGCGGCGGGGCAGCGGCAACGCGATGTCGGTCGAGGGCGACGGCGGGCCGGACGCGCGGCAGCTCGTCGTGCGGAACTCGGACGGCGACGCGGCGACGCTCGACGGCCACGTCGTCCCCGCGGGGAGCACGCGCGTCTTCTACCAGGGCGGCGATCGCCGCTGGGCGGCGATCGGCGGCGACGCGGCCGGCGCGGTCGCAGCGGCCGGCGCGGCGGTGACGCGGTCGTCGGTGACGGAGTTCGTCGGCGTTTCGCGGCTCGACGCGGCGGCCGACTTGGACGTCGGGCCGCACGCCGTCCGCGCGGGCCGGCTGTCGAGCCGGACCGGCGACTCCCAACAAAGCGGCGTCGTCTTCTACGGCCCCAAGGGGTTCCTCGACGCCGACGCGGACTTTATCTCCGTCGACCGGGTCAAGGGCGGTCCCAAAGAGTCGCCGTCGCTGCGGCTGCGCGTCGGGCGGCTCCCGGTGCGGGCGTCAACTTTCGCGGCGGCGCCTTCGCATGGGCGTACGCCTCGACGTTCGCTGCGCGCCCTCGTCGCGACATGTCGACTGCCGTGCGTCCGCCCGCGAGTCAGCATGCGGCTCACTGGCTCATTTGCACGCAGGCGGCTCATGGTCACGACCTCGGTCGACGCGCCCCTGCACATGGGCGGCCACGCGATCAAGGACGCGCGCATCGAGGGCGGCTCCGCGACGGGCCTGGCCCAGGTCGCCGCGCAGGTGCTGCGGCTGGACCACGCCCCCGGGACCAAGAGCAATCCCCCGGAGGGCTTCGAGCGCCCGGTCCTGGTCGGGCCGGGCGGCGCGCTCGGCGCGACGCCCGAGCTGTACTACCGCGACCGCACGCTGCACGTCGAACGTCTCGGCGCCGCGACCATCGTGGGGGACCTCGACTTCGCGAACAACGCGCGCCTGAAGAACGCGAGGATCGAGGGCGGCTCGGTCGAGGGGCTCGAGAAGCTCGCCGTCGAGGAGCTGACGTACGTCGACGCGCCCGCGCGCGGCGCCGCGGCCGTCTTCGGGGAAGACGGGGCCCTGGTTGCCGCGGAGGCCTGGTGCGCGGCCGGCGCCGACCACGCCGTCGCCATCCCGCGGCTCGCCGTCGGCGCGCTCGCGGGCGACGTCGACGCGCGCGGCCACGTCATCCGCGACGGGCAGTTCGAGGGCGGCGGCGCCGCGGGCCTGGAGTTCGTCGCCGCCGACGTCGTGCTGGTCGGGTCCCTCGACGCGAGTCGGCGCGCGCTCGTCGTCGCGGGCGACGGCGGCGCGCTCGAGGCCGAGGACGGCCTTTACGTGGACGCGGACGCGGCCGTGCACGCGCCCCGGAACGTCAACGTGGGCGGCGCGCTGGACGTGAAGAGCGACGCCTTCGTCGGAGGGTCGGTCGTGGTCGGGGGGACGGTCATGGGCTCCGGCGCGTACATCGACTCGTCCGACGCGCGCTTCAAGCGCGACCTGGCGGTATTGGATGGCGCCGCGTGCCTCGGCGCGCTCCGCAACGGGAGCCTCGGCGCGTACGCGTTCTCCTACAAAAGGGACGAGTTCCCGGCGCGGAACTTCCCCGCGCGCCGCGACGTCGGCTTCGTGGCCCAGCGCGTCGAGGAGGCGTTCCCGTCGCTCGTCTACGACGACGCCGACGGCTTCAAGCACGTCGCGTACGGCCGCGCCGCGCCCGTCCTCGCGGCGGCGCTCGCGGCGCTCGCGGCGAAGCACGACGGCCTCGAACGGCGCGTCGCGCGGCTCGAGGCGCTTCTCGTGGAAAAGTAAGTAGACATATAGATATATTTGACTCGTCTGGAGTCACTATCCGAGTCGACTTATTATCTAGTCGAGCCCGGACTCGGACGCGGCGTCGTAGGCGCGCCGCGACGACTCGTCGTAGAGCACCTCCTACGTGGAGTTCACCGCTCGAAGGCGCTCGGTGGCAGAGCGGGAATTACGGTCTGATATTCACTGGCACTAGTATTCTGGACCGAACTTGAATCCGTCTGGTTCAAGTTTTCAAAAAGGTTTTAAAGTTGAAAAACCTCAGGCTCCCGCCGGCCTTAGCCCTACTAGTAAGAGCTTAGCTCCTTGCTCAGTCACGGTCAGGATAGCTAACGGGAGTTTGGGGGAGGGAAGAGGGCCTACGTCCGCTTGTTGCGGTGGAGCTGCCGGAGGTGCGACCGATTCTGCGTGGCGGTCGCGCGCCGCGTCTTCTGCGCCCGGAAGAACGCGAGCGCGTCGGGGTCCTGGGCGGCGACGCGCTCCATCTCGAGCTTGTCGAAGGCCTCCTGGTCGTCGAGCTTGTCGCCGGGGCCCGCCTCCTCCGCCAGGCCGGCGCGCCGCTGCAGCTGCGCGAAGAACTGCTGGAAGTCGTCGACGAGTTGGGCCTTCGTCGCGTCGACGTCCAGCGCCGCCGCCGCGTGGTCGCGCCGCGCCGCGAGCCACGCGCCGTGCGCGTCCCGGTAGTCCCGCTTCGCGTCGCGGCCCGCGCGCATCAAGACGAACTCCTCGTCGTCGACGACGTCGTCGTCGTCGCGCCCCGCCGCCCGGATCTTCTCGCGGCGGCGCCGGCGCGTCTCCTCGAGCCTCTCGTCGACGTCCGCGATGTCGCGCTTCGCCGCGTCCGCGCGCGCCGCGGCGTCGCGGATTTGGGACTTGGCGTCGGACCGCGCGCGCTTGGCGCGCTGGAGCTTCTCGTGCGTCGCGCGTCCCGCCTGGCGCTTGTAGTGCTCGAACGCGCGGCTGCGGTCGTTGACGATGTCCCCGTCGCCCATTTTGGACAGGGGGCTCCCCGCGAGTTCGGCCGAGAACGCGTCGACGGACGGCGACTCGGCGCCTGCGTGGAACCGCGCTCGGCCGCGGCTTCTCCTCGGACGGGCGGAACGCGGCGGCGGCCTTTGAAGAAACGAGCGACGCGCCGGCCGCACACGAACGAGCGACGCGCCGGCCGCACACGGCGCCCCGATGGGAGGGGGCTGCGAACGTTCGATTTATTTTTCCGCGCCGCTCGGCGCCGAGGCCGACGCTCCGCTCGGCGAGCGACGCGCGCTCGGGCGACCGCGCGTCCACGACGACGAGGGGCCGCGACGCGTCCGGCGCGCGGCCCAGGGACAGGCCGCGGCCCGCCTCGGCGTCGCCGACGCCGGCCGCCTCGGCGTCGCCGCCGTCCTCGCCCATGCCCACCTCGTCGCCCGCGAAGAGCCCGGTCGGCACGCCGCCCGCCGACGTCATCGCCGTCCGCGCGCGCACGGCCTTGGCCTCGGCGTCCCGCAACAACTTCTTGAACTGCGCGCACATCTCCCGCATCTGCCGCACGCTGTCGAACTCGAGCAGGTCCGCGGCGCGCGCCTCGTCCGCGTCCGCGTAGCGCCTGCACTGGGCCGCGATGATGGCCTGCTCCTCCGGCGTGTACGGGTCGTACTTGACGCCGCTGCGGTCCGCCAGCGCGTCGTGCATCAGCAGTTCCTGCCGCAGGTCGCGGATGAGCCGCTCCTGCTTCCGTGCGAGGCGCGCGGGGTCCGTGGTCTGGACCTTCTCGGCCGTGTTCTGGACGCGCATCATGCGCTGCGCCAGGCGCAGCGTGGACACGGTCTCCTCGAGGTGCGCCGACTCGGCCCACATGCACGCGAAGAGCAGCGTGGCGCAGTTCCCGCCGAGCGAGTCCTTCAGGACGCCCGTCAGCTTCGTCTGGCGGTAGGCGACGTGCTGCGGGGCGCGCTTCGAGAGGCCGACGACGCACTGCTCCAGGTACGTGAGGCTCTGGTTGATGTACATGGACTCCTTCTTCATCGTCGCGTCGACGTCGTACGCCGTTCCGTCGGCGCCCTCCATGGTCTTCTTGAGGCGCTCCGAGCCCGCCAGGTCCACCAAATTGAGCTTGGACGTCACGACCTTCTCGCTCACGCCCGACCGGCTCTGCTGCCGCAGCGTCACGGTGAAGATGGAGTGCGACCGGTTCGAGTTGCGGTTCAGCTTGTGCTGCGCCGTCGTCCGCGCGAGCTGGCCCGAGTAGAGCAGGTTGAGCGCCTCGGCCTCGGACGCGACCTCGACCTCCGTCAGGCCCCGCACGAACACGCCCCGCCCCCCCTTCTCCTCGACGATCTGGTAGTCGTTCCGCGCGTCCTCGTCGCCGAGCGCCTTGAGCAGGTCGAAGATGCGCTCGTTGTAGATCTCCATGTACGTGCACACGACCGTGTACTGCGTCTCGATGCGCGCGGCCACGTCGGCGAAGACGTGCGCGAGGGCCCGCGGCGCGACGCCGCGGTGGACGTAGTTGTTCATGTCGCCGAGCATCGTGAAGGTCTTGCCCGAGCCCGTCTGGCCGTACGTCATGATCGTGCCGTTGATGCCGTCCACCACGTCCTGCACGACGTCGCGCGCGAGCGTCTCGTAGACCGTGTCCTGGCTCGCGTTGTGGAGCACGTGGTGGAACCGGAAGTCGAAGCGCGACTGGGCGTTGTTGCAGACGCCGTCGGGACTCGCCTCGTGGCCCTTGTCGATCGTGATGGCGTTGCGGTCCGCGTCGATGGCGATGTGGCCCGCCGCGAACTGGGCCGTCGGCCGCGTCCGAACGCACACCTTGATGGTCTTGCCCATGCTCTCGCCGTTGGGTTTTTGCGCGGCCTTCTGCGTGCCCCGGTCAAGGTTGCCCGCGGCTCGCAGCGTTCCTGCTTGGCGCTCCGCTGCTGAGTATCGCATGAGGTATCTTTTTTAGGTACCGAAAGGTATCTTGACCCGTGACCAGTCCGAACCCACAAACGCCTCGACGTCACGCCGTGACGGCGGTGGCGGAGAATAAACTGGAATCCCAGCCGGCGGTTAAAGTTCGCCGGAGGCAAACCTCCCAGGCTCGAGTCTCGCGGGATCGAGCGGCCCAGGCCTGCTGCGACCAGTGAGCCTAAGGGAGTCTCCCTACCGCTCAGTCGAACGCTCCATGAGTACTAGCACACAACGGACATTTATGGAAATGCATCCTCCTCCGAAGGAGGGAGATAGGTCGGCGTCACCGCCAGCACTTGACGACGCCGTCGCGCGACGCGGAGAGCATGAGCTTGGCCGGCAGGTCCACCGACTTCAAGTCGAGGACGGCGTCGCGGTGGGCCAGCGACGACGGCGGCGGCGGCGCGGGCGCGGCGGCGCGCGCCTCGGCCGGCGGCGCGGCGAAGTCGCGACACACGACGAGCGTCGCGTCGGCGGGCGGCGCGGCGTACGTCGGACGCGGCGCGCCGGCCGCGGGTCCCGACACCGTGTACGAGTTCGCGGGCGTCGCCAGGTCCCAGTACCGGACGTGCGCGTCGTCGCCGCCCGTGACGAGGTACGAGGCGCCGCGCTGCGAGACGCGGCCCATGAGCGCGCGGACGCCCGGCGCCGGGCCGCCGCGGGGGACCGTGGCCGCGGCGCCGCAGCGGGCGCGCGGGTGCGGCCGCAGGGGGACGGGGTCCAGGGTGGGAAGCGCCCAGCGCGCCTCCGGCGACGCGTCCGCGCCCCCGAGCGCGCGCCGCGCCCGAAAGCACCGCAGCGGCGCCCCGCCCTCGCGCACGTCCCACACGCCGACCTCGTTGTCGCCGCACGCGACGAACGCCAGCGGCCGCGCCTCGTCGGCCGGCGCGGGCGGCAGCCGGGCGCACGTCGCGAGGCGGCGGACCCGTTGGCCCGAGGAGTGGCGCCAGGCGCTCGCGACGAGGTCCGGCCTGCGCGCGTCCCACGCGCACACGTGCCCGGCGCCCGTGCCCGCGACGAACCAGCGGCCACCGGGCCCCAGCGCGACGGCCGACAGCGGCCCGAGCTCGGCCGGGACCGCGGCGGCGAGCGCCTCGTCGCGCCGCGCGCGCAGGTCCGCGAACCGGACCGCGCGCGCCGTCGCGTACGCGACGCACGACGCGGCGTCCGTGCCGAAGTGCGCGACGCACGCGCACGGGCCCTCGTCGCGCGGCGGCCGGAGCGGCGCGCGGACGCGCGGCGTCGCCGCCGCCCCCGGCCCGGCGCCGGCGAGCTCCACGGACCAGACGTGCGCGGCGCCGTCGGCGCCTCCGCTAACTACGCACCGCGCGTTGTCGACGTGGCAGCAGTCGAGCACCGGCCCGCCGTGGCCGTCGTAGCGCGCGGCCGAGGGCGGCGCGTCCCCGTCCAGCAGCCGCGCCGTCGCCCAGACGCGACACGAGCCGTCGTCGGACGCCGTCGCCACGAAGCTCTGGTCCTGGCCGACCGCGAGGCGCCGCACGGCGGCCGCGTGCTCGTCGAGCGTCGCCACGCACCGGCCGGGGTGCTGCGGCCGCCAGTCCGCGCGCCGGTCGCGCGTCCGTTCGTCGACCTCGAGCGGCGCCGCGTACCAGCTGAACGCGCGGCCGTCCGACGGCTGGCGCAGCGGCCGGAGGCCCGCCGGCGGCAGCGGCGGCACGCCGAGCGCGGCGACGCGGCGCGCGAGCGGCGCGTCGCCCCGGCCGGGCCGCGCGGGCCGCGCGCCGGCCGCGCCGCCGCGCGGCCGGCGGCCGTCGACGACGCCGTGGCGCCGCCGGACGGCGTCGTCGCCGTCGTCGCCGTCGCCGGCGCCGGCGCCGGCGGGCGGCCGGACCGCGAGGCCGGCGAAGCGCTGGTCCGGCGCGAGGAGCGCGCGCGCGGCGCCCGGCGGCGCGACCGGCGCGGCCGCGACGCCGCCGACGCGGGGACCGCCGCGCGTCGCGTCCACCGGCCCGCGGCGCGCGCGCGGCGCGTCCTCGGCGCCGCCCGCGTCGCCGAGCGCCGCGAGCGCCCGGCGCGCGGCGGCGCGGGCGGACGGCGCCGGGTCGCCGAGCGCCTGGCGGAGGCACGGCGCGACGAGCGACGAGGCGACGTCGTCGCCCGCGGCGAGCGCCGCCGCGACGCCGCACGCGGCGCGCCTCGCGGTCGCGGTCGCGTCGTTCAGCGCCGCGAGCGCGTGCGGCAGCACGGCGTCGCGCGCCGCCGCGTCGCCGCCGAGCGCCCGGAACACGTCGCGCAGCGCCGCGACGGCGTCGGCGCGCACGGCGCCGGCGCGGCCGGTCGCGAGCTCGGCGACCCAGCGCGCCGCGGTCGCCCGGAGCGCGTCGCCGCCGTCGGCGGCGGCGTCGAAGCGCCGCGCCGCCGCGAGCAGCGCGCCGCACGCGCCGGCGAACGCCGCCGCGACGACGGGCTCGGCGTCGCGCGCGAGCGGCGCGACGCGGGGGAAGACGTACGCCGGGAACAGCGCCGCGTCGGACGACGGCCACGTCGCCACGCGCCGGCAGAGCCCCGCGGCGACGCGGCACGCCGCGGCGCGCACGCCCGGCGTCGGGTCGTCGAGCGCGCGCAGGGCGTGCGGCAGCAGGGTCTGGAGCCGCGCCTCGTCGTCGAGGCGGCGGCCGAGGCGGCCGAGGAGCGCGAGGCCCGCGAGGCGCGCCGCCGGGGCGCGGCAGTGGCGCAGCGCCGCGCAGACGAGCTGCGCCGCGAGCGGCAGCGCGCCGCCGGCCGCCGGCGCGCCGCCGTCATCAGCGGCGGCGGCCGCCGCCGCCGCCGCGCCGGGCCGCGCGAGCGGAGCCTCCGTCGCGCCGTCGCCGTCGAGCGCGGCGCCGGCCGCCGCGAGCGCCGCGGCGCCGTCGGCGTCCGACGCGCCGCCGAGCGCGCGCGCGAGCCCACCATACGCGCGGCACGCGAGCGCGACGCGCGCGTCGGGCGTCGGCCGCGCCAGCGCGGCGCGGCCGAGGCGCGCGGCGGCGGGGAACGCGTCCGCCGGCGCGCCGCACGCGCCCGCGGCGACGACCGCGACGGCCGCCGCGTGGTCCGCCGCGCCGCCGCGCGCGTCCGGGTCGCGCGCGAGCATCGCCGCGACGGCCGCCCGCGCCGCCGCCGGCCGCAGCGCGAGGACGGCCGGCGGCGGCGGCCGCGCCCGGTCCACCGTCGCGCGCGCGAGCGCCAGGGCGGCGGCGACGTCCAGCGTCGGCGCGCCGCCGTTGAGGATCTCCGCGGCGACGCAGCCGGCGGCGAAGACGTCGGCCGGCGGGCGGAGAAACCCGCCGGTTTCGGGGGAGAGGTCCCGCACGAGGCGCTCGGGCGCCACGTAGCAGCGCGCCGCGCGCTGCGCGCCGTCGCCCGCCGCGAAGTGCTCCAAAACCGCGGGGCCGTCGTCGCGCAGCGTCGCGGGTTTGTGGGCGGCGAAGTCGACCAAAACGCAGAAGCACCACTCGGCGACCATGATGTTTTCACTTCTCACGTCGCCGTGGACCACGCCCCGCGCGTGGGCGTGCGCGAGCGCGTCGAGGAGCTGATATATCAGCCAGAGCCGCTCGACCCCGACGAGGAACGGCCTTCGCTGGAGCCGGTCGGCGAGCGACGCCGAGAAGTGCCGTCTCGCGAGGTACGCCGCCGCCGCCGCCTTCGGCGCGGCCTGCGCGTGGCGAGTGTGAGCCCCGGCGATGGCGTGCCGACGACGGCTCGCGATCGTTCCGGGTCGAAGGCACCTGTGACGCGCGGCGGCGCGACCTTGCCGAAGAACGCGACGGCCGGCGCGAGCGCCGGGTGGTCCGCGAGCCGCCGCCGGACCCTTGCGACCTCGTCCCTCGCGGCGTCGAGCGCCTTCGTGCGCGCGCGCGGGAGGTGGACCTTTAAAACGAGCGCCGCGCCCCCCGCGCGGCACCGCAGGGACGTGAGGACGCGGCCGCGCCCGAGCCGCGCGACGACGACGGCATGGCGCAGGTCCTCGGCCAGCCGGCGCTCCGGCGCGTCCGGCGTCGTCGCGGCCGCCGCGCGCGGCGCGGCGTTGCCCATGTCTCCTGCTTGCAGCTGACTGCGCGTTTGGTCCAGCTAGCCCGGGTTTTTTGCAAAGCAAAACCCGTATTTTTTTGCAATCCCCGTTTCGTGCGGGGTGGGGGGCTAAAAAACCGTCGTCGTCGCAATCGGTCGGCTAGCTGCAGCTAGCTAGACGGTCTATAGCTTACGTACACGCTCGCGGGAGATAGCTCCCCCGTCAGCCTTCTAGGCGCGCGCCCCCGCAACCCGAATTGACTATAGCTAATCCTCTAGACGGTCTATAAACAATTCTATAAAACGCCACGTGGCGCGCCGTAAAACTGGCTGGTTGGCGCCGACAGCTGTCTGCGGTTGGCACGGGGGGCGCCAGCGCTGCGGCGTAAGCAAAATGCCGTGTTCAATAGCGTGTTGCGCCCTGGAATGTGCCTCTGCGGGTTTCCTACGCTTGTGTCAATAAGCTCATAGTCCTCTCTTTACTCATACAGGTGGCGGTGACACGACTCGGCCTGGGCATGTGGCAGACGATTACAATCCTCCAGTGCCCCCCCAGGCAGGCCCTGCTCCCAGACCCGACGGTGAAGACGTGACGCTGGATTCGGACCTTTAGAGGCCTGGCTCTAGGCGTCCATCCCCCCGGGACTAGGCTAGCGTCCCCAAAACCGAGTAACTAGTGTCTCTCTGTCAATAAGATTATAGCTTCTAATTCCATAGTATTATTCAAAAGGTCACGGTGTACTAACAGTGAACAATTGGTACTGATTCCGAGTCCTCCGAAACTACCGCGCGCGCGGGGTACCCCCCTCGCCGAGCCGGCCCCCCGCGACGGAGCACGTGCTAGTTTTTACACCACGGAAAGAACTTGAAGACCCGGGCACGAGCAATGTCCGCAACTGATGCGCTCCTTAAGTAGGGTCTTCACCAGGCTTCCCAAGGGCGACACCCCAGCTAGGGCAACCAGCATCCCTCCCCGGCCGTGTCGGGACCGTGTTGGCTGGCGAGAGGGCCTCAGGCTCAGCCCCAGTGCGCCTGGCTCCCCTTAATCGAAGCTTCCTAATCTTTAATACCGCGGGCATCCGACCGCGCCCGGTAGTGGCGCTCTACGCGAAGTGGTGCGGAAAGAGGAGCGGCGAGAGGCGGAGCTTGCACTCGTTCATGATGCCTACCGCCAGGATCATGCGCCCCGTGCGGAAGAGGTAGCCGGAAAAGAAGCGCGATGCGCCGCCCTCCGCCCACAGCGTCCTGAAGGTCCCCGCGTTCGACGTGTACGTCTTCTGTTCGATGTCCCCCTGCAGGCAGGACTTCACCGTGTCCATCGGGTGCGAGAGGGAGGCCGACATGACGCCCGCGCAGATCGCGCCGCCCATCTTTGCCTGGTTGGTCGAGAAGCCCCGCGCCTTGAACTTGTCGATGAAGACGGGGCACGTCCCCAGCACGCCGGCGGTGTAGATGCCCTCGCGCCCGCACGACATCAGGAGCCCGCGCGACATGCCCCCCAGTCCGAAGGTCGATATCAACCGCGCGGGCGTGCCGACGATGCTCCCGCCGAACCGCTGCTGCTGGATCATCGTCAGCTCAAAGGGCCCGCAGGCGAGGCCGCTGATGAATCCGCCGCAGAACGCGGCGCCGACCTTCTCGCCGTCGCCGAGCGGGCGCTCCTCGCCGCCCGTGATCGCCTTCGCGACGGCGCCCGTCAGCGGGAACTGGAGCCCCGTGAGCGTCGCCATGTTTACCACGGACGTACTCAGGCCGCGATACAACATCCTCGGGTTCAGCGACAGCGGCAGGCCCTGCTGCGTCGCGTTCTTCCAGTAGAGGATCGGCTGCAGCGCGATCACCTCGATGGTGCCCGCGCCGACGCCCACCGCCGCGTTCTCCACGGGGCTCATCTTCAGCAACGCTTGCTCCGCATCGCCCATGGCGATGATGCGTTCGCTTTGGGCTTGACTATGGCGTTGTACAAATCACCGCGACACGAGCATCACGCCTTAGCCGGCGGAGCGGCAGCAATTGTTGATCAACTACCACGTGATTAGATTTCCGGCCTGAAGCTCTTTTAGCTCAAAAGCCCTGATATGATTGCGCTGCTTGTGCTCGCTAGTGTCTTACATGCCGCTAGCCCAAACCTCAACTCTACCACGCTAGACTACTCTATACGACGCTAGTCTGCCAGTGATCTTTTGCCTCGACGGCGTCATGTGGGCACTAGGGCAATCGGCGGCCGGCGAACCGCGTGACGGCCGCCGACAAGCACTGGTGGGACCGTCAATATCGCGAATTAAAAAAATTATTTTTTTCGCCCCCCAGTAAGTGTCCCATTGATCTCTCTGGCCCATCAGCCAACGGAACGATACTCAAACAACTTCATGTCGCGTCTAGGAGTTCCTCGCGGAATCCGCGCCCGGCGCGCGCGACGGTAGTCACCTCCGGCAGCCGTCGACCCCCCCCACCCCCCACCCTCGAGCCGGCGAGTAATGAAGGGTGAACCCCCCCCACCCCCCTGCTAACCCCCCCCCACAGCCCCCCCAGGTGGCAAAAAAACCCAACCCCAGATGGACGACGGATGCCTGGAAGTGTACCGCCCGGGGCCCGGACGGCGCGAGATTGAGAGATATCTATCAGTCGGGAGATTACGACTGTACCGCTCTTTCATTGTACCCCCCCCCCTTATCTTACCCGCACCTTCTAGCCCTCGTGACACTACGGCCTACTGGTAGGATACCAAGCCCCCCTAGTTACATTATGTATTGCAGTAACTTGTAGGAAAACCAGGGGGTAGCTGAGCGCCCAGCGGCGCTGCTAAAAGCGCTGCGATCTCGGTCCAGCTGCATCGCATTAAAACTTGATTGGGGGAGGCAGCCCACACGCAGCTGCTGCGCAGCATACTCTAATCAAGTTTTAATAACTTGTTCACAGCCCGAGAACGTTGGTGCTGCCACGATGCCGCGGGTGTGGAAGCCCGCGGCGGACGATCAGCACATCTTCGACGCCCTGCCAATGCCGGAGGGGGACGTCTTCCTCAGCGACGACGAGCTCCTCATGGAGATGGACGGCGTGGCGACGCGCGCCGCGCTCAACGCGGCGCTCGGTCCCACCGCGAGGACAAGGGTGACCTTTGATGCCGAGGGTCGGTACTGGCGGAAGTCGTACGAAATTGATAAGGAGCCGCGGTGCATCTACTTCTTGCCAGCCGTGCAGAACCGCGCGCGCGCGCTCGAGGAGTACCCCGATGGCGTCGAGCCGCCGTTCCCGCGACCAGAGGAGAAGTTCCAGTGCAAGAGGAAGCAGCCGCCCCGAGCGCCGCGCAAGCCGTCGAAGACGACGGCGCGGTCCGGCGAGAAGCGCCCGACGTCCGCGCGGCCTAGGATGTACACGACGCCCGGCGAGAAGGTCACGCGCGTGGATCCGGTTGATGATGCTGAGCTGCTCGTGCCGGACGAAGACGTGGTCGACCTCGACGAAGTCGCGCCAGTACCACGGCCCGTGACACGACGAGATTTAATGGCCCTAGAGCAGCGCGCCGAAGACGCGCTCGCGGCGTGCGACCGCGCGGAAGCCGCGCGCGCCGCGGCCGTCGCGGCCCACGCGGAGCTACGCGACAGACAGGACGCAGTCTTCGCGAGGAGCGCCACCGACTCGGCAAGACTTATGCTTCTCTCTCTGGACCGCGAGGCGAACGCGCTCTCCGCGGAGAGAGCGGCACGACGGCGCGACGTTGATCGCCTTAGAGCCAAATTTTCACAAGAGAAAGAACTATGGAAAATAGACTGTGAGCGACGCGGCGGCGGCGGCTAGACGAGGAGCGGCGGCGATTGGAGGAGGGGTTCCGGACAAACACGCGCGAGTTGCAGCGGCAACTCGACGCGCAGAGAACTGAAGTCGCCGATTTGAAAAAGAAACAAAGCCAGCTCAACCTCGAGCTTTATGGCCTTCGACGGCTTCGAGGCGCCTGGCTGGGTTCTCGTGTTGCGTATTTACCGGAGGAGCCGCCGCCGGATTCGGACTTCGAAGGCGAGTCGTTGTGGCCCGTGGTCCACGCCGTCGGCGACTTTCTCAGTAGAATTTGTGGTGGTACGCTCAAAAGAAAGCAACAGAAGTGTCTGCGTCTCCTAGCCGACTACGCGTGGTGTCAACACTCTCGCGGGCGGGGGGAGATTGGCCTCGTGCGAGCTCACTTTGCGTGCGCGGAGTACCGGCGCCTCCAGGAGATTTTCTCTCCAGCCGAACTACTGAAGACCATGGACGTGGAGATGACGGGGAACTACGCTGCGAGCGAGGCCATGCGGGCCAGAGAGCGGGCGGCTCTCGTTGCGCTCGGGGAGACGTTGGGCAAGCACGTGATGCTGTTATTCCCCACGAAGTTCGCGCTCCAGGAAACAGCCAAGCTGGTCGAGAGAGTTGCTGATGGCCACAAGGTTTCGGTTACGGAAACGTCCGCGGGCGACGGCACTTACGAGGCGGTCGGCATTGCGACGGGCGCGGTCCTCGACGTCATCGGAAAGCAGTATGGGCTCCTTGAGACTGGACGCAGTCCCGCGGATCCGCGGAGGATCAGAGGCACGCAAGACGGCAGCAACATCACGAAAAGCGACGACTTTACGATGCAAGGGATCCACGTCAACGACAGCCGCGCGGTCGACCCGATCACTGGCAAGCCTATCACCGACTTCCAGTCGCCTGATCGGGTTCATATTACTACGTTAGCCGTTGGCCACGAGAGCCATGCCCTGTACGAAGCTTTAGACGACGTGACGGATCACTTCAGTACAGCGGCGACGGCGCAAACCGATGGTGTCTACCAGTCAGAGGCAGAGGGCCGCGCCGTTCACGTTGATTACGTCTGCTCGGGCGACATGGCCAACCTCCAGACGGTGTCGAAGAAGGGCTTCGCGACTGGGACGTCGGAGAACGCGCGGCCGTGTTATTGTTGCGCGCAGACCAACAGGCAGATGACGACGCCCAAGGTAGTTGACGACCTTTGCGACGTCTGCAGAGCAGCGGGTCGGTTAGTGTGCTACCACGCGGAGATGTCGACGCCGGCTGCCGTAGACGAGTGGCGCGCTACGGCTGCCGCTGCGCTCACGGAGCTCAGAGGGGAGCTGCCCCCAGCCTACCGCTACATGCGCGAGGCCAAGACTTTAAGTGCGGCGCAGCTGCGCGAGCTCGCCGCGGAGGCTGGGCTCGATGCGGGCGGCACCTCGGCCCACTTGCACGCGCGCTTCGCTGCTTATTGCGGTCAGCATTGCTTGGAATTGGAAAACCCCAACCAAAACGGGTTTTACGCAAAGTTCGACTGTCGAACTGCGACCCCAGCACAAAAAACGCAATTTTCGCTGGTCGTGAACGATTGTCTTGTTGATTTCGGCCTGGCGGTGACGGGCAACCTCGGTTCGCGCGTCGAGAAGCTGACGCGCGCCTGAAATTGGTTGACCAATATTACGAACTTCAAGCGCAATTAGAACACGCCACGCCAAATTCTGATGCGCTCATCTCCCTGGTCGAGCATATGGTCCCGTGCGTCTTGCATTTAGAAAACCGGACGCGCGAGAAGCTGTTGCGGCTCATCCTCAACAATTTATTTGTGATCTACGAGAAGAGCGTGGCCCTGGCGAAGCTGCGGCCGCTGGAGAAATTGATTAGAACGAAAGGCTTCGGCTGCCCGAACGGCCGCGAGGGCAAGTGGACGGCGCCGCTCTCCAAGGACGAAGATTCCGTCGAGAAGATCTCGTTGAATTGCGGCCGCGCCCGGAAGATCTTTGCTAACGTCGGCACGGAGCTCATCGAGGCGTGCTTCCCGGACGACGCCAAGCGGCGGGTCGTCCTCGACCTCGTCCGCGGCTACGAGGAATTGATGGTGCTATATCGAAAACGAGAAGATCTCACGGACGTCGAGATTGCCAAAGCCGACGACCTCGCCCAGGAGACCTACCATCGGCTACTGACGACCACGGCGAAGGCCCTGCGAACTTCAACTACTTCATGATCGGCTCGGGCCACATTACTGCTTATTTGCGAAAGTACCGGAACTTGTACCGCTACTCGAACCAGGGCTTCGAGAGCGTGAACCACTTGATCAAGCGCTTCTTCCTCACGCGGACGCAGCGCGGCGGCCACTGCGGCCACGAGGCGACGCGGGCGACGCGCGTCGCCGCGCTGGGCAAGTGGATGCAGCGGCGGATGATGTGGCTCACAGGCCTGGTCAAGCCCGGCGAGCTCAAGGTCATCGGCTGGAAGCAGAAGCGCGTGATAGACTGGTAAATTGTGACTTACTCTTCGTAGGCTGCGACGAGTGCATGGACTTCAGACGTTGGACGCGTGAGCGTCGGCACGTCCGCGCCGGCGACCGGGTAGGCCTCCCTAAACTCGCACGACGCCGCCGTCGCCGCCGTGATAGTGTAAACGACGCCGTCGAGCTCGAACTGTTTCATCTGCAACTCCGCGACGACCGTCGCGGACAGCGTGTCTTCGACGGGCGCGACGGGCTCGACGGCCGTCTCCGGCGGTGGCAACGGCGACGGCGCCGTCAGATTCGTCACGTTCGTGGCACCGGCCTCGGCGGGCGACTTGACCTCGAAGCGGGCGTTGAGCTTCAATTCGCCGGTGTCGACGTTGTAAGTGCACGTCACCCGCACGAGCTTGTTGAACTCGTCCAGCGTCGTCGGCACCCTCGTCTCCTTGAAGCCGCCTTTTAGGGGTACTCGTAGACCGCGTCGCCGCGCCAAGATCCGGAACTCGCTCTCCAGGCGCACCACGTCATCGCCGCTAAGCGAGAACCGCTCGAAACGGTAGAACTGGAGGCGCGTCACGTCGGCGCCGCCTGGCCGCCCGCGCGCCACGACGCGCTTCGCCGTGAACTTCTCGATCCACATGCCCGACAGCTTCGAGAGGTAGGCCCAGTACAACTTCGAAACACACGTCGTAACGGTACCGCTCTTCTTTTTCCCGCGGAGGAGCTCGCCGACGGCATCAGCAACGGCGACGCGCACGTTTAACAAGTCCCACAAGCCGCTCATCGTCGACGGCCTGTCGTCGATCAGCGACGCGACGCAGCGCTCTGGAAGCGGTCGCAGCGCCGGCGACGTACCATCAAACCACTGGTCGAGGGTGTAGACTCGCGCGAGGCCGTCGTAGGCACCACTTCTGGCCTTGTCCTGCGACACGACCCACACAGGCCCCACGACGGAGGTCACCGAGACCTCTCTAGAAGTCGACGAGAGGACGACATCGCAGGTGGACGCAGTCGACCTGTTGATGTGTTTGGGCAACGCGTCGATCTTGCGAGCCCAAGACCTCGATCCTTGAGGACGACGGGGCTGCAGGAAGACGACCATGCTGCCGTCCTTGAGCAACAGCGAGTCGCCCGAAAGATGGGTCCGACCTTCGGGGCGAAGAACGGCGTCCGTCGCGCGGCGAGGGACGCCCCTCGAGCGCCTCGAGCGCGCGCCCACCGTGACGGCGGTCTCCTCCTTCTTCACGACGAGCGGTTCCGAGCCCTGCGCGAACGGCTGGACCTGCACAGTGTCGCCGACGACGGCAATGGCGGTGCCCTCGACGCGCTCGTCGTCGCAGGCGACGACGACGCTGTCCAGGGACTGCGGGGCGCGGTTTGTTATGGTCTGAAGGACCCGCGGCCGCGCCGCGCCGTCGCCGCGCGAGCGCTTCTGGGACGACGAGGGCAGCTTTTCCCACGTCTCGCGGCGCCTCTTCAGCCCCTGTTTCTTGGGGGCGGGGTCCGGGGACGGCGGCGGCGCGCGGCGCGACCGCGCGGCGCGGGGCAGCAGCTCGGTGGGCTTTACCCAGCCGCGCGAGCGCGCCTCATCCTCGACGTACTTCTGGAAGGTGGCCTGGTCCGGCGCGAGGCCCTCCAGGTACTTCAGCCTGCCCGGGGGCAGCGTATTTGCGGCCATCGTCCAGTTAACTGATACCAGCAAACGACCAGTCTCTACATCTAATAAAGTCAACCAAACAAAAAGTCAACTTTGTCAAATCCCACTAGTCGGCCGTAGTGAACCCTCCGGGGCGGCCCAAGGCATCAGCTTTATCCGTTTGACACACGTCGTCAGGGCCCGAGAGAAGCGGCGCAGTTCCGACATGGATGCAGCCAAACCGGGGACCGTCGCCTACGCCCTGCGCGCGGCCCAGGTGCCGCCGGCCGTGGCGCGAGGCTACTCGGACGCGACCGGCATCGTCCGGCTCCGAGCCTGGCAACGCGACGTCCTCGAGGGCCCCGACGGCGTCGCGGCCGGCGCGAACGCCGTCGTCACCGTCGACACGGCCGGCGGCAAGTCGTGCGTGGCCGAAGTCGCGCTCCTCCGGGGCGCCTTCCGGGGCGAGGGCGGGGTGGCGCTGTACGTGCTGCCGTTCCTCGCGCTCGTCGCCGAGAAGGCCCGGACGCTGCGCCGGGCGCTGCGCGACCACGACGAGCGGTGCGCGCGCGCCGACCGCTGCGCGGTCGTCGACTGCGGCGAGGGGCCGGACGCGCCGCGCGCGTCGCTCGCGATGGCGAGGGCGATCGTATGCTGCACGCCCGAGGCCGCGCTGGGCCTGCTGGACCGCCAGGCCCTCGCGGCGGCGGACGCGCGCGCGCGGCGGCGGCGGCGCGGCGGCGCGGCGGACGACGCGGGCGGGTCGACGGGCCGCCTGCGGGCCGTCGCGGTCGACGAGCTCCACCTGGTCGGCGACGCGGACCGCGGCGCCGCGTACGAGAAGCTCCTGACGCGCCTGCGGCTCCGGGGGGGCGCGACGCAGCTGGTCGGCCTCTCGGCGACGCTCTCGAACGTCGAGGCCGTCGCGGCGTGGCTCGGGTGCCGGGCGACGGTCGCGCGCTGCCGGCCCGTCGCGCTGCGGCCGCGGTTCGTCACCGAAGCGACGGCGACGGACGCGACGCGGCGCGCGGTCGCGGAGGCGCGGGCGGCGCGCGAGAGCTGCCTCCTCTTCTGCTGGCGCCGCGATGACACCGGGCGGCTCGCCGAGCAGATCTGCGCCGCACCGCGCAGGAACGCGGAGCACGACCGCGCCGCGCGCCGCGCCGCGCGGCGCGCGCTGCCGCGCCGCGGCGACGCGCGGCTCCGGCGGCTGCTCGAGCGCGAGGACGGCGACGCGCTCTTCCACTCCGCCGCGCTCGCGCCCGAGGAGCGGGCCGCCGTCGAGGCGGCGGCGGCGGGCGGCGGCGCGCGCGTCGTCTGCTGCACGCAGACGCTCGCGGCCGGCGTGAACCTGCCCGCGGCCAAGGTCGTGGTGCTCTGCGGCGCGGACAAGTTCCCCACGGACGCCGTGCAGCTCGCGCAGATGCTCGGGCGCGCGGGCCGCGGCGGCGCCGCGGGCGCGCGGCGAGGCGAGGCCGTCGTCGTGGCGCCGCGGCGGCGCGCGGCGTGGGCGCGCGGGCTGCTGGCGCAGGCGACGGCGCGGTCGACGCTGCCGCCCGTCCGGTCCGGCCTGGCGCGCGCCGCCGACGCCGCCGAGGCGCTCGCGCGGCTGCTGCTCGAGGCCGTGTGCGCGACCGAGGCCGACGGCGCCGCGTTCGACGCCGCCGAGGGCCCCCGCGCCGTCGCGCGCGCGACGCTGTTTCGGGCGCTCGCCGACGACCCGCGCGCCGCCGACGCGGCGTGCGGAGACGCGCTCGCTTCGCTGGAAGCGGCGCGCTGCGTCGACGTCGACGCGGCCGGGGCCGCGCGCACGACGGCGCTGGGCCGCGCGGTGCTCGCCGCCGGAGACGTGAGGCCGTTGGAGGCGGTGCTGCTCGAGGAGGCGCTGACGCGCGCGCGGTGCGCGCCGGCGTCGAGCGCCGCGGCCGCGCTCGTCCGCGCGGCGGTCTGCGCGCCGCTGCCCGGCCTCGACTACCACCTCGACGCGGCCCTCTTCAACACGAAGGTCTTCTGGGACTTTGTGGCGGCTCTGGTGGACGACGGCGGCCGCGACGCGGAGACCGCCGCGGCGCACCTCGGCCTCGACCTGGAACAGCTCGAGCGCGACGCGCACGCGGCGGCGCGCGCCGCCCCGCTGCCGACCGCGGTCGAAATATTGCGCGACGTGCGGCGGGGCCGCTGGGGGGCCACGCGCCGCGCGACGCGCCTCTTCGTCGCGCGGCGGCTCTGGCTCGGCGTGCTAGTGGATGCGCTCCTGTCGCCGGCGGCGCCCGGGGCGGTCGCGACGGCGGCGCCCGTCTCGCTGGAGGAGCTGTCGCGGCGCACGAAGATTCCCGAGCCGGCGCTGGAAAAGCTCGCGCGGCGGGCGCCCATTTTCGCCGGCGCCGTCGCGCGCTTCTGCCGGCGCCTGAACTGGACCTGCGTCGCCGACGGCCTCGACGAGCGGGCGGGCGCGCTGCGGCGCGCGCTCCGCGCGTTCGATAAGAAGCCGGCGTCGTGGCGCGCCGGGCTCCGCGGCCTGCGCAAGGCGTGCGGCGGCGACGCCCAGCTCGCGCGCGCGCTGCGGGACACGAACTACCGCGCGGCCGCGGACGTCGCCGACGCCGGCGTCGACGCGGTCGAGCGCGTGCTCGCGGACGCGGCGCCGTGGCGCCTCGCCGGCGTCGACGCCGTCGACGGACCTGCGCGCCGCCGCCACGACGCGTCCTGGTCGCAGACGCCGTTCCTGGTCTCGTTGCTGTCCGCCACGAGGACGACGGGCGCCGAGGCCGCCGCCGCCGCCGCCGCGCGGCGCGGAGCCGTCGCCGCCGGCGTCGTGGCCGCCGCCGCCGCGGCGCGGACCGGTCCGGCGCGCGCGGCGCCGCGGCGCCGGGCCGAGGCCGCCGAGTCCGACGACTCGGACGGCTCCGCGGCGCCGAGTTTCGACGCGTCCTCGTCGGACTCGGACTCGGACTCGGACGACGACACCGCGGACGCCGCGGACTCCGACGGCGCCGCGGACGCCGCCGCCGACGGGCGCGCGCGCAAGCGGCGGCGCGGGAGCGGGCACACGGCCGGGCTCGAGACGTACGCGTCGTCGCGAGACGTGTCGCCGCGGTCGCGGCGGTCCGAGGCGTCGTCGGGCGTACAAGTCAGGGACGCGTCGCCGCGCGTGCTGGCCTCGGACGCGCGGCGGCGGACGCGCGCGCTCGACGCGCGGGAGAGCGCCGCGCTCGCTTCGACGGACGCGCCGTTCGTCGGCGTTGCCCTGGATACGGCGCCGCCGCCGCCGGGGGCGTCGGGCACCCGCCGGCGCGCGTGGGCCAAGTTCCTGGACCCCCGCACTTCGAGGGTCTTGGTCGGCTACGGCCTCGCGCGCGGGCCCGGCGAGGCGAGGTATTATTCTTCGCCACCGGTCCCGCCGCCCTGGCCGTTCGAGCGCGAGCTGCGCCGCAGGAACGACGGGACCGCGCAAGGCTGGGCGCGGCTCCCCGAGGCGGCCGTCTGCCGCGTCGTCGGCTGGCTGGGCTTCCGCCAGTACGCGCCGCGCCTCGGCGCGGCGCGCGACGGCCGCGCGGCCGGCGCGGCGGCGCGGCTCGCGTGCCGGGCCTGGCACGCGCGCGGCCGGCGCGCGCTCCGGGCGTGCGAGCGCCTCGCGGGCGGCCGCGTCGCTTTGGCGGCGACCGTCGCCGCCGCGCCCGACCGGGGGGGCGCGTACGCCCTCGCGTGCGGCGACGCCGTCGCCGTCGCGACGGCGCTCCGCTCGAACGGCACGCCGGCTGGCAGGCCGCTCTTCGACGTGCCCGCCGCGAAGGCGGTCGCCGCGCGGGCGGGCGGCGGCGCGGCCGCCGCCGCCGACGACGCCGCCGACGCTGCCGACGCCGCTCGCGACGGCGAGGACGCGCCGCGGCGGCGCGACCGCGCCGTGGCGCGCGCGGCGGCGCTGGCCCGGGACGCGCGGACGTGCCGCGACGCGCTCGCGGCGCCCGCGTGCGGCCGCGCGCTGGCCGCGCTCCTCGCGACGGACGTCGCGTGCGTTCCGGCGATCGCCGAGATGAACCACTCGGGCGTGGACGTCGACGCGCCGCGGCTGCGCGCGTGGGTCGACGACCTGCGGCAGTTCGTCGACGACTGCCGCCGCGTCGCCGCGGAGGCGCACGGCATCGAAAACCTGGGGGCGCACGGGAAGGTGAACGCGCTGTGCGACGTGCCCGCGAAGGCAGCCTCGACGGCCGCCGCGCGCGGGCTCGCGGCCCAGGCGCAGCGGGGCGGCCGCGCCGGCGAGCGCGCGACGGTCGTGCTCGCGCACCGCCGCGCCCGCGCGCTGCTCGCCCGCCTGTCGGGCCTGCAGCGCGCGCTCGCGCCGCACCCCACGCTCGAGGCGTCGACGACCTGCGCGCGCGCGTGCTTTTCGCTCTCGCGCGAGACGAAGCGCGGCCGGGAGCCGACCGCGACCGGGCGCCTCGTGTGCTCGGCCCCCAACTTCCAGAACTTCGACGCGGCGGGCGTGGCGATCACGCGGTTCGCGCGGCCGAGCCTGCACGAGGACCCCGAGGACGCGCTTCCCGGGATTGAGGTGCTCTGCGTCGACGCGACGGTGCGGCCGGGCGACCCGCCGCGGCTCCGGCGCGGCGCGCTCGTCGAACTGAGCGGCGCGGCGATCGACGCGCGCCGCCTCGCCGACGGCGCTTCGATCGCCGACTACTGGCGCGACGCGGCGCGCCGGGGCGCGACGTGGGCGTACTCCGCGCGGCGCGCGGCGACCGTGCGCGCGGCCGTCGTGCGGATCCGTCGGCGCGAGCTGACGTACCCCGCGGACCGCGTCTACCGGCTGGACCGCGGGCCGCGCCTCCGCCCGCCGGGCTTCGCCTGGCCCGAAGACGGCCGCGTCCGCGAGACGGAGCGCGCCGCGCGCTACTCGCCGTTCGACCACGCGATTTGCGTCGAGCCGCGCCGGCTGATTATCGCGCGGCGCGGCGCGGTGTTCCTGAGTGCGGACCTCAAGCAGTGCGAGCTCCGCGTCGCGGCGCACCTGTCGGGCGACGCGCGGCTGCGACGGTGCTTCGAGGAGCGGGGGGACGATCCGTTCGTGGAACTCGTGGAGAGGTGCGCGGTTGTGAAAGACCGCGCGGCGGCGAAGCAGCTCGTCTACGCGGTGCTGTTCGGCCAGAGCACGCGCAAGGCCGCGCGAGCGCTGGACGTCGACGCGCGCGCCGCCGTCGACGCCGTCCAGCGGGTCCGGGCGCTCTTCCCCGCCCTAGACGCGTATCGGGCCACGGTGACCGCGGCGTGCCGCGAGCACGGGTTCGTGGAGACGGTGCTGGGCCGGCGGCGCCGGCTCCCGGACATCCACTCGACCGATCCCAAGCGGCGGCGCAAGGCCGAGCGCCAGGCCCTCAACGCGGTCGTCCAGGGCTCCGCCGCCGACCTCGTCAAGCGCGCGATGGCCTCGATGGTCGCGAGCTTTGGGGCCAAGTACGACGCGCGCCGGCGGCCGCGGCTCGTGCTCCAGCTCCACGACGAGCTGGTCTTCGAGGTCCCGACGCAGGACCTCGCCACCTGCGCGCTCGACGTGTCGTCCGCGCTCGAGGCCGCGACGGCGCTGGAGGGCGTGCCCGCGGAGGTCCGACTCCGGGCCGGCCCGTCGTGGGCGTCGCTCGCGCCGTACGACCCGCATTCGGCGGCGCCCGCAATGGGTTCTATTCCTCCTGTGTAAAGAATCATGAATGATCTGCCAATGCTCAACTTGAAGTTGCTTTGCTTAGAGCTAGGCCGCCTCGTAGGCCGCCTAGCCACCACGACCGCCGCGGGGTGACCGCCCCGCCCCCGCCCCCGTACGCCGTCGCCCCTGAAGTTACCGTGACTTAGTTAGCCTGAGAAATGTGGCCGCATGACGGCCTAAAAGGAACTTGGCGGTTTCCGAGCCCGGCCCGGGGCCACTGGCTTGCAAGCTACATTACTAGTAATACTACAAGTACTAGGGGCACACCACCCCGTTCACTCCCGCGCGGCCTTCGTGGGCGAGCAGTTTGGCGTGTGGAGGGTCGCGAGCCCGCGGTCTAACGCCCAGGCGTGCCACCATCTGAGAGCGTGGTCCCGCGGCGGTGACGACGCGCGGACACGCCGGAGGACGAAGAGCGCGTGCGCGTCGGACGCGTAGTCGCCGACGCCGTGGAGCGCCGAGACCGTGTGCGTGTCGAGGGGCGTCGCCCCCGCGGCGGCATCGTCGCGGGACGCAGCGGCACGCGCGTGCGCTTCCAAATACTCCCGAGACATGCGCGCGAGACGCCGCGCGCGCTTGCGGTGGAGACCAAGCGGCCTCAATATAGCCTCGAGCCGCTCCATTTTCATGGGGTCCTCCGCCGCGGCCGCGGTAGCCGCTGGACCGGGGAACGACGCGAAAAGACGCCAGAGGACCGCGTCGACCTGTCGCCGCGTCGTGACGTTCAGCAAAACGCAGGCCGCAAGCAGTTTCCACTCGTTGTGCCAGAGGATCTCCTCCAGCAGGCCGAACGGCGAGCAGGGGAAGCTTTCGGCGCGCGAGAGCCGCGTCGCGCGGTCGACGCCGCCGTCGAAGTCGCCCGAATCCGCGGCGAGGAAGTGCGGCGACGCGCGGCCGCGCGGCGCGTGCGTGGCGTCGTCGCCTGCGTAGAATCAAATCAAATGTCAAGGCGCCTCCCCCTCGACGCGACGTTGGCGGCGTACGGCGAAAAGCAAGGAGCGCATTCCGCCCCAACTTGCAGCACAGGTGCAGCAGGCTACGCTTCTAGACGTCCCATCGACGCCCGCCGCCGCGGCGCGGTGGAGACATGACTGACTCACTGGTTGATTTCCACGCTGGTCGTCGCTCGGAGGCCAGAGCGCCGCGCGCAACGAATCGCGCTCTGCGCGCAGGTCCAGCGCATCGAGCTGCGGCTTGGTGAGTCGAATACCCCTTCCTCCGTGCGACGCTTGAGGAAAGGAGGGCCGCGGAACATCTGGAACGCCGCCGCGCGCGAGAGCGTCGGCCGCTGTTCGCGCCTCCTCTCCCTCAAAGAACCCCACTCTGAAGCCATAGGCCGCCTCCGGCGCGAGGACGACGCGCGCGCGCCAGGCGTCCAGCCGGCTCGCGTCGCCGCCGGCGCGCGCGACTCGCCTCCTCAACTCGAAGAGCTGCCGCGCCGGCTCGTGTTCGCGATAATAGCACAAGTGAGGGCAGAGGTGTTGCACGTCGCCGGTCCTCGTGAATGTCTTGCATCTCCGCCTCATGGCGTCGAGGGTCGCCGGGGCATCGTCGCCCTCCCTCACGGCGTCGAGGTTCACCCCGGGGCCGTCGTTGCGATCCTCCTCCGAAGCCGACGACAGGGACGACGCGTCGTCGTCGCTTCTCCACCCTGGCGGGCGCGGTCTGCCAGTTTCCCGTTCCCTCTCCGTGGCTTTCTCCCGTCTCGCCCGTCGCCGCGCCTTCGCCTCCGTCGCGCGCCTCCGCCCCTCTGGGTCTACTTTTTTCTCAAGCGCTTTGCAGCGGCGCCGGAGATCCGTGAGGACGTCTCTCCCACGCCGGACGGCGTCGCTCCGCTGCCGCACGCGGCAACTAAAGTTCACGTGGAGCCGGTACAGGCCGCCGTCGAGGGCGCGAAGCGCTGCGCCCCGCGCGCCGGCGTCCTCCGACCCGGCCTCGACGGCGGCAAGCACGGCCTCGGCCGCGGCGGCCTGCGCGCCGAGCGCGTCGTTGCCGCGGACGGCGGCGGCCGCCTCGAATCGCCCTAGTGCCGCCGCGGCCGGCTCCGGGGCGCGGGGGGTGCTTTCGACCTGTTCGACGCGTGCGACGGGCGGTGGAGGTTCCGCGGCGCCGGTCTCGACGCCGAAGGCCCGCCTCGCGACGTCGGCGCGGCTCCGGTAGCGGGCGGCACCGTCGACGAAGTACGCGTCGAGCGTCCCCGCGCTCCGGCCGCCCGCCCGGCGCTTGACCTCGACGGTCCAGCGAAGCACGTCTTCGGCGCGCGCCACGCCGCGCGCCGCGAGGTAGGACCGCAGGGCCTCGAGGCGGGCCGTCTCGCCCGGGCGCGGCCGCTTCCGCAGAGGACGCGCGGGCGCCTCGACCTCAAAGTACCGCGATCGGCGCGGGGGCTGGTCCATCGCCGTAGATGTTACCGCAGTACCGATGGTGGTTTACTGCGATCAAGCCGTCGCCCCACAATACGACACACGCAAACTACCGTTTGATTGGCCTGTAAGACTAGCAAGCATCAATGCGCGTCTTTATCGTTGCAGTATTATACCTTAGCAAGAGTACTGTACCGTACTGCGGTACGCGGTACCTACGGTAGGTACCGTAGGTATGTCGCGGCGTTATGTAAAGTAGCAGGGTCCTAGCTCACCAGCCGAAGGCTGGGCCAACCTAACTACGAGAGTGTTTTATAGCAAATTGTGTTTGCACCGTAGTGATTGTACACTCGATGTATAGACTCAAATTTAGAGAGTGGGAGATACATATCTAGGGGGGTCGAGCGCAATACTAGTCACTGGCACGGTCCGAGTCGACGTTGGCACAATGGAGCGTACAGCCACACGCCGACCGATGGCGGTAATTTTTTGCTGCTCACTTGTCAAGGCGCACTGGCAGCTTCCGAGGGCAGCTTCTGCGCACGCCCGGCGAGATTTTGTGCGTACGAAGGTGGGGATTC
Source organism: Pelagomonas calceolata (assembly GCA_918797485.1). Lineage (NCBI taxonomy): Eukaryota > Pelagophyceae > Pelagomonadales > Pelagomonadaceae > Pelagomonas > Pelagomonas calceolata. Next base: position 4,758,754 of record CAKKNE010000003.1, on the reverse strand, counting down.
GACTGTAGCTGGATCTTGGCGCTACGTGCGTCTTTTTTTATGCTGAAAAGCAGAGTACCCCGCATTTCCGGGCGCTCGGGCAGCCCAAGTGATGCACCTGCTTCCAGTATACGATACGGCTCAATTGCGCTGCTATATTCGCATCGTGCGGGAATATCTCGTATATTCGGCCTTTTCTCGTAGGCACGTTAGGTAAGGGGGGGGTCTAAGTGCCAGTGCTGGCAGTTATTTCGCCCTATTTATCGCAACGGTGTAAATCACTGGCAATTTACTATAAAACACTCTCGTAGTTGGTTTGGCCCAGCCTCTGGCTGGTGAGCTAGAACCCTATCACTCTACATAACGCTGCGGCATACTCGTGCTATGACCAACCTACCAGTACCTACGGTACGGCCCGGGTACCAGCTTGCACCGGTACAAGCGAAACCTACGGGGCCGATGACTCTCGACCCGGAGTCCGCGGGGGGCAGCCTCCCCGTCAGAAATAGTGTGGCGCTTGCGCGGTGCCGTGCGCCCGTAAATAAGAATCAGCGCTCATGCGCGTCGTGGTCCTGGCCGCGGTGGCCGCGACGGCCGCGGTGGGGCTGCGCACTCAATACGCGGACTACGACAAGCTGTGCAAAGCGACCGCCAACGGGACGGTGCCAGAGGCGCAGACGCACCGGCGCAAAAAGGTGCTGCTCAACTTGCACTTCCAGCACGGCGCGGGCACGTACTTTTGCCACCTGGCCAAGGTGAACTGTGAGCGCGTCTGGGGCTCTGCCTGCAACCACTACGGCGACGGCGGCACGTCGCCGCACCACATCATCGTACGCGACTGCGCCGAGAGGCGGCATGAGATCACGGTCAGCAAACCTTCGTTCGTCGGCCTCGAGCGCGGCATCCTCAGCGGCGAGTGGTGCCCGGACCTTTATGATTATGTGGTCATCGTCCGGGAGCCCGTCTCGCGCCACCTCTCGCGGCGGGTCATCTGGGGCACGAACAAGAAGATCCTCGACGCGCTGCGGGAGCTCCTGCCGCTGGTGGGGCCCCCGGGCGCCGCGGGCGCGGTCGCGCCGGCCGACGTTGGGCGGCGGGACAGCATCCTCAGTCGCCTGCGCGACGCCGAGGAAGCGGCCCAGGTCGCCCAGCTAGACAACTTTTACACGCGCGCGCTCGCCGCCAACACGTCCGTGTACGAGGGCGCCTTCGGGGCCACGTGCACCTCTGACCTCGACACGGCGCTGGCGCGCCTCGAGACCTTCAAATTCGTCACATCCCTCGACTACATCAATGACCACACGGCGGACGCCCGCCGCCTCTTTAGGCACTCCGTTCTGGGCTGGACGAACTTCTCGAATGCAGCCATTAACGAGCACCACGCTGGGGAGAAGGCCCCGACGGACATCCTAAGCACCGCGGAGTTGGCGCTGCTCGCGGATCTGAACGAGCTCGACCGGGCTGTTTGGGCGTACGCCGACCGGAGGGCGCTGCGGGAGGGGCTCGAGGTCCTCGCCCTGCTAAATAGATGAATAAGTGTGGAAAACGTTAACTTGAAGCCGGCAGCATGGTACTGCCAGCATCCCAACTAATGTACCGCTAGCGGTACATTAGTAAAACTCAAGTGCAACTTTGACTTCAAGTTCAAAAATGACGTGGTTGAAGTTGAATTCCCGAAATAAACCCGCGTAACTCCCCTTAATACAACCTAGAACACACGGGGATACTACGAATCGCATCGTAGCGGCCTTGCGCGTCGTTTTCGTAAGAACAGCGTTCTGACGAGCGGCGCAAAACAGCTTAAATGCTAGTGGCGCAAAACTCACTATAGTGCACTAGGGCCTGTGTGCCCCGTACCGTTAACGGTACGGGGCAGAAAGTATCTTGTAGCGAGCCACTAGGTGTGACGATATTGCCGCTACTACGGTCCGCTACGACCGTCACGGTGACTCGGACCCCCAACATCCTCGGCGCGGACGGCGCATGGCTGCTTCAATGGACCCAGCGGCGGGCCGTCCTGTAGCGGCTGTCGAGACGAATGGAATTAAAATCATTAATTAGCGCTCCAAAAAAGGCACCTTCAGCCCCCTCGATGACCGCGATGCGGTCACCCGCCGGCCAAGCCTGCTGGCGGGAGCCTCAAGGGTCTTTTGAAGCCTCGGAATGTATTTCCCAATCTAATTCTCCCCAGACCCCCCTCCTTACGGGCACGAACCTAGCTAGGTATTTGCAGCTGCACGGCGCATGGGAGGCAGCCATCAGCCAACGAAAAGGAGCGCGACCATGTAGGCACCTCCCGGCCATGACCCCGCGCCAGGCGAGCCTCCTTTCTTGCTGCCTCGCGCTGTCCCGGGCGGCTGCTGGGGACTGCGAGCCGGCCTCCAAGGCCCTGCGGGCCTTTTTCGACTCACCAGGACCTGCGACGGCCGTCTTCGCCGCGGACCAGGTCGTCGCCAGCCGCGGCGCGTGTGTCTCGCAATCGCGCGACGGCCGGCGTTCGACGTGGTTCGCGGCCGGCGACGACGGGGCGCGCGATCTGCGCCGGGCGTGGTGCGCGCCGCGCCGCGTCGAGCGGCGCAACGGCACGCGCGGAGCCGCGATTTCGCGAAGATTTTCGGCCGTCGCGCCCTACGCCGCCAAGACGCGACGCGCGGCGCAGAGGTGGCGCCTTTACAAGCGCTGCGGCGCCTTGAATAGGCGCGGCAGGCCGCACGACCACGAGCACGTCGATCTCGAGGAGGCGGCGCCGGCGCGGGTCGCGGAGGCTCGATGGGTCGACGCGATCGTCGTCCTCCTCTCCGACCGGCTCGCGAACGTCGGCCACGCCGTCCGCGACGTGCTCTTTCTTCGGGCGTTCGCCGGCGCGTGGGCGTGCGGCGGCGAACAGGAGGTCCTCTACTCGCTGTATCTGGCGCCTCGAAATCCCCAACCGCCTCTACCTTGGGTTCGGGAGCTTTCCGAGGCGGTCGCCGCGTCGACGGGCACGCGCGGTTTTTCGCCGCGACCGGGCGAGGTGGTGTGCGTGCGAGGACTAGTGCAGAAGGCCGCGCAACACGTCGGCGACGCGCATACGGCGAGGCACGCGAGAGCCGCGGCGCTGCGACGCTGCGGCGTCGAGCTCGAAGCGCCGGCGACGACGGTCCTCTACGTCGTCCACGGTGCGTCGCGAGAGGGGTCGCGACGTCTGGGAAATCACGAAGCCGTCATTGCCGCCCTCGACGGCGTCGCGCAGAACAAGGGCCTGCGCCTCGACGTCGCGGAGCTCGGCGCATTATCGTTCTGCGGGCAGGTGCGCGCTGTGTACCGCGCGCGCGCCGTCGTCGGCGTCTTCGGCGCCGCGGTCGGAGGCAACTTAATTTTCACGCGCGACACCGCCACGACGGTCGAACTGACCGCGTGCGGCCGCTCGGCGCCGCGCGCGCCCGACGCCGGCACGCTCGGCCACACGTTCCTGCCGTTCGCTGCGGCGTACGCGTACGGCTTCGTGTCGTTCTGCCTATGCGTCGACGACCCGGACGTCGACCTGACGGCGAAGCGCTCGACGCGGCGCGGCTGGTTCAGGTCCGAGCGCCTCGGCGCGAACGTCGGCGCGCTGGCGAGCGCCGTCACCAGCGCGCTCGACGGCGACCACGCGGGCGCCGCGCGCGCGGCGGCCGAAGCGCGGCCCTGCGAGATATAGAAACAGGCTGTTGTGTATATTTGTGTCCTGGCAGACAACTTTCTGTCCCCCCGCCCCGGGCCGCCCGGGCCTCTCCGGCTTAACTTTACCGGTCCCGAGTAATGGACCGCATGCGTTTCAAATGTGACCGTCGCGGCAAGCGCGGCGGCGGGCGGGATGTCTCCGAGTCAGCGGCCCAGGACGAGCGCGGCCAGGCGCGCACGGAGTCGGCGGCCCACGGACGGCCGCTGGCGCGTCGGTGGCGCCGGCTGCGGCGGAGCCGGGCCACGCGCGGCCGCGGCCCGGGTGGAGGGCGAGAGCGGGTTCGAAAGCGCGCGTGGGCGCGCCGCGCCGACGAGCGGCCGCTCGCCGTCGCGCGCGACAGCCGGGAGCGCCTCGAGGAGCGGCCGGTTCGACGCAAGGTGCGTCGCCCCCTCGAGTGCGAACGGCGCGCGACAGAGCGGGCACCGGATGCAGCCGTCGACCCCGCCGGTCGACGCGTGCGCGCGCGCGCGCGCGAGGCACAGCGCGCACGCCACGTGGCCGCAGGGCGCGCGCGCGGCTGCGACGGGCGGCGCCAGGCAGACGGGGCACTCCTCGGTCGCGAAAACAGGTCGGCCGCAGGCCGGCGTCGGCGTCGGCGCGCGAGGATCGTGCCACGACAGCGCGGGCGCAGGCGCCGACCCTTTGAAATGACGGTGCGTCCGGTCGTCGCACGGGCACACGTTCCAGGCGCCCGGCGCGGCCGCGTCCATCCAGTACAGGTCCTCGCGCGCCGCCCTCTCGTCGCCGATCCACCAGCTGCTGCCGTCGCGCAGGATGCAGAGCCAACTGCGGTCGACGTGCCGCCACCGCGGGGCGTCGTTTTGTGTGCCGCAGCGAGCATAGACGCCATTCGCCCGCGCGTCACCCGCCCCGGCGACGAGGATTTCGCCGTCGGACGTTGGTCCGCTCGGCACGGGCGTCGTCATGGCCCAGAGAAGCCAATTGTGGTGTCGAGTTTCGAATGAAAGTCAGAGCTCTGCGGTCTACGCACGCGGATGACGCGTGTTCAGCGCCCGGAGCACACAATCCCTCGGACGAGCACTGGTGTGCTCCCCAACTAGGGGAAAGACGCAGGTAGGAAGTAGACCTACTAGGAGAACCAAACAATACGTATGTACATAAGGAAAATATTCCTTGAAACCCCTCTTAGATATGTATTCTCCCACTCAGGCTCTCTAATTTGAGCCTGAGTCCACACACAGTTGTTCTATTGCCAACTTTTTATCCCAACACTCGAGTACTCTCGCCGGGTACAAGGGCAGCCTCTCGCGTGGCAGCTTAGGACCCTTGCCAGTGCTTCCGTAGGTACCGTAGGTACCGTACCTACGGTACCGTACCTACGGTAGGTACCGTAGGTACCGTAGGTACGGTACTTTACGTAACGCTGCGCCGCCATATCGGGCAGCCGACGCTGTAACAACGCTGTGGGGACCATGGGCTACCTGATCGAGGAAGACCTTTGCACGGTGTCCACCACAGAAACGGTGCAAAAGCATCGGGCGGCGCCCACGTCGTCGGGCCGGACGTGTGTCGTCGTTGATTGCGAGCTCGCGAATTGCCTCGGCGACCTCTGGGCCATCGCCTATCTGCTGAGCGCACCCAACGTGGACCTACGCTACGTGCTAGCCACGGGCGGCGACACGAGAGCCAAGCTACGAGTTATCAGCAAGTTTCTGGCGCATTGCGGCCGGGCGGATGTTGAGGTCGGGGCCTGCGCGGAATCAAAAATGAGGCCGCCTTCGCAGACCGTCCACACGATTTCAGCCAGCGCGCCCGCCGAAGCGTCCGTCGGACGCATCGGTTGATTTGCACACAGGTCGGGGCGGGGCCAACCGGCCCTTCAGAGCCGTGGCTGGAGGCTGGCGATGATGGGGTGCTGCGGCCCTGCTCTCAGTACCACCCGAGGTGTGGCCCGAACCCCCTGCTGCGGGACTGGGCGAAGAAATTCGACGACCGGCAGCAACTTGCCCGGGGCGGCTACCCGGCGTACGACCCGATCGTGCGGCTGCGCGACGCGCTCGATTCGCGTGTGGACGACACCGAGGCGGTGGTCCTGTGCCTCGGGAGCCTAGAAAACGTGGAGCGACTGCTGGACCTGGACGAGGACGTCTTCGCCCGGCGCGGGGGGGCGCGCGTCGCCGCGGTGCGCGCGCTCGACGAGCCGGGCGACCGCGCAAAGCGCGTCCTGAGCGCCGCGTCGTCGGGTCTGGTCGCGCGGCGCGGCGCGTGCGCCGCGGCGCTCGGGCCGTCGCTCGAGGACGCGTCTGCGCGGGATCCGTTCCTGTGCGCCGACTCGCAAGCGGCCCTCGCGCTCGCCCAAGCGCAGCTTGCGGCGGGGCGCGCGTTCGGCGGCGACGTCGCGCTACGGGGGTTCCTCGAGAGCTCCATCTACGCGTTCGTGGCATGCCCGCCGCCCGGCGCGGCGCCCGAGGTCGCGCTCGACGTGCGGGAGGCGGCCGTCGACGTCGTCGACGGGGCGCTCGAAGACGTCGACGACGAGCGGCGCGGTCTCCTGTACGTGGACGTCGTCGAGGGTTGGGCCGACGCCGCGGACGCGTCGCTGGTCCGGGACGTCGTCGTCAAGACGGTCGCGGACGGGCCGTGGTGCCCCCAGGGCGCCCACAAGGCCAAGGAGCACAAACGCCAGCACCGCCCCCGCCCGCGGAGCGAAGGCCCGCGGCGCGTGCCGGGAGAGGACGAGGGCGCCAACGCCGCGACGGCCGACTACGGAGCCGTCGTCATCACCCACCGTCACGGCTACGCTCGGCCCGGACCTAGGGCGGCGATGTCGACGCGGCAGGTCCCCGGCGGCGGCGGCGGAACGACGAAGCCGCCGCGGCCCGCGTCGCCGCTCCTCGGGACGAGGCGACGCGTCACCGCGCCGGCGTTCCATAAGTAGATTTTTCTGCAGTACCACCACGGAACTAGGAATATGACTACTTACTCTCATCAAAGCTCGTCGTGGACGATGATGTTGTAGGCGCGGACGACGCGTGGTCCGAGGACATGATACGAGAGGAACGCGGCGCCGACGCCCGAGAGGGCGAGCACGGCGACGAGGAAGCAGCCCGCGGCGACGAGGCGGCACAGCGAGCGCGGCCGCGCGGCGACGGCCCGCCGCCGGTGCCGCGCGAGCAGGCCGCGGAGTGCGTCCGTCGCGGGGCTCGCGGCCGGGGTCCCGCGGTCGGACTCGTCGGAGGACGACGGCGCCTCGGCGAACGTGTCCGACGGGACGCGCGCGGGCCGTCGCGGAGGCCGGCGGTCGTCGTCGCCGTCGCGGTGCGCGCGCAGATTTTCGCAGATGTCCTCGACGGCGCCCGCCACGGCCTGCTTGCACCGCGGCGTGTCGAGGACGACGGCGAGCGCGCCGAGGGCGCTCCGGGCGCCCCGGACGGCGTCGCGCGCCTCCGGCGTGGCGAGCAGGTCCAGCGCGTCGAGCGCGACCGCTTCGCCCGCGTCCATGAGCGCCCGGCTCTCCTCCGAGGCGAACGCCTCGAACGCCCGGATCGCGAGCGTCGTCCCGCCGACGGCCAGCTTGCGGCCCTCGGGCGAGCTCGCCGCGCGGAACGCGTCCTCGAAGGCGTCGCGGCACGCCGCCTCGAACGCCGCGCCCTCGGCCGACTGGAGGAAGACGCTCGCCAGCGCCGCGACGCACGCCACCACGTCCGCGACGAGCTCCGCCGCCACGTGCTCCGGGAGGAGGTGGTACGCCAGGGGCGCGGCCGCGAGCAGCGGCCGCACGACCGCGTGCCGCGTCGCGAACGCCGCCGTCGCCGCGACGCCGTCGAGGAGGCCGCCGCGCCGCCGCGCCGCCTTGGGCCGCGCGCGCGGCGGCGGCGGCGGCGGCGATTTGTCGGACGCGCGGGCGGGCGGCGCGTCGGCGTCGGCGGGCGGCGCGGGCGTCGGGACCTCGTCGACGCGCGTCGCGCCGGGCAGGCTGGTCACCGGCGTGCCGAGCGCCTGGGGAGGAGCCGGGCGCCGCGGCAGCGTGTACTCCGTTGCGTGCATATGTGGCGTTCGTGTTTCAGAGGATGGCTCGTGTCGTTATTAGTCGAATCGGCTCTCGAGACATTAGTGCTATAGCACTAAGCCCCAAAGAATTATTTAGAGCTAAAACGGGTTTTTCCAAGGCAGGACAGCTCGAGCTCTGAGGGTTGGCGTCGAAGACCCGTTTTATACAGGCATTTTTACTTATTTGGCAGATAAGTTCTAGCAAGCAAGCCCGTATGTAGCGCCTGGAAACGCAACGTCTAAAATTGCAAGTAAAATACATAATAAACAATTACAGAGCAAACTACAGAGTAGTGTGGAGCTGTGTATTACCGGCGCACGGTGACGCGCCCACAAGCCGGGCAACTACCCTAGGGTGCGTGGCGGGGGCGCGGCGCTCCCGCCCTGATACGTATGATAGTATACGTCTGGACCAAGGGGCTCCCCTCGGTAAGTTCAAGTTTCTTGCATATTGCTCTAGTGCCCCAGTGTCAAACGCAAATCGCAGATTTCGCCCCCTGTACTTAAAGTAAAATGCCGCATTAATTACAAATTACGGTAATTTACTGGCGGGCTTAGACGCTCAATCATATTCCAAGGTCGCCGCGCATGTAGTAGTGCTAAAGCCCCCCCCCCGTGGGACTGTCTACAGGAACCAGTCCAGACATATACTAGTAGCCCTCAAACTGGCTCATCGACGACTCGGACCCGACAGATGATCAGCTGAGCTGGAGATGGAACTTGCTATAGATCACAAACTAGACCCTACACGCGCCCTCCTAGGTCCAGACGAGGTGCGTGAGCGCCAAGGACAGGTCGCCCGACACGACGCGGAAGCCGACGACGTTGTCGCCCTCGACGACGTTGTGCGACGTGGAGAAGCACGCCGACGCGACGCCCAGCGTCTTCGACTCGAGCCACGGCTCGAGCTCGCCCATGACTTCCTCCTGGTTCACGACGATGAGCGCGTAGTCCTGGAACTTCCGCGAGGCGAAGTCGCCGCAGAAGGCGATCGACCCGCCGTCCCGCACACCGGGCACGTTGAAAAAGACCCAGTGCGACTTGGCGTTCCCGACCAGGCTCCGCTTCTCGTCGCGGTAGTGGCACGCGCCCTGGCCTGTGCACAAATCAACACGTGGAATCGGGTGGCGACAATTTGATTTATGCACTGGCCCTGGCCCTGCTCGGTGACCTTCTTGGTGCGCTCCGAGGGATGGCGGAGCTCCCAGCCGTTGATGCCGAGCTGGGGGTCCACCAGGTCCAGCAAGCCCCGCCCGACGCGCGGCTGCCACGTCATCGCGCAGCGGTACGCCGTCGACCCGAACGCCGCCTGCAGCGGCTTCGAGAACGGTTCCGGCAAGGTGGGTCGCCTCCGGATGGTCCAGCGCGCGTCGTCGGGACCCGGCGCACCGCCGTCCGCCAGAAGCGCGCCGTACGTCGCCACGGCGTCCGCGAAGAGGTCCAAGTAGGCGAGCGCCATGTGGTGCCCGCCTGCGTGCAAATCAACCAGTGTTATCGACCGAGAGAGTACTGGCGTCGTCCTCTAGGCCATCGTGGAGGTGCGTCCAGTTTGAAGGCGCACCGAAACGTGACTTGCACGCCGGGGCCCGCGGAACCGCTGCAGCTTGAAGCCGGCGTGCCAGCGGACCTGACCGGGGCATGGGCACGGGTCCTTGGCGCAGAACCGGTCGTTCTGCAGGGCGGGCGACCGCTTCTTCAGCTTGTTGTAGGCCGCCATCTCGTCGACGACGTGCAGCCCCGCCGGCTCCCACGCGTACTTGAGGTCCTTCCGCAGGTAGGACTGGTAGCGCTTGTACATGACGAACGGCGCCCGCGGCATGAGCAACGCCTGCCGGATGAACAGCTCGCCCTTGTGCACGTCGCGCTCGACCATCCGGAAGTCCCACACCACCACGTCGGCGTCGCCCCCGAAGTTGTCCGCCATGCACACCGAGTTCGGAAACGACGGCACGCCGCCCATGGCCATGTTCCGCACCTGGAAGCGCACGCCCGCGGCCTCGAAGACCGGCCGCAGCGCGTCGCCGCACACGTTCGGGTACGCCTCCTCGAAGTAGTTGCCGTGGCCGGCGACGTCGCTCATGCCGCCGACCGCGATCACGAACGAATCCCCCAGCGCAAAGGCCCGCAGAAACCGCTCGACGAGCTGCTGCCGGCCCTGCGGGCCGCCCGGAAACACGACGCCTTCGCTCAGCCCGTCGAGGTCCGCCCCGTAGAGCTCGAGGATCTCCCGTCGCGTGTCGGCGATTTGCTGCTGGACCCTGGCGACCTGGGCCGCGTCGGGGGCGCCGCGCGCTGCGTCTAGCGCGACGACACAGAGCGCGGCCAGGACGCGCATTTCCTTTATCTCCGTCGATGAGGGACCTGCGGGCGGCCGGTGCGTCGGACCTCGGTTTCGTCGCAGGCGTCGCAGGCGGCGCGTCCCGCGGCGGGCGCTGCGGCGCGTGTCCCGCGGCAGCACGGGCGTCGCGAGAGCGCTTTGCGTGTAGTGAAAGCTGCGCAGGCGTCCTTGCCGCGCGTCGTTTCAAAACGCCGGACCGTACAAACAATTAAAAAAAAAAACACGCTGTCTCCAAGCTGTACTATTTATTTTACCTGCTCATGAAACTTTTACCCTGGGCATCCCTAGTGTCTTACAGAGCGCTAGCACGTTTCCTAGCAGCCCCTGCAGCTTCGCTAAAACGGGTCCTACGCGTAACCGAAGAGTATCCGCGACGCCACTATCACTGTGAAGCTTCGCGCCGTCGTTCTACGCGGACGACGCCACGTAGACGGAGCACCAGGCCCGTGAGCGGGGCAAATAAATATTTTCCCAAATTCAGGATTCATCGTGGTCGCTCGGCGAGACCTCGCGGCTCCTGAAACGCACCGCCCCGCGGCGACATTCGCGGATGAGTCTTAAGACTTGCCAAAATACACCAGCGCTTGGCGCCGCCATCTCCCGTCCAAATGGTACATCATATCAACTCCAGCCCAGTTTTCATTCACAATCGACGGAACCGGAGCCGACGGCGCGCGCTCGGAGGGCGGGAAAAGAATTCTACTCGACAACTCCCGAGTTTATGTTCGTTTCCTTCCGTTTGTTAGTGGTAGAGTCCATCTAGGCCGGATGGACACAGGTCGAGGTATGTTCGATGCTCCGTTAGAGCCGCGCGAAACGACGAATCCGTGCCCCCACGTTTCCGTGTAGACGAGGCCAGAACCCAAACCCGCGACTATCAACGACGCCACTACCCAGATGGACCCTAATCCCGTTGTTCTATTCACAATCGACCGACTTGCCCGTTCTCCGCGGGCGACCGTACGTTGACGGAGCCACGGAAAGGCCCCAGACCGGTGGTTTGTACAATAAATTTATGTTTCCTGCGCTTTAGTTACGGGATGGGCCAGCTAACCGGCCTGAGCGTGTACTACATTTGATTTCCTATTGCCAAATGCTCCCGCGCCTCGTCCGACTTGCGACCCCCCGATCCCGCTCATAAAGGGCAAATTACTTGGACCAGCGACCATCAGCCCGTGTAACATCACCATGGACCTTGAAGCGATCATTTTTTTCATGACCGACCGACTTCAGCGAGGTCCAGATAAAGATGTTCACGTCCCGAGCGTGGGCAGCCCAAAGTACCCTTCTCGTAGTGTAAATGTCATATACTTGTAATCGACTATCGGTGGGGTAGTATAGGGTCCAACGAGACCGCTTCGGCGACTACTGGGGGCCCTCGGGTAATTGACGTTTTCGACGGGAACGGGGCTCCATCGGGGCCAAATTACTTACTTTTTTCGGATGTAGATCGGCTCCTGGACTCGCTCCGGGATAGATCTGGGGTCGGGTGGTCCCCTAGACCGCATGCGGCGGTGCTTGGTGCTCCCCAGAGAGCTCTGGATCGAAAACTTTGGGGGATCATGGCACAAATTACTTCGGTGAGCACCTGTCCCTCACCGCGGCACGGCGCCCTTCGTTCGAAATTCTTTAATACACGTGTCAAATTCATCACGAATCGAGGAGGACGGAGGACGCCAAGGTCCACGCGCCGCGGCGCGGTCTTCGCCCCGCTTGCCCCACTTCTTGCCCCGCGCATCCACTAGCCCCGGAGGATCCCCGAGGCGACACACGGAGTCCAGCTAGCGCATGGAGGGGCCTCTCGAGTCGACTGGCTCGAGGAGGGGCGCCCCGTATCTTTCTCTTCTTAAAGTGCGCGCGCCGCCGGCGCTTCTACCTAGGCCTGGTTCGACGTCGCGGCCCACTCGAGCCCCGCCGCGCGCGCGGCGACGGCGGCCGCGTCGCCGACCGAGATCGACTCCATGTCCGACATGTAGCCCCGAAGCTCGCGGCCCACGACCTCGACGGGGTGCGCCCGGATCGCGGCGTTGACGTTCACGAGTTTCGCGTTGTCGACGCCGTTGTCTCCGTTGTTGAACTTGGCACCGATCGTCGTGGGGTCCACTTTGGACATGAAGTCGCCCAGCAAAGGCGCGCAGGCCTGGTCGTAGAGGTAGCAGCCGTACTCGGCCGTGTCGGAGATGACGTTGTTCATCTCGAAGAGCTTCTTGCGCGCGATCGTGTTCGCGATGAGCGGCGTCTCGTGCAGCGACTCGTAGTACGCCGACTCGGCCTTGATGCCGACGGCGGTCATCTTCTCGAAGGCGAGCTCGACGCCGGCCTTGACCATGGCCACCATCAACACCCCATTATCGAAATACTCCTGCTCCGAGATGTCCTGCGAACCGGCCGGCGTCTTCTCGAAGCCCGTCTCGGCGGTCGCGGCGCGCCATTTGAGCAAATTGGCGTCGTCGTTGTCCCAGTCCGCCATCATCCCCCGCGAGAACGCGCCGCTGATGATGTCGTCCTGGTGCTTCGCGTACAACGGGCTCATGATGCCCTTGAGCTCTTCGCTGAGCTCGAACGCCTTGATCTTCGACGGGTTGTCGAGGCGGTCCATCATGCCGGTGACGCCGCCGAACTTTAACGCTTCGGTGATCGTCTCCCAGCCGTACTGGACCAGCTTCGAGGCGTAGCCCGCGTCGATCCCCTGCTGGATCATCTTGTCGAAGCACAGAACGGAGCCGGTCTGCAGCATGCCGCAGAGAATCGTCTGCTCGCCCATCAGGTCCGACTTCACCTCGGCCACGAACGACGAGTCTAAGACGCCGGCGCGGTCGCCGCCCGTCGCGCTCGCGTACGCCTTGGCCTGCGCGAAGCCCTTGCCCTCGGGGTCGTTCGGCGGGTGCACGGCGATGAGCGTCGGCACGCCGAAGCCGCGCTTGTACTCCTCCCGTACCTCGGTGCCGGGGCACTTCGGCGCGACCATGATCACCGTCAGGTCGTCGCGGACGTTCATGCCCTCCTCGACGATGTTGAAGCCGTGCGAGTACGCCAGAGTGGCGCCCTTCTTCATCTTCGGCATCACGTCGTTGACGACGGACGTGTGCTGCTTGTCCGGCGTCAAATTCAACACGAGGTCCGCCGTCGGGATCAGGTCGTCGTAGGTCCCGACCGCGAACCCGTTCGACTGCGCGTTCACGAACGACGCCCGCTTCTGGTCGATGGCGACCTGCCGCAGCGCGTAACTGACGTCGCAGCCGGAGTCGCGCATGTTCAGGCCCTGGTTCAGGCCCTGCGCGCCGCAGCCCACGATCACGACCTTCTTGCCCTCGAGGCAGGCGCAGCCGTCCGCGAACTCGGACCGCTCCATGAAGCGGCAGCGGCCCAGCTGGTCGAGCTTCTCGGCTTGCGTCAACGAGTTGTAGTAGTTGACGCGCTCGGCCCGGAGCGCGACGTCCGCCCTCCTGGGCCCGACGGGAGGCATCAGCGCCGTCGACGTGCACGCCGCGAGAGCCAAGACAGCCCTGCGCATGGTGCACAAACGAACCCGGCGTCCGCACCGCCAAAGGCAAACGCGAGAGACGCAAAGTGCACGTGTCTCTGTGTCTGCGCTGAAGTGCCACTTTTGCAAGAGGCAGGGTCGCCAATCAGAGCCCGCCGCATTTGGGCCGTACTCCCCCTCGTCCGAGGCGTGCACGACGTAGTCTCTGGCTTTTCTTCGACTAGTAATGATTTTTGCCGCGCGGTATTGTGCTAGAGGCTCTATGTCTCTACATAACTCCCTTGGGCGCCGGCCTCGTAAAACACCAGAAAAAAGATGACGACGGCCCACCGACCGACCTGGACGGCCGCGCGCGAGCATGGCAACGAGTTCGGCGTCTACTCGAGCGGCGGCGTGCGCTCGGCGATGGCGCACGCCCGCGACGTGCCCAACCAGCTGAAGATGAAGTACCGGACGGGGCACCAGCTCGAGGGCATCGCCGACGCGACGCCGGAGGACTATGCCGCGCGCCTCGACGCCGCCGAGCGGTCGAGCGGGGCTCCGCAGGGCCAGCTCCTGCTCGCCGCCGACGCGCGCGTCGCCAGGGCGCCGGACCAGCTCCGCGACGTCGCCGTCGCGCCGGGCGCGCTGGACGCCTACGACGACCGCGACGCGAGCGACGGCGAGGGGTCCGACTCGGACTCGGACTCGGACGACGACGACGACGGCGCGGCGCTGCGGGCCGAGCTGGAGAAGATCCGCGCCGAGCGGGACGCGGAGCGGCGGCGCGAGGAGGACGAGGCCGCGGCGGCCAAGGCCGCCGCCGCGACGAACCCGCTCCTCGACCCGGCGCCGCCCGGCGAGCGATTTCACGGCGCCTTTGGACTTACTGTTGATTCGCACGCAGGCGCCGTCCGGCGCTGTCAAGAGGCGCTGGAACGACGACGTCGTCTTCCGCCACCAGGCGCGCGGCGCGGCGGAGAAGAAGGGCAGGACCTTCGTCAACGACACGATCCGCAACGACTTCCACAAGCGCTTCCTCGCGAAGTACATCCAGTAGCGGCGCGTGGCCGGTGCTCGCGGCGACGCACAAGGAACCTCTAATAGCATTGACACAAGTTAGTGTCGCATGGAACGTGTCCGCAATGCGCAATGCCCTCGTTGTGACTCCCGCGAATCGTAGACTGCCCCGCGAAAGAACGCGACGTATTTCTTCGAGATTGCACTCGGTCCGCCCTCTCGGGCTCGCAAAGCAAGTATCTGGCAAATAGTGCCAAAAGTACGCCAGCCTGACTCGGAAGGAAATGAACGATCCGAGTGCGGACGCAAGGTGAGTCCGGACGCAAGGTGGTTCTAGTACTATTAGTTTTTTAGATTAGTCTCGTTGGGTTATCCTGACTGAGGAGGGAGAAGGCCCTTAGGAGCTTGTTCCGAGTTATTTTTTGGTCTTCCTTACTAGTATCATGCCACTGCCAGTGAGGCCCAGAAAACAGACAAATTTTGCCAAACTGTCCTATCTGATCCCAGAACTATCCATGGGAGGGACCACTTGTTTTTTGTCGATGGTGGCATCCTTTGTCATCGACACAGGCACCTGGACTAAAGTAAGTTCACTTCACTGCCTCCTCTGTCCTCGATTTCTGATACCGTGACTAGAAGTGCGACTCCTGAAGTACTACTAGCCTGTCACGTAAACTTCCTAACGGGCAATTCCGCTTACACTCGTCACGGTCGCACGAGAAAGTCCTGGGGATCCAACGACAGGATGTTATGTCTGAACTTCAAGGCCGCGCCTCGGCGCGCACCTTCTGAGACATGATTCCGAGCTCGTGCCATTATTATTCTTATTATACTATATTGGATCCATGGACCCCCCCATCGGAGTCGGCGCATAATTTCACTCCCCCACCGCCGCCGCCGCGGCGAGCGGCGCGGGCAGCGCCGCTCGCAGCCCGTGGCCGGCGGCGGCGAGCGCCGCGACGACGCCGCCGAGCACCGCGAGCGCCCGGGGCAGGTCCCGCGCGTCGTCCGGCACCAGGGCGTCCCGGAGCGCGCACGTGAGGCGGAAGACGCGGACCGAGACGAGGAAGTACGCCGCCGACACGACGGCGAAGTTGAGCCAGAAGTGGCCCTCGATCAGGACGAGCAGAAACTTGGGCGACCCGTTGAGTCCCGTGGTCTTCATCCAGACGTGGAACTGGAGGATGTACGTCTCGAGCGTCACTTGCCCTAAAAAGGTGAAGAGGTGGACGTACCTGGCGCGGAGCGCGGGCGTGAGGTTCCGCAGGAGGATGTAAACGAGTATGGGCAGCCACGAGGTGTAGGGGTGGTAGCCGTTGTACGCGTACTTGTCCAGCGAGAAGACCGCGTCGTGGTAGACGTAGATCGCGCCGAGCAGCGCCGCGACGACGGCGCCGCGGATCGCGCGGCGCGCGGCCGCCTCGGCGGCGTCGACGCGCGCCAGGGCTTTCGAGAGGACCGGAAAGAGCGCGGCGCAGGCCATGCCGAAAACCCACACGTACCGGTCGAGCCCCGAGCGGAACCGCCACTCGTGCAGCTCGTCCGTGAACTCCGGGTGGAGCGGGTCGTGGAACGCGACCAGGGCGCGCATCGGCTGCCAGCCGAACGCGAACCTAAAGACCGCCTCGACGTCGTAGAGCAGCGCCGTGAGCAATAGGGTCGAGACGACCTTCACGACGAGGACCCGCGCGTCGTCGTTGCGGGCCCTGCCGATCCGGAGCGCGAGCCAGACGAAGAGCGTGAAGAGCGTGTGCATGGGCGCGATGTAGTACAGCATGTATTCGTTGCGCAGGGCGACGCACACGACGACGACGAAGAAGTTGAGCCGGAACAGCGTCTGGCACACGCGCACGGCCCCGAAGTTGCCCGTCTTCTGGTAGTAGAGAAAATTGCCGTAGCCGGTCATCCACACGTACGCCGCGATGTACACGCGGATGGCGTTGTAGAGCTGGGCCTGGGCGAAGTAGTGGTACAGCAGGAACATGAGCTGCATCCAGCCCTTCCACTCCTCCGTCTGCTCGCGCGCGAGCACGCGCGGCGCGCGACAGCTCCGCACGGTGCACGCGGCCGCCAGGCAGATCAGGCCCCACAGGCACCAGAACGACTTCTGAGACGTGTGCTTCTCGCCCCTCGCCACGAGGTCCGTCCGATCGCACGCGTAGATGAACAGCATCCAGACGGCGAACTCGGCGCCCGCGCGCCACGGCGCGAGCGCGTCGCCGGGCGCCGGCGCCGGCTCGGCCTTGGCGCCGCTCTCGGCGTCCGCCGTCGCCACGGGCGCGTACGGCGCGGCGAGCGCCGCGCACTCGAGCGCGGCCCACGCCGCGACGACGACGACGCCCAAGACGCCGACGGCGAGCTGCGCCGGCGTGTGCGCGTCCGCGGCGTGCGCGCCGACGTAGGCGAGCGACGTCGTGGCGGCCACGAGGCCGACGAAGAGGCCCACCACGCGCCCGGCCGGCGGACCGAGGCGCCGCAGCGGCGGCCTGACGGCGGCCACGAGGAAGGCGTCCAGCATCTGCGTCGGGTCTCGCGGCGCGGCGTCGAGCTCGGCGTCGGGCATAGACGCGGATGCAGGTGGTCGGTGATCCAAGCCAGCTCCCTACGCAGGGCCAGCGTCTCCTCTTTTGTACGACCTCCTACCAGTACTGCGGTACCGCGGTACCTGGTACCTACGGTACCGTGGTACTTAGAGAGAGAAACCTACTAGCCCTTCCTACCCTAGATATGTATCTCCTACTCTCTAATATTTGAGTCTATACATCGAGTGTCAAAAGCACTACGGTGTAACAACAGTTCACTATAAAACACTCTCGCAGTCAGGCCTATCAGCTCTAAGCTGGTTAACAACAGTATTTACGGATATTCATTTCGAGAAGAAGTCTGTTGCTTATGAAGCCTATCACTTGTCACATGGACTTTGCCTGTGAATAGACTGAGTTGATACATCCTATAGTGGAAGCGCATCTAGTGGACGCTCGCGCCCAGGGGGAGTAGAGAGAGAAACCTACTAGCCCTTCCTACCCTAGATATGTATCTCCTACTCTCTAATATTTGAGTCTATACATCGAGTGTCAAAAGCACTACGGTGTAACAACAGTTCACTATAAAACACTCTCGCAGTCAGGCCTATCAGCTCTAAGCTGGTTAGCTAGGACCCTGCTACTTACATAACGCTGCGACATACTCTTGCAAGTACTGGTACCAGGTTGTAGGCCTACCGCAGTACCGTACTTAGACTAAGGTAGGTATGGTAGGTGAGCCGCGGGGTGCACGATGTCGCAGCGCGCCCGGGCCTGGCTCGACGTGGCCATCGGCGGGCGTCCCGCGCAGCGCATCACCTTCGAGTTGTACTCGGACGTGTTGCCGCGCACCTGCGAGAATTTCCGCGCGCTCTGCGCGGGGGACCGCGGCGCGCGCCTGACGTACGCGGGCTCGACCTTCCACCGCGTCATCCGGAACTTCATGATCCAGGGCGGCGACTTCACGAGGGGCGACGGCACGGGCGGCGAGTCCGTCTACGGCGAGAAATTCGCCGACGAGGGCTTCCCCCACAAGCACGACGCTGCGCACGTGCTGTCGATGGCGAACGCGGGGCCCGACACCAACGGCTCGCAGTTCTTCGTGACGCTGCGGGCGACGCCCCACCTGGACGGGAAGCACGTCGTCTTCGGCCGCGTCGCGGCCGGCGGCGACGTCGTCGACGCCATCGCGCGCGTCGCCGTCGACGCGAGCGACGCGCCGGTCGCGGCCGTCCGAATCGTCGCGTGCGGCGCGGCGGCCGCCGGGGCCGCCGCCGCCGAGCCCGGGCCCGCCGCCGAGGCCGCCGCCGAGCCCGAGCCCGAGCCCGAGGCCGCGACGGACCCGCGCGACGAGTCCGACGAGTCCGACGAGCCTGACGCCGACGCGTCGGACGCCGCCAAGCGGCTCAAGGCGCTGCGGAGGAAGATGCGCGCGGGCCGACGCGACAACGCGCAGGCCGCGACCGTCGAGCGCCGCCGCCTCCGCGAGGACGGCGACGGCGCGAAGGCGCGCCGGCGGGAGCGCGACGCGCGCGACGAGGCGCGCAAGGCGGAGCTCGCGAAGCGCGGCGTGCCCGCGGAACGCGCCTACGTGCTCGACTCGGCCGAGACGGCGGGCCGCCGCGACGACGCGAAGAAGAAGAAGGAGCGCCGCCGCGCCGCGTTCGGCTGGGACGTCTTCAACGATGACTCGAAGCACAAGGCCTACGAGAAGCGCGTCGCGAGCCTGCCCGCGGGCGGCGCCGACGACGACGCGCGGGAGGCGGAGGACCCCCTCGCGTACGGCGGCGCGCGCGTCGACGACCCGCGCGCGGTGCGGCGCATGGCCAAAGAGCTCGAGGGCCGCGCGCAGCAGCGCTCCAAGTTCTCGCGGCGGCGCCCCGAGGTCCCCGGCGCCGACGTCGACGCGATCAACGACCGCAACGCGCACTTCAACAAGAAGCTCAAGCGCGCCTTCGACAAGTACACGGTCGAGATCCGCCAGGACCTCGAGCGGGGCACCGCGATCTAACGTGCTTGGTCTGCGTCCACGAAAAGCACGACAAAATGCATTATAAATTAAAGTTCAATGATTACAACAATCTATCACTAGCGACCGTTTCGCGTCGCCAAACGCACCCGGGCTGCCCGCAGCCCCGTCAAAACCCAAGCTGCCCCACAGCGGCGGCCATACAGCGGAAATCCGCAGCGAAATCGCCCCAGAGCGTGCCCCGGGTCTCTTCGGGAAGGGCGGAGATTGAAGACGAAGTTCCGATTGGGTTGTCACGACCTCCGGAGTTCGAGCAGCCGAACGCAGCTTGTTCGTAACGCGCAATGCCCTTGTTGTGAATCTCGCGAGTCGGAAACAATCCAACACACGTTGTTTGAATGCGAGGCCTTTGAGGAAGAACGGCAGGCATTTCTTGCGAGATTATACTCGGTTTGCCCCCCGGCACGGCGATTGACCGATGAGGGCCGATGTCGCTTGGTCATGGGGGACGAGTTACCCCGGGAGATTGAAATTCCGTTGTATAGATACCTTATTGCTATTTCGAGGCTCCGGTTGGGCATCCTGACCGAGCAGGGAGAAGGCTCCTAGGAGCTTGTTCCTTTTTTTTTAGGTCTTCCTTAATTTATTTATTTATTTATTTATTTATTTAGGATCCCCCCCGATCACCCCTCGACTCCTGCCGGTGCTGAAAGGCGACGAGGTCGTGGTACGCACGCGCCGGAACGCGCTGGTCAGACAGGTCCCCGGCGCCAGCGACCCTCGCCGACAGGAGCGATGCCTTAAGACGGCCGTCCAGCAAAATATCATGCTTGCTGACGAGCGAGCCGTCCGCCCGCCGGCCGACGATGTCGCCGCCCAGCACGCCGCGCGTGGAGACGCCCTCGGCGGCGAGCGCCGCTGCGACGTCGTCGACGTCGGTGTCCTCCGGCGGCGACGTCGACCACGGCGCGTCCAGCCCCTCGGGCACGCGGCCGACGCGGACCTTTTCGTGGCGCCGCGCAGCCCTTATGGCGGCCGCGATTCGCGCGCTCTCTCGCGCGGCCGCGCCGCGCTCCTCCTCGTCCTGGAGCGCGAGCGCGAGCGCGAGCGACGCGTCGGCCGCGGGGCCGCCCGCCGGTTCGGCCGTCTCCGCGTCGACGATGCGCGCTGCTAGTTGGTCCGCTTCGCGTCGAGAGGCAGCCAGCGCCTCGCGTAGCTCGTCGTCGCCCGCGACCTCGCGCTCCTCCGCGATGATGGCCCGCATCTGCGGCTTTGGTGCCTTCTTGGGTGTGGCCCAGGCGGCCATTTTTACTCGAGATGCGCCTACCAAAAAAAGCAAAAGACACAAAAAGCCGAGGTCAAGGCTCGACAAGTACCCTGGCAGCTTATGAAGCAACTCAAGCTGCAACTAAACATATACGGCGCATAGGAGAGGGCTACTGCGGTACGAGCTTGTACCAGTACAGTAAGGGTAAGAGCTTGAGGGGGTTTGGGGGCCTTGGGGATGGGTATGCACTAGGACCAGACCTCTAGGAGTTCGGGCCCGGCATCGGGTCATGACCGTCCGGCGGGGGGTGGGTCGAAATGGGGGGGGGGGGGTTGTAAAAGGTTGCCACTTGCATCACTAGTGTCAGTCACCGTGACGGTAAGGAAGGACCATCAGCTAGCCCAGGACGGCCAGCACCCTTCGGAAAACCCGTTTTGGCTGCCATTAAATCGACTAGAATAGAGACTAGAAGACCCGCCCTCGTCTCTCGAAGAGTGCATGTGGTTCGCGGCAGACGCGCGCGGGGTCGAACCGAGGCGAACCACCCGTTTTGCTCGAACTGCGAGATGGCGTCGGCCCCCGTGGGAGGGGGGACCAAGTAGTCGCGCTAAGCAGACGCAAACCTACTCCGGCAGCGACGCGGCGTCGCGCTCCCGCCGCCGCGCGGCGAGCGGACTCGCCTCCGCGAGCCGCTCCGCGCGCCGCCGCAGGGCGGCGCCGTCCGGACTCCCCTGGAGCGCGGCGCACCGCCGCAGGTCTTCGGCGCCAAGCGCCTCGGACGGGTGCTTCGCGCCGAACTCGTTCGTCTCGTAGGCGTTCTTCGCGTACGTCCTTCCGACCTCGTCGCCCGCCGGGCAGCGGCCCCAGGCCTCGACGAACGCGCAGAGCCGGGCCCAGGGGAACGCCCGGCCGGTCGCGGACGACAGCTCCAGCTCCAGCAGCCGGTCCCCGGCCCCGCGCTCGGCGAAGAACGCGCGGACCTTGGCGTTCGCGCGCTCGTACGCCGCGACGAGATCCGCTTCCGACGCCGACGCGGCGTTCAGCATGCGCGCGTAGCGCTCCGCGTTCCACGGTTTCAAGCAAAAGAGCCAGTTCCGCACGCTCCGCCACCACTCCCGGGAGGGCCGCGTCGTCAGGACGAATTTCGCGCGCGGGTACGTGTCGAAGAGCCGTTCGAGCAGACGCCCCCGCGTCGCCGCCATGCACCAGGGCGCGTCGGAAAAAGAGCGGGCGCCCCGGGCCGCGTCCAGCGCCAGCGACGCGTCCTCGCCCGGGCGGAGCAGCGCCACGGTCGCGGCGACCGACTGCCGATGGCTGGGCTCGGGGCCGATCTTCAGGCGCTGCAGCGCGGCGGCCAGCGACGTCGTGCCCGTCTTCTTGAAGCCGATGCCAAAGATTTTGAACGAGAGGTCGTACTTGGCCGTCTTGTGCGCCACGACGCACGCGTCGCAGCTCACCGTGCGCGACGTGTTCTTGCGGCAGAAGACGGAGGGGGGGATCGGCGCGTCGCGGAGTCCGTTCTCGACAGACCGCCGGAGCGCGACCATGAGCGCGGGCTGGTCGCGCCGGCCGCGCGGCGTCTTTTCGAGCAGGAGGAAGGCCTCGAGGTACGCGGCGAGCAGGGAGCGCGTCCGCTCCGACGCCGACCGCAGCGCGACGCAGCCGGACGCGTGCTCCCGCTGGTAGTGGTCTCTCGGGGCCAGCGCGCCCTGTCCGGCGTAGTTGTCCGCTAGCGCGACGTCCACCCCGTCTCGCAAAAACGCGAGGATTGTCTCGACGAAATTCGGCGCGCAGGGCTTGGAGTCGAAGTCCAAGTATACCGTCTCCTCGAACGGCGCGCGCGCCATCGCCAGGATCTTCAGCGCCTTGGCGCGGAACGCGGGACTCCGGCCGCGCAGCTCCAAACCAACGGCCGCGGCGTCGTGCCTTTGGACGACATCGAACGCGCCCCGGGCCTCCGCGGCGAGCGCCCGGAGCACCGCTGGTTCCGCGAAGAGCGCCACCCGCGCGTCACCGGGCCACGCGGCGCTCTCCCGTAGCTTCGCGACCGCCGCCGCGGCGGGCGCGACCTCGCGCCGCGCGAACTCGGCGCCGCCCGCCGCGGAGAAGACGACGCCGCGGCCGCGTCGCGCGACGCCGGCGTCCAGGCCGCTGAACGCCGCGCCCGTCAGCCGGGCGTACGCGGCGTCGCAGTGCGCATCCCAGCCGCCGTCCTTGCGCGCGCGGACGTACGCTTCGCGGTCCTGCTCCGGTGCACACGTGCCAAAAGAGAGGAGGAGCAGCGGCAGGCACGCGCGACGCATCCCGCACTCGCTCGTTGGCGGCTGGTGGGTGCTTACCGCAGCAGGTGCCGCACTACCTACCGCAGTACGGTACCGTAGGTACCTACGGTACCGTACCGTAGGTAGGTACCTACGGTACTTACCTCCATATACATGTACTTAGTATGTACTAATAATTATTATTAATCAAGGAAGGAAGGCATATCCTAAAGAAAAGGACATACACCAAGCCTCTAGAGGCCTTCTCCCTGCGCGGCTAGGATACCCAGCCGGCGCCTAAAAAGAGACGACAAAAAACGGTAGAGCAAATTCTCAATCTCCTGAGGCGGGTCATCTCCCATCAACAAAGCCAAGCAATCCGCGTTCGTCATGTTGCGCGTCTCGGGTAAGATCGTTTCTAATTTCTGGAGAAAAACTCCTCTGATGTCGTCCAATTTCGGACACTCAAAAATTGAATGCATAATCGTCTCGGAGCCGTGACCACAACAAGGACATGTAGCATTGCGCGTGATCGACATTCGAGCGGCCGAGGATCGAAGCGGGTGGCAACCCAGACGGAGTTTCGTTTTGAGCCGACGTCCCTCACGTAAATTTCCTAATGGGCATCTCCGCTTCAGATAAGCCGACTAAGATAAAAAACCCGACACACTCCGGCATGGAGCCTGCCAGGATTCCTCGGCAGCGCCAGACGGCGGACCGCCCCGCCCGGTCGTCCGATTTGTTTGTTTTCTTGACACGCGAACAAACCCCGGCGGGGACGCGAGTTACCCGTCGTCGGCGCTCTCCCAGAAATCGTCGTCGCCCGCGAAGGCGACGTCGGCGCCGCGCCGCGCGTCGGCGACGACGCGCCGCGCGAGCGGCAAGGTCGCGCCGGCGGCCAGGACGACGGCGGCGCCCGCGCGGCCGCCGCGCGCCGCGCGGCCGACGCGCCGCAGGAACTCGTTCGGGTCGCGCGGCCAGTCGAAGAGGACGACGACGTCCACGGCTTCGCCCCCAAAGTCCGCGCCGCGCGCCGCGCGGTCCGTGCACACCAACACGACGGGCGCGTCCCGCGACGCGCCCCGAAAGAGGTCCTCGGCGGCCCGCCGCTTGTCGGGCGCCAGCGCCGAGTGGAACGCGAGGACGCGCCGCGCGCGGCCGCGGCGGTCGGCCCGCCGGAGCGCGTTCTCGGCGCGGCGGCAGCCCTCTATCGTGTTGCAGAAGACCAGGGCGCGCGCCGGGGCGCCCGCGCCGAGGGCCGTCAGGAGCGCGCGCGCCTTGCGGGAAAACGTCGGGTCCGGCGATTCACCGGAAGCGTCGGGCGTGCAGTCTACCAGTCGGACGTCGAGGCCCGGCGGCGCGCGGTGGAGGCCCGGGCCCTTGAGGACCTCCAGTCCCGGAAATTCGGCGCGGAGCGTCTTCTCCAGCGTCCGCGGCAGAGTGGCGGTGACAAAAACGAAGCGCGCCTCCAAGTCTCGCAGGGGCGCGAGCGCGGCCCCGCCGTCCGCGAGGGCGAGCCCGTCGACCTCGTCTAGCACGACGTCCGTCGCGGCGCGAAGGGAGACGGTCCCGTCGCCTAGTAATCGCTCCAGCCGCCCGGGCGTAATGACGAGCACGTCGCACGCCCCCCTCAACGTCGCGGCGTCGCGCGCCGCGGCCCGGGCCGCCGTCGCGACGCGGACGCGGCACCGGAGCCCCCCGTCACTCAGCTCACGCGCGACGCCGCCGATCTGCGCCGCGAGCTCCGCCGTCGGCGCAACGACCACGGCGCGCGGCGCGCAGGCGCCGCGCGGCCTCGGCGCGGGCGAAGGGCGCTCGGGCGACCGCTCCTCGGCCGCGCGGAGGCGACTCACCAGTGGCAGGAGGTACGCGAGCGTTTTTCCGGAACCGGTCTGGTCGGCGACGAGCGCGTCGCGGCCTCCGGCAATAGCGCCGTACGCCAGCGCTTGGCAGCGCGTCGGTGCCGGAAAGCCGCGGCGGGCGACGGCTCGGACCGCTTCGCGCGGCGCCCCGAGGTCCTCCCAGCTCTTGCGCGACGCGAACGCGTGGTCGGTCGGTGCCGCTTTTGGCGCGGCGCGGCGCAGCGTGCGTTTACACAGCAGCGGCGCGGCCGGGCGTACCAGCCACACCCATATTGTCACTGTCACGCACCACATCTCATGTACTACGCGCTCGTACTGCGGTAGTGTCCTTCCTGCTGCCAAGCTAGAGGTACCGTAGGTATACGGCGGTATTAATACCAGTAATCTGCTTATTATGATAATAATATGGACCAGCTAGCAAGAGTATGTCGCAGCGTTATGTAAAGTAGCAGGGTCCTAGCTCACCAGCCGAGGGCTGGGCCAACCTGACTACGAGAGTGTTTTATAGTGAACTGTTGTTACGCCGTAGTGCTTTTGACACTCGATGTATAGACTCAAATATTAGAGAGTGGGAGATACATATCTAAGGTAGGAAGGGCTAGTAGGTTTCTCTCTCTACTCCCCCTGGGCGCGAGCGTCCATTAGATGCCTTTCTACTAGAGAATGTATCAACTCAGTCTACTATTCACTGGCAAAATCCATGTGACAAGTGATAGGCTTCATGTGCAACAGATTTCTTCTTGAAATGAATATCCGTAAATACCTTCGTTGGATCCTTCTCGTCCTTTTTCGGAAAGTCCGTAAACTCCTTCAAATGAACTGTCTGATAGACTTCGGTTAACTTAAACGGACGTGCTCGTCGGCGTCCACGGCAACGGCCTCACGCACCAGCTCTGGATGCATCCGCGGCGCTGGGTCGTCGAGATCTTCCCGGCGCCGGAGACGCACCAGTACGACTACTACTACCTCGCGCGGCTCATGGGCCACGCGCACTTATGTGTCTTTGACGGCCGCGCCCAGGTGCAGGCGCGCTGGGGCCTCCACCGCGTCGACGAAAACAACGCGTCCGCGTGGCGCGGCGACACCGTGTCCGTGCCCGGCATGTCGTCGCCCAGGTCGACGACGGCCGACCTGGACCCGTCCGCGCTCGTCGCGATCCAGCAGCACGTCTCCGACGCGATGGAGAACCTGCTTGATCCCGTCTCGACCCCTTCCGGGAGAGGCTGGGGAGGATACTTCCCGAAGGAGCTGCTGCCCGTGCAGCGTAAGCTTGCGTAGTTTCCTGTGAAAAAGAAAAGGCCAACCTGGAATCTCCCTCCCGCGCGACTCCTGGAGCCTCGCGTTCTGAGGCAGACTCAGGCAGTAAGCTGGAAACCAGCGTCTCGGAGCTCTAGAGGCCCGGGGCGTCGCTAGTGCGCGTTGGAAGATGACTCAAGTAGCGCAGTTCGAGGCCCCCCAGTAGGGCCAGTACTAGTAATCGACATATTGGTCTCTTTGGACCCCACATCACCACTGGTCACGGTGATCACGGTGTTTTTGGTCACGGTGATCACGGCGCATCTGGCACTACGACGGTAGTACGAGCATCTAAACGGACTAAAACTAGACCCCTACTAGGCTAGACTACTAGGCGGCATAGCGGAACTAACTCCAACTCCCAATCAATCACATTACCACTACCCGGGCCGCGCCCCCTCCTTCGGCGTGCCGAGGCGCCCGAGGGCCGAGGCGACGGTCTTCAGGGCCGGCGCCGCGAAGGCCGGCCGCGCGATGAGGGTTTGCTGCGTCCACCGCGCCCGCTGGTCGACGGAGAGAAAGTTGACCGGTAGTGAGCTGTGTGGAAATCAACCAGTGGTCCGCGTCGATGGCGTGGGGGCGCACTCGAACTCAGATTTGATTTCCGCGCAGCCGGCGTGCGTGTTTTTCGTCCGATACGCGCCGTTCGTAGATATGGTCAGGTTCTGCAGCATGTAAGGCAGCATGAGCTCGAGCTTCTCCGAGAGGGCCTGGTCCGCGTCCTCGGCGAGCAGCCGCGAGAGTCGCCGCCGGTCCTCGTCGCCGTCGACCGCCTCCTTGAGCGCGGCGACGCGCTCGTAGAACTCCGAGACCTGGTCGACGCCGAGCTCGGTCAGCGCGGCCTTCGACGGCACGGGCGTCATCTCGACCAACCGCGCGATCGCCTCCAGAAACGAGACAAAGTCGAGCAGCTCGAACTTGAACACCGTGTCGTCGAGAAAGCGCGTCCGCGACACGACGTACGCCTTGACGGCCTCCGTCAGCGTCGTCTCGGAGGTGCGCATACCGGTCAGTTCCGTGAGCTCCAGCCACCGATCCATGTTGAACGCCGGCCGCCCGGCGTCCATGGCGATCGCGCTCATGATGCGGTGGATCTCCTGCCAGAACCGCTTGTGCCTCGAGAACGCGTCGCAGCACGCCTCCGTGTACAGGCGCTCCCGCCGATAGTCGTCGGGGTCGTCGCGCGCGTCCGCCGGCAGCGCGGCCAGCCGCGTGGAAAAGTCCTCCGCCGCGCGTTCGGCGGCCGCCGCGCCGTCGTCTCCGGCCGGGCGGTCCTTCTTCTCCAGGCCGTAGGCGGCGCCCAGCAGCCGCACGATCGCCTCGATGAACTCGAAGCGCCTGCGCACATCGACCAGTGAGTCGGGCGGGCGCCCCCGCGAATTCTTCACAAACTCATTTCTCGGCGACGACGACGCGGTCGCGTTGGCTAAATTACGGCAGCGGAGACCGTCGACGCCATCCGAAGGTGCTCCATGGAAGGCGGCCGCGCAATTGATCTCCGCGCCGCGAGGCGCATCAGGGAGTTGTTGTCGTTCGCCTGCGCGAGCTCCCGGGCCTGGCCCACTTCCACGTTGACCTGGACGAAGATGCCCTGGAGCGTCTGGTCCGACACCTGGCCCGGCGCCTCGCCCCGCAGATTAAGGTCCGTGCAGAACTCGAGCCAGGACCCCATGGCCATGTCCATCGGGTCGAGCTCGGTGACAATGCAGTAGTAGTCGAACGCGCTCAGCAGCTTCCGGTACATCTTCTCGAGGCCCCCCAGTAGGGCTCGTTCCGCGGCGCCGCCGCCGAAACGCTTCATCAGGTTTTCGAACCGCGGCAGCGCGGACAGGCGCGTCCAGTCCCCGCTCAGCAGCCGCTTCATGAACTTGTTCGAGTGCCAGAAGCCGCGGCAGTCGGCCTCCCGCCTCCGGGGGGCGAAGATTGACGTCTCCAGCTTCCACGCCGACTTGGCGACCTTCGCCACCGGCGACGCGGCCTTCGGCTTGGGCTTCGCCACGAGCGTCGCGCGGATCAGGAGCGCAAAGTCGTCGAGCTCGCCCCAGCTCCTCCGGGCCCGGTCGTAGTCCACCTCCCTGGAGGTAAACGACGGCAGGTAGTGTTGTTGGCACGTCGGCGCCGCCACGCAGTCCGTCAGCCGGGCGTCCCAGTCGAGGGTCGGCGGCTCGGGCGCGCCGAGCGTGCCCAAAAGCGACTCGGGGCTCCTGTCCGGCGCCCAGCGCGGCGCCTTGGTGACCGCGGGCCAGGGTCCCGGGTCGACGATCGGAGGTCGGTAGCGGTCCTCGTGGCACAGGTGCCAGTCCGACGCGGCGTCGTCGTATTCATCGTCGCCGCCGCCGCGGCCGCGCGACGAGGGGAATTCGAAGGTCGGGAACATGTCGCGCATCTTCGCGCCCCGCACGGACTTGAACGCGAAGAGGCGCGACGCCGGCTTGTGGTGCGCCGGCGCGCGCGCCGCGCTCGGGAACGAGAACGAGAGCTGCGCGCCGCACGTGGGCGCGAGGACGACGCTCTTCTCGCCGACCGTCCCGCGGCCGAGGCGCTCCGTCCGGGGCGACCACGTCGTGGGGTCCGCGCGGCCCTCCGCGAAGCCCGCGCGCCGCGGCGCGTGCCGCGCCGCGCTCGACGCGTCCGTCCCCGCGGCGAGCGCCGGCACGGCGCGCGCGTCGTCGGGCGGTCTGGCGAGCGCCGCGTCCGGCGACCGCGCCGCGGCGAGATGCCGACCGACGCATTCGTCGCGGAGGCGCCCGCGCAGCGTCCTCGGTGCGTCGCGCGCAGCGTGGTCGCGCGGCGCGTCCGCATCCGGCCCGACGAGGAGCGGCGCGCTCCCGACGAGTGACGTCGGATCGGAGGCGACGCGCTTCGCGAACGGCACCGACGCGAGGGACGCCGACACGGTCCCCGCCTTGACTGCCTTCGGAGCCGACGCCGAGGGACGCCGGCCGACGCGGTCCGCGCGCGCGTTGTCGAGCTGCAAGCGCCGCACGTGGATCAGGTTGCGCGTCTCCGCGTCCCGGCCGAGGTTTGCCAGCAGCACGTCCGTATGACTCGCGCACTCGGGGTCGACCTCCGGATCCTCGGCCAGCGCCAGGAGCGGGTCCAGCGCGCAATGCGCGACGCGGCGGCACGCGCGCCGTTCGGCCGAGACGTTGAGGAGCACGTCCGCGGCGGGGCCCCGCAAGTGTTCGCCCCGCCGCCCCAGCAGCATCGCGGCCAGTAACGGCCCGCATCGTTCCGCGCAGGCCGCGCGCCGGTCCGCGACCAAGCGCGCGCCCCGCGGGTCCGCGGCCGTCGCCTTCGCGAGCACGTGCAGCGCGACGGGAGCCGCGGCGTCCCGGCCCGCGACCAGGGCCCGCGCGCAGAGCTCGACCAGGCCGGACGGGGCGCGCGAGCGCTTCCCTCCGACGCCGGGGCAGGCCGCGAGATGTCTACGGGACGTGTACGCGAGCCAGTACAAGAGATTTGCGGCCTGCGTCTTCAGCGCGTCGTCGGCCTCCGCCTCCTCGTCGCCGAGCGCGAGCCGCTCCAGCGCGGCCATGGCCGCGCCGGTCGGCGGCAGGACGTCGACCAACGCGTGCTTCTCGGCGACCGACGGCGCGCACGCGACGCCGAACCAGAGCAGATCCAGCAAACTCCGCCGCGCGGCCCGCAAGCCGGGGTGGGCGCACCGCTCCGCGAGCGACACGAACGCCTGCGTCGCGGCCCCGCACGCCAGGACCCGCAGCGGCGCGTGGCGCGCCAGTACTTCGAGCGTGGCGGCGCTCGCCTCGCACACCAGCGGTTCCGCGTGATGCGCGTCGCCCTTGGCCAAGGCTCGGCTCGACGCGACCTGTGTGGAAATCAACCAGTGCGTCGGGTGCTCGATTCAGCACGAACGCGCCGTAAAATTTTGATTTCCACACAGGACGCGACGACCGCGCGACACAGCGCGTCGAGCGTGTCCACGCCGTCCACGAGGGCCGCGACGACTCGCTCGGCCGCCTTCGGCGCCCGCGCCGCCGCGTCGTCGACGCGCCGCGCGAGCCGGGCCAGGGCCACGAGCAGCCGCGACGCGACGGCCGCCTCGGGGCCGGCGCCGGCGGGGTCCGCCGCGAGGGCGGCGCACAGCGCGTGGGCCAGCAGGCGCGCCCGCGGCGGGTCCCAGCCGGCCGCGCCGTCGCGCCGCGCCGCCTCGTCCAGCTCCGCGTCGTCCGCGTCGTCGGAAGCGGCGCGCCCCGCGTCCTCGGCGAGCGCGCGGTGCAGCCCGGCCCGCGCCGCCTGGACGCGCTGCCGCTTCTCGCGCGCCTGCTCGTCGGCGCCGCCGGCCAGCTCGTCCAGCAGGGCGCGAATGTGCACGTCGCCGGCGAACGCGCGCGCCGCGGCGCGCTTTTGGCGGAACCGCCGCAGCGCCGCCCTCGCCGCGGACTCCTCCCGGACGGGCGCTGCCCCGGCCAGCGCCATCAGCGCGGCGGCCAGCCGCGCGCGCGCCGGCCGCGGCGCCCCGCGGGGCGTCTCGTCGGCGGCCAGCGCGCAGATCTCCCGGAAGAGGTCGGTGGCCATGGCCACGGCGACCGTCGCCTCCGCGGCGCAGCACGCGCGGACAAGCTCGGCGCACGCCACCACCACCTGGAGGCCGTGCGGCCGCCGCTCCGCCTCGCGGTCGCGCAGCACGGCCAGCGCGTCGCCGAGGACGCGCGCGGCGTGCCGGCCGGCGCCGCCCCGCGCGAGCAGCGCGCCCAACGCCTCGAAGCAGCAGCACGCCGCGTCCGCGACGACTTCGGCCCGGAGGCCCTCGGCGGCGCCGCGCGTGATCGCGTGGAGCCACGCCTCGACGGCCCCGGCGGCGTCGACGACACTGGCGCCGGCGGCGCCGCCGCCGGAGGACAATGCCGCCGCGGCGCGCGCGACGCGCCGGTCCGCGAGCGGGTGGAGCGTCGCGAGCGCGAGCACTCCGCGCGCCGCGAAGGTCACCGCCCGCTCGCGCTCCCGCGCGGTCAGCATCGGGCTCGCGACGAGCACGGCGGCGCCGAACGCGGACGCGGCGTCCAGCGCGGCGTCGACGCCCTCGAGGAGGGGCGCGTGCGCCTGTGCGTAGAAATCCCACGTCTCCGCTGTAGCCCCGCGCCTCTGCGCGATAGCGTGGAGCTTAAACACCGACGCACCGGTTGATTTCCGCACCGACGGGCGCGTCGCGCTCGCTCGCGAGTTTACACACGCACGCGACGCCGTAGACGGCGACGAACGGCGCCCCCGTCGTCGTCGCGGCGACGAGCCGAGCGAGCGACGCGCACGCGCCGCGTTCCGCGTAGTAGCGGCGGTCGTCCGCCGCCCCGCCGTACGCCGCGCCGACGCCCGCCCAGAGGCAGGCGACGCTCGTCTGGGCGAGTCGGAGCTGCGCCGCGGATGGCGCCTCGCGCGCGGCGAAGCGCGCGGCGAGGCCGTCCAGCGCAGACGCGTTGCGCCCGAGCAGCGCCCGCGCGAGCACCGAGACGCCCGCGAGGTCCCGCAGGCACCCGAGGCACGCCTGGCAGAGGCCCTCGTCCGGCGGCGGCGCGTCTGTCACTTCCAGAGTTTCGCCGAAGTGCGCCAGCATCTCCCCGAGCGGTTCTAGTATGCCGGCGTCGACGAGCGCCGCGTCCGCGCCGGCCTCCGCCAACTTCCACGCGGCCACGCAGCACCGCTCGAGCGCCCGGTCCTCGCCGTGCTCCCAGCGCCGCCGCCAGAACTGCGCGAGACGCGCCGCCACGGCCTCCGCGAGCGCCGCCGACGCCTTGATGACCCCGAAGTTCCGCGCGCAGTGCGCGAACTCCCAGCACCGGTCGAGCGCGTCCGCGGCGGCGCATGCGTCCTTGCCCGTCACCCCGGCTTCGATGGTGGCGAGGACGGCGCGCGCATCGCGCGCGTACCGCTCGTCCGCGAAGCGCGCAAAACTCGTCCGCGCCGCCCGCCACCCGTCGTCGTCCTCGAGCTGCCGTACCAGCGGCACGGCGCCCCAGTCCTCGCGCTCCCAGAGCGGCGCCCAGGGGTCGTCGCCGGGCCGGAGGGCTCGCGGCGCGGCGAGGCGCAGGTCGTAGGGATCGCCCAGCGCGGCGCCCGCGGCCGCCTTCAGCGCCGCGTGGTCCGCATGCTCCGGGATTCGGACGTGCGCCGTCGCGCGCCCGGCGCAGGCGACGCGCACCGTCATGACTTCGTCCGCCATCGTGCGAGGCTGCCCGGGTCTCGCGTCTGGCTCTCACACAGCGCCGGCGCGCCGGGTTTGCGGGCTCTCCGCAAGCTTCCCGATGGCGCCCTCCTGAGGCCGTGAGGGGCGGCAAGTGTCTTCGTTGGCAACCGCTAGTAGAGGAGAGCAAAAACCCGTACCGTTCGCTTCTGAGCTGCGCCGCGCCGGCGCGCCCGGCGCCCGGGTCCCTGGGGCTACGATCGCGACGCGGGGCCCGGCTAGAATACGGTTTTACCTGGCGCGGAAACAACGATAATTTTAATATTACAGGTTCCTACATCTCAAGCTGCCCGCGCGGCGGAATTCTATGCTGCCCGTCGCTGGGATCGAGAGGCTGCTCGTGGCCGCCGTGGCCACGGCCTACGTCTGCCCGGAGATCACGACACAGCGCCCGGCCCTCTTCGGCCTCACGTCGGCGCCGCTCGACTTTGTGCGGCGGCGCGAGGAGCGCACGCTGCGCGACGCGCGAAGCGACCGAGACGCCATGCCGGTCGCCTTCTACCACGAGGAAGGCGCCGCGTGGCCCCGCGGCGAGTTGCCCGCGGAGGTCGCGTCGTTCGCCGCGTGCGCCGTCGACTTGTTCGCGGCCGCGCCGTGGGTGCTGAAGTTTGCGGAGTCGCTCCGCGACCCCGCGAGTGAGCGCCGCGCGAATCTGACGCAGTGGCTGCCGCGCGGGCTCGGCGAGGCGTCGGCCGCCGCGTTCCTCGCGCGGAAGGTGGCGGCCCTCGACCACGCGGTCGCGCGGACGCCCGACGGCAGAAGTGTAGTGTGGCTCGACGTCGACTGCGTCCTGGTGAAGAAGCCCGATGGGACCTTCCTGGGTTTTCTAAAAACGGTCGACGTCGCGACGATCGCGCGCGTGCCCGTGCGGCGCGAGCGGCCCGAGACGGGCGTCGTCGCGCTCACGGGCGGCGCGGCCGCGCGTGTCTTCACGCGGCGCGCCGTGGCCCTCTACGAGTGGGGCATGGCCGACCTGGGGCGGCGCTGCCTGTTGCGGGGACCCAAGGCGCGCTGCCGCAGGCACCTGAGCCTGAACGACGTCGCCGTGTTCAAGCAGCTATTGGTCGGAGACGGCGAGTGGCGCGACCCGCGCCTGCGGGTGGGCTGGTTCGCCGCGGGCTGCGCGAGCCGCGACGCCGACCGGCCGTGGGCGGCGGCTGCGCTGCAGTACGAGCAGCGCGGCGCGCACGGCGACAATTTCTGCCACCGCGACGACCACGAGGAGGCCGTGAGCCCCTTCAACCTCTTCGAGTACGTGGCGCACATGAAGGGCCGGAGCGGCGTCATGGGCACGAAGCGCCGCGCGCCGGACTAAACAACAAACTAAAGTACACACATCAAGGACGTACGGCCCGGGAGGACGCAACGGGTTTGTTGCATCGTCCCGCGCCCCCCGGCTTGCTAAGGATTTCCTTACGGTGGAATTTCCCTCAATGCCGCCCGTTAATCGTGATAGCCCGCTATTAATGTGATTCCAGGCTTAGGTAAATGACCCGGTAATTAACCCGGCATCTTAATCCACCAACGCGCGTTACTATGAATTCCGGAGCGGTTTTTTTCGCGCCCCCCCTGGTAAAAAACGTTTTAATATAATTATATAAAAGCCTTCTCGGCGGCGGGTGACCTGTAAAGTGACCTCTCCGGCTGACCCCGAATGAATAGTGCCAGTGAAAGAGCGTTTTTAAATTCCGCTCTGATCATGTCATGATGCCTCGGACTAGACACAATTACCCGAAGGCATCGACGACACACAACCCTTTTGTGGTGCGCGCCTACTACTTCTAGTCCTCGTACGCGGCCGCGTCGTAGCAGCCAGGCAGGAACACCTCGCACTTCTCCGCGATGGCCAATACGATGTTGTTCCGGCCGGCGTTGACGCCCTTGGCCTGGAGCCAGTAGTAGAACATGTCGCAGTGCTCGACGCACGTCGTGCCCGCCGCCTTTAGCGAGAGAAACTTGCCGATGAGCTGGTACGTCGTCTCGACCTTGTCGGGCACGCGGTCCGTCGCCGCCAGCAACTTCACGTTCGCCGGACCGATGCCGGGCACCTGCTCGAGGTCGCCGGTGACCTGCTCGCGGAGCCAGTCGGCGAGCTTGTCCTCGTTGATCTTGGTTTTTTTCGCGGAGTAGCCCTCAGGCAGCGACATGGCGGCAGATGGGGGATACGCGCTGTGGCGCAAGGTCAGGAATGCGGGCCCTCTCTCTCGCGGGCCTGTCGAAGAATCGACCGCGCTGTTGCGGCAATTTACGAGCTTCGCGGCAAACGCTGTCGACGTAGAAACCCGCGAGCTCACTAGCCTCGTTGCTCAATCGCAAGTGATTTTATCCCGCCGTCCCGGGCGCCGGGGGCGCGCTAACTAGCGGCCTAAAGACACTAGCAAGCGCCGGTGCGGCGGTGCCGGCCTTTTTGGCTGCATAGTTGCCGCCTCCCGCGCACCAGTGGCAAGTCAAGCACAGGCGACGCCCCCAAGACCTCCCCAGCGACAAGGTGAGGTCTTTAGAACGCGCGCCTCGCGTTCCAACGGCACGCAACGGCAAGCAACGGCAAAGCGCCCATGCGCGACGGCCACGCCACGACCGCGGACGACCTCGCGGACGCGACCGCGGCCGCCGTGGCGGCCGTCGACGCGGTCACGGCCGTCGAGGACCTCCGCGCCGTGCTGGACCTCGATCGCGTCGACGGCGTCGCGCCGCCGGACCCGCGCCTCCTGGAGCGCGTCGCGACCCGCGTCGCGGCGTGGCGCGCCCAGGCATCGACCGCGCCGCTCTGGGCGCGCGTGCCCGGCGCGGCCTGGCGGCCCGTCGTCGCCGGCGCGGCGAGCGCCGCGCAGGCGTGGCTCGCGCGCGGCGCGCCGGCGCCCGGCGGGGCGGACGCGACGCGCGGCCTGCAGACCTACTGCGCGCTCCTCGCGCTCGACGGCGCGCCCGTTGCGCAGCTGGCCGCGGGCGCGCCGTGGCGCTGCGCGTGCCGCGCGCTCGAGACCCAAAGGGCCGAGGCGCTGTGGCCCGCGGTCGCGGCCTGCGTCGCCGCGCCGCGCTGGGCGAGCACGCAGGACGCGCTCGAGGACGACGTGATCCAGCGGCTCGGCGCGTGCGCCGTCGCGCGGCTGCCCGCGTCCGCGGACACGCTCGCCGGGCTCGCGCGCGCGCCGCGCGGCGCCGCGGCCGCGGCCGCGGCGCTCCCGCGGCTCCTCGCCCCCGGGGCCACCAAGGGCGACGCCGCCGCGACGACCGCGGCGCTCGACGCGCTCTCGGCTAGTCTCGCGCCGCGCGACCTCCGGGGCCTCGCGGAGCGGCTCCTGAGCGGGCTCGCCTCCGGCAAAGGCCTCGACGCGAAGGCGCGCGCGCGCGTGGCCCACGCGTGCGCGGCGGCGGCCCGGGCCGCCGGCGCGGGCGAGCGCGCGGCTTTCGTGGAGTGCCTCCGCCGGGCGGCGGCGGGGGCGGCGCCGGCGCGGCGCGGCGCGTTCTGCGACGTCGCCGCGGCGGTCCTCGCCGGCGGCGACCTCAGCGAAGGCGACGCCGCCGCGCTCGGGGACCTACTCGCGGCGCGCGTGACCGACGCGAGCGCCGCGGCGCGCGCGCGCGCGCTCGACGCCGTCGCGACGCTCCGCGACGCGCGCGCTCTGGACGCGCTCGTGCGGCGGGCGACGCGCGACGCGTCGGCGGCGTGCCGCGCCAAGGCGGTCCGCGCGGCGGGGAAGACGGCGCTGGCGACCGAGGGCGCCGGCGAGGCCGCGGCCGCGGCGCGCGCGTGCGGCGACGCGAGCCCCCAGGTCCGGGCCGAAGCCGCAAAGACGCTGGGCGGCCTCGCTGCTGCGCGGGCGGCGCCGCCGGAGGCGTGGCCCGCCGCCGCGCTGCCGCTCGCGCTCCGGGCGAACGACGGAGCGGCCGCGGCCGCGGCCGTCGCCGACCGCCTGGCGGAGCTGGTCCTGGAGCCCCTGCTGGCGGCCGGCGGCGGCGACGACTACGCGCGCGCCGCGCGCCGCGCGTGCGTGGCGACCGCCGGCGCGCGCGCAGCGCTGCGCGCGGCGCTCGAGCTCGCGCGGCGGCGCGGCGGCGGCGCCTTCGCGGGCACGTGCGCGGCGGCGGCGGTCCGCGCGGCCGAGGGGGCCGCGCGGGGCGACGCGTCGAGCGCGCGCGTCCTCGAGGCGCTGCTCGCCGTGGCGCCGGACGCGCTGGGCGGCGGGGCGGGCGCGTCGACCGCCGTCGCCGCGTGCGTGGGCCTGGCCGAGAGCGCCGCCGACGGCGCCGCGCGGACGGCGGCGCTCAGGGCGGCCGCGGCGGCGGCCGCGGGCGGCGGCGGCGACGCGGGCGTCCTGGCGCGCGTCGACGCCATCGCGGCGACCGCGCCCGACGCGGCGACGGCGGCGGCCGCCGTCGCCGTGCTGGGCGCGGCCCGCGGCGCGGGCGCGTGGGCGCGCGCCTACGCGGCGGCACCGCCGCGCGCGGCCGCGCCGCTCGCCGCCGCCGCCGCCGCCGCCGCGGCGGGCCTCTTCGGCGCCGACGCGACGGCCGCGGCGGAGCGGCTCGCGGCCGCCGCGGCGGAGACGCTCGACGACGACGGCGCCCCCCGCGCGGCGCGGCGCGCGGCGGCGGCGGCGCTGGGCGGCGCGGCCCGCGCGTCCGAGCCCGTCGCGCGGACCGCGGCCGTGCCGCGCCTCGCGGCCGCGCTCGAGCGCGACGGAGACGCGGCCGTCCGCGCGACGGCGCTCGCGGCCCTGGCGGACCTGGCCACCGTGCGGACGGCGCTCGTCGACGCGAAGGCGGGGGCGCTCGCCGGCGCGCTGCTCGACCCGGCCGCGGCCGTCCGGCGGGCCGCCGTCGTCGCGCTCGCGCGGCTCGTGGGCCGCGACTACCTCAAGCTCCGGCCGGAGCTGTGCCACCGGCTCGCGTGCTGCGCCGCCGACGCCGACGGCGCCGTCGCGGCGGCGGCGGCGCACGCGCTGAAGGAGGTCGTCGACGACAACCAGGGGCGCGTCGCGCGCCACGTCGTCGGGCTGGTGGTGGCGCTGAACGGCGGCGACGCCGCGCTCGCCGCGCGCTACGGCGACGCCGAGCGCCGCGGCCCCGTCTACGCGGCGGCGCTCGCCGCGCTGTCTCCGGAGCGGCGCGGCGAGGCGACCGCGCGGCTCGCCAAGGACGTCCTGGGCCCCGCGGCCGACGCGCCGGACGCGGCGCTGGCGAAGATGGACGGCCGCCTGGCCGACGCGCTCCGGATCCTGCGCGCGGACTTGCGCCTGCGCAAGGGGGCGCGCGCGAAGGACCGGGCCGACGACGACGCCGACGACCCGGCGGCCGCCGCGCTGGACAAGGCCCGGGGCCGCCTGCTGGGTCGCGCGTCCAAGAAGCACCTGCTCGAGCAGGTCCTGCCGACGCTCCTCGCGCTCCGGCACCGCCTCCGCGCGCTCCGCCTCGGCGTGGCGGCCGACGTCGAGGCGACGCTCGCCGAGGCGCTCCGCGCGCACGGCGCGGCCGTCGACGCGGTGCTCGCGAACGACCCCATGCTCGCGCGCGAGCTGCGCTACGACCTCAAGCGCGCCCGGACCGCGCAGGCTTGCTGAGAACACGCCCCCCCCCCCCTCCCCGCGGCCGAAAGAAGCTCGACCGACCCTCCCCACGCATATAACTTGAAGACTCCCACTACGATTCACCTGCCCCCCACTTAGGCCCCGGGCCGCGCCAGTGGCCCGTGAGGCCCCTTCCCCTACCCCTCTATAAGACCCTGAGGTAAATAACCCGCACTAACCGGTAATTACCCGGGTTATTAACCCCGGGCGGCGCCAGGGGTAATAACCCCTCAGGTAAATGCCAACCTAGCAACACGGCACCGAGTCCACCCAAGAACTTGAAGGGCGGCGCTCCAACCAACGGACGTAGCTGATCGCTCGGTGAGAGGAAAAGTGTGTTACGGCCCGGCGCGGCGCGGCCACCTACTACGCGTCGCCGCCGACCAGACTGTCGAGCGACGCCTCGATGATGCCGCCCATGCCGCCCTCGGGGTACGCGTCTTCGTCCGCGGGCGCCCCGTTGGCGAGGCCGAAGCCCCCGTAGCCGCCGGCGGCGAAGCCGCCGCCGTAGGCGCCGGGCACGAACTCCGGCGCGCGCGTCTCGAGGCCCTGGGCCGCCCGCAGCGACGAGTCGTTCCACTGCCGCGCGGGCGCGGCCGGCGGCTCCTGAAATCCGTACGCGGGCGCCGCGTGCGGCGGCGGCGCCAGCGAGCCGGCCGCGCCGTAGAAGTTCTGGCGCGGCGGCGGCGCGAAGGCCGGCGGCGGCGGCGCCGGCCGCTCGCCCAGTCCCGGGAAGTCGCCCCCCCGCGGCGGCGGCCGCCGCGGCTCGGCGTCGTCGAAGTCGGAGCCGGGCGGCCCGAAACCCAGGTCCAGGCCGCTCAGCGCGACGGCCGCGGCCGTCGCCGACGCGCGCTGGAGCTCGCGCTCGCGCCGCGCCGTGTCCGCGCGCTCGACCTCCTGCCGCGCGTGCGCCTGGCGCTGCGTCGCGTTCCACTCGCGCTGCAGCGCGCGCTCGCGCGCGCGCCGCTCCTCGTGCTCGCGGCGCTCGGCCTCGCGCTTCGCCTGCTTCGCGCGCTCGGCCTCGGCCTCGGCCTCGGCGGCGGACGCCTCCAGGGCGCGCCGCAGCTGCTCCGCCTCGAGCTCCTCCAGGTCGACGGGCCGCGGCGGCGCCTGCTCCGCGCGGGGCGGCGGCGCGGCGTCGGCGCGCGGCGGCGCGCCGCCGGCCGGGCGCGGCGCCGGCGCCGGCGCCGGCGGCGCCGCCGCGGCGCGCGCCTCGCGCCGCTTCTGCTTCTTCTCCTTGCGCGCGGCCTCCCGGAGCTCCTTCTTCCGCCGCGCCTCGGCCTCGGCCCGCTCCTCGGCCCTGCGGCGGGCCTCGCGCCGCTCCTTCTTCGCCTCGAGCTTCTCGCGGGACGCCTTCTCGCTCGCGGCCGCCTCCCGCGCCCTCGCCTCGTCCTCGTCGGCGCGGCGCACGAGCTCGCGCGCGTGCTCGAAGAGCCGCGCGTACTTGTCGCCCGGCGCCAGGTGAGCACGTTCGGCCTCGTCCAGCGCGCTCCGGGCCAGCGCCGCGTCGCCGCTCGACACCGCGTCCGCGACCCGCACGAGCGCCGCGTCCTGCTCCTCGCTCGAGTTCCGCTCGGCCTTCTCCCGGGCCTTCTTCCGGCGCTGCTGGGCCTTCTTCCGCGCCGCGCGCCGGGCCTTCGCGACGCGCCGCTGGTCCTCGGCCGTCTCCCGCTCCAACAATTCCACCAGGTCGGACTTCTCCACGCAGCCCGCGTAGTCCACGCCCCGCTCCTCGAGGCGCTTCTTTAGTTCGGACACGCTCAGCGCCGCCGCGTCCTCGGTCGGCTGCGACGCGCCGCCCATCATGAACTGGAAGAACAGGAGCATCTCGCTCAGGTCCATCGCCTCCCCCGCTGTGTTCCCGTTCTGGTTCAGCGCGCGAAACGCGCGGTTGATCTCCTCGAAGCGGCGCGTCGCCTCGTCTCGGTTTCCTTCGTTCCGGTCGGGGTGCCACTGCGCGGCGCGCGTGCGGAAGGCCGCCGTGATCGTCGCCTCGTCGTCGCCCTCATTTACGCCCAGCACCTGGGCGGCCTTCTTGGCCTTCATGTGTGGCGGCGCGGCGCCTCGCGGCACTGTGCGGAGCGCAACTAGGCACGGGGGGACCCCAGCCTGCCGCGCAATCGCGCCTATACCAGCAAAGCGACTATGCTCGCGCGCGCAAGTGGTACTAAGTACAATACATGTACCGTAGGTACCCCTTGGCTAGGGGGGGGTACCATGGTACCGTGGTGGGACGCTAGTAAGATAGAGGGGGCTTAGACACTATACACCAATATAGAGGGACGGTACACTAAGAACTGTAATATGGAGGTGCCTTACGGAAAAATATGTCAATATGGAGGGCGCTTCGTGGGAACCCCCCCCATTTCGCAATCCTTTAGGCTTAGCTGTATAGGGCGCGCGCAACATGTCATTCCAGTATCAATGTCCTCCCCCACGCAACACCGGCATTCGCGTCGGGCAAGGTGGCTTCTACACGGTCTGCGAGCTTATCGGACAAAGTGGCTGGTATGCGTTTGAACGAATTAATAATGATGGATCAGTTTCCCATTGGTTCATAAACCAAGATGGACAACACAATAACTATATTTTCCCCAAGCAGCAGCTTGAAGCGCACCTTAAGAGATTGGGTGTGAACAACGTAATAATCACTCCTACAGAGGAAGCAGCCCCCCACACCCCTCTAATTTGTAGGGGTGGCAGTCGCGTTTTGCCATTTACGGAGAAACTGCAGTACGCGTTTTGCGTTCTTGAGAAAGTTGATGGGAATAGTTATAGGACATGGCTTCCTTATATTACCGCCTGGCAGTTGCAAAAAATTGTTACAGGTTTCCGCAAGCCGCGCCCCGGCGGCGGCGGATACTTAAATTTACGTGACGATGATGATCAGAGCCAGACCACCCCGCATTTATGCCAAGGCAACTTGCTGATGCAAATGGGCCGCGGCTGAAAGCAGGGGAAACGTACAAACATCGAGAATGCCTACGGACTGCCTATTGTGGAGATTCGGCAAGTCGGTCGATTGTAAATAGAACAACGGTGTCACGGTCCACCATCATAATGGGGTCGCCGATACTCTTTTGGATAATTTATTTGCCCAGCGTTATAAGTTGCCCCTCTGTACAGTGCATTCCGGGAGCCGCGCGGATATGTCCTTCGGCCGCTACGTTTAAACAGTAGGTCTCGGCGACCAACTATGGTGAATTCTGAATTTTGGGGATCATTTATTTATACACCTTTCCTTGAAGACACCTCCCCCATGCCGGCGCGTGTGGGGGCGCGGGAACGTGGAATAAATTGGTAAAACATTTGGCATATTAGACTCGCTAGCGAGGGCGAAGCCTCCGATGCTAGTGGTCCGGGGGGGGGGCGAACGCAGCCCCAGTGCAGCCCTTCCGAGATGCATCTGAAAGTAGATCCAGCTCCAGCAAAAAACGCACACAGCCGAACGACTGCAAACAGGGCGCCCGATGACCCACTGGGTATGTGACTTCGAGGAGAGACGACTAATATGGATCATCGAAAGCAGTGAAGCTGCCCCAGCGTCGCAATACCAGCACGCACATTGTACTGGAACCCAGCGCAAATCCAGTACAAGCAAGAGGCAGTCCCTTGACATCCTTGGGGTGCGACAACAACGATCAGATACTGATGAGAAAAGTTTGGCAGTCGCCTGGCCAGTCCGCGGCGCTGGCAACTGCAGCTAGCGACCGCACAAAACAGCCAGTGGATCCCCTATTATTGCGGACGTGCCGTCAAGTAGCACACACCGGATCCACACCCATCCAATATTAACCGAGGGCCCAGCTGGCCCAGCAGCGTCGCGCTGCACTAGCGGCGTTTCCGGCGCCGCACTAGTGAACCTCAAACCGCTGGTGTAATACCCAAGAACGACGGGCACGACGTCGTAGCATAGTCAGACCACGCGCTCACCGCGAAGAAGTTATAATACGGCCGTATAATCCAGGTTCCGCATAAATCAGTATGGAGGGGGCTTACACCATATCTTTCAATATGGAGTGAGCGCGCGCTTAACTACCTTGCTTATGTAAGCACTCTTACACAATCTCCATATTGACATTAATTCTCTAAGCCCTCTCTATATTGAATAAAGAGGTCTAAGGACACTCTATATTGCTATAAGCCCTACCGTGGTACTAAGTACAATATACCGCAGCTCAGAGATCAGTACCGGTCCCCCTGGCTCGCGCGCTTGACGGAGCTGGGGAATTATTACTAACAATCAGCCAGTGTGGCAAGACTCAGCCTGTGCGTCGTGGTTTTGACCGGATGCCACCGCGGATATTATGCCTGCTTTGGTGCGTCTTCCTCGGGGCGGCGGCGGCGCCCGAGGCAGCGGCGGCGGCGGCGCAGCAGCAACTCGTCGAGGTCTTCGAGGTCGAACGGCGGACGGAGGGCACGCGCGCCCACCAGTGCGCAAACAATTAAGATAAGCCGCGGCGCCTGATCGCGCGGCTGGTCTGCACACAGGCGCCTACGAGCTGGTGGGCTACGCGACCGCGCGCGGCGACGACGTCGACGCCGAGCGCCGCGCGACGGCGCCCCGGGGCTGGCGCTGGGCGAGCGACTGGATCTCCGACGGGAGCCGCGGCGTCGACGGCTGGGAGTACGCCGCGGCGCGCGCGGGCCCGTACGATGCCGAGGGCGGGCCGTTCCGGCGGCGGCGCTGGCTGCGCGTCATGCGGCGCCGGGGCGCCGACCGGGGGACGGCGCCCGCGGCGGAACCCCGCGCGGAGCCAAAGGCCGTCCGTTCGCGCGCCCCGGCGGCGCCGCTCCGGGCGCTGCGGCGAGACTTCGCGTTTCGCGGCTTCGGCCTCGGCTGCGCGCACACGGTCGACGCGGGCGGGCAGATGGGCCTCGTGGTGCAGCTGCCGCTGACGCCGAACTTTGGGTTCTGGGAGCGCCGGTCGCACTACCTGCCCATGGCCACGGCGCTGGCCATCATCTATCCGCCCCGGCGAAGCGACCTCTGCGCCGTCGCGTTCGTGCTCTCGGTGAGCTACCCCGTCGACGTGCTCGCGCGCGGCTGCCGCGCGGTCCGCGCCGCGGGTCGTCCCCAAAACGCGACGAACGCCACCGCGGTACCGCGGACGTCGTGGCCGACGGGCCCCCGGGGCGGCGTGCGGCGCGTCGGCGTCTCTTTTTCGAGAACCGTGGCGGTGCGCGCCGTCGACGTGCCCGGGGAGTTCAGGAGCCCGGTGCGGCTGCGGCCGTGGTTCATGTACGCGCCGGGCCTCGGCTACGCGTACGACTTCGCCGAGCGCGTCGCCGAACGCGCGCTGGCGCGCGCGGCGCGCGCGTTGGCGCGCGGGCCTGCGTTGGCCGCGGCGAACGCGTCGGCCGCG
Source organism: Pelagomonas calceolata (assembly GCA_918797485.1). Taxonomy (NCBI): domain Eukaryota; class Pelagophyceae; order Pelagomonadales; family Pelagomonadaceae; genus Pelagomonas; species Pelagomonas calceolata. The sequence continues at coordinate 4,715,931 of CAKKNE010000003.1, read as the reverse complement.
AACGCGTCGGCCGCCGACCAGTGGCTCGCGCGGTCGTCGATGGCGAAGCGCAACGCGTCGGCGGTGGTCGCGCGGCGGCGGCGGCGGCCCCTGCGGCGGGCCGCGGAGGCGGGCCTCGCGGCGGCGGCGGCGGCGCGCGGCTGGTGCGCGACAAAGTTCGCGCTGCTCGGCTACTCCTTCCTCCCGTACCAGGCGTACCTGACGGACGCGCGCGCGGCCGCCGCGGCGCCGGACGTGTTCCGCCCGCTGCGCGGCTCGCTCATCTTCATGATGCGGCCGTTCTACCCGCCGAGGCTCGGACGGTCCGTCAAGAAGCCGTCGTAATTAATCTCTGTTGTGGTGACGTTCGGCCGAAGACGCTGTGGAATTGTCGCCCTTGGGGTGCCTGAGAGGTGCCTGAGGGCGCGGCGCGGCGGCGGCCTGGCCGGGCGGGGGCGAAGACCGCCTGGCGGCGAGATGTGGCCTCTGCGTCCTCCGTCTATCTACGAGAAAGTAGTCGGCACCAGTTAGCGGGCGTCACGGTAAGCTTCCTCCTTCGAGTCCCGGTCGCGGTGCGGCGGACTTTGCGGCGGTGGCCTGGGCCAATCCCGGGCCGGGCTCCGGGGGCCGCCCCGCGATAGCTACAAGTCTAAACTACGACGACGACGACGACCACCCGCCGCGAGTAGCTCGGCTGAGTCGAGGTAAAGTTTTATTGTGTCCCCGCCGGTCTACTCGCCGGGAGGACAAGGGGGTCCACCTCCCGCCTCACGCGACGACGACGGACTGGTAGACGGGAACGAGGTACTTGATGTTGATGAACGCGTCCTCCCCGCCGTGCACCTCGAAGTGCTCGAGCGTCTCGGCGATGAGCTCGCCCAGGTTCTCGCGGCGCTGCTGGCCGTAGTCGATGCCGTCGCCCAGGTTGTCGTTCGACCGCACGAAGATGTTGAGCACCGGGAGGATCTGGCGGTAGTACGGCACGAGGGCCTGCCCGATGAGATGCTGGCCCTCGGGCACGCAGTCGCACGCCACGAGGGCCTGGAGGACCTTCAGCACCTTCACGATCACCGGCTTGGATCGAGTGTTGAGCGCCGTCTTGATGGGAATGATTAATTGCGGCACGACCGGCAACACCTGCGGATAAGGCGACGAGTGAGTTCGGTCATCCCGAGAAAAAACCGTGTGTGGCCAGGTTGGACGCATTCGAACGATTGATAGCAAGGAGACGGGGCCTCGCACGCGACAACGACCCGGATTGAAGAGGGCGCCTTGGCCTTTTGATTACCTCGCAGGGCAACACCTTTTGCCAGCCGCTGGACATCATGTCGTAGACGCCCTGCTCCGCCAAAAAAGCGTAGGGCTGCTCGACCTCCCGCAAACCATCAAAGAAGATGGGCAGGTAGTGGTGGAAGTCCAGCTTCTGCACGTCGACCTTCCACGCGACCCTATTCGACACGCCGCCATGGTCGACCTGCACCGGCAGGTCCCCCCGCTCGTAGAACCTACGAAACTCCGTGTTCGGCGGGTTCGGCCGCTCGGCGAAGGCCTGGAAGTCCATCAGTTTTGATTTTGGGGCCTGCCTCTTCTTTACTTCCTCGGCCGGCGCCGGCCGCGCGTCCGTGCCGCCGGTGCCCGTGCCCTTTTTCAGGAAATCACTTGGAAGCTCGCGCCGCGTCCGCCGGGAATTCCCGAAGGCCTCGGCGTTCACGCGCCTTCTCGGCAAGCTCTCGTGGCCGCCGGCGCGCACCGTGATCGCCTCGAAGTTCGTGCTGTCGAAGCAGCTGCCCGTCTCGGCGAAGTGCACCTGTCGCTGCCTGACCCTAAGGTCGTTCTTGTCGATGGTCGCCGGCATCCTGTCTATCTGCTGTCGGCCGGGGGCGACCGGGCGACCGGGCCACCTCCGTTGTTAAAAAAGATATAGAAACCTATAGATACATATAACATTGCGCCTTAAGTCAAAATCAATTGCAATTATCGCACGCTTCTGGCAGCAAGCTTACGTACACGCCCGCGGGGGATAGCCCCCCCGAGACCCCTCCCTAGGCGTGCCCCAAAACCCGAATTCAAGTTGACTAGTCCATTCCGTCGCGCGCAACGCGTGCCCGTCCTTGATCGCACCCGACCGGCTCCGCGGAAACGATGGTAGCCTTGTGACTATCGACAAACTCCAGAGGTTAATCGCCCCGCCGCCGCTTGAGCCGCCGCGCGCGGAGCGCCGCGTCGCCGGCCCCCGTCCGGGGCTGCGCCGCGGTGGGCGCGCTCTTTTGCAAAGGCGCCGCGGCCGCGCGCGCCGCGCTCGCGTCGGAAGCGCACCGCGCGCACGGGGCGCCGTCGACGCAGTCAGCGCGAGGCGCGCCGAGCGCGGGCGGCGCCCGCGACCGCGCGTCCGCGTCGCCGAGCCACGCCGGCGGTCGCACGGCGCTCTCGGAGACCTTGTTCAGCGTCAAGGCGAGGTAGTCCAGGACGCCGTCGCGATCCAAATACGCGTCCCAGAGCCGGCGCGCTTCTCGCGCGATCTTTTTGCAAGCCTCGTCGTGCGCCCGGCACCACCGCACTTTATCCAGCAGATCGGACAAGTCGGCGCGCACCGGCACGTGGTCGACCCACGGCCGCAGGAGCGGCATGTACCACGTGCGATCGGCGACGCACCGCGACTCGACCTTGAGGATCACGCTCCCCAACCGCATCATGAACCCGTAGCGGCAGGCGGCGCAGTGGCCCTCGACGTAGATCAGATATTTATAAGCGGACTGCTCGAAGATCGGCACGAAGTTCTGGCGCCCCGCGGCGAAGCGAAAGTCGGCCGGGTCGACGTGGGTCACGGGCCCGTCGAACACCTTCTTGTCCCGGCGGTTCCAGCCCGTCAGCTTGCAGTCGATCAGGCCGCCCTCGGTCCGACAATCGAGGGCCGCGAGCGCGAGGCGCTGGTTCGTCTCCGTAGAGGTGCCGCCGCCGGTGGCCGTGCCGCGGAAGAACGCCGTCTCCCTCTTGTCCGCCCAGCTCCTCTCGAACTTTCGGAACTTGGCCTCCGTGAACAGGTCGCGCGGCTTGACCTGAGGAGCTCCGTCCTTGTGCTCGAACGACGGCGGGAAGACCTCGCCGACGGCCGCCTCCCAGTCCTCGGACGGCGGCAGCGCGAGGTCGGCGAAGACGGAGGAAGTATAAAAGGACAGCACCGGGGCGAGCTTCGTCCCCCGCCTGAGTCGCGGCAGCGTGGCGTCCTGCGCCGGGTCGCGGTCGTCGCTGTCGATCATGAACCCGTAGGGCTCCGACGCGTTCGCCTTGAGCTGCGGGTAGTCCCGCTTGTTTACGAAAAACTCGCAGTCGCCGACGCGCCGCGTCGCGCAGACCTCGTCGAGCATGTGCCTCAAGGGCGCCAGGAACCGGTCGCCCCAGAGCTGCGACAGATGGGCGGGCAGCCCCTCCTGCGAGTGCTCGTTGCAGACGACGTTGCCGTTCGCCCACCACGCCGACTTGTCCTTGAGCACGAACTCCTCGCGGCCGCCGCACCTCTCCCGCTTCCGCCTGTAGTAGGCGTCGACGCCCAGGTCGCCCCCCAACCTGAGGGAGGCGCCCCAGCCGTTCGCGTAGTCCTGGTTGCAGAACGGCGCGAAAATTTTAACGCGACCGTCCCGGATCAGGACGTAGACGCCGCAGCGCAGGTGCGACCAGGCGTACCTCAGGGTCGCGAGCGCGGCCGCCGGCGGGCGCTTGTCGTGGAGCGGCGACGCCAGTCGCGCGTCGATCTCCTCCCCTACCAGCTTCGCCCGGCCGGCCGTCCAGCGGTTGCCGGGCGTGTCGCGCCGCGCCGAGCTCGTCGGCGCCGCGAGGTACGCGCCGCGCGCGTCCACCACGTGCGCGCGGAGCTGGGCCTCCGTCACGCTCGTCGTGAAGAGCTGCTGCATGTGCGGCCGCTCGGGGTTCGACAGAGGTTGCTGGGAGGCGCAGTGCTGCCGGATCCACGCGGAGCAGGCGTCGCCCGTGGCGAAGGTCGGGATGCCGCGCCGGAGGAACGCCGCCGCCTCGTCCTCGCGCGCATAGATGCCGCGCACGCGGCCGGCGGCCGCGGGGCGCGGCGGCAAGTCCATTATTTATATTTTGTGAGCCTTTGCCGTCTGCGCACACCGGCGCTTATACGCAGGAAGTAAAGACTATGGAGCAGCAGCAGAGCTGGAACTTACAGTACCGCAGGTACTTATAGTACCTACGGTATCTGTGTAGTACCGTAGGTACCGGTACCTTGCGCACGCACGTGGACCCCAGCGCTTGCAGGTATGACGGCCGAAGCCGCCGCGTGGCCCTGGCGCGTCGCGCTCGAGACGCTCGGGCACGACGCCGCTGCGGCGCCGCCCCACACGCTGGCGAAACTCATCGAGGGCGAGAAGCTGCCATGGGTCGTCGCGCGCGTCGAGAAGGCGCTGCGCCGCGAAGACGACGCCGCCGACGCCGTCTTCGTCCTCGGCGACGACTCGGGCGCGACGATGGTCGCGCAGTTCTCCACGCGCGCCGCGGCCCAGGCGGGCGGCGAGGTCCGCGCGGGCTCAGTCGTCGCGGTCCGCCGGCCGGCGACGCTCCGCGGCGCCGGCGACGACGCGTGTCTCGTCGTCGACGCGCCGGACCTCGTTGTCGCGGTGCCGCCCGACGCGCCGCCCCCCGTGCACGCGCGGCGGCGCGGCCGGCCGGCGCGGGCGATGCCGCCGCTTCCGGACCCGGACCCGGTCCCGGTCCAGGCCCCGCCGCGACGCGCGGCGCCGTCGCCGCGACGCGCGGCGCCGTCGCCGCCTCGCCCGGCCGAGCGGACTCGCCCTCGTCCGGCCGCCGCGGCGCCCGCCGCGGCGCCTCGACGCGCGTCGACGACGGAGACCGGTGGCGACGACCTCGTCGATGCGCTCCTCGACGGGGGGCGACTGCTGACCCAGCAGGACGCGCCCCCTCGGCAATTGGCGCCTGACGGCGGCGGTGACGACGTCGACGCGCTCCTCGACAGCTTCGGCTGCTAAGGTGGCTAGTAGATAGTCTATTATTCAAGTTCTCTAATTTCTCTTCCGAGTCCTAAAGGTCGGAGACTCAAAACGAAGCTCCGAATGGAACGCGATCGTAACGCTGGCACGGTTGTGCCAGTGGTGGGTGCTGACGCTCAGGCTCTGGCTGGCTGCAAAGCACAGTGCCGTTCGGGACGGGAGCACAGGGTAGTATGTGCGGTAACCATCGCAGAATTGACCCCCCAACTAATGCCCGAGCGACCGAGGGGCCAACTTGAACGGCCGCATGCGGAATCGCATGTCCGCACTGGCAGGCCTAACCTTCAAGTTACTAGTAGAGCCAATGTCGGCGCCGCCCGCGGCGCGGCCGACCTGGGCCGGGCGGACGGCGGGTTTTACTACAGTACACACCGTGACCCTGCCTGTAACTTGAAATAAATACCGTGACTACTAGTAGTAAATCATAACTTGAAATAAATAAATAAATAAATAAATCGATAAATAAATTCAAGTTCAAGTTAATTAAGGGAGACCTAAAAAAAGGAAAAAGCCCCTAAGAGCTTTCTCCCTGCGGCTCAGTCAGGATACCCAACCGGAGCTTCGAACTTGAAATAGCACTGGCAGTAACTTGAAGATAACGGCACAATACTAGTACACATAAAGCGGAAAACAAACGAGACTTAGATGACCCCCGCCTTGTACAGCTCAGCCGCGAACGCCGTCTCGGCGCAGGTGAGCTTCCCCGCGCGCGTCTTCGTGATCTCGTCATCCTCGGGCTTCCGCCAGCCGCAGTCCATGGACGCTGTGGGCGGGGTCTTGTACTTGTCGCAGGGGTTCCGGCCTGTGTGGAAATGAAATTTCAGGCGCCATCAACGCGACGTTGACCATTCCTAAGATAGCCTGACTCATTGGTTGATTCCACGCGGGTTCCCGGCTCATGCGCTGGTGCCGCGCGATGTGCTCGCGGTAGAACTTGACCAACTTGAACTCCGAGCCGTCACCCACCGTATCTCGCTGCTCATCCTCCCACCGCCGCTCGTCCGCCCGCGCGTTCCGCACCGCCTCGAGGAGCGCGTCCTTGGTGAGCGGCGCGTCGTCGTCCAGGTGCGCGCGGACGCGGTCGCGGTCGCACTCTAGCGGCGGCCCGCGGTATACCAACTGAAGCACGGCGTCGAGCGTGCGCGCGTCGCCGGCGACGGCGTCGAAGGCCGAGGCAAATTCGTCGTCCTTGAACGCCGCGAGCAGCCCGGACTTCTTCATGTTGACTCGGAACGAGTCCTGCGGGCCGAGGTAAGTCAGACCGAGGAAGGCCATCTTCGGACTGCTGGAGGCGGCCGTGTCCCAATCAACAATGCTGCCTCGAATGTCGTCTTTGCAGGGGAGGAGGAGATATATATCTTGTTTTCTTCCGTCTAGGAGTACATGGTATGCGTAGTATGCGTAGGTACTAAAGGTACCGTAGGTACCGCAGACCGCATGAGCTGAGCTCGATCCGCAGCGAGGGGGCAAAGCTAAATAGTCGAGATCTCATCGTCGTCGCTTGGCAGAGCAAAGTTCTGGTGAGCAATAAGTCTGTGAGCCGCACTCAGCCCTGAGCAGGGCCATGCATCGTTGCGCGCACTTATGTATAATTAGCACTGCCGTGACAAATGCGTTGCATACCCGGCGCGCAGCGGTAGGCGCCATAACTGGCACCGCCTTGCTCCCTGTGCCATCCCAGGCATTCGAGGTCAAGCTACCGTTCGACGAGGACGCTGACACCCGCCGGAGGCGGCTCAACGCCGAGCTCAAGGCGCCGCCGATAAGCGACGAGGTCCGCGCGTGCGGTTCGCGCCTGGTCGGCACGTACACGGACCCGAAGCACCCCGGCTGCGAGCGGCGGGTGGCGCAGATCGCCGGCACCCGCTTCGCGTCGATCCGGGGCGTCGACGAGGACGGCGTGCCTTGGGTCGCCGGCGCGTCTATCGCGTGCGCCGATTATAATGGAGTGGGCAAGGAACAGCTCATCGTGGGCCTCCGTGTCGAAATCAATCTGAGCTCGAGTAGGATCTGCGGCTGTTCGATGGCGTGGAGGCCGACGAGCACGATTCGCTCGTCCTCGGCGCCGGCGCGGACCACTGGGTGATTTCCACACAGGTGGACTTCACGGCGCGCGGCGGCGGCAAGGACGTCGTGGCAGTGGCCGATTACTCGGCTACGTCGGCGACGCTCACTTTCCCCGACGGCAACGCGTGGACCATGGTGCCCTGCTCGAACCCAAACTTGAAGACGGCCCAGCAGCGGGCCGCGTGTGCTTCTGCGAAGTAAGGAGCTTGTGGCTGAAGTTCCCTTTTTTTAGTTTAACAACATGTCGCCCCGACTCGGAGCTAGGACAGTGCTAGGACTCGGGACGGCGGCGTATGGGGGCCGGGGGCGGGACGGGCGATCGGTCCGAGTCAAGCAGGCCCCGCGTCGGCTGCGGCTAGGCGGACTAGCTCTAAGCAAAGCAACATGCGGTGGCAGCAGGAGGACGACGTCCGGTCCTGACTGACTATCTGCTGAGCGCACATGAGAAATAAATAAATAAATATTAAAATAATAAGGAGATTGAGAATTTGCTCTATCGTTTCTTGACGTCTCTTTTTAAGCGCCGGCTGGGTATCCTAGCCGCGCAGGGAGAAGGCCGCTAGAGGCCAAGTGGTGTATGTCCTTCAAGTTTTCCTTTAAAAATATTCCTTCCTTAATTATTTATTTAATAAGGCCGCCCGGGAGGTGGCTAGGCAGCCTAGCTCTAAGCAAAGCAAATAATTAGAAATTATCCGAGTCAGGGCGGAGGAGGCAGAGCTCCACATCACGCCGCTTGGCTTCCCAGGAGCGACACTCCAATAGTGAACAGTTACGGTCGAAATTCCTAGAGGTCCGGCCCCCATGCCCACGGGTGACTTCATAGGCTCAGACCACGCGCGATAGGATGCAATTCGTATAATCGTTCAAGGAACGCGTCACGTTCTTCCGCGAAAGCCGACTATTCAAACAATGTATGTTGCTTCGCTTGCGAGATTCGCAACAAGGGCTAAGGACGGACCCTTACTCCCCCACCGTGCGCGCAGCAATGAGCACGTTGTTCTTCGCGACATCCGCCTCGAGCAGCGCGTAGCGCTCCTTGAGCTCCTGGATCCGGGCCTCCGTCTGCGTGATCTCGACCTTGCGCTTTTCGTAATCCAGCACGAGCATGTCGTTCGCGGCGAAGCCCTTGGACTCCGACCGGGATGCCTCGCGCATTCGTTTCTTCTCTCGCCTCTTCTTGAGCTTGGCGACCCGATCCCGCTCCACCGCGAGCTTCGCGTCGAGCGCCTTGAGTTCCCCGCGTCTTTTTTCGCACAGCTTCTCCTCGAACGCCAGTGTTTCGCGCGCGTGCGTCGCCACTCGCACGTTCGCGGCGTGCTTTTTGCGCAGCTTCTCGATTTCATCCTTCCGATCTTCGATTTTCTCCGCCAACGCCTGGTTCTCGATCTTGAGCTGCTCGAAGTCGATGAGGTGCAAGCCCTCGGCCAATTGCTCCTTCGCCCGGAGTTTCGCTTCGCACTTCTTCAGGGCGTTCCGCAGATTGATGTTCTTCAGGCGCACCTTCTCCAGCTCCTGGTCGCGTAACGCCTCTTGCGCCTCGAACTCGTCGATGACCTTTTTGGAAAGTTTCTTGCCCGTCCTCGAATGTTCCGCCGCCAGGAAAATCTCCCGCTTGAAGGCCTTGAAGGAGTCGGCGATCTTCTTCGCTTTGAACTCCTTCTCGTCCAGCCGCGCCTGTAGTTCGAACGCGACCCGGTCGCTCCGTTCCTTCTGCTGCGCGGCCTTGCGCTTGGCGTCGAGGATGGCGCTGAGCGCGTCCGCGTACCGCCGCTCGGCCTCGCGCGGGTCGAGGCGCTCCTTGTCGTCGGCGTCGGGCGCGTCCATCACCGCCGCGACCTCGGCCGAGAGGCGCGCGTTCTCCTCGGCCAGCAGGGCCTTCTCCCGCCGCAGCTCTGCGAGCCGCTCCTGCAACTGCTTGCTCCGCCGGGCGTCCTCCCGCGCGTCGTCCTCTCTCTGCTGCTGGCGCTCGGCCTCCCGCAGTTTCTCCGCCCGCCGCGCCTCGAGCCGAGCGACCTGCTCCGGCGTCAGCGTCTGCTCCAGGAGCGCCTCGTCCTCCTCGCCGGCGTCGCCGCCATCCTCACCTTTGATCGGCGCCGCGCCGCGCGTGGCCCTTCCCTCCGCCCAGCGCCGGCCTTCCCCGCCCCGCTTCACGCCCAAATATAGGGTCGCTTTGTAGAGGTCCTCGACCGCGGACGGGAGTCGCACCGTCGTATAGCCGCCCTCGATGGCAAAGGCCGCGCCGGAGCCGTACACGAGCATGACGTCGACGACCGCGGCTTCGTTCGCCTCGGACAGCGGCCGCGTCCCGTACCAGAGCTGCCCCAGGGCGGGGTCCCCGGCCAGCGCACCGCCGCTCACGTAGCCGACCCTCTCTTCAAACCCCACGTCCACGACCACGGCCGGATCCGCCGCCTCCAGGTCCGCGCGCGCCGCCGCGATCGCCAGATTCGCGGACGTGACCTGCTCGCCGCGCTCCACCGGCATGTAGAGCGCCGCGTTGTCCACCCGGAGGGTCCCGACGGCCGTCACCACGCTGACTTCGGCGAGGGGCGAGGCGTCGGCGTCGGCCGCGGCCGCGGCCGCGTCGCGCCGCGCCGCGCGCTCCTCGAGGGACCACGCCGCCGCGGCGTCTTCCGCGGCCGCCGGCGCGGTGGCCGCGGGCTCGTCCGCTGCGGCCATCGGGTCGAGGGGCGCTGCGTTGCCCGCCCCTGGATGGGCAGCCCCGCTTTGCCGCCCTGCGGCGTTGTCTACGGTACCGTATTCACTAGGCCTACCCTGTCCGGGTATTTAACCAAGATAAGTGAGACTAGGATAGTGAAGCTAAGATAAATTTTGGGAGATTTATAAGTGGAAAAGAGGCCGTTGCCACAACGGGCGCCAACCCCAGGGACCCCGGACCACGCGCCCCCGCGCCAAAACAACCAAGGGAGGGTGGGAGGGCCAAAAATTCTTGCTCCTTTGTCCAGAGAAGTCATCCTTGAGTTCTGCAAGAGCTTGTTGTAAGTTGTCGAGCTTTTGCTCTTGTTCAGAGAGAGATGAGAAAGATTCTGCCATGTTGGATGTAACACTCCACTTTCTACTTTTGTGGGATCAGCATGCTTTGTGTATTCCGCAAACAAGACGTTGAAGGACTTGCTTCTCTTATAGAGAAATCCGGTAATTCTTTGTTCGGCTTTTTCAAGCTTTGCTAAGAAACCTTTCGGTTTTGTCTTTGAAACCCACCTGTAGAAAATAAGGGGCTGCAATGTGTGTACAGCAAAGGTGGTCATGGCAACGGTATTGGCGACTGAGGTCATAGGTGAATCCCCGTTAATAATATAAGCACTAGAAGTAGTAATAAGTTCACTCATTGTTACTGTGTTGACGAGTGGATAGGGATTAAGGAAAGGATATGTATCTCGGGTACTAGGGGTATATTCTTCGCACGGACAGACATATATACGACCTATAGTTGCAAGTTGACCCTACTGCTATTGTACGCACGCATCCGTCGCTCCTTGGCAAGCGTGCATTACGTTTGTATGATACAAGCTCGTACCGTACCGCAGTATATGTAGGACGCAGTACCAGCAAGTACTGCGGTACAGCCTATACTGCATCCTGATGAAGCAGCACGATCGATGAATGCCTCGAGCTCCTCGGACGACGACGATGCGCCGGGCGCCAGCACCTGGGAGGGGGAGGATGAGACCTCGGAGTCCAGCGGCGACAGCAACGCTGCAGGCGAAAGGGCGCTGCGCGTCGAGGCGGCCGCGACGAAGCGCTTGTCGCTGAGCGAGCGGCTGCGGCGCCTCGACGCCGCCGCCGCCGCCGCGCCGCCGCCGCCGCCGCCGCCACGGGGCGTGAAAACCAAGCGGCGGCGGCGCGACGCCGCGACGCCGCCGGGGCGCGCCTCGAAGAACGCGCCGGCCGAGGCGTCGTCGCGGCGCCGGCCGCCGGCGCCGCGCCGACTCGGCGCCGACGCGCAGCGCCGCGACCCGCGTTTCGACGCGCTGTCGACGGGCGGCGACGCGGCCGCGGCGACGCGGCGCTACGCGTTCCTCGCCGAGCGCGAAAAAGAAGAACTGAAGGCGTCGCGCGCCTACCTGAAGACGAAGCGCGGCCGGCGCGACGCCGCCGCGCGCGGCGACTACGAGCGGCGGGTGTCGAAACAACGGCAGCGGGAACACGACGAAAGGCGGCGCGCCGTCACCGCGCGGTTTAGAAGAGAGGAGCGCTCCAAGGTCAAGAAGACGGGCAAGGCGCCGTACTACACGAAGCGGAGCGTGTTGAAGGGGGCCGTGGCCCAGGACCGCTTCGCCGACCTAAAAAATCGGGGCAAGCTCGGCGCGTTTCTGGCCAAGCGGGGCCGAAGGGCGGGGCTCCTGGAAAAGGGAGCCCGGAAGCAGGGTAACGACCCGGCACGATGATGACACACCTCGGGCCGTGGGCAGATCCAGCCTGCGTAAACTTCCCCACTGTGCCCAGGATGACCGCGCGCCGGGCACTACTACTAGTAGTACTGCCCTTTAGTATTCAAGTTCTCAGCTTGTCGCCCTACCCAGGTGGGTGGCAGAGGAGGGGTCCGGGGGGAGTCAGTTGCGTTACGCGCGAAACCTTCAAGAGGAGGACGCCTGCCGCGCCTCGCGCTCGAGCGCCGCGGCGAACTGGTCCGTGACCTGGCACTGAACGCCCACGTAGTTGACGACGTTGCCCGCGCCGTCCCGCAGCGGCGCCACGAAGAATTGGTTGTAGAACGTGCTGCCGTCGATGCGGTAGTTCAATAAACACACACTGGTGTCGTAGCCCTCGTCGACCGCCTTGCGTATTTTGGCGACGGCTCGGGGGTCCGTCCGCGGGCCCTGCAGGAAGCGACAGTTCCTTCCGAGAACGCTCTCGAGCGCGTAGCCGGTGAGCGTCAGGAAGCCCTGGGACGCGAAGACGATGGGGTTGTCCGGTAAACTCGGGTCCGTGATCACGAAGTTCTGCTGCGCGGTCTGCAGCGCCTTGACGAGGGAGTAGTCGGGGTCGTCCAGGACCCTGGTGGCTTGCGCCGGGTCCCGCGCGATCAGCGACTTCGCGGTCGTGCCGCCGGCCTCCCGCAATAACTCGTCGGCCCTGCTACCGAGCTTCTCGCGGATCGCCGTCCGCAGCTTGTCGTTCTCGAACTGCAACGCGTTGACCGATTGCTGCAGCGATTCGAGCAGGAACTTCTTGCGCACGCGCGACCGCTTGGCGTGCTCGCGGTTGCGCTCGCGCCGCTCGTCGCGCTGCGCTTCGGTCATGTCCGACGCCGCCGGCGCCGCCCGGCTCCGCTTCTTCTGCGGCGGGGGCGGCGGCGGCGCCGCGGCCGGCGCCGCCGCGGCGATGTCGTCCAGCAGGTCCGCGTCGCCCTCCCTGCCAAAGAAACAGTCGGCGAAAACATCATCGAGGTCGATGGCCGCCGCCGGCGCGGCGCCCGGCGCGGCGCTAAAGAGCGGCGCGACGGCGTTGCCATTCAGTTCGTGCGCCATGGCCGCCGAGAGCGGGTTCGGCGGAGGCTCGGCCATCGCAAACGCGCGGTCGCGCTCGCGCGCACGCGGCACTAAAAGAGCACTACTGCCCTTATACCGGGCCCTTCACCGCACAAGAGATTAGCTGGTCAAGGCAGCAACTATAGCTAGGCGAACCCGTTTTTTACGTCGACCGCCGCGCCTCAACCCCCCCTGCGGGTTTTCTCGAAAAGGTTCGGGTAGTAAAGCCGAGCCGCCTTTCTTGTCCGTTGAGGGGGAAATGGCGGCGGAGGCCTCCGCAGGCGGGTGCGCCTCGTCGACGTGCGCGGGGGATAGCCCCCCCCCCGATCCCTACGAGAGATTCACCGCGACATTTGCGCGACTGCTGTAAATAAGTGAAGGCTTGAGAAATCAGGACTCGGACAAGCTTTTGTAATAAATTAAGTAAATAAATAAAACTAAGGAAGACCTTGAGCAGGCTAAAAAAAGGAACAAGCTCCTAAGAGCCTTCTCCCTGCTCGGTCAGGATGCCCAACCGGAGCTTCGAAATAGCAATAAGATAACTGTTTCTCACATTACGACGGTGTCCGTGAGCATCCAGTGGCGGCAATGGCCGGCGTGGGACTGGTGTAGGCGACCTCGCCAGCCAGGTCCCACCGGTGGTCCCACCAGTGCGGCGAGGCGCCGCGCGCCCCGACTCATGTTCCTGAGCAGCTCCAGCGCGTAGTCCTTGCAGCTCCAGCCGTCGTGGCAGTTGCTCCGCATCTGCGCCCGCGCGATCGCGGCTTCGTTCAAGGTCAGGCCCTTGTTCGTGGCCTTGAGGTCGCCCGTCGTGATGTTAAATTGCGCCAGCAGCGTCGGACGCCACCGATAGATGTCGGAAGCAGGGACGTCCGCGGCGCGCACGACGTCGCGCATCCCGTTCGACGTCGCCGTCCGCGACCGGATCGGGATCGCCGCGGCCGACCGTGTCCCGGAATGCCGCGGGGACCGTTGCGTGCAGGTCTTGGCGCCGGGCCAGCGGGACTTTAGTAAAGCATGATTCGACGAACTCGAATTTCCGAGGGCCATTGGCTGCGAAAATGGGACGACGCGGGTCAGGCCCGGCGTGATGCACATGGATTCATTGTGAAGGTTCAGCGCGCCCGCCGGCCGCCGCGTCGACGGCTGCCAGTTGAGGGCGGCCGTGTAGCACGCGACCGCCACGAGTTTGTGCTCGAGCAGGGTCGCGTTCCTTTGGACGCGCCGGACCGCGTCAGCGACCTGCTCCCGGATCATCCGGAGCGCTTGATATGGTAGCCCGTCGTCGGCGTCGAGGACGGTCGTGAGGACGTAGTCCGCGACGATACTCGGTTGCCGCAGCCGCGCGAGGCCGTACGCGTGGTGGCCCTGGGCGCGCAGGTCGCGGTTGGCGGTCGAGCGGTCGAGCGAGACGACGCGGAAGTCCTTGGGTCCCCGGTGCGCGGCGAGAAGGGTCGTGAGGCGCCGGCGGTGCCTGGGCGCCAGCGTCTCGTCGACGATGACGAGCCAGACGAAGCGGTTCGTCGACTGCTGCGCCATCGTCGGTACGCAGATGCGCTCGAAGAGCAGGAGACGCGCCTCGACGAGCGCCGCATTGTGGCCCTGTTTCAGGCAGAAGCGCGTTCCGACGATGTGGACGTAAGTCCGGCCGGTGCCCCGGAGCGGCCACACGACCCGGCGGCTGGCGTTGGCGCCCGCTCCCCCGCGCGGTCCGCCGACGCGCGCGTATGCTGATCTTTGCGCTATCCCCGACGGGAGGTCTGCCCGCGGCTGCCGTCGGCGCCCACGCGGTCGGCGCCCACGCGGTCCCGACGCGCGCCGACGCGGTTTGCCGACGCGCGTTGGCGACCTCTCCCCCACTTCGGCCGCCGCCGGGAGGCGCGCGAGCCCCAGGCAGAGTAGGCAAACGACTGCTAGCTTACTGTGCTGCGCCCGGCTCATCGCGGAGGCTGCCGCTTGCCTGCCCGGCGGCGCCGGCACATGGAAGTAGCCTTCCGGGGCCGCCAGCCTGGCGAGGGCAGCCTCACCTCCCGCGGGGCAGCTGCCGGCGGCGCTACCGTCCGCCACCGTCCTAAATGCGGGCCTTGCTGGAAGCCACAAGTACCGTAGGTCGTCTCCCTCCAGGCGTCTATAAACCGTAGACTCGGATTAAATTAAAATAAGCAGACCAAAAAAAAAGGAACAAGCTCCTAAGAGCCTTCTCCCTGCTCGGTCAGGATGCCCAACCGTCAGAAGAGCCTTCTTACTAGTAAAGGCGACCATGACGCGATTTTACGAAGTTTATCCCAGTGTGGAACTCCCCGGCCGCGGCGGGGTGCTACGAATAGAACTTGAAAATTTAGGACCCTAGCCCGCCCCGGCGTCCGGCGCCGCGTCCGAGTCGTCGTCGTCGTCCATCTGGGCCGTGAGCGCGTCGAACGACGTCATCGCGTCCGCCAGGGCCCGGAACTCGAGCGAGCCGTCCAACGCCTTCCGGTGGATCTCGCTGAACTCGGCGAAGTCGACGACGCCGTCCGAATTCTCGTCCACCGACGCCATCATCTTGGCCACCTCTTTTTCCGAGGGCTCGGCGCCGGTGCACTTCCTCAACAGCGCCCGCAGCTCTGCCGCGTCGAGGACGCCGGACCCGTCGGCGTCGAACCCGCAAAACTTGTCCCAGAGCGGCCCCTCTCCTTTCTTTGGTCGTCCGCAACACCCTCCGCCCGGTTTCGCCGCGGCCGTCTTCTTAATGCAACCAGACAGCGCGCCGGACGCGAACGGGTTGGAAGAGAACTGCGTCTCGTCGACGACGAAACACTGGAGTATAGTCCAGATGCACATCTCGAAAACATTATTGAAGGCGTCCGCGGTGAAATAGCTCACCGCGAGGCACACGAGCGACGGGGCGATCACCCCGTGCAGCTTGTCCTGCATATCCATCAACACGGACACGTAAAAGCAAAACGTCGTCGCCAAAGCGACGGAAAGCTTGCCGAAGAAGAGGACGAGCTTGGCGACGCACGCGACCGCGGTCACGCGCCCGCCGTTCGCCATGATGAGCGCAAAGGCGCGGAAGCCGGCCGTGCAGAAGCCGACGCCGTGCAGCACTGTCTGGATGTAGGCGTGCTTGTTCAGGAAGCGGACGCACTTCTCGACCGCCACGAGGCAGTAGGTGATGCAATCCAACACGATCTTGGCGAGCTTGTTTTCCTTGGCGGGCGTGCACCTTTTTATGTATTGGACGACGACCTGCAGCGTCTTGCAGACCGCTATCACCAACG
Organism: Pelagomonas calceolata; assembly: GCA_918797485.1. Taxonomy (NCBI): domain Eukaryota; class Pelagophyceae; order Pelagomonadales; family Pelagomonadaceae; genus Pelagomonas; species Pelagomonas calceolata. The sequence goes on along the minus strand of CAKKNE010000003.1, from coordinate 4,700,109 downwards.
CGCCGAAGGCGGCCGTGCCCGCGTGGCGCCCCGCGATGCGCACCAACAAGCGGAGGACCGCCTGCGGCGTCACGAGCGCCGCCGTTGCCTTGTCTCGCGTGAAATACCACTGGACGACCGCGCCCGCCACGACGAGCTGCCCCAGCGCGAAGATGAACTCGCTCGTCCAGAACCAGCCGAACACGAGGTAGAGGGCGGCCCACCGCTGGTCCCTCGAGTATTCGAATTCCTTGTAGGAGATCTGCGCGCCGTTATATTCGACGTAGCTCGTCTTGAGCTCGCCCGCGGAGGCCAGGTAGGCGGCGTAGATGATCCAGACCGTGAAGAAGAGGACCTGCGCGGACGTCGGCCGATCACGCGACGCGCCGAGACCTCGGCGCCGGGGCGGGCGAGGCCGGCGCACTGGACGACCGGGAGGAGCGCGAGCGCGGGCATCGTCGTGAGCGCGCGGGCGGCCTCCTTGAGGATGCCGATCGCGAGGGTGATGCGCTTGCGGAGCGCGACCAATAGACACGCGTAGAGGACGCTCGCGACGACGAGGACGGCCGCGAGCGCCCTCATCACCTGCAGCTCCCGCTCGGAGTGCGCCGGCGGGTCCTCGGCCGCCCAGTCCCGGGCCGTAGCCGCGGCGAGCGCGGCCGCGGCGACCAGAATGATCAGAACGGATGCCAGCAGGACCCACACCATCGCGAACAGGAGGAACGGGATCTGCAGCACCACCAGGTAAGCGAAGCCGAACGCGGCCGCGACCAAAAAGCCGAACAGCAGAATCCAGTCGCGCGTCGCGAAGACGTCCGCGGCGATCTCCTCGTAGACGGCGGCGGACGCGCCGTCCCGCTGGGGCACTTGGGGCAGCGGCGTGGGCGCCCGGCTCTCGCAGAAGCCGCAGGCGAAGTCGCAGGCGCCGGGCAAGGCGCACGTGGGGCAGAACCAGTCGTAGCAGTAGGCCCGGGAGCCGTTTTTCCCGACCAGCGAATCGCAGTAGGCGCGGTCCAGCGCTTGCGTGCACGGCAAGGACGCATTAAAAGTCGGCGCGGGCGTGTAGACGGCCGTCGGCTTCGGCGTCGTGGGCGCGGGCGTGGGGCGCGGCGAGGGCTGCGAGGTGGAGGGGCCACGTTGCAGCGTCGGGCGCGGCGTGGGCGCGTCCATCGGTTCCGACGCCGCGAGCGCCCCCCCGATGTCGGGCGCGGCGTCGAACGCGCAATAACTCAAGATCTCGGTCGTCGCCCACACGAAGTTGCACCGCGCCTCGAGCACGTAGGCGAGGCCGGCGGACCAGTACTCGTGCGTGTCGCCCCGCGCGAGGTGTTTGTCGAGCGCGGCGGCGGCGTCGTAGTCGCACACGAACCGCCGCGCGTCGTCCTCGGAGGGACACGCCCGCACGCAGACCACGGCCCCGCTCGGCAGGTAGTAGCTCTTCCGGAGGGCGCTCACGTCGTAGGTCTTGTACGAGCCGTCCGCGTGGTACGTGGTGTGCTCCTCGACGGAGCAGACGTCGCCCAGGTCGTCCACGCCGAAGAGGAGGCGCCGCGGATCGCCCGCCGGCAGCGTATCAACGGCAAAGCCGGGGACGCCCGTGACGACGAGGCCGAGGATCGTCAGCCCGAGCCAGCACGCGATTATACAAAGTAGGCACAGCGCGTCGGTGCAGCGGCTGCCCGCGCCGGCGAGCGGGCCCGCCTCGTTCGTCGCGTCCACCCCCAAGGCCCTGGCCGCGGCGTCCGCCTCGGACTCCCTCGACGGGCCGCAGCAGGGCATCGCGTTCCGTCACTCCTCGACCGGGGCAGCCGGGACGCGCAAACGCGAGCCGACACAACGCATCCGCACGGCCGGCACTGCGCCACCTTCTAACTGCAGCACTTACAGTATGCAAACCCCCCCCTCCAAGCTCTTTCCCTAGCCCCTCTAGCCCCAAACCCGGCCCGTCTAGCGCATGCTACGAGCTTCATGCTACGAGCTTGTAGCATGCTACTGAGAGCTTGCTAGCGCCCGTGCCTCACCCTGGTACACTGAAAAGGCGCATTGCTCGTCCAGTGAAGCTCCGTCGAGAAGGAACACCATGCTGCCCGACGACGCGACCGTCGCGGAGGAGCACCTCCTTACCTTCTCCACGCGCTGCCCCGACGTCCGGACCCTTCACTTTTGCGTCGACCGATGCGCGACGGCGCCGCGGGCGACGCGTGCTCCACGCAGGCGCCTGGAGACGAGCCCCGTCGGGCGGCAGGTCTCCTCGAGGCTGCGGTCCGGCTCCGCGTTCACATTCTACGGCCCCGCGGGCGCGGCCTACGACCCCCAGAAATCACATAAGGTCGTCAAGTTCGGCGGGCCCCACGCCAAAGTCAGCACGCTCAGCCCCGGGCCCGCCAAGTACGACCCCTCCCAGATCGCGCTGCACCAGGTCTCCACCCAGCGCCGCGCGCCGTCGTCGCACATCTTCAGCCGCCAGAGCGCCTGGAACGCGGAGCAGGTCCGGCGCCTCAACCGGCATCGGGCACGACAGCAAGATTTACCTTCGGCCGGCGACCTGCACACGATGGCCCTCGAGACCAAGATTTTACAAAAACAGTACCCGCGCTGCCATTTCGCGCGGCAGTCGACGCACCGACCCTTCTTCACACCCCTGGAGAACTCGGCGCGGTTCATGGGCGCGATCACGAAGCAGCGCGAGCGCGCGCTCGCGCTCCGGGCCGAGCGCGTCCGAAAAGCCCGCGCGGCCGCCGGGCTCGAAGCGCCGTAGTTCCCTAAGGCGGGGGGGGGCATGCCGACTCCCGGCGACTAGGACTAGTGGGCCTACTCGGCACCGGCGTACCGGTAGGTAACATGTTGATGATATAATGAAGTGAACTTACTTTAGGTTCACCCCGGTGTTTTTACGGCGCCTACTTAGCGCCGGGCTTGATCCACTTGGATAAGTAAGAAGATACGGGATATAGGGAAATATCAGCCCCGGGCACGTGCCGGCTGATATAGCGTGCTGATAGGCGAGAGTAATGTAGCCATAGATCCGGCGATAGGGGGCTATGGCGTTGCAGATATATATCTAGGGGAGTTTTCACCTCACTCCCCCCTTCCTGGAACTCAAGCCGGGTCTTCAGCTAATTTATCGTTGAAATCAACATCACCGCGTATCCATCAGTAACCAATTCTTTAACGATTTTCACTGGAATCTCGTTCTTATTCGTCAAACTGAACGGGTAGAATCGCAATTCGGACCTGTGGACCCTCATGGTCATTTCTTCTAAGGTTTTTGTCTTTTTCCACTTATAGATCTCAAGATCGTCCCTGCTGTCGATGTATGCTGGGGCATAAGCCCGCTTGGCGAGGCTCTTAGCTTTGGAGTAGGTCCCAAACCAATGGAGATGGAACTCCTCTTTGGGGTTCTGGGGTTTAACTGCGGTAATCTTGGCCAATCCCCAGTTTGGAGTCCCATCGTCATCAGTCAGGTCTACAATACACATGTCCCCAGCCTCAAACTTGTCTCTATCATCATCATCCAGGGAAATATCAGCCCCGGGCACGTGCCGGCTGATATAGCGTGCTGATAGGCGAGAGTAATGTAGCCATAGATCCGGCGATAGGGGGCTATGGCGTTGCAGATATATATCTAGGGGAGTTTTCACCTCAATAAGTTGAGTGGTTTTTTACTACACCACTTTTTTGATCTTAGAGGCCAATCAATTAAGCCCTATTCGCTGCGCTCGTAGGACAATCGGCCTCTAATCAAAAAAGATGATGAAAAAAAGAAACATCAACTTCAAAGTTATTTTGACGTAGGGTACTAGGGGTATATTCTTCGCATTCTAGTAGATATCAGAGGCTAGTGGCCTGTATCTTAGGATACTTCCTTCTCCCTCTTAATCTCCTTTATTCCAACTCTGTCTTCTCAGGGTTGAGGGGGTTCCCACACTCTCACGTTTCAGATGATACTGCCAGTGTAGTTACCCGGGCCTTTATCTAGAGCTTCTCTCAGGTTCTAGTAGATATCAGAGGCTAGTGGCCTGTATCTTAGGATACTTCCTTCTCCCTCTTAATCTCCTTTATTCCAACTCTGTCTTCTCAGGGTTGAGGGGGTCACGGTTCCCACACTCTCACGTTTCAGTGAGACTCGGAGTTCTTCCTGTTGGCATCTCCGTGTCACATTGACACCCGAGAGACCTAGCTACAACAGCTGCATTGTGCACTTGCTGTACCCAGCTCATTAGACACCAGCACATACCGAAGCTAATATCGCTGAACAAGGATACGTGGCCATATCATAGCAGGTACGGTACCTACGGTACCGTAGGTACGTGTATACAGGCCTCGGTCGAGCCGGAGCGGCACGGCCCGGCGATGATAATCGAGCCGGCTGCCCCGCATGCTTTCGTTGTTTGCTGCCCTCCTGCTCCTCGGCAGCAGCGGCGCAGTCCAGCTCTTCGTGGTCGTGTCGGCGCCGAGGAGCGGCACGGAGTGGCTGCGGCTCATGCTCGCCGGCCACCCACGCGTCTGCTGCGACGGCGAGGTGCTACTGCGGCTCGGTCGCCGCGCGCAGCGCCCGGGCGGCCTCGACATTAGGAGGGCCCTCGACGCGTTCGCGCGCGGCGCCGCCCCCGAGTACGACGACGTGCTGCGCTGTGTGGAAATCAAATTTACGGCGCCGTCGTCGTGAATCGCCGCGTCGACCTCCACGCCATCGACGCGCCGCCTGCTCGATGGCGTGGCGATGTCGGTTCCTCACCGCTCGACGGAGCCAGCGCGGCCACGTCATCGCCGAGAAATGAACCCGACACACTGGTTGATTTCCACACAGGTGCTGCGGCCGTGCCGGAAGCCGGGCGCGCGCGCGCGCGGTTTCAAGTGGTTCGACGGCCAGGGCGGCGCGTCCGTCGCCTCGGAGAACGCCGCGCTGGGCAACCTCTCGGCGTGGCGCGCCGCGCACGCGGCGAAGCTGATTGTTCTGGAGCGCCAGGGCCTCGCCAAGCTCGTGAGCGACCGCCTCAAGCACCTGAGCTCGCAGCGCGGCGTCGACGCGGTCCCGACGCACTGCCGAGATGCTTCGTGCGCCGCGCGCGTGTCGGCGCAGCGCGTTACGTTGGACGCCGGCGCGCTCGAGACCCAGCTGGACGCCGGCGTGCGGCGCTTCAGTGCCTTGCTGAATTGGGCGCGCGCGGCGGCCGCGTTCGACGATATCCTGTACATCGCGTACGGCGACCTCGTCGCCGATCCTGAACGGGAGCTGCGTCGCGCGTACCGGTTCCTCGGCGTCGACGAGGCGTGGCAGGCGAACGCGTCCGTCCTGACCAAGTCGGTGTCTCGGCCGCTCGCCGAGGTCGTGGCGAACTACGGCGAGGTCCGCGCGGCGCTGCTGCGGACGAAGTGGGCGGGCGAGGTGGGGTAAGCGAGCCTTCCTTAGCCCCCCCTTCCTGCTAGAAGCTCTCGTGGAGCTTCGCGCCGATCGCGAGCTGCGCCTTCGTCACGCCGGCGAGGTAGCTGACCATGAGCACGTCCCGCGTCTCGGCCCGGAGCGCGCCGCGCGCGACCGCGTCCTCGATCTTCGGGAGCGCGGCCAGGGCCTCGTTCAGCGCGCGCGCGACCTTGGGGTCGACGTCCTCGTTCGCCGCGCGGCGCGCCTTGACGTACGCCGCGAGCGCGTCCACGTCCCGCAGCGCGTCCTCCAGCGCGAGGCCGTCCTCGTCCGCGTCCATCACGTCCGCGACGGACTCGGCGGAGCCGAAGGGCTCCCGCTGGCCCCGGACCATGCGCGCCAGGCACAGGCGCTCGCCCCGGTCGAAGGCCAGCTCGCACGGGATCTCGGCGAAGCCGTTGCCGTCAGAAACGAAGCCCCGGAGCGTGATCCCGGCGTCGCCCTCGAGCCGCGGGTCCACGACGAGGTGGACCGGCGCCTGCCCCGCGCACGCGCCCGCGTAGAAGCCGTGGATCATCTCGCTGGCGTCGTCCGTCGGCGCGCCGTCCGCGCCCGGCGTCGCGTACCAGCCCACGACCGCCTCGTCGGGGTTCACCCTCGCTAGAAGGCGCGACATTTTCTCCTGGTAGTCCTGGCCCACGGCGACCGTGCCGTCGGCGCCCTCCTCGCAGGGCACCGCGTACGAGTTCGTGACCGTGACGGTCCGGCCGTCGATCCGGCCGAGCAGCGTGCCGATGACGCGCTGCTGGCCCTCCTGCCGCCGGAGGAAGTGGTCGAGGGCGCCGAAGGCGACGATGGCGTGGACCGCGACCGCCGACGCCGCCGCCTTGGGCGCGGCGGCGTCGTCGCCAGCAGATCCCCAGGCGCCCTGCATGCTGTCGTCCTCCAGAAGATCAGCGAGACGCAGAGCTTGACTGTGGCCCGCCAACTCCGTCAAAGCTTGCCGAGATGTAGGCCTATGCCTTTTGCCTCCTCCTCTCGCCAATGCACAAGCCTTGTAGTGTAGGCTAGAGTGTCATCTCCTAGAAATTGTTAAGGGGCAGTGCTACACGACAACACAACAAGAGTCCAGTTCAAGCACTCCCTCCCACTTTGCACGCCACCCAAGGTTCCGGGCCGGCGGTACTGGACTCACACTACGTCGTTACGTCGGCCGCGCCGTACCCCCCGGCGCGCGCCGACGACGACCGCCCGGACCGGCGCCGGCCGGACCGGGACCGCTCGCGCTGGAGCCGGTGCCGCTCGACGAGGGGCAGATGCCCCGGCCCCGCCTCCGCCGGCGCGCCCGTCAGGTCCTCGTGGAGGCGCGACAGCGCCGCGAAGATCGCCGCGAACGACGGCCGGTCCAGCGGGTCCTCGGCCCAGCACGCCGCCATGACGTCGCGCCAGGGGCACTCCGCCGGCAGCGGCGGCCGCAGGCCCTCGTTCGCCACGCGCGAGATGATCTGCGCCGCGCTCAGGTTGTGGTAGACCTCCTCGCGCGTCGCGAGCTCCCACAGGACGATGCCGAAGGCGTAGACGTCGATCGTCTCCGTGCCCGTGTTGTCCTTGATGAGCTCGGGCGCCAGCCAGCAGGTCGTGCCGACGCCGTGCGTCATCGACCGCGCGAAGCCCTCCGGCGTGGCCGCCACGGCCCGCGCCGACCTGCGGGGAAATCGCCCGGCGGTCCGCGCGAGCGACTCGTCCCGGTCCGCCCCCGCGCCGGCGGGCAGACGCAGCGACTTTCATTCGAGTTCCGCGCGGGCGCCGACCCCCAGTCCCCAATCCGCACGCGCAGCCGCCCGCGCACGTCCGCGACGAACAGGTTGTGCGACTTGAGGTCGCGGTGCACGATGGGCCGCTCGCGCGTGTGGAGGAAGAGCATGCCCTCCGCGACGTCGATGGCCATGCGCAGCCGCGTTTCCACGCTCAGCTCCACCTTGTCATCGTCTAGAACCTGCCGCAGCGACCCGTGCGCGCAGAGCTCGGACACGATCCAGATGGCCTGGGCCGTGAGGGCGCAGCCGTACAGCTGCAGTACTTTCGGGTGGCGCAGGTAGGCCATGATGCCCGCCTCGCCGACGATGGCCTCGACGATGTCGCGTCTTTGCAACGAACCGCCCGCGAACGCGGCCTGGGCGAGCACGAACTCCTTCACGGCGACCTCCGACGACTGCCAGGTCGCCGACCAGACGCGCCCGAACGAGCCCTCCCCGATCACGTCCCTCAGTACGATTTCGGCCGGGTCGATGAGCACGAGCGCGTGCGCGTCGCGCAGGTGCCTCGCTTTCATCGCCGCCCGGTACGCGTCGCCGAACTCCACGTCGAACTGGTTGTGCGTGTCGCCCGTCAGCGTCGCGAGGCTGATGCCGTCGCGCAGATTGTTGAGCCGGGGCTTCCGCGCGGGCCAGCACCGTCGGATGAGCGCGGCGGCGAGCGCGACCAGCAGGGCCGCGGCCCCGAGCCACAGGCCGATCAGCGATGCCTCGACGACCAAAGCGAGGCCCGCGTCGACGTCGTCCCGCGGCTTCGGCTTCGCGGCGGCGTGGGAGCCGGCGCCGCGCGCCGCGACGACGGCCGCGCCGGCCGTGGCGACGCCGCGCAGCGCCTGGCCGCCCTGGGACTGGTAGGGCCCCAGCCGGGCGTCCTCGGTCCAGACCGCGACGGGCGGCGCGTCGTCAAAGGCGCCCGCGACGACGAGCTGGAAGGCCCCGGCGTCGCCGGCGACCGCCGCGAGCGCGCGCGGCGCGCCGTCCACGCCCCGCCACCCGGCGAGCCACTGCCAGGCCGACGCGGCGATGACTTCGGATCCCACCGTGGCGTTGCCGCGGCCCCGGCGCAGCCGCCGGCGCAGCCGCCGGCGCGAAGGCGGCGCGGCGAAGACGGCGACGGCGACGCGCCGCGGCGACTGGGCGGCCCACGAGCTGTTGATCGCGGCGGCGCCGGCCGCGAAGAGACGCGCGCCGGCGTGGAGCAGTTCGACCGAGCCCGGCTCGAACGCGAACGCCGGGTCCGCGACGCAGCGCCACGCGTGGCCGGCCTCGCGGAACGGCTTGGCCGCGACGCCGGCGCACGGCAGGCCGCCGGGGACGATCGCATCATATCTGCCCGCGACGTACGCGACGCCCGCCGCCTGATCGACAGCGACGGCGTCGACGGCGGCCGGCGCGCCGCTCGCGAAGACGAAGCCGCCCGCGGCGTCGGGCGCGAGGCCCGCGTCCGGCTCGTACACCGCGACGTTCGGCGACGCGAGCGCCTTGCCGGCCAGCGTCCCGAACCGCCCCAGGATCAGCAGCTGGTCGTCGCAGAACGCGAGGGCGTTCACGGAAGCGTCGTCCGCGCTCCCGAGCCGCCCGCCCCGCAGCGGCAACCACGCGTTTCGGTTGGAGTCGAACCGCGCGACGTGCCGCACCGGCGCGAAGCGCGAGCCGTCCCACACCTCGCTCGCGAAGCGCCCCCCCGCGTACAGCAGCGCGCCGCGGACCGCGAGCGCGCGGATCGTCGTGGGCTGCGCCGCGAACGCGCGCGCGCACCACGCGCCGTCGCCGACGCGCTCGAGGCGCGCGCCGTCGTTCGGGCCGCGGTCCACGAGGCGCCCCACGCCGCAGTACAGCGCCTGCGCGTCCGCGCTCGTCGCGTCGAACCGCCCGCCCAGGAACACCTCGCGCGACCCGTTGGCCGCGACCGCGCGGATCACGCCCGCCGCCCGCGCGTCCGCCGCGTCGGCGTACAGCTTCGACGTGTAGGCGGCGGCCCAGCTCCTTCGTTCTGGATCGTAGCGCGCGAGGGACACGGATCGGCCGTCGAGCGTGAGGTTGCCCCCCACGAGCACCACGTGGTTCGGAACCGCCGCGGCCGCACCCGCGCCGAGGACGACGAGCGACCGCATGGGCCCTCAAATGTGGGCAGCAGAGGACCGCCTCCGCGACGGCATGCCTGCCTGTCCAAAGTGGTTCGCTGCGGCGCGCCGGCGCGCGCTTGTCTCTCGCCGGCCGCTTTCGCGCGGCGATCCTAAGCTAGCTCTATGCGCGCGCGCTTGATGCAGAAAACGGGTTTTAGAAACCGCGTTGGCTTGACCGGCTACGGATACCGGTAAAAGTGCACTTATGGTATGTGTAAGTTTACCTTTTCGGCAGCGTGTTTTTGGCCGGGAGAGGGTAAAATGCGCACCCTGACTGTGATCGGCTGCGTCCTAGCGGCCCTCGCGGCTGCTGACGACGTCCCGGCGCCGGCGCCGGCGCCAGCACCGGCCAAAAAAAACACTGGCCAGTGGTCCTGTGGGCCGCACGTCCGCGACGACGTCCAGAGGCTGCGGCGACGCATCGACACGTTGTGGGGCAGCCCTCAGCAGCTCTGCGAAGAAATATTCTCCAATGGTTGGCACTGGAACCCGCCGGACGCGGCATGGCGCGCGGCGCGCACGCGCCAACCGCCTCAGCGCGAGCAGTGGTACCGACGCCCCATCGGCGTGTGGTTGCCACACATCTTCTTCCATAATGAACTACCAGCACCACCTTGTCCAAATGACTGCTGCATTGGCAAGGATTCGATGGTGGACGTAAAGTCGAAAGTATGGCCATCGAACGTCGTGCGCGTCTTTGGCGTCCACGACCACTGGTGGTTGGACACCGTGCGGCTCAAGTGCAAGCGTTGTGGTATACTTTTTCGCTTGACAGATCCAAAGTCCATCGCGCAGTGCCCGATCCATGTGCGGTCGTTTTTCAACATTTTCAAGGGCAAGAAGTACGCCGTGGAAGCTGACCTCGTGCGGCCCAGCGTCGACGGCGTCGACGGCGTCGACGTGTCAGTAATAGTCGATTTACACACAGGCAAAGCTGATCGAGGACGCCTGGGACCCGCTCGGAACAGCTCCTACAGTACGAATACTCCAGCACTTCTACATCGAATATTACTACGGCCAGCAGCTGAACTATTGGGCACTTCACGGTCGTCTCACTTCGGCCGAGAGGACAAACAACACCAATCAACGTCCAGCTCGACTAGCGCTCGGTGTTGCTAGAGGTAGTCTCGCAGATGCGAGGACTGCTGCGGAGGTCGTGAATCAACTCGGCGCTGCGCGGCGAGCTCGAGACGAACGGCGAGCAGCCCCTCGCATTGATAGACTATCAGAACTGAGGGGTTTTGGACCAGGGAAGGTTGCGATGTTCAGAGAAATCAACGTTCATAGTATCCAGGACCTGGAGGCCGTGCAGGAATCGGCGCTGATTGCTCGGTCAGTGTCCAAGAAGCGCGACCGCTCTGACCAATTGAAGGCGCTCCAACATTATAAAGCGATGGCGCTGGAGTATCTCGAGGAGAAGTACGGCTCGTGGCCGCCGCCTACTACTCCTCCTTCTCAACCAGAGCAACCGAACGACGTGGAGAAGCTCGCCGACCGGCGCGCTGCGGCTGCTGCCTGCAAGGCCGCGATGGAAGAACGCGAAGCTGCGCAGAACGCTGAGAACGGAACTGTTCGCTACGTCCCGCCTCCTTTCCTGGACTTCGACGATAAAAATGGGTGGAACGGCGTATTTGTGGGCCGAGACATCGTTGATGATATTGCTGCAGGGATGTGGTCTGACCGACGCGAGTTTGTCACTACCCAACTCGCCGGTCTGTCTGGCCAGGTACTTAAGACAGATTTCACCTACAAGATCGCCGAGAAAATCGTGTGCTACCACCCGGACTCGGGCATGCTGTTTAAGCCTTTTGGAGGGTTCGCTTCTGTCGTAAACGAGGCGGGCCAGGTGCTACTACAGCGTCGAATCAGACGTCCACTCCATCGACGCCATCGACGCGGCGTCGACGCCGTCGGTCTACACAGGTCATGTGGTATGGATTTCACCATCGCGAGGACGCTTTTGAGGAGACCGAGCCGCACTTCGCGGCACTTCTGGCACGCCTTAAAAAGATGCACGGCGACGACTACATGCCCAGTGCAATCTACATCGACAACTGCTGTTCTCGGCGAACAGCATTCAACCGCGTGTTCCCCGACGTGCCTATTTTGTTGGACCCGTTCCACTGGTTTGCTCGCTGGGACGAGGCCATCTCGATACCATCGACCCACAAGCTCCGCTGGCAGTTCCGGGCGATGCTACGCGACGCCGTGCTTGTACCAGACCCCAATGACGTCGCCTTACTTACGGATTACTACCCGAAGAAGAAACGCGGGGAGATCTACGGCATGTGCCGCCGCGTGGTGCCGCCGCCGAAACAACTTCGTGAGAATATCGAGAACGTCCTGAACGTCTTCGTGAAGCGAGACACCGCAATCCTCGCGGCCGCGGCGCAAAACGAGATTCAGGGTAACGAGACCGACGCGGAGATGGCCGCCGTGGCTGATAGGCCTCTGTTCTTCAACCCGAAAAAATTTGCTTCGGTCAAAAAGAAGCAGATGAAGCATGTGTGCAGGGTCCATCTAAATGCCGCGTGCCCGACGCCTGGCACGACGCCTAGGGCTGCATGCCAGGGATGCCTGTCGGACCCGCCCGGAGCGCGCCTCTACACGTCGCGGCCAGCGAAGGCTTCACGATCGAGGCGACCTGGTCGGCCTGCGCCGCCGCTCTACTTTACTTCCCGTGGTTCTTCGCAGTCGGAAGCGATGCATCGCCTACTTCGGGCAGCGATCGGCTCGACGACCTGTGGTACTGTCCGGGCGGAACACGCCGTCGGGTCCTTCATCTACCGCTGGAACATCGACCGCGGCATCGACAAGCTCGGCGACGTGGACTACCACACGTACCACCACGAGACGCTAGCGGTGATCAATAGTATCGCCGCATCCTTCGGCCTCGAGACCGACGACCTCCCCTTCCCAAAGCTCAACATTAATGAGCGTGGCCGAGGGGACGAAAAGTTTGGAATGGAGTGCCAGAACATCGTCGACTTGTCGCGTCTGAACTTGAATGACGACCCCACGCCAGTCAGCCCCGAGGACGACGCGCCCCCGGACGTGCCCCAGCCGCAATCCTTCGTCCAGACCGTGCGTGGCGACGGCAGGTGCCTCTACCGGGCGTTTGCGGCTGCAGCCTCACGTATAAGGCCAGCCCTTTTTACTGCTGAAATCGACTGGAAGGACGGCAACGATCTTGTGGTGCGCCGAGAGATCATAAATCTGCGGACTGAAGCGGCACGACGTATGCGCACGCACCGAGAAAGTCGTGTGCACGCCGACCGCGCCCCGCTCGACAACGAAGCTTCTGCGCGGCACGGGTCGTGGGACCGCTGGTTCGAGGAGATGACCAATGAGGATGACTTGCACAACGAGAAGGCGCCAAATAGTCGCTGGGGCGACCACTTGATGTTGATGGGGTTGGGCCTCGCGTTCGGCTTTTCTATTTTCATCTCGATCATACATCCTGATGGTCGTGTCCGACGAACCGAGAGCCGTGTGCCGTACCACCAGGAGCTTCTTCCCGACGGAACCGTGGACGTCGACGCGCCGTCCATCCACCTCGCGTGGCACGTAGACGATCAAGGCGACGGGAGGCACTTTGACGTGATCGTCGAGGACGTCGACCAGGGCGGCGACGATTCTTTGAAACGTGTGAGTGTTAATAAGGCCATCAACAACCGCACGACGTCGTTTGACCACCTAGGGAAGCTCTCGGGCATGAAGGACAAGGCGCCGACGCCGTTCAACGAGGGCCCGGACGGCGAGGACGAGCGCAGACTGTTTGAAGAGCTCCACAAGAAGTATACGCGCAGTAGCTCGAGCTCCTACCAGAAGTTCATGACGGAGTGGACCGAACGTGTTATCACGGAGGTACACAAGCAGCTCGCCGGCGACGCTCATCTTAAGCTTAGGTTGAAAACGATGGAGCAGCTCTACGACGAGTATGACCGTCGGTATAATCCAGTGGAAGTAGTTCAAGATCTGACGCCGGCCGACCAGCAGAATGTGCGGGAAGCATACCGGTATCAGCGCGCGGATCGGGACGCGACGACCGCGCCGCCCGCGGAGCCCGGCGGGCCGACCCGGGTGCCGCCGCCGCCGCCCGCGGAGCGGCAGCCGATCCAGTTTCCCGGCGTCGTGCCCTTCTGCTGCGCCCTCCCGAGCGCGCCGCCGCCGCCCGGCTTTTTCTTCCCGCACAGGCCCCTCCCGACGGCTCCGGCGACGCCGTGGGGCTTTATGCCGCCGCCACCAAGGCCAGTGCCTGCTCCAAGAGTCGACGGCCGGACGACGTGCTTGCGGTGCGGCCGGCCCACGGGCGCCCACCTCGTCCGCGGCCGAGAACACTGCACCAACCCCTGCAAATGCGGGCGCCCTTTTGATGACCCTCGCCACGTCTCGGAAAGCAGGCCGGGACCGTTCTGTACGCTCCCTCCCCTTTGAGCCTCTGTTAGCTGCTAAAAATTGAAATTAATTGGAATTTTGCTATCGAAAGTCGTACGAAAGCTTGCCGCCCAGGTGTACAGGCAGCATCCTTCTTTTCTTACCTTTCCTTTTCCCCCCCCTCTTTTTTTTTTTTTCAGGTTACCAGCATCCGTAGCAAGCCGTTGGCTTGATGGTCGATACCTCTAACGCTACCGAATTACACGCCTCTCGTGCTGTCGGAACTATATATCAACTCATGCACGCCGACCGCGCGTCGCGCTTCGACGCGCCGCCGCCGCCCAGCGCGCTGCTGCGGCAGGCCATGCAGGAGGGCCTCGTGCCGCTGACGGCCGACGCGGCGACGAAGAGTAGGAGGGAGCTCTTCGTGGGAAACACACCAGCCAACACAACCGAGCGCGGGCTCGCGGACCACCTCAACGCGGCGCTGCGCGCCGCGGGCTTTTGTACGGCGCCCGGCGCGCCCGTCATCTCGTGCCGCGTGTCCGCGGCGTACGCGTTCGTCGAGCTGCGGAGCGTCCAGGAGACGGACAACTGCCTGAGCCTGACGGGCCTGCCCTTCCTGGGCGGCGCGCTCAAGATCGGCCGCCCGACGAAGTACGACGGGCCGCGGACCGTCGCCAGCAGCTGGGCGCGCGTCGCGCAGACCATCGACGCCGCGTCTCTGGCCGAGCGCAAATCAAATTTCGCGGTGCGTCGCCCACGGCTGCATCATGATCCCCCGGCCATCGACGCGACGTCTGCTCTGCTCGACGGCGCGCCGGCGCGGGTATCGCGCCGCTCGACTCAGCCAGCACGCCCTGCGCCGTCGCCGAGAAGTGACTGGATGGAGAATGCTCGTGTGTGTGCGCCCGGCTCACCGCTTGATGTGCGCGCAGGTCTCTGGACGCGGCGACGCGGTCCCAGCTCCAGGTCGGCGGCGCCGACCTCGGCGCCGCGGCCGCGCAGGCCTCTCGCGAGGTCCTGATCGACAACGTGCCCGCCGGGACGACGGAGGCGTCGCTGCGTGCGTTCCTCGGCCTCGCGCTCCGGCAGGCGGGCGGCGCCGCGGCGGCGGGCGAGCCCCTCGCGTCGCTGCACCTCTCGGGCCGGCACGCGTTCGTCGGCGCGCGGAGCGACGCCGAGGCCCTGGCGCTCCTCGCGTGCGCCGGCATTTGCTACCGCGGGACGCGCCTCCGCGTGAAGCGCCCGTCAAAGTACGCGGGGACCGACCCCCCCGCGGCGGGGCGCGCGTGGGCCGACGTCGTCGCGGACTTTGCGCGGGGCGCCTCCGTTGAAGCGGCGCACGACCCGGCCCTCGGCGCCGCGCCGCCGGCCGCGCCGGTCGCGCCGGACGTCCGCCTCCGCGTCTTGGACCGCCTTCGTCGTCGACGCGCCGTCGTCGTCCGCGCAGGTGGCGCGGCGGCTGGCGACGCTCGCGGCCGCGCCGACGGCGTCCGTCGTCGTGCGGGGCGCGCTGGCCGCCGCGCGGGCCCTCGACGCGGCGGCCGCCGACCCCGCGGTCCTCGCGGACGTGCACGCCGAGTGCGCGCGGTACGGCGCCGTCGAGCGGGTCGCCCTGGCGGCCGGCGACGTCGTCGTGGACTTTGCGCTGGTCGACGACGCCGTCGCCTGCCTCGCGGCGCTCAAGTTCAAGCGGTTCTGCGGCGCCCAGCTGAGCGTGGAATTTCTCGAGGGTAACAGAGAGTAGTAGCTCACACTGGCACGCCAACGCCCGGGCGGTCGCGTGCGGAAGAGTCATGCTCGTGAGGGAGGGGGCGCTCCGAAAAACCCAGGGTATTCTACACCTTTAGAAACGCCGCGCGTCAGAGGCGCATTCCGAACGCGGCAAGTGGGCGCGGCAACCAGGGGTTCAAAACACTCGTTATAGACAGTAAAACACCAGGTATTGATGAGTAGTAGTTTCATGTGCATCCATCCTTACGAGGAGCCTAGCCTCGCCACACGCAAGTCCACACGCGCGGCGGCGCGGCCCGGAGAAACTACAGAACGGTGTTACTACTATCCCCGCCGCCGCTGGGACCGGTGCGGCTCTCGCGCGCGAGCAGCGCCAGCGCGGCGGCGGCGCTCGACGCGGCCGTCGACGACAGGACGGCGGTCCGCCGCACGAGCCGCCGCGTACGGAGGAGGTCGGGGTAGCCGCCCTCCCACAGGTCGTAGGCGAAATCGACGCCCGCGGCGTCCCACCCGCGCCGCGCGGCCCGCCACGGCAGCGCCGCCGCGACCTCGTCGTCCGCGTTCTCGACGTTTTCGACGTCCCAGCCCGTCCACGACGCGGTCCGCTCGAACGAGTCGCGCCGCGGGACCTCGACGTGCGGTTCCTGCCAGCTCGACCCGCCGATGTGCGGATCGCCGGGCCGCCGCCCGCACCCGGACCGCGACGACACGGACGGGCCGACGCCGGCCGCGACGCAGCCGACGAGGGCGAGCAACAGGGGCCAGGTCGCGCCCGAGACGGGCAGCGGGGCGCAGTGGATCCAGAGCGCCGCGCCGGTGTAGGTCGAGTCGCTCCAGGTCCACAGGGCCAGCAGGCAGTGCAGCGGCGCCGCCAGCGGCATCAGGCGCGCCGCCGTGCGCGCGAGGTGCGGGCCGAGCCGCGGCGGCGGCCGCCGCTCGCGCAGCAGCGCCCACTTGTCGTGCGCGAGCATCACGCTGAGCGTCGCGGCGCTCAGCACCGGCAGGAGCGGCTGCCCCGCCCCGAACACCGCGCCGACGAAGAAGACGCGCAGCATGTCCGCGCCGCGCGTCGTCGGGTCCCACGGCGGCGCCGCCACGAACCGCGCGAGCGGCGCGACGACGTACTGGTCGAGGCCGCGGCGCCACGCGGGCGCGTTCTGGTCGGCGGAGACGGGCCGCTCGTCGAAGAGGTTCTCCCGGGTCACCGACTCCCGGAGCGTCCGCCGCCGCCCGAAGAACGCGCGGACGCGCTCGAGCTCGCGGCGCGCATCCGCGCGGAAGAGGCACCGCACGAGCGCGCCCGCGGGCGGCGCCAGCGCCTCCCACAGCAGCGTGGCCAGCAGGTAGACGCCCACGTCGGCGTACCACCGCGTGAGCCGCGCGCCGTCGTAGGCGGACGTCCGCGCGCGCCCGCCCCACGCCGCGAGCGCGTAGACGCCCATGGTGTTGGCCGTGGCCGCGGCCCAGTAGGCCACCAGCGCGGCGCTCTGCTCCGTGGTCCGCGTGCTGTGCGCGCCGAGCATGGCGCCCCGCCGCACCAGCAGCCGCAGCAGCGAGTTGATCAGGACGACGACGACGAGCAGGAAGAGGGCGTGCCGCTTCCGCGACGGCGCGTGCGTCAGGTACGGCTCCAGCGCGTTCCGCGCGTTGCGCAGGATGTCCGGCTGCGTCGCGTTGTTGCCGGCGGGGGGCGCGGCGGCCGCGTCGAAGTCGTCGTCCACGTCGAAGTCGCGGATGGCCCGCCGCCGCACGCCGTAGACCACCAGGAGCCCGGCGGCGATCACCGCGATCGTGAGGACGCGCACGGCGACGCGCCGCGCGAGCCGCTCGCGCGGGGACACCTCCAGGTTCTCCCAGATGACGTCGCTCGGCGCGGGCGCGAGCGACGGCCGCAGCGGCGCGCCCAGGAGCTGGTTCGGCTTCTCGAAGCAGCGCCGCCGCCGGGGCGCGAGCGCCGCCGCGCGCCGCGCGAGCGCCGCGTGCGCCGCCCTGGCGTGGCGCGGCGACTCGCAGACGACGAACGCGGCGATCGCGCGGCCGCGCGGCGCGCGCGCGCGCGCGGCGAGGCGGCGGCGCGCGGCCGCGGCGCGCGCCGCGCGCCGCGGCGACGGCGCGCGCGCGTGCGCGTCCTCGGCCGCGATGACGGCCAGCGCCGCCTCGAGCGCCGGCCGCAGCTCGCGGTGCACCGCGACGTGCTCCACGCGCGCGTCCTCGACCGCCCGCTCGACGGCGCGGCGGACCGAGGCAGGCGTGGCGTCGTCGCTCACCTCGCGCAGGAACACGGCGTAGTGCTCCGGCGCCGGGCTCAGGGACCGCAGCGCGCGCGCGTCGCGCCGCACGAAGTCGCGCGCCGCCGCCGCGCCCGCGCCGAGGAGCGCCGTCGCGAGCGCGGCGAAGCACGACACGAGCAGCAGGTCGCGCCGCCGCGCGTCCGCGGTCTCCCCGAGCTGCGCCGGCGCCGCGACGGCCGCCATGGAGTAGCGCGCGAGGAGCGCGCCGCTCACCTGCCAGCGCACCTCGTCGCGCGCGTCGCGCGCGCGCCGCGCGTCCGCGAACCGGCCGTGGCGCGCGTAGTAGACGAGGATGGGCAGCTGCAGCGCCGCCGCCGCGATCAGCAGCGAGAGCAGCAGCTTGCCGAGCTTGAAGTGGAGCGAGACGCCCACGCCAAAGGCCTCGGCGAACGCGAGGCCCTCCTCGCGCTCCGCGCGCGCCGCGTTGAACCGCAGCCGCGGCAGCACGTCGGAGGCGTGCAGCCGGCCCACGCTGACCCCGTACGGCAGCGCCGCCCGGCCGACCGTCACCGTGAGCGGCGGCTCGCCGGGCGCCGGCGCGCGAGGCGTTCGCGGCGGCGGCTCGGCAGCCATTCCAGGATCTCCCCGCCCGCGCGTCACTATCCCGACGCTCGACAAGTCCCCGCGCGCAAAAATAGGTGCAATCTAGTAGGTTTATATAACTAGCTCAAACGATGCGAGTTTGATTTTGCGCTTACTTACGTGACCCCTTGGAGCCCTCTTGCCTAGAGGTTCGCGTTCGTCCCCACGCCCACGGACACGGAACGCGGGGAGCGAGAGAAACGTTTTTACGCGGGCGGAAAGTGCGAGCGGCGACAGCGTTGTGACGAGCGGCGCAAAACAGCTTAAAAATGCTAGTGGCGCAAAACTCACTAGGGTCTGTGTGCCCCGTACCCTTAACGGTACGGGGCAGAGGTCGGCACAAAGAGCCCCAAGCAGACGCCGACCGGGGTTGTCTAGATTCCCGCGCCCCGGGCCATGCGCGCCATGCGAAAGGCGTTGACTCCTCGAACGAACTATCGCGAGTTTAAATCAGTCGCGCCGAATGCGTCCGCGCGTGCGCTAGGTGTCCCTGGAAGCTTTCCGGAGCTTCAAGGTGGGGAAAGCCGCCGCTGCCAGTGCTGCAGTAGGGCCTGAGTAGGCCTTTGATTGCGCGGCAACGACTAAAAGGACTAGCCAGAGAGAAGACAGCTGTGTCGTCACATTACACAACCCCCCCGGGGATACGCACGCGTCGGGCCGCCAGAAGCAGTTCCCGAAGCCGCCCTTGGTCCAGAAGCCGCTCGCGAGGGAGCTGACCCGCGGCTTGCGGCCCGAGCGGCCCATCGCGAGCATGAGCACGAAGCGGAACCAGGTCGAATCGTCGGCGCCGACGAAGGCGGAGGCGTTCACGGCGACCTCGAGGTTGACGAGCGAATTCAGAGCTACGGCGCCGATGTTCTCGGTCGTCGCCTCGGGCTTCCCGGTCCGCGAAAACTCGGTCAAATGCCAGCCCATCGATTGGCTCTCCTCAGCGACGCGGGGGTCCTCAGTCATGAGCCACACGCGCGACAGGTCCGGGAAGCGTTTCAGAGCATCGGCATAGGCGGATACACTCAACGCGGGGCCTTTGCGTTCCCGTTGTTTGTCGCCGCGGCGGATGTGGACCGCCGCGTAGGGTGGTTCCATAGATACGTTCGCGGCCGCCTCCGTCAAACGTCGGTTCGGCCGCGCCAGATATACGGCCGCGAGCGCCGCCTGCTCGCACTGGTCCAACCCGTCCAAGCAGGGGTGGCGGCAGCGGCGGCCACGTCGTACCCGATAAAAGTGCCAGAAGTTGTCGAGCGACGCGCGCGTGAAGACCGCTTCATGTGGAACGTCGTCGGGTGCCGTCCACTCGTTGATGTGGTGCGGGTGGCGGTCGGGCAGCGTCAACCTGATATCGGACAGGGGCAGCGGCTCGAAGTAATCTGCGTGGCGCCCGAAGTGCCACCGCGAGCTCGGCGACAGCGCCAGGCGCCTGCCCGCGTCGAGCGCCGCTACCAGCGCGGCCGCCAGGCGCAGGAAGCGGCAGCCCAGGCCGCACGACCGCTCGTCGTCGACGAACGTGAGCGTCGGACGCGACGCGTTCGCCTGCCAGGCCTCGAGGCAGCGCAGGCGATTGGCCCCAGGCTTGTCTAACCCGCCCTTCGGAGCAGAAATCAACGATCTATGCAACTGGTCGCGCGATCGCGCCTTGTGTGCCATAGTCTTCACGAAGGGCAGCTTGGCGCGAATAACTCGGCTCGGGCGCTGGACGAGGAGGTAGTCGCCGCCGATGGACCCCTCGTCGCCGAGCACGACCGCGAGGAAGAGTCCCACGATGCGCTCGGACCGCTGTTCGTCGAGTTTCGAGCGCACGGCCAGCATGTCGAAGAAGCCTCGCTCGAGGAGTCCTCGCCAGGCTGCGTAGGTGCCGACGAGGTTCGGCCCGAAGGCGCCCGGGAACCGCCGCGACCGCGACCGCGCGAGCGCGGGGTCGGACCCCGCCCGCGCGAAGGCGGTCTCAGCCTCGGGGACCCAGTGGTCTTCCGACCGCGGCACACCCGCCAATCCCTTGGTCCCGTCGAAGCTGAAGAGGCGCGTGGCCGTGAGGTTTGCTGGTGGATGCGCGAGGGGTGGCGCGTTCATGACCATGCTATCTTGAACCAAGTAGACGACCGCGTCCGCGCACACGTCCCGGTGCGGTAGGATCTCGCTCATTGCCCAGCGCCAGGCACCCAGCTCGAAGCCGTGCCCGGGATAGCCTCCGTTGCGGGCGTACGCCAAGCCGCGCCGCTCGACCTCGATACGGCTCCGCTCGACAACGTCGTTCTCCACGACCACGACGAGGCCGGCGGGCAGCCAACGGGCCTTCGCCGCGGCCTGCGCGTCTAGTAATCGCGTCCGCAGCGCCAGCGACGCGTTCGTGCGGTCGTAGTGCGCCGCGGCGACGACGACGTGCTCGAAACAAGCATCCGCGCACCCTCTATAAAGCCAGCACAGCAATAGCACCAGGTCCTTCATCAGAGGCTGCCCCTCATCTTGCTCATTAATCTCCACCGTCTCTCCCCATTTAATTTACCATCTCAGCATCTCTGCAGTTCTCTGCAGGTAGCACCCAGAGTCCCCAACATCCGCTCTGGAGGGGCAGCGCCGCACGCGTTGTCGGGCAGCCGATGCGAGCAGCCATGCGACGCGTCGCGCGTCGATGAAGCGGTTGCTGCTCATCATAGCGCCCAGCGCGGCGCGTGTCACCAACGCGAGCCGGTGCGCCCGCCGCGTCGTCGTTCCCTCATCGGGACGCCTCGGCAATCACCTCTTCGTCATCTACGCGTGCTACGGTATCGCGAGACACCATAACCTGTGCCTCCGCGCGACGGCGACGACTTGCGCGGCCTTTGATTTCGCGAATTACACGGACGTGGCCTGCCCGGGCGAGCCGGGCCTCCCGGGCCACGCGCCCCAGGTCCACCTGAAGCTCTCGCGGGCGTGGTGGGCGCACGAGGACGGGCGGCGCGTTATTCCGGCGGAGAAGCGACCGCGCGTCGACTTTCAGTGCCTTGGGTACCGCCAGAACGCGAGAGCGGTCGACGCGGCCGGCGTCGTCTTCCCCTGGAAGGCGAAGGTGGCTGCCCGCGGAAAAGCTTTGTACGAAAACACGACGCGGGGGCTGGGCGCGGACAAAGTTGTGGCGCTCTACCACCGCGTCGCGGCGGGCGAGCGGCAGTACCAAAAGTGTCTGCCGAGGCGGCCGTTCTATGCGAGGGCGCGGCGGCAGTTTGAGCAAACCATATTCCCGAACCGCACCGTCGCGTATATCACGTCATCCTACCAGTTCCGGGACGCGGCGGCGATCGCAAGCGTCCTCGGCGCGGACGTCCGAGCCCTCGACGACCGGGAGCCGGCCGTCGTCATGGCCGCGCTGACGCACGCGGACGCGGCGACGTTCTCGTGGGGGTCGTTCTCGTGGTGGGTCGCGCGACTGACGCGCGGGTCCGTGCTCTACGACCGGGGCCTGCGGAATAGCACCTGGCTGGAGACGTCGGGCTGCGGCGCGCTCGTCTTTGGGGGCGGCGGCGCCGGGCCCGCCGACGCGCGGCGCTTCGCGGACGAGCACCTGCCGCGCGACTGGAGGCCAGTGTGATTCATCAAGTGTGTCATGTTACTAGAAATGTAGAGAGTAATAGTTTAATGAGGATCTTAGTACGACATAATAACGGCGCTCGCGCCCACGCGAAGGCGAAAGAAGAGGCGCAAGCACACTACGCTCCGAGTCCGACGGCGGCCTCGCGGCCCAGTACGCCTCCATGCCTTGTTCGGGTCGGCCTTGAACCAGTATGTGTCCGAGTCCATCTCGGTGTCCTCGCCGGACTTGGGCTTGGAATGCCAGCTTGGAATGCCAGCGTGCCATTCTGAGCCGTCGAGCCTACTACCGTTGGCCACGTTGGACTCCTCGGGAGTCGGAATGGTTGATCCTGACTCAGGCTGTCATTAGCCGCCAAGACCCGAATTGACTATAGTTATTAGTCCTCCATCCCCTAGTTTTACCTAAAAAATTTAATTCCAAAAAAAGTATTATTTTGGCTCGGACCCTATGCACTGTCCGACGGTTTTAGAACTCGTCACGGCTTGCCGTGACTCGCTCTCAGGAGACTACTAGAGAGACTACATGTGCCATCTTGTTTTTAGGTTTCCTTGCTTTGCTTAGAGCTAGGCCGCCTAGCCGCCGAGCCAACTGCAGAGGAAGTCGGGGGAAGCGTGACCGTAAGTGACGTCGTAAGTGTGACCGTCGTAATTGAATTTTTTATTTTACTGTGTGCGTGCGTTGCGAGTGCGCAACGGCGCACCACGCGTCGCTTACGTCGGCCGCACGGCGGTTCCAAGGAACGCCAGAACGTCGTCGTCGAGCGCGAGGCGGGCGTCGTCCGCGGCGGCGGGCGGCGTCGCGCGAGGGCGCGGCGCCCGGGCCGAGGCGTCGCTCGGCGCTGCCGCCGCCGGCGGGAACACTAAATCTCCGAGGCGTCCGAGCGCCTCGGACCCGCGGCCGCCGCTCGTGCCGCCGCGCGCCGCGGCGGCGGCGCAGCTCGCGTAGAGGTCGCGGAAGTCGGCGCCGCGGACGCGCTCGGCCACGAGAATGCCGCGGAGCCGCGCCGCGGCGGCCGTGTGCGCCTCGACGTCTCCGCGGAGCCGCTCGACGTCGGCGCGCAGCCGCCCGGTGGGCGTCGTCGTGTCGTGTTGCGTCGCCGCCTTGCCGAAGTCGCCGGGCACGCAGCGCCGCGGCGGCGGCCGCACGGCGCGTTCCGCGTCCGCCTGCGGCGACGGCGTTCTCGTCGTCGCCGCCGCCGCGCGCGCCTCGAGGCGCTTCTGCTCGCGCTTGCCCGCCTCCAGCTGCCGCCGGAGGTGCCGCCGGTCCGCGTCGAGCGCACGCCGCTTCCGGCGCGCGTAGGTCCGGTCCTTCCGCAGCGCCGCCACGTGCGCCGCCTGCTGGGCCGCCTCGCCCCGGTACCACGCGCCGCTCGCCTCGAGCTCCCGGACGCCGTCGTCGTCACGGAGCGACGCCTCGGCGCTCCCGAGCTGCGCGCGGAGCTGCTGGAGCTCGCGGTGGACCTCGACCATGTGGGCGCGGTACGCCTGGAGGAACTCCGCCTCGGCCCGCTCGAGGCAGTCGCCGACGGACGCCTGGAACGTCGAGAGCGTCGCCTTGAGCTCGGCGTATTGCGCGCGGACGTCCTGCATCGGCAGGTCGGCCGCCATCATCTAAGCTTTCGCGCCGGTTCAGGCTGTGGGGCTGCCGCTTGGGTGCTTAAGGGTAAGGCGGCGCTAAAAACACCCGCACGGTCGTCCCGCGCTCCACGGACGGCCCATCCATCCTGGGGCACGCTGCCGTGCCCGGGGAGACATGCGGAGGCCCGGGGCCCGCGCAAAAATTATTACAGTAACGCCAGACGCCCCGGAGAGCGCAAGCATCGAACGCGGGTCCGCAAGGGACGGCCGCAGCAGCACGCCGTCGACGCGCGCTGCCCCGTCGACCGCACGCAGAGCAGAGACAAAACAAGCAAGCCGCCATGACGACGGACCTCACGAGGCACCGCGTCGTCGCGCACGAGCGCGTCGTCGCGACTTCGACCGAGGCGCTGCGCGAGACGGTCGTGGCCTGCGTGGAATCAAGCAGGCAGAGAGTTACGTTATCCCGAGAGTTATTGCACGTCCTTCGCGAACCTCCGCGCCGTCGAGGAGACACCATCGCGTCGATGGCGTGGAGTGCCTGAGATTTGAGATTTCCACACAGGTCGTGGCGCTGCACTCGGCGTTCGGGCGCAAAAGCGAGGCCGACGGCACGCCGTGTACCATGCGCGGGAATTGGGCGCGCCTCTTCGCCCAGATGGACGAGGACCGCTCGGGACGCTTAGACTACGACGAGTTCCGCAAGGCGGTCGCGGCGTTGGGTGTAGAGGTCGCCGTCTCGGATTTAGACGCTTTGTGGGCCTACGTCGAGGCCGACGGAAGCGGCGAGGCGACGATCAAGGAGTTCCAGGACGCCACCTACTTGCTAATGATCGACGGCTGGCCAGTATTAGACAAACAGGAAAAGCGGGCCTTGGTCTTCGAGCTCAACCGACTGGTGGAGACGCGCCACGAGCGCAAGGCGTTTTATGACACGGAGGGCGCCCCCACCAACGACAGCGCGCCCGAGCAGCGCTTCAATTGGTTCAAAATGTTTAATATCTTGGACGTCGACAGTAGTGGAAGACTAGGTTTTGAGGAGTTGGAGAGTGTCATACGGGCGCCGTATCCCTGTTTGTGTACGCCCGAGGAGGTGCTGCCGCTCGAACAAATCAAGGCACTGTGGAAGGCTATTGATGCGGATTCTTCCGGCGACGTGACCGTGGATGAATTTATGGGCTTTATGCGGTCCTACGGCCCGACGCTTGCGGAGGTCGCGGCGATGAAGCGGGACGCTATGCTAAAAAAGCGCGCCAAGGAGCGGACCCGCCGGTTCGGGACGGCTGACGAGAAGCAGGCGCTCGGCGAGGCGCGGTCGCCGGCCCGCCGCGGGTTTTCCCCAGCGCGCGCGCGCCGGTGGGCCGCGGCGCCCCGCAAGCGCGCGCCGTCCTACCTGAGCAGCGTGACGATCCAATCGGCGCGCCCGGCTGTCCTCGCGGCGGAGCTCGCGAAGCGCCGGGCGCCGGTCTTCTGCGGCGCGGCCGACCCAGAGGGCCGCGTGCCCCTCGAGGCTCTTGTAAGAAATGGCCCCTGCTGCGTGGCGAAATTTAGCGACGTTTGCGTGCCGCCTCGTCTTACTGAATACGACGTGGCGGTCTGGCAGCACCTCGGCCACCTTGTCCTCGAGTTCGCCGCCACCGGAAAGAACGAGGAGGGCGCGTCGTACGCGTGCCTGGCGACGGACGTCTCGGCCGCCGAGGTGGCGCGAGCGTGCATGAGGCGTGCCGACGCCGCGAAACTGTACCGGGGACTGTGCGAGAGCGCGGTGTGCGACGCCGACGGCGCGCTGGCGCTCGACGCGCGGCGCGGCGCCGCCGCCGCCGCCGGGGGCGCCCACCGCCGCCGCCGCGGGCCGCCCAAGGCCAACTACTACTACCGTCTCGGGGAGATAGGCGGCGAGCTGTGGCACGACTGGATAGCAAACACGTGGTGGCGCGTCGCGCCGCCGCTCTGGCACGCGCGACACGTGGAAGTGGCTCTTTCCTCGGGCGGGCGCGCCGTCCTCGATTGTACCACGCGTGCCGTCGTCGACTACAATGGCGCGCCCTCGCTCGAGCTGCGGCTCCGGTTGGTGGAGCTGCTCGACGGCGCCGCCGCCGAGGGCGTTTCCCAGCTATCCCTGGCCGACGGCCCCAGCGTGCGCACCTCGGCGAACATGGCCTCGGCCGCGGGGGGCGTCTACGCGCGCGTCCACGCGTCGCTCAGCGCGCCGCTGTTGGCGCCCTGGGCGGCGGCGGCGGCGCCGCCGCCTCCGCCGGACGACGCCGCGCCCGCGCCCGCGCCCCCGGAGGCGCCGGCGCCGGACGGCGCGCCGCCGCGCGCCGCCGCGGGCGCGGCGGCACACGCAGCTTGCCTCGCGCTCGTCCGAGCGCTACGAATCGACGTCGCGCCCCGGCGGTCGGCCGCCCCGCGCCCGCCCGCGGCGCCCCGCAGCGCCGCCGCCGACCCGGCTGCGGCCCACTGGACGCTGTCAGCGGCGTTACCCGACGAACTCGAGGCGCGGGCGGCGGCCCTCACGGCTGCGTCCCTGCCGTTGATCGTCAAAACGCAAGCGCGCGTCCGCCTGCGCGCGGCGGCGACGCTCGTCCGCGCCATGCTCGCCGCCCGCGCCGTGGTCCGCAGCTGGTGCGCGGGGCTGCTGCGCGACGCGCGCGCGCTCCGCTGGCGACGCGCGGCGCTCCGAGCGTACCGGCGCCACAAGGCCGCGGCGAAGATCGGCCACGCGTGCCGCCGGCTTCTGAAAAAACGCCGCGAGGCCGCTGATTTTGCTGTTACTGGACGGCGGCACCACGTCGACTTCGCCTTGACGGCGGCGGCGGCCGGGGGCGGGGCGCGTCTCGCGGCCCAGGGCGGGGTCCGACTCGGCCGGGTTGGGAGACGCGTGGTGCCGGGGGCGCGCCCGGGACGCAAAGACAAGGTGTACCTGGCGAAGAGCAAGCCGACGCTATAATTGCACCCCTGGGTCCTCTAAGGAGGTTGCAAGTGCACTACGACCCGACTCGGAGGGGTTCAAGTTACTATAAAATCCCCGGGCAGTCCCACCCAGGCAGCCACATACACCCTGACAGACGGTCGCATACCTCCGTATGCACCGCGTGCAGGCGCGTATTTGCCAGTGGTGTTTCTGTAGGAACCTATGGCTTGTCACCTCTTGATTGTGCAAACGCGTCTTGCACTTCAATCCTTTCTTCCTGGTATTTCTTGGTGAGGTCTTCCTTCAGTGCTTTGAGACGCTCTTCGAGTTTCTGTTCAGCTTCAGCGTTTGCTTGATCGATCGCATTTTTTAGAAGCTGGTTTATTGCAGCTTCATCCTTTTGGGTGTTTTTTCTTTTGTTTTCTTTTTAGGTGATAATTCTTTTTGTTTTCTAGGCATTCACTGTAAAACACTCTACGTCAATAGGCGAGACCTTGTGGGCCCATAACCTAGCAAGAGTATGTCGCAGTGTTATGTAAGGTAGCAGGGTCCTAGCTCACCAGCCAAAGGCTGGGCCAACTTCAAGTTGAACCTAACTACGAGAGTGTTTTATAAATAGTAAACTGTTGTTACACCGTAGTGTCAAAGACACTCGCTGTATAGACTCAAACTTAGAGAGTGGGAGATACATATCTAGGGTAGGAGGGCTAGTAGGTTTCTCTCTCTACGTACGGTAGGTACCTACGGTACGGTACCTACGGTACCGTAGGTACCGCGGTCCCTAGGTGCACTCTCGACGAGAGAGTGCGGTCTCTGCTCTGAGCTGAAGTCAAATTTGATGTGTAAACTCAGTACCGCTCTCGATGGCACTTTTCTCGGTCTCGATTGCCCTCCTCCTCTGGCACCTGGATGCCCTCACGATTCCCCTTTTCGAATACCGCAGCAGCGTCTTCCCGCTGGACGTGGTGGTCGTCGAGTGCCCGCGAGTCGGCTGGCACCAGATCGCGCTTGAGAGCGCCGGCGGGCCGCGGCTGCTCGGGCTCGTGGACGCGGCGCCGGCGCCGGGCGCGCGCGGCGTGCTCTGCGAGTGCCACGCGAGGGGTCGTGCGACCGGCGACGTCCAGCGCATTGTTGCTGTCGCCGTCGGGCGTTTCTTGGTCGAAGCGCTCCGCCCGGCCGGCCACCCGGGACGCCTCGCCGTGGGCGACGTCGGCGCGGTCGTCGACGCCGCGCCCGAGGACGACGAGGTGCTGCGCGAGGCGGGTCACGATCTCCTCGCGCGGCGCGGCGTGGCCGCGGCCGACGAGCTGAAGGCGCACCTCGCCTATGAGACCGTCGCGACGCTGGAGGGCTGGGCCGGCTCGACGGCGACAGCGCAGGCAGCGGTATTGTCCGCCGCGGCGCGGCGCGCGACCGCCGAGGCCGTGCGCCGCTTCGCGCCCGCCGCGCGGGTGGAGGACGCGTGCGCCGTCGACGCGTGCGCCGCCGACGGCGACTCCGAGGCGTGCGTGCTGGAGAGGGCCTACGCGCGCGCGGCGGCCTGCGGCGAGGACGGGCCGTTCGGCGACGACCTCGCGGAATTCGCGCCGACGCGGCGAGAGCTATCGAGCTTCGCGCTCTGCCGGGCGCTCGCGCCGGATCCCGAGGCCGCTCGCCGTCTGCTCGCGACGCGGTCCACGAGCGCGCGGCTGCGGCACGCCGACGCGCGCCTCAGCGCGACGGCGGATTGGCTCGCGCGGCGCGCCGGCCTCGGGGATGCCTGGCGCGTGCCGCGGCCGGACCCGCTCGCGGACACGGCGCCGGCGGCCGCAGCCCCTCCTCCCCGCCGCCGTCGCGCGGGGCCGTTCCGCCGCCTGGCGGACGCGGCCCGCACCCGCCGCCGATGAATCACGGTGTCGCCCCCCTCCCGGCGGGGCTCCGCCTAATAAATATTGATAACATCTCTTCACCGGGATGTCTAAACTACCGCTCCAATGCCGGTCACGGTGGTTCGAGAGCGGCTATCGTCGCCTATCGAGGGCACGATGTCCAATCACCGGTCTTTGGGGGCTGCGCGCGTCGTATACGTGAACCCGAGCCAGATCAATGAGATCATTATACGACCACCTTGTGTAGCCCTGATGGGTGGTTCCGGGGGGAGCTCTTCCATGAGTGGAACCCGCACGATATCTCGCCCGTGACGAAAACGCGCCAGGGCCCGCCGCGGTCCTAGTGGCCACGGTGCGTCAGCCCCGTTGATTCAGTCTGAGGAAGAGTCGATTCCAGTTTCTTGCCTTCCGGGCTTGTCGGGTGTGTAAGTGGCGAGGAGAGTTCCTAAGCTCAGCAACGCACCAAAGCCCATACGAGACCGGCTCATACGGCGTTGGCCAACCCGAACCGAACCTCCATCCGGCGCGGCGGAGTGCAGGGCCCTCCCGAACCCCGCGGTGGCTGCCCCACCTGTTGCGGGATACGGTTCCTGCACCCATCGAAGTGGGTCCTTGAAAATCTCTTGCTACCTGTCCAGGGCGCGCTCGTCGCGGACGGCCTGTACTATGATGGTCGCCGCCGCGCTGCTGGCCTGCGCGAGGGCGGCGGCGCCGCAGGCGCGGAGCGCGTCCACGGGCCCCGGTTCCTTCGCTGGAAAGACCGCGCTCGTCACCGGCGCGGCGAGCGGCATTGGCCTGCGATGCGCGCAGCGGCTCGCCGAACGCGGCGCGCGCGTGGTTGGCGTCGTGTCGCGGGAGAGCCGCGTGCGAGCGTTCAAGGAGCACGTGGGAGACGGCCACCCCTGCGTCGTGGCAGACCTGTCGCAGGTGGCGGACGTGCGCCGCGCCGCGGCCGAGGCCGGCGACGTCGACGCGCTCGTGAACGCCGCCGGCGTCGGCGCCATGGCGAGTTTTCTGGACGTGGAGACGGACGCCTTCGATCAGTGCGTCGCCGTGAACTGCCGGGCGCCGCTCGTGCTCTCCCAGTGCGTCGCGAGGAACATGATCGCGAGGGGCGTTCCGGGAGCGGTCGTGCGCGGTGCGAACCAACCGTCGGAGCGACTTTGAACCGCTGTGGATTTCCACACAGGTCGTACACGTGTCGTCGCAGTCCTCGTCCCAGGCCATCCGCGACCGGTGCGCGTACAGTCTCACGAAGGCGGGCGTGGACTACCTCACCAAGTGCATGGCGCTCGAGCTGGGGCCCCACGGCATCCGAACGAATTGCGTCAACCCGACCGTCGTGCTGACACCGCTCGGGCGCGCGGCGTGGGCCGACGCGGCGAAGCGCGACCCCATGCTGGCGAGCATCCCGCTGGGGCGCTTCGCCGAGGTCGACGACGTCGCCGACTGCGTTTTGTACCTCCTCTCGGACGCGGCCGCGATGGTCAACGGCGTCTGCGTGCCGGTGGACGGCGGCTTCCTCGCGGCGCGCGCGCACCTCCCTTGACGCGCCCCTCCGTCGCCCGCCCTAAATAAAATAAAACTTGAACAAATAAAGAATTAAGGCAGGAATATCCAAAAAGGAAAACGACATACACCAAGCCACTAGGGGCCTTCTCCCTGCGCGGCTTGTAGAAAACGGTAGGCCGGCAGCGTGGTACTGCCGGCATCCCAGCGGGTATGGCGACTAAGGTGATAGACATGCTCCCGTAATGGGATAGCACTGAGTGTGAAGTAATATGAGAGTTTATCATGATTGCGCTTGAATGTAGTGGAATGTGGATAGGACTCGGAGAGAAGGAGGGGGCCTGGGGAACCTACCCAGGCTAGCGTGCTAGGGTCACCGTACGGTAAGATTTCCCGCACGGCTAGGATACCCAGCCGGCGCTTAAAAAGAGACGTCACGAAACGATACTAGTAGAGTATGTCGCAGCGTTATGTAAGGCCCGGGTACGAGAGAGTCACCGTGACGGTGTTTTATTATATATTGGTTTACACCGTAGCGTCAATAGACACCCAATGTGACTCAAATTTAGAGAGCGGGAGATACATAATAGGGTAGGATAGGCTAGAGGGTTTTTCTCTCTACGAAACCTACCGTAGGTGGTACCGTAGGTACCGTAGTACCGCCTACGGTACCGTAGGTACTGCTCAAGTGCGCACTTAGCCTTGCTGCGACGTCTCTGCTCTATCGTCGCGAATCATCATATGATGATGACGGGCCAATTAGTTGTGTATTGCTCCGTCGCGGCGGCACTACTGCGCGGCGGGCCGCGGATCGCGAAAGCGCCGCGACGCCGCGCCCGCGCGAAGGCGGGCGCGGCGCTGTCGGCGGACGGCGACGCGCACGCCATCACGGTCGTGGACGCGGCGGCCATCGTCGGCGGGTCGGCGGTCGGAGGCGGGTTCCTGGCCGTGCCAGCGATCGCACGGGACGTCGGCCTCCGGCCCGCGGCGCTGGGCCTGACGGGCGCCTGGGCCTTCTTCGCGCTGGCGGCCCTCGGGTACGTCGAGGCCGCGGGCGGCGCGATGGCCGCGGGACCGCTCGAGGGCGAAGACGCGGCGGCCTCCATTCGCGCGGTCTCGCGGCGCATATTCGGTCCCGTCGTGTCGCGCGCGGCCACGGCGACGTTCGCGGTGCAGCTGCTGGCGATCCTCGCGGCGAATTTGAGCTTGCTGCGCGCTCCGTGGACGGCGGCGGCCGCGTTGGGGGCTTTCGTCGCGTTCGCACCCGCCGCGATCGTGGCCAGGGCCAACACCCTGTGCACGGCCGCGACCATCTGCGGCTTCGTCGGCCTTTCCGCTCTTTCTTTGGCCGCCGGCGGCACGCCCATCCGGACGCCCGCGCGCTGGGTCAAGCTCCTTCCGCGGCGAGGCTGGGCCGTGCCGCTCGTGGCGAACACGATGCGATTCGGCGAGGCCGTGCCGGTCGTCGTCGGCAAATTCGGCAGTCGGCGGCTGCGGGAGGCGCGCGCGGCCGTGCTGCTGGGGTCCCTGATGCCCCTGGCGCTCGCGTTGCTGTACGCCGCGGCGTCCGCGCGGGCGCCGACGGGCGCGCCGTCCGCCGCGCTGCGAGGCGCGACGGGCCTGGCGGCCGCGGGCGCCGTCGCGTCCACGGTGCTCGGCTGTCTCATGGCCGTGGGCCAGCTGCTCCGGCGCCAAGACGGCGGCGAGTCGGGCCCGTGGCGGTCCCTCGCGGCCGCGGGCGCCGTGGCTCTCCCCGCGGGCGTTGCCGCGGGCGCCGGCCGCGACGCGTACTTGTTGCTGTTGCGTTTCGCGGGGGCGATCCCGACGGTCGTCCTCTACGGGCTCCTGCCACCGTTGGCCGCCTTGCACACGCGCCGTACGGCGGCACCGCGCGCGGACGTCGTGCCCGCGGCCGCGCTCGCGGCGGTCGCCGCCGGCGCGCTCGGCGTTCTCGCCGTCAATTTGTCCCATCTCGTCGTCGTGTGCTGACCGCCCCGCCTGTTCGTTAAATAGATAATTAAAGGAAGCCGGAGGAATCCATATGGCGTTCAATTTCAAATACCAGGTAAGTAAATAACCGGGGCGCGCGCGTTGGCGGCCTCCGATGCGCCACCGGCGCAGATCTGGGATTCCGGCGTCCGGCCTGCCCCCCCTCGCCTCGTCCTCCGAGCTCATACTCGGGGCGGCGACGTATGAGGGCCGGTGGCGGGGCGGGCGTGCGGTCGCGCAGACCCCGCGTCGGCCGGGTGGCTAGGCGGCCTAGCTTTAAGAAAATAGAGTCGAGCCTGAGGACGGAGGCACGACACGACACGATGGTCGATATCACAGCGCTTGGCGCTTCGGCCCCGCTTCCCAAGAGCGACACTCCGGCTGTGGCCGCACTGGCATTGATGGTTTCCCTAGAAGTACAGTTTACGCCGCCCACTCGTCGCCCGACGAGTCGTCGCTTGAGCCGGCGTCCGGAGCCGGGAGGGGGCGCGGCCGTTTATTCGGTGGCGGCGGTGCGAGGCTCGCCAAGGGAACGTCCTCCGAGGACGACGAGTCGCCGTCGGACGACGAGTCGGCGACCGCGAGCCCGTCGCCCCGCCCGAGACGGCTCCGCGCCGGCGACCGCGGCGCGCCGGCGGAGGGCGGCGCACCCTTGGACGGCGAAAGCCCGTCGATGGCGAGGACGTCGTCGTCGTCGTCGTCGTCGTCGTCGTCGAACTCGAAGTCGGCGCGCGCCGCCGCCGCCGCCGCGGGCGGCGGGCTCGCCGCCGGGTCCCCCCCGTCATCATCGTCGACCACGCCCGTCCACGCCGCGCGCGGCCTCTTCCTCTTCGGCGCGACCTCGGCCTCGGCCTCCTCGTCCTCGTCGGGCGGCCGCGACGCCGCGCCGCGCGGCGCGAACAGCCGCAGCGCGAAGCGCGTCGACACGACGTCCCGCACGACGGCCCGCCGCCGCATGTCGACGCGCGCCCGCGGCGCGCCGCCGTCGTCCGCGACCGCTTCGAGGTCGGCGCGGTCGACGTGGCGCTGCAAAGCCTTCTTCAGCGCGTCCTCGTCCGTCTGCAGGACGCCGCAGAGCGCCGCCGCGACGTCGGGCACGTACCGCAGCAGGTTCTTGCGCCGGTCCCGGTCCCTCTGATGGAGGTCGCGCTTCGCCAGCTGCGCCTTGAGCTGCGACCCACAGGCCATGAGGCACTCCCGGATCGCGTCGTGGATTTCGTGGGCGTCCTCGCCCACGTACTCCTTGGAGGTGCCCTTGAAGGGGATCTTGGTGCTCACGAGCGACACGAAGACGCCGACCCGCTCCTTCTTGACGTCGATCTTGTACGCGGCCCACCGCACGCGCTTCTTCGCCACGATGGTGGCGACGTCGGCGCCGCCCTCGAAGAGCAGCGGGATGCGGTTCGCGAACCGGTAGACGCGCAGGCCCTCCTCCTCCTCCCTGAGCCCGCCGACCGACACGGCCGCCTCGACGACGAACGCGTGGCCCTCGTGCGCCGCGACGGGGGAGCACGCGGTGGCGACGTACGTCGGGCGGACCTCCTTCTCGACGCCCAGCCGCAGGTTGTACTCGCCGACGGGCGCCAGGCCGCTCGCGTCCGGCGGCGCGAAGCAGTTCACGTCCCGGAACAGGCGCGCGAGCCGCCGCAGCCGCGCGGCGTCGTCCGCCACGCGGAGCGGCTCCGTCCTCTCGTCGAAGCCGCCCTCCTTGAGCACGCGCCGCATGAGCGCGGGCGGCCCGCCCTGCAGCGCGTGGCGGCAGAACGCGCCCAGCGACGGCTGGGCCGTCTTCCGCAGCAGCTGCTCCAGCAGCAGCTCGTCGAGCGCCGCGGGGTGGTAGCCCGTCGCCCGGGGCACGGGGGGCACCTTCGTCGTCCGCCGCGCGAACTCCAGGCGCACGTCCCGCCGGTCGGACCCGGACCCGCGGAAGTCGAGCCGCAGCGACGCGTAGGGCGTGATGATCGCCAGCTGCCGCAGGTACTGGACGATGCGCGCGCGGTACGCCTTCCAGTTGCCGCCGACCGTGACCGTCAGCTCCGCGCCCCGCCACTTCTGGCTGTTCTCCGCCACCGAGTCCTCCAGCACGCGCGGCTCGTTCCGCTGGATGTCGATGTCCAGCACCACGCGGCTCACCGGCTCGTGCGCGGCGCGGGCCGTCCGCACCGTCAGCGGCAGCCCGGACGACTTCTTGCCCCAGATCAGCGCCATCTTCGCGCCGAGGCCGAACTTGCCCCGCGCCTGCCGCGCGCCGTACTTCGACCCGGCGAGCACCCGCCCGAACGCGTCGGGGATCGCCTCGCGGTGGACGCCGCAGCCGTTGTCCCGGCAGGTGACGCGGTAGAACAAGCGCGTCTTCTCCTTGTCGTCCGCCTTGCCGCGGCCCTCGAAGAGCGTTTCGTCGACGCGCTCGAGCCGCAGGACGCCCCGCTCCGCGTCCAGCTCCGCCTGGCTGAGCTCCCGGATCTCCAGCGCGACGTCCGGCGGCTCGCCGATGGACTCCGCCGCGTCCAGCGAGTTCTCCACGAGCTCGCGGATCGTCGTGTAGAGGCTCTTGCCCGGGTTGTCGAAGCCCGCGATGGTCTGGTTCTCGGTGAAGAACTCGGCCGCGGACTTGCGCTGCACGCTCTCTTTGCCCTTTTTGGGCGGCATCGCTGCTGGCCGCTATTCAGCGCTGCGGCCGTGTCCTCCGCGTCTCTATGAGGCCTCAAGGCCTCAGGTTTGGTGGCTCGTTTTGTTTTTTCAAAGGTCAATGCGGGAACCCCTGAATATATACTTAAGTAGTTTGGTCCCCACCCCCCCTTCGCCCACATGACCCATATAGCCCATATAGCCCACTGCCCGTGCTCGCTGACGACGGCGCCGCGCGCCGCGCCGTTTGCGGCGGCTATCTCCGCGATAAAAAAGAGGTCGACGGCCTACGGGCGCCCTCGCGCGCCACGGCGCGGAAGGCCGCGCACGGGGCAGCGTCCACCTACTAGCCTAAGCCCATTTTCGAGCCGTCGACGGACGAGTGCGCGCCCGCCGCACTCGTCGAGGTCTAGGGGGGCGCCCTCCGGCAAGCGGGGCAGCCCTCGTCGATGGTCGATGGTTCGACTCGGCAGCCTCGGGCCATAACCCATATAGCCCATTGGCGCGCTTGGCTGCCCCGTCATTTTGTGAGCGCTCGTAGTATGATAGAGAGACCCCCACGGCCAGGGTCTCGACCATTTTTTAGCGGCAGACGGGCGCCCGCGGCGCCACACTGCACTGCCCCATCAGCACGCACCCTCCGTACGTCGCCGCATGACGTCGTACCATGACCGTCTTTCGAAATGACCTTCGCCCAGAAGCCACGAACGGCTGACCGCAAGGGTTTGGGGTGCGATGAAGTTTGACCGTAAACGCGGGTGTAAAACGAGGTGCGTCGACCACCGGCGCCGGGGGCCCGGGGCCACTGCGATAAAACCCGAACCCCAAACCAAAAATCGCCCCTGAGACGTATAAATTGAACCATAATTACGGAAAAATTATTTCCTAGCGTTCCATATCTATATGGGGCCCTAAGGGAATTTCCGGCTTGTGCCTAGGCCGAACCCTGGCACCCGTTCCGCTCCAAGCCGAGTAGCCAAGAACAGCCAGGTCGGCCGAGTATAGAAGCGTGACCAGCCACGCGGAGTGCTGGTCGTAGTGCTTGGCAAGCTGCTCAGGGCTAGATGCGGACGTTGCGTGAACGTTCCCTGTCGGGATTTGCAACTGAGACTGGTCGGAGATCGCCGTGAGTATGTCGCTGCAGCGCCCGGTCGGAGAGTAAAAGCACTCTTGGCCTGAAAACGGCAACCATTGCACCCCGCGCAGCACCGATTCGTCAACGCCCACCTCTTTGACAAAGCACGGCCACCATTTGGCCTGCTCCTCGAGCCTGAGCACCAAAATGTGCTTACCGCTTCCGCTGACGCTTGAGTAGCATGACTCAAGCTGACTGCAAAGATGATGATCAACGGCACATAGCCGCCGAGGGTTTCCCTCCGTAAGCCTCCACACATGCTGCACGAAATATGCAAAGCTCGTATTCTTGCTGAGGCCAAGGTAGCGTAGCCTTTGTGAGCAGCCGAGCTGACCACCGGAAGTACATTCAGACACAACCTTTTGCAGATACAGCGACAGAAGCCGCGTGTATGGATCACGAGCAAAGAAGTATTCCTGGATGGTATCGTCCACCGTCAAGCTGTTCCTTTCCCAATGCCTCATATCCTTCAGCATGGCGTCGATAGAGGCCGGCGCTCTCCTCCTCCACGCTGCGAACGCGAAGCCTCCCCAGTTTCGATTGCCATTCTTCTGCGGTATGCAGATAGTGGAATTCTTGCCCTGCGAGTTGGCAGGAGAGGGCAGCTGAAAGAAATGCGCAGCATTGTTGATCATGAGGCTCTTCTCTCCACGGTTGGGAGCCAGTGTGTGCGAGCGCAGATTGAAATCACCGCTGCAATTCGAGGTATGCGCCATCGCCACCCCGCACAGGCCAACCAGCAGCATGACGCGAATGAGCATGACAGATCGCACG
The DNA here is from genome assembly GCA_918797485.1 of Pelagomonas calceolata. NCBI lineage: Eukaryota > Pelagophyceae > Pelagomonadales > Pelagomonadaceae > Pelagomonas > Pelagomonas calceolata. Next base: position 4,663,879 of record CAKKNE010000003.1, on the reverse strand, counting down.
TTTACATTAGTGCGGCGCTGCTTGGTCAACAGGGTTGAGCACGCGAGTGCATACGGCTCACGGGCTGCACACTCGGGTCGTCGCCGCCGACACTTGGCACGGGGCTCGAGCGAGGCATCATCTCGCGTGTCTTGGACCTGCTCCTCCATGGACTGGTCCTGCTGCATGTTCGCTGGTTGTTTAGGACACGTGTAGCGATCCCCGCGATTGCGCGCTTATTTTTCGCAGCGCAGCTGCGCGGTGTGTGTGGGAAGGCTGCGCAGCGGTTTTGAAGGCGAGGAAGGAGCCACGCGTGCGCTAGGCACCCCTTTTTGTGTCCTCGCAAAATTAGTCTGATGGTAATAGAAGGCCGTTTCGATGGAGCCAACCTACTAGCGACGCCTGCCGGCGCGACTTTCCGGTCCCCCATGCTGTCCTGAGGACTCGTCCTGTCCTCTGGGGTGTTCCCGTTAAGACGCGTTTGTTCGTTGGACGGAATGATAGCTGGTAGACCCCTTAGGGGCGGAAAAATTTTAAACTGAGCGAGATATTTGGCTTCTGTGAAGTCTGATTGGGACTGAGCCAGCTTAGCGTCGAGCTGATCCGCGTAGTTCCCATATGGAGGGGTACGAGTTTGGACATACGTACGTATGGCAGGGCCCTGGTGTGCGGGGACGTCGAACGCGAACCTCGAGGCAAGAGGGCTCTAGGGGGTCACGTAAGCGCAAAAATCAAACTAATAGACACGGCCTACGGCCCGCTCCCATACGAGGCCGAGCTAAGTTTCTATTAGTTTGTATTAATAGCCCGGCCCCCTGTTTCCTGTCCCTGAAGTTAGGATACGTGGCCATATCATAGCAGGTACGGTACCGCAGTACCGCAGGTACCGCAGTACCGCACAGAGCTTGAGCTTGGAGCAGTGTGTGGCAGTGCGGCACTAAAAAAAAAAGTGCGGCAAATCACTGCAGGTACAAGAATGGCGCGACCGCGCCGCTTGGTAGGCGGCGTCGCCCCCGCCTTCTTGGCCGTCGCCTCTGCCTTGCAGCCAGCACTGAGGGTGAGGACGCCGGCGCTCGCGAGCTGTAGATCGCGGCCGGCCGTCGCGCGCGCAGATGCAGTAACCGCGCTGCGCGCCGGCGGCGGCGACGACGACACCACGGCGGCCGCGCGCGGATACGACTGTGCCGTGATAGGCGCGGGTCCGGCGGGCTCCGTCGTGGCGTGGCTGCTGGCGGAGCGCGAGGGTCTGCGCGTGGCTCTCGTCGACGCGAACCTCGACAAGCCGTGGCCCAACAACTACGGCGTGTGGGAGGCCGAGTGGCACGCGCTGAGCGAGTCGCTGCCCGAGCTCGAGCTGCGCGGGTGCGTCGACGCGACGTGGCCGCGCACGGACTGCTTCTTCGGGGGGTCCTGGGGCGCGCCCCCGGACGAGCGCACGACCTTGCAGCGAGCGTACTGCCGCGTGGACCGGGCGACGCTCAAAGAGCGGCTCCGGCGCCGCGCGGCGGACGCGGGCGTGGTCGAGGTGCGGGAGAACCTCGAGATCGGTCCGGGCGGCGACTGGTGCGCGAACGTGGTAGATGGCGTGGCGCACGACGCGGCGGGCACGACGCTCCACCTCCAGAGCGGGTCCAGCCTGCGGTGCACGGTCGTCGTCGACTGCACGGGCGCCGAGTCGCGGCTCACGACGCGGCGCGGGCCCGACGTCGGCGCCCCCATCCCCCCGCCGGGCTTTCAGGTCGCGTACGGCGTCGAGTGCCTCGTGCGCGACCTGGGGCCCTACGCGGACGACGCGATGCTGCTCTTCGACTACCGGACGGACCACCTGCCCGCGGCCGAGCAGCGGGCCCCGCCCACGTTCCTCTACGCCATGCCGCTGGGGACCGACGGCGGCGGGCCGCGGCGCGTCTTCTTCGAGGAGACGTCGCTCGTGGCGCGGCCGGCGGTGACGCTCGCGGAGTGCGAGCGGCGGCTGAAGTTGAGGCTGGCGCACCTCGGGATAGACGTCGTCGAGGTCTGCGCGGACGAGCCGCCGGAGCTGTGCTACATCCCGATGGGCGGGCCGCGACCGGACCCGCGGCAGCGCGTCGTCGCGTTCGGGGCCGCCGCGGCGCTCGTGCACCCGGCGACGGGCTACCAGCTCTGCCGCGCGCTCGCGGCGGCGCCGCACCTGTCGGGGGCGCTCGGGCGCGCCCTGCGGCAGAGTCCCGACCCGGACCGCGCCGCGCGGGCGGCGTACGCCGCGGTCTGGTCGCGGCAGGCGTCCCTGCAGCGCGAGTTCGCCCTGTTCGGGGGCGAGTTCCTCATGACGCTCGACGCGGAGGCGCTGCGGGGCTGGTTCGCCGGCTTCTTCGCGCTGGACGAGGAGGTCTGGGGCGGGTTCCTGGCGGGCTGGCGCGGACTGCCCGGGAACCACCACCACGAGAGCCGGGCCGCCCGGTTGCTGTTCGGCCTCTCGCTCGTCCCGAAGCTGCCGCCGCCGGTCACGCTCAAGCTGGCCTCCTTCATCCTGGAGTACTCGCTCAAGCACGGCGGCGCGCTGATGCGCTCCCTGACGCCGTTCTTCGGCGACGGCGCCTACTTTTCCGAGGACGCGGCGCCGCCGGGGAGCCCCCGCCAGGTCGGCGACGCGGCCGTCAAGGCGGAGATCCGCGCGCGCGTCGGGTTCTAAGTACTCCCAACTGGGCCGCCGATCTGGCCGCCGGGCGCCGCCGAGGGCCATTCCAGAGTTATGTTTGCACCGCGTCGCCGTCGACCAATCCGTCCGCTCACTCAGCCTACGTACAGGGATAGCTCCCCCCCCCGATACCCCTCCCTAGGCGCGTGCCCCCAAAACCCGTATCGTACGCGCTGAAATCGCAGCTAGCACCTTAAAGATACTAGGCATTCTACCAAGTGTCCTGTTTCTTAGCTCTACGCGGTGCGTAACGGGTGGCATAAGCGGAGGACCTTAGAGAAAGCGTCGCGTGTCGTAGCTGGGGGCCACGAAGGACACTGTTTGGGGCTGCCTGGCCTGCGGGTCCCGCCTTTCGATACGAGCTTGTAGGGACCCAGACGGCCGAATGCATCCGCGGCCGCCGCCGCCTGGCCCGCCGCCTGGCCCGCCGAATGTATCTCCGCCGCCGCGCCCCCGGCCGCCCGCCGCGCATGAGCCCGCCCGCGCCGCCCCGGCGCCCGACCCGACCCCGGCTTGCGAACCTGACGCGCGCGCGCCCGCGCGCACCCGCCCCCGAGCGCCGTCGGCGCGGCGCGTCGACGGCGTCGTGCGGTGGATCGACGCGCAGCGCCTCGCCGGGCCGATGCGAACGGCCGCCGTGCTTCCCTCCGCGCTGGCGTCCGGTGAGCTCCTCTGCGCTCTCGTGCAGCATGTAGTCCCGGCCGCGCGCCTAGCGCCCGTTCACCGGAGGCCCCGCGCGCGAGCCCTTCGCGCGGCGAACGCCGAGAACGCGCTCGGCGTCCTCTGGCGCGGCGGGCGGTGCCGCAGCGGCGTCTTGCGGGCCTACGGCGCCGCCGCCGGCGGCGCGCCGGCGGCGCAGGCGGCGGCCGCATTGGTGTGCGAAGTCTTCGACGCGTACGCGATCCGCGATCTGCGGCGGCGCGAGGCGGCGATCGCGCGCCGCGTCGACGCCGCGTTGGTGGCTGGCGGCGGCCAGCGTCTTGGGAGGCCGGTCGCGTGGGCACGCGCGTTCCGTGACGGCGCACGGCTCCTCGCGCTCGCCGGCCCCGGCGCCGCGCCGGAGGCAGACCCGGTCGCGGCGGCATTCTCCGCCTTCCGGCGGCGGCGCGTCCCGGTGCTCTGGGAAAATCCGCGCGCGTTCCGCGCGCGCGCCGACGACGACCTCGTCCTCGCGCAACTCGACTTGCTGGTCACCGAAGGAAGCGCGCCAAAGCCGGCGGCGGCCCCGAAACTCGAACCGGCGAAGCGCTCGCCGCCCGCGCCCGACGCCGCCGACGACCCCGAGGACGGCCAGTGGGAGCTCTTCCGCCACCGTCTCCTCGCGCGACGTGGGCCACGGAGCCGCCGCGGCGAGAACGCTAGGTTGCAATAAATATAGACGTCTCCAGAGCCCGTTTCTGACGAGTATTTGGACGTTCTAACGAAGGCGTTCCAACTTGAAGATGTCGGGTACAGTAGTATAGGGAAAATTGCGATAAATAGGGCGAAATACCCCCCGGGCCCCTATCCTATACCCTTCTATATACACTTACATTGATTCACACAACACGCCACGCGTAATAAACACCGTAAAACCAAAACTACTTAGTGTATTTTAAGGTAGCTCCGCGGCAGACTATCTCAGCCGCCGTACTCCCAAAGGTGCGTACTCCTTTGGTCTTAAGCAATTATTAAGTGGTCGAGTACTGTTAGCGACCGTTTCGAGTCGCCAAACGCACCCGGGCTGCCCGCAGCCCCGTCAAACTCAAGCGCCCCCACAGCGGGGCCCATACAGCAGAAATCCGCAGCGAAATCGCACCACTGGCAGAAATGGCTAATGGGTGACGTTCTACCTCGCGAGACTGAGAATACTGTGTAAGATACCTTACTGCTGTTTCGAAGCTCCGGTTGGGCATCCTGACCGAGCAGGGAGAAGGCTCTCAGGCTTAGGAGCTTGCAAACTATAGTACGGTGAATACACCTATTCTCCTTACTTACCTACTTACTTACCCTAGCCACGAAGAAGATCGCGTCTGTCAAATACGCTAGAAATCCGGTACGTTTCGACGCTTTCGTCTCCGGCGCGCGACCGTCGTTTGCGCAGGTTGGAAATACGCACGAGGACATCGACGCCTTGTTTGCTCTTGTCAGCAAGTATGTTGAGAAGAGGGACACCCTCGAGCCCGCTGCGTTCAAAGCGGCCGTGGAGGCGGCGTTCGCGAATTACGCGCTGCCTCAACAAAGTAACGTTCGAGCCGGACGCGAAGTGGTTGTACTGGACGTTCCCCGCGCCAGCGCTCAGCGCCGCCTGTACGGAGCGCCTCACGTGGCCTGCGTGGTCCCGCGCGTCGTCGTCCGACGACAACGCGTCGCCTTCGTGCGAGCGCGAGCTTTTCGAACTCGAGGAGCCCCGCCGCTTCTGCGAGCTAGACTCGCCCAACCCACTGCCTTCTTCTCGGGGTTTCTTTGCGAGATCGGCGATGGCTTGCAACAAGCGCGCCTCGGACTCGGCGCGTTCCTCGCGCACCGTCGCGATATCCGCCGTCAACTTCTGGACAACGTCCTCCAAAGCTAAACCCGCGCCATCCGTCGGCGGCGACGCGTCCGCGTCGCTCGCCTTGCGCTTTCTTGTGGGAGGCGGCGACTCGTCCGACTCGTCGTCCGAGCGCGGCTGCGCAGGCGCCCTGGCTTGATTGGCAGCGGTTGCAGCTGCCAGGGCGTCGTCGGCGGCCGACAGCGGCACCGGGGCAGCCGGCCCGGGCGCCGGCGCCTCCGGCGCATCCGCCGCGGCGGGCGGCGCGTCCACGACGGTCTCCGCGGCCATTTTGCGGGCCGTTTGGGCAGCGCTCGAATCGATTATGTGTTTCTAGTGTGTTTATTACTTTGGTCGAGTTTGACTTCAGGACGTGCCCCTCGTCTCTCCGGGAAGGGCGGAGGTTGAAGTCGAAGTTCCGATTGGGTTGCCATGACCTCCGGAGCTCGAGCTCCCGAATGCATCTTGTCCGTAACGCGCAGTGTCCCTGCTGCGAATCCCGCGAGTCGGAAACGATTCAACATACCTTACTTGAATGCTCGGCTTTTACGAAAGAACGTGACACGTTCCTTAAACGGTTCTACGAGATGCACCCTATCGCGCGTGGTTTGAGCCCCGAAGGTCTTTGCGACGTCCTAATGAGTGACGACTTACCTCACGAGACTGAGAATACTGGCGAATGCCATTGCATTTCGAGGCTCCGGTTGGGCATCCTGACCGAGCGGGGAGAAGCTCTCTGCGTTTGTTCCTTTTTTTCCTTTTCTTTAATTTGGCATTGTGTGTGTGTGTATGTCACGTCGTCTCAGGCCCGCCGCCCTGGGACAGATTAGGTGCGTCCGGGCCCCACAGTCCTGATGCAGTGCGATGATGCACGGCTCTAGAGTAGAGGCGGCTAGAATGCACGGTGGCATCTGGGTTGGTAAAGTGTGCTCGTGACATTAAGTCCTGTTGCTGGGCAATAAAATGTCGTTGAGAAGGCCCCAGCGGCAAAATCTGCGGCATACAGCTCCTGGATTGCCAACACAAGTTCACGATCGTAGTACTTGCAGTACATATTGAATTCGGCCGTGTGGTTGAGACCAGAGGTGATACTGGCGCCATTGGTGCGCTTTGAGAGATCTATGTCGTTAAGCCAGGCTCCAACACATCCGAGCTCAACAACAGCAGAGTAGTTGAAGCTCATGTAAGTGCACGTATCCACAATAGGCAGGAAATGCGGGTTACCTAGGGCAATGAATCCGGTCGAGATTCTCCGTCTTCGTAGCAGCTCGTGCGCTACTCGTCGAACCAGCGTGACATCGTTGGCGTCGAGACGCGCGGTTGTTCTGGATATCCCGAGAATTTTGCTGCCCTTGTGAATGACCGCCGAACAAAAACGAACAAATGGATTTCGAATAATCAGGACGTTAGTCGACATCGGTGGGGAAAGGGCAATTGGCTGTTGAAAGAAGCACCCTAGTGACGCAACTCCAAGCTGTGGCTTGAGCGCCCACATATTCGGCGCTGTCCTGCGAGTCCAGTTGCGTGCAATTTCCGTGACAGATGTGGAACCGCCCTTCATCGCAACGCATATGGTGTAATGACCCACCACACACTGGTGAGATCGGTCAGGTGTGTGCGGTTTCATGGGCGCGCAGGGCTGCGGCACGGAATGGCGTGCAATCAGTCGCGGGGCGCAAGCGTCCGACCAGAGTCGCGCCTGGATTGTTGCGACGTTGCTAGGAGATGTGTTCTGGCCTGCGCTCCCCTCGACTGGCACCCCAATGGCAGTGGCTGACCGGGCAGCAACGAGATAGCAGGCCAGCTTGAGGAACTCTCGCAACATCACGCCGCCCGGGACAAATTGGACAAAGAATTTTAAATCTTCACCTCGAGACGTTTTCAATATCGTTGCCGCGAAGCTGCGCAGCAATCGGGCACCACTGCCGCAGCTACGCAGCAGCCCTGTCCAAGAGGTACTAGATTAGCGTCGGGGGTCGTAGCATGCTCACCCTGGCGCTATCGACGGGCCGGCCGTGAAGCTCCCATCGACCGCCGTTTACGCTCGGTATCCATTGAACCCATTTAGTTCCGTTCCGATGCTAAAATAATGGGCTGTGCACAATTTGGTACCATGCGGGCAGCCTCGCGCAGAGCAAGCAGCTGCGACGCGGTGCGACCACTGCGATAAAACCCGAACCCCAAACCAAAAATCGCCCCTGAGACGTATAAATTGAACCATAATTACGGAAAAATTATTTCCTAGCGTTCCATATCTATATAGGGCTCTAAGGAAGGGAATTTCCGGCTTGTGCCTAGGCCGATTCCGGGCGCTTTAGACGTCTATCTTAAAGGACAAGTAGGTCGAGTGGGACCAAGTAACCAAGTAGGTCAGAGCGCGTCGGCGCGCGCGGCCTTGCGCCGCGCGCGCTTGCGGCGGCGCTTCGCCGCCTCTTTCTCCGCGACCCTCGCCTCCTCGCGCGCGGCCTGGTCGCGGCGCCACCGCTTCCGGCGGTCCGCCGTCACCTGGAACTCGCGGTCGCGATACGGCGCGAGGCGCTTCACCGACACCAGCCGATTCAGGTCCGCGTCGGGCGTCCGCAGGATCTCGTCCGTGGAGAGGCCGTAGTCGGCCGCGGGCACGGCGCGGTAGCGGAAGCCGCCCGGCGCGACGGCCTCGGCTTCGACGCCGACCGCGGCGGCCTCCTTGGCGGCCAGGCCCCGCAGGCATTTCAACTCGTTCTCCTTGCGCCGGCGGTCCGCGGCCTTGCGCTCGCGGCGCGCCTCGCGCTTCGCCCGGCGCCGGTCGTCGGTCCGGCGCAGCGAGCCGGGCGTGGCGCGCGCGTGCGTCGCGATCGCCGCCGGGCCGCTCTCGAAGCGGAAGTTGTACGCAGCTTCGAACGCGTCGGCGTCGTCGGCGTCGGCGGCATCGTCGGCGTCGCGCTCGGCCTCCGGCGACAGGGCGTCCGGCGCGGCCCAGCGCCGCCCCGCGACGAAGTCGGCGAGGAATGCGTCCTGGAGGGTGTCGCCGGCGGGCGCCGCGCGCAGCTCGTCCAGCGCGGCTCGGACGGGCGCGCGGTCGTCGGCCCCGCCACCCCCGGCCCTCTTGGGGTGGAAGAGGGCGCACTCATCAGCGTCGCCGGCCCCCGCCTCGACCATCGCCTGTCGCAGCGCGCGCTGCTCGGCGTCGTACGCGTGCGGGTGGCGCGGCGCGGCGCCGCCGGCGCCCGCGTCGGCGCCCGCGTCGCCCGCGGCGAGCCGCGCGCGCGCCAGGTCTTTGAAGGTCGTCGCCGCCCCCTCCGCAGCGCTGGCGCGCGCCCGCGCGCGCGGCGCGTCCGCGAAGAACGCCGTCGTGCCGTCGTAAACCGCGGCGTCCCTGCGGCGGATGGCCGCCATCGTCTTCAACACGTCCGCTTCCACGCGCGGCGTCAGCGCCGCGGCGCCGTCGTCGTCGCTGCTCTCCGAGTCCGACGACGAGGCGACGCCCGCGTCGAGCACGCCATCGCCGCCGGCCGCCCGCCTCGCGTCTAGGCGCTTTTGCTCCCTCGCGCTGTACGCCTTGGCGAAGGCCGCGTCGACCCGCAGCGCGTCGTCGTCGTCATCGCTGCTACTCTCATAACTGTTGTCTAGGGGCCGCGGCATGTTCAAATTAATGAATTGCACGTAGAGCTACAGCCGTGAAAACTACCAAGCTGGCTAGGCATCCCTAGTGTCTTACAGGCCGCTAGCACGCGGATTTCCTGGGAACGAGCCCTGGACGGGGCGGTAATCAGCCGTTTGTTCACCTGCCACGCGTTTCAGTTCGTCGACCGTTCGGCGCCGTTTCGCCCGAAGGCGCGGCCGCGACCATCCTGTATCATCAGGCGCTGCTCACCAAAATGTCTTTCCGAAGGAAGTACCACAGCGTGCCGCTGGGCCGGGACCAGTTTTACATCGACGTGCGCTACTCCAATTTGCGGCCGATCGGCGGCGGGTCCTACGGCGTCGTGTGCGCCGCGGACGACGCGACGACCGGGAGGCGCGTAGCCATCAAAAAGATAGCGAACGTCTTCGGCGACCTGGTGGACGCGAAACGAATCCTGCGGGAAATCAAGCTCCTGCGCCACTTCGGCAGCCACGAGAACATCGTGCAGGTGAAGGATCTGGTGACGGTGCCCCCGAACACGATCGACTTCCAGGACGTGTACATCGTCACCAATCTGATGGAGTCCGACCTCGATCGCATCATCACCTCGCGGCAGGCCCTGACGAACCAGCACCACCAGTACTTCCTCTACCAGATCCTGCGGGGCCTGAAGTACATCCACTCGGCGCACGTGCTGCACAGGGACCTGAAACCGTCGAACCTCCTCGTGAACGGCAACTGCGATCTGGCGATCTGCGATTTCGGACTGGCGCGCGGCGTCGACGACGACGCGGGCAAGCTCACCGAATACGTGGTGACGCGGTGGTACCGCGCGCCCGAGCTGCTCTGCGAGGCCAAGGACTACGGCCCGCCCATCGACGTCTGGTCCGTGGGATGCGTCTTCGCGGAGATGCTCCGCAGGAAACCCTTCTTCCGGGGCGACACGCCGCAGCACCAGCTAGAAACCATTGTCTCCGTCTTGGGGAGACCCTCCGAGAAGGCCTTGGGCGCGATCGAGCACCGCGCGGCGCGCGACGCCGTCGAGGCGGGCTGCACGAACGATGAATTGCACGAGTTCAAGTCGTACTTTCCGAGGGACGCCTCCCCTACCGCGCTCGACCTGCTGCAAAAGATGCTCGTGTTCGACCCTCACGAACGAGCCTCGGTGGAGCGGTGCCTGGAGCACCCCTACCTATCAGATCTGCACGGCCAGATGCCCGAGCCGCTCTGCGACGACGCCTTCGACTTCGAGTTCGAAAGGAGCGACGCGGCGGAGACCAAGAGCGGCGACGCGCTGCCGCGCGAGGAGCTCCAGTCTATGATGTTCGAGGAGATGGTCCAGCTCCAGCTCGTGATGGAGGACGGCTCGCAGGCGAAGGAGGAGGATTCCGCGGCGCCGGAAGCCAAGTGACTGGCCCGTCCTCCCCCTCTAGATATCCTCCGCCCGAATCGATGTAATTCCCGCTTTTTACTGGGCTCCCGACGACGAGACGACTTTTTCCCCCGACAGGCCGGCCTCCGCGTGCGCCAGAAAATACACGTACGACTCCTAGTATGATTAGCATCGATCGAGATAGATACCGCCGGCGGCCGGCGGGGCGCGCTGAGGTGAAAACTCCCCTAGATATATATCCGCAACGCCATAGCCCCCTATCGCCGGATCTATGGCTACATTACTCTCGCCTATCAGCACGCTACATCAGCCGGCACGTGCCCGGGGCTGATATTTCCCTATATCCCGTATCTTCTTACTTATCCAAGCGGATCAAGCCCGGCGCTAAATAGGCGCCGTAAAAACACCGGGGTGAACCTAAAGTAAGTTCACTTCACTGGGGGGAACAGCGGGAAACGACCCTACAAAGCCCAAGTGAGGCTAACCCCATAAGTAACCGACATGTCTAGCAACCTAGATAACCATAAGTCGAGCGTGAGGGACATAGCGAAGCTATTCGCGGAAGAAAAGCGGCTCGGCACGAAAGCAGCCGACTTGGTAAACGGAACAGCATCACTGTAAAACACTCTACGTCAATAGGCAGAACCCTGTGGGCCCATAACCTGGCAAGAGTATGTCGCAGCGTTATGTAAGTAGCAGGGTCCTAGCTAACCAGCTTGGAGCTGATAGGCCTGACTGCGAGAGTGTTTTATAGTGAACTGTTGTTACACCGTAGTGCTTTTGACACTCGATGTATAGACTCAAATATTAGAGAGTGGGAGATACATATCTAGGGTAGGAAGGGCTAGTAGGTTTCTCTCTCTAGGTACCTACCGTAGGTACCGTAGGTACCTACGGTACGGTACCTACGGTACGGTACTAAATAGCTCGTACATTAGAGTCAGACGAGGCAGAGCAGCATAAATATTGACCAATACGAGACTGTGCGAGGAAGCAATGGCGTCGCTCTCGACAACATACGCCAGGTGGGACCGTTTTGCCGCCGACAGCGACGACGGCGCGGAGCCGGCGGCGCCCGTGCCCGTCGCACCGGTGGCGTCGGCACCCGCGCTCGACGACGACGCGTCGGCGCCGACAGACGACCTCGACCCGGACGTCGCGCGCGGCCTCGACGCGCTGCGGGAGGCGGAGCCCGGCGTCTGCGCGAGTTTCCTGGACGAGCTTGCGACGCAACTCCACAACGCGCCGCTCCGCAAGCGCGCGGCGGTCGACCGCGGCGCGCTACAGGCCGTCGTGGACGTGATGCGTCGTCACGCGGCTCACGCGGACGTGCAAACCAAGGGGGCGCGCGCGCTGCGAGCGCTGTGCTTCAACAACGCGCTCGGGCGTGCGGCCGCTCCCGCCGCCGGCGCGATCCGCGTCCTCGCGGACGCGCTGAACGCGCACGTCGCCGCCGAGGCGCGGGAGGAGGCCGTCTGGGCGCTCGTGGTCATCTGCGCCGACGACGAGGCGAACCTGAAGTGGTGCAGCCGCCTCTGCGCCGACCCGCTGCGCCGTGTCCGGAGCGACGTCGCGGCCTCGCCGCGCGCGTCGGCGATGGCGGCGTTCCTCTGCGAGAAGATAAAAGAGTGGCGGACGGGTGGCAACCGGTAACGGATCGGAGAACTACTACCCCTGGTCGGTTTGGTTGGTGGGTGTCATTTTCTTCTCTGGTTGTGGCTTTCGAGGTGGTGGCGCTCCTCCTACGGTGGGGCGGGGGTGTCGCCATCTCGCCTTTATCGGCAGCCTAGTCAGTCGGCCGGAGGAGCTCGCCGCCGGAAATCCTTGCTCCGTGCCATAGCTGGAGTGCTGCTCTTGGGAAGCCTGGCGAAAGGCGCTGTGATGTACTTTTTTCCCGCCCTCGCCGTTTTTAGTTGCTTAGTTTATGCAAGTTTAGTTGGTTCCAGTTCGAAGGTTCGAAGGAGCTAGGCAACCAGAGGCTGTGGCTTAGCCACCACGACGCCTCCCCGCGTGACCGTTTCGTTGAACCGTTCGCCCGGCCCGCCCAGCCCTCATACGCCGTCGCGGCGTCGGCGTCGCCCCCTCTCATTTATTTCTTCATTTGCTTTGCTTAGAGCTCGGCCGCCTTGCACCAAGCCGACGCGGGGTCTGCGTGACCGAACGCCCCCGGCCCCCGTACACCGTCGGCCCGAGTGTTCGCTCGGAGGCGACGATGGCGATTGTTTACTAATTTATCTACCTTTCATTCATTTATTTGAATAAGGAAGACCTACTACGTCTTACTGAGTAGTAGGCTACAATAAGGTTCAAATTATCAGACCATCCGTCCACTCGAAACAGTCGATGGCGCTTTCGTTCGCCGAAAGCCTGAGTAGCACAGCTGAGGCCCACGGCTCGCCCCTAGACGCCATCTCACTACCTGTCCAGTTCTTAAAGCCGAAGAGCGCATCAGATTGCTTAATTATCAAAACAGTTATATTGTAGAGGTGACAAATTTATCTCGTCTACCCAACCTCATTTTTCTTGATCTATATAACAATCGCATCGAAAAACTATCTCGTGATCTTGAGTGTGTACCAACGCTTAGGGTGTTGATGCTCGGCAAAAATCGTATAAAGCACATCTCAAACCTTAGTAAGCTGATAAAGCTTGATGTGCTAGACCTTCATTCGAATACCATCGCAAAAGTCGAGCAACTTGATGCCTTATCGGAGTTGCGGGTATTGAACCTTGCCGGCAATAAGCTAACAGAGCTAGACGGGCTCAGCGGTTTGCAGTCTCTAACTGAACTCAATGTTCGGCGTAACTATATAGATAAGATTGGGTCCCTGCAACAGGTCCAATCGCTTCAGCGCCTCTTCTTGAGCAACAATAAAATCCACTCGTTAGACGCAATTGATTGCTTCTTTCATTTACGACACTTGATGGAGCTAAGCCTGGACGGCAATCCAATTGCGTTGAAAGACCCTACTGCCTATCGGCGATTTGCTGTTGATCGCCTGAAGACTTTGCGTCATCTTGATCTGAAAAAGATTACGGATGCGGAAAGTCGTGCTGTGGCAGTTCACTCTCAAAGAATGAATGCGCAAAAACGAGCCGCAGAGCGGCACGAATTAGTTGATATTGAGCGAAAAAAGCTCGAGGCAGACCACTGCGCCGCGTCGACGAATGCATCGCGACTGCTTGCTGCGCAGAGGCTGCAGTGAGGGCTGGTGCTGTGCGCTGTGTAGCGCGCTCACGGCTCTCGTCCCGTTTCGCAGCAATACTGAGATGTCAAATATAATTTCTGCGCGCAATGGTTGCATGGTAGTGGAGCGCCCGCGCAAAGTGGCTTGCTTGCTTGCTTGCTTGCTAGTGTCTGTCTTACGCTAGCCCGCGCGGGCCCACAGAAGCCGTCGAGGAGTCCAAGAGTAAGTGCTGCGGCGGTAGAACAGATCCCGCTGCCCTTGCGGCTTTGCGGCCAGATTAGCCAAATCTGCTCCGCGGCGCCCTCCCGGGCCGTGTTCTCCCGCATACGTGCTTTTTAGTGGGCCGCAAGCGATTCGTGACAGGCCCACGATCGCCCGCATCCACTGCCCCAGCAACGGTGGTCACGCCGTCGCGACATCATCATCATTAGCCTCAGCTGCCAAGCTGGGCCCACCGACGCCGCGACGCCGGCGGTGGACCGGGCGCTGGCGGCCGCGTGCCGCCGGACGGCCCGTCTCTGCTTCGCGGACGCCCGAAGCGACATGAATTATGGTCCCGGCGCCTTCGAGGGGTCGTTCATGCGGTGGGGCGGCTGGGTCGTCCAGGACGGCACCCAGCCGTCTCTCATAGACGAGGGCGGGCGCCGCCGCCTCGCCGCCCCGGGCGACTCGCCGCGTGGCCGCCTCGCCGCCCCCGTGGCGTCGATGCGACGACCCCGCGACCCGGCGACGCGACCACGGCCTGGTAGTACCCCTAGTCCTTTTAGTATGCTAACCCCCGTGGCGGCCCCGATCTCGTCCCCGGCTTGCTCCTGCCTCTTCGGCAACGCATGCCTCCCGCATGCGCAGTGCACGTCGAACGAGCGCGGCCACGTGGGGCGCCGTCACGTTGGGTGCGGTGTCGCGGACAACGGCGCGGCCTGTGCGGAACCCAAAGTTCGACACGTCCTCTGGGGAGAACACGATCGAGTTCGAGGTTGATTTCGCACGGCCCGCGACAGCGCTGGACGTTGGTGCACGCCGCGACGCTGCTGGCCGTCTGGCGGCGGTCGCTGCCGTAGCGGACCGGCGCGTCCAGCGCCGGGCACGACTCCGAGTAGAGGGGGAGCCACATGTGGCCCGAGTTCCACGCGAGGGCCGCGAACATCGAGAGGAGGAAGCCGCAGGCGGTCGCTTCGAGGACGACGGCGCATTTGGGCAGAAATGGCACGTTCGCGAGGGCCGCGCCGTGGGGCGCCACGAGGACGTCCACGGCGCGCATCATCGCGAATTGGCGCGCGGGGGAGGGCGCGCGCCTGGGAAAGGCGACCTCCGCGACGCCCAGGTCCGGCAGGAGGGCGCGAAGCTCGGCCGGGAGTCCGGGCGGCAGGCGGCGCGGCGGGTCCCGCGCGAGGATGCCGACGCAGCCCCCCCCGGCGCCGCAGAGGTCCGCGGTGGCGGGGAGGGCCGCGTCGAGGGCCGCGCGGAGGTCTTCGGCGTGCCCAGGGTCCAGGAAGTACTCCTCCGGGAGCGAGCTCGGGCTGCCGAAGTTGTGCGGACTGAAGACCGCGTCGACGATTTTATACGTCGCGCTCGGGCCCCAGCCCGCGTTGGCCGCGAACGCGGCGACGCCCGCGTGCCAGCCGACCCCCGAGGCCGCCTTCACCAGCGTCGTCCAGTCGCGGCCGAGGGCGCAGGCCGGGCAGCCGTCGCTGGCGCCGCAGCAACTCCCGCCGCCGATGTGGTGCCGCGCGGGCAGGACGACGTCGTCCACCTTGGGGCAGCGCGGGTCGTCGCGCCGGGCGCACCGCGCCAGCGAGTACCCGAAGTAGAGGCCTCGCGTGGCCGCGTGCGCTACGTTGTTCTTGGGCGGTTGGAGCTCGTCCTGGGCCCAGAAGATCTGCCGCCCGCCAGCCCGGACGGCGGACCGCGGCACGTCCGCGAATTTGAGCTCGGGCGCTCGCGGGAGGAAGCCGTAGCACGCCTGGCGCCGCTGCGCGGCGACGTCCTTACTGTTCTCGATCCGATCGCGCCAGCCGAGCATGTCCCGCGCAGTGGCTCGCCATGCGGCCTCGGCGGCCGCGGGGCTCGCGAAGAGCGTCCCGTTCGCGTACGCGAGGTTCGTGAGCCTGCAGAACGGCCGCGTCCGCGCGCGGTCGCCGCGGCCGCGATTCGCGTTGAGCTCCGCGAAGAGCGGGAGGTCCTCGACCCGGCCGCGCCAGCCCTTCATCGAATTCGCGAAGCGCCACGCCGTCGCGTTGGTAGGCGCGCGGCGGTAGCACTCGTAGCCCGACTCGAGGAGGCCGCGGTCGGGAGGCGGCCCGGCAGGCGCAGGACCCAGGGGGGTGCCCGTGGCCCAGGCGCGGACCGCCGGTCCGCGCGAGCTTCGGAGGAGCGACGTCCCGAGCGCCTCGAAGCCGTCCCCATTCGCCGAGGTGACGTTGTAGCCGAACGCAGCCTCGAGGCCGGCGGCGGCCGTGCCTGCGTTGGCGAGTCTCAATGTTGAATTGCTTCCTGTCGCCGGGGCGCGCGCACGGCGCCGGCGCACGCGGCGGCGGCGAGGCAGTCGCGGACCGCCGGCGCGTAGTCCCGGCCGTCGTGGTCCGAGAACTGCCACAGCAGCGCCCGCGTCGGCCGGCCTCGGAGCGAAAGGCGCCGCGAGGTCGCGAGGCCGAGGCCGCCTCGGAGCGAAAGGCGCCGCGAGGTCGCGAGGCCGAGGTCCGCGGCGACCGACGCGAGGACTTCGGCCCCTCGCGAGACGAGGTCCTCGTATCGCGCGACCACCGCCACCAGCGGGCCCTCCAGGAGTGCGCGAATGGCGCTCCGCACGAGGCGAGCCCAGGTGCCGACGACGCACGTCGGGTCGGGCGCGGCGCAGTGGCGCGCGTGGTGCCAGAAGAGCGGGTGCCGCGCGACGAGGACGACCGCGGCCTCGCGCTGCGCGGGAAAGAGCGCGGCCAACGCGCGCACGGCCAGGTCCGGCGTCTTCTCGAGCTTGGCGGCGTTTGGCGCGCCGCGCCAGTGCGGCGCCCACTCCGCGCAGAGCCGGGCGCGCAGCTCCCCGGTCCGGCCCCGCCACTCGTCCACCAGCGCGTCGCACGTCGCGATCGACCCGCCGCACCGCCGCGCGGTGCGCTTCTTGATGGTCGGAAAGACCGTCTGCGCGTACTGGCCCTCGCTCTGGTGCTCCGGGTGGCGCGGGTCTACGCCGGCCAGCGCGTCGACGCCGCGGAGTTGGCCCAGCAGTTTCGCGGCCAGGCCGGTCCCCGTGCCGCCGAAGCCCCGCACGAACACGAAGCGCGGCGCCGCGGCGCCGGGCACGGACGCGTTGCACGGCACGACGCCCGCGGCGCGCGCGGCGGCGGCCGCGGCCAGAAGCCGGCCCACGGCACGGGCACCCATAATAGGAAGGGCCCCGCGGCGTCGACGCGGCCGCTCCGCGGCGTCGACGCGACCGCTCCGCGGCGTCGACGCGACTGCTCCGCGGCGTCGACGCAACCGCGCGTCGACGCGACCGCTCCGCAAAGCACAGCGCCCTTCTAACGCGGCGGCGCCACCTTTTTACGCCGCGACCTAGCCGCGGCCAGACTCCCCCACCCGGGCAGCCCCTTATCGCGTCGCAGCGATCGGTTCCGCGGCGCGGCGTCGTCGCGTTCGCTCCGCGATGTCGGTGCGATCGCTCCGCGGCGACTGAGCTGAGAGTGTGTTACGCTGCCCCCACATGGGGCCACGCCCTGCGAAATGGGCTGCCTCGCCCGCGCCGCCGCAATCGCGTCGCTCCTGCGCGCGCGCGCGTGGCCGGCCGACGGCGCTCGCGCGGGCGGCGGCGGCGGACGCGTGGATCGAGGCGGCCGTGCGCGGCCGGCCGCGGTCGCCGCCGCCCGCGGGCTGGCGCGTGCGCGCGGCCGCGGACCTCGCGGGCCCCGGCGCGCCGCTGCGGACGCCGGGGAACGAGTCTATTGTATCGTTGGAGAAGTACGTGAACGCGTCGACGCTCGTGCTCGACGGCCGCCGGACCGCGGTCGTCGTCAAGGCGACGCGCTTTGCGCGGGGATTCGCGCTGGGATCCGCGTCGCCCGTCGGGGGGCGCCGCGCACGCGGAGCTGCTCTACCTCGAATACCTCCGCGGCGCGTACGGCGTCCCGGCGCTCCACGGCGCCTGGGTCGAGAACGCCGCGCTCCACTACGTCGTGGCCCGCGCGGGCCACGCGCTGTCCCGGGCCCACGCGAGGCTGTACCGCACGCGGACGAACATGGCCCGCGCGTACGACGCCTTCGCCGCGCGAGACGCGGCGGAACCGGTGGTACAAGCACCAGCAAATGGCCTGGGTCTTCGCCGCGAACGATGAACCGTGCTCGACGGACGAGGAGTGCAAGCGCACGCTTGTCCGGAAAGCCAATATCACGACATCGCGGTCGCGTTGAATATCATTTATCGGCGCCTGCTCGGCGTGGAAGCGAAAACGGCTTCGGTCGCCGTCTGGCACGAACTGGGCGTCGCGTCCGTCGGAACTCGTATAAACGCCGCGGCGTTGAAATTCCGCAACAGCATCTTGTCGTTGGACCCTCAGGATTTCCTCGTTCGCCGCGTATACGACGGCCTGATGAATGATTCTAAAGGTCGCGGATCGTCGAAGAACGGAGCTTTGTTCCTTGAAAATCTGGCGTTAGAAGCGAATTGGCCCGGGCCTCTGAAAAAACCGGCCGCGAAAAAGTTCGTCAATGAATTCGTCGCATCGCGCCGAGTTTCCGAGCTCGCCGATGGCTTCAAGGAAATGTCGACTCTCCGCAACATGAGCAATTGGGTCGAGAAGGAACGTTTCGGCTTGCCGGAATATTTACTCAGAACGTGCCCCGGGTCTCTTCGGGAAGGGCGGAGATTGAAGACGAAGTTCCGATTGGGTTGCCACGACCTCCGGAGTTCGAGCAGCCGAACGCAGCTTGTTCGTAACGCGCAATGCCCTTGTTGCGAATCTCGTGAATCGGAAACGATCCAACACACGTTATTTGAATGCGAGGCCTTTGAGGAAGAACGGGAGGCATTTCTTGCGAGATTATACTCGGTTTGCCCCCCGGCACGGCAATTGACCGATGAGGGCCGATGTCGCTTGGTCATGGGGGACGAGTTACCCCGGGAGATCGAAAATCCGTTGTATAGATACCTTATTGCTATTTCGCGGCTCCGGTTGGGCATCCTGACCGAGCAGGGAGAAGGCTCCTAGGAGCTTGTTCCTTTCTTAGGTCTTCCTTAATTTATTTATTTATTTATTTATTTATTTATTTACTGGTCTATGACTCTCCCGGCGGTTTCTCGGACGTTTAGCGGCGGCTGGGGACGGCCCGGCAAAAACCGCCTGGCCTCCGCGCCGACGATGTCAGCGGAGACGCCTGCGTCCGCGAACCTCGCGGCGCCGGGCTCTTCCGCGCCGAGGAGCGCGTTCGTGGTCGCGGCGCCGAAGCACGCGTGGCGTAGCGCGTGCTCGTTTCGCAGCGCCTGCTCGACGCGAGGGTGGAGTGGGTGCACGGGTGGCGGCGGCGGCGCGGGCGTGGCCGGCGGGACGCCGCTGAGCAGATCGAGGGGCGGCGCCCGGGGCGACGGCGGCGCGGCACCGGACGCTACCAGGCGGTCCAGCTCAGAGCGGAGCTCGGCGCGGTTCCGCGCGCGGTCGCGCGATCGATCTCGCGGCGGCGGCGGCGCGCCCGCCTCCGTGAGCAGCGGGTTCGCGGTGCGCGCGCCGCCACGGGGCGCTGGCCCTACCGGTACTTCGCGCAGTTCGACCCGCGCGTGGCGATTCGCGGCCGCGACGCGCGCAGTGAGCGACGGACCTTCCGTCGCGGCGCCCGCGTCGACTGCGGCGCGGGCCCGCGCGTCGGCGGCGGCCGCGCGCGCGCGGCGCGACAGCTCGTCGTACCGCGCGTCGTCCGCGTCGAGGTCCCGCGCCTTGTCACATATCCCCGCCTCGTAGCCGAGGAAACGCCGGAGCGCAACAACGCAGCAACACATCGACGGATCACAACGAGGTACAGGTACGGTCGGGCCGGCACGATGTCTCAGTTTCCAATTGCACGTGAACTATCCAGAGATGGATGTCGTGTCAGCAAGAGTAAATATGGGGCGTGGCGGTCGCCATGACCCCGCGTCGGCTCCGTATTCGAAGTCATGGGACTGCCGTCTCGGTACCACGGTACCTACGGTACCACGGTACTCGTAGGTACCGTATAGCAAGAGTACCTACGGTATGTCGCAGCGTTATGTATACAGCGATTGTGCTATGATACTGTAGTTACCTTTATCTAGAGCTCCTCTCAGGTTCTAGTAGATATCAGAGGCTAGTGGCCTGTATCTTAGGATACTTCCTTCAAGAAGTTCTCCCTCTTAATCTCCTTTATTCCAACTCTGTATTCTCAGGGTTGAGGGGGTTCCCACACTCTCACGTTTCAGTGAGAGTTCTTCCTGTTGGCATCTCCGTGTCACATTGACACCCGAGAGACCTAGCTACAACAGCTGCATTGTGCACTTGCTGCACCCAGCTCATTAGACACCAGCACATAGGGTAGGAACAGCCCCTTATGAAAATCATCTACAATTAGAACCTTGACAACGACAACCAGACCCAATTCTGGATCATCACCGTACCGTAGGTACCTACGGTACCGCAGTAGGAGTCCTAGTATGTCTAGCACAAGCACGTGTGTTTGCACCTGGCGCAAGCTCTAGGTCGCTCCACGGAGCGCGTCGCGGGTATTTTTGAAATGGGGTAAATCGGGAAAATGCTGGCATTTGTAAGGCTAGGTTATATTTCTTTCAAGTTCGCACAGAAAACTGAAACTGACGAGCTCCTTACTATACAAGCAACGCCCCGCGCGGGGACACTAGAGCGCGATGGCGTCGTAGAGCGGCAGGTCGCCCCTGTCGGCGAACGTGTCGAGGTACGCGCGGACCTTCGGCGGGAACACGAGGCCTTTGACGATGGTGAGCGACCGCAGGCGCGACCAGAGGTCGATGTCGTCCAGCGACACGCCGCCCTCGGTCGCGCAGTCGGGGCAGTGGATGAGGGGTTCGAGGTCCTGCAGCTTCTGGTTCACCTCGGCGATCAGCTCGGCGTCCCGCGACTGGTCGTTGTACATGGCCCAGCGCTCATCCATAGTGAACTCGTCCGAGCGCCAGTTGGCCTTCTCTCGTAGGGGGGCAGCTGGTGGTTCTTCACGAAGGTGTCGCGCGAGCTCCCGGTGACGAACTCCGGCAGGTAGGTCTTCACGTACCGCGGCCGCTGCAGCAGCCGCAAAGGCGTCTGCACGGACTTCTGCCACGCCTTGAGGTCCGTGCGGTCCGACAGCGGTCGGAAGGCGCCGGGCGTGCCGTACGCGGGGTCCGCGTCGACGTTGCGCACGATGTCCAGCGACTCCGCGTACGGGGCGCTGTTGCCGTCGTCGAAGATGGGCGCGATCTTCTTGCCCACGAGCGACGTCGGGAGGTCCACGTCGTCGTTCGCCATGAAGCGCACGTCGTGCTTGATGCCCTTGAGGCCGAAGGCCAGCCGCGCCCGCACGCAAAAGGGGCAGTGGTCGTAGACGTACAGCGTCGGCCTGGCGGGCGCGAGCGCGCTGGCTAGCGCATTGCTGCTCACAAAGAGGGTTGCGACACGAGCCAGCATTTTTGGTGCACGCCCACAGGTTTGGGATGCAAGATTGCTGTGAGGTGTCGTCTCGACGCTTGTAGCTAAGCCGGCTTGGGGGGGGGGCATCGGATTTCGAAAGATTTGAGATTGGTGCCTAATGCCCTCGGCGGAACTCCCAAATCCGCTTGTTTACAGTTCTACTACGAGTAGAGTAGAATAATATTGACTTCGAGTCGGAGCTAGCTGACGCGTGGTATGATGGGCCCCCGGGCCAGGCCTTTGCAGTGCAGGACTATGCGCGGTTCAGCCTCCCTAGCGGTTTATTCTACATACCCGCAGTAGGTACCCTGCAGATATTTATATCCACCCTGACAGTGTCCCGATCAACCATAAGAATAGGAAAACTTAAATTATATTATGATAGTTTGTCCTGGATAACTAAAGTCAATTCGGGTTTGGGGGCACGCGCCTATAGGGAGTTCTAGGCATCGAGAGTTCTAGGCGTCCGAAAGTGTCACGGTCGTTCGAGGGGGGAAATAGCTATAGTCAATATTCGGGTTGCGGGGGCGCGCGCCTAGAGGGTTGTCGGGGGAGCTATCCCCCGCGAGCGTGTACGTAAGCTTGCTGCCGGTCGTAGAAGCGTGCGTCGTCGTCGCCGTGCCCGGGCGCGTTGGTGAAGTCCGGGTTCCCGCCGACGAGCCGGAGGCCGTCGATCTTGATCCGGGCGTACTCGCGTGCCGTCTTGATGCCCCAGCGACGGTAAAGGCGGTTCTTGGGCAGGGCCGCGTGCTCCTGCGAAATCTCCTGCGAAGCACCCGCCTGCGGGTTTACTAGTAGGTTCCTTGCATGTACCCCGCACGTAACGGACCCCGCACGCGGGTGCCTCCGAAGTACTAATTATCTTTAAACGGGTTTTACGAGACGCGATCGGCCGCGCCGCGGGCGCCGTCGCAAAGGCCCATTAGAGAAGCTAATACTCTAGCCATGGCCCCCAAGAAGAGCACGTATGCGCCTGCGAACTACGGCTCGGTCGCCGAGGCGCTGGTGGGCCTGTACGGCGAGAAGGTGCGCGGGGCGGAGCAGCAAATGCTCTTCGACCGGTTTACGACGTCTCTCCTGTCGGACGCGGAACTCTTGGCGAAACCCATGGTCCTGCTGCTTGGTCAGTACTCGGCGGGCAAGACGACGTTCATCCGCTACCTCGCGGGGCGCGACTTTCCAGGCATCCACATCGGCCCCGAGCCGACGACGGACGGCTTCGCCGCGTTGATGGACGGCACGAGCCCGACGCCCATCCCGGGCAACGCCGCGACGGCCGACAAGCGACGGCCATTCCGAGCGCTCAGCCGCCACGGCGCCGCGTTCCTCAACAAATTCTGCATCTCCGAGCTGAGGTGCGACCTCACGAAGGAACTCACGCTCATCGACACGCCCGGCATCCTGGCCGGCTCCAAGCAGACCATGGGCCGGAACTACGACTTCGCCGAGATCGTGAAGTGGTTCGCCGAGCGCAGTGATCTGATTCTGCTCCTCTTCGACGCGCACAAGATCGACATATCGGACGAGCTCAAGACGGTCATCGAGTCCCTCCACCAGCACGACGAGAAGATGAGACTGGTGTTAAACAAGGCCGACGCCCTCACGACGGAGGAGATCATGCACGTCTACGGGGGCACGATGTGGTTCCTCGGCAAGGTGTTCAAGACGCCGGAGGTCAAGCGGAGCTACATGTCGTCGTTCTGGGACAAGCCGCTGCGAAACCCGGAGCTCGAGCGGTTCATGTCCGAGGAGCGCGAGCGGCTGCTGGCCGACCTGTACGCGCTGCCCGCCGGCGCGCGGACGCGCAAGGTGAACGAGTTCATCAAGCGCGTGCGCAAGGGCCGGGCCCACTGCCTCGTGTTCAATCCTGTGTGGAAATCAAATTTCGGACGCCCCACGCCATCGACGCGATGTTGTCTCCGTAGCTGCATCTGCTCGATGGCGTGGCAATTCCACGCCATTGGCGCGACGTTTTCCTCGCGACCGTGTCGGCTCGATGGCGTGGGGGCTCACGAAGGTCCACACAACATTTCTCAGGATAACCTAACTCACTGGTTGATTTCCACACAGGTTCAATCACCTCCGGAGGTCGATGCCGTCGATGATGGGCAAGGCCAAGGCCAAGGAGCGGTTGCTGAGCACGCTCCCGGACGAGTTCCGCAAGGTCGCGCAGCAGGCCAACGTCCCCCTGAACGACTTCCCGAACCCCTACGAGTACGCGCAGACGCTCGCCACGTACGACCTGTCGAAGCTGCCGAAGGCGTCCAAGGAAACCCTGCAGCTCTACGAGGACGTCATCGAGCGGGACCTCCCCGGCATCATGCAGCACTTCACCTCGACGCCGGGCGCGCCGCCGCCGTCGGCGTCCTCGCTGCAACCCGACGGCGAGCTGCGCGGCTGGCTCCACAAGCAGGCCACGTCGGGCAAGTGGCAGCGGCGCTACTTCGCGCTGCGGGAGGGCACGCTTGAGTACTACCGGCGGCCGGAGGAGCCGAAGCCGTCCGGCGCCGCGTGGAAATCAAATTTCGGGCGCCCCACGCCATGGACGCGACGTTGTCTCCGTAGCTGCGTCTGCTCGATGGCGTGGAGTTTTCAGGCCATGGACGCGACGTTGTCGCCCGTGACGGCGTCGGTTCGATGGCGTGGAGGTTCACGAAGGTCCACGCAATATTTCTCAGGATAACCTAACTCACTGGTTGATTTCCACACAGGTCCGGCGCGCTGGACCTCGCGGGGTGCCGCGCCAAGCCGAGGCCCGAGTCGGACCGGCCGTTCACCATTCGGATCGAGACACGCGAGCGGCCCTACCACCTCGCGGCCGCCTCGGGCGACGAGATGTCCGAGTGGTTGCTGTGCCTGCAGCACCACTGTTCGCGGGGCGAGTCTGGCTAGGTGGCCTAGGTAGCTAGGACGGGTATATTGCGCGTTGCGAACACGTTGCATGCGACACTGGCACGAGCTTCGGGCATCATGATCGAGGTCGACCGTGAGTCGTCGTGAGTCCGTGACTCGGAGAAGCTCTCGGAGAGCAGTAGGTCGAGTGGCCCCTGAGTGTGGCGATTACAGTTCCGAGTCGTGATGTCACTGACTCGGATGACTCCTTGCTCGAAAACTTGAATCATGATGGTGTAAAAGTCCATTTAGGCTGGCACAACTTATTCATATTCATCGCGATCGGCATGTGAAGGGGGTGGGACCATACGGCAGTTGCGGGTCACATGACGCCGCAGACCCCCGACAGGCGGCTCTTGCGCGCGGCGGCCCGTGCGGCAGCCTTCTCGGCGGCGAGCCGCGCGGCGCGGTTGCGGCGCGCCGTCAGGCGTGCGGGATGCGTGTCCGTGGATGCGCGCGGCGGCGGCGGCGGCCGGCGGGAAAGTTTGAGGCGCATCGCGGCACGGCGCCGCAGCGCGTCGTCCGCGGCGGCGGCCGCGGCAGCGACGAGGTCCTCGAGGACCGCATCCATGGCGCGCCGCGCGGCGAGCCCCGCCGCCCGCGCCCCGTCTGGACCGGGCGGCAGCGGCGGCCGGCGCACCGTCGCAAAGCGCGCAGCGCGGTCGCCCCGCGCGGCCGCGCGGCGCTCGTGGCGCGCGCGCGCGCGGTCGAAGCGGTCGCCGCGACCGGACCGGCGCGGTGCGACGACCGGCGCGGCGCCCCCCGCGTCAACGTCCGGCGACGGCGGCACGTTCGCCGCGGGCGCGCCCGCGGCGCCGTCCGACGTCTGCGCCGCCTCGCACGCGGGGCACGCCGCCCGCCCGAGGCATGCCGCGCGCACCTCAGCGCGGTAGTCGGGGTGGTTCAGCCCCGCGCCGCACGCGAGCCAGACCCGCGCCGTCGACGAGGCGAGGCACCGCTCGGGCGGCGGCACGCTCGGCGCGTTCCGTGTCGCCGCGCGCCACGCCGTGGCGACGCCGGGCGCGCGCGTCGCGACACAGTTCGTGACCGACACCTGCAGGCCGCGGCAGCAGGGACACGCCTGGGAGACGCCGCGCGCGAACACCGTCCGCGGCGCCTCGACCCACTCGTGGTCGGGCCCGCGGAAGCACTTGAAGACGCGGTACGAGCCCCTCAAGTCCAGGACCGCATTCTTCGTCGGGTGGAGCATGCCGCGAAGCCACCGCGCGGCGTCGCCGTCCAGAGCCCGCGCCGCGGGCGGCGGCGGCGGCGCGACCCGAGCGGCCCCGGCCTCTGCCTTCGTTGGCGGCGGCGGCGGCGGCGGCGGCGGCGGCGGCGCGCCGAGCGCCTCCGCCGCGCGACAGCGCGCGTCGTGCGCCGCGCGCTCGAGCGCAGCGAGCCGCTCGCGCCACGGCCGCTCGGCCGAGACCAGCCAGCCGCCGACGGCCTGTGCGGCGTTCCCCGAGGACCGCGCGGCGGTGGCAGCCGGTGGCAGCGCCGTGGCTGCGGGCGACGCGGGCGCGGCGGCCGGTGGTGGTTCGGCGCCGGCGGCCGGCGGCGCGGGCGCGGCGGCCGACGGTGATTCGGCGCCGGCGGCGGGCGGTGGCGCGGTCGCGGTAGGCGACGGCGACTCGAGGACACGGGCCGGCGGCGCGGTCGCGGCGGATGGCTCGGGATCGGCGGTCGGCGCATCGAAGTCCAGCAGGGCGCGAAGGCGCCGCGCGGTGGCCGCGTGGCGCGGTGCGTCCGACGCGGTCGCTCCGCCGCGTCCGTCGCCTAACGCGGTCGCCCAAAACGCTCCCTCGTCGGGGTTTGGCGCGGCGGCGCCGGTTGCCCTGTCTCGCTGCGCGCCGCCCGCTTCGGTCACATCGTCGCGCCCGCCCCAGCCGTCGTCGATGGCCGCGGCGGCGCGCCCCCAGTCTCCGTCGTTATCCGGCGCCGTGGCGACGACCTCCATCGCCGGGCAGCCCGGAGGGGCCACTCGTGATTCTTAGGAGTAGGGCGCTCTCGACAGCAGCATGATTGAAATGCACAGGACCGTCTCGAAAGCCGATGAAAAAACGGCTTCTGAAACCCGTTTTACAGTTGGAAAGCCAATGTCGCTATAGATAGTCGCTATCAAGAACCGCCTCTACCGTCGCTGGGGCATCAAGACGGCCGTCGCTGGGGCATCAAGACGGCGCACGAGTACGCCCGGATCAAGATCGACGGCCTCCGGCTCGTCGGCGGCAACCCGGACTTCACCAACGCCGCAACGCGCCCGGGCACGGCGACGACGACGCACGCTTCTACGACCGGCAGCAACTTGAAGCTTACGTACACGCTCGCGGGGGATAGCTCCCCCGACACCTCCCTAGGGCGTGCCCCCAAAACCCAAAACCCGATTTGACTATAGTTATTTCGCGAGTGTCGCTATCTGTATATAGAAAGACGACTCGTTGTGCTCTGGCACAACGGACCCCGGGAAATATATAATGCCCGATTTTTTTTTCTCTACGCGCGCCGATATAGCGTCATGTTAACTATGTTAACTAGCTCCCGGAAACCCGTTTTGTAAATCTCAGCAAACGTCCGAAGCTAGTCCGAGGAGATACCGTCCCCGGGGCGCGGCTTCCGGCTTCCAGGCTTCGGCCGGAAATCTGAGCTAGCGGCCTGTACAGGTGAGACACTAGAGATGCATAGGCTACAGCACAGCATGCCTCACAGCCTCAAAATCAATCCCTCCATTCACACAGCAATTTCCATTCACTGATGCGGGAGCCCGGCAGCCGCTCCCGGTGCCCCGCGCACTACAGCCGGCCGCGGGTCCTCGTAGTGCGCTCGCCGCGCGCGCGGGGCGCGCGCTCGGGCTTGCTCGCGCGCTACGTGGGCGGCCATCTCGCGCTCGGCGGCTACGCGGACGTGGACGTGCGGCCGTGGCGCGACGACGCCGCCCCGCCCCCGGAGGAGGCGGCCGCGCCGCCGGCGGACGCGCCCGTAAAGGACCTGCGCGCGTTCCTCGCGCGGCGGGGCGCTCCCACGCCGCGCGGCGCCGCGGAGAAGGCCGACCTGCGTGCGGCGTGCGCGGCGGCGGCCGGGCTGCCGCGCGTCGTCGCGTGGGACGCCGGTGTGGCCACGACACGCGGCGAGGTTCTGGGCCGCGCCGACCTGCGCCTGCACGAGAACCGACCGGACGCCCCGCTCGCGGCCGCGTGCGACCTCGTCCTCGTGTGCGTGGCCGGCGACGACGCGGCCGGCTGCGGGGCGTTCCTCGCGAAGAGCCTCGCGACGCGCGAGGGCATCGTGCCGGTGCTCCACCTCGCGTGCGAACCCGGAAATCATTTGCCCGCGTTCGAGGCCGCGTTCTCCGACGCGGCGCGACCGTTGCCCGACGCCGCGGCGCCGCGGCCGCTCGCGGGGCCGGTCGTCGTGGCCGGCGCGCTGCTCCTCGAGGTCGGCGTGCGGCGGACCGACGGCGCCCTCGTCCAGCTGGGCGGCCGCGGGCTCGCGCTCGAGCGCCTCGACGCCGAGCGCGCGGACGCGGGCCTCGGAAAGTTCTACGACCTCGTCTCGACGGCCGGCCTGCCGCTCGTGTTTGAGCGGCGGGCCCGCCTCGCGCGCCTCGCCTGGGGCCACGCGCTGCTCTACGCGCCGCTGCTCGCGGCGCACGCCGCCTGCGGCGGGGCGCTGCCCGCCGAGGCGCGCGCGACCGCGGCCGCCGCCGCGCGCGAGGCGCGGCTCGCGCTCGGGGCCGCCGCTGACCGCGCGGCGCGGCGCGCGGCGCGCGCGGCGCTCGCGGACGGCGGGCGCGCGCCGCGCGCGGCGCCGACGCCGGTCTGCGCGCGGCGCGCGTGGGTCGTCCTCTACGGCGCGGCCGCGCTCGAGGCCGCCGTGGCGCTCGCGCCCGCGTGGCTCTGGCGCGCCTGGATCGCGCCCCGCGTGCTCGGGTTCCCCGCCGGGGCGGACGCGCCGGAAACGCCCGGCGAAATGGACGCCCGCGCCGGCGTCGACGGCGCGGGCGTCCTCGAGGCGCTCGAGGCTGCGTGCGCCCCGGAGACGCCCGAGGCGCTCGCGGCGCTGCGGCGCGCGCTCCGGGACCTGCGGGTCACGCGCGCGCCCGCCGACGCCGCGCGGCTCTTCGAGGCAGCGGGCCGGCCGCGCGCCGTCTCCTGCGCGGCGCGGCGCGCGCTCAGGGGTAGCCTCGCGGCGGCCGTCGCGATGATGCTCCTGGCCGGCGGCGCGGAGCTCGTCTTTCCGTCGCGCGGCGCGCAGTTTCGCTCGCTCGACGAGCTCTGACGATATATATCACACGCGATGGCCCTGTCCATTTCGTGCTTGTTTCCGGCCGCGCGGAGCGTCGAAGCAATAATAAATTCTGTAACACTAGAGGGTAGAAGGGTGCTAAGCTGCGTGATGTGGAGCTCT
Source organism: Pelagomonas calceolata (assembly GCA_918797485.1). Taxonomy (NCBI): domain Eukaryota; class Pelagophyceae; order Pelagomonadales; family Pelagomonadaceae; genus Pelagomonas; species Pelagomonas calceolata. Next base: position 4,635,593 of record CAKKNE010000003.1, on the reverse strand, counting down.
ACCTCTCCGTCCTCGATTTCTAATTTATTTGCTTTGCATGGTGCTAGGCCGCCCCTAGAGCCGCGGAGCCGACGCGAAATGCGAGCTTGTATACCCGCGGTGCCGCCTCCGCGGCGGCTGCATTGGGGTGCAGCACCCCCCCACCACCCTCCCTAAGACACGAACCCCGACGGTGAAAAAAAGAAGCATCTTGAACCCCATACCCCGCGTCTCGTGTCCTTTAGAAGCAAAATGTGGACCCCCCACATGTGCCGCATGTGCTCAGGCTACCTAGGTTGATTCACGGCCGGCGCCCCCCAAAAAAACAAGGAGGACACACACCCTACCCGCCGCCCGACGTCCACGGCGACGCGCGCGCCCGGTTCCGGCGCCGCTCCGCGGGCGTCAATGCGCGCGCGTGGTCGACGGCCGCGAGCGTCTGCGCCATCAGGGCCTCGTCGATGAACGGGATGAGGACCACCGCCTCCCAGGGCTGGGCCTTGCCGTTCGGATCGACCTCGAAGTCCGCGGGGTAGAACTCCCGCAGCGGCGACGCCGGCGAAGTCATCAGCGCGGCGTAGGGTTCCGGCAGGAGCCGGGAGGACTGCGCCGGCAGCACGGACATGAGTTGGACGAGCGGGGGCACCGGCCTCGAGGACGACGAGGGGAACTCGAGCGCGAGGTCCGCCAGGTCGACCACGTCCGAGGCGAGCGGCGCGTAGAGGTGCGGGTAGAACCAGTCCCAGCTCCGGCAGCCCCCGTGGTAGTAGCGCAGGCACCAGTGGAGGCCCAGGACGTAGTCGCGGACGACGCGGCGCCGCGCCCCGGCGTCGCCCGGCGCGATGCCGAACTTGGCCGCGTAGTACGCGTCCGCGTAGTCCCGGGACTGGTAGGCCTCGTTCTGCTCCTGCAGCCCCCGCCGGGCGAAGTACTGCGGTTCAAAGGCCGCGAGGCTCCGAAACACAAGTTCGAGGCGCGGCAGGTGGATCGCTTCTTTACGGGACACGAAGCCGCCCAGCGCCGGGCGCAGCTCCTTGTACGTCGACATCATCAGGTCCAGGGACCCGTCCGCGATCTCCAGGTGCGGCACGTTCGGCAGGAAGTCGTTGCCGACCAGCATGCACAGGCACACGAAGTCGTCGACGAGCCGCTCGACGTCCCGGTCCTCGTCGAACTGCAGTCGCAGCATGTCCCGCAGCAAGCCCACCTCGAGCAGTTCGAAGTCGTACCGCGTGTACTCCAGCGGATCCTTGGGCTTCCGCCCCCGCCGCGCGTGCCGCACGGACATCTTCTCCCTCAACAAGAGAAATTTCGGTTCGTGCGTCACGAGCCCGAGCATGATCAGGTCCGCGTCCAAGCCGTAGAAACAGTGCTTCGCCGAGCCCCGCGTTTCCGTCTTCTGCCGCGCCCGAATAAAGTCCATGACCTTGTGCTCGCCCTCGCCCGCGACGTCGGGGCCCGAAAACACGATTTCCACCGACTCGTAGAACGGGTCGTTGGCGCCCTTGTGCGCGAGCCACGCCTCGAAGGCCTCGCCGAGCTGGGCCATGAACGCCGTGCCGGGCGTGATGCAGTTCGAGTCGAAAGCGTCGGCGTCGGCCGGCACGTCGCGGCCGGCCGCGACGAGTTCCGCGCGCAGCTCCTCGCGCTCCTTCGCCGAGCGGAACCGGCGGCTCCGCTGCTGGTTCATCTTCGCGCGCGGCGCGACGCCGTCGACGGCGAGGACGATCGTGCGCTTGGGGGCGACGATCTTGCAGACCTTGTCCGTGAAGGCGAAGATGCGCACGAGCTGGTCGCGCGCGCTGGTCTCCGCGATCTCGGGGTCGTTGCCGTGCGTGCACATGTGGATGATGCCGTTCATGTCGAGGTACAGGTCGTCGACGTCCGACTTTTTCTGCTGCGCCGGCAGGCCGTCGGCCATGCGCTCCATGATCGCCGGGTACTGGTCCGTGAGCCAACGAAACATCTTCGGGATGCCGCGCGCGACGACGGCGGCGCGGGGCGCCTCTCGCACACGCATCGGCTGGAACCCTCCGACGGTCCGGGGCGCGAGCGACAGCAGCAGTAGGAGGCGGCCCATTCGTTATGAGTTAGAGACCACGGCCCATTTGGTTGCGCACTGCGCTCTGCTCCCACAGTCTACAACTTCCTGCGGTACTCGGTACAAGCTGGTATACTACGGTACCGTAGGTACCGTAGGTACCGTAGGTACCGTATTGGGAAAATAGCTATACCGCAGTAGTCAATTCGGGTTTTGGGGGCGCGCGCCTAGAGGGGTGTCGGGCGAGCTATCCCCCGTGAGCGTGTACGTAGGCTTGCTGCCGGTCGTAGAAGCGTGCGTCGTCGTCGCCGTGCCCGGGCGCGTTGGTGAAGTCCGGGTTCCCGCCGACGAGCCGGAGGCCGTCGATCTTGATCCGGGCGTACTCGCGCGCCGTCTTGATGCCCCAGCGACGGTAAAGGCGGTTCTTGCGCAGGGCGGCCGCGTGCTCCTGCGATATTGCTACTGAGATACTACCCGGGCCCGGCCGATCCTAGCCTGAGCTGATAGACCTGAGTCAGCCTTATATAAGTCCGGGACCGCCCTGGGGCCCTAAACAAAGCTCCTCCTGTAAACAGAGGGCTGTTGAGGCCTCTACAACACGGGCGCCGCGGGATCGTAACGACCCCCCAACTTGAATAGGATTCGAATGTCATTTGCCAGCTGAGATACATCCTTGAGTAGAAGAAGCTTCTAATGGACGCTCGCGTCCAGGGGAAGTAGAGAGAAACCCTCTAGCCCTTCCTACCTACGGTACCCTACTACCCCCACTGGCATTTGAGTCTAGTATGTATTCATATGCGCTGGGTGGTGTATTCTATGATAGAGCTGCCAAAAACGAAGGAATCAAGTGTAGAGTGCACACGCTTCACTGCTGGAAAGGGCAGCCTCGGGAAACAACTACTATGCGACGGTGGCACGGTGGGTCTGTCCTCGCCGCGGTGGCGCTCACGCGCGGCGGCAACGTGACGATCCCCGTCGACGGTGGGCCGCGGCCCGCGCTGGCGCTCGTGGACGGCGACGACGTGTGCGCGGCGGTGCGCGCCTACTGCGACGGGACGCCGTTCAAAAGCACGGAGGTCCTCAAGGACGCGTCCTGGTCCGTCACGACCGGCGACGGCGTCGGATTGCCGGGCGCGGACGGGTGCGTGCGGGCCCTCGCGGAGGCCGTCCAGCCGCGGCTCGAACGCGACTGGCCGGCGACGCGCGCGCGCTTCGCCGTTCGCGACGACTACCTCGCGGGCTGCGTCGCCGCCGACTTCGGCCTCGACGCGGAGGGGCCGGACGACCCCCTCTTCGCGCTCCTCGCGGAGGCCGTCGCGGCGCGCGACGCCGCGTCCCCCGCGCTGGCCGAGTACAACCGGCGGCGCACACTGCTGCCGCCCGCGCGGCGCGCGCGGCACTACCGCGACGTGTGCCTGAAGCTGCTCCCGGCGCACCCGGGCGCGCTCGACTCGCTCGCCGTCGCGCTCCGACACGCGGGCCGGGCGCGCGCGGCGGAGCTCGTCCTCGCGCGCGGCGCCGGCCGCGGCCTCTGGCCGTCGCCGTACCAGCGGCCGGCGCATCACGCGGCTAATCTAACGGCGCGGCCGCTGTGGGCCGCGGGCGCGCTGCCCGGGCTGGAGCGGCTCGCGCGTCGCACGGCGGCGTTTGGGCGCGAGCTCGCGGTCGAGCTTGCGCGGCGCGCCGACGCGCTGGTCGTGCGGCAGGCCGAGGGCCTGGCGCGGCGCCTGCCCGGCGCCCCGGGCGACGACTGGGGCTGGGACGAAGTCGCGCTGCTCAAGCACGGCGAGGTGCCTGACGCGCGCGTCGCGGCGCGGTTCGCGGAGACGCTGGCCGCCGTCCGGGCGGCGGGCGCCTTCTTCAACGCCAAGTTCAGCATCCTGCAGCCGGGCACGGAGATCCTGCCGCACTGCGGGCCGTCGAACGCGCGGCTGCGGGCGCACGTCACGGTCGCGGCCGCGGCGGGCGCGTCGCTGCGCGTCGGCGCGCCCGACGCAAAACGCGTCGAGTGGGGCGCCGCGCCACTCGTCTTCGACGACTCGTTCGAGCACGACGTCATTCACGAAGGCGCCGACCCGCGGATCGTCCTCGTCCTCGACGCGTGGCACCCGGAGCTGCCCCCGGAGCGGCGGCGCTTCGAGCTCTACGGCCGGCTGAGCTAGCGACTGCGTGCGATCGGGTGGCGTGCATGCGCGAGGACGGTTGTAGGTTTCCGTAAGTGCGCCAGTGAGTCGGGTAGGCTGACGACTGCCGGGATTGTCGCGGCTTTGGTTAGAGGCATAGGTGAGTCCCCTCTAGGGGTAGGGGTCAAGGAGAGGTCAATTCGGGGTTTTGGGAGCTATCCCCCGCCGCCCAAAAAGGGTGCTAAAAAGGGGCTGCGTTCGGTCTAAGGGGCGTCGTCGGTGGCTATCTTGCGCTGGGGGCGGGCTCAGGGGCGCTGACTCGGATAGGGGCGGCAGTCGCGCGTTCAAGTTGCGGGTACTGCGCGCGCAAGTGTTTTTACCTGAATTCAAGTGTTTGGGCGATTGTTTGCGATGGTTTGATAACTGTTCCGAGGCCTCTCGGAGGGGAGGAGTAAACGTTCTGTAATAGCAAGGTACCTTACCGTGAGGGTACCAGGTACCGTAGGTACCCTACATAAGTATACATACAGCGGTCGACACGGCCGTAAGCCATTGTCGCAAAGATGGACATCGAATTGCGCCGGCTGCGGGCTGAGAACGCCCAGCTCAGGCAGGACCTCGCGAGCTGCCGGCAGCAACTCGCCGCCCTCCACGCCGCCCTGAAGCGGCAGCAGCCCTACGCGCGGGGCGCCGGAGGCTTTCCGCCGCCGCGGCCGCCGCCGGCGACGAGAGGGGGCGGCGAGGCGCCGCGCAACTCGCTCGACGCGCTCTGGCGGGAAGCGGTCGAGGCCGGCGCCCCGGCGGCGACGGCGGCGAGCCCGCCCGCGAGCCCGCCCGCGCCCGCGCCGCCCGCGCCGCCGCCCGGCGACCCCATCGCGCCCGATCTCTTCGCCCCAGCCGACGCCGTCGCGCCGAGCGACGCGTTCGGCGCGCGCGCGGTCGCCACGCCCGCGGCCGCGGCACCCCCGACGGACGACCCGTTCGGCTTCGGCGGGCTGTTCGGAGCCGCACCCGCGGCCGCGGTTGTTGCACCGTCGTCCCCCGGCGGGCTCTTGGGGGCCGCGCCCGCGGCACCCCGGACGTTCGCGCTCTTCGACGCCGGGGGCGGCGACGAATCGGCGACGGAGGAGTCCGAGGATGACGCGCCCGCGCCCGCCGCCACTACGCCGGACGACGGCGCTGCCGCCGCCGAACGTGCGCGGCGCAAGGAGCGCCGCAAAGCGAAGAAGGAGAAGGAGCGGGAGAAGGAGCGGCGGCGCGAGGAGAAGCGGCGGGCGCGACGCGCGCGCGGCGCCGCCGCGCCGCCCACCGCGTACGCGTCCGGCCCGGCGTGGGAGCACGCCGGGACGGCACGCGGCGGGCGCTACGGCGGCCACGGCAATCCCGCGTTCGCCGACGCGCGCGACGCGCCTGACGACGACGGCCTCGCCGCGCGCGCGGGGTCGGCGGCCCTGGGTCTCTTCGGCGCCGCCAAGGACGCCGTCTCCTCGTACGTCGAGGGCCCGACTGGCGGCTTCGCCGGCGGCCGGTCGTACTCGTCCTACTGAGTAAGGTACTAAGGATGTGTGTGCTTTAGAGAAGTGAAGGGGTTTCCACGGGGTGGCGGGCCCGATTGATGAGAGCGCCCTCGCGACCGACCTCCTCGATTACAGTGTTGACCATCATCTCCCATGGTACTGAGTCTGGGCCGCGGCCCGTGTCTTGGACGGTCTCTCCCATGACTAAAATTGGAGTGCCACCATTAGTAGTACTAGTAGAATAGGATGTATACAAAAATCAGCCAAGCAGGGAGTCGGCCGGGTGGCTAGGCTGCTAGAAAAATACCCCTATCCTTACCCTAGTAGTCCTTATTCCCTCCTAGACTATTAAGAACGCGTATGAGCACAACCTCTCTCCGTATTTTAGTACCACGGGGTCTGGCAACTAGGGAATCAGTGCAAAGCACTGCCGTGCTCCTAGGCACCTCACTGCCTAGTATTTTTAGCAGGTTATGGGCCCACGGCCGTTCAACTTTGCGTTGATACCCTGTTAGACTCCAACACTCAGAAACCCCTCCACCAGGTCGGTTGACTCTTGCGGTACGGGAGTCGACGCTCTGCCTGAACTTGGCACCGTCTCCCTACTGGTTGATTGGTTTCGAAAACGACCTACATAACAGCAGATATACATCGCTGTAACTACAACTCCCTAACAACATGAGCACTGGATCAGGGCGGCTGGGTCAACCTCAACAGCTACATCTGAGCAACACAGACAAGCTCGTGAAACCCTAGGTTTATCAGACAAAAGAGAAAACTTCTCCGATCTGACATTCCTATCAAAATTCCGAACAAACCCAGTGGCAGCTCTATATGAAGTGAATGATCCAGAAAAAGATCCATTCTACACACAAATAGACTACCTGAAGTATCCAAAAGAAGCACCACTGCACACCCTAGCTACACAGTTAAAATACGACAAATCTAGAGGTGTCAACTACAATGTAGAGGTACTTGCATTAAGAAGAACTTGAAAAAGGACCAAGCTCCAAATGTAAACGGGGCGAAAGCCGCCAAGCGGCGTGACTCCTCAGAGGCTCAATTTCTAATTATATTAGTTGCTATTTCGAAGCACCGGTTGGGCATCCTGACCGAGCAGGGAGATGGCACTTAGGAGCTTGTGCCCTTTTTAGGTCTGCTTTAATTTATTTTTATTTATTTACTACAAGTACCTACCACTGGGCCACGGGTGACTAGTAGGCATTATCATTATGACATACTGTGGGTGCTCAGAGCCCCAGCTGGAGCGCCTTCGCCTTGGCAAATTCCGCGTCGGTCAGCACGCCGCGCTCGTGCAGCGCGGCGAGCTTTTCGAGCCGGTCCGCGAGGCCCAGCGGGCCGGGCGGCGGCTCGGGCGCGGGGCTCGCCGCGGGGCCGGGCGCCCCGCCGCCGTCGCGGCGCAAAAAGCGCCCGGCCAGGTATCGCGCGAACGCGTCCGCCGTCGGCCCGTAGCGCATGCGCGTCGAGTTCATCAGCGCCGTCGCCGCGTCGGCAATTTTGCGCATCGCCGCGTCGTTCGCGGGGTCGAGCGCCGCACGGAGGCGCGTATCGAGGTCCGAAAGGTCGCTCGCCACGGGCACGAAGTGCGTGTTCGCAGCGAGGAGCGGGTAGTACCACTGCCGCAGCTCCGTCACGACCTTGAGCACGACGGAGTTGCTGCCCAGCTTCCAGAAGCACCCCGCCCAGCTATTCGAGTTGCCGTCGACATCTACGACCGCCTTCGCCGCGAGCCACGTCTCCGGGAGGATCGGCGCACCCTTGTAGTTTTTCTTGACGAGCTCCGCGACAGCGCCCCGCAGTTGCACGACGTTCGAGATGCGCGCGTCGAGCACTGTCAAATTCTGGGCGCGCCGGCACAGCGCGAGGCGCGCGTTCTGATCCAATTTCGCCGGGTCGCCCACGACCGGGCCCGTCGACGACCCGCGCCAGACGGCGTGCGGTGCCTTGGCGGCCCACGCGTATTTCGGGGGCGCACGCCGCCAGAACGCGTCCGCGTAGCCCCGGCTCGCGACATAGTCGTGGTCCGGCGCGAGGACGTAGGGCCGCGTGTCGTTTCCACCCGAGCCGAATTCGGCGGGCCACGTCGAGTAGCTCGTTGCCGCCGAGTAGACCAGCACGGGCACGCCGCGCGCGGCGAGCGCGGCGGCGTCGGCGCGGGGCAGCGTCGCTGCCCAGGGCATGTCCTCGGTCTCGACGACGACCGCACCGCCAGGCGTCGCCGGCCAGCGCCCGTCCGCCAGGAACAGGGCCATGCGCTGGGCGCGCCCCGCGTTGACGGAAGCGACCCCGTGGAAGCCGCAGAGTTTTAGCCCCCTTCGGCGAGTTTGCTTGGAAGCGGCTGACCGCCGGCGTTCCGCCGGCCGAAGCGGCGACGTCAAAGCACACCGTGCCGCGATTCTCCCGGGTGCGTCCGGCGCAGAGAAAGTCGTGCGCGGCGCGGCAGGACAGCAGCGCCGTTGGCGGCGCCGGGGCGACCGCGGGGAGCAGGAGGAGGCAATACCGAGCCCCTGTCATCGCATTCCCACCACCGCGGTTGGCGAGGCTGCCCGGGCGAGCATTATCAGTCTCTGACTGGAATATTCGATTTTTGCCGCCTTTTACCAGGAAATAATTGCAATTGATTTCGCTAACTGGTATTACTGCGGTACCTACGGTACCTACGGTACCTACCGTAGGTACCTTACCCCCCTATATTTGAAGTCTCCTGGCAGTATTAGGATTCTTCGCAGGTTAATTTAGCTTAATTAGGACTCACGGAGTATGCGTCAAAATCTTACAAGAAAGAATTGCCCGGGGTTACCCGGGCCCTAATCATCCCACACAGAAGAGTGACTCGGACTCGGACCCTACTAGTAGCTCGAACCCGGATGATTACTACTAGTAATGGCCAAGTATCTGGAGTACACAGTTAGATATATACACTGCACTTCTACACTGCACTGTAACGTGGACGTAGCTCATGCAACAAAGTTGTGCTGTCCCGCCGGCCTGCGCGCGGCGGCGACGACCTCGAGTTGCGCGTCGAGGAGGCGGTTAGCGACGTCGTAGGCCATGTATTCGAGCCGATTCTGATGCTTGATCTCGGCTTCCTCCGACCTCGTCAGGTCGCTGTGGGCGCTGCCGCTGTACTTATTGAGGTGCACGCCGCAGTCGAACGATGCCGCGAGCCATGGAAAGAAGAATTCGACTGACGCCTTCGTGTCCTCGCAGCGTTCCAGCACCCCTACGACGCAATGTTCCGTCAGGTGCGCCAACGTCCGCTCGAGCGTGGCCGCGGCGTCGAGGGCCCAGCCGTCGGCGTCGCACCACGGTTCCCCGCCGGTCCCGGACGTCAGCTTGTTGACCTTCTCCTCCGCGCGACCCGAGTCGGACAGCAACCGTAGCGGTTCGTTGTTGCAGCCCTCGTCATAGGAATTCATGCCTTCCGCGAGGTACTCGCGGAACTTCGCCGGCGTAATGGCCGATATGTTATCGCCGGCGAACGCGCGGAAGCCCCGGTAGTCCCAGCACGAGGCCACGCGGCCGAGGGGCTCGCGGAAGCTCGTGTAGCACTCGAAAGGCACGTTGCTGTCCAGGTGTGGGCGCTTGCCGCGGGCGGTGCCGAGTGCCTTCTCGACGCCCGACCAGTACATGTGGCCGCCAAACACGGCAAACTTCTTCGCCGTGCCGTCGACGGGCGGGTCATAGTTCTCGCAGCCGATTTTGTTGTAGCATGGCACCCAGTAGGTGAGGTTATTTTGCTGGGCCGCGTGCACGAGCACGCTCCGCATCGAACTGCCGCCGGCCTTCCGCTGGTGCATGAAGACGAAGGGCATTTGGAGCGTCGGCTTCGGGCGCCGCTCCGTTGCTAGCCGGTCGCGAGACGAACGGGCCCGGCTCTTGAAGTACTCGGTGATGTTCTCGGCCAAAGGGCGCTGGCTCGGGACCAACGGGACGGCCGCGACGACAGAGCCGAGGACCGCGAACCACAAAGGGTGGCCCGGCGGCCGCGGCGCCATCGAGGTCTCAGATGGATCACTTGCCGTGCGTCCGCGTCCGTCGTTTTTGTTTAGGCGGCTGCGCATGCATGGTGCGCTCGAGTTGCCCTTTGCTAAGGCTTTAGCGCGTCGGGGCAAGATTGGGCCGTGACGGTCGCCGTCGGTCTGCCATGCCAAGGCGCGGTCGCCCTGGGTCGCGGTGATCCTGCGTGGTTCGCGGATGCTCTCTGTTAGTGCCCAAACAACAGAGAATTGCGGATCGGAGTCTTCGGAGTTTTTTCGCTGGCTCTTAATTCCCTCGTAATTAATTTTCCCGCAGTAATTAATTCCGAGACGTACCGTAGGTACGGTACCATGGTACGGTAGAGAGAGAAACCTACTAGTCCTTCCTACCCTAGATATGTATCTCCCACTCTCTAATATTTGAGTCTATACAGCGAGTGTCTTTGACGCTACGGTGTAACAACAGTTCACTATGAAACACTCTCGTAGTCAGGTTGGCCCAGCCCTAGGCTGGGTGAGCCTGAGCTAGGTTCAGCGATATTAGCTTCGGTATGTGCTGGTGTCTAATGAGCTGGGTGCAGCAAGTGCACAATGCAGCTGTGGTAGCTAGGTCTCTCGGGTGTCAATATGACACGGAGATGCCAACAGGAAGAACTCTCACTGAAACGTGAGGTGAAAACTCCCCTAGATATATATCTGCAACGCCATAGCCCCCTATCGCCGGATCTAGGGCTACATTACTCTCGCCTATCAACACGCTATATCAGCCGGCATGTGCCCGGAGCTGATATTTCCCTATATCCCGTATCTTCTTACTTATCCAAGTGGATCAAGCCCGGCGCTAAGTAGGCGCCGTAAAAACACCGGGGTGAACCTAAAGTAAGTTCACTTCACTGGGGGGAACAGCGGGAATCGACCCTACAAAGCCCAAGTGAGGCTAACCCCATAAGTACGTTCATCTACTAGAACCTGAGAGGAGCTCTAGATAAAGGTAACTACAGCATCATAGCATTATCGCTGTACTAGGCCCGTGAACGGCAGAGTACACGTACATACGCAGCTAGCCTAAATAAATACTAGTAAATACTAGAAGTAGGCTGGCCACTGCAAATCATGATGCCGATCATGATGTTGCCACTGTGTCCGTCTCAGAGCCAGTTGAAATCGATGGCCGCTATGTCGATTGGTTTTAAAAAGATCCCCCCCCGGGCCCGGCGACGACGACAGGCCCGCCTAGTTCTCCGACTCCTGCTTGAAGCGCTCGGCCTGGTCGGCGACGCGGTCCTCGGCCGCGCGCAGGTCGGCGACCGTCTCCGCGACGGCGGCGAGCCACTCGTCCATGTCCACGCGGTCGATCGCGGCCAGCTGGAGCTCGTCCCCGTTGGAATTGCGGACGCGGAACGCGTTGCGCACGTCGGCCTTGATGGCCTCCGCAGTCGCGCGCGCGTCCAGCGCCAACGCCTTCTCGCCCGCGCCGTCCCGGTCGCCGTGGAGCAGCGCGCCGCCGACCAGGCGGAAGCACTTGACGTGCCAGGTCTGCTTCACGAGCCGCGACCGCGTCCGCTTCCGCAGCAGCCCCTCGCGGCGGGTCTGGACCTTGTCCACGATGCGCCGGTAGTCGTCGAGCTGGCTCTCGAGCGCGGCGACGCGCGAGGCCGTCGCCTCGTGCCGCGCGTCCGCCTTCTGCGACACGTCACCCAGCGTCGCCTGGGCCTCGTGCAACGAATGAAAGTGGTCGGTCAGCGACTTCTCCCAGAGGGCCTGCATCTTCTCCTTTTCATCCAAAAGAACCGCGCGCTGCGCCGCCACGGCGTTCAGCTCGGACGCGCTGGACTCGAGGCTCGACTTGAGGGACGCGGCCCGCCGCTCGGCCTCGCGGCACGCCTGTTTGGCCTGCTCGAGCTGCTTCTCCAGGAGATGGATGCGGGCCTCCGCGGTCGAGGCCCGCTCGGCGTTGACGGCCCGGAGCGCGTCGAGCTCGCGCGTCGTGGAATCCGTCTGGGTCTTCTCCCGCGCGAGCGCGCCCTCCGCCGCGGCCTTGCCGCTCCGGTGCGCGTCGAGCTGCTGTTGCAGGTATTCGGTCCGCTGCGCGGCCTTGCGAACCAGCTCCGCCCGCTCGCCGTCCGCGCGCTTCCGGGCCCGCTCCACGCTCAGCGCCTCGTCGCGCGCGTCCGCCAGCGCTTTCTGTAGATCCGCCCTCTCGGCCTCGAGGGCCGCCTTCTCCGTCGAAACGCCCCGGAGCGCCGCCTCCAGCTCTTCTTCCTTGGCGGCGCCCCGCGCGAGGCGCTCCTCGGCCGCCTCGCGCGACGCGTCGCCGGCGTTTCGCGCCTCGTCCAGTGCCTCCTCGGCGGCGCCCCGGGACCGGTGCGCCGCCGCCAGCTCCTCGTGGAGCGCCTCGACGTTGCGTTCGAGCGCCGCCAGCGCCTCGCGGGTCGCGGCCGCTTGCTCGCGTTCGGCGGCGAGCGCCGCGGTCCGCTCGTCCCGCTCCGCTTTCGCGGAAGTCCCGGCGCGCTCCGCCTGGGCGAGGCGCGCCTCGGCGTCGCGCAGTTGCGCCGCGACGGCCGCGGCCGCGCGCGCCGCGTCGGCGAGCTCGGCCTTGAGCGCCTCCTCCCGTTCGCGCTTCTCCCCCAGTTCCGCGCGCGCCGCCGCCTCGTCGCGCCGGCGCTCGTCCAGCGCGGCCCCGAGCTCCGCCAACCTGGACGACGTCTCCCCCTTCTCGACCTCCGCGGCCTCCAGCCGGGCGTGGAGCTGCGCCTGCCACGTCTGCTCCGACTCCAGACGCTCGCGCGCGTCCTCGAGGTCCTGGTGGGCCTCGTCGGCGCGCCGCCGCAACGCGTCGCCCTCGCCCTCCAGGGTGCGCGCCCGGTCGAGCGCCGCCTTGTGCTGCGCCTCGACGCGCATCTTCTCCCCGGAGACGGCGACGACCTCGGCCCGCAGCACCTCGAGCTGCTCCAGGGCCGCCTTCTTGTGCTCCTCGCACCGCGCGAGACTCTGCGCGGCCCCGCGCGCCTGAGCCTCCGCCGCGTCCAGCGCCTTGTGGTGCGCGTCTTCGTTCGCGTCGAACAGGACGCGGTACGCGTCCAGGATCCGCCCCGAGAAGTAGGCCGCGAGCCGCCCGGGCCGGGCCGGGCCCCGCGCGCCCTTCTCGTACATCGCCGCGACGCGGCGCGCGTCGAACGCCAGAGCGGCGGCGTCCGCGTAGCGGTCGCCCGCGCTCCCGAGCTTCGGCGCAATTTCCGCGTCGTGCAGCCGCGCGCAGAGCGCGTCGCACGCCTTGGCGGACTGGTCGAAGTTCGCCGCGCGCCTCGTTTCTAGCCTTTGCAGACACTCCGCCTCGAGCTCGCCCAGGCTGCTCTCGAACGTCGCGCCGCCGGCCTGGGCCCGGAACGCCCCGAGCGCGCGCTTCGCAGCGTCCCGGTGCGTCTTGAGCAAGGTCTCGTCGTCCTCCACGTCCTCGTGCGTGGCGAAGGCGGCCTCGTACGTCTCTAAAGCCTCGGCCCGGGCCCGCGCGCACTCGCGCGCCATGACCTCCTCCCAGGCCGTCGCGACCGTGGGCACGCCGCCCGACTGCAGCGTGTCCACGTACCGCCTGCACAGCTCCACGAAGGTCCTTCCGGACACGGCCCTTCCTCGGACCCGCTTGACGGCGGACATGGCGCGAACGTGCTCGCGCAGCTCCGCGAAGCTCCGCAGGAACGCGGGCCGCAGTTCGTCCACGGGCACCGCCTGTAAATTCTGCAGGCGGTCCTCGTCCAGCACGGGCCGCTCCAGACAGAAGCACCGCCGCTCGCTGAAGAAGGCCTTGAGCATGTGGCGGACGCGGTTCCGCTCCGCCGTCGCGGCGTCGAAGCCCACCTGCTCCCGCAGCGCGTTCTCGAGGTACTCGTTCGCGTCGATGGCGTCGCCGCGCTCGTCCTCGAGGTCGAGCGCGAAGTCGCGCACGACCCACACGAACGCGGGGAAGTGCCGCTCGAAGTCCCCCTCGCCTGGGTGGTCGTCCTCGGTGATCCGGACGTGCTGCGTCAGGTTCGCCACGAACGCCAGGTTGGAGATGGCGTGCTCGTCGACCGCCCCCAGGGAATTGTAGACGAGCGTCGAGCAGAGCAGCGCGGCCAGGGCGAAGAGCCGCGTGTCGTAGTGGCCGTCCGCCTCGAGCCCGCCGAGGCCCTCCACGTCCAGCAGCACGATCGTGCACGGCTCGCCCGTCGCGAGCGTGGTCCGGACGGGCGCGCCCCACAGCCAGATGCCGCGCGTGCACCGCCGCACCCCGTGGCCGATCGTGAAGTTCCCGCGTTTGCCGTGCGCGTCCGCGAGCAGGTTCGCGATCGTGGACTTGCCCGTGCGGTACAGGCCGGCGACGCAGACCACGCAGAGCTTGCCCTCGATGCCGGCGAGGATCTGGGCGCTCTCCTCGTTGACGGCGAACGCGCCCTCGTCGTCGACGTCTATTAACGAAAGCGCCTCGGCGCGCGGGAGCCCGGGCCCGACGGCCGGCTCCGGCGCGGCGGCGGGCGCGTCGCCGCCGCCGGAGATGAGCGACCCGAGGTAGCTGGCCATCGCGCCTTTCGGCGTGTGAGCAAGGCTTTGTGGATCACGACCGCAAAATGGCGCCAATATCTTATATTTTTTATACCCCTACCTACGGTACCGCAGTAGGTACCGTAGGTACCGTGTTTTACGTAAATATGATGGGCTAGACAGCCCATCCGAGTGATTCGCAGGTGAGTGAGGAAAGGCAGCCCCGATCATTGGGGACAAAACCTGGGCAGCACGGCACGATCGGGACAAGCGGCGCAAAGGTGCGCGCATGTCTACGGAGGCGACGGACGCCGGACTGGACACGCCCGACGAGGACGCCGCGCCGGCGCGCGAAAAACCGCGGCTCCGCGTCACCGTGGCGTCGGACACCAAGTCCGTGGAGATGTGGGTCCGGCCGACGGCGTCCTGCGACCTGCTGCGCGCGCGCGTGGCGGCGGCCTTCGACCTTGCGCCGGGCGCGTTCCGGCTCGTACACGGCAAGACGGAACTACGCGGAGCCTGGTGCCTCGGCACAGCTGGCCTGAGACGATCCGCGCTTACAGTCCTCGTCGTCGGCACTAGTACCGCGATGCGCCCGGCCGCCGCGCCCGCAAACGCCGCCGCCGCCGCGCCCGACGAGGACGCCGCGCCGGCGCGCCGCCTGCACCGGGCGGTCGCTGCGAGCCTGCCGCCGCGACGACGGCCGCCCGCCCGAACTGGTCCAGACAAGCCCTGGGCCGCGCACCCTTGGGCGGCTGGCGTCGTGCCTAACGATGGAGACTGAATACTATTAGTCGATTCTCCGCCGTCCGAGGGTAAACCGAGCCGGACCTCCTAGACAGGCCTCCGACTGGGACGCGGACACTCGTAGTAGTATACAGGCCCGGGGGAAACTTGAACCAGACGCCCCACAACGCATACATACGTAGCATAAGGGATCGGGAGATTAAGGGCCGAAATGGAGTTTGCAGCCGCGTCCCGCCGCGAAAATACCCCTCTCGCTCTCGAGTCTCGCCCAGCCCGGTCTCGGGGCGCTCAAAGTACCTCTCTGGGGCTCCTTATCCAAATTCCCCGGACTCCCGGCCAACTTAAGGCGTGAAGGGCGGGAACCCGATCTTCAAATGAGGGGACCCACTGCCAGCGCCATGTGGGCCATTGCTCAAGCATCGTGATCATGATACCGTGACTAGCTGCTACTTGCCAGTGTATCCGCGAACCTCTACTGGCAACCACTCCCAGACAAGGAGGCAGACTCGGAGCTCCACATCACGCCGCTTAGCACTGACAGCCTTCGCCCCGCCGCGCCCCCGCTATAGACGTCGCTATAGACGGGATTTCTTACTGAGTAACGCAGGGTGGGTGGGGTCTATGGGCGGGGATTCTCACTGAGGTAAGTCATGAGTACTTCCACTACTAGTATGCCTGCCAGGATAGTCAAATCGGGGCCCGGGCCTTAAATTACCGCTCTGGCAACCGGCGGCGGCGCGGGCCGCCAGCCAGAAATAACACGCGCCACCAAGAAAGGGCTGACCTGAGTTGAGGAGAGCCGCGAGCTAACGCGCACGGAGCGTGGCGCAACGAAGAAATTATCAAGTCGCGACGCACGCGCTAGTCTCCGTCTGACGACAACCCGAGCTCATCCTCGTATTCTTCGTCGTCGTCACCTTCATCGTCAGCCGACGCGTCGTCGTCGACGGCGCGCGACGCGCCTTCGTCGTCGTCGTCGTCACCGTCCGCGCTCCGGCCCTCGGTCGCCGCGTCGTCGTCCGCGTCCGCGCGCGGCGCGACGCCGACCGGCGTCGGCGCTTCGGCGTCGCGCGCGCGCCGCAGCTCGTCCCGCGCCGTCTCTTCGCGCCGCGCCAGCTCGGCCAGCGCCTCGCCCTCCGCGGGAGCCAAAATAGCCCCGAACGTGGGCTCCGCGAGCAGGTGCCAGGCGTCGAATCGGTGCGTGCGGTGGGACATCTCGCCTCATGAGCCTCTCAAGGTCAATCTACCTCGTCCAGGCATTACCGTACCATCGTACCGTAGGTACCGTAGGTACCACGGTACCTACGGTACCGTGGTACAAGATGGTACCCCAGCCCCGGGCAGGGGGAGGATTAGAGGTACGGTACCGTAGGTATTCACTGGACCTACTCTATCCGGGTATTCAAGGCATAATTGAAGCTAAGTAGAATAGTGAAGCCAAAGCAAAGTTGGGCGGTCGGACGATTGCAGGTATCATATCATCTCAGTCGCGGACATTCCCGTTAAATCCCAAACCTCGCTCCGGAGTCGGGACGCACGCCGACCGCGACACCGGCCGGGCCCCGGGCGGGCCAGGCACCGTGACTGGCAGTCAGTACGGTAGCGAAAACTTGGTAAACATTGATAACTGGTGAATACTCGTTAGGGATGCCTTTAGGCGTTACGCCCGGAACCCCCCTCACCTCGTCTACCCAAAGGCAGTACCCGTACACAAGCAATACGGGCAGGAATCCCTACGCCCTACCTAGTTACGACCCACCAAGGAAGACAGCAGGCACGAGAGAGAACAAAAACACGCCCTTCGCGCGACGCGTCCTGCATGACCACACGCGACGACGCCGGGGCCGGCCTCGACGCTTGTGCGGAACTAAACGACAGCGACTTGGGCTGGATGGACGCCCTCGACGGCGTCGGTCTAGAGCCAGCGGCGCCAAATTGTGATGAATACTCGCGACCGCCGCCGGCGAAGAAGAAAAAGCACGCGGCGCGGCGGCCCGCGCGGCCGCTCGCGCCGCCGGGCGTGTCGCTCGCGCCCGAGGAGCGCGCGCGGCTCGAGAAGGAAAGAAACCGAGAGCACGCGCGCAACACGCGCGCGCGCAAGAAGGAGGCCTTGGAGAAGCTGCGGAGGGAGGTCGCGGGTCTGGAGGAGGCGGCCGTGGAGCGCGACGAGTCCGAGCGGCGGGCGCGCCAGATCGCCAAGAGGCGCCTGGCCGTGCTGCAGTGCGTGTTTCGCAAAAGGGGCGAAGGGGTGCTGGAGAGGGAGGAGTGGGGCAAGTTCCTCACGTCGGATTTTGAACTGAGGCAGCCGCTGAACCCGCACCAGGCCTGCCGGCCGGCGGACGTGGAGGGGAACAGAAAACTGTCGCGGGGCGTCGACGGCTTCATCGACGACGTCGCGTCGCTGTCCGTGCTGTTCCGGTCGGTGGGGCGGTCCGCCGATTTGTCGTACCGCGTCGCCGCGGCCCCCACCTTCGCGTGCTCGGTGCTGCCCCCCGCGCCGACGGTCGTGAACGACGCGGTCTACGGCCACTGGGGCGCGCGCACGACGGACGCGCGCCGGCACGGCGCGCGGGGCGAGGCCGGGATACGGGGCCTCTTCTGCGCGCGCTTCGCCGAGAGCGGGTGTCGCTTGAGGTCGCTCGAGCTCGTGTACGACGTGAACGCGCTGTCGGAGGACATCGTGCGATCCACGGAGACGCCGCTCACGAGGGTGCCCGGCTGCCTCCGCGACGCGACCTTCGACGCGGACCCGGCCGCGCGCGTCGTCACCAAGGCGACGGCGCCGTTCCAGATCGTCGACTGCAACCGGGCCTGGCTCGAGCTGTGCTCGTTCCCCTCCAAGAGTTCCGTCGTCGGCCGGACGCTGCGCGTCATCCAGGGCCCGCTCACGGACCGCGAAAGTCTGAAGCGGCTCCACGCGGAGATCATTCAGGGCCACGCCACCGACGCGACGCTGCTCAACTACAAAGGCGACGGCGCGACCTTCATCAACTACCTGCGCGTGTGCCCCATCTACCCGGACCGGGATCCGGCCTCCAAGCCCTCGCACTACCTGGGCATCCTCCGGGATCTGATGGCGGACGCGTGCGCCGACGACGCCCGATTCGGGACCGAATCGATGGCGTGCCCGCTCTGCGGCGGCACGGGCCGCGCGCCGGCGGCGCCGGCCGTCTACTCGTAAAAATATCCCGGCCGCTTGAATATAATACTAAGTAAAAAATAAAAACTACGCCGAGCCTAGTAGTACTAGTCACGGTAGCCCTAGGTTCCCACGTACCTGAGGGGTTATTGAACCGTTATTCACCCCTCAGGCTGGCGCCGCCTGGGGTGAATAACCCGGGTAATTGCCGGTTCGCACGGGTTATTTACCTCAGATCGGGATCCTCAGAGGGGTAATAATAGGCAAATAACCGGTTATTAACATACATTGTTTGAATGTTCGGCGGCTTTCGCGAAAGAACGTGATGCGTTCCTTGAACGATTATACGAGTCTCACCCTATCCGAGTCGCGCGCGGTCTGAGCCTCGAAGGTCATTGCCGCTTCTGAATGGGGGAATTTTTACCGCAAGAGACCGAGAATACTGTATACAGATACCTTATTGCTATTTCGAAGCTCCGGTTGGGCATCCTGACCGAGCAGGGAGAAGGCTCTTCGGAGCTTGTTCCTTTTCTAGGTCTTCCTTAATTTATTTATTTGCTTTGCTTAGAGATAGAACGCCTAGCCACCACGATCTCCCCGCCCCCGGCGCCCCCGCCCTCGTACGCCGCCGCCCCGAGTGTTATTTATTAACCGGTAAGTGGGAACCTGGTGGCCTGCCCGGGGGGCCAGTGTGCGTACTAGCCTCGGGAGAGCCATGCCCGCTGCAGGAGTCTCGTCTCCTCGCTTCCATTACGCGGCGAGCGCGCGCCTACGCGGCACGTGCCACGCGAGCGCCTTCGTCGCCAGGACCGACGCCGCGAGGCAGTGCGCGAGACCCAGGAAGTAGGCGTGGTTGCCGTTGCCGGTCGCCGCGACGAGCCACAGGTACGCCGCGGCGGGGCCCGCCGCCGCGAGCACGCCGAGGACGACGAAGACCGCGGCGACCAGGAGCAGGTCCGCGCGCAGCGCCGCGTCGCCGCGAGCGGCGACGAGGCCGCGCCGCGCGACGGCCGCCGCCGGGCCGGCGCCGAGCGCCGCGGCCGCGACGGCCACCGCGCCGTCGCCCAGCGTCGCGCCGGGCCGCAGGCACAGGCCGGAGACGACCGCGAAGGTCGCCGCCGCGCGCGGCGCGCGCCGGAGCCGCGCGCTCGCCGGGGCCGCGGCGAGCGCCGCGCACGCCGCGAGCGCCGCGCGGAACAGCGGGACGAAGCGGCCGAAGCTCACGCGCGCCAGGTACCACCACGGGCCCGCGTTCGGCGGCGGGCCGCCGGCGCGCCGAGGCGCGGCGCGCGGCCGGAGCCCGGCCGCGCCGAGCCGCGCGCGCGCGGCCGCGGCCGCGGCGCCGGCGCGGTCGCGCGCGGCTCCAGGCGCCGGCGCGACCGCGACCAGGACCGCGCGCAGCGCGCAGCCCGCGAGCGCCGCGAGCGCCGCCGACCGGGCGCGCGCGCCGGGCGGCGCCGCCGCCCAGAGCGCGGGCAGCGCCGCCGCCGCCGCCGCCGCGTCGGCGGCGGAGCCGACCGCCCAGAGCGCCGCCGCGCGCCCGGCCGCGCCGCGCCGCGCGAGCGCGGCCGCGCCGAACAGCGCGGCCGCGAGCCACGGCTGCGCCGAGCCGGCGGCGGCGGCGGCGGCGACGACGGGGTTCAGACCGAGCCACGCGACCGCCCCCCCGCGCGGCGCGCCCAGGACGTCGCCGAGCGCAGCCGCCGCCGCGGCGTCGCCGAGCGCCCCCGCCGCGACGCGTGCCGCCGGCCGGCGCGCGTACGCCGCGGCGCACGCGACGGTAGGGAGCGTGGCGTTCACGCGCCGCCCGCAGGCGCCGAGCTCCGGCAGCGCGAGCGGCGGCCCAGCGTAGAGCGGCGTCTCGACGGCATGCCGCCGCGCCGCCCACCAGTACCACGCCGCGCCGCGCAGCGCCAGGCCGCCCGCGAGAGCGCTCATCTCCTTCGGCAGCGTCCAAGCGTCCGCTGTCGACGTAGGAGCCCGCGAGCTCTCTGGAGGCTCGCAATCGCCAGTGATTTACTTTGATTAAACACACCGGCCCAGCCGCTAGATCGGGGACCCAGCGGTTTGTGGGCGTCCTATGCGCTGAGTGGCGTCGCGAGCCCGGATTCCTCGTCACGGCGCAAGACAGCAGCGAATCGATAACGTACCGTCGCGCACGCAGGCCAGCTAGCAGTCTATGCGCGCCGCGGCTAATATACTGTGTGGGCTGATGCTGGCTAGTGTCTTACAGCCGCTAGCTGATACCCGCGCACCGTCTCGTGTAGCGATGAATCGCCGCGTGCAGCCTGAGTTATTCGTCAAAGGGAGCGCTGTCGTCGACCACTGCGCTTCCTCGTGCGCGTCGCGCGTCGCGCGGCCGCGTCGCTGTGTGCGAGCCTCTGCCCCAGAGGTCCTGTGAGGCAGGGCTCGCTGCGGCCTCCGGCGAGGCGTGCTGCGGTGCAGTACAAACGTCCGGACGACGGGTGGGCAACGCGCGGGTTTTGGGGCTCAACCCGCTCACATTGAGCCGAGTCTCCAGAGTCGTGGGTTTCTACGTCGACAGCCTTCGCCTCACAATCCCATCTCTCGATTTTTACTACTAGGCGAGGCGAGTTCGTACAGAACCGGTTCGCTGCGAACCGGCGGCCGCCGGACGTCGCGGAACGAAATCTTGCGGTCGTGGGCCGTGCCGAGTCGCTGGAGCCCAGGGATCATCAAGTGCGAATCTTCGACATCCGCCGGCGCGTCGGCCTGGTCCTGCGGCGCGAGCCGGAACCTCCCGTGCACGACCCGCGCTGGCTCGCGACGCCTCTCACTTAGTCGCCCCGTTGTTGGGTCTCGTGGCCCTCCGTTTTTTTCGCGCTTTCTCTGCGCACGGCTCCTGTTTCCTTATGGTTGTTTGCACTTCACTTTCCTAGGGTGCCCGCTGCGCGGTTTTGCGGTCAAACCCACCGAAGCCCGCTAAAAAGGCACTCCACGTCTCGAGAGGAGTCCAGAAGCCTGCGATTTCGTCGCTTGGCGTCGTTTGGATGACGCGTTTCTACTCTCTCCCCACAGCCACGGCATTTGTAGGATAGACAGCGAAACGCAAAAAAGTCCCCACCCGCGCACTGCTCTTCGACCTGGCGTGGCGCTGTCATCGCTTCTCGCCGTCGACTGGGTCCGACAGCAAACGCCGCATAAAAAAGCCAAAATCGGCCTCCTCGCCAGTCCCGCCCGACCTGGGATCCAGCGCAGCGTGCGACGTCATCCGTTTAAATATGGCGTGCGTCGAGCGCCGCCGGCCCGTCGATACCACACCCCGCCGCACGTCGTTTGTCCGACTGGCGTGCGCCCCGCCGCCCCGCGACTCGACGAGGCGGCAGCCCGCCGCACGCGAACGACCGCGCAGGCCGGACAAAGAGCGGACGCCATGGGCGGCTCCTTCGTCACCGACTTCCTGGCGGGCGGCATCTCGGGCGCCATCGCCAAGACGTGCACGGCGCCGATCGAGCGCGTCAAGCTCATCATCCAGACGCAGGACGCCAACCCCAAGATCATCTCCGGCGAGGTGCCGCGCTACACGGGCATCGTGAACTGCTTCACGCGCGTCGCGGCCGAGCAGGGCATCCAGGCGTTTTGGAGAGGCAACTTCGTCAACGTGCTGCGCTACTTCCCGACGCAGGCCTTCAACTTCGCCTTCAAGGACACGATCAAGGGCTTCTTCCCCAAGTACTCGCCCAAGACGGATTTCGGCAAGTCCTTCGCCGTGAACGTCGCCAGCGGCGGCCTCGCGGGCGCCGGCTCGCTGACGATCGTCTACCCGCTCGACTACGCGCGGACGCGCCTGGCCAGCGACGTCGGCTCGGGCAAGGCCCAGTTCAACGGCCTCATCGACTGCCTCTCGAAGACGGCCTCGGGGCCCGCCGGCCCGCTCGGCCTCTACAACGGCTTCGGCGTCTCGGTGGTGGGCATCGTGCCGTTCCGCGGCACGTACTTCGGCGTCAACGACACGCTCGTGAGCATTAATCCCTACCAGAAGGACAAGGGCCTCGTGGGCATCGCTTCCAAGTTCGCGTGCGCGCAGACGGCGGCGCTCTGCGCCGCGTACGCCAGCTACCCCTTCGACACGGTGCGCCGCCGCCTGCAGATGCAGTCGGAGAAGCCCCAGGAGGAGTGGGTCTACAAGGGCACCATGGACTGCTTCGGCAAGATCGCCGCCGAGGAGGGCGTCGGCGCGCTCTTCAAAGGCGCCGGCGCGAACGCGCTGCGCACGGTCGGCTCGGCGCTCGTGCTCGTCATGTACGGCGAGCTCAAGGGCATCCTCGCCGGCGCCGCCGGCAAGTAGGCGCCCGCCTGTGCCACAGGCCCCCACTCCTCCCCCCTCGCTACGGACCGTCAGCATTTTCACATACTTGGTCCCACCGGACCTACTTGAGCACCCAGATAGACGTCCAAAAGCGTCCGGAAGAACCCAGCAGAAGTAGGAGTGAGTTTGAGGAGGTCTGAGGGGGGTCCGTGGCTACCTATGACTACCCTTACTTCAACTTGAGGTTGACGTGGGGGGAAGTTGAAGCTGAGATACTACGGAG
Source organism: Pelagomonas calceolata (assembly GCA_918797485.1). Classification (NCBI taxonomy): domain Eukaryota; class Pelagophyceae; order Pelagomonadales; family Pelagomonadaceae; genus Pelagomonas; species Pelagomonas calceolata. Next base: position 4,612,975 of record CAKKNE010000003.1, on the reverse strand, counting down.
AGCTAAAACCCGCGAGGTAGAGGGGCTGTACTCTCGGAGGGCCAGCCGCGCGTGACGGGGGTGGTGCGGGTTTTCCTTGCACCAGAGAGTGCCCCCAACCCCCCACCCGCGCTGGTATCCTATGAATATACGCCTAGCGTCCTAAAGGCCGCTCTCGGACGAGTTCGACTCCCCGCGGTCGGCGTCGCGGGCCATAAGTCCCTTCCACTGGCGCGGCGCGTCGGCGCGTCATTCCAACGTCCCCTGGAATGCATACGTACGTCATACCGGTCGAATTTTGTCGATAGGTGCCCAAGCGGCCCGCGATCGACATTCACCGAATATGCTCTCCCGACCGGCCGCGGATTGACATGTGGCGACGGATAGCTGGTGGACTTCTGAAGGTGCATCGCTGTTTGCGTTGGTCAGGCGCTTCTCTACCAGCAATTTGGAGATCTGTTCGCAGTCGCGCGCCGATTTAGGGCCTTCGCAGAGCACCAGGCTTTTGGGCACTCGCAGACCGCCGAGGCGGCTAGCTTTCGACGCGCGCTCTTTATGCCAGGCGCGGACGAGTTCCTAGGACCTCCACACACGCCCGGTGGCTGCCCCGTGCCGCACACGGGCACGGAGAGCGCGTTAAAAGCTGGGTGCTCAAGTAGGCCTAGTGGGACTAGTAGTAGATTCCCCGGCCAGGGGCTCCATCCGGGCCACGGTCCGGCCGTCCAGTAGGACCGTGCCCCTCGCTGCCGCTCGCCCGGACAAGCGCCCAGGTCCGTCGGGCGTGGCTATGCTATACGGCATGGCGACGAGCCCGAAACGCCCACGGCTGGTTGTCAGTGGTTGACCTAGCTTGTTGACCTAGCGATCCGCAAGCGGACGGCCTGGGGAGAGTGCCGTGTAACATATCCCCGACGGGATGTGAGAGTCACGGTGGCGCGCATTTAGATAGGTATTAGACGTCCGGGTCTCTCTTTTAAGCGCCGCCGCCGCAGGGAGAAGGCTCCGTGTATGTCCTTCTTTAGGATAGTCCTTCCTTCCTTAATTATTTTATTAGAATCGGAAGAAGGGGCGCCCCTCGTCGCCGGTTTTTCACGTGGACACGCCGAAGCCACCCGCACGCGCCCGGGCCTTCTTCTTCTTCTTCTTGTTCCCCTGCTGCTTCGGCCTGGGCTCCAGCGCGTCCGGCGGCGCGGCGCGCGCCCGCACCTCCGGCCGCGTGCGCAGGCCCGCGAGCTCGTGCTCGGCCCGGAACTGCGCGACCGGGTCGCTCGAGATCAAATCGGGCACGTCCAACACGTCGAACAGGAACTGGAGGGCCTTCCGCTCGACGTCCGAGAGTTCGGGGTGCCACGTCCGCAGCATTAGAATGTAGCGCGTGTCGTCCGAGTCGTTCGCGGCGTCGTGGTACAGGGACGTGTCGAAGAGCATCACGCCGCCCTCCGTCCACGTCCGCGTCTCGTCGCCCACCGTCAGGCTGCAACCCTCCGGTATCCGCAGCCCGAGGTGCGACGTCAGGATGAAATTGCAGCTGTCGGTGTGCGGGTTGATGCGGGACCGCGGCGTCATCGCGGCGAAGAACGCCTCGACGATCGGGGCCTCCGCGTCGGCCAAAAGTTTGGCCGTCCGGGGAAACAGCTTCGAGTTGACCGGGTCCCACGTCGTCCGGTCCATCAGCACGAGCGTCTTCCAGTCCTGGCCGTACTTCTGCGCGCTGTCCGAGTCCGCGGCGCCGGCCCACACGTTGTTGCCCACCCGCTTCGTCCGCTTCGCGTCCTGCAGCGCCACTCTCTCGAACTCGTCCCGCACGACCTCCCAGCTCTCTTCGAGCGTCCGCGCCCACGCCATGCTCGACGTGTCCCAGAACGCGACCGGGTTCAGCCCGGGCACGTAGCTCCGGGCCTCCTGCTTCATGTACTCGTGGCCGGGCACAATCTGGTCGAAGTGCACGTAGCCCGCGTCGGCGAGCCGCCAGCTCTGGCGCACGCGCTCCGTTTCTCGCGCCCCGAACCGCTAGACGAGCTCGCGTTCGACGTGCGCCGCGAACGGCGCGAGCGCCGTGTGTTGGGAGAGCGTGGCGGCGTAGTCCGTGTTCTCCGCTGTGCTGCCGCGTTTCAGGGGGGGGTGCCGTGGCGTCGGCCGCGCGACGAGCGCCGCCGCAGACGTCAAGAGCGCGGCGCTGCGCATTTTCGTGCAGCTTCTAACACCTCTTGCTCAACAGCCTGCCGTGGCGCTGGGTGCTTACACTTGCAGCGCTCGTTTTGGCTCTGCGTGCGCGGGTACAGTCGCTCCCGGCGCCTCGGCCCAGGACTGGTGGCAACGCGGCGCGACCGTGCCTTCAATTAACCACGGTCATTGCTTATATATAGAGACACTGCACTATTTTTACACTGCAATACCATATGTATAGTCAATTCGGGTTTTGGGGCCACGCGCCTTGGCGGCCTGGGAGGGGTGTCGGGAGCGTGTACGTAAGCTTGCTGCCGGTTGTAGAAGCGTGCGTCGTCGTCGCCGTGCCCGGGCGCGTTGGTGAAGTCCGGGTTGCCGCACGACGTGGCCGTCGATCTTGATCCGGGCATACTCGCGCCGTCTTGATGCCCCAGCGACGGTAAAGGCGGTTCTTGAGCAGGGCGGCCGCGTGCTCCTGCGAGGTCGCGCCGTCCTCGACCCAGGTCCGAGCGGCGGTCGCGTCCGCGGCGTAGCAGAGCAGCGTCCGCGCTTCCTCCGAAATTTCGCCGAAGGCACCGAAGACCATAGCTAAACTCTGAGACTCATATAGTCCCGTGCTAATTCGGGTTTGGGCCGAGAGGTGCACGCCGGGGGAGCTATCCTCCTCTTTTTCACATGAGCCAAGGGGAGGGAAACGCGGATCTAGGAATCAGCTCGACGTCGTCGCTTCCGAGTTGCTGAGAGAACAGGCGTAGGTACTATACCGGCTGTTCGTTAGGCCCCGTGCTGCGACGAGAGACGAGACGAGGGAACCGCCGCATCAGTCGTCCTTCGTGGAGTGGCCGACGGCGTGCAGGTTCGCGAGCGTCTGCCGCAGGCACGAGAAGTAGGGCCGCACGTCGTACACCAGGCCGTGGGCCTCGAAGAACGCCCGCACGCGCGGCGAGATGTGCTTGTGCTGGAACTGGGGCATCGCCGGGAAGAGGTGGTGCTCGACCTGGAAGTTCAGGTTGGCCATCCACCAGTTGCACAGGGGACTGGGCGAGATGTTCGTGGTGTGCTTCGCGGCGTACTCGACCCAGTGCACGAACTCGTCCGCCTCGGTGACCGGCAAGTGGGTATGACTCAGCGAGAAGTTCGTGAAGATGTAGCTCGCGGCGACCTGGTTGTACGCCAGGTACGCCCAGACGGGGTGGTCCATGCCCCTCAACACGACGCCGAAGAGCAGGACGTAGCGGAGGGCCATGCACGCCAACTCCCGCTTCCGCTTCGTCCGCAGCGCGTGCCTCGGATGCAGGTAGAGTTGCCAGCCCAAGGCGACCAGCAGGCACGAGACGGGGATGAACAGGTAGCACTGCAGCCGCAGCCAGAGCTTGACGAGGGGGCTTCTGGCCCGCGCCGCGATCTTGGCGTGGAAGGCCACCAAGGGCAGCGTGTCTAGATCGACGTCGTGCTGCAGCTTCTGGGGCGTCGCGTGGTGCTTGTTGTGCTGGTTGCGCCACCAGGCGCCCGACATGCCGCAGCCCACGCCGTAAATAAGTTCCTGGAGGGCGCGGTCGACCGAAATCTCGCCCGTCAGCGAGTAGTGGCCCGCCTCGTGCATGAGCCAGCCGCAGCGGCCCGAGGCGAGGCCCAGCAGGATGATGCCCGCGGCCGCGTATCCGGTGGCGAGGACGAGGTAGGCGCCGACGACGTGCATGAGCACGACCTCGCCGACCCGGTAGACGATCTCGCTCCTGTTCGGGTCGAAGCGGCCCTCGCGGGCGAACTCCTCCCGCAGCCGGGCGTAGCCTCGCGTGAGATCGGTCCGTCCGTTCCCCTCGCGCGCGTCGAGGACGTCGCGGGGCGCCGCGACCTTGGGCAGGCTGCGCAGCATCGCCTGGGCCTTCTTGGAGCGCCCGTGGAACTCCTCGAACGCTTCCGTGGCGTCGCCGTTATTCGTGAGAAACTTGACGATGGACCCGCCGGGGTGCTTGAAAGACGCGACGTCGTACAGGTAGCCGCCGATGAGGACGTCGGCCGTCGTCTTCTCCTCCGCCTCGCTCATGTGCGCCGGGGAGCGCTGCGCGCCCTTGCCCATGACCGCGACGAAGCCGGCACCGGCCAGCTATGAGTTTATGGCCGTGGAATATTGACGACCGTCAGCGCGGCGAGGAACCCGCACGCAATTTCCCCGACACCTCCAGTAGAAAACGACCTTTGGGCGATCTTTACGGGGGCCGACTTTTGGGGGCGCCACCAGCCTCCGGGCAAACACTCACAGTCAACGCGAACAAGCACAGGCAAGCACAGGCTGCCCGGAGGCAAGGCGCGATGCGGCGCGCCGCGCACCGGGAGCAGGTGCGCCGCCGGGCGGGCGTCGTCGCGGCGGTCCAGGCGGGCAAGGTCGTCAACGACGCCTGCGGCCAGAAGGCGAGCGAGGCCGACGCGAAATTGATGCAGCTCCAGCGGCGGGCCGCCTTCTTCCTGCGGGACCACGCCGAACTGCGGCGGGTGCTGCGGGGCCACGACTTCGAGCGGGACCTGCCGGACGCGGCCAAGATGCACGAGGCGGCCAGGCTCTTCGAGAGCGGCGGCCTGGGCGTGCGCGTCAGCCCGGCCGACGCGCTGCGGTGCCACAAGTTCGCGGCGGCGTTGGGGCACCGGGCGTCGCGCGGCGTGGTCGGCGAATACGCCGAGACGGGCGCCGCGGAGCGGCGGCGCCCGCGCCGGGCGCGGACGCTGTCCCGGGCGGCGCAGGACTCAACATTTCGCGGCGCCTTCATTTCGGACTCCGTGCGACACCGGTCGAGAGGCTGGAGCCCCGCGCGGCCGCGTCGTCGGCGCGCCCGACGCGCTGGTCCGGTTGCGCGCAGGTACCGGGACGCGGCGCGCGACGACGACCCGCGCGCGCGGTACAACCTAGGGCGCGTGTTCTACCACGGCCTCCTCGGGCAGCGGGCGAACCGGAGGACCGCGCGCCTCCTGTTCGAGAAGGCCGCGCGGCGGAAGCACCGGGGCGCCCAGGCCGCCCTGGGGTACATGTACGAGAAGGCGGAGGGCGACCTCAAGGCGGACGCGGCCCGGGCGCAGCACTACTACGCCAAGGCCGCCGACCAGGGCTGCGACCGCTCGGCCTTCAACCTGGGCCGGCTCTACGAGACGCTGCTGCTGGCGCCGCCGCCGGACGAGACGGCGTACGACGCGGCGGTCCGGTGGCGCGGCGCGGCGCGGCAACCGATGGTCCGAGTTTCGGCTTCGGCCGACGGGTCCGAGATACCGGTCGACGTCCGCGCAGGTACGAGCGGGCGGCGAAGCGCGGCTTCGAGCGGGCCGCGGACCGGCTGACCAAGATGGCGAAGCCCGTCGGCGACGACGCGCCGGCGCCGGCGCCCGCCGCAGCGCCCGCCACGGATCCGGAGAGCCCGCCCGGCTCGGACGCGTCCGAGTCGGACGCGGCGGCCGACGACGAGGCGGCCGCGCCGCCGCGCGACCCGCTTTTGCTCCTCGCGCAGAAGCACCGGAACCGGCGGATGACGATGGCGCCCGGTCCCCGCTGAGTAACCTTGTTGAAGAAGGTCGTGATTTGCCCGTGATCTGCCCAACGTACTAGTAGGTCCTCCGCGGCGCGAAGCGATCTACCCGAGCGCGGGACCAAGCGTGGGGACCTACCGAACGACGTGGAACGGCTGGAGCGAACCATAAGGCCCGTTCGGCTGCGGCATCCGACGGCGCATTTCGGGGTATGGGCCGGCTCGTTGTCATCGAATCGCGGCGAGCCCGTTGACGTGCGTGGGCCATCGCATACGATCGTAATAGATGCTCCGTGGCCACGGTTTTGGTTCAATTGGCCCGGAATGCACAATTTAGGCTGCACGAAGTCGGCCTCGACGTCACGTTCGGCCCACTGAATGTCGGCGTTGTGGAGGTTTTGAGCGGTCCGAACGGTTCGGACCCACCCATGGGTCAGCATAGAGGCCCCCGACGGCCGGACTACGCGCGGAGGCATTTTTTGTGAATTTTCTAGTGTGTAATTTGTGCCTAACATAGGTCTCGCTCCCCGGATGGTTTTGAAAAGGTGCTCATCGGAACGCGGGGAGCGAGAGAAACGTTTTTACGGGGACGGAAAGGACGAGCGGCGAAGAACAGCGTTCTGACGAGCGGCGTAAAACAGCTCTAATGCTAGTGGCGCAAAACTCACTAGGGCCTGTGTGCCCCGTACCGTTAACGGTACGGGGCAGCCATCTTAGGAAGGAATATCCCAAAGGAAGGACATACACTGACTCAGGATACCTGCCAGCCCGGGCCTCTACCGCCAGCCTAGCCTGCGAGTACTAGAGCCTAGAGATCCGGGGTGCTCGTGTTAGGCAGGAAGGAAGCACAGACGCCTCCGGGGTCAAAGGGGGGGTTCACGCGACCTACGAACATGGAGTCTGGAGGGTGGATGCCGGCCAAAGTAGCGACACCTCTACAGTCCGTCGATTTGCTCGACTGTGCCGTAGAGCACCTCGATTTGCTGCGGAGGCGCCCCGGCGACGCCCCCGAGCAGCGGCAGCGTCGAGGGGTCGGGAATGGCCGCGCGCGCGCGCACGTCGTCGAAGGACTGGTCCACCAACAACGTCCCGTCGCGGAAGACCTCGACCAGCACGTCGCCGGGCACGCCCTCCCTGGGACACGCCGTCTTCGTGACGTAGGAGCCTTCCGAATCGGCCACGAGCGCGAGGCGCCCCCGCTTGGACGCCTTGCCCGGGTCCGTGACCGGGTCCTTGAACACGTCCCGGTCCTGGCCGCCGACGGTGATGGAGGAGCATTTGAACGCGCACTTTTGCGTGTCCCTATTCAGCTTCTGGAGCAGGCCGCCGCCGCTCCCAAAGGCGATGTTGTCGAGGGACCATCCGTTGGCTTTGAGCGTGGCGCAGATCGTGCACAACGCCTGGTAGTCGATGCCGTCGCCCCAAATCAAGCGGACGTGGGGGTCCAGGACCTTGTAGCCCTTTTCGTTCACCTGACCTGCGCGAATGAAGCCGTCGCGCCGACGGGCGCGGAGGTGGCGAGCCGGCGTCCGCCTTCGTCGGCGCGTCGTCGACGAGACGCGATTCGAGTACTTCTTTGACCCCACCGGCAGGCCATCGCCGCGACCGTCGTGTCGACGGCGTGTAGGTCGACCGACGACTACTACGCCAAGCGAAGGCACCTCGAGGCGACCGACGCGGACGAGCGGACCGCCGAACTTCTCGTAGAGCAGCTCGAGGCATTTTAACGACGTAGCGCAGGGCTCGCCGGAGTCGGGACGCACGACGAGCGTCCCCTCACGCCCCAAAACCTTCGACCGCAGCGTCTCCCCCCAGATCTCGCTGCAGGCTTTGAAGACGTCGTAGGAGTCGGACACGCACGCTACCAGGCCCGTGGGGTACGCGTCGAGCCTACGTTGACGTGACCGGTGAGGAGCGGTCGCGCGACGACGCCGAGGCGAGGGGCCGCGCACCATCCGCGCCATCGAGCCAGCGTAGCGGGACGACGTCGCGTCGATGGCGCATCCGAAAGTTTAATTTGAAGGCGTCGTGCGTGCCAAACGCTGGATCTAGCATGTTCTCCAGAGCTTTGGCCTCGTCCGCACGCCCCCACGCGGTGATCGTCGAATGCTCCGACGCGGGGATGGAGAAGCCGGCCGTGCGGCACCCGTAGTATTCTCGGGCCACGACCAAGCCCGCGACGGTGTCCGTCCCCAGAAAGTTCACCAGGTGGGCACAGGCCCCGGTGCCCGCGCTCTCCACGCTCGAAACGCCGCGGAACCCGAAGTCGTGCAGCTTGAAGCCCAGGCCGCCGACGTCGCCCGTCTCGGCTAAGTAGGCCGCGATCACCTTCTTCTGCTCCCTCGAATGCGTGCAGACGGTCATCGCGTGCCAGACCTGCACCAAGAGCGTCTCCACGTAGTTCGTCAGCCAGAAGCACTTCGGATCCGTGTTTTCGACCGTCATCAAGACATTTTTCACGCCGACCACCGTCCCCTCGGGCACCGCCTTGATGGTGAGGGGGAGCCGGCCCTTGTGCTCGTCGACGATGTGCTCCCAGCCCTTTCGGTTGAACTCGAAGCCGGGCGGGAAGTGGCCCTCGTAGTAGGCCGCGGCCTCGTCGATGCGCGCCTCCGTCACGACTTCCCCCGCGAGGTAGCGCTTCAGGAAATATTGCAAGCCAAAAAAGCAGACCTCGTCGTACTTGCCGCCTCGGCTCTCAAAGTAGGAGTACACGGTCTCGGTCCCCGGCGGGTACTGGGCCCAGTGGCTCACCTTGTACGAGTCCGTGAGGAGGAGGAGGTTGTCCATCGCTGCCGGTCCTGCGGCGTCCAGGAGACTGCTCCTTGATACACACACCTATCGGCGGATAGGAGATAAAACCCGATTTTGACCTCGCGCGCGCGGCGCGCGCGACGGCGCAGCGACTACGAGCCAGCCGGCACGTGTAGTCCCAATCGTTGACGCACAGCTGCTAAACGCAATCGAAAGCGCAAGCGATGCCGTCCTTGGAGACGCGACTGCGGCCCCTCCTCAAAGCAGTGGGCTACTTCGGCGCCGACGCGACGCGCGCGCGCACCGCCCATGCGCTCTTTCGGGCGTGCGCGTTGCAGGCATCGCACCCGAACTGGGCGAAGCGCGCGGGGATCGACACGCGCGCGTTCCGGCCGCAGCATTCCCTCATTTTCGCGCACGTCTGGCTCGTCCACCGGGCGTTCGAGACGGAGGGCGCCTCCACCAGGCGCGAGCGCCGGCTGCTCCAGGAGGCGGTCTTCGACGAGCTCTGGGAGGACACGCAGGCGCGAATACGAGCATCGGGTGTCGCGGAGATCTCCGTGAACAAACATTTGACCGACGTACAGAAGTACTCGTTCCAGGCGGCCCTCGAGTACGACGACGCCTCGTCCCGCGACGGCGCCGACCGGCGCGACGCGCTCGGCGCGGCGATCTGGCGCCACGTGCACCTCGGCGCCCGAGACGTCGAGGCGGAGCGGTGCCTGGCCGTGGCGGACTACCTTCTGGAGCGGCTCGACGCGGGAATCCTGGCGGGGCCCCTCGGGGAGGTGGATTGGGGCGCCGCGCCGCTTAGCAAAGGGTAGTTAACTCTACTACTAGTACTAGTTGTTGTTGTTTACTTGCGGCGCAAACGGACTCGGAGAAGTCACGGTAGTATCAACGAAGTTATCCACGGGAGCGGCCTGAGATTGAGGACTCGGAATCTTTATATCGTTACCTTATCGTCTATAACCTTATCGCTCTCGAAGCTCCGGTTGGGTATCATGACCGAGCAGGGTAAGGCTCTTAGGACTCAAGTTCAAAGCCAAAAAAAAAATTCTATACAATACATAACAAGATGTCTGTATGGGGGTCTGGTGAAAACCTCGACGGTCCTCAACTTTTCAAGCAACAAAACGAGTACGCGGATTCAGGGTTTGACTTTCCGCGGCGGCTCGCGGCGAGCGTCTACGACTCTACGCCGACGCGTCGGGCCTCGAGTGCCTCGCCGGCGCGCTCTACGTCTCCGACGGCGACCGCTGCCGCGCGCTCCTCGCGGCGCTCGCGGCCATCGACGAAGCGTTGCCCACGTAGTATCTGTCCCCGGGCACTCCTAGGTTCTTTGTGTACTTACGGCGCGCGCGCGTCGTTTTTGTTCGCCCAGCTTCCGTTTAGCCGGTCCTTGCGCCCTAGAGCCGGTGTCGCAAGCCTCCAAGCGTTTGTCTGGCGGGCTCGCGTCGGCGACCTTACTTCGCACGATGGCCCGCACCACACGGTAGCACCAAAAGCCGAGATTATAATATTAGGGATTTTGGAAATAAAAGCGCATTCTACGTAAGATCCGTGCCTGAGGGCCTCCGGGCCGCGGACGGGAAGCCTCAAATCGCCAGCGGCGCATGCCAAAAGTTTAGCTTTGTTTAGCTAAACGCGCAGCGTGAATGGTGGAGTTCACCGGTCGCCGCGCCTGTTTTCAGCGGAAGCGCGGCCGCAGCACGTCGTCCGATGTCCCAGCTCGCGGATGAGCAAAAAAGTAGCAGCTCGCGGGCGCTCCTGGGAGCGAGAGGGGCTGCCCATTTGGCCGGACATATAGCCCTCTCAGCCGCCGTGAGCGCAAAAGTTATGAGAACCTTCGGCCGTTTTCGCTCCATCACCATGCCTACTGACGATATCGACGTGACGTTCTCATAACTTTTGAGATTTCGAGCCCACGGCGCCGCCGCGACGCGCTCCAGGCATTGCTGCTCCCCGTGGTCCTCAACACAGCCCTCGACGCCCCTCGTATGCACGTCATGGTGGCTGAGAAGGCCTCTGCCAAATCTCGCGACCCACGGGCGCGATTTTCGCCCGAAGCCGCGTTCTCGCCGTAAACGCGGACCACGCATAGACTGACATCCCACGGACCGCTGCCCCTGTTTAGTGTTTTAAATCGTCCGCGGCCACATGTTTTACGATGTCCGACGCTGCGGTGGCCCGATCGGCTCGAAACGGCGCCAAAAAAGACGATCGCATGGCTTTTTGCATGGTTTTTGGCCGTTTTCTCGGCGAGAGGCAGCCCAATTGCTGCCGCGTTTTTTGCAACGCGTAGCCCGGCTGCCCGTGCCCACGGCGTACACTAAGTGTTTTGCACGAGGATGCCCGCGTGCCGAGTTACGGGCGGCATTAGGCGCCTTTGTTTAGCTAAGTTTAGCAATTCCAACATCCTATAGTGAAGCGGCCGTGACCAGCGTCTCTCTCCCACACTCGCTCTCGCTGTGTGCTCCCAAAGGAGCTAAAAAGCAGCGCCAACGCGCATACAGACCCCCAGACGGCAGCCCGGCAGCATTTCAGAAATGATGCCGACGTGGCGCTGCCCCTCCATGACCACGACGACCTTGCTCGCCATCGCCGTCCTGGCGACGGCGCGCAGCTCCGCTGCTGCGATCACGGGCGTCGGCACCCTTTTGTCCGGCTCCGGCAGCTCCGCGGGGCGCGGGCTGGCCCTCGGCGTGCTGCTGGCCTCGCCGCACCTCGCGGCGGCTCGGCCGTTTGGAGCGGCAAACACATCCGTCGCCGCGTCACCGCCGGCCTGCCGCGCGGGACTCGGCTCGTTTCAGGTGAATATATCGGATGTGTTCGAAGGCGCCACGTGCTACGGGCGACGCTACCCCGATCTCGAGTACGCCTTCTGCAGCAAGGACGAGTGCAACGTCCAAGCGCTCCACCGACACTTCCAGAGCCACGGGCGGCGAGAAGGAAGACGCTTCGGCTGCGAGGCGGCGCCCCTCACCGCGGCGGAGACGGCAAAATATAAGGTCCACGCCCTCACCGCGGCGGTGACGGCAAAATATAAGGTCCACGAGGCGCGCCGACGTACGGCCAAGTACGAACAGGTGGCGTGTCGCATGGACCATCGCGTCGGCGCGTGCGACAACAGGCTGGACGTAGGACGACAAGGATCCCACGGCGTGACGTGCCGGCCGGTCGGCGGAAATTGCGCGTGCGGCCGCCCCGCGGACTTAGATGCGGCGGCGGCGCGGACTGGAGCGGCGCCCGGGGGCCCCGCGACCCGCAACGCGACCCGCATCTGCGCATACGTCCGTAGCTACAATGGCCACAAGAGCGTGATCGGTACGATGCTGCAGACGATGCGAGCGGCCGTGCGCGCGGCCGGGACGCCGGTGGACCTGGAGGTGCACCTCGCCAACACGGATTGGCGGCTTCCGCTGTTGCCCTGCTTCCGCCGCCGCGTGGCGTTCGAGGCGTCGTGCGTTGATCAGAACGCGTCGGGCAGCTTCGAGATCCACGAGCGCTTCGACGATCGCTACCAGCGCGCCGAGACGGCCTTCAGGCGACGCTGGGGCGTCACGGTCAAAAAAGACTACGGCTACATCCTGACGGACCTGTGGCTCCTCGAGATGCGCCGGCGAGGCGGCTGCGACTTCATCCATGTCACGAACGGCGACAACATCTACCACGTCGACTTCTTCCGGCACCAGCTTGCCGTGTTCAACGCGCGCCCGGACGTCGGGTCGACGGCCGTCGACTTCTCCTGCCACCTTCGCAGAAATTTCCATAGCGTGGCCTTTAACTATACGCACATCGACCTGGGGTGCATGCTCGTGCGGCCGTCGGCGATGCGCAACATGACGTTCGCCGTCCGCCTCTTTGAAGATGGCAAGCCCCAGCCGTCGAAGCGGCGTCTCTACGCGGCCGACGGCTTTCTTGCCGCGGAGCTCGCCAGGCGAGCGCCCGCCGTCCCGATCCACGACCATGGGCCGCTCTTCTTCCACCTTTGAATTACTTAGCGGCGAAGAACAGCGTTGTGACGAGTGGCGTAAAACAGCTTAATGCTAGTGGCGCAAAACTCACTAGTGCCTGTGTGCCCCGTACCGTTGACGGTACGGGGCAGATGTCACTGTGGACTCGGACCGCCGCCTTACGCCCGGATCAAGATCGACGGCCTCCGGCTCGTCCGCGGGAACCCGGACTTCACCAACGCGCCCGGGCACGGCGACGACGACGCACGCTTCTACGACCGGCAGCAAGCTTACGTACACGCTCGCGGGGGATAGCTCCCCCGTCACCCCTCGAGGCGCGCCCCCGCAACCCGAATTGACTGCTAATAGTATTTTGCCCATCTAAAGTGCGATGCTTTTGTTATAAGTCGCATTTCAGCATCTTCGTGCGGTCCTGATGTGCTAAGCGCAGATGCAGGAGCAGGACGTCGCCCTAGCGGGCAGGGTCCAGTGGCTCCGGAAGGGCAAGGGTCTTGTTAGCCGGCTCACGGGCGCCCGGCTCGTCGACGCGCGCGCGCGTCTCTTGCGACGACGCGGCGCGACGACGCTCGTCGTCGAGGCCGAGGACGGCAGCAAGCGCGCTGTCGTGCGTGTCGACGCTGGCTGCGCGATCGATGTGACACCGCCACCGCACACGCCGCCCGGCGCATTTTCCGTGGGGCGGCGGGGCGACGCCGGCGTTGTGCTGGTGACGACGCACCGCGGCGCGTGGCTCCTCGCGCTCGGCGCGCGCCTCCTTGCGGGTCGCGCCGGCCTCGGAGCTTCCGGCACCTGGCGGCACGCCTGTCTCCGGGGCTCGCCGCACGCGCGGGCGCTCTGCGACGACGACACGGGCGAATGTGACGTGAACGCGAGGGACGCGCGGGGCCGCGCGCCGCTCCACGTCGCCGCGGCGCGCGGCGCCCGCGTCACGCACTTGCTCGAGCGGGGCGCCGACGTGGGCGCGGTTGACGGCGCCGGCGCGACGGCGCTGCACGTCGCGTGCGCCGCGGCGCGCCCCGTTTGCGTTGGAGGCCCGTGCGGAAGCTATCGGCCATCGAACAGGTCAAGGCCTCGGGAGCCACGGTTTTTGGTTCTACGCAGGTCGAGGCGCTCGTCGCCGCGGGCGCGCCGGCGTCGAAGCGCGACCGCCGCGGCGCGGCGCCGGCCCACGCGCTGGTGGTGGCAGCGGCGCGCGCGGAAGCCGCGGCCGCGGGCGCGGCGGCGGCGGCGCTCGGGCCCGACGCGCTCGCGGCGCGCGACGGACGGGGCTTCACGGCCGCGCACGCGCTCGCGTTCTGCCGGCGGGCGCCCGCGCTCTCCGCGTTCCTGGGCGCGGGCGCGGACGCCGACGTTCGGCTCCTCGCGCGGCCGCCGCCTCACACGAGCGCGGCGCGCGTCGGGCTGGGGCGGGGCGCCGCTCCTTTGCACTGCTGCTTCGCCTCCCACGAGAACCCGGACGACGTCGCCGCCGCGGCCGAGGCGTTGGTGCGCGGCGGCGCGGCGCCGGCGGCGCGCGACGCCGCGGGCGTCTACGCGCCCGAACTGGCACTCGCGCGGGCCGCCGCGCCCGAGCCGTGTCCGCCGGCCCTCTCGGCCGCGATCGTGGCCGTCTGCGCGGCGGCCGACGCGCGCGCCTCGCCGGACTCCGCCGCGCTCCGGGCGGCGTGCGCGGCGAAGGCGGCGGCGGTCGGCGCGACACCCGGCGCGGACGCGTCGTGGGGGGCTCTTTCTCTCGCCCTCGAAAAGGGCGCCCCCGCGCGGCCGTCGGCGCTAGCGTCGCTGCTGCCGGCGTCCTGGACGCGCGCCGCCGCGCCGTCGCCGTCGCCGCGGGCCCGCGACGCGCATGGCGGCGCGGGGGGGCTCGGCGGCCTGCGCACGGCGGCGGCGGAGCGCGGGGAGCGACTCTCGCGCCTCGCCGACAAGGCCGGCGAGCTCGACGACGCCGCGGCGGAGTTCGAGCGGGCCTGCGCGCGCCTCAACCGGCCGCGGAGCTGGTGGTAGACTAAGACTGTTAAAACGACGCCTCCGAGTCCGGAGATGATGATATAAGTTGAGTGACTTTTTACACCACTACTTCGATGTTTAGAGGTCAATTAAGCCCTATTCGCTGCGCTCATAGCCTGACATAGGACAATCGACCTCTAATCGAAAAAGTGATGAAAAAAGACACATCAACTTATTTTAGGGTTCGCCCCGCCCCGACCTGAAAGTTCCGAGGATGAATAAGTAACTGTCCAATAAGAAAAATTTTACTAGTAAATTCGATTTTCAACATTGGTAATTACACAGCAGACGAAGTAGATCATATCATAGAATATATACAGAAACGCTCTTTCATAGTGCTTTGGCAACGCTTTCACGAAAGTGTAATTAATATATAAAGAGTAATTAACTTGAATATATAATGATCTGTGTTTTTGGGGGCGCGCGCTTGCGATAGATATGCATCGATTTGCCGACAGGCAAATTGGTGTATATCTTGAAGCAAGTTTAACACACACACACACACAAAGCATAACTTGAAATCATTTTCGTCATAACAATATCATAAATTAAATATAAATCTTAAAATTCTAAAATCTACATTTGGTAAGGTCGGGGCGGGGCGAACCCTAAAATAAGTTGATGTGTCTTTTTTCATCACTTTTTCGATTAGAGGTCGATTGTTCTATGAGCGCAGCGAATAGGGCTTAATTGACCTCTAAACATCGAAGTAGTGGTGTAAAAAGTCACTTAACTTATATATCATCATCCTAGACCTCGACGCGGCGATTCTGCAGGACCATACCGAGGATGTCCTCGTCGCGCTTCAGGCGGTCGTCGTCCACGGCGGCGCGGTTGCGCGAGATGGCGGCGCGCGCAAGTTCCTCGACGCGCTCGCGCCGCTTGAGGCTCACGTCCGCCGCGGCGAGCGCGTCGAGAACCTCGGCCGCCCGCGAGGCCCCAGCCGCCGTGTCCGGGTCGTTGAGGCACGCCTCCAACGCGGACGCGAACGCCGGGTCGCCCAGGGGCAGTCCCACGGACGTCTGCGCCCCCAGCAGCGCGACGGCCGCGGCCGAGTTGTTCGCGCGCGCCGCGCCGTTGATCGCGGTCCCGAACGTCACCTCGGTCGGCTTGATGGAGGCAGATTCCATCGCTTCGAGGAGACTGAGCACTTCGGAAAACCGCCCCTGCTTCGCGAGCGAGTTGAGGGCCACGTTGTAGGACCTGTGCGCAAATCAACCAGCGCGTCGGGGGCGCCCAGCCGGGCGGTGCGAGACCCGCGCCGCCACGCCATCGAGCAGGCATCGCGTCGACGGCGCGGGCGCCGCGAAATTTGATTCGTGCACTGCGTAGGACACGACGTTGAGAGCGACGCCGTCGCGATCCATCGCCGCTAGCAGCGCAGAAGTGGCGTTTTCCGTCAGCGAGCCCTGCGCCGCGTGGAGCAAGGCGTTGTACGTCGCGCGCGGCACGGTCACGTTTTCCTCCTTCATGCGCCTCCAAAGAAGCATCGCCGTGCGACCCTTGATCGGCCGCGACCGCCCGCAGGCCGTGATGGCCCCATGGTAGAGCAGCGGGCTCCTCCGCTCCGCGGGGAGCGCGTCGAGTAGCGAGTAGGCCGTGCGGTGGTCGCCTTTCTTCGCGAGACCCCGCATCGCCGCCTTCAAGGAGGCGTCGTCCAGCGTCTTGAGCGTGTCCTCGTCGGCCGCCGCCTCGGCCACGTACGCGCGGAGCTGCGCGTCGTCGCGGCTCCGCGCGGCTGCGGCGACGCCACAACGGACGTCGGACGCCGTTCTCGCGGAAAGGGCCCCGACGGCCGCGAGGCATTCCGCATCCTTGCGCGCGCGAAGGAGAGCGGGCGCCAGCGCGGTGAGCCTGGGTGATCGCACGATTGAGAAGAAAGGGGGGCCGCCGGCTCCCTGGACGCGGCCGCGCGCAAAGCGTCGTCGACAGCCACGCCGGCCCGCTTGACGCGGGCCATGACCTGCGCGATCGAACGAGTGGGCACGAAGAGCCCGGCGCGGTGGACACGGCCGCGCGACGTGGCCCACGAGCGCGGCCACCGCCGCCGCCGGCGCGTCCGACGCCGCGGCCGTCGCGAGCACGACGGCGAACGGCGCGGTCGTGCCCAGCCCGTCGCCGTTCGCGTCGATCGCGCGCAGCTGATCCACGGCGGAGGGGAGCCCTTGCAGTTCCTCCGCGAAACGCTCCTCGGACGAGAGCGTCGTGGCGGTGGCGGGACGGGTCGACCACCGGGCGCCGCGGCCAGCCAGCAGCACAAAGCTCTCCGTCCCGGACGACGAGAGGGCGACGAGTGCAACGACGTGGATCCGACGCATGCTTTTCGTACCCGCTGTCGTGTGCGATATATATTTTTGTATTTAGGTCGTAGAAACAGATATCGGCTGGCAAAATGAGACAGTATGAGACAGTGAGTCAATGCTCTTGATGCCCTCCACTCACAGTAAGGGGCGGGACGTGGGTGGCAGGTTGCAGGTTTCCGCCTCCGAGTTGTGGTAGGTTTCAGGTTTCCGGTTCACGGAAACGGACGCCCGAGGTTTCAGGTTGCGGGCCCCAGCTCCCGTCCGCGCCCGGTAGGCGCGGATTCCGCGAGGAACTCCGAGATGCGCCATGCAGTCGTTTGAGTATCGTTCGGTTCGATACTGGTCCAAAGAGATTAATGGGACACTTACTGGGGGGCGAAAAAAATAATTTTTTTAATTCGCGATATTGACGGTCCCGCCATGACGGCCGCGCCGATGGAATCCTGTCGATTTGCGGCGCGGAGGTCTCCCGGGGTTCGCTTTGGGTCGGCAGTGGTCGCGTGCAAGCGCCTACACCGCACACGCCGCCGCTTACAGCATATTTTGGCCAATTCTCTCAGCAGACAAAGGAGCTTTAGCAAGTTTAGGGCAGGTCTGGGTTCCGAGACCTCTAGGCTGCTGCATCGATGGCGTAAGCGGTGCAGCCGCTTACCCACTACCAGACCTACCCCGAGAGGCCTCCAGGAGCCGATCTGCCCCCGAAAGAAGTGTGTAATTTGGACCCGTTGGTGCCTCGTTAGCGTCAAATACGTCAATTACCCGAGGGCCCCCAGTAGTCGCCGTAGCGGTCTCGTTGGACCCCATACTACCCCAACGATAGTCAATTACGAGTATATGCCATCTACATTATAAGAAGGGTACTTTTGGCTGCCCACGCTCGGGACGTGAACATCTTTATCTGGAGCTCGCATAAGTCGGTCGATCATGAAACAAATGATCGCGTCAAGGTCCATGGTGATGGTACACGGGCTGATGGTCGCAGGTCCAAGTATTTTGCAATATGAGTGAGATCTTGGGGTCCCGGGACGAACCAGGCGCGAGGAGTTTTCCGAGAAGGTAATCCTATGTAGTAGACGTTCAGGCCGGTTATCTGGCCCGTCCCGTAACCGAAGCGCCTTAAACGCGAATTTATTTTATAAACCACCGGTCTGGGGCCAATTCAGTGCCCCGCGTACGCACCGTCGTCCGCGGAGAACGGGCAAGTCGGTCGATTGTGAATAGAACAACGGCGTTATGGTCCATCTGGATGGTGTCGTCGCTGATACTCGCGGGTCCAGGGTTTTCGCTCACCTTCATGAAAACGTGGGGGGCGCGAAGTCGCTTCGCGGCGAGGCTCTAACGGAGTACATGATCATGCTCACTAGACGTTCTGGCCGGCTGCATGGACTCTACCCCTAACAAATGGAAGGAAACGAACATAAACTCGGGAGTTGTCTAGTAGAATTCTTTTCCCGCCCTCCGAGCGCGGGCCGTCGGCTCCGGTTCCGTCGGATATGTATGAAAACTGGGCTGGAGTTGATATGATGTACTATTTGGGTAGTAGATGGCGGCGTCAAGCGCTGGTGTACTTTGGCGAGCCGCAAGACCTAGTGATCTAGCGTATCGACACACTAGAAAAAAGTGGTGCGCGGGTTTTGGTTTTGGTTGGTTGCGGCCCGATTCTCGCCGGAGGTTTCAGGTTTCCGGCTTTGGGAGTCCGGAAGTTTCAGGTTTCCGACTGAAATCCGCAACCCACGTCCCCCCCCTTCACACTGCTTTCCCCGTGAGCACCACGTCGCCTTTGCTGAAGAAGAAAATTCCATGGTGTGTTACAGTGAAACTTGATTCCGGGAAACATGCTCTTTTCTCCGCCACTAGGCAGCTAGTGTGTCAGTCTTATCACTCTCCAGCCTCCTCCACCTCCCATCCCTGTCCTCCATCCTCATCCAGACGCTCCGGTTCAATGTCCATCGCCGCGCTGCCTCGCCTGCGCGCCTTCGCGGCCGCGGCGCGGAGCCAGGCGCGCGCCCTGTCCAGCGAGCGCTACGACGTCGTGGTCGTCGGCGGCGGGCCGGGGGGCTACGTCGCCGCGATCAAGGCGAGCCAGCTCGGACTCAAGACGGCGTGCGTCGAGTCGCGCGCGGCGCGCCAATCAACCCTCCGCGACGCGGCGGCGCCCCCGACCCGGCCGGTCGCTACTCGCAGGTCCCGCGGCACGCTCGGCGGCACGTGCCTGAACGTGGGCTGCATCCCGAGCAAGGCCCTGCTGCACAGCTCGCACCTCTACGAGGAGGCGACCAAGCACTTCAAAGACCACGGCATCGTGGTGAACGACGTGAAAGTAGACCTCGACAAGATGATGGCCAACAAGGCCTCCAGCGTCGACTCGCTCACGGGAGGGATCGAGTTCCTCTTCAAGAAGTACAAGGTGGACTACCTGCAGGGCAAGGGGACGCTCCAGGGCCCGAACAGCGTCGGAGTGGCGTTGAACGACGGCGGCGCGGAGACGCTCGACGCGGCCCACATCTTACTAGCGACCGGGTCGGAAGTCTCTCCGCTACCCCCGTGCCCCGTGGACAACGCGGGCGGCCGCATCGTGGACTCCACCGGCGCTTTGGACCTGAAGGAGATCCCGAAGACCATGGCCGTGATCGGCGGCGGCGCGGTCCCGCGTAGACACCAGATTTCGGGGCGCCCTCGTCGGCTCGATGGCGTGGGGCCGGACGGCGGTCCCCCGCGGGCGACCCACCGATAGACTGTCCACGCAGGCGTGATCGGCCTCGAGATGGGCTCGGTCTGGCGGCGACTGGGCACCAAGGTGACCGTGATCGAGTTTCTGGACCACATCGTGCCCGGGACGGATAAAGACGTAGGCAAGACCTTTCTGAGGCTGCTCAAGAAGCAGGGCATGAAGTTCAAGCTCAAGACCGCGGTGCAGTCGGCGGAAGTCGCCGAGGAGGGCGTGGCGCTGACGCACGCCCCTGCGAAAGGCGGCGACGCGACGACCGACCATTTCGATGTTGTTCTCGTGGCCACGGGCCGGCGCCCCTTCACGGAGGGGCTGGGGCTGGAGAACCTGGGCATCGAGACCGACAAACTGGGACGGGTCCAAGTGGACGAGCACTTCCGCACCAAGGTGCCCTCGGTCTTCGCCTTCGGGGACGTGATCGACGGCCCCATGCTCGCGCACAAGGCCGAGGAGGAGGGCATCGCGTGCGTGGAGAACATCGCCGGCTTCGCGGGCCACGTGAACTACGACGCGATCCCGGGCGTCATCTACACGCACCCCGAGCTCGCGACGGTGGGCCGGACCGAGGAGCAGCTCAAGGAAGCTAACATAGAGTACAAGGTCGGCTCGTTCCCGTTCAGCGCGAACTCGCGCGCGCGCGCCGTCGGCGATTCCGAGGGCATGGTCAAGGTCCTCACGGACGCGGCCTCGGACAAGATCCTCGGCGTGCACATCATCGGCCCGAACGCCGGCGAGATGATCGCCGAGGGCGTCCTGGGCATGGAGTACGGCGCCTCGTCCGAGGACGTCGCGCGGACGTGCCACGCGCACCCGACCCTCAGCGAGGCCATGAAGGAGGCGTGCATGGCCGCCTCGTCGCAGCCGATCCACTTCTAGACTTATGCATCACGTAAAACGTGCGTACGTAGTTACCCCGGGCCTTGGGGATCGTCTTCGTCGCCCTTGGGCGGCAGATTTGGGCAGCCTGGGGCGCGGCCGGCGGGTTGGCCACCGCCTCGGGCAGACCTATGCATAAATAGTACGCGTCGTCGGAGAGACCATGGTGGCTAGGTGGCCGCCGAGCTCTATCATTGTTCGGGACGATGACGTATGAGGGCCGAATAAATAACCGTCGCGGATCTGGGATTCCGGTGTCCGGCCTGCCCCCCCCTCGCCGTCGTCGCCTCCGAGCTAACACTCGGGGCGACGGCGTACGAGGGCGGGGGCGGGGCGGGCGTTCGGTCATAGGCGGCCTAGCTCGTAAGCAAGCAAATAAATAAATAAATTAATTAGTTAGGGAAGACCTAAAAAAGGAACAACCTCCTAAGAGCCTTCTCCCTGCTCGGTCAGGATGCCCAACCGGAGCTTCGAAATAGCAATATGGCCCCCCTCCCCTCCCCCTCCCCTACCCCTCTATAAGATCCTGGGGTTAATAACCCGTACTAACGGGTAATTACCCGGGTTACTGACCCCGGACCACGATTGGGGTTAATAACCCCTGGGGTTAATGCCAACCTAGCTTCGACCCAGTCTGCCGGCCATCCGCCGACCGAGGGAACATTAGGAGCTCACAGGGGGGTCCGCGCGCACTTCCAGCCGAGCAGCGCCGCGACGTCGCCGCCGACCGCCCCCACCAAGGCCCCGAGCCGGACGTTGCCGCGCACGACGCCGAGGTAGGCCCGTGCGCGGTCCGCGGTGGAGACGTCGGCGTCTCCCGTGGCGAGCAGCTTCCGGGAAATGTCGAAGTTCTTCTCCAGGAGCTCGACCGCCCGGTCGCCGTCGCCCGCCGCCGCCTCGAGCGCGCCGAGCGCGCGGCACGCCTGCGCCTCCGCGGCGAGGTCGCTCGACGCGGCTGCGGACGCGAGGCAGCGCTCGAGGTACGCGGCGGCCGCGGTGTCGTCGCCCTGGTCGCGCCACGCGGCCGCCAGCGCGGCGGCCGCGCGGCCCTCGCCCTTGACGTCCCCGAGCTTGCGGAGGAGCGCCTCGGCCTGCTCGAGCGTCGCGACGGCCGCCTCCGGCTCTCCGGACGCGACCTGGGCCCGGCCGAAGGCGAGGCCCGCGGCGGCCTCGCGCCCGGCGTCGCCGGCGTCGCGCGCGGCGGCGAGCGCGGCGCGGCGCGCGTCGACCGCGGGCGCGCCCGCGGCCTCGAGCGCCTCGGCCCGCGCCGTGTAGACGCCCGCGAGCTCGCGCGACGCCAGGCGCGCCTCGCGCGCGTCGTCCAGTGCCCGGGCCATGGCCAGGTGGCGCTCGTGGTGCCGCGCCGCCGCCTCGGCCTCGCCCGCGGCCATGCGCGCGAGGCCCAGGTCGTGGTGCGCGGCCATCTCGCCCCGGTGGTCGCCCGTGAGGCGCGCCACCTCGAGGCACTTTTCGTAGAAGTAGACGCCCGTGGCGGCGTCGCCCGCGCGGCTCTCGTAGTACTTGGCGACGTTCGCGTAGGCCGCGTACACCGCGCCCGTGTCGCCGCGGCGCCGCGCCGCCTCGGCGCGCTCCAGGTTCTCGCGCAGGTATTGGGCCTCCCGGGCGGGCACCTGGACGTCCCTCCCTTCGTTCTCCGGATCCGGCCGGTGCGTCAGGTAGAAGAAGTCCACGAACGACTGCACGAAGCCCCCGCGCAGCATGCCTTCGCAAAGCTGCCGCCGGTCCGGCGGCGGCGGCGCGCGCCCGGCGGAGGCGGCGTCCAGCTCCTCCCCGGACGCCCGCCGCCGCGTCGCCGGCTGGATGCGCGTCTTCCGCAGTGGCTTGGACGAGACCTGCGGCACGCCCCGGACGGGCACGGCGGGCGGGTCGCCGCGGGCCATCCTGGGAATGGCGCCTCTCTTTCCCTTTACTCTGATGGATATATATCTTCAGTGCTGGGGGAGGTACGGTACGGTTTTCCACTTTCCACTTGCTTTCTACAGCGATTGTGCCATGATCCCCTAGTTACTTACACTGATAATTCCTCTCAGGTACCAGTGGATGGATACTAGAGGCTAGTGCTTGTAGCTTACTACCTCCGACTCTAGAGTCAGCCGCCGACTCGGAGTCCGACTCAGTCTCGGCGAGTCCGAGTCAGCCTGAGCGGCCTCCGAGTCAGGCCGACTCGGAGGCTACCGTGACCCCGGCCCGCCGGGTCGGGCCCCTCAGACTGAGGGCCTTCCATTCCGACTCGGAGTCCGAGTCACGGTCTACTACTAGTAGATACTACTAGTACATGCCGAGTCGCGGTCACGGCCCTACTAACTTGAATCCCCTCAAGTTCCGAGTCATGTTCCATTCCAACTTAAATCAGGGCTAATCATGCCAGTGATCATGACTCTAGAGTTTATCTAGACCCGGGCCGTGACTAAAAAGGCACAAAAGTGCCCGCTTATTGTGCCCGCCCGGACACCGGCCGCTAGAAGCTCCGCTTGTGTACCGCCTCCTCGTCGTCCTCCCACTCGCGCTTCGTGACCTTGATGTGCTCGAACGTCTCGAGGGACGCGAAGAGCGAGCCGCCGACCCAGGCCGCGTGCTTCCGCTGCTTCGTGTAGCCCCGCTCCGCGGGCCCGCCGGCGCCGCCCGGGACGCAGCGCGCGCGGTGGCTCAGGCCCCGCTCGAGCTCATTCTGCAAACGGCCGCAAAAGCCGGGCAGCATGGTCGTGCCGCCGGCCAGCACGACGTTCTCGGCGAACTCGACCTGCAGGTCCTTGTCGCACAGCTGCAGGGACGACGCGACGAGCGTTTGAAGGTTCCGGTCGTCGTCGCCCGGCCGCGTGAGGCTCGTGCAGTCCTCGTCGACCTCCCCGACTTCGCGGTCCTCGAAGAGCGCCTCCGGCGCCAAAGCCCGCGCCGCGGCGTCCACGGAAACGACCGTGCCATCGGGGAGCTCGACCTCAACGTCCTCGGGAGCCCCGAACGCGCACGCCTTTTCCTTCGCGCGGCGCGCGTCGTCGTGGCCCAATCCCATTTTTTCGGCCAGCACAGCCGTTACCGCCGCGCCCGCGCGCTTCGAGGTCGTCAGCGCGTGCGCTATCCCAAATCCCTCGAAGACCGGCACGGCTTTCGAGACGCTCGCGCCCACGTCTAAAACGAGCCCGCGCGTCCGCCCGGACGCGAAAAGCGACAAAGCAGCCGCGTTGTAGAAGCACACGGCCGGCGCCTTCAGGGTCTCGAAGAGGAGCCGGGCCATCCTCTCCCGCTGTTCCTCCTTGGCGCCCGGCGCCTCGGCGACCAGGACGGCGTAGCCCTGCTC
This sequence comes from Pelagomonas calceolata, assembly GCA_918797485.1. NCBI lineage: Eukaryota > Pelagophyceae > Pelagomonadales > Pelagomonadaceae > Pelagomonas > Pelagomonas calceolata. The sequence goes on along the minus strand of CAKKNE010000003.1, from coordinate 4,589,360 downwards.
CGGTGTTGTCTCCAGTTCTTCCGTAAAAGTAAGTTCCAGCAGTTTCCCCAAAAGATCCCAGTCCGCGACGGCGCCGTCCCGCACCGGGAAGTCCCGGCGAGTCGCCGGCGTCGCCTCGGCGCTCTCGGGCATGCCGCGCGCGGACCGCTTTTTGTGTGTCGGCTTGTCGCCCACGCGAGCGGGAAAGACGGCCCGCGGGAGGTCCTCGCCGCAGAAGCCGGCCTTCACGGACGACGAGCCGACGTCCAGGATAATCGTGGAACCCGCATCACAGTCGTGGAACTGGCCGTAGACCATGTTCCAAGGGCAGCCCGTTTGTTGCGGCAGCGGTGCTACGTGTAGATGATCGCGTGCGCGCGCGCGGCTCTGAGCCACACGTCCCGCCGTCGGGCGTGTGCCTGCGTTAAATTATTACCGCAGTATGTGTGCCCGAAAGTACCTACGGTATACCTTGGTTGTACCTGGCGCGGCGGCAAATTCCCACGAGCAGTTTTTCGCTGCCCTCGTGGTGGAGGCGACCGATGCTCCATCAACAATCGCCGCGGCGGCGGCCCGAGCAGCGCACGCTGAGCTCGCACCGCTTCGGCCGCGCCGCCACGCCAAAGCCGGCGCGCGGCGCCGGCCCGCTGCCGGCCCCCGCCTTGCCGCCCGGCTGGCGGTCGCCTTCTGCCGGAGCCGCGCCGCGGCGCTCGGTGCGCTTCGGCGCGGCGCCGGAGCCCCGCGGTCCGCGGTCCGCGGTCGACAGCGCGTCCGAGTGCAAGCGGCACGCGTCGCCGCTCGCGCGCGGGCCCGTCCGGCGCGTGTCAGTCGCGGCCGCGGCGGGGCGCGGGCGCGTGGCGCCGCCGCGCGTGGCGCCGCCGCCGCTCGCGGAGCGGCGGCCGCCGCGCGCCGTCGACGCGCGCCGGTTCCACGCGCCGACGGCCAACGGGTTCGTGCCCGACGATTTTGATGGCGCGGGGGGCGGCACAGCCAGGCGTGCACACAGGGACGGCGCGGCCGCGGCCGACGACGACGACGACGACCGGGGCGAGGAGTGGCCCTCGGACGGCGACGACGACCGGGGCGAGTGGACGCAGCACTGGGACGAAGAGGTCGGCAGCCACTACTACTTCAACTCGAGCACGGGCGAGGCGACGTGGGTCCAGCCCGAGCTCGAGGCGATAGCGGACTAATGCACTAAACTTACGCGCGCGGCCGGCCGTAGGTCGACAGCTCGGCGACGAGACCGCGGAACTCCGCGTCGTCCGGGAAGCCCCGCATCGCCTTCCGCATCTCCATGCCGAACCGGGCGACGCCGCGCTCCCCGCTCGGATAGCCAAAGTCCGCGAGGGCGTCCGCCTGCAGGCGCACCATGAGGGGCTTCATCACAGCGTCCCTCGTCCCCTCGCCGTCCCGCTCGACCTTGGCGTGCGCCTCGTCCAGCAATGCGATAGCGTCGGCCTCCTCGCAGCGCGCCAGCACCGCGGCCAACCTATCTTTGCACGCGTCCGGCGGGAGCAGGTCCACGTGGTCCCACTCGCCGGGGTCCGCGGGGCACAGCGTTCCCTGCGGGAGCGGCGGCGGCGGCGGCGGAGTCTCCCCGAGGACCTTGCCGTACGCCGCCTTCTCGACCCGCGCGCGGAACTTGCGCGCTTCCTCCCGCAACGCGGGCGTCGCTTGCAACGAGGCGACGCGCGAGCACTCTAGTGCTTTATCGTACTGGCCGAGGCCGAGGCGCGCCTTGCAGACCTGCATCCCGGGCTTGGCCCAGTCGTCCCGCAACTCCAGCGCCTTCTCCGCCTGCGCGAGCGCGTCGCGGTACCGCTTCTGGCCGAGCAGCGCGGCCGCGCGGCAGCTCAGCAGCTCGGCCGCCCACTGCCGCGTCCAGGTTTCGTACTGCGGTATTTCCTCGATGCCGGCGCCGTCGCGCGCGTCGCCGTCCGGCTGGGTCGGGTCGTCGCTGCCGAGGATCACGGGGCACAGCCGCGCGAGCGCGTCCCGGAAGTGTCCGTCGGCGGCGTGCAAATCGCCCCGCCGGAAGGCCTCGACGCCTTGCGTCCTCGCTTCTCTCCATCTGCACTCGGCCCCCTCGACGCTCTCCGCGGGCTGCGCGAAGGTGGCCGGCATTAGAGAACCCCCACGCGAGGTTTTCCGCCGGAGGTTAAGCTGTTTCTTCCACGCACGGCACTCCCGTAGGTTTGATACTTGTAGGTACTTTTTGTACTAAAGATACACTAAACATAAAATGGGCGCGCACGCGAGGATCATAGCGCGGCGATGAAGCCAAGAATCGCGCCCTCCGGGCTCCGGAGCCGCTACTGCCGCGGCGCGTACGACGACCCGGCGGCGACCGGAGCCGGCCTGCTAGATGCGCCCTTCGCCCCCGCGCTCCGGCTGCCCGAGCCGTCCGAGACGCCGCCGGCGCGGCCGGAGAAGGTGCGGCCCGGCGCGCGCCCGGATAAACCAGCCGTGCCGTGCCCAAAGGGAAAACTCACGGGTTGGTCGCGGGCCGCCTCCGCGCGCTGCCGCTACGGCCCAAGCCTGGAGGCGCGGCTCGCCAACGACGGCGCCTGGTACCCGGGGGTGAGCGAGGAGGAGCGCCGCGGAAAGACGCGGTGGTTGGTGCGGGGCTCGGGCGCGCGCTACGGCTTCTTGAGTTTGAGACTGGGCCGGCGCGCCGCGGAGCGCGCCATTGGAGCAGCGGCGACCGGCGTCGCGCCCGCGGACTGTGGGGGGGACGCCGACGTCCTCGCGCCGCCGCCTGCGCGGGGACGGCGGCGCGAGCGCGGCTGGGCGGCGCGCGCGGCGGACCCCGCGCAACGGGCGGCGGCCGCGAAGGCGCTGGCTCGGCGCCTCGGCGACGCCTGGGTCCTGTGCTTCGCCGTCCTCGAAAGTTCCCGCCTCGAGCTGCGGCTCGTCGTCGGCCGGCCGCGCGACGACCTGTGCGCAAATCAACCAGTGAGTCGGGTGCACTTCTTCACAAAGTCACATCTCGGCGAGAACGCGGCCGTGTTGGCTGGAACGAGCGGCAATAGACCATCTCGCCATGTCATCGAGCTGGCGTCGCGTCGATGGCGTGGAGGTCGTTGGACGCGCCGCGACAATTTGATTTATGCACAGGCGACGACCGCAAGTGGGCCTACGCCGTCGGCGACGCGGTCGCGCTCGTTTTTGATTTACGCGACGAGCGCGTCCCCGCGACGCTGGCGTTCGCGCCACGCCGCGCGTTCGGCGCCGACGGCGTGCTCCGGCTCGACGCGTCCGGGGGCCCGCTGGCGCCGGGAGTCGCCGGGGCGCCCGGGGGACCGGAATCGGCCGCGCCGCCGAAAGATTCGCGCGCGGCGGCGGGGAGAGTCTGGGCCGCGGCGCCCGGCGGCGACGCCAAGGCCGCGCTGCAGCTCCGCTACTGGATCCGGGCGCTGCAGCACGCCAACCATTCGGTGACAGTCGCGCCGTTCGCGTCGAGAGGCGACCGACACAAGACCGAGTGCCTCTTCTGCCGCTGCGGCGTGGCGCCGTGGCACCCCCGGCCCGCGAACTTTGGCATTCCCGCCCACGGCCTCTGCCACTCCGAGGTGGCGTGCGACAAGTGTGTCGTAAAGAACGAGGAGGCTCTACAAGACGAGCGCCGGCCGAAGAACCTGCGGAAGCCGTTGTTCTGGTTCCGGCCGGACCCGCACCCCGTCATTGTTCCCGTTGATCGGCCTCTGGCTCCGGCGGTGGAGCCGCCCGCTCCGCCAAGAAACGGCCGGGCCGCGGCGGCGCTGGCGCGCATTAATGAAGGGGCGGCCAATAGGGCGCCCGATGGGCCTCTGCGAGTTTCGCTGCTAGCGTGCGCCGCGGCGTTGCGCGCCGCCGCTCGCGCCGAGGGCGCGGGCCGCGCGGCCGAGGCGGCCGAGGCGGCCGAGCGCGTCGTCAAAAAGCACCCCGCGCCGCCGCACCCGCTCATTCGGGACGCCTACGCGCTGGGCGTCGACTACGTGTGTCGATGCGTCGCCTCGGGACTCGGCCCCGCGCACGCCGGCAACGTCGAGCGGTGGCGTTCCTTCTGGACGTCGAGAGTGATGGACGAGGAGGAGCGTCTTTTTGAGGATCGGGTCGAGGCGTGCTGGCGGATCGTGCTCGACGAGGTCGCTCCAGGCGTCGCGCGCGACGCGGCGACAAAAGCTCACGCTGCGGCGCTGAGGGCCGGCCGCAAGCGCCTCGCCGCGCTCGCTCGCAAGTTCCGGCGCGCGTGCGAAAGGGCCGCCGACGGCGCGGTCGCGGTCGCGCGCGCGGCGGCTCAGCGGGCGGCGCGCGGCGGGCGCGACGCGCGCGATGCGGCCGCGCGCGCGCGCGGCGCGGTCAAGCGCAACGCGCTGGCGGCGCCCGTCCGGCAGGTCACGCCGCCTACCGAGGGCCCGGGCCAAAAAGAGGTAGAGGTGGAATCCGGGTCGGGCGCGAGCTCCGAGTCGGACTCGGACGAGTCAGACGACGAGAACGCCTCTGGCTCTGCTTCGAGTACCGGCGAGGACGACGATGACGACTCTGACAGCGCCGACGAGAATGACGACGACGAATCGGCCTCGGCGGGGGACGACGACGACGAGTCGGCCTCGTCGGAAGACGAGTCGGCGCAAGACGACGAGTCGGCCTCGGCGCGAGACGACGACGACGAGTCGGCCTCGGCGGGGGACGAGTCGGCGCGAGACGACGACGACGAGTCGGCCTCTGAGTCGTCGTCGGCGGAAGAAGAAGAAGACGCCTCCGACTCAGACGACGACACCGACGCCTCATCCTAGCCATGTGATTAATTGCTTCCTGTTGTGTTACTCAGAGCTCCGGATAAACCGTTGGCTTGACCGCCTCCTGCGGCCGGATGCCGCGCTTCAGCAGCGACAAAGCTGCGTCCTTGGCCATGAGCTCGTATAAGTCCAGCGATGCGTTCCGCAGTAACCCGACCAGCCACGGCGGCGGCGCGGGCGACCGCCCGTGGCCGCAGGCCTCGAGGTGCCGCGCGACGGACAGGTAGCCGGACGCGACGAGGTGCGCCCGTTCGCGCGACCCCAGGTCGAACTCCGCCGCCTGGACATCTAATGTATCGATCTTCACCACGTCCAGATTGGCGCCGTCCGGCGGGAGCGCGTTCGGCGAGTCCGCGCCGAACGCGACGAGTTCCAGCAGCTTCGTGCCAAAGGCCCAGAGCCTGCGCGCAAATCGACCGGTGAGTCGGACGCACCCGATAATTATCTCGCAAACTCGTTTCTCGGCGACGACGCGGCTCCGCCGGCTAAGTCGAGCGGCGAGAGCCCCTCGCCGCCACGCTGTCGAGCAGACGCCGCGTCGATGGCGCGGAGGTCGATGACTCGGCACGAAGGCGCCGTGAAGTTTGCCTTTCGCCCCGCCCGGAGCCCGGCGAAGCCCCGCCGGTTGAGGGCGCGCCGCCTCAGGGTCTCCTGCTCCTCGTCGGGACCGGCGAAGAAGGGAAAGAACGCCCGCCGCGGCGGCGCGGGCTCGTCGTCTTCCTCCTCGCCGTCGCCCCCCCGGAGGGAAAAATCTTCGGCCCACGCGCGGTCGGGCCCCCGGATCGACAGCGCGAGGACCGCGCGCCGCCGCCGCGGGACCCACCGCCGCTTCCGGTTGCTCTTCCGCGCGACGCCCCAGTGGCCGAACGCGTCCCACGCCAGGTTCCGCACGAGGCCGCCGTCCACGAAGAGCCGCTTCCCGAGCTGCACCGGCGGGTAGACGAAGGGCACGGCCGACGAGGCCCGCACGGCGCGCGCCTGCGCGAAAATCAGCCGGTGGGTCGGGTGCACACCCGGCCGCGCGGGCTGACTCGAGCGGCGAACGACACGCCGCCGCGCGTCCCGCGAGAGGCACGGCGAAAGTGATTCGCGCGCCGGCGCGCGCGACGGACACGTTGTTCATGTTCGTCGCGTCGAGCCACGCGTGGCGACCCCTCGTCAGGTCCGTCACGGACAGCCGCAGCGTCGTTTTCCGGGCCTTCTCCAGCTCGCCGAGCGTCGCGTTGCCGCCGACGCCCGCCTTGTCGAGTAATTCGCGCATCGCCCGCTCGACCTCGTCGCCCCGGAACCAGCCTAGCCTCCGCTGCAGGCGCCCCGCGTTCGCGAGCGCGTGGCCGCCATCCATGAGCCGCTCGAACGGGAAATCCAGGAGATAGCGCGCGATGTCCTCGGCGGGCGTCCGCGCCGCGAGGAGCGCGCCCATCATCGCGCCGGCCGACGTGCCCGCGAAGTGGGTCACGTGCCGCCGATCCAATAAACCATAAGCTTCCAAGGCCGCCGCCGCGCCGCCGTACGCGACGCCCTTCACGCCGCCGCCCTCCAGGATGAGTCCGCCGTAGCGCGTCACGGCGCAGTCGCGCGGCCGCCCCCGCAGCTTGTTGTAGCCCGCCAGGAAGCTCAGGTTCCAGCAGCAGTAGTAGAGGACGTAGGACGCGACGAGCGCGAGGCCGAGCTTGCGCCGCAGTCTCGAGTTGCGCTTCATGACCCGTCGCACGCGTTCGAGGTCGGCCCGCTCGCCGCGCACGCGCCGCAGCGTGGCCTCCAGGGCGGCGACGCGCCGCTTGAGGCTCGCGTTCTCCTCCTCGACGCTCGCGGGCTCCGCGTCGTCGTGCAGGCTCAGTTCGCCGTCGCTGCCGTTCGCGTGGAGCCAGGCGCCCAGCATCTTCGCCGGGCTGAGGCGGCCGCTCATTTTGGACGGTCGGCGTGGTGCAGGGCCTGGGGCGTCCCGTCCCGAGTAGCTGCTAGCGGCCGGTAAGACACTAGGGATGCCTAGCATCATCTGCGCTTTACTTTTGGGGCGAACGGACACTTTACGCTGCAAAAATAGATCAGAAAGATGACGTTCGAGGCCGACGCCAACTCGTACGAGGCGGCCGCCGAGCGCAAGGCCGAGCAGAAGCTGCTCTTCCATCCCTGCCGCAGATGGTACGCCGACAAGCGGAACGTGCGCCTCCAGGCGGCGCACGGCCTCTTCCCCGCCATGTGGATGGAGCTGGAGGCGTGGGCCGGCTGGAAGAGCGTGCGGAAGGAGTACCTGAAGTTCCAGGACACGGGCGAGTGGGCGGGCGCCGCGCCCGCCGCCGCGCCCGCCGCGCCCGCCGCCGCGCCCGCCGCCGCGCCCGCCGTCGACGCGAAGACGTTGGAGGAGCTCCACGGCCCCCTGGGCGAGTGGTACGCGGCGTCCGATTTGAGGGCGCGGCACGGCGCGTATCCAGAAACGGCCGAGGCGCTCGCGGCGTGGCCCGCCTTTGGGGAGGCGACCGAGCGGTTCCTGGCCGCGACCGTCGAACCGCCGGCGCCCAGACGGAAGCGGAGCCGGTTCGGGAAGCGGGACGCGACGACGACGGAGAACGCGGCGCCGGCCTCTCTGGAAACCAAGCGGCTCGCGCGGGCGCAGCGCGAGGCCCTGGCCGCGTCGCAGCTCACGGTGGTCGCGCCCGACGCCGCGCGGCAGCTCGCGCTGGCGGCGGCGCGCGCGCGGACGGGCGCGGGCGCGCCGACGCAGGAGCGGCGGCAGGAGCTGATGCTGCTGCAGATGCGGCTGCGGACGCTGCAGGAGCGGACCATGGACTTTGCCAGCGAATTCGAAAAGTGGCGCGACGACCCGAGGCGCGTGGACCCGCCGCCGGTCTACGGCCCAGACGGCTCGCGGGCGAACACGCCCGAGGTCCTGTTTCGGCAGGAGCTCGCGCGGGAAAGGTCACTGCTCCTCAAAAAGATCCGCGCGATCGAACCGTCGGCCGCGACCGCTTTGGGCGACGCGCCGGCGCGACCGTCGCGGCGATTGTACATCCCCCAGAAGGAGTTCCCGAACGTGTGCTTCATGGGCCTCATCCTGGGCCCGCGCGGGAACCACCACAAGCGCATGGAGGCCCAGACCGGGTGTCGCATACGCGTGCGAGGGCGCGGCTCGCTGCGGGAGGGGTCACGAGGAAGGGACGCGCAGCGCGACTTCGAGGACGACCAGGACGACATGCACGTCTTCGTCGAGGGCCCGACGGAGGCCCAGGTCCAGGAGGCCTGCGCGCTCATCGAACCCCTGTTAAATCCGGAGTCCGGCAAGGTCGACGAGCTCAAGGAGAAGCACCAGACGGAACTGGCCGAGATCAACGGCACGCAGCGCCAGGAGACCTACTGCCACATTTGTGGAGAGAAGGGCCACCTGCAGTGGGAGTGCCCCGCGAAGCAGCGGAGCTACGCGATGGCGAACGTGCGGTGCGCGCTGTGCGGCGACACGTCGCACCCGACGCGCGACTGCGTCCTCAACAAGAACGGCGCCGCGGAGGCGGTCGAGACCGGCGCGCAAGAGGCGCCGGTCAAGGTCGACGCCGAGTTCCTCGACTTCATGTCGGAGCTCGGCGCGGAGCCCGGGCTCGGTTTCAAGAAGCCGGAGGCCGTCTCTGCGCAAGTCGCGGCGGCGCCGCCGCCGCCGGTTCCGGCGCCCACGAATCTCCAGGCGCAGCAGCAGCAGCGCTACGGGTCCTACTACCCCGGGTATCATCCGCCCGCCTAACTACGAACCACCCTGTGGTGCGCACCATAGCCTGCGCGATCTCATTCACCAAAATGCTAACGGCCTGCGCCGCCTTGGTGCGAAATCAGTTTCTTTCGACTTTACGAACGTTTGCCGCCCTGCGTGAACGCAAGTGTGAACGCTCGACGTACCTGACCAAAAATACATAAATAAATAATTAAGGAAGGAATATCCTAAAGGAAAGGACATACACCAAGCCTCTAGAGGCATTCTCCCTGCGCGGCTAGGATACCCAGCCGGCGCTTAAAAAGAGAAGAGACGTCAAGAAACTAAAAGCATGAAGGCCTGACAGTTGTCGAAGACGCGACCCATGTTTAGCGCGCGAGCCCGCTCAGTCAATTCAATTTCATTCAATTATAGGGTTTGCGCCTCCCCCGGGCCTAGGTGTCCCCCTAGATGTTAGCAGTTGGAAAACGGGCTTGGAACGTGTAGAGCCGCTGCTCCTCTGAAACAGCAGCACTGCAGCACAAGCTCTCAGAAGGCACCTGACGCCCCCGTTTGAAACCTAGCGTGTCGACACACACTAGCATCGGGGGACTAGGGATAAAATTAATAGGGAATAGGGAAGTGAGAGCTTTCACGCAAGCCGGCAGCGCTGAAGAACTAAGAACTAAAGAAGAACCAAGAGGACTCCCCGCATGAGACGCCTCGCCCTCCTGGCCCTCCTGGCGGAGGCAGCACCAAAACCGCTGCCTCTGGTCCCCCGCGGCGGCGGCAGGCCGCGCGACGCGAACGCCGCGTTCTTCGGCGACCTCGACGGCGTGGGCGCGCTCTGCGAACGCGAGGCGACGCCGGGGATAAATCTGGGCGAGGCGGTCGGCAGGCTCGTCAGGTTGGTCACCGCGCTCAGATCCCTCGCGCTCGTCGCGGCGGCGGCGGCGGGCCACAGCGCCGGCCGGGCGAACGCGCGGAAGGACGCGAGGGCCGAGGCCGCGTACGCCGACAGCGTCGCCGAGCTGGAGGGGCGGCTGCACCGCCTCAGCGTCGACCGCCAGATGCTCGCCGACGAGTTCGCGGACGCGCGCCGCGCGCTCGAGCGCCAGGTGCGGGACGCGGCCCGGGCCGCCGAGGCCGCGCGGGCTTCTTCGGGCGCCGCGCCGCGCGAGCTCGAGGACGTAAAGCGGGCGGCGGAAACCGCGCGCGCGGACGCCGACGCGGCGGTCGCGCGCGCCGCGCGCGCCGTGGCCGACGCCGACGGTGCGCGCGCCGCGCAGCGCGCCGCCGAGGCGCGCGCGGCCGACGCCGACCGCGCGCGCGCCGCGGCGCGCGACGCCGCGGCGCGCGAGGCGGCGCGCTGCGCGGCCGCCGAGGCGCGCGCCGCGCGCCTCGAGGAGCGCGTCGTCGCGCTCGAGACCCGCGTCGCCAAGTGCGCCAAGGCGAAGCGGAAGAAGAAGCAGCAGCCCGACGAGGTTTAATCAGCGACTTGGCGCAGCTGCGCGGCCTTTTTTCGCTCGCGACGTCGTCTGGGCGGGGAGCGGTGTCCGCGACTGCTTTCGTTTTTCTCTCCGGGTCTGATCCGAGCATGACGTGATTGCTACTTTTCAATCAAACCTACGGCGGCCGGGCCTCCACGGTCCCCAGTGCGATGCAGGGGGGAATAGCGTGTGTAATTCCGGACTTCCCCGGCAGCGTAGTGTAGTTGTCTAACGAAATAGTGTGTCCCATGTTTGACTCGGAGGGGACTTGCGACGGTCCGTCAACTTGAATAATACTATAGTATGGGGCCTGGGTGCGGTCACTTCTCACTGATGATGCATTTTCTACTCAGGTTAGTATGGGCCCACGCCGCCCCGGGCCGGACCCATCATGATGGCGGAACTGGTCAACAGTGCCCCGTACCGTTAACGGTACACGGGGGGGGAAGCCAGGTACTGACCAAGTCTTAATCGATCCGAAATTACGTGCTTTTTCGCATGGAGCCTCCGAGGGGTCGGTAGCCCGCCCGAGGTCGGGGGGTCTGTACGGAGGTCGATGCCGATGAGAGGGAGAGCTCCAAAGTCGTCAAAAACCCGTTTAGTAGGTTTAGCGACGCGCCGGCTGCGGCTGCATGCGTTCATGGGCGCCACTGGCAACGAAAGAACATCGCCATCCAGAGAGAGAGAAGCAATCTTAACCACGAAGAACTCGGCCCGGGAGTAGTATATGACTTGTAGCCGTTTTTACATCAAAACGGACGTTCACGGGAAAACCCGTTCACTTTCCGCGTTGATGTAAAAACGGCTACAAGTCATATACTACTGGGTGGAAGATATACCCGACGTGGGGTGGGCCCTAGTGTAGTCCAGCGGCATAGCGCCTGGATCTGCTCCGGTGAGTGGCCGGACTCGGTGATCGCACATACTAGGTATGCGCGAAACGAGCGCCGGTGGCGCATCGGGGGCCGCAGCGGGGTAGCGGCGCCCTACTCGGAGGGACGCGCCCGGGCGCCAGCCCGGCCGCCGGCGCCGCGCCCTCGGCCAGGGGCAGCAACGGCGGCCCGGCCCCGACCGGAGCTCCGACGTCGAATACAGAGGTGCGGGGGGAAGGGAATCTGCTTGGCCGCGGCCGTGGCGGTCTCGGAGTCCGGAAAAACTCATGGTTTTTGCGTCGGGATGCTGCTCTGTACCGCTAGCTTCCGGCCCACGCACGCATGTGTACGGACCACTACGCCTCTGGCTTACCCCGTCACGGCTCGCACCGCCGCCGGCTCGGCCCCCGCCTCGAGCGCGAGCGCGGCGAGCTTTTGCACCGTCTCGTCACACCGCGCGTGCGGCGGGCGGCCCGAGTCGGCGGATACGTTTGCGTCATCGCACGTGTATCGCAGCCGTGCCATCACTCGCGCGTCGAAGAGGCGGCACGCCGTGCGAAGCTCGGCTTGCGACCAAGAGGCGCGCCAGGCCTGATTCAGCTGCACCGCCTTCGAGGGCAGGTCCCCGTGCGCCACCTGCGGCCCGACCTTCCGCGGGACGAGGCTCTTGCCCGAGGTCTGGGCGAACTTCGCGTCGAGGGCACAGCGCGCGCGCGCGGCGATCTCGCGGATGGCGCCGGTTTCGTTGCGCAGGATGTCCTCGTACCGCAGCACGAGCACGTTCGGCGACGCGGCGGCGAGGTCCACAAAGTCCCCGTAAAATCTATTCCACAGCTCGAACGCGCCATCATAAGCCACGCGCAGGGGCCCGAAGTGCCCGTCCGTGCTGAAGAGCTCGCAGGGGCCGCGCAGCATCGCCGCGACGCTCAGCGTCGAATTTGCCCCTGGACCATTTCGCGGCTTGGGCACCGCCATGCAGTTCCTGTGGTCGATCTCCGACTTCGAGCAGCCCGCCTCCCAGCATCCTGTGATAGATGAATTTGATTGACACACACAACGAAATGAATACGACGCTCCGCGCATCGAAAGCAGCCACGACAGCGGGTGGCGCGCAACGACGAGATGCAATTCATTAACGGGCACCGCCGCCTCGGTGCGGCACGCGCCTCGCTTGCGTGCGGTGTCCACGTTAAGCGGCATATGCTTCCAGCGGAAGCAGCCTTCCGGTCCATACCAACCTCCCGGGTTGAACATCGTGACAGGCACTCGGTGCTTCATTAATTCATACACGTAGTGCGACCCGACGTTGAACATCCCGCGCAGCCGCACGGGCCACATCTCGCCATGCAGCCGCTCGACGGCCGCACGACTCGCCGCGAAGTTGGGCGTCCCGGCCCCCGCCCGGCACGTCAGCAGCTTCGCTGTAATGTTTAGCTCCTCTGTGGCGTTTAGCCTAAGGCCGATCACGACGGGGGCACCCTGGTAGTCGCGATGGACCGCGCTGCAGCAGGCCAGGACGACTGCCAGCGCTAGACGCATTGTTGCAGGCGCGGAGGGCTGCCCGCAAGGCGACATTTTTGGTTACTGCGTACCTACGGTACTAGGCTTCTATACCTACGGTACGGTACCGTATTATAGATAGCTATAGTCAATTCGGGTTGCGGGGGCGCGCGCCTAGAGGGGTGACGGGGGAGCTATCCGGGCTTGACCACCCTTGCCCCCGCGCCCTCGAGGTCTCGGCGGGCCCTGGGCTAGATGTAGGACCACAGGCCGTGCGCATCTAGGGCGATGTCGCGTTCCCTGTCGACGAACAGGACGCCCGCGTTTGATGGGAGCGCGTGCTCGGAGTACGTCACCTCGGCGACGGCGCGAGGGCGGCGGCGCTCGGAGAGATACACGACCAGGGCCGCGGGCTGCGTCGCCGCTAGATGGCCCAGCTCTTGTCGTGTCACGCGGGGTTCCCCGGTTGCTCCGGTTTTTTCTGTTGTAAGGAGGCTTGTATTTACTGCGTAGTGCTCGCCGACGCCTACTACCTAGCGTCCCTCGCGTCCTTGCCGCACGCGTTTTGACTGCCGCTTTGGCGCGAGAGGCAGAGATCAGGCGCGCCGCGTGCTGCCATTTACGCGCTGGGAGCGCGGGTGCTGGTCTCTATAGATCAGCTGTCAGCGCTGCTGCAACACCGCGCAGCGAAACGCTAGATAGAGCGAAGGATGGCGGAAAAGCTGCAGGTGGTCCTCGCCGAGGACAGCGTCGAGGCGGATGAAACGAGCCCATGCTCGCCGCGGTCGCCGCGTCGGCGGTGGCGCGCAATGCGTCGGTCCGCGCGCGGCGCGGCCGCTTTGCTGCTCGTCGCCGCCGTCTTCCGCCGGCCGCCGTGCCGCGCGCGGCGCTCGAGGCGGCTCGTCGCGTCCTGGAGCCGCAGACTCCGCGGCGAGGGCGGCAAGCGCCTGAGCGTCGCCTCGGACGCGCCGCGTCTCGAGTCGTGCGCGGTCGAGGCCTTCCACGGCGGCGGCGACGCGTACGCGGCGGCGGAGCCCCGCGCGCGAGGCCTCGTGCCCGTCGAGGTGGAGCCGTGGATGGTCAACGCCACGGCGAGGCGCGTCGCGTCGCTGAAACTCGACGACCAGCGCGCGTGCGTCCGCGTCGGCGGCTGTGTGGAAATCAACCACTGAGTTTGGTGTTCACCCGAATCGAAAGTATTCATATCTCGGCTGTTTCTCGGTCGATGGCTCGTTTCTTCACGAGCAGATAGCTGCGGACATCCTCTTTATTATGATTGACAATCCACGGTCGAAACGGGTTCGTTTGACCCAAGTTGCAGTGGCCTTGAACTTTTGATTTCCACCCAGGTCGGCGGCGCGCTCGTGCGGCTCGCGTCGCCGAACGTGTTCATCGCGGGCTGGAGCCGCTCGGGCACGACGTCGTTGCGGGCGGGCCTCGCGAAGAGCGTGCCGGGGCACCTGGTCGTCGGCGCCGAGGGAAACGACGGCCATCCGGGCGAGGGCCTGTACTTCAAGGGCAACGGCAAGGGCTCGGTGCAGTACGGCGACTACCTGCGGCGCTTCTCCAAGTCGCTCGCGGGGTACGACCGCCCCGGGCTGTGCGCGTGCGACGCGCCCACAGCGGACCGCTGCGTCGACGGCGCGGGCCTGCGGTACTACGACGGCCCCGCGGACAGGACGCCGCGCTGGTTCGTCGACAAGACGCCCGACTACCACACGCGCGTCGAGGTCATGCTGAGCATCCACTACAAGGCCCCCGCGGCGAAAATCGTCCTCTCGACGCGGCACCCGCGGGACTCCGCGTGGAAATCAACCACCGAGTGAGACCGGCCTGAAACATTAAAAAAGCTCCATATCTCGGCCCTTTCCCCCCGGTCGATGTCGCTCGTTCTTTCACGGGCGGACAGCTGTTGACGTCCTCATGGAGTTCGCCTAGGCATGTCACCTCGTTCAGACGACGGATTCGTTGGACCCATGTCGCGGTGACCTTGGAATACTTTGATTGCCACCCAGGTGGAACTTCGCGGCGCGCGTCGACGCGGACGGCCGCGCAAGCTACCTCCGCCAGAACTGGTCCAAGCTGATGAAGGATCTCAGACAGGCGGGCTGCCCCGCCGACGCGCGGTCGGATCCGGGCCTGTGGGACAAGCGCGGCTGCTCGTTCGTCGCGTCCCCGTTCGCTCTGCGGAAGCTGCAGGTGTCCGAGACCCAGGCATCGTACTTCAAGCTCGTCCACTACGTCTACGCGGTCGAGCTCTTCCAGCGCCTCTGGGGCGCGGACCACGTCTTCGTGCTGCGCTTCGAGCGCTGCCTCGGCGAGACGACGTGCGGCCCCGCGCTCGCCTCGTTCTTGGGCATGGAGCCGCGCTGGATCCACGCGGACCCGTACGCCGAGTTCAAGAACGAAGGCGCGGGCCACAAGAATGTCGAGGAGCACAAGAAAGAGGCGCGCCACGTCCTGAACGATCCGAACGCGACCATGGCTCTGCTGGGCTTCGAGCCGCAGATGGCCGAGGACTTGCTCTGGCACGAGCGCCTCCTCCACGACCTCCTGGGCTGGGACTGGGACTGGGACGCGTCGAACCCCGTGGCTGATGCCGCGCTCCCATCCCCCGCGGAGGACGCGTCGCTCTCCGCTGCGGAGGACGCGCCGCTCTCCGCAGCGGAGGACGCGCCGCTCTCCGCCGCGGAGGACGCGCTGCTCTCCGCACGGGTCGCTCTGTTGACCGCGGAGAACGCGGCACTACGGGCCGACGTCGCTCGCCTCCGCGCGCGTCTCCCCAGCCAGCCTTCGAATTCGCCTATGGCGGCAAGGCCTCCTACTTCCAGTGCAAGAAGTGCTTTCAGGGCGTGAGATTCGCGTAGGCGCCCACTCCATCGAAGACGCCGTCTATCCTCTCCCCTAGCCGTCTGAATCAAGAGTAAGACGTGGTCGTGTTGATTTGTCCCGTAACCCTCCCGTAACCCTACCCATGATCCGGGCGTACTCGCGCGCCGTCTTGATACGGTACCGTATTCACTAGACCTATTTTATCCGGGTATTCAAGTAACTGAGAGTCCGCCCAGGATGGTCACCTCCTCAAATTCCACATGAATTGTCTCTAGATCCGCCCTCAAGGCGGGGAGCAACTGAATCATCCTAAATAAGTGGGGTGCGGTGGTATACCGACCCCCTCAGGCTGCAGTGAAAAGTACCCGGGCCTACTAGGGTGGGGTATCTCTAGCACGGACAGCTCTGAGTGTTAATTACCACTTTGTTGTCGACTCCTAAGGAACTTCAAGTTGGGCGCGTTTATTTTGCACCCGAGCTTGACTGGAAGCTCCGATAGCCCACGGCATTAACTGCCGCCCAGGTCTCCGCGCATCGCAGTTAAGAAAACTACCACCTCTTCCTAACGTGGTTAAAACTAGATAGCGCACCGTCCCGCCGTGGATATTCATGCCGCCTTCGCCTTGGGTACGTAGCTCGCGACGAAGAACTGGAGGAACAGCACGAAGAGCGAGACGATGTAGACGAAGTACAACCCCGTGACGCGCGGCGGCGCGTCGGAGCAGCCCGTCGCGTAGAGGACCAGGGCCTGGCCGTTCATGCACGTGAACTGGAAGAGCTGCGCGAGCGTGAGGTACTTCTTCCACCAGATGTCACGCGTGTGCATGCTCACGAAGTAGTAGGTGTACATGATCGCGTGGATCAACCCGTTTAAGACCACCGTCAAATAGATGTCGCCGTCGTAGTTCACGTGCAGATTCAACCAGTAAAAGAGGAAGATGGTGGTATGGTGATACACGTGCAGGAAGCTCAGCTGCTTCCATTTTTTGCCGATGACGATGAAGAACGTGTCCACGAAATCCAGGATCTTGCTCACGTAGAAGAGCCAGAGGACGTTCGCCACGGGCGGGTTCTCGCTCTTGAAGGAATTGCACACCAAGTTGTAGTCGTGCCGCCGGGCCACGATGGCCGCTTCGAGGCACATGTAGGAGCAGAGCATGACCTGGCAGATGTTGTACAGGAACGCGACGCCGTACAACCTGCGCGCAGCAATCGATCGTCAGCCCTGCATCGAGCAGACGCAATTGCAAAGAGAATCTCGCATCGACGGCGTGGAAGTTGACGCTTGAGGTTGTTGATTTCCGCGCCGCGCGCGACTTGACGCCCTCGCCCGGCGTCGCGCGCGCGAAGAGTGAGCCTAACACGACGAAGGCGAGGTAAGCCACGGCGATGGCGAGCGCCGTCGAGAACCTGGCCAGCGGCCAACCCCGGACGGGCGCGTCCGTCACGGGCGACCCGACGAGCGCCCAGTCGACGATGCGCTCGCCGACGCTGTCCAACGACTCGGCCAGCGACGTCATGCTGGCGATTCTTGTTGCCGCGCGATAACACGCGCAAACGTCGTATTCAAACCAAAATAGCAGCGTGTACGCAAAAAAACGTATACGTACGCGCTGGCCTTGGGTACGGTACCACGGTACCGTGGTACTTGGGTAGCCTACCTGCAGGTCTTGCCATATATGTCACTTTAGGTCCGCCGAGAATTTTGCGACCTCAAACGCCGCGGCCCGTCTTGCGCTGCAGCGCCAGCGACCTCATTTGCCGCTTTTCTCCGTCTTGCGGCAGCGCCAGCGCCAGCGGCGAGCTGACGCTCAAGGACGCCTCCGCGGCCGTCGGCATGCGTGGCGCGATGGCCATCTTGTTGCCTCTGCTGCTTCCTCTGCGCCTCGGCGCCTCTCCCGGCGGCACGTTCCTTGCGCCATCGAACCAGACATCTCAGCTATACGTCGGCTGCTCGCGCACAACAATCGCGCACCACCTACACGTCCGTCTGCCCGACTTCGTTGTCATCGGAGTGCAGAAAGGTGGCACCACCAGCGTGATCCAGGATCTGAATGCTGCTCAACCTCAGGTGGCGTGCATGGCGTGGGGCGAGCTGCACTTTTTTGACCGCAACGAGTTCTCCAACATCTCTATCACCGCTCATGATGTGGAGGCGTATGCCCAGCGACTGAGTAGCAAGACGCGGTGTCAGCAATCCACAGTGGCCCTCGCCGAGAAGACACCCGCGTACTACTACAGTCCGCACGCGCCATTGCGCCTCTGCGAGGCGTTGGGAAGCCCACGATTGGTGATCTTCCTGCGCGACCCGACGAGTCGAGCCTACTCCTCCTTCTACGAAGGTGGCGACGTCACGCATCTCGGACGCAATGCCAATGGCTTTCATCGCCTCGTTGAGATCGAGGTTGCAATCATCAGAGGCTGCCCCGACAGCGCGCAGCCTTCAGGCGATCCAGCCATCGACCACGAGCGGTCGGCACATTTTCGCGAGTGCTGTTCGGCACTTGTAGGCAGCTCATTTGGCCAAGGCTCGTGGCTGGGATGCAGCTGTGATCTGAGCGACTTCCACTGCTCCATCTACGGCGACAAGAGGGCGGCACAAGTGAGGATGGGCTTATACATCTGGCACCTTCGGCGAATATACCGCTACCATCGCGCTTCCAACGTGTTGCTCGTACGTGCAGAAGATTTCTTTGTGCATGGCGCTGACACTCTGAAGGAGATGCTGGCATGGGCCACGCCCAACAGGGCGAACACAATCTACCACGTACAGATTCCGACGGAGCATGCAGGCTCTAAGACCACGCTTCACGAGCACATGCTGCCAGTCACAGAGCGCCTGCTGCGCGAGTTCTACGCTCCATTCAATGCGGATCTCGAGGAGCTCGTCGGACGAAAAATGCACTGGCCGGTGCCCCCTCCAGCACCCCCTCCTGCACCCCCGCCGCCGGTGCCCCCTGCAACCCCCCCACTTGCACCCCTGCCGCCGGTGCCCAAGGGACATAGCTGAACTAGAGTTGGGACCGTGTTTCGACAAACTTCGGTTCGGTTTATAATAACCCATCCTGATCCCTTCTCTGGAGCTCTCTATTAATTACTAATTACAAATTTACAAGAGCCTGTCTAGGCCAGTGAAACAGGCCTCGAGAGCGTCGGTGACCGGTCAACTACTCCCTCGAGAGACCATGGCTGAGGGCAAGATCACAATTCCGCCGCCGATCGGTCTCCTCGAGACGGACAGCTACAGCGCGAAGGCCAACCGCGTGACGAGCGCGACTATAGTTGAGCAATTCCCGGGGAGCGAGATCTAGGGGTCGGGAATTTCCGGGAGTTCCGGGAACTCCCGGGAATTCCCGCTCCCGGTGGGAATTCCCGGGAGTATGGGAGATCCGCGGGGAGCCGGGCCGGGGCAGCCCCCCCCGAACCCAGATAAGCATTTCCAATGGGACTGGCGCGTACTAGGGTACCTTAGGACCGTAGGACGTGCGCCTGGGGCATCTGCTTGGCCAGATCCTGCCCATAGTACAAAACGCGTCTGCCCGTCCACTGTAACTGGCGGGTTTTTTCGCTGTTTTCCCAGGTCTCGCTCCCCGGGAGTGAAAAATCGGACCCGGGAATTCCCGAGAGTTCCCGGGAATTCCCGCTCCCTTCCCATTGTCGCTCCCTGCTCTACTGTATACAGGCATA
Organism: Pelagomonas calceolata; assembly: GCA_918797485.1. Classification (NCBI taxonomy): domain Eukaryota; class Pelagophyceae; order Pelagomonadales; family Pelagomonadaceae; genus Pelagomonas; species Pelagomonas calceolata. The sequence goes on along the minus strand of CAKKNE010000003.1, from coordinate 4,570,537 downwards.
TAAGCGCGACGAGTGTCACGACGACATTTGAATACACGATCACGCACGCGGACGGCTCTCAAGTTATCCGGTCAACGGTTGCATCCTGCCACATCCAACGTAGCAGTGCTAAGAATGTGGATCAAGAGGGCGCGCTCGTAGCGTTTCGTACGCTGGCAGCCACATGGAGGCTCGAGACTGGCCCCCCTGGGAGGCACCGCAAATCCCAAGGAGCAACCTCTGGGGGGACAACGAAGACGCCTGGCTCGCGCGCCTCGCGGGCGACTACGAGGCCTTCCGACGGACGCCGGCGACGGCGGAGAGCATTCCGCGCGTGCTTCATCAAATCTGGCTCGGGCCGCGCCCGGTGCCGCCTTCGTTGATCGAGCGCGGCGCCGCCTTTTGCCGGATACACCCGGGCTGGACCCGCGTGCTGTGGCGCGGCGCGGCCGTCGCGGCGCTCCTGGGGGGGAACCGCGGCGCGCGGCGCGCGTTCGCAAAAGCGCGCGACTGGGCCGCCAAAAGCGACGTCGCGCGCTACTACATACTGTTCGTGCACGGCGGCGTCTACGCGGACGTGGACGTGGACTTCGTGCGGAGCTTCGAGCCGCTCCTTCGCAAATGTAATGCGTTCGTCGGCCTGGCGAACGTCCGCGGCTTGGAGGTCGGCAACGCGGTCATGGGCTGCGCGCCCGGTTGCGCGCTGATGGCGGCGCTCGTCGAAGCGTGCGACGCCGCGGTCGCGGCGGAGGATGTGGCCAAAACGCGCGCGGCGGCGCTCGTGGCCGCGAGCGGGTTCGGCGCGACCCTCGGCAAGGTACTGGCGGAAGCCAGCGCCGCGAGGACAATAGAGACGACGGGCCCCGGGCTCCTCACGCGAGTCTACTTCCGCCGCGCGTGGGACTGCGCCTGCCTCCCCAAGACCATCCTTTACCCCGTGGCGAACGACGGGACCGGCGGCGCGACGGGCGCCTCCATCACGGTCCACCGGTGGGAGTGTAGTTGGAAAGAGAAGTACTAACACTAGTATGTTGTTTAGAAGGTGTTGAGCAGCTCGCGCTCCACCCGACGGGCCTTCGCCTCCTCGATCAGGGGCCCCGCGTAGCCCTCGAGAGGCTTCTGCAGCGCCCGCAGGTCGGGCGGCAGCGCCTTGCGCTTGAAGGACACGTCGAAGGCGCGCTTCATGCGCCGCGCGCGTAGCTGGAGCTCCGCGTGCGGCAGGCCTGCGTGTAAACCGGTGAGTGCGGTATATCCGCGAATAAGTTCTCACAATTCCTTTCTACAGCGGCGATGCGGTCGTGCTGCTGGCGCGGACGGTTGTGCGACGTAGAGATTCTCTCGACGAGTGGCGCGGAAGGCGCGTGAAATTTGATCTGCACACGCTGCTGCAGGCGGTCGAGGGCCTTTGCGTAGTCCGCATCACTTTCAATTCTTATGTCGTCGTACTTGAGCCCGAACTCGGAGAGGGACCTGCGGCGGCGCGCGTCGAGGCGGCGAGGCGCGCGCGAGGAGCCGGCTCTCGAACGCGTCGTCGTCGGAGCCGGCGCGTGCCGCGAGCGCTTGGCGTCTACGGGGAGGCAGGGATACTCGCCCGGCGACGTTCTTTTGGTAATGGCGGCTCATGGCCTTCCACAGCCGTTGGGCGAGCGCCATCCGTGGCTCCTGGATCTGTAGTCTTCGCGCAGGGTCAGTGTGCGACGAGCGCGTTGCTAAAAGGCTGGCTACTACTGGTAATAACGGAGCTAGTGTCTGAAGCCGCTAGCCCTGAGCGGGGCTCCATATTATTCAAGAAGTGTATAGTAAAAAAATTCTACTCCGAGTTCTCCTAAATTACCCGGCGGGCCGCGCGCGCACCGTGACTGGGTACCCACCCCGACTCGGAGCCGCCCCCCCGCGACTGCGATGCAGGGGGAAATAGGGTGTGTAATTCTGGACTTCCCCGGCAGCGTAGTGTCGTAGTCTAACGAAATAGTGTGCCCCACTGGGATGTTTGCGGCGCCATAGAAAACCTGAAAAGCTTTTGAAACCCCCATGATCCAGGGAGCCTCCCAAATGAGAAAATTCAGGTCTCCCAGGGCTTGCGCTCTCTCCTACACCGCGACAGCGGGGGGGAGCCGCGTAGGCCGAGGAACCGTAGGGCCCCGAGGTGGATGGCATTTTCAAGATTTAAACAGACCTCTCCGGCCCCCGAATCAATCACCAGACCTAAAATTCCCCTTTGCCCGCCGTGGCAGGCAGGCAAGAAAATAAACACACAGCATGGCCAGGGAGCTATCTCAGAGTCGAGCGTCGCCGCGCCCTCGCCGGGGGCACGAACGGCTCGACGCCGCCGAAGCCGCGCGCCGCGGCGTACGGCGAGCCGAGGTCGACGCGCTCGTCGAGTAACGTGTCGACGTCGTCTCCATCGAACCCGCCGACCGGCGCGGGAGCGCCGGGGTCGAGGAGGCCGAAGAGGCCGTCGACGCGGGGCGCCGCCAGCTGCGGCGCCCCGCGCGGCTGCCGCGCGTTCTCGGCGCGCGCCGCGGCCCTGATGGCCTTCTGCGCCGCGCGCCACGGCGCGGACGCCGCGAGCAGCCGCCGCAGCGGCGCGTCGCGCGGCAGGCTCGCGCAGCGCAGCCGCAGCACGTCGCAGAGCGCGAGGCGGAACGGATCGTCCGGGGACGCCGCGCAGCGCGCGCCGACGTCGCAGTCCACGACCAGCGTCCGGTCCGTCGGCGCGTGGCCCGCGACGAGCGCGGCCGCGAGCAGCTTGAATGCGATCCGTAGGAAGACGTCGCCGTCGCGGCCCGCGACGAAGCGGTCGGCGACGTCGCGCCAGGCCCCTCTGGGTATCTCGCCCAACGCCGCCGTCGGAGCCGCCGCGACGCACGCCGCGAGCGTGGTCGCGAGGTGCACGCGCAGCAGCGGCGAGTCGCACTCGATCAATGCGCGCGCCGCGCGCCGCGCGATCACCGGCGACGCGCTCGCGAGGAACGCGCTCCGCGCCGCGTCAATCCCGCCCGTCGTCTTCGGCGCCTCGAGCGCGAGTCCCGGCGCGCCGCGGTCCGGCGCGGCGCCCGCGCGGCAGGCCGCGGCGAGCGCGGCCGCGGCCGCGACGCGCGCGCGGGGCGGCGCGTCCGGAGCCTCGAGCAGCGCCAGGAGCGGCGCCTCGACGCCGGGCAGGCCCCGGAGCAGCACCTCGCCGCACTTGACGTCGCGCGCCGCGGCTTCCACGCACTCGGCGAAGAGGCGGCACGCGTCCGCCGCGGCGCGGCCGGCGCCGTCTCCGCCGCAGACGCACCGCTCCGCGAGGCTGCGGAGACACCGCCAGCGCGCGAGCGCGATGCAGAATTTCCACCGCGCCTCGGGCGAAGGGGCAGCCGGCGGGTGGGGGGGGGCGTCCTCGGGCCGCGCCTCCGCCGGGACGCCGCCCCCCGCGAGCTCCACGAAGACCTCGGGGGCGGCGTCGAGGAGGCGCGCGAGCCGCGGCGGCGCGCGCGGCGCGCCGCCGTCGCTCTCGTCGCCGTCGCTTCCGTCGTCGCCGTCGAGCGCCGCTTCGTATACGGCGTCGGGCTTTCCGCGAAAGAGCCGCACGAGCGCGTACGCCGCGTGGCGCGCGAACGCCCGTGGCGTCGCGGCGTCGAGCGCGTCGAGGAGCCGCGCCGCCGCAAGTTGATGGAGCGCGTCGTCGAGGCACTTGGCGACGCCGGCCGCGCCGGCCGCGTCGTCCGCGTCTCCGACCAAGAGGCGCGCGGCCCGCGCGCTCCGCGCGAGCGCCGCCGCGGAGGCGCGCTGCTGCCGCGAGACGATGGCGGCGCAGAGCGCGGTGATGCCCGCCCGCGTCGCGAGGAACGCGAGCAGCGGCTCGTTCAGGCTCGGTACGTCGAGCTGCAGGGCGACGCCCACGACGGCCGTCGCCTGGGCCGCCATGCCTGGGCTGGGTGCCTGGGCTCAGCTGCAGGGTGATGTTCGCTAGAGTCTTTCAGCCCGCTAGGCTCGTGGGGAGCTCAGATAATTCACTGGCGATTCAGATAATTCACTGGCGATTGAGCCTCGAGCCTCCAGAGCTCGCGGGTTTACTACGTCGACAGCATTTGGAGACCTCGAGGGTGATAAGCGCACCACAGGATGATCGCGCGGGCCCTCCGCAAAGCCGCGCCGCGCGCAGCTGTTATCGCGGCGCCGCGACGGGGCCTCGGAGCACTGCGCGCGCGGCTTGCGGACTTGGTTGAGGATCGTGGCGAGACGGAGGTGCTCCAGTACGGCGCGATGAAGTGGACCGTGCGCGACGCGAAGCGCTACGGCGACGGTCTGGCGCGCGGGCTCGCGGAGTTCGGCGTCCAGGCGGGCGACGCCGTCGCGAGCCTGCTTTCTCCGGACGCGCCCGAGCAGCACTGCATCGAACTGGCGGCCGCCGTGTCCGGCGTCGTGAGCTGCCGGGTGGACGCGGCGCTGGGCGCCCGTGGCGTCCGGGACGCGCTGAACGAGGCCGAGGCCCGCGTCGTCGTGCACGACGGCTCGGACGAGCAGCTCGAGCTGCTCCGCGAGGCGGTGCCCGGGTTCGGCGGCTACGCGTCGCGGACCGCCCGGGCCTTCTTCTCGCCGGCGGTGCCCTCGCTCAAGTGTTTTGTGTCCACGGCGTTGGACATGCAGCCCGCCTCGCACAACTACCAGCACCTTCTGGCCCTCGACGCGCGGCCGCTTGAACTACCGCCGCTCGCCGACGACGCGCCCCTCGCGCGCGTGTTCGGCGACGGCGCTACACAATCCTGGACGCACCGGGAGGCCGCCGAGGCGGGCGCGCTCCCGGCGCTCGCCGCCGTCCTGCACCTGCGCCCGACGCGCTTCGACGCGAGCGCGACGGGCCTGACGGAGCGCGTCGGCATCCTCAACCCCCGCTTCTAGAAACTGCCTACATACCCCTTACGAGCTTCGCGCCCCCGTCCGCAAGGCGACGCCCTCGTCAGCTCCGGAGCGACTCTAGGCGAGCGCCGCGACGGCGTCCCGCACCGCGCCCGCCCAGCCCGCGAGGCCCGGCTTCGCCGGCGCGAAGACGCGGTCCCGCCCGAAGCCCAGTTCGACGCACGCGTCGGCCGACGTCGCGCCGACGCACGCGGCGCGGACGTTCACGGAAGCGCGCGCGGCCCAGACGCGCGCGGCGGACGGCGAGCCGACGGCGACGACATCCGCGGAGGCCGCCGCCGCGGCATCTTCAGGAGACCACGGCGCCGGCGCCGTCGTGTACGCGTCGACGCGTGTCACGGCGAAGTTTCTCTCCTTGAGCCCTTCCTCGAGCGTCGGCGCCTGTGTGGAAATCAACCAGTGTGTCGGGTGCACCCGACAATTCTTCACTAAGTCATTTCTCGGCGATGACGTGGCCGCGCTGGCTCCGTCGAGCGGTGAAGAACCGACATCGCCACGCCATCGAGCAGGTGTCGCGTCGATGGCGTGGAGGTCGACGCGATGATTCAGCACGAACGCGCCGTAAAATTTTGATTTCCACACAGGTCGGCGCGGCGAGCGCCGACGCGGGGAAGAGCACGCGCCGGCCCGAGTCGTCGGGCAGCGCCTTCGCAAGTGCGGCGGCCGTCGCCGTCGCGGGCGTGAACGAACTCCCGCGCCACGGCCTCAAATCCTGACACGCGTCCAGCGCCGCGGCCGTCGCGCCGCCGACGGCCGCGAGCCGGAAGGCCCTCCATTTCGCATCGCGCGTCGCGCCGAGGCCCGCGCGCGCGACCGCCGCGCCAAACGTCTTGGCGGCCTCGGGCGACGTCACGACGACCCAGTCCCAGGGGTCTTCTGCAAAAAGCAGCGCGCTATCAAGAAGGGCGTCCATCTGGGGCGTCCTCTGGGTGGAGACGCAGGGCACCTCGACCGTTTCTATGTGATGCTCGGCGAGCGCGCGCGCGAGGCCGCCGTTCTTGCCGGCCTCGCGCGTCAGGGCCACGACTATCTGGTCCCCGTGGGTCGTCGCGGCAGCGCGTCTGGTGGGTCGTCGCGGCAGCGCGTCGTAACGAAACGCGGGCGCCCACGCGGCCGCGCCGGCGGCGACGGCAACCAGCGCGCCGCGCATCCTAAAGCTTAGAAGCCTCCCGAGATCTCACCCAGTACCACGGTAGCTATGCTGGTACCACGGTACTGCGGTACAAGCGGGCACTACTGGGTATACTTATACCTTGCTCAACAGGACCCCCGCACGATGGTACTAGACAACAGGACCAGGTCGGTTGGTCTGAAGGAGGACCTCATATTGTAATCCGCCAGTATACATTTGTCGATGGCGCGTGGGCGCGGGAAAGGCTCCAGACCCATGGCGGGACCGTCAATGTCGCGAACTTATTGAATTGAAAAAATTATTTTTTTCGCCCCCCAGTAAGTGTCGTATCGATCTCTTCGGGCCAGTATCGAACCGAACGATACTCAAACGGCTGCATGTCGCTCGTGAATAAGGAACTGGACGGGTTTCGTATGAGGTCGCGTCAGTCATACCCCCCTCGCTGGACCCCGGCCGCGTGGGACCCACGTGGGACCCAGACGGCCCTCCCAATCCTAGTATCCCATATGGGATCCACGGGGGGCTAGTAGGATACGTGGCAGCTAGTAGGAGGCTTAGTAGGGGGGTAGGGGCAGCCCCCGGCGAGCCGAGAGCCTGAGCCGAGACCCCCCTACTAGACCCTACCCCCCTACTAGAGAGGTCGGTCGGTCCGAGAGGTGGTCCGCTGCGCCAATCTGTCATGTTGTCTGGTAGCATCGTGCGGGGCACCCCTGCAGGACCCTATACTACTGCGCGTCGTCTGGCCGGTCGTACTACCCGTCCAGAGATCAAGAAAGTTCACAGATTATCCGAGTCACCCGAACAAATCGCCGCCGTCGATCGAGAAGTCGCAGCACGGGCAGCCCCGTAGCGCCTTGTGGCCGAGGAGCGTCACGGCGCCCCGCTTGCGCGTGGCTGCCGTCGAGGGCCGTGGCCTGCCACCGCGGCGCCGCCGACCCGCCGCCGCGCGCGCGGCGGCCGCCCCCGACGCGTACGCGAGCAGCGCGACGCCGGCCGCGAGAAAGGCGGCCGCGGCGGCCTCGCGCCCCGCACGCCGAACGCACACCACGCAACACGCCGAAAGCAGCGCCGCGAGGCACGCGTCGTCGCGCCGCGGCGCTGAAAGCGGCGGCGGCGGCGCGCCCGCGCGCGCGGCCAGCAGCGCGTCCGCGTGTTTGAGCACCGCGCGGTAGACCGCGCCCCGCGTCGTCTCGGGCAGGTCGACGACGACGTTCGCACCGCCCTCGAACGCGAAGACGACGCAGGCCGAACCATTGGCCTCGCGGAAGACGACACCGCACGCCTCCCGCTCCACCGCAGCCGGCAGCGCGTCGGTCGCCCACCGCGCCACGTCCGCGCGCCGCGTCCGCGCCGCCCGCGCCTGACCCACGCTCTCCGGGTCGAACGCCCACTTCTCACGGCCTGCGGCGGCAGTCTTATCATGAGACGAGTGCGGGCGGGCGGCGGCGGCGGGTTGTGGGACGCGCCGGGGGGCCGTCAGACACGCACAAACGCTCGTCCACACGCTATCAAATTCGGCCGTGACCGTGAGGTCGCGATTCTCTCATCGTCCGGCCCGCGCGAACAAAATGATGACTCGAGGCGCGGCCGCGCACCGAAGCGCCTGCGCGGGTGTGCCGCTGAGACAGGTCGCTGCGGCGCGTGGCTAAGGCGCGCGGCAACGGTTTAGATGCGACGAAGACCTCCTTCTTCCGCGCCAATCCTGGGCCGCGAGGCGCACTGCTGGGCGACTCCCTTTTGGAGGCCCGCGCCGCGGCGCGTAAAGAGCACGGTACTTGTAAGATTTCGAGCGGACGCGGCGCGCGACGCGGACGGAGGAGCAGCGGGCGCTGGCTCGTCGGCGTCGGGCGTCATGGCGCGCCGGCCGGACAAGCCACGGATTGCCACGGATTGTGCAGTTGTTTGAGGAGGTGTACCCAAAACTGGACTGCAAGTGCGTTCAAGAATTCAAATTAAGACGTGCGACGTAGGGCCAGCCATTGCACGCCATCAGCTGCCATAGGCACCATGGTACCGTAGAGCTAGGTACCGCAGGTACCGTACCGTAGGTAGGTACCGTAGGTACCGTAGGTACCGTAGTAGAGAGAGAAACCTACTAGCCCTTCCTACCCTATGTACGTAGTTCGTCTATCTTGGTGGTGCTGGTCCCGGTCCCAGTGATTAGGAGGTCATCTACGAATACTGCAATCGCGCACCATTTTCCATCGGGACCAATGTAAGTGTAGAGACTGGTGTCACTTTTTGATCTGATAAATCCAAGTCCTGTGAGGCCCGGTGCTGATTCAATAGGAGCGACCAATACATATAACAACAATTTGCTATAAAACACTCTCGTAGTTAGGTTGGCCCAGCCCTACGAGGAAGCTTAATAGCGCCGTTGCTAATTTACGCAACGCTGCGACATACTCTTGCTAGGTTATGGGCCCACAAGGTTCCGCCTCCCGGGCCCGGGCCTCAGGCTGACGAAGCCTGAGAGTGTTTAACGATTTTCCAAACGGCGACGCGGCCCGCTGCCAGTCTAGTAGTGTGTGCACGGCGGTAGGCTTCGGATCTCGTCGCGGATGCGGCGTAGCTCGTGAGTAGAGAGCTTGACTCGGACGTTGAACCCCGGGAGTTCCATAGACGTAAATACAAGCATACGTGCCATATCATACCGCAGTATTGGCAGTAGCAGGTACGTAGGTATGCGGCCTTATATAGGCTGAGGGCCTAGGTGGGGAGTATGTATAGGAAGTCCGACAGACGGCAGGTGCAACGTGCGAGGCAATGATCAGGTCCGGTTCTACAGGCTAGCTGTTGGTTCCCGAGGTCCAAAGATAAAGACAGCAATCTTTTTACATTATTAAAGGGCCGTGGATGGGCTCCGTCGCCACCGCGGGAGGACGCCTAGGCGCCGGGAGCACCAGCACCCGAGAAGGAAGAGGACCGCTGCGAATGCGGCGCCCGCGGGCGGCCCGCGCCGCGGCGCCAACAGCGCGGCGCACGCGGGCGTCGGGACGTCGCCGACCTCCTCAGGCAGACAATCATAAATCCGGAGCCAGTCGGCGCACGGCGCGCCGCCGCGGCCGCGGCAGCGCTTGAGGATGGCGCGCCACGCGAGGGGCGGTTTCGCCGCGCCGCCGCCCAGTGCTTCTCTGTAATCGTCGGGCTTCGGCCCGTGGAAGTGGAGGATCGCCGGGTCGGCCCACCGCGCGCGCCAGTACGGCCGCCAGTTGAAGGAAGGCGAGCGCACGACGGCAAAAGCGCCCTCGTAGAATTCGGCGTAGGCGCCCTGGTCGCCGGGACCGAACTTGCCAAAGTGCAGGCCCCGCCTGACGTTCGCGTCGGAGAAGGTCCAGTCCGCAAAGGCCGCGTACGTCCGTCGTAAACCTATTAAGTTGAGGAGCATGACGCCGGCGTTGCCGTAGATGGGGGGTTCCATGAACTCGGCGCCCATGGTGAAGTAGGCCGGGTCCGCGCCCGCGCCGAAGTCCTCCCTTCTAACATCGCGCAGGAACGCGACGTCGGTGTCCGCGTATAATACAATTTCGCCGTGCTTCCGGGGGTCCAGCAGGAGCGGAATGTCGACGCGGAGAAAGGTGGCGGCGAGGGCCGACGCCGACTCGTACAAAGGCGAGAAGCGGACGTTGTCGCGGCCCGCCTTCGTCGAGAGGGCCTCGGACACGCGGCCGGCCCACGCCGGCGCGTCGTGGTAGAGCACCTCGACGCCGGCGCCCTCGAGCCAGCGCGCCAGGGCCGCGTCTCGCCCGCCGCGGAAGACGCACACAATGTGTTCGAGCGACGTCCGCGCGCGCGCCGACGCGACGGCCCGCTTCGCCATCGCGGCCCACGCCTCACTACTATCCGCGGTCGCGAGGAAGACCCAGGTCGCGGGCGGTTGACGCCGACGCGCCGCCAGCGCCGGCGCCGCGCCGGGCCGCTCGTCGACGATGGCCTCGTCTGCCGCCGCGACGGTCCCGCCGCTCGCGGCGGCCGCCGCCATCAGCGCGACGTCGGCGAACTCCGGACCGAGCTCCGTGATTCGGGCAAGCCAGCGCTCGTTGAAGGCCGCCGCCGCCTCCGTGTGTCTCCGTAAGACGAAGGTCGACGCGTACGCTGGCCCGCGCGACCGGGCCGCCGCGCGCCGCGCGGCCGCGACGGCGCCGGCGCCGGCGCCGGCGCCGCACAAGAGCGCCTCGTCGGCGAGGCGCGCGCGCGCACCGCGGTGGCCCGCACAGCAGACGGCGCGCCGCCGCAACGCGACCGACGCGCCCGCGGAGAGCGCCGTCGCGACGGCCTCGGCGGCCGCGCGAACGTCGGGCCGCGCCTCGACGTAGAGGCTGTGGGCGTAGGCCGCGAGGTGCGGGTCGCGGTGCGGCGCGGCCTTGAGGGTCGTTGCCGGCGTGCGCGAGAAGACGAGGCGCCAGCCGCGCGGCGCTTTCGTTGAGGCTGCGTCTTCACGAACAAAGTAGAGGTAGTCCCAGCCGTCGTCACGACCCGCTCTGTCCGATGGCAGGTCCAGGCCGGCGGCATCACCAAACGCGTAGACGACGGCGCGGTTCCGCACGAGCGGCGGCAACCGCGCGACGCCGAAGAACGCAAACCAGGCCCGCTCGGCGAAGTGGCCCGCCTCGAGCGAGTCGCCCGCGGACAATTCCGAAGCGAGCGCCGCATAAGTTGCGGCCGGCGTCCTCCTAATAGCCTCGCGGCCCGCGCCGAAGGCGCCGCCAAGGCACGCCGCGACGCCGCGCTCGCCGACGCGGACGCCCGCGCGCGCCGTGAGCCAGGCGCCGAGCGGGCGCACGGACGCCCGCTGGTACGACTCGTCGGCGTAGCATTTTCCGAAGCGGTAGCACTGCTCCGACTCGTACGTCGGCAGCTCGAACGCGAGGGTTTCGGAGATAGGGGCGCGCGCGCAGAACGCCTCGAGGTTCGCCGGGAGCGCGCGCGCCAGGCCGAGGACGTTGACCATCGAACCCAAGTGGACGTGCCAGGGCGTCGTGTCCTTGAGAAATAACGTCGCGTCCGCGAGGTCGTCGCGGCGCCGCACCGCGTGCGTCGCGTACGCGTGGTCGCAACGCCCGACGTTCGGCAATGGGATGGCTTCCACGGAAGCCACGCGCTCGAGCGCCCGGACCGCGGCGACGTCCGCGGGGTCGCAGCCGGCGGGCCCCTTGCAGTAGAGGAACGCGCGGACCGGCGCGACGCGCGCCGGCGCCGCCGCAGCGACCGCCATGACGACGGGCGCCGTTCCGTAGTCGTACGCGGCGACGACGATGTCCAGGGACGTCGCCTTCACTACATCGCAGGGTCTGCCGACGCAGGCCAGCGAGTACGGCTGCTCGAAGCCCCAGCCGGGCAGGACCTTTGGCTTCGGCTTGCCCCAAGGCCGCGCGGGTCCAAAATTCGTACGGCACGGCTTCGTCGCCACGCGCGCCTTGAGACAGTACGGCGGACGGCTCCCGTGGGTCCGCGAGCAGTCGACGGGGCAATGGAAGTTACCGTCGGGCTCGCGGCAGACATCACCATGCCAGCGTTCATCGTGCCACTCGAGCTCCGTCGCGTTCGTCGCGTTGTCCCGGCACGGGGACCGCCGCGCGTGCGAGACGCACGGCTGCCCGTCGGCGCGAATGCACGCGACGCGTCGGCCAGGGTCGCTTGGCGCCGCGACAGCCGCGCAGTCGGTCGGGCACGACCACACGTCGGGCTTCTTCTCCTGCGCGACGACGCACGCATCGCCGCGGGAGCCGCGCCCGGCGACGAGCGCGGCGCGGCCGAGGCACGCCGCGGGCCGCCGGCATGGGCGGCCGTCCTCGACGCACAATGGCCCGGTAGCGCTGGTCGCGCAGCCGCGCGGACATTGCCAGGCGCCCTTCGGGCCGCGGCAGACGTCGCCGTGGTGGGCTGCGCCGGCGTGGGACTCCAGGGCGAACGATGAGGCGCAAGGCGCGGGCTCGCTCTGTCCGAGGGCGGCGGCCAGCACGGCCACCCACGCCGCGAGCGCGGTGTGCATCGGTTTAAGTGTTATGCATCATCTCTTCTCTTGGGCAGTCCTGATGCGGAACCAATCACAGGATTTCAACTGACTATGCTGCCCCGTGCACGCGTGAGGCGGGGCGTAGCTTTTGGGGGCCAAAGTGGATGGGTACCTTGGGGTCCGCCCCCGTCTCATGGACTCAGGCTCTGGCAACGTTACATTTCACCAAGGTGCGTGGTTTTCCTACTAGCTTTCTGCAGCGCCGAGCCGAGCAACGCCGAGTCTTTGCTCTACCGTGCGTACATCCTCGCGCCGGCCGCCAGTGCATCGCCCTAACCAAACGAAAAGCGTGTCGTGCGTCGTTGCTGTGGGCGAAACGCAGAAGAGGTGGCGCTGTTTGGAGCAACCTGACGAGCACTAAGGCTGTAGAGTCTAAGACAAAGCTAAAGCTAAATCACTAGCGATCGAGCCCCGGGCCTCCTGAGCTCGCGGGTTTCTACATCGACAGCCATTGCGCTGTGATGGGCAGCGTACCTCAACTGATGTCGCTGATGTGGTGTGCTACGCAGTGCGGCGCGTATCCCATTCGTTTCGCGTTGCTGTCTCACCAGCACAGTGGCACGCATTTCTTCCGCGAGGTGATGACATATCTGGGCGTTATCATGGGTAACGAGATGTTCAGCCGCGACATGTGCGCACTGCAAGGGTTGCCGCGCCCGCCCCCCGAGGAGGAGCTAGACAGCATGTTCGGCTTCCGTGACGCGGATTGGGCAGCTTTCCGCGACTGCGTCTGCCTGCGCGGCGCGACGGCGGGGGTCTGCCCCTTTGACGAGGCCGAGGCGCAGCGCAACGGAAACTCAAGCCTGCGGGTAACGCGGAGCCACCAGGCGGTCGGCTTCATCTGGCAGTGCTGTGGCGTCAGCGCGTCGTGGGGCCTCTCTCTGCGCGAGCACATCCCGTACCTACGACGGGCGGGCATCCGGGTTGTCGTGCTCGAGCGGATCAATCCAATGGCAATGTCGATGTCGTCGTCGAACACGGAGAACATCGTCCACCGCGGCCGGGACGACTCTTTCAATCTCAGTGAGGCTGACCTGCACAATATGGTGCTGGTGCGCCAGAAAAACGAGGGCATGTTCGCTGGCGCCTTGCAGCTCCTGCTGAGGGCACATGTCCCGGCGCTGTACGTAACCTACGAGACACTGAACCGGAACTATTCCGCCTTCGTCCCGATCCTGCGCTTCCTCGGTCTCAAGGCCACCTTCGATGCCCCGGCCATGCTGCACGTCACTGACCCCGTCAATGACAAGGAAAGGCAAGCAATGGCGCCAGCGTCGCTGGTGCGTAGCTATGGCCTTTCCAACGCGACCAAGCACCACATCCGCAAGACGATATCATACATCGAGAACGCGGCGTCGGTTGAGCGCTGGGTCACGGGCGGGAATATTCCTGGGCTGCAGCTGTGCCACTTGCACGACAACTGTTCTCTTCTCCCGGTGAAATGCTTCGACCCCGGGCACGCTCGTGCAGCTGGTCGTGCCCGTCTTCTCTCCGTGAAGGTCGGAGACTCAAAACAAAGGTCCGAATAGGCGGTCACGATCTTACATACTCTCTTATTTTTGGGATTCGAGATTCGGGATTCGCTGAGAATGAAGATTCGCGGAATACCGTGACCCCATGCAGATTTAAATAAATAAAGCCATAAATAAATCATGATAAACAAACAAACAAACAAACAAACAAACAAATGATTAAGGAAGGCCTAAAATTTGGCTGTTTTTACACCACCCCCCCCCCCCCCCTCAGGCTCCGAGTCAAGTTCAAGTTGGAATAAATAAAGTGAACTTACTTTATGGGTTAGGCCCAGCCTCTGGCTGGTGAGCTAGGACCCTGCTACTTTACAGAACGCTGCGACATACTCTTGCTACTCCCCATATAGTTATACCCCCTGTAGACGACCTAGCGGACGATACCTACGGTAAGCTTCGAGGTACCGTAGGTACCGTAGGTACTTATAGTAAACAATGTCATGCATGGAAACTAAGTCGTCCGTGTCTGGCTAGCGCGAGCAGGCTCGATGAATATGCAGATGCCTCTCCTGCTCAGCCTTGCTCTGCGTGGCGCGGCCAAGCCTTTTTGCCGGGACGGGTCCACTCTTCTACAACACTGGCAGAGTTACAATGGAGCGCGGGGCCTCGACCGCTGGCTTGAATATGCCAATACATATTCGCACCACATACCATCACCACTTGGCAGGACGTCTACAGTGCGTATGCTGGAGGTCGGAGTCCAAAGCGGTGGGTCTGCGGTGGCCTGGAAGACGTGTTATGGTACCTTGCTGCGCTACGTCGGAGTCGACATCGACCCGCGGTGCGCGCGATCCCGGAACGAGAGTGCCGGGGTCTTCGTAGAAATTGGTTCCGTCTTCGACAACGCATTCCTTAAGGAGGTGTGCAGAAGGCACGGACCCTTTGATGTCATCATCGATGACGGCGGCCACACGGCGGCGATGGTAAAGGCGACCATCTCGGCACTATTCGACGATGACTCTTGCATGGCGCCGCAATCGGTCTACGTGGTCGAAGACCTCATGGTCATGGCGCGCTGCGGAGGCGACAAATCATACTGCGAGGCGCCCAGCGACTTCACGAAGCTACCAAGCAGCGCCTTTGAGTCAATGCACGACTACTGGTTTAAGACGCGGGACGCGACGCAACCGGCACCCAGCATCTTCGGTGGCAGTTTGCACGCCATCCATTTGTACGACTCTATTGCCTTCTACGTGCGCCGGGCTCCGCAATCGCGCTTGACGCGCATTAAACTCGGCACCGACTGGTTTCCGAACGAAGAGGCCAAACTCAACCGCGTTGACACGTACGCTGCTGCGGCAGCCCCAGGCACCGCTGCCCCCAGCGAAACTGAGTAGTAATACGAGTATAGATAAATATCATTGAAATAATAACGCCCCGGCCAAGTCCCGCGTGGGTCGCGGATTCCTGAAGCCGCAAAGAACGTGTCCGTGTTCTTGTCGAGATTAAGATGCTCGAACGCGAAGGCGGGGATAAGCCTGAGTCAGCAGCCGATGACCTCTGGGCCGACTCGGGGAGTTCCGGCGGGCCCTAAATAAATAAAATAAATAAATAAATACGGGGCCGGCACCCAAATTGGTGAGATTTTCAATTAATAGCCTAAAGGGCCAAATGGCGTTTGCTGGGTCCCAGGGGCATCCTAAGCACACGGCGACACTAGCTTGCCACGGAGGTGCCCCCCTCGAGATGGGGTGAGGTGCCCAAAACGAAACGCCACCGTGACTGGCGCGACGTTCGCGTGGTGGCCATTCCGCCCCCTCGCTTTTTCAGGGCCCCACACTCGGCCAGAAGGTGAGGCATCCCCTTAGGCTCGTTCGCAGCTAGTTTGGCCCTTTAGGCTATTAATGGGGAGGCACTACAGCCCCCGATTTAATCGGGTTCCGGCCCCTTAAATAAATAAATCATGATAAATAAATAAATATGTACATAATATGGATGCATTTTGAAATTTAGGCTATTATAGGCGCATACAAATGGACGTGCAGGGCAAGTGTGCCCCGTATGTTACCCACACTGTGGCATGGGACGCCGCGCCAACTTTCGGCGTCGCACGAGGAGCGCGCACGCAGGCCTGCGGCGATGCCCGCGACTCCGCGTGCTCGCGAGAAGGCACTCGGTCGGTCTCCGCCGTGGCGGATGTAGGCCGTAACCTCGTCGCCGTGCCGCCTGGAGGCGAGGTCGCAGAGGGCCGAATTTTTGCGCGATCGTTCGTAAAGTCAATCAGGTCATTTATTTCACGTGGACGCGACTGCATGTGTGCGGTGCTGGACCAGCGGCTCAATCCCAAGCGCCGAGGGCACAGGCTACCGTGCGACGCTCCGATCTTGTTTTTTCCAGTCAGCAACTATTCTGTTGAGCCAGAGGATGTTCCACGTGTCAGGGACACTGGGAGCAGATCCGGCGTAGCAGTAGTGGGATAGATCACATGGAAGTTTCCCCTGTGAGCCTCGGGAGTACACCGACCCGTTTCTGTTGTGCTGGTCGGGACGGAAGAACGAGAGCGCCTCTGTGTCGAGCAAGTGAACATCTTTGCGACCTTTCACCAACATGGCCTGGTGACGCTTGTGGAGTTGGCAGTTCATAAAGGGGACGCCGGTGGCATCGAATCTGTTCAAGACAGCGTAGGTAAGGTTCGTCGCGGGGCCCGTAAAATTGTGGCACGGGGGCTGATTTGTGTCGCCTGGGAGCCGGTACGCCCTCATGTCTGGCGGTTGGGGATCGCCGGCGAGATAATGCCTCGGGCAACGTGTCCGGACCCACATGGCAGCGCCTTCCCTCCGCCGAGCCGCAGCGTAGTTGAAAACAGTGTCAAGGATCTCCTCGTACGTCGCGTGGAAGTCCTTGGACCTGTCCATATGGTGGCCGATGCCGAAGAGGACGATGTCGCTTGAGTTGATGACCTCGGCGTGATAATGCTGCATCTGCGATATCATATCGACACTAAGGTAGTGTATTCGCTTTGGTTCAGCGTCAAACATGTCCAGGAGGCAGCATAGCGAATAAAACTGCTGCCGCGTGAGGGAGTCGCCGATTAGCGCGACCTCAGCATGTTTGAGGGCGAGGCGTACGTCGTCGACGGACATGGTTGCCATTGCAGTGTCGCCCCAGACCCATTCCAAATCATCAATCGTAGGGCTCGATAGTAGTTCTTCGGCAATTGGTCCAATACTGTTAGACACGCACTCAACGCCGCCGCCGTGCATCGTGGAGTGAGGTGTGCTTACGTTCCTCCCAGGGGTCCATGTCACGAGCCGCTGGTCCTGCGAAATCACAGTGCCAAAAGGCATGTGGCCCGTTTGCGACAAGCACTCGCGAAACGACCTTAGCTGCGGAACATCTGACCATGGCGCTGGCAAATTCGATCGCCTCATGCGCTCCCACTGGTACGTGCTCAACTCGACCCGCGCCACATGCTGTGCCACCTCCGCCTCGTTGCACCGGAACAACGTTGATACCTCGAAAGGCGCCGCCGACCTCACAGCGCCAGGTTTTGGTGCGCGAGTGACCAGTAACTTGGCAAATGCCTTGAGAAACGCCGGACTCGCGAACAGCGCACTTGAAATGACCAGCAGCACTACGCCAGAAGCAAAACGCAGCCTTTGGTCGAAGGGCCGGTTGCCCCGCATCGTCGTCTAAGTGAGCTCATGTTTTTGGCACTACTAGAGAGAGAAACCTACTAGCCCTCCTACCTTAGATATGTATCTCCCACTCTCTAAGTTTGAGTCTATACAGTACAGCGAGTGTCTCTGACACTACGGTGTAACAACAATTTGCTATAAAACACTCTCGTAGTTAGGTTGGCAGCTAGGTTGGCCCAGCCCTCGGCTGGTGAGCCAGGACCCTGCTACCTTACCAGCGCGATTATAGAGACAGGCTAGGTTGCCATTTACCTGAGGGGTTATTTACCCCTGGCGCCGCCCGGGCCCGGGGTTAATAACCCGGGTAATTACCGGTTAGTACGGGTTATTTACCTCAGGATCTTATAGAGGGGTAGGGGAGGGGGCCTCACGGGCCACTGGCGCGGGCCTGGGCCGCGCCGGGCCACATGACTTGGTACTTGCCTTGGGCCCGTAGCTGATATTTCCCTATATCCCGTATCTTTCTGCTTATCCAAGTGGATCAAGCCCGGCGCTAAGTAGGCGCCGTAAAAACACCGGGGTGAACCTAAAGTAAGTTCACTTCAATCCGCTCTTCCGGGGGGGTCTTTCGCTAATCTCACTAAACGGGTTTAGTCGAAAACCCGTCGGGTTATTGAGCGGGTTATTTACCCCGGATCCCCTCCGAGGAGTGATAATGGGCAAATTACCGGTTATTAACCGGTTAATGGCAACCTAGGAGACAGGCACATCTAGGCCAAATTAGGTCAAATTTTACTGAGCAGCGCCTGACACAGCATGTCTGTCCAGCTGTCGAAGAGGCCCGACTCGAGGCAGTAGTGCGTACAGTCGCCGTTTTTGTGGCCTCGCCAGAATGCGGCCGACTGTGCCCACGTCCTCAGTATGGTCACATCGCGACTGGCTGAGACCACCGGCTCAGTTGCGCGGTTGAAAATGTTCGCTTTGCTGGTACCAGGGTCGCGCACCATGCTTAGTGGGAGGTTAACGCACTGCCTGCTGCTGATTTTACCCATATAAATGCCAGCACTTGTATTCCAGTGCTGTGCAGCTGTCTCGCGCCAGAAGATGCGTGGCCGAAGTTTTTGTGGCAGACTAGCAAATAGATTGAGCTGCATTGCAGTGATATCATGAAGGAGTGTCAAGTTGTGCGAATAATGCAATCCCGCGTTCATGACGATAAGTAGTTCTCGGGAATCACCCGCTGCGGCCATGAATATTCTGGACAGCCGCTCGAGGATGTAGCCACGCGAGCCGGGTGGTGCAGGCTTGAAACATGGAACCTCTGGCTTTAAACGGCATTGTTTGTTAAACATTGGACAGAGCCCAATAGTATTAAAGAGGCCGCAGTGAAGCGCATCTTCTGGCGCATAACAGACGGATGGAAGCGCCTTCTCAAAGCGTGCACAGTGCATGCTCACACCACTTTCATTGACGATTTGGAGGCGTGGCGGCACCAGTGGCGGCACCTCACTTCCTCCAAGGAGCGAAAACTCACGCAATTCGCAAAGCAGTGCGAAGTAGTGCTCCATGGAAATACTATCGCCAAGGAGTAGGATCGTCGTGCCTTTCAGCAAATGCCACGCGCGCTTAAGCCATCGAAATCTTTCTCCGCGTGAATAGCATTGGGCCCGCGGGACTTTGCTTGCATTGCCGCCACAAATATAGGTGCGTGCACCGTGCCCACGCCCCATAAGCGCACTGGCCAGTGCCGGTGTCCCACTCAGCCAAATCCTGCAGGATTGGTCCCAAGCGGCCACCTCGCATTCGGCGGTAGACATATTTAACGGTGGTTCATTGCGGCCTCCATCAGGAGTCGCAGCACCCTGGCGCATACCCGCCTGGAAAATCATGACTGCAGCGAAGCAAGCAAGCCAACATAGCGCCATTACCAGGTCACTCCCCCGAATGACTCCGAATGAGTACCACTAAAAAAAGTACGCTTGCTCGACATGTAAAAAAAAAGTACGCTATCGACGTAGAAATTAGTACTGCGGTATGTTCAATACTGGCACAGAAGTGCATAATCTGGCAAACTCCGAAAAAACCGGACCCGCAAATGAAACTTGAAGGGAAGACGGGGGAAAGGGGGGAAGGTCCCGCTGGGTCAACTGTTCCTTATGATGTCCGTGGGCTGCATGCAGCGCGGGGTGCAAATTTGACGGAATCACCCCGGCCAGCGGGTACATCAGCCACGAAGAGCTTGTGACCTGGGCCGTCCGCGTTCTACTATAACTTGAATTCGATATTACTAGTATATAACCGTGACAGGTATAATAGTAAAAAATATGGCACTCAGAGGCTCCTCCTAAAACTAGAAACAGCGCGCGCGGCGCACCCCCCCTCGGGCCGACCCACCGCCACGGCCCATTACCACTCAGGTGTCCCCCGCCCCGTGCACCCCCCAGCAATGTGCCTGGGGCCAAAAGCAGCCCCATACGCCGGTATTTTCCCGATTCAGCCCGTTTTACTAAAATTACCCGCACCATAAAATAACTTTTTTAATTATCCTTAGTTAATAAGAGAGAAATAGCTATAGTCAATTCGGGTTGCGGGGGCGCGCGCCTAGAGGGGTGACGGGGGAGCTATCCCCCGCGAGCGTGTACGTAAGCTTGCTGCCGGTCGTAGAAGCGTGCGTCGTCGTCGCCGTGCCCGGGCGCGTTGGTGAAGTCCGGGTTGCCGCCGACGAGCCGGAGGCCGTCGATCTTGATCCGGGCGTACTCGCGCGCCGTCTTGATGCCCCAGCGACGGTAAAGGCAGCCTTAGTTAATAAGGAATAGCTATAGTCAATTCGGGTTGCGGGGGCGCGCGCCTAGAGGGGTGACGGGGGAGCTATCCCCCGCGAGCGTGTACGTAAGCTTAGTTAATAAAGGAATAGCTATAGTCAATTCGGGTTGCGGGGGCGCGCGCCTAGAGGGGTGTTAGCTTAGTTAATAAAATATAAATAATATAAATAGGGTATTATAGGCACATAGCGTGCATCTATAGCTGCAAGTTAATGAGCGAGAGAAAAGCCAAGGGGAGCGCAGCGTGTGATTGAAAATTTCTGTAGCTTTTGCAGCCCGGCCGCAGACAGCTGCACAATTCAAGCTTGATATCGACCGAATGCCGCGCGCGCTGCCCCCGTGCTTCGGACAATACGTTGTCTAGGCGAGAAGGACACATCGAATGGGTGTTGTGGCGTGGTAGCATGGCCTCCGGTGTCGGTGCTGCGGTCGGGAGGCGCGTGCAGTCCAAGCACATTGTCTTAGGCCTAGCAGTGGGCACTGCCATCTATTTCATCCTGCGCCTCGCGCCTGCGGGGGAGCTCACCGCACTAGCGAGGGAGGATCAGGTACGGAGAGCCGACGAGTTGTCCCAGCCGGCGTGTCGACAAGGCAGGACGCCGAGGGACATGCCAGTGGGCTGGGCGTCGGCCGAAATGCAGAGTTCGGAGCGTTCTTTAGGATGGATGCGGCTCGACCAAGAGGACAAACGATTGGAGGCGTGCCGGCTCGGCAACGGCGGGCACAACTCTGGTTCTCGGGGGTCGGTAAAGACTTGGGCACTGGATTGGAAAGGTGCCATTGAAGATTGGTTCGGAGTGTCCACCGTGAGGGTTGCCGGGACGGAGATCTGCGTCGACTCTGTGTCCAAGGACGTGATCTATCGGAGCGCGTGCGTTGACGGGTACCGGACGTCGCGATATTGTAGGGCGGCGCAACTGCACCCCAAGCAAAGGGCGCCCACCTATGCGGATTATCCCAGTCCAAGGTGCACGAAAGCGTACCCGTTCCGGTGGCGCGCCCTCTGCTGTACCTGGCACTCTATCGAGCGCAACCGAACTATAGACCAGCAGCGACATTACCAAGCCTTCGGAACATGGGAGATATTCCGGCAGTCATTCCATAACCTAAGAAGCACGGCACTCAAGTACGACAATCTATGCCACCTCCTTCAGCGGCGCCCCTCGGAGGAGGTCCGAGTCCTTGAATATGGTGCGGGCATCGCTCCTGGCTCATTTAGGCTCGGTGGCGGAGGATTTCACGATGCAAATATATTGGGAGGAAAAACAGCTTGCAGTGTGCCAATCAAGTCGGCAACAGTGGTGGATATTTCTGGTGAGCACCTGTACTTCGGGGCCTGGCGCCTCAAGAATCTCCTATTGGAGAGAGGAATGCAATCTTCGATCAGGGTGGTCGAGGCAGACGGCGAGTCTCTACCGAGCCTGCCAGCGCAAGCGTTTGACGTGGCCATTGTGTTGACTGTGCTTGAACATGTTCCTGACCCCCTGTCCGTCATGAGGCTTATCCTAAACTCGCTCAATCGTCCGGGGGCGATCATGATGGACTTCTGTGCTGAACTCTCCACGGCCAAGGCCGCAGCAAACCCTTATAACTCGCCCAATCTTGGATCCTCGGCAATGCTGCGCTCTCAGACACTTGCGTATGTGAACAATGAATGCACCGAAATTTTCTTCAATAAAGATTCGGGCTCAAATCATTGCAGACCAATGTACTTCGATTGTTCCAGCAAACAATGAGATGGTGAGGTTGAGTGCCCGGGACCGAACTCCGCCCCATCGTGGTGGTCCTCGAGTGATGGTAGGACGAGCTGGATGCCCGTGCTCTTAGGATGATTCCGCGTCGCCGTCGGTATCATCGGCGCCGTTCTTAAAGGCCGCAGCATCGCCGCGGTACTTCTCCTTGTACCTAGAGGGGCCGGGGGGTCAGCCCCGCGTGCCCCCGCCCTACACGAGTCACCCGCACCCTTACCCGTCCTAAGGGCCTAGGTTGGCATTTACCTGAGGGGCTATTTACCCCTGGCGCCGCCCGGGGTTAATAACCCGGGTAATTACCGGTTAGTACGGATTATTTACCTCAGGATCTTATAGAGGGGTAGGGGAGGGGGCCTCACTGGCCACTGGCGCGGGCCTCAGCCTCTCGGGGCGTACAAAGGGACCCTTTGGGACCCCACAGCCAAAATCGCCCCCGGAAAGTGGCTAGGAACTCGAATCTCAAATTTGGGGTCCGCCCCCGTGTTAAGCGGCGGGCGTCCGGACGGTCCATAAGATCCCGGGTTAATAGGGTTAATATAACCCGTACTAACGGGTAATTACCCGGGTTACTGACCCCGGGCCGCGATTGGAGTTAATAACCCCTCCGAGACTCATGTAGCGCATGCGCTACATGAGTAAATGGGCTATATGGGTATGTATTTGGGTTATATGGGTGTTTGGGCTATATGGGTATTTGGGTTATTTGGGATTTGGGTTATAACCCAAACGCCCATATAACCCAAATACCTATATAGCCCATTTACCCATATAGCCCGTTTACTCATGTAGCGCATGCGCTACATGAGTCGAGTCACGGTCGGGTAAATGGCAACCTAGCAACAGGCCAAGACAATACCCCAGCAGTTAGACCCAGCAGTATATTTTCCCTAGCGTCACGGTAGGCAGGGCGCACACTCGTAGAAACCCGCCTCACCCCACATGGGGAGTCAGTCATAATATACGCGCCTCTAGACCTACGGGAGCTCTGGAACCAGCAGGGGATTGAATGAAGTAACTTTTTGGCCATTTGTCCTGCCATGACAATGTCATTGTGTTGAGTGGCAACATGAAGAAGGGCAGCCGCACTGTGGCGCCGCGGAGGCTCGTCTGCTGGACAGCGATGCTCCTCACCGCGCTCGGTGCGAGCCTCGCAAGACTGCTGGGCGTGCCTGCGGCGGCTTCATGGCTGCGCCGCCAGCCTGCGCGCCGCCGCCGCCGGCCCTCGCCCACGCGGTCGGCATCAGTATGTGGTGCGGCGGCCGACGAGGACACGGATCCGGCGTTGCCGGCCGCACGAAACGTGTTACGGTGCGGCTCACGTCCGGCCCAAGCTCAGGCGCGCGAAGCCAGCGAGCAATCCCGGAGGTGCTGGGAGGCGCACTGGCGTCCGAGCTGGGGAACGGCGGCCCAAGCGAACATGACAGCCACTGCGATAAACTTGGGATCGGAAAGCGTGGATTCGATTGCGGTCGAAAGCCTTGGTGAAGATTTTGAGTTCGACGCGGTGGTGCCGCTCCTGGTGACGAGCACCAACACAGCAGCTCGTTTGAAATCTATTCGCAAGTACATACGACCCCGCGTGCGAAACATTTATCTCCTGGTCGAATCGGACGTGTCGTGCCGATACCTCACGTCGCTTGGTCCGCACGTCTACTGCCTTCCCGTTCACGCGCTCAGCGGCCGAAGCGGCGTGGAAATGGTTGCGGCGTACCCCCACCTGGCGACGTCCGGGCGCCACGGCGGATGGTTCGTGCAGCAGTTCGCCAAACTCTTCGTGAGCCTCATCGACGTCGGCCTCTCCGATCACTTCGTAGTGATAGACTCGGACAACATCTTCCTGCAAGAGCTGGAGGTGCTCCAGCGCGTCCGAGCAGCGTCGATCCGCGCGCCGACGGCCCAATTTTTTCCACTCGAGTGGGCCGAGGGAAATATAAGGGCGAGGCTCCAGACGAAAACGTATTCGTCCTCAGACCCGGTCCTCCGCGCGGTGTTCTTCGCGGGAAATAATTCCAAGATGTGGTTTCGCGACTACGGCCCGACGACGCACGACCTCCTCGGCAAATGGCCCTGCGCCCTGGCCAACGGCCGCACGGCGGTGGCGCATTGGATGGTGTTTTCGCGGCACCGCGTACGCGCCATGCTGGCGAGCATCTTCGAGCGCGTGGCGCGTGACCACGCGACCTCGTTCTACGACGTAGTCCTTGACTGGGCCTCGCGGAAGCGCGCGTGCGAGACGCGGGACCAATGCAAGCAGCTCGCGTCCACCTTCTCGGAGTACGAGCTCTACTCGACGTACCTCATGGTACATCACCCCGAAGAGGTGCGGTACGATGCGACGTCAATCCACAAATATATGCGCAACCCACCTTCGTCGTCCAAGGGGTGCACAATCGACGTCGCCGCGCTCAAGGCGCGATATACGACGCTCCAATACGCGACCATCGAGGACGAAAAGACGCGAACTCGCCGCGGCTGCGCCGACGACTACGGCATCGACGACGGCCTGCTCGCGGCGACGGTCGCCGCCGAACGGGAGATCGTGCTCCGCAAACCACCTGGTGCCGGCACAGGGAAATTCGAATACGAGGCGCTCCGCGCGGCGCGGTCGCGCGCCAAAAGGCTCGTCGTTAGTGTTTGGCACGTCTTCCACGAAGCGCCGTGGGGCGGCGGCAACCAGTTCCTCGCAGCGCTCATTAACGCGCTGCGCCGCCAGGACGACCTCATCAAGAAGGTCCAGTTGAACAAGATCACCAAAGAGACGACGGCGATTCTCATTAACGCGCACACTTTCAACACGGCCGACTTCGCGCGGGCCTACCTGAAATTCGTAAAAAAGACTCCGCAGGGAGATCGTAAGCCGTTTATCGTTGCGCATCGCATCGATGGCCCCAACATTATCAACAGAGCCAACACCTCGTCTTACCAAAGCCAGGACCGCATCGTCCGCCTTATGAACGGCCTCTACGCCGACGTTTCCATCCACCAGTCGCTCTTCTCGTGGCATGCCTGGGACACGACATACCCAGGAAGTCTCGGTGGCGGCGACAGTAGATATCGGCCCCGCGTCATCATCCGAAATGCCGCGGACCCGGCGATCTTCAAGCAGCGGCCGCCCTGCGCGGCGCCGCGCACCCCGATGCGCCTCATCGCCACGTCGCACGCCAATGGTTTCGTCAAGGGCGCCGACACGCTCGCCGCACTTTCGCGCGCCATCGACTGCGAAGAGTTCAACATCACGTTCATAGGCTCGCGGAGCCGCGAGTTTCGCCTTGCTACCCATCGGCCCTGCGTGACGGTTGTGCCGCCACAATCCTCTGCCGAGATTGCTGCGGCGCTCGCCGAACATGACATTTTCATCGCCGCCTCGCGGCGCGAGCCAGCCTCCAACTCGCTCGTCGAGGCGCTCGCCGTCGGCCTTCCCGTCGCCTATCGCGACGAAGGAGGCCACCCAGAGGCCGTCGGACTCGGTGGCGTGCCCTTTAAAACCGACGACGAATTGATGAGCGCGCTCCGCACCATTAAAGAACGCTACGCTTACTTCGCTGCAGTCGTCGGCGCGCCGCTTCATCACAATATTGACGACATCGCCCGCCAGTATGTAGCTGTCCTTCGCGGCGGACTGCCCGGCGATATTCCCTCTAGGGGTGCTTGAGTCCGGGACCTGTCCAGATAAATAAACGTGCCAGTGAATCATATGATAAGTAAATCTAACACTAGGGGCGAGACAGTGTATGAGGGCCGGGGCGGGACGGGCGTGCGGTGCGGTCAAGCAGGCCCCGCGTCGTTCAAGTTGGCGAGGTGGCTAGGCAGCTAGCTTTAGCAAAGCAATAAATAAATTAGAAATCGAGGACTGAGGAGGCGAGGCAGAGCTCCACACCACGCCGCTTGGCAGCTTCGCCCCACGCCCCCGGCTTCCCAAGAGCAACACTCCAGCCTCTGAGCCTCAGCCTGAGCACTTACTCCAGCAAAGGCATGCCAGTGGGGCCCTTAGTATATTTTATGTGTCATCCGTCAGCAAGGGACATGAAGTATAAAAATTCCTATGCTACTTTTATCCATGGACGAGGAAAAGGACTGGAGGCTACCGTTTTTTCCAGATTGCGAAGCACACACCATGCCGGCCGCCGTCGTCGCCTTTACCTATGTGCTGGATAAAAAAGTTGGTGCCTTGCGTGGCGAGGAATTCGTCTGTTGCCTGGCGTGCGCCCTGCCACGCGCAGTAGTCGTCAACTATTAGCAGCCCGCCAGGGGACAGCCGCGGTACGAGAACCTCGAACTCCGTCTTGGTCGACTTGTACCTGTGTGCAAATAAACCAGCTGAGTCGAGGGCTCAAAGTCATTTCAACAATGCGACCGCGTTGGCTGGGCGGGTGTACGGCAGTAGACATACTGTCGTGGTGCGCATCGAAGGCGCCTGGAACTTGATTCATGCACTGACTTGTACCAGTCCGTGTCGAGCCTGAGCAGTGCGATCTTCTGCGGAAGTACCTGGCCGGGGCTCGTGAGCGTGTCCTCGACCTTTCCCTTGATGTAGCGGACACGCTCGGACGGATATGTCGTGCTCTCTATGTTCTTTCGTACGATGTCGATGGGCCCATAATTCCATCGCACCTGGCCGCTGGTATCGACGTATTCTCCCCCATCGCCACCAGTGGCCATGTCCTCAGCACTCCAGCCAGCAGTCCGTTCCCGCGCAGCGCTGTTGTTTGCAATAGATGCTTGCACGTTGTCCCAGCGACGAGCGGCACGACTACCGTCCCTTTTGCCGGGCACGGGCATACCCTCAAACGTGTCAAAGAGCCAGACATCTCGATGGGGGTGGCTGCCGTCGCGGGAGAGGGCTGCAAATTCCGCGTACAACATCATCATGGTGGCCCCACCCCGCCACACACCACACTCAACAAAGGCACCATCAACAGGGTGCTCCGCCACGGAAATATTGTGCAGCACAGATTCGTAGAGATGCTGCAACTTGGCAGGGGCGACCATGGATTTCCAGGCGCGCCTGTTGCTACCGGGCTGGACGCGACGCAGCGCAGCCTCTAACGAGAGAGCCGGGGTTTCAGCGGTCGGCATTGCGCGTGAATCCAACGACGAGGTGCGCTTACGGCCGACGGCGATGACGTCGATCCAGTACGGTCGGGATCCGTCGCGATCGGGCGCGTCGAGCTCGGAGGAGTGTGTTTCGTCGGTTCCGAAGCCAGCGAGGTAGAGCGTGACGGCGAGCCAGTTGCCGACGCCGTCGGACTTCACCGTGTCCAGGCCGGCGCGGTCGAACAGGGCGTTGACGCGGGTCGGCGAGTAGCGATTCTCGTCCCCGGGATTGGCGTGGTACTGCATGAGAAACGGCGTAGTCCACACGATGGTGCCGCCCGGCTTGAGGAGGCGAACCAACGTGGCGAGCGCGACGTCGACCCGGTCGATGTGTTCCATGACCTCGCCAACGACGAGGAGGTCGAAGTGTGCCTGTTTGATCCGTGGGTCGGTCCAGTCCGGATGGACGAGGTCGACTAAGACGTCGGCCTTCGGATCCTTGAGGTCGACCGCGAGCATCTCCGCACAGGTCGGGAAGTACGTGTGGAGGAAGTGCTTGTCCCCGACCTCGGCGCAGACCTTGCCGTCGCCGAGGGCCTTGACCTCGGGCGCGCGCAGCGCCTTGTCGATGTAGTACCGCGCGATGGTCCAGCGATGGTTCCGGTGCTTGCCGCCGGCGGGGTCGACGGGGAGGATCCGCGCCGTGAACAGGGTGCGTGTGAGACCGAGCCACAGGGCCTGGAACGCCAAATGATACTGCGGGACGTCGAAGTTGGCCAGCGTCGGCGTTTGCATTTGCGACCACTCGCCGTCCAGTTCGGCCGCGCGCGCGCCCAGCAGCTTGAACGCCCACGCTTTGGTCGGATCCGCTTTGGCTGGACTTTGCTTACTATTTGATTTTCCCCAATACTTTAGAGACCGTCGAGAACTGCTCGTAGGCGAGAATGATGTCGAAACGTTGGTGCGGCAGGGGTCCAGCCTCATCACCTCGTCAAATGCGAGCGTGCTCAGCTCACCGCGCTCCCACAAATCGCGCACAGTCGAGCAGATGGTCGTCCCCGACGTCGACGTCACCCACAGCATCAACATTGTCGAGCGCATCCTGGGCCCAAAGAGCGTGCTCGCGCGAGCTGGCCTGCCCGTTCGTCACCACGGCAGCAGCGGGTGTTCTGTCCGCACGCCGTGGCTGTGACACGTTGTGCGCTGACTTTCGGGCTGCCCGGGCACTTACAGCTTGCATCGCTCCAGGTACAAAGGGGGTGGACCAGGGTGTTAGATGTGAGTGTGAGACCCGTTTGGATGAGTGTGAGACCGGTCGCGGACCTCAGACGTGAGTGTGATTTCGAGCGGGCGCCTGAATTTTTTTTTAGTGTAAGGCGTCGCAAATAACTGTATTTCCGGTCATGTTGTCTTCCAGGCTCTGCAGTGGCCTGCCAATCACGCGTGGCGGCTCTCTCCGCACTTTTGAGGCTAAAAACCCGAATTTACAGGCGTCCAGGACCCCAGGTGCAAGATTTTGCGCTTAGGATGCTAGACATGTACAGGGTGGAAATCAAACATAGGGCTGGGTGCACCCATAGGAATATTATTAATTAACTAACTATCATTTCGGCCGGCAGACACCTCCTAAAAATTCCGCGCGCGCGCGTTACCCCCCCTCTGGCGCGTAACTAGGGTAACACGCGATGCTCAACATCCGCCTCCTGAGCCCCCCACAGACCACCCTAGGCACAGTTCGAGGCCTGTGGGATCATTATTACACCGAATTTCGCCCGTTTAGGTCTGGTTTTGGACCTAGGTGACGGGTTTTGCTGATTTAACCCCCCTCCCTCTACTTCAACTTTACGTTGAACTTCAGTCTGACGCGGCATAAATATCCGAGGTTTACTCCTATAATATTTTGATTTCTACCCTGGACATGTAGGTTACTTATGGGGCTAGCCTCACTTGGGCTTTGTAGGGTCGTTTCCCGCTGTTCCCCCCAGTAAAGTGAACTTACTTTAGGTTCACCCCGGTGTTTTTACGGCGGCTACTTAGCGCCGGGCTTGATCCACTTGGATAAGCAAGAAGATACGGGATATAGGGAAATACCGGCTCGGGCACGTGCCGGCTGGTATAGCGTGCTGATAGGCGAGAGTAATGTAGCCATAGATCCGGCGATAGGGGGCTACGGCGTTGAAGATATATATCTAGGGGAGTTTTCACCTCATTCTAATTAAAGCTAAGGGAAGGTAAGGAAGAATGTTACTCCAAAGAGTCAACAGGGCTCCGGCCTTGGGGAGATCCCGATCAACACGAAACACAGTAACAATGAGTGAACTCTTCTTTGCAATAAATGCTATACACAAATGCAGGGATTCACCTATGACCTCAGTCGCCTGGTTATCCAGCGTCTCCACCATGAGACCGCGCCTCTGCGAAGCAAAGGGGTACCGGACGTCGCTTTGGTCGGAGCCGGGACCAGAACTGGAGTCGGAGCCGGGACCGAAGCCGAAGCCGGTACGGTAGAGAACGCTACGTACCACGAGAAGCGGAGAACACTCGTCGCCCACGGGCGCGTGCCGTTAATTTTTGCTGCGACGAGCCCAATCTTCTTGTTTCCATTCGCTTTGGTCTTGCGTGGTCCTATATTACGCTTGATGACCTGGAGAAACGGCATATCGCCCAAGTTTTTGGCATGAGTCGTGGTGCACGATCTCATGACCGAGGTCTTGTGCCTGAACAGGGGGTCGGTGCCCCCATAACGGCCAACGAGATCTTCATCGCAGCCGGCGATATGCCAGTAGCTCAGCTTCGTTAAGAGCATGACGGCCGGATGCGGGCACGGGAGTGGGCATCGGGGCGCAAGTCGCCGAAATGCGTTGATGACCAAGCAGCTCTCGCGCACCGGCTCGAGTTGCCCCATCGCCCATTCGAGGAGCTCCCATGGGGCGAAAGTATCCATATCCATGACAAAGATCACATCGGTCGGTGCCACCGCGAAGAGCAAATTCCGAGCGCCCCCAATGTTCCACGCGAGGTCCTGTTCGATCTCGACGACCGTGACGCCTGCGTTGGGGATGGGGCTCGCCCAAAGCGCCAATCTGAGCGGGACGCCGGAGACCCGCTCGCTGCTTCCACGTTGCGAGCGACGACGGGCGCCGCTCGCGCTTCGTCCGGAGACCCGTCATCGACGATCAAGAAGTGGACGTGGTCGAGAATAACGGCAGGGAATGTGTTCCAGAGACGCACATTGTGCTCCAAGTGGTGCACGTCGCAGTAGTAGCTGTAGCCGACGGTCAGCCGCTCGCGCTGGCGCCCGCGGACGGTGCGGATCTCGCCGAAGCGCGCGGTGCAGGTCGGGTTCCGGGCCAGGCTCGCGCGGCCGGCGGCGTCAAAGGGTCGCGTTGCGTTGAACGGCAGGACGACCGCGGCCGCGCAGAGATTTTTCGTGGCTTTGCCAGGCGCTGCTGCGGCGGGCAGGCGGCCGAAGGTGGCGAAAAGCGCGAAGGAGCACGCGTGCCTCATCTTGCGCGGGCAGCCAAGATCTAGCCAAGATGATCCCCGCTAGCAGTACCGGTACAAGCTGGTACCGTATTCACTAGGCCTATTCTATCCGGGTATTTAACTAAGATAAATGAGACTAGGATAGTGAAGCTAAGATAAAATTTGGGAGATTTATAAGTGGGAAAAGAGGCCGTTGCCACAACGGGCGCCAACCCCAGGGCCCCCGGACCACGCGCACTAGAGACGCGCCTGAAGTGAACTTACTTCAAGTTTAGGTTCACCCCGGTGTTTTTACGGCGCCTACTTAGGCTAGTAGTTGGCTTCAAGTTGGCCCAGCCTCTGGCTGGTGAGCTAGGACCCTACTACTTTACATAACGCTGCGACATACTCTTGCTAGGTCACGGTTATGGGCCCACGAGGCTCCGCCTAGTACGGGTTGTGCTTGGATACGTCTCAGTTGAACCTTGGGATCCTACTAGACGTGTATTTCCATTGCAGTTTTCAGTTACAGTGAATGTCTAGAAGCAGTAGAAAAGGAAACAAAAAACACAAAAAGAACCATAGACCTTATAATGTTGCGGACTTCTCCTCTAAATTGTTGGAAAGATCCTTGTTCACTACACATGCATACAGGTTCGGGCCCCGGGATGAACCTGCCTGAAGCCAGGGCCCCCGGGGTTGGTAACATCGGTTTTCTAGCACCACGTTCCAGAATTGTTTCGCCCGCGACGGGTCGTGGGCGCACTCGCGCAGGGTTTGCTGCCTTCGCGCGGCGGCTCGATTTCTTGATTTCCTTGCCAGTGGTAAGTTTCCGATGGTATGTTCACCGGAGCCGACTCGGATAATACACAAAGTTGGATGTTGATTTTGTTTCTAGGATGGCCTAGCTTTCAGCTGTCTCATGTGCCCCATAACACTTTGCAGGAATGTGGGCAGCCAAGGTTCGCATTCCGGTATCATAATTGAGAGACGTGGCGCTGAGGGCCACGAGGCTCGCCGACAGGGACAAGATCCATCAGTCCCCTCTCAGTGGATATTGCGTGCGTTCCAGCACCTCATGACGATGAACAAAAGCACAGTAGTGACGACGGTCCAATACACTGTCGTCGCTGACGTGGACACGCGGCGCACCTTGGCGTTGACCAGTACTACCGGCGCGCCACCTTCTTCGAAGAGCTCGTACGGGAATCGGAGGACACACTGCACAAGCGGGTCATAGGTGGCGCTATTTTCGACACGTTCTCTCGTGAGATCGATGAGAAGCAACCGGTTGCGCGTGCCATTGCGCGCAGGTTTTCCAGTGGAATTTGGTCTCGAGCGCAAGCGGTGCTGGTCAAGAATGACTTTGGGCGCGA
Organism: Pelagomonas calceolata; assembly: GCA_918797485.1. NCBI lineage: Eukaryota > Pelagophyceae > Pelagomonadales > Pelagomonadaceae > Pelagomonas > Pelagomonas calceolata. The sequence continues at coordinate 4,538,953 of CAKKNE010000003.1, read as the reverse complement.
CGGGAAGAACGATGCCGGGCTCGAAGGTGGGGCGAGGTGTCAAGAGTTTCACTTGCATTTTCAAGAGGGTGTCTTCCGTGCCCCATGACCCGGCAAAGTCCTCGGCCATTCCTCCGACGCGTGCCCAAAAGTCATAGCGCCGGAGGAGTACCACAGCCGGGTGCGGTCCTCGGGCCATGATTTGGCCCCCGGCCTGCCGCCGCGCGAACACCCAGGCGTCGCCAGCCGCGAGATCACCCCCAGCCTCGAGTCGACCCACCATAGCGTCGATGGCGCCGGCGGGCGCGACGATGTCGGCGTCGAGGAACAGGAGCCACCGGCCACGCGCGAGGGCTGCACCGAGATTCTTCGCGCCGACGACGTTCCAGGGAATGTCGACCGTAATACGGGCGAACCTGTAGCGAATCTTCGATGCAGTGCGATCCAGCCCGACCTCCGCGGGCGTAAGCGCCGGCGCTGAGCCGTCGTCGACGACGACGAGCTCCACGGCAGAGCGCGACGCGCGCGCGACGGCCACGACGTGCCGGCGTACGTCGCCCGGTTGCGCGTTGTACGTGGGCAATACGATTGAGAGCAGCACATCCGCCTCCCCTGTTCCGAGCTCGAGCGCCTGGAGCGCGGCGACGCCGCCTCGCGGGCCCGGCGGGCATCTCGTGTCGTCGCGCGCTAACGCGGCGGACATGATCGCCGTCGACGGTGCCGGGGGGGCGAGAGTCCTTGCGAGAAGCAGTTCGGAGCAGCATTGTGGGGCGCAGTCGTTTCGGTCCGCGATGAAGTATCCGAGTTCGGCGCGGAGCTCGGCGACAAACTCTTCGAGCGGCCAGCGTGCAAACGGCGAGACACGACGAAAGAATGCCGCCCATTTGTCCTCTCTGAAGGGGTAGTGGACTTCGACGGCGATCTGAGGTGGCAGCGTCTGCCGGAGCGCGGGCGGTGCGCGCGCGAGCGCGCGGAAGAACGTCGCCTCGCAGCCCTCGCAGTCCATCTTCAGAAAGGTAGGTGGGACGCCGGGTGGCAATCCGGCGCGCCGAAGGAGCGACGGCCAACTTAGGAATTCGACGGCGGGCGGCGTCATCATCCGCCGGAGGTGCTCCGACGTCGCCGGCGACGGACCCCAGTGGTCGACGGTGTCGAGGCAGACCTGGTGAAGGCGAACCCGCCCGACAAGCGCCTTGGGCACGGACCAAGTGCCGGTGCAGTCGAACGTCTCGATCGCGCACCGGGCCGGTGTCAGGCGCGCAATCTCCGCCTCGAAGACGAAGTTCCCCGAACTGCCGACCGAGATAAATACGCAGGGCCGCGGCTGCGCGATGAGCGCGTCGAGCGCGCAGACGTGCTTCTCGCTGTGGGACCCGGGCTCGCCGAGGATCCGGAGCTTGCCCCTCGGGCACACGAACGGCACCACGGGCGCGGCGTCGAAGCCGACGGCGTGGTGGTCAACCGTCGAGACGCAGTTGCCGAGGCGCTTATGGCCGCCCGCGATGCGGTACTCTAGACCGCCCACGCGACAGCGACGCACGCCGGCGAACCGCCGGTCGAAGTGCGACGCGCGCCACTGGTCGTAGGCAGCCGCCGCGGCGTCGACCTCGACGAGGAGCCGTGTTGTTGGGCAGGCGGTGCCATCTCCCACCGCGAGTGGCCAAACGCGGTCGACTCGTAGCGGCTCAAAGTCGGCGAGCCCTGGAAATTCGGGGACCAGCGCCGAGAGGCAGCCTTCAAACCGGTACACGCGGGTGAAGCGACGGAAGTGTTCGACGAAAAAATCTCGGATCGACGACACGTCATGCCCGAAGCCGACGCCGGGCGCGCCGTGTCCAGTCCAATGCGACCTGTGCCGGCCCTGTGAGTCATATACTGCCGGGTCCGGGTCCACTACCTTGTAGTGCAGGTAAGCCGGGCCCGTCAGGCGACAGGGTGTAAGGCCGGCGGGTACAGTTCCCTGTCGTGCAGTCGAGTTCGCAACATAGTCGCGACCGTCGTCGAGGAACAGTCGCGCCTCCAACTTCACGAGTTCGCCCGGCGCGTCCGTGTGGAAATGCTGAAAGAGCGTCTGCACCGGTTGGCGCCTGGACCTTATGTAGCGCTCATACTCCGAAGGGTGGGGCACGACCTGCGGCGCGTACCACGAGACGACCTGACAGCGGGGCATCAAACCCGCTTCCATGCGCGTGTCCGCAGCGCGTGCCACCAACTCCGGCTCGTGGTACCAGAATTCGTCCGCGTGCGCCACCATCACCCAGCGCCCGACGCCCCAGCGCTCGCGGAGCGCGCGGAGCGGCCAGTACCGCACCGCCTGGTCCGAATGCGAGACCAGTGGCGCCGCGAGCTCGTCCTCGCGGTGGTACGTGATGTTGGCGCCGCAGCGCGTCACGTACGCTTCAATCACCGACTGCGTCTCCGTCCCACGCGATGAGTCAAACACGGCGAGCCCAGCCAGCGAACCCATGTTATGCTCCAGCCACTCTGCCATCACCTTCGCGTCGTCTTTCGTTGCCATCAGCCCAATCACCCGGGAACGGAGGAGGCGTCGACCGCAGCCTGCCGCAGCTGCATTGACCGCGATGCACCAGAAGAGCACGCTGCCCATGTTGAATCCGTGTGGGATGCGACGTGTCGGCCCGGCAGAAATTGACGCTCGAGTAGAGTTACAGCGGACGGACTGCCGGCTGGCGTCAAGGTTGAGAGAGAAACCTCTAGCCCTTCCTACCGTAGGTACCCTAGATTACTAGTATAGGCTAGATATGTATCTCCCACTCTCTAAGTTTGAGTCTATACGCTGGGTGTCTACCGACGCTACAGTGTAAACCAGTTTATAATAAAACACTCTCGTAGTTGGCTTGGCCCACTGGCAGCCTCTGGCTGGTGCCAGTGAGCTAGGACCCTCAGGCTACTACTACTAGTACTATAGTACGGTACCTACGGTACCGTAGGTACCTACGGTAGTTAGCAAGAGTATGTCGCAGCGTTATGTAAGTAGCAGGGTCCTAGCTAACCAGCTTAGAGCTGATAGGCCTGACTGCAAGAGTGTTTTATAGTGAACTGTTGTTACACCGTAGTGCTTTTGACACTCGATGTATAGACTCAAATATTAGAGAGTGGGAGATACATATCTAGGGTAGGAAGGGCTAGTAGGTTTCTCTCTCTACTCCCCCTGGACGCGAGCGTCCACTAGATGCGCTTCCACTAGAGGATGTATCAACTCAGTCTATTCACAGGCAAAGTCCATGTGACAAGTGATAGGCTTCATAAGCAACAGACTTCTTCTCGAAATGAATATCCGTAAATACTGTTGTTGGATCCTTCTCGTCCTTTTTCGGAAAGTCAGTAAACTCCTTCAAATGGACCGTCCGTAGTGCTTTTGACACTCGATGTATAGACTCAAATATTAGAGAGTGGGAGATACATATCTAGGGTAGGAAGGGCTAGTAGGTTTCTCTCTCTAGTAGTCACGGTACCGTAGGTACCGTAGGTACCGTAGGTACCATGGTAGTACCGTAGGTACTAGTACTATCATACTATAGATAATTTGAACGTTCCGCCGGCGCCTACTGACGACTCGGAAGAGTGTTTTTACAGTGAATGCCTAGAAGCGGTAGAAAACCAAAACAGATGGTTTGCTTAATGTACGAGCGGCCGCCGCGGCCCCGGGCCGGGGACTCGGATCCGTAACGAACCCTATCTAACCAAACGTGGTCAGGTATCTAGACGAGCAGCCGCCGGTAATCGTACAAAAAGCTATGGCGGGACAGGCTAAAAGTGGCTCTGTGGTGCACCAAGTTCACTTTACTACTTACTACTAGGCTCAGGCTAGTTACGTCGCAGGGTTCCCCGTACCCCTCCCGCTCCCCCCGGGCCCACCCGTCCGGCTGGACTAGGACGCAAGGGCTGAGTCGCATGGACTCGCACGCCCCCCCCCTCTTTTTGGGACGACCCCCGTCAGGATGTGGAACTGGCCGCTGGCTCCTCTTTTACGACGAGCCGGAAATCAAGTGCTGAGAGAGATGCCCTCGCACACCAGGCCTTTGACAATGATTGAGGGCATGCCCTCGACACATATTTTTTGGTGGGGAGCTCGGCTCCGACCCAGCCCAGACGACCCTTGACAATAACTCGTCGGAACGGAACTAATGGGTTCAATGGATGCCCCGGCGATTCGGAGGGCCTACGAAAGCTCGGCCGGCCCGACGAAGGTTGCGAGGGGCGGCATGCCGCCGTCCCCGACGCCTCCTAGGTCGAGACCGACGAGTAGTTCCGCGAGCTCCGTAGGGTCGGTCCGGTCGCAGGCAAATGAGGCTCGCCGCCATGCCGGCGGCAAAACTTCAGGAAACGGGCCGGATACCACCGAACGCGCACCACTCGATGCCCGAGGATGGGTGCCGTCCGTGTTCCGGGCTCGACCCGCCATCAAGATGCAAGAATGTCTCTTGTCTTTGTTTCGGGCTCGGACTGGCCGCCGGCGCCGGCGAGGTTCAACGCGCCGCGAGGAGGCCTGCGCGCAGCGGGTATATGCAACCAATTCGTTGCCGCGCAAGTCGAAGAAACCGAGCCGTGGAGCACCGCCGGCCTGTGGCCCGGCCGCCGCGACTCGGTGGACGCCGGGGGAGGGTCGCGGGCGGCGGAAACGCGCGCCGCCGGCGAAAACTGGCTCCGATGAGCCTAGGTGCACTTAGGCCTCTCACAACGCACGCAGCGCCTCCGGGGCTGCGCCAAGCGGCACAGATGCATCAGAGTACACGAGGAACGCAACAAAGCGGATCCGACGTCCAGCGCTCGCGCAGGGGACTCGCGTAGGCATTCTAGTATTCTAGTCTAGAGGCAGGGGCTGCCCACGGCCTATTTAATTATTGCCCAGATGGGGCCGGTGTTCTTTACGCTGGCGGCGGCTGCCGCAGCGGCGCCGTCGCCCGCCTGCCCGGCCGTTGCGCCGGCCTACCACGCCGCAACAACCTGCGGTGCAGGCGTGAGCGGCGTCGTCCGAATTCCGGCGGTGCGCAAGGGCCTGAACAACCAGCGGATGCGCATCGTCCAGGACGCGGTTATCGCGGCGCTGCTCGGCGCGGCTGTCGAGCTGCCTTCCTTTCTCCGAACGCGGCGGCGGTGCGGCTACCGCGCAGGCTGCTACCAGGACTACGAAGGCACGGTCCCGTTCGACGCCGTCTACGATCGTGAGAGGGTGGTAGAGGGCCTCCGAAGGGCGGGCGTCTGCGTCGTCGACACGCGCAGCGAGGGGCGCGCGCCGGAGCTCGCCGGCGCGCTCTGGCCGACGACCGCGTCGCAGCTCGGGCCCGGCGGCGACGTCGCGCGGCGCTACGACCTTCGGGGCGGCGTCTGGTCGCTGGGCGGCGAGGAGGACTGCTGCACCAAGCTCGTGGTTGACACGCGCCGGAGCCTCGACCTCCTGACGAGCGTCAACGCGGCGTTTTCATCGGCGCGGCGCATCCGTCGCGCCGCGCACGAGGTCTCACGGCGCCTCGCGGCGGCGACCGGGCGCGCGAAGGAGCACGCGGCCGTCGCGATCCACTGGCGCGCGGACGAGGACTTTGTGCGGAGCGCGCATGGCCTCGACGCGCGCGCGTACGCGCGCGCTGCGTGCACGGCGCTGGCTGGTGTCGCGCGCGGTCGGTCGTCGTTGAAGACGCTCGACGTCTTCGTCTTGGGCGAGGCGGACCGCGCGCGCATCAGGGCAATCGACGCCGACCTTCGGAAGCATCGAAGCTGCCCGCGCTTTAGCCTGCACGCCAAGGCGACGTTGGGGAACGTCGATGAGGCGCTGGCATCCGGGCCCGACGGCGGCGACGACGTCAAGGGCCAGGTCGACTTCGAGCTCGGTCTCCGCGCCGCCGTGTTCGTCGGCACGCAGTTTTCGTCTTTCTCGGCGCTCGTCGCGCTCGCGCGACGCGCCGAGGGCCGCGATTCGCTCATGCTCGACGTCGACGTCGCCGACCGGCTCGGCCTGATCTTCGCGCTCACGTTCCCCCACGACGCGCGGCGTCGGACGGACGCGGCGCTTTCCAGGCTGTGCCGCGACGTCGTTGCGGCGCACGCCGCCTTCGGCGCGGGGCTGGCCGCGTGCCTACCACCACCACGCGCGGGCTCGAGCCTTGCGGTTCACAGCTTCGGACATTGCGAGGACTGCTCGCACCTCATGCCGAGCGTCTGCCTCGACCTCGACAAAGCGGACGCGCGGCACGCGGCGTTTGTTGAATCAACGCAAATCCAGGCGGTCGTGTCGCGCGGCTTCCGGCGGATCTCGTGCGCGCGCGTGGTTCAAGTCGTCGCCGAGCGCGGCGTGCACCGGAATCCAACGACCGGGGAGATCTACGTCGTCGAGGACATCACGGACACGGGGGAGCTGAGATCGTCGCTGAGGGCGTCGCTGAGGGCGAAACTGGGCAACACGCCAGGCGACGGCGCGCGGGACGGCGAGTGCTCGGGAAGCCTCTCATTTTCGTCGATCAACCCGCCGCTCGACGCGCCGGCGGCCGCGGGCGGGCGGCGCTGCACGCTTGCCGTCGTCACGGCGCTCTTTGGTTCTATCGACTCGCTGGAGCACCTTAAAACGCTGGAACCCAAGCACGCGCGGCTGCTAGAATTCGAGAATAGGCTGGGCGCGGCGAGCTGCTGGATCGCACTCGTCGACTTCGCGGCGGCTCGCCGCATCGCCGCGATGCACGGCGCCCGGCGGTGCCACAGCGTTGACCACGGACCGTGGCGCGTCGTGCGTGTCCCGAAGGCACTTCAACCGTTCGCGACGGCCGCCCAGAACACCCGCATTCCGAAGATGCTCGCGCACCGCTTCGTCCCGAACGCGCGGTATCTGCTCTACTTCGACGCCAAGCTTCACCCGAGCACGCTCGAGTGGACGTGGCGCCTGCTGCACGACGAGCTGCTCGCTCGCGGTTCCGCGTGGACGTCGCCGCGGCACCCGGCTCGCGGGACGCCGCACGAAGAGGCGCGGTGCGTCCACTTGCTGGGCCTTGCTTCGGATGCCGCGCTGAGCCAGCTCCGCGCGTACGCTGCGGCGGGCCTGCCGCGCGACGCGCCGCTGGCTGAGGGCGAATGGCACCTCCGCGACCTCTACCGGAACGAGAGTTCGGCGCTCGGCTGCGCCTGGTTTGACGAATACCGCCGCTGGGGACACCGCCGCGACCAGCTCGCCTTTCCCTACGCCTCCTGGACGCTGCGGGGCCCCGACGAGCAGGAGGCGACGGCGACGAGCGCCGTCTTCCTCGCCGAGGCAGACGCCGGCGCACAATTTGCGCACATCACGCGCTCGCGGCGGTACGAACGATCGCGCAAAAATTCGGCCTTGTGCGCCCTCGCCTCCAGGCGGCACGGCGACGAGGTTATGGCCTACATCCGCCGCGGCGGAGATCGACCGAGTGTCTTCTCGCGAGCACGCGGAGTCGCGGGCATCGCAGCCGGCCTCGCGTGCGCGCTCCTCGTGCGAAGCCGAAAGCGGGCGCGGCGCTCAATGCAATAAGAAAAGTCTTAGTTCAAGCTGTCCATCTATCCAAGTTGGGCCCTAGGCATGCAGAGCTGACTACCACCTCACTACCACAAATCCCACCACGAGGAGTGCGCACGCGCCGACAGGCCGGCCGGCGGCGCCACGATGGGTTTCAAATACCTATAGTCAGGCGCCTAGGGAGGGGTGTCGGGGGAGCTATCCCCCGCGAGCGTGTACGTAAGCTTGCTGCCGGTCGTAGAAGCGTGTGTCGTCGTTGCCGTGCCCGGGCGCGTTGGTGAAGTCCGGGTTGCCGCCGACGAGCCGGAGGCCGTCGATCTTGATCCGGGCGTACTCGCGCGCGGTCTTGATGCCCCAGCGACGGTAAAGGCGATTCTTGAGCAGGGCGGCCGCGTGGTCCTGCGAGGTCGCGCTAGGGCGTGGGACTGTTTTCGCTTAGCTACGGGTTTTACCGCATGAGTCCAAGGTGTTAGTTCCCAAAAGACCGTTAACAACACCTCGCCCCCGAACCATCGGCGGCGGGGCCAAGCCCACGGCCTCGAGGACGCTCTACCACCCAACAGTTTCTTGAAGTTGATGCAGGATGTGGTGAATTTTATGGCCAAAGTGTCATCATCATCAAATCTATCCCCTTGATGAACTCCAAGATCTTATTGAAGTTTAATCGGAATCTTGGCGGAATGATTATAAGATCTTGTGCGTGCAAAATTATCGAAGGTTTAAATATATTGAAACTGTCGTGAAAATTATAATATAAGCGTAATCTAATATGATTACGTGGTTAGACTCGCCACGCGTCTAAACGGTGAACGCAGTGAACCGTTTTGATGACGTGGCGGGTCTAACTCAACTATATATTCGAAATACCCCCCTAGTCATGAAATATACTAGAAATCATTAGACCCCCAAAATCGGCCACCCAGAACCATGGATTTCGGTCGTAATATAATTGAAGTAGAGCTCATTTTGCATCCAAACGGTTAGCGAACGGGTTTTCCCGTGAGCGTCCGTTTTGATGCAAAATGGGCTCTACTTCATATCTCTCTCGCCAAAGGACGCACAACTCCTTAACATCGGCACGACGCTATTAAGGAAGAAATATCCCAAGAAAAAGAGAGGGGAAGAGCAGGGAGTCATCTACTAGTATGAAAAGACCAAGTACACACCAAACTACGTCGCCACGCGCGAATGCCTCGCGGCGCAGGTCCGCAAGTCCCCCCGGGGCGCCGAGCAGCTGCAGCCGACGAGCATGCCGGCATACCCGTGGGGCCGGGCGAAGTGGCGCGTGGCAGCGCAGAGGTGCCGGGCCCGCGCGTGCGGGTCGGGGTGCCGCGGCGCGAGGAGCGCTGCCCAGAGCCTCTCGACCATGGAACCCTCCATGATATTGTCGCCACGCGTAAGGCGCGCCGCGAGCGCCGCGTAGGCGGCGCGGGCGCGGCGGCGGACGGAGGCCCGGCGCGCGGCAAACCTGTGCGGAACTTAAAATTACGGTGCCTTCGTCGATGGCGTCGTGGCGAAAGGGTCACTACGCGCTCAATGATATCCACACTGCGGCGAACGTGCCGCCGTAGCAGACGGGCACGACGGCGCGTCGCTGGAGCTCGTCAGCGCGCAGGACGCCAGGTGTCGCCGCGAGGAGCGCGCCCAGCGTCGGGAACGGCCCAAAGAAGTCCAACGCCGCCGCGGGCCGCGCCGCCTGGTCCCACGCGTGCGCGTGGACCTCGATGAGGCTGTAGGCGAGCAGCGCGGGCGCCCAGTGGTACGCGGAGCCGTCGACGTAGGGCCGGCGGCCGCAGCCAAAGCCGACGGGCCCCGCCGCGGCGCGCGCGACGCCGCAGAGGCCAACGTTGAGCCGGCGGTAGTCCGCGCGCGACCCGTAGCGCGACGAGTCCTTGAGGAAGAAGACCAGCGGCTCGAGGCGGTCGTACCGCCGCGCCGCGTGCATCGCGTAGGCGTGGTCGCAGCGCCCGACGTTCGGCAGCGTCTCGAGGATCGACCCGTTCGGCGCGTTGCGCGGCGGCCGGCCGCACTTGGAGTAGACGGTCGTGCGCCGGACGTCGACGCCGCAGGCGCGCAGCTCCGCCATCGCGTCGGCGAGCCACCTCAGGTCGTAGCCGCAGTGGCTCACGACGAACTCCGCGTCGACGCGCCGCGCGAGCGCCGGTCCCGCCGTGAGCGGCGCGTCCCACGCCTCGGCGCAATCGGCGCACGCGCGCCGGGGCGGCCGCGCCGCCGACCGGCAGGGCCGTCTGTCGCCGCCGACGCACGTCGCGTTCCGCTTTTCGCAGTCGGCGGGGCACTCGAAGCCGCCGCCGGGCTTGCGGCACACGTCGCCGCGCGCCGCCTCGTCGCTTTGCTCGAGCCACCAGCCGTCGCGCGCGCACGCCGTCCGCGCCGGCGCCACGCAGGGACGTTTCTTGTGAACACAGCGCGCGCCGCCGCCGCCTCGCGTCGTCGCCGCGCAGCCCGGCGGGCAGCCCGCGAATGTGCCCGCTGCATCGACGCACGCGTCGCCACGCCTATCGTCCACCGCGAGCAGGCCGCGCGCGCAGAACTGCCGCAGCAGCGCCTTGGAGGCCTTGCCACCGCCGCGGCAGCCGGGAAGAAGGAGTGCGACGAGGGGAGCGATGCGCATTTAGAAATGTGCCGCTGGTGAGGCGTAAAAAACTGCCAAGAGGAGTGTCCCCGCGGTCCGCATGTTGGGTGCAATTGCAAAAAGACTACGGCAAAAACCCGTGCACCGATGTAACTTATTTGATACCTACGGTACCGGTACCGGTACCGGTACCCTGCACCAGTCACGGTTGACCTTAGCAAGAGTATGTCGTAGCGTTATGTAAAGTAGCAGGGTCCTACAGGCTCGTAGCTCACCAGCCAAAGGCTGGGCCAACCGAACTACTACTAGTAGTACGAGCCTCGGAGAGTGTTTTATAGCAAACTTCAAGTTGAACTTGAATTGTGTTTACACCGTAGTGCGATAGACACTCGATGTATAGACTCAAATTTAGAGAGTGGGAGATACATATCTAGGGTAGGGAGGGCTAGTAGGTTTCTCTCTACGTTGCACTACGATGTATCAATTTGCTATAAAACACTCTCGTAGTTAGGTACCGTAGGTACCGTGAGGTACCGTAGGTAGGCACAGCCTTTGGCTGGTGTGCTGGGACCCTGCTACTCTACATAACGCTGCGACATACTCTTACGCTACCAGGGTTTCTCTATTCCCCCTGGACACGAGCGTCCATTTTTGCGATGCAGGGGGAAACAGAGTGTGGAGCTCCGTGTGCCTTTTGGGGATATATTCATCATCTCGACGGTTTAAAAGAACGATGCATGCAGCCGCCAGTGTGTCGTCGTGTCGAGGCATTACCCATTGGAGAATAATAGCAGCGTCGGCACTGGGCATCGCCCTGGGACTGGGCATCTTGGTCGGTCGGCAATCCAGGCTGTCGGTCGTGACGGCTCCGGCGTGCGCGTCCCGCGCCGAGGTCGCCCTCGTCATTATGACGAAGGACGACTGGCCGCTGGCGTCGCGGTGGCTCGCGTGGCACGGGCACGTGTACGGTTTCGAGCACCTTTACGTGTTCGACGGCAGCACGGGCGCCCAAAAAGACCACCTCCAGGACGTGACGGCGAGCTATCCCATCCACCTCCGCCACAGCCTCGTCGATCTGAACCACATCGAAGACAACCTCGCGCGCTGGATCGACGAGATCAAGGCGCGATACGACTGGATCATCAAGGTCGACACCGACGAGTTCGTCGCGCACGTGGCACAGGGCGCGCGCGCGCCCGACGTGACGACGTCGCGGCTCGGCCTCCCGCCGGCGCGCGTCTCGGACACGCTGCGCACGGCGTGGGCGTTCGACGTCGATGCGATCCAACGCGGCCCGCCGACCGACGGCGAGCATGCCAAGATGTCGCGCGCGGGCGTGCATAAGCAGATCTACAGTGGGGCACGCTACCGACGGCGATTCTTTAACCTCGGGAGCCATGCCTGGCACAACCGGTCCGCACCGGAAGCAGAGGGCCTCGCAATCGTTCACTACCACCAGAGAACCTACGAGGATTTGATTCGCTTGGCGCACGACGTCATCGTGAGTCACGGTTACATCGAGGAATCGGACAGCCGCGACGTGAAGATCGAAAAGCTGGCGCGGCTGGACCAACGGCCGACGTGCCAAGTCAATTCCTGCCACAAGAACTGGGTCGTTCTCGACGATTTACGGAACCGGACGGCGATGCGGCGGGCGTATTACGCGCGCGACCGCCGGAACGCGCCGATCCTGCGCGACTTCAGCCGCCGCCTTCGTGAGATCTTTGCGATGTATCCGTTACTTGTGGCCACCAACGCAAGCGAGCCATAGTAGCAGTAGGGGCATGACCTTGGTGAAAGTGGATTCCGGTGAGTCGGGTCTCGTGATAGTCGAAAAAGGACTAATGTTTTGGGCGGAATATGAGTCTGCGTCGTCCAAGCTGGAAAAAGTCCTCGTCGGAACGGCGGGGCCGAGAGAGCATTGCGATGCAGGGGGAAATAAAGTGTGTAGCTCCATGGAGGGGTACGAGTTTGGACCTGCGTACGTATGTGGCTGCCCTGGCCAAAATCGCCGCCGGCCAAGTCACGGTGGCTGGGAACTCAGGCTCGAATCCCAAAAATTAGAGCCTGAGGACCGACGTGAACCACACTATTACGTCGCCGATTAGCCCACTTTTGCTACCATAAAACACTACCGGCCTACTAGCCTCCCAAGAGTCCACTAGAAACATACCGCAGTAGACTATCCGTCTATTAAATTTTGCCCCTATTAGCAAGAGTATGTCGCAGCGTTATGTAGAGTAGCAGGGTCTTAGCTCACCAGCCGAGGGCTGGGCCAACCTGACTACGAGAGTGTTTTATAGTGAACTGTTGTTACACCGTAGTGCTTTTGACACTCCGAGTCGATGTATACTTTGATTTGCGCTTCGCGGTTTGCTTCCAGCGCTTTGATACGTTCTTCGTGTTTCTGCTGGAGCTCAGCTTGTACGTGTTCGACCGCGTTTTGTATGAGCCGATTCATTTCAGCTTGATCCATTGCTGGGTATTCACTTTCTTCGCTCTTTTGGGGTGATTTCTTTTTGGATTTCTTTTTAGGTGTTTTTTCTTGTCTAGGCATTCACTGTAAAACACTCTACGTCAATAGGCAGAACCCTGTGGGCCCATAACCTAGCAAGAGTATGTCGCAGCGTTATGTCACGGTATAGTAGCAGGGTCTTAGCTCACCAGCCGAGGGCTGGGCCAACCTGACTACGAGAGTGTTTTATAGTGAACTGTTGTTACACCGTAGTGCTTTTGACACTCGATGTATAGACTCAAATATTAGAGAGTGGGAGATACATATCTAGGATAGGAAGGGCTAGTAGGTTTCTCTCTCTACCTATCTAGGCCGGGCAGGGCCGAGTGGTACCATGGTACCGTTATCGGATAGCTGGACCTGCAACATTTGTTTAGTATGAGAAGCAATGAGACACAGACGAGGATGCAGCCCACGTGGAGGCATGTCTGCCTGGAAGCATGTCTGCCTAGGACTTGGCATTGGTGCTGCCCTGGGAGCATTATTAGGTAGACGCCCCTGGCATGGTCCAAAGCAGGCCCCCGCTGCAGTACAGTCGCGCGTCGTGACCGTCGTGCGACGTCCACGAACCACGGGCAACCACACCGTGGTCATGGGCCAGTTCAATACGCGCCTTCGCTCAGCAACGGTCGCGGCCTGGGCTTCCGCGTGGTCGCGCCTTCGGCTCGTCGACGACGTGTTTGTGGCGGTGCCAATCAGCACTACTGGAGCGCCGGCGCCGTGGACGCCGGCGGACCTGGAGGCCGATCTCTCGCCATACCCCGCAGGGAAGGGACTGTACGTGCTGACGTATCCCGGGGACGGTGGCGTCATTTCACCGAGCGCCAACCTGGCCTTCGTCATCCGAACGGTTGGTGCAGCTGCCCGTGGCGTTATGTATGTGCACGATGATATGCTCGTGGCCTCATCCATCATTGCGAGACTCGGCAACGACGCCTGGATCACGAATAACCGCCGTTCCACCCTCCGCCTGTATCCAAACGGGTCAGTGGTCGGTCTGGCGCCCGGATGGATGCACACGCCCGCTTGCGAAGCGGGATTTGCGAGATTTGCTCGTAGCCCCACGGCCAAACCTCTGCTCAACGCATCACCATTTCTCGTGGTCGGGGGGGGGCGTGCGGACTTCTTGTACGTGACGACAACCTCCGACGAGCAGGTACGGATACTATTGCGCTTGCTTGACGGCGTCGTCCAGGCGCGGCTTTTTCTCGAATGCGCCCTCCCGTCTGTTGTGGAGATCATGGAGCGGCTGTTTGACGTGCCCGTGTATGCCGCGAAGCTGGCCCAGGACCCGCCGCAACTCAAGACTGTGCTCGATCTGATCGCAGGCGACAGCGCACGACGCGCTCACCCGATCCCGGAGCTAATGCACCCAATCAAGCTGAATATGGTTGGCATTTTGCCCTGGGTGGCCGCGTTTGAAGCTGCCACGGGTCTCGCTGACGGCGCGCCATAGTAGCTGATACTGCCGTCGGAAAACTTGGTTGTGATTTGTTGCCATCGAACCCGTCGGACCTGTGCTTCCGTGCGGGCCGCCACGAGGATAATATGGAGGCCAGCCCTGCTTAGCCGAGAACCCTTCGTTCGGCCTCGAACTTGGGGCAATCAAATACTCAGTAGGCTAGTCACGGTAGTACTACCGCACGACCGCGTCAGGCGACCTATCTGGCAGCTCATCGGGTACAAGTAGTACCCGGCCGCGCCTACGCATCCGTCCCACGCAATAGGTACCCGAGGGCCCCTGGGAGACTAAATTACCAGCATAGAAGCGACTCGGAGTTTTGATTTTTCAGCCCGGGGGCGAGAGACGTGGCGAGAGAGAAGCAGAGAGAGAGAGAGTCGCTTATTGAGCTAGCCCCTCTAGCACGGACCCCGAGTGCGGGGGCTCCTGAAATACCCGCGCGTCAGGCCCCACTGGCAGATGGGCAACTTCGCGACCGCTTCTCGCTACGAAAGTGACCCCTTCCCCCCAGCCCGGTCTCGGGGCGTACAAAGGGTCTCATTGGGACCCCGCAGCCAAAATCGCCACCGGCCAAGCGGCTGGTGACTCGAATCCCAAATTAGGGGACCGCGGCCCAAGTCGCGGCCCCCTTCATCAATGAAGTTCACCTCCGAGCTAGGTTGGCATTAACCGGTTAATAACCGGTAATTTACCCATTATCACTCCTCGGAGGGGATCTGGGGTAAATAACCCGGTAAATTACCCGACGGGTTTTCGACTAAACCCGTTTAGTGCGATTAGCGAAAGACCCCTCCGGGCGAGCGGATGGGCGCAAGCAGCCCGTTGAGCTTTTGGATACGTACAGGTGCGCCAAGGCAAGTACCGAGTCATGTGGCCCGGCGCGGCCCAGGCCCGCGCCAGTGGCCCACGAGGCCCCCTCCCCTACCCCTCTATAAGATCCTGAGGTAAATAACCCGCACTAACCGGTAATTACCCGGGTTATTAACCCCGGGCGGCGCCAGGGGTAAATAACCCCTCAGGTAAATGCCAACCTAGCCTCCGAGTCCCCCTTCCATAAGTCCTTCCATGGACGGTGAACCCGGGCCGCACTATCATGTCCCCGGGGCGCCTTGCGAACATACGCAAGAGAGCCTTACGCGGGGGAACCCCCCTAGTCGAGCTGCGCCACGAGCGCGACGCCGCGCAGCACCCAGTGCGACGCGGGCTTGTCCGTCTTGAGCGTCGCGACGAAGACCCAGGTCGGGCCGCGGAACGTCGTCAGATACACTGGGCAGTTGTAGAGGTCCGGCTCCGGTCGGATGTAGCCGACGGACTGCGGGTCCCACGACGGCTGGACCTGCACGGCCTTGACGTAGATGATGGGCATCGGTGGCAGCAGCTCCTTCGGCTTGGACTCTCTGAGTATACCGGCGCACTGCACTGTCGAGTCCTCCACGTAGTCGAACTTCTCGTTCTCGCACTCGCCCCACTGCGCGCCCTCGCAGAAGAGGCCGTGGATGTACATGCCCTCCGGCAGCCGCTCGCCGCACTCCTCCGGGCCGTTGAAGGCCGTCACGTGCGTCTCCGTGGCCATCTTGTCGAGGGCCAGCGAGTTGAGCCGCGCGGTGACCTGCTTGATGCCGGTCAGGAACGCCGTCGGGTTGAAGAGCCCCGGGAACCACACGGAGATGGGCGTCTGCAGGCCGTCGATGGCGCACCACTCTGTCAGCTGCCCGCACCGCAGGATGAGGTCCGCGAACCAGTCCTGCAGGCCCTTCATCGAGGGCCAGGCGAACTTCTCCCACGACGCGGTGTGGAAGGGGTTTCGGCCCGGCACCTGCTTGATGGCGAGCGCGCTCAGCAGGTCCTCCATCTTCTGCGACATGTTGAGCTGGCCCAGGAGCCCCTTCCGCAGCTCGTCGAGGGACCGCGCGATCTCGCCCGTCAGCACGTTCATGCGGCCGGCCTCCTGCAGCAGCACGACGATGTAGGGCCCGTCCTTGCCCTTGATGATGGGCTGGGCCTTGTCGTTGAGGTCGATCATGTCGAAGAGGGGCGGGAGCTTGCCCTCGAGCTCCTCGATGATGGCCGAGATGTTGCCGCCCCCGCTCCCGCCGCCGCCGCCGCCGCCCGCCTTCAGGCGCAGGATCGTCGACAGGAGCGAGGACGTGGCGTTGTTCAGGTAGGCGATCTCGGAATTCATGTGCAACCCGTAGATGAGGGGAGATTCGGCTGGCAGCGTGTCCAGGTGCTTGAGATACCCGGCGGCGGTCGTGCACGTCTGGGGGTCCGGCGAGTTGAAGCCGTGGCCGAGCTCGGCCTGCTTCAGCAAGCCGTCGTGGAACGACACCTCCAGGTAGGTGTTGTTCGTCTTCCGGTCCCAGAAGTCCGTGATGTGCCCGCCGTACATGATCTCGCCGAAGATGTACCGCAGGTCCTCCCAGGGCACCACCCCGCCGTTCTCCTCGAGGTAGTTCTGCAGGACGTCCGCGCAGATGCTAAGATCTCCCATGTTGAACCCGTATCCGCGGGACCACCCCTGCTGGCCAAACCGCTTGCGGCCGAGCATGACGCCGTGGAAGAAGCACAGCCCGAACAGGCACGCGCGGAACTCCACCGGCATGCTCGACTCCTCCAGTCTGGCCTGGTCGAAGGGCGCCCACGCGCGCTCGATGTTCGACTTGATGTCGGACGGGGCCTCGTTGCTTATTTTGATGCAACCCTGCAGTAGCGATTCGGGGATGTTCTTTTGGTACGAAAACCCGGGCGGCTCCGCGTTCACGTAGCAGCGGAAGTCCTGGTGCGCGTGCTCGCTGCAGACCTCGAGCTTCCGCTCCAGCCGCGGGAGCCAGCTCTGCATGAGGTGCAGGTTCTGGAGCAGGATCCAGCCGCCCTCCTGGGCCTGCGTTGGGTTCGGGGCGGTGAGGATTCGCTCCCCCGGACGAGTGGCGCGCCCCGGCGGCGGCGCTCGCTCCGCGTCCGACGCGGCGGCGTCGAAGGGCGCCTCGCCGGACGCCGCCGCGGCGCCATCTTCTCGATCATCGCCTCGGCCGGCGCCTCCTGGCCCTGGCCCATGGAGATGTTGATGAAGTTGTTCTTTGCCGTCGTGAACCCGAACTTCTCGCCGATCTCCTCGATCCAGACCGTGGGGTCGACGCCGGGGAAGAGCACGAAGAACATGGGCGTGGAGGCGGTCGACTCGGTGTAGGCCTGCCGCATGTCGAACGGCGGCTGGAAGACGTAGTTGTCGCCGTAGCACTCGGAGATGTACTTCTGCATGCCCATCGTGACGCGGTCGCCGCGCATGGCGCCGAGCAGCATGACGACTTCGAACGTCGAGAGCGCGTCGCCCCCCGGCGGGGGCGTCTGCTCCGGCTGGGGGCTGTTGTACCAGGCGTCCCACGCGGCCGGGTCCTCCTCAATGGCTTGCATCAGGGTCGCGAACAGCGGCACCTGCTTCTGATCTTTCTGGAGTGCCCTCACCTTGGGCCAGACCAGTTCGGGAAGCCAGCTCGCGACGCCCTCGGGCGCGGGCTCCCCGGACTCGCCCCGCCCCTCCAGCAGGGTCATCATGTACTCCGATTTCAGCTTCGCGTCGGCGATCTGCAGCGTCATGACGAACAGCGAACTCACCATGAGCTTATCCCGCTCGAACAACCCGCGCCGGACGTAGTTGAAGCACACCGACGTGCACATGTCGATCAGCTTCGTGCAGCGCGCGGGGTAGTCGACGAACTTTTCGCAGCTCGCCGACGGCATGACCAGGAACCCCGTTTTATCTTGCTTCTCCAGGACGTAGGCGGCGCCGTCCCTGACGACCGCTTTGACGGTGCCCACGCACAGGTCGCACTCGACCAAATCCCCCTCCTTGCACTTGGCCGCGGCCTTCTTCTTGCCGCCGCCCATCAGGAGCTTCATCAACAAGTCGTGGTCGACCTCGTCGGCGTGGGAGGCCTCGCCCAGGATGTCGCGGCTCCAGGGAAATCGTTGCATCTTCACCACCTTCTTCGCGGCCTTCTTGAAGCGCGACAGGAGCCCGCCCTTCTTCTTCTCCTCCTTGGGCTTGTCGAGGGCCTGCGGCGGACGACCGTCGGAGCACGGTCACGAAAGCGGGCGGCGCACGTTGAAGTAGCTGGGAAGGACGCGGCGCCGGCGACCTGGACGTCCTCGATGCCCTTGAGGAACACGACGACGAACGCGTTCAGCGAGTAGATGTAGTACGTGTGGATCTTGACGAGCTCGTTCATGATGAAGAAGATCTGGGAGCCGCGGCGCGCGACCAATCTGAATCTTTCCGAGGTGTTATTGATGGACTCGGTCGTCTTCCGGCCGATGGCGAGTTTTTCGTTGATGTCGTTCGACGTCATCTTCGCCGCCTCGAGCCCCTCGATGAGGTCCTTGTCCTCCGTGATGTCGCCCTCCGCGGCCGCGAGGCGCGCCAGGATCTCGTCCTCGAGCTCGATCATCTTGATCTTGAACTGGTTCTCCTGCTGCACGAGCTGCTTCTTCTGCTTGGCCAGGTCGGGCCGCTCCTTGGACACGACCAGCGCCAGCAATTGATCCTCCAACCCGGCGGGCGTCACCGTGAAGTTGACGAGCGTGCACTCGGCCTGGATCTCGGGCGGGTAGTGCGGGTTCGACAGCTTCGTCTGGAGGAACATGCGGAACTCGTCGTGGTACTCGATCTCGTCCTCGCCCAGCTTCAGGAAGAAGCGGCCGCCGCGCTTCATCTTGGCGCGCTGCACCGCGGGCATGATCGACGCCTCGATCTGCTCGCCCATGTTCTCCACGAGCATGGGGAGCCCCCCCACCAAGCACTCCTTCAGCGTCGGCAGGAGCTGCTTCGTGCCCAGCCGCGCGACCCTCAACATCTTCTGGGGATCTTTTGAATTTTGCGCCTTGACCCAGGCCACGCCCTGGAGCTGCGGGTCGATGAGCAGGGGCCACCGCGTCGACCGCTCCACGATGGACCCGTTCTCGGTCGACACCGGGTCGGCCGGCAGCTTGCACGTCTGCCAGAGCGCGACCTCGGAGTCGTTCGTGAGGGCCGACAGGGGGTTGGCGCTCTTGGACATGGGCACCGGGACGCCCTTCTTCGGCGTGAGGAGCCGCGGCAGCCACTCCTCGTCGAGGAGCTTCGTGCGGTACTGCTTCGTGAAGGGCCCGATGTAGGAGATGAAGGCCGCGCTGAGCAGCGTGTCGCCCACCAGCAAGTCGCGCGCGACGCCGAGGTCCTTGACCGACTGGTTCCAGCGCGCGTTTTCGCTCGACAGCGCGTTGATGAGGCGCTCCGCCAGGCCCAATTTCGTCATGCCCTTCTCGACCGTCGCCTCGGCCGCCGCCTTGATCGCGTTCGCCTCGTTGAGCTCGATCATGAGCTGCTGGAGCTTCTCCTCGAGGGCCTTGACCTTGGCCTTGACGTCGGCCAGCTGGTTCTGCGCCGCGTCCAGCTGCGCGATGGAGTCGCGCACGAGCTTCTTCTTCGGCTCGACCATCGACACCACGTCGTAGTAGATGACGATGTTGATGCACCAGTTGCACAACCCGCCCGCCGCGCTGTTCTTGCCGGCAATAATATCGGGCTTGAAGTGCTCCATCGCGAGGTACATCCGCACCTCCTTGAAGTTGACGGCGGGGACCTTCCCCTCCTCGAAGCCCGTCTTGAAGCTCTTGAGGTTGTCTAAAAACACTTTGGGGTCCTTCAAAAAGACCTTCTTGGCGCAATCCCAGGTGCGGTCCTTGTCCTTGACCTTGCCGGACTTCTGGACCGGCACGGCCGGGTCGTACGACGCGAGGAGCACGAGGCACGCGTTGAAGACGTCGTCGACGCCCGGCGGGGGCTTGGACATGGTCTTGCACATCTGCAGGTCCTTCACGTCTAACGTATCGAGCGCGGCCATGGCCGCCTCGACCGCGGGCTCGGCCTGCGCGAGGTCGGCCTCCGCGGACTCCTTCTTCTCCTTGACGTCCGCGGCGATCTTGGTCACCTTCTTCTCCTCGATGTTGGCGTTCTCCGTCTCCATCTCGACGACCTCCTTCTCGGCGGCGCACACCTTGGCGATCTTGTCGGAGGTGGCCTTCTTCTCCTCGGCGTCGGCGACGTCCCCGGCGATGGACTCCTTGAGGACGTCGACGACGGCCGTCGTCTCCTCCAATTTTTTAATGCCGTTCTGGAGGCGCAGGGACGCGGTGTCGTTCTCGGCTCTTTTCCGGGCGAGCAGCTCCGAGTACAGCTTGAGCAGCTCGAGGTAGGACTTGGGCGTCGTGTAGACGAACCGCCCCTCCATCTGCTTGAAGGTCGTGGCCATGGCGTTGGTGCTCCCCGCGAGCTCGGGCATGAACGTCTGCAGCTGCGCCCGCACCGCGTCGCCGCCGAGGTCCTCGATGGCCTCCAAAAACTTGCAGCCCACGGAATACAGGGCCTGCTCCGGCCAGGGCTGGAACCAGTCGATGACCGTGCAGTTGACGAGGGCCGGGAAGCGCTGGCACCTCGTCGAGAAATCGGGCCCGACCGGCGAGCAGCACAGGCAGACGTGCAGGTTCCGCCGCACCTCCTGGAGGAAAAAGTCGTAGACGGGCCCCGGCTCCGGCGCGAAGCCCGCGGCCTTGGCCTTCTTCGTGACCGAGCCGATCACCTCGTCCTTTTCGTCCTGCGCGTACAGGCCCGCGATGTCCGCCGAGCCCAACAGGTCGTTGAGATAGACCAAGAACCGCTCGTTCGTGATCTCGGCGTCCGTGAACAGGAACATGACGCCCTCTCCTTTGATGCCGGCCTTCTTGTACATCTCCTGGAGGTCCGTTTTGAGGTCGTTGATGCCGTACGTCGCCGAGATCTGAATCGTGCTGGTTTGGTACCCGCAAATAAACGACGCGAGGCGCGACAGCGACTTCTTGCCGGACCCGCCGACGCCGACCAGCAGCGCGTGCCCGGACGGGTTGTTGATGATCCGCGTGATCCTGCAGACGTGGTTCAGCGCGTCCTCGAAGAGCACCAGGTCCATCTGGGCGTTCGACTCGTTGTACTCGTCCAGCGCCTGGTCCAGGATCTTCTGGAGCACGCTGAGCTCGTGGATCTGGTCGTAGACGGGCTCCTCGCCGATGCCCTCGAGGAAGTGGCAGAACGTCAACGGCTGGCGGCTGTCGCCGAAGAACCGCTTCGGGTTGAACTCGCCGAAGCCCTTGCCCGCCTGGCCCATCAAGAGGCCCTCGAACTTGGCCAAGTCCTCGGGCGACACCAGGCGATCGCCGTAGACCCGGTAGGCCTCGTGGACCCAGCAGTCCGCGAAGACCTGGGGCTCCTTGAACTTGGCGGGCGTCGTCATCAGCAACCCCTGGAAGACGCCGGCCACGTGGCGGATGTTGAACTCGTAGTGGAAGTTTGCGGCCGTCTTCCGGAAGTTCTCGGAGACGTCCTTGTGGAGGTTGAGCGTCGTCTTGATGACCTTCGGGACCAGCTCCACCAGGGCGGCGTTGGAGTTGAACATGGACTCCAGGTGGCCGTTGAGGAAGGTTTCGTAGATGATCGCCAGCGACACGTCCGTCGGCATCGCGATGTTAAAAGTCGTGAAGTGGCGCTGCAACCGCGGGTTGATCTCCATGCTGCCGGCCGTCGGATTCAACGCGGCGACGTACTGGCACTTTTCGACGGTCTTCATCGCGAGCTTGCTGATGTCGTACCAGTGCCCGTAGTCCAGGTGCTGCCGCACGAGCGAGATGGCCGACTGCGTGTTGTACTTGTCGAGCTCCGGCAGGTTGAAGTCGTCGATGAAGTAGACCATGTGGCACGCGCCCGGCGGCCCGTACAGCGACCCGGTCTTCTTCTGCAGGACGCCCTCCAGCGACGCCTGGAGCACCAGCCCGCCCGTGAAGAAGTTCATGTTGATCGTGGTATACAGCGTTTCCTTCGCATCCAACTTCTTCAGCTGGCCCATGATCGTTTGCGTCTTGCCCGTGCCGCTGGGCCCCGCGAGCATGGCGCAGTGGTGGTCCCGCAGTAGCTTCTCGAGCCAGAACGACACGGAGGCGCTTTCGCCCGTGGGCACCGTCACGTCGCTCATGTTCGCCTCCTTGGAGTTGAACACGATCTGCGCGTAGGCCGGCGACTCGGTCCAGCTCTCGAAGGCCCAGTTTTCGGTGTCCAGCCAATAATCGAAGATTAATCCTTGCCCGGGGAAGCTGATGCGCTTCTTGAACGTCTTCTTCCACCACTCGCTAAACACCTTCATGTAGTCCTTGCCGTCGTCGGCCACGCCCAGGGCCGAGCCGAGGGCCCACGCGGCGCAGAACGAGAACGTCATCTGGCAGTGCTCCTCCGTCGCGAGCATGTCCGGAGTGCAGAACGCGTCGAGCAGCCGCAAAATGTTGTTGACGAGCGTCGTCTGCTGCTGCGCGACGTTGAACAGGAGTTTTCGAATCGAGAGCAACGCCGGCGCGACGACCTCGTCGAAGTTCGCCGTCAGCCACGCCTTGGCCTCCGCCGTGAACCCCTTGGATTCCTCGCGCGTCAGGATCCACGTGTTGACCATGCTGCGCCACTGGAAACCCTCGTCGGTCGAAATGTACAGGATGCCCGCGCGGCTGACGGTCGCCGGCGTCGCGTGCTTCAGGTCGCGGATCTCGAAGATCATGCGCATGTGCGGCTTCAGGGGGATGCGCTCGTTGGACGCCAGGGTCAGGAGCCGGTTGTCGTCCATGACCGAGTTCATGGACTCGATCCAGTTCGCGTCGAGGTCGCCGTCGAGCATGAGCCACTTCGGGTCCTCGTCGGGGATCTGCGACAAGTCTCGTAAAATGGAGGAGAGGAGCCCGTCCTTCCAGTCGCGCGTCGCCATGTTAATGTACCCGTACAGGTCTTGCGTGGGCATCGTCTTGGGGTTGATGTCCTTGATCGTCAGGAAGGAATCGCGGCCGGCCACGATGCGCTTCGCCTTCGCCAGGTACTTCCAGCTCGTCGACTTGAAGGCGCCGGGCGGGCCCATGACGAAGACGCAGTGCCGGATCTGGAGCAGCTCGTCGAGCTGGATCGTCTTGAGCTTCATGATGTCGTCCACGAAATCGGGCATCGCCGCGACCATGTCGTCCACGCTCTTCTGGAGGGCGTCGTCCACCACGCGCGGCGGGTCCCGGCCCGGGAAGAGGTCGTTCAGCAGGCCGAAGAAGACGACCTCGTCCACTTTTACGATTTTGGCGATGTTGAAGTCTCGCAGCGCCCTCATCAAGATGTCGTCCTCCTCGCCGTTCGGGTCGGACCGGAGGAGCATGCCCGCCACCACCAGCACGGACTTGATGGCACGCAGGCCCCAGTCGTAGTGCTCCTGCTTCGAGAGCAGGTCTTTGAGCAACGAGTACAGCGTGTAGAACTTGGACGCGAGCGACTTGGACGTCACGAAGCCCTGGGCCATGAGCATGTTCTCGCAGATCATGACGAGGTCGGGGACCATGACGGTCATCGGCCGGAACAACGCCTTGAGGCCCTCCGGCAGGGCCGACCGCCCCAAGTACCCGGGGTTCATCGTGATGTACGCGCCGCACGTTTCGTTGAGCTTCACGACGTCGCCCTCGATGGTCGTCATGCGCGCCTGCTCGTCGAACGGACTGCCGGACTTCTTGGAGGCCTTCTGGGCCGTCACGACGCGCTTGACGCCCGCGCACACGGCCTTGAACTGGACCGTGCACACCGAGAGCACCTCGGGGATCAGCCGATTAAACTCGTCGAAGCACCCCCAGCTCCCGCTGCAGGCCAGCCCCTTGAAGATGTTGCCCAGCGACTTGTAGTCCATTTCCGGGGAACAGTTGAAGACGTAGCAGCACTTGCCCAGCGCGCTGGCGAGGTCCTTGGTGCTCTCCGTCTTGCCCGTGCCGGCCGGCCCCGCCGGCGCGCAGCCCATGCACAGGTTCAGGGCCTGGGTGGCGGTCACGTAGACGCGGTCGGTCAGCGGCGTCACCACAAGGCGCGGACCGTTCCCCAGGTACTCGAACCCGTAGTCGAACGTCGCGTTCAGGATGAGCGCGAGCCAGCGGTCCTGCTCGGCGTCGTACTTCATTTTCAACTGACTCTGCCATTTAAACGAGGAGATCTGGTACATTTTCATTCGAAGCGTCCCTTCGATCATGTCTCTCGAATGGGCGTCGTAGGTAATCATGCACATGACCTTGGTCCGCGTCGCCTTGTCGAGGTCCGTCATCACGCACTTGATGAGGTCCGTGAGCTGTTGCAGGGTCTTCTTCTGGAAGTCTAAATACGGTTTTTCGCCGAGGGAAGGATCGGCTTCCATGGCCCTCATGGCGTCTTCGCTTTCCTTCGTGTAGTAGATGGCGGCGACCAGGAGCGCGATCTGCGCGGCGTCGGCCGAGTTCTTGCGGCCGTCGCTGACCTTCTTTGTGTCCTGGAGCCACTGCGTGCGCGGCGAGGACGTGAGGTAGCGCTTCACGGACTTGTGGGCCTCCGCCGTGAGCGAGGCGCACTGCGCGTCCAAAATGGTCTGGAAGTAGACCTCGACCTTGCCCAGCAATTTGACCGGCTCCGTGAACTCGACGAACTCCTTGCCGACGCCCGAGACCCAGTAGTTGGCCGCCGGCCGGCCCGACGCGTCGGGCTTGCCGAGCGTCAGGTCCGCCGTCGCGAGCATGACCTTGTCGACGTGCTTCATGACGGCCGGCGGGTTGGACCCGTTCGAGAGGATGTCCAGCAGATCCGACTCGCTGACGAAGTAGAAGCGCGCGAACTGCATGCGCTTCGAGTCCAGAAACTCGTTGAGCGACTTCTTGCACAGGTCTTGCTTGGCGGTGATGTCCTCCAGCAAGGGGATCAGGCCGTCCTTGTTGCACGCTTGCTTGACGTTGCCCGTGTCGCGAGCCTCGCGCAGCATGTTGCGCACCGTAGTGTCGATCTCCTTGAACTTCGCGGCCGTGTCGGGGAGCTCCCGCTTCACCTCGTCAGACCCAATGAACAACGGCTCCAAATACGACCACATCCGCTGCAGCTCCGACAAGATGGCCACGACCTCGCCCACGTTCTGCAGCGCGAGCTGCCACGCCGTGCTTTGCACCTTGAAGAACTCGTAGCGGCCCGCGACCATGGACTGCAGCGTGAGCAGGTCCGACTCCAGCTGCTCGAAGTCCTTCTCGTCCATGCCCAGGAGCGGCACCGACGCGTCCTTGTCGTAGGGCGTCGCCTTCCAGACGGCCTGCGCCCACGTCTGCTCCAGCACGCCGAGCGTCTCCTCCTGCTTGGCCTCCTTGACGGCCTTGTCGGTGGCCTCCTCGACGACCGACGCCACGGCGGGCCGGTGCAGCTCCAGGGCCATGATCTCGCTCAGCTCGATGTTCGGGTTCTCCAGCGGCGTCTGCTCCATGGTCGCGTGCGCGCCCTCGAGCAGCTCGTCCCAGTGGCGCTTCTTCATGCAGTCCGTCTTGAGGGACGTGATCAGCGGGCACGAGTTCTGGAATTCCTTGCAGCGCTTGTCCAAGGCCTTGAACGCCGAGGACGCCTTCGTGGGCTTGGGCAGCTTCTTGCAGCGCTGCATGAGCTTCTTGGCCGTCTCCTCGAGCTCCTCGGTGTTCAAGTCCCCCCACCGCGTGTCCATCGCGACCGCGATGGCCATGTCCAGGGCGTTGTCCAGGTCCCACAACATCACGTAGTCGTTGAAGATCTCGTCGATGTCGGCCTGCGGGGGTCAAACGATGCCGCCAGCGCCGCGGCGCCGCGCGCCGTCGCGCGAGCGGCGGGGAGCGGACGCCACCGTGCTGAAGTTCTGACGCCGCGTCGGCACGATCAGGCCCTCGGGCTTCTTCATCTCCGACCCGATGTCCACGGCCTCGGCCTTCTTCTTCATCGCGTTGAAGCGGTTGTGGTCCTGCTTGTGTGTCCCCTGCTCGTCCTCCAGCAGCGAGAGCGACTTCTCCTGGCCGCACTCGGCCGTCTTCCAGTCGATGTCCAGCTCGCCCAGCGCTTTGCGCTTCTGCCGCAGCGTGTGGTCGAAGGCCTGGATCTCGTCGCGCACCTTGCGCTGGGCCTTCTCCTTCTCCTTGCGCTTTTTCTCCTCGGCGGCGATGCGCGCCTCCTCCGCCTCGCGCGCGAGGCGCTCGGCCTCGGCCTTGGCCTTGGCGGCCTCGACGGCCTCGTGGTGCACCTTGTTGAGCGACACCAGCTGGACGTCGAGCGACTTCTGCGCCTCCTCGACGACCGGCAGGGACTTGATGAAGTCGAGGACCGGCTTGTGGCCGCGCCGCTTGCACATCCACTTGGCGTCGGCGCCGCGCTCGCGCTCCAGGCGCGACGACATCATCGTCGCCAGGCCCGACGCGCACGTCGTCGGGTCGCACTTGCCGACGTCCACCAGCAGCTTGAACAGCGTCAGGTAGCCGTTGATGGCGCAGGCGTGCAGCGCGGTCACGCCCGAAAAGGGGCAGACCGCTTTGGCGTAATCCGATTCGGCTCCCTTCTCCTCCAGGTCCTTCACGATGGCGTCGTGGTTCGCCGAGCGCCGTTCGCGCATGCCGTCGATGCGCCACGGGCCCGGCGCGAAGACGCGCGCCAAGGTCGCCTGGGCCTCGTCCTCCGCGCCATCGAAGGGTTGGACGGGCGGCGCGTTGCAGCGGTAGGTCCGCAGACCGAAGGCGTCGCTCGTGAGGAGTGCGATGAGCTCCTCGGGTACCACCTCTTCCTCCTCCTCCTCGTTCTCGGCGTCGTCGGCCATCGGTGGCTAGCGAGAGGGGCTACGCTGTGGTGCGGCTCGCCGGGCAGCGCAATCCCGTCGCTCGTCGACCCGTCGCGGCTCGAGCGGCCCCGCAGCTATTTACCAGCCGCTGTTATCCGCTGTTGTTGTATCTTCTTGCGCGCCGGGTGGGAAGCGTCCGAACGGTAGGGGGACCTATATCGCGACGCTCTCCGACGTGCCGCCAAAAGGGTTTCAGCCCCTAAAAATGATACGAGCTTGTGTATGTAGATACCGATATAGCCTGCCTAGAGACTCATTCGGAAGGCCCTCCTGCTTAGATGGGTCCGGCTACGGCACACATATAAAAAACCAGCTTTGCTATGCGCTCACGTTCCGCGCGCACTCACACATATAAAAAACCAGCTTTGCTATGCGCTCACGTTCCGCGCGCACTCACACATATAAAAAAACAGCTTTGCTCGCGCGCACTTGGAAGACTTCGCGAGCGGCCACTCCCCGCAGCAGTTTTCTCTGAGGCCCAGACCAGTGGTACACCTACCTGTTGATGGCCTGGAGCTGCCCGCGGTGACGACCAGAATGAAATGAGATTGTTTTTTGTTGCGATGGCAGCGGCGGCGCGCCGGCACCGGCGGCCCAACCGCCACCACACAAAGGCGGAGACCTGCGCCGGCGACTGCCCAGCGTGCGCTCTTCCTCACCGTCCGAAGCTTTACAGCGTTCTGCACGTCGACGGCGTGGGCACCACGGTCAAATACATCGCGGAGCACGCGCGGTTCGCAAGGGAGCAAAACTACGCCTACGGCGGCGCGATCGGCACGTTGCCGCTCACGCCGCAGGCGCATGGCGTGCTCCAACGCCAATGCGTCGCATGGGCGCTTGGCACGGACGCCGTCGTCGTGCGCGAGCCCGCCGGAATTCAGCGCGCGGCGGCGCTCGCGGACCTCGCCAGCAACCAAACCGTCCTCTGGACGGAGAAGCACGTGCCGCTCGCCCCGAAGGTAGACAAGGCGTGGCTCGCGGATCTGCGACGCGGCAACGCGTGCCGGTTGGGGCGCGCGCGACTGACATATGCCAGAAAAGGTACCGTCCGCGTCGCCGCTCACTTGAGAAGGGGCGACGTCGATGTCAGTGTCCAGCCCTCGCTGCGCTGGGTCTCGGACGCGTGTCTCGTGGATGCTTTGGGCTGGGTCGCGGCGCGGGCTGGGCCGCGCGCCGAGGTGCACGTCTTCAGCGCCCTCGAGTCGCATCGCGGGCGGGGCGGCGCGACGCGCTGTGCGAAAATCAAAGTTTCACGGCGTCTCTGGTGCGCCCGACTCACTGGTCGATTTCTCACACAGGTGATGCGGGGGACGGCGTCGCCGGAGGCATTCGACGTCTATCGAGCACATAACTACACGGTCCACCTCAACGGGGCCGACGCCACGGCCTCCGTCCTGGACCACTGGGCGCACTTGGCCTCGGCGGACGTCTTCTTGCAGTCGCCGACGTCCGCCTTCGCCGTCGTGCCCGCGTACCTCAGCAGGGGCTGCGTGCTGCGAGCGCGAGTCATCAAAAAGGGCCTCCACTGCTACGCGCTCGACGCGGCCGACGAGAAGTGCGTGCGGCGGGCCGTCGAGCGGCGCCTGCGGGAGATTTCCTAGCCTCTATTGTTTACGTCCTATGCCATAGCTGAAGGGTCGCTCCTGGGGAGCCTGGGGGCGCGCGGGGCGACAGGCGCCATGCGCACACTTCCATGCGCTGTGATGTAGACCATTGAGTGGTCATTGCGTGTCCTCCGTCCATCTCCTGCCATAGACTCCTGCCACTGAGATTCTCAGGCTCCTCCGGCGTCCCGGACCTCGATGATTTCTAATTGCCTTGTCTACTTGCTTTGCTTGGAGCTAGGCTGCCTAGGTAGCCACCCGGTGGCCGACGACGCGGCCTGCTTGACCAAACGCCCGTCCCGCCCCGGCCCTCATACGTCGTCCGAGTCGCTACTAATTAATTATTTCTTATTCCCACCACCGAAGAAGGACCCGAGCTTGCCCATGAAATCGGCGTCTTCGTCGACCTCGCCGGACTCGAAGTAGGTCCCCTTCGAGTTGTCGAACGAGCCGTACTCCTTCCCGTCCTTGGTGATGAAGCGGTTCTCGTCGAGCTCGAACTTCATGGCGCCCGTGTCCTTGTCGACGCCCTTGAAGGTCCCCAGGTTTGGCGCGCCCAGACCCAACGCGACCAAGTCGCGGAGGCCCTCCAGCGTGATCTTCGCGGGGCGTTTCTCCTCGTCGCTGTTTTCGGCGTTGCGTAGCGTCCTCGCGCGCCAGTCGGGCGTGGCGACGAAGCTGTGCGCACACCCCAAAGCTGCGGCTAATAGCCATATGGAGGGCCTCATGATATCTCCTCGTCGATGCTGCGGATGAGGGCAGAGACTAACACTTCGATGCCTCAGCTACGCACTGCCTGGGATCACAAGTCGTGTTGCGTCACAAGTCGTGTTGCCTCGGCGCGGACGATACCGTAGGTGAGGCTGGGTGAGGTAGAATACCCCCCTACTGGACGCAGTACCATTTTGAGATAAGCGCACTTTTGTGTTTTGAGGCGCACTAGCGCAGCCTACGGACCCTCGCGTGCAATGAGCTTTTGCATGGGGACACCCGTGGCTACGGACGTCCCCACGGCGCTGGTGCGAAGTCCGACGGATTGCGTAGTGGCAAGAACGAGCTGCAGCAAAATCAGGGGCAGCTGCCCGAAATTTCGTTTCCCGGCCGATTCGAGCCACGCAGTGTCGGAGATCATCGGCCCCATGTGCCTCGACGCGGCGGGAGCGTCGCAGCGCATTGGCATTGCCTTTATCCGGACGTCCGCGCGGTTTCGGCGCGCCGTCGCGCGCATGTCATTTTCACCTCGACGAGGGCCTCGTCAGGGGGCCGTCGACCGCTGGGGGTCGCGGACCATCACGTGCCGGCGGCGCCCGGCGCGCGCGGCGCCCGCGCGCCCCGCAGCGCGCCGCGCGCGGCGCGTATGCGCAGCTACGCGCGTGGGCAGCCCCAGCGAGAGCAGCGCCAGGCTGCTCTCCCCGGGGGTTTATTGGCCATAACTCGGCGAGATTTAGGTCGTTTGCCGAGATTTTTGCGGCAAAATGACGCCCAGAGCACGGGGCGTCGTTTGCCGGTAAAAGATACAAAAGTACCGATACCTCGGTAGGGGGGTTTTCTACCTCACCCAGCCTCAGGTACCTCGAGAGTTTGTACGGGCTCTAGCAGCAAAAAATGCCATTTTTTACCACTACTTTGTGAGCTCTCGCACTCCTGCAGCGGTTCAACGGAGTGGTTCCAAGGGGGGGGGGGCGCCCCATGGCCATCTCCCATGGCCCCAGGCTGAGATAGAGGCTGCCCCGCCGTTGCCGACGGCCCAGCTAGCTCGCGCGAGGCCGACGCCGCCGCTGTGCCAGTCGTGCGAGGCCGACGCCGCCGCTGGGCCAGTCGCGCTCGTTTGTCCGGCGAAGAACGCGCAGCGACCAGCGGCGCCCGAAAAAAAAAAAGGGCAGCCATGATGGACTACGCCCCTCTCCGCGACTCGGCGCGCAGAGCCCGCCAGCAGCACACGGCGGCCGCCTACGAGGCTTCGCTACGGCAGGCCCTCAACTACGCGCCCGTGCCGACTGGGCCCGCCGCCGGCCCCCGGACGCCGACGCCGGGGGCGGCCGGCGCGCCCTTCGTGCCGCCGCCGTCCTCTCACGAAGCGCCGCCGTCGCCGCCGCCCCGGGACGACCTGCGGCAGTCGTTGGTGCGCGCGCAACAAAATGCGCAAGCCCAATTACAAGCCCTGGTGCTCCACCAGCGGCAATTGGCCGCCGCGCTGCGGGACCTTGCGGAGGGCGCGGTGCCGCGCGCCGAGCACGCGTGTCGCGTCGCCGGGCGGCGGGGCGACGACGCCGTGGCGGCGGCGAACACCGTGCGACGAGAACTGGCGGAGCAGCAGACGCAAAACGACGCGCAGCAGCGCCACGTTCGCCAGTCGATTGCCGCGCTGCGCCTCGCGCTGGACGAGCGGCCGACGCAGCGCCAGTGCGCCGACCTCGCTTCGCAGACCGTGGCGCGGTGGGTCGAGAGCGACCCGGGCGCGGAGGCGTGGGTCCGGCGCGCCGCGCGAAGCGCGGTCGGCGCGGCGCTGGGGGACGGCGGCGCTCTGAGTGCCGAGCTCGAAGACCGAGTGGCGCGGGCGGCGCGGACGGCCGCGGCGCAGGCCGCG
This sequence comes from Pelagomonas calceolata, assembly GCA_918797485.1. Taxonomy (NCBI): domain Eukaryota; class Pelagophyceae; order Pelagomonadales; family Pelagomonadaceae; genus Pelagomonas; species Pelagomonas calceolata. Next base: position 4,508,023 of record CAKKNE010000003.1, on the reverse strand, counting down.
GAGCGGGCCGCGAAAGAAATCGTCGACAAGGGCGACTTCCTGCGCGAAGCGGTGGAGGCGGTGGCGCAACGCGCGGGCGGCAGGGTGTGGGGCGACAACCACAAGGCGACGCTGCGCGACGAGTGCGCCGGCGTTGCGGCGAGGGCGGCGTCCGACGCCGTGGAGCGGCTCGTGGCCGAGTACGGCGACCGAACCGGCGCCAAGGTCGCCGCGGCCCTGGAGGAAGCGAGACTCCACGCGAGGGCCGGGAAGGAGCACCGCGACCAGTCGGCGCATCTGCTCGAGGGCGCGACCGCCTCGCTCGCGGCGCTCCGCAAGCGCGTCGACGACGTGGACCGGCGGCACGCCGCGACCCACGGCGAATCCGCGGCGAACGTCGAGGCGACGCTCGCGGCGTTGCTGGTACGCCTCGAGGGCGTGGAGCGGCAGGCACCGAATGATCCGGGGCAGCCGCTGCGCGCGCTCGAGGCCCGCCTCGACGCGCTGGCGAAGACGGCGACGACGGCGGCGTCGGTCGAGGCGGTGGCCGCGAACGCCCGCGACGCGGTGGACGCGGCCGAGGCCAAAGCGGTCAAGGCTCAGGCCGAGGCGAGCGGCGCCAGGGCGGCCGCGGCGGCCGCGGCCGCCAGAGCGGACGCGCTCGAAGCCAAGTTGGAGGAGGTCCTGGCGGCGGTGCAACAGACCGGCGCCCGGTCCGCGCAGGCCGCGCAGGACATCGGGAAGGCCCTGCAGCCCGTCGCGGCGTCGGTCGCGGCGCTCCAGAAGCGCGTCGAGGCGGTCGAGAAGCGCCCGCGGCCCGCGGGCGCGCCGCCGACGCGCGCGCCGCCGGCGCCGATCGAGCACGAGGAGGCGGACGCGTCGGACCTGTCGCAGGCGGACCCGCTGGACGACGACTCGGTGACCCCGGGCGCGGCCTCGCGGCCGACCTTCGGGCTGCCCGAGCCGGCGACGTTCGGGCTGCCTGGCTCGCCCGGCAACCAGGCCGCGACGTTCGGCCTGCCCTCGATGGGCCTCGCGCCCAAGCTCGGACCCCTTCCCACGACCGCGGTCGAGGAGAAGAAGCCGACGGCGCCTCCCGCGGAGGAGGTCGCCGCGCAGTGCCAGTACTGCATGAAGCGCGTGCCCCGGAGCCGCATGAACGCGCACGTCGCCGAGGAGTGCAAGATGGCGTTCGTGCCGTGCCCGCGGGGGTGCGGCAAGCGCGTGCTGCGCTTCGCGCTCGCGGAGCACAAGGCCTCGTGCGGCTTCGGCGAGGCGGGCTTCGTGCCCTCGCACACGCTGGCGCGGACGCCGCCCGCGCGGGCGGTGGCGTCGTCGTTCCCGACTACGGATCAACAGGAGTCGCCGATCGGGCTCCGCGGCCTGCGGTCGCTGCAGCGCGCTCAGCCGGACGACGCGGAGTTGGCGTCCCTGGAACCGCTGACGTGGTCGCCGTTGCGCGCGGAGGAGTACGTTTCGCAGACGCTGGGCCTGCCGCGCGTCGGGTCGCTGCTCGCGCGGCGCCACGTGAACGGCGCCACGCTGGCGGCCATGAGTCGGAACGATCTAGTCCGTCCCGAGCCACAAGGGCTCGGGCTGGCGGCCGCGGACGCGGACAAGCTCTTCGATCTCGTGAAGCGCCTGCAGGCGCTCTCTCCTCCATCGTAAGTATCTGAAAAAGCTCCTAGTTCGCCGCGGGCGCAGGATTGCGCACGCGCAGTAAGTTTTATATACAAGTAAGATAAAAACTTGCAAACGAACCCTATACTTTTACATGCATCCCTGCTTGGCCTATCCTTGCTTAGCTAGCTCTAATTAATAGTAATAGGATTATTATAGCTCGATTCCCTTCTCTCTTCTCTCCTTTGGCTAGCATGTGAGGTACTAGCGGCAGCTCCTGAAGAGAGAGGCAACCAAGATGAGCGCCATCGCCGCAGCGGCCGCGCAACTCGAGTCACACGGGGGGCCGACTTGTGCCGCAATTCATCTGTTGCGCCGGGCCGTCGCCGCCGACGCGACCAGCGAAGCCGTGCCCGCTGCGCTCGCGACGCTCGCGGAGCAAGCGCCACGCTTCGGCGACGAGGCGGCCTGCGTCGCGTTGAAGACGGTCGATCGCCTCGCGGCCCGCGGCGTCGCGCCGGCGCCGCTGGCGAGCGTCGCCAGGGCCGCCGTCGCCGCGATGCGCGACCCGCCGCCGCCGAAGCTGCTGGCGGTGCTCCGGCAGGCGACGAGCGCGCCGCTGATCGCGGGCGCGGCCAAGGCCGCCCCGCCGCGCGTGCTCGTGGTCCTGCCGGCCCCGGCCTCCAAGGTCGCGCGCCGGGCGCTGGGGCACGCGTGGGTCGCCGCGCTCAAGAAGCCGATCACGCCGAAGTCGGTGCGGTTGGCGGCGCTGCGGAAATGCGGCGCGATGCTCGGGGCGATGCCGGAGCCGCTGCGGCTCGCCGACGCGTTCGTGGCGGCGCTGGCCGCCGCCGACGAGGTCGAGGCGTGCAGCGCGCTGCGGGGCGTGTTCACCTTGGTGACGCGGCACGGGCTCGACGCGCCGGACTTCGTCGACCGCCTCGTGGCGCTGACCACGGCCCGGACGTTGAGAGAAGCCCCCGCGGACCTCCTGGGCGTCGCCGCGCCCGTGCTGGGCGCGTCCCGGCTCCCGGACCTCCAGAGGGCGGCGCTGGCCGCCGCGCTCATCGACGCGGCGACGACGGCGCCGCCGGCCGCCGCGCGGCGCGCGTTGTCCGCCGTCTCGGACGCGGCGCGCACCCAGGGCGTGTGTCGCGAGGCGCTGACCGCGCCCGCGGCGAAGGCCTTTGGGTCGCACTGGGCGCCGCCGCTCCGCGACGTCGACGAGGCCGACGAGGCCGGCGCCGCCGACGCGTCCTACTACGGCGCGTTCATGGACGCGGCGCCGGACTTCGCGCCGCCGCCGATTCACCCGACCGCGGCCGCGCGCAAACGGCCGCTCTTCGACGCGGACGACGCGCGGCCGCTGCGGCGGCGGGGGGCTGTTTTTAGCCTCGAAAAACACGAATAGTAATAGAGGCCTTGTTAGACCATTTCGATCATCCTACTAGAGGTCAATTCTTGGCTCTCTTAGGAGCTTGTTCCTTCTTTTTAGGTCTTCGTTGTTTATTACTTACTTAGCCCCCCACGCACGGCAATTGACTGATGAATACCGTAGTATTTAGTATTATTCGGTTGTGTCCGCCGGTCGTCCCGGTTGATAGTATCAACTGGCGGACTATCCGGCCGTGGGGGGACACCGCCGAGAATTCCCCGTGCCATGGGCCGCAGGCATGGGAAGGGCTCCATGCCACAGCTGGAGTGTCGCTCTTGGGAAGCCTGGGGGCGGTCGCCTCGTCGGCGGCAACCCGGACTTCACCGACGCGCCCGCGCACGGCGACGACGACGCACGCTTCTACGACCGGCAGCAAGCTTACGTCCACGCTCGCGCGGAGTAGTCCCCCGCGCCCCCAGAACCCGAACTGGCTTGCGCTAGCGGCCTGTAACACACTAGGCATCCCTAGGCAGGCAATCCCCAGAGCTAGAGTCGTGCATGCCTTCGTACCGTAGGTACCACACACTAGGCAAGCATTAGGATCAACCCCTTCGAAAAAGCCCAGCGCCACGGCAGCGTTGGATCACAACCATGGCGTCCCTGGAGCGATCACTGGGTGAGGCCTGCGACCGCCTCGACGCGCTCTACAGGGTTAGGCAGCGGTCGAGGCGCGTCCTCAAGCCCGGCACCAGATGGGAGGAGGACTGTGGCAACGTCATCGGGCGCGTGGCGGCGCTGGTCGCGCGAGGCGAAGCGGCGGAGCGCGAGCAGGTCTTCGACCTGTTCGCGGAGCGGCGCGTCCTGCAGGTGATGGCGGCGCTGGGGCGCGAGGGACCCGTGTCCGTCAAGCAGCGGGTCCTGCGAGCTTGCGCGCTGCTCGCGCAGAATATAAGGAGGCAGCAGGCCCTCTACCTCCTCCTGTCGTCGCCGGCGATCGACGCGATCCTGCGCGACGCCCCGGCCTTCCTCGACGACGACGAGACGCGGTGCGTGTTCGTGGCCCTCCTCAAGACGCTCTCGGTGCGCCTCGACGCGACGACGGTGCAGTTCTTCGTGTCCGACGACCGGGCGTTCCCGCTGCACGACGCGGCCGTGGGCGCTCTCGAAAAGATCGGCGAGGAGCCGTTTGGCACGCCGGAGCGGGCGGGCTGCCTCGCGACGCTCCTGCACTGCTGGGGGGTCGACGACGCGAACGCGCGGCGGGCGTGCGCGGGTCGGGCGCCCGACGCGCTGAACGCCGTGGGAAGGGCGCTCGCGCGGGCGTTCCACGCCGCCGTCGACGCCCTCGACGACGCCTACCTCCTGCAGGGCGGCGCGGCGGAGATCGAGGATCTGGCGACGTTTCTGCGGGACGCCGCCGCGTCGAATACGCCGGCCGCGTCCCACGCCGCGCACGACACGGCGTCGGCCGTGGCGGCCTTCCTCGCGGCGACGGTCGTGGGCGGGCCCGCGCCGCCAGAACGCGCGCTCGGCGCCGTCGCGTGGATCCGGGTCGCGACCGCCTCGCAAGTCGCGAAAAACGCCACCGCGGAGACGGTTCTGCGGGCGGTCCCCGGCGCGCTCGTGGCCGGCGACTCGGGCGCGGCGCTGGCCGCGGCGCTGGCGTGTCGGGACGCGGCCCTTGCTACGCCGCCCGACGGCCTGATGACGGCCTTGACGACTCGGGCGTTCGCGGCCGACACGCCGCCGGCCCTGCGGGCGGCCTGCGCGTCCGCGGCGGCCGCCTTGGCCGGTGCCACCGAGGGGGGCGACGAAAACGCGCGGGGCGCTCTCCTGGGCCGCGTCGACCTGGTCCTGCGCGGCGGCGGCGCCGACGAAGACGGCGCGCTCGCGGCGTGGGCGGCGGTCGAGGTCGCGGCCGCGTTTGCGGCGATCAATGGGGTCGTGCCGCCGCCGGCGCCGCAGCCGCCGCCGGGTTAAATTGTATATGTTGTACGGGGTTGACGAGGTTCTTTTTTCCAAGGGGGGACTTGTCCTCCTGGTTTCAACTTGGATACGGTTTCTTTTTCCTCGCTTTAGACAGACAGAGGACCCTCATCACCTCAAAGTGAACATCTCAACGCTAGCTAACTTTGCTTCCAGAAGACACTTCCATGATAAGTTCGGAATCCATCGTGCGATTGACAGTTGCCAATTGATTTTTCTTTAGCTTTGTCTTGGCTCTACGGAGCCAGGGGGTCGTGTGAAACCCGAACCCCGCACCCGAATCGGACGCAAGACGCACGCTTCTACGACCGGCAGCAAGCTTACGTACACACTCGCGTACGCTGTCGACGTAGAAACCCGCGAGCTCTGGAGGCTCGGGGCTCAATCGCCAGTGATTTATCTTTAGCCTTATTTTACTCTGCAGCCAAATGTGCTCGTCAGGTACACGCTCGCGGGGATTGTCCCCAAAACCCGAATGACTGCAGTATATAGTACCCTCTAGGCGCGCGCCCCCGCAACCCGAATTGACTATAGCTATTATACCTATACCTATAGCATATACTGGTATGTATTTTTGGCCCTTATTTTTTCACGTTCACTGTCTTTGACCGGCCAGAGACTTTAAAACGAGTCCGTACAAGTTCCGTTCAGTTGCAGCCATGCGCTGCCTCGCCCTCGTCCTCGCCACGCCCGCGCTCGGATTCGTGCCGCCACTACTACGGAGCCCGCTGCAAGGACCGCTCCGCTCGGACGAGGTCGACGACGCCGACTGCCTCGACGACTGCCTCGCGGAGGACGAGTACGACGAGCCCGTGCCGAGGACGGTGGCCCCGTTGCTGGACGGCCCCGTCTACTCGCTCGCGACGCTCGACGAGGCGGGCGACACGAACATGAACGTCGTGACGTATGCGACGCCCGTGGGCATCCGGCCCGAGCGGAGGTGGGCCCTGAGCCTGTTCAAGAGCACGGTCAGTCGAGCCAACTTTGCGAGGCGGCGGCGCGGCGTGCTGCAGCTGCTGCGGCCGGAGCACGCGCCCCTCGTGTATGCGCTCGGCGGCACGTCCGCGGCGGACGCGGACAAGGCGGCGGCGTGCTACGGCGCGGGGTTTGCGTGGGAGTCGAGCGACTGGGACGAGCGCGTCCTGCCGAGGTGCGCCGCCTACGTGAGCCTCGAAGCCGTCGGCGAGCCGGTCGATTGCGGGGACCACGAAGTGTACGTGTGTCGCGTCGTCGACGGCGTGGCCGGGTTCGACGCGTCGCACGCGACGACGGGCGACCTGCGCGAGCGGGGCCTGATCACGACCGAGGGTCGGGCGCGCGCGCCCGGGGACGTGCCGGCGCCGCGGAAACCGGGGCGCGGCGGCCTCAAGCGCCTGCTGGGCGCGGTCGCGGCGGCGGCCGTCGTGGCGCTGCTCCCGTTGCGAGCGTCCGCGGCGGACTGCCGAACGAAGCCGGGCGCGCTCTGCGCGGCGCTCGCCGGCGCGCAATCCATCGTCGACGCGAACTCGTCGGGGCGGTGGGTAGGCGGCACTCCTGCCCCGTCGCGCGTTGAGGCGCCGAAGTAAGAACCGACCGAAGTCTAGTAGTCTTGCAGCCCTAGTCCACGATAGCGACGGCGGACTTGGCAGCGATGTGCTTCTCGATGCGGCCGAGCAGCACGAAGTAGAATTGGACGATGTCCTGGATCTCCAGGGCGTCGGGTCGCGCATTATGTAAAATGCGGTTGAACTCTTCCGAGTCGGGGTGCGATAACTTGAAATAGGGCGAAATCCATCCCCTTATTCTATACCCTTTCTTATACACTTAGACACACCACACACGCAACGCGCAAGTAAGCACCGTAAACCAAAACTAGTTGGTGTATTTTAAGGTAGCTGCTCGGCAGACTATCTCAGCCGCCGCCGTGAGTTCCAAGCTCCTAGAGAGAGTTCATAAACTTCTGTAAGAACCTACACCTCTTTTCTGATGAAGGGTTCGCGAATACCATCACACAGGGCAAAGACTGTTCGACATAACAACTCAACTTGAAGGGGAAAAAAAATTATCATATGGCATTTTGAGCTTCACAATTCTGAGCTGCGGTGAGGTACGTACCCCGGGCAGAAGAGGCTTCGGGCGGACGCCAACGTTCCGTCCAGAGGGAGCCTGAGTAGAGAGAGAGAAACCCTCTAGCACTTCCCTAGATATGTATCTCCCTCTAATTTGAGTCTATACATTGTTGTGCTCTTGGCACTGCTTTGTTGTGTATTCCAACTTTCATTACAACACTCTCGTAGTGGGTTAGGCCCAGTCTTTGGCTGGAGAGCTAGGACCTTGCTACTTTACATAACGCTGCATACCCACCTTGCTACTCTGCCAGCCCTCCAGATGGAGGAGGAGCGCCAACGCAAGCATGGCATCGTCGTCCCGGAGCAAGAGACGGACGTGACCAGTGCCATGCTCGCGCGGGGCCGAATGGACAAGCAGCGGGTAGCGGTTGATTTAGCGGAACAGCGGAAGGTGCTCGCGGCGCACATGCACCTCGTGGACGCCCAGCTCGGGAGAGCGCACACGCAGGTGAAGAAGCGGCGGGCCCGGCACAAGGTGCACCACGACCACCACGGGGACGAGGAGGAGCCCGTGGGGCCCACGAAATCCGCGCGCGAGCACCCGGGGACCTGGGAGGCCCGGCGCGCGCGCGACCTGTCGCTCCGCAAGCGGCGGCCGGTCATCCCGAAGCCGTCCCGGTACGAAGCGAAGCCGCGGGCCGACCGGACGGACGCCGAGGCCGAGAGTCGGCTGCGGACGCTCATGGCCGAGGTCGACACGAATTTGTATCAGCTGACCCTGCCCGAGCAGGTCCGCGACGCCGAGGGCTGGTTCCTGAAGAAGCGGAGCAACGCGCGCCAGCTCCGCTCGAAGTCCATCGCCAACCCGCTCGTGGCGTCGCAGCGATGGCTCCACGGGCCGCGCATCGCGGAGCACAAGGCGGCCTACTAGTAAACTACTTTCCTTTACGCAGCCACCGGGGTAGCATTTCCAGGACCCCAAACCCGCACGCCGCGACCACGACGGACGCGTAGAACGCGCGCGCGTAGCCCGGGGGCCGCCGCGCCGCCAGCAGCGCGCAGCCCACGATTGCGGCGTCGATGACGAACACCAGGAACGCCGTCGCGTAGGGCACGGGCGTGAACGACCCGGACGCGTCGTGACGCCGGTGCGCGCCCCCCGTCAACCAAAATCCCGCGTTCGCGCCGAGCACCGTCGCCGCGCCCACAAAGACGTCCTCCCCCAGGATCGTTCGGAGGAGGCCGGCCCACTGCGCCGCCAGTCGCAACACCACGGCGCGCCGCCACGCTCGGGCGTTGTAGCGCTTCTCGGCGCCGCCCCGTTGCGAGACCTCGGCCCTGGCGGTTTCTCGCGCGCGCCGGACCGATTTTAGCTGCGTCCGCGCCGTGGGCGCGTGCGTGATGGTCGCGAGCGCCGCCAGCGCGCAGCACACTGCGGCCTCGGGCGGCGCGCGGCGCAACTTAAACGACTTGGCGACCAGGGCGGCGGACGCGGCGCCGTAGGCGAGCGGCAGGACGCCGTCGAGCTTGTTGGACGCCGCCGCGACGTCGACCGAGGCACCGCTCGAGGCGCGGCACGGCAGGCGCCGTGGAAGGCGCGGTGGGGCTCGGAGCGCTGCCGTGGCACCCAGCAGGGGCGCGAACCTCATCTCTTTGCGCTTGCTACTAGCTGATAATTCTTGGTGGGTATATTAGCCTGCGTCTGGGACCGCTTGCCTGGATGCCTAGTGTCTTACGGGTCGCTAGCCTAGTCTGCAAAATTATTTGAGAGCTCGCGGGTTTCTACGTCGACAGCCATTGCAGCGAGGCGGAGCCGCTTTGGCCCCCTCAGGGCATACAGCCAATTTCCTTGCGTGCCTGAGATTGACCAGCCACTCATCTTTACTGCCACACACACGGCATGGTTGACGCGCCGCTGAGGCTCCTCGCATGCGTGTTGCCCGCCACCGCCCTCTCCCAGGGCCGCGGCTACGGCAGCACGTCGGCCGCGACCAAGACCATCGTCTCGGGCCTCACGCAGCTCGTGAACCTGAACGGCGGCGCGAAACCGGCGAACAAAAAGCGGCCGCGCCGCTTCGCGAGCCTGACGCCGCAGCAGGTCAAGGCGGGCCTCGCCGACGATTTCAGGAACGAGTACCTCTGGTCCGGCAGGATCACGCCCGAACTGTACGACGAGGCGTGCGTCTTCACGGACCCGACGCTGTCCTTCCGGGGCCTGGACGTCTTCGAAGCGAACCTGAGAAACCTCGACCCGTGGATCGAGCGCTTCGTCCCGTCGGAGCGGAGGCGCGTCGACCTCTACGCCCTCGCCGTGGACGGGACCGCGATCACCGCGTCGTGGCGCATGGTCGGGACCCTAGCTCTCCCCTGGCGGCCGCGCCTGGACCTGAACGGCACGACGACGTACACGCTTAACGGGGCCGGCGCGCCGTCCGCGTTTGTTACAAACCCTGGGCCGCGCCCGAACCTCTTCCTACGACGCAGGCGGCCGCATTTCCTCCTACGACGAGACGTGGGCGCTCTCGGCGGGCGAGGCCCTGTTGCAGCTCTTGACACCGGCGGCCCAGGAAGTCGAGGAAATCGTCGAGCCGGAGTTCTGGCCCGGCCGGCTCGCGGGCCGGGCGCCGACCCCGAAGGCGCGCGCGCCGCTCGTGAATCCGCCGACGGTCGTGGTCCTGCCGGGTCCGGGGCCGGCGCCTTCGTGCGGTATGAATTCGCGCCGACGGCGCCCCGCGCAGGCTTCGGCAACGACGCCGCGGACTACGCGACGCCGCTGGGGCTTCCTGAGGAGACGGGCCTCGCGGCCGCGCTGGGCCGGCGCGGCTTCCGCGTCGAGGTCGTGCCGGTCGCGCGGGGCGACTGGCTCCAGGTGCTCACGCGGGGGGGGCGCGACCCCGACTTCCTGCTGTTCGAGAAGGCCCGGCGGACGAGCCCGGCGTTCCGCTGGTACGCCGACAAGGTCTCCGAGACGCTAGGAAAGGTGGACGGCCCCGTGCTACTGGTCGGGCACTCCGCGGGCGGCTGGCTCGCGAAGCTCGCGTGTCTGCTGGACGGGGCCGTGGCCGCCTGTGTGGAAATCAACCAGTGCGTCGGGTGCACCCGACAATTCTTCACTAAGTCATTTCTCGGCGATGACGCAGCCGTCCTGGCTCGGTCGAGCGGTGAGGAACCGGCATCGCCACGCCATCGAGCAGGCGTCGCGTCGATGGCGTGGAGGACGACGCGATGATTCAGCACGAACGCGCCGTAAAATTTTGATTTCCACACAGGTGGCCGCGCGGACCGTCGGCGTCGTGACTCTCGGGGCGCCGCACGTGCCTCCGCCGGAAGGGACGCCCTGCGCGACGAGGGGGGTGCTGGCGGATGTTGCAGGCGCCGCGTGGCCGGACGTTGCTCTCATCACGGTGGCGTCGGACGCGATCAGAGGCGATCGAGGCGGCGACGTCGAGGCGGCGACGGCGGCCGACGCGTACGGCCGCGTGTCCGGCAACCCGGAGGGTCTCGGCGACTCCGTGGTACCGTTGTCCGCCGCCCACCTCCCCGAGGCCGACCTACAGCTCACGCTGCCCTGCCGCCACTCGATCAACGTCGCCGGGACCTCCGTGCCGACAGATGACTGGTACGGCGCGGAGCGGTGGGTCGACGCGTGGCTCGGCCCCGCGCTGGATGTCGTGTCGAAGCCGCGTTGGTTGCGGAAGCTGGTTCGGCGGTAGCTCGTTATAAATACTAGAAGTACTACTACTAGTAGACTACTAGTAGTACTAGGAGTAACAGTTAGTGTAGTTTCCTCTACATTCACAAAAACCTCAGAAGCGCGCCTCGTAGAGCCCCAGCACGAGCTGGGAGAACGACGCCGGCGGGAGCTCGCCCGAGAAGTGGGGTGCGAACGAAGCGACCGCGGCGCCCAGCCGGGGAAACGCGGCGCGCGCCGCCGGCAGCGCGGGCGCCGCCACCGCGACGTACAAACGCCGCGACGCGCACCGTCCGTAGGCGCCGCCGTCGAGCTCGCGCTTCAGGGCCGCGACGCGCCGGCCGAGGCCCGCGGCGTCGTTCTCGAAGTCGTGCAGGAACAGCTCCGCGCCGGCGCGCGGCCCCGCCACCGAATAAGGCGGCAAATAGGTGCCCACGAACGCGACGTGGTCGCAGGCGCCGCGCGCCGCGCCGACGCGCCGGAGCAGCGGCACGAGGCCAGCCTGGTGGATCGTGGTGTAGAAGCCGGCAACGGCTAGATGGAATACCAGCCAAAACATGTAAAACTTCCGCTTCCACTTCAATCGTGCGACGCGCGGCGCCGCCCGCGCGAAGACGGCGCAGGCCGTCGGCAGCAGGAAGCGCGGCTCCTGATGTGGCGCCACCGAGAGCGCCGCGAGGCCCAGGACCGCGGAGGCGTCGAGCGCTTTACCGAAGGGACTCCTTTTGCGAGCGCCTCCCAAAAAGAGCAGGAGCGGCCCGTAGAGGAAGGGCGCGTTTACAACCAAGTGGAACCAGCGCGGGTGCAGGCCGAACCGTCGCAAATTTTCCGTCGAAGCGTTGAAGAGGAAGTTGCGCCACGGCGCGACCTACGTGCAAATCAACCAGTGAGTCGGGTACGTGAGCGCTAGCGAGCCGCCCCGTCCACGCCATCGAGCAGGTATCGCGTCGACGGCGTGGAGGTGGGCGCGATGATTCAGCACGAAGGCGCCGCGAAAGTTGACTTGCACACTGGCGCGACGACGACGGAGCCATCGATCGAGTTGAAATAGAGGGTGTCGCCCAGGACGAGGAGCCCAGCGCCGGCCGCGAACGTCGCGAGGCCCGTCGCGATGGCTTTCGCGGTACTCTTGGACGAAGACGCAACGCAGTACAGGCCCAGCGGCGCGGCGAAGGCGGCGAAGTCAAACCGCCACCAGCAGACGACCGCCGTCGCGGCGCCCAGCGCCGCGCTCCGACCCTCGGCGGCGAGGCGCGCGCAGAGCGCCTGCGCGGACACGGCCAGTGACCGCGACGCACTTTCCCGACGGTCCTCGCGTGCGTCGACGGCGGCTCGACACGTCGACACGTCATCGCCGCGTTATCTCGCCCATCGGCGCGGAGGCACCACCTCCAGTCGGCGAGCGCGAGTTTCCACGCCGGGTCCGCGCCAGGCCGAACGTCTCGTAGACGTTCGAGAAGGGCCGCGTCTCGAGCACGAGGCACGCCCAGGACGTCCGGCGCAGCGCTCTCGCGACGCGGACGCCCTCGTCGTCGAGGCCCGCCGCGCGCCACACCTCTCCGAGTAGGCGGTCGTGCACCAGTATGCTGATGACGAGGGCCCAGAGCCGCGGTATCATCATGATGAGTCGCGGCCAAGCGATGGACCCGCCACAGAGGCGCAGCAGAAACAGAGGAGCGTGCGCTGCCACAGCGGGAAAGCTCACGGACCGGCACGGCTCGTGCACCGCGTCGCCCAGCGCGGCGGAGCCGCCAAACTCCCAGGGCGTCCAGATCTTGGCGCCGAACACGTCGCGAGCCGCAATCTCCACACTTTGAAACCACTCGTCGGGCTGGACGCAGCCGTTCGCGGCCACGGCGAGCACCGCCAGGACCAGGCCCAGCCTGGACAGCTGGGCCTCGGCGTCGGCATCCCGTTGCCCTTGCCGTCCCGAGACGCGTGGCGGCGCTGACGCGTTGCCTCTGCGCATGGGCCTCGATTACTTAGGCTGAGCGGTCTCCCGCGTGCCTCCTGCTGCCTCGAGGTGCCGTCGGTACTAGCAAGAGTATGTCGCAGCGTTATGTAAAGTATACAGCGATTGTGCTGGGATGCTGTAGTTACCTTTATCTAGAGCTCCTCTCAGGTTCTAGTAGATATCAGAGGCTAGTGGCCTGTATCTTAGGATACTTCCTTCTCCCTCCCTCTTAATCTCCTTTATTCCAACTCTGTCTTCTCAGGGTTGAGGGGGTTCCCACACTCTCACGTTTCAGTGAGAGTCCTTCCTGTTGGCATCTCCGTGTCACATTGACACCCGAGAGACCTAGCTACCACAGCTGCATTGTGCACTTGCTGCACCCGGGCCCAGCCTGAGCTCATTAGACACCAGCACATACCGAAGCTACGGGACAGAGAATCCATGCTTGCTGAAAGAGCCAATGAGTCATTTGACAGCCTAGCACGCCTTATACATGATACAGGCGTCGCATGTAATCTCCAAGCTTATCCAACTGACAGCACATGGACCTTTACGTATGAACCTTATAGTACAAGTGACGAGTCGGGCCTAAGTTTCAAGTTACAGTGAATGCAGCCTAGAAGTGGCAAGCAAACCAGTCAGAGACTGGGCCAAACCCACTACGCCGAGAGTGTTGTATTATAAACTACGGTACTAGAGAGAGAGAAATCCTCTAGCCCTTCAAGTTCCTACCCTACTAGTAGCCTGAGATATGTATCTCCCACTCAGTGACTCTCTAAATTTGAGTCTACTAGTATACTCAGGCTACTACTACACTTGCTCGGTCGCGAGACTCGGATGCACTAGGTACCTACAGTGACCGTGACTGGACTCGGAGCTCCAAATCCGGTGTAAGACTATCCACCTTGACTTCAAGTTCGCATGCCCGACGATTTCTAGGCCACGCGCCTGGACATGTCGCCTTGCTGTGCGGCCGTCGACGCGACACTGAGAACTGTGTGCCAGCGGTGGCGTAGAGGCGAGAGCAGCCCCGCTGCGACGCCTCGACGCAGGCCGGGGCGGCTACACTCTTACCAGAGCGGCGCCCGGCCCGCCTTCGGGCAGTAGGGCGCCGCGGGGACCCCCCACCGCGTCCGCCCGTGCGGCACGTAGGCGACGTCGTAGAAGCGGGAGTCGTTCCGCGTCAGCTGCACGCGGCATTTCTTGGACGAGACGGGGTTGTGCGCGTGCCACCGCCTAAGGTAGTCCGTCACCGTCCGCTTGGCGTCGGGGTCGTCGTAGCCCGTCTCCAGGCCGCCCCACGTGACCCTGCCGTCGCGTACCGTGTGGTGCTGGTACGAAAAGTCGGCGAACCGCCGCCACCTCTCGCGAGCTAACAACAGCCGCACGGCGGCGCTCTGAAAGATGAGGTCGTTGTGCCGGTGGCTAAAGATTAAGGCCGACGCGTCGAAGGCCCGCCGAAATTTCGAGACCGGCTCCGAGGTCCACCACTCGATCGAAGACACGAACCAGTTGTTGTAGAAGCCGACGCGGCCGGGGCCCTCGCAGTAGGGCCGCGCGCGGAACCTGCGCGGCCATCGAATCTCAGGTCGCGCTCCGCGTCGGCGCGACGCGGCGCGGCGCGTCTGGCGCCGCAGCGGCCGGCCGTCGCGCGAACAGTGCTTCGGGACCCGCTCGCAGAAGATCGTCCCGTCGTCCAGCAACGGCGGGAGGCCGTGGTCCTCCCGGTACACGTCCACGAAGGCCCCGAACATGCGGTCGCACTCGCGCGACAGCGCGCGGAACCCGTAGACGTACCCGCCGCCCCGCATCGCGTCAAAGACGTTGTAATCGATGTTGGAGAGAAAAAACGAGTCGTCGTCCATGCGCATCCACCACTCGTAGCCCAGGTGCCGGAGCGTGTCCCAGCCCGTCACGGCGTAGAACCGGATCATCCTCATGTAGCCCTCGGACCAGCGCGTTTCTCGCGGCCGGATCCGATCCTGACCCCGGCCGCGGCCCCAGCCCGTGCGCGGTGCGAGCCGGCAGAACCGCACGTTCACTTCGGACGGGGAGTCCACGTCCGAGCGACTCAAATCGCCCTCGTGCCAGATCAGCACGTCCGCCGCGCGGATCGCTCGGTAGTGGGTGACGACGGACGCGAGCGACGCGTTCAACGTGTTGCCGTGGCTCGCGTCGTAGGACGAGTGCTTTCGCTGGCCGAGCCAGACGACGGCGTCGCGGCTCCGGCGTTGACGCGTGCAGGCGCCCTGGACGGCCGGATGCCAGGCGTGGGCGACGCCGAGCAGCACCGCGGCACGAGTGCGCATCCGATGCCCTCTAGTTTTTGCAGCCTAGCCTGTAGCCGCATGCCTCGTCTCTCTTGGTGTGTCCGGCATTGGCCTTTGTTTCAGCAGTTGCTGATGTGCAGAGATCAAGCCACAAGTGCTCCCTATGGGAACTTATGAGAAGGTACTTCTACACGCGAGCCGTGCTGCGGCACTGCGTCCTAGGGTGCCTAGTGTCTTACGGGCCGCTAGCGACACCATCGAACAGGCCAAGGCACGTCGCAAGCTGTTCGGAGCGAAACCTCACACCATTTGTGTCTGGGTTCTCGGGGGGCAGGGTGAAACAACACCCTATCGCCAATCCCAATAGACACGGTGGCGAAGCGTTCGGGGTCCGTACTACCTGGGGGTGGGTTAATAAGCGACTCTCTCTCTCTCACCTTGGCCGCCGCGCCCCGGGACGGTACCTCCCCGGACTGGCTCATTGCCGAACTGACTCATCGCCAGGCATCTACGCCAGGCACACGGATTAAAACTTCAAACTAGAAGTCGACCGCGCCGTCACCGCGGTAGAGACCGCGGGCCGACACCCAAGGATACCACCACAATGTTCAAGTTATGAGTCCGAGTCCGAGCAAGTTCGGCCAGAAT
Source organism: Pelagomonas calceolata (assembly GCA_918797485.1). Classification (NCBI taxonomy): domain Eukaryota; class Pelagophyceae; order Pelagomonadales; family Pelagomonadaceae; genus Pelagomonas; species Pelagomonas calceolata. The sequence continues at coordinate 4,492,452 of CAKKNE010000003.1, read as the reverse complement.
CCCGTCTTCGCCTTCCCCGCCGTCCGAGTCGGTGCTGGTGGTCGCGTGGCCTCGCGCACTGCCGCCGCAACGGCCCCGGCGAGGCGCGGCACGGCGTCCGCGGCGACGCCCAGGCAGCGAGCGACGACGCCCTCGGCGATGGCGCGCTCGCGCGCCGCGTCGCAGAAGGTCCACCCGCCGGGGCCCCAATCGAGGTGGGCGAGGTCGACGGGCGCGCGCACGTCGCCGGTGCACCCCTGCGACGCCAAGATTGCGGGGAGGCAGCCGTGCTCGCCCAGCATCTGACGTCCCTTGAGGCCCGCGTCCCGCACGAACTTCCCCAGGTCGAGCGGCCCGCGCGCGAGAGCCGCGGCCCGGAGCCCGGTGGCGTTCGCCACGGTCCGGCGCCGCTGCGTCCGGTCCGGCGCGGCTCCGCACGCCTTGACGAGCACGTTCGTCGTGCTCCGGACGTGGACGTGCGCGAGCGCGGCGTCGCTGTACGCGGCCGCCGGGGCGGGCCCCGGCTCCGGCCCGGACGCGGCCGGGCACGCGAGCGAGGTGCAGCCGGTCGCGCGCGGGGGGGCGGCCGTAAAGAAGGGGAGCCCGTACTCCGCGGCCGAGCCCCGCCGGCGTCCGCGGGTCGCGGCGACGGCGCGGCCGCCGCTCAGGACCACGGGGCACTCCCGCGGGAGGCCGGGGCAGTCGGCTTCACGCAGTCGCAGCACGGGCGCGTGCGGGTTGTTCCAGCGGTCCACGCGGTCCACGCGCGCGAGCGTCTTCACGTGCGCGTTCGCGAAAAACGCGTCGAACGGCGCGCGCGCCGGGCAGGCCGCGCCCAAAGCTTCGGCCGCGGCCCAGCTGAATTGAATCGCGGCGAGGTGCGGGACCCGCGCCGCCTGCATCTCGATGAACCGCGGGAGCGACCGGTCGAACCGCGGGTGCAGCGCGAGGTACTCGTCCGCGTCGGCGACGAGCATCCACGCGTAGCCCGTGGCGCGCACGTCCGCGAGGGTCGCCTGGATGATGGCGCCCGCGTGGACGCCGCGCGAGGCCGCCCGCTGGACGGCGACCGGCGGCAGGGCCGCCACGTCGCCCGCGTCGTCGAGGCCGTCGCGCACGAGCAGCACGCACTCGACGCCGCGCGCCGCGTACCAGTCCACGAATCCGGCGAGGAACGGCTGCTCGTAGAGCACGCGCGCGAGCACGACGACCGAATGCGGGGACGCAGGCGCCGGGCAGCCCCGGGGTTTACCCCGGGGCTCCGGGGGCCACGGCGCGCGCGAGAAGGCAAGGACGTGCGCCCGGAAGTGGGGGAACGACGCCGCCGCGCGCAGCCGCGCGGACGCGCGCTTGTCCCGGGCCCAGCCGCGCGCCGCCATCTGCGCGACGACGCGCGCCTCCGGGAGCGTGTTGACGTGGCCGAGGCCCGGTTGCCCCGGCGCCGCCCACGAGAGCACGACCGCGTCGTGCGCGTGGGTCGCGATGTTGTCGAAGATCACGTCTTCGAACCGGGCCGGCACGTGCTCGCCCACCTCGAGGCACAGCACGGCGTCGAAGACGGGGACCGTCCCGTTGAGCGGCCGGCTGATGTCAAACGGCCGAACGGCCGTCCCGGGGCGCGCGCCGTAGTCGTACGGCGCCGCCGCGAGGCCCTCTACTTTGTTGAGGTACGCACTGTACCAGCCGCGGCCGGCGCCGAAGTCGCCAACCGTCGCCGGCCGCGCCCCGCGGCGGCGCGCCACGAAGTACTCCGCGAGCGCCGGTGCCAGGCCCCGGTCCAGGCCGGCATACCCGGCCTTGGGGCAGAAGCCTGCGTGCGACGGACGCGGTCGCGACACTGCCTCCGTTCACTCACAAGGCGCGTGACTCTCATGCGGCATCGCGCCGACGCCGTCGCGGCGACCGCGTCGGTGCGAGCAACCTCACGCCATTGCAGCGACGGCGCTCTCTCTGACACGCCGCGACGGCCCCGACGTGGTCCGAAACGGCTCAAAATCGAAAGATAGGCCACCCACGACCTCGTCTGATGGAGACGACGCGCGTCGATGGCGTAAGGAGGGTCATTGAAGCTTTCACGCTGAGTCAAGCCGCCCCGGGGCAGCGTCGCGTGGCGCGCGCACCACCGGGCCTCGTCGATGCCGTCGACGACGCGCGCCGGCGCGGTCCCGTTCATTTCGTCGTCGCACCCGAACCGCCGCCCCTCGCGCCGGCCGTGCTCCCGGAAGTGCGCCTTCGCCTGGCGCAGGTGGCACGCGCCGTCGGCGTTGCAGAACTTGCGCTTCAGGTCGGGGTAGCGCTTCGCGTAGCACGTAGCGGCGCCGCGCGCGGCGGGGCCTCGCGCGCCCGCTGCGCGCGCGGCCAGCGCCAGGAGCGAAACTACCGCACGTCTTAGCGGCATCTGAAAGCTGTCCCACGGCTGCCCCGCGACTGATTTTCAAGAGTATTGGCCCTAACGGGTCTGATCCGTTGAGCTATCTGCGTCTGTGTTTCGGTCGCGGGTGTGGCCATTCAGAGCCGGCTTCGTATGAATTCCGGTGCGCTGCCGGGCCCAGCACTCCCGAGCTACGGTACTGCGGTCAGATTCTGGGTACCTATACGGTTACGTTACAGCGATTGTGCTATGATACTGTAGTTACCTTTATCTAGAGCTCCTCTCAGGTTCTAGTAGATATCAGAGGCTAGTGGCCTGTATCTTAGGATACTTCCTTCTCCCTCTTAATCTCCTTTATTCCAACTCTGTCTTCTCAGGGTTGAGGGGGTTCCCACATAGGTACGGTACCGTAGGTACCTACGGTACCGTAGGTACTTGTGGCCCTCATCGTACTGGTCAGTAGTCGGGTTCTGATATAGAGTTTGCTTCATAGCGCCATGACGAACGTCGACTCACGTCTCTATTAGTCACAGTCCCGAGGTTTCTGTCAGTCGTTGAGTGCAGCAATGGGTGAATAGGCACGCGGCCGACGGGGGAACGGCAGAACCGCCCTCCGACCAAGATCGCGCAAGCTTCCCGTTGGCGTCCTCCTGAGGCTGTGAGGGGCAGCAAGTCTCGTTTTCGCAACCGCTAGCTAGTGGGCGAGGGGGGGGGTAAAAACCCGTACCGTACTTGTGCAAGACCAAGACGGGGTAGCACAGCGCAAAAAACAGACGGATGCGGGGCTGCACTGGATGAGGGGCTGCCTCGCCGCCGCAGTCCTGCTGGTTTCGGCCGCAGCGGCCCCGGCCTGCCGCCGGACCGCCGCGGAGATGGTCGCCGCGCTCGATCTGAGGCGGCTGTCGCACTCGCCCTGCGCCTCGGCGGTCATACATGCGGACGAGCGGTACGTGTTGAAGCATGTGCTGACACGGCGGGACTCGCTCCTCGAGCGCGAGACGTGCGTCTTGCAGAAGCTGCAGCGTTTCGATTGGGCGCCGCGATGGTTTTGCACCGGCGACGACTACATCCTGACGGAGTGGCGGGGCAAGGAGATGTGCGAGCGGACCGAGTCCTACGACGCGCAAATGCGGCGCATCCTCGACGAGCTGCACGCCGCGGGCGTCCGCCATAACGACCTCCGCAAGCGGGAGCGGACGGACTTCACCGTGGCAGCCGGCCGCGTGTCGCTCGTCGACTTCGCGTACGCGTCGGTCCGGGGCTCGCTTGAAATGAGTTGCAAGGGGAGCTTCGGCCTACTAAAAGCTGGCGGCAACCTGACGCGGAGCAGCTCGGAGCTCGAATGGGGCATGGCGGCGCCGGAGCGCGGCGCGGCCGCGGACCTGCCGCAAGCACGCTGCGGCGCTTCCAAACAAGTGGCGCGCGTCCGGGGCCTCTGCCGGCCGGCGTGCATCCACGAGCCGTACGCGGGCTTCGAGCACCTCCCGCGCTGCGAGCCCACGCCCTACGTCCCGCCGACGGCCGGCGATTGGCAGTGCTACGCCGTGCGCAACCCGGACGTCGCCGCTGCGCTCGGCCGCAAGGTCGGCGCGCTCGCGCGCCACTTCTACCGGCACGGTTTCGCCGAAGGGCGCAGCCCGTACTGCGAGGCGGACAGGGGGCGGTACACCTGCGCGTTCCCGCGCTGCGACGAGGCGCGCGGCGCGCGGCGCTTCGACGGCGTGAGGGGACGCCCGGGCCGGCATCGACGGCCGCGCGAACCTTGGACGGCCCTCGCGACGACGCCGCGCGGGACGCGCGCCGCGGACGCGGGGAACCCCTACGGACCCACGCTCCGCGCGACCGCCGCCCGGACCGCCGGCGCGCCGCACCGTGACGCGGGCTGGTGCGAGCCCGGGCGAGGCGCGGCCTGCGGCGGCGGCGCGTGCTGGTTCGACGCAGGGTGCCTCGCCGCGCCCAAAGCCGTGTGGCAGCCGCTGTCGACGCCGCCGGAGCTCGCGCCGGGGACGCGGGTCCGGGCGGAACTGGTCGTCGCGAAATGCACGAAAAATGTGGATTGGCTCGCGGAGGAGGTCGAGGCGCTGAAGCAAGAGGGCGTCGACGTCGATCGGGTCACGATCTACGCCAAGTGCGGCGGCGCGAAGGCGGCGCTGGCGACGACGCGCGACGGCGTTGTCGTCGAGACGAGGCTCGCGCCAAACGTGGGCCGGTGCGACGAGACCTACGCGCGGCACATGCGGGACCGGTACGACGACCTGCGGGACCTAGTCCTCTTCGCCAAGGACACGTCGGTCTACCGCGAGCGGCGGCGCGCGGTCGGGATCGCGAGCGCGGCGCGCGTCGCGGCCGCGCGGGGCGTGGGCTGCGCCCTGCCGGCCTTCGAGACGGACTGGCACGCCGCGTCGCACCTCCGGAACTGGACGATCCCGTACTACCGGAAGCGCTGGTCGGGGCAATCGGGGCCGGACTTCGCGTCGCCGGATTACTCCACGTTCGGGGCGTGGCTCGCCGCCGTGTTGGGTGCGGGCGCGGCGACGGCGACGGCCGCCCAAGCCGGGCACCTCGCGGCCGTCGGCGCCGCGCGGGTCCTCCCGGTGTGCTTCGGCGGGACCTTCGCCGCGTCCCGCGCCGCCGTACGGTCCGTGCCGCGGGCGACCTGGGCCTTCGTCGCCAAAACCCTAGACCGCGGCGACAGCGTCCAGGAGGGGCACTTCGCCGAGCGGGCCTGGGCCGCTTTGCTCGGCCCCGACGCGTCGCGGCGGTTCCAGGACTGGCTCGTGTGCCGCGCCGACGCGGTCGTTTTAATCCACCGCCAACGAAAGACATACTGCTCGCTCTCGGGCATGCTCGTCAACCGGCGCGGCGACGTGCGCGCGTGCGCGGCGCCGCGCGCGGACGCCGACGTACCGGCCCGCCAGTGCCGTGGCTATAAGGTCACCGAGAAATAATATATATGTTCATTGTTTTCGCAGTAAAACCCGTCAGAAAACCCCGTACAATGCCGCTTAGAAGTGCCGCAAAGCCGCTTATGCTTATAATATTACTGACCGAGCAGGGAGAAGGCTCTTAGGAGCTTGTTCTTTTTTTAGGTCTTCCTTAATTTATTTATCTAGTGTCGGCGGCAGTTTCGAGGCAAGGTGGGCTCGGGTGGTTTTGAAAAGGTGCTCATCGGAACGCGGGGAGCGAGAGAAACGTTTTTAGACGGGCGGAAAGGGCGAGCGGCGAAGAACAGCGTTCTGACGAGCGGCGCAAAACAGCTTAAATGCTAGTGGCGCAAAACTCACTAGGGCCTGTGTGCCCCGTGCCGTTAACGGTACGGGGCATCTCTCATGAGTGCCTGGTTTGCGATCCGTGTAGAAGTGCCGTATTTGACCTCCCGGGGAGAGAGTGCCGTATAAAACAGCCAGCCCGCCGACGGGATATGTCATGGTCGACACAACCCCATACTACCGGACGGGCCTTCGGGATCGCCATCATTACTCGCTACGTCGCTGCCTAGGCGGACATGAGCAGCGCCGCCATGTCAACGAACTCGGCCAGCGTCACGCGCGTGTCGTCGTCGGCGCCGAGCTCGCCCAGGAGCCGCTCCACGGAGACTGCGTCCACGGGCAGCCGGCACCGCTCGAGCAGGTAGCCGACCCTCACGGCGGGCACGAGCCCCGCCTTCTGCTTGTCCTCGAGGGTGAAGACGTGTCTCAGGACGGCCAGCTCGTCCTCCGAGAAGGCCCGCACCACGTCCTCGGTCGCGTTCGCCCGCAGTTGGCGCAACTCGGCGACGCGCTTGGCGAGTAACGCCTCCGGCTCCAACAGCGACAGCGCGGGCAGCGAGAACTGCTCGTCGGCCGACGGAAGCGTGCCGTTCGCCTCCTCCGGCGTGGCGTCCCGGAACGACCCGCACCTCGGCGCGCCGTCGACCCACTCGCCCTCGTAGATCTTGCCGGTGGACGCGTAGAAGTACCGCCCGGGCCCCTCCTTGACGCCGTCGCACCAGTGGCCCTCGAAGCGGTCGCCGTTCGCGGCCTCGTAGACCCCGAGCCCGCTCCGCTTGTTCCGGGCCCAGCCGCCCTCGTACGTCCCGCCGTCCGCGTAGCGCATGCTGCCGGTGCCGTGCCGCTCGCCGGCGGCGTACTCGCCCTCGTACGCGTCGCCGTTCGCGTACCTCTGGACGCCGAGGCCCGACTTGCGGCCGCGGTCCCAGTCGCCCGCGTAGTTCTTGACGAGCTTCCCGCCGGACCGGGTCCAGAGGCTCCCCTTGCCGTGGCGCTTGCCGTCGCGCCACTCGCCCTCGTAGAGGCGGCCGTCGCTCCACGTCTGCTTGCCGAAGCCCTCCTTCCGGTCGCGCCGCCACTCGCCCACGTAGCTCCCGCCGCTCTCGAAGGGAAAGGCCGGGGGCTCGCCGGGGACGGGCAGGTGGTCGCTGAGGTCCCTGCGCCGCGAGTCGACGACGACGCGGCGCGCGCCGTTCCGCTCCGCCGCCCGCTCGCGCATGGCCAGCGTGCGGTGGGGCCTCCGGGAGGCCTCGCTCATCTTGGAGGACGTGAACATGGGACCTGACGGCGTCTGTCTGGGGGCTTGCCACGTTCGTGCGCCGCTGGAGCGTCGGGGCTGCCCCTGCCGTGCTCCTTGCCTGGGCTCGTGAAATTAGCGCCCCAGGCGCTGGGGCGGGGGATGGTGCTCCTCCCGGGGCCTTCGGGGAGAAGTCGGATCGGTGGGTAGTTACGTCGTCAAACCCGGTACATGTATCACAGTAGCGCTGTGTTATCGTGCGGGCTAGGGTAAGAGCTTGGAGGGGGGGGGGATGGGGGGGGGTTAAGCCTGCAGCCTTTTTTATCATTTACATAGCACTTTGCAAGGCCGCCCCAACAATTTAAAAACGTCACGTAAAAATCGTAGCAGCCGCTGCCAAATTACATTGCCGATGCGCCGCTCCCTCGGCGGCACCAGGGTCGCGCCGCCCCAGGCCACTCTAAAGCGCTCCCCGCCCGCACAAAAGAAGAAGCCCGCGGCGCGGAAGAGAGACATGCCGCTCGCCGAGACCGACGACCAAGGCTGGATCCAGGCGCGTCGCGGGGCATCGACCACGAAGCCCAAGCCGGCGGCGCGCAAGCCGGCCGCAAAGCCGGTTGCGCGCCGCGCGCCGCCGCATCCGCCGTCGTCGTCGTCCGAGAGCGACGCCCCGCCGCCGCGGAAGCCGGCCGCGCGGCGGCGGAGGCCGCCGGAGGACTTCACGAAGGACCTGGCCGGGAGCGATGGCTCCGTCAGCGAGCCCGAGGAGGCGCCGGAGAGCGACGGCGGTCTGGACGACGCGCGGGGGAAGAAGAAAGCCGACGCGTCGACGTACCGGTTCGACGACGACGACGACGACGACGACGCCCTCGACCCGAAACGGCCGCCGCGGCGCCGGATCGCCACGCAGGAGTCCGACACGCAGGACAGCGTGCTCGAGAGCAAGCAGCCGGCGCGGCGGAGCGGCTCCGCGGTCGCGTGCCGCTCCGACGCGAGCGACGACGACCGACCCGGCCCGGAGTCGCAGGACAGCGTGCTTTCGACGACGACGAAGAAAAAACCGCGATCGGCCTCGACGACGGGCAACGACGCGGCCATCGCGCGCGCGCTGGCGAGCCCGGCGGGCGCGACGCCGGACTCCGACGACGACGACTTCTTGTACGCGTCGTCGCCGGGGCCGCGGCGCCCGGCCACGAAGCCGTCCAGGCGGCGGCCGCGGTCCGATACCGAAGAGGAGGAGGCGGCGGAGGTGCTCCCGGAGAAGCGGCCGCGGGGCGCGCCGCGCGAGCGCACGCCGACGCAGCCGTCGCCGAAGCCGCGGGCCCGCCGGAGCTCGCAGGACTCCGACGGGAGCGTGTCGCAGAAGGCCGCGCCACGGCGCAGGCCGCCGCGCAAGAAGCGGCGGAGCGCCGCCCCCAAGGCCACGCAGGACATCGACATCGACGACTTCGTGGACAGCCACACGCCGCGCCAGAGCCAGGACGACCCGAGCGACGGTGAAGACGGAGACAGCGCGGCGTGGCGCGACGCGCCGACGGCCGTAGCTAGCGTGAAGCGGTGGCGCGTGCGGTCGTCCGGCCTCGTGTGGGCGGCGACGGGCGACGACTACTACGGCGACGGGCGGCGCGGCGGCTTCCACAAGCGGCCCGCCTACGCGTTGCCGCGCCGCGAAGTCGCTTCTTTGCGTTTGCCGCCGCCGCTCAAGAACCACGCCTACGTGCGCGTCTTCGACGACGCGGCGTTCCCGCCGTGGGACGCGCCGCGCCTCGTGCCGCGGTCGTCGCTGCTCGGCTTTCGGGGGGACGCGTCGGCGCCGCGCTGGGACCCGCCGCGCGTCAAGGCGATGAAGAGCAAGCTGCGGGCCGCGGAGTTCAGGCACGTGTTCGAGCGCGGCGCGGCGGCGGCGCTGGCGCTGGCGCTTGCGTTTGACGAGGAGAGCGACTCCGACGAGGGGGTTCAGGAAGCGCGGCCGCCGGAGGAGTCGCAGGGCGACGCGCACCAGGACGCCGTGCGCGAGTTTCTATACGAGCGCCGCCCGGCGCGGCTCCCGCGCCTCGAGTACGAGGCACTCGTCGACCTGTGCGTGGACCCGCACATGTACGGCGCGCGGCTCGCGCGGGACGCCTACGAGCCCGCTTCATCTGAAGTGCGGGCGGCGGTGCGCGCCGCGATCGAGGGATGCGCCCTGGACGCGGCCGTGCTGGACCGGGGCCGGCGGGCGCTCGACGCCGTCGAGGACGGTTCCATCCTGGAGTTCATCCGGTAATATGCTTGAATCTTATGCTAGGCCCCCCGAGAGGCTTGTTTGCAGCAGGGTGGCATCATGATTTAGTATTAATAACATAGTGAATTTAAACTGGCGATTTCGTTCTGTGTCTCTAGAGTGTGTAGGTTTTATTGTTACGGTCCTAGGACTAGTGGGCGGAGCCCCTGGGGGGGAGACACCGCGCGACGCCGATTCATCGGCGGCGGGCGCGAGCCGCTTCTTTCATAACAGCGGACTCTAGCGGCAAGTAAGACACTAGGCCGACGCCCCTGCTCATTTAAGCTTTACTTAAAGTTAAGTGAGCCGACGTCGCCACACTATTGGAAATGTTTGGCTCAGGCATGCCAGGAGCGTTGCGGAAACCAGAACCGATCGAAACGGAAGCGACCTGCCTCTGGTCATCTCACTGATCTCCGCACAGGTTCCAGGCGCTGCAGAAGAAGCAAAAGGACACCTCGAAGACGAAGGAGAGCGCCGCGGATCGCCTCGAGGCCTCGCGGCGGCGCGCCGCCGCCGAGGTCGCCGCCGGGCGGGAGAAGCTGCGGGCGCAGCGCGAGGCGCGCGAACGCGTCGCGGCGGCGACGGAGCAGGCGCTGCGGGAAGAGCGCGAGCGGCAGGCGGTCGAGGAGAAGGCCCGGAACGCGGCGCTCGAGGAGTACGCTTCATTAGTGCGGAAGCGCGACCCGCGCGCCGCGAGCGGCTGGTACTACGTCGACGACGCGGGCGCGCGGCAGGGGCCCTTCGCGTCCACGAAAATGCGGGCGTGGTTCGTGGACGGCCACCTCTCGCATGACCTCCGCGTCGCGCCCGTGTTCGAGGAGGGCGGCAAGCTGCCCGGGACGGACATCATGCAGCGCATCGACGAGATCTTCGACGAGCCCCTGCTGACGTCGGCGTTCCGCTCGGTCGCGCGGCCGAGGCCCCCGCCCAACGCGGAGAAGCCGAAGCCGCCGAAGCGGAAGCGCGACGACGCGCCGAAGCCGACGGGCGACTGGCTCAAGGACTCGCTCGCGCGGCAGAAGAAGGGGATCCACCACCTGCGGCACGACCGGAACCAGGGCCCCGCGATGCTGTTCGAGAGCCACGAGGCCTAGTGTGCTGCGGGCCTAAAGTGTTGTGTCCAATTTCACCCGTTATTTGCCTGTGAATCACCCCACTGGTCACCCGAGACTTACCCCGAGAGAGATCCGGGTCAATAACTCGAGAGCCCGTGCAGCTTAGTCGGCCCGCCCGGACCTCCGTTCACGGGTCCCAGCCAAATCTTCCAGGAAGTTGAGGATCAAGTCGGGCACAAGTGTGAGCGCGGATGTGCCGTCGGTGCAAAAGTGGAGGCAGTCACACTGGCTGAGTTTCGCGCAGGCCGAGTGCGCGTACGTGCTCGACCCCTGGTGCGAGTCGGGCCGCAGGTACAAGGGGCTCACGTCGATGACTGGCACGCGCCCCGAAAAGACGTCGAGCGCGAGCGCATCGAGGCGAGGGTAATGGACATACTGATCCTTGTGCCAGTGCGGGTTCGTGGCCAGGACCTCCGGCGACCGGAGCCACGCCGACACGTTTGTGCCGCCTGGCAGCGGCGCCGTGCCGCAGCCGGCTGGATTCAGCGTTTTCCACGCAAAAAGCGTCCGCGGGAAGCGCCGCAGGCCCGCCGACACGTTCCGAAGCGCGGCGACATACGACGCTTCGGACCACTGGACCGCCCAGTGCGGTCCCGTGCTAAGAATTGCGATATCCGGTGCCAGCCTCGAGACATGATCGTCCCAACTGGCGCCCCGCTCGGCCCTCGAGGTGGTCGCGAGGAAATCCGACATGCCGAAGGCGACCCTGTCGAGGCATTGGCGGCCCTGGATGGCGTTCTCAAGCAACGCCGCGGTCTGATGCATCGTCGAGTCGCCGACGAGGAACAAGGTTTTGTTTCCAAGCAGGTCGCAGAAGCGGTCCGGGTCGAAGATCGGCAGATCGCATGCGCTCGGAACCCAGTCGTACTTGCGCGGCGCGGCGCCGGCGGCCGGCGGGCCGCAGCACGACGGCAGGCAGCCCGGCCACCGCGGCGCCGGGTCCGCCGCCGCGACCCAGGAGCCAGTCGCGGCCGCCCGCCCGCGGCATCGCTGCCCCGGCGCGACGGGCGGCGCCAGAGCGGATGCCCCGGGCGGCGGACGCGCGGTCGAGGTCGCGACTGCCTGCCGACCGCACTTGGCTGACTCGCACGCCGCGCAGTCACCGTAGGGCTTGGCACAAACTGCAGCGCAGGCCGGACAAGCGGTCGACCGCTCGGTCCGCTCGGTCTCGAAGTGCCTAGCGGGGTGGGGGGCAGCGACCGGCTCCGGGAGGAACTGCGACCGCCGGTACTGGCTCGTATACGGAAGGACCACGCCCGGGACGCGCTCGAGGCGCCGTCTTTCGGCAATCGCGTCGAACGGTTCGAGAGGCGGGACCCGATGCCGGAGCGCGAGATCGATCGCCCACCAGAGCGGTTCCCAGTGGAACGGTGCGAGCGTGTGGTGCGTGCAGTCGGGGTAGGGATGCGCATCCACGAAAGGTCTCGATAAATGTTCCATCGGAAAGAAGAAGACGTTCTCTGTCCGGCGCCACGTTGCCTCGAACAGGTTGCACAGCTGGCGGTCGCGCCAGCCCGACGGCATGCCCGGCGCCGGCGCGACGCACCGACCAAAATTGTCGGGCGTGCGGCTCGCGTTGTGGCCGTTGTGCCAGTACTGGTCCTCCGTACAAAAGTGCCTGCGTGGGAGAGAGCTCGCGCAAAACGCTTGCTCTGGATTAGAGCGCGTCGGCGTGTGGGGCGCAGCGCCGCCGCGAGGCTCGGCTCGGTCGCGCGCGCGCGCGACGGGGGGACGCCGCTGCGCTCTGCGCCGTCGTGCCGCGGAGGAGACAAACGTGGTGCGAGTTTGCGCATACGGCTTCTAAGAATGCCGCGAGGGCCGCGAGGTCGCGCGCATACGTGCTGACGTTCAAGGGCTTGTTATGCTCGCAGCACTGGTACCAGATCCCAATGTTAGCGACGACTACGGTGGGCTTGGCTGAGCAGCAGTCCGCCGCGGCGTGGATCGGCAAACCGTCGCGCTCCACCTTGCCGCGCTCCTTGGGCACGGTCCACTGTTCAGGCGTGTAGGGCGTCTTGTCGAACGGGACGTGCGCGTGCAGCGGCCGCAGCGCGGCGCCGTCGTAGCCGTCGGGCGCGCCCGCGCACCCGAGCGCCGTGACGGACTCCGCGTTCAACGAATCGCCCACCATCACCAGTTCCAATCCGCCATCGTCCATGCGCCGGAGCGCCGATCGTGCGTGGCGGTCTACGGGATCCTCGGCAAACGCTGCGAGTCGCGTCCGAGCGGTCGCGCCCGCGCCTTCCCGCGACGTCGTCGTGTCGACCTTCGTCGTGCCGTCCTGGCGCTGTATCTGGCCTCGGACTTTGCCTGGCGCGCAACGAGGTGGCCGAAGCTCCACCGGCGTCTTCGCGGACGCCACGACCGCATCGTCAAGCGCGAGAAGCGCTCTCTGGACGTGCCGACGCCAGCCGTTGCCAGCGGCGGCCGCGGCGCGGCAGCCGCGCGGGCCGCCTGTTGTGGGCGGCACGTCGCAGGCGCCCGTCGGGCTCTGAAAGCGCCGCGGCGCCGCGGCGCACAGCGTCGTGCACGCGAAAACGACGCACGCACGCATCATTTTGCTCCGCAGATCCCGAAACCCTGATTACTGTTCACTCACGTTGCTGCTTCCTAGCCCGTTGCAGCAGAGTTGGCCGGTACATGCGTCTTGGGCTGCCTCAACGCGTAGATAAGCTATGGAAGAGGCTAAGACAAATCACGACGCCCTATCCGTCGGGTGGCTGCACGCATAATATTGGCCAGGGAGCTTAGTTGCTGGAGATTTTCGCCCTAGGTAGCAAGAAGAGTATGTCGCAGCGTTATGTAAAGTAGCAGGGTGTTAGCTACCAGCCGATGGCTGGCTAGACCTGACTACGAGAGTGTTTTATAGTGAACTGTTGTTACACCGTAGTGCTTTTGACACTCGATGTATAGACTCAAATATTAGAGAGAGGGAGATACATATAATATAGGGGTAGGAAGGGCTAGTAGGTTTCTCTCTCTACTAGGCATCCCTACCTTAGCATAGCCCCCTACCTAGGTACTACAGCATGCATGTGGCTTTACACAACCGCACCACTGGCAGATGAAGTAGGGGCCTCGCCCAGCGGCGCCAACGTCCACGCGCGCAGCCGCGCGACCCATTGGCTCGAGGCCGACGCCGCGCACGCCTCCACCAGCCGCGTCGTAATCACCCGAGACGCGTGGGGAAACTCGAGATGCGCGGACGCGCCGTGGAGCCGGGGCCACCTGTGCGGAGATCAATAAGCCCCTGACGCGGAACCACAGGGTTGTCTCCACACGGGCGGCCACGCGAGCCACTGCGCCGCCTCGGAAACGGCCGACGCGCCGTGCACCAGCGCGTCGGCCGAAGACAACACCGCGACGTCCGTCAGCACCTCGACGTTCGTCGCGTGCCGGTCCTTATGGACCTCGAAGGCTGCCTTGCCGTCGGACCCGCGCCGGACGCCGGACGCCACGGCCACTCGGCAAGATAACGCGCGCCAGCGAGGATGAGAGGCGATGGCGACGTCGTCCGTCGCGACCTGTGTGAAAATTCATCCTCGACGACGACGCAAGCGCCGAGACGCCGTCAGAGCCGACGTCCGAAGGCGCCGCGCCGCCTGATTTCCGCGCGGGTCGCGACGTAGACCGCGAGGGCGCTTCCCAGCTGGCTACACACCGGCGCCAGTACCGCCACGTAGGCCTCCACGGGCTGCACGCTGCGCCGCCCGTCCGCGTCGGTGCCGCGGGCGTGGACGCCGACCAGGCACTTGCTGGCGCCTGCTTGGACCGCGAGCAAGTCCGTTTCTTTCGACGACGCCAGCGCGTCCAGCACCTCGGCCGCCCGCTTCACGACGTCGGCCCGGAACCGCACGTACTTTTGCAACGCGCGATGCGCCCGGCTCCGCTGCGACGCGAACCACGACGCGTTGTACGTCGTCAGATTACGGGGCAGGGTCCGCTTGGGCCCGTAGTACCACGCCCTCACGTTCCAGGGGGCCTTCTTGTGCATCCAGAGGCGCCACTGACCGGACTTGCGGAAGACGGGCACTTGGCTGGCGTTGACGGTCTTGTTGAAAAACTGGGCGACGGACGACGCGACGCGGGGGCACGTGTCTAGCTCCGCGCAGAGCTCGGGCGCCCGCAGCGTCGCGCAGACGACGTCGCCCCGCTCCGGATCGCGCGGGTCGGCGATCGTGCCGTCGTCGAACGCGCGGCGCAGCGCGACGCCTGCGCGGGCGGCGCGTCGCGCGGGCGGCGCCGTCGCCGCGGCGCGCCGGCGAAGGCCCCCCCGCGGCGCCGCGCGGTACTCTCGAGCGGCTCAAAGTACGTCGCCCAGAGGCCCTGCTTGCCGTCGTGCCGCCCCCGGTCGTACACGAGGGGGTTGTCCGCGAGCCCCAGCGACGCCCACGGCAGCAGGTCGAAGCGCTCGGCGTGCAGCGCGTGGTTCACGACCGCCGTGAAAAACACCGTGGCCGCCGCGGCCCCGAGGTCCGCGCCGGCGACGGCCAGGACGCCGCGCTTCCCCAGAAGCCTGGCGGCGCACACGGGCGGGTCCCGGAGCGTGTCGCGGTTCTGGACCCGCCCGAACCGCTCGCGGCGCTCCCGCAGCGCCGCGGCCCGGTTGCGCCTCCGCTCGGCCTCCGTGGGCGGGCTCGCCGCGCAGCGGGGGTACTCCTCCGCGTCCGCGTCGAAGAAGCGCGCCTGCCGCACGCAGCCGCCGACGCTGACGAAGGGCGGCACCCGCCGGTGCCTGATCAGCAACTGGGCAAAGATCGCCTTGGACATGCTCGCCGAAAAGGACCCGACGAACGCGCGACCTGCGCGGCAATCAAATCTGAGGACGAGTATGCCGGCGCGGACGGCTGGTCTATATTTCCGCGCGGAGCACGACACTCCAACGTCCGCGGCCCGAGCATGTCGCGCAGCGCGTCCTGCGTGGCGGTGGGGCCCAGCTCCCCGCGCGCCATGCGTTTCTCCGGGAAGTGGTCTCGCAGACTCTTCGCGGCGCCGGCCACCGACCGGGACACGTCGTAGGCTTCGCTCCGCGACAGGACTTCGACGTCGTACCCCAGTCGCCGCCACCGGTCGAGGGGGAGGTTCCCGTCGTCCGAGACGACGCGCAGGGACTCGAGGCCGTACGCGTCTTTCAGCTGTCGGGCGGCCTCCACGTATTCGTCGTTCGAGTGGCACCGCCGGTTGGTGTTCACGCACGCGTCGCCCCGGCGGACGTGGACGACGGCGCAGTCCGCCCGGCCGAGGGGCGGCGGCGCCTCCCGGTTTAGCCCCAGGTGGCCGTGGAGCGCGAGGTAGAGCACGGCGCTGAAGTGCAGCGTGGGCCCCCACTTCCGCAGCAGCTTCACGCCGGACGGCTTCGCCAGGACGCCGCAGGCCTCGGGCGGGCACGCCTCCTGCAGCGACGGCGCGTAGCACCCGAACAGCTCGGAGCAGCTTCGCGACTGGTCCTTGGCGAACCACCCGCATTGGTCTTGCACGAGCCGCGTGGTGTTTCCCGCCGCGACGGCCCGGGCGTAGGCCTGCGCGAAGCTGACCACGAGGCTGCCGAGCCCGACGCACGGCGTGCGCACCTCTGTTACAGGCGCGTTGCACGCGACGCAGCGCAGCGCCTTGGCGTAGCGGCCCCAGTTCCGCAGGTCCCGGGCGAACTGCTTCGACCGTCGCACGAGCGGCTGGGCCTCGAGTTCTGTCGGGGACGGCAGCCAGCTCCGGTTCACGCCGTCCAGCCCGACGGGCCGGTCCGCGCGCCAGGTCCGCTCCTGGCCCGCGAAGGAGGGCCGCGCGTGGAAGCGGCGGCTGAAGCGGCCGTGGTGCTGGGCCGCGCCCAGGGCGGCGAGCAGCGGGGCTGCCCGCGGCAGCAGCGCGGTGGTCACCGCCCGCATCGCGAGAGGTGACCGCTCCCAGCAACGGGTTCGTTGGGTTCCGGGGCTTGGAGGCCTTTGTACTGGCAGAGTCTCGACTCTCTCGACTGGTGGCCCATGGGCGGCCCTACTACCAGCTCGTACTAGCGGTCGCCAGGCGTCTTAGAAAGTGATCGGTAGGTCTCTAGGGATATCCGCGGATGCCAACAAACAAACAAAACGGGTTCCCAGGGGCAAGGCCGAGCCCCTGACCCAAGCTAGCGTAACGCGGTCTCTAGCAAGCTACAACGCGGTCTCTAAATTTATTTAGAGTCATAGACATACTAGCGAAGGGCAGGGGGAGCCAAGTGGGGAGCCCTGGCCGACGTGCATAAACCGATCGCGGAGCATATCGGAGCTGCACTCGCAGGCGAGCTGACAACGTAGGGCTACGTAGGGCTGCCAGCCTACCGAGGGGAGCTGGCCTGAGTAAGCTCTATATCAAAACTCTATACTCTATGCTACAGCCTCGTTTGATGGAGAAGACGGTTTTCAGCTAAGGGGACCGCCACTATGAACGACGACCTCGACGAGCCGCAATTCGAACATGAGGAGCCAGCAGCCCAGAAAAAGAAGCGGACAAAAAAAAAACGGCCGCGCGACGACGACGACGACGACGACGACGCCACGCCCGGCGCGCCGCCAATCCTCGAGGAGAGCGCCGCGGCGGCCGCCGAACCGGCGTCGACGGCGCCGGTCACGTTTCAAACGGCGGGCGGGCCCGCGAAGAAGCCGAAGCCGCCGCGCCCGGCGCCGCGCGACGGTGCCGCGTGGGCCGCGTGGCTCCGAAACCTCTTGCCGGACGCGGACGCGGCCGCGCTGCCGGCGCGCTGCGCACCTCCCGAAGGCGATGTCAAGATGGCGGTGGCGGCGCGGGTGCGGCGCGGGTGCGGCCGCAACGTCGACGTGGTGGTCGTTTGTACGTCGGCCAGGCGGGCCGCGGACCTCGCCAGGACGCTCCGCGACCACGCGAAGATCCGACGCGTCTTCAAGCTCTTCGGCAAGCACAAAGATCGGAAGGAGCAGGAGCGCGCCCTCGCGACGCTGAGCCCGCTGCCGAGGGTCGCGGTCGCGACCGGTGCGGAAATCGACCGGTTGGTTACTGAGAATGGTTGCCTTCGCCGTGACCTCCGCCGTCGTCGAGCAGGCGCGGTAGCGGGAGGAAGGGATGGGACGGGGGCGCTTGAAGTTTGATTTCCGCATAGGTCGCGACGCCCGCGCGCCTCGACGCGCTCCGAGACCGCGTGCCCTGGGCGCCCGGCGCCGCGCTGCTCGTCGACGGCGCGCCCGACGCCAAGGGGTACACGCCCTTCACGCTACCCGACGCGAAGGGAGCGCTCGCGGCCACCGTGGCCGGGTTGCTGGGGGCCACGGACGTGGCCTTTGGGGTCGTAGAGTCGTAAACTATGGCTGGCGAGACTTAACACAAGGCCCCCGACCGACCGCCCGACCTAGAGCGCAAAGCCCGGGATAAGATCTGCGCGGACCGAGCGCGTCAGAGACAAAAACGACGATGATTGGTGCGGCCGGCGACGGTCCCAGCCGCCCACCCCCGGAAGAAGGCCCCTCGGACGCCGCGTACGCGCCCAACGCGGGCACCGAGCCCGGCACGGCCGCCGCCGCGAAGAAGCCCATGACGCCGATCATCGCCAGACGCCCGTTCTTGAGCTCCTTGTTCGCCGCCCGCAGGTCGACGCCGCCGTCCGCGAGGCCGCTCGGCGCGATGATGGGCAGGTAGCCGGGCTGGCCGCCCTGCGTGTAGTGCGGCTTGACGCTCTCCGAGTAGAGCTCGATCAGCCCGATCGTCATGACGATCTGCGCGATGCCCGCCGCCGGCACCTGGCCCAGCGCCTCGAAGGGCTTCGACGAAAGCGGCGCGGCGCCCGGCGTCAGCGGGATGTTCCCGAGGCCCGCGCCCTGGACGCAGAAGCCCGTGAAGGCGAGCATCGCCACCCGCCCGTGCTTGATCTCGGCCGCGCGAAACCAGCCCAGCGTCTCCGAGGACGCCTTCAGGCTGAACCCGTAGGGGTCCCAGGCCTTGTCGCCCGTCTCCTTGCCGATGCCCGGCATGCCGTCGAGCGCCGGCGCCGTGGGCCCGAAGTTCGGCGCGAGCGCCGCGGCCGGCGCCACGAGGAGCGCCACGAGAAGCTTCTGCGGCGGGGGGTGGCGCGGTCGCGCGGGCGCGTGGACGCCGCGAGGAATTCGGGCCTCGCGCGACGAGGTTGCGGGGGCCGCTCGGCGAATTTTTTTGGTCGCGCGTCCGGCGCGAAACTCCTCGAGCCCGTGTGCAGCGCCGCAGCCGTTGTTTGGGCCTCCTCGACCCCTCTCACTCCCCCCCATTCCTCGTTCCCAGCGCAGCAGCCGAACGTGCGCTCTCTTCGCTGGGCCATGTGCCAGATTGACCCCTCAGGAGCTCAAAAGTCGTCTGAAACTTACTGACACCGCTGCGCGCAGTCATCTCGTAAATAGGTCTCAGCTTGCGCTCGATCCTCCTCGTAATTAAATACCCGCAACGACAGGAACTGCTTGTCGTACAGTTATGAACCAAGAGTGGTCAGAGAGATGCCTGGCATGGCGAGAGACACACCAAAACAAAAAAGGCGGGGCTGCCCACTTGTCTCATGCAACTCGAGAAACGCGGAGAGAGCCGACGATGCGCCGCTGGGCCGCGCTCGCCCTGCTCCTCGGCGCCACGGGCGCGACGCTAGCGACCATCGCGGTGGTCGTGTTCCAGCTGGCCGACGACGGGGGCGCCTTGGTCGCGGAGGCGGGCCGGCCGTCGGCGCGGCGCTGCCGCCTGACGAAACTCAAACTCCAGACGCGCCTGGGCGCGCGGCACAGCCGGCTCCGGAGCCCCCTGCGGCGCGAGGGCCCGGGCCTCGTGTTGCTCGGCGCCGCGGGCGGCCGCCGCGCCGCGGCGCGCGCCGCGCTCGCGTACGCGCTGGCCCAGACCCAAATTGATGGGGCGGACGCGCGCCTCCCGTGCTGCGCGGACCCCGAGTGGGACTTTCGCAAGAGGCCCGTGCGGCAGGCCCTGCGGGGCGGGCGCTGGCCGCGAGAAGCATGGCTCGCGCCCGGCGCGTACCACCCTTTTTTAACGGCGATGGTGCCCGCGGCCTTCGGTCAGTTCGTTGTGCACGTGCGGGACCCCATGGACTTGCTCGTGGGGGCCTGGGCGCCGCGGCCGCTCCGCGCGCTGCTGCGCGTCGCGGAGAACGCCTCCGCCGCGACGCACGCCGCGACGCAGCGGGCGGTCGCGCCGCTCCGCCTCTCGCGCCAGGCGCGCGCCGTCGTGGGGCTGGCGGCGCCCGCCGACCCGTGCTTCGCCACGTACTTCGAGAGCCGCCTCGACGCGCTCGCGACCGGGCGCTGGCGCCGCCGCGGCGTCTGACTCAAACGCGGCGACGGCGGCGAGCGGTCGCGCGTCCGCGCAGGCTGCCGTTCGTCGCGGAGCGGCCCGACGAGTCGCTCGCGCTCCTCGCCGCGGCCTACGGCTGGGACGCGGACCGGCTGCTGCCGCTCGCGACGGCGCCGCGGCCCGCCACCCTGTCCGCGGCGGACCGAGCAACGCTCCGTCACGTGGAGCCCTACGACGCCGTGCTGCACGGCACGGCGGAGAACGCGCTGAACGCCTGGGTCGCGCGGGCCTCGACGTCGCGGGCGGACGTCGCGGCCTGTGTGGAAGTCAACCAGTGTGTCGGGTGCACCCGATAAACCTTCACTAAGTCATTTCTCGGCGATGACGTGGCCGCGCTGGCGCCGTCGAGCGGCGAGGAACCGACATCGCCACGTCGTCGAGCAGGTGTCGCGTCGATGGCGTGGAGGGTGACGCGGTGATTCAGGACAAACGCCCCGTAAATTTGATTTCCACACAGGTCGCGGCGCTGCGGCGGCGCAAAGACGCGTGGCGGCGCGGCTGCGCCGGCGAGGCGGCGCGGACCGTGCCGGGCCCGCCGCCTGATATTTGTGGGTGGTTCGCGAACGAGGAGACGTGGCGCGCGCCGCGGTGTGTCCCTGACATGTGGGCCGCCTGGTGCGCGGTGTCCCGGCGACTGCCGTTCGTGGACTAACTTGTGTTAAATTGTTACGCGCCGCCGTCGAAGCCATGGTGCCGCCACTGGTCCGCCGCGGCCACTTTCCCCTCGTCCTTGCCCGGCCGGCGCGCGCCGCTCGCGACCGCGAGCCGCAGCGCCGCGGCGGTCATCAGTGCGAGCCCTCCGAAGACCGCCAGCGACGGGCCCCGGCGCAATTTCGCGAGTGACGCGCCGACGAGCAGCCCGCCCGCCACGACAAAGAAGACGTAGAAGCGCTGGTACGCAGCCGCGTCGACCGGCGCCGACAGGCACCGCACGAGGTACAGGGCCTCGTCGTCCTCTAAGTGAGGCCAGAAGGGCCCGCCGCGCGTGACGGGGAAGAGCGATCCCCGCACCAAGCATTGCGCGCACGCCAACAGGCAGGCGGCCGAGACGGACACGACGAGCAGCGCGCCGCCCGCGACCGCAAATTGGGTCCAGGGCCGGTAGCGCGCCTCGAGCCAGATCGGGTCCGGCCGCGCGACCAGCGCGAAGCAGTCTTCGCAGTCGTGCGGCGCGCCTTTCTGGCGGAAACAGGGCACGACGTCGCCGACGCGGCCCGCGACGGGCGACCGCGTATTCGTGGCGCACTCGTCGCACGTCGAAGCCGTGCAGTTCAACACCGACGCGGCGTCGAAGTGTCGCGTCGCTTCGCCGGTCCCGCGGAACGCGTAGCGGAAGACGTCGTAGCAGCCCCGCGACGTCTGCGTCTTTTGCGCGTCGACGGACAGCAGGTCGCACGTCGCGTCGTCGTAACTCGGCCCGCGCCTGCCGTCGCCGTTGCTCGCCGCCCGTCGCGCGCCCGTCGCCAGCAGCGTCGCGCCCACGAAGAAGCCCCCTCCCATGACGAGGAAGAGGAGGCCCCAGCGGTACCCGACACGGGACCAGTCGCAAGCCGTCGCGTCGGCCGCCGCGTCGGGCTGCCCGGGCTCCGTTTTCGTTTCCTCCATCTTCCAGTGCCGAGGGGGGCGGGGCCCACGCCGCTTAAAAGGGCGGCAGACCGCGGCACGACATATCCCCACCATAAGACCTACCTGCTATGATACCTACGGTATGGCTGTTCGACCCAGCAACCTTTGGCAGTTAGGAGCAAGGGAATTATATCCCTAAGCTGGGCTTAGTTCCCAAACAAGTACGTCCTCTTCGACCTGTCGCAGATCAATACAGGGCCCGGGCTTTGCCAGGCACCAAAGATCCGTTCGGCCAACTCGGCCACGATTTCCGTCTCTTTAACCATCACGGCAAACCGGAAGTCGGCATCGTCGTCTTCGTCGTCGTCTGCGTAGATAGAGAACGGCGTCCAATAGCTCGCCTCACGACTGATCGTGATACGTACTAGTAAACAACATTTTACCCCGCGTGCCCCCCGCCGCCCCGGCGGCCCTCCGCCAAAAAGAACACGCCGCCCACGACCGCCGCCGTCCAGCCCGCCGACGTCGCGACGACTCGCAACGACAGCGGCGCCCGCGCGCCGGCGACGGCGCCGGCGACGGCGCCGCCGAACACCTTGTTCCAGGCGTCGTCCGCTCGGCGCGTACGTTCGCAAAAGCACGTCGCGGCAGCGAACGCGCCCAGGAAAGCGGCGAAGCCGGCGCTGTTTTTCAGGGTCAGCCTCGCGAGCGACGGCGGCTTCGCGACGGCCCGTCCATCGTGCATCGCCGGCGACGCGTCGTCGCGGAACGCCGCCGTCCAGCACCAGCCGACCAAGACGCCGCGCAGCGCGCCGTCCGCCGTCCGGCTGGAACAGCTCGGCGCGTAGGGCCCGGCGACGGGCACGTCGGACGAGAAAAGGCTCATCACGACGCTATGACCCCCGCGTGCGCTCGCGGGATGTCGATTAGTCTTCAACGCAGTAATTGGAGAATCTTACGGTACAGCATGCTTCGCGCGGAAAGGATGCCAGAGCCTATAAAGTTTTAGATCAGCACCCACTGTGCTAGTGTGTGTGTTGTCATTCCCCGCCCCGCCCGTAATATTTTGCTCTAAATAGCTAGCTGCGCTATGCTGCGCTAGCTAGTACGGTACGGGTTTTTACCCCCCGCTAGTGTGTTACAGGCCGCTAGCAACTTAGCTCGCGCGTCTTACGCAGGTATTGTAATAGTTGGAGGGAACGACTGGGGCGAATCTAGCTCGAGGGTTTCTCCTATGTCCTTATACGTACTCAGTCTCGTCTGGACGTGCCGCGCGCTGCGCGCCACGGACTGGCCACGCGAGTTTGATAGAGCCGCCTTCGAACGCTACCTCGACGCGCGGCCGGCGGCCCTGATAAAACGGACGGCGGCCGTCGCGGCCGAGGCGCTGCCGCTCCAGGCGCGCGCGGGCCAGCTCTGGGCCGCCGGCGCGCTCCGGCGAGACGACGCCCGCTTCGCGCGCGACGCGGCGGCGGCGCTCGAGCGGCTCGGACCAACTTTTATAAAGATCGGCCAGCTCCTCTCGGTCCGCGAGGACGTGGTCGGCCCCGTCTGGGCCGCGGAGCTCGCCCGGCTGCAGGCGACCGTGTCCGTGGGAAGCCCGGACGCCGTCGACGCGATCTGGGCGGCGGACTTCGTCCATTTAAAGCGCGTGAACGCGACCGCGGCCGCGTGCGCGTCCGTAGCCCAGGTGCACCGCGGCACCTGGCAGGGGAGGGACGGCGAGGTCACGGAGGTGGCGTGCAAGGTCCTGCGGCCGGGCGTGCGGGACGCGGTCGCGGTCGACCTGTGCGTGCTGTTGAGGGCCGGCGAGGCCCTGGAGACCTGGGCGCCCAGGGTGCTGGGCCAGTCGAACGTGGACTGGCGTCTTTTGCTGGGCGGGCTCGCGTCGGCCCTCTGGTCCGAGCTCGACTTCGAGGGCGAAGGAGAGCGGCAGGAGAAATTCCGGCGCAACATGCATGCGGTAGAGCACGTGACGGTCCCGCGCGTGCTCGGCGCGACGAGGGACGTGCTCGTCAGCGAGTGGGTCGACGGGCGCGCGTTGAACGAATTGAGCGATCGATCGTGGCAGCTCAAGAAAAGCGTCGACTGCATCCGCAACGCCTACTGCCAGGCCTTATACGTCGACGGCTACTTCCACGCCGATTGCCACGGCGGGAACTTGTTGTGGACCGCAAAAGATGAGCTGTGTGTCCTGGACTGCGGGCTCATGGTCGAGATTGGCCGGGAGGATTCGCTAGCTTTGCTGTCCTTGTCGCTCGCGCTGGCGGCGCGCGACTGGGCGCGCGTCGTCTCGGCGGCGGCGTCGCTGGGTTTTCTCCCCGAGACGCTTGACGCGGCGACGCGGTCCGAGGCGGAGCGCGTCGCCAAAAGTATCATCGGGCCCTACCTCGATTCTGGGGGAGGCGCGAAGGCCATCAACGCCTACCAGGCCTCCACTTTATTCGGAGATGTAGCGCAAGCGTCGACCGGCCTCCCGACGAGTCTGCCACCGAGCATGGTGCTGCTGGGCCGCGCCGTGCTCCAGTTGGAAGGTCTCGCGCTGCGGGCGGACCCGGACTTTAAAATTGTGGACGACATCCTACCGGTGGCGGCGCGGCTCGCGCAACAGCGTTCTGATACGTCCAGCTTACTGAGGGAGCTGTTATACGGCGTCGCGGGCGACGGGAATAGTATCGACGGCTCGAAGCTGAGGTCCCTCTTGAAGACCGCCCAGCAGACGTCGACGTCCGCGACCTCGTCGCTGGATGCGGTGCTCGAGGACGAAGCGACGCGGGCCCTGGCCTGCGACGAGGCCGTGGACGCGCTGGACTCCCTCGGCCGCGACCTCGTGTGGCGTGCCATTGGGGAGCGGGGCCCCCCGTTTCTCCGCGCCAAGGCCGAGGCCCTGGTCCCGAGGCTGTCCGAGGACGAGTCCGCAGTCGTCTCGCGCCTCCCCGAGGCGCTCGCGGCGCTCGACGACGACGCGGCGACTCCCGAGGACGCTGACGCGGCACCCCTCGCGCGCATCGCGAAGGTGCCGGCCGCGCGCGACGGCGCGGCGGCCGTCTTCCAAGCTGCGATCGTCGACAACGACGCGGCGAGCCAGGAGTCGCTGGCGCAAGTCGCGGACGGGCTCACGGAGCGCCTCCGGGGGCGGCTGACGGACGCGGGGCTGCCGGCATTCCTGGCGCCGCGGCTGCCACTGCCGAGGGGCTGGCGGAAGGACTAGGCCTTTTGTCTGTTGCATGTGATGTTTCTTCTAAATAAAAAATGAACTTTTTCAAACTGGAATTTGCCCGGGCCAGCTCGCTGTATCGTCATACCAGCGGCTGACGGTGTCTTTAGCTTCAAGTTCACTGAGGGAGTTCTCATATGACTTCTCCTCTTTTGCAATTAGAGTCTTTTCCAAATTTATCGTCATCATCATCTTCGGTGTATTCTTGTATACAACTGCTTCACTAACTTACTACCCTGCACGTGCCCCGCCGTTGTAAAAACACAAACGCACCCGCAGCCTGAGCACGATTCGCCCTCTACCAGTCCCCAACGCACCGCGCAGCCGAAAATCGCATCGAAAATGAGCGCGCACAAGCGAAAAGAGCCACTGTTAAGTCGCTGCGCAAGAAGCTGAAAACGCGGCGGGACGACTTCACTAAACGGGTTTAACGGGTTTTGGTTGTTAAAACGTTGAGTGATTAAAGTGCCGATTTATTGACCGGGTTATTAACCCCGGATCCCCTCCGAGGGTGAATTATAGGCTAATGGCGGGTAATGGACAGGTTACTTGCATCCTAGCAGGCTTGCTACCACTAGATCTACCACTGCCAGTGGCACTGGCACAAGTAGAAGGACAAGAGATGTTGGAATCGGGGTTCAAGGTTGGTGTGGTGGTTGGGAGTTCCGCACCACTCCACACCGCCGCCGTGGCGCCCTAGATCACCGCGTGGTGTCTCTACCGGACCTTACGCTTACTATCCGCGAGGAGCGCCGCAACCAGAATCAGATGCGCGGCCGTGAGCAACAGCGACGACTCGACCGAAGATGACTCGTTCAAACCCCAGGGGTTCCAGCACGCCTCGACGGCCACCACCAACGCGACGCACAAAAACCGAGGCACGGCCGTCGTCCACAATAACAGAGGCAGCGTGTTGCCGTACCAGACCACGAACTGGAAGTGCAGCGACCGCGCGCACGCGACGCCGATGAAGTTGCACGCGAACAGGAGCGGCGCTATTCGATCACCCGGGATCGCCCCGTACTTGCGCGGCGCCCGGACGAACGCGATCAACCCGCCCCGGCCCCGGAAGTTCCGCCGTCGTAGAGAGCGGTCGACGTACAGGGCTAGTAACGTGAGGTGGAGCGCGAGCGTACAGGCCTTGAAGTACGACGAGGCGAACGGCCCGTCGCAGTCGCGCAACGGCGTTATCAGTTGAGGCGGCCGCGGTTCACAAGGGATCCACTTAAAGTTTACAGACCATCGATGCTTGAAGCCCCGCCCGAAATCAAAGGCATTCTTCATGTAACTGATGGGGTCGTGCGCCAGGAACGGCAGCCCTACCAAAAGTTGCACGGAGGCGCAGCAGCCGAGGATCGTCGTTACCGCTCCTGTATGTCCTTTTTTGGCCGCGAGTAGCACCTGCGCGGGTCTCGCGTCGCCGCGACGCCGGCGTCTTGCGTCGAAGGCCCCTCGCCGCGCTGAACCCCCACGTAGACCGCCGGCGCGTACAGTAAAGCCGACATCTTGACCGAACACGCCAGCGAGTACACGACACAGGCCGCCGCGTCCCGCGACTGCACGAAGAGCAGCACCGCCGCGTGGCTTAGTAACGCGCAGGGGCCGTCGTTGAACAGCCGCAACGCAAACACCGAGTGCGCCCTCTTCGACAGCGCGAGGAGCGAGAGAAGGACGGGCGGGAACGTTCTTGAAGGGAAGAAGGTCGCTCGGTAGATGCGCGCCACAACGTACACGTCCAGCACGTACATCACGGCGAACAGACGCTGCGCTGCTTCGACGCTGCCCTGACATATGGAGTCAATGACGGCATAGAGCCACACGTGGCCGGCGGGGTAGACCAAAGGTCCCTGCGGCCCGTGTATCTTCGAATAGTCGCGCTCGCCCGCTAACACGGCATTCTTCTGCGCCAGGTAGGTCGCGTAGTCGATCTCCGTGTAGGCGACGGTGCTTATTATTACGTAGAGCAGCGCGGCTTCTCCCAGAACGAGCGCGAGCGTGCAGAGCGGCCACGAGCGGGCCGCGCCGCCGATGCGGGTCGAGATTGCATGCCGGCCCGCGGCGACGGCCATCTGCAACACGACTTCCTGCGTCAGTCGAAAGCTGTCACACCGTCCAAATTTTCACCCGTTCCATGTCGGAGCGTGTTGTGTGTTTTTTTGTGTTATAATCTGTGAGCTCCTTGAACAGTGCCTGCCGCGCCTGCGGCACTCGGTACCACGGTACGTTCATACCTGCGTATGGAGGGGACGTACCACGGTACCTACGGTACCAGCAAGTACCGAGGTACTGCCCTTCCTACCCTAGATATGTATCTCTCACTCTCGAAATTTGAGACTATACATTGGGTGTCTAACGACGCTACACCGCAAACCAGTTTATAATAAAAACACTCCGAGGCGTCTCGTTGTCCGAGTCCCGGGCCGCCGATGGCCGGGCAAAGTTCACCTTTGCTTATAGAACATATCGTTGTACCATCTTTTTTCGCGGCGGTTTTTTTTGGAGGGAGGGGGCAACCCACTAGGGGCGAAAAGCCGGGCTAATGTGCATGAACGCTAGTGAAGCCCACATTATGTCCGTGCGGGTTGGGGAGGGGGGTTTTGCTGAGACCTCTTATTCACTTGGCAGCCTGCAGCTGCGCATTTAGCGGCTGTGGTTCGCAGCGCTCTAAGAAAGCGACGCCCGAGGAAGACAGACGCGCCGGGCAATTCTTTGCGCCATGGCCGCCGCGGCCAAACTCGTCAACCCGAACGCCGAGATCGTGGCCAAGTCCCAGTCGCTTTTAGTCAACGTCTCCGCCGGCCGAGGGCTCGCGTCGGTCCTCAAGTCGAACCTCGGGCCGAGAGGAACGCTGAAGATGCTCGTGGGCGGCGCGGGCCAGATCAAGCTCACGAAGGACGGCGCCGTCCTCCTGAAGGAGATGCAGATCATGCGCCCGACGGCGCCGCAATTTTTCGATCAGGAGCGTGTCGGCGCTCATACGCTCGCCGGTCGATCTCTACGCAGGCACCCGACGGCGACCATGATCGCGCGCACCGCCACCGCGCAGGACGAAATCACGGGCGACGGCACGACGTCCGTGGTGTTGCTGACGGGCGAACTTCTGAAGTGCGCGGAACGATACGTCGGCGAGGGCATGCACCCGCGCGTCATCGCCGAGGGCTACGACCTCGCGCGGGACAAGGCGCTCGAAATCCTCGACGCGTGCGCCGTCGGCGTGGACGCGAAGAATCCGCCGCGGGAGCTCCTCCAGAGCGTCGCGCGGACCGCGCTCCGGACGAAGCTCCAGCCGAAGATCGCGGACCTCATGACCGGGGCCGTCGTGGACGCCGTCCTGACGGTGCGCGACGAAGACGACGAGGGGAGTTTGGCCGTCGACCTGCACATGGTCGAGGTGATGACCATGGAGCACAAGCTCGGGGCCGACTCCCGGTTCGTGCGAGGCCTGGTGCTCGACCACGCGTCGCGGCACCCCGACATGCCCAAGCGCCTCACGAACTGTCGGCGACGCGGCGCGGAAATCGGACCCGACCGGGACGGGGTCGCGTCGATGGCGTCTCCGTGGTCTCGCGTCTTCGTGCGAAACGTCTTCGCGATCGCGAGCGGGCCGCGGCGGTCGCGCGACGGCGCCGCGCCGCGCAGGCCACGTCCTCACGTGCAACGTCTCGCTCGAGTACGAAAAGTCCGAGGTCGCCTCGGGCTTCTACTACTCGAACGCGGAGCAGCGCGAGAGGCTCATCGAGAGCGAGCGCAAGTTCACGGACGACAAGGTGAAGCAGGTCCGCCCCGCGGCGTCCTGTCCGTCGCGGCGGTGGCATCGCCGGCGGAGAGATGACGCGCCGCCGCCGCCGAATCCGGTCGCGCCCCGCAGGTCATCGAGTTCAAGCGCCGCGTGTGCAAGGAGGGCGAGTCGTTCGTCGTCATCAACCAAAAGGGCATCGACCCCCTCTCCCTGGACATGCTCGCCAAGGAGGGCATCTGGGCGTGTCGACGGGCCAAGCGCCGGAACATGGAGCGCATCGCCCTGGCGTGCGGCGGCTCCGCGGTGAACTGCCTCGACGACCTCGAGCCGGACTGCCTCGGCCACACCGGGCTGCTCTACGAGGTCAATCTGGGCGAGGAGAACTACACCTTCATCGACGAGGTCAAGAACCCGAAGTCCTGCACCTTGCTGTTGAAAGGCCCGAACAAGCATACGATCGATCAAATCAAAGACGCGGTGCGGGACGGGTTGCGGGCGGTCGCGGGCGTGCTGGAGGACGGCAAGGTCGTCCCGGGCGGCGGCGCGTTTGAGGTCGCCGCCGCTGCCGAGCTCGTGGACACGTTCACGAAAACGGAAGCGGCCCGAGGCAAGAAGAAGTTTGGCATCCACGCCTACGCGGACGCGCTGCTGGTCGTGCCCAAGGTCCTGGCGGAGAACGCCGGTCTCGACGTTCAGGAAGCGATCGTGAACGTCCAGGACGCTAGGATCAAGACCGGTGGGTGTCTCGGACTCGATTTAGCTACTGGAGAAGCCACGGACACCGCGGCCCTAGGCGTCTGGGACAATTACCGCGTCAAGAAGCAGTACCTCCACCTGTCGACCGTCTTAGCGACGCAGCTATTGCTGGTGGACGAGGTCATGAAGGCCGGGCGCACCATGGGCAAGGGCCCCGCGGCCGCGCCGGACGACGAGTACGCCTAGCTGCACTCCCGTCTAATTTTTCGTCGCTTATATATATACTGCTCCCCACCCGCCGTCGATTTTTCTCCAGTCCCGGGCGGGAGCGCTCGGCGGGTGGCGCCTCGCTCACCTCCAAGCCCCCTTGGACAGGAACGACCCCCTCGCGACGAGCGGACACAAGTCTGACCGGCAGAAAAATCAGCCAAACACCCTAGACGCCTACCCAGTATACTTAGCCGGCTACCGCATGATACTAAATTACATAAATTACATTCCCGAAACTATGTACTACTGGGCAGTCAATTCTAAGATGCAAACCTCACATACCCTCAGGCTGTACTCCCGTCCTAAGCGGTATGGTGCTTTGCAAGACTGCCGAGAGCTTCGAAATCTTCGAAATAGCAATAGTAAGATAACGGTGCCGCATACTACCAAACACATAGACAACAACCTAGTGGACCTCCCGGATCCGCGCGGACACCTGGAGGAACTCGTCGACGTGCCGCGTCTTGAGCAGCTCGGGCAGGTCGCGGAGCAGGGCGCCCAGGTATGCGCCGAGCCCCGCCTCGCGCTCCTCGACGACCGCAGGGTCCAAGGGGAAGAGGACATACGAGGACGGCAGCGCCGGAAAGGTCAGGGACGGGTACGCGCCCCGCAGCGAGGCGTCGAGGGCCGCGAATTCCGAAAAGCGGCGGCCCACGAGCCACGGCCGCGTCGCGTCGACCGAGCGCCCCCAGCGGCACCGCAAAACGTACTCCGTGTAGAGCTCATCGTGTTGGTCGCGCTGCTCGGACGAGCCGTACATCTCGCACGAGAAGACGCCGCCGAACGCGTACGCCGCCGCCGGCGCGTCCGCGTCGCCCTCGAGCCCCCGGCGCAGATCCTCGACGTGCCGCCGCCACGTCTCGCGCTCGATTTCCGTCAGGTTGCGCGGCTCGCGGTCGCCGCCGACGCCGCGGAGGGGGGCCGAAGCCGTGGGCCCGCGGAGGGGGGCGTGGCCAAGCGGCGGCGCGTCGAAGGCCCCGGGCTCCGCGGCGAACGGGTTCTGGCCAAGCGGCGGCGCGTCGAAGGCCCCGGGCTCCGCGGCGAACGGGTTCTGGCCCGCGCTCCGTGAGCGTGGTGGCGGGGCGCCTCCGGTTCCGCTCGCCGTCGCTCGCGGGCGAAGGCCGCGCGCGTCGAAGGTGTCCGGCGCCGGGCCGCGCCGCAGGCCCGCCGCGGGCGCCGGCGGCGCGGTCGCCGGCGCCGGCATTTCGTCGGCCACCGCGCGCAGCAGCGCCGACGACAGCGGGTCGTCGGTCGCGCGCGCCGCGAGCGCGTCCCGCGCGGCGATGCGCTCGGCCTGCGCGTGCGCCACCCGCGCATGCGCGCCCGCGGCCCCGGCGCTGACCTTCGCCGCGGGGGGCCCGGTGGAGCTCTTACGGGGGTCTCGCGTTTCGTCGGAAAATTCCTCGATCGCCGCGACGGCGACCGCGCGGATCGCCTCGGACAGGCCTTCGGCGCCGGCGCCTCTCAGGTAGTGTTCCGCGTCCTGCTGCGCCAGGGCAAGGAGCGCGGCTCTCGGCTTGCTGAGAGGGGGCGGCGGGCGGCGGCGCGCGCCCCCCTCGTATGCAGCCATGCTGGCGTGTTGTGTAGTTCTGGTCCCTGCCCGTACTCCTGCGTTTTTGCCGAGCCTAGCCTAGCCTAGCCTCAGCTTAACCGACGGGTTTTGCGCGCGGTCCAGCCGGGCTAGTGTCTTACATCTCTAGGCCGCTATCTGAGAGCACCACACATTAAATGCAAACTCATGGGACATTCCACACTCTAATAAGCAAAGTGGCCCGGCTGAGTCTCGCGCTATCTCAGACGTCGCGTAACAAAGCCCAACCTCGCAATGACGCGTGCGCGCAGTATCTCCTGGGCTGTCGTTGGGTGCCTAGCCTCCTGGGCCGCTCCAGGGTGCGTCGACACGACGCCACGCGCACCGCCCGTCGCCGCGAACGCCGACCCGCGCAGCGGCATCACGTTACCACGCGAGTGGCCGCCGCGCGACACCGAATTCATAAACCGCGTCGCGAGCGACCCGCCGCAAGCGCCGCGGGCGCCTGATACGCCGCCGTACTGCTCACTTCCGGGCGTCCGCCGGGTCGACGGCGGCAGGCAGCTTTTTGTTGACGACTACCTCGTCGACTGGGCCCGCACGCGCAACGTCACGCGGACCTGGGGCCGCCTGCGTCTCAAGAACCCCGCCGTATTGACGCCGAACCAGGGCATGGACGCGTCGTGCCACCAGGCCCGGTGCAAGGGCATGCGCACGGCGCGGCCGTTTGGGGGCGGATCATTGTACGACCCAGCGCGGCGGCGGCTCCTCCTCTGGTACCGGTGCGGCTGGCGCGGCGGGCCCTACCACGGGGTCCCGGGCGGCCGGACCTGCGTGGCGACGTCCCGGGACGGCCTCCGCTTCGAGCGGCCGAAGCTCGCGACGAGCTTCTCGCCCGCGCCCGACCGGCGAGCGCTGCGGCCGCGCTCGCCGAAAGTCGTGCGCCCCGCGCGCGGGACGAACGTGGTCCTCGCGACGGCGCACGTCGAGGCCTTCGAGGTGGCCTACGACTTTTTGAGGACGCCGCCGCGCTTCGTGGCGTTGCGCATGGAGTACATGACGGGCGGGCGGCGCTACCGCGAGTACACGCCCTACGTGTCCGCGGACGGCCTCGCGTGGACGAACCCGAAGGGCGACGGTTGGCGGAGCCCGGGCGTGCTCGCGGACCGCTCGACGTTCTTCCTGAACCCGCTCCGACGGGATCCAGTCTGGGCGTTCAGCCTGCGCGAGAACCTGTGCCGCGGCGGGCCGTCGCGCCACATGCGGGCGCGGCGCCTCTTCGAGGCGCCCCACGCCGAAGCGCCCCTGCGACGGATCGCGATGCGCGGCGGCCGGCCCCTCTACGGCGCCTACTTCCAGTGCGAGCCGCTGCTCGAGGGCGACGCGGCGGTGCCCTGCTGTGTGTCAACCAGTGAGTTAGGTTATCCTGAGAAATATTGCGTGGACCTTCGTGAGCCTCCACGCCATCGAGCCGACGCGGTCACGGGGACAGCATCGCGTCGATGGCGTGGGGCGCCCGAAATTTGATTTCCACACAGGTGCCCTGGTTCGCCGTCGACCGCGACGACTGCGCCTTCGAGCAGTGCGACGTGTACAACGTGGACGGCGTCGCCTACGAGTCAATCCTCGTCCACGGGCTCGCGCTCCTCCACGGCCCGGCCGTGGGCGGCGAACTGAAGAACAACTCGGCCCACGTGGGCTTTTCGCGCGACGGGTTTCACATCACTCGGCCGGACGATCGACGGCCGTTTCTGGACGTGCCCGAGGGCTGGTGGAACGTGCAGCTCGCCTCGGGCTCGCCCATCGTCGCCGGCCTCGGGTCGCGCGAAGAAAGGCTCTATTTTTACGTGGGGTACGGGTTCGGGAAGGGCGGCGGGAAAAGCGTCTACAAGGACTACGAGGAGCGCACGGCATTGGCCACCTTGAGACGGGACGGGTTCGCGCGCCTCCAAGCGACGAACGGCACCGCGACGACGCGACCGCTCGCGTTCTCTTTCGTATCAGGGCCCCGTTACCTCTGGGTCAACGTCTGTGTGAAAAATCAACCAGTGAGTTAGTTTCCACGTCATCGAGCCGACGCAGGAATGGAGGCAACATCGCGTCGATGGCGTGGAATCGCCACGCCATCGCGGAGACGCAGCTACGGGGACGACGTCGCGTCGATGGCGTGGGGCGTCCGAAATTTGATTTCCACACAGGTCAACGCCGACGTCAAGGGTGGTCTCAAAGTGCGCGTGCTCAGCGACGCCGGAGCGCCGCTCTGCGGGCGCGCCGCAAATATCACGGGCCCGGCGGACGCGACGCGCCGGCGCCTCCTCCTGGTGTCCGATCTGGCGGAGCGCGCTATACGGTTCGAGTTTCGCCTGGAGGACGCGGCTTTATACGCGTTCTGGGTCGCGGGGCCCGATGGCAAGAGCGGTGGGTTCCTCGCCGGTGGCGCGCTCGGCCACGGGAGCCTCGTGGACGAGTGACGCTCCGTCGTTGTCGGGGCCTGGCCTGGTCCGATGGCGTCCGCCACAGATCGCAGTGGGCCATGTGATCGACGCGTCATCTTGCCGACCTCGACTATTATTATTCCACTGGCAACTTGAGTCATGTCGTTTCTTTCTTTTGCTTTTCCCGAGTTAAGCCAGTGTATCATTTATGACTGTAGTAGGGCAATTCGCACCTGGCGCCTAGTACCCACGTCTTTCGCGAAGGGCCTTGCATTCAAACAACGTGTGTTGGAGAATGCTCAGAATGGGCAACTTCACGACGGCGTCTCGCCGCGAATGTGACCCCTCCCCACCAGCCCGGTCTCGGTGAGAAAAGGGCCTTTCCCCGGTTGGGCATCCTAACCGAACAGGGAGAAGGCTCTCTTAGGAGCTTGTTCCTTTTTTAGGTCTTCCTGTCAGTCACGGTGAATTAAATAAATTGCTTGCTTAAATTAATTAATTAATTAATTAATTAAGGAATTAATTAATTTCAAATGCTTAAACGCCACTGACGGGGGCAGTCCGGGGCCTTATAATCGTCAGATCCTAACCGTGACCGTTTCGTATCCCCCTTTGTCAGAAGGTGGGAATAGACGTAAGGAACCTTAGTTTATGAAAATCCCAGGTGCGCATAGGCTACGTATTTAACGCGCTATGGTCTATCAAAATCTGGCTTCCCCCCGGCCCCCCTTGAGTCCGTTATCCGTTGAGTCCGCAGTACCGAAAAACCGTCCGAGTCTCCGCACAAGTGGCTGGGAACTCGAATCACAAATTAGGGGACCGAGCCCGACTTCGCGCCCGTGGCCCGGGGTGTCAGAAACTAAATATCCCCCCCGCCGCATCGGTCGCCACGGAACCGCCAAGCTGCGCGCGGTACGCCCGGATCGCGCTCACGAAGCCGCTGCGTAGGCCGCGTCCACAGGGACAACCCTCCTGCTTCGCGCACATGACTACGGTGTCCGCGAGGGCGCAGAGCACCTGCTCTGTCATGGCCGCCTTCGCAGAGCCGGGGGCGTCCCGCCGCAGGAGCGCCTCGAGGGGGCCCTTCCGGGTCCCGGAGACGGCCACGAGGCGCCGGCGCCCCGCGGGCTGCGCAGGGTAGCAGAGGTCGCACGCTGTGCAGTTCCCCCGCGCGTTGCACCACCTGTGCGGAAATCAATAGGTCGAGCCGCGCAACCCGCGCGTCAGAAACGGCACGGCGCTCCACACGCAGAAGCGCTTGAACGACGTCCCGAGCAGCGCCTGCTGCCCGGCGCCGCACATCCGCGCGTTCAGCGGCCGCGGCGTTGCTTCGGCAGTTCGGCTGCCGCCGAATAAGAGATTTTCGAGACGCGCTCGTAGGATTTCCTTAAGGTGGTCGTGGCGGCCGCCGGCCGTGTACGTCCCCGAGGTTGACGAATACAAATCCGACACGACGAGAGTGGTGCCGTTTCTTAATGGGGGCAGCGCGGCCCTGGCTCGTGCGGTGGCGGCGTAGATTTGCGCGGGGCAGCGCAGCGAGGCGGCCGTGAGCGTCGTCTCCGAGCGCACGTTGACGCACGTGTACGGCCGAGCTTTGTCCGCGGCCTTCCTGGCGACCTTGATTAATGAAGGCGCCGGGCCTGCCTTGAGCCCGTGGCACGTCTTCGTGATGCATCTGCCGTCCGCGATATCATGATTCGATACGAGCCGGCGGTGGAGGCCCACCAAATATACTATGGATTTGCCTCGGCTCCCGTCGAGGACCTCCTTGAGATGCGCGCCTTGGAAGAAGACCGCCAAGGACTCTTTCAGCGCAGGTTTCGCTTCGAGCCGCTGTAAGAACGTAGCCGGGGAAATAGTGGGAACGTTTCGGCAGAGGTCTCCGATGTCGCGCACGGAGCTCAGGCGTTGCTTCGCTATGCTACATTTCCAGAGGTCGGTGCGGTTGAGCTCCCGCAAGCGGTCGGCATGGTTCCCAAGTTCCTTTTGCAGAACCGACCCGCCCGCTTCGATGGAGTCGAAGGGCGGCGCGACGCGGCTGTAGCAGTACGTAGGCTCGACGAAAATGCGATTCAGTTTCTTCGCCCACGCGGCGACCTCCCCCACGACTGCGATGTTCTTGTTCATCTGCTCGAAGGCCGAGAGCATGACCACATATTGTTCTGGTTTCGTTCGCGGCTGGAGGCAGTTCTCCATGATCGGCTCGAGGCCCGCGCACGCGAGGCCGCTCCAGAGGAGCGCGATGACTGCGCGCTGCATCACGGCTCGAATAAATGCTGTTGCTGCCCCACTGTCTCAGATGCAGCCCCCGTAGCGCGTGAGTAATGGTGGCCCACCGGCGATGAGAATATATGGACTGCTCCCCTTGGTGTTGCCGGAGCTGGAGCTGCGATGCGGAGCGGGTTCTCCCAATCACGACTGCGCCTGGCAGGGGCTACTGCGGTACCAATTGCGGTACCGTAGGTACCTACGGTACCTACGGTACCTACGGTAATCGAAACCTGCGGTTTGCTAGCTCCTTTTGACGACATGGACGCACTTCGACACTTCTCGAATCATGTTTATTTCAAGTACATGGGTAATTGTAGACGAAAGGAACCACCAAAAGACTGGGTTAAATCACTTCAAGTTGTCAATCATGAGAAGATTAAACCAGAACAGTCTTATTACCTATTTGGTCTTGCATCATTCGCAACTCTTGCTACGTTATGGGCCCACAAGGTTCCGCGGCCTACTGACGAAGAGTGTTTATAGTGAATGCCTAAAAGCGACAAGCCTCCTACCTCTAAAATCTCGAAAATAGTGTAAAAACCGGCTCATTTTATATCATCATCGCT
The DNA here is from genome assembly GCA_918797485.1 of Pelagomonas calceolata. Classification (NCBI taxonomy): domain Eukaryota; class Pelagophyceae; order Pelagomonadales; family Pelagomonadaceae; genus Pelagomonas; species Pelagomonas calceolata. The sequence goes on along the minus strand of CAKKNE010000003.1, from coordinate 4,456,606 downwards.
AGCCTGAGCCCCTCGGGCTTCCCAAGCGGCTTCCTCGCGCGCCGGGCCCGCCCGGACCGCCAACGACGACATGAGCTACAGAATGAGTTACAGACCACACAACACTAGGAGTACGCCGCCGCGTCGACGCCCGCCAGGCCGAGCGCGCCAAGGAGGTCGCCCCCGGCCGGCGTGTTCGCGAGCACGTTTGAGACGTTCATCGCATGGACCGCGCCGGCCGCCGCGTAGGAAAAGCCCACGACCGCGTCCGGGCCGACGCTCCGGTGCAGCGGCCGCGCGAACTTGTGCGGCCGGAACCTAAAGGCGGGGCACTTTTGCCGCAGCGCGCCCGCGGCGACGTCGAGGGACGGATACGTGGCGGCCCCCTTCTTCATCGCCTCGTAGCTGAGCATGCGGTAGATCTCGCCGTCGTACGCCAGGCAGCCCGCGCGCGCGCCCTCCACCAAAATGGAATGCCAGTACGGGTACTGGTCCTTGAAGCCGCACCGGTCGCGCAGCCACGCCTCCAGCAGTCTCTTCGGGAGCGGCGCGTCGCGGGCGTAGAACGCGCAGCCCTTGACGTTCCAGAAGGCGTGCTGCGGGCCGGAGTTCGTGAAGGCCGCGTAGTCCACGCTCGGGTCGGCGTGGAGCGCGGCGACGTCGTCTCCCTCGCCGTCGTAGTACGAGTCGAGGTCGCCGTAGAAGACGCCGCCGACGCGCGGGTGGTCCAGCGCGGCGAGCGCCTGCGCGGACCGCGCCGGGGAGTCGCGCCCGGGTCGCCGGCCGTCGACGGACGCCGCTCGCGCACGGCGGGCATCTTGTTGTAGTGGTTGCTGTTGTAGATCGTCTGGGCGGATTCCCGTTGGAAGTAGATCGACTTCAGGACCCGGCGCTGGAGGTCCCTCGGCAGCATGCCTTGGTCGAGTAACACGTGCCCCTGCGCCGACCTCCGGCACGCGCCGCCGATGGTCGTCGCGAGACCCTCCGGCAGCTCGCCGATCCACACGAAGAACCGCCTCCGGCGTCGCTTCGCGAAGCGCACGTGGTTCGCGAAGTAGGGCCAGAGCCGGAACAGGTAGGCGAGCGACGACGTGACCATGACGTGCGCCGGGGCGCCGTCGAGCGCCTCCTGATTCGCCGCCGACGCGCACAGGCGCGGCGTCGCCGCGAACGCGGCGCTCTCCGGCGCGTGCGGTTCGGAGAGCCACCGCTGGTGCTGGTCGAAGCGGAGGTCGAGCGCGGGGCCCGCGGCGCCGACCGCGTCTTTCGTCAAGCCCAGGCGGTACCGGAACGTACACGAGACGTCGATGGGCCCGGCGAGCCTGTGCCAGTGGTGCTTCTTCGACTGCGGCGGCCGCCGCCAGCGCGCGACCCAGGCGGCCTCCTCGGCGTCGAGGGCGGTCGCGAGCGTGACGAAACTCGGGAAGAGACGCATCGGTGAACCAGGCTGCAGGCTCTGCCTCTTAAGCACCCCCGGCAGGTTCTATGCTCGGCTGGGACGCCGGGCGTCCCCGGGCGACGGTGCCCCTGCAGCAAAAAAAAGTACCCCTATTCGGGCTGCCAAGAAACAGAAACCCTCTAGCCCTTCCTACCCTAGATATAAATAAATAAATAAATAAATTAAGGAAGACCTAAAAAAAGGAACAAGCTCCTAGGAGCCTTCTCCCCGCTCGGTCAGGATGCCCAACCGGAGCCTCGAAATAGAATAAGGTATCTATACATAGTATTCTCAGTCTCGTGAGGTAAGTCGTCACTCATTAGGACGTCGCAAAGACCTTCGGGGCTCAAGCCACGCGCGATAGGGTGCAACTCGTAGAACCGTTCAAGGAACGTGTCACGTTCTTTCGTAAAAGCCGAGCATTCAAGTAGGGCATGTTGAATCGTTTCCGACTCGCGGGATTTGCAACAGGGACATTGCGCGTTGCGGACAAGCTGCGTTCGGGAGCTCGAGCTCCGGAGATCGTGGCAACCCAATCGGAACTTCGTCTTCAACCTCCGCCCTTCCCGAAGAGACGAGGGGCACGTTCTGAGTAAATATTCCGGCAAGCCGAAACGTTCCTTCTCGACCCAATCGCTCATGTTGCGGAGATATGTATCTCCTACTGGAAAGCGGGCCCGTTGGCGGTATCCCCACAAACGGTTGTGTGTGCGGGTATCTAGACAAGACGCATCTTGATGAAGAGCACCACAAACACGCTCCCTCGCGGGTACGTTGATGAAACTTTACGAACACAACGCCCCGCGGCGACATTCGCAGATGAGTCTTGCGGATCGCCGAAGAACACCCGCGATTGACGCCGCCTTTTAACATCCAATTACTACAGTACATTACATCAACTCCAGCCTAGTTTTCATCCACAATTAACGAACCGAACGGCCCGCGCTCGGAGGGCGGGAGAAGAAATCAACCGAGCGCCGCGAGAACATCGGAGAGACTCGGCCGGTCCTCCGGCGCCTCGCTTCGCATGCGCTTTATTAACTCTTCCAGGCGCCGCTTTTGATGAAGGGACGGGAACCGGCCCTCCTTCAACATCAACGGCAGCGCCCAGGCCCGCGTCGCCAGGTCGTACGTGTGCGCCCGCGCATCCACTAGAGCGCACCAGCCCTTGCGGCACCAGCCGCGCGCCTCCCGCGCGCCCTGGTCCCACCCGGGGACGCAGTCGCGGAAGGCGCACAGCTCAATGTCCGACGTCGCCGGGCAGTCGCCATCTACAGTGCAATTTTGATGAACACTCAACCGCATCTCGACGTACTTGAGGCCCCCCCATGACGTTCCCCCCTTGCGCGCGGTCCAGTCCAGCACCGCCGCCACGGGCGCGTTTGGCAACGTCTCCGGCGCGTCGATCGCGTATATGTCATTGCCAGCCAACGTGAACTGCGCGCCGTGGAGGTCCTCCATGAAGTAGCCGGAGGAGGTGAAGGACCGGAAGCACTCGACCAGTGCCGTCGCCGCCCCGACCGGGTCGGCGCGGCAAAACGCGAGCCACGCGGCGGACGGCACAGTCGATACTTCGTCGACGACTATGGGAGAGCCGGCGCGCTGCACGACGTAGTAGACGCGGTCCTCCCTTGCGTCGCGCCAGCCGCCGTACAACCGGGGCACGCCCCGGCGCCCGCGGTTGAGCTCCAAATACATAACCTCGGCGCGCGCCGCGAGTTCGCTCCGGACCTTGTGCGCCGACGTCCTGACACGCGTCTTCACGAGGACGTCCGGGCGGCCCACAACTGTTAAAGCTTTCTTGCGGGCGCCCTCGCCGAGGACGGGGCCGAGGTCGTAGCCGGTACTTGAACTGGTTGTCCAGTGCCGCGGCGGCGGCGCGCCCTGGGACCAGGCGGCCGCCGCCGCGGCGCGCGCGACCGCCGCGGCGTCTCCAGTGACAACGGTGGGCCACGCGGGCGCCAGCTCGGCGTCCAGCGTCGATAGCGCCTCCAGCCTGCGTTGCGCGGAGGGTCGCGTCGACGGCGTCTTGTAGGCTCCCCGGGCGGTCGTCGCTTCGTATACGCGGCAGCACCAGGGGCTTCGGACACCGGAAAAAGAACAAGCTCGGCCGGTCCTCGGGCGCCTCGCTTCGCATGCGCTTTATTAGCTGCTCCAGGCGCTGCTTCGCCTTTTGTGATGAAAACCGGCCCTCCGCCAGAATCAGCGGCAGCGCCCAGGCCCGCGTCGCCAGGTCGTAGACGTGCGCCCGCGCGTCGATGCCGGCGCACCTCCCATTTCGGCACCAGCCTCCAGTTTCGCGCGCGGCCCGCTTGTGGCCCGGGACGCGCTCGCCCCTGCCCTGCTCACGAAGCCGGGGGCAGTCCTTGTCCGCGAGGCAGGTCCGGTCCTTCGTCGCGTTACGGTCCTTCCACGTGCCGCGGAGCACCCAGTCCACCACATTTCGAACCGGCGACGTGGCGAGCGGCGCCGGTGCGTCGACTAGGTAGACGGCGCCGTCTTTTGATAGGGCGAACTTGCGCCCGTCCAGAGAGTGCTCCGCGTCGAAGAAGCCCGCGTCGGCGAACGACCGGACGCCCTCTATGAGTGATACCGCAGTCTCGAGCGGCCGGGCCCGACACGTTTTCAACCACGCCGCGGACGGCTCCGAGTTCTCGACCAGCGGAACACTCAAGCGCTGCACCACGTAGTACACGCTCCGCTTCTCCTGCCAGGCTCCGTGCAGTTTGGGGACGCCCGCCTTCCCTCTCAAAAACTCGAGGTAGAGCACCTCGGCCCAGGTCTGCTGCCGGGCGCCGCCGTGCATGACTCGTGTCTTCAGCACCACATCAGTGCGGTTCGGCACGGCGAACGCCTTCTTGACCGTGCCCTGTCCCAGCAACGCGCCGCCCCGGTAGTTGTTGGGTAGGGTCGCCACCCAGTGCCGCGGCGGCGGGCCGCCGCGGAACCAGGCGGCTACAGAGGTTGTGCGCGCGACGGCGTCGTCCAGGGGGCTCACGCCCGCGCCCGGCGGCGGCGCGCGGCGCGCTTGCTTCGGTTTCTGTTTGGTTTGGCTTAACCATGTGCGGCCCTCGGCGAGGGCGCCCAGCAGCAGCAGTACGGTCCGCATGGCTTGCTTTATCTCGTGCGGGGGCAAGTGGCGACCATAATGCAAGCGCTCTGGGGGCAGCCACGAGCACTTAGCGTTCGCGCGCTAGCATGAGTCGCCCGGGGCAGCCGATCTGACAGACGTTCGTGTCGGGCCGAGCATCAGCTTGCTTGGCATACAGCACAGCGTAGAGCTATGCAATAATTGCGTATATAATATTATATGTATTGCGGAAATAGCTATAGTCGCTATAGTCAATTCGGGTTGCGGGGGTGCGCGCCTAGAGGGTTGTATTTTGCGAGCTTTACACTCGTAAATTCGGGTTTTAAGCGTTTTTCTAAAATCCGCTAAATTTAGCCTCAAAAGTGCTGAGAGCGCCGCCACGCGTGCTTGGCAGACCACTTCAGAGCCTGGAAGACGACATGGCCGGAAATGCAGTTATTTGCGACGCCTCGCACTAAAAAAAATTTCAGGCGCCCGCTCGAACTCACTCACATCTGAGGTCTGCGACCGGTCTCACACTCACACTTACACCTCCAAGCGGGTCTCACACTCACACTTACTCTAATAACATCTACACTTTTATTAACACCCTGGTGGTCCGCGCCGTCGCAGTTTTGAACAGCTTGCGTTTCGCAGCTGAAAGGTTAATTGCCCGTCTCCTGCCATCGGGCAGTTTCACGACACGCCATCGATGCGACGCGCCATCGATGCCATCGATGGGGGCAGCCCCATGAGCAGCCCACGACCATGAGGCTCCTACTATGCTGTGCGGTGGTAGCAGGCGACGCCAAAAGGCGGCGGCTCGTTGGCCGCCGGCGCCGGCGCGAGTGCCTGGCGGCGGCGCCGCAAGTGCCGGCGCGGCGCGTCGTCGCGGCGGACCTGGTCCGCGAGGCGCGCGAGGCGCTGCGGCTGCCGTACCACGACCCGAGCCGCTACTTCTCGGTCGAGCAGGACCCGGCGCGGGGCGGCGCCGTCGACGTCTACGCGCTCGCGGGGAGCTGGCCGCACTCGAACAAGCGCGACACAACGACGCGGCGGCGCTGCGCCGACGCGGGCCTGGGCGCCACGTGCGGCGCCGCCGCCGTGGTGCTCCGCGCGCCGTTCGCGTCCATGAACCTCGCGCTCCTGCGCGACGCGCACGGCGCGCTCGCAGGCGCGCTCGGCGGGAAGCTCGCGGGCCTGCGGACGACGCCCGCGCTGCGGTCGCCGCTCGCGGCGACGCGGCGCTTCGACGCGGCGTTCCGGCCCGCGGGCGACGGCTTCGGCGGGGCCTTCGCGCGCGATAAGTGCGTCGAGCGGCGCGCGGGCTTCGACGCGTGCGAGTTCGACGGCCGCTTCTCCGCCGCCGCGCTGCGCGGGCGAACGCTCGTCTACGCGCGGGCCAACACGCGGGCGGGCGGCGGCGGCCGCGCGGTCCAGGTCGTCGCCGCCGCCGGCGCGCCGCCGCCGCCGGGCGCGGCCTGGGGCCCGTTCCGGCGCGTGCGCTTCCTCGCGGGCGCCGAGGCCTGGCAGCGCGCCGTCGCCGCCGACGTCGGCGCCGACGTCTACACCTTCGCCGCCAAGCCCAACCCCGTCGACCCCGGCGGCTCGCTCGCGGCGCTCTTCCCCGTCGCCGTCGCGCCGCCGCCGGACGCCCTGAACCGGACCGCGCGGTACCTCGCGACGGAGGCCTACGTCGCGCTCGCCTTCTCGTGCGACGGCGTCCGCTTCTCCGCGCCCGTCGCGCTCCTCCGCGCGACGCCCGCCTCGGACCGGGGCGAGGTCAACGACCACCCCGTGGACGGCTTCGCGACCCTCGCCGACGGCCGCCCCGCGTTTTACGTGCACGAGGGCGTGCCCGGCACATTCAAGGAGCTCTGCGCCTACCGCGCCGACAAGAGCGCCGGCGTCGCGTCGCGGCTCGTCCGCTACGCCCTCGACCGCGCCGCGCTCGAGGCGGCGACGCGCGACGCGAAACGGGCGCTCGCGTGCGCCGCCTCGTGAGTAAAGCATGCGGCACAATAGAGCTAGTTTGGAAGTCAATAATATAAAAAGTTTACCTAGTATGTAAACTTCTCAGCTTAGTTTTGAAAGTTTAGACGTGAGGCGTAAAAGCCGTAGGGACGGCTCGAGTATGGACAGCTCAACTGCGCCGCCCCCCGCGCCGCCGGCCGACCCGCGCAAGGTCGAGGCCGTCGCGATCCCCGTCGACGGCCTGATCGAGGCCCCGCAGCTCCCGCCCAAGGCGCGGGCCGGGGCGGCCTGCAAGCTGGGCATCGACGAGGCGGGCCGCGGCCCCGTGCTCGGCGCCATGACCTTCGGCTGCTGCTACTGGGCCGTCGAGGAGGACGCGGACGTCGAGCGGGACCAGGAGGAGATCAACGACTCCAAGCAGCTCACGGAGGACCAGCGCGCGAAGCTGTTCGAGCGGGTCCTGGACGACGACCGGTTGGGCTGGGCCGTCGAGGTCGTGAGCGCCGCGCGCTTATCGCGCGAAATGCTGAGGAAGAAGGCGCCCGTCTCGCTCAACGCGATCTCCTTCGACGCCACCTGCCGCCTCATCCAGCGCGCGCTCGATCGAAACGTGGACGTCGTGGAGGCCTACGTGGACACGGTGGGCGACCCGGACGTGTATCGGGACCGCTTGACGCGCCACTTCGAGGGACGCATCAGCTTTACCGTGGCCAAGAAGGCCGACGCGCTCTACAAGTGCACCGGCGCGGCCTCGATCTGCGCCAAGGTGATCCGGGACGAGTCGTTGAGGCGGTGGGTGTTCGAGGAGCGCGGCCTGGACGACCGGGACTTCGGCTCGGGGTACCCCTCGGACCCGGCGTGCGTCGCGTGGCTCAGGCGCAACGCGCACGCCGTCTTCGGGTTTCCGGCGCTGGCCCGCTTCTCGTGGCAGCCGGCGAAGCAGCGCCTCAAGGACGTCGACGCCGTCGACGACGACACGCGCGCGCACTTCGCGTTCGTCGCCGAGGTCGAGTTCGACGAGGTCGGCGGGCCGGCGCGGCCACGATGCACTTCAGCGTGGCGCGGCGCCGGCGCCGGCGCGATGGTGTCGGTCCGCACAGGAGCAAGAGGACAGCGCCGTGGCGAACACGATGAAGATCACGGAGTGGGCCACGGCCTCGAAGAAGAAGGCACGCGGGCCCGCGCCGAAGAAGCGGAGGCGCGCCCACTTCTACCGGCGGCTCGAAACGCTGTCGTCGCTCGCCGAGTTGTGAGGGTAACACTCGCACCGCTAACTCGCACCGTAGTGAGTGAGCCTGAGCCTCGCGCGACTTCTCGCGCGGGACGCCGCGGACGAAATGCGGACGACGGGCGTCGTCGTCCCGGTGACCGCCGTGTCTGAGCGACGACGCAGTCCGCAAGTTCCCCCGGTCGAGCCTGAGGGGTTGAGTCGCGACTAAGATAATTTTTATCTGTTCCCAGCATTCGCCTCCATATACAGCCCCTGTATGCGATTTTGACTCCAGCATTATTTCTGGTATCAACCCCGATAAGACAGAGTTGGAATAAAGGAGATTAAGAGGGAGAAGGAAGTATCCTAGGATACAGGCCACTAGACTCTGATACCTACTAGAACCTGAGATGAGCTCTAGATAAAGGTAACTGCAGGATCATAGCACAATCGCTGTAACGTTGCAATCATTAGCAGGTACCGTAGGTACCTACCTACGGTACGGTACCGTACCTGTATCGTTGTAAGCTGCCCCGGAGCGATGGCCTCGTCCCCTCGCGTGCGCCCGCCCTGAGCGCTGCCCTCGCGGATGCGGCGCCTGGCGGCAGCCCTCGGCCTTGCCCTCGCGGGTGGCGACGACGCCTTCCACGCGCGCCTCGACTTCCTCCGGAGCGAGGGCGGCCTCTTCCGGGACGTGGCCTTGATCGAGGCCGAGGCGGCCAAGTTCCACGACCGGCTGCAGGCGCGCTACGGCAAGCGGTTGCGGCTGCCGGCGACGCCCGAGCAGCTCGTGGCGAGCTGGCCGCGACTTTTCGGGGAGCGCTTCGAGGAGCGGCGCGAGCACCGACCGCTCGTGGTGATCGTGGACACGCCGCGGCCGCAGCCGCAACTGAGGAGGGTCCGGCACGTCCTCGCGGCCCGCGCGCTGGATCTCTCCGCCGGCGCGATGGGCTTCCCGGACGACGACGCGACGGTCAACGCGGGCGCCCGGCACGCCGAGGGCGCCCACCGCCCCCTGCTCGCGGCGCTCTTCGCGAACGAGACGTGGGGCGGCCGCTTCGACTGGCTGGCGTTCGGCGCGGTCGACGCCGCGGCCGCGGCGCGGTTCCTCGCCGCGCGGGACGCGGCACTGACGTGGTTCCTCGGCGCGCCGGGCCCCGGCGCGGTCTGCCGCCGCGACCGGTCCGCGGACCCGTTCGCGTGCTGCGCCTCCGACGCGGCCCCGTGCGCCGTCGACGTCCCCCCGCGCAAGCCCTACTTCTCCTTCGAGGTGAACGGCTCGCGACTGCGGCCGGCGCCCTGCCGGCGGTACCGGAACGACGGCCGGTACGCGTCGTTCTCGTTCAAGCCGTGCTGCCCCGTGAGCGCCGCGGCGTCGGAAACGCCGCCTCGCGAACGCGTATCGGCGCGCGGGAGGGCTCGGTCGCGCGCAGGTCCGGCAGCGGCGGCGCGTCGACTCGGACGCGACGGGCTTTCCCTACCGCTACCAGCCGCGGCGGGGCCGCGTGCACTTCCACGCGCTCGCCTTCGACGTGGACGTCCCGTACTTCGTCAGCCGGGGCCTTTTGGACCGGGCGGCGTACCGCTGGCGCGCCTGCGCGGACAAGCTCGCCTGCGGCGCCGCCGGGAAGCGGTTCGCCACGTGCGCGTTCAACCTGGGCGCGCACCTCTCGCAGCTATCGGACCCGCGTAAACTAATGTCTCTGTCTTAGGCGGCGGCCTCGTCGATGGACCCCGACGAGCGGCGGCTCCGGCGGCTCTTGGATCTTTCGAGCGAGCCCTTCAGCGACCGCCGCCGCGACGACCGGCCCGGCGCGTCGCCCGCCGAGCCGCGGCCCTCCGCGCGGTCCTTCTCCTCCTGCGCCGCGCGCACGCGGGCCTTGTCGATGATCTCGCGGATGTTCTTGAGGTCGCCGGCCTGCGCGTGCATGACGGCCGTCTTGCCCTCGTGGTCCTTGCAGTCCAGGTCGACCTTGGCCGTGTTGCAGAGGTACTCCACGCACTTGCCGTGGTCCTTCATCGCCGCCAGAATCAGCGGCGACGCGACGCCGGGCCGCGTGGCCTCCGGGCTGCAGTCGCCGGCGACGAGGCGCCGCAGGTAGCCGTCCCTCCCAAAGGCCGCCGCGAAGCTGCACGCGTTCCTGCCGTCGGGCGTCTCGACGCCGACGTCGGTCCCCGCAAACAACAGATCCACGAGCTTCGAGTTTTTGACCACCGCCAGGCTCTTCGGCGCCATCATGAGGGGCGTCATCCCGTCGGCGTCGTCCGCCAGCGACGGCGAGGCGCCTGCTTTCAGTAGTTCGAACGCGACGCCGGGGTGGCCGTTCTCCAGCGCCACCAGCAGGCAGGTCCGGCCGTTCGCCTTCTTCAGCTCCGCGGCGACGTCCGGGTCGAGGTCGTCGTCCTCCGGCGCCGCGGGCGCGCCCGTGGGCCCGAAGTTCCCGTCGCAGTCTCTCGCCCGGCTGTCGGGGTCCGCGCCCTTGGCCAGGGCCCGCTTGCACTGCTCCACGTCGCCGGACTCGCAGCTCAGCATGAGTTCGGTCTTCGCCAGCGCGTCGGCGGCGCGCTGCGCTTGCGAGGAGGCGTCGCCGAGGATCTGCAGGACGGCCTTGGTCTCGCCGCAGTGCCCCACGAGGCAGCGCGCCGTCGAGGCGGCCAGCGCCCCGACGCCGTCGACGGGCACGGCGTCGCGGTGCAGCGCGGCGAGCGCCGCGCCGACGGCGACGCGCACGACCTTGGCCGCCTTGCGCTGTTCCTCGAACATGGACTTCAGCGCCCCGACGGCGTCCAGCGGCGCGTCGGGCGCCTTCCGTCGCGCCTTCGCGCACATCATCAGTTCGTTGAATTCGCCGAGCTCGACCTCGCCGCTCCCGTCCGCGTCCAGGAACGAGACCAGGCCCCGGATCTCCTTGTCCGTCGCGTCCAGGCCGACCTTCTCGAAGAGCGTCTTGACCTCGCCCTCGTCGATGGCGCCCGAGCCGTCCGCGTCGATCGCGTCGAAGGACGCCTTCACGTCGCTCAGTTCCTGGGCCGTGAGCTCCGCGGACGGCGCGCCGAAGTCGCCCAGCGCGAGCTCGTCCGAGGCCCGCAGCGTGGCGAACATCTCCACGAATTCATCGAACTCGATGAGGCCGCTCTGGTCCTCGTCGAAGGCCTTGGTCGCCAGCTCGAAGAGCGGCCGATCGTACTTGACGCCTAGCTTGTGCAGACACCCGCCTAGTTTCTTGACGTCCATGGAGCCCTGCGCGGACGGCGACAGATGAGCGCGTCCCGTGTGGAGCCCCGCGCGTCGCGCGCGTCGAAGCCGCTTCGAGGACGCGGAGGCCGCGCGGTGCCCCCGTCGAACATCTCGAAGACGGCCTTCAAGCCTGGCTTGCTCCGCTCCGTGACGGGCGGCGGCGCCCAAGCCGGCCTCTTCTCCTCGTCGTCCGACGGCTTCCAGCCGTATGGCTTGCTCGGGTCCATCTCCAGCGCCCGGTTGTCGAGGCCGGCGTGCAGGAGCTGCGTGCTCAATTCGCCCAGCGTGAACTTGCCCTCCTCGAGCCATTTGAAGTACTTGGCGTAGTCGCGGTGCTCGCGCAGCGGCACCGGCTTGGGGGTGTTCCTTTCCTGCTCCAGACCTTTGGCCCGTACGTCCAGGAGCTCGGCGAGGGACGGCATGGTGGGCTGCGCTCCGCGATCTCTGCGGCACCCGATTTCCAGCGGCCTTTGACAAGGGTTGTGTATCCCGAGGTAGAGGTCGTTCTTCTGGTGCCGGGGCAGCCTCGGCCCGCGCGGCTGCTGTTTTTTCGCTGCCCGCTGTTTTGGGGCTTGTGCGTGCAGTTCTCGGCAGCTGCCCGGTCGCTCCCTGGCTCGCTTTTACGGCGCTGTTTACGCTGTAAAGTCGATACTACGATAGTTACCGGCTCGCTCTTACGTGAGTTACTCCTATTGGCATATCGTGCCACTTCTCTTTCTTTCGTGTCACTGCGATAACCGAGGGACCTAGCTACTAGAGCTGCAACTGGAGCGACCAGACAACTGCAACCGACTCCGAGCCCGCCCGCATCGCACCCGTTTCCACTCGATATCATCGTAGGGCCGCACTACCAAACAGGGCGAAATTACGCGGGCTGCCCAATCATCGTAGACGAGTTCCGGGCCGACATCATGGTTTTCTACGAGAAGGTAAAAAACTATACGCTCGCGGAGCCCGGAGGTCTGCGAGTGGCTACTGATGAGGCCGACTCGGACAATTAATTCTCCCCCGAGGATTACGGGGACGAGGACAAGGAGAACAACGAGGCCGACGTGGAGTTCGAGTTCGAAATGAAGTCCGATTCCGATTCCGAGATCTCGGCTGCGGCCGGGCTGCCACCGGTCGGATACCACCGTTAACAGCGCCCTTTTTATTTCGCTGAAGGTATCACCCCTCTTCCACGTCGTTCGGGCAGCCTCGGATCCGGATCCTACGCTGTCGACGTAGAAACCCGCGAGCTCTGGAGGCTCGGGGCTCAATCGCCAGTGATTTATCTTTAGCCTTATTTTACTCCGCAGCCCAATGTGCTCGACAGGTAAGCCCAAACAGCCGCGGCGTCTCCTCGTCGCGCGTTCGTCCACTTTAGAAGCTCACGACGCGCGACACGCTAAAAGTTTGGCGGGGCGATGCAGCCGGCGCCAGGAAGAAGCGCACTGCAGAGTAAAGTTCGGACCCGATACGATCGGACGTTTCTTTAAACGGGTTTTCGCCATGAGGCACGGGTGCTAGCACCCGCCTGCGAGACTAGTGTCCCTGACACTAGGGACCCTTATCCCGGCACGGGTTTTGCAGGCGGGGGTGCAGCTGCAGACCCTTCAACTTTCTTAAGTACTTATATGCCCATGCGCGCGAGCTAACTCGTCGTCGCGCGGCGCCGGATTCGACCGCACGCGCCACTCTCCGGAGTGTGAGCTAGTTAACTTAAAGAATAAGCGAGGAGCGAACGCGCATGCTGGCGTGTCGCGAAGATCGCGGGCCGCCCGCCGCCCGCGTCAAAAAACATGCGTCACGTCGCGGCTTCTAAGGTCTCGCGCGCGCGCTCCGAGCGGGCGGCGGGCGCTTCCGCGCGGGTCGCTCGCCGCCGGACGTCCGACGTTTTGTGCCGCGCAGGCCGCCGGGGCCGAGCACCCTCCTCGAGGTCGCGGACGTCAAGTTCTTCTTCGCCATGGCCGCGCAGGACTCGCAGTCGACGATCGTGTCGGACTTCGGGACCGCGGCGTCGAGCCCCGCGCCCCGGCGGCCCTCGGGCCCGCGGCGGCGCGCGCGGCGGCGAAAAAAGGCGACGACGCCGGCGACGACGAGCGCGTCTTTCGCACGGGCGCGTACGTCAGATGCGGGCTCCTCGCGTTGGTCCTAGCGGTCTTCGGAACAGGAGCGCGGCTCCGCGGGGTCGCCGGCGTCCCCCCGGCCCGGTCCGGGTCGCCTTCGCCGGCGCGTACGCGCTCCATCGAGCTCCGGACGCGCGGGACGAGCCCGTCACGGGGCCACGGGTACGCGTGCTGAGCCTGGCCTGCTCGCTTCCTCGCGTTTCCTCGGGGCGAGACGACGAACGTGCATTTTACGGAAATTCCCGGCGGGGCGCTTGTTGTGATAAGGCTAGTCCGGGCCCATACTCCTGGCATGATAGCATCCCTCATATAATTTACTATAACTGGGCACCGCGGGGGAAGGACTGCTGATAACTCCCCATGCCATGGCCGCATGCTTCCCTATCCCCTCCAGCGGCGAGGCCTGGGAGCCGGCCCCGCTACGAAAACGCGCCAGGCATCGCGCGCAGGAGACGCCATATAAAAGCGCGGCACACCGGGAATCATACGAAGTCGGGTCTGAACAGCACCCAGGGGGACGCAGACTCGGCGGGGCAAACGCAGTCGACGTAGAAACCCGCGAGCTCAGGAGGCCCGGGGCGTTTTATTATAAGACATCTAACTCGTAAGACACTAGCAAGCGTGTGCCCTCGGCCGCCCGCCGCCCGGCGTCTACGGCGTGCGTCGGAGCAATCACGCGTCTGCGGCTGTACGCGGGGCAGCCCCCCGGGCCAAAATCAGGTAAAAAGGCGTGCCTCAGCCCAGCGGAATACGATTACTGTGCCCCTGCTGCGCGCTGCGTCCAGCGAGCTTTCCTGCGCCTCGTCCCAAGCCATGCACGTCTCCCGCGTGACGCCGTGGCGCGTCGTCGTCGCGGCGGCCTACGCGGCCGGCCAGATGCCCCTGTCGCGCGACGAGATCGCGGCCGCGTGGGCGGCCGCGCGGCGCGAGCCCAAGCGAAAGGCGCCCGCCAACGCGTTCGCCGAGACGCGCCACGAGTGGTACCACAGTCGGAATCACGACCGGAACCCGAAGCGGCCGTGCGTGACCGACGCGTGCCTCGACGCGGCCCTGGCGAAGATCAGGAAGTGCTGGGCGCCCTTCTCGCACCGACCGGTGAACCGGCGGCCGGCCCTGGCGCGGCGCGTCGTCGCGGCGGGCGCGGTCGAGGTCCCCGCGGCCCTGTCGGCCGACGACGTCGCCGCGCTGACGGCGCTCGCGGACTGCGTGGCGCGCTGGGGCCCCGACCGCAAGCCGGCGGAGCGGCCATTCCACGACCACTCCGGCGCCTCGCTCGTCTGGGCCCTGGGGTGGTACTTGCAGCGCGTCGCGCCGGAGCTGACGGAGCGGCTCTACGCGATCGCGGCGTTCGCGGCGGCGGGCCACTTCGCCGTCGACCCCGGGTCGCCGCCGGCGCTCGGTCTTCCGCGGGCGCCCCGCCCCGACCGCGGGGTCGACGTCCGCGCAGGTCGCTGCGCATCCGCTCGGCGGAGCGCATCGTCTACTCGCAGCGCGGGCGGATGGACCTGCATCGCGACGCGCATTCGACCTACACGCTGATTCTGCTGCTGTCGCGGCCGGGGGAGGACTTCGAGGGGGGGCACTTCCTCCTGGAGGGGCACGTCGAGCTGGAGCTGCCGCTGTTCGGGGGCGTGCTGGTCGACAGCGCGAAGCCGCACGGCGTGTCCCACGTGTCGCGCGGCCGGCGCGACGTGGTGGTCGTCGAGTTCTGGGGCCACCACGAACCGAACGCGTCGGACTGGCGGCCCCAGCCGGAGTTCGTCGGCGCGAGCGACGCGAAGGACGAGCTCTGAGTAATGCCCCTGTTGTTCGGTGGGAGGGTGGTCTTCACCATGTGTAGGAGATTCCTCAACTCAACCGTTTCTAAATATCGTCTAGAAATATTGTTGTCGTTCAAGTTTTGGTCGAGAGAGTAGGGGGTGTCGGTTTCGTCACTCCCCAATCTTTGGCAGGTCGTCGACCGGCCAATGAGTCGCATCAAAACAGAGCACCCCCGGACCTGGGATACTGAAGATCCATCGCGCTCCCCCTTGTTTCCCATTCCCCCGAAATTACCCAAAAAAATGCGTAAAATACTTTATTGCCGCGGGATTTCGTCACTCCCACCTCCACGTCCTCCTCCCTCTTCAGCGGATCAACACCATCATTCGCCTCCCCCTTGTCTGTTTCCCCCCGTGATAAGCACGGTATATATATCTGACTTGCGAACGTCGGGCGCGTATTCTCACACCGGTGAAGACCACTCGGGTTTCGCGGCATTTTTTACTTAATACGATATTTCCGAGTGGTGCGGGCATCGCTACGCAGAGCTCCGTCGGCGCGGCCTGCGGTACCGTACCAGTAGGTACCTTGTACCGTAGGTACCTATCCGCTGATACCGTAGGTACCAGCTGGTACCTGAGCACGACAAGCATCCATGTTTTGCTTAAGCTACGCATGGCCGCCTTCCCAAGACTCACGGACGTGACGCTGGACAACGTCCGACCGGAGCCGGACGACGGCGACGACGCATTGCTCGACGACCCCCTCGCGCTGGAGCTGCAGCGCGGCGCGCGCCAGGCCGACGCCGTCGCCGCGTTCAGCCAAGAGAGGCCGGCGCACGTCTCGGAGGAAACGCATAAGTTGGTCTGCGCGACGATGGCCGGCGGCGCGGCGCTCGGGGAGCGACGGCGCCTGCGCGACGCCGAGGTCGAGAAACTCCGACAGCGCCGCATCGAGGCACTGAAGCACGACGCACCCTTGGTCCCGACGGCGGGCGACGCGCGGGCCATGCTCGAGGCCGTCGCGGAGGCGGACGTCGCGACGCCTGTGCTGGTGCACGTCTTCTCCCGGACCGACGCGTCTCGGCGCGTCGACCGCGCGCTCGCGCTGCTCGCGGCGCGCCAGGCGCGGCGTCCGGGCGACTGCCGGTTCGTGGGCGCGTGCGCGCCGGCGATCGTGCGCCTCGACGGGGACACGATCAAAAGCTTCCCAGCCTTCGGCCTCGAGATCGACGAGGCGCGCCTCCCGGCGCTCCTGGTGTACCGGGCGCGCGCGCTCGTCCGCGCGGAGTTCGCCGCGGACGTCGCCGACGCGGACGCCGTCGAGGACCTGCTGGACGGGTGCCTGTGAATCCCTGCCCTGTGTGCGCGTGACGTGTGGTCGTCTCCGGCGACTACTGCTTCGTTGCCGCTGACTTCTAAGCATTTGTGGTATCCAGGGGCATGCAGCCAAGCATGCTAGGACGTGACCGCATTCATTTTTTTGGTTTCCTGAGAACACTGGCAGACCCCGTCACGGTGGTACTGAAAACGGACAGAGGTGGTGCTCATATGTACGCGTTCTTAACTTGAAGAGTCTAGGAACATAAGGACTAGTGCAGGAAATATAAGGGGTGCCGGCCCAGGGCCCCTGCAACGTTGTGAGTGAGTTTGGCGCTAGTGCCTCCCCGGCGTGTAATATTAGCACTATGAACTTGAATGAATGGGGTGTGAACCTTCATTACGTCAAGGTGGGACTATAGAGGAGAGGAAGAGGGGACTAGTAGCGTAGTACTAGGGGTCCTCGCAACTAGTAGGATGGAATATATATGTGTGTGCCTCAGGCTGCCCGAATTATTTAAATATTTGAATATAAGTCGATAATCCACGGGTATAATAGTAAGAAAAATGGTACTCCTCCTAAATTACCGCGCGCGCGGGGCATGCATCGCAAATCCCGGACCGACCCCCCCTCGCATGGTCTCCGCCTATAGGGTTCCTTGGGGGGTACCGTAGGTACCTACGGTACCGGTACCTACGGCGGTCTACCCGGCATTTGTGCTGAAAGGGCCTCAGGCTGCTCGTCTCGTCATTCACGGCCAGTGAGCTTTGCCAATCGAAACGGCGAAGTTTCGAAAGTCCTGCGCGACGACGAGAGAGCAGCGTTCGCGCGTCAGCCAGTGGCACGCATGGCCGAGACGAAGGAAGCGACGCGACCGGAGGAGATCCACCTCGACGTGCGCTCCGCCGAGGCCGCCGCCGCCGGCCGCACCGTCACCGTCGCGTTCAAGAAGCGCCGGCTGGGCCTCGACCTGGCGTTCGACCCCAAGCGGGGCGGCGCCGTGCTCGCCGACGCCGTGCCCGCGAAGGGGTTGGCGAAGGGCATGCGCCTCGTCGCGATCGACGGCGAGGCGCTCCGCGTCGATTCCGACGAGTCGTTCCAGGCCCTGTTTTTCCGGTTGGCGGACGGGCCGCGGCCCGTGCGCATCGCCTTCGGGGACGCGGCGCCGCCGCCGTCGCTCCCCGCGGCCTACGTCGTCCCGGCCGTCGACCTGGAGGCCGCGGACGTGGCGGCGAAGGACGTGCTGCTGGCGCTGGGCGGCGGCGACGCGTTCGTCCTGCGGGGCGCGCTGTCGCGGGAGCGGCGGCGCAGCGTCGTCGCCGTGCGGCGCGCCGCGGGCCGGTGCGACCGGCTGGGCGCGCCGGGCGACTCGGTCGTGGCCGTCGGCGCCGCGGTCGTCGTGCCGGACGCGGAGGCGCGCGACGTCCGCGGCGCGCTCCGGCGGGCCCTCGCGCGGAGCGGGCCGCAGCGCAACGTGACGCTCGTGCCCGGCTCGCGGGGCGACGTCGTCTACACGGTGAAGCTGCCCGCGCCCCGGGTGGCGGACGAGGCCGACCTCGCCGACGACGACACGCTGCGGCGGCGGTCCCACGGCAAGTCGTCGCGCCGCTCGAGCGTGGAGGACCTGCTCGCGGAGTTCGCGCGCGAGCGCGACGACGCGCCCGCGACCGCCACGGAGGCGTGGGGGCTGACCCTCCGGCGGGACGGCGACGTGCTGCGGGTGGACCGCCTCCGGGCGCGCGGGCTGGCCGCCGCCGCGGCGGTCCGCCCGGGCGACGTGGTCGTGGCGCTCGACGACGACGTCGGGCCGCACCGCGACCTCCTGGCGTTCGCGTCGCGCTGCGAGGCGGCCGCGAACCGCGCGCGCGACCGGAACACGCACGTGGCCCTGACCCTGGCCTCGGACGCGCTCCCGCGCCACCTCCTCCGGCCCCCGTTCCAGCCCGCGCTGCCGCCGCCGCCGCGGCGCGCCTCGTCGCCCCGCCGCCGGACCGTGTCCTCGCGGCCGGACCTGCGCGTCGACGTCGACCTGAGCGCCTCGGAGTCGAAGCGCCTGGGCCAGCTGCGGCGGCTGCTGCGCGCGGGCGTGGGCGCGCTCAACCACGCGTCCGAGGAGAACTCGTTCAAGCGCCCGCGGCCGGTCATAATCAGAGAGCACGGCGCGTTCGCGGGCTTCGTCGTGGAGCCCGCGCGGAGCCGGCCCGTCGTCGTGGCCTTCTCCCGGATCACGAGCGTGGAGATGCCGTTCGCGCCGCGGCCCCGCGTCGAGGACGCCGTGCTGGCGGCCTCGCTCAGCGCGCGGTTCCGGACCGAGGCCGGCGAGCCGCGGACCCTCGACCTGGCCTTCCAGAGCGCGGCCGTGGCGTACATGATCGCCGACGGCCTCGAGCTCGCGCGGCGGCAGGCCGCGCGGCCGCCCTCGCCGCGGGCCTCGGCCCTCGAGGCGCTCCACGACCCGCCCGCGCGGCCGCCGCAGCGGCGCCTCCAGCGCCTGTCGAACTACGCCGCGCCCCTCCTCATGGACGGCGACGCGCCGCAGCGGACCTGGTGGTCGACGCTGCGGGGCGGCGTGGTCGTGGAGCTCTACTACGCCGACGACACGTACGCCGTCACGACGCCGCTGGGCGACGTGCCGATCCACAGCACGGCCTTCGGCGAGGGCCAGTACTGCCGCTGCGTCGTCGTGCGCCGCATGCGCGCCGGGCGGCGGCGGGGCAAGCACTGGTACGTGCTGCGCTACAAGGACGGGCCCTACGACTGCGACCAGCGGCGGACGGGCCGGCGGAGCGAGCTGCCCCGGGGGACGCGGTTCGTGGGCGTCCCGCGCGACTGCTGCGTGCTGACGTACGAGAACCAGCGCCTCTACTGGCCGATCGTGCTGCTGCTGGTCACGGGCGCGCAGGTCGCGGCCTTCGTCATCTTCGCGCGGCGCGAGCACGGGTCCCTGGGCGCGGTCAACGCGGGCTCGCCGACGGTCGGGCCGTCGGTGCTGTACATGCGCGTGACAGGCCCCTTCCCGGCGTGCTTCGACGCGCGCAACCAGCTCTGGCGGCTGTGGACGTACCAGCTCGTGCACGTCGGCTGGTACCACCTCGGCGTGAACTGCGCGATGCAGCTCTTCTTCGGCGCCTCGGTGGAGATGGTCCACGGCCACCTCACGCTGCTGTGCGTCTACATGTTCGGCGTGGCCATGGGCGCCCTCACCTGCGCCTTCGCGGACGTGCACCGGGCCGTCGTGGGCGCGTCCGGCGGCGTGTACACGCTCATAGGCCTGCACGCGGCGGACGTGCTGCTGAACTTCCGGAGCATGGCCGACCGGTCGCGGCGCCTGGTGCGGGCCCTGATCTGCACCGCGGTGCCGGCGCTGGACATGCTCGTGTACCTGTTGGTCTACAGCGACGCGGACACGTCGTACGCGTCGCACGGCGGCGGGCTCGTGGCGGGCTTTCTGCTGGGCCTGGTCGTGCTGCGGCCGGTCGACGAGTCGCGCTGCCACTACTACGTCGTGCGGCCGCTCGCGCTGCTGCTGCTGCTGGCGTACGTCGTGTTCGCGCTCTTCTGGCACCAGACGGTCTACCCCCCGGAGTACCTGTACAACGGGCCCTTCTGGCGGCGCGAGAGCTGGGGCGCGCCCGACGACTCCCCGAACTGCTGCTGGCGCCTCTACGGCTGCTCGGCCATCGCCGCCGAGGACTACCGGCTGTTCAACTGCGACGACGACCGGCGCCTGACCATCTCCCTCGCGTGGGACGACGCGGCCTTCTCGGAGGAGCTGACGACGTGCGACGCGCTCAAGTCGGCGCTGGACGTGGCGCTGGAGATCCGGGAGGAGTTCGACGACGTCTAGCGCCCGTTTGGAGCCCGCGCCCACGACCACGTAACTATCACGATGATGTGCCTTGTACCGCCGCCACACTTACCGCCGCCGGCCCCGCGGCGCAGCCGGTCAGAGCGGAGATTACCGGTTGAACTTCACTATTCGGGGGTCAGTCGGAGAGGTCTGTTTTCAAAAGCCATCCGCCTAGGCCTGTATACATGTGTACTATATGTATGTATGTACATACACACACACACACACACACATATATGGATTCCTAGTGTGTCGATACGCTAGATCACTAGGTCTTTCGGCTCGCCAAAATACACCAGCGATTGAAGGCGCCTTCTACCGTCCAAATGGTACATCATATCAACTCCAGCCCAGTTTTCATACACAATCGACGGAACCGGAGCCGACGGCCCGCGCTCGGAGGGCGGGAGAAGAGTTATACTAGACAACTCCCGAGTTTATGTTCGTTTCCTTCCGTTTGTTAGTGGTAGACTCCATCTAGGCCGTCTGGGCGGGGATGAGCTATGTTAGATGGCCCGTTGGAGCCTCGCCGCGAAGCGACTTCGGGACCCTACGTTTATGTGATAAGGGGCTTAGAACCTAGACCCGCGACTATCAGCGACGACACCATCCAGATGGACCATAACGCCGTTGTTCTATTCACGATCGACCGACTTGCCCGTTCTCCACGGACGACGGTGCGTACGCGGGGCACTGAATTGGCCCCAGACCGGTGAGTTGCGAAATAAATTTGCGTTTCTGGCGTTTCGGTCCTAGGACGGGCCAGCCTAACCGCCTGAGTTGCTGTACATTTGATTTACTGTCCAGAAATCACCGGGCGGCTCGGCCGTCCCACGACCCCATGATCTCGCCAATTTGGATTCTGGCCTGGACCTGCGACCATCAGCCCGTGTACCTTCACCATGGACCATGATGCGATCATTTGTTCCATGATCGACCGACTTACGCGAGCTCCAGATAAAGATGTTCACGTCCCGAGCGTGGGCAGCAAAAAGTACCCTTCTTATAATGTAGATGGCATATACTCGTAATTGACTATCGTTGGGGTAGTATGGGGTCCAACGAGACCGCTACGGCGACTACTGGGGGCCCTCGGGTAATTGCGTATTTGACGGTGACGGGGTGCCATCGGGACCAAATTATTTACTTTTTTTTGGATGCAGATCGGCCCTCGGACTCCTACGGGGGTAGCTCTGATAGTGGATAGCCACCTACACCGCATGCGCTTTTTTTATTTTTTATTTTTATTAGATTCCGGTATCACCCAACAACACGGCTTGTAGGCGCCTTCGGGCCGGCCTCGACCTCGCCCCGAGGCCACTTATTTGGGTCGGCGCCCGCGGCGCCGCCGCCACCGCCGCGGTATGGGCAGCCGCCGCGCTGCGCTTCGTGCTGACAGCGTATTTCTTGAAATAGGGCGGTTGCCGTGCTGGTTTTTACGTCGGAAGGCCGCGCGGTAGGTCTTGGTTCGATGAAAACGCGGTCGCCGTTTTGAAGGGTTTGTTTTTGTCGTGCGTAATCATACTAGAAAAGGGCCAAAAACAACGGTTTACAAAACCAAGAAGCCTTTTTCGAACCCGAACCAAATACGTTGGAAGTAGTTTTGCGACTTTGGTAAGAAAGGGGCAAAAAGGGGGGTGGTTTTTTTGGAAGGTGGAGGTCGTCAGACCTTCGCGCTGCCAAAAAACCCACCCCCTCTCTCTCCCACCAAATTGCAGCGTTAACTAATACGGGAAATCGAAGAAGATTAATATTCGCCAATCTTTTCCACGCGCGCCCGCGAGCGCGCCTATCCGCCGCGGCGGGGGGGTCCGGGCCTAGAGGCGTTTGAGCGACTCCACCGGGTTGCTGAAGGGCTTGTCCGGCGTCGCGATCGCGCGGCCGCGCAGCAGGCTGCCGACCGTGCCGAAGAGGAGCTTGATGTCCTCGACGGGGTTCGGCGTCACGAGCCGCTTGTAGAGGTACGACTGGAACGTCACGTCCTGGACGTACTCGCTGCGGCACATGTCGACGAAGGCCTCGCGCGCCGCGTTGTTCGTGTAGAAGACCTTCTGGAGGATGTCCAGCACGGTGTAGGTCGGGAAGTAGAGCTTGTCGTAGGGCTTAATGTAAAGGTCCTCGAGCTCCGCCTCGGTCGGGAGCTTCGTGCCGCCGGCCATGGCCTTGACGACGGCCTCGCCGGCCATGCGGCCCGACTTGGCCGCGAAGTAGATGCCCTCGCCCGAGCACTTGGTGACGTAGCCCGCCGCGTCGCCCACGAGCATGGCGCGGTGCTTGAGCCGCCGCGGCCGGTAGTGCTCGGGGATGGGGTGCGCCTCCACTTTGATCACTTTTCCGCCGGCGATCTTGTCGCCCGCGCGCTCGCGGATGGCGTCCTGGTACATCTTGATGCCCGGGCGGTTGACGACCGTGCCCGTGCCGACGCCGACGTGGTCGTACTTCGGGAAGACCCAGCCGTAGAAGTCGGGGCTCACGTCGTCGCCGACGTACATCTCGGCGAGCTCGTCGTAGAAGGCCATCTTCTCGTCGTCGATCTTGATGCGCTCCTGGAACGCGATGGCGAAGTTGTACTCGCCCGCGTCGATGGCCTTGGCCACGCGCGAGTTCGCGCCGTCCGCGCCGATGATCACGTCCACGTCGAGCGTCTCGTCGGGCGCCTTGCGGCCGAGGTCGTTGCGCGAGTAGTGGATCGTGTATCTCCCGTTGTCGTCGCCCGGCGCCGGGCAGTCGATCGACGTCACGAGCGCGTTGATGGGCTCGGCGCCCAGCTTGACGGCGCGGTCCCGCAGGTAGCCGTCCATGACCTCGCGCCGGCACATGCCGATGTACTCGTCGTCCTTGAGCGTGGAGCCGATGTCGACCTCGACGTTCGACGGCGAGATCATCTTCATCTTGCGGACCTTGCGGTCGATGATCTCGGACGGCAGGTCGAACTCGTCGACCATGCACAGGGGGATCGCCCCGCCGCACGGCTTGGCGTTGTCCATCTTGCGCTCGATGATGTACGTCTCGATGTTCGGCTCCTGGGCGCAGATCTCGGCGGCGCAGGCGCCGGACGGGCCGCCGCCGATGACCGCCACGCGGTACTTCATCTCGACGTCGGCCGGCGCGGCGCGCGGCGCCGCGCGCGGCAGCGGGTTCGTCTTGGCGACGAGCGCCGCGGCCGGCGCCGCGAGGAGGGCGTAGAGCTTCACCATGGTAGGCCTGCGTCGGGGCGGCGCGGTGGGGGCGCGCGTGGTGCGGGACATCGAGAGGTGTCCTCGGGGAGCAGCGCGGAGATCCCGCGCCGTCCCGACCGCGGCGGCGGCGAGCGGCCGCAGCGCCGTCGGCCGGGTGTGTGGTGCAGGAAATCTTGTGCCCCCGGGGGAGCAGCATAGAGACACCGCAGCTCCGCTGCACCGGGAGCCGCAGCCAACTCTATGATCTGCGAGCAATTTGCGAAGTCGTCGGGGCGGCGTGACGGGTCGAGGCGGTCACCTTGCGTTTGCGGCGTGTTTTACTACAAGCTGCGCAGCTGTGTATGGTTCAATGACGCGGGTTTCGACGCCGGAAGATCTCCTGTGCGCCTGGGTCAGACACGCCTGGCAAAAACAAGTCCTGGGAGGACAAAAGTCCCAGTCCCCGAGGGTGCGGGCACCGGGTGCAAGCAGCTCGTCTCCCAGTGCATCGCCGGACGATCGGGTCGCGTCGCTCCGCGCGGCCAAAGCCAAGTACCAAAAAAAATTGTAGGATAGCGCGAGAAGCGAGGTCTCTCGTGCAAGCGCGCTCTGGCATCGCTCGGGCTCGGTAGGATTGCACGAGCAAGCGCTCCCGTGCAGAGTGCAAGCGCCTCCGCCTGCATCGCTCGGGTCGTCGGCAGGACAGCACGAGGCAGCGGAGCGGACCCGCCATGCGCAGCCTCGCGCTCTGCGGGACGCTTGCCGCGGCCCTGGTGGCGCCGCCGGGGCCGCCGCCCCGGCCCGCGCCCGTGCGAGCGGTGCTGGACGAGCCCAAGGCCACGATCACGGCGCAAGCCGTGAAGCCGCGCGGCGCCACGAAGGCGTGGGAGGTCCACAAGTTCGGCGGCGCGTCCCTGGCGACGGCCGAGTTGTACAGGACGGTCGGCGACCTCCTCCTCGACGAGGCGACGCGCGAGGAGGGCCAGGGCGTGCCCACGATGGCCGTCGTGAGCGCGATGGGCGGCATGACGGATCTGTTGATCAAGGTCGTCGACGCGGCCCTGGACGACTTCGACCTGGCCGCGACCTACTTGGACGACGCCGTGGAGCGGCAGCTCGCGACGCTGCAGGAGCTCGCGCCCCCGGACGTGGTGGCGCCGATCGCCGCGCGCATCCGGGACGACGCCGCCGACGTGCTGTCGGTGGTGCGCTCCCTGCGTATGATCAAGACCGTGCCCGCGGTCACGATGGAGGTCGTCACGGGCTTCGGCGAGATCTGGTCCGCCCAGACGCTGCTCGCCTACCTGCGGACGACCGGCGTCGCCTGCGACTGGGTCGACGCGCGGCAGGTGCTGGTCGTCAAGTCCGAGTCGGAGGGGCTCGGCGAGAAGGGCTCGACGTCGACGACCGGCGTGGCGCCGCTCTGGACCCAGACGACGGAGAGGATGGGGGCCTGGTGGGCCGAGCGGAGCGATGTCTTCGACGCCGTCGACTACAATCAAGAGTCGTGCGTCCTCGTGTGCACGGGCTTCGTGGCCACGACGGAGGCCGGCGTGCCCACGACGCTCAAGCGTTCCGGCTCGGACTACTCCGCCACGATCTTCGCGCGCTTGTTGCGGGCGTCGCGCGTCACGATGTGGAAGAACACGGACGGCGTCTACACCGCGGACCCGCGGCGCGTGCCGGAGGCCTTCCCGATCGCGTCCCTGAAGTACGACGAGGCCATGGAGCTCGCCTACTTCGGCGCGCAAGTGCTGCACCCCAGCGCGATGGCCCCGTGCATCGACGACAACATCCCCGTCTTCGTGCGGAACGTCTTCAACCCGGCCTTCGAGGGCACGGTCATCCAGGGCCGGAGCGGCGCGCTGACGGAGTCCCGGCTCTGGACGGGCGCCATCACCAAGGGCGCCGCGCGCGAGTCGCTGATCAAGGGCATCACTTCCGTCGACGACGCATCGTTGTTAACGCTCGAGGGCGCGCTGCTGGCGGACTCCGCCGCGGGGCTCGGCCGGCGCGTCCTGGGCGCCCTCAAGGAGGCGGGCGTCGCGGTCCTGATGGTCACGCAGGCGTCCTCGGAGGCGTCCATCACGTGCGCGGTCCCGACGGCCCAGGGCCAGAAGGCGCTCAAAGCCGTGGAGGCGGCCTTCGAGCTCGAGTTCTCCCGGTCCCGGGTGAACTCGGCCTCGCTCCTCGACGGCGTGAGCGTCGTCGCGATCGTGGGCGAGGGCATGGTGCAGTCGCCGGGCGCCTCGGCGACGTTCATGAACGCGCTCGCCCAGGCCGGCGTGAACATCGCGATGATCGCGCAGGGGTCGAGCGAGCGCCAGATCGCGGTCTGCGTGGCCAAGGCCGACGCGACGCGCGCGCTGCGCGCGGCGCACACGGCCTTCACGCTGTCCGAGGTCGTCACGAACGTGGCGGTGCTCGGCGCGACGGGGCGACTGGGGAGGGAGCTGCTGCCGCAGCTGAAGCGCCAGCAGGCGTCGCTGAGGAGGGAGCACGATTTCGTGGTGCGCGTCACGGCGGCCGCGAATTCGGAACGGATGTGCTTCTCCGACGACAACCTCCTGGGCGCGGAGGGCGACGCGGCGCCGGACGTCGCCGCGGCCCTGGCGGCGGGCCGCGACTTCGACCTGGAAGTCCTGACCGAGTTCCTCGAGGCGGACCTGAACCCGCAGCGCGTCGTCGTCGACAGCACGCAGTCGGAGGCGGTCGCGGCCTACTACGCGCGGTGGCTCGCGGCGGGCATCTCCATCGTGTGCCCGTCGAAGGTCGTCGCGAGCGGCCCGGCCGCGCGGCGGGAGCGCGTCGCCAAGGCCGCGCGCGCCTCGAACAGCCGGTGGCGCTACGAGTCGAGCGTCGGCGCGTCGCTGCCCATCCTCTCGACGATGAAGGATCTGCTCCTGACGGGCGACCGGGTCCACTCCATCCGCGGCTGCCTGAGCGGCACGATGGCGTACGTGCTCCGGTGCCACGCGCCCGGCCGGAAGACGTTCTGCGACGCGCTCCGGGAGGCGATCGCGAACGGCTACACGGAGACCGACGTGCGCGAAGATTTGTCCGGCGAGGACATGGCGCGCAAGGTCGTGATCCTCGCGCGCGAGCTCGGCATGGACCTGGAGTTGAGCGACGTCGCGGTCGAGTCGTTCCTCCCGGCGCACGTGGCCGACAAGAGCTACGAGGAGGACGACCTCTGCGAGGCCGTCGTCCGGGACCTGGAGCGGGCGGGCGTCGACGGGGAGATCGACGCGCGCCTGGCCTCCGCGCAGGACGCCGACACCGTCCTGCGCTACGCGTTCGAGATCGACGTCGACGCGGGCCGCTGCCGCGTCGAGATCATCGCGGCGGACGCGACGGACCCCCTCTACCGGCTGAAGAAGAACGAGAACCTCGTGGCCTTCACGACGGACCGGTACGTGACGGCGCCCCTCATCATCAAGGGCGCCGCCGCCGGCGCGGAGCTCGCCGCCGCGGGCATCTTCGCCGATCTCCTACGTCTCACGACATATTCGGAGTACTTTGCGTAACGTCACGGTAGTATAGCCTATAGGGCCGCCGGGTCACGGACTCAGGCTACCGTCCGTAGTAGCCTGGGAGAGCCCACTTGGAAGCCCTCTCCGGCTGGTTCAATTAATCTTCAGGTTACCCCCGCTGCAGGCCTTCCGCAGCACGGTGTGGGTCCGGCCCATGAGCTCGTCCTTGGCCCGGGCCTTGGCCCGCGAGCCGACGCATCCCGCCCAGAGGCACGGCAGCGCGACGAGCCAGTAGGCGCAGAGGACCCGGGCGCCCGACCGCCCCCGGTCCGTGAGCATCTCCGTCGCGCCGAAGCCGAGGAGCCCTGCGTGGCTCGCGTCGACGAGGGCCGCGAGCGACCTGCGCGGCACCGACCGGGGGTCCGCGCCGGCGCCGCGCGGCACGATTCCGCGCGGCCGGGGACCCGCTCGCCGCGAGCACGAACAGCGCGGAGTGGCGCTGGTCGAACGGCACCGCGAGCGCGTAGAGGCTCCCGAGGCCGAGGCCGAGCCAGAGCGCGCCCTCGCGGCGCGTCGACTCCACCAAATGGAAGAGCACGTCGGCGGCGTCGCGGCGCGCCGCCTTGGGCGCGGCCTGCACGGCGGCGTCGAGGAGCCGGTAGCACTCGTCCGTCGAGAAGGCGCGCCGGACGTCGGGGTGCCGCGTCCAGTTGCACGCGTCGAGCAGATGCCGCGGGAGCAGCGTCGCGGCCGCGCCCACGAGCGCCACGAGCCCGAGACCCAGCGTCGAGGCCGCGGCGGCCAGCTTGGCGGTCTTCGCGGCCTTCTTCGCGGCGGTCGCGGCCGTGGCGGCGCCCCGCGGGGCGTTCATTGGATCTGCCGGCGGTAGGACGGCGGTGTGCTCGCACGCGAGCGGTCGGCGCAGCGGGGCAGCCGCGGGAGCGCGGATCGGCGCGACACGCGAGCGGTCGGGGCAGCGGGGCAGCGGGGCAGCCCGCGGGAGCGCGGATCAGCGCGACGCGAGCGCTAAGAGACTAAGTCTTGCTACCCCCGCCCGGGGCCCGGGCTGATCCCGGGAGCTTTTTGATCGAGAGGGTTCGGGTTCGGGTTTTCCGCGGCGCACCAATCCGTTGAGCTATCTGCGTAGTCCGCGTTGCGGTCGCGAGTGTGGCCGTTGAGAGTGGGCTTCGTATGAGTTCCGGTGCGCTGCGCCGCTGCCGGGCCCAGAGAACTCCTGCGCGCGACCTGCGCGCTTCCAAGGGAGGGCTAGGGTAAAGGCCTGGAGGGTTCTTTTTTACACGCGACCCTAAATTTTAGCTCTGATCGCTCCCGCTCACGAGCCTGACCTGACGGCTTTTTAGAGCGACGGAATTTTCCAACCTTCTCTGGGCCCAGGGAAGCGTCAGCGGAGGCTTCACGGGCCAAACGCAGGGAGCCCCTCGCCACTCCCACCGCGCGCTGCTGGCTCGTTTGCACGCGGCGGCAAAGTTGGCCGAGTATTCGACACGTGGAACCACGAAAAAAGCATTGAGAAATTACCCTCGCGCGCCGGAAGCGCGCCTAACAACAACCCCGAACCCTCAGCTCCTCGGCGGGAACGTCTCGCCCTCCGGCGGCTGCGGCAGGTTCCGCGACGCTGGCTTCGACATCTCCTGACGCACGTACCCCAGCGCCGTCGCGATCGTGCAGTCGTAGCGCCAGTTCGCCCGCAGCGCGCCGAGGTCGACGCGCCCCGACCGCGGGTCGACGCCCCGCAGGTTGACGCGCGTCTGGAAATATACCTCCGGCGGCACCCGCGGGTAGTCCGCGCCGCAGACGACCTCCAGACCGTAGATGTTGTTGTCGAAGCGCGTGCCGGGCGGCCCGATGATCGACGCCTGCCACGTCGTCAGGAAAATATCGCTGGGGTCCTTGAGGCCGCAGGAGATGGTCATGTCGCCGCGCGCCTTGTCGAAGTTCTCCAGCTCCTCGAGGAGCTGCGCGCGGGGCCGGCGGGTCGTTCGGCGCGGGCGGGTCGATTCGACGCGCGCGCGGGCGGAAACGCGAGACGCGGGCCGCGCGCCCTGAAATTCCGGGGGACCACCACGACCTCGCCCATGCTGGACAAGCGCGGCGCGCGTCGCGGACGGCGGCGGAGAGCGGCGCGGTTCAAATGAGTGCGCAGGCCGGAGACGGTGCGCTTACGTGGTGGACGTCGCTGCCGTCGGTTGTTTTTGCGTCGCTCTGAAGCGACGCGCAGCGTGCGTGTGCTTTTTTCGCTCGTTGTTTTTGACCGCGTCGACGACGCTGCGGTGGGCTAGTACTAGTACTAGTAGCATTTACTGTGCCCGGAGTTGATCCGTACCTGGGGGTGGGTTCAATAAGCGACTCTCTCTTTGATGGTACCCCCGACGAGAAAAAGGGTGGCGCGGACTCGAGACCGCGTCGCCGCCGAGGTCTTCGAGGTCCTCCACCTCGTCCTCCGGGAAGTTCCGGCGCTCGTATCCCATCGACGCGAGATACTCGTCGACGGCTCGCGCGGCTTCCTGCTCTTCGTCGAAGCTGCCAATATATATATCATTTTCCCAATTTGAATATCTGATTCTTGCCCGCCAAACCACATCAGACATGCGAATTTTCTTCTCAACTCCGTAATATCTAGAGGCAGGCGGTTTCGCACCCAGATCCCCGTCGCGAGGAAAATTGTGGACGGGCAGCCCATTCTCCCGACAGATTTGGTCGGAGCGCAGTGCTGCTGCCAGCTCGCCCTCGGCGTCAATTGTGACGATTAATAATATAACGTATCTAGAAGGGCGTGGGTTTTTGCCCCACCATCCGCTGCACCAGCAAGTATAGCGAAATGATTAATTAATAGTCCCCAGGGTGGGTCGCGGCTATGCGGCCTAGCTCTAAGCAAAGCAACATTGCATTATTTAATGAGAAGGCTCTTAGGAGCTTGTTCCTATTTTTAGGTGGTCTTCCTAATTAATTGAGCAGGGATCAGGCTATTGTCCTAATTAATCTAATTAATTAATTGAGCAGGGATCAGGCTTCCTATTTTTAGGTAATTAAATAATTGAGCAGGTTTTCCTTTAGTAACTATACCGTCAGATCGGTGCTGCGCCTGCACCCGGGGGGCAGGCTGCGCTTTCTCTCATACTCTGCGTAAAAAAAACTCGAGTATAGGGCGCGCAAGAAGCTCAAGCTGAAAAAGGACCAGCGGCGCGTGGAGGCGCTCACGGGGCGGGTCGAAGAGTTGGAGAAGCAGGTTTGCTTACTCGAAGACGCCTTGAGCCTAATATATTTTCTCTGCTTAGTGGGCTAGAGCGTATACTTACTAGCCTCAACACGATCGCGGCGCGTCGAGACTAACTCATTGCGCTGGGCAACGCGCCGACGCCACGCACAGCTCATCCTAGAGCCAGCCGGTGCAGCGCGCGCACGAATCTCGGCCGCGCACCCGCTCGCCGTGCGCCAAGTCCGCCACCGCGCGCGCGCGCCGTAGGAAGCACAGCGCGACGCCAGCCGCCGCGCTAGTGGCCCTCGCCCGCTAACGCGGTCGAAAAACGTGGCCTGAGTGTGTAATCGCTCCGCGGGTGTGTGTTAGCAGCGCGTAGCAGCGCGTTTGTTGTGTTGGCAGTGCCCTTCACGGAGACAACATTACAAAAAAGCCGCAGCGTACTAGAGCGATGCCGGCCTCGGACCGCCCGCGGCGCAGTGCGGCGGACGACGAGCCGGAGGAGGAGGAAGAAAACAGGCGACCGGTGCGCGCCGCCCGCGGCGCGCGCCGCCGCATCGTGGAGAGCGACGGCGACGACGACGACTTCGACGCGCCGTCGATCGACGACGACGACGACGACGGCGACGAGGAAGCGCCGCTGCCGACGCGGCGGCCGAAGCGCGGCCGCGCGAACGATGACGAGGACGGGGAGGACGACGGGGAGGAAGCGCCGCTTCGGCGGCCGAAGCGCGGCCGCGCGGACGACGCGGTGCCGGAGGCGGCGGCCGCCGAGGACCCGCCCGCCGAGGAGGCGCCACCCGCGCCGGAAGCGCCGCCGCCCGCCGCGGAAGCTGAAGCGGCGGCGGCGCGGCCGGCGGCCGCGGCGCCGGAGGACGAGGAGGACGAGGAGGACGAGTCCGACGACATGGCCGTGGACCGCGCGGCGCTCCTGCAGCCGGCGACGCGGTGGCCGAGCGACGACGAGGCGCCGCGCCGCCGCGAGGACTCGCCCGGCTCCGAGGAGTTCGAGCCCGAGGACTCGTCCGAGGGCGACGACGACGACGACGAGGAGAGCTCCAGCGACGGCGTGCGGCGGCGGTTGCCGCCGCGGCGCGCGGCGCGGCGGCGCACGCGCAACTCGAGGCGCGCCCGGAGCCCCTCGTCCTCCGTCGAGCGCTACCCGCGACGCGAGCGCCGGCCGGCGCGGCCGATCAACGTGTCGGGCCTGAGCCCGAACCAGGGCCTCGCGGGCGCGCCGCCGCCGCGCGGCCGCCGCGGGCGCGACGGCGGGGACGACTGGCGCTACAAGAGCGACAGCGATGGCGGCGGCGGGGGCCGCGTCGGCGGCTACGCGCCGAGCCCGCCGCGGCGGCCGCCGCGCCGGCGGCGGCCGCCGCCGCCGCCCCTGTTCGACTCGGACGACAGCTCGGTCGCGCGGCGCGGCGCCGACCAGCTGTCGCGGCGGCGGTCGCTGCCGCCCCCGAAGCACGACCTCGACCTCAGCTCGTCGTCGGACGAGGACGCCGCGGCGGCGGGCGCGGCCGGACCGGCGCCGGCCGTCGCGCCGTTCCAGGGCGTCGCCGGGCTGGACCACCACCTGAAGGCGCTCGAGGAGATGGTCCTCCTCCCGCTCAAGGAGCCGAACCTGTTCAAGAGCCTGGGGATCACGCCGCCGCGGGGGGTCCTCTTCCACGGACCGCCGGGCACGGGCAAGACGTTGGTAGCGAGGCAGCTCGCGCGGGCGTGCTCCGCGCACCTCGTCAAGAACCGGCCTCACGACGACAGGGCCGAGGCCAAGAGGAGCGGCGTGGCGTTCTTCGTGCGGAACGGCGCCGACTGCCTCTCGAAGTACGTGGGCGAGGCGGAGAAGGCCCTCGGCAGTCTCTTCGACGAGGCCAAGGCCAAGGCGCCTTCCATCATCTTCTTCGACGAGCTGGACGGCCTCGCGCCCGCGCGCGCGGCGGGCCGCGGCGGGAGCGGCGAGCTGGCGCAGCACTCCGTGGTGGCGACGTTGCTCGCGCTCATGGACGGCCTCGCCGACCGGGGCGACGTCGTCGTCATCGGCGCCACGAACCGGCCGGACGCGCTCGATCCCGCGCTGAGGCGGCCGGGCCGGTTCGACCGCGAGCTGCAGTTCTGCGCGCCGGACGAATCGCAACGGCGGGCCATCCTCGCCCTGCACACGGAGAGCTGGGCGCCTTCGTCAAAGCCCACGCCGCAGCTGCTTTCAGCATTGGCGGCGCGGACCGCCGGGTTCTGCGGCGCGGACCTGCGCGCGTTGTGTACGGAGGCGGCCCTGGCGGCCGTGCGGCGCGCCCGGCCGGACCTCTACGAGAACACCCCCGGGAGTAGGACCGCCGTGGTGGTCAGCGCGAGGGACTTCGAGGCGGCCGCGCGCAAGGCGGCGCCGGCGGCGCTGCGGCGCAGCGACCTGGACGTCGACGCGTGCGCGCCGCAGGCGCTGGCGCCGCACCGGGCGCCGCTGTACCAGGCGTCCGTGGACGAGGCCCTGCGGGCGCTGGGCGCGCGGCCGCCGCCCGCCGCCGCGGAGCCGACGGGGGCGTCGGCGGCCTTCGCGGCCGCGATATCGGCGCGCCGCGCGCCGCGGAAGGCCCTGGCCCCCTTCGCGGCGCCGGCGTCCCTCGTTCTGGCGGCCGCGGACGGCGCGCGGTCGCGGGACGTCGTCCTCGCGGCGGTCGCGCACGCGTTCAAGGCGCGGGGGGCCGGCGTCGCGGAGTGTGGCTACGCGACGCTCCTGCGGGACGCCGCGCGCACCGGTCTGCCCCTGGACGCCTGCCTCGCGGCGCGCGCGCGGGACGCGCGGCGGACGGCGGCGCCGCACGCCGACGCGGTCCTCGTCGTCCAGGACGTCGACGGGTGGTCGGCGCGCGCGCCGGACCCGCTCCACCTCGCGTTCGCCGCCATCCTCAACGAACTACGCCGGGACCAGCGGCTCGTCGTCGTCGCGACCGCGGCCGACGCGGCCGCGCCGCGGCCGGCGTGGCTCGCGGACGCGGCGCTGGTGGTCGTGCCGCCCGCGTCGCCGGCGGCGCGGGCCGCGTTCTGGACGGCGGGTCTCCTGGACGTGAAGGCCGCGTTCCGCGCGGCGCTCGAGGCGCTCGCGGCGCCGCCGCCTCCGGCGGCGGAGGCGCCGGCGGCGGCGCCGCCGGCGCCGGCGCCTCCAAAGGCCGTCGTGGCGAAGCGGGACGACGCCAAGGCCCGGCACTGCTGGCGGGAGCTGCGCGTGTTTCTGCGGGCGTGCTTGCGGGAGCTGCGGAGCGACCGGGCCCTGGCGCCGCTCTGGCGGCCGGTCGACCCCGAGGAGCAGCCCGAGTACCTCGCGGTCGTCGCGGAGCCGCTGGACCTGGGCGTCGTGCGGGCGCGCGTCGACGCGGCCCGGTACAAGACGCTGGGCGCGTTCCTGGAGGACGTCGGAAGGGTCCGGACGAACGCGGCGAGGCTCCGCGCGGCGTTCCCCGGCGACGCGCGCGCGGACGACCTCAGCCACGCGGCGCACAACGCCGAGGACCTGTGCCGAAGCATGGCGCACGCGTTCCGGCGGAAGCTGGGCTGGGACCTCGTGGCCGCGTGCGACCGGCTGGAGAAGCGGAGCCTGCGGCGGGACCGCCGGGCCGCGCGGGCCGCGGTCGACGCGGCCCTCGCGGCGCGGGCGGCGCCGCCGGACACGCCGGAGCAGCCGCCGCCGCCGCCCGTCGTCGGCGAGGACTCGTCGCCCGACCCGACGGACGCGGACGGCCCCCGGCCGCGAAAGAACGAGGCGGACGCCGTCGAGCGGGCCTCCCAAAGCTTCGCGGCCGCGGTCGACGCGCTGCAGCCGAGGCTGGAGGCGGCGACGGCGGCCTGCGACGGCGCGGCGCTCGAGCGGCGCCTGGACGGCCTCTTCGACGCCGTCGCGTCGATCGACGACGGAGCGCCGGACGACCTGCCGGGCGTCGCGGCGGCCGCCGCGGAGCGCGTGCGGCGCGCCGCGGGCGAAGATGCGGGCGACCGTTGACGTGGCTTTTTGTTCGCCCAAGTGCATAGAGTTAGGTATTATACCTT
The DNA here is from genome assembly GCA_918797485.1 of Pelagomonas calceolata. Classification (NCBI taxonomy): domain Eukaryota; class Pelagophyceae; order Pelagomonadales; family Pelagomonadaceae; genus Pelagomonas; species Pelagomonas calceolata. The sequence goes on along the minus strand of CAKKNE010000003.1, from coordinate 4,422,766 downwards.
GGAATTGCCTAGTGGACTCGGATGATCCATTGCCATGGCTCGACTTCCGGGCGCGAAGAGCGCCTCCTTGCAGAACGAGGGCGAAACGACGTCACGGTGTCCGCCGCCGACCGCGTGGGGTTACATGAATAAATGAAGAAATAAATCAATTAGAAATCGACTCGGAGGACGGAGGACACACAATAATGAGCGCTTGACGCTTTTCGCCCAGGCTTATACGTATAATTTATTTCATTGCTAGGCCGCCTCGACCGCACGCCCGTCCGTCCCCGCGCGGGCCGGGAGGAGGGGTGCCAGGCGCAAACACTTATTCCGCGGGGGCGTCGAGGCGCTCCGCGGCCGCCGCGCGCCGCGAGGGCCGCACGCACGCCAGGAACGCCGCCCGCGCGCCGCCGCCCCGCAGCGCCCCCACGAGCCCTCCGTCGCCGACGCCGCGCAGCGCGCGGCGGAGCGCGAGGCCCCGCGCCGTCGGCGCGGCCCCGTCCAGGGGCACCGTCCGCTCGCGCGGCTCCAGCAGGTCGTCGCCCCCGAAGCGCGCGAGCGCCACGCGCGCGCAGACGTCCGCCGCGTCCTCCTCCGAGAAGGCGTCGAGCGCCGCGCTGACCTGCGCGACCGTCGCGTCCGCGCGTCGACGGCGCGGCGGTCGACGCGGGGGCGCGCGAGCGGCAGCGCCCACGCCTCGCCGCGTCGCGTCAGCGCCGCGCGCCGGAACGCGCGCACGACGCCGCCCGCGAGCGTCGGCTCCGGCGACGCGCACGGCCCGCCCAGCTCGACGAAGCCGTGCCCGAGCCGGGCCAGGTGCCGTCCCTCGACCGCGGTCACGCCCTCGAGGCGCCGGCGACCGGCCGCCGAGGAGACGGTCGCGTACACGACAAACTCCGGCAGGTCGGCGCGCGTCCGCGCGTGCGCCGCGGAGGCCGGGTGGACGTAGCAGAAGCCGCCGCCGCCGAGCGGCTCGTAGGCGCAGTCCCGGCGGTACGCGTCGAGCGACCGCGGGTCCCAGCGCTCGCCCCGCGACGCGGCGTCCCGCCGCGCCGCCTCGACGACCCGAGCGGGCTCCGCGAGCCGCGCGACCCGGTCGAGGCCGCCGGCCGCGAGGCACCGGGCGAGGCGCGCGTCGGCGGCGGCCGACGCCGGCGCGAGCGCCGCGAGGGCGGGGACGGCGGCGAAGACGCCGGCCTTGACGCAGGACCGGCGGAGCGACTCGTAGAGGCGCGCCTGCGCGGCGGAGGCGACGGGGCCGTCGGCTGGCGGCCCCGCGCGCGGGACGCCGGGGACGGGACCGCGCGGCCCAGCGCGCCTTCGTCCAGCCCCCGCGCGGCGCAGCACGCGGCCCGGTCGGCGGCCGCGGCGTAGGCGCCCAGCGCGAGCAGCCGCGCGTGGGCGTCGCCCAGCGGGTGGCGGAAGGCCCGGCGCTCGCCCTCGGCCGCGCCGTCGCGGAACGGCGACCGCTCGGAGGCGGCCGCGACGCACGCGACGGCCAGTGCGGCGAACGCGTCCCGCTTGGCGGCCGCCAGACCCTTGGCGACGCGGCCCGCGTAGGCGAGCGTCGCCGCGTGGCGCGCGCCGACGGGGAGCGACGCCAGCGCCCTGCCGAGTTCCGAGAGCGGCGCCCGCGCGTACGGCCGGCGCAGTTCCAGGGCCCCCAGGCGCGCGAGCGACTCGCAGGCCGCCTCGACGCTCGCGGGGGGGGGGCGGTCCGGGAAGGGGAAGGCGGACGGGTCGCGCACGCCCAGCGCCTTGACCCGGAGGACGACGTCGACCACCGGCAGGCGCAGCAGCTCCGGCTTCTCCGACGCCTCGAACGTCTCCGCGTAGACCGCCGAGCTGTAGAGCCGGTGGCAGTGGCCCGGCCGCGTGCGCCCCGCGCGGCCGCTGCGCTGGTCGGCGTTCGCGCGGCTGATCCAGCCGACGCGGTGGGCGACGGCGCCGGACGCGGCGTCGACGACGACCTGCCGCTTCGCGCGGCCGCAGTCGACGACGTGGACGACGCCTGCGGGCGGGCGGGCGGTCGGGCGGAGTCGACGGCGCCCCGACGCGGGCCGCGCACCGGGGATCGTGAGCGACGTCTCCGCCACGTCCGTCGCCACGACGACCTTGCGCGCGCGGCCCGCCCGCGTCGGCGCGAACGCCTCGCGCTGCGCCTCCAGCGCCATCTGCGCGTAGAGGGGCCGGACGTCCAGCGTCCTATCTGAACGCAGCTCGCCGCAGAAGGCCTCGATCTCCCGCCGCCCGGTCAGGAACACGAGGATCGCGCCGTCGTCGGCCGCCTCGCGGTGCACGCGCCTCACGACTTCCAGCGCCGCGCCCGCGTAGTCCTCCAGCACCGTCTCGCGCGCGAAGTGGACGCTCACGGGGTGCTGCCGGCCCTCGAGCTCGACGAGGCGCGGCGGCGCGGGCCAGAGCTCCCGCCGGGACAGCGCCCGCGCGTCGAGCGTCGCGGACATGACGACGACCTTGAGCGGCGCCAGGACGTCGGGCTCCCCGGCCGCGCGCGCCCGCTCGAACTCCGCCCGCCGCAGCGCGACGCTCCGCCCCAGCAGCCCCAGCAGCAAATCCGTCGTCAGCGACCGCTCGTGCGCCTCGTCGACGACGGCGGCGCCGTAGTCCCGCAGCAGCAGGTCGCGCTCGAGCTCGCGCAGCAGGACGCCGTCGGTCTCGAAGACGAGGCGCGTCGCGGGCCCCAGGCCGCCGCGGTCGTAGCGCGTCCGGTAGGCGACGAGCGCGTCGCGCGCGGCGCCGGGGTCGGCCGCGCCGAGCTCGCGCGCGACGCGCTCCGCGGTGGCCACGACGGCGACGCGCCGCGGCTGCGTGGCGACGACGCGCAGGCCCCGCGGCCCGCAGAGCCCGGCCTCGTAGAGGAACTGCGGCACCTGCGTCGACTTGCCCGAGCCCGTCGCGCCGCTCAGGACGACGACGTCCGCGCCGCGCACCGCGTCGACGATCTCCTGCTCGGCGCCGCACGCCGGGAGGCGCAGCCGCGCCGCGCGCTCCGCCGCGGTGCGGCGGACCCGCGGCATCCACGCGGGCCGCGCGGCGGGCGCGCGCGGCGCCGCGGAGGGCGTGCTCGTGAGCGCGTCCGGCAGCCGGAGCGGAGCGGGCACGTAGCCCGTCCGGCCCGGGAGCTCGGGCTCCGGGACGGGCGCCTGCGTCGCATCGACCGGTGGGTTCCGTTGCCGACCGCCGCGCCGTCGGCGCGTCGATGTCGGCACTGGCGGGCGCCTCCTTGGGTTTCTCCGGCGGCGCCGGCTTCGCCTGCAACGCGGCGAGCTGGCGCATCATCGCGGCGGCGACGTCGGTCGGCGGCGGCGGCGGCGGCGGCGGCGCGGCTTCGTCGCCCGCGGACGAGCCGTCGTCGCTCGACTCGCCGCCCGCCGCGGCGGCGTCGTCGCCGCCGCCGGCCGCCGCGTCGCCGCCGCCCGCGTCGTCGCCGCCGACGTCGAGGCGCGCGCGCTTCGCGCCGCCGCGCGCGTACAAAGCGTCCGCGTCGTCGGCGTCCAGCGCGAGCCCGCGCCGCTCCTTGAGCAGCGCCGCCGTGGCCCGCTGACGCGCCGTCCCGCCCGCGCGCGCGCCCGCGACGGCCGCGCGGACGACGCGCAGGTCGTCGCCCGACGCGCCGTTGTCGGCGAGCGCCGCGTAAAGGGCGGCCCGCTTTTCGAGCGCGTCGGCCTTTTGTCGGAGCTTTTGCGCCTTCTTGCGCTTCGCGGCCGAGGCCTTCGGCGGCGGCGCTGCCTGGGCTTGCGGCGCGGCGCGCTTGCGCTGGGCTCGACCCATCGGCACCGCAAGTTCAAAAAGACGTATTGGTTGTGGTGCGCTGCTTCTCTCGCTCCCTGCTCACCAAACCTGCTTCACTTGCGCCGAGCATGGGGCATAAACAGCTGCAACCTCAAAAAGGAGAAATGGGCTAGCGACCTTAAGACTCTAGGGACAACGCGGCGCGGCGCGGCAACGCAAGCGGGTTTGGGTAAGCAGCGAGAGAGAGAGAGCAAGCAAGCAAGCAAGCAGGGGGAAGCTCGGCCCGGTTCTATTGAGGATAGGCAGGAGCAAAGCCCCCTTGTGCCGAGGGCAGGCGGGTTTCGATCCAGGACGACAACCATGGCGAGCGCCCCCGCCCTGTTTCACGATGTGGAGCAGCGGTTTATGAAATTGAGCGAGGCGCTCGAGGCCGCGACCGCCGAGCGCGACGAACTGCGGACCGCGGCGGCCGAGCACGAAAGCGGCCTGGCGAAGCTCACGCTCAGCCTCACGAGCGCCCAGCGCGGCGCGGCGGACGCGGAGGAGCGCCGGGCCGCCGCGGAGCGCGACGCGGCGCGCCTCGACGGCGCGCGGCGGGCGAACGCCGAGCGCGCCGATCGCGCGGAGCTGCGGGCCGCCGAGCTCGCCGCGGCGTCGGCGGACGCGCAGCGGGCGCTCGCGGACGCGAGGAAGGAGGCGCGAGAGAACACGGAGAAGTGCGCGCGGGCGGAGTCGCAGGCGCGGGCGTCGACGCTCGAGCGGGAGCGGTGGGCGCGGGAGCGCGAGGCCCTCGAGGGCCACGCCGCGTGGCTCAAGGACGAACTGGACCAGCGGTCGCAGGAGCTGCGGGACTCCCGCGGCGAGGCCTCCCGGGCGCTGGCGGCCGCGGAGCGCGCGCGGGACGAGGCGCGGGGCGACGCGGCGTCCAAGGCGCACCTCCTCGAAGCGAGCGAGGAGCGCCGCGCGGCGGCGGAGCGCGCGCAGACGGCCGCCGAGGCGCGCCTGCGGGACGCGCGCGGCGCGGCCGCGCGCGACCGCGCGGCGCTCGAGGCCGACCTGGTGGCCGAGAAGCGATTGAGCGTGGCCCTGGTCGACGAGGGCGACGCGCACGAGCGCGACGCGCGGAAGCACGCGGAGCGGGCGGCGGCCGCGGCGGAGCGCGAGGCGGCCGCGGCGCGGCGGCTCGAGGAGCAGGTCGCGGCCGTGAAGCGCGAGTGCGACGATTTGCTGGCCGAGGCGCGGGAGGCCGCCGACGCGCGCCTCGCCGAGGCGCACGCCGACGCGGAGGCGCAGCGGAAGCGCGCCGACGACGCCGAGCGCGCCCTGAGCGAGCCGCGGGGCAGCGACGCCGGCGCGGCGCGCTTCTACCGGCGCGCCGCGGACGCGGAGCGCGCCGCCGAGGCGGCCAAGGCCGAGCTGCGGCGGAACGAGCTCTACCTGGAGCGGGTCGGCCGCGAGATCGAGAAGAAGGCGTCGGTCTTCGAGCGCGAGGTCGCGGCGCGCAAGGACGCCGTCAAGGCCTACGACGCGCTCGCGCTGAAGCACCACGCGCTGGAGCGGGAGCGCGACGGCGCGCGGGCGGAGCGCGACGCGTGCCGCGCGCGGGCGGCGTCCGCCGAGGCGGAGCGGGAGGCGCTCGAGGCGACGCGGCGCGACCTGGCGGCGCAGGTGCGCGCGCTGCTGAAGGCGGGCCCGAAGAAGGCGCGCAAGAACGAGGCGGGCGGCGACGCGGAGGAGCACCTCGTGGCGTTCGCGGACGTGGACGAGCTGCAGCTGCGGAACGAGCAACTCCTGCGGGTCGTGCGGTCGCTGTCGCAGGACGTCGAAGCGGCCAAGGACCAGGTCGACTCGGGCGTGCTCGAGGCCACGCTCGAGGAGCTCGAGGCGCTCAAGCGGTCGCGCGAGTCGCAGGACGCCATGGTGCGGGCGCTCGTGGCCGAGCGAGACCAGTTCCGGGACCAGGCGCGCCGGCTGCGCGACCCCGCGTCGGCGGCGGCGGAGCTCGTGCCGGCGCGGCCGCCGTCGTCGAGCGACGCCGTCGTCGAGCTCCGGGCGGACGCCGAGCTGTTTCGGCGGGAGGCGCAGCTCGCCGCGCAGGCCAAGACCATGGCGCGCGACGCCGAGGAGGCGGCCAAGCGGGACGCGGCCGAGGCGAGGGGCGCGGAGGCGCGGTCGCGGGCGGACCTCGACTTTGAACGGGGGCGCTCGCGGCGGCTCGAAGGTGCCCTGAACGACGCGCGGCGCGGCGAGCAGACGGCCTTAGCGGATGCGCGGCAAAAGGCGTCGCGCATCGAGGCGGCGGAGCTGGCCGCGCAAACCGCGGAGGAGGACGCTCGGAGCGCGCGGCGCGCCGCGGCCCTCAGGTCCGAGGAGGCGGCGCGCGCCGACGCGCGGCGCGAGGCCGAGCGCGCGGCGGCCGACAACGCGGCGGCGCGAGTTCGATCGCTGACGGCGGAGAACGCCAGGCTCGTGGACGCGTTGAGCGGGCTGGAGCGCCTCGAGGCCGCGCTGGGCGCCACGAGGGAGGCCGACGACACGGCGACGTCCGAGCGACTCGCCTCCGCGGAAGCGAGACTGGCGGCGTGCCGCGACGAGCTGGCAGCAGCGCACGAAGCGCACCGCGTCGCGGCGGCGGCGCTCACGGCCGACGCGGCGGCGGCCCGGTCGGAGGCCAAGGAGGCGGACGGCCGGGCGGCGCAAGCGAGAGAGGCCGCCGCCGCGGCCGCCGCCCGGGCCGAGGCCCTCGAGGGCCAGCTCCGAGACGCGAGACCGCGGCCGCCGTCGCCGCGGCCGCTGCTCGAAGAACGGGACGCCGCCAGTCCGGACGAGTTGGCCCTGGCCTCGGTCCTGCGCCAGGACGCGGCGCAGCTGCGCGTCGAGTTGGACGCGGCCGTGGCGTCCCGGGACGCGGAGCGCGGCCACGCGGAGACGTTCCGCCGCATCGCCGAGAGCCACGAGGCGGCGCTGGCCGAGGCGACGGCGACGGCCGAGGCTCTGCGCGAGACGACGGCGCGCGAGCGCCAGGAGCTGCGCGCCACGATCGATAACCTGCGAGAGAAGGAGCGCAACGAGGCCGGCGAGAACGCGCGGCTCGAGGAGCGGCTCGCGGAGGCGAGGGCGGAGCTGGCGACGGCGCGCGAGGCGCGCGACGCGGCGGAGGCGCGGCGGGACGACCTGATCCGCGCGCGGGACGACGGCGCGCGGCAGCGCGACGCCGCCACGGCGGAGAGCGAGCGGGCGCAGCAGGCCGCGGCGTCGGCGCGCGACGCGTACGAGCGCGAGCTGGGCCTGCACGCGGCGCACGTCCAAGCCCTGAACGCCTCGGTCGCCGCCTGCCGCGCGGCCGTCGCGGAGTGCGAGGGGCTGCGGGGCGCGGCGCCCGCCGCCGCGGCCCCGGCCGCGCGCGGCATGCGCGCCGACGAGGAGGTCGCCAAGCGGTGCGCGGCGTTGGAACGCCAGAACGAGCTGCTGCACGCGCAAGTGAGCCTCGCGGCGCAGACGGTCGAGCGGCTGCAGCGCCGGCGGGCCGACGGCGCGGCGGCGGACGCGGCGGCGCCGGCGCTCGACGCGGACGCGCGGCTCGCGGAGCTGCGGGAGGTCGTGGTCTTCGTGCGGCGGGAGAAGGAGCTGGCGGAGGCCAAGCTCGCCGTCGAGGCGCGCGGGCGGCGGCGGGACGCGGCGCGCGCGGCGTCGGCGGAGGAGGCGTGCGCGGCGGCGCGCGCCGAGCGCGACGCGCTGCTGCGCGCGCGGGACGGCGCGGCGAACGAGGGGCTGGGCGGGGACGCGGAGCAGCGGCGCCGCGCGGCCGCGCAGCAGCTTTCCTTACTGCGGGAGTCGAACGCGACGCTGCGCGCGGAGGCGTCGGGCCAGCGCGCCGCCGCCGACGGCCTGCGGAACGAACTGCGGCGGCTGCGGGCCGCGGTCGCGGACCCGCGCGACCGGCAGCTCTCGGACCTGCGGGCGCGCGCCGAGGGCGCCGAGAAGGCGCGGCAGGCGGCGGAGCGCGACGCGGCGGCCTGGCGCCGGCGCGTCGACGCGCTCGTCGCCGGCGGCGCGACGCGCGTCGACGCCGACGAGCACCGGAGGGTGGAGGAAGCGCTCCGGAAGGCCGAGGACCAGTGCGGCGACCTGCGGACGCGCGCGTCGCAGGCGGCCGCCGACGCGCGGGACGAGAAGAACCGCTGCAAAGCGCTGGACGCGGCCTGGGCGCGCGACGCGGCGCGCTCGGCCCAGCGCTTCCTGCGGGACAAGCGCGCGGAGGCGCTCAACCGGCGGGCCCTCGACGAGGCGGCGCGGCGGGCGCGGTTGCTGGAGGACCGCGCGTCCGCCGCCGACGCCGCCGCGCGCGCCTTGAGGGACGAGGTCGTGCGCGCCGAGGCGAAAGTCAGGAAAGCGGCGGGCATGCTGCGCCAGTACAAGGCCCAGACGCAGGCCCTCGAGGGCAAGGTCGCGACGATGGCGTCGCCCGCGCGCGCGGCGCCCCCCGCCGCCGCGCCGGCGCCGGCGCCGAAGAAGCCGGCCGCCTCCGCGCCGGCGGCTCAGAAAAAGAAGCCGGCCGCGGCGCCGGCGCCGGCGTCGCAGAAGAAGAAGCGCCCCGCCGCCGCCGCGGCCGCGCCGGCCGCGGCGCCGGCGCCGGCGTCGCAGAAGAAGAAGCGCCCCGCCGCCGCCGCCGCCGCGGCGCCGCCGCCCGTCCCGATGCTCTCGCCGCTCGCGCCGCCCTTCCTGCCGCCGCCGCCCGCCGCCGCGGCGCCCGCGCCCGCGCCGGCCTCGGCGAAGAAGAAGCGCCCGGCGCCCGCGGCCGAGGCGGCGGCCCCGGCGCCGGCGGCCGCCCAGCCCAAGAAGAAGGCGAAGAAGGCGGCCGCCGCGCCGGCCGCCGCGAAGCCCGCCGCCGCCGCCTCGAAGAAGCAGAGCGAGGCCGCCGCGCTCCGCGCCAAGCTCCTCTCGCTCCAGAAGGCGAACGCGGCCGCGAAGCAGAAGATCGCCGCGGCGCCCGCCGCCGCCGCGCCGGCGGCGGCACCGACACCGGCGCCCGCCGCCGCCGCCGCCGCGACGGCCGAGGCGCGACGGAAGGCGCGGGCGGAGCGGTTCTCTACTGGCGGGGCGCCGGCGCCGGCTCCTCCGGAGGCCGATGAATAGAGGGTGTCGCGCCTTCCTCCTCCCCCCTCCTCCCGCGCGCATTACTTTCCACTTACCATCTAACTAGCCTACTGGTAGGTAGCCTGAGAGTCAGTGAGACCCCGGCGCACTTAGACGACTCGGATGTTGTCCAGGTTAGAACAGGGGGGGGGGGACACCAGACACCATCGTGATGTTAACTAGAACCGTTAGACACGGCGGCGCCCGTTCAACTTGGCTAAAGAAACCCCTACTCTGAAGTTACCTCCTACCCAGATAACTTCACCCCCTATGCGTCTAGACGTCTAATTGTCTCGAGCCGCGGGGCTGCTGGACGTTGAGCTCGATCCGATTTGCGGTCCGAGCCACGCAACGGCGACGCAGTTGGGCCTGGCGTCGTCACGATGACTGCGAGAACAGCATCCGCGACAACTGACGCACCACCAAAATGACGCACACACGCAGCCAGAGTCTCTAACTTAGGTCGTGATACGACGCTGGCCGGCACCAAAGACCCAAATTTCCGGCTAGATTATTTCTAGGCGCCAACGCACGCCTTCTGCTGGACTACATCGAGCGGCACGCGGAGGCGTGCATGGTGCCTGATGGGGCGTGGGCAGCCAAAGCGATGGTACGCCAGCACCAGGCGATTCCAGTCGAGCCCCGTGGCGCGGATTTCGCGAATGACTTTGCAGTAGTGGCGGCCGCGCCCGACGGTGTCGCAGTTGACGTCGCGTCGCGTGTAGTTGTATGTCGTCGCCCCTCGAATGTAGTGCTCGAGCCAGCCACGGATCGAGACAAATTGTACGTGGAGCACCGCAAGGTCAGACGAAGCGTACGTTTTCCAGATCCGGTCATCCCCAAAGCCGCCCCGGCCCTCGCCGCAGTCGCTGTGCGTGAGCGGTCCCGTGGCGACTGTGCCGCCGTAATGATTGCCGGTATCAGTGAATCGCCATTCTGCACCGCGCGCGAAGACTTTGCTGTAGCAGTTCTGCACAAAGTTCGACGCATAGCGTAGCGGGCATCGCGCATCCGCCGCGATGCCAGCGCCCGGGCAATCGACGGGGATCGCCGACGCGAGGTAACTCTTAAACGGACGGCCCGAGCGATCGAGACGTGAGAGAGCCTCGACCAGCGTAGTTCGCGACCATTCGACACGCGTGCCCGCGCTCAACTCCGTCCTGTCCGAGAATTGTCGGCGCACGCCGCCGTGCGAGACCGTCATGAGCAGCTCGTCAACGTCGAGCGGGAAGATGTAGTCGGAAGTGGCGTTGTACGCGCGCGCAACGTGCGACCACATGGCCGCCTGCGCGGAACGAACAGCTGGAATCTGACGACGCCCACCGCGCGATTGAAGACACCTCGTGGATTTATGCTTTCCGCGCGCGGGGGCGCCTTGAACAAAAACGGTCCGTCGCAGCGCCAGCGATGCGCACCCTTGACGGTAGCGTCGCGGAGCACCTGAATCGTCTCCTCGTCGGCGCCATTGTGGTCGATGAGCACGAGCTCATCGTATCGAAGCGCGCGTGCCATGTGCGCTACCCAGGCTCGCAGCTGCCGCGCTCCGTCGCGTTCGAAGACGATGGCGCGTAGCAGCGCGCGGCGGCGCGGTGGCTGTGTCACCTCAGAACATGCCCAGCTGTTGGACTGCCGCTCGCGCGCTGGCCGAGGTGAAACGTCGCGGGCAGCCGTCCGCTTGTGCGGCCCGCGTCGACCGTCGCGCCGCCGCCGAGCAGCGTGCGTCGCGCGGCCCGCCGCCGCCACCGCCACCACCGCCATCATCGGCGCCATGGCAGCCTTCCATGCGCGCATCATACGTGTATGGTACCGTAGGTACGGTACCGTAGGTACCGTACCGTAAGTATTCACTGGATTCAGCGATATTAGCTTGGTATGTGCTTGAATCTAATGAGCTGGGTGCAGCAAGTGCACAATGCAGCTGTTGTAGCTAGGTCTCTCGGGTGTCAATGTGTCACGGAGATACCAACAGCCTCAGCTGATTGTACTAAAGGTAGCTTGCATTTTTGGTAGGTCGAGTACTAAGCCCCATTTCTGTTGCTGTTGTAATGACACCAAAATTCCAGCGTTGAGGTCCTTGCAAACCACCACTGGGAACTGCAGTCTGATTTTTGATGTCAAGTACAGTTGGATCCAGGGAGCTATCCCCCGCTTCGGTAAGACACAAATAAAAAAATAAAATCAAAAACACAAGACATCCCTTCCTCAAGGGGTACTAATATATTTAGTACCACTTGCCTTCCTTAGGTCGCGTGCGGGTTGAGAGCAAGAGGTACTATACTAAGTCTTATAGTACCTTGTTGAGAGCAGCCTATGCCACGGCGCTGGGGGCCCAGGATTCCTGGCAAGCTTTGCATTTTTAAATATTTGTACCTGTCGTCGTCGCGCTAAGTTGATCACGCCACCGCCGCGCCCCTTGCAGCGACCGCTGCTTGACCGGGGCAGCCTCGGAGTGCTGCCGGATGCGCCTCCTCGCGGCGGCCATCATGGGCGCGGCCGCGGCGGCAACTCCGGAGCCCAGCGTCGCCGTTGCGGTGGTCGCCTGCGGCCGGTTGGCGGGAGAAGCGCTGTTCGGCATGTGCGTCCGGAGCCTTCGGGGGCCTGGCGCCTTCGCGGGCGCGATATACGCGCTCACGGACCGGCCGGCGTGCGCGCCGGCGACGACGACCGTGGCGGCGGTCCGCGCGGAACGGGGCGGTCTCTTCGGCTTGGAGTGTCGCCGACGCGCCGCGAAGCCATCGCGACCGCCCGCGCAGGTGCCGGTGCGCGTCGAGCCGCGCTGCCAGCAGGGCGCGTCGATCCTCTACAAGCAACTGAAGATGCGGCTGCTGGACGTGGTTCGCGAGGACGTCGTGTGGTACGTCGACGTGGACGTCGTCGCGGGGGCCCCAGTCGGGCCGCTCGTCGCCGCGGCGCTCGCCGCGTTCCGGGACCCCGCGACGACGCTCGCGGCCTACGACGAGGCCGCCGTCACGGCCGACGCGCACGACAGGACGCGGCTGCTGCGCGAGCCGTACCACGGCGGCGTCTTCTTCGCCCACCGGACGCGGTCGGCGCGGTGCCTGCGCGCGTGGGGCGCCCGCGTCGCTGCGGCCATCCCGGCGCACGGCCGCGCGGTGAAGCGGTCGTCGATCCGCGACCAGCCGCTGCTGGCGGCGACGATCCGCGAGGGCGCGTGCGTCGTGGCGCCCCTGCCGCCGGCGACGCTCTCGAAGCCGTCGCGGTCGACGATCGAAGGGGGGCGCTACGCCGTGCTGAACCACCTCTCGCGGTCGTCGCGCCTCAAGGGCAAGCGAAACATGCACAACCTGACGCGGGCCCACCTCGCGCGGCTGGGCGCCGACCTGCTGGGCGTCCGCGGGGCGCGCGGCAACTGGTGGGCCGCGCCGGCGGCGTGCGCGCCGCGGGGAGGGGATGGTGGAGGCGACGCCGGCGAGGCTCTCGTGCTCGGGTGCGGCGATGGTTAAGTTGTGTACCGAGGTCCTGGACGAGCATACCCCCCACGTAGGACGGGGGCGGACCCCAAATTTGAGACTCGAGTTCCTAGCCACTTAGCCGGGGGCGATTTTGGTTGCGGGGTCCCAAAGAGTCCCTTTGTACGCCCCCTGACCGGGCTGGGGGGAAGGGGTCACTTTCGCGGCGAGACGCGGTCGCGAAGTTGCCCATCTGGGGCCTAACGTGCGGGTATTTCGGGGACCGGACTGAAAAATCAAAACTCGCTTCTATGCTGGTAATTTGGTCTCCCAGGGGGGCTTGGGTACCTATGGCGTGGGGCGGATACGTAGGCGCGGCCGGGTACCCGATGGGCTGCCAGATAGGTCGCCTGATGCGGCACGAAACGCCACTCGCGAGACCTTCGCAGGCCACTAAAATTTCCAAACCTAATCGTTTCGCTTACCCGTTTCGGTCACGTCCCAGAGGGGTATATAGGCCCCTCTGGCTCAATTTGCCACCGGCCAAGACGTCTAGTTATAGAGATACGGCAAATTTGGGGGTTGTGTCCGCCCCCGTCACGTAGGACCCACGTGGACGACCCACGAAGTGGCTAGTTGCCATTAACCTGTTAATTACCCGTTATTAACCTATAATTACCCCTCGGAGGGGATCCGGGGTTAATAACCCGCTCAATAACCCGACGGGTTTTCGACTAAACCCGTTTAGTGAGTTTAGCGAAAGACCACTCCGGGCGAGCGGATGGGCGCAAGCAGCCCGTTGAGCTTTTGGATACGTACAGGTGCGCCAAGGCAAGTACCAAGTCATGTGGCCCGGCGCGGCCCAGGCCAGTGTAGAAATCAAACATAGGGATAGGCCGGCCCATACAAATATTAATTATTAATTAATTATTGTTTCGGCCGGCAGACACCTCCTAAAAATTCTGCGCGCGCGCGTTACCCCCCCCTCCGGCACGTAACTAGGGTAACGCGCGATGCTCCATATCCGCCTCCTGAGCCTTCCAGGCCACCAAAGATAAAGCTCGGTGTCTGCTGGAACCATATTTTACTTGAGTTTTACCCTTTTAGGCCCGGCCTTTGGACAAATAGAACACCTAGGTGACGGGTTTTGCTAAATTTACCCCCCCTCCCTCTAGTTGAACTTTACGTTGAACTTCAATCTGACGAAGCAGAAATATCCCAGGCCTATTCATATAATAATTTGATTTCTACACTGGCCCAGGCCCGCGCCCATCGTATAACGCCGCCGACGCGACCCCTCTATAAGCTCCCCGGGTGAATTACCCCACTCACCCGTTATTCACCCGGGCCGGGTAATTCACCTCCGGAGAATTCCGGGTCGCCGGGCTGTCGCGTTTAGACCACGCCTCCCGAGCCGCTGAAACGTCTAGGTGGGAATAGCTATAGTCAATTCGGGTTTCGGTGGGGCGCGCCCAAGGAAGGGTGACGGGGGAGCTATCCCACGCGAGCGTGTACGTAAGCTTGCTGCCGGTCGTAGAAGCGTGCGTCGTCGTCGCCGTGCCCGGGCGCGTTGGTGAAGTCCGGGTTCCCGCCGACGAGCCGGAGGCCGTCGATCTTGATCCGGGCGTACTCGCGCGCCGTCTAGGTACCTTTGCGACGTAAATTCGGGTCTGTCGCGTTTAGACCACGCCTCCCGAGCCGCTGAAGCGTCTAGGTACCTTTGCGACGTAAATTCGGGTTTACCCTGGATTTCTCGGAGCGGAGGAGTCGTTGTCTATACTCGACAGGTCGCCGGGTAATTTGCAGCCTCTAAAGGGAGAAAGAGAGAGAGAACACTTAGCGGGACGAGCGAGGAGCACAGGGCGGCGGCTAGCCGAACGTGTTCTCGCCCGAGTACGTCACGTAGAGGAAGCCGTCCTCGTCCTTCTGGACCTCGTAGACGGCCGACATGAGCGACGCCGTCGGCGGGATGACGTTGTCGACGAAGATGAAGATGGCCTTCTCGGGCGGCAGCTTGATGCGTTTACGGATGACGTAGATGAACTGGCCCACCGTTAGGTCCGCGGGCACGAGGTACTTCTTCTTGTCGATGTCGGGCACGTCGCTCCGGTCGGCCCGCTCGCAGATGACGGGCACGCGGTCGGGGTACTTGGCGCGGATGCGGTCGCTCTCGGAGCGGCGGCGGTCCTGCGCGGCGGCGGCGCGGTGGCGCGGGCGCGGGCGCGGCCTCTCTCGCGCATCGCGCGCGCGTCCGCAGGCTTTCGGTGACGCGCGCCGGGGGCGCCGCGGTCGTTTCGCGGCCGCGGCGCCCGTCGGCGTCGCCTTCCCGGAGCGACGCGCAGTCCCAAAAAAAGTTCTTCGAAACGCCGCGCGGCGCACCAGCGGGTGATCGGCTTTGAAGCTCATTCCCGACGCTAGTCGCTTCGTGTGATGCGCAGATGTGTGCGCTGCGGATGATGTTCACAATCAAACAAGGCGAGCCGTTCCGGAGAGCGAGCTGCGTGTGAAGTCCAGCGTGTCTGAATGACAGACGCGATATAATGATTTTTGTTCCTCCCCTGGGGACACGAACACAGAGCAGGCAGGCTCTGAGCCGCGGCTCCAAAACTGCAGGCATGATGCGTAGTGCCAGCCGTCCCGCCAGCCGTCGGGGCGCGCGCCACGCGGTGGGAGGGCCCGTCGTAGCGCTCGCGAGCGCGCCGGCAGCTTCCGCGCGGGTATTGCGAGGGGTTGGGGGGGAGCCGCTGTGGGCAATGCGTTCTCAGGCTGGCAGGGCGAGGAGGCGTTATGAACGCAACGTATTTATTCAGTGTTGGCCCAGCGCTGCGGCCGGGCCGGGTGCGGCACTTGGTGGCGGCGCCGCGGCGGCGACGATGGGCGGCACGTAGGGCGCAGGCAACTGCTCCTCGACGGGCGCGGGCGACGGCACGTAGGCCGTGGGCGGTGGCGCAAAAGCCTCGCGCAGGCGGCTCTGGAACGTGAAGACGACGACGCCCTCGAAGCCATGCTGCTGGAGCATGGACTCGCACTTCTCCACGGGCATGTTGAGCACGTGGCGCGGGCAGAGCGTGTTGTTGAGCACGAACTGCTGGAACTTGGCCTTGGCGGGGCTGCCCGGGTAGAAGGCGGCGAAGCACGCCGCGAGGCCCTGCGGCGTGTCCGCGGGCAGCGGGGGGCACGACGGCGGCGGCCGTGGTGCGCCCACGCCCACGCCAAGGACCAAGGCTCCCGGCGGCGGCCGGCCGTCCTGGCAGTCCTTCTTCTTCTTCTTCTTCTTCTTCTTCTTCTTCTCCTTCTTCTTCAACCGCCGTTGATTTTTACGGACGGACGCGTACCAGTAGTTCTTGACGGCGAGGTCCGTTCGACCCGGTAGTAATTTGGCGATCTCCGCCCACTTGTTGCCCAGCTGCCGCTGCGCATCACGAATCGTGCGCTCCTCCTGCGGCGACCAGGGGTCGCTCTTTATCGTAGGGTCCAGTTTCTATACCCACCTTTTCCTACATTGTTTGCACGTTCGTATCCCTGAAATCTGCGTGTTCAGTTCTCGACTAATTAACGCCCAGCGCTTCGTGCCGTGCTGCTCGACCAGCTTGACGAGGGCGGCGTCCTCCTCGCGCTACCAGGCGCTACGTGTGCTGTGTACATAGTCCTGTTCCGATGGGTTTGTGAACCGCGCGAGCAAGTCCAGCCGCGAGCCGCTTTATTTGAGACCTTGCGCCTTACACCTTGCCTTGAGATCGGATAGTAACGGAAGCTTTGGCCCGGCCTGTTTGCTGGAGGTTCTCGGTCGTGACCGCGAACCCGCTGGCTTGCGACACGGCGCCTTCACCAGTGACGGGTGAATCCACTCGCCCGCGTCGGCGTCCCATCTTGGGAGAGCGACGTCCGCCGCAGCGCCGGCCTCGGGCAAGCCGTCCGCGCTTGCGTCGTCGCCGGGTGCCTACAATGCATCACCATTTGTCATGAAAACATCTGACTGCCAATATGGGAAAAATAAATTCGGGCAGCTAATGCGTCCTTGCTCAGTGTAGAGCAAATCGAGTATGCCATTAATATTTTTGCACACAGAACACAATCATAATTTTTTTTACAAGAACATGGAACCGGGCTGGAAAATGCGCGAGCAGTGTCGCCTCGGGTCTAATTGCACAGGACATGATGGGACCTTGCGCGGGAGTGCCCCGGGCATTGGCAATTTATGCCGCTCTTGTATTTCTTTCCCGGAGGCAATGGCCTCGGACCTTGGTGAGGCCTTGTTTCGTGCGGCGCGGCCGTCTCTTGAGAAGCACCTGCGGGGTTAGTTAGTTTATAAGTGGGAGTTTAATTATTGCTTTGCTTAGAGCCAGGCTGCCTAGCCGCGGGCCGCCGTGAGGAGGGTAGTTTTCACCTCACCGTGACTAGGGAATCAGTGCAAAGCTTTAAGCACTGGGCACCGTGCTCCTACTGCCTAGTATTTTTAGCATGACAGTTGGCAACGAGCGCCTCCTCGGTCAGCATATGACTACGAAACTCCGTCCGGATGAGTGTCGCCACGAAACCCGATTTAGAGCAGCAATTAGTCCAAAAAAAAACTTCACCAACGCGCCCGGGCACGGCGACGACGACGCACGCTTCTACGACCGGCAGCAAGCTTACGTACACGCTCGCGGGGGATAGCTCCCCCGTCACCCCTCTAGGCCGAATTGACTATAGCTATTTTACCACAAGACTCTAGAGCAAGAAAAAGAAGCGCAATGTGTGCGGTCAAGCTAGATACCCGGCCAACGGCACGAGACCTCTAACGCAAGAGAAGTTAGTGAAGACCATTAAGCCTACCGCAGCCGCCGTTCCAAAAACCATATAGTTGTGGCACTGCCCGGGCAGGCTGCCCTCGTGTGCGCCGCATGCGACGATGATGCCCTAGAAAATGAGGATGCGCTGGCTGCTCCTCCTCGCCGCCGCAGCCGCCACCGCGCCGTGCACGCGCAACGCGACGCGCTTCACGCTCTACGGCGAGCGCCACAGCGGCACGAACCTGCTGCAGCACCTCGTCGAGCAGAATTTCCGCGTGGACGTCCGGTTCCAGTGGGGCTGGAAGCATTTCTGGCTCGCGAACGCGTCCGAACCGCGCGCGCCGGAGCCGGACGCCGACGTCGCGGTCGCCGTCTCCCTCCGCGAGGTCTCCGCGTGGCTCGCGTCCATGCACAGGAAGCCGCACCACAGCCCGCGGCCGCGCGGCCAGGGCATCGGCGCGTGGCTCATGCACGGGCCCTGGATCTCCTACAGCTCGCCGAACCACAACAAGTGGCCCGTGGACCCCGCGGCCACGCGCGTCGAGACGGCCTCGGACGTGCTGGCTCTACGGGCGGCCAAACTCAAGGCCTTCGCGGGCCTCGCGGGCCGCCCGCGGACGGCCTTCTTCCGCTACGAGGACGTCCAGTACGACCAGGCGGGGACGCTCCGGCGGCTCGCCGCGGAGCTCTGCCTGCCGCTCCGCGAGGACGCCAGGGGCGTGGACCGCCGCAAGGTCGGGCCCGGTCTCGCGCTGCGCGCGCAGCGCCTCGCGCCCGTGCGCCCGGGCGCGCTCATCGCGCGGAGCGAGTGCGACCTCGACGCGCGCCTCGGTGGGCCCGCGCGCGAGTTCTACTGCCGCGGCGTCGACCGCGACCTGGAAAGGCGCGCCGGCTACCCGGCCGCGGGCCTGCGGAGCTGCTACCGCGCCTGGGGGCTCCCCGAGCCGCCAAACCCCTGCGCGAAGAAGAAGCCGCGCCCCCCCGCGCGAATGGGTCGGAATTTGAGGGTGGCTTTTTATGACCTCCACGACCCCATCGCCAGAGTACTACTCGCACCGCGAGCTGGTGTATTATCTTTTATCCCCCGGCGGTACGTTCTCATCATCAACCAGCGCGCGGGCGGCACGTGGATCACGGAGACTCTCAACTCGCACGCTCAGCTCCACATCGCCGGCGAGTTTGTGACATTCAAGCCAGCGGAGCACCGCGTGCCACACATCGAGCGATTCTTCGCCAGCGCCGAGGAGTGCAACGAGACGCGCTACCGCGCGTGCGGCCTTCGTATCCCGTACAAGCCGTTTGTCGAGTCTGAGGTGATGCGCTGGCTCGAGCGGCACGCAGAGCGCGTCGGCGCGATCCTCGTCACCCGCTGGAACAAGCTGTCGCACCTGGTGTCGCACACGAGCACACGTGAGATTCAGAAGGCGACGGGCGACATCGGGAAGGCCTATCACTGCCGCGACCACAGGGCGTGCGCGGCCCACGGAGTCGAAGTGACGATAGAGACGCCGACGTTACTGAAGCAAATGAGAGAGATGGTCGACGCGGACACCCAAATGCGAGCGTTGCTGAACCACAGCAAGCTGCGCTGGCGAGAATTCGTATACGAGGACCTGATGACTGGGGGGTTCGCAAGCATGATCGATTTCCTGGGAGCCGACCCGAGCTCGCGCGTCAAATCGACGCTCGTCAAACGCATCACGCGCCCGCTGGCCGAAACCATCGAGAATTTTGGCGACGTCGAGCAGATCATCGGCTCGAGGCTGCCATACCGATGCTTTCTGGAGCTCGACGTGAGCGAGACGAATGCAACGAGCGAGTGCGTGGCACTGCGGCATGCCGCGAATCGAACTCATCAAGTGGGTAAGATACTAGCAGATTTACTCATCTCAACAAGAGCTATGATCTTGAGGTTCTAGGCATCACAACAACAACAAGGGCGCATACAAACAATTTCGAAAGAACGTACACGCTCGGGGGGTTGGGGCGACGGGTTGACATGAGGACGCGCCCGCTCAGTTGTGCGCCGACTTCCCCTTTGATTTTTACTGTGTTGACGTAGGCCGGGTGCTCATCGGAACGCGGGGAGCGAGAGAAACGTTTTACGGGGGCGGTGCGATGCATAGGGAAATAGAGTGTGTAGCTCCGGACTTCCCCGGCAGCGTAGTGTAGTCGTCTAACGAAATAGTTTCTCCCATGTTTGATGGGGTTTGTGACGGGGAATTACGTCCGTCAATTAAAGGTGACTCAGGATGATAATAGTTAGGAGTGAGAGGCGACTTCCCCCTACTAAGGGGATATCGGAGTACCCTAGGATGGGAAGTAGCCTAGGCGGGTAATACAAGTACGGGTTGTGCTTGGATACGTCTCAGTTGAACCTTGGGATCCTACTAGACGTGTATTTCCATTGCACTCCCCCATTGTCGTGATCGTGATCAGATTGCGATAATCATGAAATCGCGGCATGATATTCGCGCATCTTCAAATACCTTATGTCAATATGCTTGGAACGCCCGCTGGAAACAGGGTTAGCAGCAGTTTGAATTGCCCCTAAGTTGTCTCCAAGAATCCGAGTGGGGGATAGCGAAGAAGTGTGAATGTTAGCCTGGGAATTACGTCCGTCAATTAAAGGTGACTCAGGATGATAATAGTTAGGAGTGAGAGGCGACTTCCCCCTACTAAGGGGATATCGGAGTACCCTAGGATGGGAAGTAGCCTAGGCGGGTAATACAAGTACGGGTTGTGCTTGGATACGTCTCAGTTGAACCTTGGGATCCTACTAGACGTGTATTTCCATTGCAGGCGGAAAGGGCAAGCGGCGAAGAACAGGATTCTGACGAGCGGCGTAAAACAGCTAAAATGCTAGTGGCGCAAAACTCACTAGGGCCTGTGTGCCCCGTACCAGTAACGGTACGGGGCAACCGACAGGGTGAACGAATCGCGGACACCGTCGGGCACCGCGCCGGGAGCGCGCGCCGAACCGGTCAAGCCCTGCCCCGCTTTTACCCTCTCGGGTGGTCCCGCGCCATCACGTGAAGGGGAGTTCCAATTGCGGGCTAGCGGCCCGTAAGACACTAGGCATCCGAGCCCGAGCGGGTCGCGTGGGCGCGTTTGACCGCTGCGCATTGCACCGGCGCGAGCAAGAGGACGCATCCTCCGCCGCGGCGGAAGCACGACGTGTGCAGCACTCGACGCCCCATGACCCTGCGCGAGTGGCTCCCGACCGCGGGCGAGGTCGCGGCCGACCTGGCGCACGTGCCGGAGCTGCCCGCCGAGTATGACGCGTGGACGGCGCCGTGGCGGGGCTACGAGCTGCACTTCTACTCGCTGGAGCGCGTGCGCTTCTTCAACGGCTTCGCCTGGAGCCGCGCCAGCGCGCGGGCCTGGCACCTGCCGCTCGGCGCCGTCGCCGCCTACGCGCTGATGATCCCGCTCCTGCGGCGCGTGCGGCGGCGGGTCGAGCTCCGCGCCTTCGCGCAGTGCTGGAATTTCGGGCTCGCGCTCTTCTCCGCGATGGGGTTCTGCGCGTGCGCGCCCGTGCTGCTCACGGAGCTGTACCGCAACGGCTTCTACTTCACGTGCTGCGCGCCGGCGCCCTGGTACGGCGGCGGCGTTTGCGGGCTGTTCGTGGCGCTCTTCATCTACTCGAAGTTCGCCGAGCTGGCGCCGCCGCGGCGTCCCGACGAAGCGCGCGCCTTTTTTCGCCGCGAGGTCGCGCGCGCAGGTCGACACCGCCCTCATCTTGCTGGCGAAGCGCCGCCTCATCTTCCTCCACTGGTGGCACCACGCGACGGTCCTGCTCTACTGCTGGCACTCGTACGGCACGCAGATCGCGACCGGCCTGTGGTTCGCGACGATGAACTACTTCGTGCACGCGCTCATGTACGCCTACTACGGCTGCATGGGCGTCGAGCGCCTGCGGCCCCGCGTCAAGAAGCGCGCCATTTTCGTGACGCTGCTGCAGCTCGCCCAGATGGTCGTCGGCATCGGCGTGACCGTCCGCGCCGTCCTGTACCAGATCGAGGGCGAGGAGTGCTCCGTGAACAAGACGAACTCGATCCTGGGGCTGGCGATGTACTCGTCCTACTTCGTCCTCTTCGGCATCTTCTTCGTCGACACGTACGTCCGTTCCTCGTCCAAGGCCAAGCGCGCCTAATTATATTCCAAGTTATCACACCTTATTGACATAAGCCGAGGGCTTCTCGACGCTTCGGCGCGCCGCGCGCCCGAGCGATCCCGCAAAGGCGCGCCGGTCTGCTCCGTCGGCGTCGAAGGGGTCGGCGCCCCGTAGCGCGCGTCCTATATGAATTTCTGGCGCCGCGGGGCGCGCGGCGCCCGTCACCGCGCCCGAGCGCCGCGTCGTGGCCGCGCGCGGCGGCCGTCACCGCGCGCGCCCGAGCGCCGCGTCGTGGCCGCGCGCGCCGAGCGCCCCCGCGCGCATGACCTCGGGCTGCGGCGCCGGCGGCAGGAAGTTCTCGATGGGCTCGCCCGGCGCCCAGCCCGGCGGCGGCCCGCTCGTCGGCCGCAGGCGGTGCGCGTGCCGCAGGCGCTCGGCCGGCGCGCGCGGGTCCCTCGCGGCGCAGTCCTCGCGCATGGGCGCCGCCGCGTCCAGCAATCGATGGAGGTCCGCGTCGAGCCGCGCGAGCTTCTCCGCCATGAACTGCGGCCCGGGCGGGTCCGCGGGCGGCGGCGCTCGCTCGGCCATGGGTGTCGACGCGTCTTCTCTCGCTGCTTATTACCCAAACCCGGCAGGTCTAAGGGAGGCGCTTATTTGCGCGGCGCCGAGCTGGCGTGCGCTGCGGCAGCAATTGCAGGGACTCTAAATGAGTCAAAACCGCGGTTGCACTCCTCGTGCCCTGCGCGTCGCACAGCCCCTGCGCCACTCAAAAACTAGCTCATGAAGTTGTACAATTGTTACTGTGACCCCCGCGAGCAAGGCGCGACTGGTGGAAGGCGGCCACTCCTCGGAGCAGACGTCTACAGACCCGTAGGCAAACTCCTCCCGCCGACGATTGCTCGGGTTGACTTGCCCTCACAGGCGTGACCAACATCAGGGCGGCGATCTCAATTAAGAGCGTGTGGCGGCGCAGCTGCAACGCAGGTCCGACGCGACTGCACCTAGCACAAGACCGCGTGCCCTCGTGGAGGATGCTGCGCGTCCTCTTGACGCTCGCCTTGGGTGAGGCCCTGAGGGCCCCCGGCGCGCTCCGCGCGCGGCCCGCGCGGCGAGCGGCCGCGCCCGTGAGCATGATGGCCGGCGGCGCCAAGAAGATCCTCGTCCTGGGCGGCGACGGCTTCTGCGGCTGGCCGACGGCCGTCCACCTGTCGGACAAGGGCCACGCCGTGACCATCGTCGACAACCTCAGCCGGCGGGACATCGACACGGAGCTCGGGTGCGACTCGCTGACGCCCATCGCCCACCCGGAGGTGCGCATCGCGGCGTGGAAGGAGCTGACGGGCAAGACGATCGACTTCGTCAATCTGGACGTCGCGAAGGAGTACGACCGTTTGGAATCGTTAATCAAGGACAAGCGGCCCGACTCCATCGTCCACTTCGCCGAGCAGCGCGCCGCGCCGTACTCGCAGAAGGGCACGAAGCAAAAGAGGTACACGGTGGACAACAACGTCTGCGGCACGCACAACCTCCTGACGGCCGTCGTCGAGGCCGACTGCTGCGCGCACATCGTCCATCTCGGCACCATGGGCGTGTACGGGTACGGCACGTCGGGCGGCGAGATCCCCGAGGGTTACATTGACGTCGTGCTGCCCGGCGGCCGCGACTCGCGCATCCTCCACCCCGCCTACCCCGGCTCGGTCTACCACACGACCAAGTGCCTCGACGCGCTCCTCTTCCAGTTCTACGCGAAGAACGACGGCGTGCGCGTCACCGATTTGCACCAGGGCATCGTCTGGGGCACGAACACCGACCTGACGTCGATGGACCCGAGGTTGACGAACCGCTTCGACTACGACGGCGACTACGGCACGGTGCTGAACCGCTTCCTCATGCAGGCGGCCCTCAACGTGCCCATGACGGTCTACGGCACGGGCGGCCAGACGCGCGCCTTCATCCACATCTCGGACACGTGCAAGTGCATCGAGATCGCCATCAACAACCCGCCGGCCGAGGGGGCCCAGCCCGAGATCTTCAACCAGGTCGCCGAGACGCGGCGCGTGCGCGACATCGCGGAGCTCATCTCGAAGAACACGGGCGTCGAGGCGCGCTTCCTCGCGAACCCGCGCCAGGAGGCCGCCGAGAACGAGCTCGACGTGAGCAACCGCAAGTTCCGCGCGCTGGGCTTCGAGCCCACCAAGCTCAACGACGCGCTCTTCGAGGAGGTCCAGGACGTCACGCAGAAGTACAAGGACCGCTGCATCCCGACGAAAATCCTGCCGGCCTCGTTCTGGAACAAGAAGCGCGCGCAGGAGGTCGCCGCGGACAAGGAGGCGCGGGGCGCGGTCGACTCGGCCGCGGCGGCGGGCGTCGGCCGCTAGGGCCGCAGTTTCTAGGATACCCCCTCGTGAAGTAATACGTCGTTGGTCAACACCCGCCCGGCGCCGGCCGTGCCGTCGCGCTACCTGTTGAAACGCGTATCGTAGCTACTAGCTAGAGGGGCGAAATACGAAGACGACGCTGCTGGGCTGCACACGAAGCTGCAGAGTAAAGCCAAGGCTAAAAGACCCATAGTGCCTGGCTTCGCCTTAGGCGTTCCTTCCCCCGGGACGACCCACCCGCCCCAACCCCCAACCCCTCCCTCTGTGCTTACCAGCACTATACACTCAGGAGCCATGACACTACCTACCACACCTCTTCAGGGGTCCCTGGAAAAAATCCCACTAGCTCCGTTTTACCCCCCCTTTTTTGCCCGCGGCAGGCCCGCGACCAGCTAACGTCGACTCGCTGAGTGCCGCGGTCAGGGCCGCGGCGAGAGGACTACTCTACGGACAGGAACAGATGGCAGTCGCGCAAGTCGACCCCCCTACTACGCCCTACTAGGGCTCCTACTAGGGGGGGCTATCATGATAGCAGCAATATCGTCACACCTAGTGGCTCGCCCCATACTTTCTTATACTTGCTTGTGTCCCATAGCGCTCCGATTGTGAGAGCGCAGGACAAAGGAGCAAGAATTTTGGCCCGCCCACCCTCCCTTGGTTGTTTTGGCGCGGGGGCGCGTGGTCCGGGGTCCCTGGGGTTGGCGCCCGTTGTGGCAACGGCCCCTTTTTCCACTTATAAATCTCCCAAATTTTATCTTAGCTTCACTATCCTAGTCTCATTTATCTTAGTTAGATACCCGGATAGAATAGGCCTAGTGAATACGGCACCTACCCTAGTACTGGTATGAGATTGGTATGTACGATCGGTCCCGAGACCCCGGCCCACCCAAGCTGGTGCTCCGACACACGGGAGCAACTTGCGCACATATCGCTGGAAAGACTGGCCGCCGCCCCGCGCAGCCGCACGCCGCGCGACGCACACCGACGGCGGCGGCGATGGAGGAGCCGCCGCGGCACGAGGACCACGAGGACGACGCCATCGTCGCCCGAGCGCACGCGCGCTGGGGCCCCCGCGGCTGGAGCAGTAACGTCGCGCGCGGCGTCCGCCAGGCATCGACGCGCGCGCGCGACTCCGAGGGGAGCCACGCTCGAGAGCGCCGCCTCGACGCCGCCGCCGCAGGTCATGGACGTGACCGTCGAGAGCGACCGCAAGATGAGCGACGCGACGTGGCGCGCCGGCGCGACGGCCGTGGTGCGCGTGACGCTCGCCGACGGTGAACCGCAGCGCACCAAGCAAATTTCGCGGCGCTTCACGGTTGGTGCGCGCGCAGGTAACTGCTACCACGAGGACGTCGGCCACGCGACGGCGACGGGCCGCGACCGCGAGGAGGCGCTCGGCGCGGCCAAGGCGGCGGCCGTGAAGGACGGCAAGCGGCGCGGACGCGGCGTCGCCTCGTCGACGCCGTCATCACGAAGACTGCGTGGCGGTCGTCACCGGTTCCCTTCGCAGGCGGACGCTGCGCTGCTTCGGCGACCTCGCGGCGGCGCCGTCCCCCGTTACGGCGGCGCCGCGCGCGGCACCGGCGGCGGCACCGGCGGCGGCACCGGCGGCGCCCGCGCCCGCGCCCGCGCCCGCGTCGCCGCCGCCGCGGGCCGCGTCGCCGCCGCCGGCGCGCGTCGCGGCCGGCGGGGCCGTCGCGCGCGCGGCGGCGGCCGCCCAGTCTCGCGGCTTGGTGGCGGCCCCGCCGGCGCGCGGCCCGCCGCGCGTGGGGCCGCCGGCGCGGTCGGGCCCGCCCCAGGCGCGCGTCGCGCCGGCGCCGCCGCAAGCCGCGCCGCCGGCGCACGTGCGAGCCGCGCCGCCGGCGCGCGCGGGACCGCCCGGGGTCGCCCCGGCGCCGGCGCGCCCGCCGGCGCGCGCGGGGCCGCCCGCGGCCGCCCCGGCGCCGGCACGCGCCGGCGCGCCGGCGCCGACGCCCACGCGCGCGGCGCCGCGCGGCGCGCCGAGGCCCTCCCCGGCCGGCATCGCGCGACCGGCGACGAGGTCGTCGCCGCCGCGGCCGCCCGTCGCCGCGCCGCCGCGGCCGCAGGCGCAGCGGCCGCCGCCCGTCGTCGGGCCCGTCGTCACGCTGCCCGCGAGCCTGCCGCTGGTCCAGGACGACGTCCTCGCCGGCCTCGACGCGAGCTTCTTCGACGACGCGCCCGGGCCGGCCATCCCGTCGCCGAAGCGCGCGCGCGTCGCGTGAGGCGTTCCAAGGTCCCCTCCCTCCCCGCCCCCAAGGATAAGCCACCTTCTCTCTCGCTGCTTACCCAAACCCGCACGCAAAGGCCCTAGCCCAACGAGCCCGTAAGGCTGAGACTGGACCCGACGCAGTCCTCAAACTGCACCTTCCGTAGGCCAGAGAGAGAGAGAGTCGCTTATTGAACCCACCCCCAGGTAGTACGGACCCCGAACGCTTCGCCACTGTGTCTATTGGGATTGGCGATAGGGTGTTGTTTCACCCTGCCCCCCGAGTCTCGCTGAACCCGTACGCTAGTGGCCTGTGTGAAGACACTACCAGTAGCAAGCTCAGGCTCTTGCGTATGCAAGTGTATCGTATATAAGTGTATAACCTTAATTTTAGCTCTAGGGTGTGATGCAGATGAGGCATAAGGCTGCGCAAAAGCGTGACACAAACAGCGCAAGCGAGTCCGAGGGCACCGATGAAAGACTCTGCTCTCTACAGCATCTGAGCATTACGCTCACCTCGAAGAAAGCCGCAGCGGAGCGATGCAGGCACCGCAAATGCTAGCCCTGCTCAGCATGGCTCACGCCACCGCGCACACGCGCGCACGCGTCGCACGCGTCGCACGCGTCGCCGGCCCCGCCACGGGTGCGCGAGGCCACGCGCTGTCGCCTCCGCGCGGACGCGCGCCACCGCGCCGCTCGCCCGACGCCGCGCGGGACCGACGCCCGACGCGGGACGAGGCTCTCGCTCGCCCCGCCTGGGACCGCTGCACGCGCCGCCTCGCCGTGCAGCGCTGGCTCGGCGCCACGGCCGCGGCGAGCGCTGCTGCGGGCGCCGCCGCGCCCGCGGTCGCCGCGGGCAGCTACGACGCGCCGGACCTGAACGAAGTGTCGGGCCTCGTCGTGCTGCGGGTCGCCCAGGTCGCCGACTTCCAGGAGAAGCTGCTGCGGGAGGTCGCCAAGGGCTCGGATTTAGGCGTCCCCGTGACGCCGCAGCAGTTCATGTTCGGCACGGAGCTCCTCCTCGAAAATTCGAATCTGGACGGAAATATAAAACTTATGATCCGCGAGGAGGTGCCGCGGGACCGCAGGGACGAAGCGCTGAAGCGCGCGCCGCAGACAATGAACGCGCTGTTGGCCATTTCCGGCGCCGCGGCCAGGATCGCCGACGCGGGACGCTTCCAGCTGACGCCCGACGACGCGCGGGAGCTCGCGGACCTCTACCGCAACTTCCGGCGGGAACTGCTTTTATTGTTCGCGACGCTGCCGCCGGATGCGCAGAAGCGCTACTCGGGCTACGCGGACGCGCTGCTCGCGTACGAGAAGGACCTGACGCGCGACTGCAAGGGCGGGGCCGCGGGCGGCTGCCTCACGGAGGACGACGAGCCGGCGCCGCCTGCGAAGGGCTCTCCAAAGGCGGGCCAGGCGCCGCGGGACCTGGCGAAAGCCCTCGAGGCGGCGGACGCGCGCGGGGACCTGGAGAGCGCCGCGGCGCCCGAGGCACCGCCGGCCTGGGTGCCGCCGGCCGCGAAGCCCGCGCGCGGGTCCTTCGCGGCCATGGCGGCGGGATACTAATGTGCATAGTGTGGCTCCCCTCAGCAGACGCAGGACAGGACTGGGCTCTATTGTACTTAGTACGTAGGACTAGTGGGCGGAGCCCCTGCCAGGGCTGGGGGGAGACACCGCGCGTTCGCCGATTCATCGGCGGCGGGCGCGTGCCGCGTCTTTCATAACAGCGTACCTCCTTCTTTAGAAGCAGAACCGCCTCGGCACCCCCCCCCCCGACAATGTGTGCGTTCGCCGGCTTGGACTCGCTTCAGGCTCAGGCTAGTTACGTCGCGGGGTCCCCCGTACCCCTCCCGCTCCCCCCGGGCCCACCCGTCCGCTTCAGGCTCAGGCTCAGGCTAGTTAGTCGGGGTGTTACAGGCGCTAGCACAGAGGACCGGCCCGGGATGCGGCTTCCAGGCTCCCGCGAGTGTGGAAAATCGCGGCTAGCGGCCTGTAAGACACTATCCCTAGGGGCTGCACGGCAGGCTCTGCTCAAGTATAGCTCTACAAGAGCTATATATGCCAAGGACCCTTGCTGCTCCCAAAGCTATATAGTTGCGGTGGCTCGTCCGCTCGCGCGCGAAAACCGACGACGGACACAACAAGACCCAAAAAGTCCGCCAGTGCTCTCCGATAAGAGGCGGACGCGCGCCGTTCATGCGCCGCGCGGTCCTCCTCGCCTCGCTCACGGCGAAAGCGCGCGCGCTGTCCGCCGGCATGGGCGGCGCTTCCGCCCAGCAAGTGACGCTGCTCGGGCAAGACGCGGCCATAGCTCTAGACGAGGACCTCATGCGCACGCCGGGCTTTTCGGTGGACCAGCTCATGGAGCTCGCCGGTTTATCCGTCGCGTGCGCCGTCAAGGACGCCTACCCCGACGCGTCGTCCGTTTTAGTCGTCGCGGGGCCCGGCAACAACGGCGGCGACGGGCTCGTCGCGGCCCGCCACCTGCGGCACTTCGGCGTGGCAAAGGTCGACGTCGTCTACCCCAAGCAGCCGAAGAAACAGTTGTTCGCGAACCTCGTCGCGCAGTGCACCGAGGTCGACGCGCCCGTCAGCGCCGCGCCGCCGGCGCCCCTGGCGACCTACGACGTCGTCCTCGACGCCGTCTTCGGGTTTTCGTTTCGCGGGGCGCCTCGGCCGCCGTTCGACGCGTTGCTGGAGGCGCTGGCGACGACGACGGCGCCCCTCGTCTCCGTGGACACGCCGTCGGGGTGGCACGTGGAGCGGGGGCCCCCGGACGCGGGCGCCGTCCTGCGGCCGGCCGTGCTCGTGTCGCTCACCGCGCCGAAGATGTGCGCCGCGTGCTTCCGGGGGCGGCACTACGTCGGCGGGCGCTTCGTGCCGCCCTTCATCCGGGAGAAATACGACCTACGGCTGCCGCCCTACCCCGGCGTGGCCCAGATTCAAGAGCTCGAGGCGTGGGGGGCCGACGGCGAGGGGTAACACAACCATTAAGAGAACTTGACTCGGACCTTCACGACTGGTAGGTCCAGGAGCTCGAGGCGTGGGGCGTGCCAGTGGGGAGGATTTTAACACAATTCACCATTAGAAGAAAACTAGGCGGCGGCGGCGAGCGCGTAACACGCGTGGAGGCCGCCCGGCGCCACGGGCGGGAGGTGCCGCTCGCGCGCGCCGGCGGCGACGGACCACCTGACGGACGTGTTTTCGATGGCCCAGGAGCCCTTGAAGGGCGACCGAACCAACAGGAGCTGCCACGTCTTCGCGGGGAGCGTGTCCTCGACGTTGTACGTAGAGCCCGGTTTACTAGGGTCGATGACGCCGCCGTGACGCGAGCTAATGAGGTTCTCGGCGCGGCCGAGCCCGAGCTTCACCGTCACGTGGGCGTCGCGCGCGTGGTTCTCGGCGAGGAAGAGCCCGTCGAGCTCGTAGATCTTCGTGGAGGCGTCCTGCTTCGACGAGAGCAAGGCGCCGCCGTCCAAGATGGCCGCTCGCAGGCACGCCGCGACCGCGTCGGCCGTGAGCCCGAGCGCGCGCACGTCCTCGAGCTCGCGGGACGAGTAGAGGACCGCCGTGAGCTGGCGCGCGAGGCCCAGGCATCTCCAATTGAAACACAGCGGCACGGCCGCGTACCGGCGGCCCGCCCGCAGCTCTAGGACGCCCGGCGCGGCGACCGGCGGCAGCGTCGACCGCTGCGTCACGGCCGCCCTCGCGAGCGTCGCGCGGCCGTCCACGAGGCTCGCGCGCGAGAAGTCCCGATCACTCTCGAAGATCAGCAGGAGCGCGTCGCCCATGACGTGGTGCGGGCCCAGGCCGCGGCCCGTCCGCTGGAGGAGCGCGGCGTCGAGCGTCGTATCCCTCGTGCAACAAATCTCGAAGGCCGCGGCCGGCGCGTCCAGCGACTTCGGCGTGTCGACGGGCCACCGCGCCTGCGCGAAGTTCCGCCGCAGGCGGCAGACCGTCACCTCGCGGAAGTGCCGCGCGAAGTCTCCTGGCTCCATCCAGAAGACGCCGTCGTCCCGATCGAGCGACCCCCGGCGGTTGCAGGCCGCCACCACCGACGCCGGTAGGGAGCGCCACTCCGGCGCGTGCCGCGACCAGGCCCCCCGCCACTCGCCGCGCGCCCACGGATTCCGCAACTGAATCAAGCGGCGGCCGTCCGGCAGGGCAGCGATCCTCAGGATGGCGTACTCGTGGGCCGAGAGTAACCCGACGCGCTCGAAGGCGCCCTCCGGGACGTCGTCCCGGCCGCACGACGCGCTCAGCACGAAACCCGCGCCGTGGGCCCGCTCCAGCGTTTCGCAGAGGCCGGGACGATGGCACGGCACGACGTCCGTCGGCAGCCCCGTGAGGAGCCCGAGCGCCTCGGCCGCGTTGCCCTGGTCCAGGGCGCTATAACACCCAAAGATCTTTGCGCACGCCTGCGTTCGCGAGCGGTTGGAGTGTCGCAGTGCGCCATCGCCGCGACATCAGACGCCGGGGCCGCGCCTTTTCCACGAGCGCGGGCCACAGCGCGGTCGCGACCTGGCAGAAGGCCGCCCGCCCGTCCCGCCGGACGGGGAGGAGCTCGTCGACGTAGACGACGCGCCACTCGCCCGCCCGGCACAGCCGGCACGCGTAGACGCCCCGCGCGGACAGGTCGGGCGTGACCTGTGCGTAATCAACCAGTGAGTCGGGTGCCCGTGCTGACCGAATCGAGCGGTGAGAGACCCCCACCGCCACGCCATCGAGCTGGCATCGCGTCGATGGCGTGGAGGCCATGAGTGAGCCGTGGTGGAGACGCGTCGCGACAGTTTGATTCATGCACGGGGCGTGGCGAGGACCCGCCGCACGAGCTCCGGGAAGTGCGCGAGGACGCTGAGCGACGACAGGAGCCAGCAGTCGCCGAGCGCCTGCGTGGCATCGACCAGAACGTCGGGCGCGCCCGAGCATATTTCACGGTGTGCATTCTGCACCGCGCCGCGCGCCCTGGTCGACGTCGCGCGGGCTCGGGTCGCCGTCGAAGACCTTGTCGGCCAGTTCGCGCGCGCGCCGCCAGCCGACGACCGCCTCCGTGCCCTTGCCGCGCCCCAGGGCCCTGCGGCCCCCGAAGCCCGCGTCCGCGTAGTCGCTCGCTTGGCGCTCGATGGCCCGGCACGCCTGCCGCGCCGTCTCGACGTCTCTTCGGAAGGCGGCGTCGGCCGAGAAGTAGTTGGCCGTCGTCGACGCGCGCGCCCGTGGTGGCTGCCGCTTCGGCGGCGGCGGCGGCGGTTTCGAGACGGCCGCGAGTTGCTCCGCCCGCGCGACGTAGGACTCCATGCGCTGCGCGAGCTTGGCGGCCTTCGTCCGGTCGGGCTCGGCCTTGACGACGGCGAGCAGTTGCGAGGCGGCCTCGACGAAGCAGTCCTTGGCGGCGCTTCGGTCGCCCTTGCGGTCGGCCGCGACGGCCGCCTGGGCGAGGGCGATCGCTCGGTCGAGGCTCATTGGTTGCTGGCCGTACCGCTCAGAAGCATGGTTGCTGGATAGCTTGTTTTTCGCGTACAGCTCGTATACCAACCCTTTGCAACGGTGTGAGTGAGTTTGGCGTAGTGACTACCCGTGTAATACTAGGCACTAAGAATGAATGTGGTAAGCCCTCATTACGTCAAGGTGAGCTAAGCCAGGTAGGAGAGTACCTACGGTAAGAGGCCTAGTAGGGGTATATTCTTCGCAGATTAAGAGGGAGAAGGAAGTACTAGTATCCTAGGATACAGGCCACTAGCCTCTGATATCTACTAGAACCTGAGAGGAGCTCTAGATAAAGGTAACTACAGGATCATAGCACAATCGCTGTACGGGAGATACATATCTAGGGTTGTAGGTTCTCGCTTAAAAATACATAATCATTTCTAGCTCGACGTCGTCAAAATACATAATCACACACAAAGAGCTTAAGCCAAAATTTGCAGCTGCACATTGCTCATGAAGCCTATCACTTGTCATATGGATTACCCTATCAATGAGCAAGTAGAGATACATCCTCGAGTTGGTCGCCGTCGGTAGCACCCCGGCCTGGGAGACGCCCGATCCACCAAAGACGGGACTACTATTTCGTTAGACTCTGCAAGTTCGGAATTACACCTCTGCATCGCACTGGTGTGTACACCGTGAGTGCCCTATGCACGCGATTCGAACGCTGGTGCTGCTGATCGTCGCGGGCGCTAGCATCGCCAAACCGCTAGCAAGGCATGCCCGTCATAGCGGCACCCATCATCCCCAGAAAGTTCATCCCATTCCCGTGGCCCATGGCAAGTCCAAGGCTACACGTCAGGATCGAGGTCAGCCGGCCGCCGGTCAACGCCAATGCCAGCCTTTGGTGAAAAACGGGGAAATCAGTCCAGCTGCCTCGATGGTCGATCCAACCATTAAGCTGTTGCTGATGAGCTCGCCCAAGGCCGGAGCGACGCTCGTCGAACGGCTCATGTTGGCGCGGGTGAACTTGACGGGCGCGGCGGTACACTTTAAAGGGTATCCGCTGCGATACTCGCACGAAGTCTTCCAGCAGGCCAAAGGCCGCCTGCCCACGCCAGGGCACTTGGCCTCGTGCGCGCCGGGGACGGGGTGGCTCTGCGTCGCCATCGTGCGGAATCCCCTCGATCGCGCCATCAGCTCCTACATCCACACGCTCCTCTACTGGAAATCTCTTGGAGCGCCCTTTCACGAACTGGACGGAAACGCGAACGCGTCCTTTGCCGAGTTCGCAGCGGCGCTGGACAGGCGAGCACGTAAAAAAGCGAGCCACTCCCCGGGAGACGGCCACTTCATGCCGCAGAGCGTGCCAACTAGGACCGGGGCCTTGCGCCCGGGCGTTCTATACGTGCCGATTGAGATGCTGACGGAACCCGGCGGCTACGCGTGCCACTCGCTCGCGAGGGTGCGCGGCACGGGCCTCAAGGCGGCAGAGGCGGCGGCGCAGGGCGATAATTCGCGGCACTACATTACAAAGGCCACGAGCAGTCCCCCGGGAAGCGAGCACTGGTCCTTCGCCAAAGTGCGGTCCGCCAAGAAGACCCCTAACTACGACTCCTTCTGGAATAACACGGCGTTCTGTAGGAAGGTCGTGGGCTGCCTCTACCGAGCCGACGTGGAAATGTACGTGAGCGCCTGCCGGGCACCGGCGTTGGAGACCTGCGCGGCCTTCCGTTCCGCCTGCGAGGTGCAGCTCGGGCGGCTCCGTGACGTGTGCGGGCTCGACGTTTGAGCGCACGTCCTCCCTTGCTTTGGCGCGGGGGCGCGTGGAAGTCTCTTGGAGCGCCCTTTCACGAACTGGACGGAAACGCGAACGCGTCCTTTGCCGAGTTCGCAGCGGCGCTGGACAGGCGAGCACGTAAAAAAGCGAGCCACTCCCCGGGAGACGGCCACTTCATGCCGCAGAGCGTGCCAACTAAGACCGGGGCCTTGCGCCCGGGCGTTCTATACGTGCCGATTGAGATGCTGACGGGGCCCGGCGGCTACGCGTGCCACTCGCTCGCGAGGGTGCGCGGCAGCTCTTTGCGTTTCGGGTGAGTCAGTGGCTTGTAAGTAGAATAGATACTTAGACTAAGGGGCCGGACGCCAAAGTGAGAAATTACCGTAGCTTTTCTCCCTGAATAGCTTGAACCCGGAAACTTGCTACGAACATACTTAAGGTAATAACTAATATTCACGCAAAACAGGGGCTGCAAACGGTAGGGGGCTTTGGGGTGCGCCGGCCGCGGGCAGGCCGCGGGCCGGACGGCGGAGACTCAAAGTTCCAAATCGACGTCGTCGTCCTCCGCATCGTCGTCGTCCGCATCGACTATAACCCCGCGCCGGTCCCCGGGCCCGTGGTTTCTCGCAGGAGCGCCCTCGAAGCTCTCTATTCGTCCCGCGTCGACCTCGACGCGGCCGCCGCTGTGCAATGATTTCCAGCTTTTCGAGCGCTTGAAGTTGTCCGCGGGGCTCAGGGCATACCCATCGTACTGTCCGCACCGTTTTTTGTGCAGTGGCGTGCCCACATCACGTATCGCACATCATGTGGTGGGAGAGCGATTTTGGCGCATCGCGAAATGTTGTGCTGCCGCGCTTTTTCTTGGCGCACCGCCTCGGCCGACCCCTTGAGCGGTCAGAAATAGCTTGGGGCTGCCTATGGGTGCGTTTAGGCTGCGCACGAGGCCAAAACAAAATCTCGTTTAATCGAGATTCACGGGTTTTTGCCGTTTTCAGCGCGCCGCTGCGCCCTAGTCCCGATCCCCGTACACCCCCCTGACCTCAGCCGGCCCTTAAGAGGGCCCTATGAGTCCCGCCGACCAATGCGCGGGGTTCGGGCGCTCGGTGGAGCGAATCCCTATGGTGGCGTCCGGCCCCGTCTTAGACTAGCTGCAATCCTCTTGATGTTGAGATCGATCTTTTCGGTTGCCATTACCGCACTGGCTGTACATATGCTAGAAAAATACCCCTATCCTTACCCTAGTAGTCCTTATTCCCTCCTAGACTATTAGAACGCGTATGAGCACAACCTCTCTCCGTACTTCAGTACCACGGGGTCTGGCAACTAGGGAATCAGTGCAAAGCACTGCCGTGCTCCTAGGCACCTCACTGCCTAGTATTTTTAGCAACACACATTGCAGCCCCTTATTTTCTACACGCTAGGAATCGTAATGTTCTTGGCACTCTTGTAAATCTTACGATAATACGATTCTGCCTGCTTTATGTCCAATGGGGAGGCCACTATTCCTCTGCAAGTGTCGACAGACGTGCAGACTCACTAGGCTCGAAACCCCCCTACCCTAGCCCCTCAGGCCTCCCTACAAAGCTATGCGCATATATGCAAAGCACGCTGGAATCACGCGCAGGAGAGGTCCGGACCCGGTAGCGCACCGGAACTCATACGAAGCCTGCTCTCAAGGCCGCACTAGCGACACGCAAACGCAGACCCGGGTGTGTGTTGTGAGCACACCCCGGGGTTAAACTAGGGAGCCTTATCGAGCTTTTCGAGAAACCTCTGGGACATGGCAGACCCGCTCGACCTCTTCCCGGGCGTCGCGCCGCCGCTGCTGGCGACTTTATCGGCGCCGGCCCTTCTCCGCGCGGGCGCCTGCTGCCGGCGCTGGCGCGACGTCACGCGCCGCGTCGCGGGGCGGCGGACCGCGGAGGGCGCGGGCCCGGCAGCTGCTGTCGCCCTGCTCGTCAGGACGGAGGAGTGCGAGGGGCGGAGCGAGGTTGCCTGCGCGCTGGCCGCGCTGACGCGCAATCTACAATGGGCGCCCGAGGTCGCGTTGATCTTCGCGACGGAGGACGCGGCCTGCTACTCGGACGGCAACGGCGTCCGGACGCTCGAGGCCGACGTGCGGGCGCGCCTGCCGCGCGCGTGCCTCGTGGCCTGCGGCCGGGCGCCGGGCGTGTTCGGACCCGTCGCCGGGGCCCTGCAGGAGGTCGTGGACGCGGGCGGCTGCGCCGTGCTGCTCTTGAGGGGCGCCCGGGGCGCGGGGCCGCCGGGGCTGCTCGCCCTGCCCGGTCGCCGGCGACGGGCCGACAAGGCGGCCCGCGGCGTCGTGTCGGGGCAGGCGCCGCGGCCGGCGCCGCCGTTCCCCCCGGATGCGTCTTCTGCGGCAGCGGCGCGCGCGGCGGCGGCGGCGCCGCCGCTCTTATTGGATGCGGTGCGGCGCGAGGAGGTCGCGACGCGGCGTCCGGTTTCTCGTCTCCGTCGGGCCGGAGCGTCGACGCCATCGGGGCGAGCGCTCGAAACCGCCGCGACCGCCGCAGGCCGCCTCAAAGAAGGGCTTCAAGCGGTCCGACGCGTGCCAGGCCGCGTTCGCGGAGGCGTGGCTGCGCGCGCGCGGCGCGGCGCCGCGGGACCTGGTGCTGGTCCTCTACGGCGACGCGGCGTTCGGCGACGCGCTCGGCGCCCGCGGCGACCTGTGTGGAAATCATCCAGTGAGTTAGGTTATCCGAAATTCTATCCCCACACAGGCGGCGACGTGAGGACCGGGCGCCTCGGGCGCGTCTGCGGCGGCGCCGTCGACGACGACCTCGTGGGCGGCACCGCGGGCGGGCTGGTGGACGCAGCCGCCGTTCTGATTCACCTGCCAGCGTCCGTCGCGTCGCGGGGTGCCGCCCTGGCACTCCAGGCGCAGGGCGCCGACGGCTACGAGGAGGAGCTGGTCACGCGGTTGCGAGGCTTCCGCCCGGACTTTGGACTGGTGGCGACGTGTTTCGGGCGCGCGCCCGAGGACTTCCACGGCGAGTCCGGCGTGGAGGCGCGGGCGCACGCGCGGCGTCTCCAGTGCCCGCTGGTCGGCTTCCTGGCGGGCGGGGAATTCGGTGCAGCGGGCGGGTCGGAGTTCGGGGCGCTGGGGTTTACGACGTGTCTGGGGTTGCGTGGTGGGGAGGGTGTTTCCTAATTGTCTATCGTAGGACCGCGCGGCTCGGCCCCTAGGAACAACAATATACATTAAGTGCAGCATGTCCGAGTCCTCGTAAGATTCCACGCCGCGCACTGGCACTAAGAACAGCCATTTCCGCGAGCGAGGAGGCTAGAGGACTGTCACGCCCGAGCGGACCGCCCCGAGCACGCGCCGCGACGCGGGGTATCCACCACCTTGCGAAAAGACGGTCCGCACGGCGGCCGAGTACCGTTGGGCGGACGTCGAAAACCCTGAGCCAGTCGTGAGGATGTAATCGCACGCGCCCAGCGCGAGCCAGTCGGCGTATTGGGCTGACAGGTCGACGCGGAGGGATCCCTCGTCGTGCTTCCGGTCGCTCCAGTACACGCCGCCCGACGTCTGGCTCGTCCACGAGACGTGGAGGGGCACCGACGGTTCCCACGCGACGACGTGGTCCCGCCAGGCGGTGCGGAGCAGCTTCAAAAGAGACGGCGAGTCGGCCAAGACGAGCCACTTCACGGACCGGCCCGCGGGCACCCGGCGTTCGATCGCGCTCGCGTGCCGGCGAAGGCCGTCAAAGTCGCTCGCGTTCCAGGCGACGTCGAGGAAGAACGTGTCGTCGTGGATGCGGGGCAGCAGCGCGACCGACGGGGGTGGTGCTTGGGCGTCCTTGCTGAATTTGGCGAGCGCTTCTGTTAACGATAGTTCTCCGCTACCTATTTTTGACACGTAATTGGCGGTAGCGCGCTGAAAGTACGTGGTGCCCTTTGGCCAATTCAAGGCCCGCAGGGCGCCGCGCGTGCTCCCGCTCCAGGCTTGAGCATTTTTTTCGCGAAGGTTGGGCGCCTTCACGACAGAAGAGGCGTTGGGCCCGAGCGCCCGGAGGTACCGCAAGGCACGAATGTGGATGCCAATCAACACGTCTGCGGGCTTGGGTGGCACCGTTTGTACGATGTGCCGTTTGATATTCATCGCGTAGCGCAGCGCGCAGTGGTCCCATTCGCCCACACGACCTTTGCCGATCGGATCGGGCAGCCACGCGTCGACGAGGCCGTTCTGTCTCATTTTGGAGTGTTCCGCGTTGCCCGCGAAAAGGAAGATCCACGTCATCGATTCGTTGCGCATGGCCGCGTCGAACCTGGACGCGTCCGACCCCTCGGCCCAGCGCCCCCCCGAGTGCGTGAGGTCTATGTGGGCGACGCCCGGCGCTAGTATTCGCACCTTCGAGTGCTCCCATCGTGTAGGCACTTTTAATAGTGTATCCATCGGCACGGGTAGCTCGCTGCCGCCGAGCGCGAGCTTGGTACCGCCCGCGCTCCATCTCGAGAAGTAGCGGCCAAAGTCGTTGAAGCCCCGGTGGTCCAGCGCGCGGAGTCGGAGCGCGTGCCGAAACGCGAGGTACGTGGCCGCGACGAACGCGTTCGCCATATCCCCTAGACCGCTCGTCGGCAGCAGCACGAGCTGCCGCTCGGAGGTCGTTGTCCGAGCCGCTATCGCCTGCCAAAGCGGCCGGCAGCGGCGCCGGACATTGTACGCGCGGATGGGGACGTCGCGGTACTCCTCAATGTCAGGCATGGCGGGGGCCTCACGAGCCATCATCCGTGCTGCGCTCATCGGGAGCAACAGCTGCACGGTCCGGAGCAGTCTCAACATGGTTCCCAGGCGCGGATGAGTCGCGCGCTCCCAAACCCACGGTGTGTACCGTAGGTGCGTCAAATGGGGTAGAGAGAGAAACCTACTAGCCCTAGATATGTATCTCCCACTCTCTAATATTTGAGTCTATACATCGAGTGTCAAAAGCACTACGGTGTAACAACAGTTCACTATAAAACACTCTCGCAGTCAGGCCTATCAGCCCTAGGCTGGTTAGCTAGGACCCTGCTACTTACATAACGCTGCGACATACTCTTGCTAGGTTATGGGCCCACAGGGTTCTGCCTATTGACGTAGAGTGTTTTACAGTGAATGCCTAAACAAGGAAAAACACCCAAAAAGAAATCTAAAGAGAAAACACCCCAACACTTTATGATGTAGGAGCCACAACTTGAACAATCCAATGTTGTGACCTTCTACAGGGGGAGTGCAAACTATAGTACGGTGAATACCCCTATTCTCCTTACTTACCTACTTACTTACCCTACACACAACGAATCGCCCACGCCAGCCTAAATTCACTATGTTATTTATACTAAATCACATTAAGGAAATTATGTACTATTGGGGAGACAATTATAAGATGCAAACCTCACATACCCTGTGCTCCCGTCCTAAACGGTACGGTGCTTTGCAGCTAGGACCCTGCTACTTACATAACGCTGCGACATACTCTTGCTATGGGGTACCGTATTTCTAAATATACAGCTACCTGGCCAGGGTATCTGAATGTGTCGGTGTGTGCCTAAAAGCTAGTTATAGTGCGTCGACGCTGGCAATACCAATAGCTTTGCTCCCGCTTTTACTCCACCTCAGCGGAACTTGTGCCACGCCGCGCCAAAA
Organism: Pelagomonas calceolata; assembly: GCA_918797485.1. Lineage (NCBI taxonomy): Eukaryota > Pelagophyceae > Pelagomonadales > Pelagomonadaceae > Pelagomonas > Pelagomonas calceolata. Next base: position 4,384,131 of record CAKKNE010000003.1, on the reverse strand, counting down.
AAAAAGAGACGCATGGCCTCCGCAGCAGCAAGCCGATCCCGCGCAGGCGCGTTGAAATCCAACCATCAGTTCGCTGAACGAACGCGAGAACACACCACCACCACCACCACCGCGACCCCCCACGAAGCTCGCCGACACGAAAATGTCGAGCTGGCTCTCATCCTTGGGAGACACGATAAAAAATTCGGCCGAGGACCTGACGAGAGGCGTCCAAGGCAAGGAAACGGGACGCGCGGAGAGCGTCGTCGTCACGTTCGAAGGTTCGGCGTTGGGCCTGACGGTGAGCGATCACGGGGGGGAGGGCGTGCTCTCGGCCCTGGCGCCGGGCGGCGAGGCGGAGCGATTGGGCCTGAAATTGGGCGATAGAGTGGTCGCGGTCGGCGGCGCGCCGACGTTCAAGTATCCCGACGTGGTCGACGCGATTCGCTCGCGGCCCGACCGCCCGCTGCAGCTCAACCTCGAACGGCGCTCGGCGTCCGAGGGCCAGCTCGGGCTCGTGACGTTTCGGCTGGACGAGGAGTGCGACAAGGCCCCGGCGCGGCGTCCGTCGACACGCGCGGTCCTCGCTCCCGCGGGCCGGGACCATCCACGCGACGCACGAGGGCAATCACACGCAGGCCCAGCGCATCCTCGCGAAGATGCTCGAGAGCCCGACGACGGGCCCCCGGAGGGACGTGCTGGCGCGCGCGCGGGGCCTGGCCCTTTTGCGGCGCATAAATCAAGCATGGCCTCCACGCCATCTTCGTGATAGCAGCTCGACGACGTGGCGGCGCGGTCTTTCACCGCTCGCTTCGGCCGGCGCGGCCGAGAAAGGACTCGCTGCTCGATTCGCGCGCAGGCCTTTTTGCGCGTCACGAAGGCGGGATTCGCCTTCTCCGCGCGGTTCGGCACGGGCCTGGTCGTGGCGCGCCTCCCGCGGGGCGGCTGGTCGGCGCCGTCGGCCATCGGCACGGTGGGCGCGTCGTTCGGCTTCCAGCTGGGCGCGCAGGTCGCGGACTTTTTGGTCGTGCTCAACACGGATGCGGCGCTGCGGTGGCGCGGCGGCGTCCGTCTCCGCGGGGAAAAGCGCGCCGCGTCGACGGCGCGGGAGGGGGGCGACGACCACGGCGCAGGTCCTTCTCCGAGGGCGGCGCCGTCTCGCTCGGCGCGCAGCTCGGCGCGGTGGCGGGGCCGATTGGCGCCTCGCGCGAGGCGTCCGTGGCCGCCCAGCCGTCGGCGGCCGCGCCGGTCTTCACCTACTCCCTCTCGCGCGGCCTCTTTGCCGGCGTGTCCCTCGAGGGCTCCTCGATCAACGAGCGCAACTCGGTCAACGAGCGCCACTACCAGCGCGTCGGCGTGCGCGCCTCCGAACTGCTCCAGGGCCTCGTGCCACCGCGGCCGGAGGCGCGGGGCCTGCTCTCGGCGCTGGACGCGCTCGACGCGGCCGACGGCGCGGTCGTCTCGCCCCAGCCGGCGCCGCCGGCCTACTCGGACAACAACCCCTTCTCGTAGGCCTGCGCGGTCCCCCCTCGCCCAAGGGATCGGAACTAGAGGTCGGAACAAGGTGAGATTTTCTAATAGCGTAAGGGGGGGGCTGGCCATCCGGGGGCTGTTGGGTCCCAGGGGCATCCTAAGTACACGGCGACACTAGCTTGCAGAGCGGGAATTAAGCTCTGAACTTCACTTCGGGGGTCCTCGGGAGTCGGTCGGAGAGGTCTGTTTTCAAAAGCCATCGCCTGGGCCTGTATACATGTATACTATATATATTTATATACATATATATATATCTATATACTGACCGAGCAGGGAGAAGGCTCTTAGGAGCTTGTTCCTTTTCTTAGGTCACCAGGTCTTCCTTAATTTATTTATTTATTTATTTATTTGACTACACACTAGCGTCCTAGCGACGATCGCTAAGCGCACCCGGGCTGCCCGCCGGGCGGCCGGGCCCCCAGCCCCTTTAGTCCACTCGCCCCCCACAGGGCGCCCGCCATAATTTATTTATTTATTAGACCTCCGCCTTGGGCGAGGCTCCGGTTACGGGAGCTCGCCTTCAGAGGGCGATGAATAACCGTTCGTCAGACTCGGAATTTTCAAGTTCCCGCAAGGGCTTCTCCGTTGACCGAAAGGCCTTCGAGGCCGGTGTATGTAGAGAATTTGCCCGAGCGCGGCGGCGCGGTAACGATTCGCATTCGTTCGTGTTGTGGGACGCGAATATACGAGTAGCGTGCGATGTGGAACCGGGAAATCCGCTCCGCCGAGACGGAGAACCGACCCGCGGGACCAACCAGGGCCCTGCCATACTTACGTATGTCCAAACTCGTACCCCTCCATGCGTACTTCTGAGATCGCTCCCGCATGCGCGTCTGCATACGTGGGCCGTAGTAGGGGGGTAAATGGTTCAAGTTCAACATCGACCTTCAACTAGGGTATACCCCCCAGCAAAGAAATTGCCCCCAGACCCACAAAAATTACGATGGTAAGGGTCCTAGAAAAACACCAAATACGCGCCTGCATGCGGCGCATACGGAGGTATGCGAGCGTCTGCGTATGGCAGGGCCCTGGGACCAACCATAGTAAGGAGGACGTTACGGATTTCCTCGAGGCCATCGCAAAGGCAGGTGGAAGTATTGTACACGGTTGGTGCTGCCCGTGGAATTATACGTTCAACCCAGTCGTGCCAGATCCCGATATTTATTCAAGTTCGTTTCGACCCCCCTCCCTCCAAACGTTGTCTAGGCAGTTTCATTACATTACAGGTAGTCAGCAGAAGATGAGCAGCTTGTAATCCGTGTGTACGTCAGCGCGCGGGCATCCTCGTGCAAAACACTTAGTCTAAGTCGTGGTCGCGGGCAGCCGGGCGACGCAATGCCGAAAACGCGGCAGCAAACGAATCCCTTCTCGCCGAGATACGGCCAAAAACCATGAAAAAAGACATGCGATCGTCTTTTTTGGCGCAGTTTCGAGCCGATCGGGCCATCGCAGTGTCGGATATCATCGTCCGTGTGGCCGCCGATGATCTGAGACAAAAAGCAGCGGCAGAGGCCCATGGGATGTCGGTCTATGCGTGGTCCGCGTTTCTCGCCGTACCGTGCATCGGGCGAATATCGCGCTGAATGTCTAGGACTTTTTGTTGTATGCCTTCCCAGCCACCACGGCGGGCATATGCGGGGATTCGGCAGATGATTTGAGGCCCAGGGGGTTTCAAATGGCGTATCGCGCTCCAACAGCTGCTGAAGTCAATTCCCTTCAATATTATTATTTTTAGATGCAGCCAAACTCCCCAGTCATCAGGCAGCCTCGCAGCCCGCTGTGGTGCACCACAGAGCCACTTTTAGCCTGTCCCGCCATAGCTTTTTGTACGATTACCGGCGGCTGCTCGTCTAGATACCTGACCACGTTTGGTTAGATAGGGTTCGTTACGTTTATTTATTATACGGATTCCTAGTGTGTCGATACGCTAGATCACTAAATCTGTGGCTCGCCAAAATACAGCCACCTACACCGCATGCGCTGGCGCTTGGGGCTCTCCAGATAGCTCTGGATTGAAAACTTTGAGGACTTCAAGTTGGCCTTGAGGGCCGCGCACTGCCAAGCACCTTGCTTGATATGTATAGAATGATGCACGTCGGGCTGTGCCGTTCATTTCCGCCCTTTTGAGACGGGTAAAACGACTCCGGCTGAGACAGATGGGTTAGTACCGCAGGCAGGTTCGAATATGGTACGAGTTTGACCTGTTATTGGCAGTGATAGTTGGCACCGCGTGATATTGGGCACGCATTGTGCCACCAGTCCGGCAGCCTCCGGCCGTCAAGCTGCAGTAGAGCTGGTGCAGGCTTGTCACTGGTGGCCAGCGAACTGCGCTCCGATGAGGGGCAGCTGGCAATGCTGTCCCAGCGCTACGCACCGAGATGCGGGCGCGATCTGACGCACGTATGTGGCTGCCGCTGCTCCTCGTTTCAATAGCGACGAGCCAGAACCTCGTCGCGGTCACGAAGGCCGCGACGCGGGCGCGCGGGGCGTCGGCGCGCGGGTCGGCGCCCGGCGTCGGCGAGTGCGTGCTGCTGTGCGCGGCCGTCTGCGACCGAATCGACCACCACCAAGGCCACCATAATCTAGCGGGCCTCGTGCAGGTGGGCCAGTTCCTCAACTCGACGCGCGCGCTGGCCCGCGGCGGGTCGAACACGTCATTCGTGGTCATCGACTGGAAGGAGTGCCTGCCGCTGCACCCGGCACATGCCGTCGTGTGGACGCCGGCCTCCATCGATACGCGCGCGGCGTGGTCGCCAAATGACTTCCGGTTCGTGCTCTACGTCGCATTCCTGCGGGCCTTTCCGCAGGTGCGGCGGCTCATGATCTGCGACGGCCGTGACACGTTACTTTCGATTGATCCGGTCCCACGCCTGGCGGCGCACGCGCTCTACGCCGGCGTCAACGCCGGCGGCTGCGGCAACCGGGCGCGGGCGGCGCCGCCCCGCTGCCAGGCGTTCCTGCAGAAATGTCAGCGGGGCTACCTCAACGCGGGTCTGCTCGGCGGCGATCGCGACCTCGTCCAGGGAGTGGTGGAGGACGTCGTGGCTTTCCTGGAAGCGTGCGAGGTCGAGGGGAACTGCCGCGGGGGCAACAAGGTGCCCAACCACAACCTGAACATGATCGCCGTCAACTGCGTCGTGGCCCAGCGGCAATCGAACGGGTCGTTGGACCTGCGGACGGGCCGGCCCTTCCAGGGCGTCTGGGTAGACCACGACCGCCGGTGGGCGCTGGACCGCCGGGGCGAGCGCAACCTCCATCTAGACCTCGACGCGGACCTCCGCGCGGTCAACGCGACGTGGGCCCACGAGGTCGTCGCGCGCAGTTTCTTCGACCCGGCGGCCCATCAAAGGCGCCTCACGGCGACGTGACGGCGTGCCCGGACGCGGCGGCGCTGCGGCGTAAATAAATAATTAAGGAAGGAATATCCTAAAGAAAAGGACATACACCAAGCCTCTAGAGGCCTTCTCCCTGCGCGGCTAGGATACCCAGCCGGCGCCTAAAAAGAGACGCCAAAAAACGGTAGAGCAAATTCTCAATCTCCTGAGGCGGATCATCTCCCATCAACAAAGCCAGGCAATCCGCGTTCGTCATGTTGCGCGTCTCGGGTAAGATCGTTTCTAATTTCTGGAGAAAACTCCTCTGATGTCGTCCAGTTTCGGACACTCAAAAATAGTACTATGTGTAATCGTACTAGTACTAGTACTACTAGTACACTCCGATCCCAGATCAGACTCAACTTGAAGGCTTGTGGTCATTCATGAATTTATCCTGGGACACAGTACACGTTAAGCTCTCCGCCGGTGGGGGTCGCGCCGATACGTCGTGACGTCGGCAGCATCGGCGGCGCCGGGCGCGCCGCTGCGCCGCCGTAGCTGGACCAGGTTGCCCGCGCGCGCTGCGACCTCATAGTACTTCTCGATGGTAAAGTGGGTCCTGTGGAGGCGGACGAGCTCCTCATGGTCCGCTGGAGCGCGCAGTTGTGCGTACTTGGCCTCGAGGCGCGCCGAGTCCAGCGCGACGAAGCGGCTCGCATCGTGGAGGAAAATAGTCGCGTTGGGTGTCGTGAACTTGAGAGCCTCGAGCAGGCACGCGACGCGGAAGCGACCGTCGACGAGGACCGCATCCCACCCACCCGGCGGTGCGTCCTTGCCGATCGCGTCGATGTAGGACCCGAAGGCCCGGGTGCTCGCCGCGTCGGAGTGGTTGCGCAGCCACGCTGCGGGGTAGCCGGCGCCGCCGACCGTCTCATTCTCGGGTGCGAGGCACCGGTACTCGAGGGCGCCCGCCGCGATCGCGCAGCTGGCGAACGGCGCCGCGCGCACGCGGCTACACCACGCGGGGAAGTTCTCCACGGCGACGGCGCGCCCCCCCCGCGGCAGCGCACGCGGGAAGCTGTCGGTGGACCCGCCCGTGCCCCACTCGAAGTAACTCGACGCGCCCGTCTGGTTGATCAGTTGGCTGATCAATTGGATTTCGGCCGGCTGCATCATGTTCTTCAACTGCTGCGCATGCGCGTTGCTGCAACGCTCGAACGCGCCGCCAGCCGCAGCGGCCGCGCCCCGGACGACGACCGGCCAGCTGATCACACGCAAAACGCTGCCCCAGATTGCCAAGCGCTGCCACGCCGCCGAAGCGTCGCGGGCGGTCATGATCAATGATGCGACCTCGGACTGACGAGATTGGCATTGCTACCCATGGGCAACAGGTCACACTGTCGACAGTACTGCGGTACTTGCTGGTACCAGTAGCAAGAGTACCGTACCGTAGGTAGGTACCGCAGTATTAGCAAGAGTACTAGAGAGAGAAACCTACTAGCCCTTCCTACCCTAGATATGTATCTCCCACTCTCTAATATTTGAGTCTATACATCGAGTGTCAAAAGCACTACGGTGTAACAACAGTTCACTATAAAACACTCTCGCAGTCAGGCCTATCAGCTCTAAGCTGGTTAGCTAGGACCCTGCTACTTACATAACGCTGCGACATACTCTTGCTAGGTTATGGGCCCACAGGGTTCTGCCTATTGACGTAGAGTGTTTTACAGTGAATGCCTAAACAAGGAAAAACACCCAAAAAGAAATCTAAAGAGAAAACACCCCAACAGAGCGAAGAAAGTGAATATCCAGCGATGGAACAAGAAGAACTTAAACGGCTCGTTCAAAACGCGATCGAACAATCATGATCACAAGCTCAGCTCCAACAGAAACACGAAGAACAAATCAAGCGGCTGGAAGCAGACCGTGAAGCGTTAGAGGAAAGGCTCACCAGAAAATTTGAGGATGAAGTGCGTGAATTAAATCGAGCCTTCGAAGAATCAAGAGGTGAAAACCCAGACTATGCCTGTGAATAGACTGAGTTGATACATCCTCTAGTGGAAGCGCATCTAGTGGACGCTCGCGCCCAGGGGGAGTAGAGAGAGAAACCTACTAGCCCTTCCTACCCTAGATATGTATCTCCCACTCTCTAATATTTGAGTCTATACATCGAGTGTCAAAAGCACTACGGTGTAACAACAGTTCACTATAAAACACTCTCGCAGTCAGGCCTATCAGCTCTAAGCTGGTTAGCTAGGACCCTGCTACTTACATAACGCTGCGACATACTCTTGCTAAGTACCGTAGGGTCGACTCACCAAAAACGAATACCCAACAAAGAATTTAAAAAGTACTAGTAGGTTACTAGTAGGTTGCCATACGCAGGCTTCCGGGTACTTCTGAAGGGGGGACTCGACGGTTTTGAGACGGGCGGGTCCCGCCCGATCCATTGGAGTAAAGTCCCTCTAGTGAAAAGACCCGCTAGCAAACCTCGTAACCCGCACGAGCTCAGAGCAGCCCACTTTTTGCGGCCGCGCGCGGCCCAATCGGTACGCACAGCACACAGCAGCACTTGATAAGACGTCCACGCGCGCCGGCGCCCACGCGCGCCGAAAAATTCGCGCGCGTTGCGCCACAGAGGCCGCCAACCAGCAAGACCAGTGTAAGGAGGCGCTACGCGCGCCCTAATCGCTGCCCGAACCGCGTCCCGGACGGCGGGCGCGAACGGGCTACTTCCGAAGGCTGCCCTGGACACGCGGCGCGCACGAACAGCATGTCGACCGCGACCGCGCGACCGTCGTCGAGCGGCGCGGCGGCACCGCGGTGGGGTTCGCGCACCCATCAGCACAGCCGCGCGCTTTCGTGGGCCTTGAGGGGTATTATTAGGTAGTCTAAGGGCGAAAAACTTATTTTCCGTATTATGGATGATTCCGGTTGGCTTTATGGTGAGTCGACCCCGTAGGTACCGTACCGCAGTATTCACTAGGCCTATTCTATCCGGGTATCTAACCAATATAAATGAGACTAGGATAGTGAAGCTAAGATAAAATTTGGGAGATTTATAAGTGGAAAAGAGGCCGTTGCCACAAGGGCCCGGCCGCCGGCCCGGGAATTTCTGCCAGTGGTGTCCGGGCAGCCCGGCACCGTTGGCAGGGTGACAGTCACTATTATATTTATACTACTTGCAACACGCAATTACACAAACACAAGTCTCACGTCGACACGGGGCGCGCAGGGGTCCGCCCCCGCGCGCCGTGCGTGCCGATCCGGCAGAGCCGCTCCGACGCCCGGGCCACGTCGTACACGACGCCCGTCGACGTGCGCACGGCGACGGCCTCCTCCGTCGTCCCGACGACCCTCCCCTGGAACCACATGGGGCCCTTGGCGTCGCGCACCTCGCACGCGTCGCCGGCCGCGAGCGACGCGCGCCAGTCGTCCGTCCGCGCGAAGGGCGGCTGCAGCCGCAGCTCGTCCCGCGTTTCGATCCAGACGTCCCAGGTGTCCTGCCAGCCCCGGAAGTGGACCCGGACGCGGTCGGCCTCCGCGGCCGTCACGACGCCGTCGAACCACCGCCCCTCGCTGTCGCGCGCGTCCACCGCGGACCCCGCCGCGAGCGTCGCGAGCCAGGCGGCCCGCCGGCACCGGGGCAGGGCGGCGGTCGCCGCCCGCCGGGCGGCGACCGCGTCCAGCAGCCCGGCCGGGGCGGCGAGGGGCGGCGCCCGCGCGATGGCCGCCGCCGCGAAGCGCGCGGCGGCGTCGGCGTCCAGGCCCAGGCGCTCCAGCTCGTCGGACTCCAGGAGGGCGCAGGTCGCGAGGTCGCGCACGTCCTCCTCGGCGAACTTTGGCCGCAGGTGGGAGAGGTGCAGGCCCTCCAGGAGCGCGGAGACGGCGTCCCCGTGCCCGTCGACGACGTCGGCGGCCGCCCGGTCCAACTCGTCGCTGACGCTCGCGGCGGACGGCGTCGCCGCCGCGAGGCACCGCCCGGCGACGGCCGCCAGCGCGTCCGCGGCGCGCGTGGACCACGCGCACCTGCGGTCCGGCACGAAGCGCGCCCGCCGCGCGAGCCGCCGCGGCTCCGCGCCCTCGTCGAACGCCGCGCGGCCCGTCAGCAGCTCGAGGGCGACGACGCCCAGCGCGTACACGTCCGCGGCCCGGAGCGCCGCCGGCGACGGCGGCGGCGGGTCCGGCGGCCCGTAGCCGCGCCGCGGCGCCGCGGCGGCTAAAATCGGGCACGACCCGTCGACGACGCGGCAGCGCCCGGCGCCGCCGAGGCAGAGCCGGGCCCGCGCGTCGGCGTCGAGGAGGATCGTCGGCGCCGCGACGTCGCCCGCGCACACGTGGACGCCGTGCAGGTGCGCGAGGCCGCGGCCCGCGTCGGCCAGCGCGCGCACGCGCGCGCCCGCGGCCAGGGCCGCGGCGGCCTCGGCGGCCGCGAGCGCGGCCGCGACGGACCCGCCCGGCAGGTAGGGCGCCGCCAGGAGCGGCGCGCCCGGCGCGAGCGAGAAGGCCAGCAGCGGGTTCACGTGCCGGTGGCGGACGCGCAGCAGCGCGTCGACGTCGCGCCGGAAGCCGTCGACGTCGCGCGCGCGGCGCACGGCCACGTCGCGCCCGCGCCACCGCCCCCGCCACACGTCCGCCGCGAGCGGGTGCGCAAAGCCGTCCGCGGCCGCCGCCAGGTCCGCCCGCGCGACGACCTCGGGCCCGGGCCGCGCGTCCGTCTGCGTGCCGCGCGCCGGCGGCGCCGCGGCGGGCGGCGCCGCCGCGTCGAGCGCGCGCCAGGCGCTCGTCTCCGGGCCGAGCTGGGGCCAGGCGGCCTTGCGCGCGGGGTTCACGCTGCGCCACGGGCCCTTGGGGCTGCTCTTGCGCGCGGGCGCCGCGGCCGCCTTGTAGGACTTGCCGTTGCGCATGGCGCCGTGTGTCGGGCCCGTGAGCCTGGAACGACGAGCAGCAGATCATAGACTAGAGGCAGATAAATGCCTGCCTCGTGAAAGCCGTACCGTAGGTACCTACCTACGGTACGGTACCAGCCTGTGCGGTCAGTACAGCGATTGTGCGAAGAATATACCCCTAGTACCCGAGATACATATCCTTTCCCTAATCCCTATCAACACGTCAACACAGTAAAAATGAGTGAACTTATTATTACATCTAGTGCTTATATTATAAACGGGGATTCACCTATGACCTCAGTCGCCAATACCGTTGCCATGACCTCCTTTGCTGTACACACATTGCAGCCCCTTATTTTCTACAGGTTATGGGCCCACAGCCCATGGCGGAACTGGTCAGAAACCCCGTCATCGACGTTATTAACATGATTTGCTGCGTGGCTTTGTAGAAAATAAGGGACTGCAATGTGTGTACAGCTAAGGTGGTCATGGCAACGGTATTGGCGACTGAGGTCATAGGTGAATCCCCGGGTATAATATAAGCACTAGATGTAATAATAAGTTCACTCATTTTTACTGTGTTGACGTGTTGATAGGGATTAGGGAAAGGATATGTATCTCGGGTACTAGGGGTATATTCTTCGCACTCCCCCTGGATCTTGATAGTCCTCTCCTCCGAGTCTATGATGAGTGAGCTTGGTCTTCAATCACTGACGTCAACCTACTCCATGTGCAAAGCACCGTACCGTTTAAGTTTTATGAGATTGCTGCCCACCATGTCGTCCCTCAGAGTGTACGCCCTCAGGCTGAGAAGACAGAGTTGGAATAAAGGAGATTAAGAGGGAGAAGGAAGTATCCTAAGATACAGGCCACTAGCCTCTGATATCTACTAGAACCTGAGAGGAGCTCTAGATAAAGGTAACTACAGTATCATAGCACAATCGCTGTAGTACCTACGTTTTCGATATACCTCTCCGGCCTAGAATAAGTGTAACCGTTCAAAGATTTTTGTACCGAGCGTCAACGGTGCACGCAATTGGAGCCTTTAAATATGCTGTTGAATGCCGCAGCCGTGCGCGGCCTCATCCCCAATGTGCCGCCGCTCTCTCCGCGGTTTGTGGGACCGCCGCCGCCTGTTTCGGTCAAGCGCAAGGCCCTCTTTAGCCCGACGGGCAGCCGCGACATTCCGCACCCCGTTAAGTTCGAGAACCTCGTGCCAAGCATCTGCCTCTACAAGCATCGCTTCAAGGACGAAGAGCCCCCGTATTTTCAGCTAAAACATGGTAAAGGCAGGAAATCAAACCTCACCAACTGCGCCGCGGCGAACCTATTACGCGAGTACGAGCTGGTCAAGGCGAACGCATTACCGGGCACGTGTGCTGACGTGCTGGAGCACTATCAGACGACGAAAGCCACCATCTCGCGCCTCAAAAAGAGACTAAAAGCTACCGGAACCACAGACTCGAGAAAAAAAGGTACATCTGCAGCGTCCTTTGGTCACTTCAACGGCCGCCGAGAGTCGCCCAGCGACTGCGTCGACGCCACGCGAGAGAGCGCCGCTCGTTCGGGTCGGTACGGGGGGTTCGCGCGCCGCGACGGCAGGCCCCATGGGCCCCCAGCGGAGACTAAACTGAAATTTATCCTAAGGTAACGTGGGGAGGACGAGCAAGGCCGACGACCCCCGGATTATTAAGCAGACGCGCGATGTTATAGAAAGAACCGCGCTTTGAAGACGCGCGACGTGCGCCATCGGGGTCCAAGACGGCGAGGGTAACAACATCGGCCTCACTACGGTTGGATAAAAAAGGTTTCACCTTCAGGCGCGGGCGTCACTCCACGGCCCAGGATCGTGGATCAGAAGCACGCCGACGCTGCATTGGCTGATGCCGAATACATCGCCAAGCTAATTTCGAGAGATCGCGATGTCGACGAAAAGTACTTCTTTGTCCCTGGTTACCACGAGAAGTACACATACCATAAAAAGAAGAGCCTCCAGCCAAGGAAGCGTACAAACGATGCAAAAACAAGAACCACCTCATGAAGATCATGGTCATGGCGATGGTCTCGCAGCCAAAACGGTCAAAGGATGGGTTGAGCTGGGAGCGAGACGGCAAGGTAGCATCTGGCGGGTGACGGAGGAGAAAGTATACGAAAGGGCATCATAGAAGGCGCGCATTGAGACCAGACAAACGATTCACGAAACAAGTCGGAAAGATGGTTAGAGAGCCAGTCTACAGCAGAAAGGCGGGTGACAAGTACCAGGTCGACTGCTCCATGGATGGTGCGAAGTACTGCGAGATGATGGTTCAGACGAATGGTGGCCTGGCAGCCGTCCAAAAGTACTTCAAAGACTCTGGATTGGACTGTATCGAAATACAAGAAGATGGGGCACCCGGTCACGGCTATGACAACCATACTTGGCCTCCGTCGCGGACGGAGAACCACAAAACTTTAGATAAGGCTGCCAAAACGTACCGAATTAAATTCCGAAAGCAGGCAGGCCACTGCCCCTCGCACAACGCCCTCGACCAGGCGGTGTGGACGCACTTGGCCAGCCGTGTGCGCAAGCGCGTCAATGAATTCAAGGAGCAGATGCCGAAGGACAAGTTATTAGACTTGCTGTGGAAAGTCATCGAGGAAGAATTTTGGGCTATGGACCCGGAGATCCTCGACGACTGCTTCTGGTCCAAGGATGAGGCGGCCAAGGACACGATCCGCCTGAAGGGCTGGAGCAAGGGCAAGCAGGAGCATAGCCAAGTACGCATTACGAAGAAGAAGTACCTCCAATCAATGGGTTGGAAGCGCATTCCGCACCAGCTACCCAAGGCATTGGCCGACATCGCCAACGACCCCAACAAGAAAGGTTACTGGGACTTTTCCAGCGGCGATGAGAGTCTGTAGAGCCCCTCGGGCCGCGCCGCCGCCCGCGTTCGAGTAAGACATAAACTGCACGTAGCTAACCCTCAAATGCGCCGCGCTACCTGCCCATACGCATGTGATGCCTCGAAGATGGTTCACGTCGCTAACGCAAGCGTATAGGCTATCGCAGAGGGTATCGCTATGGAAGCAGTAAATGAGCCCGGTATAATCAGCGGCGCGGCACCCGGCAGCCCCGTTTTTTGGCGCCGCGAGGGCCTAGGTACCCCTTGCCGATAACCAAACACTGCCAGTTTATTTTAACGCCGCCGGGGCCGCGCAACCCATAAGGTTACACTTAAAGACGTCCGGAGACGGTACCGTACAGCTGTATATACCAGTACCGCTGTATCAGCTGGGGCCGGCGCAGGTGACGCCGTTGGCAGGTCTACGACTCAGAAAGCCCGCGGAACGCAGCAAGGCGCTACCCCATAAATAGAGGGGCTGCAGAAGGGCCCCACAAGACAAGCAAGCTGTGAGAAAACGTCAAAACTAGCTGATCCTGACCATTAGTCTGAGGGTACATGGACGTGGTGCCAGTAGCCGCCAGGCGGGTGGCGTGGCGCCGCCTGATTGCGGGCCTGACACTCACATTCGCATGGGCCCGACCCTTGGCGGGCGCGGAAGTGACGCGCGCGCGATGCGTGCATCCGCCGGTGTTCCGTGCCCATCGCGGCACGGTCGACCGAGCGGCCTTGGGTCTGGAGATCCTGGGCTATGCCCAGTTCCATCGCGGGTCTGTCGTTGTTGGGTTCAACGCGCGGCACTTGCGCGGACACAACCTCTACCCGTCGCACCACCTGAGCGCGCGAGCGCATGACTTCCCGCTGAATTATGACGAGTTTTTTGGCCTCGAGTGGCGCGCATCACTGGATGGTGCGGCTGCGCTAGCGCCCGTCGCCGGCGCCGAGAAGGACGAAGGCAAATCGACCGTCGTGCTCGAGTTCGCCGCGCCAAATGCCACTGCGCCGCAATCGATGGATCTGGTGGCGCGGCACAAGGGGGAGGTGGTCGTCGCGTGGGATGGCGTCGAAATCTGTCCGGAGAGCCCTGCGTCACCGGCGGGAAGTGTCGACCTTGCAGTTTGCACTATGGTCCTCGTCGGTGGGCGCGACAACGCGCAGGTGGAGGTACGTGTCGCGTCGATCCTGACGTGGGTTGCGTGGCATGCGTTTCAGGGCGCGCAGCATGCGCTCGTGTACCTGGACACTGCTCTTGACGGCACGCACACGCCGTCAGAAATTGAAGCAGAGTTCGCCAACGATCTGGAAGAGGGGTTGAAAGACACCGGCGCCGACATCAATGTTGTCCTCGTTGACTGGCGCTTCCGTGACAAAAACTTCGCAACGCAGATACTGATGCAGTCGCACTGCCTCCGGAGCTACCGCGATTATGCAAAGTGGCTCCTGAATACCGACATCGACGAGCTCGTCCAGCCGCGCGGGGCCGCAATGCGGGTAATTGACGTGACGCGCGCCCTCCTCACGCAGCCTGACGGGCCTTCTGCAGCACTCATCCCAATGCGATTCATGGTCCTGCCTCATGTTGCTCCAGCACCCGTCTTCGATATGGGACAATACCGCCTCGCGGGACCGGAACAGCCGCACGGCGCTGGGGCCAAGGTCTTGATGCGGCCAGAAGACGTCGGCTTCTTTGGCGTCCATATCGCCTCAAATGTCCGGACCTTTGTCAAACTGCTGAATGCGAGCACCCTCGTTGTGAACCACTTCAAGGGCTTTGGCACCATGGCGATGGGGACGACCTCTGTGGAGGATCCAACGTGGCCGGCGGCCTGGGCTACCTTCCAGCTGGTGACGCCCAACGAGACTCGTCTTGGATAAATAAATAAATAAATAAATAAACAAGCCGAGTGGGTAGCTAGGCGGCCTAGCTCTAACTTGAGTCTAAGCAAAGCAAACAAACAACTTGAAACACAACAAACAAAATAAATAAGGCGTACGGTGCATTGGATCGGCGAGCATCATTTCTTTGAGTTTGGATTCAGCAAATCCCATATCCGAGTCTCCGAGTCTAAAGAAAGGTATCCCGCTGCCTCTGTTTTGAAATTCAAAGCTTGCCTCATAAGTACATTTATTTTTTAAATCGACTTTTAATGATCAAGTGGCTTCCGGCGGCGGGGTACATTGCCACAAGTCGGCCCTGGTCGGGGGGGGGGCGCTTACGGGGCCTCCTGGGCCGGTCCAAGCTTATTTTGAGTCTCAGCAGCCTCATGGGAGCCTCAGTGTGCTCCCAAAGTTGGACCCAAACTGGCCTTGGAGGCAAGTTGGAGCAGGCCCAGCCGCCAGCCCGCAATGTCTGCCAATGGCACGGAGCGGTCCCTGTACCTCTCTTGGGGTTCGGGTCGGGCTCGTTGATTTTGCACGGCCCCGGGTCTCGCGCTGCAGGGGGTGCGCGAGCCTACCAGAATTTTACTTCCCGCCACGATCTCCCCGTATACGGATTATGCGGCGACAGACATCCTATGAGACCGCCATATGGCTACTTTTCAAATTGGGCTTATGCGCGCACGCGGGCTCGAAATAGGGGGTGTCTGCAAAGTCTCTATAGTACCGTAGCCATACGCAATAAAAGGCGCGCGACGGCCAGTTTTGCCTCACGTTGCCGGGTCGAGCTTAGCCAGAGACAGTTGTGCCTCATACCGGCACACAGGGCCAGCAGCAGCCTGCCTTCCTTGGTCGCAACACTGCGGGACAACAAGCGAAGCGCATGGCCTCGGCGGTCCTCGGCCGCGCCCTGGCCTTTGGCGTGGGCCTGGGAGTGGGGTCGCTGGGCGCCTACAAGTTCATCCTCGACGAGCTGAGGAACTCGACCAAGACCATACTGGCCGCGAACGGCGCGCTGGAGAAGCGGCTCGCCGCCGTCGAGAGGGCGGCGTGAGCGGCGCCGCGGCGCGCCGCGCCGGGCCCGCCCGCGCGGCGCACCCAGGGGCGGCGGGGCCGCGCTCGCGTTTTCGAGCGGCCGTCTAATAGACTCACGTAGAGAGACGCGGACCTAGACGTTTTAAAGAAGAAGGCCCCTTCAGACCCGCGACGGCGTGCTACCGCTGGTGGTGGGCTATCAAGCGAGCCCTTTGAAGACCGGGCGCGTCCCATCACCCCCTGCGTCGTCCCGAGCGCGTCCCCGGCCCGCGGTCGAGGCTCGTTTGTAAACAAGCTCGCATGAGCAAGATCGAACGCAGCCGCGCACAATCCCAGTCATCTTATTTGTTGTTGTTGTTATTATTATATAGAAGAAGAAATACTAGCATGCTCATAGTTCACAAAAACCCTCGCTGACCACAGTCCGTGTAAACCCGAACCCAGGCAATTTGTACGTCGTACAGCGTTTGCGCGCTGAGTTTGTTGGCTGCCCCGCACGACCAGCGATACGGTACACGGCGAAGAGATGGCCTCGGAGGAGCACAGAATCCGCGAGCGGCTCTGGACGCGCGCGCAGGTCTGGCGTGAGCAGCACAGCCCCGAGAAGGCCAGCGCCGGCTGCCCCACTCGTCGAGACCTGTACCACTCGCCGAACATACCGCGGACGACGGCGCGGCCGACGCCGCCCGCGGCGCCGACGCCGAAGAAGACGCCGTCGCCCGGCTTCCGCGACAAGCCGTCGGGGTCGCTCGTGCGGCGGCTGGGCCTCGGCCGCATCGACGACCGCGGCGCGGGGCTGGGCAAGAAGGGCAAGACGGCCTTCGCCGCGGCCTACCGCGGCGGCGAAATATCGCGGTGGCTGCGCGTGGACCAGAACGGCTCCTACCCCGTCGTCGTGTTCGCGGCGGCGGCGGCCGACGTGCCGCTGGGCCGGGCGCTGCCGCTGTGCTTCGAGGGCCTGTCGGAGCGGTGCCACCCCCTGTGCCTGCTGGCGCGGCGCGGCACGCTCATGCTCCTCGCCGAGCACCCCGAGCGGGCGCAGGTGCCGGCCTGTGTGGAAATCAAATTTTTACGGCGCGTTCGTGCTGAATCATCGCGTCGTCCTCCACGCCATCGACGCGACGCCTGCTCGATGGCGTGGCGATGCCGGTTCCTCGCCGCTCGAGCACCCGACGCACTGGTTGATCTCCACACAGGTCCCGGCGCTCCTGCCGCGGCTCGCGGGCCCGCTTCGGGCCGCGCTGGCCGACCCGGACGCGGACGTGTGCGGCTTCGCGCTGACCGTGCTCGCGCCGCTGGCGGAGCTGTGCGGCGCGGCCCTCGAGCAGTTCCTGGACCGGCTCCTGCCGCCCGTCGCGCGGCGCTGCGGCGGCCGCGGGAAGCTGGCGGCGGCGGCGCTGGACGCGCTGCGGCGCGTCGAGGAGTCGTGCCCCGGCGCGGGCGCGAAAATCAGGCGCAAGGTGCCGGCGTACCGGTAGGGCCCGGCGGCGGGCGCGCGTAACAGACCCCGTATCTATGACGACTCGTGAACGACCGGCAGGCCGCCCAATAACAGAGGGGCCCTTACTCCGTATCTTATAGTTGAGAAATTTCCACTGGCAGGAAGTGGAATCTAGAGGGGTGGAAATTTCCGAAATTTCCGAAATTTCCTTTCCCCTGGCCGGAAATGTGGGAGCTCTCAGTACGGCCCGGCTCCCACCGGGAGCTCCCAGACTTCCGGGAATTTCCACTCCCGTCACGGTAGAAATTTCCGGAAATTAATTTACTATAGTTGGCAAATTACCCGGTATGGTCACGGTTGTTTTCAAGTTGGCGCGGGGGCGCGTGGTCCGGGGCCCGGGTCCCTGGGGTTGGCGCCCGTTGTGGCAACGACCTTTTTCCCACTTATAAATCTCCCAAATTTTATCTTAGCTTCACTATCCTAGTCTCATTTATCTTAGTTAAATACCCGGATAGAATAGGCCTAGTGAATACGGTACCGTAGGTACCGTAGGTTTGACGATGTCAAGCTAGAGAATCCCCGACCAACGGTACGGGCCTCTATAACGCAAGACTAGTTAGTGAAGACCATTAAGCCATACCGCTGCCGCCGCTCCAAAAAGACCATACTTTAGAGAGTGCGCAGCCATCGCTGCGACGGGCTGCCCCTCAAACGTGGGGCAGCGTCGAAGCGCTCAGCGCGAGCGCGCGGCGGGAGTCGTTGCTGCGCGCGCAATCGCCGCGTCGACGACGCGGCCGTACCGCCGCCGCTGTCGCTTCGGCGGTCCGCGTTCCGCCCGCCGCGGCGCGGTCGCGTCGCCACCGCGGCGGAGTCGCGGCGGCTTCTCGGGCACGGCCATGGTGCGGTCGGCGCTCGTCGCGGCCGCGCTCGCCACCGCCGCCGCGCGGGAGGAGCCGACGCAGCCCGGCTTCCGCGCGGCCGCGGGCGACGCGGGGGTCGTCGCGACGACCAACGTCCTGTGCGACCTGCCGGAGCTGACCCTGCCCGTCGTCGAGAAGGGAGGTCTGGCCTCGGACGAGGTCGCCATCTTCCTCCTGAGCAACGCGGCCGTGTATTGCGGTCGGAGCCTGCCGATGATTAATACGTGGGGGCGCGCGTTTCCTCACGTCTACAGCGCGGGCTTGCGTCGGAATCGAAACGCGTCGTCGGGGTCAAAAGTGAGCCGAGGCGGTCGCGTCGACGCCGCGGGGCGGTCGCGTCGAGGCCCTGGGGCGGTCGCGCCGACGCCATGGAGCGGCCGCGCCGACGCCGCGGGGCGGCTGCGTCGACGCGGCGGCGGCGTCGAGCGTTCGACGGCCGCGCAGGCGTCTTCGCCAACACGAGCGCGCCGGGCGCCGAGGGCGCGTACCGGTTCGGCAAGCCCGAGGGCGACTACCGCGGGCTCCGGTCCTACGCGCGCGAGCTCATGCGGCGCCTCTACGACGAGTGCAACGAGACTGACGCGGCGCCGGGGCTGTGGAATGTACGGCGGTGCGGCGACGCCGGCGTTCGGGAGATCGTCGTCGCGGGCACCTGCACGAACCCGACCCACCGCGGCGCGTCGGGCCCCTGCTGCCGCGCGAACAGCGCCATGCGCCTCTTCGTCGACCGCGCGACGACGACGTTCGCGAAGGTGAAGTGGTTCTTCTTTTCGGACGACGACGTCTACTTCCGGTCCCGCGCGCTGCTCGGCCTCCTGGCCAGACGCGACCCGGCGGACCCGGCCGCGGCCCTCGCGGCGGCGCCGACCGGCCGGGGCATCGTGAATTACTGCCGCGGCCCCGCCGAACACTACTTAGCAGGAAAGCCCTGGCACGTCGTCTCGGGCCTCTCCCGGGCCGCGCTCGTCGAACGAGTCGCGGCTGGCGTGCGGCGGAACGCCGCCGGCGCGCAGTGCGACGCGTTGAAGATGGTGGGCCACGACGTCGGACTGGGCTTCTTCGCGTGGATGTACGCGCTCGACGTAGCGATGCTGGCGCCCCTCCCCGTGACGCGGCGGGACAAGGCGCGGCCCGGGCCGCCGATGTTCAACTACGCGGCGATCTTCAACCCAGAGCGGAACTTCTCGGCGGACCAGATCGCCGCGGAGACGAAGAGTACTGGCGACTTCACTGCGGTCCGGCGGGAGATCGCGCGCTTCCACTTCTTCCACTGCGCTCGAATTTTATGCCGCGGCGCCTACGACATGTTTCGGTACCTGCGTTCCCTCGGCGACGACGAGGCCGGCGACGACTTCGTATTCCCGGACCCGCCCGTCTACCACCACCGGGGCTTCGCGTGCACGGCCTACGCGCGGCGCCACGACGTCTCGGCCGCGTCGGCGGAGCCGTGGGTGCCCTTCAACGCGACGGACTGCGAGGCGCCGCTGGTGGGCGACTGCGACCCGCCGCCGCCCCACCATCACGCGCATTAACGGCACGGGGCACACAGGCCCTAGTGAGTTTGCGCCGCTAGCATTAAGCTGTTTTGCGCCGCTCGTCAGAACGCTGTTCTTCGCCGCTCGCCCCTTTAACCCGCGTAAAAATCTTTCTCTCGCTCCCCGCGTTCCGATGAGCACCTTTTCAAAACCATCCGAGCCCACCTAGACCGCCAAGGGAACGACGGCCGACCAATCCTCCGCCGAGCCCTGGGCGCCCCCAGGAGCTACGGAGGGACCTCAGGCGCCCGCCGCCGCGGCCGTTAACGTGGGCCCGCCGTCACGCCTTTGGTATAGCGGGTTGTGTCCGCGTTTTGTTTTTGCTGGTGCGGGAGTACCGCTTTTGTTTTTCAAATTTGGCGGTTCTTGTGTTTGTGGGCCCGCGCGTCAAAATGGGCAGCGTTTTTTGCGCGCGCCGCGTGCCGTGGTGTGTGCAGAGGCTGCGACTAGGCTGCGGGCAGTGTGCGGTGTGTGTGGGGCGCGCGCGTGGACGCTGGAAGAACGCGGTAAAATCGGCAGGCCTGCCGTGGGCGCGCGCAACCAACAGAGGGGCCCTTACTCCGCATCTACGACGACCGGCAGGCCGGACGCCTCGTACTCGCACCAGGCGCCGTCGTAGATCGGCACGGCCGCCGCGCCGCAGCGGTGCAGCGCCAGCGCGAGGACGGCCGCCGTCAGGCCCGAGCCGCACGTCGCCGCGGCCGGCGCGTCGACGGCGACGCCCGCGGCCGCGAAGGCGGCGCGGAGGCCGTCGACGGGCTTGAGCGTCGCGCCGCGGAAGGGGCCGCCCGGGCCCGGCGCCGGCCGCGGGGCCGGGTCCAGCAGGTCGAGGAAGGGGACCGAGCGCGCGCCCGGCGCGTGGCCCGGCCGGCAGCCCGCGCGCGGCTCCGGCGCCGTGCCCCGGAAGCGGCCCGCCGGCCGCGCGTCGACGAGCTGGACCGTCCGATCGGACGCGAGCCACGCTTCCACGTCGCCGAGGCGCCACTGGAGTTCACCGGAGTAGGCGAAGTCCGCCGCCGGCGCGGCGGCCGGTTCGACGGCGGGCTCCGCCCTTTCAACCGCGTGGCCCGCCGCCGCCCAGGCCGGCAGCCCCCCGTCGAGCACGGCCGCCTCTACCCCAAACGCCCGCAGCGTGTGCCAGAGGCGCGGCGCCGAGAAGACGCCGAGCTGGTCGTAGCACACCACCCGCGTGTCGGGCGCGATGCCGTGCCGCCGCGCTTCGGCGGCGAACTGCGCGGGCGTGGGCAGGTTGTGCGGCGTCGACGGCGCCGCCGCCGCGTCGGATACCTCGTCGAGGTCCCAGAACGTGCTGCCCGGCACGCGCGCCGCCGCGTGCGCCGTGCGCGCGGCCACGGGCGACGCGAAGGGCGAGCTCGGCAGGAACCAGGTCGCGTCGACGACGCGCAGATTCGCCTGGCCGAGGCGCTCGGCGAGCCAGGCCACCGAGGCGAGGCCATTTCGCATCCTTGGCTTTGGTTGCGGCAAACGCTGTCGACGTAGAAACCCGCGAGCTCAGGAGGCTCGGGGCTCAATCGCAAGTGATTTATCTTTACTTAGACTCTACAGCCTTAGTGGTCGTCAGGTTGCTCCAAACAGCGCCACCTCGTCAATTTTCACCCACAGCAACGACGCACGACACGCTTTCGTTTGGTTAGGGCGATGCACTGGCGGCCGGCGCGATGGATGTACGCACGGTAGAGGCAAGACTGCGGCACCGCGTTTCACGCAGCTAGCTTATAACTCTACTAGCGTGCTAAAAGTCTCTCGTCCCGCAGGAGGTGGGGAGCTACAAAAAAACTAGGTAGGTGGGCGTCATATTTTGCCCCGCCAGTCTGACGCGGGTCCGCCACATCGAGGCCGCTGGACACTGGGCGGCGCACTTTCAAATTTAGACTCTTCTCGGGGCCGACCCGGGGTCTGGACGCGCGCCGGGACGCCGCGCGGCGGCCGCGTGCTGGCGCCCGGCGGAGCTGCGCGGCGCGGCCCAAAACCGACTGGTCCCGCCGCGCGCAGGCCCGGCGGCGGACGCGGACCGCGGCGCCGGCCGCGAGGATGGGCGACCAGGCGAACTACGGGCGGGAGATCCTCAAGCGCCAGCTGCTGGCCCTGACGAAGAACCCGCCCGAGGGCATCTCCGTCGGCCTCGCGGACGACGACGACATGTACACGTGGGAGGTCATGATCATCGGGCCCGACGGGACGCTGTACGAGGGCGGCATGTAACTCGCAGTGCCTTATCTTGCCTTCATTAGCTCCGGCGCGATTCTTGGGGCCTTCTCGGCATCGTTCGTCGGATCCGACCGGCCGCGCTTCGGAATTCGACGTTCGGGTTTTGCGGCCTTTCGCCGGGATCTGACGAGGCTCACATCGATACCGAACGTTTTCCGACGTTATAGGACGTCGTCGTTTCGTTCGAGGCGTCTTCACGCCCGACGAGCCCTCGGAACTTGGCCTCGACGACACAGTCGGCGGCGGCCCGCGGTCACTCGCGAAACGCGCTCCTTCGACGTTGTCGTTCCGCGCAGGTTCCGCGCGACGCTCGAGTTTCCCAAGGACTTCCCGGTCATGCCGCCCGCGATGACCTTCCGCACGAAGATGTGGCACCCGAACATCTACCCCGACGGCAAGGTCTGCATCTCGATCCTGCACCCGCCCGGCGACGACCCGCACAACGAGAGCGAGACGGCGGACCTGCGCTGGCGGCCCGTGCTCGGCGTGGAGACGATCCTCGTCTCGGTCATCTCGCTGCTCTCGGACCCGAACGACAACAGCCCGGCAAACATCGACGCGGCGGTGCAGTGGCGCGACGACTTTGAGGGCTTCAAGAAGCAGGTCAAGCGGCTCGTGCGGCGGTCCGTCGAGGACTTCTGATGTCATGTCGTCGTGTGCGCCGCGGGCGGGGGAGGCGTCCGGTGTAATACCCTCCACGGTACACGTCGCCAGCGCGTTGGATCCTGGCGCGGCCGCTGCTGCTGCTGCTGTGTCGCAGTTGCCGCTGCTGGGTGTGCGCGGGTATAAATCCGGCGGTCTCTTAAACGTAAGTGAGTTACGGTCAAAGTTACGGTGTGTCGACGCGCGGGGCGGATGAACAAACACCAAATTTGCCGTATCTCTATAACTAGGCGTCTGGTGGTGCGGGCGCAAATTGAGAACAGGGGGCCCACGTACCCCTCAGGCTCTAGGACGTGACCGAAACGAGTGGCGCCCCAATCCGTTGAGCTATGCGTTGTCAGTGTTTTCGTTCGCGGGCGTGGGCGTTCAGAGCCGACTTCGTATGCGCTACCGGGCCCAATCCTCCTGCGCGCGGGGCGCGTTTTTCCTAGGGGGTGGGTTAGTGTACCACTGCTATACGGATACCTACGGTACATACCAGTAGACTGAAAGCTGCCCCGGCACCCACCCATCCATGGGAGGCGGCCGGTAGGGCTCCTCACGGACTGGGAGGCGGCCGGTAGCGCCTCGCGGACGCGATGGCGGGCCTCCTCGACGAGACCTGGCCCGCGCGGCCGCTGGCGCTGTCGCGCCTGGCGCGGCGGCCCTGGAGCGCGCGGCTCGCGACGACGGCGCTCCCGCCCGCCCTGGGCGCCGCGCGCGACCGGCGGAGCTACCTCGAGGAGAACGACGACCTGCGGCGGGAGGGCCGCGAGCGGCTCTGGCCCTACTGCCTGCGGCTGAAGCGGACGCCGGTCGTCGACGCGCTGCTGAAGCGCGCGCGGCGCCTGGACGAGGCGGGGCTCGGGGCCCTCGACGCGCCGCCGCCGCCCTTCGTGGACCTGGGCAACTTCGACCCGCGGCGGCGGCTGCCGCGGCTCGAGCGGGCGCCCGTGGCGCCCGCGGCGGCGCGGTCGCTCGAGCTGGCGGTCACGATGGCGCGGGACCTGGACGGGGACGACGACGACGACGGCGAGGCGGACCGGCTGCGCGGCCGGGGCCACCAGAGCTACCTCGCGCGGGGCGTCGACGTCCTCGCGAAGCGGCCCGACGAGCTGTCGCTGGCGCAGGTCGAGGCCGCCCTCCGGCGGACGAAGCGCGAGCTGCGGGCGGTGAACCGCGCGAACCAGGCCATCCCCACGGACGCCCCCCGCATCCCCGTCCCCAAGGAGTACCGGGACGCGGAGTACCCCGTGTCGCTGGCGCCCGACCTCGACGGCCGCCGGCGGCCGGCGCCGCGGGTGGTCATGTTCCGGGAGGGCGACGTGTGGAAGCGCCGCCTCGCGAAGCCCGCGCCGCGCCACCGGCGGCCGCCGCCCGAGCCGTTCCGCAACTCGCTCTCGCGGCGGGATCTGCGGCTGGCGCGCGACGGCGAGGAGCGCGACCGCCTCAACGCGGCGCACGCGGCGCGCCGGGCGCAGGAGGCGGCGGCGTACGAACGGAAGCAGGAGGCCGTCAGGCGCAAGACGCTGGCGCGCGGCGCGGCCGCGCACGCCAGGGCGCTCGACCGCCTGCTGGCGAACGCGGCCGTCGCGGCGGCGCGCGCGTCGCACGACGACGGGAAGGCGGCGCGGCGCCGGGAGCGGCGGGCGCAGCTCGCGTCGCTCGCGACCTACCGCCAGGAGCACCTCATGGAGTGCCCGCACTGCGGCGTCGCGGTCGTGATCGCCAAGCTCAGGGAGCACCAGGAGCGGGCCTGCGTCAACCAGGAGCGGCCCTGCAAGAACTGGACCCAGGGCTGCAAGGAGACGGTCCGGCCGCTGACGGCGACGTGGCACGAGTGCGCCGACCACCTGCTGCGGCCGCGGTCGTGCCTGTCGCTGCCCGGGCCCTGCGCCGCGCGGGCGGCCTACGTGGCCGTGGACGAGGCGGACCTCGAGGCGCCCTGGACGGCCGAGTTCTGGATCCGCCGCGCGCCGGTCGAGCAGCCCGGGGGCCTGCTCGAGGGCCTCGCGCGCAAGGCGTTCCGGGCGGACGCGCTGAGGCGCCGCCTGGACGACGCCGTGCTGGCCTCCCAGGGCAAGGCGCAGGAAATCGAGCGGGAGCTGGCCGCGTTCTTCGCGCAGCCCGACGCGGGCGGCATGACGCACGACCAGGTCAAGGCGCACCAGGAGGAGCTGATGGGCCGCATCCTCGCGGCGACGGAGGCCGAGACGGACCGCAGGGTCGAGGCGTCCGTGGCGCGCTACACGGCGAAGGTGCTCGCGCGGAAGCTCGCGCGGGCGGTGGCCGACGTGGGCGCGACGCCCGGGGCCCTGGAAAGGACCTTCGCGCCGCTCCTGGAGGCGTCGCGGGCGGCCGCGCCGCCGCCGCCCGCGGCGGCCGACGCCGGCGCGCCGGCGCCGGCGCCCGGCGGCGACGCGCCCGGCGGCGACGCGCCCGCGGGGGCCGACGCCGGCGCGCCGGCGCCGGCGCCCGTCCCGGAGGCGCCGGTCGACGACGACGTGCCGCGCGAACCCTGCGCCACCGGCGAGGACCTGCGGGCGGCGGTCGCGGCCGTGCTCGCGGCGCTCGACGCGAAGCCCGCGTGGGACGTCGTCGTCGAGCAGCTCGCGGACAGCGAGACGGACTCGGACGAGGAGCGCGAGCTCCTGCGGGGCATGACCGCGAAGGAGAAGCGGAAGTACCTGCGCGCCAAGAAGAAGCGGGCCGTCAAGAAGAAGCGCGTCAAGAAGCGCGCGGTGACGACGGGCAAGGAGTCGGTCGAGAAGCGCGTCAAGGACACGATCTTGCGGGAGGACGTCGCGGCGGCGGGCACGGACGTGCTGCTGGCCGGCCGCGACTTCCGCCTGTGCCTCGAGGTGCCGCCCGCCGAGGCCGGGGCCGAGCCGTCGGACGCGTGGCGCGGCGTGCCCGGCGTCCACGTCAGGGGCAAGCGCACGACGCCCCTCTCGGACAAGAGCGTGCCGCGCGAGAGGTGGCTCCACGTCGCGTTCGTCTGCCGCGCGGCCGGGGACGAGCCGCGCCCCCGGCTCGAGCTCTTCGTGGACGGCGCGTCGGCGGGCGCGCCCGTCGCCGTGAAGAACCTGGAGCTGAAGCTGCCGATGCGCGACTTCGGCGGCGACCGCGACTCGGTCGACGCGGGCTTCCACGGGCTGCTGCTGGAGGCGCGGTACTGGAAGGGCGCGCGGAGTCCGCAGGAACTCGTCGAGTACATGCACCGCCTGCCGCCCGCCGACCGCCTGCAGCAGGGCATGGTCGGCTGGTGGACCTTCGAGGAGGGCGAGGGCAGGTACGCGTTCGACCGGTCCGAGCTGCGGTACCGGTCCCGGATCCAGGGCGGCTGGCGCGAGACGGAGCCCGAGAAGCGCGTCGCCTGGGCGACGCCCTTCGGCGACGCCGGCGCGCCGACGCCGGCGTCGCGCGAGGCGGGCGTCTGCCCCGTCGAGCTGCGCCTCGTGCGGCTCGCGGAGAAGGCGCGCCGCGCGCTGGAGCTGATCCCGTGCGAGCGGTGCGGCGCGGAGGTGCTGACGCACGGCATGCGCGCGCACGTGCGGAACCACTGCGTCTTCCGGGAGGTGCCCTGCGACCTGTGCGGCAAGCTCGTGGTCTTCAAGGACCGGCTGCGGCACCGCTACCCGGCCGAGGGCGAGGAGGCGGACTGCCCCGTGGTCGCGCAGCGCGACGCGCTGGCCGCGCGCCACGCGGGCGGCGACGTCGTGACGGAGTGCCGCCTGGGCTGCGGGGCCCGCCTGCCGAAGCGCGACCGCGCGCGGCACGAGAAGGAGCGGTGCCGGCTGCGGCCGGCGACCTGCCCGAACGCGGGCTGCGGCGCCGTCGTGGCCTTTGAACGGTTGCGGGACCACGTCGCGAACTTCTGCGAGGACCCGTACTTCGTCGCCAGGCGGCGCATGATCCGCAAGTACCGCGCGATCCGCAAGTACGGCCGCCCGTGGGCCGCGACTCCCGACTCCGACGGCGAGTCCGGCGGGGACTCGGAGTACTAATGCTTTGTGTGGTATACTACTACTACGGTTGAAGACGAAGTTCCGCCTGGGTTGCCACGATCTTCGGAGCTCGAGCTGCCGAATGCAGCGTGTCCGTAACGCGCAATGCCCTTCAAGTTGTTGCAAATCCCGCGAGTCGGAAACGATTCAACACACATTGTTGGAGAAAAAACGTGGTGAGCTCCTTTAAGCGGTTGTATGAGATGCATCCTGTCGCGCGCGGATTGAGCCTCGAAGATCATTGCCGCCTCTTGATGGGGGGAGTTTTACCACGCGAGACTGAGAAAACTACTGTAGACAGATACCTTATTGCTATTTCGAAGCTCCGGTTGGGCATCCTGACGAGCAGGGAGAAGGCGCTTGTTCCTTTTTTAGGTCTTCCTTCATTTATTTGTTTATCTTGTAGTACTCTTGTCTAGGTTGCCATTAACCTGTTAATTACCCGTTATTAACCTATAATTACCCCTCGGAGGGGATCCGGGGTTAATAACCCGCTCAATAACCCGACGGACTTTCGACTAAACCCGTTTAGTGAGTTTAGCGAAAGACCCCTCCGGGCGAGCGGATGGGCGCAAGCAGCCCGTTGGGCTTTTGGATACGTACAGGTGCGCCAGGGCAAGTACCAAGTCATGTGGCCCGGCGCGGCCCAGGCCCGCGCCAGTGGCCCGTGAGGCCCCCTCCCCTAGGTACCCCTCTATAAGATCCCGGGGTTAATAACCCATATACTAACGTAGTAACGGGCAATTACCCGGGTTACTGACCCCGGGCCACGATTGGGGTTATGACCCCTCGGGTAAATGCCAACCTAGACTCTTGTAGTACTACTAGTACCGTAGGTACTACTAGTACTACAGTAGTCTAGCCTGCCAGTGAGTCACGTGCGGTACTACGCAGCGCCATCTAACGCGCCCACTGGCATTCAACTTTACAGGCGCCCCCCTTCGGCTACTCGCGGTTCTTCGCCGCCTCCTGGCGCACGCGCTTCGCGTAGGACGCCTTGTCCTGCACGAACATCTGGTAGGCCTCCGACTGCGCCGGCGAGTTCGGGTTCGGCGTATCTAATAAATCTTGGATGCCCAGGAGCATCTGCTTGATCGTGATCGCCGGCCGCCAGCCCTCCTCCTCATTCAATATAGAGAGGCAGATCGTGCCCGAGGGGTAGACGTTCGGGTGGAAGAGCGGCGGCACGAACTTGCACTTCGGCGGCTTGCTGGGGTAGTCCTCCTGCGCGGACCACCGGACGCGTCGCGACGGGGCGGGGCGCGACCACTGGACGCCGCCGCGCCACGGAGAACTCCATCCGCACTTTGAAAAGGCCGCCCTCCCAGTCCGTCCCTTTTTTTCCGGGCACGCCGGCGTCCCAGCTCATCAGGTTCGTCGCGCCGTCGCCGCTCGAACTCGGCCGCGCGAAGAAGCCGAAGGGGTG
Source organism: Pelagomonas calceolata (assembly GCA_918797485.1). Lineage (NCBI taxonomy): Eukaryota > Pelagophyceae > Pelagomonadales > Pelagomonadaceae > Pelagomonas > Pelagomonas calceolata. The sequence goes on along the minus strand of CAKKNE010000003.1, from coordinate 4,356,421 downwards.
GTCCCGCCGCCAGGCCTTGCGCTCCTCGCTCAGGCGGCCGCGCGCAATGCCCGCCATTCTGTGTGCTAGTCGGTGCGGTGGGTGGCGCGGCGAGAGCAATACTTGGATCGGGTCGCGCGCTGCAAGGGGCGGCGGACGCGAGCTGGCTCGGATTACGTATAACTAGCTACTGCCAAAGCCGGCCGTGAGCCTAGTGTGCGACATACGCTAGCTCGTCCTCGGAGAGAATAACGTATGGGTTTTTTGACATCCGACTGCGTCGTCTGTAAAAAAACCCAATACGTGAGCCAAAAAACCCACCACACACCACCACGAGGCGAACAAACTTTCATCTACGCCAGCTGCCTCCGCCTGTCGGCTCCGGCCGCCGACGCAGACGAAAGTTTGGCCTCGGGTCAAATTTCACCGCGCGCGCGCGTGTGTCTTTGGAAAGTGGTACGAAGGCCTTTGCGAGCCTGCGCTACGTTGCGCAGCGGTGGCAGGCTTGATTACCAGCCTTAAAAGACAGCCTCCTGTAAAGTTTATAGGGGGGCTAGTATGTCCTTAGTGCTAGTAAGTTTGGGGCAAGGACAAGCGCAGCACACGCAGCAAGCGCGCCACCTGATGGAAATTCGCTTCAGTGTGCTCGTAGTGTTGATCGTGTTCTTAGTCCTAAACGCTGCGGTTCAACTAAGAACGTTGGCTGCGGTGCAAGGACTGGCCGCGCAACAGCACGCTATTTCCCCGCCAGGAACGGACGCGCCGGCGCTCGAAATCCTCTCAACGAGGAAGGTTGCGTCCCAAGGACTGGCCACGCAACAGCACGCTATTTCCCCGCCAGGAACGGACGCGCCGGCGCTCGAAATCCTCTCAACGAGGAAGGTTGCGTCCCAAGGACTGGCCACGCAACAGCACGCTGTTTACACTGTTTACGCAGGCCCCTATGTGCACGTTGAGGCCCGGCGGAACCCTATCTACAGTACCGTCACCCAAAAGCTAAGATTGAAAGGAAAAGGCTTCGGCGCCGCGGGCACGGGCGAACACCTGAACCTCCAGTTCGTGCCGGCGATGCCCAAGACGGACTACAAGGTCCAGGTCCTGTCGGATACGGCGCTGTCGATCAACCTTGTAAGTGGCAAGTCCTGGCCCCTCGCTTCTGATGAGGGTACCTATTTGTACCTAACCTCACTCATAGACGACCGGAAAGGAAGCATGAACCAGCTCGAAACCCCTGTCGTGATTGCGAGGGTGATCCCGACGCCGACCGTCATGCACGGAGGCGAAAAAGTTATTTACATGACCGGTACGACGCGCTTCAACATCAACGGCACGGGCTTCCGAGCGAAGACCATGGAGCTGATCTTCGACCCGCCGCTCGAGAAGGATGTGGATTATATGCTCAACACTCGTAGTTCCACGCACATGCAGCTCATGCTGCGCTCGGGAAAGAAGTGGCGTAGTGATGGGAAGCCCGGGCCTCTCAAGTTGCGACGCATCGACACGGGCGCCGGCGATCTGAGGATCAACACGAAGTACGGTGGCGTCACGGTGGCCGAGGTGCGGGTCAACCTGTGAGCTCACAATTCATCATTTTTAAAAATATTAAATTTTACACGTCGTGTGCCCTAGCCACTAGAAACCCGAATTACAATTTTTGGTGACGCTTTTTCTAAAAAAGCATTTTCCCAGCGTGCCTTGCCCGTTGAATCGTGGCGTAGATTCCGTTAAAATTTCGCGCGCTGATGTCCCCCCTTTAAGATAAATTTCATAAAAATTTTTAGCTGGGGCCGCGGCCGCAGGCCAAACTTTCTTCTGGCTCATGGCAGTTTGGGAAACAAGGGGGAGATGATCCGAGGATCCGAGAATCTGGAAAATTTTAAATTACGCGCGGTTGCCGCGGCCGCAGGCCAAACTTTCGTCTGCGTCGGCGGCCGGAGCCGACAGGCGGAGGCAGCTGGCGTAGATGAAAGTTTGTTCGCCTCGTGGTGGTGTGTGGTGGGTTTTTTGGCTCACGTATTGGGTTTTTTACAGACGACGCAGTCGGATGTCAAAAAACCCATACGTTATTCTCTCGGCGTCCTCGCAACCGTCCTCGCGGGGAATCCTACCGCCTCGTCTTGTAACGCGCTGGCGATCGGTCGCGGCGAGAGGCTCTATTCAACTACAGTATTACTCGGGAGCCGGGCGCGCGCGCGCGCCCTCCGTCGCCGCCGCGGCGTCTCCTAAGTCTCCCTCTTCCTCTTCTGAGACGCGCGACCCTTCGCGCGGCCCGCCTCTTGGTTCGCCTTTCCCACCGCCCTCACTTCCGCTGCGGACACGAACCACGAGGCGTCTTTGTTCGACTTCTCGTAGTCCGCCTTCAACTGTAACGCGGCGTCCCAATCATAATAATAGCTCCCGCCAGTGCCCGGCTCGCGCACGTAGCGTGACTTGCCCCTGTACTTGTTTTTATATTGAACACAGAACAGGTCGTCGTCGTTACTATGGACTTGGACATTCAGCACACCGCCGCGCGCCGCTTTAGCCGCCCGCACCGCGTGTCGCGGCCGACCCAAGATTTCGCGCCACCGCGTCGCTTGGTCGTGGGCTTCCTCCTGCGTCGGCCACAGCGTGCGTTCCTCGTCCGGCGGAGCCTCCACGCTGTAGTCCACCCTAAACAACTGACCGAGGTCTACTCGATGCACGGGCACGACATCGGGCAGGAGCGTGGCGCTATCAATGCCCTGTCGCGCGAGGCTCTCCCTCTTTCGGCCGTCGGCGAGGTGCTTGGCCTGCATCTTGCCGAGGAGCTCCATGTGCTCGTTCGTGTCCTCGACGCGGACGGGGCCCTGCTCCTTGTACCTCGCCTGCCTGGCGGCGCCCTGGGCGCGCAGTGTCAGGCGCTCGTCGCCGGTGATCATCTTGGGCGGCCCATATTTTTGGGCGTACCGCGTCGGGTTCGCGAGGATGTGCTGCTCGTACGCCGCCCGCGCCTCGTCGACGGCGACCGTCGCGTCCTGCACCGCGATCGCGCACGCGCCCTGCCGCTGCGCGACCAACACGTAGGCCTCGGCGTCGAGCGTGCCGCCCGTCGGCACGCCCGCGGCGATGTCGTCGCGCTCCGCCGCCAGGGCACCCATTAAGGAGCCCATGTTCGAGACGGCCGTGCTCTGGCGTAGTAAATCACCATCATCGCGCGCCCGCTCGATGGCGGCGTGCGTCTCGCGGCCTAGGACGTCGTCCTCGTTTCCGTCGCGCTTGGCGAGATCCAGTCTACGGCTCGCTCTATGGCGGCGCAATAATAAAGGCTGGCGGCCCATCGCGACGCAGCTTGGAAGCCAAAGCAGGAGCTCAGCGCGTGCGCGCGCGCGGGGGCTGTGAAACCGCGTGCGGTTGCCACGTTTCTGCGCTTGGGTGTCAGGTGATGCACCACGCGTGCGACAGGCTGTCTTGGCAGCGATTTGGGGCGCGATTTGCTCGCGCCGGCCGCGACGAGTACATCACTACGGCCTACTGGTAGGATACCAAGCCCCCCTAGTTACATTATGTATTGCAGTAACTTGTAGGAAAACCAGGGGGTAGCTGAGCGCCCAGCGGCGCTGCTAAAAGCGCTGCGATCTCGGTCCAGCTGCATCGCATTAAAACTTGATTGGGGGAGGCAGCCCACACGCAGCTGCTGCGCAGCATACTCTAATCAAGTTTTAATAACTTGTTCACAGCCCGAGAACGTTGGTGCTGCCACGATGCCGCGGGTGTGGAAGCCCGCGGCGGACGATCAGCACATCTTCGACGCCCTGCCAATGCCGGAGGGGGACGTCTTCCTCAGCGACGACGAGCTCCTCATGGAGATGGACGGCGTGGCGACGCGCGCCGCGCTCAACGCGGCGCTCGGTCCCACCGCGAGGACAAGGGTGACCTTTGATGCCGAGGGTCGGTACTGGCGGAAGTCGTACGAAATTGATAAGGAGCCGCGGTGCATCTACTTCTTGCCAGCCGTGCAGAACCGCGCGCGCGCGCTCGAGGAGTACCCCGATGGCGTCGAGCCGCCGTTCCCGCGACCAGAGGAGAAGTTCCAGTGCAAGAGGAAGCAGCCGCCCCGAGCGCCGCGCAAGCCGTCGAAGACGACGGCGCGGTCCGGCGAGAAGCGCCCGACGTCCGCGCGGCCTAGGATGTACACGACGCCCGGCGAGAAGGTCACGCGCGGTGGATCCGGTTGATGATGCTGAGCTGCTCGTGCCGGACGAAGGCGTGGTCGACCTCGACGAAGTCGCGCCAGTACCACGGCCCGTGACACGACGAGATTTAATGGCCCTAGAGCAGCGCGCCGAAGACGCGCTCGCGGCGTGCGACCGCGGAAGCCGCGCGCGCCGCGGCCGTCGCGCCCACGCGAGCTACGCGACAGACAGGACGCAGTGGCGCGAGGAGCGCCACCGACTCGGCAACTTATGCTTCTCTCTGGACCGCGAGGCGAACGCGCTCTCCGCGGAGAGAGCGGCACGACGGCGCGACGTTGATCGCCTTAGAGCCAAATTTTCACAAGAGAAAGAACTATGGAAAATAGACTGTGAGCGACGCGCGGCGGCGCGGCTAGACGAGGAGCGGCGGCGATTGGAGGAGGGGTTCCGGACAAACACGCGCGAGTTGCAGCGGCAACTCGACGCGCAGAGAACTGAAGTCGCCGATTTGAAAAAGAAACAAAGCCAGCTCAACCTCGAGCTTTATGGCCTTCGACGGCTTCGAGGCGCCTGGCTGGGTTCTCGTGTTGCGTATTTACCGGAGGAGCCGCCGCCGGATTCGGACTTCGAAGGCGAGTCGTTGTGGCCCGTGGTCCACGCCGTCGGCGACTTTCTCAGTAGAATTTGTGGTGGTACGCTCAAAAGAAAGCAACAGAAGTGTCTGCGTCTCCTAGCCGACTACGCGTGGTGTCAACACTCTCGCGGGCGGGGGGAGATTGGCCTCGTGCGAGCTCACTTTGCGTGCGCGGAGTACCGGCGCCTCCAGGAGATTTTCTCTCCGAAGACCATGGACGTGGAGATGACGGGGAACTACGCTGCGAGCGAGGCCATGCGGGCCAGAGAGCGGGCGGCTCTCGTTGCGCTCGGGGAGACGTTGGGCAAGCACGTGATGCTGTTATTCCCCACGAAGTTCGCGCTCCAGGAAACAGCCAAGCTGGTCGAGAGAGTTGCTGATGGCCACAAGGTTTCGGTTACGGAAACGTCCGCGGGCGACGGCACTTACGAGGCGGTCGGCATTGCGACGGGCGCGGTCCTCGACGTCATCGGAAAGCCAGCGCGGGCCGCGAGACTGGACGCAGTCCCGCGGATCCGCGGAGGATCAGAGGCACGCAAGACGGCAGCAACATCACGAAAAGCGACGACTTTACGATGCAAGGGATCCACGTCAACGACAGCCGCGCGTCGACCCGATCACTGGCAAGCCTATCACCGACTTCCAGTCGCCTGATCGGGTTCATATTACTACGTTAGCCGTTGGCCACGAGAGCCATGCCCTGTACGAAGCTTTAGACGACGGACGGATCACTTCAGTACAGCGGCGACGGCGCAAACCGATGGTGTCTACCAGTCAGAGGCAGAGGGCCGCGCCGTTCACGTTGATTACGTCTGCTCGGGCGACATGGCCAACCTCCAGACGGTGTCGAAGAAGGGCTTCGCGACTGGGACGCCGGAGAACGCGCGGCCGTGTTATTGTTGCGCCGCAGACCAACAGGCAGATGACGACGCCCAAGGTAGTTGACGACCTTTGCGACGTCTGCAGAGCAGCGGGTCGGTTAGTGTGCTACCACGCGGAGATGTCGACGCCGGCTGCCGTAGACGAGTGGCGCGCTACGGCTGCCGCTGCGCTCACGGAGCTCAGAGGGAGCTGCCCCAGCCTACCGCTACATGCGCGAGGCCAAGACTTTAAGTGCGGCGCAGCTGCGCGAGCTCGCCGCGGAGGCTGGGCTCGATGCGGGCGGCACCTCGGCCCACTTGCACGCGCGCTTCGCTGCTTATTGCGGTCAGCATTGCTTGGAATTGGAAAACCCCAACCAAAACGGGTTTTACGCAAAGTTCGACTGTCGAACTGCGACCCCAGCACAAAAACGCGCAATTTTCGCTGGTCGTGAACGATTGTCTTGTTGATTTCGGCCTGGCGGTGACGGGCAACCTCGGTTCGCGCGTCGAAAGCTGACGCAGCGCCTGAAATTGGTTGACCAATATTACGAACTTCAAGCGCAATTAGAACACGCCACGCCAAATTCTGATGCGCTCATCTCCCTGGTCGAGCATATGGTCCCGTCGTCCTTGCATTTAGAAAACCGGACGCGCGAGAAGCTGTTGCGGCTCATCCTCAACAATTTATTTGTGATCTACGAGAAGAGCGTGGCCCTGGCGAAGCTGCGGCCGCTGGAGGGCGATTAGAACGAAGGCTTCGGCTGCCCGAACGGCCGCGAGGGCAAGTGGACGGCGCCGCTCTCCAAGGACGAAGATTCCGTCGAGAAGATCCGGAATTGCGGCCGCGCCCGGAAGATGGCTAACGTCGGCACGGCTCATCGGCGCGTGCTTCCCGGACGACGCCAAGCGGCGGGTCGTCCTCGACCTCGTCCGCGGCTACGAGGAATTGATGGTGCTATATCGAAAACGAGAAGATCTCACGGACGTCGAGATTGCCAAAGCCGACGACCTCGCCCAGGAGACCTACCATCGGCTACTGACGGCTTTCACGGCGAAGGCCCTGCGAACTACTTCCACATGATCGGCAAGGGCCACATCGGCATTTGCGAAAGTACCGGAACTTGTACCGCTACTCGAACCAGGGCTTCGAGAGCGTGAACCACTTGATCAAGCGCTTCTTCCTCACGCGGACGCAGCGCGGCGGCCACTGCGGCCACGAGGCGACGCGGGCGACGCGCGTCGCCGCGCTGGGCAAGTGGATGCAGCGGCGGATGATGTGGCTCACAGGCCTGGTCAAGCCCGGCGAGCTCAAGGTCATCGGCTGGAAGCAGAAGCGCGCATGGGCTGGTAAATTGTGACTTACTACCTTCGTAGGCTGCGACGGCGCGGACTTCGGGCGTTGGGACGCGTGAGCGTCGGCACGCCCGCGCCGGCGACCGGGCGCCCTCCCTAAACTCGCACGACGCCGCCGTCGCCGCCGTGATAGTGTAAACGACGCCGTCGAGCTCGAACTGTTTCATCTGCAACTCCGCGACGACCGTCGCGACGCGTGTCTTCGACGGGCGCGACGGGCTCGACGGCCGTCTCCGGCGGTGGCAACGGCGACGGCGCCGTCAGATTCGTCCACGTTCGTGGCACCGGCCTCGGCGGGCGACTTGACCTCGAAGCGGGCGTTGAGCTTCACCGCCGGTGTCGACGTTGTAAGTGCACGTCACCCGCACGAGCTTGTTGAACTCGTCCAGCGTCGTCGGCACCCTCGTCTCCTTGAAGCCGCCTTTTAGGGGTACTCGTAGACCGCGTCGCCGCGCCAAGATCCGGAACTCGCTCTCCAGGCGCACCACGTCATCGCCGCTAAGCGAGAACCGCTCGAAACGGTAGAACTGGAGGCGCGTCACGTCGGCGCCGCCTGGCCGCCCGCGCGCCACGACGCGCTTCGCCGTGAACCTCGATCCACATGCCCGACGCCGGCGGGGCCCAGCCCAGTACTTCGAAACACACGTCGTAACGGTACCGCTCTTCTTTTTCCCGCGGAGGAGCTCGCCGACGGCATCAGCAACGGCGACGCGCACGTTTAACAAGTCCCACAAGCCGCTCATCGTCGACGGCCTGTCGTCGATCAGCGACGCGACGCAGCGCTCTGGAAGCGGTCGCAGCGCCGGCGACGTACCATCAAACCACTGGTCGAGGGTGTAGACTCGCGCGAGGCCGTCGTAGGCACCACTTCTGGCCTTGTCCTGCGACACGACCCACACAGGCCCCACGACGGAGGTCACCGAGACCTCTCTAGAAGTCGACGAGAGGACGACATCGCAGGTGGACGCAGTCGACCTGTTGATGTGTTTGGGCAACGCGTCGATCTTGTAGAGCTCCAAGACCTCGATCCTTGAGGACGACGAGGGCTGCAGGAAGACGACCATGCTGCCGTCCTTGAGCAACAGCGAGTCGCCCGAGAAGATGGGTCCGACCTTCGGGGCGAAGAACGGCGTCCGTCGCGCGGCGAGGACGTCCTCGAGCGCCTCGGGAGCGCGCGCCACCGTGACGGCGGTCTCCTCCTTCTTCACGACGAGCGGTTCCGAGCCCTGCGCGAACGGCTGGACCTGCACAGTGTCGCCGACGACGGCAATGGCGGTGCCCTCGACGCGCTCGTCGTCGCAGGCGACGACGACGCTGTCCAGGGACTGCGGGGCGCGGTTTGTTATGGTCTGAAGGACCCGCGGCCGCGCCGCGCCGTCGCCGCGCGAGCGCTTCTGGGACGACGAGGGCAGCTTTTCCCACGTCTCGCGGCGCCTCTTCAGCCCCTGTTTCTTGGGGGCGGGGTCCGGGGACGGCGGCGGCGCGCGGCGCGACCGCGCGGCGCGGGGCAGCAGCTCGGTGGGCTTTACCCAGCCGCGCGAGCGCGCCTCATCCTCGACGTACTTCTGGAAGGTGGCCTGGTCCGGCGCGAGGCCCTCCAGGTACTTCAGCCTGCCCGGGGGCAGCGTATTTGCGGCCATCGTCCAGTTAACTGATACCAGCAAACGACCAGTCTCTACATCTAATAAAGTCAACCAAACAAAAAGTCAACTTTGTCAAATCCCACTAGTCGGCCGTAGTGTCTAGATTACTAGACACTAGGGCCGAAGTTGCAGTGGTTCGGCGGCGGCGCACGGCGCTGAAAAAGCGCCTTTGCGGCCCGCTGCGGGCCCGATAGGCCGCCGCGGACCCCTCACGGCCTATCGCGAGGCGCTCGTACCAACAAATTGTTACGCGGCTGCCCCACCGGCTGCCCTAAGCCGGTGCCGGCGCCGGCGCCGGCGCGAGCCCCAGGAACTCCGCGAGCAGCGCGCGCTTGTCGTCCCGGTTGAGGTTCTTGCCCTTGCGCTTCCCCTCCTTCACTTTGGAGCCGCGCCCCGGGACCTTCATCGCTTTCAGCGCCGCGTCGGCCGCGCTCGCGCTCAAGCCCATCACCTTCTTGAGCGTGTACTCCTTCTTGTACTTGGCGACGGCCGCCTCGACGGACAGCTCCTCGGCGCGCACCTCCTCGGACGTCTTCGTCGTGGGCTCCTTCGCGCGGCCGAGGCGCACGTCGTAGTGCTCCGCGAAGGGCCGCACCCACTGCAACCCGATGGCGGCCTTGTTGCGCTTGGCGGCGGCGCACGGCGTCGGGCAGCCGTCGGCGATCTTCTTCAGCTCGTCTTCGAACTTCTCCCAGATGAAGCGCTTGCCCGCGTCGAGCGTGTCCTTGAAGGACGGGCTGCGGATGCGTCGCTCGTCCTGGAGGAGTTCGGGCGTGGCCGGCTTGCGCTTCCGGCGGAGCATGCGCTTCATCACGTCGGCGAGGCGCCACCGCGCGCTCACCGAGCACGACGCGGTCTTGATCGTCTCCGGCGTGATCTTCGTGTTCGAAGGAATAGACCGCGACAAGACCGAGTTCAGGTGCTCGATGAAGACGTCGTTGCCGTGCTTGCACGTGCGCGCGTCGACTCGCACGAGATCGGGCCGCTCCTTGATCCGGTAGAGCGTCGCGTTCAAGTGCGAGAGCAGCCACGACGCGAGCCGGTTGTTGCGCCACCGCGGCTGGTATGTGTAATAAATCATGTGCAGGATCATAACCGGAAGGTTCGCGTACACCGTCCGCGCGTCGCCGTGGTCCCAGTCCAAAAAGGGCTGCATCCACATTTCCAATTCGTTGTCGAACAAGTTCCACAAGTACAAAAATCGCTCCGACGTGCGGCAGGCCCAGTCGATGGCTTCCTCGTCGGTCGTGGCGTTCGAGCCCGCCATCTCTCGCACCTTTTTGACCAGGTCCGCTCTGATGCTGCGGAAAGCGGCGTGCAGGGTCTGCTTGAAATGGCGGAGGCGCCCGAAGTTGATCTTTTTTCCGGCTCTCTCAGCGCCCGCCCGCCCGCCCAACGGCGAGCGGGCGGGCGCGGCCGGCGCCGGCGCCTCCGCGGCGGGCGCGGGCGCCTCGGTCGCCGCCGGTCGCGCGTCCGCCGCTGCTACGGCGTCGTCGAAACCCTCGTCGTCCGCCGCGGCGAGGTCGGCGGCGAGCTCCTCGCGGACGTCCGCGCCAGACTCCTCGGGCAGGGCGACTTCAGCAGCAGGCCGCGCGGCGGCGCCCGGCAGGAGGCGCGACACGAAGCCGAGCATCGTGTCCAGCGCGCGCCGCGCGAGACCCGGCCCGCCGTCCTCGCGCTCCTCTCGAACATCTAAATCATCCAAGGCCTCGACGGCCTGCTCGAACTCGTCCGGCTCGTCGTCGGAGTCGTCGCCAGCTGCTTGCGTCGCCTCGGCCCGCGCCGCGCGCGGCACGGCGCTCGAGCCCTTGTTCAGGAACTTTGCTATGTGATCCTTGCGGTAGTCCATGAAATTGGCCAGGAACTCGCCAAAAATGAGGAAGTCCTCCGGATCGGTAAAGAGGAACTCGAGGCCGTGCTTCTGCAAGTGGAACGGCGTCAGCGTCACGAACACGTGCCGGACGGCCTCGTAGTCCAGCTTCGCCGCCTTGTCCGCGAGCAGGTAGGGCTCCGGGTCGACGGTGAGGAAGACGTCTTGAACAACGTGGGGCACCGCCGCGTTCCCGAACTTGCACGCGTTCATAACTCTTGTCATCAACGGCACCACTTTGCTTCTAAAGTCCGCGAGGCTGCTGGACTTGGCGACTTGCGACGGGAGGACGGCGAAGTCCCCGAGCCGCGCGCACGGCCCCGGCTCGCGGGGGAAGAGCCCGCGCGGCGCCCACTTGTCGGCGAGCGCGTCGACGTCGATGTGCCCGCGAGCATCGGCCGTGAGCGCCGCCTTGTGCTCCTCGTAAAAGCGCGCCACCAGCGCCGCATCGAACTTCGGAGGCATCGCCGCCGCGCGCCTGGCGCCCGTCAGCGGATTATGACCCGGCCGCTGATCAGACGGAATCAAATAAGCCAACGCAGATATCGTGCTCGCGCAATTCGTGAAGGCCTCGCCCTGCCGTTTGTGGGCCGCCCACTGTAGAAAAGCGAAGTTGTCCTGCTGGACCTTCACGCTGACGGCGCGCAGCTTCACGGCGTCGGCGTAGAGCGCCCGCAAGTACGTTTCTTCGTACCGCTTCGCGATCACGCCCACGTACTTTTGGACTACTGCCCGCGACGAGGAGAAGGCGAGGCCCGACATGGTCTCCTGTCCGGCCTGCGTGACGTTGCCGTGCCACGACACCGCCAGCGACACCAACACGCCCATGATCGTGCCGCGCAGGCCGCCGGTGGTCGCCGTCGCGTTGATCGCCGCCATCGCGAGCGCGCGGCACTTGGCCTTGGAGTCGCGGGCGTCGATCCACGCAGCTAAATCGGCGCCCCGTTTCTTCGGCCGCTTATACACGGGGCCGCCGTCCTTGTCCCGGTAGCCGCCCATGCCCGGCGCGGCCTTCTCGTAGTCCGTCCGATAACCCTCCTCTCTCGCGTACGCGTCCCTGGCGTTCTTCGTTTTGCGCTGCGCGTCCGGCGTCTGCACGAGGAGCAACAGCGTCTCCGCGTAGAACTCCGACCCGGCCCTCTTGTCACCGTAGGGGTCCACCAGAGGTTTCCACAGGTCTTCCAGCGTGATTTCTTTCAATCTACCGCGTGCGTCTAGCACCCCTTCGAAGGCGTCTTTGAGCTTGAACGCGGCCTTCTTCCGGTACAACGCCGCAGCGTCGGCGAGGCGCGCGTGGAACCGTTTTTCGTCGTCCTCCGTGCGCTTCTCGCGACGCTCGGCCGCGGCCACGTCCGCGGCGGCGGACGCGGCGGCGTCGGCCTCCACTTTGGCTAGTTTGTCCTCGGCTTCGGCGAGTTTCCTAGCGAAATAGAACCCCAGGTCCTCGTCTGGCACGCCCCAATTAACCGCGGCGTCGACCATGTCCGAGACGCGCGCGGAGAAGGGCGGCGCCGGCGTCGCGGGCCGCGTCGGCGCGTCGTCCATCTCCACGTCCAGCTGCGGCGGCCGTTCTAGCGTCGGCGGCGGGGGCGGCGCGAGCCGCCTCAGTAGTAGTTGCGCCGCGTCGCCGTGGGGCGTCGCGTCCACGGGCGCGGGCGTCGCGGGCGTCGCGGGCGTCGCCGGCGAGGGCGCGGCGTTCTGGTCGCCGGCCTTCTGCTCCTCGCGCAGGGCGCTCTTGCTTCGATCGGGCGTCGCCTGCGTGACGCTGCGCCGCGGCGGCGTCGCCTTTTTGCGCTTCTCGGACTTGGGCGGCGGCGGCGTTCTGCTGCGCGGAGCCGACGGCCAGAGGTCCTCGACTTGCGGGAAGCGCGGGATCCTGTAGTCGTTCTGACCCTTCAAACGCGTCTTACCACATGTTATTAAGTAGGCACAGCCCTTCGAGTACACCTTCCGCGCGTATCGGCCTCGCTGGTCCACTCGCACCTCGCGCTCCCGCGGGCCACCCATCGCTCTGTTCACTTCATCCTTCGTGACCGACCGTCCCAGCATCAGCGATACCTTCACTGCTAACTTCTCGTCGGTCCAGTGGTGGTCCTTCGTGTCACAACGCAGCACGGCCTTCACTACGTCGTTGTCCTCGTCGAGCGAGAACGAGGTGCGAGGCATGCTCGTCGCGATCGCGTCGCGAAAGGTATTCCTCCGACCAAAACACGCGTTCTAAAGTGCTCACAGCCCACCCGGAAGGAATACCTTTCACGTCACTACTGGGCCGCGTACCAGCAAAAGCTCAAGAGGGCTGCCGGGGGCTGCCCCTTGGTGCGCGCCGAATATCCAGCCGTTTGCACCGGAGAAAAGCGCTACCGCAGGCCACGGCCACGAAGAAGGATTGAGCCGGAGGAATACCTTTCGGGCTCTTCAGCGCCGTCGTGAGGCAGCGTCATTAAAATCGGGCCGCGACGGTGCGGGTTCAGCGGGCTAGTAAGTTGGATTGAAACGAGTTTGAAACCCGTCTCGCGCAAACCGGAGGGCTAGGGGCACTGCAGCTCCTCGATGGCGTGGTCCAGACGCCTCGACGGCTTGAGACCAGCACGCTGCGCGAAACCATCTCACAAAAAACACAGGAGGGCAGAGAGAGCAAATTGCTGCGTGGACCGCCTCACCAGACCGCACAGCTCATTTTTGGCTGCGAGACGTTGCGTACGCAAGCCCTCTTCCAAGCTGCGCGCATCGTGAGCCCGTAAAAACGCGCCAGAGCATCAAATCATAGCTGTGTCCTCCAGCATGGCGGATACATCCTCCGCATCCTCCGAATTCGAGTGCGACTACAGTAGTGGCGAGGAAGCGTACAACTACAACATAGACGTGCCGTTTTATAGAGGCGTCGAGCGCAAAATTTTGCCGGCCGATGTCCCGCTCGTGCTGCGATGCGTCAGCACTGTGAAGGACTATTCGTCTGCTGGCTCCGTCTCGCGGGCCTGGCGCTCGGCGGCGCGGCGGCTGTCGGCCGGCGGCGACAGCGTCTCGCTCGTGCTACCCTAGTTATGTATCTCCCACTCTCTAATATTTGAGTCTATACATCGAGTGTCAAAAGCACTACGGTGTAACAACAGTTCACTATAAAACACTCTCGCAGTCAGGCCTATCAGCTCTAAGCTGGTTAGCTAGGACCCTGCTACTTACATAACGCTGCGACATACTCTTGCTAGGTACCATGGTACCTACGGTAGCTGTCTATACCTACTGCAGTATTTTTTTCGATGCAATACGAGCTTGAATTGACTATAGTTATTTCCACAAGCTTGAATAGCCTAGCTCCCCCTAAACGCCACAGCCGTGGTTCGAGCGTGAGCCTGCTGGCGAGCTATGGCGTCGTAGCATAAGTTTAGTTTTACGCTCCGTAAGGGGTACGAACCCATGCAAGGGCAGAGCGTGCGTGAACGATGAGGGCTGCCCACAGGGCAGTGCTCGTAGCAGCCGCCGTCGGCGTGGAGCTGCGCAACCACGGCTGCCCGAACTTACGCTTCTTGAACCACACCGGCCTAAACGTCACCTGCGTCCGCCTCGCGCGTCCACACCGGGCAAAACGGTGCCTCCTGGACGGCGTCGCGGCGCTCGCGCGGTCGTGGCGCAGCAGTTCCATGCTGCAGGTCGGGGCGCACCTCGCGTTCGGCAACGCCAACGACCCGTTCAAGCGGCTCGCGCTCGACGTGATCAACCACACCGTGCTGGCGAGCCGCAGCCAGGCGTCTACCGGGACCTCGCGGCGCTCGTCGCCGCGCACGCAGACCCGGCGCACCGCATCGCGGTCGTGAACCGGGCGGTCTCGGACCGGGACGGCGTGGTCACGTTTCACACCATAAACGACACGCTCATCGATCCCGCGACGGGCTGCTACCGACGCGGCTTCGAACCGCCCCCCGGGGGCAAGGCGTTTCCGGCCTCGTTCACGAGTCAGATCGCGTCGCTGTCGCTGAAGAACATCCTTAAGCACAAGCACTGGATTCCGAATCTGGAAGCACTCGTCGTCGACGTCGAGGTCCGGGCCTCCACGGTGCGGACGCTCCTGGACGAGCACGATCTGCGGGACGACCTGGTCGTGTTGTCGGTGGACGCGGAGGGCCACGACCAGATCATTGTCAGATCCGTCGACCTGTCGAAGATCACGCCGTATTTCATCGTCTTCGAGCACATGCACATCATGCACAGCGCGTCGGGGGCGTTGCGCCACGTCATGGAAAGCGGCTACGACTGCCTGATGGAGACGGAAAACTACTTCTGTGTGAGAGATATGGCGCTGTTCGCGGCCTGTTGCCCGGCCGGGTGGCATAGAAATTAAGAAAAATACTCGTGTCGCGGGGGCTGCGTGACCGCACGCCCGCGCCCTCGCCCGCCGTCGCCCCGAGTGTTCTTACGAGGTTTCGCGCGAGGTAGTACTGGGAAAGCGCTCGAGATAGCGCTGCGCGAGTCGTGCCCGGGACTCCTCGGCCACGACAGGTCCGAGATCTGCCCCGTACCGTTAAGTGCCCCCGGCACGGGGTCCTGGCTGCCGGCGGGGCTACCCGCGTGTCGGAAAGCCAGTCGTCGCCCACGCCGTGCGCAAGGGTCCGGGGTCTGCCGCACGGGTGCTCCGCGCCCACCGTATCAGATTGGCACGAAGAGGCTCCAGCGCCGAGACAGAGAGCTTGCACGACCTGCTAAATCGCCGTCGACGGACACCCGATGGAGCACTCGTTCGCCCTGCGGGGCGCCCCGGCCCGCAAGGGGCGGCAGCCCCGCGTCGGCTCCGTCGAGGGAGCGCCGCTGCAGCCGGCGGCGGCGCTGCCCGAGCTGCCGCCCCGGTCGCGCGACATCAACGCCGAGCCGGCGGAGCCGGCACAAACGAGGGCGCCGCCGCCGCGCCTCGGCCTGGAGGGCCTCGCCTACGCGCCGGCGGCGGACCCGGCCGGCGTCGTCGCGGGGCGCCGCGTCGGCCTGGCGTCGCCGCCGCCCTCGCCGGAGTTCGAGCGCGCGGCCACGCCCCTGGCCCACTTCGAGCCCGGCGCCGCGCGGGGCGCGCTCGGGCCGGACCCGAGCGCGTCTCCGCCCCGGCGCCCGGTCGCGCTCGTGAGCGAGGGCCGGCGGCCCCGGAGGAAGGCCCCGGACGCGCCGCGGCCGGCGAGCCCCCTGCCGGCGAAGGAGGACCTGATCCGGTCCTTCGCGCACGCCTTCGAGCGGCCCGATCGCCGCGAGACGGGCCAAGGTTCGCGGATCGCGCGGCCCGCGGCGGCGCCCGCGTTCCCGTCGGGGCGCGTCGGCGCCGAGCTGCCGCCCCTCGAGGGCCCGAAGACGCGGGACCGGGCCGCGCTGAAACTGGGCCGCTACCTGCTGGCGCCGCCGGCCGACCCGAAGCCCTGGCGCGCGGCGTCGGCGGTCGCCCTGGGCTCGGGCTCCAACCGCCTGCCGTCCAGACTCGCCGTCCACGAGGAGGCCGCCCGCCTGCGCGCGGAGTGGCACGCCGCGGGGGAGACGGACGACGCGCCACCCGCGTCGTTGCAGGCGGACCTGAGCGCGCGGCAGGCGATCCGGCCGCCCGACCGGGCCGCGCGGTTCTTCCTCGACCGGTGGCTCAAGTCCTTCGACGCGCGCGCCGACGAGGAGCGGACCGTGGCGCTGTCGACGAAACTCCTGGCGCGGTTTTCGGCGGCGGCGGCGCAGCACACGCTGACCCAGGCGCCGTGCGACGAGGGCCGCCCGCCGCCGTCGCGCGACATCGTCGCGGTGGCCTGCGCGACGTTCGACGACCTGTGCGACGCGCTGGGCGAGGCCCTGCCCGCCCTGGCGGAGCTGCGGCGGTGCGTGTTCGAGGCCATGTTCCTGGACGAGCCGCGGCCCGTGGCGGCGCGCCGGCCCCACAGGCTGCTCCGGTGGGCCGACGGCGCGGACGCAGCGCCCGCCGCGTACGCCGAGCGGCGCCTCTGGTGCGAGGGCGGGGGCCTCGGCGAGGTGAAACGCGCGCGAGAGGAGCTCCAGCGGACGGCGCGGGCGCTGCGCGACGCCGAGCGCGGTCGCGAGGCCGCGCAGGACGAGCTGAACCAGGCGGAGGCCCAGCTCGCGTTCCGGGAGGTCGTCAAGCGCCAGGACGACGCCGCGCTCGCCGCGCGGCGGCGGGCCCACGGGGCCGCGGACGTCGCGGCGAACGCGCTCCGGTCGCTCCTCGCGGACGCGGAGGAGGCCCACGCGAAGACGAAGGCGCAGGTCCACGAGAAGATCTCGAACATGAAGGCGCTGATCCACGGCAACTGCGACCGGGAGCGCCGGAAGTGGAAGATCTGCCGCATGCTCATGCTGGCGGCGATGAAGGGCCTCGAGGAGAAGTACGTGGCGTCGTACGAGGCGAAGGAGGAGGCCCGGGGGCGCGCGGCCGCGGCGGAGCGCCGGCTCGAGGAGAACGAGGCCCGCGTGCAAGCGAGGGAGGCGGCGTTCCAGCAGGAGCGGGCCGCGCTCGAGGCGCGGCTGAACGACGCGACCTTCGCCCGCGAGCACGAGCGCAAGCGGGCGGAGGACCTGCACGAGGAGAACCTGACGCTGCGCGCGCGGGCGTCGGGCGGGCTCGGGGAGGAGTCCCGCGGCGTGCTAGAGCAGCTCTCCGACCGCGAGCGCGAGGCGGCGCGGCTGAAGAACGAGCTGCGGGAGCGGGACGCGCTCCTCGCGGACACGGAGGCCCGCGCCGCGCAGAGCGACGCGCGCGTCGCCGAGCTCGAGGGCGTCCTGGGCGAGAAGGAGGAGGCCGCGGCGGCGGCGGCGCGCAGGATCGCGGAGCTCGAGGCCGACACCGCCGCCAAGACCGAAGACATCGGGGCGCTCGAGGCGCGGAGGGCCGCGCTCGACGCCGAGCTCGCCGCGTACCGCGAGGAGGCCGCGCAGCGGCTCGTGGACGGCGGCACGGCCCAGGAGCAGGCGCTGCGGCGAGCCCTGGCCGAGGCGGAGCGGACGGTCGACGAGCGCCGCGCGCACGCCGCGTACGTCGAGTGCGTCGCCGCGCGGCAGGACGCCGCGACGGCGGCGGGGGTCGCCGACGCGGCGGCCGACATCGCGGGCGCCCGGGACGCCATCATCCAGAGCCTCGCGGACGCGAGGGCCGCTTTTGAGACGCAGCGCGACGACGCGTGCGAGGCCGCGGCCGCGGCCGCCGAAGCGCGCGGCGGGGTCGAGTCGGCGCGGCGCGAGCGCGAGGGCGCGTCGCGGGCGGCGGACGCGGACGCCGCCCTCGCAAAGGTCCAGACCGAGCTCGCGGGCCGCGACGCGACGGTCGAGCGCCTCACGGAGGAGCTCGGGGACGCGCGGGCGCGGGTCGCGGCCCTCGAGGCCGAGCTCGGCGACGCGTCCGCTCGATGCGCGCGCCTCGAGGCGGAACGCGACGCGGCGGCCGCGGAGGCGCGGGCCGCCCTCGGGGCGTCGGCGGAGGAGGCGGAGGCGCTCCGGGAGGCCGCGCGGCTGCGGGACGAGGAGACCGCCCGGCGGCTGGCCGCGGCCGAGGCCGCGCGGGAGGAGGAGCGCGAGGCCACGCGCCGCGCGGAGGCGGAGGCGAAGCAGCGCGAGCGCGACGCGCTGCGCATGGCCGAGGACGAGGCCGAGGCCGCCATGGCCGGCGAGGCCGAGGTCGAGGCGCTGCGGGGGACGCTCGCGGCGCTGCGGAGCGAGCTCGCGGAGGCGCACCTGGAGATCGACAAGCTCCAGAAGCTCGTGGCGATCGCCGAGGAGGCCAAGGAGCCCGCGGAGCCCGAGGAGGACGTCGCGGCGCTCGCGTCGGCCTTTGGCTTCGCCGAGGGCGAGGAGGACGCCGACGAGGCGGCGGACCGGGTCGAGGAGATCCGCCCGGCGACGGCCGAGCGGCCGGCGACGGCCGAGCGGCCGCCGACGGCCGAGCGGCCGCCGACGAGCGGCTCCGGCCGCCCGACGACCGCCGGCAGCGCGGCGTCCTCCGCGGCGCTGCGGCTCGAGGGCGTGCGGGCGGAGCTGGAGCGGGCGCTCGACGCGGCGCAGCGGGCGGCGGCGGACGCGCTCGCGCGGGGCGACGCGGCGGAGGCGGCGCGCGCCGGCGCGCTCGCGCGGTGCGAGGCGTCGGAGGCGGCGTTCGGCGCCCTCGCCGCCGCGCCGGCGGCCGTCGAGACGGTCGTCGAGGAGGTCGTCCGCGGCGACCCCGACCTCGAGGACAAATTACGCGAGGCGGCCGACCGGCGCGTGGCGGCGGCGCAGGACGTCGCGGCCGCCGCGGACCGCGACCGCGTTGCCGCGCTCGCCGCCGCGGCCGGCGAGCGCGACCGCGCGGCGGCCGCGGAGGCCGTCAACGGGGCGCTCGCCGCGCTGCACGGCGACGCGCTGCGGCGGGCCGCGAGCGAGGCCGCGAGCGAGGCCGCGAACGAGGCCGCGCAGCAGGCCCGGCGGCGGGACGAGGAGGCCGCGGGCCTCGCGCGGGCCGCGGCGTACCTGGACGACGCGCTCGCGGCCGAGCGCGCGGCCTTCGACGCCTGCGCCGCGGCGCTCAACCGCGCCGTGACGCGCGCCGCGCGCCTCTCGGCCTCGCTCGAGAGCGGCATCGACGGGTCGATCACGATCGCCGACCACGAGGACCAGCTCGCGCGGCTGCGCGAGGCGCTGGACGCGGAGATGGACGCCCTGCGGGAGGCCTCCGAGGCCCTCGCCGGGCAGCACGCGGCGGCGCTCGAGGCGCTGGCGTCCGAGCACGCCGCCGCGCTGGACGCCGCGAAGGGAGCGGCCGCGGACGCCTTGGCACGGGCGCAAACGGCGCACGAGGAGGCGCTGGCGAAGGCGCAGACCGACGCCGCGGCGGCGCGCGAGGCCGCGCGGCGGGACGAGGCGTCCCTGGCGGAGCAGGCGCGGCGCGACGCCCCGGCGCCGAGCGACGACGCGGCGCTCGACGCGTTGCGAGCCCAGCTCGAGGCCAAGCAAGCGGAATACGACGCGGCGCTCGCGCAAATGAAGGAAGACGCCGCGGCGGCCGCCGCGGACCACGCCGCGGCGCTGGAGACGCTGCGGCGCGAAGCCGCGGCGGCCGCCGCCGACCACGCCGGGGCGCTCGAGGCCCTGGCGGAGGGGCACGCCGCGGAGCTCGAGCGCGCCGCGAGCGGCGCGGCGGACCTCGAGGCGCGGCTCCGCGCGGCCCGCGACGAGATCGCGTCGCTCGCGGGCGACGTCGACGCGGCGGCGCGGGCGGGAGACGCGGCGGACCGCCAGGTCCAGCGGCAGCTGAAGGGCGTCGCGGCGCAGGAGCGCAGGTGCAGGGAGCTCCAGTCGCTCGTGGACGAGGTGCGGACGGGCCTCGCGGAGCTGCAGGCGGACATGACCTCGAGGATGCCGCTCCCGCGGCTGCACCGGCTGGTCGCGCAGCTCCTGCTGCGGCTGGGCGCGGCGCCGCCGGGCGACAACGCCGTGCGCGCGCTGGCGACGATCGTCTCCCTGCAGAAGAAGTACAAGAAGCGCATCGCGGCGCGCGGCGCGCGGCGGGCCGACGCGGCGGCGGCGGAGGCGGCCGCGAAGGCCGCGCTGGCGGCCGAGGCCGAGCGCCTGCGGGCGGGCGGCGACGACGCGCTCCGCAAGGAGTACGAGAAGAAGCTGCGGCGGCTGGAGGCGCAGGCGGCCGCGCGCGAGAAGGAGCTGCGGCGCAAGGCCGAGGAGGCCGAGGCGCGGCGATTACGGGAGACGCAGGCGCGCGCGGCCGGCGCCGCGCCGGAGGACCTCGGCGACGACGTGGTCCAGGCGACCTCGGCGCTCCACCGCGAGCAGCTCGCGACCGAGGCCCGGGACCTGTCGCGGACGATCCTGGCGGACGTCGCGGCGCGGGACGGCCTCGAGGCGGCGGCCGCGACGGGCGGCTCGCGCTTCGCGAAGGAGAAACTCCAGGCGTTCGTGGCGGAGCTGGCCGCGAAGCGAAGGCGGCTGCGGGCGATCGGCTGGCAGGTGCCGCTGTTCGACGCCGCGGGCGCGTGCGACGCGAACATGGAGCACCGGGCCTACGACCTGGAGCACCAGCGCGACATCCTCCAGGAGAAGGTGCTGGCGCTGCAGGTCAGGAGCCGCGACGACGCCAAGGCGGCCGAGACCGCGGTGGCGCGCGTGCGCCGCGTGCTGAAGATCGCCGAGGCCGAGAAGGAGTCCGAGTTCCTGAAGCGCGTCGAGGCCGAGGGGGCACTCGGCTGTGTGGAAATCAACCAGTGCGTCGGGTGCACCCGATGATCCTTCACCAAGTCATTTCTCGGCGATGACGCGGCCGTCCTGGCTCCGTCGAGCGGCGAGGGACCGGCATCGCCACGCCATCGAGCAGGCGTCGCGTCGATGGCGTGGAGGTCGACGCGGCGATCCAGCGCGAACGCGCCGTAAAATTTCGATTTCCACACAGGTGCTCGGGAAGCTCCAGGTCGAGCTCGACCGCATGAAGGCCGAGGAGGAGCGGGTGCGGAAGCTCTGCGGCGACAGCGGCATGCCGCCGGTCCAGCTCCTGGGGACCGTCGTCGGGACCCTGCTCGCGGAGCGGCGCGCGACGGCGCTGCTCGTGGGGGAGCTGGTGCGGGTCCAGGAGGCGGTGGTCGAGCTCAGTGCATGAATCAAGTTGTCGCGGCGCTTCTACACGGCTGCGTTTTCGCCGTGCACCCGACTCACTGGTTGATTTATGCACAGGTCGAGCTCTGCGGGGCGGACGAGGCGCCGCCCACCGGGGAGGCCCCGGCCGCGCCCGCGGCCGGGGACGCGTCGCCGCGCGCCGCGCCGGTCGCCGAGGCCCTCGGGCCCGTCGCGGCGCGCGTCAAGATGGACCCGGCCAAGTACGCCCTCACGACGAGGCGACTGCGGGCGGACGCCGCGCGGCCGCCGCCCAAGGTCCTGCCCGCGCCGGCGGTCGCCGCCGGCGCGGCGGGCGCGCTCGAGCTCGCGGCCGTGCCGCAGGACGATCGCCTCGCGCCGACGGTGCGGAGCACGAAGCTGGAGAAGCGGCAACCGGTGCCCGCTGCGCCGGTACGCTACGAGGCCGTGAACGGCGTCGGGCCCCTCATCCCCGCGCGGCTTCAGAAGGCCCTGACGGCGACGATCGCCCCCCTGCTGGAGGCGCACGAGCGCGCGCTGCCCGAGGTCAAGGAGCGCCTGCGGCGGCGCGTCCACTTCGGCGAGCGGTGGCGGAACCACGAGGAGTTCTTCCGGACCGCGGACCCGCTCCTGCTGCGATCGGTCGACGCGAACGCGACGCGACTGAACAAGAACCTGCTGAAGCATGCCCGCCTCGCCGACGACTGCAACCTGAAACTGGAGGGCCTGGTCGGCCTGACCGAGGCGCGCGCCGCCGAGCGCGCCGAGGACTTTTACCTGACGCGGGCCATGGACGCGCACGGGCACCTGTCCGAGACGATGAAAGATTGGGGCGCGGCGCGGCGCAAGGAGATCGGCGCGGCGGATCTGGCACGGGGGCTGCAGGAGAGGCCGGCGTCGAGGGTGAAAATGATCGAGGCCGACGCGCTGCCGGACAAGGAGGTGCTCGCCGGCACGCGGAGGGGGCTACCGCCCGTCGAGACCGTGACCACCATCCGGAGGCCCGGCCGGCCCGCGGACGAGCTCGCCAATTCCCGGGACGAGCGCGCCGCGGAGTAAATGTTTCGAACTTGCCAATTCCTCATGCCATGCTGCCCATGGGCCCAAGACACAGGGCGGCCCCATGACATAGCTGGAGTGTCGCTTCTGGGAAGCCTGGGGCGAAGAGCGCCCAGCGCGGTGATGTGGACCATGGCATGTCCTCCGTCCGGGCCTCGGTTTCTAATTCACTCGCAAGTTTGCTTCGCTGCCCGCGGCGCCGACGCGGGGCATGAACTGGGGCATGCTTGACCGGTCCTCACGTGCCGCCGCCCAGCGAGAGCGAGAGCTTATTCTATTTTAAACCCCTAGATGCAGACGCGGTACGTCACGTACCGCCCCGCCGTCTCGGACGGCCGCACGATCTTGACGACGTCGCCGACCTTGAGGCCGTAGTAGCGCGCGACCGGGTCCGTGCGCTGGATGCGCGGCAGCTGCTCCGCCCGGAGCTTGTAGCGGTCCAGGAGCGCCTGCCGGTCCTCGGGCGACAGGAGGGCGTGCGCCGGCACGAGGCGGTGCTCGGTCACGTCGACCAGCAGCTCGGCGTCGCGGAAGTGCTCGATCAGGTACGTGGAGGCCATCTCCTGGAGCGCGGTCTTGGCGAAGGGCGTGACGCCCTGCTTCACCACGAGGATCGCGTGGCTCACGCTCGCCTCCTTCATCATCTCGCAGTACTGCTTGATGGTCTTGACGCCCACCTTGTCGTCGTCCGGCAGGAAGACGAAGAGCTGGTCCTCGGCGTCGGTCTCGTGCTCCGCGAGGATCGTCAGGTCGTTCCGCTTCGGCTGGTCGCCGAACTGGTCCACGAAGCCCCGCGGCGTCATGGCGAGCTGCGCCGCGTCGACGACGTACGACCGCTTCTTGAGCATCTTGAGCAGCGTCCGCCGGATGCGGAAGAGGTGCGAGGCCTCGCCCGTGAGCGCCGCGCGCTCCTCGAGGGCGGCCATCGCCTATAGCGTCGATTTCGCTGGTGCCGCCGCGGGGCTCAATGCCGCTCGCGGCCGGCCCGTTGCCGGGTGGCGCCCAGCGCCGTTTAAACGCGCGCGAGGCCGCACCGCTTTTAAGAATAGTGCGAATTATGCCACCGCGTCAAGCGTACGCGAGGCTCCGCGAGGCTCCGCGACGCTCGAGTAATTTTGCTAGTGTCTTAGGCCGCTAGCACCGTGGGAGGAGCTATCCCCCGCGAGCGTGTACGTAAGCTTGCTGCCGGTCATAGAAGCGTGCGTCGTCGTCGCCGTGCCCGGGCGCGTTGGTGAAGTCCGGGTCCCGCCGACGCGCCGGAGGCCGTCGATCTTGATCTGGGCGTACTCGCGCCGTCTTGATGCCCCAGCGACGGTAGAGGCGGTTCTTGAACAGGGCGGCCGCGTGGTTCTGCCGCAGTGGCCCAGGGGCTACTAGTAGCTCAATAAGCTCGAGATCTTGACTCGGAAACATTATCAGGACTCCTCGGACCCCGACCCGGAGCCCGAGGACTCGTCGTCGTCGTCGGACCCGCTCTCGTCCTCGCCCTCGTCGTCGGACGCGCCGTCGTCCTCGTCCGAGCCGCCGCCGGACGCCGCGGAGCCGCCCGCGAAGGGGAAGCGGTGGCGCGTGCGCAGCTTCTTGGCCAGGCCGGGCTTGTCGGCCGGGATCCCCAGCGCCTCCACGTCGGCGGCGTCCAGGCCCTGCTCCGCGACGAGCGCGAAGTCGTAGCCCAGCGCCAGGAGCCGGTCGAAGAACGCGCCGCAGCCGATCGACTCGACCCACCGCCTCAGTTTGTCGCGGTCGGTCCGCGTAGACGCCGCGCGCGCCGCCGCGGCGTCGAGCGTCGCGGCGACGCCGGCGAAGCCCGCGCGCCGCGCGAGCGCGGCGGCCCGCGCGCGGTCGCACGCGCAGGCCGCGTCGGCGTCGAGCAGCACGGCCACGGCGCGCGCGTGGCCGTGCGCCGCGGCGTAGTCCAGCGCGGCGAAGCCGAGGCGGTCGCGCGCGGCGGCGCGCGCGCCGGCCGCGACGAGCGCCGCGCAGACCTCGGCGTGGCCGTAGCGCGCGGCGACCTGCAGCCCGGTCGAGCACGGCGCGATCCGCGACAGGTCGGCGGCGTCGACGGCCGCGCCCGCCGCCAGGATCGTCTCGACCGCGGCGGCGTCGCCCTCGGCGCACGCCAGCTGCAGCGGCCGCCACTCGTCGAAGGGGAAGCGCGCGTCGACCGGGTTGGCCTCCGTCGTCGCGCAGCGCTGGCGCCAGGCCGTGACGGCCCGCAGGTCGCCGGCGCGCGCGGCGTTGACGGGGAAGGGGGCCTGGAGCATCGCGCGCGCCCCGACGAACAGGTCGAAAAAACACGCGCAACTACTCCTGACAGCAGCTGAACACCCCGAGCGCGTGCGCGGGCAGCTCCAGCGGTCGAAGCGGAGGCTCGTTGCCCGCTATTTCGAAGTGAAGGCGGGCAGTTCACAGCATAACTACGAGCTTGATACTTACGAGCTTGTACCAGCGCCGCCCTCAAACAAACTTACGCGAGACTTATTGCGGGAGGGGTTCGCGCGAAGTAGCCCACGTGCGGGTTTTTCTTACTCGCCTGTATTAATTTGCAATATTTGCAAAAAGCGCGCCGCATAACAGTTGGAACACGCGCTCGGACGACCCCTGTACAGATTCGGGGCCGACCGCTCGCGCGCCTCACCGGGAGCCACAGCACCGGGAGGCCAGCACTGCGGGAGGCCATATGGCGGCGCAGGACGCGCGGAGCGATGGCGCCGACGCCAGCCTCGCCCTGAAGAACGAGGGCAACGCCGCGCTGGCGCGCGGCCGCTACGCCGAGGCCATTTCCTGCTACTCGCGCGCGCTCGAGGCCGACCCGTCGAGCCCCGTCCTGTATTCGAACCGGGCGATGGCGCACATCAAGGCCGAGTCCTACGGCCTGGCCATCGCCGACGCGGAGGCGAGCATCCGGCTGGACGCGAGCTACATCAAGGCGTACTACCGGCGGGGCTCGGCGAACTTCGCGCTCGGCAAGTACAAGCTCGCGCTGCGCGACTTCCGGGCGGTCTGCAAGCTGCGGCCGAACGACCGCGACGCCCGGCTCAAGCTGAAGGAGTGCGAGCGCGCCGCGAAGCAGCTGGCCTTCGCGGTCGCCATCGAGAGCGAAGACGCGGCGCCGCTCAGCGCGTCCCTGGACGTCGCGACGATAAGCGTGGACGCCGCCTACGACGGCCCGCACCTCCCGGAGGACGGCGCGCCGACGGACGAATTTATAACAGAAATGCTGGAGCGCTTCCGGGCGCAGAAGCTCATTCATAGGAAGTACGTGCTCCAGATCCTGCTGCGCACGAAGGAGCTCCTCGAGGCGGAGAAGAGCCTCGTGGATCTCGAGATCGGCGACCGCGACCGCATCACAATCTGTGGCGACGTGCACGGCCAGTTTTACGACCTGCTCCACATCTTCGAGATTAACGGCCGGCCCTCTTCCTCGAACCCGTACGTCTTCAACGGCGACCTGGTGGACCGGGGCTCGTTCAGCTTCGAGGTCGTCCTGTCGCTCTTCGCGCTGAAGGTGCAGCACCCCGGCGGCGTCCACATCAACCGGGGCAACCACGAAACGAAGAACATGAGCAAGATCTACGGCTTCGAGGGCGAGGTGCGGCACAAGTACGACGCGACGGTGCTCGCGCTCTTCCACGAGTGCTTCCAGTGGCTGCCGCTGGCGGCGTGCGTCGAGAAAAAAGTGTTCGTGACGCACGGCGGCCTGTCGTCGGACGACGGCGTGACGCTCGACGACGTCCGGAAGGTGAGCCGGAACCGGGAGCCGCCCGACGCGGGCCTGATGTGCGACCTCCTGTGGAGCGACCCGCAGGCGCAGGACGGGCGGAGCCCCTCGAAGCGCGGCGTGGGCCTGTCGTTCGGGCCCGACGTGACGCGGGCCTTCCTCGAGAGAAACGGTTTAGATTTGGTCGTCCGGTCGCACGAGGTGCGCGACAACGGCTACGAGGTCGAGCACGGCGGGTCGTTGATCACGGTCTTCAGCGCGCCGAACTACTGCGACGCCATGGGCAACAAGGGCGCCTTCATCCACCTGTCGGCGGCGCTCGAGCCCAAGTTCACGACGTACGACGCGGTGCCGCACCCGCCGCTGCGGCCGATGGCCTACGCGAGCGCGTCGCCTTTTGGGTTGTAAACTAGTATCTTATCACGCTACCCTTTGTATTAAATTGTAACTTCCGAGTCAAGTTCGGTTCCCGGCCCGGGCCGACTAAATCGGGCCCGTCGGTATATATATATATTCCCCCTCGCAAAAGTCCATCGTGATGCCCCCGCTTCTTCGGGAAGTAGAAATTATACCTGCAGTGCGGGAAGCTGCATTTCGACCGGGCGGAGACTTTAGGGTCCGAGTCGCGTTCAAAAGGCGCTCGGCGCTCGGATTGCTGCTTTTCGACCGGTCGGATCATATTAGTGCAGGTGGGAATCTCCACTACGGAGTACACACATTTAGGCGACGCGTCACTCACAGGAGCGCGTCGAGGTCCGACGCGGGCGCGGGCGCGGGCGCGGCGGACGGCGCCCAGGCCTTCCGGACCGGCGCCCGCCGGTAGGCTTCGGGGGCCGGCGCGCCCCAGCCCGTCGGCGCCGGCGCGGGCGGCGCGCCCCAGCCGCTCTGTGCGGGCGGCTGCGCGGGGGGCGACCCCCAGCCAGCGCTCGCCGGCGGCGGCGCGGCGTAGCGCTTCCCCGGCATGGCCGCCGCCACCGCCCTTCCCGCGGCCGTCCCCCGCAAATGGGGCGGCACCGCATCGTGCGCGAAGTTGCACTTGCTGCCGAAGGGGCACCGGCCCGCGTCGAGCATGTGGCTGCACAGGATCTTGTGCGCCCGCGCGGGCCGCACCGTGCAGGCCCAGGAGGCGTGCTCCGCGCTGCCGCACTGGAAGCAGTACGCCGACGCGGCCATGGACCCCGGCCGGACGTAGCCTTGCGGCGACGGGGCCCGCCCGCGCGGCGACGCCGGCGCCGGCGGCCGCGCGCGGGGCCGGTCGTAGCCGCGCGGCGCCGGCGCCGGCGGCCGCGCGCGGGGGCGGTCGTAGCCGCGCGCGCGCGGCCAGTCGTACCCCCCACGCGGCGACGGCGACCGGCGCCGCCGCCGCGAGCGCGAGCGCGAGCGCGAGCGCGAGCGCGAGCGCGAGCGCCGCCGCGGCGAGCGCGACCGCCGCCGGGCGCCGTCCGATCGCCGGGGTTCCTCGTCGTCCCCGGACCGCTGCCGCACGCCGGAGCCGGCCCCGAAGTTGTCGGCGTCCACGTCGAAGCGGTCGCACCACAGCCTCAGGAACTCGCCGAGCGGCCGGCCGCAGCACTCCAGGGCCGTCGCGAAACTCCGTCGCCGGGCCGCGTCCACCAACCGCCGGCAGCGCGGGCCGAGCGGCGCGCCGTTGATGCTGCCGGACTGCAGCGCGGCCCGCAGGTTCGCGTCGAGCGCGCCGACGGTCGACGCCTGCGCGCGGCGGTCGCGTCTGCGTCGACGGCGCGCGCGCGGGACGCGGCCGACGCGCGTGCCCCGCGGGCAGGAGCTCGGCGCACGCCAGCGCCACGGCCGTCTCCATGGCGTCGTCCCGGCGCTCCGGCGCCCGCCGCTGGACGACGCCCGCGGCGTCCGTCCGGAACGGGCCGTGCCTCCGGTTGAGCCAGTCGCGGAACGGGCAGCCCGAGCACAGGCTCCGGATCGACGCGACGTCCCGGTCCCGGTAGGCGTCCGCCAGCGCCCGCAGCGCCGGCGGCGCCCGCGCGCCGCCCCGCTCCAGGAACCGGTCGAGCTTCGACCGCGACCCGACGACGTCCTCGACGTGCGCGGCCGTCGGCGCGAGCCCCACGGCCTCGCAGACGCTCGCGACCGCCCCCTCGACCACGCGCTGGAGCGCCGCGTACCGGTCCTCGCGCCGCGGCGCCACGCGCGCGCGCCCGTCCCAGCGCCTCTCGACGGCGTACCGGCCGCAGTTGCGCACGTACGACGGCAGCGACCCCTGCAACGCGTCCCGCAGGTCCGCGGCGTCCTCGCACAGCCGCTGGATCGCCACGGGCCCCCGCTCCAGGAGCCGCGCGAGCCGCGCGTCGGCGCGGGCCTCGGCGTCGCGCCGCCACGTCTGCGGCGCGTGGCCGCCCCGGAGCGTGACGTTCTGCGCCACGTCGACCTCGAACCGGTCGTGGCGCGCGGCGAGGAAGGCCGCGAGGTCCTCGCCTGCGGCGGCCGGGCGCGCGTCTCTCGCGCGCCGCGCGCGACACGCGACGGGGACGCGGCGCGCGCGCCGGACGTCAGGTCGGCGAGGCGCGCCGCGCCGTGCCGCCGGAACTCCGCCGCGAGCGCGGCCCGCCGCGCGCCGCCGGCCGCCTCGAGGGCATCCGCCGACGCGAGCGCGCGCGTCAGGAGGTGGAGCGGCAGGCGCGCGTGGCGCTCCGCTTCCAGCCTCTCCGCGGCGGCCTCCTCGACGCGGCGCTGCAGCGCGTCGTAGGGCGTCGGCGGGAAGCCGTCCGCGTCGCCGTGCCCGTCCGGCGATCCCGGTCGAGCCGGGTGCGAGTGCGCGTCCGCGAAGCCCTCGTCGCCCCAGACGGACGCGGACGGGCCCGGGCCCGCGGGGCGGGGGACGACGCGCGCGGCGGCCGAGAGGTCGTTCCCGTCGCACGCGAGCTTGGCGTGCCGCCGGACGCGCTCCGCGGGCGGCGCGCCGAGGACGCGCCAGTCGACGGGCGGCCCGCGGTCGCGGACCCAGCGCCGCGCGAGCGCCGCGCGCGGCCCGCCGCCGCCGCCGCCGCCCGCGAGGAGGCGCTCGACGAAGGCGACCTGCGCGGCGTCGGGTCGTCGTGCGCGGTCGCCGCGGCGGCGGGGGGGACGCCGCGCGCGCGCGCAGTCGCCGACGCGGCAGTCGTCCGCCGCGGCCACGAGCTCGGCGACCGCGCCGTCGACCAGCGCCGCGCCGGCCGCGTCGCGGGGCGCGGGGAAGCCGTCGAAGGCCTCGCGCGCGACGACGAGCGGCCGGTGGCGCTGGCCGGCGCGGCCCGCGAGCGCGAAGCGCCCGCCCTCGACGCGCGCCGCGACGAAGGCCTCGAGCGACCCGCCCGCGAGCGTCGCCGCCGTGCAGTCGTACCGGGCGAGGACCTCGCGCAGGCGCGCGCGCGCGGGCGCGAGCCGGGCGCCGCGCAGCGTCGCGGCGAGGGCGGCGGCGTCGCCGATCGCGCGCGCGAGCTCGGCGGGCGCCGTCGGGCGCGCGTGGACGTGCTCCGCGACCTGCGCGGCGCGGCGCGGTGGGGGCGCGCGCCCGTCGGCGGCGGGGTTTCCGCGCCGGCCGCGACGGCCTCCTCGAGGACGTACTGGGCCTCGTCGAAGGCGTCGCGGAAGGGCTGCGGCCCGGCCGGCGCCGCCGGCGCCGGCGACCCGGGCGCCGCCGCGGCCGCCTCCGCGCCGTCCCCGTCGTCGAAGAACGCGAGCTCCTCGGCCGAGACCGCGCGCCGGCCCGGCCGCGCGCGGCGCAGCTGCGCGCACGCGACGAAGTGGCGCAGCGCGAGCTCGACGGCGCGGTGCGACCCGTAGCGCCGCGCGTCGCGCTGCCCCAGCACCGTGGCGGGGCCGCGCCGCTCCACGACGGCCGCGATCGCCGCCTGGTCGAGCGCGCCGGCGCGCATGCGTTCGACGAGGCGCGACGGGTCGCCGCGCTTCAGCTCGGCGCTGACGACGTCCTCGAGCGCGCGGACGAGGGTCGCGCCGCGCCGCGGGTGGAGGTGCGCCGCGCACCAGGCGCGATACTCGTCGATGAGGGCCCGGTCGTCCATCAAGCGAACGAAAAGGCCCCGCTCTCCTTTGCCGTGCTGCAGCAGGTCCAGATCGGTGCCGCAGGTACCTACGGTACCTACCTATGGTACGGTACCTACGGACCTACCGTAGGTACGGACCGTACCGTAGGTACCTACGGCCGGGTATTCAAGTATAGTTGAAATAACTAGGATAGTGAAGCTAAGATAAAGTTGGGAGATTTATGAGTGGACAAGAGGCCGTTGCCACAACGGACGCCAACCCCAGGGCCCCCGGACCACGCCAACCCCAGGGCCAAACCAAAGTGACACGGAACGTGACACGCCAATACTTAGCCTGTTGTCGCCCGACCCGGACAACCATGCGCGCGCAACTACTAGTATATACATCTTACCGGACGCGTGCTAGCGCGTCGTCGCGAGCGGCACGCCCGTGTCGAAGCGCGCCAGGCACACGGCGAACGCCTGGAGCATCGAGAAGGGGAACGTGTAGTCCATGTTGAAGCAGTCCTTGCCGACCTTGCCCATCTGGAGCACGACGGGCAGCGCCGCGTCGTCGTCCGCGAGGCCGCGCCCCTCGCCGTCGCGGTCGTAGTACGCGCGCCGCTCGTGGGCCTCGACCGGCGCCGACGCGACGAGCTGGAAGTTTTTGACCGAGGCGACGGCCGCGCGCGCGCGGAAGTCGACGAGGCAGCTCGACAGCGGGTCGTACTTCGACGTCCGCGCGTGCGCGACGTACACCGAGTCCGCGTCGAGCACGTTCTGGGCGCCGCGGCCGCGGACGACGTCGAACGCGTGCCGCAGGCCCGCCGCCGGCTCGGCGGGCCGGAACTCGCGGACCGTCGCGACGCCGGGGTCCAGCGCCTCCGCGTCGCGGCCCTCGTCCGGCCCGCGCGCGCGCCAGCGCGCGCGCGGCAGCGCCACCTCGAAGCGGCGCGCCGGCCCGCCGAAGACGACGGCCGCGAGCTCGCGGCGCAGGGCCCGCCGCCGCGCGTCGTCCGCGCGGCCGCCCGCGTCGTAGAGGACGTACTCGCGCGGCGCCGCCGCGGCCGCCGGCGCGGCGCGCAGCTTGCCGAGGTAGTGCCTGCTCCGCTTGGCGCGCGCCTTGTAGACGTCGGACCTGCGTGGGCATCAAATTTCGGGCGCCCCACGCCGTCAACGCGGCGGTGTCGCCGCGACCGCGTCGGTTCGATGGCGTGGAGGTTCACCAAGGTCCCCGCAATACATCTCGGGATAACCGGACTCACTGGTTGAGTTCCACGCAGCGTCGGACGCCGCGGTCGAGATGGCGTAGTAGGGCGACGCCGCGGGCACCTTGCGGGCGGCCAGCAGCAGGCGGCCCGTGCCGTCCTCGTGGTCCGCGTAGAGCTTGTAGAGCGGGAAGAGCGCGTGCGCGCCCGACCGCGTCCGCTCGATGAAGCAGCGCACGACCGTGGCGCCGCCGCCCGGCGCCGGCGCGGTCACGAAGGCGTGGAGCCGCCGCAGCACGAACGGGATGGCGCGCCCGTCGAAGACGGCGGGCGTCTTCGCCGCCGCGCCCGCGGTCGCGCGGGCCGCGGCCGCGTCCCGGCGCGCGAGGCCCCGCGCCAGCGCGTCGTCGAGGCGCGCGCCGACCGCGTCGTCGCCGTCGCGACGCGGGGGCGCCTCGGCGCCGGCTGCGGCCGCGGGCGAGCGCGACCGGCGCGGCGAGCCGTCGCCGTCGCGGCCGCGCCTCCGGTCCCGGCGCCGCGGGGGCGCGTCGGCGCCGGCTGCGGCCGCGGGCGAGCGCGACCGGCGCGGCGAGCCGCCGGCGGCGCCATTGCGCCCCCGGTGCCGGCGCCGCGGGGACGCCTCGGCGCCGCCCGCGGCGGGCGAGCCGTCGCCGGCGTCGGCTGCGGCGGCGTCGCGCCTCCCGTCGTCACGCCGGCGCCGCGTCCGGTCGTCGGCGGCGCGGCGGTCGCGGCGGCGCGGCGCCGGGTCGTCCGCGGCCTCGCGCGACCCGTCGCCCCAGCGGCGCGGCGGCGTCCGGTCGCCGCCGGTCCTCGGAGAGCCCACGCGCCGAGGCGCCGCGTGTTCGTCGTCGCCGTCGTCGCTGGCGGTCGGCCGGCGCCGCGGCGCCGGGCCGTCGCCCTCCGTCCGCCGCCCGCCACCCCCCTCCGCGCGCGGCGAGCGTCGGCGGGCCGGCGGCGGCGACTCCGGCGACCGCGCCGGCGCCGCGCGCCGCCGGCGGTCCGTGCCGCCGTACTCGGGCGCACCGCCGAGGCTCCGCGCGTACCGGGCGCGCAGGGCGGCCGCCGCCGAGGCGCGCGCGTCGTCGCCGGCGTCCTCGGGGGGCGGCGGCGGCGGGGGGGGCGGCATGGGGCGGCAGCTTGAGCGCCGCGACGCTGCCCCCGGAGTTCTGAGTGCAATCCGTGCCCGCCGCCGCGCCGACCAAAGGGGTCCTATATAGTGTATTAACTCTGCTCAGAGCCGAGTAATATTATAATCTCTTCTCGACGACGACGGGTTTTTAGCCCCCCACACCCCGCACGAAACGCTCGGTTTGGTTTGGGTTCTAGTTCTAGTGACTAGTCGCTCCCGCTCCTCCGGGACCCATCCGTCGGGCTAGGACAGAGTTACTAACCATCGTTGATCATCGGCGAATCGGGGGAGCGAAGGCCTGCGCTGTGGCGACGCATCCGGGGTCCGCGCGAGAGGGGCTAGCCGCACTACGCGAAACCCCGGCACCGGAACACTCCACGGGCGTCTTACGCGCCGCCGCCGCTACTTCTTCTTCTTGCCGCCGCCCTTCTTCTCCTCGCCCGGCGGCGGCGGCGGCTTCGCGCCCGCTGCCAGCAGCAGCTCCGAGAGGGCGTTGGCCAGGTCCGCCTGCGCCGTGGACGTCGCCGACGCCGCCCGCAGGGCGGCGAGCGCCAGGGGCTTCTTGCCGGCGCCCTTCGCTTCGAGCGGCGCGCCGGCGTCGACGAGGACCTTGGCGCACGCCAGGTAGTCGGGCACCTCCATGCCGCGCGGGAGCTCGCCCGCCGCCGGGCCCGCCACGTTCGCGCACAGGGCGTGGAGGGCCTGGTCGCCCTCCTTGTCCGCGGCGTCGACGGCGGCCCCGGCCCGCAGCAGCGCCTCGCAGCACTTGGCGGCGCCCCGGGCGGCGGCCCGGTGGATCGCGACGCGCCCCATTTCGTCCGCCGCGCCGCCCGTCGGCGGGCAGCCCGCGTCGATCAGCAGCCGGGCGCACGCGAGCGCGCCGGCGCCGCAGGCCGCCTGCAGGGGCGTCACCATGCCCTCCGCGGGGAGCTGCATCGCGGCCTTGTGGCCGACCAGCACCTGGGCGACGAGCGTCGCGCCCTTCTCGCAGGCCAGCACCAGCGGCGTCGGCGTCCCCAGGCCGCCGCCGTCGGGCGACGCCGCGCCGCCGCTGACGATCTCCCGCACGGAGGGCACGTCCTGCGCGAGCACCGCCCGCAGGAGCAGCTGCGTGTCGTCCATGTCCTCGACGGCGTCGGGCGCGTCGCCCCGGGAGATGCGCCGCTGGTCCACGAGGCCGAGCGCCGCGCCGCGCTTCGCCGCGTTCAGCATCTTCTCCTTGATGCCCCGCTTGTCGGCCATGCGCACGAAGCGCACGATCAGCTCGCCGGACGACCAGCCCCGCTTCGACGTCACGCAGCGCACGACGCAGTGGTTGCTCAGCTCGAGCGGCCGTCGGTAGATCCGCGACGTGCGCTTGACCGCGCTGCCGTCGAGCGTGTAGCGCACGTTCGCCCAGGGCGTCGCGCTCGTGAGCCGCATGAGCAGCGTGCCCGTGAACTCGACGGTCCGGTGCTCGCGCGGCGTGCCGTCCGCGTTCCGCGGCGTCGGGTCCGGGTCGACGGGGCCGTCCTCGACGCTCGGCTCCTTGACCGCGTACACCTCCTTGTCCGACAGGATCGCGGAGCGGTGGCCCGTCCGCGACCCGGGCGCGGCCTTGACGTCGCAGGTCGGCGCGTCCGGCAGGCCGCGCACCGCGCCCCGGAACTCCGTCGCGTAGGTCCGGATGGGCAGGGCCCGCGCGATCTTCGCCGGCGCGCTGAGCGGCCGCTTCGCGGCCGCGACCTTGGGCCGCTCGACGGCCGCCGACGCGGGCCGGCTGCCGCCCGCGGCCTTCTTCTTCTTCTTCCGCTTTTTCTTCTTCTTCTTGCCGGCGGCCTCGTCCGCGGCGTCCTGCTCCGCCTCGAGGCGCGCGGCCTCGGCCTCGGCCGCGGCCTCGGCCTCCCGCAGGGCGAGCCGCTCCGCCTCCTCCCGCGCGGCCTGGCGCGCCTCGGCCTCGAGCCGGCGCTTCTCGAGGTCCGCGATGATCTCCTCGCGGCTCTTGGGGTTGAAGAACGCCCGGCGCGCGGCGATGGTCATGTGCGCCGTCTCGGGCAGCGTGCCCAGCGACTCGGCGGGGATGAAGCTGAGCTCGCGGTGCGCGAAGGGGTCCGCCTTCTTCGGCAGCGGCTTCAGCTCCTCGTGGCGCGCCTCCCGGAAGGAATAGTAGGCGTCGAGCCGCTCCTGGATCTCTAAGGGCCGCCAGGCCTTCTCGTCGACCTCGGCGTACTGGAGCATGGGCATCTTGACCTCGGCCTCGGGCGGCCTCTGCGGGACGGGGCGGCGGCGCGCCGCCCGGGCAGCCGTCCCCCGCCGTCCGACCGGCAGTGGACAAGAAGGGTTAAACCAACGCTAGGGGGTTCTAGTATGTATACCGCGCTGTGGCGAGCGCCCTGCCGAAGGCGTCGCCGCGGTCCGTCGCCTGCGGGAAGTCGCGGGGCAAGTTGATTGAACGGGCGAACGTTGCACATTGTTCGGGGGGGTTTGCCGAGGCGGTTCTGCTTAGAAGGAGGTACGCTGTTATGATAAATAAATAATTAAGGAAGGAATCCTAAAGGAAAAAAGGACATACATCAAGCCCCTAGAGGTCTTCTTCCTGCGCGCCTAGGATACCGAGCCGGCTGTTATGAAAGATGAATCGGCGACGCGCGGTGGGCTCCGCCCACTAGTCCTAGCACCGTCAAAACGACTTTTCCTGCCCAGCCCTGGGCAGGGCTGGGGGCGGAGTGGCGCAACCTACCGGCCGGGGGGTCCCCGTCCCGCGGCTCGATCCGGCCGCCGGATGATCTGCCGGATGGCGCGGCCGCCGTTCGCGGCGGCGACGGAAGGCGCACACAACTACGCCGTACTTAGTGCGCCCGGCCCGGGCACCCGAGGCGCGGCCGCGCGTGGCGCACGTCGCCGATGACGTCGAGGCCCGCCGTGTCCAGGGACCCCCGGGCGCCGCAGGCCGGCAGGCGCGACGCGTTGCAGTGGTGGTCCACGAGGATCGTGGTAGAAGTAAACTTGTGCGCCGCGCAGCAGTCGTCGGAGGTCGTCCGCTTCGCGTGCCCCGAGAAGGCCGGCCGCCAGCTCCGCGCGTTCCAGACCGGGCTCAGGGCGTGGACCCGCAGCCCGTCGCGCGCCGCGCTCCGGAAGGCGGCCCACTGCATCGCCGGCTGGCGCTGGAACGCGCGGCCGTCGCCCGGATCGTACGCGCGCGGGTCGGCCAGCTTGCGTTCGAGGTCGTCCACGTACAGCTCGAGCCACTTCATGAGGAACCGCCGGACGGCGTCGCGCCACCGGTATAACGCGACGCCGGCGTTCAGCAGCCCGAAGACGTCCGGCGCGCCGTGGGCCTCCTCGCCCAAGAACCCGCGCAGCGTGTGGAACTCGTGGGCCATCAGGAAATCGTACGCCTCGAAGATGGACGTCCCCTCGGCGCCCTCCGTCGCCCGGAACAGCCGCTCCAGATCGAAGCAGGGCACCGTGTCCGCGTCCAGAAATAATGTTTCTTCGAACGGCGACGCGAGCATCGCCAGGATGCCCGCGATCCGCCCCTCGACGCCCCTCCGCACCTTTTCCGTCCACCCCCCCGCCAGCCGCTTCCACTTCAGGCTCACCGCCGGCGGCGCGACCACGCCGTCCGCCGCGAGGGAGGACGCGTCGACGACGGAGCAGGCCCACGTCGCGCGTCGCAGCGCCTTCGCGCGGTCCGCGCAGTACCGCATCGTGTCCTCCTCCACGAAGAAGCGCACGCGCGCGTCCCTTCCGAGCTGACTCGCGCTGAGCATGGCCAGGTCTACGTAGTCGGCCCCGCCCGTGGCCGCGTAGACCGCGCCCCGCGGCGCTTCGAAAACGTCCCCGCCGCAAAGACACGACGACTGGGCGTCGAGCGCGTACGCGATCGCCTTCCGCGCCGCCGGGCGGAAGGCGACGCCGTCGCTCCCCTCGGCGAACGCGCCGAGCATCCCGTCGTACATCGTCGCCGCGAAGGCCGACTGCACGTCCTCCCGGGAGGCGTAGGCGTCGCGCTTGTCCCGCAGCAGCCCGAAGGCCCGTTGGTCGAAGCGGTAGTGCATCACGTCGCTCGTCCGCTTGACTAGGGGCGCGTCGTACACATTGTGCGACGTCTTGAAGACCACGGACCTGTTACCGAAGATGCGCGGCACGAGGATCCACTTCCGGTCGTTGCCGCCGAAGACCGCGTGCGTCGCCGCGCACCTCCGCGGGAACTGCGCCCCGAGGCTCCGGTTCGCGGCGACGGGCGCGAGGCGCCAGTCCCCGGAGATCCGATCCACGAAACGCCCCCGCACGAACCCGCCGTCCTCGCGCAGGGCGGCCTCGATCGTCGCCGGCGCGGCGTCGAAAAGCTCGTCCAGGTCCGCTCGGACCAGGAGCGCGTCGCGCGGGAGGCTCGCCAGATACACGTTCGCGTCCTTCGTTTTTATGACGGCGGAGAAGGGCCCGTCGTTGTGATGGACGTTACGATGGACGTCGCGTGCCTCCAGCACTTGCAGCGAGGCTCTCCGGTCCTTTTTGTCCAGACAGTGCAGAACGACGCGCGCCCAGCCGGGTTTTGTTAATTGTAACCCGAGGCCGAGGTACCAGTCGAGGAAGTGGGTGAGCAGGGGGGCGTCCTTGCAGCTCACCCAGGCGTAGAAGCGCGTCCGGTCGAGCGCGGCGGCCGGCCAGCGCCGCGGGCCGCCCTCGGTCCGGCACTTCGCCCAGGCGACGAGCGGCAGCAGGAGGACGCGCCTCATCGCGTCGTGCGCCGAGCTGGCCGGGTGCTGCCCACGAGCGCCCTTGCGTCAAGACAGAAACGATACGCGCGCGGTCCGGTGTGGCGGAGCAGCCTCATGGTCCCTGGCTTATGCCGCGCCTTCGACGCTGCCGTGGCTGGGATGCTGCGGCCAACCTTGTGTGCAATAATTTTATTGCTTTGCTTACTGCGGTATTAGTACCGTAGGTACCGTAGGTACCGTAGGTACTGCGGTATCGGTATGTATATTCATACCTTAGCAAGAGTACCGTAGGTGCAAACTATAGTACGGTGAATACCCCTATTCTCCTTACTTCCCTACTTACTTACCCTACACACAACGAATCGCCCACGCCAGTCTAAATTCACTATGTTATTTGCACTAAATCACATTAAAAGAATGTCACCTCAGCAGAGGAACAGTATGGTTCTGGCGAAGCATGGTCTTTTGATGGCTTCGATCCTGGCTGTAGAGGCTATCAGATGCCCTTCTACTCAAGGATGTATCTCAACTTCAATGTTCATCTTCGTTGATTTCGAGGCATTTCGTCAGTGCTGTTCCGTTTACCAAGTCGGCTGCTTTCGTGCCGAGCCGCTTTTCTTCCGCGAATAGCTTCGCTATGTCCCTCACGCTCGACTTATGGTTATCTAGGTTGCTAGACATGTCGGTTACTTATGGGGTTAGCCTCACTTGGGCTTTGTAGGGTCGTTTCCCGCTGTTCCCCCCAGTGAAGTGAACTTACTTTAGGTTCACCCCGGTGTTTTTACGGCGCCTATTTAGCGCCGGGCTTGATCCGCTTGGATAAGTAAGAAGATACGGGATATAGGGAAATATCAGCCCCGGGCACGTGCCGGCTGATATAGCGTGCTGATAGGCGAGAGTAATGTAGCCATAGATCCGGCGATAGGGGGCTATGGCGTTGCAGATATATATCTAGGGGAGTTTTCACCTCACCGCCAAGTATGGCAGCACGAAAAACCCGAATTTTCGCGGCATCTATTCGGCCGCCGCCGAGAGCTCCGGGCGACGACTCAGGCGCGTCCCGTGTTGTGCTGGCAGAGAGGCAGAGACGCGACCCTGGGCCCTGCCCTGGGGCCCCCCGGCCCCGCGCTGTGGTAAGCAGCGGGCAGGGAGGGGCTGCCATCACGCTTGAGCCTCACGCGGCAGTTCGCGAAGATGGTCGAGGAGTCCAAGGACGAGGAGCTGCCCCTCCTGGAGGCTCCGGCCCCGCGCTTCGGCGACGACGCATGCACCGAGGACGAGGCCCTCGACACGAGCGTGCCCGTCGCGTTCCTCACGTCGACGCGGGCGAACCCCGACCTCGGCTACCGCGTGCCGACGTCCGCGTCGGCGCTGCTCGCCACCCGGAGCCAGGACCGCGCGGCGCTGCTCCGGCAGGAGACGCTCGCCCGAAGAGCCTTTAGCATGGCCGAGGTCGACGTGCGGGAGCACGCGCGCGCGCGGCGGCGCGTGGACCGCGAGCGGCGGAAGCGCGACGCCCTCGCCCTCGACGTCGAGCGGCGGCGGTACCGCGAGCGGCACTTCCTCGAAGTCGACGGAGGGGCGGCCCCGGTCGCGCCCGGCCCGAGGGAGCGGCCGCACCTCGACCGCGCGGCGCAGCGGTCGCGGCTGCGGCGGCGGGAGCCCGGGGCGCCGTTCGTCGACGCCGCGCCGCGGTCCAAGGCCCCCGACGCGAAGCCGTACCGACCGCTTCCCGCGAAGGACGCCGTCTTCGTTGGTAATTCCATCGCCGCGGACATTTGCAGGCAACGCACGCGGGCCGAGCGGGCGTTCAAGCGGGAGCGCCTCGACGCGCAGAAGGCCCAATCTAAGAGGGACGAGCGCCGCCGCCGCGCGACGCTGGAACGGGAGACGCGCGAGTTGCGGGAGAGGATCCGCGCCGACGAGGAAGCGCGGAAGAAGATCGCGCTGCGCCAGCGCTTCGTCGCGGACAAGTACAAGACGGCCGCGTCCGTCGAGAGCAAGGCCCAGCTGCTCAAGTGCCTCGCGCTCCAGTACCTCCGGGACGCCGCCGAAGGCACGCAGGGCCCGGAGCCGACCATCGCCTGGCGCGAGACCCGGAACGAGACCGGGACGGTCTACGCGCGCGAGTCGGTCTGCGTCGGCGCGCCGCCCAAGGAGCCGCCGACGCTCCGCCGGGACACGCTGACGCTGCCGGACCCGCCCGGCTACCGGCGGCGGCGGCGGCCGCCGCCGGCCGCCGCCGAGGCGCCGCGCGAGCCCGGCGCCGGCGCTGGCGCCGCCGCGCCGGCCGCCGGCGACGCGCTCCGGGTACGCCTGCCGCCGACGGACCCGGCGCCGCCGCCGGGGGACGTACGCCGGCCCGCGGCGCGGCGGCCGGCGCTCGCGCTCGCGGCGTCGTCGCGGGCGCTGGAGAACCAATCGATTCTCGAGGGCGCGAGCGTCCTCGACACCGACGCCGGCCCGGGCCCCCCGGACCTCGGGCCGCTCGCGGAGTAATAGCTGCATGTTAATACGGCGGCGCGCAGTCGCCCAAGGTACCCGCACGCCGCCGGAGCTGGGGTGGGCCGCAGTGCGAGTCCGACGTGTACTAGCACGTCCCGCGTGCCGAACGTCGTGCCGACCCGCCCCCACAGAGCGCGGTACTGTGATTGGCACTGTGCTCGTAACGAAGTTTATGAAGGAAGAAGCAGCGCCCCTACTACATCTTCCCCGGCAGCGCGTGCGCGTTCGGATCGTTGCGATCGACGCCCCGCGCGACGAGGTCCCGGCCCTCGACCGCGTCGAACCACGCGTGGCACATGGCCTCGCGCGCCGTCAATCGCTCCTGGTGGTCGTAGCGCAACAACTTGGCCACAAAATCGATACCCTCCTCGCTGACCTGCGCCGCGTCGACTCTCCCGGGACCACCAAGGCGACCAGATCAAAAGTTGAAGGTCAACGGCGACGCCGAGTCCGCGCGAGGTGCTGGTTCTCGACGTTGATGAACTTCTCCCACGCCTTCTTCGGCTGCCGGCCGATCAGCCCGTCGAAATGCGGGTCGAGCTCCAAGTCGTAGGCGTCCAGGTAGCGGAAGAGCTCCTCCGTGCCCAGGACCTTGACGATCTTCACGAGCTGGTCGTAGTTGTCGTGGCCTGCGCGGACACGCGCGACGTCCGAGGGCTACGCGCGACCACGATCGACACCGTCCAAAGACCGTGGAAGAACGGCTCGCGCCGGAAGATCATGCCCGCGACCATGCACCCTAACGACCACATGTCCAGCGCGTAGTCGTACTCCTGGAGGTCCACGAGCAGCTCGGGCCCCTTGAAGTACCGCGACGCGACGCGCACGTTGTACTCCCGCCCGGCATGATAAAACTCGGCCAGCCCCCAATCGATGAGGCGCAGCTCCCGCTTCTCGTGGTCGATCATGACGTTGTGGGGCTTGACGTCGCGGTGCATGATGCCGTTTTTGTGGCAGCAGTCCAGAGCAATGAGTAGTTGGTCGATGTAGTAGCGCACGTCCGCGTCTTTTAAGGTAGGGTACAGGACCTTAAAGTCCGCGTTATTGACATGCTCGAAGACGAGCGACGGCGTCTTCGACTGCGGGTCGCGCACGACGTCGAGCAGCCGAATGATGTTCGTCTGGCCGCACAGATTTTGCAGGATCTTGATCTCGCGCTTGATCTTCTTCTTCTTGACGGGTTTCAGGATCTTGACGACGCACTTGCAGTCGTTCGCGACGTTCACGCCCTCGAAGACCTCGGAGTACTTGCCCCGGCCGATCTTCCGCACCACCTCGTAGTCCTCCTGCTCGCCCCAGCGCACCGTCAGACTCTCGTAGTCCCAGTACTCGCGGGGCCGCCGCGCGTTGGCGTCGGCGTAGACGCGGGCGCGGCTCAGGCCGTCCTGCATGGTTGTTGTCGCTGGGGGGTTGTCGCCTGGGCGGTGCGCGCCGCGCGGCGGGGGGCCGCGGCGTGGAGGGCGGCCGGCGCTCGCAACGCGGGTTCCGCGGCTAGCGGCTAGCTAGCTTCGTGCTGCTGGTCCAAAGAGATATTGGAGGGGCAAAGATGGCAAACCCGCACGGAGCGCGAACGACTCCCATCCGAGCACTGCGGCCGGGCGCGGGCACGCGCGGAGCCCTGCGTGGTCGCGGGGACCCGAATTTTGGGTTTTGCTGCGGGCGCCGGGGCGCCGCCGCCTAAAAGAGACCCCCGCGGCAATCAAAAACGCACCGCTCCTACAACATCGGCGGACCAGCCAGCCATGGCCCAGCTGCGCGTCGCCCCCGGCGGCGAGCACGTGCTCCCGAAGGAGCCCCCGCAGACGGGCGGCTTCGACTTCGGGCTGGCGGCGCGGAACGCGCGGCTCGCCGCCGCCGCCGGCGCGACGGCAAGCATGCCCGAGCCCATGTCGACGGGCACGACCATCTGCGGCGTCGTCTACGCCGGCGGCGTGGTCCTCGGCGCGGACACGCGCGCCACGGGCGGCTCGGAGGTCGCCGACAAGAACTGCGAGAAGATTCATTACCTCGCGCCGAACATCTACTGCTGCGGCGCGGGCACGGCGGCGGACACGGAGAAGACGACGGAGCTCATCGCGTCGCAGCTCGAACTGCTGCGGCTGGGCACGGGCACGCAGTCCCGCGTCGTCGCCGCCACGACCCTCCTCAAGCGGACGCTCTTCCGGTACCAGGGCCACGTCAGCGCCGCGCTCGTGCTCGGCGGCGTGGACTGCACCGGCCCCTCGCTGTACCAGATCTACCCCCACGGGTCGACGGCCAGGCTCCCCTACGTGACCATGGGCTCCGGGAGCCTCGCGGCGATGAGCGTCTTCGAGACGCGCTACGCGGATAACCTGGACGAGGCGGCGGCGATCGCGTTGGTCAAGGACGCCATCCGCGCGGGCATCTTCAACGACCTCGGCTCCGGTTCTAACGTCGACGTCACGATCATCCGGACGGGCGGCGAGGCGACGGTGCTCCGCGGCTACGAGACGCCCAACGACACGCGGCCGCTGCGCGAGGCTTATGTGAGACCCAAGGCCCTCGTCCCCGTCAAGGCGACGGCCGTGTTATCGACGCAAGTCGAGGTGACGGACGCGGACGCGATGGAGCTCTAGCCGGGCGTAAGGATTAGGTTACTTCAAGTTTGCCCCGTAGTACTAGCCGCGCGCGCGCTTTTGGGGGGGCTGCTCCTCCGAGTCCGAAACCTGGGCCGCGGCAATCACGCGATCGAGCCGGCGCTTATATATACTCCAGCCCAGTTTTCATCCACAATCGACGGAACCGGAGCCGACGGCCCACGTTCCGAGGGCTGGAGAAAAATTCTACGAGACAACTCTCGCGTTTATGTTCGTTTCCTTTCGTTTGTTAGAGGTCTACAGAGTTCATGCAGCCGGCCAGAACGTCTAGTGAGCATAATCATGTACTCCGTTAGAGCCGCGCGAAACGACGAATTCGCGCCCCGCGTTTATACAAAAATCGGCAAAATACCTGGACCCGCGAGTATCAGCGACGACACCATCCAGGTGGACCATAACGCCGTTGTTCTATTCACAATCGACCGACTTGCCCGTTCTCCGCGGACGACTGTGCGTACGCGGGGCACTGGATTGGCCCCAGACCGGTGGTTTATAAAATAAATTCGCGTTTGAGGCACTTCGGTTATGGGACGGGCCAGATAACCGGCCTGAACGTCTACCACATAGGATTACCTTCTCGGAAAACTCCTCGCGCCTAGTTCGTCCCGGGACCCCAAGATCTCACTCATATTGCAAAATACTTGGACCTGCGGCCATCAGCCCGTGTAACTTCACCATGGACCTTGACGCGATCATTTGCTTCATGATCGACCGACTTACGCGAGCTCCAGATAAAGATGTTCACGTCCCGAGTGTAGGCAGCAAAAAGTACCCTTCTTATAATGTAGATGGCATATACTTGTAATTGACTATCGTTGGGGTAGTATAGGGTCCAACAAGACCGCTACGGCGACTACTGGGGGCCCTCAGGTAATTGGCGTTTTTGCCGGGAACGGGGCGCCATCGCTCGTCTATCCGCGTATTCCGTCGCTACCCCCGGCCGTCGCTCGCTCGCTAGGAACGTCTTGATTTTTTCGGTCGCCCCACGTACCCGGGCTAAAACTCTCCTCCTGGAATCTATCTATAGTACGAATTATATATGAGTCGTCGGTCGAAATTGGCAGTGGGCTCCCCCCTGTGCGCGCCGTGGAGCAGACAAATTGACGCCGTCGCGTCGACCCATACCGCAGCGCACCTCGAAGCGCATAGATGGACGGCGCCTTCGCCGCGCCGGAAGGGGCAGCGTGAAGTAAAGCAACCAATATGAAGCTGCGCCTCTTGCCCGTCGTCGCAATCGCAGCCGCCAGGAAGCCGCGCGCCTCCGCCGGCGTGCGCCGGACCCCGACGCGCGACCGGCCGCTGCTGTTCTTCCACCTGCCCAAGACCGGCGGGTCCTCGCTGCGGCACGTCATTCTCCAGACGTTCCCAAGAGCGGTCTCGCTCGTGCCCGGGAGCGGGGGCCTTCCCTCCGAGGCGACGGAGCGCGTCCTGGCGAATGACCAGTGGCGCGACCGGGCGGCCTGCGCGACCGTCGCAGCCGGACACTTCAAGCCCGGG
The DNA here is from genome assembly GCA_918797485.1 of Pelagomonas calceolata. Lineage (NCBI taxonomy): Eukaryota > Pelagophyceae > Pelagomonadales > Pelagomonadaceae > Pelagomonas > Pelagomonas calceolata. Next base: position 4,312,891 of record CAKKNE010000003.1, on the reverse strand, counting down.
CCGCTGCTCAAGACGCTGGCGGAGATCGGCGGCTCGGCCGGATGCGGCGCGCCCCGGCGGTGGGCCTGGGCCTCGCGCGAAAAGCCGCCGGTCGACGCGCTCGACGACGTGGACTGCGTCATCGCGTCGCGGGACCCCGTCGCGCGCATGGTGAGCCACTACCTGCACTTCCACCGCCGCAGCTCGGGCGGGCGGAACCGCACGGTGTCGCAGTTCGCGCGGGACGAGGGCGCTTCACAATTCCACGCCGCGGCTGGCGGCCTCGTCGTGGAGCACTGGCTCTCGTACGGGCTTTTCTGGGGCAACTTCTCGCGGGCGTCGGACGTCGCGCTGGCCGTGCTCCGCAGGTGCAAAGCGGTCTTCCCGGACGCGCCGGGCGGCGAGGCGGCGGCTTGGCTGGCCGGGGCCAAGCGGGCGCCCAGGTTTGTCGACGTATCGCGACGCAACGTGAACCGGCGCGACGCCGCGGCGGACCGCGCGCTCTCGCCGTCGCAGCTCGACGCGGTGCTGGCGCTCCCGGCGGTCCGGCGCGAGGGCGCCATCTGGCACGCGCTGCGGCGCGACCACGGCCTGGACGCGTGCTCGGGCTTCGGCTGCTGGCGAGCGGACGGCACGGTGGACCGCGGACGGAGGCCGCCGAGTTAAAAAAAAAAAAAAAAAAACCCGAGTCTGGATCATTACTTCCGAGAACCTTATGAAAGCGTGTGCGAGTTTCGCGAGCCCGTCGCCGGCCGTCGCGTCGATGGCCGCCGCGCCGACGGCGTCGCCGCCGCCGCCGACGACGGAAGGCAAGATTGTAATCGATGCATCGCCGTCGCCGACCCTCGTACGCTATCCACATTAGGTTCGCGGGCCATCATTACTATCTATCTTAGAACGCAGTACAACAATTACTATCTGCGTTAGTACGCTGCTATCTACCTTAGGTAAGGGGCTAGTGTTACTATCTACCTTAAGAATTCCCCTTTATTTATTTATTTATTTAGCACACACTCAGAGTCTCAGGCGCAGCGAGTCAGGCTAGCTGCTAGCATTCGACTTGCCCTCAGGCGGCGGGCTGCCTCATCAGGCCGGCCTTGACACATGGCCGACGCTCTTCAGCTCGCGAAGTGAGTGGTCGTCCGGTGCGCCATGTCCACGAAATCCGCGTGGGGCTTCATGCGCGTGCCGGCCGCAGCTGATCCGTCGCGTGCTTGTGTAACTACCCCCCCCCTGAACCACTATTCGTAGTTTGTAGATAGACACGTCTCGCGCACTCACGACGGGCACGCCGGTAGACGCGGTCGCAGTTCTTCCCACGCCACAATTGAGGATTATATGGGGGACGTCCGGTACTCCTTTGGTCTTGCATTATTCGCAATCTAGAGCTTCGATCTAGAGCCTCGTGATACTCTCACTGACATTGCCATCCAATTCCAGCATTGCTATGGCAGTGGTACGGTCTTTTTGTACTCTCTAATTGCTCCGCTAATCGCTTGCTTAACCACCACGCCATGGGGCGTGTCCGCACAAAACACAGTAGATGCAAGTATGGCAACCCTTTGCTCTGGTGGTGTGCCGAGTACATCGAACGCTTCATCAATGTCGAGGCATGCAGTCAGTGCTATTCCGCTTACCAAGTCGCTCGCTTTCGTGCCGAGCCGCTTTTCTTCCGGGAATAGCTTTCCTATGTCCCTCACGCTCGAGTTATGGTTGTATATGTTGCTAGACATGTAGGTTACTTATGGGGTTAGCCTCACTTGGGCTTCGTGGGTTCGTTTCCCGCTGTTCCCCCCAGTGAAGTGAACTTACTTTAGGTTCACCCCGGTGTTTTTACGGCGCCTACTTAGCGCCGGGCTTGATCCACTTGGATAAGTAAGAAGATACGGGATATAGGGAAATATCAGCCTCGGGCACGTGCCGGCTGATATAGCGTGCTGATAGGCGAGAGTAATGTAGCCATAGATCCGGCGATAGGGGGCTATGGCGTTGATATATATCTAGGGGAGTTTTCACCTCATGTTGTGTACTGGCCACATTACTAACATCAGCCCCCCCGCGCCGCGAGCCACGCCCGCAGCGCGCCGCACGCGCGCCGCGCCGCCGCCGACCCGAGGCGGCACTCGTCGTCGTCTGGAGAAGCGAAGCGCCGCGCGTGCTCGACGTACGTTCGGCGGTGGCCCGAGTAGATGTCCTCGTCGTTGTAGCGCTCCATCAAACTTTCGGACGCGTTCAGGGCGAGCAGCGTCTCCAACATCAAAACGTTGCGCGCGCGCGCCGCGTGGAAGAGCGGCGACCAGCCCATTGAGTCGCAACCGTCGACGTCCGCGCCGTACTCCACCAGCGCCGAAGCGATCGCGGCGCAGCGCGCCGTGGCGTGGTCGTCGCCGGGCGCGGCGCACCGCGCCGCGACCGCGAGCGGCGACCGCATCCCTGAGCCGCGCACGTCGGGGTCGGCGCCGCGGTCCAGCAGCGCGCGCGCGACCGCGACGCGCCGGTGCGCCACGGCGCGCAGCAGGGGCGTGCTCCCCATTGATTGGCCCTCGACGTCGCGGCCCGCGTCGAGGTGGCCCACGACCGCGGCGACGTCGCCCGCCCTCACGGCCGCGTCGAAGTCCACCGTTGCGCTCCCGCCGCGGGCGGGCAGCAGGAGCAGGAGCGGGAGCCGCCGCATCGACGAGATCCGTGCGTGCGGTAGGGGCAGCCCTCGCTGTTCTCTCCGCGCGGCTGGACGGAGGAATTATGCAGCCCCCGGCCGAAAGGGCAGCTCTCCATCTCTCATGCCTATCTCTCCCCAGCTTGTTGCTCTCCGCGCGGGCTGACGGAGGATGTAGTTGGACTCCTCCCCAGCTGTCCGTGGAGCGGCCCACGGGACCTCGGAGAGTTTCCTTGCGCACACACGAAACCCGGCGATCACGGCCGCACACTGCTGTGTCTCGTTGCGAGCGACGTGCTCAAGAACCATCCAGCAAGCAGCGAACCGCTGCGCGTCGTGCGACACGGACTCGTCGGCAAGCAGCGGTCCGCCGCCCGCGCCGCCGCGGCGAAGATGGCCAAGAAGAAGGCCGGCCCGCGCCTGCCCGCCTTCTCCCGGGGCGCGTCGTCCGCGAACCCCGACCGCGTCCCCGGACGCAAGGCGAACCGGTCCGGCGGCTCGCTCCGGGACAAGGCGACGATCAAGCGCCTGAAGCTGTACACGGGCGGCAAGGTCAAGCGGGACAAGCAGGGCGTCGTGGTGGAGGGCGACCTCGCGCGGCGCGACCGCGCGGGCAACGCCGAGATCACGGGCGCGACGGGCCGCGTGGCGCCCGACCGGCGCTGGTTCGGCAACACGCGGACCATCAGACCGGAAGAACTGGACAAGTTCCGCCACGAGCTGCGCGAGGCGCGGCGCGACCCCTTCTCCGTCGTGCTCCACCGGAAGCGCGTGCCGACGGCCCTGGTCGAGGAGCCCTCGGACGCGCGGCCCGCGAAACTAAAGAGGGAGGAGCTCCTGGCCGCGGAGCCCTTCGAGCGCTCGGGGACGGCCCGGAAGCGGGTCCGGGGCGCCGCCGACTCGCTGGAGGCGCTCGCCGCGAAGGCGCGGCGGGCGGCCGACGCTTACGACGCCCGCCACGGCGGCGGCGCCGACGCGCGGGCCCGGAGCAGCGAGCAGGCCAAGATCTTGGAAAGGGAGTCGACGGACGCGACCGGGCGCGACCTCTTCGCCAAGGGCCAGTCGCGGCGGATCTGGGCCGAGCTCTATAAGGTCCTGGACTGCTCGGACGTCGTCCTCCATGTGGTGGATGCGCGCGACCCGCCGGGCACGACGTGCGCGCGCGTCGTGTCTCACTTAAAGACGCAGGCGACGCACAAGCATTTGGTCTTCGTGCTGAACAAGTGCGACCTCGTGCCGAACTGGTCGGTCAGGAGGTGGATCGCCATTTTAGGTGAGACGGCGCCGACGCTCGCCTTCCGCGCGTCGCAGACGAAGCCCTTCGGGAAGGGCGCGCTGATCGATGTTTTGAGGCAGTTCGCCCATTTAAAAAGTGACGCGAAGCAGATCAGCTGCGGCGTCGTCGGCTACCCGAACGTCGGCAAGTCGAGTGTGATCAACGCGCTGCGCGCCAAGGCCGTTTGTAAAGTTGCGCCCGTGCCCGGGGAAACAAAAATCTGGCAGTACGTCGCACTAACCAAACGCGTCAACCTCATCGACTGCCCCGGCGTCGTTTATAATGATGATGATAATGATGAGGCGGCGGCGGTCCTCAAGGGCGTGGTCCGGGCGGAGCGCCTGCCCGACCCTTCTGTGTATATCGCGTCTCTATTGAGACGGTGCGACCCACAACATATTGTAAGGACCTACGACGTGCCCTTCGACGGGCTGGCGGGCGTGTCCGAGCAGGAGGACCACGCTCAATCTATGGCGTTCGTGGACGCGCTGGCGCGCAAGTCGGGGCGGCTGCGGAAGGGCGGCGAGGCCGACGCGCACACCGTCGCCGTGCAGCTCATCAACGACTGGCAGCGGGGCAAGATCCCGCACTTCGTCGCGCCGCCCGAGGACCCGAGTCGGCGCCCGTCGGGGGAGGGGGAGTAGGGCTTGTGCCATTTCTCTTCCCTTGATGGCTGACGCCTTTGCGACGTGAATTCGGGTTTCCCCTTGTTTCTTGGGGCGGAGGAGCCCTGGTCTATACTCGACACTGAGTCGACAGGGCCGCGGCGTCGTCTGACTCGTCTCAGACCCGTCTGCTCGGCGCCGTCACGGGCCCCAGCGCCCGCGGCGATCACGCTCGAGCCGTGCTACGGGAATATAATATGTGACTATCATCAGCGACATTTAACCATCATCTGACTTTGCACTGTACGCGCGCAGTCACTGTGTATAACATATCCCGACGCCGGAATATGTTGAACAGATGGAGGCTGTACATCCACATTACTTGGCGGGGCGGGGGGTGCAACAGAAGGGACAAGAGACAAGGGGCGGGGCGGGTGTGATTTTCAGGGTATGCTGACGGCGCGGCAGCGCTTCGCCGGCGTCCGCGCCCGCCCGGCGGCCGCGGCCCGCTTCCGCCCGGGGCGGCGCTTCGTCGCGGGCGTCACCGGCGGCGCCGACTTGCAGCGCGCGAGGCCCGGCGCGGCGAGCGGCGCGAACGTCGCCTCGGCCTCGTTCACGGGCGAGAGCGCGCGCCGCGGCGACGGTGGCGTCGACGGCGCGGTCGGCGCGGCGTCGCGCGCGGGCGCGTCGCCCGCGTCGAGCGCCGGCAGGTAGGGCAGCGCGACGCCGGCCGGCAGCGCGGCGAGGCGCGGCGCCGCCGGCGGGCGGCGCGGCGCCGGCGGGCAGGCGCGCGCCCCGCGCGGCGGCCGCCGGGGCTCGGGCCGCAGCGGGCGCGCGGCCGGCGCGGCTCGCATGTTCTGCATGTTATGTTCGGACGGGCCCGAACCTCCCGCCGCAGCGCTAATCTCTAGAATGGCTGTCGACGTAGAAACCCGCGGGCTCAGGAGGCCCGGGGCTCGATCGCTAGTGATTTAGCTTTAGCTTTGTCTTAATCTCTAGAGACTCTCCCGCCTCGAGCTAGCGGTCTGTAAGACACTAGCAAGCATCGAGTTCCCAAAACGCCGCGTCGCGGTAAATCTCGCCGCCCGAGCTCGCTCAAGCTTATTTGAGGAAGCTCGGCTGAAACCGTCACGCGCTAAACGGCTCTTGACAAGGCATAAAAAAAATACCTCAGGACAGAGGATAAAAAATCGTACCTGGGGTCGCAGGATTGCCCGGTCTACGAGCATGTCATGGGGGCCTACTTCGGCCGCGGTAGCACTGGCCCTCGCGACTCCCACGACGGCAACCTCCAATTGTACCGCAAAGCGATATCTTTAGCCCACATCGAGGGCTACGAGGAGTACTCGGGCTGGGAGGTCATGGTCCTCATGCGCGTCCCGGACCTCAAGACGCGCATCGAGGGCGCGGAAGACGCGCAGACGCGCCAGGCCTACCTGAAGGTGCTCGATTATTTGGTGGAGAATTCGGCCATCGACCACGTCTTCTCGTCGGCTGTGGACCACCCGAAGAATTGTTTCTTTGGTGCGCGACGGCGTCGAACGCGCCTTCGACTTGCCCCGGTTAATCGCCCGTCCCCACGCCATCGTCGAGAGACCTGCTCGACGGCGCTGCGGTTCTGGACTCTCGGGCGTACGTCTCTCGGGCCACGCGTTCACTGGGGTCACGTCCGCGCAGAGTGGGCGACGGTCAACAACTACTTCGGCGGCTTCTACAACCAGGCGGCCAAGCTCTTCCGCTACGGCCCGGAGGTCGAGGACGAGTCCATCCGGTGGATGGACGAGTGCATTGACGCGGAGGGGAAGTGCCTCGCCTAGGCGCAGTTATAACTACCTTGAACTTGAACTCTTGTATTCCTAGGGGACCGTGACCTCGATTCCGGTCATAGACCACACTCGATGCCGCACGACCGCGGCCGCGCGCCGAGTCGGAGAACGCCGCACCGCGCCACCACGCCGCTCGCACGCTTCACCGCACATTCGCGGTCGGCGCGGCGTCCAAAACGAGGCGATGCCGCGCGCGTCGAATAACATTGTGCGCCACCTCTAAAAATGGCCGCCAAGTGGCCGCCGGCGTGATCGCTGCTGGTCAGTTTCGAGTCGCGATCGCCACGAGTAGGTCTCCCAGCACCTCGCGGTGTAGAGGTCTACCTCTCGGCGCGCCAGCCGCGACCTGACTTGGGCACGCCGCGTCGACGACACGCCCGCGCGGTAGAGCCGAGCTAATGCTTTCAGAGTACCGTCGTAGGGTCGGCGCCGCGTCCTTCGACCTATGCTTCCGTGGGAGCACGTGTAGCTCTCGCCCATGGCGCGCCATGGCATTCGGCTACCGTGAGCGCGCGTCGACACTGCGCCGAACTAGTTTGGTCAATCGCACACGTCGCTTTGCCGCGCGGACCGTTTGGACGCGCGCGACACTGTTGGTGTTGCGAGGCTGTGGGAGAGCACAGCTCCTCACCACCCAAAGCTCACGACAGCCATCTTCTCGGACGTACGAGTGTTGCGGACAAAGTAAGGCTCACTTGGAGCTTCCCGCAGCAGTCGTTCAATGCGCTAGGCCCACGCGTACGTACGAGGAGCTGCTGCACTGTTGGCTAGCGGCCTGTAAGACACTAGCAAGCAAGCAGCCAAGCGTGCCCACGCGTGTGAGGCCGAGGAAAGAAATTTCCACTCGTTGTACTAAGTATCGGAGCATACGCATCGATACTTCCGGAGTGAAGGCGAAAATCGGAGGGCCTTCACTTTGCACCGCGGGGCCGCCGCCAGGCCCAAAACGCAGTCACTGGAAAACAACTATTGCTTACACGACAAACTAGGAGAGCGGTGGTAGAGCCGCGGCCTGTTCCCGAACCGTCCTCAATCCAGTGGCGGCGTCGACGACCTTCGTCACCAGTCGCACCCGCGCGGCGCCGGTGTAGCGCGGCATCTCTACGGGTTTGCGACCGCCGCTCCACCGCGCCGCGAATTGATACGGCCGCAGGACGAGCGCCTCTCGAACGAACTCCTGGGGCGTGCGGATGCTAGCGACCACCCACAGTCGGCGCAGGGCGCTGTACTGCGTGTCGTCGAGCGGCTTTCTGCAGCCGTAAATCTTCTCAAGAAGATAGCGTCCCGGCCCGTCCGGATCATCCAAGATGGCCTTGTTCATAAAATCCAAACGCTTCGACGGAGGCAGCTTCCGCGCTCTCAAATACGCGACATCGATCCTTTCATCGTCACAAGTCTGCCCGAACACCTCCGGGCGAGAGCACGGCACCCGCAAGCACCAATCGCACGCGATACCGACGCCAAACCGAAGGCAGCCCTTAATGTGCAGCTTCTCAGTCCGCAACAGCTCCTCTTTCTTATGGTCCTGCGTCGCCTGTAGCGCGTACTGGTCGACACTTTTCTTCGTTTGGCCTTTCTCCCTTTCAATTGTATCTTGAATGGTGCGCCTATATTTGTCGTAGACCTCATCTTGGATCGGCGGCGCCGTGAAGGGCGCTTCGCGCTCGCCGTCGCTCACGCTCATCGACCGCGCCCGCGGCCGCGGCGCGCGCGCCACCGGTCGCTCGACGCCGCCGCGGCCGCGCTTCTCGCCGACCGCCGGCGCCGCGTCGCCGCGCACCGCGCGCCCGCCTGCAGGGAGCGTCCGCGGCGACTCATCTTCTAGCGACGCTAGCGCCGTACCAAAGCGCTCGCGCAGCGCCGCGACGGAGAGGGCGGACGCGCCGTCAAAGGCGCCCTCCAGTAGCCCCAGCGCCTGCTCCTTCGTCACCACCGCTTCGCTCTCCGCGGCGGCGTCGCGCCGGCGCGGCGCCGCGCGCGCGGTCGCGGTCGGCGGCGCGCGCTGCGTTCGCGACGAGTGGCCCGGCGCGCGCCCGCGCGACGGCGGCGCGTGCGGCGGCGGCGGCGGCGGCATCGCGTCGGCGTCGTCGCCCGCGTCGTCCGCGGCAGCGTCGCGGCGCCGCAGCGCCGCGCGCGCTGTCGGCGGCCCGCGCGGCGGCGGCGACCGCGACCGCGCGCGCGGCGGTCGCGACGAGCGGTCCAGCGCGCGCCCGCGCGTCGGCGGCTCGCGCGGCGGCGGCGGCGGCATCGCGTCGGCGTCGCCGAACCTCGGAGCGGGCGGCGGCTGCGGCGGCTTGCGCCGGCGCTTCGCCTTCTTCTTCTTCGCCTTCTGCGTCGAGGACTCCTCCTTCGGCGGCGGCGGCGCCGGGGTCACGCCTCGAGGGCGATCCAGTGGGGGCGGCGCGGGCGCGTCGGCGGCGCCGCGCAGCAGCAGTGACGACACGGCGACGGCGCGGCGCTGCCCCGCCGGCGCGTAGGTCGAGCCGTCCGTCGGCAGCTCCGTGGCCTCGCCCCGCCACGCCGCGGCGACGCTTGGGCCGGGCGGGTGGGGGAGCTGCGCGACCGTCACCGAGGGGTTCCGCTGGACCGTCGCCAGATTCGCCCGCAGCTGCGCCAGGCGCACGGCCCGGCCGCAGTGTTCGAGCACGAACTGGTCCGCCTTGATGCGACCCTCATCGGTGTTTGGGAAGCGCGCGTCGGACTGGCGGACGCCGTCGAGCACCCACGGCACCAGGATCTCGTCGCCGTCCTCCGAGAGACGTTGACCCGGGGCGACCCGGGTCCAGCCGCCGCCCATGAAGCGCGGCAGAGCGAGGCCGAGGGCGTCGAGCGTGTCCCGGACCGCGATCTCGGCCTCGACGCAGTCCTTCACGCGGGCGTCGACGATCGCGCTCTCCTCGCCCTTGTGGGCCAGGTGGCGGCACAGCGCCGCGCGCGACTCGACATCTATCGAAAAGACCGCCTCCGCGACGCAGTCCTCCAGCGAGATCTCGGCCGCGAGCCTTGCGAGGTCTTCGGCCGTCGGCTCGATCGGGAGGCGCGCGGGGCAGATGCGGACGTCGTCGCGCGAAGCGAGCGACTCCGTGTCGTCCGACCAGCGCACCCTCCAGGCGCCCCGCGGCGGCGGTTTCGGCGCGCGGCGTCGGCTCCGCCGCAGCGTCGCCGCGTCGTCGCCGTCGGAGAGCTGGGTCCAGGCCGCCCAGACGCACCACGAAGGCGTCGGGGGTCCTCCGGCCTCGATCGTGTCGCGCGGCGACCGCCATTCCTCGCCCCGCCAGAGCACCTCGCGGTCGAAGACGGCCCCCTCCGGCGCTCCGACTGCAGGCTCGTCCATCGGCTCGTCGACGGAGCCCTGCCGTGCGAAGAAGAGCCGTCGCGCCAGAGACTCTCTCGTGGCTTCCGGCGCGATGCGGATCGATTGGCGGCGCAGGCCGCCCGCATAGCAGACTTCGTTGCCCCGCAACGACTGGAAGCACAGCACTCGCTCGGGCCGCACGCCGTCCGACTCGTCCTCGCCGGTGTCGAGGACCATGACGGTCGAAGCTTCGTCGAACTCGCACGTGCCGGCGTGCGTGCCAATGTGCCACGCCACCACGCGCGTCGGCGGCGCGATGCTCGCTTCGTTACCAGTCTCCCTCAACACCTTCCGAATATAATGGCCTAACGCAACGCTTCTCGTGCTATCGCCATAAAATAAGGGGTTCTGGTCCAGCTTCTCCTCGTCGTCCGTGATGAATTTTCGGATGGCGGGCTGATCCGTGCGGCCGCGCTTGATGGCGATCATGATCTGCCGTTTGGCTTCGACTTTGTGAGCATCATTTCCTTCCGAAAACTGCTCGCGTGTCGGCTGCTGCGGCCGCGCGCGGCGCTGGCCCTTTTTGGGGGCTTTGACCCTGGCTGTGGCTTTGGCATCCTTGGAGCCCTTGCCCTTGCCCCCGCCCGTGCCCGAGCGGGTCATGACGGCTGGAGCTTGTGCAGAGTAATACGACGTGCTGTCCTTGCCTACAATAGTCACAGGCCAAACAAAAAAGGAACGAGCTAGCGGTCTGTAAGACACTAGCTTTGATGGGGAGGCGTAGTTGAACGGGCGAACGTTGCACATTGTTCTGGGGTTTGCCGAGGCGGTTCTGCTTAGAAGGAGGTACGCTGTTATGAAAGAAGCGGCCAGCGCCCGCCGCCGATGAATCGGCGACGCGCGGTGTCCCTCCCCAGCCCTGGGCAGGGGCTCCGCCCACTAGTCCTAGCACCCTAACATCAGGGGGCCGGTAGTATGGTGGGCAAAATGGCCCCCGTAAAACCTTAAACCCCCCAAACTCTCCGAACCCCCAAAACTCTAAACCATGAATGACCTTGCCGCGATACGGCCCTATAGCGGTGCGGGCGCGAAGACCGCGGGCGCGCCTGCCGCCCGTCGTGGCAAACCGCCCGACGCCCTCGGCGTAGCTGTGATCCTATGCAAGGGCCCTGCCGACCACCTTGCCGCGAAACTGCCGCCGACACTATGGAGGCAGCCTCCGGCGCGCGCGGCTCGTGGTTGCGCTGCGGGCGGGAGCAGACGACTGCCACGGCGGCATCCGACGGGCAGCCCGTGCACCTGGCGCGTGGCAACGCTCGCAACGCCGAGCGCCGGTTGCAACCAGCAGGTTCGTGCGGGGCGCAACGGATCCGCGCCGATACGCTGCCCGGGTACCTCGATACATCTGAGCGCAGTTGTTGTACGAGTCCGAGGCGCGGGCAGGAGGGGACTTCTCCTATGTATAAACAACGTTACTACCCCGCCGGCTTCTTAATGCGCCGCTTCTTTTTTGTTCTCTTTTCCGACAAGGGGCGAGCAACCTTGCGGCACTTCCCGGCCGCCTGGTCGCTCTTCGTGCATTTTTGTTTGGGCGTGTCACCGACGCCGCCCCGGAACGCGCGGCCCGCGCAAACCCCTTCATCATTATTGGCGCCGCGCGGCCGCGACCGGAGGAACAGATCCAGGCCCTTGTGGTTGAAGAGCCAGGCTTTCGACGCCTCCCTCGACACGACATCGAAGTTCGCCCCCGGCCGCGTCCTACACCCATCCAATCGTTGCGAATCGAAGCACTGCGGCCTGGGGCGGTTCACGTCTTCCGTGATCGTGAAGAAGCCGGCCTCTCCTAGGATATCGTTGGCCCGCCCCCGATCAAAGTGCTGGTCGCAGTTCGGCGAGCCGCACCGGTTCCGCGCCCTCAATAATGTTTTGACCGATGCATGGTAGTGGGGGTTGCACATCCCAAAAGGCTTTTCGGGCGTGCCGCCGCAGCCTAGTGCCTTCGTACAAGTGTAGTCGAAGGGACTTGTGAATAATGGCGTCTTGATGGTCTTGGCTTGGAGCCGAGCCAATAAAACTAATTGCAACGCGGCCTGGTCGTAGGGCTGGCACTCGACGACACCCGACGCTGATGTAAGGGCCCACTCGTGGAGGATGGCCCGGCCCTGCAGGTCCAATCTCGCAAATAAAACACCAGTATTGAGCGAACGGAAGTTGCCCAATGCGATCGACGCCTTCGCGTCCACAGCATCCAAATAGACGTCCAACGAACCTACATCGGAAAACGCCGTCTCCGGGTGGGGCCAGACGTCGTGATCCAACCAAGCGAGCCAGTGCCCCTTGCGCGGTTGATCTCTTAATGATCGCGCTCGACCATGCAAGGCATCAATCAGCAAGAACGGCTTCGCGAACTCGAAGTTCTTCAATCCTAACGCATCCAAGTGCGGCGCTAGGGAAGAGGTCACACCGAACACGAACGGGTACGACCAATGCTTTGCCCAATTCGCTTTCGCGCCTCCCAATTGAGCACGAACGTCATCACAGGCCGCCGGCTTGCAGGCGCCCTTCGGGAGAGACGTAAGGCCGAGCGGCGCGTCCCATCCAGCATCATCACCGGGGGTGCGTGCGTCCGCGCCGCTCACCACGACGACGCCGTGTTTCGGCGCCGGGGGCTTCTGTCTAGGGCAGGCCTTGTCCGAGACTTTGCGCTCCCGTTCGACCGCATCTAACAGCCGCTTCGACGTCTGGTGCGATGCTATCCTTGAATCCCGCAGCGCGCGCTGGACGGAGCCCGGCTTGTCATGCTCGAATTTACTGGGGGAAGGAACCTCCCACAGCACAAACGAAGACGCGGTCAAAACTCTTCCTAATTCAATAGGAGCGCGCCACCAGGCCTCTCTGAGAGCTAGTTGGCCGGCCAGGTCCATTGTACTTTGTGATCGACCCTCAACCAAACCTTCCAACTCATCTAGCGACGCCCGGAATGATTGAAGCCACTGGTGGCCGCCGTGCGTTTTCAATCCACCGTTCGTCAGCGCCACCATCTTGATTGGTTGTGACCACCAGCCGTCACCACTCTCGAACCGTAATTTGCCCTTCTCGTTGGTCAGGGTCTTCTTGATGGCCTTGATGCTCTCCTTTGACGAGACGACGGCGCCCGGTAGACTGAATTGATCCCCATCAATCAAAAACGCGTCCTCCTCGTCCTCGGAGAGCATCTCCAAGAAATAACGAGTTGTTGTCTTTTGCGGTGAGAGCAGCCTTATGATCAAACCTTCTTCTTTCAACCGCGTTTTTCTAGCTTCTGAAGAGTCACTAGTCTCCCAGAGCTCGACGCGCTTCGGCGAGGCGGCCCGGAACCGTCTAGCTACGTCCTCCGCCGCGCCCTTGTTTCGGCTCAGGACGCGGACGACCACATTGACTGGTTCCCGGTCCGTCTTCTCCTTGGGCGCGTTCGCCTTCTCGACATCACCAGCGTGGACCGCCTCGTAATCGATGTACACATGCGTGGCCGCTCCGAAGACAACAAGTATGAATGCCGCGACGACGTAGGGCCGCCTCCTTGGCTTTTGTGGAGCCTCGCGTGGGCGGAGCGTGCCGCTGACCGAGCGGCGCAGGCCGTGGCTGCGCTCGAGGACGCGCATTGTGTTGTTTACGACCCGTGCATCCTTGCTTTTTTCGGCAGCCCCCAGGCTGGACTGACTGCAGTCCCTGGGCAGCCTCAGAACGCTATATTTTCGCGTGCGTGACGTCGATGCGGCGTCGTCGTCGTCGAAAGCAGCCCGACGGACCAGCACTGCCAGTAGTGCAATGCAAACCAGCAAAATTGGTGATGCATCGTAGTGAAACCAGCCCGGCCGGCTCAGGGGGGTCGACCGCGGGCCGGGCCCTCGACCCGGCTGGCGGGGGAAACGGCCGGCCGGCCCAAATACGTCTACCTAGAGCTAGCCGGCTGGCGGCCGCCGGCCAGGGGGCCCGGCTGGCGGGCCCGCCGGACCCGCCGGGTCACTTAGAACCTGAATTTTCCGGTCTAAACCTGCATTACGTGCCCCCAGCCGGCTCTGCGGGCCCGCCGGCAAGGAAACTCCACCCGCCAGGGGGGGGAGCCGGCCGGACCTGTCGGAGACCTCGACCCCGGCGGGCCCGCCGGGACAAAATCCGGCTGGCCGGCTGGCGGGAAACCCGTCGGCTGGCGGGCTCGGTTTCACTAACATTGCATCGCATGCGGGTGCGGGGTTCGTGCGGGGTTCCATGCCTCCCTCCCCCTCCCCGCGTCCCGAGATCGACGTGTGGTTCCAGACCGCTGGGGGGAGCCATCCCCACGTCTTAAAACATGATATACTTACTACTAGCTCGATCTACGCGGCACCAAGTGCGGCACCGCGAGATCTCGCGCTGCGCAGTTTCGCGGCAAGGCACCTGGGCTTACCCGCAAAATTTCGGTACTTTCGGCGATACCACGCCCGGAAAAGTACCGGGCGAGGCTCCATTTACTGGTCCTCTGGCCTAGTTATGGCCTGGGAACGGCCCTAGGATGTACTGGACAGCGTGGGAAGGCCCCAAAACCGCGTATAGTAGCCCCCGGGCTGCCCCGGCCCCCAGGCTGAAGTAGTCGGGAAGTAGTCGGACCCCGGATTTCGACCACTATCTCAGGCCGTCCGGAGCTCTTGTAGTCGGTAGAAGGGAGGGTCTTGCACGTGGGTGGTACCCGACCGCGGTCGACCGTGCCGGCCCCGGGCTCGCGACCGCCTGCACGCTGATCATCGGCGCGTCTCCGCGGCCCAGGGCGCGCACCCAGAGCTCCGCTCCGACGAGGCGGGACGTCTCGCGGCGCGCCTCGCGCCGCGCGGACGCCCTTGAGCAAGATTGGCACAAATCGGCGAATAACGAATCCGGCCGCGACGAATAACGAATTACGAATTTTTTGGCAGCGAGTTCCAAGTAACGAATTTTCTCAATTACGAGTCCCGAGTTTTGCTCGACGAATTTCTAGTAACGAATTTATGATGTCGCTTTTGCCCCCCTAGTCTGCCCATGCAGATTTTTTTAACTTTTTTTGCTCATGCAGCGTATAGAGCTGTATAATTAGAGCTCCTTGCATGTACATGTCATGTTGCACGTTGGTCGCGTGAATCGTGGTACCATGGTACGCCTGACGCGCTAGCGCTGCCCGAGACACCCGGCGCCGCGGCCTCCTCGACACTACGATGTACGCGATCGCCACGCTGATGCACAACGTCACGACGGTCTGGGCCTGCGTCGTCGCGGGCCTCGGCAGCCAGCTCGCGGCCGTGGACCCGGCGATTCCGCGCGTCGCGCTCGTGCAGGGCGGCCTCACGGAAGCGCAGACGGCGGTCGTGGGCGCGTACTGGAACGTGTCGCGCTACGACTTCTCGGACTGGAGCCACCGCAAGGACGCGCTCTGGTCGCTGACGCAGTACGAGCGGGTGCTCTACATCGACGGCGACGTCCTCGTCCTGCCGCGCTTCGACCGGCGCAAGGTGGGGCGGGTATTCCGCGCGCCGCCGGGCTTCTACGCCGTCAACTTCAGCCGGCCCGACTACATCTGCTTCAACGCCGGCATCATGCTGCTGGAACCGAGCCTGGACGTCTACGAGCGGCTCCGAGCGGTCACCGTCGGCTCGTCGTGCGGCGGCGTCGACCAGAAGGTGCTCACGGCCGTGCTGACGCGGCACGAGAACATCGGCCTCCGCGTCGTCATGGCCTCGCACTTTTCCGGCGACTCGCTGGCCAAGTACGACATGTATAACACTTACAACAGCATGCGTTCGGTCCGCGACGTGCTCTACGGCGTCGACGCGGTCCACGGCAAGCCCCACGGCGTGCGCAAGCGGCCCGAGATGCTGGGCCACGTGGACCGCCTCTACCAGGAGCGGAACGACCGGATCGCGGCGTCGCTGCCCGCGTGTCGACTGAGGCCCGTAACGTGAGTACTAGTATGCGGGTAGGATCTAGATAAATCTCGGAGACCCCCAATTTTTAGACCCCCTTCACGTCGCCTCTCGGGGCTCCTCAGCGTCAATTATCGTTCACGGGGGTTGATAGTACCCCCGCCTGCGCCGCATGGAGCTGGGTTTGGTCGTTCGGGTGCTTTTAGTCGACTGCGAGGCGGTCCCAACCGACCCCCTCTGGCGCGTGACCGAGATCCAGCGTCGCCGCCGAGTCGCCGGCCGGCGCGCTCTACGTCTCCGACGGCGACCGCTGCCGCGCGCTCCTCGCGGCGCTCGCGGCCATCGACGAAGCGTCGCCCACGTAATATCTGTCCCCGGGCACTCCTAGGTAGGTTCTTTGTGCACTCCGATGGCGCGCGCGCGTCGTTTTTGTTCGCCCAGCTTCCGTTGGGCCGGTCCTTACGCCCTAGAGCCGATGTCGCGAGCCTTCAAGCGTGGGCCTGGTGGGCTCGCGTCGGCGACCTTACTTGCAATTGCGCCCGCACCAGCGTCTCTCGCCCACACTCGCTCTCGCTGTGCTCCCAAAGGAGCTAAAAAGCAGCGCCAACGCGCATACAGACCCCCAGACGGCAGCCCGGCAGCATTTCGGAAACGATGCCGACGCGGCGCTGCCCCTCCACGACCACGACGACCTGGCTCGCCATCGCCGTCCTGGCGACGGCGCGCAGCTCCGCTGCTGCGATCACGGGCGTCGGCACCCTTTTGTCCGGCTCCGGCAGCTCCGCGGGGCGCGGGCTGGCCCTCGGCGTGCTGCTGGCCTCGCCGCACCTCGCGGCGGCTCGGCCGTTTGGAGCGGCAAACACATCCGTCGCGGCGACGCGGCGCAAGCTCGGCTACGCCATGACCGACAGCAACATTAAAACGGCCGTCGCCGCGTGGCTCTCGGACGCGACGGCCGCCGAGGCGACGTACGGCCACATCTCGACGTGGGCGACTGGAGGGGTGACGGACATGTCGTATTTGTTCTCCTGGACGTCCTTTAACGAGGACATCGGCGCGTGGGACACCTCCGGCGTCACGACGATGCACTACATGTTCTTTTCGGCCTCGGCCTTCGACCAGGACATCGGCGCGTGGGACACCTCCGGCGTCACAACGATGGACACCATGTTCTACTACGCTTCGGCCTTCGACCAGGACATCGGCGCGTGGGACACCTCAGGCGTCACGTCGATGTACTCCATGTTCTTTTCGGCCTCGGTCTTCAACCAGGACATCGGCGCGTGGGACACCTCGGGCGTCACAACGATGGAGTACATGTTCGATGGCGCCTCGGCCTTTAACCAAGACATCGGCGCGTGGGACACCTCTGGCGTCACAACGATGGAGTACATGTTCGAAGGCGCCTCGGCCTTTAACCAAGACATCGGCGCGTGGGACACCTCGGGCGTCACAACGATGGCCAATATGTTCCAGGAAGCAACCTCCTTCAATCAGGACATCGGCGATTGGTTGGTCCACAGTGTCACGTATATGGACAATATGTTCGAGGAAGCAACCTCCTTCAATCAGGATATTAGCAGCTGGAACGTTGGAGCGGTTACGGACATGCACGACATGTTCAAGGACGCGACAGCATTCAACCAGGACCTCGGCTGGTGCCTGAACAATGACGTGGACCTGGACGATGCGTTCGACACCGCCCAGTGCGAGTCGACGTGGTGCGGCATCGTGGGGGGAGTTAACTGCAACATCCTCCCGGGTATTGGCAGCGTCATGGTCAACTGGAAAATCAGAGTAGCAGTCGGAGTGTGGCTCTCGAATCCGACTGGCGCCACAGCGACGTACGGCCACATTTCCACGTGGGAGACTGGCGGGGTAACGGACATGGATGAGTTGTTCGAGGACGCCTCGTCTTTCAACGAGGACATTAGCGCTTGGGATACCTCAGGTGTAACGTCGATGGCGGACATGTTCAAGGAAGCATCCAGCTTCAATCAGGACATCGGTGATTGGGCGGTCGACAGCGTCACGGACATGAGCTACATGTTCGCCGACTCGGCCTTCAACCAGGACCTCGGCTGGTGCGTGGACGACGACGTCGACCTGTACTACAGCTTCTCCGGCACCCCGTGCGAGTCGACGTCGTGCGGCGTCGTGCAAGTCAACAACCTCGCCAACTGCCCGAGGCCGACGCCAAGACCCACGCCTGGTCCGACGCCTCGCCCGACGCTTCCAAGTCCAACTCCACGGCCATCGCCGTCTCCTTCGCCGCGCCCCACGGCGTCTCCGACGCCGAAGCCTACACCGATTCCTACGCAGCGGCCGACGCCCGCACCCAGCAGGCGCCCGACGCCGCGGCCGACGCCCGCGCCCAGCAAGCGCCCGACGCCGCAACCGACGTCGACGCCGACGCCGCGGCCGACGCCCGCGCCCAGCAAGCGCCCGACGCCGCAACCGACGTCGACGCCGACGCCGCGGCCGACGCCCGCGCCCAGCAAGCGCCCAACGCGGCGACCGACGCCGACACCCACGCCGAAGCCGACCTCGCGGCCCACAACTATGCCGACGCGGTCGCCGTCGCCGCGCCCGACCCCGAGGCCCTCGCCGCATCCGACGCCGGTGCCTGGAACTCCCACGGCAGCACCAGTCTTCGCGCCGACGCCTCGACCCAGCCCGCGGCCGACGCGACAGCCGACGCCGCGCCCATCGCCACCGCCAACCCCCACGCCTGGTGACCCGACGCCGCGCCCCGTCTTCAGCCCGACGCCAAGGCCTACCTCTCGACCAACTCGCCAGCCCTCGCCGAAACCGACGCCCGCGCCGAGCGCGCGCCCTATGCCGAAGCCGACGCCAGCCCCGACGCCAAGGCCTACGCCGCGCCCGTCGCCCGTGCCGACGCCCGCGCCCAGCGCGCGCCCTACGCCGAAGCCGACGCCGAAGCCGACGCCAGCCCCGACGCCGAGGCCTACGCAGCGACCCACGCCGTTGCCGACACCGCGACCCACGCCTTCGCCGACCTGGTCGCCGACGCCGCGGCCTACGCCGCGCCCATCGCCGTCGCCCACCGTCAGGCCGGGCAGCCCGACGGCGCGGCCGGTCTTCAGCCCGACGCCGCGCCCGACGCCGCAGCCGACGCCACGGCCTACGCCAAATCCGACTTGGAAGCCGACGCCTCGGCCGACACCTATACCCTCGCCATTGCCGACGGCGCGGCCGACTCCATCACCAATCCCAGCGCCGACGCCGCGGCCCTCACCGCGGCCAACGCGAGCACCGACGCCGAGGCCGTCGCCCTCGCCGACCGCGACGCCCGGAAATCCGACGGCGGCGCCCGTCTTCGCTCCGACGCCGCGGCCGACTCCGGGTCCGACGAGCAGCCCGACGCCAGCTCCGGGCTACTGTTGCTCCACCGGAGACTGCGGCGTCTGCACGGCGGTGTCGACGGTCCAGGCCTGTTGGAACGGAAGAGATGAGTGCGAGACTTACTGCGGAGTTTGGTGTGTTGGCTCCTGGCAAGAACCGCTGCCCCCGACGCCGTCGCCCGTGGGCACGCCGGCATTTGTCGTGTCCGGCGACCTCACCTTCGACGGCATCACGTACGAAACCGCGCTGGCCAGCGTCGACGTGTTCGTGGCCGCCGTCGCCGATCTATGTGGCGTCGACGCGTCTCTTGTGAGCGTGGACATCTCCCAGGCCAGGCGCCGTCACCTCCGTCGTCGCCTCGACGACGCCGGCTCGGTGGTGGTCACGTACACCGTGGCCGTAGAGACCGAGGCGGCCGCTGCATCTGTCAGCACGTTGATGGAAGACAGCTCGACCGAGGACGTAAGCGCCGCGGTGAAGAAGGCCGCGACGGAAGCTGGTGCTGATGAAGACTTCGCAGACGTCGAAACGACGGCGGTCGGGACGCCTACGACGGCTTTGGCACCCCAGCCGGACGGCGACGCCCCTGCCACCACTGCTAGCGAAGGGAGCTCCGGCGGCGGCGGCGGCCCAGACGCGGCGATGAGCGCGGGCATCGGCGCCGTGGGGGCTGTCGTCCTCCTGGCGCTCTTCGGCGGCGGCGTCGTCTGGCGCAGGAGACGGGCAAAGGCAGCGCTGCGGCGAGGCGGCGAGGCGGCGGCGCTTCAAAGCACCGACGAGGGCTACGACCCGAAGACCCGCGAGGCTCTGCTGCAGCGGCACAAGGAGACGACGGCTGTCGTCGAGCGAGGTATGACGGTGACCTCGGCCCTGCTCGGCGCTGCGAGCGGCCTGCCGCTCGTCGGACCGCTGTGCCAGGTCGCCAAGGGGATTCTCGGCGACGTCGAGGAGTTCTCGGAGAAAGCAGACGATGTGCTGGTTGCGGCAAGACGCGTCATTGACGTCTTGGACGTGGTTGATCTCATGTCGAAGAACGTCTCGAAGTGCTCAGACGGCAAAGATATTGCCCAAGCGAACATGCAGCGGCTCATCGACTTACTGAAGGAATTCCACGCGGCCGTGCGCGCGTTCGGGCAGAAGGGCTGGCTCAAGCGCGCGTTCACCATGCAGAGCCATGTCAAGAAGCTGGGACTCATCGACAAGCGCATCGTCGAGCAGCTGGGCGTCTTCCGACTGAGCTACCGGTTGGCGATCGATTCTCAGATGATGGAGCGGACCTACCAGATCGAGCAGTCCATCGCGGCGCTCGTCGCGAAGCGCGTCGTCGAGAAAGGAGAATCCGAGGAGGCGGCGGCGGCGGCGCTCTCGGAGGACGCCGTCGCGATCACGTCGGTCGCGGTCGACGCGCGCGTGCCGCCGACGGAGATCGCGGTCGAGATGCGCGAGTTCCGGCTCGAGGTCAAGGAGGGCCTGAGCAAGTTGGACAAGAAGATGAACAAAATGCTGGATGCAGTGCATAATCAAATTGTCGCGGCGCGTCTCGAAGGCCATCGCGTGGCGGCGTGGTCTCTCACCGCTCGATTCAGCCAGCACGGCCGCGTTCTCGCCGATAAAGGACTCCGTGAAGAATTATCGGGTGCACCCGACTCACTGGTTGATTTGCGCGCAGGCTGGATGGTAGAACCGTGGACAAGCAGCAGCTCAAGTCGATCCTTGTCGCCGTCAAAGCCGGCGTGGGACGGGACGAGAAGCTCATGGCGGCCGTCCAGGCGGGCGCGGCGCGCGACAAGCGGATCCTGGCGGCCATCGAGGCTGGCAACGAACGCAACGCGTCTATTCGACGAAACGTCCACGAGCTCGGCGGGGCGCTGCGGAAGACGAAGTCGCGGGAGCTGGTCAAGCGCATGAAAGAGGCGGCCTTGGGGCAGTCCGAGCTCGAGCTCGAGGACGTGGAGGAACTGCCTTTCGCGGAGGGCGGCCAGGGGGCGGTCTTTCGCGGCTACCTGGGCGGAGAGATTGTTTGCCTGAAGAAAATCAGCATGGTCGGGGTCCCCGCCCTCAAGCGCACGAAGATGCTCTCGTCGTTCAAAACCGAGCTAGGGATCATGATCCGCCTGCGGCATCCGCGCACGGTCCAGGTCCTCGGCGTCGTCACCACCAACCCATCCTTCCTCGGCCTCGTGATGGAGTATCTGCCCGGCGGATCGCTGCGGCACGCGCTCGACCGCGACGACGAGGTGATCACGCCGGAGTACCAGCGCTTCTGGACGGCGGACGTGGCGCTGGGCATGGCGCACCTCTATAGCTGCAAGATCGAGCATCGCGACTTGAAGACCCACAACGTGCTGCTCTGTGTGGAAATCAACCAGTGTGTCGCGTGCACCCGATAATTCTTCACTAAGTCATTTCTCGGTGATGACGCGGCCGTGCTGGCTCCGTCGAGCGGCGAGGAATCGGCATCGCCACGCCATCGAGCAGGCGTCGCGTCGATGGCGTGGAGGACGACGCGATGATTCGGCACGAACGCGCCGTAAAATGTTGATTTCCACACAGGTGCTGCTCACGCACGACGGGCGGTGCAAGGTGACCGACTTTGGGCTCTCTCGCTGCGAGGAGCTGAAGACGTTCACGACGACCGCGACGATGAGAGACAGCGCCGCGGGGACGCCCGCGTTCATGGCGCCGGAATTATTTGAGGACAACACCTTCACGGAGAAGTCCGACGTCTACAGCTATGCGGTCGTCCTGTGGGAGATTTACGACCGTGGGATCCCCTGGGCGGGACTCAAGCCGCAACAAATTCTCTACAAGCTCATCAAGGAGCAGAGGCTGGACGTACCAAAGTCCATGCCCCGCGACCTCAGCTCTCTCATGGAGCGCGCGTGGGCCCAGGACCCGGACGCTCGCCCGAGCTTCGCCGACATTTGCAAGGAACTCCAGGCGACGACGCCGCGTCGCCCTTCTTCGATCAGCCGCCCCTGGAGCGCCAGCTCGCCCACGGCCGGCGACGCGCCTCCGCCCGCCAGCGTCGCGAGCGGTCAAGGGTCCTCACGGTCTCTGGCCAGCTCCGTCATGAACATGTTCCGGGCGGCGCAGTCGGATGAGGCCGCGGCAAAGTCCGCCGACGCGCAGTCTGTCGAGGAGGACACCTCGAGCGCGTCGCCGGCGGTCAAGGGAGGCGCCAAAGCGGCGAAGAACGCGGACTCGACGAGCAGGATCAACACGGTCTTCGAGCCGATGCGGACGTGGTACGGCGCACCGGCGCGCGCGGCGCTGAAAAAGACGCACGGCGCGTACCCGGCGACACCGGAGGCGCTCGCGAATTGGAAGTCCTTCGGGCCCGTGACGACGGCCTTCCTCGACGACCAGGGCGTGGCACCGGCGGCACGAGCGACCAAGGCGGGGACGCGGTCGAAGTGGTATGGAAAGTCTACGAAGACGGCAGCCAAGGCGCCCGCCAAAGCGCCACCGAAGAAAGCGCCACCGAAGAAGCAGGCGAAGCCGGCCGCGCGCAAGCCGACGACCGGCGCGCCGGCCCCCGCGCCCGCCGCGGCCAGGAAGCGCGGCCTGTTCTCCAAAGGGCGGGCCGCTCAGCCCAAACCCGTCGTCGACGAGAGCCAGCCCGCGCCGGCGCCGGCGGCTCGGCCGGCGCCGGCGCCGGCGCCGGCGCCGGCACCCGCGCGGCGCGGCTTGTTCGCGTCACTCGTGGGCGCCAAGAAGCTGGCGGCGCGGAAGCCGCAATTCGCGCCGGCGTCCGGCGAGGCTGGAGCCGCCGACCCGGAGGAACCTGCGGACGAAGCTGCCGACCCGGAGGAAATCAATTTATGCTACGACGACTCGGCGCAGGGCGGTTCCGCGGGGACCTTTTTGGGACGGACCCTGGACATCTTCCAAGGCGCGGGGGCGCTCGTTGCGCGCGAAGATGATACGGCCGAGGTGGCGCTCACCGAAGCGCAAGAGGATGCGCTCAGGAAGGTCTTCAATCGCGTCGACATTTCGGGCGACGGACACATCTCCGTGATAGAAGCCATCAAGGCGCTCCGCGGCGCGCGAAGTTCGACGGGCATCGAGGCCGACTTCGCGCGGCTGCTGGGCCTCGACGACATGACGCGCATCCACCAGGAAGACGGCACGAGGGATAAGCTGATGCTGGCCTTCGGCGCGCTCGACGCGGACGGCGACAAAAAGCTGTCATACGAGGAGTTCCGGCGCGTGGTGGCGAGCGCGGCGACGGCGCGGGACCCCGTGCTGGCGCTCGATCCGTAGCCCCCCCTCCCCCCCCACCTTACCCCAATGCACATAAAAATTGCCTAGCTCTAAAACAAAACCGGCGTCTCGCGAGCCCGCGAAATCCACCTCGCATGCTCCACTTGTCCACCCTATACGGAGCGCGCCGCCCGTGCGCCTCTACCCCTACATGCACGCCCCGTGCCTCCCCCCCCCTCGCAACGTCCCGAGATCGACGTGTGGTTCAGACCGCTGGGCCATCGACCTACGCCCCGATCTACGCCCCCCCCCCCCAAAAAAAACGACCCCCCGAGGCTTAGTGAAAGGGGTCCTCGACGTCCGCCGCGTCGCCGCCCCGGTCCATCGCCGCGAAGTTGAGGAAGTGGTAGGGCCGGTGTTTTTCATCATAAAAGCTCAGGGGCGTCGCCAGCTTCAGGTCATAATCCATGGCCGGCGAGTGCTGGACGCCCATGAAGTTGTAGTTCCAGACGCCATCACTGGGCACCATGAAGAATCCCAGGAATCGGTCCGACAGCAAGATCTGGACGCGCTCGTAATGTGTAGGAGAAGACGCCTCTCTTTGACTGGATTTGCCCCACTCGTAACCTTGGGGCGTGAGCTTGTAGGCCGTCAGACTACAGGAACCGGGCGTGAACGCACAAGTAACAATGGCCGCCTTTTCGCCGTCCCACGACTCGTTACTCGAAAGTATCGTCGCATGCTGTATAATATCATTGGATGCTAGGTGAGGTAATTCGTTGGGCATCGTGTGGAGCCAGCCCAACGGCTCCAAATCTTCGAGGTACTCATGCTCCGGTAGTTTGTGTGGCAGTGTGACCTGCTGGTGGTTCCCGACCTGCGGCACCAACACAATACACCGGATCTCCTTCACTCTATCATTGTCCGGCGGAGACACGCCGTACAAATACCCGGCCACTTGCGTCCGCAGGTCCGAGATGGTCACGAACTTGGCCAGAATATTTTTCGGGAGCACGTACGTGTACCCCGAATCCTTGACGTCGTCCGAATTCACGTAGATGTGGTGCGTCCTTAAGTGGAGATTCGTCGCGGAAATGGCTCGCACGCGCCAGTCCGTCTTCGACGAGAAGGACTGCTGCTCGTACCTGCGTGTGTCACTGTGAAGTTCAAGTTCAACGTCAACACACGGAGTCCGCACTGGGAGGTGGTGGTGATGACCATTTCTTCCCCATGCACGTTCGTCGTTTTCGTGGTGACGGCGGTCAGTTGACTTTGCTCCCTAGCTTGCTTCTCGATCTCCGCCACTTGTTGCCGTTGCAAGGACGGGGGCGCGACCTCCATCCCAAGAATGACGTCGCGGATCTCCGACTGCGTCAGCGAGGCCACGTTGACGTTGTTCTTCTTCCCGTAGTCGGCGAGAATCAGGTCCTTGAGCGCGACTTCCACGCGGACCCACTGCTCGTCCGTGAGCGTCGGCCTGTGTTTGATGGATACCGTCGCGAAACCGCCGCGACGCTCTCGCGCGACACGTGGCCTCTCATGCGGCCGCATCGACGCCATCGCCGCGACCGCGTCAAGTTCAAGTTCATTCTTCACGCTGAGTCAGCACCAGACGTGGTGCGGTTCCGTGATCACGGTCTTGTCCGGTCGGAGTATGACCTTCGTTCGGTCTTGCGCGACGTGCAGCGCTCTTAAGACGAGGATGAGGCGCGAGAAGGCCGTGTAGGACGAGATGGTCTTGAGCCAGTCGTCTGCGGGGGATAGATACGGTCGCGACGCCCCCGAAGACGCTCTGACGATCATGAAGACGGCGTCGCGGCGGCGTGGCGTCGCGTCGACGCCGTCGCGGCGACGACGTCATGCGCGGAGCATCGCAATCCCTCCTCTCCCGGACGATGCATGAAGATCGCGTGAGACGCTGAGTCACTGACCATAAATGTTGAAGAGCACCATCTGCGGCTCCGTCGCCTTGAGGATGAGATCGCCGAACTTTTCCACTTTCAAACAGGCCTGGAAGGGCAGCTGGAGCTCCGAGCCTGCGCGTCGCGGCGTGACGAAACCGCCGCGAGAGCGCGAAACCGCCGCGAGGGCGTCTCGCGAGCCACACGCGCCCCCGTGACGCCGTCGACGCGTCCCAGGCGAGGCGCGAGATCTTCTCGGCGTCAAGTCGAGCGAGAGTGAATCTCGAGCCTCGCGGTCGCGCGACGCGGTCCGAATTCACTCAAATTCGACGAAGAAACCACCCACCGCCATCATTCCTGGAGACGAGTCGCGTCGACGGCGTGACGGCGCCCCCACACTTCAAAACGCCGCCTCCGCACCCTTAATGACGATGTTCGAAAAATCCAACAGATGCACCTCGAGCGGGTCGAGCATGCCCTTGCGCGTGACGATGATCTGCTTGGGCTGCTCCTCGACGGGCAAGCTGCGGATGAGGGCCGCGACCTGCGTGGCGCGTCGCGGCGTCCGAAGTCGCTCAAACTCGAAAAAGAAACCACATCAAGACGCCGCAGCGCGCCTCCTCCGCCGTCTTCCACTTCGCGAGCTGGCCCAGTCTTTTCTGCCCCGCCCAGACGGACGTGTGCACGATCTTGAGGAACAGTTGCCCCGTGCGGGGATTGAACACGAAGATGGCCCCGTTGATGGGCTTCGTCGTGAGGTTCCCTTCAAACGTCTTGTGGATGGTCACGCGGTAGACCTGCGTGTGTCACTTCAGCTCAAACGCGGCCACGACCTCCCTCTGGTGGACGCGACCGCGTGGAGCGAGCCGCGCCTCGCTCCGACCTCAAGTTGAAGCACAACTTGAAGTTTTCTTCGCCGAGTCAGTCACGTTCGTGTCGTCGACGAACCAAATAATTTGATTGCTAAAGAGCTCGCCGTAGTTCTGCGAACTGAGGTAGGGCTCCGTCGGCTCGGAGCTGTAGAGCTGGAGGCCCTTGCGGATGCGCTCCCTCAAAACGTAGAGGGCGGGGTTGGCCTGTGTGTTGTCTGGTGTCGCCGCGTCGTCTTCGCGAGAGCGCCGCGAGGTCCGAACGGCCCCTCGGGCCCCGCGGGACCCGAATCGCGTCCGAATTCACTCGAAATCGCAAAAGAAAGCACCCACGTCATCGTGAGACGGAGACGAGGACGCCGCCACGCACTTTCACGATCTTCGCCATGGCCTGCTGGATGAGCGGCTTGCAGCCGGGGAACCACGCGCCGTACCTGCGTCGGGCGGCAGTAACTCGGCGTCCCGTCGTGTGGAGGCGCCTTCACTTCCTCAATACGACTCGTGTCCATCTCACGATGCCGTGGGTGGTCTATTTTTCGATTTTGAGCCGCTTCGGACCGCGGTCGAAGGGCCCCGGACACCGTGTTACGTACCCACTATACAAGTTGTAGGCCAGGTCGATGGCGACGAGCGCGCCCGTCGGCGACGGGTAGATGCTCATGTTGTCCGTCGTGTAGTCCTGCGTTGATTGCTACCGTGACGACGGCGTCGACGCAACTTGCGGACGCTGACTCGGCACCAAAAACTTGGCCCGCGCGTAGCGCTCGACGTCGTGGCTGTCGAAGTCGCCCCACCGCAGCTGGATGTCGAGCCAGTATTTGGACGACGTCGTGCCGTCGTAGCTGTCCTTCGTGTCGTGGAGGAGCGACGGTTTCGCGACCTGTGGGGCACACATACTGTCTCCGTGCGCTCGCGCGACGCGTGGACTCTCAGGTGATCATGCAGACGGCGTCACGGTCCCATGACGACGCCATCGCCGCGACCGCGTCATGTTCAAGTTGACTTTTGACGCTGACTCAGCACCTGCCACTTGTAGGCCGCGAAGAGCAAAATGTCCGCGCAGCTCGAGTTCATTTTATAAGATTTGCGCGGGTGGATCGTCTCTTTTTGCACATTTTCGACCTGTGAAGTGACGACGTGACTCGGCTCCGGGAATGAGGGGCGCTGGGACGCACCTCGAGCGCGTCGAGCTCCTGGTCGAACACCTGGCACAAGTCCATGGTCACGGACTCGTGGATCTTCTGCCAGAGGTGCGCGCGGAAGATCTGGATCAGCGAGATCTTCAGCCTGCGCGAAACGGCCCGAAATCCACAAAGAAACGACCCACTTCCATCATTCCCGGAGACGAGTCAAGTGGAAGGCGCCGCAACGCTTCGAAACGCCGCGCGCGCACGTCGGGATCTTCCCGTGCATGAAGATGCCCGTGAGGTCGAGCTGGACCTGCGCGGCGGTGTCGCGTGTTGTTGCGGCGCTCTCACGCCATCGAGGCGACGCGTCTCCATCAGACGAGGTCTCTGGTCCAACTTCGAGTCTCTGGAAGGCGTCGGGGCCGTCGTGTGATCATGACGACAGCGTCACGACGACCCCGGCAAGTTCAAGGTCACTGAAGACGCCGCGTCACGCACCTGGAACCCCACATACACGTTCGCCCGGTTGATCGTCGGCGACCACCACAGCGTGAACCTTCTATTGGGAATTTGATTGAGACCCGACCGCTGCGCGTTCGTCAATTTTTTGTACTTCATGGACTCTTCAAAACCCGACGCTTTTTCCCAGAAGAGGCCCTCCCACGTCGGGAAGTACGTGCCTGTGGGGTCGACGCGACTCGTGGCCATGAGACGAGGTCTCCGGTCCGAATTTGGGCCGATTCGGACGCCGCGACCGCACCCTTGAACAGCGTGTGCTCGAGGATGCCCTCGACGCCGCCGAGGGCCTGGATCATGTCCGTGCGGTAGTTGTTTAAATTCCACAATTTGCCGTCGTGCCGCTGGTGCGTCCACCTGCGCGCGTAGGGCGTGACGTCGTGTGGAGGCGCTCTCACGCCATCGACGCGACTCGTGTCCATCTCACAATGAAGTGGGTGGTTTCTTTTTCGATTTTGAGCCGATTCGGGCCGCGTCGAGAGACCGCGATGCCGTCGCGGTCCGAACCGCCTCGACATCGAAACAGGACGCCGCTACGTTACCAGAACGGGTTCTGCCGTAATACTTGATACTGCTTGAAGTCCGTGCGGCAGCGCCAGCCCTGCGCGGCACGGACACAGTGGAGACGCGTCGTCCCTCGGATGATCATCTCCACCAGATCAAGTTCAAGTCTCATGAAGACGCCGCGTCACGGACCTTGTCGTACGCTAATGTATGTCTATCCTTTTGGAACAACGTGTTGATCCGGGGAATGCCCCGGTCCCAGGAGTCCTCCAGATCTTCCAGCGTCAACCGCCGGTTCTGGGCGTTGGCCTCCTGGCGCTTGAGCCTGCGTCGAGCGACACTCACGATTGAAGTTCAACTTCAACACTGAGTCGGCACGCGTACTCCGCCCACACTCTCTGCGAGTCCACGAACTCGCTCTCCCAGGGCTGCATGTATCTAAACAAATTCGGGATGATCTGGTCCTCCTCGTGGGACATGCCGCTGCGGAAGTGCGTCACGCCCTGGTCCGTCTGCTTGCTGTAGCGGAGGTCCTGCGCGGGAACGACGGTGTCGCGAGCGGCCCTCACGCCGTCGACGCGCATTGGCTCCATCAGAGCAGGCCGTGGGCGGTCTCTTGGTCGATTTTGAGCCGTTTCGGGCGCGACGGGGTCGGCGGGACGCGATCACGCCAAGATATGACGCAACTGCCGCAGTTCTCTCTGACGGCCGCGTCGACGGCGTCGCGGCGCCACGCCATCGCGGCGACGGCGTCGAATTGATTCAGACAAGTTCAAGTTGACTTTTGACGCTGACTCAGCGCCGACTGCGGGATGAGCACGTGGCCCATGCTCAGCATGCCCAATCCACCTAACTCTTTTGGGGTATAAAACACGACGGGCGGGAATCTAGAAGGCATCTTGGAATTCAAGCCGATCTTGATGCGCGTCTGGATCTTGTTCTCGCACTTGACCTGCGCGCGGCATGTTCCCGGCGCGGCCCTCATGTGGCGAGAAGCGACATACGCGTCGCGGCGACGGCGTGGAGCGTGTGATGAGGCTCTCATCCACAAAGCATCAAGTCGAACGAGCTTCAACAGACACGAGTCACGAAACCGCCGCAGCTCCCTCACGAGACGCGTAGACTCTCATGTGGCCACATCGACGGCGTCACGGTGCTGATGCGTCGCGTCGACGCCATCGACGCGACCTTGAAGTTCAAACAGGCGCTGACTCCGCACCAATAAATCGAGCATCTCCTGCGTGTTGACCACGGCCTCGCGGAAGTACGTCATGAGGCCTGCGCGGGAACGACGCCGTCGCGTAACGATCTTGATAAGTTCAAGTTCAATCACGACGCCGAGTCAGCGCCGATGAGCGCCGTGTTCCACTTGTTCGCAATTTTTGTAAAGGTGGTGGAGCCTGCGGCGGTGGCGCGTGGCGCGGCCGTCTCCCCGGGGTCGTCTCCCGGAGCGACGGTGGAGGGTGGTCTTTTCTTCGAGGTTGGACGCCGCGCGCGTGCCGCTCGACATGAGGACCTGTCTGACTCTGTTTTCAAAAGTCCTCAAAGACTGCTCGTCGACCTGCGCGGCGCGGCGCGGTGACGTGGCCTCGCGTCGACGTCTTCATGAAGACCGCGTCGGTGCGAGCGACCTCACGCCATCTTCATGAAAGCGGTCCCTCTGACACGCCGCGACGGCCCCGACGCGGTCCGAAACGGCTCAAATTTGGACCAGAAACCAGCCACGGCCTCGTCTGACGGAGGCGAGTCCATCCAAGGAAGTGAAGGCGCCTCTACACACTGAATCGCACCCTCAAGAACGCCTGCGCCGTCATCTCCTTCGTGGCCTCGTTCTGGAGGTTCCAGACGCCGTCTCGATGAGTTAAAGCTTCGAGGTGCATGCGGCATTTCGGCTTGACGCGGACCTGCGTCGCGCGACGGTGACGCTCGGACGATCGCGACGACGCCAGCGCCGCGTCGACGGCGTCCCGATGTCATGAAGACGCCATCTTCACACCAACGTCAGGTTCAAGTTCAATGAAGACGCCGAGTCAGCACTTCGAAGCCGCCCATGTTAAATAATAAATTCGGGTTGTCCTTCGAATAGACGCTCACGAACGAGTTCTCCCACTCGCACGTCGTCAGGGCCCGCGGCAACCGGTTCTGCACGTCCCAGAAGACGGCGCGCCCCAAGTTGACGTCGTGCTTCATGAGCCGCATGCGCTGGTCGCGCGGCCAGCACTTCTTGTTGTTGTAGCCGACGACGTTCTCGTTGTTCGGGTCGGGCTGCTCCGTGAGGTACCTGCGCGGCGGTTTCGCGTGTTGCGGGGTATTTGGGGCTCTCTCACGCCATCGAGGCGCGTCGTCTCCAGGAATGCTGGAAGTGGGTGGTCTCGTTTCCGATTTCGGGCGAGTTCGGACCGAGTCGCGACACGAAGGCGCTCGGACGGCACCACGACGCAAGGACACCGGAGCTACCGCTGGATCAGGTCGCGCGCGTCCTCGGCGTCGAAGCGCAGCAGGAAGTAGACCTGGTCGACGTAGCGCGTGTACAATCGAATCGGGTGCCGGACCTGCGCGGAGCATCACAAGCTCTCCTGGCGACGAGTACACTTCAAGACGCCGCGAGCCGCCTCCGTCTCGACGTCCTTGAAGCACAGGTACTCGTTGGGCAGCTGCGGCGGCCCCGCGAGCTCCGACGCCCGCGTGAGGCCCAACAGTAACAAGTCGAGGACCAAGCCATAAAATTGAAACACAAACGACGAAAACTGGAGGCCTCTCACTAACCCGTAGGAATTCGTGTGCATCATGTCCTTGTACGAGCACCTGCGCGTCGTCTCCGTCTCACGAGGCCGGGGGTGGTCTCCGGTCGAAATTTGGGCCGATTCGAGGCGTTTCGAGGTCCCGCTGCCGCCGCGACGCCATCTTCAATACCAGATCAAGTTCAAGGTCAACTTCAAGACACTGACAAAGCACGCGACGTTGTTCTTCGACGTGACGTAGTCGGCGATGTTGTGGTCGACCACGAGGCGCATCAATCTATTTAATAACGTGAGGTCGATCTTCTCGTAGACCTACGATCGTGTGACACAAAGTTCAACTTCAACTTCAACGCACCTTCTCGAGCTTCGACTCCAACATCACTACACATTCTCCACTTTCGGTCGCCCAGACGTCCTCCAAATTGTTGACGCCCTGGCACCACTTATATACAAGTAACGGCGGCGGCTCGGAGTCGGCCGGCTTGATCCAGTTCGGGAAGAGGTGACCTGCGCGTGACGCGTCTCCGTCGCACGAGGCCGGGGGTCGTACGGCGTGAGCAAGGACGCCGCGACGCACGCTTGTCGGCCTCGTACCACAAATACTGGTCGAGGTACGCGTCCGTGATCTTCTCGAGGGGCTCCACTTCGTAGACCGGTATCAAGTGCGAGTAGAGGTCCATGAACTGGACGCCGACCTCCTTGAAGGCTCGCTGCGTCAACAAATGCCGCTTGACACGACTCAGGGCCTCGTGCCTGCGCGGGGCATCGCGGTGCTCGACTCCGTCCGAATGGCCTCAAAATCAAAAAAGAAACCACCCACGTCATCCTGAGATGGACACGAGTCGCCTCGATGGCGTGAAGGCGCCTCCACACGACGGGACGCCGAGATCGCACGGGTTGTCGTACGCCTGCTCGATCAAGCCGAGCTCCTCCCTTTGATTTTGATTTAACCTCGAATTGATGCCGTAGTTCTCCTTCAGCCGCTCCAGCGCCAGGATCAGCAGCTTCGTGTCGTGCTTGTACGACAGCGGCGGAAACGGAATCGGCGAGAACTTGCGGCTCTCGAGCCAGTGGACCTGCGCGGAACGACGGCGTCGCGGACGGTTCCCACGCCGTCGACGCGACTCGTGGCCATCTCAGCATGACGTGGGTGGTCTCTGGTCCAATTTCGAGCCGGTTCGAGCCGTGTCGAGACTCGCACGGCCCCGACGCGGTCCGAAACACCTCGGAATCGACGAAGAAACCACGCTGACTCCGCACGGTAGTCGTATAGATGGCCACGGCCTCCTCGGCGGACACGTAGGGCCTGCGCGGACCGAGACCGTCCGAACGGCCCCCTCTCCCGGAGACGAGTCCCAGCGACAAAGTGAAACCGCCCCACCACGACGGGACACCGACCAAAACCCGTCCTTGAGGTAGTTGTGCTGGCGCTCCTGCTCCGCTTTCAGCCAGAGTCTAGTGAGTCTACCTAGGTTCTTCTTGCAGACCGTCTTGTCGACGGTGGCGCCGCGCTTGATGCGCTCGCGGTTGTAGTGGGCGATGTTCGTCCTGCGCGGCGCGACGCGCGTCGACGGCGGCGCGGCGGCGCGGTCTCATGACGCCATCGCCGACCGTGCTCTCTCACGCGCCGCGACGGCCCCGACGCGGTCCGAACGGCCTCAAAATCGAAAAAGAAACCAGCCACGACCTCCTCTCCCGGAGACGACGCGCGTCGATGGCGTGAAGGCGCCGCAGGACGCCGCGCGCGCGCCACCAGTCGGCCTTCGCCTTGACGTAGCGCAGGATCATGTTCTCGATCGGGGCAGGTAAACCGGGAACCTTCCAGGGGATGTTCGCCTTCCAGCAGCGCCAGGCCTCGCTCAGATGTTGTAATATTGTGCGCGACTTGTTGGCCTTGACGCCCTGCGCGCGGCGACGCGTGAGGAGCGCGGCGACGGCGTCACGCGTCGACGGGCGTACCATGACCGCGCCGCACCGGCGCCCGGCCCGCGACGGCGCCGTTCTCGAAGCTTCACCAGCACCCTCGGGAACCGCGCCCGACGCGGCCCGATCCGGCCCAAACTCGAAGAAAAGACCACCCCGCGCCTCGTCTCACGGAGACGCCATCGACGCGAACAAAAGGACGCCGACGCGCGCCTCGGGCATCATGTCGAGGATGTCGTGCATGACCGCCGCCCGTAACTCCAAATCAAAATGCGACTCGACGCGCTGCTTCGTCACCGTCTTCGCGATGCCCTTCGAATGCCGCCCCTCGAACTGCCTCGCTAATAAATTGCCGAGCCACCGTTCGAGCAAAGGAACAATACCGCGAAGAAAGAACAGCCACACCCGCCACCCCGGCGCCCAGAAGCCGCAGCCGGGGCCCTTGCCGACCGGGCCCGTGTTGAAGCGGTAATAAATTAAATGTTTCAGGTCCTTGCACATGCGCACCTGGCGCATGAGGCGGTACTTGTAGCGGTACATGCCCGTCAGCTGGCCGACATGGGCAAATATGTACTGGAGACCGTCCGCCAATTGAAACGCGTCCACGTTCCCCAAGCGGTACTGGACCACAGAATCCACAACTAATTTGGTAAGTCTCAAGATCTCGCGCGTGAGGTGGAACGCCTGCGTCCGAATGCACTCAAAATCGACCAAGAAGCCACCCAGCGCCTTCTCTGACGGAGACGAGTCGCGTCGATGGCGTGAAGGGACGCGGCGAGCGCGCGTTGCCGAAGCGCGACTTCTTCCGCTCCTTCGTCGTCAGCGTCTTCACGGGCTTCAAGTTGAAGTTGTAGTCGAGGTGGAGGTAGTTCAGGTTCTTCCGGTGGATCAGCAGGTTCAACATGTTGTAGCCCTGGCGGCAGACCTGCGACCGGCGCGCGGTCGCGCGCGGCGTCCAGGACCGCCGTCACGCCGTCGGCGCGTCGACGGGCGTCCCGCGGCCGCGCACGACCGGCGGCCGCGTCTCTCGTGCGCCGTAGCCGCGAGTTCTCCGTACCGCAGCGGCGCCGGCCCCGACGCGGTCCGAACGGCCTCGAATTCGGAAATAAAACCACCCACTTCCATCATTCCCGGAGACGAGGCGTAGCGACGCAAAAAGGACGCCGCACACGCACCTGCAGCCCGACCTCGACCCAGTCCAATTCGGTGGATTGGAAGAATTTCGTGGCCTTCAAGGAACGAAATAAATGCTTGCGGTTCAGCGCCTTCGGCCTGCGGGGCGCGACGCGTGATGCCACGCCGTCGAGGCGACTCGGCTCCGGGAGAGGAGGCGCTGGGCGGTCTCGGGTCGAAATTTGGGCCGACTTCGGACGCCGGCGCGGGCTTCTTCTTGTGCAATTCGTTGAGGACCCAGCATTTTAGTAATTTTTGGTAGGAGACGCGGACCTTGACGGGGTGGTCCGCGGGGCACCTGCGCGGCGCGGACACCGTCTCACAGCCACATCGACGGCGTCGCGGCGACGCGGTCTCGTGGAGACGCCATCTTCCCAAAGTTGAAGTTCGGAAACGTTCGGAAACAGACGCTGAGTCACTGACCTTTCCTTGAACCACGCGTTCACGAGGGGCACGTCGAAGGCCCTTCGCGTCCGGCCCCGCCGCAAGTTAAACGGCCGCGGCGCGAAGTAGAGCGCGATGCCGCCGGCCGTCGCGTCCGTATACAACGGCCGCTCGTTCAGCAGCGGCTCCAGACCTTCAACAGTAAAGTCGTCCTCTTCCACATCAACTTCCTTGACGGCCTTGGAGCGAAAGGCCGAGATGGGGTTCACGACGGGGTCGAAGTAGAAGGCCGGCAGGTCCGGGTCGTCGGGCTTCACGTAATACAAAGGCGGGTGGTGGTACGGCGCCAATGCCACCGCCCGCGGCCGCGACGTGTAGAGGTAGGGGAACTGCACTTTATATTCGGTGCGGATCTGGTGGCGGATGACCTGCGTTTGTATGAGTGTCTCGGGAGTGCTCTTCGCCTCTCTCGGGACCGCGAGGCGGCCGCGTCGTCCGAACCGGCTCAAATTTGGACGAGAGACCTCGTCTGATGGCCACGACGCATGAAAACAACACGAGAAGGCGGACGCGGCGCGCGCACGATCTTGTTGATGTCATTAAATTCGTTCCAGTCGTCCTCGTCGGCCTGCGTGGAACGACAGCGTCGCGAAACTGCCGCGGCTCCCTCATAGACTCTCTCACGGCCACGTCGACGGCGTCACGGTGGCATCGCGCCGCGTTGACGCCATCGACGCGACCTTGAAGTTCGGAAACGGACACTGAGTCATGCGTCGTGGTCCCGAAACAGCGGCTCGAACTTGGGCCCTCCCGGGATCGCCAGGTTCAGGGCCTTCGCCGTGAAGAAGCTTCTGCGATCAAACAAGTGGAAGTAGTTCGGGTCTAGTAAGTCTGACACTAGCTGCCCGGCCAGGCGGTAGAGCGTCGACCTGCGCGGAACGACGGCGTCGCGAAACCGCCGCAGCGCCCTCACGCGGCGCGTAGACTCTCGCACGGCCACGTCGACGGCGTCACGGCGGTGTGGCGTCGCGAGGGCGCCGTCGACGCAAGTTCAAGTTCATTTTCTGCTCTGAGTCACTGACATGATCGGCACGGTCAGCGTCCACTTCTTGTAGGAGCTCCCGTTGACGTGGTCCGTGAACTCGAGGGGCTTGGGGTCGTAGAACCAGTCGCAGACGGCCGCCTGTGTGGACATCAACCTGTCAGGTTATCGCGTCTCGCGATCTCGGCACCGCGGCCCGAATCGGCTCAAATTTGGACAAGAGACCACCCATCGCCTTCTCTGACGGAGAGGAGTCGCCTCGATGGCGTAAGAAGGCGAAAGGACGCCGTATGCGCGCATCATCTTCCGGGTCGAGCTCCATGGCGATGGGCTCGAGCGGCTCGACGTCGAGGACCTGCGGAGGGGCGGACACGAGTCACGAAACCGCCGCGGCGCCGGCGTGGGGCATCGCTCGACGCCATCGACGCGAGCCGCGACATCGACAAAAAAACGAGCCACGACCTCGTCTGACGGAGACGAGTCGCGTGAAGCGGGACGCCGCTTACCGGACGTTATCTCCATAATCTAAAGGCGGCTCCTCGTCGTCGAACGGCGGGAACCGCATCCTTTTAAAGTGCCTCCGGTCCCGCTTTTCCCGGCGCATCATGATCCACATGGAGCCCCACTGCGCCGTGTAGACCTGCGTTGGGTATCGATACTTATGTGTATGTATGTATACATATCATCGTCGCGACATATATGTGTATATCATCGTCTCGAGACTGCTGCGGCTCTCTCCGACGGCCGCGGCGACGGCGTCGAGGCGGCGTGGTCTCGTGACGGCGCCATCGCGGCGACCACGTCATGCGCGGAGCATCGTGGTCCCTCGACTCGGTCCGAATCCACTCAAAATCAAAAAATGAAGTACTCACGGCCTCGTCTGATGGAGACGAAGCGCATCGATGGCGTGAAGGCGTCTCCACACGACGGGACGCCGAGATACAGTACGGGCTCGATGACCTTGGGCACCTCGTTCACGAAGGAAATGGCCCCGGTCACGTGGTACAACACCTTCACGTTGCGCACCTGCTCCCAGGGCATGGGCAGGTTCTCGAGGAGCTTGTAGACGGCGTGCGGCACGTATTTCAATGCCCCTAAATAAACTCTTTTGTCGGCCTTGAACTTTTTGGAGGACATGTCGCCGTGGTCCTTGACGATCTTGCGCACGTGTTCCGCGGGCATGTCCTCTTTATAGGTATCGACGAAGCCGTAGCGTCTTTTTTGGCCGAACCTTCGCGCTTGGAGGTTCGCCCACTTGCGCGCCTTCTCTTGGAGGGGGTCCTTCCTCGGCTTGCGTTGCGGTGCTATGCCCGGTGGTGCCATCCCCATGGGTGGTGGCATTCCGGGCGGCGGCGGCGGCGGAGGGGGCATCCCCGGTGGGGGCGCTCCGGGTGGCGGCGGCGGCGGGGGCGGCATTCCTGGCGGAGGTGCTCCCATCGGCGGCGGAGGAGGAGGCGGCGGCGCCCCTCCCATGCCGGGTGGCGGGCCGGACATCGTTACGTTTCGTGTGCGGCCGGGCTCCTTCGCTTATGCCCGGCGCGTCTCGCGCGCGGCTGGTTCCTTCGCGGGCGCGGCGGCCCTTCGCTGCGTCGGCGGCTGCGCGCGGACGCCGCGGCGGCTAGAGCGCTGCGCTGCCGGCTGCTTGCGCGGCGCGCGGCGCACGGCGTCGCCTGACGGCCTTTGACTTCGCTGGCCCCGCGGGAGCTGCGCTAGCCTCGCCGCGCGGTGCTCACGCTCTTCGGAGGTGCCGTGGGCAGTCTTCGCTGTGCTTTACAGGTGTGAACGGCCCGCAGCGAGCGTGCACGGACGAATCGCGGTCCGTGTCTGAAATACCCGACTAGTGTCTTACTGCACGCTAGCAACGTCAATCCGCAGCAGCCTCCGCAGTGCCGCCCACGCTCGCTTAGAACACTGAGACCCGTAGCACAGCGCTCCCGGCGACTTCACAGCGCTCCCGACCAAGCGCGGCCACCGCTGTCCGCCCCAAGGCGCTGCACTCGACTATCGACAAAATGGCCACTGAAGGCACGTCGCGCCTCTTCGTCCAGGACCTGCCGCCGCACTGCGACGAGCAGGCGCTGCGGAAGCACTTTGCTGAATACGGCGTCACGGACGTCCAGATCCCGCGGCGCAAGACCGATAAAAAGAAGTCGCGAGGCTTCGCGTTCGTGGGATTGAAGGACGCGGACAGCGCCCAGCGCGCGGCCAAGGCCCTGAACGGCGCCTACTGGCGGACGTCGAAATTGCGAGTGGCGCCGGCGGCGAAGCGCAAGGCGCCCGTACCGACCGAGCCGCCGAAAAAGAAAAAGGCCAAAAAAGTAGTTCCGCCTCCAAAGGAGCGCCTCGCCCCCACGAAGCGCGAGCGCTTCCTCGAGCTGGCCGGGGTCAAGCAAGAGGCGCCCGCGGAGCCCGAGCCGGTAGAGCGGTCCGAGGAGGCCTTTGATGCTGGTTTGGACGACCTCGCGTACCTGCGGTCGAAGCGGGACGGGGTACGCGGCGGTGTCCTCGTACGCGCGCCGCGTCGTGTCGGTGGCTCGGCCGAGAGCGCCCCGACGACCGCGAGTCAACGGCTCACGCTATCACCACGCAGGCCGACGAGGCACCGGCCGAAGAGGCGTCGGACGGCGACGACGACGGCAACGCGCGCGTCTTCCTGTCGAACATCCCGTACGGCGCGTCGGAAGAAAACGTCGAGAGTCTCTGCGAGAGGTACGGCGCCGTCAGTGAAGTCCACCTGCCCATCGATGCGAAGTCGAGAAAGCGGAAGGGCTTCGGGTTCGTGACCTACGTCCTCCCGTCTGATGCCGATAGATGTGTAGAGGGTCTGCACGGTTCGGCCTTCGAGGGACGGGTTCTGACGGCTCAGAGAGCGGAGGCGAGGCCGGCGGACCACGCGCCCATCAGACGGACCTTCGCCGACAAGCGGGCTGAGGAGCGGAAGCAAAAAGCGTCGACCGAAGATCAATCGCGCGAATTTATATCAGCTTCATCGGCAAAGGACGCGGCCGCAGAGCGCGCCGGCGCGTCGAAGGCTCAACTGTTCGACCCTACTCGTAGTGATGCGGCCGTCGCGTCGACGCTGGCCGAGAGCGCGGCGCAGAACGAAGCCCGAACCTACTTCGCACAAAAAGGCTACGCCCTCGACGCGGCCACACGATCAAGGACCGCTTTATTGGTGAAGAACCTGCCCGCGTCGACGTCCGTACAGGATGTCCGTACTCTATTCGCGCAGTCTGGCGTCGTGACAGATGTGTTGCTGGCGCCGTCTCATACCAGTGCTATTGTCGAGTTCGAGCAGCCGACCGAAGCGCGAACGGCCCTCAAGAAGCTCGCCTACAGGGCCTTCGACGGCACGCCGCTCTACGTGGGCTGGGCCCCTGCGCGGAATGAGGATTCGGACGACGAAGTGCAAACGGGAACTATTTTCGTCAAAAGCTTGTCGTTCGCCACGTCCACGCAGGACCTGGAGCGGCACTTTGCGTCAGCAGGCAAGGTGAGATCGGTGGTCTTCCCCGGGTCCGCGGACGAGGGCTTCGCGAACCGCGGGTTTGGATTCGTCGAATTTAGTAGTGCGACGGACGCGGCCAAGGCCCTGAGTCTCACGGATCTGAATGGCCGCACGCTGGTCATCGAGGCGAGCCGCGTGTCCAAGAAGGCGGCTTCGTCTTCCAAGAAACAGTCGAAGCTCGTTATTCGCAACCTCGCCTTTGCGGCGTCGGCCGGCGACGTGCGCGACCTCTTCGGCACCTTCGGGTCCCTCAAGAACGTGCGGGTCCCGAAGCGCTACGACGGGCGGGCGCGCGGGTTTGCCTTTGTGGAGTTTGAGAGGCCTCAAGACGCGGCGAGTGCTAGGCGCGCTTTGGGCGCGGCGCACCTGTACGGGCGGCACCTCGTGATCGACTGGGCCGAGAACGAGCGGGAGGGCGTAAGCTGATGTTTGTTATATTAGGGCGAGGGCGAGGAGCGCGGCGCTGGCGCCGGCGAGGCGGGCGGCGTCGACGACGGGGTCGGGGCTCGTCGGCGCTGGCGAGGGCGCGCAGCCACCGGCTACTTGCTTGACGCCGCACGACGTCGACTCGCACTGGGTGCCAGAGAACGTTGTGAATAAGTTGATGTAGACGTCGTCGTCCACGCACCAGCCGAGGTCCTGATTAAATGACGAGGCGCCGTAGAACATCCCGCTCATATCCGTGACGCTGTCGACCGCCCAACCACCGAGGTCCTGGTTGAAGGTTTCGGCGCCGTAGAACGTGTACTGCATCGTCGTGACGCTAGAGGTGCCCCACGCGCCGATGTCCTCATTAAAGGACGCCGCGCCCGAGTTGTAATAAACATCGAACAAATACGACATGTCCGTCACCCCTGATGTCTCCCACGTCGAGATGTGGCCGTACGTCGCCTCGGCGGCCGTCGCGTCCGCAAGCCACGCAGA
This sequence comes from Pelagomonas calceolata, assembly GCA_918797485.1. Taxonomy (NCBI): domain Eukaryota; class Pelagophyceae; order Pelagomonadales; family Pelagomonadaceae; genus Pelagomonas; species Pelagomonas calceolata. Next base: position 4,273,161 of record CAKKNE010000003.1, on the reverse strand, counting down.
GACTGCCCATCTGATTTTCCAGTTGACCATGACGTTGCCCGTGCGCGAGACGTCGCAGTCGCCAGTATTGGTCTCCCACTTCACGCCACAATACGTCGACTCGCACTGGGTCTCGAAGAACGCGCCTGGGAGTCCCAGGCTCACGTCGTCGTCCACGCACCAGCCGAGGTCCTGGTCGAAGGCATGGGCGCTAAAGAACATCGAGCTCACATCCGTGACGCTGTCGACTGCCCAACCACTGATGTCCTGGTTGAAGGCCGAGGCGTGTCCGAACATCGCGACCATCGTTGTGACGCCAGAGATGTCCCACGCGCCGATGTCCTCGTTGAAGGACTCAGCGGCCGTGTTGCAATTACTCCATCCAAGACCAGGTGACACCCCGCAAAACAAATACGACATGTCCGTCACCCCCGATGTCTCCCACGTCGAGATGTGGCCGTACGTCGCCTCGGCAGCGGCGCTGTCCGAGAGCCAGAGGTCGACGGCCGTCCGGATGGTGGCGTCGCCCATCGGTTTGCCGCCACAGCTTAGAGCAGCAGTGTGAAGGACACCGCACGACGTCGACTCGCACTGGGTCTCGGAGAACGCCCAGTTCAGGTCCACGCCGTCGTTCACGCACCAGCCGAGGTCCTGATCGAAGGACGAAGCGCCATAGAACATCGAGCTCATATCCGTGACGCTGTCGACCGCCCAACCACCGAGGTCCTGGTCGAAGGCCGTGGCGTAGAGGAACATGAAGGTCATGCTCTCGACGCTGTGGACCGCCCAACCACCGATGTCCTGGTTAAAGGCCGAGGCGTAGTAGAACATGTACTCCATCGTCGTGACGCCAGAGGTGTCCCACGCGCCGATGTCCTCGTTGAAGGACGCCGCCGAGACGCAGTCGTCCCACCACGAATCGCCTTCCATCCAATCCTGCCGCCCGCAAAACAACCACGACATGTCCGTCACCCCGCCCGTCGCCCAGGTAGAAATGTGGCCGTATGTCGTCTCGGCGCCGCTGCGGTCGGCAAACCAAGCCGCGACGGCCGTTCTGATGGTGCTGTCGTCCATGACGTAGCGCGTGAGCTTGCGCCGAGAGGCCTTGGCCGGCCCGGCCGCGGCGAGGCTCGCCGTGGAGGCCAGCAGCGCGCCGACGACGCGCGCGCGCCGGGCCAAGCACCGGGTGGCAGAGCGCGCCATGAAACGACGGAAATAGCTTGCGGGGCTGCGAAAGCGCCGTGGCTTCTCTCTGGCGGATGCGGGCGGGCTGCCCTGCGCGCCTCGCGGGCTGGCGTTGCGTAATAGCGCCACAGAAGCTGCGGAGCCCTAGTGTCTTACGGCCGCTAGCGTTTTATGGCAGCGCAAACTCCGCCCACTAGTCCTATCCTAGCACCGTGACAATCATATCGACGCTACCGCACCGCGATCACCGCGACGAAACCAACACAACCGCTTACCCGGGCGGCGGCCCCGCGCGCCGCTGCTTCGCGCGGTCCGCCGCGAACGACTCCAAGAGGTCGTCCTGCTCCGTGCGGCGCACGGGGACACTATAGGACGGCTGGGAAGCGGCCGGCCGCGCCCGGATCAGGTCGCCCGCCGAGTACGTCTTGTAGTTGGCCCGCGGGTCGTCCTTCGCTTTATGGGTCAGATCAAATAACGCCGCGTTCTTGCGCTGCGGGAAGCCGTCCTTGAGCTCGTAGCGCCAGTCTTGGGCCGGCGCGACCTTACCTCTCTTTTTGACAGGAGGAGGCTTCTCCCGCCGCAGGGCCTCGTATAAAAACATGCCAAGGTTCCAGCACAGCGCCACGGGCACCATCACTAATAAAGACAGGAATCCCAGGAAGTAGCCGGTCGCCGTCGCGCACCAGAACTTGCGCGCCATCTCCCGGTCTATCCTCCGTTCATCCCTGAGAGCGCGCGTGTCGCGCATGAGGAGCTCCATCCTCGTTAATTCGCGAGGCGGTCTCCCATCAAAAAAACGTTTCCCGAAGTCCGCGGCGCGCGGAGATACTACTTTCCTTTTCGGCGGGGCTAACCCCGCGTTCTGCGTCTCCATGTCCTCCATGATGTCGTCGGCGGCGAGGTCGGCCGTCTCCTGCACCAAGGCATCGAGGTCCATGCCGGGGATGTCGATCAAATCTCCTACGGTCGCTTGCGTGGTCAGCGTGACCTGGGCTTTTGTTCGTTTGGGGCTCTTGGCCGTGAGGCTCCGGGCCGACTTCGTCGTGACGGAGGCCATGGTCGCGTGCGCTCCGTTGTCCGCGGGCCGTGGGTTCGCGGGCCGGCAGCCCTTCACAATTCACAAGGTGGGCAGTTTGTGGGGCGGGCAGCCCGCGCGTCGCGAGGCGGTCGGCGGTCGCAGGCGTCGCTTCGTCGCGTGGCGGGCCCGAAGAGGTCGGGCGCTGGCACAGCGCTGCCCGCCGGGTTTGCCAAGCTTGCTAGTGTGTTACATGCCGCTAGCAACTTTTTACTTGTAGTTCACTTATACACATCTAGTTCTTCTCGAGCTTGCCGCGCTTGGCTGGCTTCTCGGGCGACGCGTCGTCGTCCGCGTCGACGTCGACGGCGTGGCGCTTGAGTTCCTCGTCGCGCTCCTCCCGCGTCTTCGTGCCCGTGATAATGACGTCGGAGGAGAGCGTGCGGATCTTGGTGCGTGGCGAGTAGGAGGGAGACCAGCCGAAGCCACCATATTGACTGTAAGCCACCGCGTACTCCGTGTCGGCCGACAGGCCGGACACGACGAAGCCTTTATAGCAAGCAGCACGTGGTGACGCCGTCGCACCAGCAGTTCCTAAAGGAACGAGTTTGTTGCCGCTTCCGTGGTCGACTGCCAGCTCAATTCCAGTGTCCACCGCTACGAAAGTGACGGTTGCATGAGTACAGGTTGGCAGCACCGCGCAGAACACGCGCGCCGAGTCAGAGGAGATTTGGTCCACGACCGGCGCAGACGGCACCGGCGGCAAGAAGTCTCGGAGCTTCATCGGCTTGCTCGGTGGCGACCATGGACCCCAGCCGATGCCATTGTGCCCATTTACCTTCACCGTGTAAGATATCTGACTTGACAGGCGTTTGACGACAATAGTTTTGCCGCCCGTCATGGCGAACGTATTTCCAGTAACGTCACCCTTTCTCATCAGAGTACACGTATCACAAGCGACACGTCGCCCCACGGACGCTCGATCTTCGTAAAAGCAAACGTCGCCAGAAGCGCAGCCCTGCGGAACCGCAAAATGGACCCTCATTTCTGTGCTGGAGACTGGCTCGAGCAGCGGCGCGCCACAAGCCACAGGCACCGCGCGCACGAGCGGCGCGCTGCGGGGCGACGTTGGGCCCCAGTCGAAATCGTCGGCTCGGCGAAAGGCCACCGTCGCCTCGAAGGTCCCACCTCCCAGGCCCGTGGCGATGAGGCTCTTGCGCGCCGGCGTCCCGCTTTCCTCCGGCTCTTTCAAAGTGACCGCCCGTCCTTTTTCACCGGCGGGGAGGACTGTCTTCGACGCCGCATCGTACATGCGCGTTGCGCCGCCAGCCTCGTGCAGGTGGATGGCCGCGTGCGTTTCACCGTTGGTCGGCACGGCGAAGTCGATGCGCACCTCCTGGGGCTTGTCTGTGGCACTCAGCGTCGGCGCCGCGGGCTGCTGCGCCATAGGTGAGCCGATCTCTGCCTCGCCTTGTCCGTAATCAGCGCTGCACCGACCACTTCCAGGGGCTGCAGAAACGTGCCAAGGAATCTCCTGTGCTGCAGCGCCCTCTCTATCTCGAGAACTGCGGCAGGATGCGAGAGCTTTGATTCCCAGAGCGCTCGAGCGCGGCGTCGCTAGCGGCGAGTAAGACACTAGAAAGCACGGCACCCTTTGGCTTTTTAGCTTTTGTGGACGCTTTGGAACACGCCTGGCAATTTGCCAGCGCTCGTTTCGACGCCTGCCCGAACCGCTCTCGACGCCTGCGCGCCGCGCGCGGCGCGCAGCCTGCACATTCAAAGAGCCAAAACATGCGCACGCGCCCGCGCCGCACGAAGGTCGCCGAGGACAAGGCCCAGCAGCGGCGGCAACGGCGCGACGAGCGCGCGGCGCGGCGCCGCCGCCGACAGCAAGGGAGCGACGACGAGGACGACGACGAGGCGCTCGCGCGACGCCTGCAGCGCCAATACGACGACGAAGCTCGAGGCCGCCGCCGCTCGAAGAAGAGAAGGCGGTCCGAGGAGGACACGGGCCTCGCGCGGAAGCCGCCGACGCCACGTCGAAGCGAAGTGACGCGACGAGAAAGTTTTGGAGTGAGACTCAAGCTGAACGGCGAGACCTCCGAGAAACTCATCGCGAGCCCGCCGAAGCGACCCGTCGTCCCGCTCCCCACGCCGCCGAAGGAGGGCCTCACCCCAGATTTAGATCTCGAGCCCTGGAAGGTTGATGGGTGGGACGCGCTCTGCTTGGTGTGCGGCGACGGCGGCGACGTGGCCTGCTGCGACGGCTGCCCCGCGGTGATTCACCCGGCGTGTGCGGGACTGGCGAAGATGCCCGAGGAAGACGAGCCCTTCTTCTGTCGCACGTGTGAGAAGGATCGGTGCGGGTGCTGTTTGGAGGGGCCGATCCGCAAAGAAGATCATGTGGTGTGTGGGGAGGAGCGAGCTTCCATGCGGGCTCTCGGTTGTGGCCGGACCTTCCACTTGTCGTGTGTGGAACTGGAGAAGGTTCCCGAGGGCGACTGGCTCTGCGCGTCGTGCGGACTCAGCGTCTGTCGATTCGCGTCGACGGCGTCTGCGCGCGCCGTCGGGACCGCCACACCATCGTCATGACGACGTTCCTCGCTCCTCGCCGCGCGCGAGTCGCCTCGCGACCGAATCGGTCACACGCAGGTGCCAAGAAGAGGACGAGGAGCGGGAATTGGAGGTTCCGCGGCGGGAACCGGACGCCGAGCTTCTGTTGGACGCGGAGGACTACTTGAAACTGCAGCAGCGGCGGTTGCGAGCTGGGGATAGAAGAGGGGCGGCTCGGTGCTACCTGGAGGCGCGCAAGAGTCAACTGAGGGCCCACTCGCAATCCGTTGAAAAAGGAGCGCCGCCGCGGGTGAGGTTGGTGTCATATTCCACGAAACGGCGAGGCCGGGCCAACGCGCCCTGGGCGCGGCGCATCTTCGACGCCACTAGCTTAGATCATCCGGCGTTCTCGGCGACGCCGGAGAATCGGGCGGCCATGATGATGGGTATACTGCCTTCTCGCCGGTACGATCGCGGCGCCTTCACGCCATCGACGCGACTCGTGTCCATCAGGGGCCGTTCGCAGGTACGCGGCGGGCTGGTCCCACGAGGACGTGGCGCGGGCGCGGTCGTCGACGCCTTCTCTCGTGGCGGAGCCGGAGCCGGTGCAGCTGCGGAACCGCGAAGTGGTCCGGAAGGCTCCCCGTTCAAGAGTGGACGACATTAATGAGAGGAAGACGTTGCGCAAGAAGCAGCGGTGCGACGAGTTTTTACAACAGAATCGGAGTCAATCTGGTGGGCGGGACCTGGACGGCCGCGACGAGGAAGTTAGAGCGTTGATCCGCAAAGATTGGAAGCTGCGAGCGATCATCGACGAGTCGAGGCGCGAGATCCAGGCGTATCGTGGGCGCGTCGTCACGTTAGCTTATGGCGACTTATTGGGCCAGTTGCGGGCCGTGGCCTGCGTCGAGGAGGTCGCGTCAGTCTTGCGAAGGGAGTTCGGCGAGGCCGTCTCCGTCGACGCGATCCACTTAGATCTCAAAACGACGTTCAGTAGGTACTAATAACACACACTAGTTAGTCCCCGAAGCTCTGGCGCGCCACCATGCCCGCGTAGACGCCGCCGCTCTCGACAAGTTCAGAATGAGTACCCGCCTCGACGACAGTACCGCGCTCGAGCACGTAGATGCGGTCGCAGGCCTTGATCGTCGCGAGGCGGTGCGCGACGATCAGTAAAGAACAGTCCAGGCGGTCGAGCGTCCGCTGGACGAGCGCCTCGCTCCGCGCGTCGAGCGCTGACGACGGCTCGTCGAGCACAATTATTGATGGGTCCCGCAACAAGGCCCGCGCTATAGCAATACGCTGCCGCTGGCCGCCGCTGAGCAAGGTACCCGCGGCGCCCGCGGCCGTCTCGAGACCTTGGGGAAGGCGCGCGGCGACCTCGTCGAGGCCGGCCGCGGCGCAGGCGCGTTCGACCTTCTCGTCGGCCGCGCGGGGATCGTCTTTCGTAAGACCGAAGCGGACGTTGTCTCTGATACTGCCGGAGAACAGCGCCGGGTCCTGCTCGACGGACGCTACCCTCCTGGCGAGGTCCGCCTGGGGAATGTCGCGCACGTCGACGCCGTCGAGGCGCACGCGGCCGGAGGTCGCGCCGTACTGCCGCAACAGAAGTTTCGTGAGCGTGCTCTTGCCGGAGCCCGAGGCGCCCACGAGCGCGACGCGTTCGCCCGGGTCCACGCGCACGCTGACGCCGCGGAGCACCTGGGACTCGTTGCGCGCCGGGTAGGCAAAGCGTATATCATCAAACTCGACGCGCCCTTCCGACGGCGACGCGGGCGCGTCATGAGCGTCGAGCGCCGAGGGCGGAGCTTTTCCGTCCCACACGGGCTCGCGGCGCGCGAGCTCGAAGGCCGCCGCGCCGGCGCCGAGCGCGTCCTCGACCCGGGCGAGCTGGTCGCCAACATCAAAAGCGGCCCCGTTGACGAACGCGGCGTAGAACGCGAACCGCACCATGGCGTCCGGCGCGAGCGCGCCGCTGGCGACCCGCTTCGCGCCGAGTGCCATCGTCGCCACCGCCGCCAGCCCCTTGCAGCCGCCGAGCGCGACGCGCGAGAGGCCGTAGACGAGGCCCGCGCGGTCCTGAACTTGCTCAAGCCGCGCAATTTGGCGCTCGTATGCACCGTACAGCGCCGGCTCCGCGCCGCAGGCCCGCGCGACGCGCACGTTGCGCATGGCCTCGTCCGCCGTCGACGCCGTCGCCGCGAGGCGGTCGGACGTCTCTCTGGAGTACTTCCGGGAGAGTCGGCCGTAGGCGTCCGTGAGGAAGGATGCGAGCGCCATGCCACACAAGCTAAGCGCGGCGAGCGGCGGATCGAGCGCCACCAGGTAGACGCATCCCCCAATTGCTTGCAGCGTCTGGCGCGCGATGATGTTCAGATTGAACGACACGACATCCGAAACCTTGGCCGCGTCGCCAGACAACCGCGACGCGAGCTCGCCCGTACTTGTAGAGTCGAAGAAGGCAATATCCTGGCGCAGCATGGCGCCGAAGAGCGCCAACCTTAAACGGGTGACGACGCGCGTGCCCGCGAGCCAGAAGAGGCCTCCTCTGACACCTGTGAAAGTGGCAGACGCGAGGCTCGCTATCGACAACCCCCAGAGCTGCGCGCGCACACGAGCAGCGTCCTTGGCGACGACGGCCGTGAGCGCTCCCGACGAGTAGTGGGGAACGGCGACGTCTGCGAGTGCTGCTCCTGTGAGTGCCACAGAAGCGGCGCCGAGGAGCGGCCAGTCCTTCCTTACGAGCTCTCTCAGTTGCGCCCATTGCGCCTTCGAGGCGCGCGGCGCGGGGGCGACGGCCTCGTCGGCATAGCGCACGTGCCGCTGGCGTCTCAAAGGAGGTTGCTGCGACGCATGTTTCAGTGACCTATGCCGTCTGTGCAGCGCTGGCAGCTGCAAGGCTGCTGCCACTCTCACTGTCAGGAGAGCAACCAGGCATGCATGCATCGTTGCGCTGCTTGTTGGCCGCAGTGGTGCTTTCGCGATGAGTTTGCGTTGCCAGCGATCGCTTCATGCAATGCAAGAGCGCACGGTGTTGCCAGCTCTGCGCACGCACAGGCCACGGCGCTAGCGATTTGTGCACACACTAGCCCTCCGTGTGCGCCGTGTGCGCGCGAAATAAAAATCGCTCCGTTTCACACGTGGGGCTACGAGGGGTGTCCTTGGACCTCGAACGACTGCGCGCAGGCTTCACACACGGAAAAAAACGCGCGCGCGCATGATTTTAGCCAAAAGCGCTGCGATGCCTACGATCGGTCACGGCCGCCCGTAAACGCCGCGCGGACTCATTTCGCGCCACGGGACAGTTGCCGACCATACATACAACACGTCCGTTGCGCCAGCATGACTTATAACACTCTTTAGGACTCGCACACACCCATGCGCCGAGACGCGTTTTCGCACAAGTGCAGTGCGCGGATGAAAACCAGCCACTGATCGCTATGACGCGCTATGGAGTCGCATCGCTCGCTATACGTGATCATGGCAACTGTGGTGCTCCGCCAAACTGGCGGAATCGATCGTCGCGGCTCGTGCGGTCGTCGGGTGGCCGTCCGCGAATGCGCGACCCGGCTCCCGTCCGCTCTAGGCCGCTAGGGAGGCCCCTATGGGCGCGTCGGGTTGGGCTGTAGGGCGGCGTTTGTTCCTTTCTGGGGCCGGGAGTGGCCAGTAGGTCCCATAGAAAGAGTCCCTGAGAAACCCGTTTAGTATATTTAAGAAATTGAATTTTAGGAAACAAAGGCGCTAAATGCCCCGACAGGCGGTTTCCGAGCCGATAGAAGCGCTCGCGACGCTCCACGAGTGCTGTGCGACCGCGCGCGTAGCGCGCATCCATCTGTTCGGCACTTTTGCGATTGCGCGCGTTCGTTCTCGACTCGATGCGCCGGGCCGGCACGGCTCACAAAATCCTTTGAAGTCGCGTCAGAGGTTTCGCTGCGTCCCAGAACTCACGCGAAACGATGCCGTGGGCCTCAAAGTTCGCAAAAACGGAAGGGCGTGAAAAATTGCATCTCGGCGATTCTCGGCGAACGCGTCTTTCGCGCGCCGCGCGCGTCTAAAGCCATTTAGAGCTAGAATTTTTGGCGTCGCGGTGCCCTCGGATGTCTGGCAGCTGCTGCGCGCGGTTGCGGCGCGCGAACGTAGAGTTCGCGGCCGTCGAAAGGCCTCGAAGGCAGTCGTTCCAAAATCCGTCCAAATCGCTAGCGCCGTGGCCTGTGCGGCTGCACATGAGGCCTGTGCTGCACACGCAAAAACACGGCTGGCGGCTCCGCTGCGCAGCTTCGCTGCTCCGCTTCGCTCGCCAACCGTGTTTTTGCGTGTGCAGCACATGGCCTCATGTGCAGCCCGCTTGCTTGCAGCATCCCTAGTGTCTTACCGGCCGCTAGGGATGTACTCCACCAGCACGGATCTACCGGGAGTGAAGCGTGGCGATTGTCAAGGGTCGGGCCGAGTGTCTACTGGCTTTGTTGGAGTGTACGGTGCCGAACGCGTCGCCGCGGTCCAAGGTCGCCTGCGGGAAGTCGCGGGACAAGTTGATTGAACGGGCGAACGTTGCACATTGTTCGGGGGGGTTTGCCGAGGCGGTTCTGCTTAGAAGGAGGTACGCTGTTATGAAAGAAGCGGCCCGCGCCCGCCGCCGATGAATCGGCGACGCGCGGTGTCTCCCCCCCAGGGGCTCCGCCCACTAGTCCTAGCACCGTAACATCGACTTCAACCAGCACGCCGTCGCCGCGATAATTACGGTATCACGCTTACACAGGGGGGGGAGGTCGACTAGATAGTAGCCAGCTTCGTCGCGAACGAGCTGACGGCCACCGCGAAGGCCTCGGCCGGACTAAACGGGTGCTTCACGTCCAAGTGGAAGCTGTCCGCCGACCACCGGCCAAAGAGCAGCTTGCACTTCTGCTCGGCGTGCGGGTCGTTGGGAACAGTGGGCTCGTCCGCGTCGACCAGTTGGAAGTTGCGCACACTTGCTAATCGAGCCCTTCCGAAGAAATCGAGGCAGAAGCCCTGCAGGCGCGGGTTGTACTCCGGCGCCCGGCTCCGCAGATTTATTGAATTGCGTCTGACGCGCATCGCTCTAGGTCGGTTGGCCAATCGATTGACGGCGTAGTCCACATGAGTACGAATATCTCCGCTCTTGACCGTCCAGCGCGTGCCCAGGACGTTCCTCGTTAATGTGGCTAGCACCGTGTCGCCTTGTAACACCTCGTACTTCGAGGCCATGCGGCCCGAAGACGCTCGCGACGAGGCTCGCGCGACGAGTAAAGCGTCCCTCCCACCGTGGCCCTGGACGCGCAGAGCTAGCAACGGAGCACCTCGCGCGCGGCCGCTCTTCCGGTCTAGAACACTGACGACACATCTTAATGGAGGAGCATCTTCCGCCAATGGTGTGGCGCAGAAGAGTGCAGGATCCGTCTCTAGAGCTGTTCTCGCTCGCACCGGCAGGAGTAGTCCTAACACGGACGCTTCGCTGAGCGGCGCGCGACACAAAGGACAGGTGGTAGAAGACGGCGGACTCGGCGGGCTCGACGGCTCCGCCGTGACGTTGTTCTGTTGAACATCAGCTTGATTTTCGAGCGACCGGGCTCTTCTCGCAGCGGCCCGCCTTGCGGCAAAGGCGTTCGCCGGTTGATCGTCAGAACCTCTCCGAGCCGCCCTTTGAGCGCAGGCCCCGACCCAGGTCCGCAAGCAAGATTCATGAACTCTCGTCGGTTGGTCCAAGTTCCTTTGGCACGCGCAGGGCACCGCGACGCCTGGATTGTCCGAAGAATCGTCTAGAGCTTCCAAACAGATGACACACGTCGGCGCGTCGAGGTCGGTCAACACGGGAGGCGGCGGCGGCGTGGAGGTCGGTTCTACCGCCGTCGGGCGGGTGATACTCGGACCGATTCTTATCTCGCCCTCCGAGGACGCCAATAAACCGTTGTCGGAGCCGCAGGGGCTCAGGGGCTCTTCATTCTCATCATCGTAGTCCGTGGCGGGGGACAGCGGCGCGTCGGGAAAATTGTTGTCCTCAAGGTTAAGGTTACCAACACTGGCGGCGACGGCGTCGTCGCCCGCCGCGCGCTGGGTTTCGACCAGCGCGGACATGCCTTCGGGCGCTGCGGCGCTGGGCTGGCGGCTGTAATTTGTTGGTGATGCGCTGTCGGCTGTGCGGAGTGCTCTTGCCTTTGCTTGTTGTGAGACGACTTGCTTTTTTGCCACCCCTCGGTACCGCCGTCGGCCTTCCGTGAGCCTTGGTGGGCCCTCGGGACGGGTATTTCGTTTTTTTGGGCTAAATCGCTAGCTCTATACATACTAGACTGGCTGGGCTGCGAGATCGAATTGGATTTGGCGCCCGTGCTGCCTCTGCTAGGCAATTAGACCGCTCACAGCACTCCTCCAGGCCATACCTCCATCGGTGTGCAGCCACAGCAGCCATGATCCTGCGGCTACCCTGCCTCGCTGCCTTGCTCGCCGCAGAGGCATTACAAGCACCTCAAAATGCGCACATAGCGATCACCGGCCCGGCGCCGCTCGCCAAGGCCGTCGGCGCGAAGTGCGTCGAGGCCGGCGCCAGATTCTCGATCGTCGTCGACGCGTCCTCGAGGCAAGCGGTGCGGGACGTCCTCGAGGGCAAGCCGCCGGTGACGCACGTCTGCGACGGCGGCTCACGGTCCGCGGCGGACGTGTCGCCCTTATTCCTGGAGTGCTGCGGCGCGGATCTGGTGCGATGGTGCTCATTGGCGGGCAGCGACGCGGCGAGCGTCGTCCGGGATCAATTGGGCCCGGACGTGGCGCGCGCCGTGGCTCTTGGGGATGACGTCGACGCGGCGGCGGGCGGTTTTTTGGCGGCGGCGCTCGGCGACGGCGCACCGGAGCCGGCACCAGAGCCGGAGCCGGAGCCGGAGCCTGAGCCGGCGCCCGCGCCCGCTCCGGTGGCGGCCGCCCCGGTGACCGCGGCCGCGCCGGCACCGGCACCGGCGCCCGCCCCGGCACCGGCACCCGCGCCCGCTACGGCGCCGGCGCCGGCCGCGCCCGCGCCCGCAGAAAAGCCGCGCAAGCGCGACTACGTCAAGCTCAAGGTCGCCGAGCTCAAGGATTTGTTGAGGGGCCGCGGCCTCAAGGTGTCGGGCAAGAAAGCGGAGCTCGTCGAGCGCCTCGAGGCGTCTGAGGAGGCCTAGTTCTAGTGACGTAAATTGGGCTTTGACCTTCACTGGCATCTGTCGAGTATACACGCACGACTCCCCCGCGCCGAGAAATTAGGGTTAACCCGAATTTACGTCGCAAACGTGTTAGCGGCTCGGGACTCGGAGGCGTGGTCTAAACGCGACAGCACTGGCATATCCATCCGATTCTTTATACTACTCAGCCCGGTGCGGGGAGCAGCAGCGAGTCTCAACCGCCGAGGCGGACGCCGAAGTCGTACCACGAGACGACGCCCGAGGCGTCGCAGGTCGCCCGCCACGCGCCGTTCGCCGTTTGAGCAGAAACGCCGGCCGGGTTCAGCCGCGCGATCTGGAGGCTCAGGGCCGTCGCGAAGGCGAGCCAGCCGAGGTACGGCGCGAGGAGAAGGGCGGCGCCGGCCTCGGCGAAGCTTGGCAGAGCCGCCACGAGCGTAATGACGAGGCCCACGTTCAGGACGACGGCCGCTTTTAACTGCCGAAACTTGAAGAAGAGCGGCGCCCAGCACATGTTGAGGGCGTAGTGGACCCACGCGACCGGCGGCAGCCCTCCCGCCGCCGCTCTTCTGGATGCGGCCAGACCGATCAGAAAGTAGTTCACGCGCCATATCGGCGGGAACCACTTGCGCGGCGGCGCCCAGGCCGGCCGCCGGAAGTTCGTATCTCCGTTATCGTACCAGTCGTCCATCGCTTTTGTTACAATTGGCTTCCACGCGATGCCCGTGAGGCACGCGCCCGCGACGTACGCGGGCGCCGGGGCGGCGTGCAACTTCAATAATCGCCGAGCCGTGCGCGGCGGCTGCAGCGCGCTCGCCGCCGCGAGGACGAGCAGCCCGGCCTTCATTGGACGGACGTTTTGTACGGAGAGCCGAGTTTGCTCTCCGACCTCCTGTGATGTCTGCAGGCAATGGTATCGCTCCAAGCGTTGGCTGGCCGCGTACCGCGTGTCACGCGAAGCTCCACACGCGCGCGCGGTCCAGCAAGTGATTTATGAGGCGCAGGAGCCGCGAGAGCGCGAGCGCGTGTCGGATTTACGGAACGGGTTTTGACCTCGTGATTCCTCCGCGCGGCGGTCGGCCGCGTCTTATTTCGGACCGACTGGATTACCGTGCGGCGCGCAGGCCGGTCAGCCAGGGCTCGCTCGTGGTCCTCTCTTTACTCATACAGGTGACGGTGACACGATTCGGCCTGGGCATGTGGCAAACGATTACAATCCTCCAGTGCCCCCCCAGGCAGGCCCTGCTCCCAGACCTGACGGTGACGACGTGACGCCGGACCCGGGCCTTTAGAGGCTTGGTTCTAGTGCGTCCATCCCCCCGGGACTAGGCTAGCGTCCCCAAAACCGAGTAAGCTTCTACTACTATTCCTCCGCGCGTCTTGAAGAGGAGAGGGCGGGTTTTACAAGCAAGTCTTAGAATAACCGCCTACTTCTGCGTCTCGGCCTTGACTTCCGCCGCGAGCCGCGCGCCGGCGTCCTGGAGCTCCTTGACGAGGTCGTCGACGCCCGCGTTCGACGCCGTCCCGCCGGAGGTGGCCGGCGTGAAGTCGCTCGCACCGGCGACGGGCGCGGCCGCCGAGTCGACCTTGGCGTCGAAGATGCCCTTGGCCTCGGCCGCGAGGGCGTCGATCTTCGCGTCTACCTGAGCGCTGTCCATGGCGGACCGGGCGACATTTGACACGGCGTGCCTCGGCGCCGTGAAGGCGAGGGCCGGGGCGGCGAGCAACGCGATGGAGAGCTTCATGTTTGGTGCTGCGAGGGGGCGTGGGCGTTGGCGCGTTGTGTTCGTGGATCGATGCGCTAGCTCTCGGGGGTCTATCCATCGTTTTCGCGCTCGCGAGGCCGCCGCTTGCGACGTGGGCCAACGACTGCGGCGTCGCGCTCGGCTGCAGCCTCGGCGCGTGGGTCGGCCAATGTGCCGCTAGGCGATTTTGCAGCCTCTCAGCCCGTTGTGCGGCGATTGCAATCGCGTTTCGTGCGTAAGTCGTCTCCGTGGTGCTACCGATGCGTGCCGTAGCTCTCGGCACCAGTGTGGACGCGGGGGTGCGCCAAAATCCACACTTTTTGCGACATGATCGAGGACGTGGGCAATACCGTGCGGGGTATATGTGAAGCAACAGACGCGAGAAATGTCGCGAAACCACCCCCCACACGTCTCTACAACACCGGCGACGCCGGGGCGCGGCGCCGCGTGCTTTATGGAAGTCCCCATCTCCGGCAACAGCTGAGACGCAGTGCGAGTTCGAATATTTGAGCCCGAGGCAGCCCGCAGTGACGCGAATCAATAAAGCGAGGCAGCCCAAACGGCCCGCCGCGTCCTCCGGTCCCCGCGCCGGCTTCTGGAAGCGTTTCGACCGGCTGCGCGGCAACCAAACTTTTGGCCTGACTGGAAACTGGCCCATAGACCGGCCGGAGCATGGCCAGCGCGGCGTCTCCACCCAGCGCGACGCCGACGGGTCACGACATGACGCCGCGCGACGCCAAGCGGTTGAGGGTGGCGTTCGACGGCACCCCCGAGAGGCGCCGCGCGCGCGCGCCGGTCGTGTCGACGCTGCGGCGGCCGCTGCGGCGCCAGAACGCCGTGGTGGTGGAGGAGCCCGATTCAGGAGCCGCCGCGGTAGCCGCCGCGATCGAAGCCGCCGCCGGCGACGAGGCGACGTAGGCCGCGCGGCCGCGGCACCGTGGGGCTCTACGTAGCGCCGCCGCGGCACACAATTCGAAGAAGAAGAAGACCTAAGCTTAACACTAATTTACGCGCCGCGCGAGCGCCTCGGCGGCGTCGAGGGCCTCCTTCAGAGCCTTCGGCGTCCGTCCAGGACAAGGCGCGCCCAGCGCGTGGACCAGACCAGACGGCGTCGCTAACGTACAGGCGCACACGACGCGGCAGCCCGTCGACGAAGCGATGGCCGACAGCGATGATAGTTGAGACGCTTCGACGATGAGCGACGCGGCGCGACCGGCAAATAAATCTGCGGCCACCGCGTCCAGTGTCCCTCTCCTTCTAGCAAAGGCCGCCCCGAAGAACAACAGGGTCTGGTACTCCGTAATGCCGTGGGGCGCCGGCACGACGACGCCGTCCGGGACCACATCGAAAAGATCCTCATGTAGAGAGCATAGGGCTAAATGACTCCAAGAGTTACCAATGGAGTCGCGTATGAGCACGAGGCACGGCTCCTGCTGTCTCAAACTAGCGGGGTCCTCGATGATGATTCTCGTACAAGACTCTTCGTGTGTTTTTGCGACGTGGCTCCACCACACATCTCTCAGTTTTCGTTTTATGATATCCCTTTTGAGATACACGCCGATGCTAATGAAGAGGCATACGAGCAAAGCGAGCAGGGGCTTCACGAAAAGGACCAGTACCGACACTAAAGGCAATGAGAGGGAGAGGGGCGCCTCCGCCTTCAGCGAAGTACACTGTGCTCGTTTCGGCACTTGTAAGGAACCATCCACCAAGGAAGCGCGCGCGATCACGGAACCGTCGACGCGGTCCCGTTTCCTGGACGCGACGCGCCGCAGATCCGTCGTTTGTCGGAGCGCGTCGCGTCGCGACAAAGCTAAGCGCGCGCCGTCGACCACTTCACATCGAGGGCCCGCCCGGCCGCCCCTTCGCAAGACACGGACCAGAGCCTCCAGAGTTAATTCATCATCAGTCAGGAGCTCGGGGTCCAGGGCCACACCATACGCGTTCTCAATCTCCGTGCAGAGATGTAAACCCTCCATGCTGCCCAGTCCGAGTTGTGTCAGTGACCCCTCGACGCGGTCGACCTTGGCGACCTTGGCGGCGATATTCTGACACGTCCGGAGCACGTCTTCATCGGATGCCGCGTCGAGCGTGGCTCGCAATCGAGCCCTTTCTTCTGTAGATAAAGCCTTCTCGCACGTGTTCTTCTCGGACACTTCGGACGCGTACAGCACCGTAAAAACGCCCTGTTCGAGCGCGTCGCGGCAGGCCTGCGCGGAGCGTCGCGGTCGCTCGACTACGCCTCGTCTGATGGACACGAGTCGCCTCGATGGCGTGAAGGGACGCCGCGAGCGCGCCCTTCGGGCCACTTTGCCCGACGACGTCTTTATGAGCTCCCGCTGCGACACGACCGTCGCCTTACCGATTGCTATACCGTGCGCCCTCTGCACAGCTGATCTAGCAACAGCACAAGCGTCCGCGAGGTCCGGACAATTTTTGCGAGCTTCGCAGATAATCTGGACGCGGTCTTTCCCTAAGGGAACGACGGCCGAACAGCCCGGCCGGAACGTCGCCCGCGCGGCGCGCTCCCACGTCGCCTCGAGGTCCTGGGGGTAGTGGTTCTTGCCCCTGATGATCAGTAGATCTTTGGACCGGCCGCAGACGAAGAGGTCGCCTTGTTTATCAATAAACCCTAAGTCTCCAGTTCTCAACCAACCTTCCCGCGCCACGGCGCCGTCCGCATCCACAGCGACGGGGCCTTCTCCCTCCAAAAAGCCCCCGAAGGTCGCCGCGCTGCTCTCGACGGCGCGCCAGTAGCCTCGGGCCCGCGACGGACTTCGGACCCAGATCTCGCCCACGCCCGTGCAACGCTTCTTATCTCGCACGATGGCCAGCTCGACGTCGTCGCATTTACCGCACCCGAAGAGCACAGTCCCTTGTCCCGGAACAATTTGATCACTGGCAAGAGCTGATGCATCAAATTCTCTTCGTTTCGGCGCCGTCGCGCGACACACGAACACCGTGTGCTCGGCGAGGCCGTAGGTCGCCACCACCGCGTCCTCGCGCAAGCCATGACCGGCGAAAGCACTACAAAAAGCGTCCACGTCGGCCGCTCGGATCGGTTCCGCGCCGTTCGTCGCATGCCGCAAACAGGACAAATCCACCCGCATTCGTAAGGGAGACGACAGGAACTTGCGCGCGGCGAGGCCGAAGGCGAAGCTAGGCGCTTGCGTATGTGTTGCTCCTCTATCTGATAAGTTGCGGAGCCAACTTGTAGGGTCCCGGACAAAGTCCAAGGGCGACGAGTGGTAGCCTCTTCCGCCACAATACAAGGTCCCCAGCAAAGACCCGACGAGGCCCATGTCGTGGTACTGCGGCAGCCAGCTTACACATACAGTGTTTTCGTCGGAGGCGAGTGCTGTTGTGATGACCCGGAGGTTGTGCGCTAAGTTAGTACGGCCTATCATGACGCCCTTGGGTGTTGATGTCGAACCGGACGTGTACTGGAGGAAGGCGAGTGCTGGCGGTGGTCTCACAGGTGGTAGCGGTGCTGAATTGATGGAATCGGTGGCCAGCCACCGCACGCCGAGCGTGTCTTCCCTCAGCAACGTTCGTCCTCTCAGATAGGCAGCTGTCGTGAGGACTATTGAAGCGCCGGACGCGCTCACGATGCTCTCGAAGTGGCGCGCGGTCCTAGCTTCCCTATTACGCGGGTCCGGCGGGTAGCACGGCGCCGCCGCCATTCCAGCAAACAGGCACCCGTAGAAGGCCACGAGGAAATCGAGGCCCGGAGGGTAGCAGAGGATGGCGACGTCGACGCCTTGCAGTTGCGACGCTACAGCACCGGCAGCGTCATACAAGGCTCGCAGCGTGTACTCGTCTTTAACAGTCCCGTCGCTCCGGAGCCAGGTGTGGACGACGTGTTGCGGCTTGGTGGCGCGCCAGCGGTCGAAGACGGTGAGGAGGTCCGGGCTGTCTGCCATGAGTGATGATAGAAGTGGTCGCGGCGACGCCGTGCCGTGCGAGCTGCAGACCGCCACACGGCTTATTGCGCTTGAGACACAGTACTGCCGGAGTCGTGGGGCAACGAACCGCGGCGCCCTTTTGCGAGGCGAACGCTGCGCCGCGTTCCCGCCGCGGCTGCGATCGATGCGCGCCGGAGAGAGAGGGCAGCCCGATGCTCATCAGCCTCTCCCTCATGAGAAAGGCGCGTTTTCGGGTCCGCTACCGAGCCGTCCCGGAGGCGCGTGTTCGGCCGGGAGGCGGTGGCAGGACGGCGTGGCGTTTGAACGCGAAAACCCGCAGCTCTCACTGCCTGCCGGCATAAGGACAAGCAAAACTGAGCGCAGATATTCGGTAGCGCTTCTCAGTTCAAGCGCAGGGTCCCAGTCGTGCGATCTCAGTCGCGCAAGACCGTGAGCGCTTGTTCGCGCCGCGTACGCGCACCGGCGAATACCCAGCAAGGCCCAGAGAGGCCCAGGAAGGCATTCCCAGCCGCCGGCGCGCGCGGACACTCACGCGCTTCGCGGCGTAGAACAAGACGCGCCAGCGCCGCGCGAGCCAAGCAGAGAATCGATAAAAAAACCACAGCGCGACATGGGCTGCTGCCCGTCAAAAAACACGACAGATGTGCCGCCCGTCCAACTGGAGCCCCAACTAGAGCTCGAAGCGTTGCTCGCGGAAGCCGTCCGGGCGGGCCTGCTCGACCGCCGCTCCGCCGCCGAGACGAGACGACGAGTTGAAACGGGAGAAGTCCACGTAACTGAAGTAACAACGACCTGGCGCGAGATCCTGGGCCTGGACGCCGCGGACCACGCCGCCGCCGACGCGCGGGAGCGGGCCTGGCGAGCTCGAGGGGCGCGCTCGTTGAGAAACAGGGTGAGGAGTCGCTCGCTCGTCGCTTCGGCACATGACGACATGTCGAGCGAGGACACGGCCTCCGTCGAATCGAGGGAGGACTCCTCCTCTGACAGTGACGAGGAGGACACGATCGGACGGACGCGAGATGTGAGAAGGTTGTCGTTCCTGCGGAGGCTGACACGAGGCTCCGCCCGATTTGATAACACGGAAGCAGGCTGGGTCGAGTGCAAGGTCGTGGCCTGCGGCCAATTTGGTTTAGGTGTCTTGCAGGACGACGGCGTGACGCCCCTACAAAATTCGCCGAGACTGCAAGCGGGAGACGTCGTGCCAGGTTTAGTGGAGGATTGTCAGGGCGATTTGCTGCGCATCCGGTTGCCGGACGGGAGAGAAGGCTTGGCGCCGCGGCAACGCATGGAGGACGATCGTCTACGGATCTTGATCGCGCCGCGCGCGTCGGTGCCCGATAGACCTGAGAGGAGTAGTGCGGACCTTTCGCAGAAGCTGGCGACGCTACGGGAGGCGTGTGCTTCCCTCGCCATTCCTTGGAGTAGGGGCCACGTCGACGTCAAGTGTAAACGTTCTGCGGTTGCCGAGACGGCTCTGGCCATAGCGTCATCCAGGCCCGCTCGCGACTTTCGGAAGACGTGGAGGTTTGAATTAACTGGTGAGAGGGGCATGGACGCCGGCGGCGTGGCGCGCGAGTGCTGGGCCCATGTCGCGGAGGGGGTCTTCGCCGACGAGTCGCGGTGGCGCCTCGCGGCGACGGACGACGTCGCGCTCCAGATCAGACCGCAGACCGACGCGGCCGAGACGAAGCGCTACTACCGCTCTTGTGGAAGATTAGTCGCGAAGGCGTTGTTTGATGGGCAGGTCCTGCCCCAGTGCCGACTAGCAAGACCGCTCCTCAAACACATTCTAGCACTACCCGTGACCTTCGACGACCTCGAGCTCGTCGATGCGGCATTATATCGATCGTGCAGAGCTGTGGTGGATGAACCGAACGCGGAGCGACTCTGCCTCACGTTCACGTTCCGGGACCGGGACGGCGGCGAGACCGTGGAGCTAGGTCCCAATGGTTCTGAGAGAGACGTGACCGACGCCAACAAGGACGAGTACATCGCACGGTTATTTAGACACGCGGTGCTCGAGCAAATTGCAAGGCCATTGGCCGCGTTCCTGCGCGGGTTCTACGACGTCGTGCCCTTGGCTTGCTTGAGTGCAGCGGCTCTCGATGCGTCGGATCTCGAATTAGCTATTGCTGGGTTGGATCACGTCGATGTGGATGACTGGAAGAGTCACACTACTTACTCCGAAGGCTACTCGGCGACGCATGCGTCCATAAAGCACTTCTGGGCCTACGTCGATTCATTACAATTGGAGCGACGGGCGAAACTTTTACAATATGTCACTGGAACGTCAAGGGTCCCAGCAGGGGGGTTCTCGCGCTTGCAAGGTCGAGATGGGGACGCCAAGGCGTTTGAGTTAAGGTTACGTGCAGGAGGCGATGCGGAACTGCCCTGCGCGCACACGTGCTTCAACCGCCTGGACCTGCCGGCCTACTCGTCTCTGGCGAAGGTGGGGGCAGTGTTCGACGCGCTCTTGGCGGGGGACGTGCTCGGGTTCTCCGACGACTGATGTGGTGTGTAATGTACATTCTTGTCTTCTTAGGCCGTCGCGGCGATGGCCCTTGTCTTGTGGTAGATCTTGTGGTCTTAGGCGCCCTCGGAACGACCCCTCCTCAGTAGTCGTCGAAGTCCGCGAAGGCGTCGTCGTCGGCGTCGACGAGGCCCCCGGTGTACATCGCGAAGCGCCGGCCGAGGCGCCGGCCGCGCGAACAGAAGGCGTGGCGAGCGGAGGTCCACGACGGAGCGGCGGCGGTCGTTTTCATGGCCCGTGAGGTCGATGAACGCGTCGGCGCCGCCGTTGAGCTTGCGCGAGAGCTCCGCCGCGTAACTGGAGTCGCGTCGCCGGCGCCGGGCGGCGGCGTCGTCGAGGGACGCCTGGAGGGCGCGCGCGACGGCCTCGTCGCTGGCCGTGTCGTCGTTGTTCCGGCCGCCGCGGCCGAAGAGGGCTTGCCACATTGGTCTCGGACCCGCGGCCGGCTCCTCCCCGCGTCGCGAGGGTTTCACGCTGGGAAAGTTCACTCGGAGTCTCCCGGACCGGCGCCCGGTTCTCGCGCCCGGCGTGCTGGAGCGGAGCGCGGCGGTCCGGCGAACAACTCGGCCTCTATTACGCCGCGCGCAGACACGTCTGGCCGCGAGCGCCACGGAGGACGATGAAAACCGTCGGCTTAATCGATCCAGCGTGGGCTAGCGGCCTGTAAGACACTAGCACAAGCCCGCAGGCCAACCTACTATTACTATGGCCGACGCGGTGGCTATGGGCAGGTAAGTTTGCACAGTATCACGTAGTTACTTGCTAGATAGAGACGAGGAGCCCGTCTACTTCCCCAGCGCCGCGACCTTCTCGAAGAGCTCGTCGTCGGCCAGGTGCTCCAGGCAGTCGGCCAGCAGCTTGACGTCGACGGCGTGCGCCTCGCCGGCCGCCGAGGCGCCGACATTGTGGTAAGATTCTTTCGAGAGGTGCAGGTTGATTTTGTCGGGGAACGGCGGCATCGGGTGGCGCGTCGCGGCGCGGCGCTGCGCGACCCACTCCTTGACGACGGTGCCGTCCTGGCGCACCAGGCAGACCTGTGTGGACATCATGACGCGTGCGTGCCTCGGCGGACGTCCTCGACCGGCGTCAACCTCCACGCCATCGAGCAGAAGTCAACGTCGCGTCGATGGCGTCACTCAATTCCAAGGTGCTTCGAGGACGCCGTGTCAGCACCCTAAATCCAAAGCCCCGGAAGAGACTTAACCAAAAGAGCCTCAGAATCCACCAGAGCGACCAAATAAATAAGATGAGGAATTTGGGCGCCGCCTCGCGGATTTTCAATCTATTTAAATCCCACCGCTTCCCGTCGGTCGACAGGTAATTCTGCGGCACCTTCAACTTCCAATCATACCGTAGCGTGTCTAGTAACGTCAACAATAAATACATGCCAGTCGCTCGCGTAGCCTTCAGGACCGCGAGCGTCTTGGCGAGAGACGACCACCAGATCATCTTGTACGGAGGTACTACCTCCGTAAATAAGAGCAGCGGCAAAGGTTTGAAGGGGTCGAAGCATGGCAGAAACGTCTGCACAACCATCCAGTATTTCTCGCCAGCGGCCGGTTTGGGTCTCGCGATCATCGCCCGCGCCCTATCTAACAACGACGAGCACAGTCCACAGCGCTCCCGCAACCAGGCCCTCATCCCCTCGAATTTAAAGCACCGCATGTCGAAGTAGGAGCCGACGCCCTGCGCTTCGGCATCGGCCTGTGTCGATGTGGACCAGTGAGTCGCGCAATCAACTCCACGCCATCAAGCAGTCATGCGGCGTACAATATCGCGTCGACGGCGTTCATTTGAAGGTAAATCAACGCTGCCACTTGCCCTTTCGTCGTCGCGATCGAAGTAGTGCTTCAGGCGCCTAATGGTCTTATCTAGATTATTGTTGAATGCGTCTCGGAACGTGGTAAGAAACGACGAGTAACCACCCAGATCCCTCTTGTTGTCGAACTCGAAGACTAATTTTGATGAATCGCCATCGTCACCACCTATCTTGCTCGGATCTAAATCTGGCGCCTCCTGGTCAAAGCCGGCCGTCTCCACTTCTTCGTCGGTCGTGCCCTTCTCGTACGGCTCGAAAAGAGTGTTCGGAAAAGGCGTTTTGACGTTCCGCCCATTGTCGATCTTCCGGAACGTCTTGTAGTACTCGTCGATTAATAAGGGACCGCCGACGTACTGCCACATCATGATCATGAAAATGCAGGTCGCCTTCATGGTGAAGACCGTTAAATTTCCGAGGATGCAAATCCTCGCGACGAGGCAGCCGAGGTGGTTCCGGTGGGGCTCCGTATCATCACCATTTTTGAGTCGAACAAAGCCAAAGACACAGCAACACATGACGACGATGACGCCGAAGATGCAGAACGGCGAGTAGAAGTCCTCCCAGGGCAACGATATTGTTCCCGCATAATCAAGACATAACGCATAAGTGGTGCATGCTACCGTAAATTCGGCGGCGGCGTCCGCAACGTCGTACGTCGACCAGACTTGGGGGTGCATGACCTTCACGAGCGGCCCGACCTTGCCGTCGGGCGCGAGCACGCCGAATCGCTCTAGCAAACCAAAGTTCGTGGTCTCGATCTTCGTGAGGGCCGTCGACGGCAGCTTGATCCGCCGTAGCAGGATCTTCGTGTAGTAGGTCACGTTGAACGCGACGCCCGCGCTAAAGAGCCGCGCCAAGGTTTTGGCGCCGAGCGAGTCCATGTGCGCACACATGTCGAGGCCGAGCGTGCGCTCGGCGACGAGGACGCAGAGAAGGGCAAACGCCGGGCCGCGGAATTGGCGCCGCAGCTTTTGGCATATGGATTCGCTGCCATCGTATGTCGTGATGAGGTTGAAGCCCCTCACCATGGTGCACCGGATGCCTAGGCCGTAGAGGGTGCGGCGCGCGAAACTTGCACCGCTGTCGTCTCGAGTGATTTATTTCTGATAGATGAGGAGTTCTCTGGCCTCTGCTACGCTTTCAGGGCTGGTATTGCTGCGTCCGGCGGGGCAGCGCGGCAGATTGCTAGTGTCTTACAGGGCGCTAGCTCCAGAGAGCTGCTCTCTCGCAAAAACGCCCCCGCTAGGGCACGTACGCTGGAAGAAGGACTTGGCGACGCCTGACAGATAGCGATGGAAAGACCCGGCGGCCTTGGAGGCTCGCAAGAGGCCGCCGCACGAGACCGGGCGGATCTCAAAAAGCAGCTTGCCCAGGCGGCGGCCCAAACGCAAGGCGAAGAAGATCTGCGCGACGCGCCGCGCCATGTGCAACAACGCACGCCGCGGACGAGCCCTCAAAAGCCTTCACGCCAAACTCCGAACGCGGGGCCACACGGGCGGCGCCGAACAGGAGATGCTCAAGCGCCGGGTGCGCAAGCGCCGGGAGCGGCGGAGACGACTTCGTCGGAGGGCGGCCTCACCGGTGCCTTGGGCCAGGCCGCCGACCAGCTGTCGCAGATGCTAGTAGACCAGGAGAGCCGCGCGACGACGAGCGAAGGGCGGCTGCGCGCCGAGGACGCTGAAGCGCGAGACCACGACGGCGATCACTCCATCGAGGAGGCGCCGGCGGCGGACGCCGCCCCAGCCGCGGCCCCGGCCGCGGCGAGTGCCTGGTGTGACGACGATAGAATCGTGCTGAAGGCGCTTAGAAGTGCGGGCAGCAGCACGGGCCACCGCCTGTCGCTCGCACGCCTCCGGAAAGCTGCTGAGCGACACGGCCTCACCATCAGGGGCAAGAAGGACGCGCCAAAGCTGAAAAAGGCCCTCGAAGCCGCCGAGCCCGCCTCGAGCAGTAGTGACGACGAAGACGGCATCGTCCCGGGCGCGCGCGTCCGCACGCTGACTCACGGCGCCGGCGTCGTCCTCGGAGGCCTCGCGGGTAACGGCTGCCCCCGCGTGCGGCTCGACGTGCCGTTTTTGCCCCTGGCCGGCGTCTACAAGAGCGAGGTGGCCATCCCCAAAGCCCAGCTCACTCGTCTAGCGCCGGGCGACGCCGGTTACGAGGCGCCGTCGACGACTGGCGCGGCGGGCTCCGGCACGACGGCCCCCAGCGCGGCGGGCTCTGGCGCGGGGGCCGCTTTCGCTCTGAAGGTCGCGCGGGTGCTGGGTAGGCCCGCGGAGCACGCGCTTGGCTTCGCCGCGCCGCCGGAGGTCGTGGCGCCGCGCGCCGCGCCGACGTTAGTTGTGCCGCAGGGGTTGATTAGAGTTACGGATGCAAACGAAATACTAGATCGGGCCGCGGACGAAGCCCAACGCGCGTTAGGGGAGCACCTGTCGAAGCTCGAGGCGCTCAAAGCGGACCTCGATCAAAAGGAGGCCGAGGCCAAGATGATATCGCGAACAGACTTAGATCAACAGGAGGCGCACGTCAAGGACGCGCGGGAAGCCTACGCGGCGGAGGCGGCCAAGGGCCCGCAACTGAAGGCCGCGTTCGCGGAGGCGTCGCGCGCGCGAATCGCCGCGATGCTTACGTTCTGCCCCGCTTTAGCAGATTTGATCAGAAACGACGTCGATCCTCTGCGAGAGGAGGAGGCGGAGCAGGAGGCGCTGCGGCGACGCGTGTCCGTGCAGCTCGCGAACGCCGAGAGTGATGCCGCGAAGCAGCTCGGGAAATCAATAAATCCGCGGAACGGTTCGGTGCTGTGGGACGTGGCGCCACATCGCGGCACGCCGCCACGTGGTGTCCTGGCACTGCAGTGCCCGCGGGGGAATTGCCGGGCGCGCTACTGGTTCCCGTTCAAAGAGATCCACGACGTCGTCATGCGCAACAGTCAAAAAAGTCTCGCTTGCAAGAAGGAGGGTTGTGGATTCCGAATGTGTATTTCTCTCGGCGACTTCGGTGATCGGAGGGCGCGCGAGGACGAGATGGACGACGAGCTGGAGCGCTGGGGATTTGATTTCGCGTGAAGAGTGGCGCCTTCGTTCGTCGTGTCCGCTCGACTTGTGACTAAGTAAGTTAAACCATTCAATGCGGGCGGCGGCCGCCTTCTCCGCGCGCGCGGCGGTGCGCGGCGAACAACTCGGCCTATATTACGCCACGCGCAGACACGTCTGGCCGCGAGCGCCGCGTCGACGATGAAACGTCGGCTTTTAATCCCGCGTGGGCTAGCGGCCTGTAATAAGACACTAGCAAACGGGAGGGATGTGAGAACAGAGCCTTGGCTTTGCCGCAAAGTATTCACGGGACCAACCAAGACGCTTTCGATACCCGACGAGGTTTATCTAAGGGAAGGAGGGAAGGGCGGGCGGGACGGGGACGGGGAGAGGGAGAGGGATGGGGAGGGATAGATAAAGCGCGCGCGCGCGCGGAGGACCTAGCAGTCCGTGGCCGGGTTCGCCACAGTCCGGACGCCGCAGTCGTACGACCCGCAGACCGTGCCGGAGAACGTCAGGGACGGCTGCTGCGGGTTGACGGCTTCCGAGACGCACCAGCCCAGATTCTGGTCGAAGGCCGTGGCCCTCGTGAACATCTCGTAGAGCCCGGGGCCCGGCGCCTGTCCTTGGATGAACCCTGTCAGGCCCGACACGTCCCAGCTCTGCAGCGGCTGGTTGAACTTGCGCGCGGAGTAGAACATGCCCGCCATCGTCGTGACGCGCGCCGTGTCCCAGCCGCTGATGTCCTGGTTGAACTGGGAATTATCGCCAAACATGCCGAACATGTTTGTGACAGACGACGTGTCCCACGCTCCAATATCGTCGTTGAACTGGCCCGCGCTGCGGTTGATGCTGCACTTGGACGTGTCGGCCCCGTTCTTGCACTGGGTGTACGGCGTGAAGAGGCAGCTCATCGTCGTGACGCGGGACGTGTCCCAGGTCGCGATGGGGCCGTACGCCTGTAGGGCCAGATCTCGGTTCGCGAGCCAGACGTCGCGGGCCGTGCAGATCGTGGCGTCGGTCGCGCGGAAAATGCGGTTCGTCGGCGACGCTGTGACCTGTGGAAATCAACCAGTGCGTCGGGTGCTCGGCGATGACGCGGCCGTCCTGGCTTGGTCGAGCGGCGAGGAACCGGCATCGCCACGCCATCGAGCAGGCGTCGCGTCGATGGCGTAGAGGACGACGCGATGATGCAGCACCGAACGCGCCGTAAAATTTTGATTTCCACACAGGCTGTGACCGTCGGCGACGTCGACGGCGCGTACGTGTCCGACGTCGGCGCGTAGGATGGCGCTTCCGTTATCCTCGTCGGCGCGTAAGTCTCCGTGCGGGTCGGTGCGTGCGTCGCCGTGGGCTCCAGAGTAGGGACAGCAGACGGCCCGGCCGTGGGGGGCACCGTCGGCACGCCCGTGGGCGCGAGCGTCGGGATTGATGAAGGCCCGGCCGAGGGAGCGGCCGTCGGCACTCCCGTGGGCGCGATCGTCGGCGCTGCCGTCGGCACTGCCGTGGGCGCGGCCGTCGGAGCGGCCGTCGGCGTTGCCGTGGGCGCGGACGACGGCACTCCTGTCGGCGTTGCCGTCGGCGCCGCCGTCGGCCCGGCCGAGGGAGCGGCCGTCGGCACTCCCGTGGGCGCGATCGTCGGCGCTGCCGTCGGCACTGCCGTGGGCGCGGCCGTCGGAGCGGCCGTCGGCGTTGCCGTCGGTGCGGACGACGGCACTCCTGTCGGCGTTGCCGTCGGCGCCGCCGTCGGCCCGGCCGAGGGAGCGGCCGTCGGAGCCGCCGTCGGCGTTGCCGTCGGCCCCGGCGACGGCTGCGGCGTCGTCGGCGCGGCCGTCGGGCCCGGGGAGGGCATCGGCGTCGTGGGCGCCGGCGTCGGGCCTGGCGACGGCATCGGCGTCGTGGGCGCCGGCGTCGTCGGCGTGGCCGTCGGGTCTGCCGTGGCCGTCGGCGTCGAAGGGCTGGGCGTCGGGCGAACTGTGGGTCCAGGCGTCGGCCCGGGCGTCGTAGGCCCGACCGTCGGCGCCGGGGACGGTTTCGCGGTGGGTGCGACCGTCGGCGCCGGCGTCGGGCGCGCCGTGGGTCCGGGCGAAGGAGCGGCCGTCGGCGCCGGGGACGGTTTCGCGGTGGGTGCGACCGTCGGCGCCGGCGTCGGGCGCGCCGTGGGTCCGGGCGAAGGAGCGGCCGTCGGCGCCGGCGTCGGGCGCGCCGTGGGTCCGGGCGAAGGAGCGGCCGTCGGCGCCGGGGACGGTTTCGCGGTGGGTGTGACCGTCGGCGCCGGCGTCGGGCGCGCCGTGGGTCCAGGCGAGGGCGCGGCCGTCGGCTTTGATGAAGGCGCGGCCGTGGGACTTGATGAAGGCGCGGGCGTCGGGAAGACGGGCGCGGGGAGGCCCGGACACGCCGAGCCGTCGTTCTGATTCGTCGCCGCGGACGCGGCCTTCCACGTCAATGAAAATGAGACGGTGGCGCACCGCGTGTGGGGCGCGGCCGGGTCGGCCTCGGTGCCCACGCCGTTAATCCCAATGTTCCAGCACGTGGCGGGCACGTCGATGCCCCCGGGCGGCGCCGTGACTTCGAAGAGGCCCTCGCCGAGGTTGTTCGTGAAGAACACCTGCTGCGGCACGCCGCCGCCGCCGTACGTGTACGCGGCGCCGTAGTCGCCGGCGATGCAGCCCGGTCCGGAAGGGTTGTCGACGTAGACATCACAGGACGCGGCCTCGAGGACGGCGTAGTACTCGGGGACGAGGCCGCCCTGCTCGATGCGCGCGAGGAAGACCTCGGGCGGCGTCGTGGCCGTCCCCGCGGCCAGCCCCACGAGGTACGAGCACCCGTCGCAGCCGTCATTAATAATCACCTGGCCCGGCTCCTCCTCGAGGTTCGTGATGTCGGACACGCTTCCGGAAAGGAGCCCCTCCTTGACCGAAAACCTTCTGGTGGAAGGGCCGAAATACGACGGTGTGTCCGTGTGCACGTCTGACACGTAAAA
This sequence comes from Pelagomonas calceolata, assembly GCA_918797485.1. Lineage (NCBI taxonomy): Eukaryota > Pelagophyceae > Pelagomonadales > Pelagomonadaceae > Pelagomonas > Pelagomonas calceolata. Next base: position 4,245,234 of record CAKKNE010000003.1, on the reverse strand, counting down.
GATGGCGTTGTACGTGTCGCCTTTGCCATTCCTTTGAAGGCGCGACGTGTAGTAGTACGTCGTCTTGATGAAGGCCGCGGCGTTGACCTTCTGCCCCGAATCCGCCGGGTTGATCCGCTGGCCCGTGAGCGAGCCGGCGCCCGGCGGCACGTCCGTGGACCGCGTGCCGTCAAATCTTACTAATTTGAGCTCGTCGAAGACGCAGATGAAGGCGTACGTCTTACCGTTGTCGGGGTTGAGCATCAGGGCGAAGCCGTTCACGTTTTCCGGTGGGGAGAGCGCCGTCGGCGGGACGGGCGAGAAATCATCAATAACCACGTAATCGCCGGTCCCGAGGTCCAATTCTTCGGTGTTGAACGCCGGCGGCGGCGCCTGCGCTCCATAGACCTGGATCGGGTTCGGGTGCGCGGCGCAGTCGAAGGGCTTCTCGGGGTCGCTCCAGAACCCGATCGTCGGCTGTTGCGTCGGCGCGGGCGTCATCGTCGGCGCCATCGAGGGGAAGACCGGCGCCGCGATGCCCGGGCACGCGCTGCCGTCGTTGTTGCTCGTCTCCGCCGACTGCGCGACCCATTTAAGGGAGAAGGAGAGGCCTGTCTGGGCGGTGCCGCCCTCCCCGCACGAGACGTGGGTGTTGCCCGGGACGCTAGGGTCGCCGCTGTTCCAGCAGCCGTCGCGGCCCTCGGGCAGGGGGATGCCACCTGTGTGGAATCCATTTCCAGGCGCCCCACGTAACTCACGGTTGATTTCCACACAGGACACCACCGGCCGGGATGATGACCTCGAAGAGGCCCAACCCGGCGTTGTTGCTGAAGAAGAGGCGCGGCGGCTGCGTGATTGACGAAGACGACGACGTCCCTTCGTCGTACGTGTAGGCCGCGCCGAAGGTGCTCTGGATGCAGCCGTTCGCCGAAGGGACGCCCCCGGGCCGGCCGGACCAGTCCACATTCACGCACTTCGTGTAGAGGACCTGTGTAGAAATCAAATGTCACGAGACTCTACGACGCACTGGTTGAATTCTACACAGTAGGGGACGGCGTAGGCCTCCGGCGCGCCGTACGGATTAATAATGTTTCCCGCTGCGTCTTTTTCCTCCTCGAGGCGCGCGACGAAGAGCTCCACGTTGCCGCCCTTGAAGTTCGGGTTCGCGGCGAGGCCGACGACGTACTTGCGGCCGGGCAGGCCGTCGTTGATGAGTTCGGCGAACGCGCCCGTGGTCGCCTCCTCGAGCGACGTGATGTCGTTCTCGGCGCCCCGCAACACTGAGTCGGAGACGTTGAACTGGGCGTCGCCGCGCGGCTTGAAGTCGGGGGCGTCCGTCTCCATGGCCGTGACGCGGTAGATCTGGTTGTCCTTGCCCCGCAGGCCGTTCGTGTAGTAGTACGTCGTCCCCACGAACGTCGCCGCGTTGCAGAAGGAGGTCGTGCCCTCCTTCTGCGCGATGAGCGTGCCGTCGAGCTCGGAGACGCTCGCGCAGTCGAAGCGCTCGAGCTTCTTGCCGCGGCAGACGAACGAGTAGACGTTGTCCTTGAGCGCGGGCTGCGGCCCGCCGTCGGGGTACTGCATGAGCGCGAAGCCGTTGACGCCGGCGTTCTTCTGCGGGAAGTCGCAGATCTTGTTGTACTTGCCCGTGGCGAGGTCGAGCTCCGACACGTTGTACGGCGGGTTTTGATTGTCCGCTTTAAAAACTTGGATCGGGTTCGGGTACGCGTCGCAGTCGAACGGCGTCAGCGCGTCGCCCGGGGTCGTCCAGTCGTAGGCCCGTGTCGCGAGCGCAGCGAGCGCGTATAGGACGAGGCGCGCCATGGCGAGCGGCGTCTTCCGCGCCGCCGCGGCGAGCGATGCGCGCAAAGAGCGGTGACGGGCGCGCTCGTCCGGTCCGTCGCGGCGGGTACGCGAGCCTGAGAACCCTGGCCGCCGCGGCTACGGCGATTTAGGAAAGATGGCCTGGCGTTGCTGGCGCACAAGCGTTGCAGTTTCACCAACGCAAGCCTCGCGTGTCACGGCTATTCGTCGAGTCGAGGTCTTCCGCGTGATCGCTCAACCGCTGGAGAGCCCCAGACACGCGCGCCGTGAGCTGTGCCAATTTTGCTTTGGTGGCTGATGCATTGAGTACATTGGGCTGTACTCTATCGCGCGCCTTCCACGCTACCTTCCACTCCTCCCAGGAGTTGGAAGGTAAAGAGGAGACGTACGAAACCGCGCGACCCACCGCGCGCGGAGCTGACGCGGACGCGACCGCCGGGCGCACTACGATACCTTACTTACGCCAGCACCTTCGCCGCCTCCTGTACGACGTCCTGGCGCGCCGCCGTCGCCGCCGTCTCCGGCGTGCCCGCGCTCACGACCCCAAACTTCGGGCTCCACGCGGCGTCGAAGATCTGATGGTCGAGCGCGGGGAGCCCCCTTCGCACGACCTCGCCTAATAAGCGGGCGGCGTCGTTCCTTGAGACGAGTGGCGGCTCGGCGCTCTCGTTGACCAACTCCCGCAACAACGAGTCGCGAGTGCCGAACGCGAGGGGCACGCCGCCCGCATCGTCCGTCAGGGCACCCAACCGCACAATCGTCGTCCCCACGCTGTCGCCGCAGGCTTCTTGTAGAGCATCCTCCGCCCTGGAGATGGCTCTTATACTTTCCTCGCCGCCCATGCGTGCGAGGGCCAAGACATCTGCATCTTTGACGGAAGTAGCACCTTTCACGCTCTCTAGGGTCGAGACGCCCATCGACGACCGGAGGATCACATGCCTCAAATTCGTAGAAGCATCCTTGGACTCGATACTAACAGCATCGATCTCCGCTAACAACCGCCGCGCCGCGCTTTCGGCCTCGTTCCTAGGCACCCTGACATTAATGCCCGCCACATGACTGAACGACGACTCCGCGCGCGCGCGCGCCAGCGACCCGGGCACGACGGCCGGCACGTCGCTGCCAGAGACGGACTCAAATCCCGCGTGAGCCGCGGCGCACAAGACGCACGTCGACGCGCCTTTTAAAGCGTCTCCGAGCCCTTTTGCTTCGTTGGGACCCTCCTCCACCACCGTCACATCCAACCAGGCCGACGTGTCGACGAGCGGCTGCGCTTTCTTATCTTTGATGACACAACCACCAAGGTCAATTTTTAAACGGGTGGCCTCGTTCTCGTCGCGCACGACGGCTCGTATCACAAGGTTGTCGTGCTGGGCCCAGGCGGGCGACCCCTCGCGCGTCCAGGCCTGTGTGGCACGGATCTCGTGCGATCATGAAGACGAGATCACGTCATGTTGAAGCTCATTTTTCACGCTGCGTCAGCGCCTCGTGCAATTGAGCACACAACGACGCGCCCATCCTTCCTGCGGCGTGGGTGACGACGACGACGTCGGCGTCTTTACTAGATGCAGTCGTCGCGCGGAGCCGCGTGCTTCGGGTTCTGTGCGCGGGTCGCTGCAGCGCTGCTACCGTCGCGAGCACGAGGGCTGACCGGGAGAGCATGGTGCTGGTGCAGTTGAGGCGAATAAGGACTGCGAGTGCTGCGGCGCCCGCTTGCACGCCGGCCGATGGTGTTCCTGAGCGGGAATTTTTGGGCCCGTTGCAATAGCGATTTTGCACCGCGCCGGATGCTCTCGCACACGTGCTTGCCAATAATTAGCTAGCGTCCTGTGAGACACTAGCCCGGCCCGGGGGGAGCGGGAAGTCGCGGGACAAGTTGATTGAACGGGCGAACGTTGCACATTGTTCGGGGGGGTTTGCCGAGGCGGTTCTGCTTAGAAGGAGGTACGCTGTTATGAAAGAAGCGGCCCGCGCCCGCCGCCGATGAATCGGCGACGCGCGGTGTCTCCCCCCCAGGGGCTCCGCCCACTAGTCCTAGCACCGTAACATCGACAAGGAGCGGGAGGGGTACGGGGAACCCTGCGACGTAACTAGCCTCAGCCTCAGCCTTACGGCGACCTCTAAGGAAGCATAGTTATGCGGGCGGCGCCGCCTCGGCCGCGCGCGGCGAACTTTGCGATTTCTTCTTGTCCTTCGACCTTCGATTCGCGATCGCCTCCGGATCGAACAAATGCTTGGGAAACTGCGACGCGATGTCGTCGATGTCAAAATATCTCACGATCTTCTCCAGTAACATCGGGTTGTGGAAGTCGCGGTTCCTCCGAATTTCTTCAGTAGGATCCAAGCCGCGCGCGACGTAGTCCTTCAGTCTCGCTACCAAGGCCGCGTGCGCCTCGGCGTCGTCGTTTTGTTCTTCCTCGCGCGCCTGCTTCACGGGCGGCTCGCCGTCGCCGCTGTCGGGCGGATAGCCCCGGTACTCGTCGTCGCCGGCGGCCTCCGCCGCGGCGGCGAGCGGGTCGTACTCTTCGTCATTTTGAGGGGGCGCCGTCGGCGAGGGCTCCTCGCCGGACTCGTAGTTGGCGACGAGGCCGGACATCGGTTGTTGCGCGCCGCGGCGGCGCGGGTGTCCTACGGCTTGGCGGAGCAAACTCGTGCGCACTGCACGGCTGCGCGCTGCGTGCTGGCAAAAAGCAAGCGCGCCGCGCGTTAAGAGATGTTAATCGCTTGCGTAACGCGTCTTTTGTTGCCGCGCGGCGGCGTGATTGCTAGTGCCTTACAGGGCGCTAGCAGCGTTGCCACCGCCGCCAAAAGCCGTCAAACTAAGCCGTCAGCGCGCCCAAGTAGCAGCCAGCAGTCATAGGCCTGCCGTGCTACCGCGCTGCGCTGAGAAAAGACATCGGTTCCTGTCGTGCCAGCTTTTGCAGCAAACCCCCCTACCCCCCTCGCTGACACACACCACTGACGGACGCGTCTGGACCACTTCGCTGACGCCACTGACACCACCGACGAACAACCAGATGAGCGGCAAGCGCCAGTTCCCGAAGCTCGGCGAGTACTACGCAAAAATGCTTGCGCACTGCCCGCAAGCGATCACCGCCTACGGCGCGTGCATAAAAGCCGCCATCGACGCCGGCGCGCTTGAGCAAGGCTGCTGCGAGCGCGAGTTCAGCGCGCTGAAGAAGTGCTTCCGCGAGGTGCGCGTCAAGCGGTAAGCATGTCGCTCGCCCGCGCCGCGTCGGCGTTCATCGAGCGCCGGCCGAACGCGACGACAGTCGCCGCGGCGATGGCGCGCGGCGCCGCGGGCGACGCCTGCGCGCAGCACGCCGAGGACGCGCCGTGGGACGCGCGCCGCTGCGCGACGTTCATGGCCTGGAGCACGGGCGTCGCGTTCGCGCTCGACCGTTATGTATATTCGCACCTCTTCGCCCGGTGGTGGCCGCCCGTGTGGAAATCAAATTTACGGCACGTTCGCCGCGTCGACCTCCACGCCATCGACGCGACGCCTGCTCGATAGCGTGGCGGTGTCGGTTCCTCACCGCTCGACGGAGCCAGCGCGGGGCATCCGACACTCGTTGATTTCCACGCAGGTGGCCGCGGAACTGCTTCCGCAACGTGCTGAAGGCGACGGCCGCCGACAATATTATAATCACGCCGTGCCTCTATTTCCCGTGCTTCTACGCCTGGGAGGCGGTGTGCGAAGGCAACGAGATGAGGAGCGCCGCGGAGAGGTACCGGGCGGAGGCCGTCGTCCAGCTGCCGATGACCTGGGCGTTCTGGATCCCGGCCAACGTCGTGACCTTCTCCATCGCGCCGCATTTGCGAACGGTGTGGTCCGGCGCCGCGGGGACCCTGTACGTCGGCCTCCTCTCGTACGTGGCGCACGCCTACCGTTAACAATGTTGTGTTAGGACGCCTCGAGCCCCGGCACCTCCTGGGCCAACAAAGCAGCGGGGTCGTCTCCGTCGGAAAGCGCCTTCGCGAGGACGTAGCACGAGTCCGGCTGGATGCGCTTGTAGTAGCCGCGGATGACGCCGATCTCGCGAAAGCCGAACTGCACATAAAAATCTCTGGCGACGTCGTTGCCCGTCTGCACGTGCAGGTAGATGACCCTTACGTCTTTGCGCGCGGCGGCGCTCTCGAGGAGCTGCGTCAGTAATTTGCGCCCGATGCCGCGCCGCCGGTACGCGTGTAACACACCAATGGTCATGATATAGAGCTTCTTCCTCTTCTCGGCGGGATCACGGAAGGCTTCGAGCCGCGCGCAGCAGTTCCCGACGGCAAACCCGCCGCAGTACGCGAACTTCGCCAGCCCTTCGGGCAGCGTGGGAATCTCGTCGTAGAACTTGTCCGCGTAGCGCACGGGGAAGGTGTGCTCATTTAAGGTACGCAATTGTCCCAAATTCTGGGCGTTGACGTCGCCCATCTGCACTTCGAGGGGCGCCATCGCGGCCATGGCTGGCGCGGCGACGACACGCTGTGACTCTGCTGGTGCGTCGAGAGCGTCGCGGCGACGGCGCGCTGCACGCGTGCGCGTCGCAGGCGAGCGCTTCGCAACGGTACGGCGTCTCCTGGCGCGCGCGTCGAGAGGCTTTGGGCATCCTAGGGATGCCTAGTGTCTTACAGGCCGCTAGCTCATTTTTAGCATGTACGCGCCCCGAGCTACTGTTACTCCGTCTGAAGCGCAGATGACCGCTTACTTGCCTGCGACCCATTCGTCGCGGAAGTTCTTCGAGAGCCGCGCCGAGCCGGACTCGTCCGCCGTGACCTCGGAACAATTCCACGCCGACGAAAATTACAACCACGCAGCATAACTACACCATGCCTTACTTCTCCCAGGCGCCGGGATTCTATGGAGTCTATTGGGGAGGGAGGGGCGGCGATGGGCCGGCGGCAGAAGGGCTCTACCTCCGTTTGCAGTAGCACGTCAGGCCCTGCACGTGCTTGAGCGCCAGCTTCCCGGCGGCGGACGCGGCCTCGCAGAACTTGCGGCAGACCTTGCGCGGCGAGGCGTCGCGCACGGTCGTCTTCGAAGCGTAGGTCTTGGTCCCGATGGAGCATAGATTTGGTGAGATGTAGTAGGGGTGAGTCGTGCCAGCTTCGTAGACGATCGTCGGTCCCAAGGCGCATTGTTCCTGGACCGCATTCGCGATCGCCGCGATGCTGATGCCGGTAAACGTGAGGCCGATCGCGACGAGGCCGCCGGACATGACGAGCTCCGAGCCGCCGTCGTCGTCGTCGTCGTCGTCGTCTTCTTCGTGGTAATAGTCCCACCAGTGGTCCGTGTCGTCGACCCGGCACCAGCACAGAGTGTGGGACGGATACGTCAAACCCGAATCACGAATGCCCTGATCGCACGAGAGCTCGTACTCCTCGTGCACGTCGGACCCGCAGTGATCGTTGCTCATGTACGCCGCGCGCTCGCACCACCCGCCGACTCGCCCGCACAAGTCGTCGCAGCTCCAAAGATCGTAATCCCACGTCTCTCGCGGGACGTTCACGATCGGGCAGCCGTGCGCCTCTCCGTGCGCCGAGCTGCAGGCCTCGCCGTAATGCACGTGAATGCTGGCGCACGCGCCGTCCCCGGGTTCGAGAGAGCCGCCACAGCGGAATCGGTGGCCACAATAGTCCGAATCCGAGCTACATGACCCGTAATCGCAACAATAAGCCTCACCCTGGCAGCAGTGGTCCGCGGAGTCCGCGTCCACGACATTTCCGCTAGAGTCGAGCGCGTCGCATTCCGAGCCGCGGCTCTTGTCCTCGTAGAGGGACACGCTGCCAGCAGACGTCGAGCCTTTGCGCACGCTGCACTCGAAGTCCGGCAGCGCGCCGTCGTGGCCCGTCGGCCCGACGCCGCAGTGCTCGTCGTCGTTGCCCGTCCGCCACGCGCCGTCGCACGCACAGTCGCTGTTCCAATCGCAACAGTCGTGATGGCCGCAGTCGTGGTAGCCCACGGGGCACCATCCCGCGGGCTTGGCGTCGCCGTCGTACGCGAGGGAGCAGTCCGCGTTCGAGCCCCAGTCGCAATGGTCGTCGCAGCCGCAGTCCGCGTCGCGGTCGCAGCAGTCGCCGCACTCGTAATATCCTTCGGGGCACTTGGGCGTGCGCCAGTCGTGGTCGTAGGCGTCGCCGCCGTGCCCGTCGCACGAGCAGTCCGCGTCCTGGTCGCAGCAGCTGGCGCAGGTGTAGTAACCGGCGGCGCACGCACCGATCGGGATCGAGGTGGGCACGCGAGTCGGTTTGAACGAGGCTTGCGGCTGCGCCGTCGGGATCGAGGTCGGCTCGCGAGTCGGCTTTTTTGTCGGCGTCGCGGTGGGTGCCGGGGTCGGCTCGGGCGTCGGCGACGCGGTCGGGTCCGGCGTCGGGATGCCCGTCGGCTGCAACGTCGGCGCAAGCGTCGGCGCACCTGTCGGTGCATGCGTCGGTGCATGTGTTGGCGCAGTCGGCGCACCTGTCGGCGCCGGCGTCCAGTACGTCGGTGCGCCGGTCGTCGGCGTGGAGGACGGACGAGGCGTAGGGCAGTTGTCCATTTGCACGACGCCGCAATACGTCGACTCGCACAGGGTGCCGGAGAATAGGCCATTGGAGCCCGGGCCTTCCAGGCTCACACCGTCGTCAAAGCACCAGCCGAGGTCCTGGTCGAAGGACGTGGCGCCGTCGAACATCTCCTCCATCATCGTTACGCCAGATAGGTCCCACGCGCCGATGTCCTGGTTAAAGGCCGAGGCGCCTTGGAACATGTCGCTCATAATCGTGACGCTGTGAACCGCCCAATCACTGATGTCCTGGTTAAAGGCCGAAGTGCCTCCGAACATCCCGATCATGTCCGTTACACCAGACGTGTCCCACGCGCCGATGTCCTGGTTAAAGGCCGAGGCACTGCGGAACATACTTTGCATCGTCGTGACGCCAGAGGTGTCCCACGCGCCGATGTCCTGGTTAAAGGCCGAGGCGAAGCTGAACATCTGGTGCATCGTCGTGACGCCGGAGGTGTCCCACGCGCCGATGCCCTCGTTGAAGGACGCCGCAGATGCCGGAAGCACGCAGGGATCATAATATTCCGCCTCATCAGGATCGTCCATCCAATCCCGCCGCACGCAAAACAAAAACGACATGTCCGTCACCCCGGAAGTCTCCCAAGTCGAAATGTGGCCGTACGTCGCCTCGGCGGCGGACTGGTCGGCAAACCACGCGGTAACGGCGGTTCTAATCGTGGTGTCGTCCATGACGTAGCCCGTGATCGGGCAGTTGTCCATTTGCACGACGCCGCACGACGTCGATTCGCACGGGGTGCCGGAGAACGCGTCGACCATGTAGACGTCGTCATCCACGCACCAGCCGAGGTCCTGGTCGAAGGCCGAGGCGCTTTCGAACATGTAGCCCATCTCCGTGACGCTTTGGACCGCCCAACCACCGATGTCCTGGTTAAACGACGAGGCGTGTTCGAACATCCCGCTCAAGCTCGTGACGCTGTCGACCGCCCAATTACCGATGTCTCGGTTAAAGGACGAGGCATAGTAGAACATCCCGTACATCCTCGTTACGCCGGAGGTGTCCCACGCGCCGATGCCCTCGTTGAAGGACGCCGCAGATGCCGGAAGCACGCAGGGATCATAATATTCCGCATCGTCCATCCAATTATGATCCATCCAATCCTGCCGCACGCAAAACAAAAACGACATGTCCGTCACCCCGGAAGTCTCCCAAGTCGAGATGTGGCCGTACATCGCCTCGGCGGTCGCCGCGTCCGAGGTCCATGCCGCGACTGCCGTTCTAATCGTGGTGTCGTCCGCTACCAGGGGTATAGCCGTAGGCGCCGGGACGAAGGCGTAGGCCGCGCCCGCGTTCTCGGCGAGCTCGTCATCGTTGGGTGCTCCGGCGACAATGCGGTCGCCGGACAGCGCCACCGAGTAGCCGAGGACGTTCCCGGCCGCGGCGTCGCCGGAGGTGACCTCGTCGTACTGCGTCCACGTCGTGCCGTCCGTGCGGAAGAGGTAGACCGAGCCCGCGGACCCGTCGTCGCCCATGGCCCCGACGGCGAGGCCGTCGCCGGACAGGGAAAGAGAGTAGCCGAACAGGTCGCCCGCGGCCGCGTCGGCCGCCGCGAGCTTCGCTGTTTCGGCCCACGTCGCCGTGTCGTACAGGTAGACGGCGCCCGCGTTGCTGCCGTCGCCGCGGGCCCCGACCACGACGGTGTTTCCGTCGATGGCCACGGAGAAGCCGAACAAGTCCTCCGCCGCGGCGTCGGCGGCCGTGAGCTTGGCCAGCTGGGCGCCGTCGCTCGCGCGGTAGACGTAGACCGCACCCACGGCGCCGACCGGATTGTTTTGCCCGTCCGACCCGGCGTTTCCGTCGCCGAAGGCCCCGGCCACGACGGTGGCGCCGTCCGTCGCCACGGAGATGCCGAACATGTCGTAGGCGGCGGCGTCGGCGGCCTTGAGCTTCGCGGTCTGGGCCCACGTCGCGCCATTGTCGCTCGTCGCGAAGAGGTAGACGGCCCCGGACTGGAGGCCGCCGCCGCCGTCGTCGTGGGGCGCGCCGACGGCGACGACGGTGCCGGCGGCGGCCACGGCGGAGCCGAAGCGCGTGTCCGGCCCCGCGTCGGCCGCCGTCAGCGTCGCGAGGTGCGTCCACGACGCGCCGTTGTCCGCCGTGCGGAAGACGATCGCGGCGTTGGCGTAGTCGCACAAGCCCAGGGTCCACCAGGCCGGGCACCCGGCGCCGACGACGAGGCGGTCGCCGGCCAGCGCCACGGACCAGCCGAAGAGGTACCCGGCGCCGCATGAGCAGCCCGAGCAGTCGCAGCCGTAGGTGCCCTCGAGCGTCGCGCAGGCGTAGCCGTCGTTGAACCAGGTGTCGCACGATTTTTCGAAACAGGACGCCGCGCAGGCCCCGTCGGCGATCGCGGGGTGCGCCACCTTGGCCACCTGGCCGTAGGTGGCGCCGCCGTCGCTCGTCCGGAAGACGTAGACCGCGCCGGCGTCGGTCTTGTGCCTCGGCGCTCCGAGCGCGACGAGGTCGCCGGCGGCGGCCGCGGAGACGCCGAACCAGTCGCTCGCGGCGCCGTCGCTCGCCAGCATCTTGTCCGTCTCCGCGTAGTCTGTCAGCCGCCGGTCCCGGGCGACCGCCGGCGCGCGCGGCGTCGCTCTCGTCGTGCCGGGCGGCATGAGCGAGACCACAACATCCGTCCCGTTCAAAGGAGGCGCCACCAGTCCGCGCGCCGACGCCGCCGCCGTAGGGTCCACGGCCAGCAGCAAACAGATTACTCGGGAGCACCGCCAGCGTGGGAGCGCGGGCGAGGCAGCGATTTTCGTTCTTATGCGTGGGAGCGCGGGCGAGGCAGCGATTTTCGTTCCCATGATCTATATAACAGAAGCGGTCCGGGCGCGTGCAAGCCGGCTTGAGCCGCTGAAAAAGGCTTGTACCCGCACGCAATCACCAGAGCCGTCTACCGCGCCCGGACGTATCTCTTCCTTCCTCGAGACCTACTGCGGTCGCGGGCCCGCTACTCGCAGGCCGGCGCGACGAGCGAGGCCGCCGCGCTCGACCCCAGACAGACCACTCTCGCGGACTCGTATCGAAGCACCACTAGCACTATAGTAAACAACAAACAACACCCTAACTCAAATGGCCTCGACCCGCGGCTCCCGCGTCGTCGGCGAGGGCGCCGGCAGCCGCGCGCGCACGAAGCGCGCCGCCGCCGCCGCCGTGTCCCGCGCCGCGGCCGCCGCGGCGTCGAAGGCGTCCCCGTCCCGTGGTAGTGAAGGCGGTGGTGCAGGCGGCGCCTCGTCCTCGTCGTCGGAGACGTGGAGCTCCTTTAGGTAGACCTCGATCCAGTCGTCGTCGGCGCGTTGCGTGGAGGCGACGACGGGCTCCTGGCCGGACCCCCAGTAGGCCGACACGGCGTCGGCCTTGCGGTCGGCCTCTCTTAACTTGCGCACGCGCCGCCGCAGCTCCCGGACGGCCCGGATCAGCACCTTGCGCTCCTTCTTGCACCGCTGGAGCTCCTCGCCGCCGCGCCCATTCACAGTGAAGTCCGCGAGGCGCGCCTCGAGGTCCCTCCTCGATTCCTCCGCGGCCTCGCACCGGCGCCGCGTCGCGTCCCGTTCTTCATGCGCGGCGCGCACGTCGGCGAGGGCCTCAACCAAACGGGCGTCATTCGCTGCGGAAGCCGCGCGCGCGTCATCTACAATATCGTCGCGCGCGCGCGCGATCGCTTTTGACGCCTCGCGCGGCCGAGCTCTTGTGGAGGACCGCGGCGCGTCGTCATCACGCGCGTCATGCAACGCCGCCTCGAGCTCGTCCGCCCTTTCGCTCTCCAAGCGCACGTTTTGAGCGGCCGCGTCGCGCGCCGCCTCGGCCTCGACGAAGCGCCTTCTATGCTGCGCCGCCAGCGCCTCATAGGCCGCTGCTTTAGCTTCAGAAGCATCGGCGCGGCGCCGCCATTTCGAACAGTCGGCCTCCTCCAGTCCGCGTTTGAACCTCAAAAGCTCGTCGCCGTCGCGGAACCGCGCCCGGACCGCGCCCTCCCACGCCACCTCCTTATTCAATTCCGTGCGCGGGAACGCGTCGACGTCGTAGATCACGGACGGCTCGTTGCTATTTGGTGCGTAGGCATAGAGGAGCCGCGCGGGTCTGATCGACCACCTTCTGGGCTCCCAGGAGAAGTCGTCCTTCTCCTGGACGACGCCCTCGTAGGTGCCTCCCTTGACGCGCGCGACGCTGCGGCGGTCGGCTCCTATGTCGAAGCCGCGGAGGGCCGGCGTGGTGCTGCTTGGTGGTGTGTCCTCCATTGGTGACACTCGGCGTGAGCAGTGCGCGACGGTGTGCTGCGTATTGTGTGCAGAGGCTGTGCCGAGGTCGCGACGGTTGGAGATCACCGAGGCGTGCCAGCACGGTGCGCAGGCGAGCAGTAATGATCCGTGGTCGTTTGTGCGCGATTCCTACGAGGTCTTTTGGGCCGCAGCCTCACAACAGCTTTTGAGGGCCAGAGCGCGGGTTTTATCGCGTTTACGCAGACCTCCCTGCGATGCCTCCCGACCAGTGGCACGTCCCGTCGACGGCTCAATGCTTCCTTGGGGCAGCCCGGCCGGGGCTCTCCGGTCCGGCTCTCCCATCAGGCGCTGCCAAGGAACAGCGCGATTCGGCGCTGGGAGCCGCCCGTATTTCAACGAACTCGACGACGCGGCCGACCCCGGGCGTCGTCGACGCGCCCGGGAGATCAAACCAAGCAGCGCGCGCGTCGACAGCGCGCCGGCAGCGGAGCTCCCCCATATAAGGACCGAACAATGGCGACGGGCACGGGCAGCCAGGTCCTCGACGACCTCGCGGCGGCGCTCGGCTGCAGCGTCTCGACCGTCGACGACGACGAGGACTCCCTGGTCTCGGCTCCGGCGACGAAAACGTGCCCGCCGTCGCCCGGAGGAGTAGAAGCGACGCCCGGCGACGAGTGGTTCCCGGAGACCGAGAAAGCGCGGAAAGAAGCCGCCGTGTACCTGGGCCTCGAGGACGAGGCGCCGGCGCCGCCGCCGCAACGGTCGCGGCTGCCGCTGCTGCTGGCGGTGCTCGTCGCCTTCGTCGCTGCGCTGGCGACGGGGTTCATGCAGCCCGTTGCCCTCGAAGTACCGAAGAAGCAGCCGCGCGTGCAAGCGTCGGCCGGGCGCAAGCCGCTGTCGTCGCGCTAGGCCCTTCGCCCCGTCCTGTATAGATACCACATAAACTAAATTACGCCCGCTTTTTGAATCGCCGCCGACAGCGTCTCGAGCAGCCGCAGGTCGCCCGCGGAGTAGGCCGGGTCCCGCTCACCATTCAACACGGGCCCGAAGGCCTTCTTCCACTCGGAGGGCGACCCCTTCCCAGCTTCGAAGTGCGCCGGCGCGACGTACGTAAAGTCCCACTTCGAAACGTCGTCGACCCACCTCTGTAATTCGGGCCGGACGCGGTCGGACTTGTAGACTAAGGTTTCGGTCACGGGCGCGACGCGCCACGCGCCCGGCAGCTTGGAGAAAGACGCGTGCGGCTCGACGATGGATTGAGGTGCCGGCCCGAAGAAGAGGGACAGTAACACGTTGCGCTCCCAGCCGCGTTGTAAGGAGTCGGATGATGATGGTTTTGACCAGTACGCGTCGACGATGTCCCGTCCACCCTCGAAATCCGTCAGTCGTAGCAGCGCGAGCACGAGCTGCCCCAGAGATTTATCCGTCTTGGCGTCGGCGCCGACGCCTCTCAGATTGTCGGCCTCGTAGTCTTGAGTAGGTTTTGCCGGTACATTAACGATAGCATCAGTGAGAGCTAACGTATGAGTCGGTTTGTGATACAAGGCTGCTTCCGACGCGGCATACCCGAGACCTAACCTCTGAGACGGTCTGAGTAGTTTCACCTCGAACTCTTCCCTAAAATCATCTGGGTAGGTCGAGGCTGACGATGCCGAGTCAATCAGGTCGCCGTCTGCGAAGATGCCCAGCGCCTTCGGCGCCAAATCCAAGGGCCAGGCCCACTGGTCGGGCACGGCCCACACTTTTGCGGAAGGAAATTTCCGGGAAAAGGGCCCGACGAAGGCCTTGTGTTCATACGTCGTTGCCCCTAACAGAATGTGCGTCACGCGCCCGTTTAACGATGCTAGTTGTTGGAGGAACTCGTCCGTCGGCGCCACGGGGTCGTAGACGATCAGGTCGTTGTCTTTTGTGCGAAACACCGTACATCGAGAATTCGCGGTGATTCCGCTCAGGCGCAGCTCCTGCACAAATCCGTAGACCTTGCCTTTCACAAGTTCTGATTTAACAGTCCTTCTCTCCGTGATCGGCCCGAGCGGGAACGGGAAGCCCGTCACGAAGAGGTACTTGCGCGAGGGCGCGTGTTGTTGCTGCGGCGGCGCCGCGTCGGCCGGCAGCGCACTTATCGTGCCTACGGCTAACGACGCCTCGAGCAGCTTCGTGGCGAGGGGCTTGAGCAGTTTTCGGGGAGGCGCCTTCCAGCCGTCGACGGCCGCGACGGCAGCGCAAAGGAGCAGGGTGGCTTTTGGTGCCATCGCTGGGGGTGCACCGCCGTACGGATGCGCGCAAGCGATGCTGCCGTGTCGCACCTCACAGACGAGTGCGTGGACGCCGCGACGGCAAGTTCGAGTCGCGTCTCGCAGCTCTATGCCAACGCCAGCGTGGCTTTCAAGTTTTGCCTCGAGGCTGGCGCTTGTGTGCGAGCCGCGCTGGCAAATCTAGGAGTGCCGAAGCACCGCACTGGTGCTCAGAGGTCACGACCGAACGCGTACATCCAGCTCTCGCGGCGATAACGGCTGCGCAGCGCAGACTGCCGTGCTGTGCTGCAGAGAGAGGAGCACGACCACTGAGCAGGGTGCGTGCAGCAAAGAGATGCTCTTCCGCCGCGCCGTCGCTACAATACGATGCGGCCGCCTCTTCGCCACGCAAGCCGAGATGATACAACCGGCGCCCGCGCCGCCGGGCTACTCGTCGGCCGCGGCGGGCGCCGCCTGGACGCGGCAGGCGCCGCCGTTCGTGTGGCATCCGGAGCTCAGCATCCCCTGGCCGGTCACGCACCGCTTCGCCATGTGGAAATTTGATGATTTGCGACGAGAACTTATTGACGCGGGACTGGTAACGAGCGAGACCGAGCTCTTCGCTCCCCGGGATGAAGCCAACAGTAGTGTCCTAGATGCGGCCATCCGGAGGGCCCATGATGCGAGTTATGTGGAGGCCATCGAGGGCGATTCCCTCGAGGTTTCGCTCTGGCGGCGGATTGGCTTCGTGGCGCGGCCGGACCACGCGCTGCTGATGAGACGTACAAGGTTAGAAATAGCCGGCACGTTACGAGCTAGGGATCTAGCTCTCAAGCACGGCCTCGCGTGCCAACTGGGCGGCGGGACGCACCACGCCCACAAAACGTACGGCTCCGGCTACACGATCTACAACGACCTGGCCGTCACAGCACTCGACGAGTGCGCACGGAGTGCGACAGCGAGGGTGTTAATTGTCGACCTCGACGTCCACCAGGGCGACGGCACGGCGCAGATTTTGCAGGGTCATGACCGCTGTTATACGTGGTCGGTGCACTGTTCTGTGAATTTCCCCTTCGGCTTCAGCGAGAAGCACGCGCCCCATTTGGGGAAGGACCGGTCGTCGCTAGATACGGCCCTGGAACGTGGGAGTGGGGATGCGGAGATGTTGGACGCTATCTCTGTCAATCTACCGGCGATCCTGGACTCCTTTGAACCTACGTTAGTCCTGTATGATGCGGGCGCGGACGCGCATGAAGTCGATGGATTGGGTCATCTGGAGTTGACTGACGCGGGCATGCTGGCGCGCGACACGGCGGTGCTACGCGAATGTGCTTCTCGTTCAATACCTGTGGCGACCGTCATCGGCGGCGGCTACGATCGGGATCGACGTCGCCTGGCGCGGCGCCACGCTACGATATTCCACGCGGCGCGCGCGGTCTGGCGCCAGTTCTACATGGCGCGGTAGTTGTTTAATAAGTGTGGTGTGTTTTATTCGTCGTCGAGCAGGGCTCTTGCCGCCGGGGGATGTCGCGTCGACGGCGTAGGGCTCGACGCGGAGACATGCGGCCGGGCTGCGAGTAGGAGTACCTGATCCCGGTCCGCGGCCGCGCCGCGCGGGCCGGCGAAGGTGCGTCCGCCGGGGCCGCAGGTCTCCGCGCCGAGACTTGCGTGGCCCGGGGAACGCCGGGGGCCGCTGCGGCGCCGCGAGTCGCCATGTATCCTAAGTAACTTCTAGTGAGCGCCGCGCTGGAGCGCCGCCTCGTTGCCGTGAGACGCGGGAGCGACGCCGAACGCTGCGCACGCGAGGAGCTAAGCACCACCGACGTCGCGCACGTAACTAGCGCCGCCGAAGGCTGCCCTTTGCCGGCACCGCACAAACACGTAGAGGCCAAACCCGGCCCTTTGCGAGGCTGCCTTCACGCGCCGCGAAGCGCGGAGGCTGCCCAGAACAGTCCAAGCAGCGCCGAGGCTGCCCTTGTGACCGCGACTAGCGGAGACACGCGACGATGGCCGAGGCAGCGGCCGCCGAGCCCGCCGCCGAGACGACGCCCGCCGCCGACATGACCGTCGAAGTGCAGCGGAGTCAAGTATTAGAGGAGACGCAGCCGGGCCACGGCGCGTCCGCGCGGCACATCTGGCCCGCGGCCTCGACGACGAGCGTCATGTGCGACGCGAAGAACCAGCGCATCCGCTCCGAGGCGGACATGAAGCTCCTCGCGAACCGCATCCAGCACCTCCAGCTCGCGGAGGAGCGCGCCCGCAAAAAAATCGCGGAGACGAAGTCGCGGACGTCGGAGATCATGGCCCTCAAAAAACGCAATTTGCTCTTCGCGGAGCAAAAAAAACGGCTCAAGGCCGAGCGCGAGATCACGATCTCGGCCCTGCAGCAGGCCGTGACGACGGCGAAGGTCTCGCAACGGGAGCATATTCGTGCTAGTAGAGCTCTGGCCGAATCTAGACGGCGCGACACCTCCAACAAGGTCAAGCAGACGCTGGCCGAGCTGAACGCGCGCCACGAGCGCGACATGGTGAACCTCCAGGCCAAGCACCGGACGCTCAACTTGATCGGACGCGAGGCGCATGAACGGCATCGCCAGGTCAAGGAGGAGCGGCGGGCGGAGCGCGAGCGACGGGTCAAGCAGCAGTACGCGGACGCGGTGGACGCGGAGACGGCGCGCGCGCTGGAAGCGCAACGGTTGATCAGAGAAATGGCCGAGCATGAAGAGAGGTTGATGAAGTCATTACGCGAGACGCAGGCCGCGCAGACGCAGGCGTTCGAGGATTTGCAATCGACCCTTAAGCTGTAAAATATTTAATCACTATAGATCGTGCCGACGACTGACGCGCCCACGATTGTGTCGACCTGTGTGTACATCAGGTTCCAGACAACGCGGCGACGGCGTGGGGGGTCGACGCGATGATTCCCGCACCGGCCCCGACGTCCATGCGCCGCAGCCGCTCGTAGAGGAGGTAGTCCTCCCGGTAGAGTTCCTTGGCCTTGGCCAGGACCTCGTAGCTCAACGACGGCGCCAAATCGCCGCGCGTCGAGCCCCACCCGGGCGGCTTCACGAAGTCTCGAGGCGCCCGCACCGTGCACCCGACGCGTCTCGTGAGAGCATTCAAGTCCGACGCGAGCGACTCGTACCGCAGCACGACGTCGCAGTCCCTTGTAAAATACGTCTGCGGCCAGAGGTGCCCGCCGAGCCCGTCCCACTGGCCCCTTTCGTACTTCTGAAACTTGTCGAGGATCCAGTTGTTCAGCCTCAATCGATTAGATGAGTCGGGGCCCATGTGGTAGCCCGCGACACTCGCTAAGTGTTGCGTCGGCTCGCGCAGCACACAAAACGTCTCACGTGCGGTGGAAGGTCACGGTCGTGTAGAGGGCGCATCTAGCTTTGAGGGCGGCGCCGTTCTGGAACGTGGACCTGGCCGTCCAGTCCACTACCAATTGGGCGTGGGCGAGCGTCGCGAGGAGCCACCTCATCATTGTCCGAGCGCCCACCGCGCGAGCGGGTAGACGACGAAGACGGCCGCGATTATAACGAAGAGGACGCCGTGGACGTCGACGGGGAGTGTCGGCGGCGGCTGGCGGCGCGTCGGGCGCTCTCTTTTCCAGGCGTCGGGATTCGTACCCATACGCTTTTTGGTTGTGTTTTGGGAGTTGGCTCTACCCATGCAGCAAATCGGTCCTGAGCGCCGAAAAAAAGTATTGGTCACGTCGCTGGAAATAAGTTGTTAATAACAGAACGCCGTCGGCGCGGCGAGACCTATTCACCCGACAAAAAAAGAGACCGTGAAGAGTTCATACCTAGCGAGGGTAAGACACTAGCAAGCGCAGCGGCCAAGCTGATTTGAGGCAGCCTCCAGCCCTCCGCTGGCCACCCGGCGAAGCTGCTGTGGTCGCTGCCCACTCGTCGTGCGCCGCGGCGCAGCGCTGCCCCGCGCCGCCCGCGCCACCAGCCACCCCATATATCAGACATCATGGCCTAGCGCCGACGCGATCCGCTAACGCCGCCGCCGCGACGCACGCACCATGCCCTCCGTCGTCTTGACGCGGCCCGGCGTCGCCTTCACCGACGCCAAGTCGAAGCCCGACGAGCAATTACTGCTCAAGAGCGCGAAGACGCCGGGAACGGGCGGCCGGTTCGGGACACCTAAGAGCCCGCCCTTTCCAGTAAATGAAGACGAGGACGAAACAGCTTTGGTACCCTACGGCGAGTCCATAGCGGTCGGCACGGAAGCTACACGAAGTTATGGAGGGCCCGAGGCCGTGTTTGCGATGTTGTATACCGCTCGCTCCGAAGCGGCAAGGACGTGCGCCGACCAGCGGCAGAAAGACATGCAGCGGTCCGCCTTCGACGGCACGCTGCGGTTCGGCCTCGCTCCCAAAATCGGCGCCGCGCTCAATGATCAGGAGACGCGCGACGCGCTCTTCGAAGCCTGTGGTCGTAATTGGAGAGAGTGTCTCGAGAGACCGGAAGATCAAGTAGGCAGGATCCGGGCCCTCTGGCTCCAGGGCACGCGCGGCGACTGCGACGAGCCGGAACCGACGGACCTCAAGAGACGACTGTTGTGGCGGCCGTGGTTTGAGTTAATGGGTCTCGGCCGGAGCGAGGCGCGCGTGCGCTTCATCCGGGAGCTCCACAAGGTCGACCCGGACCTCGTGGTCCCGAAGCTGCCGGGCCGGCCGCCGCCCGGGTTCCCGCGCATGGCCATAGGAGGGCATCCCATCTGCGCGCGCTGCAATTCCAGAAGAGGCTGCGACGAGTCGCTCTGTTTCACGACGACGGACGGAGAAGTCATCACGCTGGAGTACGCGCTGAGCGACCCCCGGACGCTCCGAGACGAAGAACGGACCCACGCTCTGCTGGACGCGGCGCTAGCTGCACCTAGATGTAAATATGGCTTCCACGAGAAGGTGGGCAGCGGCACGGCCTTCCAGTCCTACTTCGGGCTGCCGGGGCTGGGCGGGTTCCAGACGTATCGCGACATTGATGACAGAACTGGTAGAACGGCCGCCTTCGAAGGCGTGGCGGCCGCATATGATGGCGCCCTCGTGCGGGAGCACGTCGCGCATACTTGGTTGGAGAATCAATTGGAGAAGTTACAAGGTGTGCAGCGCGAGGCGTGCCGGGCCGCGCGCGACGAGCAGGCGGAGCTCATTGTTAATTTGCGCCAGCACTACAAGCGCTGGACGGGACGAGCTTTTAGGATGAGAGCAGCCTGCCAGAAGTACGACGTGCCCCAGTGTAACAGAAGGCGAGATATAATCGACGGCGGGCGCAATCACTATCACTTCCTCGCGGGCGACGACTTGCCTGGTCGAGCATCGGTAGAGTACGAAGCTACTTACAGAGGTGTCGCGGAAACGAGACGAGGCGCGCGGCGCATGGGCGTGCCCGTCGAGACGGGTCTCGTCGTGAAATACGTCTGACTCAGCGTCCGTTTCCTTCAATTTCTCAACTTGAACTTCGCGTCGATGGCGTCAACGCGACGCGATGCCACCGTGACGCCATCGAGGTGGCCGTATGAGAGTCTACGCGCCTCGTGAATGTCGTTCGACGCAGGTCGACGAGGACTCGCCGTTTCTTTCCGAACAATTACAAGGACCGAACCTGGCGATAGCGCGGCGGGCCGACGTCCTGTCCGAGCAGATCGCCGTCGAGCACCGGAAGTACTCCCAGAAGAACGAGGCGCGGGACTCGATCGCTCGTCGAGCGAGGTTGAAGGCGTCGCGGCGCGATTTGGTGTCCAAAGCTGCTTTTAAAGAAGCGGCGGCGTCGTTGCAGCGCGCGATCATCGCCCGGGACCTAGAAGCTTGTGTGTGTCTCTGTAGGGGAGGCGGTCCTTCGTCGAACGCTGAGACGGCTGGCGGGATCACCGCGCTTGGAGCTTGTGTCTTGCAACAGGACCGAGACGCCTGTTCGTCGCTGCAGAAGGAAGGCATTGACTTGGATTACCCGGCGCGCGCGACTGGATTATCCGCGCTGGCGTTGGCGTGCAAGCGCGGAGATCCCGTGATGGTGCACCACCTGCTCGACTTGGGAGCTTCGGCGCTCATGCCCTTCGCCCACAAGAAGTGCGGGAGTCTTCAGAAGACGAAGGATGATTATGTTCCGCTCTTCGAGCGCGAGACGCAGGAGGAGTACGAGGCGCGACGAGTCGTGTTGCCACCACTGGTGGCTGCTGCCTCTGCTGCACAATTACACTGTATAGATGTAATGGTGGAAGAAACGGAGCGGGAGCACGGCCCCGAGACGGTGCAACGACTGCTCGACCAACCTTACGGCCCGGACAATTATACGGCACTTCATCTCGCGGTGACGCGGCGAGACCTGCGGACCTGTGTTCATCTCGTGAAGAAAGGCGCAAGGACCGAAGTCGGCGACGCGCGAGGTGTGTCCCCTTCGGAACTCGCGATCCACATGCAGCAGCCTAGACTAGGAGACTATCTGCGGCGAGTGCGACGAGTGGGCCGCGAGGTCGTCTCGACGAGAAAGGACCAAGACCTCGAACGAGCAGCACTACTACAGTACGCTCGACTGGAGCGAGCCATAGAAACGGGCCAGGGCGTCATCGAGGACAAAAACACATCTCTCAGTGTCATCCGAGGAGGAGATTGCGCGCCAGACCAAGAAACCCGAACAGGGACCACAGCTTTATTTGTGGCCTGCCACGCGGGCGACGCGAAGCTCGTGCACAACTGTGTGGAAATCAACCGGTGCGTCGGGTGCTCGACGATTCTTCACTAAGTCATTTCTCGGCGATGACGCGGCCGTCCTGGCTCGGTCGAGCGGCGAGGAACCGGCATCGCCACGCCATCGAGCAGGCGTCGCGTCGATGGCGTGGAGGGCGACGCGGCGATCCAGCACGAACGCGCCGTAAAATTTTGATTTCCACACAGGTCCACAATCTATGCCTAGCCGGCTGCGACCCGAACTATCAAAATAAAAACATGCGGACGGCGCTGATGGCCGCGGCAGATGTCACGGACCTCGACTGCGTCCTCGCGTTGTTACGACATGGCGCCGACGCGTCTTTAAGGGATGTGGCCTGTTCGAACGCTGGAGGGTTCGCCCTCAAAAGGGGCAGTGGACCTACGACCGACATCGGCGTCGTATTGCTCGCGGCGCGCGACCGGGGCCCGGCGAACGCCATCGACGCCTACGAGGCCCTCGACGCCTACCGACGCACGAAGAAGTACCTACAGTCACTAAAAGTGACGAAGGCCCTGCTCGAGGTCGACGTTGATACGAAGGACCCCCGTCAGATGAGTCTCAATGATGTGTTGAACAGCCCGGAGCGGGCCGACGGCGACACTACTTGGCGATGGAGGCTTAAACCAAGAGAGATACCAGTAGCGTTTCTTGGGTCTGGGGATCTACCTGACAGAGGAGTATATAAAATGGACGACGTTTCTGAGTCTACAAGACAGTCTCTTGAATCATTGGAGCCGGTGCAGACGATACCGCGACGGTCGGTGTCGCGGTCGCGACGGAGGCGGGGCAGCAATTTCGTGGAGAAGCAGGAGCTGGCCGCGCAACGGCGCCAGAAGGACCGCGACGACGCGCGCGACGCCGCCGACGCGGCCATGGCGTACCTGCAGTCGCTACGCGACCCGCTCGGCGACCTCAAAGGCTCTTATCGCGCGAAGTACGGCGACGCGTCGACGCGCTTCATGGTCCGCGGCGAGTTAAAGGAGGCCAGGGAGCACTCCACCCAGCGCTACAAGGGCATGTCCCTGGTCATCAGGGAGTCCTCGTCTTCTGACTACTCGTCGAGTGATGAGGACACCGCGTGCGCACCAGCGCCGGCGCCCGCGCCCGCGCCGGCACCTGCGGCAGCCCCGGCGCCCGCGCGCCTGCCCTCACCTGTCAGACGTCGACGCCCGGAGACGCCGGAGGGTCCGAGTCCAGCCACACCGAAGGAGCGGTGGTTCGACGCGGCGCGGCTCGAGGACGACGTCCTGCAGCGCTTCCTCGACGGCGATGACGACGCCCGAGATGCGAGGGACGCGCGCGACGACTTATCGTCGGACGACGAGGACGACGTGTACGGCGAAGACACGGAGGTCGAGTTACGGCGGGGCGAGCGGCGCCACCGCGACGCGTTTCGCAGACAAATGCAACAGCAACGGAGGCGAGGCTATCAATCAAAGTATAGAGCACCGGACGGCCTGGCCGACCCCTGGGAGGACGCGCGGGGCCACGAGCACTTCGGGATCGATGTGGAGGCGTGGCGCGAGAACTTGGAGCGATTACGTCGTATTGTGGACGACGACAACGAGTTCGCGGGCGACGAGGCCCTGCCGCCGGACCCGCCGGAACTGGAATTTGCGAAGTATAAATGCCGACGGAAGGAGTTTGGCGAGGCGGCTGTTACGTTAAGACGACTACTGGCCAAACAAAAACGCGTTTTCAGGAGGGAGAATAGAAGAGCCCTGGAGGGCCCGTCCGAAAGGGAGTTGCGCATGACGGAGGAGCAGCGAGCAAAGTTCTTCAAGCCTAGGCATAAACGGTCCCGAGATGCCCTCGAAGTCCAAGTGTCGAGAACGTTAGTTGCTCTCGCGGACGTCGAGGTCGAAAGGGGCAGGCCCCACGTCGCGCTGTACCTTCGCAAGAGGTCGCTGGCGACGCATCTGCGAGTATTGGGTCCACCTTTAGTCAAGGGAAAACGCTCTCGAGACTTGGATAAACAACTCGCTGCTACGGCGGAGCTATTGCAATTGTTAGGTTCGGACGCGATGGCTGCTGCTCTATACGGTGATCTACACCGAAGATATGCTAGATCCAAAGTCGAAGAACGTAGAAACTTCGCGCATCGCATGCTGGAAAGAGCGGAAGCTATCCTGCCAGACTACGAGACAGCACTACGTAGAACCCCTCGCGACGACCCGTCGCATCTCCTAGACGACGGCGTGCTACCGTCATCCCAACGGAATAAACTGAGAGAGATCCTCGACGCGCGCGACGACATTACCATAGAATCCGGGGAGTCGAAAGATGAATTGCAGCAGATGGTCGACAAGTACTCCTAGTAAGCTTCCTTGTGTTTTCCTTTGTTTGGCCTCTCCCGTCGCTATCCCGCGGGGCCGCCTCGCCGTCGTCGCCTGCGAGGCAACACTCGGGGCGGCGGCGTATGGGGGCCGGGACGGGCGTTGTGTCAAGCAGGCCCCGCGGCGGCGTGGTGGCTAGGCAATGTGTCTTAGGCCGTCTCGCGCCAGAAGCTAAGGATGTTCCAGACGATGCCGTTGTCCCCCTGGCGGACGACGAACTCGAGGGCGCGCGCCTGCCGTGCGTCGCGGCCGCGCGGGCGTCGCGTGCGAGGAAGCTTGACGCGACCTCGCGCGACGAGGGAGCGGAGCCGCAAGACTTCTTTGTGAGCCAATCTGCAATGGGTTTTCCAGCTGCCGGCCGCGCGCACGCTCGCGACGAGATTTCTGACGTCTCCAGCATAGGCCCCGTCAATGCTATTCAGGTGAGATCTCAGGTGCTCTTCGAAAGACCGAGGCCCTCTATGTCGGTGCGTAATATCCAGCGACGCGCCCGCCCTGAGCAGTGGTGTAACTACATCAATGGTGGACTCAGATATCCGATCAATACAAAAGAGTGGTGTGCGGCCCGCGTCATCCCGCGTGCTTACCGTTGCACCGGCGGCGACGAGCATAGAAACCATGGCTGCCGTGGCTTCGCCCCTGATAAAACCACATGCAAAATGGAGCGCGGTCGATCCATCAAATCTTTCTGCCGTAGCGTTGACCCGCGCGCCTTGTGATATGAGGTGGCGCGCAAACTCGACGTGCTCCGGGGTCAGGTCGCCCACCACGGTCCAATGAAGAAGCGTCCAATCGGCACCATCACTAGAGTTGACCGAGCGCGGTGCAGACGCGCTGCCGCCCGCGAGCCAAGCTTTGACTAATTGAAACTCTCCATCCATCGCGGCCTCTGCAATCTCCTCTGGAAGGTCGCTATTCATTTTTTGTTGATGCGGAATCTCATACGTCCAGTCGCCGACGCCTACGTCTATTACCGGCGCCGTATCATGCCTCGAAGCCTATGCTAGTATCTTACCACCGCTAGCTGGCTGTGCCGGTGCCGGTGGCTTTTCATCCTGTATTAATGCAATCGACCAGTGAACGATCGATGGAGATTCATGTTTGAGGTCCCCGTGGTCTACAGCGCTGGCTTGGTGCTTGTGGTCGTAGTGCTGGTAGGTGTGCTGATTGCGCTCTGCGTCTCCCTGCAGCCGGCCTTTGCGGACACGCCAAGAAGAGTGATACGCCAGTTCTCGTTCACGCCGCGCGGCGTGCAGTCGCCGCGCGCCTACTTTGCGGGCACGCCGAGGCAGCGCTTCCGATGATCCGTAGATTGTCAATAGACGCGAAGGCCTTCTGCGACCGCTTACGGTTAAGAGCGAGGGGCGGACGGGGTGGCCGGGGCGCGGTGGCCTGGGACGTGACGAACCGATCGAGAGGCCGCAAACCGGCCGGCGGGTCCGGCGGCACGGGCGGCGACGTCATCGTGCGCGTGGTAGCTCATAAAGACGCGCTCGATTCCACAAGACGCTTCGCGGTTGGTGAGGACGGCACGAACGGCGGGCCGTCCATGAGAAGAGGCCGGGACGGCCCTCCGACGTACGTGGACGTGCCTCCACATACAGCAGTCAACGGCACGGTCCTCCACCGTCCTGGTGAAGAACTTATTGTAGCACGCGGCACGAGAGGAAGCCCGGGCAACGGCGTCTACCGAGGACAGGGCGCTTTCGGGCTGACCGCGTCCGCAGCACCTTCAGACGTCGTCGTCGACCTGGAGATGACGCTCGCCGCCGACGTGGCGCTCGTGGGCAGCCCAAACGCCGGAAAGAGTTCTCTACTGAAAGCTTTATCGAGAGCAGAACCAAAAGTCGCGCCCTACCCGTTCACGACGACGCACCCCGTGATAGGTGTGGTGGAGTTCGAGAACGAATCGGAGCTTGACGTCGTGCGCGTGCTAGACGTGCCTGGATTGTTGGAGGGCGCCGCTTCGGGGAAAGGGCTGGGCGACGACTTCTTGCGGCACGTGGCTAGGTGTGCTTCTGCCTTACATGTTGTTGATGCGTCATGTGACGATCCCGTCGGCGATTTGGCGACGGTGCGGGGCGAACTTTTGAGGTTCGGCTTGGACATGCCGTTCCGCGTCCTGCTGTCGAAGAGCGACCTCGTGGCGCCTGAGAGACTGTCCGAGCTCGAGGGAGCTCTCTCCCAGTACAATGTGAGTGTCGCTTCAACAATGAGTGGTGAAGGCCTCGGCGAGGCGGCGTTGGCCTTGCGGCGACTCGCCCGCGCCGTCGCGACGCGTGGACCCTCTGACGGCCGCGTCGACGGCGTCGAGGCGACGCGATCCCATGAAGACGACGCGGGACGACGACGACCACCCCTGTAACAGTTATATACTTAGTATACGGGGGGCCGCAGCCGGGCCCCATGCCTCGTAGCCCCCCAGACGCCATCGCCGCGACCGCCCGACGCCTCCGACGCAGGCGAGAGCTCAGGGCCCCGCCGCCTGGTTCGTCATCGTGCGCGCGTGCTGTTTTTCAGCCCAAGAGACCTCTTTGCGAGCAACAGCACAGGGCTGGTTCGTCACCGCAACCACCCTTTCCCAGGTCCTACCTCTAGCGTTCATGCTTCGCGGCGACGTCCGCGCCAGCTCGGGAATGGGGATCATCACGCTCTTGTTCTTGACCAGCCCGACCGTAAAACCCGTGTAGCCCGCCATCGCGCCGTGGGCGGCGGCATGCGCCAGCAGCATGCATAAGTAGCTATCACCCGCATCGGCAGGAACGGACCGGACCATGTAGCTCGGATCGATGTACTTCACCGTAACCTCCCTATTAGTACTTTTGAAGTAGCTCTTGATCTGCTTCGTGAGCCAGGCGCCGATGGGCGGTAACTTTTTGTTGCCGCCCGCGTCGACTTCCGCAGACGCTCCCAGTAGTTCCTCCCCAGCCCCTTCCGCCACCACAACAACCGCGTGACCTTTCTTGTCGACCACTCGCTCCAAGTGAGGCAAGGCGTCTTCCAACACTATAGGCACTTCCGGAACTAAGCATAGGTCGACGTCTTGGGACGCGAGCGTCGCGAAGGCGGCCAGGAAGCCGGCACTGCGCCCCATCAATTTGACCACTCCGATGCCGTTCGGCCGGTTGCTCTCGGCTTCGGTCCTTGCGGCCTCGATCGCTCTTGTAGCTTCGGAGACCGCGGTCATGAAGCCGAAGGAGCGGTCGATGATGCCTGCGCGTTCGCGTGGTCGCGGCGACGCCGTCGACGCGACGCGAAAGACAGACGCCGCGTCACGCACCGATGTCGTTGTCGATTGTTTTTGGAACACCGGCCACCGAGACGTCGACGCCCTTCTCCCAGCAGAGCTCCGCGAGCTTGTAGGCGCCTCTATGGGTCCCGTCGCCCCCGATGACGTAGAGCTGGTTCACGCGCTTCGCTCGCAGCCACTCCACAATTTTTTCCGCATCAAAGCCGCCCCTCGAAGTACCTAACAGAGTACCGCCCTCCCTGTGTATATCCTTGACGCAGTCCGCCGTGAGTTCCAAGGGAGCGTCCCAGCCGACACTCGTGAAGCCGCGGTAGCCACCTTTGATGCCGTAGATCTTCTCGACGCCGTATCTCGACTCCAATATCTCCACGAGATTTTTTACTACTGTGTTCAACCCAGGACACAACCCGCCGCACGTCACGATAGCACACCTCGTGTCCTGCGGGTCGAAGTGGAGCTTCTCCCTCGGTCCTGCTCTCGTATAGGCCTTTGTCGTATGAGAGGGTCCATTGAGCACAATGTCGCCGAGGACGCAATCCTCATCGGAGACAAATTTCGCGTACCCGAAGGCCGCCACGTTCGACTTGTTCGCTCCCGGAAAGCCCTGGTCGCGCAGGTGGGGAATTTTGATCACATTCACTTTCTCCACTGTGAATCTGTCGTCGTCGCAGGCGGCGACGGCCGTGCCCGTAAGAGCGTAGGGCGCCGTGCGCCGTAGCAGTTGGGCGGCGCGGCGCATGGTTCTTTCGTGCACCTCTGCCGCTGCGTCGGCGTGCGGTGACTGCTCTTAGCTGCAGTTTCTTTCCTGGAGGCCACCTGCTGGGTTTGGCCTCTGTGGCTACTCTCGCTGCGCGATTGAGGTACGGCGCAGCGCCGGGCTGTGCAGTGATGGTTTCCGGCAAGTCTTGGTGCAAACCAGCTTGTGTACGCAGCGGCTCCCGGCAAAAAATGCGAGTGGGCCGCGGGCCATGGCAGGGCTAGAGTCTCACAGGCGCTAGCGCGAACGTGGGTTGCGTTCATCGTCGGAGGCCGCCCACGAGTCCAAGCCCCGCAACAATAAACACGGGGCTACACAGTCATCTTGCTTACGACGCGGACGGGGCGGGCGGGTAGTGTTTGTTCAGGTACGCGCGGCAGCGCTCGGCGGGGTCCGCGTCCGGCGCGGCGGCGAGGTCCGTCGCGAGCTCGATCAGCAACCGCTCGGCGGCGCGCGACACGGTGCAGTTGTCGAGTCTCAGACCGACGGGCGGCTCGGTCGACTTGGACTCCTCGACGCCCTCGTCGGCCCGGGCTTCACCATCCGCCGCCGCGGCCGCCGTGGGGTCGGGTGCGACGTACTGGGCGAGCGAGCCCAATAAAGATTGTGAGGGCGGCACGGGCGGCGGCAGCGGCGCCTCGACGGGGGCCACGATGCGGCCCAACCGGCCGAAGAAGCCGAGCTGCTCCTCGTCGTTGGCGGGCGGGGCGGCGGCGGCGGCCATGATTTACGGATCCCTGCGCAGCTGCGCTCGGTGCAATAATTCACTGGGCTTGTCCTGGGCTTGTCCGGCCAGTTGTGGCGAGCAACTGCTCTGCGTGCGCTGTGAGAATAATAAACCCGACGCAATCGTGTGACCAGGCGTTTGCTCGCGCTCTTGGGGCCAGAGACGCAGACGCGTTTTGCTCGGCTGGCGTGTCGGGTTTTACGAGCCAATTTTGCATCGATAACTCGGCTAATGCGCAGATCCAGGGCCTAAAAAGTTGTCGGCGCATCTATTTGTAACGGTTGAACTACGCGACAGCGTTAAAAGGCAGCGCGGTGAGTCTGCGAGGGACTGCTCGATCATGCGCCGCCTGCTCCGGGCGCTGCCGCGGCGCACGCCGCGTTGCACGCGTGCCGTCCGCCGCCTCAGCAACGATAAATCCCTGGAGGACCTCATCAAAAAGAAGACGGCCGCCGCCGTCGCCGCAAATCGGCCCCCACCACAGAGCACGGCGGAAGCGCCGAAGACGGCTATTGTGCCGCCGGACGTGGCCCACGACCTGTGCCACGAGGTGGGCTGGGAGAGTCGCCACAGTTTTGTCGACGTGCGAGGCACTGAGGCGTTCGCGCGCGGGCGACCAAAAGGCGCCGTGAACGCGCCGTTCGTCGACGGCACGCTGGACGCGGACGTGATCCCGGCCGAGCCGGGCCGGCTCGTCGTCGGCGGCGGTTCCCAGAAGAGCGTCGCGGCGGCGGCGGATCTGTTAAGAGCGCGCGGCTTCGACGTCATTGCGATGGCCGGCGGTTTCGACGCGTGGCGGGGGTTGGGGTTGCCGGTGGACGTCGACGGCGTCGTGGACGACGAGGACGACGACGACGGGGACCCGGCGACGTGGAACTAAGGGTGTCTTGTTGTGATTCGTTCCCGAGGGTCGGAGAGAGAGAGAGTCGCTCATTGGGCCAGCCCCTCTAGCAGCACGGACCACGAGTTTTGCTGGATATTGTTGCGCTGTTAGGACTGGTGGGCGGGGCCCCCGAGTGGCGAAAACCCCGTAATGCACCTTGCTAGTGTCTTACTGGCCGCTAGCGCGCTTTGCCTAAAACCAAAAGCCAAGGCTAGCTCAAGCGCTGCTCGTCTGTGCGGCTGGCGGCTGCGGACACGCGGCTTTGACACTCCACTCGCGCTCCTGCACGCGGATAAGCCATTCGCGGTCGCGCAAGCCTCGTACCTAGCTTCCAAGCCCTTAACCAAAAACGCGCCAGGATCGCAGCGCGCCGGAGCACGTAGAAACGCGGTCGACGCCATGGCGGACCCGGACGCCACCAAACAAGAAGAGAAGCCCCCGTCACCCAGAGATGTCGTCAAAGTCCTGGCCGAGCTCGGGTACGCCTACAAGGCCCCGGAAGGCGGAACAGTGAGTGACGAGCGTTTGACACAAGTCGACGACGAGTCAAAAGGCTTCGAGTGGAAGGGCCAGGAGAACTATGACGCCGTCGCGGCGGCCTGCGCGTTATATTGCAAGACGAGATTAGTGCTCGCCAGTGGTCTCATGGAGACGGCTTTGGGGGAAGCGCGGTGCTGGGCGCACCCGAGCGACGCGGGTCCCAATGCTCCCATTATCTTCCTGGTCTGCGGGTCGTTTCCTGGTGGGAGCGCGGGCGTCTGGGGTCGCTCTTTATGTGTCAACGGTACCTTACGCGAGGGCGGCATGTTTGATTATATAGAACGGTGTCGCAACGAGTTGGGCGCGAATGTTGTAGTAGCGGACCCGAACGTGAGCGAGGAGGCCGGGCGCATTGTTGCGGGTTCAGAAACACCACATAGACATCTCTCTACTTTATATTCCAGAGCTATTCACAAGGACGAGACGCGACCGATCGCGATCGTCGCGCACTCGTACGGCGCGTCGGCCGTCGCGTTCTTGTTCAAGGACAAGCCGCAGTGCCGCGCTCGCATCAAGGCCGTGGCGCTCACGGACGGATGCGCTCTCTACGGCTCCATCCTCAAGGAGGAGGTGCCGCCGTCCGGTTCGGCGAGGCTTGAACACAACCGCAAATACGCGCCGGCGGCCTTCGAGGACGATTCTGAGGCGGGTGCCGCGTACGCTAGTGTAGCGCGGAACTTCGTCTCTTCCTCGGAGCCGGCGGGCACGCCCCTGCCGGGCCGGGGCCCCTTCGAGAGCGTCTCCGCGGGGCACACCTCCCATCCGGCCACGACTCATGCCGCGACCGAAGAAGTGTTTTCATTCTTGAAGGAGAAACTGGCTAAGTGAAATTATCCTCCAGATTCCTCCTCAACAATGTGGGAGAGGCGGTCCCGACCGTCGCTACTCTTGTAGAATCTTTGTAGAGGAGGAAGGTCGGCGTGCTGTCGACGCCGGCCTGTTCCGCGAAGGATCGATCCGTCGTCGAATCAACTCTCAAAAAGCGCACTCCGTTGAACGACTGCTGCATGCGCCGGAAGTGGGGGTCCATCCGTCGACACGAGTTGCAGAACTTGGCCGTGATAAAGACGACGGCGTCGCCCGCGACACTATCGGGAGATGAGGGCACCTCGTCCACCTCGATGTCATCATCGTAGTCGCCACTATCTAACGCTTCGTCTAGAACATCGAAGCTCACGGCGCCGAGCGAGGGCGCGAGCAAATCGATCCCGAAGCGCTTGCGCGTCTCGCCGTCGGCCGGCCAGCCCAGCGCCTCGCCGTACGCCTCTGCGGCTTCGCCGATCGCTAAAGATGCGGCCGCCTTAATTGGATTAAAAAATTCTTTGGAAACGGAGGGCGCTTCCTCCAGGACATCCGCGGGCGCCTCATTCAAAGCCTTTTCGATCCGCGCCACGACAGGATCGAACGCGATGGCTGGCGGCCTTTGTTCCCCTAGGCCCCAGTCCTGCGCGTGCCTGGCGTCAAATAAAGTACAAGAGACGTAGCCCTTTCTACTACCTTCATCTCCGACATAATCCAGGACCAACCCGTAGTCCTCGTCGTCGTCGTCGTCGAGCGCCGCCGGGTGGAAGGCCATGGCCGCGCCGGCGGCGTAGGCGTCGTCGTCGCCGTTTCTTCGCGGAGTCACGACCGTCACGTCCGCGCCGAGACTCGTGAGGAGCTCGCACGCCGCTAGGGCCTCGGGCGTGGCGCCGAGTAACGTGACGGTTTCTGGCGTAGCTTTGAGTCCTTCGGTGGCCAACGCGGCGGCGCATTCGATAGTTGTGAGGATGCACAGCGGCGCCAGCGGTTTCGGGACGGAGACCGTGAGCGGGACCGTGGCGCCTATGGTCGCTGCGTCGCAGAGGCCCGCTATTGGTTCTCCTGTTTCGTCGACGCCGCGCACGGCGACGAGCTCGTGCGCGGCGCCCGCGCGGCCGCCGAAGGGCGCGAGGAGGGCGCCCGCTACTCTTCGGGTCGCGAGGTCCTGGACTTTGCATGTCTGGAGAGCGGCCGCGGCTGCCAGGCATGTGGCCCAGAGGGGTCGCATCGTCCTGCCCTAGTGATCGTTCTTCAGTGCACTAGTGGGGCAGGCCAATCGAGCAGGCCAATCGAGACTGATGGCTGATATTGCAGCTGTAGGCTGTAGCAGTGTGATGGGTGGCGGCGCTGCAGCAGTGGCGTATTGCTGGACAGCTGGGCCCGCCGCCTACAGCCAGAGCGCGTTACGAGCTCGCGCGCTGGATGCAGCAAAAAGCATGCTAGTATGTCTTACAGCACGCTAGCTCAATTTTGGCTGGTTGTGTGATTGCTGCCGTGCCAAAGGGTTCAGGAGCCGCCTGCGACCCGTTTCCTAGACGGCGACGCGCGCGCCAGCCGCCGCGACCCGTTTCCACAAGTGCCAGAGTGCAGCACGCTGGGATGCCCCAACCCGGCAGCAGCCGGCGGCGGCCCGCGGCGACGCCCTTGCCCTACCGACGGCTCATCATTCCCTTACTGCTCTTCTTCGTCGAAGCTCTGGCCACGTCCGTCGTGCTGCCTTTAACGCCGTTCTTAGTCCGAGCGCACGTACAGCACGATTACGCGGTAGGCTACTACTCCGGGTGCATGAACGCGGCCTTCGTCGCGGGCCAAGCTATCTCTTCAATAATCTGGGTCGCGTTATCGGAGCGGTGCGGCCGGCGGAGCGTCCTGCTTTCATGTCTACTGCTGACGAGCGGATGCCTAGTCATTTTTGGCGCCGCGCCCACGCTCCTCATCGCCGTCATAACACGCTTCGCGCAAGGCCTCGCAAGTGGCACCAGCGTCGTCGGGAAGGCCTACGTCGCCGATGTAACAGACGCAACGAACGAGGACTCCGCCTTCGCAATAGTCGGCGTCGTCTACGGCGCCGGTTCCGTGGTCGGGCCCCTGGTCGGAGGTTTTCTTGCAGCACCGCCGACCTTCGTCGAGCCCTGTGCCGCGGTGGCGGGTTTTTCTCTACTCAGCTTCATTGCGGCCCTCATACTCCTCGAGCCGAGCACGGCCTACGATCCACTGGATGACGCCGCGCAACCCGCCGCCAAGGCCGTCGTCGACGAGGAGGCCCCGTTCGCGAGTGGTATCCGAGGCCTCGATATTACACTTGAGGACGAACCTCCGCGGACACTGAGGGAGGTCCTTTCGGACCGAAGGAGTCCCCTCGTGCCCTTGTTATTCTCCTTCGTGCTTTGTGCTTTGTCTACGACGGCCTTTTCGGAGGTCATTCCGCTGCTCGCGTTTGCACGCGAAGGCTTGGGTCTCGACGTGATGAGAGTAGGATTGATCCAGAGCATCGCTTCATTAACAGCATTGCTCGGTTCCCATCGCATCAAGCGGACTCCACCAGCAGCCTACGAAATCGCGCTGCTGGTGTGTGCCCTCTTCGCGTACCCGCTACCGCCCCTGGTCGCCTCGTACGCGCCGCGCTGGTATCTCCTCGTCATCCCGAGCTCAATCGCAGCCTTAGCCGCGGAGGTTATGATGGGGGCGCTCCACAAGATGCTCTCGAAGGCGGCGCCCGGGGACGTCGCGGCGTCGGCGCTCGGCGCGGGCCGCGCGGTCGCCCTCGTGGGTTTTGTCGTGGGCCCCGTCGCGGGGGGAAGCCTCTTCGCGGCGAGTGCGGGGCCCTCGGGGCTGCCCCCCTTTCTGCGGCGGGGCCGCCTCGCGTTCGCGTCTTGCGCGGCGGTCGCTCTCCTGAACGCGCGGCTCGCGTCCGCGCTGCCGCCGTGGCCCGCGGCGCGGGGGCGGGCCTGGCGGCGGCCGCGTTAGTGTGTTGTCTTTTGTGGATCTTTTTTGGGAGTTGTCTCTCCCGCGAGCCAGGAAAAATAGCGAGTTATTTCGTTGCGGCCGGGCGCAGGCGTCCGCTGAGCCTTCGCGGACCCGTGTTCGTGCTACCGGGGACGACCTCAGGATCATCATGATGATAACTATACCTAGGTATGATGATAGCGCCTCCGATCCGCTGTACCATGGTACAAGCTCGCGCAAAGCACACGCCGCAAATTGGAATACTTGAACGGGGCGCTACCAAAGGCAGCCCTACGGCACGTCAGCGAGAAAAAAGACCCCGCGCAGCCGTCGCGCGCATCAGAAGCTCCCATTGGAGCACAGCTGCACAGGCACGCGGTCTACCGCCCCGACGCCGCGCCGTCCAGAAGATGGCAGCGGCCGAGAAGAAGGGCGGCTTGATTTGGAATTCCACGCTGAAGGGCGGCGCCGCGGCGGCTTGTTCGGCGTTCGCAATTCGCGCGGCGACGCGCTGCTCCGGCGAGTCCGGGCTGCTCGGCGCGGTGCCAACGATGAGCCTGGGCGAGGACAACAGCTGGCGGTCGCTGGCTACCGCTGCCGCCGTGGCGTGCGTCTGGGCCTTTTTCTGCGTCGTCGGCGCGCTATCAGCGCTCGCGGCGGCCCTCAATACCTTTGGAAGCTCCGCGAGGCGCTCGGGCTGGAACGCACGCCTCGCCGGCGTGCTGCTGGCCTCGACGGCGAGACTCGCCGCGGCCGGACCGGCAAACGCGTCCGTCGCGCCGTTCTCGGACGATATTTCTCGGACGAAGCTCACGGGCTACGTCTTCGCGGAGCACGTGCCCACGGAGTTCGAGAACGACATGCACTACCTCCAGGACGCGGCGGGCGAGGACGTCGAGCCGCTCGTCGAGGAGGGCGGGCACGACGGCCACGACCACGGCCGCCGCCGCCTCGACGACAACAGCGGACACGACCACGGCGGTGGCAGCGACGCGCCCTGGAGTAGCGGTTGGTTCGTGGACTCGGCGTTTCCGAACTCGCTAGCGTGGTCGCCGGCGCCGACGATGCACCGTGGCCAGCGACGCCTAGGCACCGCGATGGACGACAGCAGCATTCGAGACGCCGTGGCGGCGTGGCTCTCGGACGAAACTGCCGCCGAGGCAACGTACGGCCACATTTCAACGTGGGAGACCGGAGGGGTGACGGACATGTCGAACTTATTTTGCGCAGACGAGGACGAAACGGTTTGCAACGAAGCAGCGGCGTCCTTCAACGAGGACATCGGCGCGTGGGACACTTCGGGCGTCACGACGATGAAGATGATGTTCCAATCCGCCTACGCCTTCGACCAGGACATCAGTGGTTGGGCGGTCCACAGCGTCACTGACATGTTCGAGATGTTTGGAGACGCCTCGGCCTTCGATCAGGACATTGGTGATTGGGACACCTCCGGCGTCAAGAACATGGCAGGTATGTTCGACGGCGCCTCGGCCTTCGACCAGGACATCGGCGCGTGGGACACCTCCGGCGTCACGTCGATGTCCGGGATGTTCACCTCCGCCTCGGCCTTCGACCAGGACATCGGCGCGTGGGACACCTCCGGCGTCACAAGGATGGACTTGATGTTCGGCTACGCGTCGGCCTTTAATGGGGACATCGGCGCGTGGGACACCTCGGGCGTCAAGAGCATGGAGAGGATGTTCGACTCCGCCTCGTCCTTCGACCAGGACATTGGCGCGTGGGACACCTCCGGCGTAACAAGCATGAGCAGGATGTTCATCGGCGCCTCGGCCTTTAATCAAGACATCGGTGATTGGGTGGTCCACGAGGTAAGTGGATATAATATGGGGCAGATGTTCTTCTACGCCTCGGCCTTCGACCAGGACCTCGGCTGGTGCCTGGACGACGACGTGAACCTATTCATGACGTTCGACTACACCCCGTGCGAGTCGACGTCGTGCGGCGTCGTGCAAGTTGAGAACTCTGGCGATTGCACGAGCACAGGAAACGTCATGGCCAATGGGAAGATCAGAATTGCAGTTGCAAGGTGGCTCTCGGACAGCGCCGCCGCCGAGGCGACGTACGGCCACATCTCGACGTGGGAGACTGGGGCGGTGACGGACATGGAGGAGTTGTTCCTGTTCCGCGACTCGTCCTTCAACGAGGACATCGGCGCGTGGGACACCTCCGGCGTCACGACGATGCGCTGGATGTTTGTCGGGGCCTCGGCCTTCGACCAGGACCTCGGCTGGTGCCTGGACGACGACGTGGACCTGAACTGGGCGTTCTACGACACCCCGTGCGCGTCGACGTTTTGTGGCGTCTCGTGGGGCGGCTGCGACATCCCAAGCAATGGTAATGTCATGGCCAACGGAAAGATCAGAATTGCAGTTGCAGCATGGCTCTCGGACGCGACGGCCGCCGAGGACACGTACGGCCACATCTCGACGTTTGACACATCGGGGGTGACGGACATGTCGTACTTATTTTGCGCAGACGAGGACGATTGCAACGAAGCAGCGGCGTCCTTCAACGAGGACATTGGCGCGTGGGACACCTCCGGCGTCACGACGATGGAGGGCATGTTCCACGACGCCTCGGCCTTTAACCAGGACATCGGCGCGTGGGACACCTCGGGCGTCAAGAGCATGGAGAGGATGTTCGACTCCGCCTCGTCCTTCGACCAGGACATTGGCGCGTGGGACACCTCCGGCGTAACAAGCATGAGCAGGATGTTCATCGGCGCCTCGGCCTTTAATCAAGACATCGGTGATTGGGTGGTCCACGGCGTAAGGGGATATAATATGGGGCAGATGTTCTTCTACGCCTCGGCCTTCGACCAGGACCTCGGCTGGTGCCTGGACGACGACGTGAACCTATTCATGACGTTCGACTACACCCCGTGCGAGTCGACGTCGTGCGGCGTCGTGCAAGTTGAAAATGTCGCAGACTGCCCGACGCCGAATCCGACGCCGCGCCCCACATTTCGGCCGACGCCGAAGCCTACTCAGCGCCCGACGCCGAAGCCGACGTCGAAGCCGACGCCGAAGCCGACCGCGCGCCCGACGTTTCCAAGTCCAACTCCACGGCCAACAGCGCCTCCGACGCCAGCGCCCAGCAAGCGGCCGACGCCCAGGCCGACGCCTCAACCCTCACGGCGGCCGACGCCGCGCCCGACGCCGCAGCCGACGGTCCCTCAGCCGACGCAACGGCCCTCATGGCGCCCGACGCCGGTGCCTGTGCGGAAATCGTAGTTTGTTATTGGCACGCCAACTCACCGCTTGATTCCTACACAGATCGCGTCCGACCGCGCGCCCGACGCCGCGGCCTAGCGCGAGACCGACGCTGCGCCCCACGCCAGCGCCGAGCCCCCGACCGACGCCGCGGCCTAGCGCGAGACCGACGCAGAGACCCACTCCTCGGCCGACGCCTATTCCCTCGCCACTACCGACATCGCGCCCGACGTTGCGTCCCACGCCCGGACCGACGCCGCTGCCGGGAAATCCTACTCAACGGCCTACCCCACAACCGACTCCCAGGCCTACGCCGCGCCCGACTCAGCGGCCGACGCAGCGCCCGACTCCCAGGCCCTCGCAGCCACCGAGTCCTAGGCCGTCGCCCGCGCCGACGCCGGCCCCCACGCCGGCGCCGTCGCCGGCCCAGACGGTGGTCGAGGTCGCCTCGTCGGTCAGTCTCGAAGGCGTGGTGGCCGACGAATTTAACGCGGACGAGGACATGAAGGATGCGTTTGCGCAGTCTATCATCGACAGTTCGGACGGCGTGTTCAACGAAGTGGTTGATGTGGAGGCCGTCGTCCGCCGGCGGCGCCTGCAGGCGGAGTATCCGCCTTCTCCGGCGCTGACGCGGGAGGCAGATCGTACGCGGCGCTTGCAGACGGAATATCCGCCGAGCCCGGCGCCGACGCGGGAGGCAGATCGTACTCTGGCGCCGACGCGGGCGGCCGCGGGCCTCGCGGACGTCTCTTACACGGGCGTCGCGCGCGTCGACGGCATCGAGGACGCCGAGGCCGTATCGACGGATTTATTGGAGAAGGCCGCGGCCGCCCTGACGACCGCGGTCGACGACGGGAGCTTTCTGACCAAGCTTCGGACCAACGCCGCGGAACGCTCGCCCGAAGCCGCCGCCGCGTTCAACGCCATCACCGTCGACGAGACGGCGACGCGAGCTCACATCGGGCGAGCAAGGCACGTGTTTGTCGTCACGACACCGGAGCCGACAGCGGCGCCGACGCCAAGGCCATTGTCTCCTCCGACGCCAAAACCGACCCCAGCACCGACGCCGCGGCCGTCCCTCACGATGTCGCCCGTATCTTTGGTCTCAGGCGGCGGCTCTGGCTCCGGATCTGGCGCAGCGGGCCCGGACGCGGCGACGGCGGGCGGCGCGGCCGCCGGCGCGCTCGTGCTGCTCCTGGCCGCCGCCGGAGCCTTCTTCTTCTACCGTCGAAACACTGCTGCTAAGAAGTCGCAGGACGTTGAGGCCAACGCGAACGGGGTATGCGACGAGGCCGGCGGATTGGAGGCGCCGCCTCAGACCGCCGTCATCACCTCCAAGGCTCGACGAGCCGCCGCCGCCGCCCGCGCCGGGGCTGCTTGCCCGGGCCCTGAGTCGCCGCGGGAGCGACGCTGCCGCGGCCGCGCCGCCGCCCGCGCCGGCGGCCGCGCCCACCACTACCGTTCGCGGCAAGAAGCGCGGACCGGTTAAGGGGGCGACAGCAAAGGCGGACAGCAAGATCCGCATGGTCTTCGCGCCGATGCGGACGTGGTACGGAGCACCGGCGCGGCGCGCGCTGCGGGAAAAGTATGGACAGTTCCCGCCGACTCCGGAGGCGCTCGCGAATTGGAAGTCGTTCGGCGCTGTGACGACGGCGTTCCTCGACGATCAGGGCGTCGCGTCGACAGGCGCGCCCGCAGCGTCGGCCGCGGAGCCCCCGGCCGCGGCGCCGCCGGCCGCCGCGCCCGTGACGGCGCCCTCGGCGCCTCCTGCGCCGGAGGCGCGCGGCTGGTTCGGCTGGGGCGCGGGCGGCGACCCCGCTTCTCCGTCGCAGCCGCTCGAAGGTGTCCTCGTCACGCCGCCGACGGCAGTCCCCGGCACGGCATCGGTCGTCGCGTCGTCGATGTCGCGCGCGGCCGCACCGCCCCGAAACTTCTGCCCATCTTGCGGCAACCGGCTCGCGGACGGCGCGAACTTCTGCATGGCGTGCGGCCGTTCTGTTTCTTCCTGATATCACCTCCCCCCCCTTTTTTGACTATGTACAAAAGTAATCGCGTGTGCCTACTCCGCCGCCGCCGCCAGCGCGCGCCGCTGCGCGGCGAAGATCTCGCCGATGATCGCGTCGAGGCCGTCGCCGTGCTTCACGGCGGCGAAGACGGTCGGCCCGGCGCCGCGCATCTTGAGCGCGTCGCGGCGCATCACGTCCAGGTCCGCGCCGACGGCCGGCGCGAGGTCGACCTTGTTGACGACGAGGGAAGCCTCTTCGCGGCGAGTGCGGGGCCCTCGGGGCTGCCCCCCTTTCTGCGGCGGGGGCGCCTCGCGTTCGCCGTTTGCGCGGCGGTCGCTCTCCTGAACGCGCGGCTCGCCTCCACTCTGCCGCCGTGGCCCGCGGCGCGGGGGCGGGCCTGGCGGCGGCCGCGGTAATGTTTTGTCTTTTGTGGATCTTTTTTTGGAGTTGTCTCTCCCGCCGAGTCCCGCGAGCCGGGAAAAACAGCGAGTTATTTCGTTGCGGCCGGGCGTAGGCGTCCGCTGAGCCTTCGCGGACCCGTGTTCGTCGCGTTCCCGACGTCACGATGATCAGGATCAGCGCCGTGCGCTGATACAAGTCTCGCGCAAATTCACGCCGCAAATTGGAATACGTGAACGGGGCGCTACCAAAAGGCAGCCCTACAGCACCTCAGCGAGAAAAAAGGCCCCGCGCAGCCGTCGCGCGCATCAGAAGCTCCATTGGAGCACAGCACAGCGGGCACAGGCACGCTGTCTACCGCCCCGACGCCGCGCCGGGCCAAACGATGGCGGCGCCCGGGAAGGAGGGCGGCCTCTGCAGTCAGATTTGGAATTCCACGCTGAAGGGCGGCGCCGCGGCGGCGTTTTGGGCGTTCGCGGCGCGCGCGACGGCGACGCGCTGCTTTGACGAGTGGTCCGGGCTGCTGCTCGGCGCGGCGCCTGCGATGAGCCTGGGCGAGGACAACAGCTGGCGGTCGCTGGGCGCCGCTGCCGCCTCGGCGTGCGTCTGGGCCTTTTTCTGCGTCGTCGGCGCGCTGTCAGCGCTCGCTGCGGCCCTCAATACCTTTGGAAGCTCCGCGAGGCGCTCGGGCTGGAACGCACGCCTCGTCGGCGTGCTGCTGGCCTCGACGGCGAGACTCGCCGCGGCCGGACCGGCAAACGCGTCCGTCGCGCCGTTCTCGGACGACATTAAATTTTCTCGGACGCGGCGCAAGCTCAGGGGCTACGTCTTCGCGGAGCACGTGCCCACGGAGTTCGAGAACGACATGCACTACCTCCAGGACGCGGCGGGCGAGGACGTCGAGCCGCTCGTCGAGGAGGGCGGCGGCGGGCACGACGGCCACGACCACGGCCGCCGCCGCCTCGACGACGGACACGACCACGGCGCGTCGGGCTACGTCATGGACGACGTCTTGATTAGACCTACTATTATTGCGTGGTTTGACGACCGCGCCGTCGTCGAGGCGGACTACGGCCACATTTCGACTTGGGACACATCGGGGGTGACGGACATGTCGTACTTATTTTGCGCAGACATGGACGAAACGTTTTGCAACGAAGCAGCGGCGTCCTTCAACGAGGACATTGGCGCGTGGGACACCTCCGGCGTCACAAGGATGGACTACATGTTCTACGACGCCTCGTCGTTCAATCAGAACATTGGCGGCTGGAGCGTAGGAAACGTCAGGGATATGGTCTACATGTTCGAAAGCGCCTCGGCGTTCGACCAACCGCTGAACGACTGGCGGGTTGACAAGGTCACGGATATGAGCGGGATGTTCGCCGGCGCCTCGGCCTTCGACCAGGACATCAGTGGCTGGGCGGTCCACAGCGTCACGGACATGAGCGAGATGTTCCGCGACGCCTCGGCCTTCAACCAGGACATTGGCGCGTGGGACACCTCTGGCGCAGCGATGAGCGGGATGTTCCAAGGCGCCTCGGCCTTTAACCAGGACATCGGTAATTGGGACACCTCGGGCGTCAAGAGCATGGCGGAGATGTTCGACGAAGCCTCGTCCTTCGACCAGGACATCGGCGCGTGGGACACCTCCGGCGTCACAAGGATGGACTACATGTTCCGCGACGCCTCGGCCTTCGACCAGGACATCGGCGCGTGGGACACCTCCGGCGTCACAAGGATGGACTACATGTTCCGCGACGCCTCGGCCTTCGACCAGGACATCGGCGCGTGGGACACCTCCGGCGTCAGAAGCATGGAATGGATGTTCGGCTACGCGTCGGCCTTTAATCAAGACATCGGCGCGTGGGACACCTCTGGCGTCACGACGATGGAGGGCATGTTCCACGACGCCTCGGCCTTTAACCAGGACATCGGCGCGTGGGACACCTCGGGCGTCAAGAGCATGGAGAGTATGTTCGAGGAAGCCTCGTCCTTTAACCAGGACATCGGCGCGTGGGACACCTCGGGCGTCAAGAGCATGGAGAATATGTTCAGCGGCGCCTCGTCATTTAATCAGGACATAGGCAGCTGGAGCGTCGAGCAGGTCCTAGATATGTTCGAAATGTTCAAATATGCCTCGGCCTTCGACCAGAACCTCGGCTGGTGCGTGGACGACGATGTGGACCTGGACGACGCGTTCGAGGAGGCCAAGTGCGAGTCGACGTCGTGCGGCGTCGTGCAAGTTGCAAATGTCGCCGACTGTCCGACGCCAAAGCCGACGCCGCGCCCCACATTTCGGCCGACGCCGAAGCCTACTCAGCGCCCGACGCCGAAGCCGACGTCGATGCCTACGCCGCGGCCGACCGCGCGCCCGACGTTTCCAAGTCCAACTCCACGGCCAACAGCGCCTCCGACGCCAGCGCCCAGCAACCGGCCGACGCCCAGGCCGACGCCTCAACCCTCACGGCGGCCGACGCCGCGCCCGACGCCGCTGCCGGTTCCGCAACCAACGCCGCGCCCGACAACACCTCAGCCATCTCCGCGGCCGACGTTCCCTCAGCCGTCGCCACGCCCGACCATCAGACCGACTCCAAGGCCGACGCCCATTCCGACGCCCATTCCGACGAAAGCGCCCGTTTTCGCGCCGACGCCCAGGCCGACCCCAAATCCGACGCCCAGGCCGACGCCGCGCCCGACCCCTCAACCGACGCCCGCTCCGTCACCGGTGCCCGGAAGTCCGACGCAGCTGCCGACGCCCAGACCAACGCCAAGGCCTTCTCCAGCGCCTACCACGGCGCCGACGACGTCGGCCCCGACGCCGACCCAGACGGCCGTCCAGATTACTTCGTCGGTGACGCTCGAGGGCATCGTCACCGTCATTTTCAATGCCGACAAGGACGGCATGCAAGCTTCGTTTGCGCAGTCGATCATAGACAGTACCGGCGGTCTTTTTGAAGAGATCATCGACATCGAGGCCGCCGAGCGGCAGCGGCGGCGCTTACGAACGACGTATTCGCCGACCTTGGCGCCGACCTTGGCGCCGACGCGGGGGATGCCGACGCCGGGCGTGGATAGCGGCGATGGCGTCGAAATCGAAATCTCGTACACGGGCGTCGCGCGCGTCGACGGCACGGATAACGGCGAACAAGTCTCGGCGGAATTGCTGGAACAGTCCATGGACGCTATGACGTTGGCGGTCTACGACGGCAGTTTCCTGGCCACGCTGCAGGCCTCGGATCCCTCGTTCGCCGCCGTGACCATGGACGTCGAAGCGACGCAAGCGGCGATCGAGGCGGCGAGTTATACGTTCGTCGTCACGACGCCGAGGCCCATCGGGGCTCCCACTTCGAGGCCGACCCCAAGACCTACGCCCGACGGCGCGATCGGCAGCGCCGAAAGCTCCTCCGAGTCGACGAGCTCCGGGGGCTCCGGTGGGGGTAGCGACGGCGGCGTGATAGTTGCTGGTGGCGGAGCTGCCGCGGGTGCCATCCTGTTGCTGGCTGCCGCCGCCTTCTTCTTCTACCGCCGCGGCAAAGGTTCGGCGGCGAATAAGAA
The DNA here is from genome assembly GCA_918797485.1 of Pelagomonas calceolata. NCBI lineage: Eukaryota > Pelagophyceae > Pelagomonadales > Pelagomonadaceae > Pelagomonas > Pelagomonas calceolata. The sequence goes on along the minus strand of CAKKNE010000003.1, from coordinate 4,202,273 downwards.
ACCAATGGCTCTCAGCGGCGATGTGGAGCTCGGCGACATCGAGCTCGAGGAAGGCAACGACCGCTCCACGATGCTCGTGCGGCACAAGGAGACGACGGCTGTCGTCGAGAGAGGCATGACGGTGACCTCGGCCCTGCTCTCCGCTGCGAGCGGCTTGCCGCTCATCGGACCGCTGTGCCGGGTCGCCAAGGGGATTCTCGGCGACGTCGAGGAGTTCAGCGAAAAGGCCGACGACGTCCTCGTTGCGGCACGGCGCGTCATCGACGTCCTGGACGTGGTTGATCTCATGTCGAAGAACGTCTCGAAGTGCTCAGACGGCAAAGATATTGCCCAAGCGAACATGCAGCGGCTCATCGACTTAATGAAGGAATTCCACGTGGCCGTGCGCGCGTTCGGGCAGAAGGGCTGGCTCAAGCGCGCGTTCACGATGCAGAGCCACGTCAAGAAGCTGGGTCGCATCGACACGCGCATCGTCGAGCAGCTGGGCGTCCTCCGGCTGAGCTACCGGTTGGCCATGGACTTTCAGCTCATGGAGCGAACGTACCAGATCGAGCAGTCCATCGCGGCGCTCGTCGCGAAGCGCGTCGTCGAGAAAGGGGAATCCGAGGAGGAGGCGGCGGCGGCGCTCTCGGAGGACGCCGTCGCGATCACGTCGGTCGCGGTCGACGCGCGCGTGCCGCCGACGGAGATCGCGGTCGAGATGCGCGAGTTCAAGCTCGAAGTGAAGGAGGGCCTGAGCAAGTTGGACAAGAAGATGAACAAAATGCTGGATGCAGTGCATAATCAAATTGTCGCGGCGCGTCTCGAAGGCCATCGCGTGGCGGCGTGGTCTCTCACCGCTCGATTCAGCCAGCACGGCCGCGTTCTCGCCGATAAAGGACTCCGTGAAGAATTATCGGGTGCACCCGACTCACTGGTTGATTTGCGCGCAGGCTGGATGGTAGAACTATGGACAAGCAGCAGCTCAAGTCGATCCTTGTCGCCGTCAAAGCCGGCGTGGGACGCGACGAGAAGCTCATGGCGGCCGTCCAGGCGGGCGCGGCGCGCGACAAGCGGATCCTGGCGGCCATCGCGGCTGGCAACGACCGCAACGCGTCTATCCGACGAAACGTCCACGAGCTCGGCGGGGCGCTGCGGAAGACGAAGTCGCGGGAACTGGTCAAGCGCATGAAAGAGGCGGCCTTGGGGCAGTCCGAGCTCGAGCTCGAGGACGTGGAGGAACTGCCTTTCGCGGAGGGTGGCCAGGGGGCGGTCTTTCGCGGCTACCTGGGCGGAGAGATTGTTTGCCTGAAGAAAATCAGCATGGTCGGGGTCCCGGCCGTCAAGCGCACGAAGATGCTCTCGTCGTTCAAAACCGAGCTAGGGATCATGATCCGCCTGCGGCATCCGCGCACGGTCCAGGTCCTCGGCGTCGTCACCACCAACCCTACCTTCCTCGGCCTCGTGATGGAGTATCTGCCCGGCGGATCGCTGCGGCACGCGCTCGACCGCGACGACGAGGTGATCACGCCGGAGTACCAGCGCTTCTGGACGGCGGACGTGGCGCTGGGCATGGCGCACCTCTATAGCTGCAAGATCGAGCATCGCGACTTGAAGACCCACAACGTGCTGCTCTGTGTGGAAATCAACCAGTGTGTCGCGTGCACCCGATAATTCTTCACTAAGTCATTTCTCGGTGATGACGCGGCCGTGCTGGCTCCGTCGAGCGGCGAGGAATCGGCCGTGCTGGCAGCGCCGTAAAATTTTGATTTCCACACAGGTGCTGCTCACGCACGACGGGCGGTGCAAGGTGACCGACTTTGGGCTCTCTCGCTGCGAGGAGCTGAAGACGTTCACGACGACCGCGACGATGAGAGACAGCGTCGCGGGGACGCCCGCGTTCATGGCGCCGGAATTATTCGACGACAACACCTTCACGGAGAAGAGTGACGTCTACAGCTATGCGGTCGTCCTGTGGGAGATTTACGACCGTGGGATCCCCTGGGCGGGACTCAAGCCGCAACAAATTCTCTACAAGCTCATCAAGGAACAGAGGCTGGACGTACCAAAGTCCATGCCCCGCGACCTCAGCTCTCTCATGGAACGCGCGTGGGCCCAGGACCCGGACGCTCGCCCGAGCTTCGCCGACATTTGCAAGGAACTCCAGGCGACGACGCCGCGTCGCCCTTCTTCGATCAGCCGCCCCTGGAGCGCCAGCTCGCCCACGGCCGGCGACGCGCCTCCGCCCGCCAGCGTCGCTAGCGGTCAAGGGTCCTCACAGTCTCTGGCCAGCTCCGTCATGAACATGTTCCGGGCGGCGCAGTCGGATGAGGCCGCGGCAAAGTCGCCCGCCGACGCGCGGCCTGCCCAGGCGGGCGCCTCGAGCGCGTCGCCGGCGGTCAAGGGAGGCGCCGAAGCGGCGAAGAACAACAGGATCAACACGGTCTTCGAGCCGATGCGGACGTGGTACGGCGCACCGGCGCGCGCGGCGCTGAAAAAGACGCACGGCGCGTACCCGGCGACACCGGAGGCGCTCGCGAATTGGAAGTCCTTCGGGCCCGTGACGACGGCCTTCCTCGACGACCAGGGCGTGGCACCGGGGCCGACTGCAACCAAGGCGAGGACGCGGAAGTGGTATGGATAGTCTACGAAGCGGCATAAGACTCCTTACAAATATAGCGAGCTGGGCGCAGCGTTCCTTTTCCCCTTGACCTCGCCGTACTGCGCGTTCCACTCCTGAACTTTCCCCATCTCGGGCCCCTGTTCCGCAACGCTCGCCGAGAGCCGCTCGATCGCTTTCTCGAAGTCGGCCATGGACGCCGCCCGCAAGGGCGGCGGGTCCAAGGCCGCCACACAAGCTCCATCCAACTCGTCCGACGCCGACAGCGCGTCCAGTCTGCGCGCGTGCTCGTGGCTGATCCGCACGATCGCCTCGCGGCAGATCTCCTTGCAGTCGCTTCCGGAATACCCATCTAACTTCTTCGCGAGGCGCGTCAGGTCCACGTCGTCGTCGACGGCATTGTCCCGCAAAGTAACTCGCAGGATCTCTTCTCTAGTTTGTAGATCCGGAAGATCAACGAGTATGCGCCGCGGCATCCTTCTGAGAACAGCCTCGTCCAGGTCGTAGGGCCGGTTCGTCGACCCGATCACGACGACGCGGTCCTGCGTCGTCCTTAATCCATCCCACTCCTGCATGAGCGTCGTCTTGACGGAAGTCAGCGTGCCGTGCGACGTGTCGTCGCCGCCTTCTCTACTACTAAGAACAGCATCCACTTCGTCGATATAAACCACACAAGGCGCCAGCCGCCGCGCCAAAGAAAAGACGGCCTTCGCGTTCTTCTCGCTCTCGCCGAGCCACTTGTTCTCGATGGACGACGCGTCGATCGCTAAAAAGGCGGCGCCGCCCTCGGTGGCCACTGCTTTCGCGAGCATGGTCTTCCCGGTGCCCGGAGGGCCGAAGAGCAGCACGCCCTTGCACGCTTCCCGCGCGACGCCGTCCTGGTAGAGTGAAGGGTACTTGAGGGGGTAGGTGATGGCCTCCCTTAGAGCTTTTTTGGCATCATCTAAACCACCGATCGAGTCGAAGGCCACAGCAACATCTTGCGGTTTTACCACTTGCGATAATAAAGCTTTTTCATGTTTATCTAGTTGTTCTGTCTCCAGATCTTCCTGCTTTGGACTGGATGATAGCGCGAGGGCTAGCGAGGCCGGGGCGAGCTCGAGGACATCGGAGGTGTAGCGCGGTTCCGTTTTTCGTGCTAACTCGACCTTGAGAGCGTCGAGCGCAACTATTCTACAATCCTCGTCCGTCAGCAGCTTGGCCCCGAGCAGGTGGCCTAGTTTGTGGAGATCCGCATCCAACGCACTCCGTCGCAGGTGCGCCGCAAGTCGCTTGCCGTTCGCGTCGCGCGTCGCTAGTTGTACTTCTTCGCGTAACCAAGCCGCCCACTCGGATGCGGCGACCGCGGCGACGGGCGATCCCACGACCACATCGTCCAGGGCCTCGGCGAGGGCCTGGGCGGGATCCTCGTCGTCGCTCTTCTTCTGGGGAGGAGGCGTCGTTTCTTCCCGCGGCCGCAGGCCCATCCACCGCATGAGCGACGCGGGCACTCGTAAGGAGGGCCCCGACGGCTGGGACGGCGGCCGCGCGTCGAGCGTCGCTTCGAGGGCCGTCTGGGGAGCTTCTGGTTGCCCTTCCGCGTTCACCGGCCGTCCGACGCTCAAGGCGACGTGCACGGCGACGCCCGGGTCATCTAATAATGGAGCGCACTGGTCCGCCAAAGCTTTCACCAAACCTTCGTCAGACAGAGCTTCTTCCAATGCAGAGAGGTACTCGCGCCCTCTTCCATCGAGGTCTTCATCGTCCGCCGCGCGTCTAGCTTGTTCCGCGACCCTGCGAGCCAGGTCTCGTAAAGCCCCTTCGAAGGAGGACGTCTCGTTGCCGCCCGTGGTCGCTTCCGCGTCGAAGCCCTCGTCCCGTATCGACGGCGGCGGCGGCAGCGGCCGCTGCTGCGGCGCCGGTTGTTTTCTACGTACGCGAGGGGCGTCGTCGTCGGTCGCCAGGAAGACGAGTAGAGTACGTGCCTTTTCGTCCCTGAGGTCGTCGAGACAAGCCCTACAGGCCCCTCGGCTTCTAAAAACACAACCACCATTGTCCCGGAAGATGATGACGGTGGGCTCATCTAAATCCCTTGCAGCTGCTAGCAGGGCTCGGACCAACCGTTCCCGCGACGGGCCTCGCTGCTTGCCCGACGACCGCTCGATGGCCAACTTGCGGACTCGCCTTAATTGCGCCTCATCGACAACGACGCAGCGCGCGTTCGACGCGTCCGCTAAGGCGACAGCTAGCGCTTCGTGGACCGCCGGGGGCGCGTCCTCGCAGCGCAGTCGCACACCAGCGGAGCACCGCGGCAATCTCCTCAAGTGTGGAGCGAGACTGCGCCGCCGGAAGGCCATCCTTGCTGTACCCAATAACGTTGCCGCGCGCTGCGGTTGTAATAACCTTGCTGTGGAGTTGTCGTTTTTTGCGGATAATTCAGAGAGAAATCGTGAGCGCGACGGGTGTGCGTCCTCCACGCCTCGCTCTAGTCTTCCTTTCCAGACCTGCACGAGCGTGCGCCAGGCATCGTCCGGTCTCAAATCCTCGTCGTCGTCGTCCGGCGGGTCCTCTAACGGAGTTGTGCTGCTCTCGACGACGTCGACGAGCTCCTCGAGCTGCTCGAGGCCGACGGAGCCCTTGCCGCCTCGGCTGATGCCGAGGGGGCCTTTCTGACGTAGCGCCGCGGTCGCGCCGAGGAGGAGCACGTACAGGAGCGTGCGCGTCATTGTTGTTGTTTTATTCGGCCCGGCGCTGGGGCCGGCTGCGCTGCGTGTCGGCTCGGCCTTAACGGCTGCGCGGGCCACGGACGGTCCTGCGCTGCCGCGCGTTCACCTGTAGCGCTGACACGCGGTCTCTATGATGCGTATGCACCGACTTTTTGCTGGCTCAATATAATCGCCTAGCGTCCTGTAAGGCACTAGCAAACCAGGCGTCGAGGACAAACCACAGCCAAACCACTGCCCTCCGCCTGTGCCAAGGCGCTAGGAGTCGACATTGATCACAGTCAACGACAGCTGCAGCAGTGCTGCAGTTGTAGAGTGCGTAGCACCGTGTGCAGCACCGTGTGCAGCAGACCATCAGCAATCAGGGACGGATGCGCGTCAGTGATGCGGCAGTAGCGTGAACTGTTTGCAGAAAATCAATCAAAACGATGCGCGTGGACTACATCCTCGCGACCCACCTCCAGTGCAAGCCGCGCAGCGACCGCGTCAAAGCCGCGCTGGCCGAGGGCTTGGTCGTTTTGCGCGACGTGGATGGCGGCGAGCACGTGATACGCGACGCGACGTTCCAGGTCGTCGTCGGCGCCGAGACGCTGCGTTGCGACGGGACGGAACTGAAGCGGCCGTTCCAGCGCCTCCTTGCGGTCCATAAAGAGGCCGACGGTAGTGTAGAAGACGCCATCGGCGCGCTGGCCCACCCGGACCTCGGGATGATCGGACGTTTAGATAGAGACACGTCGGGACTCGTGCTCTGCGGCACGGACGGCGGTCTGCAGTGCCTGCTGGCGCACCCCTGCAGCCACGTTTCTAAAACTTATGAGGTTGCGCTGGGGCCGTTGCGCTACGCGCGCGTCCACGCCGCGGAGGGGCCGCCCTCGGCGACGGGCCCGCTCGACGCCGACGCCGAGAGCAAGTTCGAACGAGGCCTCGTCCTGGACGATAGGCGGGGCACCAAGTGCGCGGCTGCGACGCTCGAGCGCCTCGGCGCCCTCCGCGTGCGCGTGACGCTGGCCGAGGGGATGCACCACCAGGTCAAGCGGATGGTGGGCGCGTGCGGCGGAGCGGTCGTGGGCTTGGCGCGGACGGCCGTCGGGCCCGTACGGCTCGGAACGCTGGCGCCGGGGGCCGCGCGGCCGGTCACGGATGAGGAGCTGCGTGCCATCGCCCGCGCGGTGCCCCTGCGCCTCCGCGGCGGCGCGGCGCGCAAAGCTCACCAGCCCGACGCGGGCCGGCCGTGCGAGCGGTCGATCCGGGCGCGGAAGGCGAAGAACCGTGTGGTGGTGTAAGTGTCTCGTGTGTACTCGTTCAAGTTCACTAGCTTACTAGTTTGCTTTGCTTAGAGCTAGCCTAGTAGGCCGCCTAGCCACCGGGCCGCCGCAGCCCGGGCTGCCAGTGCGTGACCGAAAGTAGTTTACTCGCTCCAAACTAGTCCCCGAACCATGAGGATCTAAGCCTCAGGCCCCCCCGACCTGCCGAGTAATCAGTACAAATAACGGGTCTTACTAGAAGTACACAGAGACGCCATCGCCGCGAGTTCAAACGCCGTTGCCGTGACGGTGATTGGCGTCGCCGGACAGGTGGAGCGCGGCCGCCCTCGCGTTACGCTGCGGCAGAACAACGTCCATGTCCGGCGGCGGTTTGTGATAGACAATCCCCTGGCGCTCGGCCGGGTCGTCGGAGTGCACGATCTTCGTCGCACCGGGCACGTGGTAGTAGCCGTCCTGTTTCGGGTCCCACGAGTGCTGCCAGCCGCCCCGGACGTAGTCGAGGGCCGTGCCGATGCGCCTTCTCCCAGCCCGGCTGTTGTGATAGTACAGGAGCCCGTCGACGAGGTTCAGGTACACCATCTGCCAGATGTCGTAGCATTCGCCGTACATGGGCACCCGCCAACACCGCAGGACGACGAAGGGCCCCTTGGGCAAAATTTTGGGAAAATCGCCACCTATGTCGTCCTCGAAGGAAAACCGCGCCGCCCAGGACGAGACGAGGCGCCACCGAGCGAGGGGCTGGAACGTGTTCGCCGCCGTCGAGGCGTAGCCGTCCTTGACCGTCGCCGCGCCCGCGCAGACGTGGAGCAGCGCCCGTACGTGAGACGGCAGCACGACGCCGCGCGGGCCGTAGCAGTTCAAACGCTGTAGCTCCCACGGATAGCCGTCGTCGTCGCGCTCAACGTCGTCGGGGAAGCCGCGCCGCCGCAGGTCCCGTTCCCAGCGCTCGACGTCCGCCGCGTCCGGGCGGAACGACGTCGGCGTCTTGTCGAGAAGCCGCCGGATGGCTCGGCGCGCGCGCGCGGTGACGGCCGCATTCCAAGCGCGGCTCACGGGGCAGAGCCGGAAGAGGCCGGGCCAGCCGAGGAACGGCACGACGCGGTCCACGAAGAGCGGCAGGTCGAGGAGGGGGATCCCGAAGCGTGGAGGCGGCGGCGCGTGGCGCCTGCGCAGGTCGCTGCCGACGCGTTTCAGCGCCGCCCGCCACGCCCGGCTCAGCGCGGAACACTTGTAAAATGCGGGCCAGCCGAGCACGGGCACCACGGCGTCGACGAGGAGGTCGCCGAGGGCGTCGCGCGGGTCCATCTGTTTTGACGCTGCACTGGGGCAGCTGCCCCGCTGTCTGTGAGAGCCGCAGAGGTCTTGCTGCTCGATCGCTGCGATCGCTGCGAGACTCGATTCTTGCGTAGCGCAGCTCACTGCGCTGGCAGCATGCTAAGTCGAGCCCCACGGGCAGCCCAACACAAGATGCCCAAAACACAATGTCATGCGGACCCCGCCGGACGGTCATCGCAAGACACGCTTCCCTGGGCTTCGGCACGAGTGCATATGGCTCGTTGCCGCCAAACCTGCGAGCTAGCGCAGTAACGTACTAGTAAAAGCTACGCAGAAGCTCTGGGCAGGTATCGCTTTGTTCGCGGTTCAGCTGCAAGCATCGGTGCTCTCAAGCTGTGCAGAGCTCCGCTAAGACCCCAGGAACACGCCAGCAAGCGGAAAACGCTAACGAACACCGCTAAGACGATGCGCTTCTCCCCGCTCCTATTGGCGGTGGCCGCGCACGCCCTCGCGCCGCTGCCCAGAGCCAAGAACCTCGGTCGCAGGGGCGCCGTGGTCAGCGAGCCCGAGACCAAGGCCGGAAACGCGCGTTCGTACGCCGACCTAACCATTGGAGTTGTGCCCGAGTCTGACCCGACCGAAAACAGGGTCGCCCAGACGCCCGAGTCGCTGGCGTTACTCGTCAAAGCCGGCTTCAACGCCAAGGTCGCCAGCAACGCCGGCGCGGCGGCCGGTTTCTCAGACGACATGTACAAGAATGTAGGCGCTTCTATAGTGACCGAAGACGAGGCCTGGGCCGCGGACATCGTGACGAAGATCGCCCCGCCTTCTCCAGCGGAGGCCGCCAAGATCCAGGACCGCACGTTATTGAGCATGGTCCAGCCCCCGCAGAACGAAGCTTTGATGCAACAGCTCCAGGACCAAGGTTCGACGGTTTTCGCGATGGACTGCATCCCTCGCTTACTCTCGCGGGGCCAGGCCTTCGATGCGTTGTCGTCGCAAGCGAATTTAGCTGGTTTCAGAGCTGTGATTGAAGCAGCACATGCGTACGGAAGGACGATGGCCGGGTCGATGACGGCCGCGGGCAAGCTCGCGCCGGCCCGCGTCCTGGTGCTCGGCGCCGGTGTGGCTGGACTAGCGGCCATCCAGACGGCGAAGAACATGGGCGCCGTGGTTTTGGGCTACGACGTCCGTCCCGTGGTCAAGGAGCAGGTCGAGAGCATGGGCGGCCAGTTCCTGAAGGTGCGATCTCGGCGTCCCGCGGTGCTGCGGGGCCTTCACGCCGTCGACGCGACTCGTCTCCAGGAGAGGATGTCGTGGCTGGTTTCTTTTCTGATTTTGGGGCCGTTCGGACCGATGCTCCGCGCAGGTCCCCTACGAGGAGGACGGCGCCGGCCAGGGCGGCTACGCCAAGGAGATGTCCGACGAGTACAAGGCCGCGGAGCAGGTCCGCGAGTCGGCGTCTCCATGAAACGTGGTCCGAATCGGCTCGAATTTGGACCCGAGGCCACCCACGTCATCGTGAGATGGAGCCGACGCGCGTCACGACACCGTCCGTCCCGCGCAGGCGATGCTGACGGATGAAGTGGCCAAGGCGGATGTGGTTATTACTACTGCATTGATCCCCGGCCGGAAGGCGCCCGTGCTCATCCCGGAGGCCATGGTCGCTGGCATGAAGAGAGGCAGCGTTATCGTCGACATGGCGTCGGTCAACGGTGGGAACGTCGTGGGGACCGTCGACGGTCAGAAAGTCACGACAAAGAATGGCGTGTCGATCCTCGGGTATTCGGATTTACCGTCGCGCCTCCCGACGGCGGCGTCCCAGCTCTTCGGGAGGAACCAGGCCAACTTCCTGCTGAGCGTGGGCCCGCAGACGACGGGCACCAAGGGCGAGTTCGTCGTCGACTACGAGGACCCGGCCGTCCGCGGCATGCTCGTCGTCGACGGCGGGAAGCTGACGTGGCCCGCGCCGCCGTACGAGCCGCCGCCGGCGCCGAAGCAGGCCACCGTCGAGGTAGAGGAGGAGGAAATAGATCCCCAAGTGGCCATCAACGAGAAGGTCCAAGGCGACGCCACTGCCTTAACGGCCGTCGCGGCGTTAACCATCGGCGTCGGCCTCGCGTCCGGCGGCGACGTCTCGAACGCGGCCCTCTTCGGCGCGTTCTGCCTCGCGTCCTTCGCCGGCCAGCAGGCCGTCTGGGGCGTGGCTCCCGCTTTGCACTCGCCGCTCATGGCCGTGACCAATGCCGTGAGCGGTCTGACGGCGCTCGGCGGTGCTGCTCTGCTCGACCCGAGCGACCCCATCCCCCACACGCCGGCGCAGTTCCTGGGCGCCTTCGCCGTCGCTGTGTCAGCGATCAATATTGCGGGCGGGTTCCGAGTCACCGACGCCATGCTCCAGCTCTTCCGACGTGAGGGCGATCCCGAGCCTCCGTTATCTTATTTTGCCGCTCCGGTGGGTTTAGCTGCTATTGCTACTTTAGGAGCGGCGGCCACGGACCCTACGTCGGTGCTACCCGATGTGGTCGCGGGTGCTGCGGCGACCGCGTGCGTGGCTGGTATTGGTGGTCTCGCGTCGCAGGACACGGCTAGATATGGGAACGCCGCCGCGGTTGCCGGTGTAGGATTGGCGGTCGTGGCTACCTTCGCGCATGTGATTCAGGCCTCTCCCGGAGATCTTGGAGGTGTCCTCAGTCTAGGCGCTTTGTTGGCGGCTGGTGGTGCGGGTGGCTACGTCGTCGCCGGCGGCGTCGGCCCGGCGGAACTCCCGCAAACGGTGGCGGCCTTCCACTCGCTCGTAGGCATCGCGGCCGTCGCCACCGCGGTGGGCGAGTTCCTCGCGCATGCCGAGGAGCTGGGAGTAGGTGGCGGCGTCGCCGCGGTCCTAGCCGCGGTTGTGGGCGGCGTGACCTTCAGTGGGAGCATCGTGGCCTACGCCAAATTGGCTGGACTGACTTCGTCGTCGCCGCTCGCCAAGAACGACCTCATTAACGGGGCTTTGCTCGTCGGCGCGCTGGGCACGGGCGCGCTGGCCGTCTCGCAGGGCGTGACCATGGCGCCGGCCTTGGCGGCGTCCGGGGCGCTGTCGGCCGTCCTGGGCTACTTCTTAGTCTCTTCCATCGGCGGCGCGGACATGCCCGTCGTTATTACCGTATTGAACTCGTATTCGGGCTGGGCGTTGGCGGCGGAAGGCGCTCTCCTGAAGGACCCGACGCTCGCCAGTGTCGGCGCGTTGATCGGCTTCAGTGGTGCGATCCTCACGAAGATCATGTGTGATGCCATGAATAGGGATGTGGTCGAAGTGGTCTTGGGCGGCAAGGCCGCGGCGCCGGTCGTCGAGGGCGACGTCGTGGACTTGGGGCCGCACCGCGAGATCGACGCCGCGGGCGCCGCCGCTGCCTTAGTTGCGGCGAACTCCGTGCTCATCGTGCCGGGCTACGGCTTAGCCGTCGCCAAGGCGCAGTACGTCGTGGCCGAACTCGTCGATGAACTCAGAAAAGCTGGAAAAAAAGTAGGCTTTGGGATCCATCCTGTTGCCGGTAGAATGCCCGGACAGCTGAACGTTTTACTCGCGGAGGCGGGCGTGCCCTACGACATCGTTTACGAGTTGGAGGAGTGCAACGACGACTTCGCGGACACGGACGTGTCCATAGTGTTGGGTGCTTCCGATACGGTGAACTCGGGAGCTTTGGACGATCCCAATTCTCCGATCGCGGGCATGCCCGTGCTGCGCGTCTGGGACGCGGAGACGACCATCGCCTTCAAGCGGTCCATGGGCAGCACGGGCTACGCCGGCGTGGCGAACCCGACGTTCTACAAGGAGAACACGCAGATGTTGCTCGGCGACGCGAAGGACACCGCGTCGGCTTTACTCGAGTCGCTCCGGGCGCAGCTCTAGACCTATATATCCCCTCTCCCTTTGTCCTAAGACGACATAGCCTCTCGTCGACGGCGTGGGGGGTGAACTTCACATGTATTAGTCCCGTCTTGCCAACGTCCGCGCCACGGCGGTGAGCGACCGCACCGCGGACGGGTCCTCGATGGCGCCCGCCGCCAATGCCAGTTCCGAGACGAGGCGAGGATGCGCGGCGACGCGCTCCTCGGCACCTTCGGTCCGCTCCAGGGCTAATAACAAATTGGAGTGCGCGACGACGTGCGCCGACGCCTCGGCCGCGGCAGCCGTGGTCTCCCGCCACAACTCGCTCTGGCGCTGCAGTTCCACGCCCGCGCCCTTCCACGCTTGCGCGGCGTCGTCCGCGCGGCGGCCCCACTCCTTGACATCGATTTTATCAATGCGCGCGCCCCAGTGCTCGGCAGCGAGCAGCGCTCTATAACTATGATCGGTCGCCTTGTCGATCGCACTGCCCAATTGCCAGCCCCCAAGCCCAAGCGCCAGCCCGCCGATGGCCAGGCCACTCCCCAGGGTCATGCCATTGAGGGACTTTGCGGCTGTCTGGATCGCTGCTTTGGCCATGGCTCGTTCGTTTCAGTAGTCTTGGGCAGCAATGCAGGGCAGCCCTTTTCGCACGTCTTTTCAGTAGTCTCGGGCAGCAATGCGGCGCGCGGCGCTGCTGGAGTCGCTCCGGGGCAGCTCTGAAACTGTGATGCTCTCCGTACGCGAACCCGCACGAGAAAATACTGCCTGCACGCCGCGCGGACCTCTCGCCTCCTCCGGCGACTTTCTTAGGACGACTGGCCCGTAGTTTCGTGTTGCGGTGTCTGCGTGAGAGACGCCGCGCGCGGCTCGCCGACGCACGCTGGGACGTCTACCTAGGGTCCGTGATTGCGTGCGAGGCGGTGATTTGCGTTTACTACACCGCCGCAAGGCGATCGAACTTGGTAGCTAGCGCCTGTAAGACACTAGCAGTGGGGCCGAATAATAACAAAAAGTGAACTTGTCTTGGGGGTGTTGAGGGCGTCGCGACGAGTTTCAACGTTAGACTTGTATAGCTTCAAAGAACCTCCCAGCGGCAGAGGCCTTCTGCGCGCCGCTCGCGCGTTGTAGTACTTAGTTTTCAGCTTCTCAAGCTACTCCGCAGCGAGGATTTAGGCGCGACGCGCGACGGGCCGGACGTGTTGAGGGGCCTCCGCACTCGCGCCGGGAGCCTCGCGAACGGCCAAGCGCGCCGCGTCTGCTCAGGACGGCGGCCGCGCCGCGACGATAGCTCGGCGAGGAGATTAACAGGTAATTCCACTCCCCGCAAGATGCGCGCGCTCGTCCTCCTCGCCCTCGCGGCAGCGGCGGCGGACGTGACCGTGGGCACCGACGACGCGCCCACGGCCGTGAAAACCGCAACCAAGCTCCGCGCGGCCCTCGCGAAGGGCGACCCGGTCATCGAACTCTGGGACGACGTCCTGCTTGACGGCGCGCCCGCCGTCGCGACACACGACGCGGTCATCGAGGGCAACAATTACATGATCTATCAGACGACCGGCGCGCGCCACTTCGTGTCCAACGGCACGCGCCTCGAGCTCATGGAGGCCAATCTTGCGAATTCGTATGCAAAGCTTGGACGTGACGACGAGGCCCTACGCCTGCGACGAGATGGCTACACCAGACGCTTAGAGCGCCATGGTGAAGAAAATCGATCAACCCTCATTTCAGCCATCAACCTTGCGTCGTCCCTTCTTCGCCTAGAGCGCGACCAAGAAGCCAAGACGTTGTTGCGAAGAACCATACTCGTGGCGCGTCGCGCTTTCGGAGAAGTCGATATGCTCACGCTCAAATTGCGGTGGACTTACGCGGTGGCGCTCTATAGGGACGTCAATCGCGCCACGCTCGACGATCTCCGTGAGGCCGTGGCGATGCTCGAGGAGCTGGAACGGACATCCCGGCGCGTCCTAGGCGGCGCGCATCCGATGGTAGGGGCGATTGAGACGTGCTTGCAAGACGTGCGACCCTTGCTCCGCGCCCACGAGGCGCTGTCGCCGCCGGCCCGGGGTGCCTAGAACTGGAAATGGATACGGTCTTATATAGGATGGATGGATAAGTTCACCATACTAACTAGATATCACACGCGCCAAATTCCTCCCCCCCGACGCCATCGACGCGACATCCCGACGGCCTTGCTAGGAACTACACTTACGCCGAGATCCCCCACTGCTTCTGGGCCTTGCGCTTCTTCTTGTCCTTCTTCCGCACTTCCGACAAAGTGCGCTCGTTCCACGTCGACTTCTGCAATTTACAAGGGCGGTTCCCGATGTATTTGCCCGACATCTCCCGCAACGCTTTCGCGCAATCAAAAGGGTCCATGAACGAGATGAACGCGTAGCCCTTGGACTTGTTCGTGTGCTTGTTTCTGATCACTTTCGCACGAGCCAACGAGGGATACCTCCCGAACGAATGAGAAAGTAACTCATCAGTAACTTCGTTGCCGATGTTCCCCACGAACAAGCGAAAGTCGCCCTCGGGCCACTGTTCCAAAGTGTCGTCGCGCCAGGTCTTGCCGCCGGCTCGTCTGATCGCAACTTTCGAGGCGGGTGGCTTTTGTCGTCCTCCTTGCGCGGCAACAGCAGCGTTCATTTTATGTTGTTGAAATTCATACCCGGACTGCTGCTTGGAGAAGGCGTGGTCCGGTTTGGCCGTGCGTTGCCGCTTCGCGTCCGGGTAGTAGCCGCCCGGGGGTCCGTGGTCCATCGTTGCGTTGTTTGTGGTGCTCGGCGGCGCGGCGTGTCGGTTCTGGTGGATTTGTGAGCGCTGCGGCGGCGTGGCGGTGCTCGGGCGCCCGGCGCGGTCTGTCCGTACAGCGCTGCGGTGGCGTCGGGGAACAGCTCCCTCGCTGCGTGTGGCTCTGCCGCGCGGCGTTGAGGCGCAGCGCTGCGGTATCCGCCGGGGTACGACAGTTGACGTCCGAAAACGTTCTCCGCAAGCCGTAGGCCGTGCTACAGCCGCAAAAGCGCTTGCGAGCTCGGCGCGAGCTAGCGGCCTGTAAGACACTAGCCAGCACAAAAACTCGATCGACGGGCAGCCAAGCTGGTCAGCACTAATGTGGGCCTAGCTGCACGCAGAGAAGCGCCAAAACTCTGCACGATACTCCACATTCAAATCCAGCACCGCTGCGCAGCCACTGATGCAGCCACGACCGCCCCCGCCGCCTCCAGGTGGGCAGCGGTTTCCGCCACGCGGTGCGCCAGCGCGAGGCTACGGTCCGCCTGGAGGAACCGCACCGATGGCCGCCGCGCCGAGATTCGCACAGCCGACGGCTGCGCCGCCACCGCGCGCCGTCGCGCCGCCGCGGACGGCTCCGAGCCACGCGCCACCGCCCGCATCCGCGCCTCGGTACGCGCCGCCGCCGCCGGGCGCCGCACAACCGCGATTCGCGCCGCCGGCGACGGCCGCGCCGCGGTACGGGGCGCCGCCCGCGCGCGGCTTTGCGTCGCCGGCCGCCGCACCGCCGCGGACGGCACCAGGGTACGCGTCGCCGGCCGGCGCGCCGCCACGGACCGCCTCGGGCTATGCACCGCCGCCTAGCGCCGCACCGCGATACGCAGCACCGCCCAGCGCCGCACCGCCGCGAGGCTATCCGTCGCCCGGCGCGGCGCCGCCGAGAACCGCGCAAGGCTACCCGCCGCCCGCCGCACCGCCGCGGACGGCGCCAGGATACGCGCCAGCACCCGGCGCCGCCCCGCCGCGGGCGCCGGCCTACCCAACACCGGCCGCGATACCATCGGGCGCGGGCCCTGCACAACCACGCTACGGCGCGCCGCCGCCGACCCAGCACCGCTACGGGACCGCCGCGCCGAGGCCGCCGCGGCCTCCGAACGTCGGCCCCATACCGCCCCCACAAAGCGGTTTTCCGGGCTTTTCGAACGGCATGCCGTCGCCGGGCACGCCGTCACGAAAGTCTCCACGAATAGACCCGGCGCAGATGCCCCGTCCGGTTGTAGACGCCGCGCCGCTGCGCGACCCGCCCAAAAGGTTTACGTATTCGGTGGACCCGGCGACGGCACCGCCGCCCCCGACCTGCAACACGATCTATGACCACCCGGCCGACGATTTCAATGTCTCACCGCGCTACGTTTCATGTTCCTCATCGACGACTTTGGCGAATCAAGCCCAGCACAAGCGCACGAAGCTACCTTTGTCATTGTCAGTACGACCATTAGCGAAACGAAGACCCGAGGAGCATCCTCTACGGTTAGTGGACTTTGGAATGAAAGGCCCGCCCAGATGTGAAAGGTGCGGCGCCTTCGTGTCTGGCTTCGCTACGTTTACGGAGCGGACGTGGAAATGTCACTTGTGCGGCGAGTGACTCAGAGCAGAAAATGAACTTGAACGTGACGCGGTCGCCGCGATGGCGTCTTCATGAGACCGCGTCGCCTCGACGTCGTCGATGCAGCCGCCAGAGAGCGCACGCGCCTCACGAGGGAGTCGCGGTCGTGTCGCGACGGCGTCGTTCCCACACAGGCCACACGTCGGACCTGCCGGAGTGGTACCGCTGCGCCGCACCTGGTGGTAAACGGACGGACCGCTTCGAGCGGCCGGAACTTTCCAGCTGTTCGATGGACTTTCTCGTGCGAGGCGACTACTGCGCGCGGCCGGTGCAAGAGCCCGTCGCCGTGGTGGTGTTGGATCTGTCGTTCGACGACCAGTGCCTGAAAGATATTGTGGGCGACGTGCTCGATGTTATTCCTCACTCAAAGCTGTCGAAGCTTGGGTTAGTGACGTTTTTTGGGGACGAGGCGCACGCGTGGAGAAAAAGTAGAGAAGACGGCTCGAACGCGGCCTGTTGCGTCGTGAGGGAAGGCTTTTGTGCTGTGCCTTCTCATCAATGGTTAGGTACGCGGGACGTGTTTGCGAAAACTTGCGAAGCGGCTCTCGAGGCCGCGCCCGCGTTACGCAATGCGGCATTGTTGTTGCAAGGCGTCCACGGTTGTAGGACCGCGCTGGAGTGTGCGTTGGATGGTTTGCGAGAGACGGGTGGGCGAGTCTTCCTCGTTTCTAGAAGTGCCCCGAAAGGTCTGGATCCCACGACCTCGCTACTATGCAACTCCGTGCATGTGAGTGTCGACGCCTTCTGGCTGGATTCAGAAGGGAGGGATCAGCCTCGGTTCGCGCGGGAGCTGGGCGAATTGTGCCGCGCGACGGGCGGTGTGTTGCATTACTCCGATTGTGTCGACCTCGATCAATTCCGACGCGACTTTGCTCAATGTACGGACGGCTACTTCCCTTCAACAGACGAAGTAGAGACGGGCGTGGCCGTCGTCGACGGCGCGGAGGGCTGCCACACGGCCCATGAGGCCACGCTGAAGATAAGGTGTTCGACCGGTTTACGAGTGCAACAGATCTACGGCGCCGGCTGCTCGTTATCCAAAGATGAATTAAACATTTCCTCCGTGAGGGCCGCGACGACGTTTTGTGTCGATCTTGAGAGATTTGTCAATTTTGAAGCTGGGAAACGGATATATGTCCAGTGCGCTTTGCTCTATTCGGACCCAGCGACGAAAAGACGGTTAGTCCGGGTGCACAACGTTTGTATCAGAGTCGTAGCGAAGCCGTCGGAGCATTACAAGACGGTTTGCGTCGAGACGGCGTTCTCTTCATTAGTACGGAGCGCTCTGGTGGCGTCTGGTTTGACTAGAGCTCTGTACATTCATGACGAGCTCGCCGATCCGGGCAGGATGCAGATCTCCGGCGACGCGCTGAAGAAGGCGAGAGATACCTTGCAGACTACTTGTGTGGAGGCGTTGTACGAGTATCGGGTGGCCTGTGCCGCTCGAAGCCCTCCTGGCCAGCTCATTCTTCCCGAGTCGATCAAGCTGCTGCCGTTGCTGGTCCTGGGTGCCTTTAAAGGATCACTGTTACGATCGGCGTCCCCCCAAGCGCCCGGCGCCGACGCCTGTGAACGGGCGGCGACGCTCGAGCTAGCCATGGCTTCACATCCCGCGTGGCTCTGCCGCTGTGCGCTCGTGCGGGGCTACCTCTTTCCTCGCGACGTCGGGAGTCTGAATCCGATTCCGGCGTCGGCGTCGGCGTGTGCGCCGTTATCTCTACTGGACTGCGCGTCGCACTTGTATGTTCATATTGCCGGCGGCGCGGCGCCCGACGCGCGGACAGCGCTTAGGCTATCATGCGGCGCGGCGACGACTGGCGATCGCATGGAGAGAATAGACGCGGGGTTGAACGCTTTACGAGAGCAGATGGCGCGCGACGCGCCGCGGCCGCCGCCCCTGCTGTTGCTGGACGAGCCATCGTTAAATGGGCGCGCCTCGCTCGACGCGGAGACGCGGCGCCAGCGAAGGCGCCTCGCGGCGCGGGCCGATCTACTCATCGAGGACGCGTCGGCGCACGGGCCGCCCTATGTCGATTTTCTGTGCGGGATTCATCGGTCGATCCAGCAGCGCATCGCGGCGGACCGGGCGCGGTGATAATTTATGAATCTTTAATCAGTAGTCCCCGGCGTGCGCCCAGAACTCGACGATGGTCGGGATGACCTCGGCGGGAATTTGCGGGAATTTGGGGACGAGCGTCGCGGCGAGCGACTTTTTGACTTGCGCTTCGTACCGTTGGAAGCCGCCGGCGCGTTGGATCTTGAGCAAGTACGGCCTTTCTTCGATATGTCTCTGCTCTGTCGGGAGCGCGGAACCAGCCCTAAGGAGCGTGGAATACACGCGTAGGTTATTGAAGGCCGCCCGCCCCATTTGTTCCGGCGCTTCGATCTCCAGGGCGGCGCCGTGTTGCTACGTAGATCGCCGTCCCAAATCCGCTTCGCGCAGATTTTGCGGGAGACCTACGTGGACATGTGGACCGGCAAGCAGCACCAGAAGCGTGACCACCGCGGCAAGGACCAGCCCGCGTTGGACGCCGCGGCATTGAGGTTCGGCGAGGTCGCGGCGCTCCCGTCGGCGTATAACCTGAAACCCAACCACTGCAGCAGCCACGGCCATCTTGCGAGAGGCGCCGTGCGAAACGCCGCGTCTGACACATTCGCGTCGCGTCGATGGCGTACGAGCTGTAGCCTACCCCACCGACACGCCATCGCCGCGACCAGTCACGCGCAGGTTCGATTTCTCCATTGGAAGGACAAGACGCGGACGCGGCGCCGCGCGGAAGTTTGTAACATCATAAACGCGAACACGACGGCCCGCCTGATCCTCGGCCTCTCGAAATGCGGCATGCACGGCGACGAGCCGGTTCGGCTGAAGCGGTTGAAGAGGCCGTGGATCGACCAGGACTAATACATTTCTTCTCGCGTGACTAAGCTAGCGGCGTGTAAGACACTAGGCAAGCAAAAGGACAAGGCCCTTTGCCGCTGCGTATCGCGCTCGCGCGAATAGCAGCGCTCGCCCCAGACGCGTGAAACCTTCACGCGCGTCGCTGCAAAGACCTACTGAGCGCGTGACACACCCACGCGTGCTCAGTTGCAAGATCTCAAAAAGGCACAGCTCCACGCTGCCGCGATGTTCCCGCCCGGCGCCGTGCCCGTCCAGAACCTGCCGCCCGAGATGTTGAGGGCGCTCCAGGCTTCATTAGCGGAAGCATTTCAAGACAGGGACGCCGCGCGGCGCCAGTTCTTCAACGGCAACGCTGCTGTCTCTGACGACGCTGTCGACGTGGCCATCGCGCAGTTCCGCGAGCACCTCCAGGACCCCGAGCAGGCGTCGCAAATGATGGCCATGCTCGCGATGGCCTCTTCGTTCGCGCCGCCGCCACCTAGAGACCTGGCGATGCCCGAAGATAGCGACAGTGACGAGGACCGCATGCCGACGCTCGAGGACCAGGACGCGCCCGTCTTCCGGCCGCCGCCGCCGCCCATCAATGATATTCTCGGGCCCACGACGGAGGAGACCGACTCCGAGGCGTATACTGATGAAGAGGAGGCCGACGACGACGTCGACGTCGAGGAGGTGGAACGGAGGAAGCGCTACGAGCGCGCGCTGGCCAAGTTTCCCTATCAGGGCGATTTAGGGAGGGCCGTGCGCGCGCAGGACCGGGAAGCCATCCGCTTGATCAACCGCATGCGCACGGCCTTCGAGACAAGGGAAGATACGGCTGGGCTGGAGGAGGAAGCTCGAGCGTTGGTCGTGCGGAAACGAAGCGAGCAGCCTGCCGTGAAGGCGCCTTCTTTGAGACGCCGCGAGCAGGAGGAGAAGGTGAGGAAGGCCGCGCTGTTGAAACAGAGGGAAAGAGCCGAGGCTCAGAAGCGCGCAGATGCCGAGGCCGAGCTCGCTGCGAAGCGGGAAGCAGAAAGGCAGGAGGCGTTGCGGGAGGCGCAGGCGCGCGAGGCCGAGGAGCAACGACGGGCGGCGCTTATGGCTGAAGCTCAAGCTCGGCGGGAGGCGGCGGCGCGCGAGGAGGCGGAACGGCGCGGCGCGGCCGAGCGGACGGCCGAGGCCGAGCGCCTGGCGTCCGAGCGCGACGCCGAGGCGCTCGCCCTGGCCGCGGAGCGCGACGCCGAGGCGTCGGCGGAGGCGGCGCGCGCGGCGGCGGCGCAGCGCGCGGTCCACGCGGCCAAGGTGCCATGACGCCGTCCTACGTCTTCATGATCACGCGAGAGGCGACGCGTCTCACGGTGTCGCGTCGATGGCGTGGAGGTGGAGCAGGCACGCCATCGAGCAGACACGACACGCAACGCACGCGCAACACACACAGGTCCTCAAGCTCAAGTGCGCGGGCTC
Source organism: Pelagomonas calceolata (assembly GCA_918797485.1). Taxonomy (NCBI): domain Eukaryota; class Pelagophyceae; order Pelagomonadales; family Pelagomonadaceae; genus Pelagomonas; species Pelagomonas calceolata. Next base: position 4,181,814 of record CAKKNE010000003.1, on the reverse strand, counting down.
GGGCGCGACGATGCACGGCGCCGACGAGAGAGTGGTAAGAAAGTGCTCGCGGGGGTGCGTCGAGCTCTACGCGGCCGCATGTAAGCCGGCCTGGGTCGCTTCACCTAGATTAGCTCTCAATGGAGACATCTGCAAGGCTCATGGTCTGGGCTGGTCGGAGGCGCGAGCGTTCACGCGCGGCGCGGACTGGGCCGCGCGCGGCGCGCCCGACGTCACGGAGGCGCGGATCGACGACGTCGTGGAAGAGGAGGCTCCGGTGGAGGAAGTGGCGGACGCGCCCACCATCAAAGCCGAGGCGCCGCCGTCGAAGGAAGTCGGCGTCGTCTGGGCCGGGCCTTTGGGTCAGCGGACGACGAACGCGACGGCGTCAGCATTAGCGAAGCGTAGACTAGATGGCGAAAGCGTCAAGGACGCGCTCGTGGCCGACGAGGCTTTAGTGGTCACGGCGCTGAAGGGTAAATTAGCCCCGCCGTGGGAGAAGGACCGGTCGAAGCTGCCCAAAGATGCTAGATGTTGTCGCTTCCGGGTGCCGGGCGGGCACAGCGCCGCGAAAAGGGTGGCGCGAGCTCTCCGGGGCGACCCCGAGAAGGGCTTCCCCTTCAAGCTGCGGGCGGCGGCTTTAGCACCGGAGGACGCTTCATTACTGGAGAAGGCGCTCCAGGACGTCGGCAAGGCCAAGAAGCCGGCGGCGGCGACGAAGAATGAGAAGCCGTCCCTCGGGTGTGGCGTGCGCGCCAAGGGCGGCGCGGGCGGACGCATGGGCGGCAGCTCTCGGAAGCTGGTCGGGCCGGCCGCGCACCGGCCGCCGCGCCAGCGCGTCGGCGAGCACCCGCTCTACAAGACGGCGGACGCGCCCTCTACCAATTCGCGGCCCGTCGCCGCCGATTTTCCCGTCCTCGGCGCGACGCGGCGGACGACGGCCGCCGATTTTCCCGTCCTCCGCGCGACGCGGCGGACGACGGCGGCTGATTTTCCCGCTCTCAACGGCGCGGTCTGGCAGGGCCCGGCGCCGTCGGCCGAGGACTTCCCGGCGACGCTCGGGGCGGCGTCTGCCTCGCGTGCCGACGACTGGCGGCCTGCTACCGACGCGCCGGCGCCGTCGCCGGCGCCGGCCGAGGACTTCCCGACACTCTCCACGGGACGGCGGCGCGCGGGCGCCCGCGTCGACGCGGCGGGCTACGCCGCTCGGGCCCATCACCCGAAGCCGCGTGGCCGCCCGCCGCACGACTCGAGTGGAAAGCCCGCGACCTGGGACCACGAGAAGGGCGAGTGGGTCGGCGTCGCCCGCGAGGGCCATCCGCAGCCGCGCGGCCGCCCTGCGCCACGCTCTGGCACGCCCGACCCTGCGCCACGCGCCGCCGCGGCCGTGGCGGAAGACTTCCCGACACTATCCACGGGAGGTAGCCGGCGCGCCACCGCGCCGGCTCCAGTCGCGCGTGCCGAGCCGGCTCCGGTCGCGTGCGCCGCGCCGGCTCCGGTCGCGCGTGCCGCGCCGGCGCCAGCCCCGGTCGCCGCGCCGGCGGTGCATGTGCCGTCGCCCGCCGAGCTGCTCAGCAACTTCGCGGCGAACCAGGCGCGCGAGGCCGCCGCCCGCGAGGCCGCCGAACGGGCCGCCGCGGCCGCCGCGCCGCCGCCGGCGCCCGTTCCGGAGCCTCCCACGCTGCCGCACCCGTGGCAGGCCTTCTGGGACGCGAGAAGCGAGCGGTACTACTTCGGCCACCCGACGACCGGCCAGGTCCAGTGGGACATGCCCGTCGCGGCGCCGCCGCCGCCACCTCCGCCTGTCCGGCCCGCCTACACGGAGGCGAGCTACGAGCGGCTCGTCGCCGAGCTCGCGGAGGTCAGGGTCAGGCCGAGCCAGGACGCGCTGGGTATCCTCCGGCGCCAGGAGGTGACCGTCGAGGATCTCTGCGATCTCACGCATGCCATGCTGGTGGCCGCGGGGCTCGATCAAATCGACGTTCACATGATCTGGAGCAAAATCGAAGTGCTCCGGAATCGCCGGATCGCCCGCGAGTCGGCGTAGGCGCCTTCCCTTCCTACTTCTAAGCCCATGATTGACAACAGTATTAAACACTACATAGCAGAACCGCCGCGGAACGACAGCCCGTTCAACTCGTCGATGACGCCGACGACGTCGCCGCAGGCCGAGACATCATAATCCGGCCGCCGGTCGCGGCGGACCGGAAGCTCCTCGCCGTCGCCCACGAACTGCACCGTGCGTAAGTCGCGAGCCTTCGCCTGGCTGAGAAGCGAAGCGTCGTCGACGAACGCCAGCACGCGGTGCGGCTCGAGCCCGAGCTGGTCGACGGCCGCGCCCAGCCCGCCCTCCCCTTCCACGACGACGTCGAACGCGACGCCGGCTTGGCTCGTCAGATCCGAGAGCTCCCGCGGACTCGTGTCGGGCCGCGCGACGACGGCGAGGGCCATGGACCGCCGCGAGGCGTGCGTGAGGAGGCCCTTCAATCCGGGAGGTCCCATCCTCCACCGCGACTCGTCGTTGTTCCGCTGGGCGTCGGCGGCCTCCACCAATGCCTTGGCCGACGACAATAAATCAGCGTCGCCCGGCGTGGGCGCCGCGGGCGCGCCGTCGCCGCGCTTCGCCGCGAGCTTGGCGGCGTACTTCGCCGCGATGCCTCCGGCCGCTTCGGTGGCGTCACTCGGTTCTGGAGCCGCTGAAGCGTCTGGCTGATCCGACGGCGCGCCCGACGCGAGCACGGTGGAGGCGCTGGCCCCGCGAGCCGCCTCGACGGGCGCCGTCTCGGCACCGAGCGACTCCTCGAGGCTCGCCAATTCATCCGCCTCGCTCCTTGCTTGGTCCAGGCGTTCCCGCACGACCCAGGGCTTGCCGATGGCGTCGAGGCCCCGCGCCCTGAGCTCCTCGCGGACGGCCTTGGTCAGCATCTCCTTGGAGGCAACTTGCTGCCCGCCAGCAACTTTCCGCGAGCTGTCGAAGGCCAGCGCGCTCGCCTGCAGCGGCGCGCCGCCTTTCCGCCGGAATATTTGCGCGTCGACGACGAGCGCCTGCACCTCCAAGTTTCTCCCGTAGCGCTGCAGCGCCTTGGCGCGGGCGGCGTCGGGTTCTGCTGTTGAGGCGATGTTGTTGTAGGAGCGCTGCTGCTGCAGCAGGGGTCGAATGCGGCGGAGGTGTTGCAGCATCACTATTAAGTCCTTGCCTCGAAACGCTCTCTGAGTCCCAAATGCTCTCTAGGGCTGCTTGCAAGCTTGTAGCGAGAGATACGGCTTGTCCAGTAGGGTTTAGAGTCGTGCGACTACTGGTTCGTGTTAAGCGATGCTGGCGGTTATATATGTGCTAACACGCTGGCGCCAGGGCCGCCGCCAGCCAGTCACTTTCTAGTGCCTTACAGGCCGCTAGCTTCAGTAGACTCGACGGCCACAAAATCGCCAACTTTGAGTCTCGGCGCGTTTCGTGCCGTTTCGTATCTTCAGTTTAATCAATCAATCACATCTAAGCGCCGACATGGCCGCCTATTCGCAGGACTATGGCTCTTTGCCTGAAGCCCACTCGCCTCCAAAAAGCAGCAAGCGGGCGATGGCGAGTGTCGTCGCCGCGGTGATGCTGCTGGCCGCCGCCGGCGCCGCGGCGCTGAACTTCAAGACGGCCACCGCCCCTACTGCGCTCGCCGCGTACGACGGCTCGGGCGTTCGCTCGCCGTGCGGAAATTAATTAATCGGGTGATGCCAAAAATTGATTGATCGATCCGCACAGGTCACCTGGGACTGCGCTGTGCCTGACTCTCAAGTGGCCGCGAGCAACGGCCCTTCTTCGGGGACGATCGAGTCGGCGGGCTTCACTCTGACGGGCAACGGCGAGACGCTCGACAGCGGCAAGGAGACTACGTTCAAGACCGAAGACGTCACCTTCGAAGTTCAAGGGCAACCGTACGCATGGGCGATCAAAAATAGTCTCATCGACTCGTACTTTGATTGTGGCGGGCTTCAGGTGTCCGACGCCAGCTCGTCAGTCCTGATGGGGTGCGACTTGGGGCAAGCGATAACAGTGGGCAATCCCGTGGTGAATAAAGCCCCCAGCGCGACACCGGCCCTGGCGCGGCTCGTCTGTGGCGAATACATGGTCGCGGCCGCGGCCGCGGCAAGGAGGAGGGCTCGCATCGTTGACCGGAGCGCGGGAGCCGTCGGCGACCACTACGCGCGACAGGGAGAGAGTAATTAAGCGGTCACTCGACAGGCGAATGCAACTTTGCAAGCGCTGAAGCCTCAGGCCTGAAGGCAAATATTGGTCACTGTCGCCACACGGTCATCATGCCGCTTCGCTTGATAGCAATACGACTTATGCGATTGTCAGCACGCGTTGCTCGCACAGGTGGTGCAATTTATGCCGCAAAACACGTCGTTTGCGGGCGCATGCTGGGCAAAAAATAAATAAATAAAATAAATAATTAAGCCGGCCGCCAGGTAGCTAGGCGGCCTAGCTCTTAAGCAAGCAATTAAGGAAGTCTACAAAACAATAATTACACACACGACACTATCAAGCACGCACCCGCTCCGACCGCGGGTCGTAGAACCCGCGCAGCGACGCGCGACACGGGTAGACGCGGCCGCCCACGTCGACGGCGAAGTCGTCTCCCGACCATCGAGGGCCGTCGACCATCGCCAGGCCCACGAAGCCCCCGAGCGCGTGGCCGTAGGTCACGCTCCGGAGGTCGCCCACCACGCGACCGTCGCGCAACACCGGCGCCCCGGGCTGGGGCCACGCGTCTTTGTCTTCAACAAATACGGACACGAGGCGCCGCGACCGTGGTTGAGAGGCCGCTTCTAGAACACGATCTTTTCCGTTGAATTCTTTTGTCAAATCGCACGTGAAGCTCAAACCGACATCGTGGACACCATCTAAATTATCGATGTCGTGGCCGTAGTCCCTGTAACCTTTTTCGAGCCGCAGCGAGTTCACCGCCTTGAGCCCGACGTGGCGCAGACCGTGGGGCGCGCCTCGGTCGACGAGCGCGTCATGCACGTCTACAGCATGTTCTGATGGGACGAAGAGCTCGTAGCCGTGCTCGCCCACGTAGGTGAGGCGCGCTGCCACCACGGAAGCGCACTTGCCGATACTAATGGTGGAGACGCCGCGGAAGGCCAAATCACCAAGCTCGGGGAGCACGTCTTTTGATGAAGGACCCTGGACGTCGACCTTCGCCAGCCCACCCGTCATATCGACGACCGCGCAGACCTCTCCGTCACGGACCTCCCTCCTTACCATCGCCTGGACGCGCCGGTGGATCGTGTCCGTCGCGACGACGAGGAAGGAGTCATCGGTAGGCGCCCAGGGCGTGCCCCGGGGCAGGCGGCAGACCGTGACGTCGGCTTCGACGCCGCCCGTCTCCTTATGCAGCCACTGCGTGTAGGTCATCTTGCCCGTGTTTATGTCCGAGGTGCTTAAGCGTTGCAACACGTGCACGGCGTCGCGGCCGGCGACCACGAATTTTGACATGAACGACATATCAATTAAACCGCACGCCTCGCGCACGGCGCGGTGCTCGTCGCGCCAAGCCGCAAAGAAGGGCGGCTCGCCCCAACTCAAGGGCCCATCTTTACCGCCGAAGTAGTCCGCGGCCTCGAAGCCGGAGACCGAGCGAAACGTCGCCTGTCGTTCCACCAACGCGGCGTGTAACGGCGACCGCATGGCGTCGCGGCCTGTGTAGAAAACCAAATATCGAGGCGCCTCTCCGCCCACTGCTGAATCATGGCCTCCACGCCATCGACGCGACGCCTGCTCGATAGCGTGGCGGTGTGGGTCTCTCACCGCTCGGTTCAGTCAGCGGGGCCGCGTCGTCGCCGAGAAATGACTAAGTGAAGAAGGTTGATTTCCACACAGGTCGCGGCCCGCCTGCGGCGTCTTGTACGGGTAGTGGCACTTGTAGACATCCCCTAAGGCCTCCTTGACCCTCTCAAGACGATAGGCCGGCGTCGCCTGGTAGTCTCGAGCCCGGTCGACGTGAAAACCGCACACATCCACATCGGGAACGCCGTCCACGATCCAATTCGCGACGCTCCTACCGACGCCGGGCCCCGTCAGGATGCCTATGCTATTCAAACCGGCCGCCACAAAATACCTTTGTAACTCGGGAGCTTCGCCTATGAGTGGTGCCAAATCAGGTGTGAACGACTCGGGCCCACAAAATAACTTCTTCACGCCCACGTCCTGGACCGAAGGCACGCGCGACATGGCCTTCTCGAGGTAGGGCGCCAACCGGTCCCAGTCCGGGGCTATTTCGCCGAAGGGCGGTATTGATGAATCCCATGATGCAGCTTCGCCCTCGAACAGCCCAACCATCAAACCGCCGCCCTCGGGCCGGATGTAGGCGTAATTCCTGGGATCCTCGACGACGGGCCAGCTCGGATCGACATTGTCCATGGCGTCCGTCAGGAGGTAGTAGTGTTCCGCGGCTTGATTCGGAATTAGCACGCCGTGGCTCTTACCTAGTTCCCGCGCCCACAGGCCGCCGCAGTTGACGACGTAGTCCGTCTTGATGGTTCCTGCGGACGTCTCCAGGCCGACGACGGCGTCGTCTTCCGTTATGATATCTGTACAGTCGACGCCTTCGACGATCGTACCTCCTAACTGTTTAAACCCTTTGGCTAACGCTTGGGTGGCGTCCACCGGGTTCACGCGGCCGTCGTCCGCCACATAAAAGCCCGCGAGCACGTCGTCCGTCCTACATAAAGGAAATAACGAGGAGACCTCCCTCGCGTCGATCTCGTGCACGTCGACGCCCTCCTTGCGGTTGAACGCCGCGACGCGCCGGTACTCCTCGAGCCGATCTCGTTCCGTGGCCAGCTCGATAAACCCGCAGCCCAGGAAACCCGTGCTCTGACCCGTCTCCGCTTCTAGGGATTGGTACAATGATTTGGAGTACTTGCGCCACTCCGTCGAAGTACTCGAAAGGGACCCGAAGGTGACCATCAGGCCCGCCGCGTGCCATGTCGTTCCGGCCGTCAAGGCGTGCCGCTCGAGCAGCACGACGTCGGTCCAGCCTCGCTTCGCGAGGTGGTAGGCGGTGGACGTGCCTATGATTCCACCGCCGATTACGACGCATTGCGCTTGTTTTGGCACCGTGCTGAGGCGTCTCGCGTGCACGCGTCGCAGTAGTGCTCGGTGCATGATGCTGCCGGCTGGGTCGGTCGGCTCAGTGCTGAGCTGCTCGGCGCAATTGCAGCGGGAATTATTGAGCAGCAGGAGTTATTGAACGTGTCGAGGGCTCAGCCACGATCAGTTATTGCTGCGCCTCGCAGTCTACAGCACTTGGTTTGCTCCCGAGCCTGTCGATGCCTAGTGTCTTACATGCCGCTAGCTCACAGCCACCCGCTTGAGTATCGAGGGGATTTGAGAGGGTTTCGAGCCTTCTATATCAGGGCCCTATCGCCCGGAAGCCACTGGTTCAACGCGCCGCCCGCCCGCGCCGGCTCGAGCCTCAGACACCCAGCAATAAGTTCAGGAAGTTTACGATGGCCAAAAGCGCGATCACGCTCGCGGCGCCGCCGGCCGACGAGGCCGCGGACGCGCTCCTCTCAACGAAAAAGCTCATCAAGCCCAAGAAGTCCGGTAGCATCAAGGGCATATTGGTAGGCGCGGCGCTGGTTTCGTTCGCTCTCGGCCTGCTCGCGGCCGTGACGCCGTCGATGCGCCAGGCTCTCTTTGGAGGAGATCAGTGGTCCCTGACCGTCGCGGGCGGCCTCGGGAGCAAGCGAGAGTTTCCCCTCCACAGCGTGGACCCGAACTACGTGAGCTTCGTCGTCGACCCGGCGAGCCTCGAGGTCATCCCGACATTGTTCTCCTCGGCCTCGTCCATCAAAATCTTCGCCTGTTCCGCCAGGCACGAAACATGCGCGAAGCCCGCCGTCCCGCGGCACGCGCAACCGCGCACGAGTCCCTCCTTTGTCTTCCAGTGGAGGGCCTGCGTGCAGATGAAGCACGTCTGGCCCTTTGTGTCGTCCGCGCATTTCGCGACCGCGACCGCGACGGCCTCCTTGTATTTTTTTTCGGCGTAGTATTGCTCCGCGTTGCCGCCGCGGTGGATACGTTTACAAATCTGCTTGTGGCCGCGGCGCCAGTGGTCATGCTGGCAGGTCGAGTCACAATACCTGACCTTACAGCGTACGCATCGCGGCGCGTTGTGGGCCAGTGGGGCGGCGCAGGCGGCGCAAGTTGTGAGGATCATTTTGCGTTGGCGCGGTCTGCGAGGGTCGCGGCGTGTAGCTCGTTTCTCAGTGATAGTTAGCTAGCGTAGCGACTTACTAGCAAATTCAAAGATACGCCTCGATAGCGTCAAAAGCATGACCAAAATTCAGAATACATCCTGGTCGTTCGCTGAGACCAAATAGTTCAGAGTAGAGGCCCGGGAACATACCCTCGCGCCTCCCGGAAGGCACCGCCCGCGACATTCGCGGATGCATCTTACGGCTCGCCAAAGTACACCAGCGATTGACGCCGCCATCTACCGTCCAGATAGTACATCATATCAACTCCAGCCCAGTTTTCATCCACAATCGACGGAACCGGAGCCGACGGCCCGCGCTCGGAGGGCGGGAAAAGAATTCTACTAGACAACTCCCGAGTTTATGTTCGTTTTTATCCGTTTGTTGCCGGTAGATGCCATTTAGGCCGCCTGTACATGAGCCTATCTATATTAGAAGTCCCGTTGGAGCCGCGCGAAACGGCGATTTGGCAGCCCCGCGTTTACCCAAAGACGGGTAAATGAGTAGGACCCGCGAGTATCAGCGACGCCACCACCCAGATGGACCATAACGCCGTTATTCTATTCACAATCGACCGACTTGCCCGTTCTCCGCGGGCGACGGTGCGTACGCGGGGCACTGAATTGACCCCAGACCGGTGAGTTGTGAAATAAATTTGCGTTTCAGGCGCTTCAGTAGTGGTACGGGCCAGATAACCGGTTTGAGCGCCTACTACATTGCTCGAGACCCCACGATGCTCCGCGCGGCTCGGCTCGGCCGCGAGCCCACTATCTCCTTAATTTGGGCAAATTACATAGACCTGCGACCATCAGCCCGTGTAACATCAGCATGGACCATAACGCGATCATTTGTTTCATGATCGACGAACTTACGCGAGGTCCAGATAAAGATGTTCACGTCCCGAGCGTGGGCAGCCAAAAGTACCCTTCTTATAATGTAGATGTCATATACTTGTAGTTGACTATCGCTGGGGTAGTATGGGGTCCGACGAGACCGCTATTACGATTTCTGGGGCCCTAGAAAAATTGACGTTTTTTACGGGGACGGGGCGCCATCGGGTCCAAAATGCACACTTTTTTCGGATGTAGATCGGCTCCTGGAGGTCTCTCGGGGTAGGTCTAGTGTCGGGTAGTCGCCTGTACCACATACGCCAGCGCTTGGGCCCCTCGAGGGCTCTGGAAGCCATTGCCAAGCTATTCATGGTTTTTGGGCGCGCAGCGCTGAGAGAATTGGCCGAAATATGCTGGAAGCGGCGGCGCATGCGGTGTAGGCGTTTGCACGTGTCTAGTACCGACCCTAGGCGCCCCCCGGGAGACCTGTTTGGCAGGGATTGACAGGATTCCACTGGCGCGGCCGCCATGGCCATGGGCGGCTCGTCGGCCGCGAATTAAAAAATAAATAAATTCGGCCCCAAGTACGTGTCCCATTGATCTCTTTGGACCAGTAGCGAACCGAACGATACTCAAACGGCTGCATGTCGCGTTCTGTCCTGCCTAGTGTCTTACAGACGCTAGCTCGCTCCGGCACTGAGGCGCATTTTTGGCAGCCATTACCGCAAGCATTCGTCGCAATATACGCAGGTGAGACTCTCGTAGCAGCGCCGAACGCACCGGCCTCGAAAACGCGAGCTCTACGCATGGCTGCAGCCCCAAAAGCGAGAGTCGTCGTTTTGGGAGCCGGCTGGTGGACCCAGGGCTGGCACCTCCCCCATTTACACCGCCACCCGGACGCGGAGGTCGTCGCCGTCGTCGATCCTTGTCCAAATCCGCGGTCGGCCATCAGCACGTTACAACCACTCGAAGAGCTCGGCGCGAAGTACGGCTGCGCGACCTACGACTCCTTCGACGCATGCTTAGACAGCGGACTGGAGTTTGATGGCGTGATTGTGTGCACGTCCCACGCTTCTCACTCAAAATTAGGAGCCCAGGCATTAGCAAGGGGCAAGCACGTGCTGATGGAGAAGCCGATGACAACTGATGTAAATGAGGCCATTTCTCTGAGAGATGCGTCGCAAGCGTCACCATGCTTCTTCGCGGTCAACAACACGGCGTCGTGGCGGACCCAAGCCGTGACCGCGAGGCGGTGGGTCCGCGACGAGGCATTACTAGGCGAGGTCGAGCACGTGGCTTGCGCCATGCACTCGCCGTTGCTATGGCTCTTCGATGATCCTGCTAACGTAGGATGGACGCAACCGACCGGTAGCATGCGAGGTAATGGGTTTGCCTGGGGGCAGCTGTCTCACTTGCTTGCCTGGGTCCTGCAAATAACGGGCTTACGACCGGTCGATGTCGCATGTACGATGGTCTTCTCTGGAAGGTCAGGGGCGGACATGCACGACGCCGCGGTGTTTAGTTGTTCAAATGGGGCGTCCATCAGTCTGACGGGGACAGGAGCGGTCCCTGGAAACGCTCATGGTGATGATAGTGATGAGAGCCATCCACATTCTGGAAAACACGTCTCCGTGCGGGTCTTTGGGGATGCTGGGAGTCTCGTGTATGAAGGCGACGACCAGGACCCTTCTTCGGGTGATTTGGTGGTGCTCACGCGCGACGGTGATCGGAAAGTAGAACAAGGATTTCTCTTCGAGAACTACGAGGACACGGGCACCGGGCCGGAAAGCGTCCAGGCGTTTATCAAAGCCTGCCGCGGCCTGGAGCACTTCCGGGGCATCGACGCGGAGCTAGGGTTGGACGTGGTCCGGTGCATCGCGGCCATGTACGCGTCGGCGACGGACGGGGGGAAGCGCGTCGCTTTGGAGCCACAGGCGTAAAAAAACATACAACTTAACATATCCCGTCGACCACCGGTGCCCCGGCCAGCCCCGCCGCCCCGGCCAGCCCCGCCGCCCCGGTCAGCCCCGCCGTCCCGGGCAGCCCCGCCGTCCCGGGCAGCCCCGCCGTCCCGGCCGCGCGCTCCGGTGCCGTCACGGCCGCGGCGTCGACGCCGTCGCCGCGCTGCCCGGCGCGCCGTCGGCCGAGCGCCTTCTCGAGGCCGCGTTCACTTATAGATTGGAGAAGAGGGCCGCCCCGCGTTGGGCGCGGGCGGCGCGCCGCCCGCCCCCACGAAGACGACACCGCCATCATCTTCAAAGGCGCACGCGCCCACTTCGACGAGTAATCTGTCGACGAAATCGGCGAACCGGGAATCCCGCGCGCGCGCCGTTTGCAGCGCACTTCTAGCGTCGGTCGAGCCCTCTATTGTGACCAGTAAGTCTCTCAGTGAAGGTTCCCTTCGCAACTCCTCTTTGGCCCAAGTGCAGCTCGCGATTCGTGTGAGTTGCGCCGGCGTCAGCCTCGCGACGTCGGAATCGTCGGGCGGCGGCCGGCCGGCGCGCTTCTCCGGTGCGACGCGCTTCGGCCTTGCTTTCGTCACAACTGTCGGGGCGACGCAGGTCGCTTTGTGGGTGCGGCAACAGGCGATGCAGCAATACGCCGCGCGGCACTTCGGGCAATTGTATTTCGCGGCGGGCGTCGCGCAGACGGCGCAGGGGCGGTCGGGGCGGGGCATTGGTGTCGCGTTTGTGAGCGATGCGGCTCGTGCCGGGCGCTGCTCTTGCCGCTGTGCACTGCTGTTGGTGTCTGTAGGCGGCAGCGCTGGCGAAGCGGTGGCTCAGGCGTGCTTGTGGCAGTGCTGGGGTCACGGGGACTTTGTCTAATGCGACTTGCGAGCTCTCCGGCTGTTCTTGGCCCCTGGCCTCGGTTTTTGGCTGTTTCTAGTGTCTCTACATGCCGCTAGCTCGTTTTGGCCGGTCTCCTTTTACCAATTTTGAAGGCTTGCTAGCGACACCGGTTACATCTCTTTCCAGCCGAGCAGCAGGCCAAACCTGTGGCGCTGCGCACACCCCTAACATGACCCAGGTCGAGCGCCCCCTGAACATGGACCTAACACTAAGGGTCGTACAGGCCGCGCAAACGGGAGACGTCACCGCGGTCAGAGCATGGTTAGCAGTGGGCGGCTCGCCCAACGCAACCTGGGAAATTGCCCCGGGAACGCCCCACTTGCTCCTCGCGTTCGCCTGCTCTTCGGATCATCGGAATTGCACATCCATCGTCGAGATCCTCTGCGCGGCGGGCGCCCGCGACGATGAAGCAACACATTCCCTGCGCGGTGACGGCCGTGACGCGGGAATGTGTCTATTGACCGCAGCATCGCGCGGGGCAATAGATACTGCGCGAGTGCTTCTCCGCTACGGGGCGCCGGTAAGGGCTGAAGCGCTGCACAACGCCGTGACGGCCAATGACGGGAGACATCTCATGGGGGCTCTTGACCCTGGGCCTCCACCAGAGCATGAGATATCAATGGGGCACCAGGGCATGGTTCGTCTGCTTTTAAAGCACGGGGCCGCGGTCAACGCACGCACACATGTGGAACGCCTCACGCCTTTGATGGTTGCCGCGAAATTCAGTGGCTTCGTTTCTTTCGGCATTGGGAGGGAGCTTCTGGCTTCTGGTGCGGACCTCGATCTGGTGAGTGCGAATGGTCACAATGCAGAGGCGATCGCGCGAAGTCGGCTGCAGACTGAGATCTACTATGAAAGAGGCATCCCCGAGGACCCGCTACGTTGCCGACGACCGGGCGCCGTCGAGGCGTTCCTGGAGCTATGTGCGGGAGTGCGCGCGGCGGGAAGCTGGAAGCGCTACGTAAACGCGCCGCGCATCGACATGATTGTCCTCCAGCGTCTCTGCGCCGCGGGCCGCGCGTCGCCGCCGCCGGCCCTCGCGCGCCTCTTCCCGAGAGTCCCGACGCCGGCGGCGCCTATATGGCTGTCGTGGCGTGAGGCTCATCAAATCGGGACTAGTGCGAGCAACCAGGACAGTGGCGTTTCGACGCCCCTCCCGAAGGAGCTGGTCTGGCTTATTCTCAAATTCTGGCGCACGGACCGCGACCCCTAGACTAAGTTGTGAGTTATACGTTATCCTAGAAATCCTCCGCCCCACTGATGAACGTCGAGTCCTCCACGCCGAGGAGCGTCGGCCGCCCGCGTCGCGGCGGCGGAGCGGCTGAAGCGCCGAGCACAGCGGTCCGTCGCGGAGGCGACCTCGCGCGCCGTGGCGGCGGCCGCGCCACGGGCTCCAGGTCGAGGTGCGACGGCGGCGGCGCCCGGCCCCGCGTCGCCGCAGCGCGCTCGCGCCAATACGTCGCCGATTTCGAGCCGGCCGAGGACGGCGTCGAGGCGGGGCTGCGGTACGCCACGGGCCCGGCGCCGTTGGGTGCGTGGCGCCGCGGTGTCGCCGAGTACGCCGCCGCGGAGCCGGTGACGGCCTGCCGATACTTGTCCGGCGTGCGCGCGGCCGCCGGCGCCTCGAGCGACCCGCTCGAGTCCGAGGCGGCGGCGCCCGTCCACTGGCGCTCGGGCGTCTACTCGCGCGACGAGGCAGCTCCCGCCACATTCTCGCCGGGCGCCATGACGTCGACGCAGTTCCCGTAGTCGCTGAAGAACGTGATCCTATCATTAATGTTGGTGGCGCCCACCGTGACGGCGTCCCTTGAAGCCCCAGGAGCCATCTCGCAGGCGTCCTCGCCGTTGTTCCCGGCCGCGATCGCCGTCAACACGCCTATATCCCGCAAGTCCCGGATGGCTCGGGCGTAGTGCGTCTCGAAGGCGCAGTATTTCGTACCGGGGCCTTCGTTTCCATCCTGATCTCTACATTTCCCGCCGAGCGACATGGAGACGACGGTCGGACCCTTCACTTTTTTTCTTTTGACTAAGTCGTAGACTCTGTCGAGCGCGCGCACGATGACGCCCTCCGAGCCTCCTGGTAGTACTTTCATGCCGTAGACGTTGGCTAGGGGGGCTATTCCATAATTCTTGCCCGCCGCCGTCGACGCGCAGTGCGTGCCTGTGTGCCGGTGAGGTCTTACGTCGTCGACGCGCGAGTCGCGGCGATGGCGTTACTGGCACTGGAAACGAACCGTGGCCGTCGCTGTCGTTGTTGTCCTTGAGCCAGGCCCTGTTCTCCGAGGTCAGGTCCCACTCTTCTTTATCTTCCCAGACGCCGCCGGGGTGGAAGTTGCTGTAGGACCCGACGTTCTCGACCTCCCTATCTCCCTCGAACTCCTGGTGCAGCGTGTCGAGGCCCGTGTCGAGGACGAAGACGTTGGTCCCCTTGCTCGAGACCTCGAAGGCGTCGTTGCCGTCCAATTTACCATTGACGCGGTCGAGGTTCCAGGGCTTGCCCTGGTTGTGGCTCTTGCCCCACCACTCGTTATTCCTCCGGAGCGCGTCGACGTCGAGCCGGCGACCGGCGTCGGGGCGGTGCGTCACCTCGTGCGACCGCGCGACATTGCAGACGCCCTCATGGCTCTTGAGCGCCGCGACCTCGGCTTGAGTCGCCTCGACGACGAGGCCTCGGAGCGACGGGAGGTGGCGGATGTGGTACGCGTCAGGGTAGGCCGCGCCGACAGCGTCGCGGTGGTGCTCGGCGCAGAGCTGGACGATGTGCTCGGCCCGCGTCTCGGCGTCGGCCGCGGTGGCGTCGTCGAGTAGAGCGCTTGACGCGACGGCGTAGACGATGAAGAGCGCGCGGAGCATGTCTCGCGACGCCCACGCTGACGGTTGCAGGGAAGCAACAAGTACAGGGCCAGGTGGGTTTTACCGCTTCACGGCGCGTCAAGATTCATCCGTTATGACGTATGGATGTATGTAAGCGCAAACGCTTGTTTGCAATCAGTTTGATGAGCCGGCCGGCGCGCGTAAGCCCGGATGAGCAAATGATACATAATCAGCTAGCGGCATGTAAGACACTAGCACGCGCCGCCGCGCGCCCGGGACCGCCGGGACAGAAGGACGATAGAGAGATGCTGGGCCTCGCCGTGGTCGCCGGCGCCCTGCTGCTGCGCTTGGGCAGCGCCGCGCCGCCGCGGGCGCCCGCGCGGGGCGGTATCAAACTGAGCAGCTGCCCCAAGGGCGGCTCGAGCCCCGCCGCGGCGCACGACGACAGCGAGGCGGGGATCGAGACATTTGCTCGAGACTACGAAATCATCACCACGTCCTACGAAAACGGCAGCACGTGCGCCGCGCAAGCCGGCGAGAACGGCCTCGACGGCGCTTTCCCCAGGAGGGCCCTAGCGAGCACCGACGCTGCGAAGAAGTCGTGGCTCCAGCTCTACAAGAACTACGGCGCGGGCGTCTATGCCGACGCGTTCGACTCCGAGCCTATAAATGGCGCGGCGAGTGCCGAGCTCGACCCGAACAAGTACCAGGCGGGCGGGGTGCACGCGCTCCACGCCATCGAGCAGACCGTCGGCAGCGACGTGCAATACGAGAACTACCGGTCGGACGGCACCATATTGATGTTGGCGGCCCCGACCAAGGACGGCGTCGACGTCTTGGACGTCGCGTCCGCCGAGCTGGCGCCTACGCCCGGCACCACGATGCAGTTCATGGCCCCGGACGCGATCAAGGGCGGCGTCGACGAAGAAGAAGCGGCCCAGAGCTACCTTGGGCGGACTTCCTGGTGCCTCTTCCAGGTACTCGCTTCGGTGGTTCCGCGGCGCAGTAGCTCAACGATGGGAGCGGCCTGGCGCTCGTCCGTCGTCGGCTACCTGCTTATTTGGGGGGACGCCACCCGCGTGGCGGCGGAGACTTCGGTCCGCGGCCGCAGCGGCCGCAGCGACGACAACACCAAGTCCAAAACCATGACGAAGACCAATAACCCTCCGCGCGCGTCGGCGGGAGGCCTCGCGCAGCGGCGCGCGCTCACGGGCTATGTGATGGACGACGATAGCATTAGAACGGCGGTGGCGGCTTGGTTTGCCGACCAGTCCGCCGCCGAGGCGACGTACGGCCACATTTCGACGTGGGCGACTGGGGGGGTGACGGACATGTCGGATTTGTTTAATTCCCAGACGTCCTTCAACGAGGACATCGGCGCGTGGGACACCTCTGGCGTCAAGAACATGTTCGGGATGTTCCGCTACGCCTCGGCCTTCGACCAGGACATCGGCGCGTGGGACACCTCCGGCGTCACAACGATGGAGTCCATCTTCTATTATGCCTCGGCCTTCAACCAGGACCTCGACTGGTGCGTGGGCGACGACGTGGTTCTGTACAACGCGTTCGACGACACCCCGTGCGATTCGACGTGGTGTGGCGTAATGTGGGAGACCAATACTGGCGACTGCAACGTCTCGCGCACGGGCAACGTCATGGTCAACTGGAAAATCGAGCAAGCAGTTGCAGCGTGGCTCGCGGACGCGACGGCCGCCGAGGCGACGTACGGCCACATCTCGACGTGGGAGACTGGGGGGGTGACGGACATGTCGCATTTGTTCAGGGAGTCGTCCTTCAACGAGGACATCGGCGCGTGGGACACCTCCGGCGTCACTACGATGTGGGCGATGTTCCACAGTGCCTCGGCCTTCGACCAGGACATTGGCGCGTGGGATACTTCGGGCGTCACAGAGATGAGCCACATGTTCTACGGCGCCTCGGCTTTCAACCAGAACATCGGTGGTTGGGCGGTCCACAGCGTCAAGGACATGGAGTCGATGTTCCTCAACGCCTTAGCCTTCGACCAGGACATCAGCGCCTGGAGCGTCGACAACGTCAGGGACATGCACTGGATGTTCAGCTCCGCCTCGTCCTTTAACCAGGACCTCGGTGATTGGGCGGTCCAGAGCGTCACGGATATGCGCTGGATGTTCAGAGGCGCCTCGGACTTCGACCAGGACCTCGGCTGGTGCGTGGGCGACGACGTCTTTGATCCCTGGGGGCACGGCAACACAATGGAAGACGCGTTCTCCGGCACGCCGTGCGAGGCGACGTCGTGCGGCGTTGAGCAGGGCCAATTTGTACCTGCGAGCGGCAGCTGCGTGTCCACTCCAGCGCCAACTGCTTACTGGGATGGCGTGCATCACACGGACGACAGCATCCGCAGGGCCGTCGTGGCTTGGCTCAACGATCCGGCCGCCACCGAGGCGAGGTTAGGCCACATCTCGACGTGGGAGACTTCAGGGGTGACGGACATGGAGTTTTTGTTTTCCGCGTGTGATTGGGACAGTAGATGCAACTCGGCCGCTGCGGCCTTCAACGAAGACATCGGCGCGTGGGACACCTCCGGCGTGACTACGATGCACAGGATGTTCGCCGAAGCCTCGGCCTTCAACCAGGACATCGGTGGTTGGGCGGTTCACAACGTCAGGTATATGAGTTTCATGTTCATGGGCGCCTCGGCCTTTAACCAGGACCTCAGTTCGTGGGAAACCTCTGCTATTACGAACATGTTCCAGATGTTCGGCGGCGCCTCTTCATTTAATCAGGACATCAGCGGCTGGCGCGTCGACAGCGTCACGGACATGAGCCATATGTTCAGCGGCGCTTCGGTCTTCGACCAGGACCTCGGCTGGTGCGTGGACGACGGCGCGAACCTGGACTACGCGTTCACCAACACCCCGTGCGAGGCGACGTCTTGCGGAGTGGTGCTCCAAGGCGTGGACTGTCCGTTTCCGACACCCGCGCCAACGCAGCGCAACTTCATGGACGACTCCAGAATCCGCACGGCAGTCCGAGCCTGGATGGAGGACCGCGCCGCCGCCGAGGCGACGTACGGCCACATCTCGACGTGGGACACATCGGGGGTGACGGACATGTCTCGGTTGTTTTGCGTGTGGCAGGATTGGATGGAAGCCGAATCGTGGTATGACGATATATGCTTCTCGGCGTCGTCCTTCAACGAGGACATCGGCGCGTGGGATATCTCCGGTGTCACAGTGATGGACTATATGTTCTACTACGCCGCGGCCTTTAACCGAGACATCGGTGGTTGGGCGGTTCACAGCGTCACGGATATGAGCGGTATGTTCAACTCCGCCTCGGCCTTCGACCAGGACATCAGCGCCTGGAGCGTCGACAACGTCAGGGATATGCACCAGATGTTCAATTCCGCCTCGGCCTTCGACCAGGACCTCAGTGCGTGGGAAACCTCTGGTGTTACGAACATGCACCAGATGTTCAGCTGGGCCTCGTCCTTTAATCAGGACCTAGGCGGCTGGAGCGTCGAGAACGTCAGGGATATGCACTACATGTTCCACCACGGCTCGGCCTTCGACCAGGACCTCGGCTGGTGCGTGGGCGACGACGTGAACCTCGACGAGGCGTTCTCCGGCACGCCGTGCGCGTCGACGTCGTGCGGCGTCGTGCAGGGCCGTTCTGAGGGTGGCATATGTGTGACGCTTGCGCCGACATTCTTCGATGGAGCATTTGGCGACGAAAGCATCCGCACGGCAGTCCGAGCCTGGGCGGAGGACCGCGCCGCCGCCGAGGCGGCCTACGGCCACATCTCGACGTGGGAGACTTCAGGGGTGACGGACATGTCGAAGTTGTTTTGCGTGCGGCAGGGTTGGATGGAAGGCGAATCGTGGTATGACGACTGCGTCTTATCGGCGTCCTTCAACGAGGACATCGGCGCGTGGGACACATCCGGCGTTACAGCGATGTGGTGGATGTTCTACGGCGCCTCGGCCTTCGACCAGGACCTCAGTGCGTGGGAAACCTCTGGTGTTACGACGATGAGCGGGATGTTCTTCGGCGCCTCGGCCTTCGACCAGGACCTAGGCGGCTGGCGCGTCGACAACGTCAGGGACATGCACCAGATGTTCGGCTGGGCTTCGTCGTTCAACCAGGACCTCAGCTGGTGCGTTGGCAATGATGTGAACCTCGATGGGGCGTTCTCTGGCAGCGGGTGCTGCTCAATGTCTTGCGGCGTCGCTCGAAAGGACGAAACTGGTGACTGCCAAATCATAGAATCGTGGGACTGCTACTACTACTACGACGATGACGACGATGACGACGATGGGGCCACGGAACTCGTCATGTCAACGGGACTCGCGGCGATTGGCATCACGTTTACGGGAATCACCATCGCGGCGATCGCGAATGCGTTCCAGGAACAATGCGCCCTGGGCCCCACGATCGTCTACGAGGCCGGCACGACGCACCCCTACTACATCTCACCAAATCTATGCACCATCGGGACCAAGACCTTTTCGTCGGACAAGACAGTTCGCGACGCGTCGCCGCGCAAGGTCTGCCGCAAGTTCTGTGAGGCTGCATCGGAGAAGGGCAAACTGGCGCTCAAGCACGTCCAGGGCCTGACGTGCTACTGCAAACGGAGGTAGAGCCCTTCTGCCGCCGCCCCACCGCAGCCCCTCCCTCCCTCCCCAATAGACTGCCGACGCCTGGGAGATGTAAGGCATGGTATAGTTATGCTGCGTGGTTGTAATTTTCGTCGGCGTGGAATTGTTCCGAGGCCGCGGCGGACGAGTCCGGCTCGTATCAGAGAGCGAAACCTAGGACTGCGGCTCCACCGCGTCCGCCGGGAACAACCCGACGCGCCCGCGGCACGAACCCCTCCACCACACCGCATCGGTGTTGTCGAGGCAGATGACTCGGTCGCCGCGGTGGAGGTCGACCTGGCCGGGACGCGTCGCGCGGAAGTCCTCGATCGCGACGAGGAACGTCGGGCCCCTCTTTGTAGGAGGCAGC
Source organism: Pelagomonas calceolata (assembly GCA_918797485.1). NCBI lineage: Eukaryota > Pelagophyceae > Pelagomonadales > Pelagomonadaceae > Pelagomonas > Pelagomonas calceolata. The sequence goes on along the minus strand of CAKKNE010000003.1, from coordinate 4,162,094 downwards.
ACGCCCGGCGACGCCGTTAATGGAGAGAGCAGCGGCGACGCGGGCAGGCGCGTTGCGATAATTGGAGTCGGCCGGCGGCGCTCCGGGCTGCCGAGCGGCGGCGGCCGCGCGACGGGCTCGAGCTCATCGAGGTGCGCCGTCGGGCTCCGGCGCGGCGTGACTTCGCGGTAAGGCGGGCTCTCGGCCCGGTAGTCGCGGCGCGGCGGGCTCGGCGCGGCCGCGCGGTAGGGCTCGGCGGTCAGGTACGGCGCCGAGCGCGCCCGCGGCAGCGCCTCGCCGCGGGGCGCGACGCCGGCCGCCCGGGCGCGGTCGCGCCAGTAGCTCGAGCTGCCGCCCGTGCGCGCCGTGTAGCGCGCGAGCGGGCTCTCGGCGCTCTGCGGGCTCTCCGTGCGGTAGGCCACGGCGCGCTGCGGCGGGCTCGCCGTGCGCCGGTGCTCGTCGTCGCGCCCGTAGTACGCCGCGCCGGCGGCGGCGGCGGCGCCCGCCGCCCGCGCCCGGTCGCGCCAGTAGTTCGCGTCGCCGACGCCCGACCGCCGCGGCTCGGCGTGACGCGGCTCGGCGTAGCGCGGCTCCGGGCGACGCGGCTCGACGTGACGCGGCTCGGCGTAGCGCGGCTCGGCGTAGCGCGGCTCCGCGTGACGCGGCTCAGCGTGACGCGGCTCGTCGAGGTCCGAGCGCCGCCGCGGCTCCGGGCGGCGCGGCTCCGGGCGGCGTGGCTCCGCGTAAGGCTCGTCGAGGTCCGCGACCGCGCGCTCGGCCATCATGGGATTCCGCTCGGCCGCGCGCCGGCCGCGCCGCTCGGCCTCGACGTACGACTGTTGAGGCTCTATTTTCGACTCCTCCACAAAATGCAGCGACTCCTCCGTCTTGTAAGGCGGCGGCGCGTCGAGGTAGTCGCGCGGCAGATGGCCGTGGTGCGACCGGCGGCGGTGCTTGGAACCGCGCCGCCCCTTCATGGGCTCCAAGTTTCTCGGTTTTATATCTGTGCGGTTCCGCGACGGGTTCCGTAACGCGTAGGCGACGAAGCAGCAGCAGAGGCACGTTAGAGTTAGCAAGAAGAGGACGAGGAGCGCTATACCATATCCCGGCATGGAGTCGCCCTTCTTCTTCGACTTACCACTTCCAGGTAATGCGCGGTAGACGGCGACGGGCTCGCCCTGTTGGAGGCGCCGTCTCTGCTTGATACAGTTGCCGGCGTTTTCATCTGTACCGCAGGTCCCGTCCCCGAGACACATCTCGTTCATCACGAACGCGGCACAGCGCGGCAATGCATCGGGGTCCGCCGGGCACTCGTCTCGTGATACAAGTTCCATGCGCGGCGGGCACGTGCGCTCTTCCGGTGGTGGTGACGGCGCCACGACCCTTCGACACACGCCATCACAAAGGCCGGACTCGCAGTCTCCGTCGATAGCGCAGTCGCGGCCGAGGCGGCACGGGTCGCAGGTCGGGCCGCCACAATCTATATCTGTCTCGTCGCCGTCTCTCTGATCATTGGCGCAGCTCGGGCCGTCGTCGCTTGGCGCGTCGTCGTCGTCGTCGTCGTCGTCCGGCTGTGGCGCTACAGGCCGGTCCGTCGGCTCCTTCGTCGGCTCCGGCGTCGGCGGGAACACGCACCGGTCATCAATACACGCGAGCGGGTCCTCGCAGTCGTCTCCATTCTTGCAGCGATCGCCCCGCTCGCAGGGCCCGCAATCGCGCCCGCCGCAGTCCACGTCGGTCTCGTCGCCATCTTTGATGCCGTTCCGGCACGGGCTCTCGGGCGGCGAGGTGGGGCGCGGCACTGGCCGAGCGGTCGGCTTATCTGTGGGCCGCCGGGTAGGGTCGCGCGTAGGTTCTCTCGTAGGAGGCCTCGTGGGGTTCGGCTGGGCCACGGGCTTCCTCGTAGGCTCGCGCGTGGGCTCCTTCGTGGGCCGTGGCGAGGGCCGGAACCGGCATCGGTCATTGATACAGTCGGTGGGCTCCTCGCAGTCGTCGTCGCGGCGGCACTTGTCGCCCTCCTCGCACGGGCCGCACTGACTACCACCACAGTCGACATCAGTCTCGTCGCCGTCCTTGCGCCCGTTGCGGCAGGGCGAGTCGGGTTTCGAGGTGGGCCGCGGCACGGGGCGCGCGGTAGGTTTGTCGGTCGGACGTCTAGTAGGCTCCCGTGTCGGCTCGCGTGTCGGCTGCTTCGAGGGCCGCGGCGTCGCGACGGGCCGCTGCGTAGGGCGCGGCGTTGCGACGGGCCGCGCGGTAGGCCTTTTCGTAGGCTCAAGGGTCGGCCTCCTCGTGGGCTTGACGTAGCACTTGTAGTCGCTGTCGTTGGGACACTCGCGCTCACACGTGGCCTTGCCGTTCTTCATTTCAAAACAGTCGCGACCGTCGCAGCAGTCGGAGTTCTTCGAGCAACGGTCTCCGCTCGCCCTGTGTGGACATCAACCAGTGCGGGCTCCGTCGCGCGGTGACGCCATCGAGCAGGTTTGATTTCTGCACGGCGCTCGACGCGCACGGTTCCTCGTAGCACTTATAATCCTTATCATTCGGGCAGCTCTTCTCACACGTAGCCTTGCCGTCTTTCCGCTCGAAACACTTGGTGGAATCACAACAGTCCCCGTCCTTGCTGCAGCGGTCGCCTTCGTCGGTGCACGGCTCGACGTAGCACTCGTAGTCCGCGTCGTCGGGGCAGCTCTTCTCGCACGTCCCGCCACCCTTTTTGGTAGGGAAGCAATCCCTGCCGTCGCAGCAGTCCGCGTCCTTCGAGCAACCGCCGCCGGTACCTTTACACGGCTCCTCGTAGCACTCGTAGTCCTTGTCGTCTGGACATTTTGACTCACAAGTACCTGTGTGGAAATCAAATTTCGGGCGCCCCACGCCATCGACGCGATGTTGTCCCCGCGGCCGCGTCGGCTCGATGGCGTGGAGTTTCCACACAGGCAAGTACCCTTGCCGTCCGTGCGCTCGAAGCATTTGTTGGAGTCACAACAATCGGCGTCCTTGCTACAACGGTCGCCCTTGTCGGCGCAGGGCTCCTCGTAGCAGTCATACTTATCATCGTCGGGACAGCTCTTCTCGCAAGTACCGTCCTTGCCGTTGATGGGAAAGCACGTCCGCCCGGAGCAGCAGTCGTCATCACCAGAACATTTGCCGCCCGTGCCCTTGCAGGGCGCCTCGTAGCAAGCGTATTTATCATCATCTGGGCATTCTTTTTCACAGGAACTGGTTGAAGCTCAAGCTCCAGTAGCGCGAGTTGCTGTCTCCTAGAATAGCGATCTTGCGGTCCTTGAGGAGGCACTGGGCCTGCTTCTGCGAGTACTTGCCGTTGGCTTTTTCCGCGGACGCAACTGCTAGTAGCGCCACGGCGGCGAGGCGGAGCGTGACCGCCATCGTCGGTCACGGGTTGTCGGTTTCGCGTCTACTGTGCGTCGACGGCGTGCCGTTCGGTGTCCGTCGACAGCGTATCGCTACTCGTGCGTCGATTCAGACGCGCGCTTGTACCGCCGCGTGCGTGTGATCCAGAGATAGGAATTTCCACTGTACAGCTTAGGCGGCGACTCGGGAGCTCTCGGCGCCACAGCAACGAATAGTTCTCACGACGAGTCGACAAAGCCACGCCTTTATCTCGATATATATCTCGTCGGCCCGCGGTGGTGGATTTTTTAGCGCCGCACACTTGCTTTGTCGTCGCATTCAACGGACCTCATCGCTCGCGGGGCCAAGCCTGAGAATGGCAACTTATACTCCTAATTATGGCCCAAACACCGCCTCTAAGAAGAAAAACGCGAGGGCCCTACACCGCGGGCGTCGGACGGCGGACGTCGGACGGAGCTGGACTAGGTAGTAGTAGATTACAACAAGCCCCTCAGTAGTACCGCCGCGGCGAAGCCCTCGGCGCCACCACGGACGCGTCGGGCGAGGTCGAGACGTGGTCGACGTGGTAGCAAGGGAACTTTCCCGAGGCGCCGCGGCAGCTCCCGGTCCACCACACGGCGTCGCTCGAGTCGAGGATGGCCACGCGGTCGCCCGCGCGCAGGCTCAGTTCGCCCGGCCGCACGGCCCGGAACGCGTCGACGCAGGTCGCGTAGGCGACAGCGCGAGGCGCCGACCGCCGCGGCGCCGCGGGGGCCGCGTACGTACTCCCGGCGGCGCCGGCCCCATCGGCAGGGCCGAGGCCGCGCCGGCGGTCAGGCCGCGACGCCGCCGGGGCCGCATACGCCAGGCTCGACGGCGTCGCGAAAGTCTCCGCGGACGTCTGCCGCGACGGCCGCGAGTAGTCGCGCGACGCCGTCCGCGAGGCGCGGTCGCGGTAGTAGGAGGGCGACCGCGCCGACGAGTGCGAGGACGCCGAGCGCGCGACCGGCGGCGCGACCGGCGGCGCCTCGCGCGGCCGCCGCGACTCGGACGACGTCCGCGGCGGCGACCAGGCGACGTCGCGCGGCGGCGGCGGCGACCGGTCGCGGCGCCGGTCGCGCGCGAGCCCGCGCGCGCCAGCGCCCGCCGCCATCTCGAGGTCGACGGGACTATCGCCCCGGATGTCCATGTCCGAGGGCGTGCGCCGGTGCGCGCGCGGCGGCGACGGCGCGGACCGGTCCATATCAGAAGTGCTGCGGCGGACTGTGTCCATGTCGGAGCTCCGCCGCCGGGCGAGCGCCGCACCGGCGCCGGCGGCCGCGCCGGCGGCCGCGAGGGACCGTGTGGAGGGAGGCGGCGCGCGGCCCGTCGCCGGCGAGAAGGCGGGCGCCGCGCGGCGGTCGGGGCTCTTCCGGGCCCAGTACGCGCTCGTACCAGCGGCGGCGTCGGCCGGGCCGAGGCCGCGCCGGCGATCGCTCCCGGCGCCGGCGCCGTCGGCCCTCGTCGTACCTGCGGCGAGGCCGTCGGCCGGCCCGAGGCCGCGCCGGCGGTCGGGCCGCCGCGTTGACGACGCCGCGGCCGCGGCCGCCAGCGCCTCCGCGTCCGGCGTCGACGCGCGGCCCCTTGATCGTCGCTTCGCCTCCGGAGTTAATGGAGAGATGTCGCCGACCTTCGTCTCTTCACGTAGTATGGGAGGCAGGCCCTTCTTGGCCCGCAACATGCGGAGCCGCGCGAGGTCGTCATCAGAATCAGAATCGTAGTCGACCTTGGCCGGGAGCGGGCCTTGCGAGCGCGCCTTGCGGAGCTCGGACGGGAGCCGCCGCGGCTTGACGTCTTCCTCCTGGTCGCCTGCGTGGAAATCAACCAATCGCGACGATGGTGAGGAATCGACACCGCCACGCCGTCGAGCAGGCGTCGCGTCGATGGCGTGGAGGTCATGATTTTTCCACACCGCTCGTCGCCGTCGAGGCAAGCCCTCGCCTCCTTGCCCGCGACGTAGCACGCGCAGATCGCCACGACGAATAACACAAGCGCCGCCGCCGCCACGGCGAAGCCCCAGGCCGGCACGTCGCTTGCCGAGGACGACGACTTTTTGGGCCGCGGTTTTGCAGTTGGTGCCATCGTCGGCGCGGCCACCCTCACGACATAAACGGCCGCGTTGCTCTCGTCTTGCAGGCGTCGCCGGGACGCGTAGGCGCAGTTCTTGACCTCGTCAGTGATCTCACAAGCGCCGTCGCCCTCGCAAAAATCGCCCGGCGCGTGGCCGCCCGCACCGCACGACGGCGGCCTTTGACGAGGACAGTCGTCGGCCAGGCGGACGCGGGGGCAGCCTAGCGGCGTGTTCGTCGGTTTAGGCGTCGTCGGCTGCGGCGTGGGTTTTGAGGTGGACGGCTTTGGTGTTGGTTTGTCTGTGGGTTCCCGCGACGGTTGCGCCGATGGTTTATAGGTGGGCGCGCGCGACGGTTGGGGCGTCGGCTTTTTTGTAGGTTTACGTGTGGGATCGCCGGGCTCTTCCGTTGGGCGCTGTGTCTGCGCGGGGAGTGACGCGTCGACGGCGCGCGGGCGAGACCCGAACCACGACACTCTCTCCCAAGCCGCGTCGGCTCGACGGCGTGATTTCCACGCGGCGCGCGACGTTATATATCATCACGCAGTTCCGGGCGCCCGCGCACGCCTGCTTGGGGCCCTTGCTATCGCCGAAGAAGTCCTGCCAGGTCTTCTGGAGGAAGAAGAAGGACGCGCTCCCGCCACTTTTATACTTCTTGTCCATGCGGCGCATGTGGGAGCCGTCCTTCGTGCGGAGCGGGTCGTACTGCGGGATCGGGACGTCCGTCCAGAAGCTCAGGGTGTCGATCTGGCCCTTGTTCTTGTCGCCGTTTCTTGACAAAGAGGACATGACCGTGCCCTTCTCGACGAACTCGTTGAGGGCGAGGAACTCGTAGCGCATGTTCGAGTCGCCGCTCATGACGAAGGTCTGGCCGCCGTTGAAGGATGCGACGCACTGGGCTTCTTCCTGCGTGAGGGCGGCGGCCGACGCCGCGAGCGCGATGACGAGGCGGGCCATGCTTGTCGTCCGGCCTGCGCGCGGCGTCGTCTCGGCGCGCGCGCGGGGTGGGCTCTGACGCCCGAGCTCTCTGGCCTCAGCTCTGGCCGCGGCGCGATCTCTGGCCCGGCCGACGCGACGCGGCGCGCGGCGCGGCGTGAGCTCTGGCCCGCTCGCGCCCAGCTCGGCGCGGCCGCGGCGACGGCGCGATCTCTGGCGTCCGGGGCCGCGCGCGCGTGCCGGCGGTTGATCTGTGATTTCGATTGCTGCAAATTTCCCGGCGAAGCGCCGGCGTTACGCGCGCGCTTTTGCGCCACGGCGGCCGCGCTGGTCGGTGAGGTCGAAACGTGAGTGATTTCACGCCGCGTTTTGCAGAGATGACGGCCGTAATCGCGCGCGGCAAAAATGCGGCCAGGATGAGATGAAACTCGGTGCTCGATTTTGGCTGTAACGCCGCTGGGAGCCGTCCCCGAGGCTTCTGGAGCAGCTCGCGCAAGCTTGCTCGAATTCCCCGCGGTTCGTTGGGCGCCTTGCCCGGTTTGAGCATCGAGAGCGGCGGGGCGGCGATTTGAACGCTGCGCTCGCTCACGGACAGCAGGGCTTCATCGGAGCAGTCCGGTGGACCCTCAGACACGCGAAGAAGTCACAGCTCCGAGCTCGCGCACCGCCGCGAGCCAGAGGCTGCGAAACCAGTAGAGGCGCCAGCAGCCCATGAAGACCGGCGGCAGCGGCGCCATGTTCAACACGGGCGCGGCCGCGCGCGGCGGCTCGCCGCACAAGTTTGGTGATCAGCGCTACGCGAGCAGCTCGTGCGGCGCCGGCGTTTTGAAATAGACGCGCCCGCCCGAACGCCAGACGCAGCGCACGCGGCCAAACCGCAGCGCACGACGCCGCGCGCCACACGCGCGCCGCGGAGGACTCGCGGCATAAACACGAGCCGCCGCGCCGGGGCCGGCGCGCCGGCCGCACGCCCGTGAAACCGCCGCGCCGGCCGCGCACGCCTCACTCAACACAGGTCCCTCATCGACGGCGTCGAGGGCGGCCCGTCCAAGCCCTGCGAGGCCCCCGTACAAGCGACGCTCGTCCTCAAGGACGGGCAACGACTGGAGGGCACGTCCTTCGGCGCGAAGGTCAATAGACCGGGAGAGGTCGTGTTTAACACCGGTATGGTCGGCTACCCCGAAGCTCTGACCGACCCCTCCTACCGGGGCCAGATTTTGGTATTAACCTTCCCGCTCGTGGGCAACTACGGCGTCCCGTCCATGGACACGAAGGACAGGTGGGACCTGCCCTTGTATTTCGAGTCCGACGACGTCCAGATCGCGGGCCTCGTCGTGTCGAACTATTCCGCGGACCCGTCGCACTGGGCGTCGCAGCAGTCGCTGGGGAACTGGCTCGCGAAGGCCGGCGTGCCGGCCATCTTCGGAGTTGATACGAGAGCACTGACCAAAGGTTTAAGGGAGCGAGGTTCGATCCTGGGCCGATTGGAGGTCGAGGGCGCGCCGCCCAGTCCGCCGCAGGAAGTGGGCTTCGTCGACCCGAACCTGCGCAATCTCGTGGCCGAGGTGTCTACCAAGTCAATTAGAACGTACAATCAGGGCGGCGACAAGCCGACGATCGTCGCGATCGACTGCGGCATGAAGCACAACATCGTGCGCTATTTTGTGGAGACGCACGACGTGACGCTTATTGTGGTGCCCTTCGATTATGATTTGGAGAAGAACCCGTGCGTGGCCGGCGTCCCAGGTCATGCGTCGCGTCGACGGCGTGGAGGTGGAGACAGGTCGCCGCGACGCCGTCGCCGCGGCCGCGAGAGAAGTCCTCATGAGCACGAGAGCCGTCCGCGCGCGACGACCGTCTCTACAACACAGGGCGAACCTGAAGTGGGACGGCCTCTTCTGCTCGAACGGCCCAGGCGACCCCTCCCAGTGCAGGGAGACGATCAAATCGCTGCAGTGGGCCATTTCCCGGGACGTCCCCATCTTCGGCATTTGTTTAGGCAACCAGCTCCTGGCCTTGGCCGCCGGCGCGAAGACCTACAAAATGAAATATGGAAATCGCGGCATGAACCAGCCCTGCGTCGACCTGCGGACGACGCGGTGCTACATCACGTCGCAGAACCACGGCTACGCGGTGGACGACCAGTCGCTGCCGGAGGGGTGGAAGGCTCTTTTTGTCAACGCGAGTGACTCAGAGTCCGTTTCCGACCGTTTCCGAACTTCAAGTACGCGTCGATGGCGTCGGCGCGACGCGATGACGCCGTGACGCTGTCGACGCGGCCGCATGAGGTCTCACGAGAGGGCCGCGGCAGCTTCGCGACGCCGTCGTTCCGCGCAGGCCAACGACCGCAGCAACGAGGGCATTATTCACGTCTCGAAGCCCTTCTTTTCCGTGCAGTTCCACCCGGAGGCGGCCGGGGGCCCCTTCGACACGGCGTTTTTGTTTGAGGCCTTCGTGCGCCACGTGCGCGGGGCGGCGCCGCAGCTCACGCTGCTGGATCCCGCCATTTATCGGAACGACCGCGCGTCGCTGAAGCGGGTGTTACTTGTGGGTTCCGGCGGTTTGAGCATCGGCCAGGCGGGCGAGTTCGACTACAGCGGTTCGTAGCGGTGTCTTACGCCATCGACGCGGTTTCGCGACGCGCGCGCCACGCAGGCTCCCAGGCCATCAAAGCACTGAAAGAGGAGGGCATCGAGGTCGTCTTGATCAACCCGAACATCGCTACCGTCCAAACTTCAAGGGAGGACGCTAGTTCGGTAGACGTCGAGAGACATAAGAGCGAACCAATTGCGGACCACGTCTACTTACTGCCGGTGACGGCGGACAACGTCCGACACATTTTGGACAAGGAGAAGAATATTGATGGTCAGCTCAGTGTCTGTTCAACGTGAGACCGTCTGACAGACACGACGCAGGTATCATCGTCTCCATGGGCGGCCAGACGGCCCTCAACGTCGGGATTGAGTTGTGGCGCAACGAGGACCTCCAGCGAAGAAATATCAGGGTCCTGGGCACGAAGATCGACGCCATCGTGGCGACCGAAGATCGCGAAATCTTTTCCACGAAACTGAGGGAGATCAACGAGACGCTGGCTTTATCTTACCCAGCTACGACGGTGGAAGGAGCGCTGGAGGCCGCCCATAAAATCGGCTATCCCGTGTTGGTGCGGGCGGCGTTCACTTTGGGAGGCCTCGGGTCGGGCTTTGCCGAAAACGACGCGGAGTTGCGGCACGATCTCGGCGTTTTGAAGTGTTTTGGTGCCTTCCATGTGACTCGTGCCCATCTTACGATGACGTGGGTGGTCTCTGGTCCAATTTTGAGCTCCGCGCAGGGACCTCGCGGTGCGCGCGCTCGAAGGTGGCTCTTCGACGACGAAGCAGATCCTCATCGACCAGGACCTGCGGGGCTGGAAGGAGGTCGAGTACGAGGTATGCGTCGGTGTCCTGTGGCCTTCTTACGCCATCGACGCGACTCGTCTCCGTCAGACGAGGTCTCGGGTCCGAATTTGGGCCGATTCGGACCACACGGTCGCCTCGATGCGAGAGCAATCTTCATGGGTCGCAGCGATAGCGTGGGGCTTCTACGCCATCGACGAGACTCGTTAGAGGCCTGGGACCACGTGCAGACGCGTTCACGTCGCGGCGGTGGCGTCACGCGACACGCGACCGCAGGTCGTCCGCGACGTGCGGGACAACTGCATCACGGTCTGCAACATGGAGAACTTCGACCCGCTGGGGGTCCATACGGGCGATTCGATTGTGGTCGCGCCCTCCCAGACATTGTCGAACCGCGAGTACTTCAAGCTCCGTTCAACGGCCCTGAAGGTCATCCGGCACATCGGCATCGTCGGCGAGTGCAACATCCAGTACGCGCTGGATCCGAAGACGGAGCGCTACTGCATCATCGAGGTCAATGCGAGACTCTCTCGTTCTTCAGCCTTGGCCTCGAAGGCTACGGGCTACCCCCTCGCTTATGTGGCCGCGAAGCTCTCTCTAGGCCAAGATCTTGTCAGCATCAGAAACAGCGTGACGGGGACCACCACAGCTTGTTTTGAACCATCATTAGATTATTGTGTGGTGAAGATGCCGCGCTGGGACATGAGAAAGTTTTTTGTCGGTGTCAGAAACTTCAACTTCGTGAAGATGGCGCGACGAGGCACGCGCGACGCGTCGACGCCGTCGAGGCGGCCGCCACAGAGTCCCCACGCCTCGCGAGCGAGCCTCGGGACCGCGGTATGCCTCGAATCGGCCCGAAATCGACGAAGAGACCACGTACGCATGCCGACGCGACGCGCCTCGCCACGCAGGTTCCAGCGCGTCGACACGCGCCTGGGCTCCGGCATGAAAAGTGTTGGAGAGGTCATGGCCATCGGGCGCAGCTTCGAGGAGGCGCTGCAAAAGGCCGTGCGCATGGTGCGACCCGGTTCTAGAGGTTTGGAAGGTTTCGAACTCCAACAAGCTCTTATAGGGGACGAGCGCGAAACACCTGGAGACGATTTAGCGAAGCGACTGCGAGTCCCGACCGATCAAAGATTGTTCGCCGTGCAAGCGGCGTTCGAGCGGGGTGTCCCGCTGGAGACGGTCCACGATCTTACAAGAATCGACCGGTGGTTCCTGAGCAAGATGCGTAGGATCGCAAGACTGAGAGCCGCGATGGAGGGCATGTCTGATGTGGGCGATTTAGATCTAAGAGCGCTGCGCAAGGTGAAGCAGGCCGGTTTTTCGGATGACCAAGTAGCTCATTATACGAATTGTCTTCCCGATCGGGCGCGAAGACATCGCTTATCTTTGAATTTGAGACCCGTCGTCAAACAAATTGATACGTTGGGCGCCGAGTTCCCGGCCTGCACGAATTATCTTTATATGACGTACCACGGGGACCAGAGCGACGTCGAGCCGGAGGACCGGGGCGTCATGGTTTTAGGATGTGGCGCCTACTGCATCGGGTCGTCCGTCGAGTTCGACTGGTCCGCGGTGTCGTGTGTGAGGCAGTGCCGCGCGTCGGGCTACCGCGCGGTCGTCGTGAACTACAACCCGGAAACTGTCAGTACGGACTACGACGTCTCGGACCGCTTGTACTTCGAGGAGCTGTCTCTGGAAAGAGTGTTGGACATCTACGAGCAGGAGCAGGCCTGGGGGCTCGTCGTGTCGGTGGGCGGCCAGATCCCCCAGAACCTGGCCAAACCGCTCCACGACCGCGGCGCGCGCGTGCTAGGTACAAGTCCAGATGATATCGACCGAGCTGAAGACCGGCACAAGTTCTCGTCACTCTTGGACGACCTCGGCGTGGACCAGCCGCCCTGGCGCGAGTTGCAGTCCGTGAAGGACGCGCAGGCCTTCGCGGCGGAGGTGCAATATCCCGTCCTCGTCAGACCCTCGTTCGTTTTAAGTGGCGCGGCGATGAAGGTCGCGACGTCCGACTCCGAGCTCGCCGCGTTTCTGGGGGACGCCGCGGACGTCAGCCCGGACCACCCCGTCGTCGTCTCGAAGTTTATTCGCAACGCGAAGGAGATCGAGTTCGACGCGGTCTGCCGCGACGGCACGATCATGAACTACGCGATTTCGGAGCATGTGGAAAATGCTGGGGTCCATTCCGGCGACGCCACTTTGGTCTTACCGGCCCAGAAGCTCTACGTGCAAACTCAAAAACAGGTGAAGCGCGCCGCCGCCAAGATCGCCGAAGCGTTGAACATTTCGGGCCCCGTCAACATCCAGTTCATGGCTAGAGATAACGACGTCAAGGTCATCGAATGTAATTTGCGGGCCTCGCGGTCCTTCCCCTTCATCAGCAAGACGATGAACTGCAACTTCATCTCGCGCTGACTCAGCGTCTTTTCCGAACTTCAAGGTGCATGAAATGCGACCGTATGGCCACGCCGCGACGCCGCGAGAATGACCAGAGACGGTTTCGCGACGGTCTCATGAAAACGCAGGCTCGCGACGCGCGTCATGCTCGGCCAGAACGCGCGGCCCTTCCAGATCACGACCATGGACATCGACTACGTCTGCGTGAAAGCGGCCATGTTCTCGTTCTCTCGTTTACGAGGGGCGGACCCGATCACGGGCGTCGAGATGGCGTCGACGGGCGAGGTGGCCTGCATGGGCGCCGACGTGTACGAGGCCTACTTGTACGCCTTGGAAGGGAGTTGTGTGAAGATTCCCACGAAGAAGCAGGCCGACGAAGGCAAGACGGTGTTCCTCTCGATGCACTCGCCGGGAAATTTCGCGGAAGAGGCCGCGAAGCTGGCGTCTCTAGGCTTTACATTGGTTGGGAGTCCGGGCACGGCGAAGGCGCTGCGGCTGCGCGGCGTGCCGATCGAGGACATTCCTTCGAGTACCGCTAGTGACTGGGCCCCGGCCGCGATTGAACTGTTGAAGTCTGGTGATGTGGTGTTCTGCATCAACGTGCCCTCTTCGGATAAACTCAATCAGATGGCTGACGACCCTTCTGCCGAGACCAATGGTTACAGATTGCGGACGGGGGCCATCGCGTTTGGTGTGGGCCTGTGCACGAACGAGAAATGCGCGGCGTTGTTGGTGGAGTCCTTGGCTCGCAAATTTGCCAAACCAGATGGTTCGTACGGCGTGCCGCGGCACCTGGACGAGTACTACGCCGGCGCGTTCTAGGACGTGTCGAAGAGATCCCCCTCCCCTATCCCCCTGAGTAACTAGCCCCTTTAACCGTCTTCGAGCGCGCTGAGTACAGCTTTGATAGGGCTACGTACTTAGCTAGGGCGGGCCGTCGAGCCATTCCCGAGAAAACTCCCTCTAAGTCGGCGGCGGCGTTTCGCGGGCGGCGAGCGCGGCGCGCGACTTTCGCAAATGCTGCTCAGTCTGCGATGTGAGCGGGTGGGCGCCACCGAGCACGCGCCGCGCGATCTGATCCGCGTCCTCGAGCGTCGTCACGGCCTCGCGGACTTCGTCGAGCGTGGCGTCGGGGTCCCTGTAGAGTGCCGCCGCGTAGATCGACTGCAGCTTGAGCGTGAGATCATTGCTCTCGCCGAGAACGCGTCGCGCCACGGGCATCGTTTTGCGCAACAATGTCTTGCCTTCTCCGAAGCGCTCTAACTTAATAAGTGCCACCGCGTAGTTGTTAAGCACGACACGTGCGCGACGCCCAGTTCCGGAGAAGAAACGCCGTCACGATCTCCACACGCGCATCCACGCACGAGGCCTTCCCCGGTGCGCGCATGCACGGCCTCGAGACAGATGTAGCATTTCTGCCCCTTCGTGTCGGCCGCGCACGCCTCGACCGCGACCGCGACGGCCTCCTTGTATTTTTTGTCTGCATTATACTGTTCTGCGTTGCCGCCGCGGTGTATTTTCTTACACATCTGCTTGTGGCCGCGGCGCCAGTGGTCATGCTGGCAGGTCGAGTCACAATAGCGTAATAGATAAAAGCACAAAATTCGGGTTGCCATGGCCAACGCGCTCTCACCCACCAGCCCCTCCCCGCCCAACCCCGCGCGCGCAGGACCAGGTTGCGACGCTGCCTCTCTCAGGTTCTTTCCGGTGTTATGAACTTCCTTTCTCCCGCCGGGGCTGGCCGTGGTGCTGTATTAAATTCCTCTTTTGGGGTGCTCTTGAGGGGGACCGCCTAGCCGCTCTCCGGAGGACGGGCAAGGTGCGAACCAGAGGGTGGGTCTTAAGCTGGCGATAGGGGTTTCGACCTCCCAAGAAGCTGACCCAAACAAATGTAAATATCTTGACGCTCTTGGCGACGAACGACGCGCATACCCGGGCTCCTAGCCTGGTGGTTCCGCCACGCTCGAAGCCTCTGATACCAACGCGTTTGCTGCTCGGATTTCTTCGTTTACACCCCGTTAGCTGCCGTCCGTGCGCCGTCCGTGCTCCATGCTCTTAGGGATGGTTTAGGCTGAGATATGCGGACGCCGTCGGTCATATGGACCTTCGGAGCAAGTCGCGAATGCGGGACGTTGTCAGCTTCGCCTAGGCGTATGGCTGGAGGTCGGATGCCGCTTGCCGTGTGGGCTTGCGGAGCAAGTCTCGAATGCGAGGCGTTGTCAGACGCGCCGCGCCGCCATTTCCTGCCGTCCTGAACAAGTTCATCTTCAAAGGTTCTCGTGGCGAATACGTTTCTCTACTTCCTCAGGAACCGGAGAACGTGTTACGTCCGGGACTTATATGCCGAAGGCAACAAATAGATAAAAGCACAAAATTCGGGTTGCCATGGCCAACGCGCTCTCACCCACCAGCCCCTCCCCGCCCAACCCCGCGCGCGCAGGACCAGGTTGCGACGCTGCCTCTCTCAGGTTCTTTCCGGTGTTATGAACTTCCTTTCTCCCGCCGGGGCTGGCCGTGGTGCTGTATTAAATTCCTCTTTTGGGGTGCTCTTGAGGGGGACCGCCTAGCCGCTCTCCGGAGGACGGGCAAGGTGCGAACCAGAGGGTGGGTCTTAAGCTGGCGATAGGGGTTTCGACCTCCCAAGAAGCTGACCCAAACAAATGTAAATAGCGTAATTTACATCTCACACATCGCGGCGCGTTGTGGGCCAGTGGGGCGGCGCAGGCGGCGCAGGTTGTGAGGATCATTTTGCGTTGGTTTGGGCGTTTGTGAGGCTTGCCGCGGCGGCGTGGTGGCCCTGGCAAATCGGGTTCCCCCCCCTAACTTGGTAGCGCAAGTGGCTCGATTTACGCGTCGGCGGACGTCGCTTGACGTGAACTTTCGCTCGTCCGCTCCATCCTTGCGACCAACGGCGTTACTACGTCTACAAGCATTTGGCTTGGAGAGACCATTAGTCAAAGGCCTCAAGCGAGTCTAGCGTTCGTGACCGCTTAAGTACTCTCTCAAGTGAGCATATATAAATGGCGGCGCGCGCCCTATACGGCGGCTGGCCGGCCACCGACGGCCAGCGGACACCGCTCGCCGGCGCGGAGGTCCTCGTCGCCTCGAAACTACCACTCAAACCGCCGAGGTTACTGCACTACCCTTCGCGCGATCTCTATCCGCTCCGGCCCTGGCTCCGGCACCACGGCATCGCCGAGGACGCCGCGCGGCGAGTGATCTGTACGTTGGAGCTTTTGCGGCCCGACCAGTGGCTGAACGCGTCCGTGGAGCTACTGGTGCGCGTCGTCGACGCTGAGCCGCCGATGGACGGACCCGGCGAGCAGCCCGAATTGTACTGCAAACCCAAGAAGGGGCGCGGCGCGCGTAGCTGAGTGGAAATCAAATTTCGGGCGCCCCATGCCATCGGCGCGACGTGCTTCCGTAGCTGCGTCTGCTCGACGGCGTGGCGATGCCACGCCATCGACGCGACGTTATCACCGTGGCCGCGTCGGCTCGATGGCGTGGAGGCTCACGAAGATCCAAACCTAACTCAATGGTTGATTTCCACACAGGCGTCTAGCCCGGGGCACTCGCGCTACGAGGCTCTACGCGGCTCGGATAAAGGAACGGTCGACAAATTATTTGCCGCCCTGCGTGGGGCGCGCGACGCGCTGCGCCGGAAACTTACGCCCGCGGGCGCGGTCCGGAACGCGGCGTGGTGGTCGGGCAAAGCAATTTACGTCGGCGGGCGCTCGCCGATGGAGCGGATGCCGGGGCTACCCGACGAGATTCTGCGACACGTCTGCGACTTCCTCGCCGCGGCGCCTGCCGCCGACCGCGAGGCGGACGAGAGCCTGGCGGCGTCGGGGCAATTCCGCGCTGACTGGGACTCGTCACCGGTCTCCTCGTATCCAGACATCAGCGACGAGGCGGTGCCCAGCTTCGAGGAGATGAACGACATGGGAGCCGAGTTTGACTCCATATATGAAAGTATAACGTTCGGCCTCGCGAGTTCCAGGGCGCGCCTCGCCGCTGCGTTATGCCTCCGCCGCGTCTCCTCGGCCTGGTCTCGTGCGCTGCTAAAGCGCATGGCATCTCTCAAGGGACGCGTCGACCGGCTTGCGTCTGAGAAGAGGACTTTGGCGGGCATCAAGCGAACGGCGCATGACATCTATCGGACGCATTACTCCGACGAATACTACGACGACTTCGCCAATTACTGAATAAGTTGAGACACATAGTTAGTCACACATCCACAGGCGCAACCCTAGACGCGCTCGTACTCCGACGAAGACGAGCCGAAGACCGCGCCCGGCAGCGGCACCGTCCGCGACAGCCTATCGTAGGCCCCGTCGAGCGTCGACTTCGTGAAGACCCAGGCCAATCCACCTAGCACCACGATCCCGAACGTGAGGCGCCACCACGGAAAGGTGTAAGCGTCCTCCACAACTACAGCGTCGTCGTCGTCGTACCGGATAAAGGCGTGGGGCTTGCGCGTCGGCCTCATCGAAGGTTTATGGGAGAACTCGGCTACAGAAGTAGGCGCGTAGGACACACTACAAGGCACGCCGCAACTCTGGGGACACGCCTCCAATCCAGTCCGCGTGCCGTCGGAGGTCTGGCACCGTTTTTGGGGCTTTTCCGCCACATGAACGCAGTTCTTCGTCTTGTCCATGCCGTAGTACCAGGAGGCGTCGTCGAGGCACGAGGCCACGGGCGCCGCCTTTTGAGCTTGCTTGGGCGCCGCCGTCGGCCTCATCGTCGGCTTCGGGTAGTGCACCTGGGGCGCGGGCCGCTGGTAGGGCCGCGGTTGTGTGACGGGCCGCGGCGCGGGCCGCCAGTCACTTTGTTGATCATAATCGTACATCGGCGCCGCGGGGCTCGTTTGCACTTGCGAGTGAATATAAAGACTGCAGAAGAGGAGCGTCGTCAGCGTCGCGACGAAGGTGAGGTTCGTCTCGCCGTAACTCATGGTGGCGCGTGCGCGCAGCGCTAAACAGGCTGTGACCACAGCCCAGGTCAAAAGATTTGTGAGCGTCGCGCGACGAGGGTTTTCTTGCAACACAGCTGGGGATTGCGCTGCGCGGCGACTTATAACTGCTCTCTCGCTACGTTGCAACGCCTGGGTGCAAGCGCTTTTTGGGAGAGGGCTCACTTTGGCAGAGGATGCGCTGCACCCAAAATTGCCTCTCGATCCGTCCGAAAGGACTCCCTGGAACGGCCTTAAGCCTCTCCGGGCAAGCAGGCGTACAAATCTTGCTTGCTAGTGTCTTACCGGCCGCTAGCCCACACAACCCAGGAGTTATAATCGCCTAGCCTATACACGCAAGTACAAACAGACAACGTTGTGTGCGCTACCATTTAGCAGTGCTCCCTTGCTGCTATCTGTCCACACGCGCAATTTGACAGCGTACCGTTCACCGCATCCCTGCAAAAAACACGATTTCCTGCGAATAAATACAACACATCGACAAGATGGCGCCCTCATCAGTCACCCTCAACGTGAAAATGACCTGCCAGGCCTGCGTCAAGCGCGTCACCTCCACATTGGAAGCGCTGCCGTTCGTCTCGAGGGCGGACGTCTCTCTGGAAAAGGGCACGGCCACCGGAACGTTACAGGGCGCGTTCCCGGGCTGCGACTGCCCGAAGCCCGACGGGAAATGCCCCTGCGGCGACGCGTGCCAATGCGCGGCGACGGCCATGTCCAAAGCACTGGTCGACGCGGGCTACGTCGTGACGCCCTGCGGTGGCGGCAAGGGGCCGTGCCCGGCGGTGGCCCTGGGGACCTGCACGTGCGGGCCGAACTGCGAGTGCGGCGACGACTGCCAGTGCGCGTTGTGTCCCGGTGTGAGCGTCAAGGGCAAAACTATTGAAGTCAAGGTCGAGCACGCGCTGGTCCTCGCGGGCCTCGCGGGCCTCGCCCTGGGCTATGCGCTCGGCAAGCGCGGCGCGAAGTAGTCCCCCACAAATTTGTAAGCTGGTGTGCAAAGGAAGCTTCATTTTCCCCCTGCCTCCGTGTAGCCCCCATATGGGCCCGGATACTTCAGAGAGACCGAGGGAGAGTCGCTTATTGGGGCTAGCGGTGTTTTCATAATTGTTTTCATTGCGGCCCGCTAGCACGGAGAGATTCTAGATCCACAGGCTGCCCGAGCAAGCCTTGGCCAGCGAAAGCGAACTGCGCCAATCGCACGCATCACTCTCGACAGATATCGTGCCTGCGAAGCAATCAGCAGCTGCCCCGGCAGCCGAGCACCGCACGACGACGCTGCCTTTGGTCCAGAGTACTCTTGAGAGTGCTCTCCCTGCCTTTCAATCTTAGAGCGCCGCGCTCGCGGTCAGGCGCCGAAGACACAAGATGACGCTCACGCACGTCGTCCTGCTGCAGTGGAAGCCCGGCACGCCGGAAAGCGTCGTCGAGCCCGGCCTGAAAAAGCTCGGCCAGATCCCGGTCACCGAGACCTACATCCTGTCGTACCGCATCGGCAAGGATGATTCAGAATTTGGCAGAAGGAATATGACCCACGACGTCGCCATCGTCGCGGAGTTCGCGACGGAGGACGACTACCGCCGCTACACGAAAGCTAGAAATCACTTGGACGCGTTCGGTTTATTGAAGCCGCACCTGATGCGCCGGCACGCGGTGCAGACGTGCGCGATGATGGAGTGGGCGACGCCCTGCTCGCAGCGGACGCCGCCGTCGAATACCAGGGTCTTCGCCGCGCTGGTCTGCGGCGTCGCGCTCGGGCGCTTGCTCGCGCGCCGATGACAGCACCACCTATATTCAACCCGCACGGACCCGGGCAGGCTTCACTCCGTTCAACTTGGCCGGGTTTTTCCTCCGTGCGACTATAATTCCTTAAAGCCAATACTTACTAGGAGGAGCGGAGATCCCGGGACAGAGGCTGCCCGAGTATCCCGAGCGCGGCTCAGCAGCCTGGCTAGCGAAAAGCTGGTTGCGCCTATCGCACGCACCACTCTCGACGTGCCTGCGAAGCAATCCTCAGCTGCCCCGGCAGCCGAGCGCCGAGCACCGCCACCAGGCGCGCAAACAAACAGCAGACCATGCCGGATAGATGCGCCTCCCCGGGGGTAAAAGCCAGCGCAGCGCCCATCCAGCGCGCGCACGTCCTGGGGCTCGCGCCGCTGCCGGCCGAGCCGACGCGGCTGTACCGCGACGCGCACCGCGTCGTCCTCAAAGCCAAGGCGCCGTTCGCGGGCTACGTCCGAGAGGTCCGGCTGCGGCTGCACGGCCGGCCGGCGGGGCCGGCGGACGGGAGCGGCTGGGACGTGTGCTCGTACAGCACGCGGGCGGGCGCCATGGGCGAATCGCAGGGCTACCTCGTCGAGGAGCGCCGGCGGGCCATCCGCGTGGCGCACGTGCTCGGCGCGGAGCAGACGGTGCGCGTGGCGCCGCCCCTCTACCTGGAAGCGGGCCAGTACGTCGGCGTCCAGAACAGCTCCGGCGACCTGTGCGCCGGGTGGCGGGCCGGCTGGGGGCCGGGGGGCCGGGGCGGCCTGTGCCTGTCCCTGGACGACGAAGGCGAGCACGGCCAGTACGTCTGGAAGTTCGAGGGGGGCGTGGCCTCCGAGCGGGGCTGGCCCCGGGGCCTGCTCGAGACCGCGGGGCGGCTGAAGGAACGGCACGTGGGCTTTTGCGCCATGCTAAGTGGAGGCGCCGCGGCCGCGGCCGAGGCCGTCGTGCAAGCGCCCGTCCAGGCGCGCCTCGTCGAGGGAGCCCAGACCATGCCTGACGAGGCCTTCAGCGCCCGTCTCGCTGTACATCGCCTGCGGACGGAGTCGGAGGAGTTCGCGGTCAACACAGTCAGGTCGAGCTCGCCGGACGGCGGATTGGTCGACAACCTGGCACCCCTGGCGCGCCACGCCCTGAAATACGGCGAATTGGTGGTCTCGGCCGGAAGCGTCGTGGACGCCGATGTCGACGCGATCGTGAACGCGGCCAACAAGAGCTGTCTCGAAAGGGGCGGCGCAGACGGGGCGATCGCTCGAGCCGGAGGAGCGTTGTTAGCGGAGAAGCGGCAGGCCTTACCCATCATCAGCGGCGGCGACAAGCGCTGCGAGGTCGGCGACGCCGTCGTCACCACGGGCGGGCCCTTTGGGTTTCTGGCGTGCTCCGTCGTCATCCACGCCGTCGGGCCCGACTACCGGAAGCTGGACGCCAACACGCGCGGGGGCGACGACCTCCTGCGCGACGCCTACCTCGCGGCGATGCGGCGCGCCCAGGAAAATCACTGCAAGACGGTCGCGTTTACTCTGTTGTCGGCGGGTATCGGTCGAGGGACGCGGTCGTTGGAGAACGTGCTCGAAGTGGCGGTGCGCGCTATTGGCGACATGGCTTATCCAGGTCTCCAGCGGGTGCACCTCGTCGCCTTCAGCCCAACCGAGCAGGAGGTCCTCCAGCGCGTCGCGAAGTTGTTGCTGGCGGGCGGGCCCGTGCCGCGCCGCTTGCCGCCACAGCGGCAAGCGAGCAGCGCGGTTTTGGCGAACCGCGTCGTCATGCTGCAGAGCGAGCCGTTGAACAATTCGACTGTGTACGCACGAGATCGAGAAATACCACTAGGGAAGATCGGCGGATTGGATCTAGAGGGCGAGGCCAACAAACTCCGGCAGGCGCTGCGCGAAGCCGCAGCTTGCGCGAACGTTGACGTCGAGCTCCAGGTCCGCACCGCCACCGTGGACGCGTTCCAATCGGCCGTGACGCTGGGGGCGCGCGTGGTGCATTTTGCCGGCCACGGCAAAGAAGGGATTATGATGTTCGAAGACGGCCACGGCGGCGCGCACGCCTTGGAGGCCAAGGCGCTGCGGAGGTGTGTGTCAGCCTGTGCGGCTGGGACATGCAAATTGGTGGTGTTGAACTCGTGCAAGAGCGAAGATGTTGGGCGAGCGTTCGTGGCCGCGGGCGTGGAACACGTGGTCGCCGTGGCGCAGGACCAGAACAACGGTAGGATTTCCGATCGCGCGGGCATAGAATTTTGCCGGGCGTTCTACCGATCTCTGGCGATTATGGATTCGGTGCGCACAGCCTTCGACATCGGTTGCGCCGCAGCGCAGAACACGCGCAAGAACATGACTTCGGACGGACGCTTCGTACTGCTCCCGGAGGACCAACCCCACGACGAGCCCATCTTCTCCGAGATCCCCGGGTCGTTCCGCGAGACGACGCCGCCGCCGGTGCCGTCCAACGCGCCGCCGCCGCCGACGTTTTTCGTGGGCCGGGATTCCGAGTTGTTGGTCTGCCTCGAGTCCATCCTCAACCATCGTCTCACAACGATCGGCGGGCGCTACGGCTCCGGCAAGAGTGCTTTGGCGGCAAAAGCGGCGGCCTACGTGCGACATCATCGGAAATTCGACGCTGTGGTCTGGGTCGAAGCCACGACGCACGACCGCTTCTTCGACGACGTGACAGGGGCGGCGGCGTTCATCAACACCTCCACGCTGGCGGACCTGGCAAGCGCCGGGAGGGTCCTCGTGGTCCTGAACGATTTTGAACGACTCGTCACAGCCGGCGACGAACAAAGAGCGAGAGAACGCTGTCGCTTGTTACTGCAGGGTCTACTGGAAGCGTGCTCGAACATAAGAGTGCTGCTGACGTGCTCGTCGGGCTCGGGCATCGGCCTCGTGCGTGGCGTCACGGAGCAGCCAGTCAGCCTGGGGCCAATGGCGCCGGGCGACACCGCGCTCTTACTCCTGCAGAGGTGTACCGAGCTCAAGCGCCGCGTCACGAATCCCTACACGCCGCTACCTCCCAAAACTGCGCCGCACGATGTGGTCGTCGCGTGCGCGTTGCATCCGTTCATAAAACGTCTCAATGGGCTGCCGTACGCGGTCCTGCTAGCGGTGGCTATTCTGAACAAGCTCTTCGCGGCGGAAAGGGCGGAAAAGGAGGCGTGTGAAGCCGCGGGCGCGAGCACGCCGCCGCCGCCGCCGTCGCGCGAACCGCTGGACCGCGCCTTGCGCGTGCTCGATGAACCGGATGTGTTCGACGCGGACCTCCGGCGGTTCCGCGACGAGCTCAACTACGTGGTCCTGTACGGGCGGGGGTATCGGCCCGAGCCCGAAGATACCTCCACGCCCGCGCCCGAATTCCGCGCTCGGATTCCCGGAGGGCTCGTGCTCGCCGGGTTGGCGGCCCTCGTGGCCGGCTACGCGCTCGGTCCGACGGCCTGGACGACGACGCGCATCGCGCCGCCGCCTCAGATCGAGTTCGCCGACGACGCATTGCGGCGGTTCGTCGAACAGAACGGCCTGAGCGCGTACGCGGCGGCCATTTTGGGTGTGGCCGACTCGCTCGACGACTTGGTCGAGGCGACGGATGAAGATGTGGACGAGCTCGCGGCGGAGACGGGTATGCCGAAGCTCAAGCAAAGGAAGTTCAAGCGAGCGCTCGCAGGCCTGCGCGGCGCGACGTAGGGTGTGTAACCATTACGTGTTGTGGGAAACTTATTTCTTGGGGAGGGTACCTTCAGGCGCTATCGCCGCGCAGCCCCGCGAGCGCCCTTTTGAACTTCCGCTGCTTGAGCTTCGGCATGCCCGTCTCCGCCGCGAGCTCGTCGACGTCCTCGTCCGTCGCCTCGACCAAGTCGTCGAGCGAGTCGGCCACGCCGAGGATGGCCGCCGCGTACGCCGACAGGCCGTTCGTCTCGACGAACTGTCGCAACGCGTCATCAGCGAACTCCACATCTATCGAAGGCGGCGGCGCAATGCGCGTCCGCGGCACCGACCGCGCCTGGGCGGCCTTCCTCGCCGCCGCGTCGAACCAGTCGTTTGCCGGCTTCTCGGGCAGGCGCCACGTGACCGACTTGCGCGACGACGCCGCCGAGTTATCTGTCGTATCCGAGGGCGGCGGCGGCGGTGCCATGGCGTCGTCCTCCCTCAAAGTCGCCTCGACGAAGGCCATCGTCGCCGCCGAGCCCACGGACGACCGCCGCCTGTTTTCGACGTCCGCCTCTTCCACAGCTGCCTTGATGACTTCCGGCGACTCGAGCGTCGCGGGGAAGTCCTCGGCCTCCTCGTGGGGCTGTTGCGGACACATGGGCGTCGCCTGGGCCGTCTCGCTGAACGGCGGAAATTCTTCGGAAGGCGCCGGCGTCCGCACCACGGTCCGCTTCGCGGAGTAGGGCTGCGGCGTCGGCAGGTAGGCGCCGGACTTCGTCGGCGCGAAGCCCTTCTCGGGCGACGTCACGTCGGAGAACGGGCCGCTCTCCCTCCTAAATTTATCGTAGGCCGGATGGCAGGCGTCTTTGGGAGACAGGTCGCCCTCGGCCTCCTTCGACACCAAGGTTCGCACCCGTCTCTCTAATTCCTCGAACCAGGCCCTTTTTCTTCCGTCGGTGTCGTTCTCGGCGAAGTTCACCCGCAGGCACTGGCGCCACACCGCCCGCGCTTCGACCAAATCCAGCGTGACGGTAGCTCGCGTGTTCACGAGATCCGACGCGTGCATCTTCGCAATTTCATCCGGATGGACCCTCGTTAACCATAAAGCTCTCGTTCTTGAAACTCTATGCGCGACTTTCACGGGTAATCCAGCATCCACGAGTCGCTCGACAGAAACAGATCCACCGCTCGACAAGTCGGACGGCACGAGCCCCCGGATCAACGCCAACGCCTCCGACGCCGGTCCACTAACCTCCTCGTCCACAAAGGCTCGACGGAGCTCCTGGTCGCGCAGCGCCCGCTCGGGGTGCTCCGTGGCTGCGGTAGAGAGCTCCTCGACGCGAGCTTCGTACTTCGACGTCTCAAATCCTAAATCGGCCGCGGCGAGCAAGGAAGCGTAGGCCGCCAGCAGCTCCGCCTCGATGTCGTCGAGCGACTTGTCGCGGAACGCGATGGTCTGCTCGAGCTCGGAGACGCGCTTCCGCAGCCGCCGCACCTCGGCCGGCGTGCCCGGCGGTGGCGGCGACATTTTCGGCCGCGGCGAGATGCCCTTCTCGCGCGCGAACTGCTCCCACTTCGGCGGGGCCTGTTTTTTTACTGGAGACCTCTTGCGCGGCGGCGTCTTCTCGTCGGGAGACAGGGGCATGGCGCCCAGCGAGTGGCGCCGCATGGACCGCCGGACTTTGCGCGCCTTGGGCACTTCTCTATGTTCTTGAATGGCTCCTAACGGTGTCCTACCGTCCTTTGTTGGGGGCTTGCGCTGTTCTTTTTGATATTCAGGAACAGCCCCTAACGTGGCCCGCCTATTCTTCTTCTTCTTGGCCTTCTTGGGGCCGAGGCCGATCATGCGGAGCATCATGGAGGCCATCGTCGTGTTGCAGCGCGGCGGCGGCGCCGGATGCGGTGGGCGCGGCGCGGCGCGGCGTCTCGGGCAGCGCGCAGGTGGTTTCACGGCTCGGGGCGCGGCGCGCGGGGCCGAACCGGCTGTAAGCGCACTTAACGTGCGCGACACCCGCGGAGCTACTTTGCGCGCCGCTTCTTCTGCAGCGCCGATCGCTGGGGCTGTGAGGACTGCAGCAGTGCTGTCAGAACCTCCAAATTGCGCGCGGTTACCGCAAAAATCGAGCCCGTTGCGATCGAGAGTTGGGGCAAAACCCGTTTTTACGGAGGCGCGCAAAACCAAGCCAACGGCCTCGCTCCACCCCTCGAGGGACGCCGTCAGACCCTTTGCACGCCTGCCGACGATTTTTGCTCCGCGCAGCGCCTGAGAGCAGCCACACCCTGGGGCTGGGAGAGCGCTGCTCCCTGTGCTAGCTCGACCGCCGCGGTGCCCAGGCGCCCCAGCAACGCGCTCTCACAGAGAGGCGCGCCCGCCACGCCACCGCCGCGAGGGCAGCCAGCGCCCAGGGCAGCCAAGGGCAGCCACAATGGTGGACCTCGCCGCGCTCGCGCGCCAGATGAAGGCCATCGGCCGGAAGGGCTCCGGGAAAGATTATTACGAGCAGCACGTGGCCGCAGGCATCGCCAAGGGCGAGAGGCGCGCCGCGCGCGCCCCGGCGCCGGACGACCGTGTTTCATTACCCGATTGGCTCGTGAACTACGGCGTGCCGCTGCGGCCGGCGTCGGCGCCCGCGGCCCGGCGAACGGATGGTCGACGCGTGCGCGACGCACCGGTCTACCACAAGACGGGCGCGCTGTATGCCCAATACGACGGCGGCGCCCTTCAGAGACCCCGCGTCGTCCACCAGGCGAGCGTGGCGTCGACGGCGACGCCCGCCGACAGCGTGGCGAAGTGGCCGGCGCGCTGGCGCCAGAAGGGCGGGCGGAACCTCCCGCTGCCGCCGTTTACGACGCCCTTCGCCGGTAAAGCGTTGCAAGGGATGCTCGACGCCAAGGCGGCGAAGCACAAACGCGATCAGATAAATTCGAAGTCGCAGCGGGTGCGAAAGCCGCCGAGATTGATGCACGAGGCGCTCGCGGTGTCCCTATCGAAGCATCAGGAACGGGAGTTCCGGCGGGAGTGGCGCCGCTGGGTCCACGAGGACTGCCGGTTCTTTGGGAGACCGGGCAGCGGCATCTTCGGCGACGAAGCGTACCCGATGCCTTTCGGCGCCGATCGGGGCATTTCGACGCCGCTGCGCTTAGAAACGGCGGCGGCGGAACGGTCCGACTACGAGTACATCTGGCGCAACCGCGGCGGTTCAAAAATCTGGAAGCGGAAAAAGGTGACGGCGGTGGCCTCGCCGTCCGCGTCTACGGCGTCGTCGGCCGCCTCGGTGGTTACCGCCACGCCGGACGCCGCCTGCGCGCCCGCGGCCGCCTGCGCACCGGCCCCGTCGCCGGCGCCCGCTCCGTCGCCGGCGCCGGCGCCCGCCCCAGCGGCTGCCCCGGGTCCCGGCCCGGCCCCAGCCCCGGCCGCCGCCCCGGCGCCCGCGGCCGCGGTCCCAGTGCCGTCTCGCCGCCGCGTCAGCGAAGACGCGCCGCCGCCGCGTCCAAGGTCCGCGCCTTCACGCCGCCGCGGCTCCTACTTCTGGGAGGGCCGCGACGAAGACGAGGAACGCATCGACCGTCGGTCCCGGGACCTCATCGAGCGGACGGGCATCCGGTTCGGGGAGCCCGGCGGCCTCGCCGAGCCGAGCCTCGAAAGCGAGAGGGCGATGCGCCACGAGCCGCCGCGCGTCCGAAAGGCGGCGGCGCGCGAGATGGCCAAATTTTTTAAACCGAAGCCGCAAATGGCGGAGCGGCGGTCCCAGAAGACCATGGTCTTCGACGCCGTTCTCCGGGACGCGCGGCGGCAGCGGCGCAAGGCGGGCTACTCGTCGGCGCGGCGGTGATGAGGTGTATAAATGTAGTTGTCAAGTATCACAAAAATAATTAGCTAGGGCCCGGATGGAGTTGTCGGGTGAACTGAAGCAGGCCTCCGCAAAAGGCGGGCGATTTCCGCGAAGACCTCGTCCGCGTTTCGCGCACGGGCCCGGCGCCAGGCGAGCCAGATTCGCGATGCGTGTTGTCGTGGAGTCTTTGTTAAAAAACCTCTCTCGTGGCTAGCGGCCTGTAAGACACTAGCATCGCGGAAAAAAGTAGAGCCTTGCCCGGAGCGCCGTCTTCCGAGCGCGGGCCGTCGGCTCCGGTTCCGTCGATTCTGTATGAAAACTGGGCTGGAGTTGATATAATGTACTATTTGGACGGTAGATGGCGGCATCAATCGCTGGTCTACTTTGGAAACTCGTAAGACTCATCCGGGAATGTCGCGGGCGGTGCCTTCCGGGAGGCGCGAGGGTATGTTCCCGGGCCGCTAGACTGAAATCTTTGGTCGCGGCGAACGACTAGGATGTGTTCTGAATTTGAGTCATTCTTTTGACGCTACAGAGGCGTATCTTTGAATTTACTAGTATGTCGATTACGCTAGCTCAGTGGCCAAAGTCTAGCCCCAGTAGCTCCGCTCTGCTCATAAATAGCGGCCACCTGTGTGATCTGACGCACGCGAGAGCGCTGGACAATTGTTGCGGCATCGCTTTGGGCCCTCGTCTACTTGGCTCAGTGAGTCCAGGCTCACACTCTCCTGCTCAGACACTCGGCGCGCGGACGCCATCATGTCTGATTCAGACTCGGATGAGGGCGGCGGCCTCCTCCCCCCGATCCACCGCGCCGCGATCGCCGGCGACCTCGAGGCCTTGCGGCGCGAGCTCGAAGCTGGCGTCTCGCCGGACTGTTTGTGCTATTCCGGTGGCAGCCAGTATACGCCGCTTATTATACTTTGCTCAAGCGGTACAACATATGGACCTGGTTTTGGCGGCTCTGACGACATTCGTCTACAGGCGGTCAAGATTCTTCTCGAGGCGGCGCTACTCCAGGTCACATCGAAGGATTGCCGCAGAAGCGGCCTCTTTGCTTCGCGGCTTTCCTTGGGAACGTGGCGATAGTCAAATTATTAATAGCGGCGGGCGCCGACGTAACTCATGCCGACACTCAGGACGGTTGGACGGCACTTCACGCGGCCGTATCCAGAGGGCGGGCTCGAAACGCGTCCTGCGCAGCAGCGCTCCTAGAGGCGGGCGCCGCTGTCGACGCCGGGTACGGTTACGGTATTGTGCGCCAAACGCCGCTCGTGAGGGCTGTGGAAACTTATGGTTACTCCCGTTCATCCATTATTCCAGTCTTGCTACGCTTCGGCGCGAGGATCGATATGACGAGGCTCGAAAGATACAGCGGTATTGCTAGCCACGCCTACGCCTACCTCGCGAAGGTCCACGCGGCCGGCGGCTGGAAGCGCTACGAGCGCGCGCATCGCATGCGCCTCACGTCGACGTTCGCCCGAGTCCTATTTCCGCGCGTGCCCACGGAGGTCGTCTCCCACATCGTCGACCTGTGGGCCCACGTCGGCTACTACTGAGAGGCGCCATCGACGAGTAAGGTTCTATGGAAAAGAGGAGTTACTATATGTCAAAAAGCGGCTCAGGACCGCATGCGCTTCCCCAGCAGGAACGCGCCCGCGACCGCGGCGGCGACCGCACAAACACCCCGCGCATCGAGTATAATCTCAAAGCCCCGCGCCGGCGCACCCGCAGAAGCACCGGAGTTCCGCTCGCCCCATATTCTAGCTTCCACCGCCGCGATGGCTCGTAATTTTGTTTCCAAGTCTCGCCGGACGTTCGCCGGTGGGTCGTTGACGAGTACAGTAGCGAAGGCCGCCCGCGCCGCACCGGCGAGTAAGTGGATCCCGACCTTCGCATCCGACAAAATGTTGGGATTGCATTTGGGGTAAAAAACGTCAAGAGCCGCGACGTGCCGCGCGCACCGCTCCACCAACGATTGGGGCACCGCTAAAGCTTTGGCCTGGGCCTCACTTTTATTACCGTGGAAGTCCTTCTTCCAGGTGGCTTGGAGCGCGAGGTAGGCTTTGGCGTCGGCGTCTGCCGCGTCTAGCTCTCGGGCAGCCGCATTGGATAATGTTGCGCCCGTCTGGGCGGCCACTACTGCTGCGCCCGAGGCTTGATCTTTCTTCCGTTGACTATAGGCGCAGGCCATGGCGCCGGCGGCGCAGCCCAACCCGGCCGCGATTGCTGCGGCGCCGCCGCCGCCGGGCGTCGGCGTCTTGCCCGCTAGATCCGTCACATAATCGAATAATGTTGTGCGCCGCGCGTCGGGCTGCGCGTCCAAGGACCGGCGGCGGTCGATTACTTTGTTCATAGCGCACGGCGGCAGCGTCGACGTCGGCGGCGGAGGAGAGGGATGAGGCTCAGCGGCTGCCGGGAGGTCGAACTTTGCGGCGAAGCGGTTTGTACAGCGAGGAGCGATATCAAGCGCACGTCTTCGACGAGCTAATGCTGCGGGCGGTCGCGTAGTGAGGCTAAACTATGGCTGTCCTCGATGGGAGAGGCCTAGAGGCGAAACCTAGCGAACCCGGAAGAATGATCCATCCGCTCGCCGCCTCCCTGGACCGCAAGCTACACGTCTCCGAGTGTGTAAAATTCACTGGCGCGGCGGCGGCGTCACTGCGGTCTCCACTGTGAGAGCCTCTCCCAAAAACACACGATCGTGGCGCGAGCCGCCTGCGTGCAAAATGGTGTCAAATGTGCCTAATTGCCGAATGATGGCGCTCTGCGATCGATGCTACCGGTGCTGGCAAATTGAGCCGTAACCACACCAGCAAGCTGCAGACCGGCCCTGCACGCCGCCGCAGCGATCGAAACAGATGCGCGTCGCCCTCCGCCGCGGCCGCTTGGAACACCAACGGGCCAGCGCTTTAATCACGAGCGCCAACGACTCACTCGTCGGTAATTTACAACCGGAGTACTGGCGCTTCGAGGGAGGAATTAATGTGGACGGCGCGCTGCGCGCGGAGGCGGGCCCTGATTTGATTGACGCGTGCCTCGCGCTGCCGATCAAAGATGAGACTGAAAAGCGCGACTTGGTGCGATGGACCAGGGCCGTCAAGGTACACGAGTCGGCCGTCGTGCGCTGCCCGACGGGGAGTGCGGTAAAGACGACGGCCGGTTCGCTGGAGGCGGATAACATCATTCACGCCGTGGCTCCTGATGTTGAGCTGACGTTCGGCCGCTACCAAGGCCGAAAGGGCGCGCCCGAGGACCTGCTGCGCGCGGCCTACCGCTCCTCATTTAAAGCTGCGGCCGACTTGGAGTGCGTCGCGTGTCCCGCGCTCGGTGCGGGTGTGAAGGGCTGGGATCCAGCCGTGACGGCGGCCTTCGGTCTGGAGGCCGCCGCGTCGGCTGCTTTAGCTAATGAGGCGCCGCGGAGTATCGAGTTCGTCCTTGGAGACGACACGTTCGCCGCGTGGTCCCGCGTCTTCGAAACGTTGCTGGGGCCCGGCGCCGACGACGCGTGGACGATA
This sequence comes from Pelagomonas calceolata, assembly GCA_918797485.1. Taxonomy (NCBI): domain Eukaryota; class Pelagophyceae; order Pelagomonadales; family Pelagomonadaceae; genus Pelagomonas; species Pelagomonas calceolata. The sequence goes on along the minus strand of CAKKNE010000003.1, from coordinate 4,132,195 downwards.
GATCCAGAAGAACTAGTAGAAGACGACGTCGGCGATTTGTTGCCGCTGCGCGACGTCGACGAGATTTGTTTGCCGCGGACGCTCTGGGCGAACCCCGAAAATGCCGGCACGCAGACCACCGGAGGGGCGTGGCGGTGGCAGCCGGGGGACCCGCGGGCGGTGTGAGTTAACCTATCTGTTGTATGTATATACTAGAAGTGATATATACCCTCCTGCGAATCAAATCGGGTTTTGCACCGGACTCGCGCCATTTGTGGATCCCTCGTTCCGACGCCCCCCAGTGGTCTGCGAAAGAGCCGCGCTGCGTTCCATCTTGACCAGAAAGCTCAAATTGGAGCGAAATTGCAATTTGGCCAGTGGGTCATTTGTAGTTCACAGCCATGTCGTCCGCGCGCGAACTCGTCCTGGAGCGCGACCTCGTCGCGCCGCTCCTGTCGCCCTGGCTCGTCCCACGCGACGCGATGAGCCTCTCGGAAACGAGCAAAAAGTGCCTGCGCGAGGTGCGGGCGGGTCTGTCTGAGCTTAAATTGAACGAAAAATTCGGTATCACAGACGAGCACGTGATTACTATTGTGCGTTGCTTCCCCTCGCTGCGCTCGCTGACTCTCAACTGTGATGAAGACATTACTGACGCGTCCGTCTCTGCGATTGCGCGTCTTTCAATGCTCCGCGAGCTAGGCCCTCGCCCGCTATGCCAGCTGCTTGCGAAGGTTGGATGTTCGTTGTCCGATCACCGACGCGGGGCTCATTCCGATTGGGCAGCAATGCCCTCAACTACACACGGTCTCGTTCAAGTCGCGCTTCATTACCGACGATGGGATTGCGGCGCTTTCTGGATTGATCGACCTAGCCATGCACGTCAACGACGAGGTGACTGCGTTTGCCATAGCCCAATTGGTAGGACGATCGCCAGGCTTGGTGTGGTTCGACACGTACAATTGCCAGGGTTGGAGAGGCCCTGGCTACGACAAACGACACGAATTAGTTCGCTTGCTGCACGAAAATCTACCGAACCCCGAACAAAGCCACCCTAGGATTCTGCAGTTCCTGCCCGCGCTCACTCCCCGCGAGCAGTCGTAGTAAGGCAACTAATCTATCCCAACCAGTCTTACGCCAGCGCCGCCGGGTGCTGGCTGACCGCCAACGCGGTAGTCAGGATCCCGAAAACTAAGAAAGGCTGCGCCGTGCCCTGGTACTTGACGTCGTATTTCACGGGGTCCTTCAGTAAGTACCTGTGTGGAAATCAAAATTCGCGACGCATTCGTGCTGAATCGTCGCGTCGACCTCCACGCCATCGATGCGACGCCTGGTCGATGGCGTGGTGATGCCGGTTCCTCATCGCCCGACCGAGCCAAGACGGCCGCGCCATCGCCGAGAAATGACTTAGTGAAGAATTGTCGGTGCACCCGACGGACTGGTTGATTTCCACACAGGTAAGTACTGCGTCTGGGCCCAGATCTGCGGGGCTATGAGCAAGCCGAGCACTAATGCGTATGTTTGTAAACCGATGGCGAACAAGTAAGCCGCGACGGCGATCTGCGTCACATCTATCAGCCCCGCACAGATGTACTTCGCACCATCAATCCCAAAGGCCACCGGCAAAGATTTGAGACCGAGTTCCCGGTCGCCTTCGATGCTCTTGAAGTCATTCACAATCGCAATTCCGAGACCAGCCAGCGAGTACAACACCGTCAGCACGACCACTGGTGGGGTTAATTCCCCTCCAGCGGCCCCTTCGCCCACGTGGCCGAACATCGCCTGGCCGCACCACCACGGCAGGGCTATGTAGGAAGCACCTAATGCAAAGGAGCCCCTCCACCCTTCGGCTTTCAACTTATAAGGCGGTGCTGAGTATAAATAGGACACGAGAGCACCGAAACACGCCAACAGACCGACACTATTCAAGGGGTTCGCGATGATATTATGTCCCGCCCACACATCACACCCAAAGGCCAACGCGAGACCGCCGAATAATAAGAAATAAACCTGCTGGAACACTTCTTCTTCGGTGATCCTTCCGGAAGGTATGGGTCGGTAGGGCTCGTTGATCGCGTCCAAGTCCTTGTCGTACCAGTCGTTGATCGTCTGACAAAAACCCGTCAGGAAGGGACCGGAGAGAACCATGCACGTCGCGGCCTTGGCGAAGTCCTCGGCGCCCTCAGCGAAGGTGCCCGAGATGAAGGGCCAGCGATAGTTGCCCGAGGCTGCTGCCCCACAAGCTACTCCCCAAATTAACGGGACCCACGTTCCTGGTTTGGTTAATTGGATGCGGATCTTCCAGAGCGGCTCGTCCTCCGTGTCCGCGGCGCCTCTAAAACCTACGAGCTGTCTGAATCCAGCACTGCCCACTTTCGCGTCGCCCTCGAGCTCGTCGTCGCCGGCGTATAGGATCACGTCGTCGGCGAGGATCCGTCTCGTCTTGAGGCGCTTCGGCTGCTTCGCGAGTCTCGGCGCCGGCGGCGCGAGGGCCGCGGCCGTTGCCAGGGCGCAGATGAGTCTGAGCTGCATTTGTTTGCTCTATCTACCACAAAAATATGCTTGCGCGTGTGATGCGGCTGTATGAGCTGTATGTGCTCTCTGTGTTTGCTTTGTAGCACAGACCTGTGGTACAGCTACAGTTGCCACGTCAATGCGCGCGATCTATGCGGACAGCTCGGCTGATCCTGGCTGCAACGGGCACGTCTACGCCCACGTACGTAGATCTACAAGCTCGAGCGCTCACAGCAAGTCGCACGATACCCCGCACGCTACAGTCCCGCTTTGTGATCACGTTTGAGCCGTCAAGTACGCCGTATCGGCGGGGTGTTGACGGGTAGCGCCGGCCGGCGTCTCCGGCGCTCGCACACCTTGATATTGAGCACATTGCGGAGCGCGGCGATCGCGTGAGCCGCGAGAGCACGCATCACTCGCTCGATTGTGCAAATCGAGGACACCTTGAATCTATCAAAGCAATTGCAACGAGCGCTGCAATAGTGCAGCTCTGCTGATCTCTACAGCGACAGGACCTCTCCTTAGTAGCCGCAAGCGACGCGCCGCCGCAAGGATGATGAGGACAGCACTGTGGGCGAGCGCGGTCGCGGTCGCGGCCGGCTTCGCACCCACAACACGACGAGCAACGTCGCTGCGCGGTGCACAACGACCAACACAACTACAAATGTCCGCCGCGCCGCCGCCGCCGCCGCCGCCGGAGCTCGCCGCGCCCGTCGCAGTGAGCTCGGGGCGCGCTTTGCTGAGCTGGGGCAACGCGCCTTATTTGGCTGGCGCGGCCTTTGTAGGGTACCGCGGCTACAAAACAGTAAGTAACATCAAGGACAAACAAGCCAAGCTCATCGATGAATTTGGTGGTAAACTAAAGCTCGGCAAGAAGCAGAGCAAGGCCCAGTTCGAGGCCACGAAGAAGCTGTACGGGAAGAAGCTCATGTTTTTGCCGAGAGGCCCCGCGCTCTTCGCGTCTGGCTTGAAGGCCATTTGCACGAAAAAAGTGTCGATCAATTCGTTGAATGCGTTTCGGGATTTGTGCGACGTCTTCGGCGTGACCAAGGCGGACCAGGTCGCGTCTGCTGTTGAATCTGCAGTCTCGCAAACGAATGCGCGGGGCAAGGCTTTGTTCTACGCTTCGAGAAGCGGGTTATCATCACCGAGACTCACCAACCTCGCCCTGGAGGGCCTCGACGGCAAGAAGGAGTTCCTGCAAGCGACGCAGGACGGCTACGCGCAGCAAGCGTACATCGCTGCATTAGGCAAGTCAAAGCCGTACACCGCGAACGCCCAGGCGGTGCAAGCATTAGGCTTGGATGCGGGAGAAGCGCAACTCATCCTCGACGACCTCAACGCGGAACCGGACCCGGACGCCGACAAAGAAGAGTGGCAGAAAGAACTCGAGGCAAAAGTAGTAGAGGAGACGGGAGCGCTGCCCGACGCCGACGAGGTCGACATGACCGACAAGTTCGCGCCGCCCTCGGGGAAAGAAGATGAAATGATGCTCACGTGCGAGTGCGAGGAGTGCGGCTACACCTTATTTATCGCCGCCGGCAGGGAAGGGAAGTTCTTCGGCGACTCGTATAAATGCCCCGAGTGCGGGGCTCCCAAGTCGAAGTTCAAGATCGACGAGGCGCCGAGCGCGTAGTGGTAGGCGGGTAAGCCTCGCTTGTTAGTCGTCAAGGCGTCGGGCGTCGAACGCCAAATCGCCCCTTCATCCTGCGAAAAATCGCGTCGCCTTGTTGCTGCTTTTGCGGCGCGCGAGGCGGACTAGGCCGCAAGGGAGGACGCTCAGGAACACCCAGAGATTCGGGCTTACTGGCGTTGGCGCTCTCGCCCTCGTTCTCTGTGATAATCTCCACTGCTCAAGCCAAAAATCTTGATGTACAAAATCGCTCTCCTCGCCGCGGCGGCCGCGGCGGCCTTGCCGCTCGTTCGAGCTGACTATTCGTACTCCTACGCGGACGCGCCGACGGCGGCGCCAACGGCCACGATGGCTCCCACGCGCACCAGGACCTACGCCCCGACGCGCATGACGGAGGCGCCGTCCTACGCGCCAACGACGGACACGTATGCTCCATCTTTCGGCTCGTGCCCGCAGCTCGTGCCGGATCCCGACAAGTGTCCCGCGGACCCGTCCGGCCTCCCGCTCTGCAGCGCGATCGGCCTCGGCACCGGCGACAAGTGTATCACGGGCCCGCAGATCTGCCCGGGCCAGCCGGGGCCCACGAATTGCCCGGCTTTCCAGGTCGCGCGCCGCGCAGAAATGCTCCTGCTCGATGGCGTGACCTAAACGACCGGTTGATTCGTCGCAGGTGGCGCGGCGCCTCCTCAAGAAGATTCACGGTCCCGTCACCAGAGCCTTCCACGGCTGGGCCCAGCGACAGTTCAAGAAGGCCGGAGCCGCCGGCGACGAACCGCGGCGCCGCCTCGCCACGCCCCCCGAGTGTACGGGAGGCGATTGTTCCGTCGCACAAGTCGGCGATGCGGAGGGCCCGACGGCCGTGCCATCGCTGTTGCCGACGGCGGCGCCGGTCGGAGCGACGGCCGACCCGACGGCCGCGCCGACGCCATCGCCGGTGACGGCCGAGCCATCGCCTGGACCTACGCCTGGACCTACGCCCGGACCTACTCCGGCTCCCTCGCCGCGCCCGACCGCCGAGCCGACGGCCGGACCTACGCCGGCCCCGTCGTCGCGGCCGACCGCCGAGCCGACGGCCGGGCCTACGCCGGCCCCGTCGTCGCGGCCGACCGCCGAGCCGACCGCCGAGCCGACGGCCGGGCCTACGCCGGCCCCGTCGTCGCGGCCGACCGCCGAGCCGACGGCCGGGCCTACGCCGGCCCCGTCGTCGCGGCCGACCGCCGAGCCGACCGCCGAGCCGACGGCCGGGCCTACGCCTGGACCTACGCCGGGACCTACGCCGGGACCTACGGATCCGCCAGCGACCTGCGTCGACGATCCGCTAGGGTGTGGCAACGTGCCGCCGGGCGGAGGCACGAGCTGCCACAACTTTCCGAACCTGGTCCCCAGTAGCATTACTACTGATACCGGCTGTATCGTGAACGCGTCGTGCGTCTTTACTCTGACGTCCCAACTAGGAAATCTGCCGGCCGGAGACTACTTGGGTACCTGCTTCCCCGGCCCATCGGCGAATGGGTCACCGGCAACTTGCAACTGCTGCAATCCCACGAATCCCCCATCGGCGGGACCGTTACCAACCGACCAGGGGCCGTTTTACATTTCATTCCAAGGGACCTGCGGCGGGGAGTGGTGCGAGGGCTCCGGTGTATCGGGCGGTACTGGTCCCCAGAGCGTCTACGCGGAACTACCGGCGTGCATGCCTGTCGCAGCCCCGACGACGGTTCCCTAGCCACGGCGACACGTCGACGAGGCGCCGCGCGCGCGGGGATAAGAAGATCATATATATACATTCACTTTATACACTTCACAGCATCTCCACGATGACGGAGTCCGGCGACCGCTTCTCGTCGACCAGCCCGTAGCCCTTGTGCGGCGTCAGTATCGTCTCTGAGGGTCGGCGCGTCACGCGGCTCGTCAGCGCCGCGGCGCAGATGCCGAGGATGAACGACGCCGCCGTGCCCAATATAATAGCGACGAGCGACAGCTCGACGCTCCGCCGCTCCCGAATCAAAGGTGGCGGGGCATCGTCGTCGTTCGCCGCGTTGGACGTGCCCCAGCCGTCGGGGAAGGGTGATACGGAAGGCGGGTTTCGTCGCAGGGCGGCGCACGACGGAGACGCGCGCAGATCGCGGCGCAATACGATCGCGTCGATAGCGACGTGCGGCGCGCCGCCGGCGTCGTGCGGCGTCGCGCAGTCGTTTGCGGCGAGGTCGTAGTGCGGCGCCGTCGATGCCCCGCAGGCGTCGCGGTGCCACGCGTAGGACGCATGCGTCTCATTTATGATGTCCAGAGCGCCGACGCCGAAGGACGACTCTCGAAAAGCAGACCACTCCGGGTGCGGCGCGACCCACGCCGCCTCGCCTCCTTCCCTATTGCCGCCGTCGCCGAGGTTGAGGTAGACCGGTCCGCACGCGTTGGGTTGGGCGTCATAAATGCCGCGCGCGTCGCTCCTTTCGTACGCGTGCACGTGGCCGCTCAGCACGACGTCCACACCATATTTCAGGAGGAGCGGCTCGTAGGTTAACCTCATGAGCTCGGCCTCGAGGGCGTGGGCGCTGTTGGAGTTGTAGAACGGGGCGTGCATCATCACTATGAGCCACGGCGTCGCCGCGCGGTCGACTTTGGAGAGGTCGTCCTCGAGCCAACTTCGCTGGAGGCGATCTCCACCGTGCACGAAGTTGTCGTAGCTGTTCAGCGCGACGACGTGGACCGGCCCGACGTCTGCCGACCAATAGAGCGGACTCGTCGAGCGCGCTTCGCGGTAGGGCGTCGGCCACCTTTCGAGATAGTGGAGCCAGGCCTCGGACGAGCCGACCTCGTGGTTGCCGCCGGTGACGAGGACCGGGACGCGCGAGAGCAAGGGCGAGGCGAGCGCACCGAACCTGCGAGGCGTGCCGCGTCGAAGGCGTCTCGGCGACAATGGATGGACACCGCGTCCGCGCGAGTCCCAGCGCCAGGGCCAGCCGTCCGCGTAGGACAGGTCGCCCGAGAGTAGTACGGCGTCCGGCTCTAATGCAGCCAGTTTCGCGAAGCTCCGGTTCGACACGACCTGTGTGGAAATCAACCAGGGTGTCGGGTGCACTGGATCCGTCGAGCGGTGAGGAACCGACACCGCCACGCCGTCGAGCAGGTGTCGCGTCGATGGCGTGGAGGTCGCCGCGGCGATTCAGGACGAACGCGCCGTAAATTTGAGTTCCACACAGGACGCGACCGTCTGGCCCACGTCGGCCGCGAGGCCCAGTCTGACGGGGTACGTGGCGGGAGGCATGCGGAACTCGTGCACGCCGTCCGCGAGCTCGTACTCGTAAGTTTCACCCGCCTCCAACTCCGTCAGCGTCACCGTGTGGATCACGGGACTCGAGTAGATCATCGCCGGATCGTTGTAAGACTGGAGCCAGCGCGGATAGGGAGGCGCCCTTCTAGAAGCCGAGCCCGGCACGGCCCAGCTCGTCGTGTTCGCCGCCGCTCGTACTTCGTCCAACGTATAGGACGGCTCGCCCATCGTCGGCGCCCAGAGCATGGGGTCGACGTTGGCCAAAGCCGTGTACGACCGCGCGTCACCGAACGCGGTGCGCCAGAGCCGCTGGCCCCGGCGTTTGTACCTCAGTTCCGTCGGCACCGCGTCCGGAGTCACATATGACAAAATCGCGCTCGTCGGCGACGCGAAGGAGACGTGCGCCTGCGAGTCGCACGCGAAGCCGCGGAAGAGGTCGTCGCCCGGCGTCGTGGGTGCCGTGTTCGTGTAAGAGCAACCGAGTTCGTGCGCGCGGAGGTCGCGCGCTCGGCTTGGTCGCGCGTAGTCGCTCGTGGTGCCGGCTTTGGTGTGGCGGAGCGCGACGAGCAACGCCAGTGTTTTGAATCTGGGCATGGTTTTGCGCCAACGCGGCGCTTCCGCTGGCTCCTGCTTGCTGAGCGTGGCGCAGACGGTAGTGCGATAGAGTTTTTACAACCCAGTTGCCTGTATTGTCATTAATGCGGCAGCTTTGCACTCGATTCAATCGATTTGACAAAATTCACTTGCATCAAAACAGCTGCCCCTGGCGCCAGTCGAGAGCCAAAAACCATTCGTTCGTACCTTCATACGACCCCTCACAACACCTTCCTGCAACGGCGCGACGCCTGCGACAAAACCCGACCAAGCCTCTCAAGCTTGCTTGCTGCAGCCGCGACGCCGCCGCTGCGTGCCAATAGCACCGGTTACCGCATTGGTTGCGCGCATCGCTGCATCGCCAGCGCGCGCCACAAATCGCTCGCAAGAGCGCCCGCCACGGCTGAAAAGCGGTGGCAACCCAAGTGCAGCTCGGCACACAGCTCGCAAGAGCCGCGCGGCGGCAACGCTGCGTAAAAGATGCCCAAGGGCCCGAGCAAAAGACAACAAAAATTAGCCCAACGCCAAGCGTTAGCCAGGCAGGAAGCCGCCTACGACGCCGAGCCGGAAGTAGATTATGCGCCGCCCGACCCCAATACAAAAATAACCTGGCCTAGGATGATGGCCGGCCAGGTCGACGCCGGGAAGTTGCCGGCCGTCTGGCCCAATAATATCAACCGCCTGAAGACGATCCAAAAGGGTCGTAGAATAAGTAAAGAGCAGTGCTGCGACAACCCGATCGTCCAGGAGATGGGCGAGGTCTGCCAGTTCCTCAAACTCACGCATGTGATGGAGCCGTACAAAGTGATACCGCGAGACAACACGGCCTATCCCGGCCGTATAAGGGTCAAGATCTTTGATGATGACGGCAAGCCCGTAAATGAGGAGATCAAATGTAGGATGGACCTGATGCGGAAGATGGGCGAGATGATTCCGAAGCTTACTATCAGAGCGAAACGGATCAAGCAGGAGAGAGATCGGCACGAGCAGTACAAGGCGCAGTACGAGGCTTACGTCGAGAAGAAGATCGAGAAGGCCGCCGGGCCGCGGAAGAAGAAGGCGGGCCGGAAGAAGGGACCGGGGAAGTAATAGTTATATTAGTGGTTTTACACAACAGAACGGTGCTAGAGTGCGCCCGCGCGTGCCCGCAGCAATGTGGTCACGGCGAGGCTCTGCTCCAGTGCGGTCCGGACGCGATGCGCCAGGGAGCCGATCACGGCACCGCACCGCAACTCCGACGGCTCGGCCCGCACGGCCTCGGCGGCGTCCGAGCGCCCGAGGGCCTCGAGCGCGGCTGCCGCCCGCTTCCGCGCCGCGCTCATCCCCTCATCGAAATCGTAGCTCAGCGCAGGCAGGACCGCGCCGCGCAGTTCCGGCGCGGCGCGCGCCGCTTCGATCAGATCGGCGCGGTGGCGATCACCCCTCGCCTTGCTCACAAACGTCTGGAGGGCACTGATCCACGTCAACGTCGGGTCCAGGTCGAGCCCTACCGAGACGTGGATGCTCGGTTCTCCGTCCAGCGCCTGGCAGACGTGCGGCGCGCCGCGGGGGCAATACAGCACGTCGCCCGCGTACAGCGTGACGAAGAAAGAGTTGGCGTCGTCGGCCGGCCGCGGTAGCGTCGCGCCGAGGTCCGGAAACTGCTCACCATCAAGGAAGATTCGCCACAGCTTCGCGCCCGACAGCTGCGCGATGAAGACGCAATGGTCGTCAGCGTGCGGCTCGAGCGTCGTCGCGCCGGCCGGCGTCGCATAGAGGTTGACAGAGCAAGCGACATGCAACCTCCTCTGCACGGCGTCTCTACATTGAGCACAAATCCGCCACCGCGCGTCCGCATTCAGCACGACCGTGGAACCGCCGACGCGGTAGAAGTCGACACCATCTAGCGGCGGGCGGTCGTCCTCCAGCAATTCCAGGGCAAAATCCTCCGCAAGTGCTTCGCCCCGGCCGCGCGCGCGGTCGATCGACGACGCGCCTTCCATACGACCGGCGCAGAGGCTCTCCACGTCCTCCAGCAATGGCCCTTGGCCCTCGCCACGGCGCGCACGCTTCGCCGGTGGCGGCGCGGGTTCGTCGCCTGAGCTGGCCGCCGGCGGCGGCCACCGCGGGGCCGCCAGAGCCGGTGAGGACCCGTGGAAGCACGACCGAGCGCCGCCGGAGCCGTCCACGCGGCGCCAGACGCAGCGCGCCTCCCAGTCGCGCTCGAAGAACTCGCGGCCTAGTATTGAGCCGAGCCGCTCGGCGACCTCGCACGCTTCGTCGCTCGGAAACTTTCTGGCGGCCACCCTCAGCAGGTGGTCGATGTCGCCCCCAGGGACGCGACGCCTCCGCAGCACATACTCGTATGACGGCGCCGCGGGGCCGAAGGTAGCGACGAGGGCCCGGAGGCGCCGCGACGCCGGGTCGGCGGCAGTGCTGAGGCACGTCTCCCGGGAAGAATACGGGTCGGCGACGGTCTCGGCGACAAGGCGGACCACGGGGCCGGCCCGCTCCGCGTCGCGCCGCGCACACGCGAGCAAGAACTCGGCGCAAGCCGCCCGCAGCGCCGGCCCGTGGAACTTGCCGTTGAGGCCCCACGCTACGCCTCCCGGGAAGACCAGAGTCTCCCGTCGAAGTGCGTCGCCGCGCGCGCCTGGGGTCCCCAGCGGCCCGCACGTCACCGCGTCAAGCACGGCGGCAATCTCGTCGTCGTCGTCTTTGCTGCCATTCAGCCGCGCGACGATTGCCGAGCACAACCGCGCGACGTCGTCGGGATCGCGCACATCCAGCGCCCGTCTCGCCAGCTCGTCCGCGAGCTCTCCGACCGCGTCGGCGTCTGTCGCGGTCGCCCAGGCTTCACAGAGCTCCTCGATTGTGGGTTGGACTGCGGCTGCCATTACTGCTCTCGCTGCCGCATCGATTGGAAATCAATCATGTGCGATGAATGCCGCTCACAGGCGTCGTTATGCGGCCCTTGACGCCGCCCTGGCGGCTCCGGACCGAGGCAGACAACGTGCGGGTCTACAGAGATTGAGATTGAGCTTTACGCCGGCATTTGTGCCGATAAACCCAACAGTTTACGTGCTTGATTCCGCATTGCTGCCTTGCGGCCACTCCTGAAGCACTCCGTGCATTTTGCACGCTCCTTGGAATAGCTTTGCAGCCTGCACTGAGGCTGCAGTGTGCAGAGCCCTGCAGGCGTGCGGCGGACGAGGATGCGCGTCGTCCATGCAGCAGCACTGTGCACGGCCAGCGCGCTGGCGACGACGAAACCGGTCGTGCGCCTCTTCGGCCTCAGCGATTTGCACGTCGACTACGCGGCGAACCTCGACACCGTGAAAACCTTGGAGAGGCCGCCCGGCGAGGGCCACCTCGCCCTGATCATCGCCGGCGACGTCACTGCAGATAGAGACACGCTCCGCGACGCATTAACGGCGCTGCGACGTACTTTTGACGACGTGTTTTACGTCCCTGGAAATCATGAAGCCTGGGTCACTTCTACCGATAGAGAGGACGGCATCGGCGACTCCGTGGCGAAGCTGCGGGCGTGCGAAGGCGTCGCGGAGGCCTGCGGGTGCCGCACGGCGCCGGCGACTTTAGAGGATGCCAGGGGGCGCGCCGTCACCGTCGCGCCGCTGCGGGGCTGGTACCACGCCTCGCACGACCGGGAACCGTCGGTCCTACCCGACGACGACGGCTCCAGGGGCTTTGCGCGGCGCTGGGCCGACTATAGGAAATGTAGATGGCCGCCAGCACTACTGGGACGAAATGGTAAAGAGGCCGTGGCGCACGGCATGGGCGCGGGAGATCATGACCTGAGCGCCTACTTCGCGGCCACCAACAACATTGCAAGGGACAATACACCGCTCGTGACGTTCTCGCACTTCTCGCCGCGTTTTGAATGTGTTCCGGAAAAACGTTTTTTACTGGAGCCTTGTTTAGCCAAGGTGAGCGGGTCGGACCACCTCGGCGACGTCGTGTTGGCGTTGCGGCCGGACGTCCACGTGTTTGGACATACGCACATTCCCATCGACATCGAGCTGGACGGGACGTACCACGTGCAGTGGCCCCTGGGGTCTCCCAGAGAACAGTCGCGGCAGTGCGCGCGAGCCAAGGCCCTGGGACCGCTCGAGCTCTTCCGCACGGACACGGGCGTGCGGCGGCTCGGCCACGACGGCGCGCCCGAGCGCACGGCCTGGGGCCAGTACTACAGCGACAAGCCGCGCACGCCGTCGGTCACGGAGCCGGCGCCCTGGGTCGCGTCCTACCGCAAACGACGGGCAAAAAAAGTGCGCGAGCCGCGCGTGCCGAACCACGCCGGCTACGACGACGAGGTCGCCGCGCTGTCGCGGCGCAGTATCGTCGAGCGCCTCGAGGGCTGGACGGACGACGGCTACACGAAGGGCTTCGACGCGGGGTATGTGAACTAGTAGCGCTTATCTGCGCGCCGCGATTTCTTTTTCGTAATTTCTCTGTGTTTCGTAATCGGTGCAACACCGCCTCGGCGGGCGTTAGTTGATACATCTTTAGTCGATACTCCCCGGGTCCGGCGGGCTGCCCTCTGGAGGCGCCGGCGCGGGCGCGGGCGCCTCGTCCTTGGGAGGAGGATCTGCTTCGTAAGTCCCGAAGCCCGTCCGCGCGAGCCACTCCCTCGCACCTTTTGTGCGGAAGTTCTGTGACGCGCGCGGCACGGGCGGCGGCGGCGGCGCGTCCCGCACCGCACTCGCGAGCGCCGCCGCCGTCGACGTCGTCCTTCTATCGGGAAACGGGTCCTCGGGCTCGGGCTCCGGGCCAGCCTCGTAGCGCGCCGCGGACCGCTCCTCCCAGTCCTTCCACGCGCGTGCCTCCTCCGTCAGGTCCTCGGCGTCGGGCTCGTACGGCCGGATCGCCACGTCGAAGGCGTCCTGGAAGGAGTCGGGCGACGGCGACGGCGCCGGCGCCGGGGCCTCGACCGGCGCCTCCTCGGGCTCGGGCAGGTCGCCCGGCAACGGATTGCCGCTCGCGATGCGATCGAGCCTCAAGTCCTCCTCGTAGCGCCGGTCCGCGGCGTCGCAGTCCGAAATCATCTGCTGGATCAGCTTCTCGTTCTCGTTCGTCACCGCGAGTTTCACGCGGTCGATGACGGGCTGGTTGAGCTTCTCGAGGTGCCAGTCCCGCTCGAACGACTCGTAGGCCATCAAACAATCTAGACATACGGCGGCCCGCCGCCGCGCGTCGACGCTGTGGCACTCGTGGGCCATCGCGACCAAGGGATCGATGGCGTCCATGCACTGAGGGCGGATGTCGTCGTCACAGGCCAGGTTCCAGAGGCAGGCCGCCGCGTGCCCCCTACAATCATCGGTAGAGCCGTCCTTGATCAACTTAATGAGCTTCGGGATGAGTTTTGCCTTATATACTGAAGGCCGGTGGTCGTCATCCGCGGCCAAGGTAGATAAAGCCCAGGCCGCGCTCCCAGAAACGACGGCCGGCGCCTCCAACAAATTTGAGAGGGTAGGAATGGCCTCGACGATGTGCTCCGGGAAATGAATCGCTATCACCGCTAAAGCACAACAAGCCTCGGCCTTCGACTCGAACCCATCGTGCTTCGCGATCTTGATGATCTGGGGCACGATATCAATATCCACGACGAGTTTAGCGTTGGCCTCGTCATAACAAGAAGTATGTATGAGGGTACAAGCCGCTTTCCGATCACTATCGGACGTCAACCGATCGTTCAAAACAGCAGCTAATCTCCTCGTACCTTTATCGGTAAACACGTTCGCTCCACTCCCAAACGTTCCCGACCCTTCCGTGGCGCCGTGGTGGAAGGAGTGACACGTGTCCGTGCACTCCTTCGGCGGCTTGGGGTGCACGCAAGAGCGAATTAACGCCGCGCGCGCTCGTTGCGAGGCCGTCGGCGTCGGCGGCCGGATGCGCTCGATCTTCTCGCCGTCGGCCTCCTCCGGTGGTTCGCTGGCGTCGTCGGCGCCCTCCGCGACGTCCAGGGCCATGCGTCGCACGCGCTCCACCGAATCCTCTTCGCTAGGCTCGGAGGCGGCGGCGCCGTCGTCCGCGAATTGCACCGTCGAGTACTTCTCGAACATGTCGTCCATTGAGGGGCTGCGTGGGCTCCCCATGGCGGTCTTGCAGCGCAAATCTCTGCGCGGATGGGCGCTGCGGATCGTTTCCGTACGTTGGTGGCCGCCCGCGCAGCGCAAGGTTTGTAGGTGACTCGCGCGCACGGATGCGGCTGCCCGGCGCTCGTCAATGACTGATGCGGGACGCACCGGCAGCGATGCGACGAGGCGTGCGCCGGATCCGGCGGCGTGCACGACCACAGGCCGCTGCTGGGCTGCCGCTGCGAGGCTGCCCTTCGACCAAAGCGCTCCCCTGCCGGCCCCACGACGCGCCACAACGGGGCAGCTTATACGAAGCGCGTTGCGACACCCCGGTGCGGAACGCACGCGTGTCGACCCCAGCCCGCGCAAGGGCAGCAGAGATGCGCCTCGTGCTCCTCCTCGCGGCGGCGGCGCGCGCGCTCCAGCCCTGCTCCACGCCGGTCCTGGTCGACGGCGCCGAGCGTTTCGTCGAGTGCGGCGGGCCCCACGCCGTCGACGACGCCGTCTTCGCCTTCTTGGGTGGGCTGAACGACACGGCGCGCGTCGGCTGCGCCACGGAGGCTTGTGTGGAGGCAGCCCCAAAGAAGGGCGCGACCTGTTCCGATGAGGAGTGCACCTGCGACGCCGGAGACTGGGCCTGCGCCCGCTTGGTGGTGGAACACGCGGCGCTCCCCGCGAGGTGGCCGCCCGTCTCCATAAAAAACGTGGAGCAGCTCTGCCAGAACGGTTCCAAGGTGTTGATCGCGTCGGCGTCGGACGGCATACGCGTGGCGCCGCACGTCACGACGAATTTGAGGGAGCGGACCTGGGAATCGTGGAGGGACTACTGCCTCCAGCATAACTACGCCTTCTTCCCGCTCGACCTGTCCAATGATCAGTACTGGGCGGCCTACAGCGACGACTTGAAAGTGGAGCTCGACTACTACTTGAAGGTCCGCTCCGGCCACTGGCACAAGATCTTTTTACTAAGGCGGTTGCTGGACGCGGACTGTTTTGATTTTTACGTCGTTGTCGACGACGACGTCGTAGTGACGGCGCCATCGATGCAATTGCATGCGATCCTGGCAGATCTACCTCCAGACTATTTAGGAGCGGGCGCCGACGAGAACTACCACCACCACGCCCAATCACAAATTGGAGGGGGTTATTCCTTCAATACCGGATTGTTAGCGACGCGGGGCGGCGCCTACGCCAAATTACTTCTGGAGGCGGCCTGGCTCGAGCCTTTCCGGGCTGATGGCGACGCCTGCTGGCTGAAGGGGTGCTTCGCCTGGGACCAGGCGGCGGTGGCGTCGCTGCACGGGCGGGTCGGCGCCGTGCACGTCTTTCCGTACCGGACGCTGCAGTCGTCGTGGAACGCGCACACGTGCGCGCCGGACTTTTTTGCCCAGGGGTGCGCCGTCGAGAACTCGCGGCTGGCCTGGCGGCCGGGGGACTTTAGCGCGCATTTGTCCGGAGGCCACTATATAGATCGGAGCCACCGCCTCGATTTGTTGAGAGAGTACCTGGACGAGGGTCCTCTGCAAGTCGAAAACGCGTCGGTCGGGCTTTCAACAAGACGCACGGCGTTGCTCGAGCTCGCCCTGGCGCATTGTGGCCGCGACCGCGTCGTCGACGCGGCGAGGCGGGCCGTCGACGAGGTCTGCGACAGGGTCTCGAGGAACGACGGCCGCTTCCTGTCTTTTGAAAGAAGCGTGCTCTGGCCCACGTCGCAACTCCGGGCCGCCGTGGTCGACCTCTATCCGTCCTTGGAGGAAGCGGAGGCGGCGATCGCCGCGCGGACGCGGGCGCTCGTCGGGTCGCTGCGGGGGGTGGTCGAGGTCGGCGGGGCGGGGTTCGTCCTGGGCTAAGCTTTTTGTGTGTTGATACGGTGCCTGGGACTCGTGTGCAACGTTCCGCTCGAGGTAATATTTCTGTTACGGTGCTAGGAGGGGGGATAACATAGGTGATAAGGTATGAGGTACCTTACCACTCAGCACGCCTTGCATGGCATCAAATTGAGGTCTCTCGCCACTCGCTCCCACCATTGCTGATTTGACACGCGCGTCTCTCCCATGTCGCGACGACCGATGCGCAGACGACCACGCGTCGCCGCCGCCTCTTTGCTGCTGACGTGCTGTACCCCACCATGCGTGGCGCTGCACCTGCCGACGCGGCGCGGCGTCGCGGCGACGCGGCGGCCGGCGCGGACATCTGCGCGCGCCGCCGCCGCCGCCGTGCTCGACGAGAAGCTCCCGGTCGCGGTCGGCGCCGAGCCACCGGTCGTGGTCGACGCCGTCGACGCGCTCGATATTGTCATCGTCGACGACACAAAGCCACAACTCGACGCCGTCGCGAAGCGACGGCGACGACCGGAGGCCCAGGGCCCGGTGCCCACGCTGGTCCTGCCGGGCGACACGCTGGATGACAGGCCGCACATGGCGCTAGCCGTCGCGGCGTCGTTTCTAGCATCATTATGGGGCGTGGTCCACAACGCCCAATACGTCACGAAAATGACTTCCATAATTGCCGTCGCGGCGGGTTTTGTGGGAGCCGAGCTCTTTAGCGGCGTCTTCCACTGGGCGACGGACAATTACGGGAGCCTCGAGACGCCCGTCTTCGGCCCGGCCTGCGCGGCCTTCCAGGGCCACCACGGCGCGCCGTGGACGATCACGCACCGAAGTACTTTCAACAACGTGCACAAGATCGCGCGCATGGCCGGTCCCCTCGCTCTCGTGGCCGGTGCGCTCATGAAACCCTTCGCGGCCATCGCTACTTCCGTATTATTGTGGGGCCAGGTCTGCGCCCAGGAGGCCCACCGCTGGTCCCACGTGCCGCCGTCGTCACAGCCGTCGTTTATAAGGAGGCTCCAGGCCTGCGGGTTATTGTTGTCTTCTGAAGAACACGGGCGGCATCATCGAAGCCCGTACGCGGAGCACTACTGCATCTTGTTCGGCGGCTTGAACCCGTTGCTGGACCGGTCGGGCATCTTCCGGTGGATGGAGAAATTGGTGTATCGATGGAACGGCGTCGAGCCGAACAGCTGGAAGGATCCAATCGGCGGGCCAGCGGTAAAAGCGCGGGCGCTAGGGTTGTAACATGTATCACTTAATTCAAATCCCCGGCGAGGAGGTCCTCGGCGTCGACGACTGTGACGCCGGCGGCGAGCGACTCCTCCTCGGCGTCGCTCGCTTCGGCCGCCGGCGCCGCACCGGCTCTCGCACAGGGCCCCGGGCCGCCCTTCTTCTTTCTAGCCTTCTTCTTCGGGGGCTTGGTGGCGTCCCGCACCTTTCCGGAGAAAAAATCAGCGGCCAGCGACGCCGTAGCGGGCTCTGCCTTCTTCTTCGATTTCTTGGGTGGCGGCGAGGACAACGCCTTGGCGCTGCCGCGTTTTTTCTTGACGGGCGTCGTATCCCTCACGCCACCGGCGAGAAATTTTGCGAGCGCCGGAGACTTCTTGGTCGGGGTCGGCGGCGGCGGCGGCGGGGGCGTCGGTTGCGGTGCCGGCGACGCCGGCCGCGCGGCGACGACGTTCCGGCGCTTCAGCGACAGCGTCCGGTCGCCGACGGCCACGAGCACGCGCTCCCGCGCGACGAGCTCCGGTGGCGTCTCCGCCACGACGCCTCGCCTCCCGTTGTATTCCGCGTCTGATAGACCTACGAGCTCCACGGCGGCGCCGACGGCCAGCGGCGCGTCCGGTGCGGGCCGCGGCGGCGAGTGCGGGTAGGCCTCTGTCCTCTCGCCCGACGACTCGTCGTCGCTCGATGAGGAGCCGCCGGCGGTCGGCGGGCCGACGTACTCAGACGTCGCGGGCGCGGCGGCCCCGGGCTCCGGCTTCACGGCAGCGGCGGCCGCCGGTGCCACGGGCAGCAGCGTGCGTGGGTCGATGCCGCTTGCCGGTGGACGTCGCGGCGTCGTGGGCGCGACCGTCGGCGCCGGCGCAGGCGCCGCCGGTGGAGGGGCGAAGTGCCGCGACGCCGCAGGAGCGCGCGCCTTGACGAAGTCGTCGATGCGCCGCTGCGGCTTCTTCGAGCGCACCTTGCGCAATCTTTTAATCATGGCCTCGACACGTTCCGCCGAAAAGCCGTTGGTGTCGACGAGAAATGCGCGGAACCCTTCATAGTCGGGCTCGCCGAAGCCTACAGACACGTGCGGATCCCCCTTCAGAATCTCCGTCGAGAAGACGCGCCGCGCGGCCGCGAAATCCCAGCCTTCTGGAGCTAGCACCTTGCCCTTGGGCGCCTTCGTGGCGACGCCGGGTCTCTCGACAAAAACCGCCCGCTCCAGCGTTTTATGTGTAACAATCAGCTTCAAGGCCGTCTTCGGCCCGACGCCCCGCAGCTTCTGCGCGTAGTCGCAGCCGCATAATACACAGAAGTCGACGAACGCGTCCCGCGACAACTGTAGCGAGCTCAGCACGGTCGACACGTCGATCTCGTAGGCCGGCCGTTTTTCCTTCAAACGAGCACCCTCCGTATCAAATAAGTTTTTTACGATTTTCGGAGTATTCTGAGAGTAATAAGACGAAAATGTTGTGGCGTCGGTATCATCAGTAACCACCTGTGTGGAAATCAAGATTTTACGGCGCGTTCGTGCTGAACCGTCGCGTCGACCTCCACGCCATCGACGCGATCGATGCGTGGCGGTGCCGGTTCACCGCTCGACATACTGGTTGATTTCCACACAGGCAACCACGTAGTCACAAGTACCCGCATTTACAAGAGCACAGCAGAAGGCCTCGGCCTCGCCCTCGGCTTCCACTACCGGAGCGCCCATCAACCGCAGGAGTCGCTTGACGTCGTCGTTGTGTCGTTTCGTGACTCGTGTGGCTGCTGATGCTGCTTTTCTCACATCCTCGGGCGACGCCTGGTCGTCGGCCCGCTTCTCCTTGACGACTTCTTCGGCTTTGGCCTTGGCCTCGCGGCGCTGCGCCAATTCCTTGGCCTTGAGCTGCGGCGGCTTCCCATCAAACACAAACACGGGCTTCGCGCCGGCCTCGAGCAGCCGCAGAACGCGCGTCGCGAAGCCCTGCAAATGCGACGTGGCCTCGTTGTTCGAGTTCGTCAGGTTCTGGGCGTCGGGGCCCGTCCTTATGGCTGACAGGAAGTGGTAGAGCGACATCGACGCGTCTATAGCTAACGTGCGCCCCAGGTAGTCCTTCAGGGAGCGCTCCTTGATGGCGGCGGGCGCCTTCTCGCGCAGGAAGGGGAAGAGGCCCTTGATGCCCATGGCGGCGGTTTCGCGGTTACGTCGCGCGCGTGCGCGAGCGGTTCCGGAGTCGTGTCGCGGCGGTGGCGTGCGCGCGCCGCACTTCTGTTGGGCCCGGCGAGGCGCGGCGGGCGTATCGACCGCGCACGCAAATGTGACCTGGCCCTGTTACAAGCTCTTACGGCTCTGCGTGCCTCTGAACGGCTCCAAACGCGTCCGAAACCGGTTGTGAATAGATGCGCTGCAGCGCGGCGACGGCGTGCGTGTGCGTTTGGTCACGCAGTGGCGCAGTACGGGCCACTCGACGCGGCGCTCTCGCACAGCGCTCTCTAGTGGCGCTATAGCGCTAGCTTGCGGTTTCCGACGAATCCGCCCAGCCGCGCCGGGCGTATTCCGACCACTGCGCACCGCAAGACACGTCCTGTCGGAGGAGGAAGACCCGCAATGTTCATTTGTGCCCCACTGGGTAGCACCCATACACAGTGCGCACGCGGCGCAACGGGACCGCGCGCTGCCCGCGCCAGCTCCATAGCCCCAGGACGTACTATAGGACGTACCGCGCGCAAAAAACGCGACGCGTATTGGTGCGCGGGAGCGGCAGCACCAGCATTGGCAAATTGGGGCAGCCATGCGGGCGCTCCTATTGCTGGCGCTGGCCCACGCGGAGCCATCGATAAGCGCCATCACACCAATCAATAATGGAGAAGTCACGCTGCAGGATGGAGCGTTAGTGATGGCCTACGCTGTCGCAGACGCCACAGACGATTTACGACTGTGCACTCAATTAACAAACAAGCGCGTCTCCTTCGAGAGCCACACGCACTGCGTGGAGGCGCGGGCGCCGGTCACGTCGTTCAAGCTGGGCGGCTTTCTGCCCGGCGTGTGGCGGTGCCGCGCGGTGCTTAGACGCGGCCCAGACCCGCCCACTCTTCATAGGGGCGCGGCACCGTTGAATGGTGTGGTCAGTAACGTCGAGGAGACCTGGTTCCTCGTTGAGAAACAAAGGTGGCTGGCCGACGTGACTGGCGAGGGGCCCAACGTGACGGCCGCGAGGCGCGTCTTAGAGCTCGCCTCGGCCGACGAAACCCTGCGCAAGGCGTTACAAGATACGGCTATCGACGATATGTTGGTCGTGACGATGGCCAACCTGCCGCACGCCGACCTGGCGTTGAATCTCGCGTTCTCGGCGGCGCGAGCCGGCGCGCCGCTCTTCGCCTTTGCGCTGTCCGACAGTACATATGACAAACTGCGAACGCACAACGTCGCCTGCGGTAAGTTGCCGACGCTCTTCGGCAGTGTAGATGGTAGAAAAGACGTCCAGTCGGCCGGCTTCTCGGAAATCGCGGTCCTCAAGCCCGTCGCCGTCGTTGTAGCATTACGAGCTTCGATACAAGTCGTGTGGTGGTTGGATACTGATGTCGTCCTGCTGCGGGACCTGCCTTTGTCTGATGCAGCCTTTGCGATCCAAGCCGGTGGTTTACATGCTCGAGATTATGCCATAAACGAAGACCAGTTCCACGCGGAGCAGTGCACGGGCGTGTTTCGTGTTACAAGAGAGGCAGAAATGTTACTGGTGCAGAGCGCGCTCGAGCTGGCCACGATACGGGACAAGCATCCGGAGCGCACGTGGGCCGGCGATCAAGCTGCGTCCAATCTAGTCCTGCACGAGCGGCGCTTCCGAGAGGGCACGAATATTAGTGTAGAGGTCTTGGATCCATTGGAAGTGCCGGGCGGCGGTCTGTTCTTCGACGGACCTTTGCATGACGATCGAGGACCCTTGATACGAGCGGACCCGGTCCTGGCGCACAACAACTTTTTAGTTGGTGCAGAGAAGAAGTTACAGCGTTTCCGTGCCCATGGCATGTGGTATGCTGATTTTGTAGGAGCCTTCGACGACGCTTTATTACATAGAGCGCCTCTGGACTCCTGCGCTTCGATTGAAGTAATGGGGATCACGCCCGAGGTCCGCTCCATCGACGACGTCCTCTTCGTCGAAGGGCGCACTGTTCTACATCTCCACTCGACTTGTTCCCTGAAGGATAGAGTAGTTGCCGTGGCTTCGCTCGGCGACCGACCCTGGGTCTCTTCCCTGATAAAAAGAGTGGCGGCCTACTCGATAAAGGTAGACGCCGATCTACTCGTGGCCGGCGACGCGTCGCAGTGCTACACGCACGAGGAAGGCGACAACGGGTGCGCAAAGGCGTTCAAGCTGATCGTGCGGACGCAGCGTCTCCTTCATGCTTCGCGTCGACGGCGTCTGTGAGCTTCGCGTCAACGCAGGTCCTCCGGAGCGCCCTGCGGAAGTATCGAAGAGTATTGGTGCTGGACGACACTGTTGTAGTAAGAAAGGATGCCCCGGACGTCTTCGAGCTCGTGCCGGTGGTAGCGCTAGGCGCCACCGTCGAAGATCCACTAGTTCGTAAACCAGAAGAAGCCAAACAGTCGCTCGAGATTAGTTGTTTGCGCTACGGCGTTCCTTGCAACACCGAGGAGGCCTGGTTCAACTCCGGCGTGCTGGTGGCGAGCTGGCCGCAGCTTGGGTTAGTGGAAACCCTACCTCCGTGGGACTCGTTCGAAAGGGTCTTGCACTGGGACCAGGGCTACCTGAATGCGATGCGGTTGAAATATGAAGTGCCGTTGGTGGATTTGGGCTACGCCTTCAACTGGGTCGGGTCATTTCATTCGACGAATTCGGAGAACGCGCCCTTTTCCGCCTTCGACGCGTTCTTCGTCCACGGGACGACGGGATTATTCTTGCCGCATCTGGAACGAGGCGAGTACCTTGTCAACGTGTCGCGGGCGTGGGACCTTGTGGGTTTGTGAGTAAGTGTTTGTGGTTGTTTCTTTGCTGTTGCGTTTCGCTTGTTCCGTTACAGTGCTGGGACTGGTGGGCGGGCGTAGAGGGTGGCGTGGGGAGGACTAGCATTCGTCGCTTTCCTTGCTAGTGTCTTACATGACGCTAGCAGATTAATTTTTGGCCGTGTGAATTTTACAGACGCTGATAACAGCGGCCACAGGCGACGCCGGGTGAAGCGCACTCGCCTCACACTGCGCCATATTGTCAGGGCCGCTGCGCGTCGAAAGCGCGGCCTTGCGCGGCCCCAGCGGTTACAACAGATAGTTGTGTGCATCCACCAGTTTCGTCGGTAGACGCCACCGCCGCGACACAGAATGGGTAACTCCTGCTCCGGCAAGCCGGCCGCCGTGCCGCGCGACCCCGCGCCACCGGCACGCCGGCGCCGCACGACGAGCCCGCTCGCCGAGGCGCGCCTCAGCGTAGCAGGGCGCCCGAGCGTCGCGACCAAGCGCATGAGCGACGTCTCCGAGCTCACGGAGAGCGACGTTTCTGAACAGAGCGAGTGGGACGCCTTACTAGCTCAACCGGCCGAGGAGACGGCTGTAAGAGTCGCGATCCGCAGCCGGCCGCAGATCGACGGCGAGTCGGCCACGTCCATCCGAGGCAACCACGTTTCGGTAGGTGATACAAATTTCGGCCCCTTCGACGCGACGCTCGACGACCACTCGACGCAGAAGGCGACCTACGACGGCGTCGCGCGCAACGTCGTCGAGCAGGCGCTGCGGGGTTTTCACGGGTGCGTGATGGCCTACGGTGCTACTGGTTCCGGAAAGACCCATGCCATGGCTGGTGAGAGGGGCGACGCGGGCATCGTGTCTCGTGCGATAGCTCAGGTCTTCGCCGTGTCCGGTGCGGAGAGCGACGAGACGCACACGCGCGTGGAGTGCACGTACGTCGAGATTTACCGGGAGCAGGTGCGCGACTTGCTCGTCGGCGACGCGGGCGCGTCCGAGAACGCCCTGCCGCCGCCACCTCAACAGCAGCGGGGCCGGGCGTTACAAGCCGGGAACCGCACGCCGCCACGCGCCAAGACGCCGCCGCGCGCGAAGACGCCCCCACCTCAAAAACAGCCGCGCATCCGCGAGGACGAGCGGCGCGGCGTCTTCGTCGACGGCTGCACGCGGACGCGCTGCCGAAGCGCCGAGGAGTGCATCGACGCGTTTCGAATGGGGAGCCGCCGCCGGGCGGTCCGCGGCACGGCGAAGAACGACCGCTCTTCTCGCAGTCATGCCGTCTTCACGCTGGAACTCACGCGAACTACTACAAGGGGCGCCGCGACGGTGACGCAGGCCTCGCGCCTGCATCTCGTCGACCTGGCCGGGTCGGAGCGCGTCAAGGAGTCCAAGACGACGGGCGACGGGGTGAAGGAGGCGGGAAACATCAACCAGAGCCTCATGGTGCTTGGGAATGTCGTCACCGCGTTAGAAGACAAGGCGTCGAAGCGCCGGAAAGGCGACATTAATGGAGCGGCTCGCGTCCACGTCCCGTATCGCGACGCGAAGCTCACACGGCTGCTCCAGGACGCGTTAGGTGGCAACGCCTACGCGGCCATCTTATGTTGCGTGAGTCGCGCGGCGGCTGATGCCTCGCACACGACGTCGACGTTGCGCTTCGCGTCTCGTTTGAAATCGGTGACGACGGCGCCGCGCAAAAATTTGGACCCCAAGGATATGGAGATCCTGCGCCTGCGGCGCGAGAACGCGAAGTTGCGCGCGGCGCTGGTGGACGACGGGATGCGGCTCTGAACGGTGTAAAGTTACATACAAGACTACTTAGGACCGGCGCGCCTTCTTCGGACGCTTGCCCCGGAGCCGCAGCGACCGCGCGTCGAGCTCGTCGACGGCGCTCCGGCCCTCGGCCTCCATCCGTTTCCCGATCGCGACCGCTGCGGCGAGGTCGGAGTCGCCGATCTGCGAGATCGCCGAGCCCCGCTTCCGGTCGAGGCACTCGTACCAGCACTTCCCGAAGGCGTTGTCGAGCATCACCCGCATGAAGCAGTGGTCGAAGCGGATCGGCCACTTCTCCTCTTTGGCGCGCGCCGGGAGCGCGACCTTCGCGAGGCGCGTATACTCCGCCACCAACTCGTCGCGCGACTGCGGAGGCGGTGCCGAGGCGTCGGACCGCGCGCGCTTCGCCCGCGGCTTCGCGGCCGGCTCGACGAGGTCGCCGTGGCACTCGGCCAGGACGACGTCCGTGCCGCGCACGCGCCGGTAGAGCACCCAGCGGTCCCCCTGCTTTTTCGGGAAGACATAGTCCACGCCGAGCTCCGGCGGCGTCGCGTCCCAGCCCTTCTCCGAGTAGTACTCGGGCTTCTTGACGAGGAGCTGGGCGCGCTGCGCCGCGTGGAAGCGCTCGTCGCCCAACCAGGGAGGCATCTCGACCTCCGTCGGCACCGACGCGCGCTGCATCGTCGGACCGTTGACGAAGCCCCGTGCCTCGTAGGCGTCGAGGCAGGCGTTGTAGTACGCGGCCAATGCGTCGCGGTAGCCTTTCCACATGCGCGCGGCGCCGTAGGCGCGCAGGTCGAAGCCTCTGTTTTCCAACCACTCGAGCACGAACCGCGCTTCCGTGCGCTGGTTCTGCAACCGCTTCGTGTCGAGAGCTTCGGCCGAGGCTTTAAAGTCCGCGAAGGGCAGGAAGGTCATCATTTTGCTTGTTGTCAGAGTGTTGTCACCTCACGAGTGCAGCCAAAAAAACTATTGTGTCAGCAGCGGTGTTATCACCTCACGAGTCCTGCAGCGACACAAATGCAGGCCTGCAGCAGTGTTCCTACTCACGTGCGGCACTCCACACGACGCCTGCGGCGCCAACAAGTCCTTCGTGATGCACCGAGCTGGCGCAAAACACGCAAGACCAGACCAAACTGGCGTGCGGGTTGCACGCCATCGACGCGAAACGATATATGATCATATACACAACACAACACTTATTCCCTATCCGTCCGCCCGCACCCACACCGCAGTCGATCCGCTCGAGCCTCGCGCGACGCACACGTCGCCGTCCGCGTAGCACCAACTATAAACGTTGGGCCGCTTGCTGCCGTCCTTGCGCCGGCCGCGGATGCGCTCGATCAGTCCGCGGATGCCCCGGCCCTCCCGGACGTCGATTGCTGGCATAGGCACGCCCAGAATTTTGAGCCGGAGCCTCTCGATGACCAGGGTCGTCGTACTTCCTTGCAGAGCGTAGGTCCCGGCGAACACAAACTTGAGTCCAAGCAGTCGAATCGCATTCGTGAACGAGCCATCGCTTCGAAACTCCTGCTCCGCTTTCACGGTCAGGAAGCGCCCCTCGTCGGCGTCTGGTTTGACCGAGAACACAGGCCGCCAGCGCCTGTCGAGCAACGGTGTCCAGTCGTCCTGGCGCGCGTTCACGATCTCTCGTAGAGCTCGCGTCGCCTCGGCCGCACTCGGCGGTGTGGCTGAGCCGCAGCGGCGGAGCACGCTGGCGTGAGGGGAGAGGGCCGCGCAGCAGTTGACAAGAAGCAGCGTGGCGACCGCACGCATCGTATTCATGCTTGTGTCGTGCGATGGCGCTGCCCAGATGACGCGGGGGCGCTGCGCCCCGCGATGCTAGCGGCCTGTAAGACACTAGGAATTCCTCAGCCTCAGCCTTCCAAACGCCATCGACGCGACCCAAGACCTAATGGATCTTTAAAGATCCATTAGGACTAGGTCCTAGGACCCGGGGTATATGGGTAAGGTATGGGGTACATATCATAGGGGGGGTATTAGTCATTCCACTTACACGTGGAACCAACCCGTGCATTGGACTCGCCGTGTCCCAGGATCCGCGCGCCCCACGTGTCTGGGGGAGTACGGGACACGCGCGCGCCCCACTCAGGGTAAATTCGCTAATCCAACCAAAACCTACTAGCAAAGGTCCCCAAAGGTTATTATAGTATACTATTGGGGACCTTTGCTAGTAGGAAACAAAAACCCTAACGAAACGATGTGTATTGCGTGGAATTTCTCTCGGCTTCACGACATTTGTCCGAAGAATACTTCTGCCGTCTGGACTAAAAGTAGTAGAAAATGAAAGAGCTTCTTTTATCTGATCAAGCGACATTTTGTCAAGGAGCGTGGACAAGGGAGCAATTCGTTTTAATTCGTCAAGCGTCAACTTCGAATAATCGATTCCGACACTAGCTAATTGAGCCATTTACCTTTTGTATATTAACGGTGAATTCTAAGATTCGGCGAGTCGTGAACTTCACCGAGAACACCACACTCGCCCACAAAGGTCACCAACTCGTTTAGATCCCGAGACTCAACCTACAAAGGTCCCCAAGAGTATGCTATAATAACCTTTGGGGACCTTTGCTAGAGGGTTTTTGTTTCCTACTAGCAAAGGTCCCCAATAGTATACTATAATAACCTTTGGGGACCTTTGCTAGTAGGTTTTGGTTGGATTAGCGAATTTACCCTGAGTGGGGCGCGCGCGTGTCCCGTACTCCCCCAGACACGTGGGGCGCGCGGATCCTGGGACACGGCGAGTCCAATGCACGGGTTGGTTCCACGTGTAAGTGGAATGACTAATACCCCCCCTATGATATGTACCCCATACCTTACCCATATACCCCGGGTCCTAGGACCTAGTCCTAATGGATCTTTAAAGATCCATTAGGAAGAGACACTTACGCAAATCAAGAGTCGTCCTTGAGCATGTTGAGGTACTGGTGGAAGTAGACGCGCTCCAGCCCGCCGTCGGCCGCCCCAACCAATGGTTCGGGTTTGCACTCGCGGATGAACGCGTCGGCCTCCTCGTCGGTCAAGCGTTCCGACATCGACGCGACGACCTTCCTCAAATCGCGAGCATAAATGAAGAGCTCGTCGACCCTCCTATGCTTCGTGTCGGCCATAGCTCTCAACTCGTCAGACGCCTCGGTGTCGGGATCGCGCAGCGCCTGCTCGGCCGCGCCCTCGACCAGCGCCCTGAAATGTTCGGCAGCTTCCCTCGGATCGACGGTCCGCGTCACGAACTTCGAGAAATAGGCCACGAAGTCGTCTTTCGGCAGACATAGCGCATGTCTCCTCGGATTCGCCTCGACGACGTTCCTCTTGAGCAAGCCCCGTTCATCTCGCTCGGACGACACACCTAATGCTGAACGATCCTCGGAGAAGGCCAGGGCCTCATCAAAAAACCGGTCGGTCTCCTCCTTGCTGAAGACGCGGCCCATGACGGCCACCGCCTTCCGAAATTCCGGCGCCTTCATCGGGTGCTCCCTACCAGAGGACACGCCCGCCGTCGCGACGTCATAAGCTAAGGCGAGCCGCGCCTCGAGGCGGTCGTCCTTGAGGCCCTCCTCCGCGAGTAACTCGTCCTCGTCGAGCTCGGGCTCCTCGTCGTCGCCTGCGTGTGTTACGCGTCGACCGCCACGCCGTCGACGCCTGCTCGATGGCGTGGCGCCGGTCTCTCGAGGATGCGTGATCGACGAGTCACGCGTCACACGCCATCGACGCGACATACGAAGGACACTGCACAATCACCGAAGTCGTAGTGCTCGTCGTCCTGTTCCTGGGGCTCGCCCTCGAAGTCGTAGGCGTAGTCGTCTTCGGTAGCCTTCGTCGCCTGGCCCCCGAGGCCGAGGTAGCCGAGGAGCCCCGCACCAGTAGCTTTCGCGGACGGGTCGTCGTCCTCGTCGCCGCCCAGGTCCGGCACGATCGATTCGCCACTACTTTCGGACGAGTAGGACTCGTCGTCCTCGTCCTCGTTCATGGTCGCGACGGCGCGGTCGTGCGGGAGCTGGTACGGTTCGGGTTCCTTGGACTCCTCCGACTCCTCGCTCACGGTCGAGATCGACGAGGCGTCGTCGTTGAACTCGCTGGGCTTGCTCGACGAGGCGTAGCTCGACGAGGTTGCGGTGGGCGTCAGCGACGCGCTGCCCTGGCTCGAGAGGCTTTGCTGCTCGGCTAGGGCGGACATCGTTCCGTTCGTTCCGCGTGTGGTCCGCGGCGCGGCTGCTCGCGTTTCGCTTTTTTTGGCTTACGGGGCGATTTCTTTGTGGTCCAGAGCTTGTGCTGGGGCGGCGCCGGCTTGATTTATGGCCGCGCGCGCGAGAAAATCCAGCTTTTGGCAGTGAGATGCTTTTGG
Source organism: Pelagomonas calceolata (assembly GCA_918797485.1). Taxonomy (NCBI): domain Eukaryota; class Pelagophyceae; order Pelagomonadales; family Pelagomonadaceae; genus Pelagomonas; species Pelagomonas calceolata. The sequence goes on along the minus strand of CAKKNE010000003.1, from coordinate 4,103,996 downwards.
GCTGTAGCTGCTCCCTAGCCGCACAAATGCCGGCAAGATCTCGTCTTGAGCTGTTTTGGAGAGGAATGAAGCTCCTGAGCGACTGTGGACGTTCAGCGCTCGATTTTTTTGCCTCGAACCTCGCGTTTCGCACAACCCCGCACGATAGAGCTTTTTGGTGGTGCATAAGCGGTTTTAGGACCGGTGGCAAGACGCGATTACATGCTCTTTGCACGGCTGAAAACCCGCGCGAGTACAGAATCTTTTCTATAGTAATCTGCACAACTTTCTCAACTTTGAGATTGTAAATACTTCAGCCATGATGAAGAGTTGTACCTCCGCGCCGCGATGTACGATGTAGAGCCACATGCTCCTAGATGAAACAGACGACGTTGGAGGAATCTGATTGGTCTTATTTTTTGCTTCTAGTTTCGCTATTGACCATGCGGGGCGCGGAGACGCGATTTCGAGCAGGATGGGTACCGGGGCGATGCTGGCGGGCGCGGTGCGCTCTTTAGGTCTCCATTAGTTACGGGAGGGCGATTTGGGTCAATTGCGGCGGTTTTGAGACGAACCGCGCGGGGCCCGCGAGACGCGCGGGTGACCAACAACAATACGACAACTAAATAAATTACCCCCCCGAAGACGCCAGCAACCCCCCACAAACGACCCGCCGCCCGGCGACGCGCAGCGCCAGCGCACCCGCAGCGAAGACCAGAGTGCCCTCTGAGCACGCGTTGGACCCGCGAATCGTGTCCTCGACGGGCGTCGCCAGGACCCGTCCTTCGCACGCGTCGCGCAAGTCCAGCTCTAGTAATTCCGCGTCGACGGCACTATACTCCCTCAATGACGGTCGAGCCGCCCGAATCGCGTCCGAACCAGCGGCACTCCGAGCGCGTAATTTGTGCCGCGCGTCCCGCAACAGAGAATCGCGGTAGAACCCCGCCGTGAGGTCGTCGACGCCGCCCGGCTCCACCAACGACCACGTCACGAGCGACCGCCGCACTTCAGAACTACCACCTCGTAACACGACGGTGCAGCGCACGAACTGCGAGGTCGTCGCGAGGAGGACGCGCGCTTCAATCTGGTCCGCGACGGCCACCCAGCCGCTGTCGCCGCCTGCGTGTTGCGGGGGTCGCGTCGACGGCGTCCGGGGGGCGGTTTCTCTCAGTACGACGTCGCGGCGATGGCGTCAAGGCGGCGTAGAAGTTTCACTACTCGACGCCGATCGCCACCAGCACATTCGATCACCGGGGGCTCGGCCGGCTTTTGCGGCACGACGGGCTTCGGCCGCGCCACCGGTGCGCGCACGGGCGCCTCTTCCACGCGATCCTCAATCTGCGAAAAGGCGTCCAGCGCCGGCCTCGCAGGAGCCGCCCTTTGAGACTTGATCTCGAACTTCACACTACCCTTGAACGAAACGGGCGCCTCCTCCGCCTTCACCACCACCTCCTCCTCCACCGCCATCTCCACCTCTTGGGTCTGAGACGCCCACGCCCCATCGCCGAGAGCGGAGAAAACAGCCGAAGCCCGGACCTTCTCCGCCTTGCGCCGATCCTCCGCTCTCACGGCCGCGGAGATGCGCGACACGGGCGCGATCTTCGCGGGAGTGACGTCGGCCTCGGAGACGTCCTGGCGCGTCGGCGACGCCGGCCGCGGGGCTTCGTTGCTCTCAAGAATGTCCAAATTAGCCCTTTGCCGTTCATTGAGCATCCTCAACAACTTGTTGCGTTGCCCTCTATCCTCCCACTTGCGGTGGGCCACGGCGGCCTCCGCCTTCTCGCGCGCGATGCCCTCGTACTGCTCGCGGACCTGCGCGCGTGGCGATGGCGTCGAGCGCGGCCTCGTGACGACGCGTCGAGTTCAAGGACACTGAGTCAGACAACGCGCTTCGCCGCAACTTCTTCGTTGATCTCCTCGGCGACCTTCTTTTCCCAGGAATTCTCCAACCTCATTCGACCAACGCGTTCATACGCCTCGAAGGCGAACTGGAACAGGGCCTCTTCGAGGACCGGCTGCACGGCGTCGACGGCCAGGCAGATGTTGTAGCCGACGTTGTGCGGGTTCCTCCGGAAGCGCTCGTTGTAGGCCCTCGCATTGGCCAGTACTAATCTCAATTCTTGGCCGAACTCCCGCGCGGACGCGTAGGGCTTCAGGGGTTCCTGGCCGTCGTCCTCGAACGCGCGCGCTATTTCACCGACACCAATTTTCAAGCGCTGTTCGACGCGCTCGAGGCACGTCGGCCGCGCGACAAAGGCCGCATAGTCGGGGACGCCGCGGACCTGCGTTGCGTGAATCGTGACCGTCACGTCGACGGCGTGGGGTGGAGCCGATCTCACGAGCACGCCATCGACGCGAGGTTTCCGGAAAAGATTTCTACACAGAAAAAGGAACCATCTTCTCAAAATAGAACGAGTGTTTTTTGACCGCGAGCTTCCGCAGTTGCTTGAGGACCGTGCGGCACTCCCGGTCCGCGTCCGAGTCGCGCACCCGCGTCGGCCACACCGCTCTATCGCGGACGCGTCGACACTCCAGCCTCTTTGCCGCTCGTCGTTCCGCCGCTTCGTCCACACCCGCGGCTAATTTAGCGAGTCGCGTCGCCATCTCGTCGGACGGCTCCGGCGCCTTGCCGGCCGCGGCCTCCTCCTCCAGTTCTCCGGTGGAGACGCGCTTGAGCGCCGGCTCCTCACCGTCCTCGGCTGGAGGCGGCGGCGGCGCGTCCTGGTTCAGGGCCGCGCTCGCGAGGCGGGCGACGTCGCTCCGCACGGGGGGCGCGTCGCTCATGGTCGCGTCGCCATCTTGATCTTTCGACTCCTCGACGGGCGCGGCAGGCGCCGGCGCCGGCGCTGGTGCGGGCGGCGCGAGCTCGCCGAAGGCCGCCATCACCGCGGCGTCACCAGCAGTAATCGCCGGCGGCGCCGGTGCGGGTGCAGGTTTATTTTCATCCATGGCAGCACGCAGCTCGGACTCAGACAGCTTGGCCCTTTCTAACGCTGACAAGCGAGCCGCTTCGGCCTCGGCCTCTTCCCGTCTTTTAGCTCGAGCTTCTTCGTCCTCGTCCAAGACACAGGTATATCTATCTCTAGAAATGCCATTCCTTGTAATCGACGCCGCCGTCGCGGGCGTCGCCGGCGGGTCGGCGATGTCGTCCTTGAAGTACCTGTGTGGACATCAACCTGTTTTCAGCTCAAACTCGGACACGACCGCCGAGGGATGCCCTCGACCCAGTATGGAGAGTAACACCGCACTCCGACCACGAGAGACCCCAAATTGAAGGGCGCTTGAAGTTCCTCACGGTGAAGACTCCAATTCGAGGTGGTCGACGTAGTTCAGCAAATGCGTCGCGATCGCATACGTTTTGGCCGCCAAGTCGTCCATGACGAAGTGGGGGTTCAGTTCTTGTTGCGACTGGGCTTGTTGTGCTGCCGGCCGGTTAAATTGTACCGCGTTGGAGAAAACTAAACGTAAATCCTCAACGAACGGCTCCCGACCCTCGTATTCGTCATTCATCAGCTTATGATTGATCAGTCCTAAATCCATCGGTTTCGCTATCGTACCAAGGTAATGTTCTCGCAAGGTAGGAAAGGCTTCTACTGTAGGTCTAAACCACTGCAGCTTCCCGCCGTACGACTGCAACCCATCATTCCGGACCCACTCATGTTTGGTCACTTTGCTCCATAACCTCTCAGCCTGGAGCCGCCAGAAGGGCTTCGGACTTGTCGGCGAGGGCTGGCCCTTTATTTTTTTGGGCGTCGTCAGTCTGGCTGGCGAGGCGTCCCGCTTGGCCGGTGCTATCGGCTTGAAGTCGCTCCGTTCCTGCCGGAGGGCCGCATCTAATACAATCAGCAAGATGTCGGCGGAGTTCGTGATCTCCGCCTGTGCGTGATATATATCGAGTCGCGATCTCGCCCCAAAACCACCCACGGCCTCGTCTGATGGAGGCGAGTCGCGTCGACGGCGTATGATCTCAGAAAGGCCCCGGGACGCCGCAATCAGTACCGCTATCGCTAAAGTGTTCGCGTCCATGCTACCAACTCGCACGAGGTCGTCGCAGCGCGTCCGCCAGGCGTGCGCGTTCTGGAAGCACCGCCTCACATCATTCGCGAAGGCTTCCAACGACGAGTAGCCCTGGCGCTTGCCTCGACTTTCGATACTGTCAAAATCTCTACAGTTCTTGCGGCCTGTGCGATGTCACGTCAGACGCCGTCGCCGCGACGCAACCCTCTCATCGCATGCACGACGCCGTCGCCGCGACGCGAAAAAGGACGCTGAATCGCCACCGCCGATGCACGGTAAATACTCGCTATGCGTAGGCAACATGTTCGCGTGCAGGAACGGCGTGGCCACTTGATAACTCCCACCTCTACCGTCGGACTCGCGGTGGTCTCTGAGTTTATCCAGACAGCGCAACGCCGCGTTATTCACGTCTTTCTTCGGCGTAGGACTCTTGACCTCCCGCCCCGGATTCTTGAGCGTCTTCGCTACACTAGTCCAAGCTTCGTCGAAGCGCCGGGCCCGCTGGACGTAGTCGTCGCAATCTGAAGGTTCATGCAATCTGCGACCAGCCCCGTCCGGACCGTAGTACTGCATGGCGTTCGCGAAGACCTTCGAGACGTCTTTCTTCAGCGGTTCCAATGAGTCATAGGTCCCCTCGATCAATCGACTGACAACATCGCCCACACAAATCGGCTCCGACACATGCCTCGCGTAGTCGTCCACAAACTCCTTCTGGTCGGGCGACGGAAAGTAGGCCCCGAACGGGTGCAGGAAGTAATACGAAATCTGCGCCTTCGGGGGCAGGTCGTCGTAGTGGGCTAGTATCGACGTCTCGAGGGCTTCTAATATTTGCGGCCAGTTTCTCAATAATTTCGGGACCGCCGCGTCGATGGCTTGCGTCGGGCAGCCGACACTTTGCAGGACCGGTCGGACCTTCTGGGCGAGCTCCTTCTCGAGGGCCTGTGTGACACACGGTCGCGGCGGCGCCGTCGCGGCGACCGCGGACTCTCTCGCGGTCGCGTCGACGTCTCGTGAAGGCGCCAGACGCCGACCCGCACCTTCAGGTAAAACTTCGCGTCCTGTCTAAGTTCGGGAAACCGCGTGTCCGTGTTGTACCGCAAACAATTCGCGGAAATCCGCCGCATCCGCAGGACCCAGGCGCCGCAGTCCTGCTGGAAAGCCCCGCGCTTGAACGAGTGTTCCACAGACGTCAAATCCAACGCCTGGCCGCCGACCTTCGGCTCGTAGTCCGTCCAGCGCTCCGTCTCGATGGGCGTCCTGAAAGATTGTGCTGCTTTCACCCTCTTCAACGACTGGTGCACCCTCGACACACAGGTCTCGACGTCGCGCGGCATGGCCACTTTGCCGTCGTTCGCCGCGATCTGCGCCGCTAAGTTTTCATCAACAGGTGGTGGCGTTCGATTCCGCAAAGGCGTCGGTGCCAAGTACGGTCGTAAGGGCGCGTCTTTGTCGAACCGGCGCTGCATCTTCTTCGCTAGAGTTGCTACTGCTTTGAAATCGGGCGTCGCGTCGACGCGCCCGCAGTAGGCTAGAGCGTTACTAAACACAAGTCTAACATCCGTCGCGAACTGCTTCGCGTTCCGGTATGATGGGAGTTTTTGTCGAACTAGTCCAAGATCCATGGGCTGTGACACGTACTGGGAATAGTCCCGGTAAATTTGCTGGTTTACCGGTTTAGCAAAAATTTGGCCTATGTCCATTTCTTTCAGGACGTCCAGTAGGTTCGAGGCCGCTTGCCGCCAGGCACCTCCCGCCGTGGCCATCGTTACGGCTCGCGCTCGGCACTCGGCGGGTGGCACGGCTGGTGGCGACTGGCGCGCGCGCGTTGATCAGTGAACGCTGCGGCGGCGGCGTCGCGCACTGATTCCGGGCGCCCGGGCCGCGGCGGCGTCGCTTGCGGCTCAATGCGCGTGCCGCACAAGCGAGTGCTGCTTGTGAGGGGCGGGGCTCGGGGCGCAGCAGTACGTTTGACTGCTTGAACGCTGGCCTGCTGGCGCCGCGATGCGATACCTGTGCCGCCAAAGCGTTGCGCCGCGCCGCAGTGACACGGCGACGCGATGCTCTGGCGCAGGTGAGCTAGCGGCCAGTAAGACACTAGGAAGCACGGGCTTTTTCTGTTTTTGGACCACGCGCATCCTAACTTCGCCACGCGGCGCCCTAGGCCTGTCTCTTAAACGTCGTGAAGTCTAAAAAAGGGCGTGGAGGCACTGAAACTACAATTCTCCCTCTGAAAACACACACTGAAAAAGTTGCTTCTCTCTCGAAAAAGTTGCAGGCTTAATCTAACGTCCGTGACCGGTCAACTCTCTCTGAAAAGTTGCAGCAAAATGTTGAAACTACTCCTGGCGGCGGCCGTCGCGTGCCCGCGCGCCGTCGCGATAAACTCAAAGGGGGCGCCGTCCTACGAGGCGAAGATGAACCTTTTCGCAAAGAATAACCGCGGCGAGTCGTGCGCGTCGGACGAGGGCCTGTCGGATCTCGACCAGCAGCTCCTCTACGCCGCCAATACCGGCAACGACAAAATCGTCGAGGTCTGCGGCCGTCTGCCTGGCCGACGGCGCGAATCCAAACGCCGTCGTCAACGGCGTGAGCGCTCTCATGTATGCGGCGCAGCACGGCCACCTCGCGGTCGTCGATCGGTTGCTCGCGGCGGGCGCGGACCCGAGCTACTGCGACGAGACCAACGAGGCGCGGGCCACGGCCCTCCAGCAGGTCGCCACGTACGCCCGCGGCGACGCGGAGGAGGTGGCGAAGAGCCTGATCCGCGCGGGCGCCCCAGTCGACGAAGAGGGCCCAGCGCCTCCGCTGTGGCGAACGGTCGAGCACAACCAGGCGGGGGTCGCCAGGGTTTTGCTCGAGGCCGGCGCGAACGTCAATGTGCGCCGCCAGGGGCTGACCGCGCTCATGGCGGCGTGCAATATTGACCAGGGGGTACCTGTGCCCCAACCAGGCAAAGCGGCGCCAATGGCGGGGCGCCCGGCCCTGGTCAAAGTGCTGCTAGAATTTGGCGCCGACACCGAGGTCTTTGATTCGACGACCGATATTGACGGTGGCAACGCGCTGTATCACGCGGCGAGACAGGGCCACACGGCCTGCGTCGGGGCCTTGCTCGACCATGGTGTGACGATGGACACGATATGCATGGAAGACGGCGCGGCGAAAGGCTACCATGCGCAGACCGCGTTGATGGGAGCCGTGAGCGGGGGGCATGCCGAAACCGTAGCGCTACTGCTGGACCGCGGCGCCGACGTCGGGGTGACCAATAAAGATGGATTCAACGCGCTCTGGTACGCGATCTTGGGGGTTGATGGCAATGGCAAGGACAAAGCCCCCAACGAGCGCGTCATAAGGCTCCTGCTCGACGCGGGCGCGGACCCCAACAAGCGCAGGAATCATTTGGGTCTAGGAAGTCCGACGCCGCTCTACTGGGCGTCTGAGCATGGTTACGAGCATGCCGTCGCCGCGCTGCTTGACAACGTGAGCGCGTGCGGCAGCGTGACGCGCTCGAGGCTCGGAAAGTCCGAGAGCGCCCCGAGCACGACGAGCCGCTCGTTGCCGCTCAGGTCTATCGACAGCGGGTCGAAGCCGGCCGACGGGCGCGGCGCCGTCGCGAGGTCCGCGCGCGTGCAGTCGGCCCGCCGCGTCGCCGCGTCGCACGCGCACGCGTCGCAGAGCGCCTCGCGCGCGTCCTCATACCACCACGTCCGCACGCCGTCCGGCGCGCCCGGCGCGGCGAAGGTCACGTCGTCCGCGTGCAGCTCGGCGAAGAGATAGCAGCTCGGGTAGGCGCCGACGGGCGGGTTCCGGCGCGGGTCCGTGGAAAAGTAGGCACACGCCCCGTCGTTCGCGCAGTGCTCCGCGCAGTGCCGGAGCCCGAGCTCAAAGACTTTCATAGCTGACGCTTTGTTGACGCGCACGTCCACAAGCTCGCGCGCGCCGGCCCGCGGCGGCGGCGCGCAGGGCGGCGGTTTTGCCGGGCCGGCGCCGACGGCCGCGAGCTCGCCAAAGACGATCGACCCGGTCGCGGGATTTCCCATTCCCGCCAGAGAATCGACGACGATGCCGAGGCGCCAGCCCTGGACCGTCGCGGGGTCGAGGCTCCTCCCTTCTCGGTCCAGGCCGAAGAACGGCGCGTAGGGGTTCGCCTCGCCGCAGAGGTCGATCTCGAGGGTCCGCCAGCCGCCCAGTTTGTCGAGAACGACATTTCCCGACGCCAGGTAGTCCGTCAGGGCGAGCCCGATGCCTGCACTACAGTGGGGCGCGAGGCCGCACGCCCTGCCGTCGAGGAGCACGACGCCGAGCGTCGCGTGGCCGGGGAGGCTCGACGCCGCCTCGACGCGGTACGTCAGCCGGATGCTCGACGCGTTCGAGAGGTCGCGGTAGCCGTCCCAAATCTTGCCCATTAGAGCGGCACCGAAGGGGCCGTTGCGCGCGACGTCGTAATTCAGCCGTAAGCCGTCGTCGACCTTCTCGAGCGCCGAATTTCCCGACGACGGCAGGCCGGCAGCGGTCCCGTCGTCGAGGAAGAAGGCGTCGACGGGGCCGGCGAAGTCCTCAATAACAATTTCACCGGCGCCGCGCGCCGCCAGCGCCGCCGCGGCAATGATACAAAGCATCATTTGCGGCGGTGAGGGCGGGGCCGCGCGGCCTTCCCTCGGCTTTAAGTGTTTGCCTCTAAATGCTCTGGGCTCGCCCGTTTCACGGTGAGCGCCAGCGCGTGCGCTCCTTGCGCGAGACGGAGACGCCCGCGCCGCGCGCGGTTTGCTGATCGGGGGCGTTGCTCGTCGCGTTACAATTAACTCTGGGTCTATAGCCAAGGGCCGACTTGCCATCAGGCTGGGGTACCCGGATTGGGTCCAGGAGTCGTGCCGGGCCCTCTTTGAATTCCGGATGTTGCATTCAGAGGGCTCCCGCGTTTTTCCCAGGAAGCGCTAGTGTGTTGATCACTAGCTTGGCACTCGGATCGGAGCAAAGCAAAAGAACGTTACCGAGGGCTGTAGAGATCACACGGAGCGTTGCAAAGGACAGCATCTCACCAATGATGACGCGTTTGGTCAGTCTTGGCATAGCTTTGACCTCGGCGGCAGCTCTACAGCCACCTGTAGCACGGAGAGCGTTCCGCAGCTCTCCGGCACGGCACGCACCAGTGGACGCCGTCGCGGCAAATGCACCAGCGATCGACGCCACCGCTGCGACGCTGCGAATAAAGGCCGCCGCGCGCGTCCTCGGCGGCCTCGTTGGCGCCGCGGCCACTCTCACACCCGGCGCGGCGCTCGCCAAGGGCGGTGGCTACGGCGCCTCGTCCGCGCCGTCTTCCTCGTCCTACTCGTCGTCATCATACTCGTCGGCACCGATGCGGTCGTACGCGGCGCCCGCGCGGACCGTGGTCATCCGCCAGCCGACGCGCAGCTACTACGTCGGCGGCGGCGGGCCGGTCGTCGTGCGCCCGCCGAACGTTCTCGATTACGCCCTGCCCGTGGCGGTCACGGGTCTTGTGCTAGCCAGTACCCTCGGCGGCGAGGAACGCGAGGGCGCGCAGCGGCGGAGGCGGTCGGGCGGCCTCGCGTTGTATGCTCAGGAGCTCGCCGACGTCAAGAGCCTCATGCGGACGCTGGAGAAAGACTTCGACGCCAGCAGGGCTCCGGTGCAGCGGCCGGTGTCCGGCCAGTACTGCGGCGACAGCGCCGAGGACGACAAAGGCGACCAGGCCGTCGTGTCAAATCTGAGCTTTGGCGCGGACGGTTCTATCAAGGGCGACGGCATAGATGGGGTCGATGGCGCGTACACGCTGTCCGGGCGCTGGTCCGGCGACCGCTGCGCGTGGATCGAGCGGTACCGCGACGGCTTCGAGGTCGCCGTGACTGGTACGGTGGAGAGGAGTGGCGACATCTTTATCCTCTTTTGCTCGTCGCGCGGCATTTCTGGGTCTGCGGACCTCAAGCTGCGGACGGCCGCGTGACCGACTCCTTGTGCTTTTTTACCTGTCCCCTTTTCCCCACGCCTTCGACGCGATAACTAACTAGACTTGTGCTCAATAGACCGGATCTACTTCGTGAGCGCGGATCGCGCCGCGCGGGTATTTTTCGGAGAGCATTCCTCGGTTGGCTTTGGCTAACGTACGCAAAATGGCACCCTCCGCGTTGCGCGTCGCGTTGTTGGCGTCCACGGCTGCGTTCGCCCCACGAACGCGCTTGCCTCGCGTGAGGGGCAGCGCTGCTCTCTCGGTGAGCAGGCCGACTCCTACAGCCCCACCTGCTGCCAATCTTGGCCTCAGGCCACCGACCGCGCCGCGCGTTCCCCGAGCGACGCGCTGGCGACGAGCCCTGCGCGTGCTCGCGGCGAACGCGCTGCTCGCCGTCGTCCTGCTCTTCGCGCCGCCGGCGCACGCGAAGGGCGGCGGCGGCGGCGGAGGCGGAGGCGGAGGCGGAGGCAGAGGCGGATCCTCGTCGCGTTACCTCAGCCTGTCGCAGCTCGGCTGGCGGTGTTACATGGACGAGGCGGGCTTTCCCTGCTGGCACAACGCCATCACGAACCAGCGGACCTGGAAGCGGCCCGCCCGGCGGAGGACGGCGCCGCCGGTCTTCTACGCGCCGTCGTTCGGCCACCTCGAAGGCCGTTCCGCGCTCGCGAGCCGGCCGGCGCGGAATTATGTCGTGGGGGGCGATACGGTCGCGGCGGAGCCATCCAACAACCTCGTAGGCTTGGCGTTCATCGGAGTTTCCTTTCTCCCCTATCTTGCGGTGGACGCGAGGTCGCGAAACGTGTACAGCAAGAAGCTCGACGAGTGGAAGAATCTCACGCGGACGCTCGAACGTGACTTTGACGCAAGCGTGCAGCGACCGGTCTCCGGGCGGTACGAGGGCGCGAGCGTGGAGGACGCTGGATGGGACCAAACGGTGGTCTCCGACCTACACTTCGGCGCGGACGGTTCTCTCACGGGCGCCGGCGTCGACGGTAAGGACGGGAGATATTCGTTGGCCGGCCGCTGGTCCGGCGACCGCTGCGCCTGGCTCGAGCGGTACCAAAATTTCGAGGTCGCCGTGACCGGGACCGTCCGGCGGGACGGCCTCTTCATCCGGTTCTGCTCGAGCCGTGGCATTGGCGGGTCCGTGGACTTGAGGTTGAAGACTTAACTAGACTTTGTATTATAGGCCCCCATACGCCGTCGACGCGACCACTCACTTCGCCAGCAGGTCGCGGATCGCATCGCTATGAGTAATCATCGACGACACGAGCCCCGGCTCCGTGTCGCTGTGGCCCGCCGCGGCGACGAAGTCCAGGTCGACCGGGACCTTGAGCTTGCCCAAGGCTTCGCTCAGCCGATACGCGGAGACGGGCTGGCAGACGAAGTCCGAGCGCCCGTGGCTGATGCACACCCGTTCTAAGGAAGAGAGCTTGCCGACCTCGGCGATCAATTGCCCCCGCGACATGAAGCCCGCGTTCAGCATGTAGGACACCTCCATGACCGCGAAGGGTACCAATTGCGACGGCGTCTCGAGGCACTCGCGGATGATCTTGTCTTCCACGAAGGTCTTGGAGATGGACAGCTCGTAGCCCACGAAGGCGCTCGCGGCGGCGAGGCGCGTGGCCGCGTCGTCGGACGTGAGGCGCTTCCAGTAGGCTCCTAATAAATTCTGGCGCTCTGACTCAAAATCGTCGGACGTGTCGCGGATGTAGTTGCAGTAGGCCGCCCAGGCCGCGGGGTGCTGGCCCTGCGTGCCGCCCTTGGCGAACAGATAATCTACTTCTTCGGGCTCGAACAAGAAGACGCCCCGCAATAGTAGCGTGCGCACCTTCGCCGGGTGGGCCTCGGCGTACGCTAATGCCAAAGTCGAGCCCCAGGACCCGCCGAGGACCATCCCCCACTTGTCCACCTTCAAATGCTCCCGCAGCTTCTCGATGTCCTCTACTAATTTAGGAGTGTTATTTTCAATCAGACTCCCTTGTAAATCCTCGGCGGCGTTGGGCTGGCTCTTGCCCGAGCCCCTTTGATCAAAAATGACAATTCTAAAAAAGGCCGGATCGAAGAAGCGTCTAGAGCGAGGAGAAATGCCTCCACCGGGACCACCATGCAAGAAGATGCACGGCACGCCGTCGGGATTGCCGCTCACGTCGTAGTAGAGCGAGTGGCCGTCGCCGACACTAAGCATGCCGGAGTCATGAGCCTCGATCTCGGGGTAGAGCTGCCTCGGGTACTTGGCCGGGTTACTAGCCTGGTTTGCGGCGTCCGACGCGGGCTTGGACACATATCTCAGGTCGGCCTTCGTCGACATGGCTCGTGCGGTGGCTACAAAGAGGAGGGTTCTACTCGTCCGCCGCGTCACCGCTTGCACAGCGCGTGGCAGCATGCAGGGGTTAATCAGCTAGCTCTTGAGTTGGTGTTGGTAGGACCGGTTGCGCCAGCGAACTGGTGCTAGTCTAGCACGCAACGCTGTCGCGATGTCCTAGGACTGGCTATGCGTCGGCTACGTCTACCACGTGCGTGTTTGCGAGTGGAGAGCACAAGCTAATGTCGAGACACACTAGGAGTGCAAGCATCACGCCATCGACGCATTCAATCGTTTGTACAACATCGTTACTGGAAGGGAGATTTCGGGATGCACAGGGACACGGGCCGCCGTCTGCGGTCCCGCGATGACGGGTGTTTCAGGATTTGTCGAAGCGCTTCAGGCGCGACGACCGGCCTTCCGATGACAGCGTCTCCGGTTTTGCCAAAGGCGGCTCGCCGTTCTGCGCCCGCCGGAAGGGGTCGAGGTACGCGTGGACGTCGCGATAGGCCGAAGGGAGATAGTCTTCCACTTCGAGCCGCACCAAGTTCGCCGCGCCCGTGCGGAATTCCGCCGGGACGCGGCAGTCGCGGACGTCTGCTAGGAAGGCGGCATGATCAGCGTACGCCTGGAGCGGGCTTGCCGCGTCGTCGTCGTGGAGACTGTGCACGGCGCCCCGCCGCGGCCGCTTTTTCAATGGCGGCTTTGGCAGGGACTCGTCGCCCTCCCTCCGGATCGTGAAGCCGTCGCCAAATAGGCGCACCGTGTAGGCACCATCAGGATGATCGCGGACGTAGTCACTGACGCGGCTGCCGTTCTCCAAGCGAAGAGCTCTATCTCTCCGGTGGCCGTCGGCCGTGCCCATCAGAGCGTCGAGGACCGCGGTCAGAGTCCGCCGCGCCTCGCCGCCGTTCGGCGACGCGGGATCCCGCGGCCTCGTGTCGGGATTCGCGGGATTCCCCGCGGTCGCGGCGGCCGGCGGCAGCAGCTCGATCGGCGGCACGTTGAGCGGCGGCGGCGTCTGCTGCACGTTGTCCGGGCTGTCCCGATCGCGCAGCTGCGGCGCCGACTTCGCGCGCGGCAGCTCCGACGGCGCGCTCGCCTTCGCGGGGCTGCTCGGCGGCGTGCGCATGGCGTCGCGGTCCCGCGGCGGGGCGCGGGCAGTCTTCCGGTCCCTTTCGGGACGCTGCGGTCCAGCGTTAGCGCGCGCGGCACGTGTTCAGCGGCCAAAGGTTAACCACTGACACTTGGTTGAGCTCCGCGCATGCGCGTCGGAGCGCAGCCAGCGCTCCGGGCGAAGTACCGCAATGCCCCTGGGTCGATTGAGCTGCTGTGCGCGGGTCGGGAGGCGGCTGCGGCTTCACACGCGCGGGACTGAACCGAGGTGCGTCGAGCGCGCTCGATGATTTGCAGTTGGCGTGCACCTAGCGCGCGCCCCGTGGCGCGGCCCGCCGAGGCCTCCCGGGCGCGGGGAGGCCTGCGGCGTCCGGGCGAGAGCCATCGGGACGCCAAAAACGACTTCCCGAGGTCGACGCGACGCGCGGCGGCGCGCAGATTTACTAGTACAGACAAACCATATTAACAAACACAAAACATGTTGTCACTCCTCGGCCGCCTCGCGCTTCGACTCCTCCTTCTCGGCCACCTCCTTTTCAAGGGGAGGCCGCGCCGCCCGCGCCCACGCCAACAACCACAGCGCCCCGAACCCGCCCAGCAGCGCCGCCTGCGCCACGACCCAGGGCTTCTCACGAAAATACTGGAGATTCTCGGCCTTTGTGGCCCCCGATCTCGTAGCAAACACGGAGAGCACAAAGACCCCGACGCCCAGGAACGCATGCACAATATTAAAATGCTTGCGGTACCTGCCCTCCTTGCCCGGTCTCAGTAATCCCATCACCACATTCGCCAGCAGAAAACATAATGTGGAGAGCCCTATTCTTTGATGCCTTCCGCGAAAATGGTCCCTGTCCGCGTCCTCCAATGCAGTGAAGACCACAATGAAGCCAATCAAAGCTAGGAGGACGCAGAGCAGCAACAAATACATGTGGAGCTTGATCCAGACGGGCCCGAGCCACGACCGCCCGCGCGCCGCCACGAGCGCCGCCGGCATCGCTACAGAAAACGCGACGAGGAAGAGGCCGCCGTGGATCTTTATCAGCGAAGCGGAGACGGTCTCCGTTTTTATGGAGGAGGCCTCGCAGGTCTCGAGGTTTAGCTCCAGAGCGCCCGCTCTGCTACCGTGGTATCCCAATGAGCCGGAGCCGTGGGCCCAGACGAACGGCGACGTCACGGCCTTCTCGCCGGGCTCTTGTAGTAATTTCGTGAAGGCGTAGACGACGGTGCCGTCCTCCTCTACGTCTGTAGAAGCGTCTTCGAGCGTCTGGCTTGATACCGTCTCGACGTCCTCGCGTTTATAGCCTCTCAGAACATACTTCTGGGGTAATTGATTGGGCTCACCAATGACGCACTCGGCCCCATTCATTAAACCGTCGGAGCCCCATCCGATAGCGGCCCAGCCCCCCTCGGTTACCAAAGCGGCCCGCACGCGATCTTCTTCCAGGGTCCAATGCAATGTAAGACCACCGTCCAAGGCGTAGGCGAAGTCAAAATCTCTTTCAGATGAACAGTACGGCGTCGGCTGCACCGTGGGTCGTTTCGTGATCGACGGCCGCGGCGTCGGCGCGGGTCCCACGCCCGTGACACTGCAAGCATCTGTGACGTAGACCGTGCCATACGTCGGCGCGTGGGCTCCAATCACCGAAACGGTATCGAGCACGTCGAACTCCAGCGGTTGGTCATTCGCGCGCGTATTCTCGGAGCAGTAGTTGCCGTACGAGACGCCTCCTGTCGCCTCGACGACGTACTGCTCGCCGCCGTCTAAGTTGGCAATGGTCGCTCGCACGCGCGTGCCTGAGGCTACGGTAGAACCGCAGGCTATGGGCGCATTTGTTGCGGCGTCCGTCAGTGCGATGGTGAGTGTCGACGCCTCTGAGTCCTTGCCCATCCAGCGCTGGCCAATTCTAAGCTCTTCGCCGCAGTTGACGTACTCGGGGTAGGCATGTGCTACCGCGGCCATCAGTGCGACGACGGCGCATCGGTGGTGGCGTGCCGGTGCCGGCATTGTGCCGGGAGCAACCACTGCCGCACGAATCGGTCGCTACCCTTTAAGCGCTGGTACGAGCGGTCTATCAGAGGTCGCTTCAAGCGCTCAGCGCCACCAGTGTGGCCGCGGGCGCCGCGCCTGAGGACGCCGTTCGCAGTTCCAGCCTGGTCAGCAAACTTGTCCCACATAGACGTAAAGGTCGACGGGACGTCTGCTACGCCTGGCAGGATTGGCGGACGTACGCCCGCAGCAACCTAGTGCGCGCGGCACTAGCAGGAAAGTCGCAACCTCCATAGACGCGAGGTTCCATGCACTAAACTCGGCGCTGCTCCCACACGAAACAACAACGGGGCAAGCGGCAGCCTCCGCGGACCCCTACGCAGCCCGTCCGGAACCGCCGCGGCAAAGGAAGCCGCTGCAGACGCCGCCGCGCGACGCCAGGGGCTGCCCAGACACAGGACAGGCGTAACCGAGGATGTACGGCACCCTCCCGCTGCCACCAAAGACGCCGAGCGAGCGGCCGCGCCGACATAAAGCCTACGCCCTCGCCTTACTGGGAGCGGCGTGTGTCCTCATCGCGTCGTCGCATGCGCGTATGCCGGTCGTCCGCGTGGCCGGAGGGCTCTGGGACGTCTCCTCGCAGTTCCTCGCGCCGGGCGAGACGCAAATATCTACAAGCATAGCGCGGTCGACCTGGACCGCCGGTAATGGTGAAAATCCGCGCCGTCTGGAGGAGCATTACCTCGCCCGCAAAACACCGGAAGATTGGTGGAGCGGCCACGTCTTCCTGAAGCAGGCCTATAGCTACTGGCGGTACGGGGTCTGTTCGGAGCGGGCTATGATGGATGCGGCGCCTTTGGCTGTCGAGTCGTATCGGTACGATGATAGGGAGGCTCTACTCTCTGCTTTGCGAGATGGTCTGATCGCGCAAGGTGCGATCGTCTGGGCCGCCGTCTCCGACGAGGCCGTCGACACGGACATTGAATTTGACAAACTGGAAGAGAAGGTACCTGTCGAGAGGCTCCAGCACGGCGTGGCCGGGGATGCCGCGTGCGCGGCCGCGTCCGCCGCAGTCAACTTCGAGGCTTCGCGTCGATGGCGTGGAGGGTGACGCGGTCGCATCGGCGGCGCGACGGAAAGATGACACGCACAGGTCCGCGCGGGAACTGGATGGAGCCTGCGCCTACCAGTGGACGCCCGATTTGTTGAGACGGTCGGAATTACTTAGGTCGCTCCTGGCCTACGACAAGCCTTTGGTATTAGTCATCGCGGGCGACTCGGGCTGCCGCCTTCACGATCTACCGGCGACGCACCACAAAATAGTGTTTGCAAACGACGCGGCGCCGCCCGACTCTTCTACATCATTGTGGTTCCCCGAGGGCCTGGAGGGTCTCGAGAGTCTCGAAGATTTCACTTTTTGGCAGCCGCAAGCAGCTGACAACGCGAAGGCGTTGAGTGAGGCCGACGACTCGCTGGATGCAAATGAAAGGCCCTATTTACTTGATCTGGTCTTCTCGGTTAATGGGAGGAAGCCCTCGCGGGGGAGACTCGTCAAGTGGCTGCTGGGCGGTGGTGTGGATGAATTGGCGGCTGTCTCGGACAAGGCCCTGCGTATAAGAGCTGTGGTCGCCGATGCTGATGATGAGCTCCAAGAACTTTTATTAAAGTCGCCGGACGCCCACGAGGAAGACAGTGCCTGGCGCGTCGACATCACGCGGGGCAACGCTACACTAGATGGAGACGCCGCGAGTCTCTTCTCACTAGCGCCCGCGGGCGACACCTGGTCTTCTGGTAGAGTACTGGAGGGCATGCTGCGCGGAGCCGTGCCCATTGTCGACCAGACGTACGTGACGGACGGCGGTCTCTCCGCCAAAGGTTGTGAAGATCCGGCAGCAGCTTGGCGCGACGCCCCTTTCGTGTTCGTGCGAGACTGGGCCGAGCTCCCTTCCCAACTTGAAGAGTTTCTTAGAAGTGACGCGGATTACATCGGAGCTGTCCGGTCCTATCGTGAGACGCTAGAAGATCATTTGAGGGAGAACTTGATCGATGCCGCCCAGCACCAGAAAAACGCTTCCACGACGACGTCGTGCCACACCGAGGAATGGACTCCGGACGAGATGGATGGCTTGGTCGACACCGCCGCGGCGTACTATGAAGGGGACTGGTGGGCCGCAAACGATTCGCCAGGCTATTACGCGGCCGGATGTGGCCACGCCTACCGGACGAACTTTGACCTCCAAGGGAATTCGATTATCCCGATCCAGCGCAAGATGCACTGCTACGCGGCGGACTGCGCGTTTCCGTTGGTCAAGGCCTTCGCGTGCCGGGACCGGGACCCGGCGGCGTGGCGGCCGAACATGCGGGGCGGGCTGCCGCCCTGAGGCGTAAGGTTCGTGTTTGCTCACGTCGATGGCGTAAAGGGGGACGCGAAATCAGTCGGATCACGAGACGGCTGAGCGCTAGTACGTCAGGGCTAGGTTTTGCTCTGCGCAACATATGCGCCGGAGCTGCAGCCCGCGTGCGAATCGACACCCCAGTAGAAGGGTCAGCTCCGCAACATCATTAACAAAGGCTGCAAGCCATTTCTTGCATCAATCAAGGACGCGGTTGTAACTGCTCTCTCAAAAGCTGCCAGAGGCTGCTCAGAGAGGATGCCGGACGACGACGGAGAAGCGATCGCGCAGGAAGTGCTCAAAGAAGATGCAAATCACGCGCGCGGCGAGCGGCCCGAGTGGCGGACGCACGAGGGCTGGCACCGCAAGGAGGACACGGGCCGCTTCGGCACGGCCGCGCGCGCGCGCGCGGCCGAGCGAGACGCCGAGGCGAAGAAGAAGAAATTGTATCACGAGGGCTGGGAGGCCGAGGCCGACGCCGCCGCCGAGGCACTGATGCAGCGGCCCGTACGGACGCCGCCGCCGAGTCTGGCGCCGCGCGACGACCATCGCCGCGCGTACTACGTCGCCGGCGCCGCGGCGGCGGCGCTCATCGGTCTCCTCTGCTACTACCGGCGACGACGGCGGCGGCGGCGCGGCGGAGACCTGCACCTGTCGTCGTCGGCCGAGCTACTCGTCGACCTCGAGGAGGCTGTGGTGGAAGTCGTCGGGGCGAGTGCGCCTAAGAACGACTAGTGTTTTGAATTATTAGGTCTCTAGCTTGGCGAGCTCCTTCCGGAGCCGGTTCTGCTGGATGTGGCTCATCCCGAGCGCGATGCAGTCCTCGGGCTCGACGTCGTGCAGGTCCTCGACGCACTCGACGCCCATGCCCAGCAGACCTTCCGCGAATTTTCCGAGGCGCCTTGCTTTCAACCAGGCGCCGACGTCGTCGGTCGCCGGGGCATCCGGTTCCTGCGCCGTCACCGGCGTCGCCTTGGGCATCTGCTTCTCGAGGATCTCGCCCGCTCGGACAGCGAGCGCTTCCAGCTGTTTCACGTCACCTTCCCCCTTCCCCATGGTACACAGAGTGCACACGTTCTCGCCGCAGACTTTCACCGGGACGCCGCGATACCGCGTCTCCTCGTCCATCATGATGCCCATCATCTTGCGGATGCCGCCGACCGTCGTCGGCAATTCTTCGCCATGTAACAATTCGGCGTCGGGCACGCTCTCGTCCATGGCGCGCTCGCCGAGCGCCTGGATGAGGCCGAAGGCGTGCCCCGCCTTGCCGATCGCCGTGAACTCGGGCGCATTCATGCTCAGGACGTCGCCACCGGCCTCAAACGACGTCGCGCACTTGACATCGCGCGCCGCTCCGCTCGCGATGACGTGCTGGCACTGCGTCATCTCGCGCGGTCCCGTGAAGCCGTCCACGATGGCGTCGGGCGCTGGGTCGCGGAATTCGCCGCGGATGACCGTCTGCTTGTCACCCTGGATGGCGCCAATCCACGCCACGTCATCACCCGACGACGCCATGGCCTCCGCGACGACGCCTTTGAGCTCCTCGTTGTTGGCGATGCGCGCCTCCAGCGCCTCGCCCGTGAGCCCCGCCTCGTCGAGCGCGAGCAGGCGCGCCGGTTCCGTGTGCGGGACGGGCATCTTTTTCGTGAGCTCGTTGTAGATCACTGGCGTCGCGAGCTGTGCCACGACGGCCTTGTCCGCGTCGAAGCCACCTTGCTCGTTGGGGTCGCCGCGGATCTGCGCGACGGCCTGCATCATCGTCGTCAACGCTTTTAGCTGCTGTTCCATGGCGTCGTAGCGCGCCGCGCGCTCGTCCTGGGCCCTGAACTTGGCCTCGAGGTCCTCGGCGCTCTTCGCGGGCAGGCGCTTCGAGAGCTTCTCGATGAAGGCGTCGAAGTAGCTGCGCGAGTGTTCGAGGCCAATCGCATGGGCGAACGCCTTGGCAGCGGCAGCGCGCGGATAGTACGTCTGGCCCTGGATCTCGACGCTCTCCGGCACGTCGACCTGGGCGTCGGGAAACACGCGCTCGCCACCGCCCCAGGTGGTGCCCTCGACGGTGACCGGCAGGACGTCGACGCCGCTGTCGACCGCCGTGCACAGTTCGAGCATACACCAGTCCGACTCGAAGATCTTCGGCGACATGAAGAAGACGA
The DNA here is from genome assembly GCA_918797485.1 of Pelagomonas calceolata. Taxonomy (NCBI): domain Eukaryota; class Pelagophyceae; order Pelagomonadales; family Pelagomonadaceae; genus Pelagomonas; species Pelagomonas calceolata. Next base: position 4,084,084 of record CAKKNE010000003.1, on the reverse strand, counting down.
GCTTCCCCGACGCGCGCACGCTGGCCTTGAGCTTCGGTAGTTCCTCTAAGTCCTCGCGGTCGATGAAGACGCGGTACCCCGCGTCCGTCAGCCGGTCGTGCACGCGCGCGACGAGGTCCTGGCAGTCCGAGCGCTTGTGCGACAGGAAGCAGTCGTACGCCTCGACGACGTACTCGACTGGTGCCGCGACGGCCGTGACCTCGATGCCCTGATCCGCCGCCGAGAGCGACGCCGTGATGCGCTCGCGCAGCTTCGGGTCGGCCGCGACTTGCTCCGCGCCGCCGAGCGCCTCGACCTCCTTCGCGAGGCGCGCGGCCTGGTCGTAGCTTTCGCTCACCAGTAGATTCGTGTCCACGGAGCACGCCTCGCAGGCAGAGTGCAACTTCGTCTGCAATGCCTCGAACGTGGCACTGTCAGAAAGCAGCATGGCGACGCATGTGCCTTCCCGTGCCAGCATGTGGCAGTGGGCCAGGGCTTCCTCCAGCGCTTCCCGGATTGAAGCGTTCTCGGTCAATTTCCCGTCGGCGGCGGCGCGCTGCAGCGCGCTTTCGACGCCGCGGACGACGCGCACGAAGCGCGCCGCGTCCTCCTTGAGCGCTGCGGCGTCCTGGGCCGCCTTGACCACGGCACCGATGAGGAAGGCGACGGGCGCGACCCAGGGCAGGTCCTTCGCGACGCCCAGCAGCCCCTCGCCGGCGAGGCCCACGGCCGGAGCGGCCGGGCGCTCGTCGAGCGACTTGCGAAGCTTGTTCCGCAGCACCTTCTGCTGCAGCTTGGAGACCGCCAGCTCCCCAAACAATTCGTCGAGATCTTCGTCCGACGCGTCCGCCAGAACCTCACCATCATACCCGTTCTCCTGCAGCTGCTTCGCGAGGTCCGCGAATTTCGGGCCCAGAGACTCAACGAGGTCCCGGACGCCGTCCGCGCTTAGTTCGCGGAGGGGCTGGCGCGGGGCTGAGGCGGCGGCTCCCATCCTTTGCGCTCGTCTATGTTGTTATCCCAGCGTTTTCCGATCCCGTAGAAGGGACGTGGTGCGCCTGCCCCCCTCAGTTGTGTATCCCTTGATAAGAGATAGCCTCACCACCAGGCTGCCCAACTCGTTGGAGCTTGGCAACGCATGCGCGTCGGTGGCGGACGGTCGACGGTCGTTGCGTCCGTTCGCACGCCCCCGGCGGAGGAGGAGGAAGAGGTGCAGCAAGCGCTGTCTCTGCCCAGAGCTGGGCTCGTTGGGCTCTGCGGGGATTTGGAAAGGCTCGACCGACCCATCGGACGTGTCCAATCAACGTAGTACGTCTCCTAAACGCATGGGTCCAATTTTTTCAAATTGCTAGTGTCTGTCTGCACTAGCTGAGCAGCGCCACGCGAGCGTTACGCCCGGTAACGTCGCAAAAACGCATCTGACACGCTGCTACTTGGCCATTGGTCCTGCGAACGACACCTCTTCGCAGCCCCCGCGTTACGGCGCCGCAGGACTCCATCTGGCCGAAACCACCACTTGTGCTTGCAAGCACCACGGTGGCCGTAGCGGCGCAGCGCTGCGCAGAACAAAGCCTCGGCTCCAACGACGCCGCCACGCAGCCGCACGGAACGAAAAGTCCATACTACCACGAAGCAAGCCATGTGCAACGGCCTCGAGACCGGGCAATGCATCAACGAGTGGTGCGCGGCCTGCGAGTGGCCCGCCGAGCGGCCGGCGCAGCTGCGCGAATGGTTGGATTGTGTGCGCGATTTGACGGTCGCCGACGACGCGGACATCGACCGCATCGCGGCCGCCGTCTCGACGTCGTTTTTGGGCAGGAAGGCCTTCAAGGAGCACGTGCGGGTGCTCGCGGCGCGCGTTGAACGGGGCGAGGGCCCCTACGACCGGCCTTCGTCGAAGCCGGCTGCGAAGAAGAAGCCGGCGCCGAAGCGGGCGCCGCCCAAGCGCAAGGCGCCGCCGCCCGAGGAGTCGTCGTCCTCCGAGTCCGAGGACGAGCGGCCGCCGCGGCGCGCGGCGTCGAGGAAGAAGGCGCCCGAGAACGAACGGCCGCGGCGCGCGGCGTCGAAGAAAAAGAAGGCACCCGCGCCCGCCAAGAAAAAGAAGAGCCCCGCTGCGCCGAAGAAGAGCCCCCTGGTCTACGCCGACGACGACCTGCTACTGCGGCCGACGTACGTCGCCAAGGCCGCGGCGGAAATGCAGGCAAGGCCCAAGAAGACGTCGGGACGGTGCGACCGGTGCGACGGCCTGCACCGGACCGAGGACTGCCCGCACTTCTCGAAGCCGCGCGAGGAGGTGGTGGTGGTGGCGGCCTCTTCCACCAGAGTCGCGGCGATTCGCACGGGCATGACGGGAGCGCTGGAGCAGGTGGTCATGGACGACGCGCCGGGACGGCCGCCCACATTACTCGGGAGTACGAAACGGGCGGAGGCCGAGGTGCGGATCGCGCCCAAGAGCTACCCCTTCGCCGACCGCGACACGGCGCTCCGCGTGGCGGCGAAGAACCCCAAGAAGCGCGGCTCGGCGTCCTGGGACCGCTACGAGCGGTACAAGTCCGCGAGGACCGTTGGGGAATTCTTGGACGCCGGCGGCACGTCGGGCGACCTGCGCCACGACTGGGCGCGCGGCTACGTCACGCAAGCGTCCGCGGCGCCGGGAGACGACACGGACGACGACTTCGACGAGCTCTACTCGGAGGTCGCCGCCGCCGCGCCGGCGCCGGCGCCTGCCGACGACTGGGGCTCCGCTTCATTTGGAATGTCGGCCGCGCCTCCGGCGGCTGCGGCTCCAGCGCCGGCGCCGGCCGCTGACGACGCAACTTTTTCCATTTCGTTGGGCATGAAAACGCCCGCGCCGGCCGCGACCGTGACGCCTCCGGCGCCGCCCTCTGCGCACCCACTCGCAGTGCCGGCGGCTCCCGCGGCCACAGCGAGCGTGGCCGGCGGGTCCGAGGAGGACTGGGGCACGGCGTCGTTCGGCATGAGCGCGCCCGCGCCGGCGGCACGCGTCGTGTCCGCGGAGGCGCCCGCCGCGGACGACGACTGGGGGACCGCAAGCTTCGGGATGTCGTCCGCAGCAGCAGCGCCAGCGCCCGCCGCCGCCGCGGGCGAGGACGAAAATTGGCAGACCGTCTGTCTATAATTAATTCACACACAGACTTAGTCACTCGGCGACCGCTCGACCGGGTCCAGCGCCACCAATAACAACGACGCGGAACACGCGTTCGCGATGTGCCAGAGGCCGTGGAAGAACCGCGCCGAGATGGGGCGTCGTATCTCGGCGCCCCGCGGTGGTCCGGCGGCTTCACGCCGTCGAGGCGACTCGTGTCCATCAGACGGGGTCGTGGCTGGTTTCTTTTTCGATTTTGAGGCGATTTTGGGGTCGTCGGCGGGCCTGGGCGGCGGCGCTTTTTGAACCTGGAGCGCGTCGAGGCGTTCCGGGGGAGCGGCGGCGTGCGACTGGAGGACGACGTACTAGTTCGGGCCGACGGCGTCGAGAACCTGTCGCTCTGTCCGCGGACGGTGGAGGAGATCCGATCGGTCAAAAACGGTGGAAGCTGGCCGCCCGCCTCCGACGCGTGTCCGGCGCTGCGGCGGGCGTGGTGCGCGCCGAACCCCACGGTGCCCGGGGGGCCGATGAAGCGCGTCCGCCTGCCTGACTCGTTGTGAACCTAAATTAAATTCTTGTGACTAACCACCTAGCAGAACTCTACCATGCCTTACGCGTCGGGAGTCTGTTGGGGCGGGAGGATAGTATGTACAAGGGAAGGGGGGAGGGGCGTCTGATTTTCTCTTGAGCGTATGTACAAGTGGGCAGCGATGGGGCGGTGGCAGAAGGGCTCTACCTCCGTTTGCAGTAGCAGGTCAGGCCCTGCACGTGCTTGAGCGCCAGTTTGCCCTTCTCCGATGCAGCCTCGCAGAACTTGCGGCAGACCTTGCGCGGAGACGCGTCGCGAACTGTCTTGTCCGACGAAAAGGTCTTGGTCCCGATGGTGCATAGATTTGGTGAGATGTAGTACGGGTGCGTCGTGCCGGCTTCGTAGACGATCGTGGGGCCCAGGGCGCATTGTTCCTGGACCGCATTCGCGATCGCCGCGATGGTGAGGCCCGTAAACGTGATCCCAATCGCCGCGAGTCCCGTTGACATGACGAGTTCCGTGGCCCCATCGTCGTCGTCGTCGTCGTCGTCGTAGTAGTAGTAGTAGCAGCCCCACGAATCGATGATTTGGCAGGCGCCGGTTTCGTCCTGTTGAGCGACGCCGCAAGACATTGAGCAGCACCCGCTGCCGGAGAACGCCTCGTCGAGGTATACATCGTTGTCGACGCACCAGCCGAGGTCCTGGTTGAAGGACGAGGCCCAGTGGAACATGTAGTGCATGTCCCTGACGTTCTCGACGCGCCAGCCGCCGATGTCCTGATTAAAGGACGAGGCGTGTCCGAACATCCAGTGCATATTGGTGACTTGTTCGACGCTCCAGCCGCCAATATTCTGATTGAACGACGAGGCGCCCCAGAACATCCCGTACATTCTCGTTACGCCAGAGGTATCCCACGCGCCGATGTCCTCGTTAAAGGACAAATTGTACTCGTGCGCAAACAGCTCCGACATGTCCGTCACCCCGGAAGTCTCCCACGTCGAGATGTGGCCGTACGTCGCCTCGGCGGTCGCCGCGTCCGAGGTCCACGCAGCCACCGCCGTTCTAATGCTACTGTCGTCCATGGCGTAGCCCGTGATCGGGCAGTTGTCCATTTGCACGACGCCGCACGACGTCGCCTCGCACGGGGTCTCGTCGAACGCGCCGTCCAGGCTCACGCCGTCGCCCACGCACCAGCCGAGGTCCTGGTCGAAGGCCGAGGCGCCGTAGAACATCCACTCCATGCTCGTGGCGCCAGAGAACATCCACTCCATGCCCGTGGCGCCAGACACATCCCACGCGCTGATGTCCTCGTTAAAAGACGCCGCGCCCGCATTGCACCTCCAATCGCTCAAGTCTGTGTCTGCGCAAAACAAATACGACATGTCCGTCACCTCCCCGGTCTGCCACGTAGAAATATGGCCGTACGTCGCCTCGGCGACCGCCGCATCCGAGAGCCACGCCGCGACGGCCCATCTAATTTTCCAGTTGACCATGACGTTGCCATCGCCCATGACATCGCAGTCGACTCCCCCCACGATGCCGCACGCCGTCGACTGGCACGGGGTGTCGTAGAACGCGCCTTCCAGGCCCACGGCGTCGCCCACGCACCAGCCGAGGTCCTGGTTCAAGGCTGATTGAAAGAACATGTAGTACATGTCCGTGACGCTGTGGACCGCCCAACCACTGAGATCCTGGTCGAAGGCCGAGGCGTAGCAGAACATAATGCCCATGCTCTCGACGTTGTCAACCGCCCAACCACCGATGTCTCGGTTAAAGGTCGGGGCACCGATGAACATCCCGAACATGTTCTTGACGCCGGAGGTGTCCCACGCGCCGATGTCCTCGTTGAAGGACGATGCGTCTTTGAACAATTCCGACATGTCCGTCACCCCTGAAGTCTCCCACGTCGAGATGTGGCCGTACGTCGCCTCGGCGGCGCTCTGGTCGGCAAACCAAGCCGCCACCGCCGTTCTAATGCTATCGTCGTCCATCACATAGCCCGTGATCGGGCAGTTGTCCATTTGCACGACGCTGCACGACGTCGACTCGCACTTGGTCTCGGAGAACGCGTCTTCCAGGCTCACGTCCTCGTCCACGCACCAGCCGAGGTCCTGGTCGAAGGCCGAGGCCCCGCGGAACATCTCAGCCATGTTAGTGACGCCAGAGGTGTCCCACGCGCCGATGTCCTGGTTAAACGACGAGGCTCCGTATAACATGGAGTTCATCGACGTGACGCCAGAGGTATCCCACGCGCCGATGTCCTGGTCGAAGGCCGACGCGTACCAGAACATCCCGGCCATCGTTGTGACGCCAGAGGTGTCCCACGCGCCAATGTCCTCGTTGAAGGACGAGTAGCTGAACAATCCCGACATGTCCGTCACCCCCGATGTCTCCCACGTCGAGATGTGGCCGTACGTCGCCTCGGCGGCGGACTGGTCGGCAAACCAAGCCGCCACCGCCGTTCTAATGCTATCGTCGTCCATCACATAGCCCGTGAGCGCGCGCCGCTGCGCGAGGCCTCCCGCCGACGCGCGCGGAGGGTTATCGGTCCTCGTCTTGGTTTTGGACTTGGTGTTGTCGTCGCTGCGGCCGCTGCGGCCGCGGACCGAAGTCTCCGCCGCCACGCGGGTGGCGTCCCCCCAAATAACCAGGTAGCCGACGACGGACGAGCGCCAGGCCGCGCCCTTCGCCGAGCTACTGCGCCGCGGAACCACCGAAGCGAGTACCTGGAAGAGGCACCAGGAGACCCGCCCAAGATAACTCTGGGCCGCTGCTTCTCCGTCGACGCCGCCCTTGGTCGCGTCCGGGGCCACGAACTGCATCGTGGTGCCGGGCGTAGGCGCCAGCTCGGCGGACGCGACGTCCAAGACGTCGACGCCGCCCTTGGTCGGGGCCGTCAACATCAATATGGTGCCGTCCGACCGGTAGTTCTTGTATTGCACGTCGCTGTCGACGGTCTGCTCGATGGCGTGGAGCGCGTGCGCCCCGCCCGCCTGGTACTTGTTCGCTACGAGCTCGGCCGTCGCCGCGCCTTTTATAGTCTCGGAGTCGAACGCGTCGCCCGCCCCGGAGCTTTTGTAGAGCTGGAGCCACGACTTCGTCGCAGCGTCGGCGCTCGCTAGGGCCCTCCTGGGGAAAGCGCCGTCGAGGCCGTTCTCGCCGGCTTGCGCGCCGCACGTGCTGCCGTTTCCGTAGGACGTGGTGATTTCATAGTCTCCAGCAAATGTCTCGATCCCCGCCTCGCTGTCGTCGTGCGCCGGGCTGGCGTGGCTCGAGCCGCCCTGGGGGCAGCTGCTCAGTTTGATACCGCCCCGCGCGGGCGCCCGCGGCGGCGCGGCGCTGCCCAAGCCCTGCAGCAGGGCGCCGGCGACCACGGCGAAGCTCAGCATCTCTCTAGGGTCCTTCTGTCCTCGCGGTCCCGGGCAGAGAAACACGTGCTGCGCAAAAGCAGATTCAAGAGGTACTATACTTATATGGGGGGGGGGTTGTAATTGTACCCAGGTACATGTGCCCTCCCCTTCACCTCGCCTTATGGGGCCTTATGGTAGACTACAATCACATAGCTTATCGGTTACTACTCCCCAAGGACGTCTGCGACCTGTGAGACCTGACTCAGACCTGTCGCCGCGCCGGCGGCACGATGCTGTTGGCAACCACTCAGGCGCGGTGCCACGTCGCACGCGTCGCGTCGATGGCGTAGGGGTGGGCGGTTCACGGCGCCCGACGCCGTCCGAGCGCTGCTCGACGCCACGACGTGGACTGCTCCCCCGCCGCGGCACCTACACGGCTCCGCGCGGCGGCTCCAGGCGCCCGGGACCGACCGCTCTTCGGCGCCGTTCGCAGGACCTGACCAGTAGCTCCGCGAAGACGCCGCCGTCTCGCCAAAAACGACTCACGAGTCATTCCCGGAGACGAGTCGCCTCGACCGGGTCCAACGCCGCGAGCAGCAGCGACGCGCTGGCGGCATTCGCGATGTGCCAACAGCCGTGGAAGAACCGCGCCGGGTCATTATGTTCGTCCAATCCCTTGACGAAGCAGACCACGGCGCAACACGAAGCTACCAAAGCCAGCCGGAAGGGCCGCGTCCGGAACCGCGCCGCGTGGCCCTTCGGCGCGCGCTTGTTCCACCACCAGAGGTAGTAGAGGAACGCGAGGATGACCGGCGTGATCGTGCACAAAACATTCCAGGGGTTCAGCTCCTGGAAGAACAGCCCGATGAAGAGCGACGACCACCTGACAAAGTCGATGTCCCGCTGGTGCTGCGGCGTGCGCGCCCTGCCCATGAGTAGAGGCACCACCGCCACCGGCGTGACGATGGCGAAGATGTTGTCGAGGCGGTGCCAGTTTCCCGCATTCATGCCCAGTAGTTTGATCCGAAAGACGTCGCAGTAGTGGTAGGCCGACGAGGTTATGATGAGTCCCAGACAGGCTGCCGTGTCCGCCGTCCGTCGCCGCGCGTGGAGCATCCTCAGCGGCAGCAAGAACAATAAATTCGTGGCGACGCCGTTCAGAAACTCGAGCACCGTGTCTCTGCTCCACTCTCTAGCCTCCTGCCGGTGGCCCACGAAGACTAAATCTTGGCGGCCGCAGAACGGATCGCCGAGCGCGGTCTCGGGGAACTCGGTCTTGCAGCAGAACCGCACGTTTTTGGCGCTGGCCGCGGCGGCGGCGAGGAGGGCTATTGTTGTGCGCATGGCTTGCGAGGTGCTGCCGTGCGCACAGGAGTGGTGCTGAGAGAGCTTGGCAGCCGTCGAACCAATCAACCAATTGAACCGGTTCGCAGCACGGCAGCAGCCGCGCAAAACCAGACCTAGCGCACACACAGACACACTAGCAAGCGAAAGCCTACCCACCGACATCGACGTACGCCCCCGTCGAGGAAGAAGACTGCCGGTCGTGCCGCAGCGTCGCCGGCGCGCGGCCGACGTCGTCGGGCAGCGCGAGCCCGAGGTGCGACTTCGCGACGAGGCCCGCCACGAAGAAGTGGTGCGTCGCGTGGTGCGCGGCGAAGGCGAGCTCCCGTCGTAGAGTTGATGGGAGCAAAGCGTCGTCGCCGGAGGCGTCGAGCGCGAAGGCGGCCAGCACTTCCGCGTCGAGGTCGACGCCGTCGCCGTCGACAATACCATTCAACAACTCCCGGCTCCGCGCCGCCAGGTACGCCGGGTCTCGTTCCAGTTCGGCGTCGCGCTCCCGGCCGTCGTAATTCAAAATTGGCGTGCGCGATCCGTTTCGCAGGCTCTCGACGGCGGTCGCGCAGCACTGGACGTGCTCGAGCGAGTGCCGGAGGTGGGCGCCGACGGACGCGCCGATCGCAGGGCACGCGTCCGCGAAGGCCGCGGCGCCGCACGAGTCGAGTACAGCTTCGGCTATGAGGCCGTGGCGCTCGAGACACGCCGAGAGGGCGGCGACTTCCGGTGTCGTGCTCCAGCCGGACAGCCGTCTCGTTCGCCACCGCTGTGGCGTCGCGAAGCGCTTCGCGGCTCGGTACATGATTGCTCGCAGGCTGGCGCTGGCACAATGGGCAGCTCAGCGCTCGAGGAGCCGGTCGAGGCGCCGTTTCTTGCCACGCTCGAGTAGGCACGACCACTGGAAGCTCACTGGCGAGCGCTGCGAGCTCCGGAGAAGGTAGAGGACTGCAGATTGCTTGCTTGCTTGCTAGGGATGCCTAGTGTGTTACTGGACGCTAGCTCTGGCCGCGGCTCGCGCCTTCAACATCGCCGCGATTGCCCAAGTTAGTCTGAAGTTGCAATAGGCCCACGGCTGCCACCGTGCCGCCCGCCTGCAACCGCTTGTAGCGCTTGGCATCTCTGACCGTAGTACTCAAAGTAGGCACCGACCACGTGCAAGCCGCGTCGCCGAGCCTGCGAGCCTGCGCGGTCGGAACGATGGCATGCATGCACCTGCTCGCGCTCGCGGCCGCGGCGACGGCGCGCCGCGTCCCGGCAAGAGGCGGCTTCGTCGCCGCCGCGCCGCGCGTCCGGACGACGCCGCTCCGGCGACCGCGGACCACGAAGGCCGTCGCGCTTGCGGCCATACCGACTATTGCACTCTACGAGAGCAGTGCTCAACTCATAAACGACGCGGGCTGCACCGCGGGCGCCGCGGCGGGCGCCGTGGCCTGGATCAAGGTCTGGACGACTCTGGCGGAGCGAGGTGTCATTGATGCTAAATTAGCGCGAAAAATCGTGCACTGCGGGAGCGGTCCTTTGTACTTGTTGGTGTGGCGGTTCTACTCCGATGCAGCTTTAGCTCGCGTAATCGCAGCTCTGGTGCCCGCACTAAATATCGTCAAACTGCAGAAGGCAGCCCAGGACGACAACGAGCTCTCGCGGGCGATTTCTAGGTCCGGCGACCCGTCGGAAGTGCTCGGCGGGCCCTACGTTTATACGTGGGTCCTGTTATTGGCGGCGTTGCTCGCGTTCCGGACACCGGCCGCCATCGTCGCCGTCGCTCAAATGGCCGTGGGCGACGGCTTGGCAGATATAATAGGGAGGCGCTTTGGGCGACAGAAGTGGTTCTGCAACCCCGAGAAGAGTTACGCCGGCTCTTTGGCCTTTGTCCTCGGCGCGACGGTCGCGTCAATGGGTTTACTGCGATGGCTCGCGTTCCCGGCGCCCCTCGCACCTCTCGTCGCGATATCGGTCATCTGCGCCTTGGTCGAGGTCCTCCTCACGGACGTCGACGACAACGTCTCCGTGCCCCTCGTCGGCGCGTTACTAGCGCTAACTCTTAGGTAACACGACTAGCCTAGATCATATCACACCCGTCGCCTGAAACCCCAATATCATGATGAAGGGCAGGAAGATGGAGCCGAGGCCGAGCAGCACCAGCGGGTCCTTGAGCTTCTCCTCGGGGGCCATGGACTCGAAGTCGCTCGCGAAGAACTCCTCGGGCTCGTTCGCCGCCGTGAGGGGCCTGCGGAGTGGCGCGCGTCGACGGCGTCTTGGGTCGGCGCGCGCGAGACGTCGACCGAGCGTCCGGACGCGGGCCCGCGCTTCTGGTCCGGGTCCTGCTGGAAGACTTGGCGCCTCACATCGGTGCGGAGTGATCGTGCCGCGGGCGCGAAGGCGTCGACCGAGACCTGCGCGCACATACCGCTCAACGAACGCCCTCCTCGGCGGCGGCGCGACCGAGGGCTCCTCGCAGCGGAGCCTCGACGTCGTGGGAGCAGAGCGTCGGCTCGTCCGTCAGAGAGAGCGCGCCAGGCGGTTTTTGGTCCAGGGGAAGCGCTGCGTCGCGAGCGGGAGGCGGCACATCGATTCCACGCTGGGTTTCACAATCGCTGCGGCTGCTAAGACCGCCGTCTTCATCATTGTGACGGCTCGCGGCTGTTTCTCAAAGGCAGAGCCAAGCTCTGCGTCGATGCTGGCTCGAGGCTCGTACTTGAGCTCGCCGCAGAGCGCTCCAATCGATCAGAGCCGCCATCGGGGCTGCTGCACGACACGCCCAGGCCTCGCACGCCAGCTCTGAACCGGCACCGCGCGCGCGACGCCGCCCTTTGACAGACAGCAACAACAGCTCTCACTGCAGTCCATACGCCGCGACCGCAAGAATGGGCAAGAAGAACCGCAAGAAGCAGGACGACGGCGACTACTTTGCCAGTCTAGGCGCGCCGACCGAGAACGCCGTCGACGACGCCGCCGCGGAGAAGGCCGAGGAAGAAAGGCTTGAACGGCAGCGCAAGGCCGCCGCCCAGCGCGAGGCCAAGAAGCAGAAGGAGGCGCAGGAACGCGCCGAGCGGGCCGCCGTCGCCGAGCGCGCGCGGTTGGCGATGGAGCGAAGGAACAACAAAGGGAGGGCCGTCGCCGTCGAGGAGGCCGAGGAGGAAGAAGCCGTCGAAGAACCGGCGCCGGCGCCCCAGCCCACGGCGGCGGAGGAGGCCGCGCCGCCGCCGCCGCCGCCCCTGTCAAGCTTCGCCCGGGTCTTGCTGTTTTTGAGACCGTTCTCGCCAGTGCATAAATCAAATTGTCGCGCGCTTCTCGCCACTGCTGAATCATGACCTGCTCGATCGACTCACTGGTTGATTTATGCACAGGTTCTCGCCCGACGCCGGCGCCGTGAGTGGAGTAGGTAAGGTCTGGCGCCTCCTGTGGCTCGTATTATCGACCTTCGCCTCCCCTGCGACAATCGAGGACGTCGACGCGCATTTAAGGACCTCGAACAGCGCGGCCGCTGAAAAGATAGACGCCGAGGACGAACGCAAGCGGACGACCATGTTGTTCTGCCCGGACACGGGCAAGTGGTTCCCGCGCAACACAAAAGTGTGGTCCTTGGCTTCTTTACGAAGGACGGACACGACTATAGAAAGGTGGGTCAAGAACCTCAAGACCAAGGGGAAGAGCGAGCAGTGGACGCGCGTTCGTGATGGAGACGGCTGGGCGTCGTGCCCGTCCAAGCTCGGCGTCGCCGACGAGGATTTAGGTGATAGCGACGTGCAATTTTACGCGTGTCTGGACCAGAAAGTTTTCGAGTGCTCGGACTGGGTCGCGTCGCACGTCTGCACGCGGGCCGCGGCGCGCGAGCTCGGCTGCGTCGACGGGCCGAGAACACTGTTCAGAGTTGTGGTCGACGATGTGCAAGGAGCGGTCGCGACGCTCGACAAAAAAGCGTCCGCGGCGCTGCACGCCAAGGCCGGCGTCTCCACCAAGAAGCAGCCCAAGGAAAAGCTATCTCGTGCAGAAAAGAAGGTGCGAGTCGGCGTCCGTTGATGCGGCGATGGCGTGAAGCGGGACTGGCGCGTCGATGGCGTCGAGGCTCGACGGCGCCGCGACCCGCCGTCGACGCGCGCTCGCGTCGCCCCGCCGCCGCGACGCTTCGATGCGAGAGAGTCCACGCGCCGCGGTCGCGCGACGCCGCGCCCCCGCGCAGGCCAAGAAGAAGGCGTACGGGCGCTAGGCGAGTAAGGCCGAAGGCGGGTAGAATAAACTAGTCTCACAACACACGAACTACTCCTCCACATCCGGCGCCACGAACCCGTCGCTCGCGGGCGCCTCCTCGTCGGCCGTCGCGACCGTGGCGCCCTCGTCGGCCGCCTGTTCGGCCTCGCCGGCCGCATCATCGGCCGCGGGCGCGTCGTCCGCGGGCGTCTCCTCCGTCGCCACCGTGACGGACTCGTGGGCCGACTCGACCGCCTCATCGGCCTCGTCGGCCGCCTCGTCGACAGCTGGCGTTGCGGGCCGCGACGGCGCCGACGCCGCCGTGGCAGGACGTTCCTCGACGGGGAACGGCGGCGCCTCGGCCTCCGGCGGCGCCTCCTTCGTCTCCTCGAAAGCTAAAGCGCGCAGCGACTTTTTTTCTGGAGACCGGCCCGCGGCCAAGCCGCCTAAACCACCAAACAGCGACGACCGCAATCTAGATTGCTTCCACCTCTTCTGACCCCGTAAAGCTTTCAGTCGCTTCTCCTCCCGCCAGTCCTCGGGAGGGGCAAAATTCGCGTCCCACAAATGGGGCAAGTTGTGGAACAGCCACCAGCACAACCGATACGTAAAGAACGCGGGTATGAACATGACGTAGAGGTAGCCCTCCAGGAGTACTGGAGGGGCACTCTCCTCATTGCCTTCCCGCGCACCATGTAACACTCCCAACGGCCCGTCGTCATCTGTCTGGGACCCGGCGAAGGACACCCACCGCCCCCGCGGGTCGTGGGCGCACCATAAACTGATGAGGATCAAGAATAATAGTAGAGGTGCGGCGCCGACCATGGTCAAGTACGCGTACATGGGTTTGACCGTCGATGCCACCGACGCCACCGCGACGAGAAAGCCCACAAAGCTCAAAATGAGCGCGGCGAGGAAGGCGCCGCCCGTTGTACCAGCTGTGGGGCCGTTCAGCGCGACGCAGCAGAAGATGAGTAAAAATAAAGGTGCCGACAGATAGAACATCGCTATTTTGATGATTAAGCAAGGCCCCGCTTCCCTGCCATCTCGCAAATACAGCAAAAGCATCTGCAATAGTATAGCGACGACCCAGATCAACGCTATGAGCAACAAAGGCAATAAGATGACCGTCGCGGCGGCCTCCCACCACGCATCGCCGTTTATGGTTGGATTGGAAGCAAACAAGCAGAGCCAGGCCGGTTCCACGACTAAGAATATCAAAAATGAGCCAGATACAATTTGTTGCAGGCCCGTAATCGGCGGTTGGATGCGATACCTGATTTTGGATTTCGGCACGGCGTCGGCCTCCTCGCCGTTGTGAAATCTGATGACGTAACTACCATTGCTATTATACTTGGTCACAGTAGCGGGGTACCACGTCGGCATGTGCTCGAAGCTTTCGACCTCGTCGCCGACGCAGTACCGTTCGCCCTCTTCGAGCATCCTGTGTGGAACGGACGCTGTCGCGGCTTTCTCACGAGACACATAGACTCTCATGCGGCCACGTCGACGGCGTCGAGGCGACGCGGTCTCATGAAGACGCCATCGCCGCGACCACGTCAAGTTCAAGTGCATTTTTCACGCTGAGTCACTGACCTCCGGTCCGGCACCGGCTTGAATTTCTTCACTTTCTTCTTGAAGGACCAATCATTAAAGAGCATTCCATCAACATCCTTCACTTGGGGCGAGAAGGCTGCTACTACGCCGTTCCAGCACGCTCGCAGCTTGTCGCAGACGTACTTGATCGGACCTAATCGTCGATTCACCGCTTCTTGCGCTTCCATCATCCTTCTGACATACGCGGCGGCGTCGTCGGAGTCGTCCGTGCCCGCCGATCCAGGTCGCTCGTCCTGCGACGGCCTCTCGCTCTGCTTGCCCTCGACGAGGACACTACCCAACGCCGCCCGCTCCGTATCCGTGTTCAGCGTGGCGTTCATCGAGTCCAGCGTTTCGTCGTCCGTCGACGCGATTGATGAGGAGAACATCGACAGCGCGTTGGTCTTCGCGAGAATGTTCGCAGGACTCCCGGCCGGCGCGAGGCGCCCCTGCGCGATCGCCAATTTACGCGCGTCCTCCTTCTTCTTCTGGAGCATGAGGAGGCGCTCCTCCTCCTTTTCTTTGTCGCGCGCGGCGCGCGCCGCCGCGAGCAACGTAAAGGCTCGCAGGGCGTCGCCTTCCGGCTCGTGGAAAGACGCAGCGTTCGACGGTCGTATGCGGTAGTCGATGGGCGTCTGGCAGACCGTGCACGTCGGCCTATACCGCTCCGTTCGGAACGTCGCGCGGATGCGGTCGTCGCCGGCCGCCTTGCGCCGGATTCGATGCACGATGATGTCGCACCTTTCGTCGTACTTGACCTGGAGCGGGGCCTTGTTCCGTCTGCCACAAGCGACGCAGCGCCACTCGACCTTCTCGCCCTCCATGCTTTCCAGCGACGCGCGCATCTCCTCGGCGCGGCGCACGGCCTCCTCCTCTAAATCCTCGATGCTCTTGCGCTGTCTTGCTGCTGCTAGTAAAGGGTCTTCGTTCTCGACGACTTGTGGAGCCGCACCGGGCGCCGGGGCTTCTTCACAATCTATGGGTGCTTCGACGGGAGTTATTTTCGCCGGGGGGTTCTTCATCCTCTCGACCAGTGATTTTCCACCGGCCTTGATCGATTGATAGAGCTTGACGGCCGCCTCGTGGAATTCTTTTGGGACGCTCGGTCGCTGCGCGAGCATCTTCAGGCATAGCACGAAAAACGCCGACCAGTACCTTCGTTCGTCCCGCATCGATTTCAGGTAAGAGAACGACGTGAACCGCAGGAACACGGCGCCGATGATCGGTGGTATGGTACAGGCGACCATGAACAGTAACGGCGGCCACAGCACCTGGCACTCCTTCGGGTCCCCTGCTCCTGCCGAAGCCGTATATTCATATTCCGACTTCTCGGATTTCGTGAAATGCCACACTCTGCCATCTTCCCCTCGCCTATGGTGGGGGCCCGCCGCGCAGCCCAGGCCGAAGTCGTCCTCCATGGCCGCCGGTAATAGTACCTGTGTGGCAATCAACCAGTGTGTGTCGGGCGCACCCGACAATTCTTCACCAAGTCCTTTCTCGGCGACGACGCGGCCGTGCTGGCTCCGTCGAGCGGTGAGGAACGAGCACCATCACGCTATCGAGCAGGCGTCGCGCCGATGGCGTGGGGGTCGACGCGACGATGCAGCACGAACGCGCCGTGAAATTTTGATTTCCACTCAGAATAGTACAAGGACCCAGCCGAGATTGAACAGGTACATGCGGTCCCACCACCGGCCACCGCAGACGCGCAGTACTCTCAGGCGGAACGCCTCGGTAACCGTTTTGGGCTTCGTGAGGCGGTTGTCGGATTCCTCGAACAAGGCATCAAAATTCCTGGGAGCCGTTTCCCGGGGGTCGCCGACCACGTTTTGGACAGTAAATTGGCGTCGCCGCTCTTCCCGCGTCAGTCTTCGACGGTTCAGCATGCCTCTAGGATTATCAGCATAGCGCGACCAATCGGTAGGGTCGTCCCTTCGATATTTCTTGACGTACGCACTCCCCAGAATATCCTCGTCCTTCCGGCCGTGAATCACAAGTTTTTCCTTCTTCTCGGGCTCGTTCTTCTTCTTCTTCAGCTTGTTCTTGTTGTCCTCCGCATTGGCGTCGGCGCCGGCGTCGGCCGCCGGTGCGTCGCCCATCACTTGTTCTGGCCGGCGGGCGGGCTTCGTTCGTTGGGGGCCGCCGGTCTACCGGTGTGCGCGTTACGCGAGGCCGCGCCCGCGGTCCCAAGGCCTGCTGCCCAGCACTCTGGGGGCTGCCTGCTCTCCTCGGCGCGGCCGCTGCCCGAACTGGGGCAGCGTCCCGAGGCCACGCGTGCGGCCTCAGCGCCTGCGATGCGAGGCTGCCGAACGCCCCGACGGCGCCGCTGTGCGAGCTTTGCGCCGCGCTGATCGTCGTTGGCTCGTACCCCGTACCTTTAAACCCTGGGCTATCGGCTCAACTCGTGGCTTGCCGAGCTCTCTCCGAGGTCTTGTCCACCGGGATCGGACGCGTCGGGAACGACTGTGCTAGAGTCTTTTAGCTAGCTGCAGCCTAAGTATTGCTCGAGCAATTGACGCATTGCACGGTTTTGAGGTGGGGCTTGGTGTCGGCAGGGACTCTAGTGCTGTGGATATCGCGATACCTGCCGAAATCAGAGCTCTTCGAGGGCGTTTACCAAGGCCTTACTACGGAGAGCCTCACAGCCCATCTGCCTGCATGCGGCGCATACGTGCCGCATACGCCACACGCCTCGCATACGTGCTACATTGGCGTTGCATAGCTCACTGCTGCTAATAAGCCAATTACATAAATGGCTCAGGCTCACACCGCGTCTGGCATCGACGCTGTGCTGGCGCGCTGCTCGGCGGCCCACCGCGAGGCGCTGGAAGAGACCTCGTCGGCCGCCGTCGCCGCGTCCCAGGACGCGGCCCGAAAACACGAGCGCAGCCAGCGCGTCGCCATCGCGCGCTGCCTCCGCCGGCTCGGCTGTCAAGTCGACTCGGCCGGCGACGAGGCGGTCGAGCTCGTGGCCGTCGCGTCGACGTCGTACGGGGCGACGAACGCCATGCCCCGGGCGCCGCCGCCGCCCGTCGCTGCGGCTTCGACGGCGCCGAAGCCCGGGCGACGGCGTGGCTAGGAGTATTAGGGACACATGTTGTTACAGCGGATCGCAACGCCATCGATGCTAGGTCTTCAGTTGAACGGAGAAGCTGCACGCCGGCGCCTGCGCGTTGGCGGTCACCGCGGCCTCCAAACCGAGGTTCGCCAGCGCGCCCCGCAAGACCCCACACGCGTACCTCAGCAATTTCTCCTCGTAGGCCGCCTTCGCCTCGAGGTCCGCGCAGGACACCCGCGACAGCCACCGGAACTGAAAGTCTTTCAAAACAAAAACGCCCCGGTGATTTGTTTGCAGCTTATCAACCTGCTTCCCGAACATGCCGAACCAGAGCTCCTTGCAGAGGAACTTCATCACTTCCAGCGGGTCCGTGCCTAGGCGTCTCTCAGACATCTGCTCGACGAAGCGGTACCCAGTGTCGTACCCTTGCTTCTCCTGATTCGTCGAGCGCTGCACGGTCTCCGCGACGATCAGCGACAGGACGCACTCAGCCATTGCGCTTGATCAGGTCGGCGTACTTTTCCTTCTGCTTCGCCTCGAGGCCTGCGCGAGACGCGGTGACGGCGCGTTCCCGGGTCGCGTCGATGGCGTGCGGGCGACGCGAAGTCAGACGCCGTTGACAGTACCTCGCTCGACCGCCTCCGGTTTTTCGCTCGAGAAGTAGTCGTGTCCCGCGCGCGTCTTCTTGTACAGGACAGGAGCGCAGCCGATGCCTAGCACGAGGCAGACGCCCGTGAAGACCCGCACGCCGTGGCCGCCCGGGACCTTTTGCAATATGGTATATATCATGCGCTGGCGTGTGCAGCGCTCACGCGTCGGATGCGTGCAAGCGCTCGCACCGGCGGCAATAGATGGCGTGCGAGAGTCGCGCTAAACGCACGCGTAGCGATGCGTGTTTGCCGCAAGACACGGACGCGAGCTGGCCCAGGGCAAAACTAGTGTCTTGCTACGCTAGCTAAACCGTTTAAAAAATCCCGACAGCTCCGAAAAGAGCCGTCGGCCGGCCCACCGCTCCGCGCCCGAGCCCTCTCACAGGCCGCGCGTCGCCGCCCCAGCGCTCTCACTGCAGGCAAGCAAGTTCCAGCTGGCTCTGTTAAAGCGGCGCTCTCCCGAGGCCAGCGCTCGCCCGCGGGCTGCCCGCGCGCCGCTACCACGGCAACGAACGCACGCACGAGTCGTGGGGCGCACGCCATGCGCCGTTGCGGCGCCGCTGCCATGCTGTGGGCAGCCCGCCTCTGCGCCATCGCATCAGCAAGCGACGAAGTAGCCCGCTCCCTCACCCAATTGCAGTCGCGCGACGGCCGGCAACAAACGCAAGCCGCGCGTCGACTCCAGGACCTGTCCTACGAGGACCCGAGGGCCGCCGCGAGAATACTCGAGGAAGGAGCAGCCCCACATCTCGTGGAAGTGCTGACGAACGGCGCCTCCTTGCAAGCAAAGGTCGCCGCCGCCGGCGCGTTGGTGGACGTGGGCGGCCACGGCACTTCTTTGAGACTCGAAGTTACAAGGGCAGGTGCGGTCGAACCGGCCATCGCATTACTCGACCGCGACGACGACGCCGCGCGGGAAGTAGCTGCAGGATTACTGGTCGTGGCGGCGCCCGTGGCGCGGGCGGCGGTCGTCGTGCCCCTCGTAAAAATGGTCGGAGATACCTCTACAAAAGCATCGCAAATACGAGCCGGCAACGCGGCCTGGGCGTTATCTAGGTTGGCCGACCTGCCCGGCCTGCCGCTGTCGATGGCGCGGGCCGGGGCCGGCGAAGCGCTGAAGAACGCGCTCGGCGCGCCTCGGGCGCGGCGACGCGCCGCGGACGCCGTCACCGCACTGGCAGCTGATGAAGGTGTAGCGCGCGAACTGAGCGACGCGGGCTGCGGCGCGGCGTTAGCCCGAGCTTTAGAAAGGACGTCTGCTACTTCCGACGACATGTTCTCTCTTGTGAGTGCGCTCGCGGCGCTGGCCGAGGCCGACCCCCGCGACGCGCTGAACGAGGAGAAGCCGCCCCTAGCTGCATTAGTACGGGTCCTAGATCGGGGCCACGCCGAGTCGAAAAGGGAGGCCACGCGCGCGCTGTACGCGCTCGCGACGGATTCCGCGGAAGTCCGGGAACGCCTATTGTTCCACCACGACGCCGTGCTGCCGCTCGAAAGGCTGCTCGACGCGAGCGACGCGAAGGCAAGAGTATTAGCGGCGGCGGCGTTGCGCGTGCTCGGCGCGCCGCCGCCGGCACCTCCACCACCTTCCGAAGAAGAACCGATCCGACGCAAGAGGCGCCCGTCGTTCGTCGTTGTGGTTTTAGTGTTGGCCCTCGGCTTAGTCCTGAAGGGCAAGCAGCGAAGACGGCGGCCCGCGGCGAAGAAAACAGTAGTGAGGGACAAAGGCCACGAGGACATGCGCGCCGCGATGATTCGGGTGCGGGAGCTGACGGCGGAACGCGACGAGTTCAAGGCCAAAGCTGAAAAGGCGGAGGCGCGTCTGCGGAGTCGAGAAGAGGAGCTCCGGGCCGAGCTCGCGGAGCTCCGCGAGGCTCAAAGAGCTGACGCGGCGAGCCTCGCGCGATCGCTCGCGTCGAGGGCCCGTGAGCGAAAAGAGGCGGAACGCCGCTTCGAGATCGAACGCGACGCCGCGGCTGCGGCTTCGGCCGCAAACGCCGCGCGCGCGGCCGACCGCCAGCGCCACGGCCTCGCCCTGGCCCGCGAGCGCGACGCGGCCCTTCGGCAGCTGGCGGTGGTTCGGGCCGAGCTCGACGCGGCCAAGTCGTCGGCGAAGCGCGGGCTCTTTTCGTCCGAGGACGATCCCGTGCTGCCGATGGCTGCCGGGGGGTCGCTGCGAATTCGTTAATTTTTTACTCCTTTTGGCCTTAGTGCTTGCGGGGAGTTGTTGGGGCGGGATGGATTGGGGTAGGGCATGCTTGTGAGCGTGGGTAGTGTCGCTCGGTGAGACCGTTGGCAATCAGGCGCGGTCGCAGACTGCGGTCGCGATGTCCGTGTACTTCGTGTAGTAATCGCCGGCGCCCCGGCTGCAGCGGCCACTGAAACCCACCGTCTGCATGCCAGGGTTCGCCGAGCTTGTCGTGGCGCAGCCACACCAGGTGAGCGCCGGTTCGAGGTTCGATTTCAGGATTGTCGTGACCGGGTAGGTACCCGGGCGAGGGGGATTCCACTCATCGTCGTCGGCCTCGTAGGGATTTTGGCATTCGCCATCCACTTCGTTGATGCAGTTACCCCAATCCCGTACGCACCAGTAGTTAGGGACCGTAGTGAGCCACGAGGGAAAAATGGATTGCGTGCCTCTCTCCATGCAGCACGACTGGGTATATCCGATCGCCTCGCGGATGCGTTCGTTGATGTCGGAGACCGAATTGGCGCGTTCGTCGTCTTCGTCCGTCATCACCTGCCAAACGAAGCTCGTCGGCACCGCCGCGGACCTTGAATTTTCAAGTTCCCTTATGATGTTTTCAAGTTCCCTTATATTGTTGTAGCACATTGCGAGCTCGTAGCAGTTGTCCGCGCTGCACACGTCGGATCCAATGTCGAGTTCCATTGCGGCCTGGGAAGACCTCGTCGACGCGTACGCGACGCCGCTCGCGAAGCACAGCGCGACCAGCGCGGCGGCGACGCCGCGGCGCTTGGGATGCGCGTTGGCCTTGGGTAAGAGCAGGCCGCTCTCGTCCGCGAGAACTTGCGTTGAGGAGTAGTTCATGTTGCCTGCGACGGGCGCGGGCGTCGCGTTCTCGCGCTGTTTGTGGCGACGAGGTCCCGGGTCGTATTGTTGTTTTGCGTGATGTTCGATTATGGTTGTCGCGTCGCGTTGGTCGCGTCGGGCGCCCTGGCGGCGCAGCGCGCGGAGCGTATAGCTTTTGAGCTCTGGCAGAGTCGAGCAGTGATAAATCGACGTCGCGCGGCGCAATACCCGAAATTGATTTACGCTGAGTGTCGACGATATACAACGAGCTTGGCGCGGGAGTTTAGGGCGAGTGCGACTCGCTGTCGTCGAGACTGGCTTGTCTCTTGTTTTGGTGGGCTCCTGGGAATTCACCTCAGGTAACAAACACCACTTACAAAAGACTACTCGTGCCGATACTTGCACGCACTCCCCCACGTACACCTCCCCTTCAGGTGCGCGCGGCACACGAGCGTCGACGGCGGCGGTCGCGCCCGGGGCACGATCGTATGGTCCACCTTCCACCCCTCGGGCAGATGGGAAGGCTGCAGACTGTCCACGAAGCACCTCCTCCACGCGACCTCGAATTCTAAAATTTTCGCCGCAAGGTCGCCCTTCGCCTCGCGCGTAATTCGCCGCAGGCACCGCGCTTCCAGGGAATCGTCGTCGACCGACACTTTCGAGCGGACCTTGGCCGGCGGCTTAAGCGCAGCAACATCCTCGACGGCCCGGCCTGGATACGCCGCGGCGACGATCTCCCTCAGATACTCGCGCCGGTCGGCCGGGATCCGTCCCTGGTCGCGGACGAGCGTCTTCGCGGCCCCAAGCGCCCGCAGCCGCAAGGCCGCCTCCTGATCTACTGCCGGCGCCGGCGCCGGCCCGAGCGACGCCTCGAGCGCGCGGCTCCGCAACCGATAGGCCGGCTCGACGACGTCGCGGCACCGCAAACAGAGCGCGACGACGTCGTGCGACGCGTGCTGCTTGAAGGCCTCGGGGAAGCAGCGGCGAAACCGATACGGGACGACGTAGAACCGCGTCAGGTGCTGCTCATTCCCGCAGCCGACGCACTCGTTTTTACGAGGAGACGTAATGCAGCGGTCGTCGTCCACAATTTCAGGGTCGTAGTCGAGGACGACGCGCCCTTGGTCGTCCCGTGCCCCCAGCCCGCGGTCGCAGTACCAGTCCGCCTTGCCCTTGGCCACGAGGCCGAGGAGCCGCCCGCTTTTCGACACCAACGGAATATTGTCGTAGTGGTGGCTCTTGGCGTGCTCCGCGTGCCAGGCCTCGTAGCGGCGGCGGCGCGCCTGCTTGTGGAGGGCGCGCGCGTCGTTTTGTGTTGTTGCTGAGGGTTTCGGCCGCGGCTTCGCCGCTGCAGCAACGACGGGCGCCGCGCGGAGCCACTCGCCCAGAGGCGCGCTCCCGCAGAGGCCGACCGCCACTTTGTAAGATGCGATGGCGTCGCCGGCGGCGTATTCTATTTGAGAAGGCGTCAACGGGTCAGCAGACCAGTCGCTCCGCCGGACGCTCGCGTCGCGTTTGTGCGGCAGCGAACACGACGGCGCGAACTCGGCCGCGAGCGACGCCAGACCCGCGTCGCGTTGATTCGCGAGCGTCCTCAAGTCAACCTGCCGCACGCACGCACACCCGACGTCGCGCAGGATAAGTTGGCAGTCCTCGCGGATGCCGACGCCGACGCAGATGGAACGCTTCAGTCGTAGCGTCGTGCGCGGCGGCAGGCACGTCGCAGAGCCTACTCTGATGACGACGCAGGCATCCTTCGATGCGATCTGCAGCACGGCGCAGCGCGGTTTTCGTTGCGACGGCCACTCGACGTCGACGCCCAAGACGTCGCCCTCGAGCCGGTCGATGACGTCGTCCGCATCTTTCGCGTCGACGACGTAGACGTCGCAGCCGTCGACGCGACAGACTGGCCGTCGTTTTTTCTTCCATCGACGCAGCCATAGGTACAGCGCGCCGACGGCCGCCCCGGTGCCGAGGTGGGCGGTGGTCACACGCATCGTTTTGTCGCCGCTGCGCTAGGTTGTGGTCAAGCGCCTCGCGTCTCACGCATGGTCATGTATCACCGGAGCACGAATATGGAATATTATAGCTCAGCTAGACGGCTGCGCGTCGCACTGCACAGAGAGCAAGCTGCACTGAGCGTGAGAGCAGTGCAATAAAAATCGCCGTGCGCGGCCAGGCTAGCGGCAGCGATTGAAAGCACAGTCTCGGCATGCGCCGGAACGCGATGCTTGCGCGTCTGGTCCTTGCGCACGCCGTCGCGGCGGTGGCAGCGCTCTGTCCAACAACACCATTGCATGCCAAGTTTCGAGCGCCGCGCATCATCCGTACTGCGGCCGGTGAAGACGAGGACGACCTGGCCGCGCTCGACGCAGCCGCGAAGGCGGCACAGTCGAGCGCCGACGCCCAAAACGCGGACGCGGCCGCCGCGCCGCCGTTAGGCGACGACGACCCGTTCTGGGCCGCCGTCGCGGACGCGAGGATCGTCGAGGGCGGCGGCGCGAGTTATAATAGAGGTCGCGTCGTCGACGCGTCGAGGGCGGACGCGGAGGCCGCGCGGGCGCGGGGCGTCGTCGACTTGGTGCGGGCTGGCGAGCTCCGATGGGCCCAGGACGCGGACCGCGTCGCCCTGTTCCTGCCCGTCTCGGAAGAAACGAAGGCTCGATCCATCGACGTCGACGTGACGCCGCGCGCGCTGTCGCTGTCCGTGGACGGCGCCCCGATCCTGGAGCGGGCGCCGCTGCGCCACGGCGTCGACGGCGAGGGTTCGTCCTGGACCCTCGAGGACGTCGCGTCGCGGTGTCTGGTGTTGGAACTGCCAAAATTAGACGACGCCATCGTCTGGGCGTCGCTGCTCGACGGGCGGTCGCGGGAGGAGATCGAGGACGAGCTGGCGATGCAGTTCGGGCGGGAGATGGAGGAGTAAATTAGTCTGTGTGGTCCTTACGCGCTCGTCGATGGCGCCTCGCGGGCGCAGAGCGCGGCTCGGGCGTCTCGTAGGGACTTTTCAATCCCTTCCGTGACCGGATGCGCTCCGCCGAGCACGCGCCGCGCGGTTCGTGCTGCCTCCTCTAGCGTTTCCACGGCCTCGCGGAGATCGCCGAGCGTGGCGTTGTCGTCCCGGAAGAGCGTCTCCGCGTAACTCCACCTCATCTTGAACGTGAGGTCGTTATCCTCTCCAAGAACGCGTCGTATCACGGGTATTGTTCTGCGCAGCAGTGGCTTGGCTTCTCCGAAGCGCTTCAGCAAACGAAGGGACTCCGCGTAGTTGTTGGCTGCTAGGATGGTCGATCTATGTTCTTCTCCGTAGAGCTTCAAATTTCCAGAGTATATTTCCTGCCGCATAATTAAAGAATCCTCGTTCCGTCCAAGTTCTAGATACGAGTTCGCAAGATTACACTGCGCTGCGAGGATGTACTCTTCTGATGCGCCGACACGCCGCATCATAGACAAAGTAGCCTCCCGCACGGACAACGCGTCCTCGTAGTTTTCTACCTGGGATAAACCGGTCCCGAGCATGCTCATCGCCATGATCCGCCTGTGCTCCTCCGGCCGGCCCACGTACGTCTTCCAGCACGCCCACCCGAGCGCACACGCCACGACGCCGTGGTACCATTGCTCGCACAGGCTGCACGCGTACCACCGCGCCCACCTCTCATCAAACGTCTTGTTGCCCAAATTGTTCTCTTCCGCCTCCGCGACCAAAATCTTCGCCTGCTCCGCCAGACAAGAAACATGCGCGAACCCCGCCGTCCCGCGGCACGCACACATGCGCACGAGGCCCTCCTTCGTCTTCCAATGCAGGGCCTGCGTGCAGATGTAGCACGTCTGACCTTTTGTGTCCGCCGCGCATTTCTCGACCGCGACCGCGACGGCCTCCTTGTATTTTTTGTCGGCATTATACTGTTCTGCGTTGCCGCCGCGGTGTATTTTCTTACACATCTGCTTGTGGCCGCGGCGCCAGTGGTCATGTTGGCACGTCGAGTCACAATACCTGACCATTTTTCCAAAAGCACAAAATTCGGGTTGCCATGGCCAACGCGCTCTCACCCACCAGCCCCTCCCCAACCCCGCGCGCGCAGGACCAGGTTGCGACGCTGCCCCTCTCAGGTTCTTTCCGGTGTTTTGAACTTCCTTTCTCCCGCCGGGGCTGGCCGTGGTGCTGTATTAAATTCCTCTTTTGGGGTGCTCTTGAGGGGGACCGCCTAGCCGCTCTCCGGAGGACGGGCACGGTGCGAACCAGAGGGTGGGTCTTAAGCTGGCGATAGGGGTTTCGACCTCCCAAGAAGCTGACCCAAGCAAATGTAAATATCTGGACGCTCTTGGCGACGAACGACGCGCATACCCGGGCTCCCAGCCTGGTGGTTCCGCCACGTTCGAAGCCTGTGATTCTAATGCTGCTGCTCTGATTTCTTCTTCGTCGTTTACACCCCGTTTGCTGCCGTCCGTGCTCCGTTGCTGCCGTCCGTGCTCCGCGCTCTTAGGGATGGTTTGGGCTGAGATATGCGGACGCCGTCGGTCATATGGACCTTCGGAGCAAGTCGCGAAAGAGGGACGTTGTCAGCTTCGCCCAGGCGTATGGCTGGAGGTCGGACGCCGCTTGCCGTTTGGGCTTGCGGAGCAAGTTTCGAATGCGAGACGTTGTCAGACGCGCCGCGCCGCCATTTCCTGCCGTCCTGAACAAGTTCATCTTCAAAGGTTCTCGTGGCGGATTCGTTGTTCTAGTTCCTCAGGGACCGGAGAACGTGTTACGTCCGGGACTTATATGCCGAAGGCGACAAAAATTTTTCCAAAAGCACAAAATTCGGGTTGCCATGGCCAACGCGCTCTCACCCACCAGCCCCTCCCCAACCCCGCGCGCGCAGGACCAGGTTGCGACGCTGCCCCTCTCAGGTTCTTTCCGGTGTTTTGAACTTCCTTTCTCCCGCCGGGGCTGGCCGTGGTGCTGTATTAAATTCCTCTTTTGGGGTGCTCTTGAGGGGGACCGCCTAGCCGCTCTCCGGAGGACGGGCACGGTGCGAACCAGAGGGTGGGTCTTAAGCTGGCGATAGGGGTTTCGACCTCCCAAGAAGCTGACCCAAGCAAATGTAAATACCTGACCTTACAGCGCACACATCGCGGCGCGTCGTAGGCCAGTGGGGCGGCGCAGGCGGCGCAGGTTGTGAGGATCATTTTGCGTTGGTTTGGGCGTTTTGTGAGGTTGCGGCGTCGTGGTGCTTGCTAGTGTCTTACAGGCCGCTAGCTCTCGCGCAATTTGCGGCGGCCGCGAGGTATTGCTAGCCAGTTGGCCCTCGAAATCACGCGTCGCGTCCTCTGAACTACTCTCTCTTGAACGATGCTCGCTCTCGACTACGCCTCGCAATGGCAAGTCGCGCTAGCATGCTCCGTGGCTTGCGCCCTGGTCTGCGAGACGATTGGCGTCGCGTTCGCGCGCTGGACGGCCAAGCAGCCGTGGTGGGAGCGCGCGCTCCCGATCATGCGCCAGACGTGCTATAACTTCGGCTCCACTCAGTGCGTAAATCAAATCGTTGCGGCGCGTCTCGCCTCCACGCCATCGACGCGACTCACTGATCGATTCGCGCGCAGGCTTCTCCAAGGAGCCGTCGCCGGAGTTCCCCGACGGCACGTCCGACGCGATCGTCCTCGACCTCTGGAGCGCCGTCAACGCGCACGTCGTCGTCCATTTTGTGTGTGGCGGGCTCATGATACCCGTGATCGTGGCGGGCGCCTGGGCCGCGGCGACGCCGTTCGCCCGGAACGCGTTCATTCTGGGTACGCTCTGCGACGTGGGCTTCGACCTCTACCACGGGTGCCGCGTCGCGACGGCGACGTTCGCGAGCCGCGACTTCCTGGGCCGCCTCGGCTGGGAGAAGAACCCCGCGGCGATGATGGTGCTCACGGTCCTCCACCACACGCTGTCCGTGTCCATGGTGATCCCGATGAACCACGCCTATATCGAGTTGGACGACTACCGCTTCATATGTTTTTCTCTGCTGTTCGCGGCGGCGGTCTGCTTTTCATTGAATAGCTACAAGATGACGCTCGACGTGACGGTTCGCGGCGACTTCATGGTGTTTAAGGTGATTACCGTGATTCAGCTTGCGACGGTCCGTGTGAAAAGCAACCGCTAGTCGCGCTCGTCGATGGCGTGGGGGCTGACCCGGTCGATCGCACAGGTGACGATCTTCTACACGCGCATCTGGAACTGGTTCCAGGCGGTCTACCGCATCTGCCGGCACTTCTCCGCTGCAGGCGACGTGGCGTTCTACCGCGGGGGCCTGGTCTGCGCCGGGTTCATGACCGTGTTCAACCTTGCCCTCATGAACGACGCCGTCGAAACGTTCATCAAGTGGATCCCGAAGCCTCTACCTACTCCGACGACGCGCGGCGACACGCAGAAATTGGTGAGGGAGCTGTCGCGGTCCTGCTCGCTCGGCTCCGAGCTGTCGCTCTCCGGCCGGAAACCGGGCCGCTTCCGCGCCGCCGCGCGCCGTATCATCGCCGAGAAGCGCCTTTCCACCGTGGACTCGGACCCGTCGGGGTCGCGGAAGGAGGACTAGTCACCTGCTCATCCTTACCCGCGAAAACTAATTTAGATAGCGCTCCTTACACGCCACTATAACTAGCGCCCTAGCCCTCGTACTTGTCGAAGACCAAACAGGCGTTCGTCCCGCCAAACCCGAACGAGTTCGACATGACCCGCGAGACGGGCCCCTCCTTTCTTTCGGTAAGGATCGGCAACCCCTCGGCCTCGTCGACGATGTTGAAGATGTTCGCGGATTCGGCCAAGAAGCCCCGGTCCATCATCAGTAACGAATAGATCGCCTCGTGGACACCAGCGACGGACAAAGCGTGGCCCGACAACGACTTCGTCGAGCCGATGTTCGGAATGTAGTCGAACTCAGACGTGAAGAGGTCCTTGATCGCGCCCAATTCCGCGACGTCGCCGACCGGCGTAGACGTGCCGTGCGTATTAATGTAGTCGACCTTCTTCTCGCCACCTAATCGGTTGGCCATGGCGATGGCCTCGCGCATGGCGCGCTTGCCGCCCTCGCCGGACGGCGCGACCATGTCGTAGCCGTCGCTCGTCGCCGAGTAACCTACGAGCTCCGCGTAGATCTTCGCGCCTCTCGCCTTCGCGTGCTCGAGCTCCTCGACAATCACAACACCACCGCCCGCGGCGATCACGAAGCCGTCCCGATCTTTATCAAACGCTCTAGAGGCATGAGTAGGGTCATCATTATATTTCGAGGACAGAGCACCCATGCCGTCGAACATGATCGTGCTGCCCCAGTTCTCCAACTCCCCAGACCCGCAGAACATGACGTCGTGCTTGCCGAGCTGGATCTGCTCCATGCCCATGCCGATCGAGTGCGCGCCCGTCGAGCAAGCACTCGACACCGAGTACGACAGCCCTTGCAGCTTGAACGCCGTCGCCAGCACCGCCGACACGGTCGACCCCATGGTCCGCGTCACGCGGTAGGGGCCGATCTTCTTGAGCTTGCCCGCGCTCACCGCGTCCAGCGTCTCGCCGACGTCCGGGATGCTCGTGCCACCCTGCCCGAGGATGCCGCCGGCGCGCGGGTTGTTCTGGTAGGCCTCCTTGGGCAGCTGCGCGTCCTCGATGGCGTCGTGCATGGACAGAAACGCATACTTCGCGTTGTCGCCCATAAATCTGGCGCTTTTTCTATCAATAATCTTGCCGATCGTCTCTTTATCGTTAAGGTCGAGCTCGGGCCGTCCGGCGACCTGGGACTTCATGCCGATCTCGGCGTACTTGGGCATGTGCTTGATGCCGCTCCGCGCGTGGTAGAGGCTGTCGGCGACGTCGTCGAGCGTGTTGCCTAAGCACGAGACGATGCCTGCGCGAAAATCGACCAGTGAGTGGGATGCACGATAAGTCTTCACTCAGTCCTTTCTTCTCGGCTTAACCCGCCGTGCGAGCAGTGAGAGAGACCGCGCCGCCATGCCGTCGCGCTGGCGTCGCGTCGACGGCGTGGAGGCCAGGATTCAGCAGCGGCGGACGCGCCGCGACGATTGATTCATGCACTGCGCGATGCCCATGCCCGTGATGACCACTCTTTTAAGCTGGGGCTCCAAGGTCTCGAGCTGCGACGCCATCTGCAGCGTCGACCGCCGCGGGCCGCGCGCGCTGGGCTTGTGGAGCTGCCTTGATGTGGGCACTAAAGCCATGACGCCCGCCGCGCAGGCGATCTGGCGCAGTATCCGGCCCATGGTGGTGCAATCGCTTCCAGCAAAGCTCTCAGCGCCGCCCAGTTGCACGGGATGGACCTTTTTGCGGCCCTGTAGCAGCAAAAACGTAGGCTTTGGCTCGAGCGATGCGACCTCGCGTTTCGCGCCGAAAGACCCGTGGGGCCGTGCTCGGAGTACTCCTCTTGCCGCTGAGACGGGTAACTGGGCTTCGCGCCCCCTCTGCCCTGAGAGAGCCAAAATCACTTCGACGCTCTGCGGCACAGCCTGTGTTGCCCTGTCTATTGCACCACACTTCCGCTGCACTCACGACAGAACGCTCTCGTAGTAGCGCTCGCAGCGAACCACAGCACCACCGCACGATCGACGCGAAGCAACGTGCCGATAGCAGCCCAAAACAGCACTGCACAAAGCAAGCGTACCACCATGAATGCTGCTGAAGTGAAATCGGCAGTCTTTGCGTCCGTGGGGTGCCTCGTAGGCATGCTCGCCGTGCACGAAGCCAACAAATTCGCCTACGAGAAGTACGAGTACAAAGTCGGCTGCCCGCCGAGCGGGCCCCTGGCTTGTTTATTGTTCTGCATGCCGACGGCGCCGGCGTCGCAGCCCAAGACCGTGATCATCAGCCACGCCATCGCCGTGCTGTCGGCGTTGTGTGCGGTGGCCGTCCACGACTTCATCCCCGTGTTGGATGTGCCGAAGCCCGTTGTTGGGTTAGTCTTGTCGATCCTCGCGATGAAGCTCGCCAAGGCGATAAATCCGCCGGCCGCGGCCTACGCGGCGGCGCTGTCGGGCAGCGGCACGACTTTTGGAGCGGTGCTCACCTGTGTGGAAATCAAAATTTTACGGCGCGTTCGTGCTGAATCATCGCGTCGTCCTCCACGCCATCGACGCGACGCTGCTCGATGGTGTGGCGATGCCGGTTCCTCGCCGCTCGAGCGCACCCAACACACTGGTTGATTTCCACACAGGTGCTCACGGGGCCCGGGACGCTAGGAGCGGTCGTGCTCATCGTCGTCCAGCAGGTCTACTTCAAGATCACGGACGCGCTCTCCGGCACGAAGGCCAAGAAGGCCTAGTTGCGCCACTTTGTACATAGCTCCCCCTAAGATTCACATAGACGTCGCGTCGACAGCGTACCCCGACGAGAGAAAAAGAACTACTTTCAGACGTTAAAGCGGAACAGCATGACGTCGCCGTCCTTGAAGACGTACTCCTTGCCCTCGCTCCGCATTAAACCCGCCTCCTTCGCCGCTTTTTCGTCGCCGGCATCGACGAGGGCCTCGTAGCCGACGGTCTCGGCCTTGATGAAGCCCCGCTCGAAGTCGCCGTGGATCACGCCCGCGGCCTGCGGCGCGAGCCAGCCCTCGCGGATCGTCCAGGCCCTGCTTTCGGTCGGGCCCGACGTGTAGTACGTGATCAGGCCGAGCGTGTCGTAGGCGGTGCGCACCAGTGCTCTTAAACCACAGCCCTCCAGCGTCACACCTAGCGCATCTAAGAATTCGTCGCGATCTTCCGAATCCAGACTCACAAGTTCGGACTCGACCTGCGCGCTCACCACTACAACGGACTCGCCTCCTGAACGTTTCTTGATGGCTTCGACGAAGGCATTGCCCTCCGCTAAATCTTCATCAGCGACGTTGCACGCGTAGATCACGGGTTTTATGGTTAACAGGTTGAGACCCTTCACGGCTTCTAGCTCTTTTTCACTGAGATCCACATCCCTAGCTTGTTTTCCTTCGTCCAACGCAGCTTGGAGCTTCGTCAGCGCGTCCATCTCCTCCGGCGGGGCCTTGCCCGTCTTTTTATCTTTACCGGCGCGCTCCATGCGCTTCTCGACTTGCTGTAAATCAGCGAGTGCCAATTCCAATTCGATCACCTCCACGTCTCGGACGGGATCGATCGAGGCATCCACGTGGATGACGTCGTCGTTCTCAAAACACCTGACCATGTGCACGATGGCGTCGCACTCGCGGATGTTCGCGAGGAACTGGTTCCCGAGACCTGTGCGGAAATCAAATTTCGGGCGCCCCAAGCCATCGACGCGATATTTTCTCCGTAGCTGCGTCTGCTCGATGGCGTGAACCTAACTCACTGGTTGATTTCCACACAGCTCTCGACCTTCTCCCTTCGAGGCGCCCTTGACTAAACCGGCGATGTCCACGAATTCTAGACTGGTAGGAACCGTCTTCTCGGAGGCGTTGATCTCCGACAGCTTGTTCAGGCGCTCGTCCGGGACACTCACGACGCCGACGTTCGGCTCGATCGTGCAGAAGGGGTAGTTGGCGGCCTCGGCGTTGACGTCTCCAGTTAATGCGTTGAATAAGGTACTCTTGCCGACGTTCGGGAGGCCGACGATGCCGGTCTTTAATCCCATGGAAATGACGCGGCGTCTGGCGTGCACCCGGGGCAGGCCGCGCTGCAGCGCCCTCGCGAGCGCCAGCATCGTCGTTAAGCTCAACGTTCGCATGGGTGCTGCTCGTGTGGAGTGCTGCTCTTGGAGGCTGGCGACACAAAGCGGTGTCTAGGCGCAGCGTGCACGACCGTTGCGGTCTATGAGCGGACGGATGCTACGACGATATATGCGGCACTGTAGCTTAAAAGCGTGGGTGCAGCAAGGAGCAAAGAGCAGTTGCAGCCTAGTCACACGGCAACTATTTTTTCAGAGGTAGCGGGCTGTAACATACTAGAAAGTTTTTTTCGGCTTAGAAGAGGTATGCTGTTATGAAAGACGCGGCACGCGCCCGCCGATGAATCGGCGACGCGCGGTGTCCTTACATATTTTTACTGAAGTACTTTTGTATCTCAGAGTACTATACGGTACCATGCTTTTGGCCCTATGCTAAAAAAAAAAAGCTGGAAGACCACGCCATCGACGCGACACTGAGTAGTCCTAGCACCGTGACAATAGAAAGCAAGTAGGGAACTACAAGTTAAACCTACCCGGCGCCCACGCCTCGACGTAGGCGGGAGCATCGTCCTCGCCGCCGGCGACGAGCCCCGCCACGAAGGAAGCCGTGATGCCCGCGTCGCGCCAGCCGTTGAAGCCGTGGCCCGCGTTGATATACAGCCCGGGCGCCAGCTTTCCGACGAGCGGCAGGCCGTCCGGAGTTAGCGGTCGATCGCCGTGCCAGACCTCACAGTCAACGAAGTCGCTCCACTCAGACGCATCCGGCACAGCATAATCGATCAAGCGTTTGAGACGCGTCTCGAGCGCCGCGGTGGGCGGCGTCTTGCGAAGCGGTACGAACTCGCCGTAGCAGGTAAAACGGACACGCTCCTCGTCGAGGCGCGTACAATAAAGGTGCTTGGGGTGTACAAAGAACGAGGCCTCCGGGGCGCGCTCCGCGTCCGTCACGCGCGCCGTGATGGAGTAGCCCCTCAACGGGTGGATCGGTACGTAGAACGGCAGCAATGTCGTGGATGCGGCGCCGGCGCAGAGGACGATTACATCAGCTTCGACGCAGGCCCCGTCGACCTCGAGGCCATTCGCCGTCAGCGACGCCGGCGCATTAGTCCACACATGCACACCGCGCGCCTTGCAATCTTCGGCAAGCGCTTGCGTGTACAGCGCAGAGTCGCCGAGCGCGTCGCTGGCATCAGACGCGAGCACGGCGCCTTTCGAGCTTCTCACCTCGCCGCCGGCCACCCTCAGGCCTCCGGCACCGAGCGCCACCGCGCGCTCGAGCAGATAGCGCTGCGCGTCGCCGTGCGCAGTCGGCCAGTCGTAGTCCGACGGGTTCGAACAGCGCGCCAGCGCGAGCGCCCAGCGGTAGAACGCGGCGTCGGTCAGGCAGCTATTATTAATGAAGACGTTCTTCTCGTGACCGGGGTCGCGGCCGAGCAGCTTCAGCGTCCGCCAGAGCGTGGCGGGCTCACACGGCGTCGTACCCCGCAGGCTCTTCCACAGCGTCCCCGCGTTGCCCCACGTGGCCGACGAGACACCAGCGACCTCCTGCGTCGCCTCGAGCAGCGTGACCCGGCAGCCGCGCTTCAAGAGCTCGTCTGCCGTCGAGACGCCCACCACTCCGCCGCCTACTACGGCCACGTGCAGCGACCGCGGCGCGCGCGCCGCGCCGAGCACCCTGGCGCCGCGCCGCCCGCGCAAGCCGAGCGCCGCCCGCCGCATCGCGCCTCGCGTGGCGGTAAGTCGTCGCCAGCGGTACGCATCAATCCTTCTTCGCCTTCGCCGACAGCCACGCCGACCGCACGACGGTGCACCACATGAACGCTGGGACGAAGGGCGCGAACACTAAATAAAAGCCCTTGACGGCGTCCACGCCCATCACAAATTCCAGTCCGGCGAACAACGCGCCGAGCGCCAGGAAAAAGGAGTACATACCTAGTATAAAGTTGTAGTTGATGCCTTCCGCGGGCGTGAGGAGGCCCATGGCTGCGTCGCTGCGGTGGCGTCGAGTGGAGCTGCTGTAGCTGGGGTTGCACTCGCTAGGAGTGGATCGCGTCGCGGCGGTCTGCTGCGCGCGTGTGCGTAGAGTGAAATGGAGAGGTAGCGCTTGCAAGACGGTGCCTTAGTCGCAAAAACTGCGCGCGTTCGCGAGCAAAACTCGTCGCAAAACGGGTTTTACCACGCAGTCGCGGAGGCGCCGAACGATGCGCGGAGCTCTCGAGGCGACGCCGTTCGACGGCTGGAGGACCATCACGCGACGCGGGGCGCCACTAGCCGGCTACTAGCCTCCTGGGCATAACGAAGCGCTAAGCAGCGGCCATAGCCTCGGCGCAGGACAGCAGCGTCCCCCGCGCGCGGTGCCGAGGCAGCCTCCCGGCCGCCCACGACCCGCTCCCGGCCGCCGAGCAGCTCGCGGGCTGCCCCGACGCCGCCGAGGCGCTCTACCACCAAGCACCCCAAGCCAAGCCGCCGCCGCGATGCAGATCTTCGTCAAGACCCTCACGGGCAAGACGATAACGTTGGACGTCGCGCCGAGCGACACCATCGACGACGTCAAGCAGAAGATCCAGGACAAGGAGGGCATCCCGCCCGACCAGCAGCGCCTGATTTTTGCCGGGAAACAATTGGAGGATGGTAGAACATTATCCGACTACAACATCCAGAAGGAGTCGACCTTACATTTAGTACTGCGACTGAGGGGCGGCATGGAGGACGACGAGGAGGGCTCCGACGAGGGGAGCGAGTCCGAGTCGGAAAGTGAAGAAGAAGAAGATACTGGGTTAACGGAGAACCAGAACCGGTTACTGTATCTCGTCTCATTATATACGCATAAAGCGGAAAGTCACGACGACAAGGACGAGTGGATCCGCAAGCCGGCGCTCTTAGTCCTAATCTACGAGGGCGTGGTAGCTAATGTCCTGGACTACGACTACGCGCCCGCTTCCGAGCTTATTGAAAATAGGAGGATCTACCTGAACATCAGCCAGGAGGGCAAGTCGGATGTGGAGTTTTTGCGCGAGGAGGAGCTGCTGAACGGGCTCCAGATCGCGACCAAAGGCGCCGACTCGGCGTCTTCATTGAAGTTGAACTTTTTGTCGAAGCGTCGACGGCGTCAACGAGACGTTCCGTCACCGTGACGCCGTCTTCATGATCATCAGAGCGTCTCGCGAGGAACCTCGGTGTCGCGACTCGGTCCGAACTCGCCCAACATCAGAAAATAAAGTACCCATGGCCTCCTGAGACGGAGGCGCGTCGCCTCGATGGCGTGAGAGCGCCGCGAAACCCCCGCGACACGCGAAACCGCCGCGCAGGCTTCAAGCCCATGACCTGCTACCAGATCTCCGAGAAAGGTTTAGAATTGGTCAAGCGCATCAGTCAGAAGGAGAAGGAGGCGACGCACGAGTTCGTCTACGCCAAGGGGACGAGGGAGCTGTTGTCGGCCGAGTGGGACGGTGCTTCGTATTACCTTACGAGTGCGTCGGGCTACCGTCGCGAATCTACTATTACCTCGACCGAGGATGTGTCGTATGTCTCCTCAGCTTACGTGCCCCAGTGTCTGAGGTATGGTGGGAGACCTACTCTGTCGAACGCGCACCGAGCCCACGAGTCAGCAGTAAATACCGATAGCATCCGAGATGAGTTAGATGAGGTCATCACCCTGAATTCAGTATCTATAATAGTGGCCGAGTACATTCCCTTTGGTGCTAATCAAATCGTGCAGTTGAATAGCAATGTTGGGAGTACGGAACGCGTGCAGGGCGGCTTCATCTCGCCGGCCGTCGACGAAGACTCGAGTGGCACGTCCATGGAGATGTCGCCGGAGATGACTGCTGTTGATATATTAGATTACACGCTCACAAATCACATCAACTTCGAGGCCGAGATCCGCTTCGCGGAGGATAGTGGGGTGGTGCAAGTGGAGACCTTCGGCGTGTCGCTCAACGCGGAAGGTACCTGCTTCTACGGCATGCAGGTGGAAGCGGTGATGGATCGTATCAAGGACAACATATCGTTAGATCATCTCGCGCGGTTGTTGGTAGATGTCCAGCAAGATTCTTCCTCAATCGTCGACTCGATCATCTCGCAGTACCAGCGCGACTTACTCGACTTGATATTCTTGGGCGACGCCCCCAACAGAAACAAGGTCAACTTAATAATAGCCAATGAAATAACACCTCATCTGACGGCCGAGGAGTACATGGACAAGGGCGAGTACGAGAACGAGCTGAAGCAGGTCATCGGGGACACCAAAGCAGCGTATGACATCAGCGAACACGACACTTTAGTTTTTGGTTCCTATGGCTTACTCGTGGCGGGTCCGAATTCCCGCCATCATGAGCCCTTATTATGCGCTTATTTGCAATTCATCACGATCGACATCTTCATGCAGAACTACTTCGCGCGGCTCTGGATTTTGAGCGATGACATGCAGAAAACAAATTTGATCATCGAGGGCTCGAACAAGGACCCGACGGCGCGCTCGCGGCGTCCCGCCTCGCGGATACGACTCGTATCTCACACACGATGCCGGGGGTCGTTTCTTTTTGGATTTCGAGGCCGTTCGGACCGAGTCGAGGGACCACGATGCTCCGCGCATGACGTGGTCGCGGCGATGGCGTCGATGCGGTCGCCTGAGAGTCTAGACGCGTCCTCGTGAGCGAGCGGGTTTCGTGACGGCGTCGTTCCCGCGCAGGCCCTCGACCGCATCCGCTACCGCATCTGCAAGATCGCGGAAGACATCATCAAGCTCGAGGAGATGCTCGGCTATCTGCTCGAGGCGCTGGACGTGATTGAGATCCCGCCGGAGCCGCCGGAGCAGGCCGGCCGTTCATTGTACGAAAGACTGGAGATCTCCGGCATGCGCTCCCAGCTGTTACGACGTACGACGGACCTCAAGAAAAATGTAGGAGGCGCGTCGCGATACCTGGAAGTCCTGCGCGAGATGACGGGCATCGTCGCCGAAGACCGCGCCTACAACCTGCAAAGGCAGCTCGAAACGCACGCGAAGAAGAACCTGGAATTGCAAGAAAACAGCAAACAAACGAGAATTCAACTGACGTTGATGTTGTTCGTCTTTTCGGCGCTGATGGCCTGGGGCTTCTTGGACCGCTTAACGGGCAACAGCTGGACGGTCATGAACACGGAGTGGGCCAACAGTCTGTTGAATATTATTCCCACCGTCCCGTTCGCCTGGTTTGGGGTTAGTCTGGTGGTGTGGGTGCTGATTGCCTTTATATTGTATCAATACTCTCAATATTTACAGCGAAAGTCGACGGGCGTCACGACCGTGAAAATTCGTTTTGACAAGAAGGTCTTCGTGGACAAGGTCTACGAGCTCATCAGTACGAAAGCGCGAACTTATGAAGATAGATCCATCAGTACACTAGGCTACGAGGTCGCGACGTTCACGTACCCGGAATACGACTGGGGCCCGAACAACGGCGTACCGCAGATCGTCTTGGAGTTCGACGTGACGAATTCGTACTTGTTGACGGCGCAGATCACCTATAACAGAAGGGAGGCCAACAACAAGATTTTAGCCTTCAATTCGCGCGATTTACAACAACGACTCATCGACGAGTTCAATGACATGAAAATATGGGACGCGGCCGGTCCGTAGCGCCGCGTCGTGACGTGTTTTGGTGCCTTCACGTGGTGGAAACGCTTCGTTTCTGAGAATGACGGCGATGGATGGTTTTTTGAGAGATTTTGAGCTGTTTTCGGGCGAAACGGGGTCGGTTCCGAGGGCGCCTGATGAAATCCCTCGCGGGACGCCGGAGGACGGCCGCCGCGGCGCGGGGCGCCGCGGCGGACGCCGTTGGACGCGTCGCCGGAGTCGCGGCGGTCCCGGACGCCTTTCTGGTGGTTCCGAGCCTCGCGCGGCGTCGAGGCGGCCGCGGCGGGGCCCGGACGCCGTCGCGGCGTCGTGCGTCGCCCGCCACGCCATCGACGCGACGTCAGCACGACGGCGTGGCGGTGTGGTCTCTCACCGATCGATTCAGCCAGCACGGCTGCATTGTCGCCTCCCGCGGCCGCCGAGCGCGCGTGCCTGCCCGAGGGAGCCGCCACGCACACACTGCCTCCACACACGCGGCGTCGTCGCGACGCCGCACCGCCTCAACGCCGCCGACGCGGCCACATGAGAGCCCACGCGCGCTGCGACAGTTTCGCGACAGTGTCGTTCCCGCGCAGGTGAAGACCACTCGGCGATGGCGCTGGCGATCGACCGGCGACGGGCTTTGGAGGACGAGGAGGAGGCCGAGGAGGCCGAGGAGTAGGGAAGGGGGGCGTAAGTGCTCTTTAGAGATCCCGTCGACGGCGTGGGGGGTCGCCCACGCCTCGGGGTACCACCGCGGCGGTGCCGGGCAAGGCTGGAGTATCCATCGGTAAAAAAAAAAGTCGGTCGATCATGAATCTAATACCGGTTCCTATGTCCTGTGTAATAGTGGTGTCGCTGATATATTTTAGGGTTTAATCCCGGCTCGTTTTAAATACCTTTCCCCCACGACGACGCTCGCGCAGCATGCGGGATTTTTTGGAGAGTGGTCAAGTCGGTCGATCATAAATGTAATAACGGTTCCTATGTCCGGTGGAATACCCCCGATCGCTGATAGGCGCAGCTTTAATCCCCCGAGCCGTTTTACATACCTTACCTTACCCCTATTAGTGACCGCACCATGGCGTGGAGGCGGGGCCGACGCCGTCGTCGCGAGACGAGAGATGACTCGACTGGGTTGTAGTATGCATACTTATGACTTCGGACAACGACTGGGCTGGGAGAGGGGAGGGGGAACTACTGGCCCGCCCGCGCGAGCTCGGACCGGAGCTCGGCGAGGTCCGCGTCGACCATCTCCTCGGCGAGCGCCTTGAAGGTGACCTTGGGCGCCCAGCCCAGGAGCTTCTTGGCCTTCGAGCAGTCGCCGACCAATAAATCGACCTCCGTCGGCCGGAAGTACTTGGGGTCGACCTTGACGAGGACGCGGCTCGGGTCCGTCGCGTCGACGCCGATCTCGTCCACCGAGCCGGCCGCGCCCTTCCACTGCACGGTGATGCCGACGCGCGCGAAGGCGACCTCGCAGAACTCCTTGACCGAGTGGCACTCGCCCGTGCTGAGGACATAATCATCAGGCTCGTCGCGCTGGACCATGAGCCACATGCCCTCGACGTAGTCGCGCGCGTGGCCCCAGTCGCGCTTCGCGTCGAGGTTGCCCAGATATAAGGTCTTCATCTTGCCCTGGCTGATGCGCGCGACGGCCCGCGTGATCTTGCGCGTGACGAACGTCGGGCCGCGGCGCGGCGACTCGTGGTTGAAGAGGATGCCGTTCGTCAGGTGCATGCCGTAGGCCTCGCGGTAGTTGATGAGCATCCAGTAGGCGTACTGCTTCGCGACGCCGTAGGGCGACCGCGGGTAGAAGGGTGTGGTTTCTTTCTGCGGGATCTCCTGGACCTTGCCGTAGAGCTCCGAGGTGGACGCCTGGTAGAGGCGCGTCGCCTTTTCGAGGCCCGCGGACCGAATGGCGTTCAACAGACGCAACGTGCCGACGCCGTCGGCCTCGGCCGTGTACTCGGACATCTCGAACGAGACCTTGACGTGCGACATGGCGCCCAGGTTGTAGACTTCCGAGGGCCGCACCGTCGAGATGATGTGGAAGAGGTTCGAGGAGTCCGTGAGGTCGCCGTAGTGCAAAAATAGTTTCACGTCCTGATCGTGCTTGTCGCGATACAAGTGCTCGATGCGGCCCGTGTTGAACGACGAGCTGCGCCGGATGATGCCGTGGACCGTGTAGCCCTTGCCTAATAAAAACTCGGCCAAATACGAGCCGTCCTGGCCCGTGATGCCAGTGATGAGGGCCACGTTCGGGTTGGCCTCTATTTGTAACGTCTTGTGGGCGCCGGGCGGGGGCGTCGTCATCGTGCCTGCGTGGTCGACGGTCGGTCGGCGTGTCTGCGTCGGCGTCGTGCCGCGCGCAGCCGGTCGCGGTGCGGCTCCGTCCGACGGCTCACGTAGGCACTTTTTCGATCGGGCCTCTCCCATCGGACGCCGACGGGCGCCGACGGGCGTGTCTCGTGCGAAGTTTTGCTGCAAAATTGCGGCAGCACGCCCGAAATGAATGATGATTGACGCTGCGACTGACTCTACCTGCTTTTTATTGCAGCAGCCAAGGCTCACAAGCCGCACAAAAAATTACGTCGATTCGCTTCCTAGTGTCTTTGACGATAGGTAACTCGTTCGGGGTCCGTACTACCTGGGGGTGGGTTCAATAAGCGACTCTCTCTCTCTAACTCCTGGAGCGTCGAAACTCCTCGGCAGGAAAGGAGGAGGAGGAGCCACTCTAAAAACTGGGAGTCGCCACGAACGCGGCCCGCAGGCGACAAGCCCGCGCCGCGCGGTCCCCATCCGCACAACGCAGGCTCGCAATCCCGGCCTGGTCTGCGCACTTCCGGACGGAGTGAACCCGGGTATCACTCGCCCCGACGACCGCTCTTGACCGGTCCTCAGGGGTGCGGGTTCGAACGCCTTGTGGGCGCTGGGCTCTCGCGTTGCGCTGTCGACGAGAGCAAAGGAGCTGCTTCCGCCTCGCACCGCGCGCGATTCTGCAGTGCCGCGGCGGCACTGATGCCATTTCCGTAGCGTTTGGGCTGCCCAAGGCAGCAACCACTTGCTAGGATGGGCGCCGGCGCCAGCTTCATCGACGTCGAGGAGCTCACAGAGGCTCTGGAGCAGGACTTCGCCCGCGTCGTCCCGCGCACGCCGCGCGGCAGCCTCGACGTCGCGAGCTGCGACCGCGGCAAGGTGCGAAAAGTCGTGGACGGCGCGAACGAGCGCATCAAGGAGCGCTACGTCGCGGGGTGGCAGTCGTACACGGCGAGGAAGGGCGCCGCCGTCGACGAACTGCGCGACGCGTGCGCCGCGCTGGTGGAAGACTTCCACGAGGCGGAGCCGCGGTGCGCGCTGCCCGCGAACACCCCCAGCGCGCTCGTCGACATGGCGAGCCGCCACGGCGCCGCGCTGCATGCGGCCCTCGAGGGACTCGTGACGAAGGCGGGCGGCGAGTACGTGCACGGACCAACGAAAAAGGTGGAGCGCATCAAGGACAAGGCGGAGAACGACTACGAGGGCGACGTGGCGCGAGTAGTTGATG
Source organism: Pelagomonas calceolata (assembly GCA_918797485.1). Classification (NCBI taxonomy): domain Eukaryota; class Pelagophyceae; order Pelagomonadales; family Pelagomonadaceae; genus Pelagomonas; species Pelagomonas calceolata. Next base: position 4,043,498 of record CAKKNE010000003.1, on the reverse strand, counting down.
TCGAGCGCGCCACGGGTCTCTTCGACTCGCTGGAAGCCCTGAACACGGCTGCCTCGGCGTTTCGCGGGACGATCGACGGGCTCACCGTCCGGCGCTGCAAGGACGCGTTCTTCGCGCACAAGCACGACTCGGGCTATCGAGATATGAAGTTGTTCGTCGAGGTGGCGGACACGGGATTCATAGGTGAACTCCAGCTCAATTTGCGTCAAATCCAAAACATCAAGGGTCACGCCCACAAGGTCTACGACGTGGAACGCGTGCTCGAAAAAGGAACCGACGAGGCGCTCCGGCGCGCCATCGACGGTCTGGACCTCGAGAGCGAGCAGGTGCTGTGTCTAGCGGCGGACGGCGGGCAGTCGATCCTGGACGCGTGCGGCCACGTCGTGGTGCTCGAGGATGCCTTGGACGAGGCCTTGCCCGCGGGTTGCGAAGTGGCGAACGTGTACAACGCCGGCGGCGCGGTCCACGCGCACGTTCGGCTAGGCATCGCCGACGTTTGCGCCCTCGCCCGGCTGCGCGACGCCGTGCTCTTCGAGGGCTCCTTCGAGACCGCGATCAACGCCGCGCTCCCCCACGACGCCTCTCAGCTCGCGGAGAAGCTCGCAACGAGCGACAAGATGAAGGAGCTGGGCTTTAGCGCGTCGATGAGCCAGAGCGGCAGGTGTCTGCTAAAAAACGAGCGCTTCCTCGCGGGAGACTCCGACAGTTCTCTGGGCGCGCCGCCGGACGCAAAGATCCGAGTCGAGAGCGTCGATGTCCACGTAGACCGGGGCGCGTTCATGGAGTGCTACGCGCGGATCATGATGCGGTTCGCGAAGCTGACGATGCATCAGCGCGAGAAGCTCACGGAAGTGCGAGGCGCAAAGGTCGCGGTGCTGCTCGCACCCGCGGGCGGTGGGAAGACCTTCGTTGCTGTCCAACGTGTGGTGCAGGTGCTGAATGAAGATCCCGATGCGACGGTCCTTTTCGTGGCGCGAAACGAAGCGCTGGCGCTCTTTGTCTGCAAGTGGCTCGTCGTCGCGTCGCGCAAGTCTGCCGAGCATGTTGTGGAGCGCGTGCACGTGTTGGTGGCGCCGTTTTCGAGTGGGCCGCGGCGCGTCCACGTCGAGGCGGCGGGCGGGCGACGGCGGCTCATGTTTGGGAATTCGCGTGTCGAGGCCACGACGTACGCGCTCATCGTCGTCGACGAGGCCCACCACCTCGTGGGCGACTCCTCGCTTCGATCGGAGCTCGCGGAGCTTGGTGCTGCCGAATCGAGCCTCTTGTTCCTCGGCGACGCCTCGCAGGCGACGGCAGCGATGCAAAGTCCGGATGAGATCGCGCGCTCGCTCGTGGAACTGCCACAGGAGCAGGACGTCGTCGTGGCGACGCTATCCGAGGTCGTCCGTTCGACGAAGCGCATTGTCGCGGGCGCCGCCGCGTTCCAGCTCGAGGCCGGGCGCAAAGCCGAGACGTCGACGCATTCGGCATCAGCGGGGCCGCCGCTCGTGGCGAGGGTCTTTACGACATCTGAAGGCGACGATGCCGGCGAGACCTATGCGCGCGAGGTCGTCGAGGCGCTGGCGGCCATCCGGCGCCAGCTCGTGGATTTGGAGGACCTGGATGACCGCGTGGCGGTCGTCGGGCCAGATGAAGCATTTATTGAGAAGCTCCGCGAGCCGCTCGCTCGCGCTCTGGGAGGATTCGAGCTCGTCGACGCGGCGACGGCGAGCGCGGTCTTGCCGCGCGGTGACACCGAGGCGCGCGCCGCCGACGCGAAGCAGCTGCTTGTTGTCGATAGTGTGGATAACATGGACGGTTTGGAACGGCTCGTCGTTATTTGCGTTGGACTGGACCAAGTCATCGATCGCGGCGCGGGCGTGCTCGAGACGCGGTCGCGTTTGTATCGCGCGATGACGCGCGCGCAGCTCGCGGTTGCTGTCGTGAATGAAGCGTTGCCGGGCGGGTGGCTCGAGTTCCTGGGGCGCGTCGAGCTGGTCGCTGGTGGAGGTTATAGTGATGCCGCGGAGCGCGGGAATCGGGCGGAGACGGCGGCGGACGATGTTGTCGGTGCTGTGGTTGAAGAGACTTCGGCACCCGTTGCGACTCATGGCGACGCTACTGCTGTTAGCAAAGCGTCTTCGGCACCTGCGCGCGGTAGTGACGGCGCACAGGAGGCGTCACCAAACGGCGCCGTCGACGCGCCTGTGGCGGAAAAGGCTGCAGTCGACGCGGACGCCGCCACCACCCCGTCGGAACCCGAACCGATGAAGGTGCTGCAGTCGATCTGGGACGCGAGCGCGGTCGCGACGGTGGCGCGCGGCGACCTGCGGTTCATGCCGTTTTTCGAACTCGATCCATCGAAGCTCGTCGAGCTGCGGACGCTGGAAGGGCACTCGGACAGAGTGCGTTGCGGCGTCCGCTGTACTTTTGTGATGATCTGTCGTCGTCGTAGGTCCGGGGCGTTGCCGTGTTTCTTGACGGGCGGCGCATCGTGTCTGCGTCGGACGACAAGACGCTCAAGGTGTGGGACATCGCGACCGGCGTATGCGTGGCGACGCTGGAAGGACACTCTGAGAGAGTGCGTTGCGGCGTCCACTGTACTTTTGTGATGATCTGGCTTCGTCGTAGGTCTGGGGCGTTGCCGTGTTTCCGGACGGGCGGCGCGTCGTTTCTGCGTCGTACGACAACACGCTCAAGGTGTGGGACGTGGCGACCGGCGAGTGCGTGGCGACGCTGAAAGGGCACTCGGATTACGTGCGTTGCGGCGTCCGCTGTACTTTTGTGATGATCTGGCTTCGTCGTAGGTCTGCTGCGTTGCGGTGTTTCCGGACGGGCGGCGCGTCGTGTCTGCGTCGATTGACAATACGCTCAAGGTGTGGGACGTGGCGACCGGCGAGTGCGTGGCGACGCTGGAAGGGCACTCGAACGACGTGCGTTGCGGCGTCCGCTGTACTTTTGTGATGATCTGGCTTCGTCCTAGGTCTATTGCGTTGCCGTGTTTCCGGACGGGCGGCGCGTCGTGTCTGGGTCGTTCGACAACACGCTCAAGGTGTGGGACCTCGAGACCGGCAAGTGCGTGGCGACGCTGGAAGGGCACTCGAGAGACGTGCGTTGCGGCGTCCACTGTACTTTTGTGATGATCTGGCTTCGTCGTAGGTCCGCGGTGTTGCCGTGTTTCCGGACGGGCGGCGCGTCGTGTCGGGGTCGTACGACAAGACGCTCAAGGTATGGGACGTGGCGACCGGTAAATGCGTGGCGACGCTGCAAGGGCACTCTAACAGAGTGCGGCGCGGCGTCCGCTGTACTTTTGTGATGATGCGTCTTCGTCGTAGGTCCGCGGCGTCGCCATTTCTCCGGACGGGCGGCGCGTCGTGTCTGCGTCGTGGGACAAGACGCTCAAGGTCTGGGACGTGGCGACCGGCGAGTGCGTGGCGACGCTGGAAGGGCACTCGGATTACGTGCGTTGCGGCGTCCACTGTACTTTTGTGCTGATGTGTCTTCGTCGTAGGTCTATGGCGTTGCCGTGTCCCCGGACGGGCGGCGCGTCGTGTCTGCGTCGGGCGACAAGACGCTCAAGCTGTACGCGTGCTAGGGCTCTAACTTCTAGTTGAGGCCACACGCCATCGCCGCAGACACTAGAAACATAGACTTAGGAGACTACTTCAGCCGCTCGATGAGCTGGCTCAGCTTGTTCTCGTCCGCGCCCGAGAAGCGCTCGATCTCCTTCCCGCCCTTGAAGAACACGAAGGTCGGCATCGACGAGACGCCGTGCGCCTGCGACACGGGCTTCGCGGCGTCGACGTCGACGGCGTAGAAGCCGACGCCGCCGTATCTATCGGATATTCAGGTGATTGTTACGGTGCTAGGACTAGTGGGCGGAGCCCCTAGTAAAAATTCAGCAGGCCGCGGCCGGGCGATGCGCGCGCGCGGCGCGTTGGCCGTCGCGAGCTTCCTTCTCGTGGAAGAGCTGTAATCTACGCGGTGAAAGGGAGCTGGAGGAGTGCCTGCTCCATCGAGGCGCGAGCGCGCGTGCGGGGCCCCGCAGGATTTTCGAGGCGGAACGCCTCCGGTCTCGCGTCTCCGCGGGGCCCCAACGGCTGCCCCACAGAACTCAGTAACGCTCCTCTCGCGAGCACCACTTGCGTGGGCAGGCCGCCTGCCACCGCTGGGCTGCCCTTTCATCTGAACAGATGGAGGTATCATAAGCGCTGGGATGTCGGGCTTTGAACGCGGCGACGACCGCGCGACGATGCTCAAGCGCCATGAGGACACGTCCAAGGTCGTCCAAGGCGGCCTCATGGCCGTGAGCGCCCTGCTCTCGTTGGGCAGCAACCTCCCGCTCGTCGGCCAGCTCTGCGAGGCGGCTAAGGGCTGCCTCGACTCGGCGGAGGAGTTCAAAAGCAAAGCAAAAGATGTCACCATCGCGGCGCGGCGGGTCTGCGACGTCTTGGATATTGTGTATCTAATGGCGCAGAACGTCGACCGCCTCGAAGAAAAGGCGCTCGTGGAGTCGAAGATGCGGAGATTGGTGGACTTGCTCGTCAAGTTCAACGCGGCGGTGCGAAAGTTCGGGAAGAAGGGCTGGATGAAGCGCGCCTGGACGATGCGCGGCCACGTCGAATCGCTGACCTCCCTCGACAAGGAGATCGTGTCGCAGCTCGACGTGTTCCGCGACGCCTACCGCTTCGCGAGGGACAAGGACATGATCCAGCGCACCTACAACATCGAGGCGTCCATGAACCAGCTCGTCGAGGCGCGCGTCCGCGAGACCGGCGAGCCCGAGGGAACGGTGGTGGCGGTGCTCTCGAACGACCCCGTCGCGATCGCGTCGGTCGCGGTCGACGCGGACCTACCGGCGGCGGAGCTTGCGAGCGAGCTGAGCGAGGTCAGGGAGAGCCTCGACGGTCTGAACAAGAAGATGCAAAATATGCTCGACTGCAAGCAGGGTGACCGCGCGAAGATCGCCAAGGTGTTAGCTGCCGTAAAAGCGGCCGTGGCGCGCGACGAGAAGCTGCTGGCCGCCGTCCAAGACGGCAGTAAGAAGCTCGACGACCACGCGAAACGCTCCGCCTCGTATCACGCCGAGACTACGGACGGCATCAACGAGCTCAAGGCCAAGATCGATGCGCTGCAAATGAATGAGGCGACGATCCAGGACCAGTACGTGTACGACCCGTACGACTCGGATGACTCGGACCAGGAGGCGTCGCTATTGGGGTGGGGCTCCTTCGGGTCGACACATAGAATGAAAGGCAGGGAGGATGGGCGCGTATGCGCCGTCAAGCTCATCAACATCAAAAGGGCGGGCGTCGGCGTCGAGAAGCTGCGGGAAGAGGCCGCGCGGCTCTCGATGCTGGATCATCCGAACATCGTCAACTACTTCACGGCCTACCGCTTCAAGAAGAACAGATTCTTCGCCATCGTCATGGAACTTTTGAAGGGCGGCTCGCTGCTAGAGCGCCTCCAACGGGCGTCCGGGCCGCTCACGAGCGACACAGGCGAGCGCGCGGCAGCTACTGAGAAATGGACGACGGAGGTCGCGTCGGCCCTGGCGCACATGCACGAGCAACGGATGCAGCACCGCGACCTCCATCCCGGCAACGTGCTCTTTGACGGGACCGGCGTCGCGAAGATCATCGACCTCGGGCTGGCCACAGTTCTCGTTGCAAAGTCCAAGGTCTCTCCGGCGAGCGGCGCAAACAAGGTCGGCGCTGAAATGTACCGATCCCCGGAGAAGGCGATGGGCAGAGGGTACGACGGCAAGGACGACGTCTGGGCCCTGGGCTGCATGCTCGGCGGGGGTGTCACGGGGAGGCTGGTGGAGAATCGCTGTCCGGGCGTCTTTGCGCTCGACCCCAAGGCCGTGAAGGCGCTCGTCGAGGAGACCAGCGCAGCGTCGACCAAGTTCGGCGGCCTCGTCGCCGCGATGCTCGAGCGTAATCCGATGGAGCGGCCCACGGCGCAGGACGTTGTGCGATATTTCCGGCGCGGGGCGGCGCTCCCGACCGTCCCGGGCGGCGGCGCGATCGTCGAGGAGGAGGAAGAGGAGGAGGAGCAAAAAATCGACCTGTCCAAGCTCGCCTTAGTGCGGACGCTGGAAGGGCACTCCGACTACGTGCGTTGCGGCGTCCGCTGTACTTTTGTGATGATCTGGCTTCGTCGTAGGTGTGGGGCGTTGCCGTGTTTCCGGACGGGCGGCGCGTCGTGTCTGCGTCGGGCGACAAGACGCTCAAGGTCTGGGACGTGGCGACCGGCGAGTGCGTGGCGACGCTGAAAGGGCACTCGGATGCCGTGCGTTGCGGCGTCCGCTGTACTTTTGTGATGATGTGTGTTCGTCGTAGGTCTCGAGCGTTGCCGTGTTTCCGGACGGGCGGCGCGTTGTTTCTGCGTCGTGGGACAAGACGCTCAAGGTCTGGGACGTGGCGACCGGCAAATGCGTGGCGACGTTGCAAGGGCACTCTGAGAGAGTGCGTTGCGCGGCGTCCGCTGTACTTTTGTGATGATCTGGCTTCGTCGTAGGTCTTTTGCGTTGCGGTGTTTCCGGACGGGCGGCGCGTCGTGTCTGCGTCGTGGGACAAGACGCTCAAGGTATGGGACGTGGCGACCGGCAAATGCGTGGCGACGCTGCAAGGGCACTCTAACAGAGTGCGTTGCGGCGTCCGCTGTACTTTCGTGATGATCTGGCTTCGTCGTAGGTCAGGGGCGTTGCCGTGTTTCCGGACGGGCGGCGCGTCGTGTCTGCGTCGGGCGACAACACGCTCAAGGTGTGGGACGTGGCGACCGGCAAATGCGTGGCGACGCTGGAAGGGCACTCGGGCGAGGTGCGTTGCGGCGTCCACTGTACCTTTGCGATGATCTGGCTTCGTTGTAGGTCAAGTGCGTTGCAGTCTCTCCGGACGGGCGGCGCGTCGTGTCTGGTGATGGGAGTCTTAATACGCCAGGAGTGCTCAAGGTGTGGGACGTGGCGACCGGCGAATGCCTGGCGACGCTGGAAGGGCACTCTTATCAAGTGCGTTGCGGCGTCCACTGTACTTTTGTGATGATCTGTCTTCGTCGTAGGTCTGGGGCGTTGCCATCTCACCGGACGGGCGGCGCGTCGTTTCTTGTGATGGGGTTTGGAATAGCGGGGAAGGAGTGCTCAAGGTGTGGGACGTGGCGACCGGCAAATGCCTGGCGACGCTGCGAGGGCACTCGCGTGCCGTGCGTTGCGGCGTCCGCTGTACTTTTGTGATGATCTGTCTTCGTCGTAGGTCTATGGCGTTGCCGTGTTTCCGGACGGGCGGCGCGTCGTGTCTGGGTCGGGCGACAAGACGCTCAAGCTCTGGGGGATAAATAAATAAGACTCCTACTTAACCACGACCCCGAAGTCCGCCCTCAGCGTCGCCACCCTTTCCACCAAGGCATCCATGTCGGCGTCCTCCGCGTCGTACTCGAGCCACTCCAACAGGTCGTCGAGCTGCGCCTTGGATTTGCCAGACGCCGTCTTGTTCGCGGCGTAGCAGGCCTCCTCCAACGCGTTCCGCAGGCGCGCCTTCTCCGCGAACTGCGAGTCGCCTTCCCTCATTTTTTTCGCGTCCTCGATCATCCTTCTTATATCATCTTCGTCCAAGCGGCCGCGGTCGGCCTTGATCGTCGTCTCGGCGGACGCGTTCGTCACCGTATCTCGCGCGGAGACGGAGAGGATGCCGTTCGCGTCCAATGCGAAGGTCACATCAACCTTAGCCTCTCCAGCTTTACCCCTATATAGACCTTCGACCGAGAACTCGCCTAGCTTGTTGTTGCCGCTGACATGAGGTCTTTCTCCTTCATAGACACAAACATCAATTTGCGTCTGGAAGTCTTCTACTGTTGTATATTCTCTCGTCTTGCTACAGGGTATGGCTGTCGATCGTTTGATCAGTGTGGACATGTGCCCGCCCTCCAGCTCGATGCCTAGCGATAATGGAGTCACATCCAACAATACCAAGTCTTGGCAGCTTTCTGGCGCGAGATCTTGCCCGCCACCCGTCAACCCAGCTCGCAATATGGCGCCTTGCACCGCAGCACCCACGGCAACGGCCTCGTCGGGGTGCACCGTCTTGCACAGCTCCAGCCGCCCACCAAACTGGGCATACAGCTTCTCCTGCAGTTTGGGGACTCGCGTGGAACCACCTACCAAAACGCACTCGGTGATGTCGCTCATCTGGCAGCCCGCATCCCTCACGACGCTCTCCACCGTATTTAAACACGACTCAAAGAGGTCCGCACAGAGCCCCTCGAAGGCCTGGCGCGTGACGCGGACTTTCAGGTCCAGACCGGGCTGCAATTCCTCGGCCTCGACCTCGGCGTCCTCGGCGGTGGACAGCTCCCGTTTCGCGTTCTCACATAATCGAGCCAGTCGGCGCATGGCCTTGGGGTCGGCCTTCAGTTTCCCAATAATTTGTTGTTCTTCCTGTTTTCTCTTTTTTTCTGCCGCGGAAGAGCCTTTCTGATTTTTGTGGCCGTTCTTGACGTTCTTGATCTTCGGGCCGCAGGCTTTCCTCGCGTGGGCGCGGATGACGTGGTCGACGAGCCGCGCGTCGAAGTCCTCGCCGCCCAGGTGCGTGTCGCCGCCGGTCGCTTGCACGGCAAACACCCCGCCCTCCAACTGTAACACACTGACGTCAAACGTACCGCCGCCCAGGTCGAAAATTAACACTCGCCCGACCTCGGAGGACTTGGTAGCGAGGTCGTGCAGCCCGTACGCCAGGGCCGCGGCCGTCGGCTCGTTGATGATCCGCAGAACCTCCAGACCGGCAATTCTACCAGCGTCTTTGGTGGCCTGGCGCTGTTGGTCGTTGAAATGCGCGGGCACCGTGATGACCGCTCTCGTAATTTCTCTGCCGAGTTTTTTCGCGGCGATGTCGGCCATCTCCTGCAGGACCATGGCGCTGACTTCCTCGGGCGCGAACTGCTTCGTCTCGCCGCGCCATCTCACCTCAACTAAAGGTCTCTTGGATTTGGAAGGGTGCTCGCGGACCGGAAACGGCAAGCGCTTGCACTCGTCCTGCACCACATGATCTTGAAACGTCCGCCCAATAATGCGTTTCACGTCGAACAACGTGCCCTTGGCGTTGCTTGCTGCTTGGGACTTGGCGGCGGCTCCTACCAATCGACCGGTCTCCGTGAAGGCGACGTAACTCGGTGTTGTTCTGGCTCCTTCGCTGTTCTCCAGGACTTTCACTTTTTTTTCGGCGTCGTCGTAGACGGCAACACACGAAAACGTCGTGCCTAGGTCGATACCTAGCACGGGACCAGCATCGCCTTCGAAGGATGCCATGGTGTCCTGTCAGGCTTGCTGTTTTGCAGCGACGGGAGCGATTTTTGCAGCGATTGAACTCGCAGCGCTGCGCCTCGTGTATGAGTGCTGAGCGATGCTGCAGTGCTGTACTGCTGCGGAGCAATACTGCGGCGATGCACCAGCGTTTTTGCCTCGTCGATGCCGGGGCTCATCGCCTATTTTGGACGTCCGAATTCAAACTTTCAGCCGTCGCGGGACCCGATCCTTCCGGAGGCAGGGCTGGGCCAACGTGCAGGACGGTTCCCGGTGTGTGCGTTCGGCCTGGCAGCGTCTGCGGCGCAACCTCTTAGGCCGCTTTGAACGCGCCGCGCAGATAGTGCCACGCTGTAAGCGATCGTCGGTTTGCTCAACCATACCCATAGGCGACGCCGCTTTGCCCTTTAGGTCTGAAAGCAGCGCTTGAGCACTCCCCACAGTCTTGCATCTAAGAGAGCACCTCACCTCGGAGAGCGCTTCGCACGCTGGCAGCATTCGCCGGCAGCCATGAGGGCCGAAGAAGCCAGCTCCGACCTCGAGCGCCTCCGCGCGCTGTTCGCGGCCGAGCGAACCGCCAACTTTCCCGAGTTCACGGACGTCTACTGCGTCGACGCCGCCGACGACGTCTTGGCCCGCTTCGCAAGAGCGCGGCGCGGCGACCCCGACGCGGCGCTCGCGTTCCTCCGCGAGGACTACGAGTGGAGGAAAGCGGAGGACGCCGCTTCACTAAGATCGACGCCGCCGGCCGACGTCCTCGGTCAATCGCCCGATGTGCTGGCAGAATACTACCGCCGCCGCTGTGTAGGTTTGGACAGCGCGGGCCGCCTGACCTTCTATCAAGCTTATGCTTGTTGTGTAGTAAAGAAGCTCAAGACCGTCGTGCCGCTCGAGAACGTCGTGAAATACCACGCCTGGGAGCAGGAACGCGCCACGGCGATGCTCGACGCCCTCCGGAGTAGGAATCGCGGCGACGGCACGATGGCCGTGATCCTCGACGTCGCCGGCATGACGATCGGGAAGCACATCAACAAGGACTTCATCTGGCTCGTCAAGGCCATCGCGGCGCATGACCAGAGCCACTACCCCGAGCGCATGGGCGTCACTTTCATAATCAACGCGCCCGGTGCGGCCCGCGGCGTCCGGGGACGCGGCGACGGCGTCTCACGCGCGACCGCGCAGGCGTATTCGGCCTCGTCTGGCGCACTGTCCGGCCGTTCATCGACCCGGCGACGCGCGACAAGATAAAGATCGTGACGGCGCGGACGGACTGTGCGTGTCAGTGTCTTCAACGGGCCTTCGCAACGCGACGTCCCACTGAGCGGGTCATCACACAGGGCGGGAAGAGGTGCGCGCGGCTTTGGGCGACGGCGTCGTGGAGCGGGTCGAGGGCGGCGTCGACGTCGATGGAGACCACGCGCGGCCGCCGGCCGCCGTCGCGGCGTCACTCTGCGCGTCAATGGTAGGCCGCGACTCGGACGAGTCCGCCGGCGCGGCGACGACGCCGGCGCGGCCCGTGAGCCCGCCGGTCGAGGGCGCGCTCGCGCCGGCGCCGCTCGAGCGCAGATCGTCGTCGGCCGAGCTCGACGAGCTCTGGCCGCCCGACGCGTCGCCCGAACGGCCCCTCGAGGCGCCGCTGCTGCCCCTCGAGGTCGCCGACGACGTCAAGCTCGAGCAGATGGAGACCGGCGACGCCCCGCCCTCGGAAGGCTCGGAGGAGGCGAGCGCGCCGAAGAAGCCGCGGCCCATTCGTAGGTTTGAGGTCCTGGCACTCGCGCAGGTGCTGGCGGCGTTCGTCGTCGCTGCCGTGGCCGCTGGCGTCCTGCTCTCAAAGGACGCCGGCGCCTTCACGGGCACCGCCCTACTGGCGGCCGTCCTCGCGCTGCCGCTGACGGCGCTCGGCCTCCGCGCGGTCTACCGGCGCGACGCCGACGCGTTCGTCATGTACACGTTCCTCCAGCTCGGCCTCGTCCTGGCGCTCTGTTTTCTATCGGTGGCGTCTCTGACAATTGCGGCGAACGGCCGCGTCTCGGCGACGGTCCGCTTCCACCGCGCGTCCGTCGGTTGTGCCTGTTTGGTGCAGCTGCTCACGTCGTCGGCGACGACCTACAGCTCCTTCGGCGTCCACGCATTATTCGGCGCCTGATTTGTGCATAAGTAATCATTATATATTCGACTATTCCTTATTCTCCCCCTCATCATCATTATCTGCCGCTTGCTTCGCGGCCACGGCCGACGACACGACCGTGCCCAGCACCGCCGCCGCCGCGGTACCGGTCGCTATCGCTGCTTCGGCCTCCACAACTCCGGCAACCACGAGCGCCCCGGCGCCCGCCGCCGCGACCGCGCCGAGCGCCTGCACGATCTCCTGGTTCTTCGCCTCCGCCGCCTCGGGATCCACCTCTTCCGCGACCGGCGTCGGCTCAGGCTTCTTCGCCGAGAGGTCGTTGATCAGCTTCGACTGCCACTGCTCAAAAGAACTCTCGCCCGACGCGTAGATGTTCGGCCGCGACGCGTCGGACTGGGCCGCCTCGTATTTCAACTTTTGATCTTCCCGGAAGAACTTCGCCGGGTCGGTCCAGATGGTGGGCTGCGACATGAGGTCGCCCCTTTGCGGCCCCGACGCGCCGCCGACTTTACTACCCCACGCTCCCAGATTGGTTGATTTTTGTTCTTTGGCTTTGATCGCGGCGTACTGCTCCTTCGTGAGGCCGTCGGGGACGTAGCCCGTTGATGGCTCGGGCGTCGCCGCCGCCGGCGTGTCGCTCGGGCCCTGCTCGCCGCCCTCGTCGTCAGGACCGAAGTTCAAATTCACGCCGAGCATGGCCGGCAGGCCGACGGCCTTGCCTTTCCGTGATGCCGACTTGATCTTCGCTTTGACCTCGTCCATGCGGTCGCGCCGCTCGGCGGCCTTAGTTTGCCGCGCGACGTCGGCGAGCCGCGCGGCCTCGGCGTCGGCGACGCGCTTCGCCTCGATCTCGGCCTGGCGCGCCTCCGCCTCGGCTTTGCGCCTGGCTTCACTCTCGGCGTCCGCCTTGGCTCGCGCCACGCGCTGGGCCTCGGCCTCGGCGGCGCGCCGGGCCTCGAGGTCCGCGCGCTCGCGCTCGGCCCGCTCCCGCGCCGCCTGGGCCTCGGCCTCGCGCGCCGCGGTCTCCGCCGCGGCGCGCGCCGCCGCCTCGGCACGCTCGCGCTCGGCCGTTACGCGCGCCTCGGCCGCCGCGGCCTCGCGCGCTTTCCGCTCCGCGTCCGCGCGCTCGCGCGCCGCCGCCGCCTCCGCTTCCCGAGCTTCCGCTTCCGCTATTCTCCTCGCCTCGAGCTCGCGCCGTTCGATTTCGGCGCGCTCCTTCGCGGCCGCCGCCTCCGCTTCCCGAGCTTCCGCTTCCGCTATTCTCCTCGCCTCGAGCTCGCGCCGTTCGATTTCGGCGCGCTCCTTCGCGGCCGCCGCTTCCGCTTCCCTAGCTTCCGCATCGGCGATTCTCTTAGCCTCGAGCTCGCGCTTCTCGGCCTCGGCCTTGTCGCGCGCGGCCTGCGCCTCGGCGGCGCGGCGCTCCTCGAACGCGCGCCGCTCCGCGTCCGCCCTCTCGCGCGCCGCCTGGGCCGCGGCCTCGCGCTCGGCGGCCTCCGCGGCGCGGCGCTCCTCCAACTCTCTACGCTCGGCCTCGGCCTTGTCCCGCGCCGCTTGGCGCTCCGCCTCGGCGCGCGCCCGCGCGTCGAGCGCCTCGCCGTCGCGTAACGCCCGTTTCGCGTCGTCCAGGGCCTTCTGGGCCTCGAGCTGGTCGCCGATGGCGGCTTCGAGCGTGGACTTGAGCTGGTCGACGTGGTACGTGCGGGCCGCGCAATCGCCCTCGGCGCAGGCGACGGCGTCCCGCAGCGCGTCGACGTCGATCTCGGCTTCCGTCGGCGTCGACCTGAGCGTGAGCCGGGGCCGTCTCGTCGTCGGGGCGAAGGCGCCGCATGGGCAGCCGAAAAGGAGAGCTAGCACATTCAGCAGCTGCATGGCGCGGCTGCGCTTTCGGGGCGGACCGCGCTTTCACCAGGGCTGGCCGCACAGACAGGCTTGTCGGAAATCACTCAACGGGCGAGTTTAGGGCGCACAGCCAGCGTGAGAAGGACAAAAAGTGCGCGTCTGTCGATCTTGTGTAATTAGCTAGCGCCGGTAAGATACTAGCTAAATTATTTTCGCCGATGAATCGCTCTTCTGGGACGTACGCAGAGAGTCGAGGAGCGCGAGAGGAGACGGCTTCCACAACCGAAAGCTTGCCTTCGACACAACCCGCATGCTACGCCATCGAGCAGACGCAGCATAGAGACGCAGCACCGAGACACAGCAGTACAATCCATACTAAACTTACGCGAACAGCTTCGCCGAAGCCTTCGCCAAATCCAAATTCCCGCCGCACAAGATGACCCCCACCGTCCCGTACTCGTCCGCGGGATACCTCGCCCGGAACGCCTCGGACAAGACACACGCGACGCCCACGCCCGCCGACGGCTCGATGCACAGCTTCATGCGGCCCCATATTAACGCCGTCGCTTTTTTGATCTCGCTCTCCTCCACAGTGATAATTTCGTCGACCAAATCGCGGACCACGGGCCACGTGTTCGACCCCAGGAGCGTCTTCAGGCCGTCCGCCACACTATCCCGGTCGTCGTGGCCTACTAATTCACCTTTCTGTTTGGACCTATAAGCATCATCCACGTTTTTCGGTTCAGCCCCAATGATCTTCAACGAAGGCCGCTTCCACTTCGCGTACACCGCAATGCCGCCAATGAGGCCGCCGCCGCCGACCGGCACGACCAACGCGTCCAGGTCCGAACATTGCTCCAAAAATTCGACCGCGACCGACCCCTGTCCCGAGATGACTCTAGGTTCATTGGACGGGTGCACAAAATAACCTTGGACCTCCTCGGTCTTTTTTTGAGCGGCTTCGGCCCTTGCTTTGTTGGTAGGTTCGCATAATGTTATATGAGCCCCGTAGCCCGCGACCGCGGCGCGCTTCACGGCCGGCGCCGTCCGCGGCATGACGACGTGGGCCTCGCGGTTTGTGGATCTAGCTGCCAGGGCCAGGGCCTGGGCGTGGTTGCCCGAACTGTGCGTCACGAGGGGCGCGTTCTCGGGCGCTTGCAAAGCTGCATTTGTGGCCCCGCGGATCTTGAACGACCCCGTCCGCTGGAAGACCTCGCACTTGAACTTCAGGGAGCGCCCGGCCAGCTCGTCGAGGCCATGGCACGTTAAGACTGGCGTCCGGTGGACGTGCGGCCTGACGCGTTTCGCGGCGTCGACGACATCTTTGGGTGTGACGGGGAAATCGGCTGGGAGCGGTTGCGGTGGTACGTGGATGTTGCGTCTTCTGATGATTCTGATGGCTGCGGCGACGCCCGCGACGGCGCTGGCCAGCAGGTAGCGCTGCTGGGCTTTGGAGGGCATGGCTGCTGCTCTGTTTTACTGCCGTAGAGCTGCGCGGCGATGGCGTGCGGGGTGGATGCCGAGACCTCGCGCGCGTACGAGGTTCGTACGAGCTTTTTAGGCAGCTTTTTGGCGCGCCGAGTCGATGCTAGCGTGTCGACACACTCTAGCATTTCGAAAGAACACGCGTGTACATCGTCCGTCGACGGAATGTGTTATGACGGTACATGTTAGAGGAGGAGAAAAGCACATGTACACAATCCTTACTACACTTACGGCAGGCCGCCATAGCCGCCTCCGAGGCGTGCCCCGCGGTAGAAGAGCGCGAGCGAGAATTGGACCACCGTCGCGAGGGACGCGACCATCCGCACGTGGTTCCAGGCCGTCCAGGACGTGTAGTAGCGCGCCCAGACCTCGGCGTCGTTTCCGCCCTTTTTGTGCGCCGCGAGGGCGTCGTTCTTCGGGATGTGACATATGATCGTCTCGAGGAACTCGCCGACGATGAGCGTGAGCGCGCCGCCGAACCTGCGTCGCGTCGACGGCGTGAGGGCGACGCCGTCGGCGCGATCCCGGCAAGGACGCCGGGCCGAGCATGAGCGCGACGTCCGTCGACGAGCCTACTCCCACCGCCAGGGCCTCGGCGACCAGCCAGCAGCATATGAGCGGCGTGCCCATAAATGCTGCGATGAACTTGGGGTTCACGATGACGACGTTGATGCTGTTCATCGTATTGATGGCCGTCTGTGGGTCTTGCTGATTCAAGGCGTCCATGACGCAGAACGAGAAGATGAAGTAGCAGCCTCCTAGAATGGCCGCGCCGACGGTGCCGGCGACGAGGCCGACGCGGATGCGGTCGAATCCTGCCATGAGCTTGCGGACTGGCTCTACACGAGACGCAGCGCCGGCGACGAGTGGAACCGCGAAGGCGCGGGCGAGGTTCTTCTTGATAGCGCGCGTCGCGGGCTCTTCGCGCGATACGGGCAGGCGGCGGCGCGTCGCGGATAGGCCGTTTACGCTCGTAATAAGCGCAGCTAATGCGATGAACGAGCAACGCATTCGCTGTGCGTCGTGGAGCAGGCGTCACGCTGCCGCAGCGAGGAGATATGTACGTCGTCGCACTGCTGGACGCCGCTCTGCGTTCGCGGAGCGCGTGGGCGTGCCTATTTGCGCCGGAGAGCAGGCAAGGCAAAAGCAAACTTCTCGAGAGGCCAGCCAACGGCGGCAGCGTTCGAGCGAGGCGTGGACCCAGCACGAGCACTCCTCCGGCCGCCCAGGACTGCTGCCGGACGGACACTAGCGTTCAAAGCCTAGTGGCGTCGGGCGTTTCATCCAACAGCGGCTGGGCTAATTTGCGCCGTCCGGCCCGAGCAAAGCACGTGAGTGACGCGAGCTCACCGGTAGCTTACAGCTTAGCCACCGCGCACAGCTCACCCAAAAAAAGGCTGCCGCGCGACGCGTGCGAGGCAGCCCCAGCAGCCGCGAGGACAGGGCAGCCCCACGAGCGCCATGGACGAGGCCGCCCTCGACGCCCAGAACGAGGTCGAGGTCGTGGAACAGTATGAGATAAGTGATGATGAGGCCGACGAATTTGATTATGATGCCGTCGAAGCGCCGGACGACGAGGACGACGACGACGACGATGATGAAGACTTCGCTGCCGCTCTTGCCAGTGTACAAAGATTAGACGAAAAATCAAGAGCCGGAAGCACGGTAGCCTCCCAAAGGGACATAGGAACACCGGCGGCCAAACCGACGTTAACTCAAGTCAGACCTGAAGTGGTCGACGATTTTATACGCAACTTCCTGATCAAGGTGGGCATGTCGAGGACCCTAGATAACTTCAACAGCGAGTGGTACGACCTCCAGCAGAAGGGGAAGCTGGCCGAAGTGTACACGGACACGGTTCCCGACATATATGTCCGGAACCAGGACCTCGATGAGAGAGTAGTAGCCTTACAACAGCAGCTCGACAAGATGCGCATCATAACCGAAAAAGCCCAGGGCACCTGGGACAAGTTCCGCAAGGAGCGCGACTTCCATCGCATGCACCACCGGCGCGTGCGATCGCGGCGTCCTCGAATCGCTCAAATCCCGCCCAAAATCGGAAAGAAGACCACCATGCATCTTCTCTCGTGGAGACGATCACATAGAGACGCCTCGCGACGCAAACAGACGCCCACATCACGCGAAACCGCCGCAGGTCGTTCAGGAAAAAGCGAAGCTTACGACGGACCTCCAGCGGTTGCGGAAGCACTACCTGTCGTACGAGCCGACCCTCAAGGACCTCCAGAAGAAGTACGAGGTGGCCATGAAGGAGAAGATGCTCACGCGGCTCGAGCGGGATCGGATCAAGGCTAGAGTACACACACTAGAAGCGCAAGTGCAGCAGCTCCAGGCCGAGAAGGCCGCGGCCACGAAGGCCCCAGCCACGCCGAAGCCGCCGCGGCCGAAGCGCGGCGCGGATTCGAAGCTGCCACCTCGGGATTCGGTGCCGAACCCCTACGCGTCCTTAACCTTCGACCCGCCGGGCATCGAGCGGTATCAGTTGAGAAGGACCTTCAAGGGCCACGTCAACGCCGTATCTGCTGCAGCTTTTCACCCTCATAAACCGATCCTGGTGCGGACGCGGCGTCCGTTTCCGACCTTTCGTTTCCCAACTTTTCTGATTCGCGTCGATGGCGTCGTCGCGATGCCGTGGCGCCTCGACGCCGTCGACGCGGCCGCATGAGAGCCTACGCGTCGCGTGAGTGAACGGAGGCGGTGTCGCGACGACGTCGGTCTCACGCAGGCCACTGTTTCTGATGATGCCACCTGGAAGCTCTGGTCCGTCCCGAACTGCGACCTGGTCATGTCCGGCGAAGGTCATAGAGATTGGATTTCTGGGGTTGATTTCCATCCTGCTGGCAGTCATCTTGCGACGGCTTCTGGAGATAGAACGGTCAAAATTTGGGATTTTGCCGGTGCTGACTCAGTGTACTGAACCCGTCGCCGCGACCGCGACGGTCACGCGTTCGCGTCCCCGCAGGTGCCGCCTGCGCCCACACCTTCTCGGACCACACGCAAGCGGTCTGGGACTGCGCGTTCCACCATACCGGTGACTTTTTGGCGTCGTGCTCGATGGACCATACGACTAGATTGTGGGACCTGTCCTCCCTGAGATGTCGGCAGACGCTGCGGGGCCACGTCGACAGCGTGAACGCCTGCGCCTGGCAGCCCTTCTCGAACAACATCTGCACGGCCTCCGGCGACAAGACCGTGTCGATCTGGGACGCCCGGTCGGCATTATGCGTGCAGACTTTTTATGGACACACGAACGCGTGCAACGGCGTCGCCTGCAACGCGCGCGGCGACGTGGTTGCCAGTTGCGACGCGGACGGCGTGGTCAAGCTCTGGGACGTGCGCACGGTCACGGAGATCGGCACGATCCACGTGTCGACACACCCAGTCAACAAGGTCTGCTTCGACCGATCTGGGACGAGGATCGTGTGTGCTGGGGATGATGGTCTCGTGCACGGCTACTCGACGGACGACCTGTCGAGCGTGCTATGGAGTGGTAGAGGACATGAAGATGCCGTCCAGGGGGTCTGCTTCGACCCCGCCGATACGTTACTGGTGTCGACGTCGACGGACTGCACGTTCCGCATCTGGTCGTAGGTTGGGGGCCTAAGCTTGGTGTCCTTCTACTGCTCGTGTACCGCGCGTCCGCGGGGCGCGCCTCTGCTTCTTGTTGATGGGGAGCGTCGCAACGGCGTCCCAGATCCCTCTGCTTTCACTTGTCGGTCCCCCAAAACCCCGTCTGGGACTCCGTGATGACCTATCCTACCAGACGCGGACCGCCGAGATGCGACTCGAGATGCAGGGAACGCGCGACAATTGGTGGCTGTGCGTTGCCGCATAAATGCAGCTAACACCCTAAGAAATGGCTTTTGCATCGCGTACGAGGCCCCTGCGGTGCTTCATTGCGTTGACGGCGATCTTGGGTGCCGTTTCGCTCCACACTCCGCAAAAATTACGGACAACTGCCAGCACGTCGCAGCTCAGCCAATCATGCCGCAGCGCGGTTACGCGGCGCAGCGTCATCCGCTACACCGCCACAGAACCGCTAATCGAAATTAGCGACTCGGACACCGCCGGCGACGACGAAAAGATCTACGCGGCGGCGTCGGCGGCGGCGCCGTCGGGCCTTTTCGGCGCGCGGAGCAGCATTGAGCCATACTTGGCGCTGGAGATTCCGGTCGTCGACGATGTGGCGACGACCAAGGAGGACGAGGAGGGCTCGTCCTTCGGCCTCGACCTAGAAATGAGGAGACCGGGCGGTTTCGCGCCGGTTGCGGACGCCTCGGGCAAGACGCAGTCGAAGGACTGGCTCCACTGCCTCTCGACGTGGCCGCAGTCGTACGTGTTGAGACGCATCAGCAACCCGCTCGCGTCAATTGTCGTGTGGTCCTCCCTGGTGGCGGCGTGGTACCGCGTCTTCCGGCCCTTCGTCAAGCCGCTCGGCACGGGCATGCACACGCTCGTCGGTGGCGCGCTGTCCCTATTACTGGTATTCAGAACGAACACGGCGTATAATCGATTCTGGGACGGCCGGAGCATTTTTGGGAGCGTCGCGACGGCGGCGCGCGATGTTGTTGAATTTGCTGGTTTATATCGGAGAGAAATCGGCGTCCAGCGCGCGGACCGAATTTCGTCGCTCCTGAAAGCGTTCCCGATCGCGCTGCAGCTCCATTTGCAGGGCTTCCGGTTCTCGCCGACGTCGGGCGGCGCCCCGAGCGCGGCCGAGGCGAAGGACGCGGCCTGCGTCGGCGAAAAAGAGGTGCTGCGCCTCTTCCGGCGCATGGGCGGTAAGGATAGCGGCGAAGTCATCGCGCGCGACGATTTCGTGCGCTCGCTGAGGAAGAGCCCGGAGGTCGCCGCGGCGTTGGGCGTGCCCACGGATCTGAAGGCGGAGGAAGCGTTGGACCAGCTCCATCGCCTGAAATACGACGCTCCGAGAGATCCCGAAGCCGGTGTCGGGCTGCGAGAATTGGCGGCCTACTACGCGCCTCTAGACTTGTGGCGCGCGCTGCGGCGGGCGGGCGCCGAGACGCGCGACGCCGTCGCGCGGTCCTCGAACATGCCCCTCGCGATCACGACGAAGATCGCCCAGGAGATCAAAAGTGTATCGTACGCGCCCGACGACTCCTTTACGGTCAGAGAGCGGTTGTACCTGCTCAAGCGCGTCGCGGATCTACGAAGCACGATCGCGCGCGCCGAGCGGATCGTGCAGACACCGGTACCGTTGCACTACGCGCGGCACACGTCGCGCTTCCTGTCGGTGTGGTGCTTCACGCTGCCGCTCTGCCTCGCGCCGACCGTGCCGGCCGTCGTTTTGCCCGTCGTCGTCGGCCTCGCGTCGTGGGCGCTCTTGGGCCTGCGGGAAATCGGCCTGTTGATCGAGAACCCGTTCCGGCGGTCGCTCCAGCTCACGCAGTGCACGGACGCGTTAGGGCGGGAGATCGACGAGACGCTCGCGCTGCACCGGTGAACGTCGCTCACCATCATTCCCCTCGTCCCCCGCCCGAAAAAAGATCAAGAAAAAAAGAAAGTCCCTCGCCGCCGCGCACACGGCCGGCTCCCCAACTGTTAGCCTGTAATGTATTCACTTCCACTAGTGGCCGTCCGAGTAGTCGCAGACCGGGACAGAGTCCTTGTAGATCTCGGCGTGGGCGTTGCTGCTAGTGGCACCGAGCGCTCCTCGGAGTACGCCTGGACGCCACTAGCTCCGATGACCGCTCCTATGGCCTGAGTACGCGCTAGCGGTAAGACACTAGGCACAAGCGCCGAAGCGCCGCGGCGCGCGGGATACCGAGGCCTCAGCGGCAGCGGGGCAAACGCAGCCCGTTGCGTCGCGCGGGCGCGCCGCAGCATTGCTGCGCACGGGGCAGCTCGTCCGCGGAGCGCACCAGAAAGTGTCCCTCACTGGGGAGAGCCTGGAAGCATGGCCCCGCGCCGCAAGAAGCAGCCCCACCCGCCGCGCGTCGCGCGCCACGCCCCACCGTCACCGACGAAACCGCGGCCAAGAGGCGCGGGCCGAGGCGCGCGCGGCGGCATCGCTTGCATGATATTGTTAGCCACGGTCGCGCAGCTGTCGCACCTGCCGATGCTCAGCAACCGCACTCCAACGCAACAGAGCGGACTCTTCACTCGCATCTGGTCGAGCGCGCAGCAGCGCGCCGGTCATTATGGATTGAGCTCGGAAGTGACCGTCGCACAACGAGCCTGCGGGAAGTGCGACGCGACGACGCTACACATCGCGATCCGGAGCGACTTAACCCGAGACGGGGCGGAGCGTCGAGAGGGTGCCCGTCGGACGTGGCTGCGCTGGCTCAGAGGTCTCGAGGGCGTCTCCTACGAGTTTTTTGTGGTCGACGCTCAATCGACGAATAGAACCGGATTACAGCAAGATCTGGTACGGGAATACGACCGTCATAAAGATGTGGGCGTCGAGGTCCTGAGTCAAGGCGACGAGCTTAGTGCAGAATTAAAAATAATAAGCCGCGTTCTACAAGAAAAAAAACAACTATCACATGTCTTGGCGACGAACGACCGGTCGCTGCTCTGCGTCCATCGTATTAGAGAAGAAATAAAAAAGCGGCCCTTATTTCAGTTCGCTTGGACGAAATTTCAATGTGTGGCGCCCTCTGATATACTGCCGCCCTTACAGTTGGCCGAGGGGTTCCTGCTCCTCACGCGGGACGTCGCGGAGTTGCTGGCCAAGCTGAGCGATAATGGTCGAAGAGCGTTAGATGTGGCCGCTTTATTGCCACTGCTATCTGTTACTACCCTAGATGATCAAACTAGATTAGCATCTCCCCAAACAACGTCAGAACACATCCAGATGCTGTACGACCAGACCAAATCACGAGCTTTTAGACCGAAGCAGATGCACTTCTGCCAGAGGCACGTCGCGGCGTTGGACGTTGGTTCCAGAAAATGGTACCCCGCGACGCCGCGGCCGACGTTCATGCCCACCCCAAGGCCTTCCCGGCGACCGTCGCCGCGGCCGACGCGGCCGCCTCGTAGCTTCTTCCAGGAACAGGTCGACGAACCGGTGTCAGAAAGGCCGCCTCTGGAGCGCCGCCGCCGCCGCCGCCGCTGGCTCCCGCGCCTCTGGACCGGCCGGCGCTTGAAAGCAGCGGGCTTCTTCGAGCTCGTAAAGACGCAGGACGACGACGATGCGCCAATAGCGCAGCATGATGATGATGCGCCGAGAGAACCGAAACTAGCACCAGAAAATGATGATGATGACACCCCTGAGAAGGAGGCCGAGGCGTGGCTCGACCAGGGCAAGGTGCCGGAAGGTGATTGGTTAGATGCTGGCGTCGAGGCGGACGTGTCTGGCGACGAGTCCGACGACGATCAGGGCGACGACGGCGTGAATCTGGACACGGAGGGCGACGACGAACCTAACAAGGGAGGAGACTGGGCCTACGAGGCGACGCCGCCGAGGCTGCGCGGCGCCCAGGACGACGCACCGCCACCGAGGCTGCGCGGCGCCGATGACCCACCGAGGCTGCGCGGCGCCTCCGATGATCGCCTCAAGCGCCTCCAGAAGATGCGCGAGAAGCTGCTGGGGGCCGAGACGGCGGCGAAGCTCGAACAAATGACGACGCCCGCTCCACGGATGGCCGGTGGTCGAGCGTCCGACGACGACGCCCCGCTCATCAAAAAGAAGAAGAAGAAGACGGCCTGGGGCTCGTCCTTGTTCACGTGGAAGGCAATAACGCCGGCGCCTCATGCAGCGGAACCGACGATACCGGCCTCAGTACAAATCTCCAAGCCGGGACCGTTGCGCTCCTTAGTTTTCGGCACCATGGGTTTACAAGGCGGCGCTCAATTAACTTGGAGCGTCGGCGCGCCGCAGTACGCGGCGCTGGGGCCTCTCTGTGGCACGCCGCCTTTACGCACATTTAGGGCACCTCGCGTGACCGAAGCCGAAGCGCTGGCAAGAAGGGACCAACGACGACGGTCCTTGACAGCTGGTATCGTCGATGCGACGCGGAAGACCGCCGTGGCTTCGCTATTAGTGGAAAGGTTTACGGAAACCGCCTCAGAAAGTCAAGTGGCAGCCGTGCAGCCCAAGCTCATGGCCTGTAGCTTCTCCGTCGACTGCTTATTACCTACGGTGTCTTCGACAATCGTGAAGCTGTGGTGGTCCGAGCTGCAGACGCCGAAATTGGAAGAGTGCTGCCCCGAGCGAGCTGCAACGCTAAAAACCTGCGGCGCCTACCAGACGCGGACATTCCGCCCCGAAAGCTCGAAACCGGCCGTCCTAGCGTCCTTCCCGGGCTCGGGCAACACCTGGACGCGGTTACTGTTAGAGCACGCGTCGGGCTACTACACGGGATCGGTTTACGATGACGTTGACCTCATGAGGTTGTTGCCGGCGGAAGGCGTGGATAGCGGTGCTGTGTTAGTGGTGAAGGCGCACCTGAACCCGGCGAAGTACATGCCGCAGACCACGGCCGAACGCATCATATTGCTGGTACGACATCCGTTCGACGCGATCTGGAGCGAGTACAACCGGCGCATAGCGGGAGGCCACGCGAACGCCGCGGGCGAGCGCGACGTGACCTCCCCTAGGTTCGCCATGTTCGCGCGGTGCATGGGCTGCAAGTGGATGCGTGCTTTTGGCGGCGTCCTTTCCTTGTCCACCGTCGACTCTACTCTCACACAGGCTACGCGATGATGCACGCCGACCTCGCGTCGTCCGGACGGGCCGTGCGCGTTTTGAGATATGAGGACCTCGTGAGGAGCACGGAACCTACATTAAGGGCCATGCTCCGCTTCCTCGAGATCGACAACGTCGATAGTAACAGAATCGACTGCGCCAAGCAGTTGTCTGATGACCCGTCCGTCAAGAGAATCAAAAAAAGATCGGCGACGGAGCTCATGGGCAACTACACGCCGGGCCTGGCCTGCGGGTTATGGCGCCAGATCTCGGGCAGCGAGCAGGCGAAGCTACTGTTGGCCACGATGGGCTACCGCGAGCCCCGCGTCTGCGCGGATCAGTCGTCGCGTAGTGGTACGTCCTTCTTCTGTGATTTGGAAGATGTCAGTGCGATGTCGGAAGGGCGCGGCGACAACTGCGGCGGCAACCTCGTTTCACCCAGACCGATGGTGCGGTCGTCGCGGACGACGACGTCGTCGTCGTCGCGCTTGCAGTTGAGACCTAGGGTCGTGCACGTGCGCGGGACGCAGTCGAAGCCGCGCGAGACGGCGCTGGACCGGGCGCGGAAACGGGCCGCGGAGCAGCGCGCCGCGCGCAATGAAAAACCCGCCGCGGGGTCCTGGCTGGCCCAGCAGCAGCGCGCCGAGGCCGTCAGGCGGCGGCGGGAGATGAGAAAGAAGTGGGGGTCGAAGGGCAAGTAAGTTTTAATTCGGTGTCATAGTCCCTACGCCGTCGACGCCAGAGCGGGAATTAAGCTCTGAACTTCACTATTCGGGGGTCAGTCGGAGAGGTCTAATTTCAAAAGCCATCCGCCTAGGCCTGTACACATGTATACATCTAGTATATATCCATATATATATATATATACGGATTCCTAGTGTGTCGATACGCTAGATCACTAGGTCTTGCGGCTCGCCAAAATACACCAGCGATTGACGGCGCCTTCTACCGTCCAAATGATACATCATATCAACTCCAGCCCAGTTTTCATGCATAATCGACGGAACCGGAGCCGACGGCCCGCGCTCGGAGGGCGGGAAAAGAATTTTACTAGACAACTCTCGCGTTTATGTTCATTTCCTTCCGTTTGTTGGGGGTAGAGTCCATCTAGGCCGATTGAACACTTATCTAACTACTTTAGATGACCCGTTAGAGCGGCACGATTCGTCATCTTCGCGACCCCACGTTTAGGCGTAGCCGGTCTCAGATCCTAACCCTGCGAGTATCAGCGACGCAACTACCCAGATGGACCATAAAGCCGTTGTTCTATTCACGATCGACCGACTTGCCCGTTCTCCGCGGGCGACGGTGCGTACGCGGGGCACTGAATTGGCCCCAGACCAGTGAGTTGTGAAATAAATTCGATTTTCAGGCGCTTTTGTTGTGGGACGGGCCAGCTAACCGGCCTGAGCGGCTACTACATTGCTTGAGACCCCACGATGCTCCGCGCGGCTCGGCTCGGCCGCGAGCCCACTATCTCGCTAATTTTGGCGTTAGACCTGGACCTGCGACCATCAGCCCGTGTACCATCACCATGGACCAGGACAGGATCATTTATTTCATGATCGACCGACTTGCGCGAGGTCCAGATAAAGATGTTCACGTCCCGAGCGCGGGCTGCCAAAAGTACCCTTCTTATAATGTAGATGGCATATACTTGTAATCCACTATCGCTGGGGTAGTATGGGGTCCAACGAGACCGCTACGGCGACTACTGGGGGCCCTCGGGTAATTGACGTTTTTGACGGGAACGGGGCGCCATCGGGCCCAAATTATTTACTTTTTTCGGATGCAGATCGGCTCGCGGACTCCCTCCGGGATAGGTATGGGGTCGGGTAGTCGGCTACGCCGCATGCGCGAGAGCTTGGGGCTCCCCAGAGAGCTCTGGATCGAAATCTTTGGCAAATCATGGCCAATAGAGGTATAGCGCAAAGGACCATGGGAGATGTATCTTACTCTAGAAGCGGCGGCGTAGGCGGCGTAGGCGATTGCACATGTATTATACGACCCTAGGCGACCTCGCGGAGACCTCAGGACCACGAATCGACAGGATTCCACCGACGCGCCCGCCATGGTGGCGTCGTCAATTTCGCGAATTAAAAAAAATTAATTTTTTCGCCCCCCAGTACGTGTCCCATTGATCTCTTTGGACCATTAGCGAACTGAACGGTACTCAAACAGCTGCATACTGCGTTCAAGTTTGCTTGCTAGTGTCTTACACACCGCTAGCTTTTTTTGCGGAGCAATTATTTTTTTGGGAGCGCAGCTTTACGCTATTAGAGCTCGCTATATAGTAGTTTGGAAAGCTGCAGTCCAGCGAGTGCCAGCGCTGCCAGCACGCTAGTCGACGCCGCATTGCGCCGCCCCCCGGCATCTCGGTTCCTACAGCAGGCTAGAACTTGACGCTAGCCGACGCGTCGTGCGCCCCCAGCAGCTCCATAGCCGAGCACCAGCGACGGCGCCCGTCCTCCGCAAGCGCATGCAACGGGCCGTCCCGGCGGCGCCGGTCGCGACGCCCGAGAGCCAGAGCCGCCCCAAGATGAAGCAACCAGCCGCCGAAAAGACGAAGCTGCCCACGACGTTGGTAGCGGCGTTGCTCTGCGCTTTTTCGGTCACGCAAGCGCTCGCGGCCATCGCGTCGAAAGGCGGCCAGCGAGAGTACCCCTACAAGGTCGTCGCGTCCACATTATTATCCGAAACCTTCAAGATCGTGTGTTCAGCATTTTTTCTCATGAGAGAGTTATCAACTCTAAACGAAATAGACCGGAAACGAGCGTTGCAGTGCACGGCCGCTTCCGTAGCGACGGCCGCCGTGCCGGGCGTCGCGTACCAAGTGCTCAACAACCTGAATTTTGTTACTTTATATTATGTCGACGCGCCGACGTTTCAGATCCTCGGGAATTTGAAGATCGTCGCGACGGGCTTGGCGGGTCAAGTTTTACTATCAAGGAAATTATCTAGAGGAAAATGGCTCGCCCTGACACTACTCACGATCGGCGCCGCGGTGTCGCAATTAACGTCGACTTCGGATCATTTGTTCGAAGGGGCTTTGTTCGGCTACGCGTCGGCGCTCGTCTGTGTTTTTCTAAGTGCGACGATGGGTGTTTTTACGGAGGCCTTCATGAAGGGCAACAAGGCGTCGATCCACTTCCAGAACGTCCAGTTATATGTATTTGGCATCTTAGCTAATCTATGCGCTTTGATCTATCGCAACGAGATCGGTCCTTCCGCCTCGACGTCGCTGTTTCACGGCTTCAACGGCTGGGCGTGCGTCGTGGTGGTGGCGAACGGTAGTTGTGGCCTGGCGGTGTCCTTTTTGTTGCGGTACGCTGACTCCATCGCCAAAACGTATGCTACCGCTCTCAGCATCCCGGCGACGTCGTTGGCGTCCTATATTTGCTTCGGGTCGCCGATTGGGGCCGCGAACGTGCTCGGTTCGGGCGTCATGGTCATCAGCCTGATCTACTACTACGCCGGCGCGGCGTTGTTTGAGGGGGAGAGCTGCTAGGGCCTAAGTTATGCTACGTATGAATACGTGTGTCGTTTGAGGGCGTAACATATCGAGGACACGGGTTTTTCACAGAATTTTGCGCACGGAGCTTGAACTGTGAGTTACCATAAGCAATTGGCGCGTTCAGGGCTTTCTACGAGCCTCAGGCCCACTCACACAGCGCGCGAACCAAACAGCGACGACGGTCTAACCTGTAGAAAAACCATACAGCTTCACAGCCACACAAAAATAGGAAGACTAGTTAAGCACACAAGAAGGCATGTGGAGCATTGCGCTCCTCTGCTCGCTCGCCGCCGGCCACCCGCACCACGGGTTTCCTCATTCCGGCGGGAAAAAGGAAGTGACGTCGGCTACGTCCGGTGGCAATGGGCAATGCACCGGACAGACGGCGTGCACCCCTGACGGCAGCCCGTGCGCAAAGGGCGAATTTTGCAACTTTGACGAGGTCCCGAGTTGTGAGAAATGCTCGCAATTCCATGCGCCTGCCGCCTGCACAACGATGGTCTCAGGTCTGCCGAGCAACGGGGCGGCAGATTGCCACGCGTGCTGCTTCGGTGGCGGGAAAAAGGTCGACGCGGCGGAGACGCCGGAGATCGAGTGCCGCCCTACTCAGACGCGCGCAGAATGTGCGGATAACATCCCGTACGCGTACTGGGATTGGGGCGCCAACTGGTTTTGTGAGGATTGGGTGGGTAACGAGGACCAGGCGAACTGCGAGCTGTGCGGCGACTGCTGCATCTGGCAAGACGGCAAGTGCACATACAACAACAATGAGGGAAAAGGGCCGAGTAAATCTTGCCCCGCGCTCGATACGCCACCCCCGCCTCCCACGTCAAGCCCAACAACAACGTTCCAGGCCAGTTGCCCCGGTCCTTGCACACGGGAGTCCAAAGACGACGCGTGCCACGACTTCGGCCCAGTGGACACGCCGTTCGAGCTGATGACGCCCGACGCCGCGCGCGAGGAGTGCGGCCTCTCCCGGGACACGGCGAAAAATCTCGCCAACGTAGGCTACGACCAGGTCATGTGTCCGTTCGGAGTCCTAGTGATCGGTCATAACGAGGTTCCGGCGAACAACGTCAAGTTCGCCGCGAACGTGATCGCGGAGCTCCTGGACCCGAACCAAGACGGCGTCGCGGACGCACCCGCCGTTCAAAAGGCGCTGCAGATCGGGTCGGAGACGGCTGCCGTGTTCGTGATCGGCACCTACAAAGAGGAGCACGACGACTTCTATTCAGATGCTCTATCTGATGCGACTGGTTTCCCTAATATGTTCGGTAGCCAGAAGCTCTCGCCGCCCGGGAGATACTCCATGAGCGCCCTCAGGATCGGGACGCGGTTCCGTAGCGCGCTCGGGTGATGGTGTTGCCTGTGTGGAATCGCGTCGTCGATGGCGTGTGGTGCATTACACGAACGTTCGACGCGGTACGCGTGCGGGCATTCGACCTCGACGTATTTACCTCTAGTGCTGTCCCAGAGCGGCTGGACCGAACCCCGGCCGCAGGGCGGGACCGTGCTCGCCATGGCAATGATACGTACACCGCCGGTGGTTGAATTTGTCACTGCACTTCCCCGAGGCAAGTTTTTGCGGCCGCGGATACTGCGGTTGCGTACGAGCAAGGCTAAGGTAAAGATCCACAAGAACTTTGCTTTCCGTCGTCTCACAATTGTGACGTCTCGACACGAGACCACGCGACCGACCGTGGTTCTCACACGCAAAACTTTACGCCCTATGAATGGCGAATGCCGTAAATAAAGCCGTAGGCCAGTTGTTGTCCAGGTTTCACAGCTAGCGGTCTGTAAAGGCACTAGCGAGCATAGATGTATCAGGTGATGATGGCAAGCTGCCCCCATACGCCATCGACGCGCACGCATCGATTATAAACGTCTAAAGTTAGCTCTCTACGGAAGTGCCACGCGGCACGACGCAACAGAAGTATCACAGTCATATCACTTACACAGGAGGACGACCTCACATGAAGCACTCGGCGATGCGCCCGAGCGGCCCCGTGCGCACCTTGACGAACTGGAGCAGCAGGTTGTTCGCCGGCATGTCAATACGTTTCTTCGCCTCCAGACCGGCATACGACGCCAACCGGTTCAAATCATCGACGTCGCGCAGGCCCCACTCCACGCTGTTCTCCCTCAACTTGGCATCGAACTTGCGGTTGCCCGCGCCGTCGTCGTCGCCGATGAATTCGCCATTAACTTTAAAAGGGCCGTAAATGAGTAATTGCCCTCCAGGTCTCAGAACTTCACCAGCACCTTCAAATAAAGCCTCGGAGCAGGCCCAGGGCGAGACATGGAGCACGTTGCAACACACGAGCAAATCCAACGACCCCACGTTCTCGAACCAGTTCTCGTCCAGCAGATCGACGGCCACGGACGGCAGCACGTTCGCGAAGGGCTGCAAATGGGCATCTAACGTCTCCAGTTCACTGCCTAATCTTCTTCCAATTTTCCCGTGCGCCGCCCACTGGTTCTCGACCTCGACGGGTTCTTGAGGGACGAATTCGGTCGGCAGCCAATTTATTCCTGGGAAGCCCGGTGCGAGGACTTCTAGTAGGGCTCCCGTTCCCGCGCCGATCTCGCAGGCGTCTCCTACCACTTCTTCGTTCGGGAGTAACTTCAGCAGAGCCTTGAGGATGGGAACGCGGTTCCGCAGCGCCGACGCGTGGTGGAGCTGCGGCAGTTCCGTTTGTGCTTTGTCGACCTGCGACGCCGCGGCGGCGAGGCTGGCGGGCGAGAGGCGCATGGCTGCGCTTGCGCGTCGGCGGGCGTGCTGCGCGTCGCGTCGGCTGGCGTCGGCTGCGGCGAGCTTACTGGTGCGCGGCGACTGGCGCGCGGCCACAGGACTGCTCAGAGAAGACGTGCGCAGCGTCTCTGCGTGCAACAGCCGTCAGCGGGTCCAAAAAACACGCCAAACCCACTGCGACCGTCGGCGCCAGCTAGCGTCATGTAAGACACTAGCAATTGCGCAAGCTGTGGCTATTGGCCTATTATCGGCGCTAATCGCACTCATTCGTACGGTTTCGACGCGTTCCGACACACAGACGATCAATTCTTGCAGTGGAGCCAACTCGAGGCAGCCGTGGCGCCGACCACGATGCGGCTCACATTGGTCCTGCACGCCGCCGCGGCGCTGTCGACGCAGCGGAGGCCCTACGACACGAAGGTCCGCGTCGCCTCGCAGCGCTCCGCGCCCTTACCCCCCACCGCGCCTCAAAACCCGACACTCACCGAGTACATGCGCCTGCCGACGGCGCAGTACGCGTTGTTGGACCTGCCCTACGGCGCCGATTTAAGACGAAAAGGTTCAAATGGAGACCAGGAGCTTTTTGAGTTAGTGGTCCCGCCCGTCAAGTTCTTCTTCCTGACGGTCTCGCCGCACGTGCAATGCGTCGTCGACTCGAACGAGCATAGTGTGGTGGTGCGAGGCACGTCGTGCACTTTGAAGGGTACTGATGCATTGGTACGACGAATTAACGACTGCTTCGATTTTCGCGTGACGGCCGAAATGACGTGGGTCGATGGTAGTACGAGGCGCATCGACTGTTCCGTCGATTTGGCTGTCGATGTGGCGCCGCCGGGGCCCTTTCGGTTGATCCCGCGGCGGAGTTTGGAGGTTACAGGGAACAGTGTCATGCGCGTCGCGACGAATCAGATCATCCGGGGCTTCCTGCAGACGCTGCTCAACGACTACTCCAAGTGGGCGTCGGACGAGTCGTATCGGGAGCGGCGGCGGGCGAACGCCGAGGCGGTGGCGGCGCGGTAGGTAATTATTTATTAGTGTTCACGTTACGGGAGGAGGTGTCCCGCGCACCGGCGAATCAAAACTCAGGGACCGCGACGACGGGTCCCGCCGCCCCGCCGGGCGCCCCAGTTCGCGGCCCAGCCCGAGCGCCGACCGCGCGCCCCGCCGGTCGCCGACGCGCCGGTCTCTACGTAAGCGCCGCCGTTCGCGCGACGGCGACCGCCTCATATCATCCTTGCGGGCACGACGCGGCGCGTTCGACTTCTCGGCGTGCGAGAGGTAGACACATCTGACGCTGTCCGTGGCCACGTGAGCGGAAAAGTCGGGCACGAAGTCTTCATGTCGTAACGCGCCCGCACCTAACAAGGTCCAGGGCCCCGCCTCGGCGCGGAACCCGTCCACGCCGGCTTTCACTGACAGCTTTCCCGATAGTACAAGAGTAGCGAAGTTCGCGGGAAAGCCCCGCTCGTAGACGACGTCGGAGGGCTCCGGCGGTCGGCCGGCGTCGAGCTCGGCCTCGGGCGTCCTGCGCTCGTGATCGACGACCGACGCTCTCCGGACCAGCGCCATTAACGCGTCGGCGGGTTGTTTGAGCTCGCCGCCGAGGTGCTGAGCTATTGCCTTCACCTCCGCCTCTGTCAGAGTAGCGTCGACGACGGCGCTGTCCAGGCGTCGCAATTTAGTGAAATCTGCGCGGGACGCGTCGCGTCGATGGCGTACTCTAGGGAGGCGTAGATGCGCGACGGGTCGCGTCGATAGCGTGCGAGCTCCCCCGAGACAGCGTCCGACCCCCCACGCCGCCGCCGCGACGCTCGCACGTTGAATCACCCGCAGGAGGACGCCGCCCGCCGACCGAATTTGCTCCTGCCGTCCACTTTCACATGGTTGTCGACGTCCACGTACACGTCCGTCTCGTCGATGATCTCGTCGCCTAAGATCTCCTCAATAATGTCTTCCAACCTGTGTGGAAATCAAAAGTTCACGGCGCGTTCGTGCTGAATCATCGCGTCGTCCTCCACGCCATCGACGCGACGCCTGCTCGATGGCGTGGCGATGCCGGTTCCTCATTGCTTGACGGAGCCAGCACGGCCGCGTCATCGCCGAGAAATGACTTGTGCACCCGACGCACTGGTTGATTTCCACACAGCTTCCAACGTAACGAGCCCGACGATGAACGACTTGTCGCTGCCGTGCAGGGGCGACAGGCAGTCGGCCTCGACCATCGATGATTTCCGCGGCTGCCCCAGCACGAGCGCGAGGTGGCCGCGGCCGCGCTTGAAGATGCGCAGGACGTCATCCAAATTGGACTCGGCGTCGACGAGCTCAATCGACCGCTCGAAGACCCGCAGGTACTCTGCCAGAGGTACCTCGTCCTCCGGGTCCACGAAGATCAAATCTTTTACAAATAATAACCCGACGACATGTTGTCGTTCCCTTGCGTAGACCGGCACTCGGGAAAACCCGTGGTCGAAGATGTCCCGGACGACGGCGAACGATAATTTGCACGACTCCTCCAGCATATACGCGTCCTCGAGCGGCGTCATGACCTCCCGCGCCGTCTTCACCTTCATATCCATGGCCCCTTGCATGATGGTCCTCTCATCTTCGTTGAGGTCGCCTGCGCGCGGAACGAGAGGTCTCGTGAAGCGTCGACCGATGCACGACGCCGCGTCGCGGACCGCGCTCGTGCTGCAGCTTCACGTACTGGATCATCTCCGTCTTCGTATGTATGGTACCGACGCTATCACCTAACAACTTGTCGAGCACCGTCTTCAGGGGCACGGAGACCGGCGCCAGCACGACCATGATCACGTTCACGATCGGTAGCGCCAGTTCCCCGATCTTCAGCGCATGGCGCGAGCAGATCGCTTGCGGGAGGATTTCGCCAAAAACCACGATGAGCGCCGTCGACACGCAGAACCCTATTAAACCAGAGGTGACACCAGACAGAAAAATGGACAAGAGAGCGTTGACCGCCACATTGCCCAGCAATAACGTACACAACAACCTATTGCCGTCCTTGCGGATGCCCATGACCTTCGCCGCGCGCCGCCGCTCCGTCGCCGACCCTCCCCCCTTCACAATTTCGAGCTCACTGAGGTCCAAGCCGAGCAGTCCCAATGTGAGGCCACTGAACAGGCCTGATAACAGGACCAAGATGAGGATGGACACGAAGGTGAGGAACCCATCAAAGCCCTTCGAGCCCGTGTCGTACTCGACGATGGCCATCTCGGTGGTGGCGGGGCAGCCCGCTGTGACGCTTGGTAGCTCTACGAGGCGACGCGCTGCCCGCGGCGCGGCGGTGGCGTGCCGGTGGGACAAAGTGTGGGCAGCCTCCAATCGATGCGTTGGTCGGAGGGAGCGCCGGGCAGGCTCGGTAACGCTACTCGGCAAGCGCCAAGACGACGGCGTCGGGGCGCGGGGCGCGCGTGCCGACTTTGCGCAGAGCACAAATTGCTGGCTAGTGTGTCTTACAGGCCGCTAGCTCATTC
The DNA here is from genome assembly GCA_918797485.1 of Pelagomonas calceolata. Classification (NCBI taxonomy): domain Eukaryota; class Pelagophyceae; order Pelagomonadales; family Pelagomonadaceae; genus Pelagomonas; species Pelagomonas calceolata. The sequence goes on along the minus strand of CAKKNE010000003.1, from coordinate 4,010,347 downwards.
GAAGCGCTCGGGGTCCGTACTACCTGGGGGTGGGTTCAATAAGCGACTCTCTCTCTCTCATTCTCTGTTCGCACAGAGAGTCATACAATCAAGGACTTTACACGGGTCATACAACGACGCTCTACTTGCTCTTCTTGGCCTTCGCCGGGACCGGCGGCCCCTTGCGCTTCTTCGACGTAGAAGCCTCCTTCGCGGCGCGCTGCGCCTGCTTGAAGCGCTCGATGTTGGCCTTGCTCTGGGCCTTGTGGTCGACGATGGGCCGCGGGTAGGTCTCGCCCAATTTGACCCCGGCCTTGGACAAGTCGCTCTTCGGCGCGAGCCAGGGCGCGTACTTGTGTCGCGGAGGCAGCTTTGAGAGCTCGGGCACGAAGCGGTCCACGTACTTGCCTTCGGCGTCGCGCACGTTTAAGGAAGACGAGCCCACGTTGAACGGGTTGTAGACGCGGAAGAACGGCGGCGACCAGGGCGCCACACCAGCAAGACCGAGCCAGTTGAAGTTGTTGATGGCCCAGTCCGCGTCCAGTAGGTCCCTATCGAAGACGTCCCTCCCTCGGGTCCAGTGGCAGTAGAAGTCGCCTCTCGTCAGGAAACACGAGACCGCGTGCCTCGCGAGGTGGTGCAACCACCCCTGCTCTCGTAATTGCCTCATGGCCGCATCAATAAGAGGATAGCCCGTCTTGCCTCGCTCCCAGGCCTGAAAACGTTTTTCTGCACTTTCATCAGTATCCCAGTCGATGTCCTTGCACACGACCGACGGCTGCTCGGCGAATGGGGCACCATGTTTGCGTCCTAGTAAATAGGACATCTCGCGGAAGTAGAGCTGGCCTAGTAGTGAGGTAGGCGGCTGCGCGTGCGGGCCCTTGGCGTACGTCTCCTTGAGCGCTTGGTGGAAGGTCCTTACCGAAACGCAGCCGAAGGCGACGTACGGGCTTAGTAGTGTGGTGGGGGGCTCGCCCTCGAAGGACGCGGAGGTTGTCTTCGGTTTTTCAAAGGCGCGCGCCCACTTGCCATTTTCTCTCTTCATTTGTTCTTGTAATCGTTGTAAGCCCGTCGACTCGCCGCCTTGCACGCCGTAGGCCGCTTTCGTTGTTATTGGTGAGTAGCCCAACGATTCGAGGGACGGCAATGGTGGACTCGTAACGTCGGGCCGAGGAGGCAACGTAGACGGAGCCATTAATGGCTTCGCGGGCGCGCCGAGCTTGCCAGCGAGCGTGACCATGCCCGGCATCTTCGTCGGCGGCGCGCCCTTGGCTAGCGCGGCGTCGGCGTCGTAGAGCAGGTGAGTCGAGGGGACGGCTTGCGCTTCATCTGGATGTGCTTCCACGACGCGCTTCTCCAATTCTAGCTCGCGCGGCTCGGCTATTTCTTCCTCGAAGACGACTTTCGTGATCGTGCCGTCCCGTATCAGCTTTGTTATCGTTTCCGACGGGTCTCCGACGACGACGTGCAACTTAGAGCCGTACCTGGTCCTAAGCGTCGCGTCCAGATCCTCGAGGCTCTCCAACAAGAAGCGGCAGCGGTTCGGTCCCACAATACTGGGTGTCGCCCAGGCCGGGTCGAGGCAGTAGAGCGGTAAGACACTTTCGGCGTCGCACGCTTGTGTCAGTGCGGCGTTGTCGTGCACTCTCAGGTTCTTGCGGAACCACACTGCGGTCGTCATGGCGCGGACGGATGTCGCTAACGAGAGGATTCGGCGCAGCGACGTCGTCGTTTTGAAATGCAGCCTGAGCTGGCTGATGCGCTCTCTGTTGAGTGCGCGGCGACAGCGTCTTCGCGTGTTGTTATTCGTCGCGGACAGCTACGGACACTACTCTAGCGTGTCTTGCACACCGTGATACTTGCAGGCAGGCAACCTGTGCGGTGCAAGAGCTGCTCTGAGCTGGGCTCAAAACACCTCAGTCACGGGTTTTTACATGATTTTAGAACCGTCGAACGGACGTTCCGCAGAGTTTGGAGGACGTCCTCGTCGCCGACGGCAACGGTCGATTAGGGACGTGTCAACAGAAAGCCAAACGAACGCGCGCCGCGCGAAAAACACTTCGAAAAACGCAACTTGAAACAAAAAGAGCTTACGAGCCGATCCCCAGCTTCCGATTGGCGGCGTCCATGACCGCCTTCATCCTCATCAAACGCTCCGACTCCTCGGACGGGCCCGTGTTCGAATCCCAGTCCGCTCGTAGCAATTCGCCGAACAGCATGTGCTGCACGACGGGCTTCTGACCTAATACCTCCTCGTCAAACAACCGCAGCAGCCGCCTTGCATTGACGCGCCACGGCTGCATCGTCAAATTGAACAGGATGGGCGCGGCCACGTCTAACGGCGTCTGGCCCGTCTGTTCATCCACAAACGCCAGGCACTCGTAGAACATGCTTCGCTGGGACAATGCAACCGCGTTTACTGTCAGTAGACCGGTATCTTCGTCGCCGAACCCGTGCTCTTCGTCTGCCAACTGCGAACAGCCAAATAAAAAAGGTAGCAACTGGTAGTCGTCCAGCGCCCAGACGCCCTTGCTCCCGGCCGGCTCCAAGCCAAAACACCGTTGGACGACTCTACACGTCCTTACGTATTCCGCGAAACAGCCGCAGACGACGGCACCGCTATCGATAGCGTCGTCATTGATGAGTTGGAGTTTAAAGCAACCAAGTAAAAACACGACGAAGGCGGCCTCGTGGCCCGTACCGTAGTCGATTCTCGTTCTATCGCCAAATGAAGCCGCTAAACGCGCAGCAAGCTCGGCGCTGTCGGAACCTAGGGATGCTAGGAGCCCCGGTGCGGTTGTGACGAGCCAGGCGTGCCAGTCGCGGAACATGGGGCTGCCGTACCGTCGGGCCTCGCCCGGCGTCGGGAGGTACTGGTCGCAGCCCTTCGCTATTGCTCGTAGTGCGTCCATGAGCTTCCTTATTTGCAAAGGGGCCGCGTCTATACTAAGATTCGGCTTGTTGACGCAGGAGTTATTTAAACGCGTCACGAAGGCGACGACCTCGCGCCGCGCGGCCGACGCCTTCCATTTGGTGAAGGAGGCGTCGTCGGTGATTTGCCGTTGTATGACTTCTCCGAAGGCCTCCTCGAGGGCGGCCATGGCTTGGCGCGTCGATGGCGTCTCCCGCTGCGGAGGAGAGGCTGTGAGGCTTTTGGGACTCCCCGGGCGTGCACGGCTGCCGAAGCTCGGTGCGGCTTTCGAACGCTAGTCGTTTGGAGTCAAAGAGTAATGCTCAGCCCCCTTGCGTCCTCAAAGCACGCTCACGCCCCAAAAACCGAGCTAGCGTTCGTAAGACACTAGCGAGCACGCCTTTTTGGACAAGCTTAACCCGGCGCTACGCGGCAGAAAATTCGACAGAGATAGACATTCGTGACGGTCGAGCCCTCGCGCAGCCACCTCTGCAGCGCGCTACGCTCAGGAGCCTGCGCAGTCTGAGATTCGTGACCGTCCCGCACGCCCGCCGCCGCGCCCGTCCACCACCACCGCGCTTACCTCTCTGACCCGCGATCTACGAACAAATCCTGGCGTCTTTCCTGAGCCGGGCCTACCGCGCCTGGACCGCCGGCGAGAAGGGCCGCAACACGCTCCTGGAACGGGCCCTCGACGAACCCATGGCCCTGTTAAGGGTCGCCTCCGACGCCCAGATGGACGCAGAAGCACCTTTGGAAGGGATAGACTGGCTCAAGCTGCCTCCCTTGCAAAAGCGCGGCGCGGAGCGACGGACCGAGGCCTTCACCGGGGTTGGCGTGGTCCTGGGCATCATTGCGGCTTGCATCGCGGGCACGCATACCGGTGTTCAGTTGATGTCTTGCGTGCCGGACCACGCCTTTCGGCGGTGGCTGCCTCTGCTCGTCTACGGCGAAGCTTCTATTGCGCTCATTTGTTTGCTGGGCCTCATGTTCGACGACAGTGCGGTCATAAAAAGGTCGAAGCTGACGTGCGCGCCGACACCGCCATCGGTCAAGACGTGGCTCCAGCTCGCGGAGAGTTCTAAAGGCCGGAAGAACATCACCGGAGACGATGGAAGGGTCTACTGCGTCCGCTGCCACGTCTGGAGACCGCGCGATAGTCGCGCGCACCACTGCGCGACGTGCCAGCGGTGCGTCGTGGACTTTGACCATCATTGTGGGGTGTTTGGGCGGTGCATTGCGGGAAGTGGTTTCCGGGGCAACATGAAGTGGTTCGTGACCGTGATCGCGTGTGGCTACGCCGGCGCGGGCACGGCGACGGCTTCTCTATTGCTTGGTGCTTTAAAGTGCGGGGAGATCGGTGCGGCGTCGTACGGCCAGTTCGGGCTCGTGGCGCTGTTAGCTTACGCGGGTTTGGCCGTGGCGGGCTGGCTCGTGATTCTGGCGTGTCGCTGCCTCGCGTCGCTCGTGGACTGCGTTTCGGATCGGTCCGAGCGGGGGCTGGAGCTCGTTTGATTGCTCCGGAGCTCTGCGCGGGTCGTGCCGACGCGGTGGTGCGGCGCGTGTAATTTTGTAGTGTGTGCTTTAAACTCACATGTGGCATTTCTGTGGCCGGCGTGCGGGGAGCGACTCGCCCGCGCAGGGCAGCAATGCGCACTGCCCCCGTTCTACGCCGTCGAAGAAGCAAAGCAGACATACTATCAATTAGAGCGCCTTCAGCAGCGTCGCGCCATCACTCACGGTCAAGTCCCCCGGCCCCGCTTCCACGAAGCACGCGCCCACGACGCCGTCCTCCACGACGCAGGCGTAGCGGTTCGACCGGACCCCCGGCCCGAGGGCATCAGCAGTGCAGTCGCGCGTCTCGGAAACAGCCCGCGTGAAGGACTCGTCGGCGTCGGCGTAGAAGGAGATGCCCTTCGTCTGCATCGCTTTGGCCCAGCCGTTCATGCAGTAGGGGTCGTTTATAGCGAGACATACTACTTCATCGACGCCCTTCTGTTGAAATTCATTGACGAGTTTCGCGAACGAGGGCACGTGCCCCTTCTCGCACACTCCGGTAAAGGCGCCGGGCAGCGCGAACAGCACCACTTTCCGCCCTTGGAACAGTTGCTGGAGGGACGTGCCGGCGAAGCCTGCGCGCGGCGCGTGTCGGCCGCGTCGGCGAAGCCTAAGCGCGGCGTGTGTGTCGGCCGCGTCGACGACGGCGCTCCACGCGCTCCGTGCTCTCGGCGCGCGCGTCCGGCGGGACTCCGTCGTAACTCGACTGAAAAAAGCTGCGACGGCGGCGACGGCGCATTTCCGGACGCCGCGCACACACCGTCGGCCTCGGCGGCGTCCCAGGTGCGGGCCGGCTGGAGGTCCGAGGTCGACAGCTGCAGCAAATTTTGACCTGAGGCGATGCCGCGGCGCGGCGCAACGCTGCTCGCGGGTCGCGCGCGTCGTAGTGCAGTGCGGAGCATGCTTTTTGCGATGTGTGGGCGTCTGGCAGGCCGTTTGCAGGCCGAATTGCCCTGACTGATGATCTGTTCGAGATTGGTGACACAAGTTTAGATTGACGTCGAGCGGAGGCGTCCTCGCTACCCCGTCGGCGGCGACGGGAGCCGTGGCGCGACCGAGCTGGGGCTAGCTTGCTCGCATTCTGGCCCGCTATTGCCGCGCGCACCGCGGGGCCGCGACGCGGCCTCGAGGCGTCGCCGGGGCTGCCCCAACCATCTAACGACACAGGCCCGGCGGCACAGTGGCTCGCACGCGACCGGCCGCATTCCCCCACCCAACGTTCCTGGGAAAAGGGCTCGATCAGAGGTGTCCGGCCTTCGCCCCTAAGAACACGCCCGCAGCGCACGCAGACGCGCCCCCGTAATCATATCACAGCCTCGGCAAGGACCCACCGGGCAGCCTTACCGCGTCCAGCCCATTTGCGCCGCCCGCGAAGCTCCGAAAAGCCTCTCGCAGAACACAAGGCAAGAGCCCCTGTAAGAACTCGCACCAAGGGCGTGAAGAGCCTTCCCAGAACACAGCAAAGAACGAAAAGCATGGGCTTCTCCGCCGCCCTCGCGCGCCAGAAGCTGAGAGACGCGAACAAGGCGACGCAGCAGGACGCCGCGGCCGACAAGGAGATGCGGCCGGCCGTCACGCATACGTCGCGCGCGCCCGCCTTCCTCCGGGAAGCGCTGCGCCGCGACCGCGACGCCCTGAGCCCGTCGCTGCGGCGGCGCCTGACCTGGCAGCAGGCATTGTGTCTGGCGCCGCTCACCGAGCTGCCGCGGCTCAAGCAGTAGGCGCCGCGCGCGCCGCCCCCTTTGTAATTGTCTGCTCTCTCCGTTTCGCGTCGTCGCGTGGGGCGGCGGCCTCTCTACGCGCCGCGGGAGCGGTCCCGGGTGACCGGGTCCGTACCAAATGCCGCGCGGGCGACGGATGGGGCCCCGCCTGCCGCGGTCCCGACGCCTGGAGTAGCGCCTGACGGGCGATAATAGGCATCTCTTGTAGTCGATGTTACGGTGCTAGGACTAGTGGGCGGAGCCCCATCTCTGGCTGCGTACGGGAGATCCGCGCTAGCGGCCAGGCACTAGCAGCTGCCGAATTGGATATCCGCGCGTCTCGCGCGTCTCGCGGCGACGCAGCGCTGCCAGTCTTGGAGCCGGTCGTGGGGCAGCCGGAAGCCAGCCCAGTGGAGGAACTACCCGCGCCGGTGTTGGGAGTGGTCGTGGGCGAGGGAATGGAGGCCGCGCCGCGGGGTCAGGAAATGGAGCGCGCCAACGAGGGAACGGCACGCGGCTCAATCGAGTCCCTCGGGCGCTGGAACGAGAAGGACGACGACCCCGCGATGCCCATCAAGATGCGGGGAGACGTGCGCGTCGCCCTCGTAAAGCTCGTCGACGAGCTCGTGCAGAACGGCGCGTCGAGTGGCATTCTTGCAATCAGGGGCTGGTACATTTCCTGGTCCGCCAGCCCGGACGACACGAGCTACCAGCGGCACGGAGTATACGAATCGCGCGAGCCTGCCGGCGAGGCAGGCGCAACGGAGGCGGACGATGAGGTGGCGAGGCTGAAAAAAGCCCTCGCGGCGGCGGAGGCGCTGAAGAGGGCGGCGGAAGAGGCGAAGAGGAGAGCCGAGAACGCAACCCGCTTCGCCGACTTCGAGGGCGTCACGCTGCCGAGCGGAGGCGAGTGCGAGTGGCGAGTAGATGGCGATTACGTGTACCGATTTGGAGGCTTTATGTCGGTCTACCGCGTCACGCTGCCGAGCGGAGGCCTCGACCCGGACAAGTGGGCCGGCCGCCCGCCGCCGCTCGCGCCGGCGGACCTCTACACCGGCCCGCGGAGCGACCGCCTGCTGAGCACGGGCGAGATCTCGGGCGAGTACTCGGCCCCGTGTGAGGGTAGGGAATGCTGCAAGTGTGATAATTGCGAGATTTGCAGGTTGATGACCGTGGTCCCGCTCGGGGCCGACGTGATCGAGACGTGGAGTACGAGCTGTTTATTTTGTAAATGCCCGCCCGGGGAACCGGTGTATTTTCTCGGGCCGATAGTAGCAGGCGAGGTCCGGACGCGCGACCCGGGCACCAATGCCTTCGGTGGCATGACTTTCTCGGCCCGCGGAACGGCCAGCGGTGGCTACAAAAAACGCCCAGGCTCGCAGAAGCGGACCTTCCAAAAGGTCGAGACGAGGGACCTCGCGGGCACCTGGTGCGGCTGCCTTTGCATTCCGAAGTGCAATTGGGTGTTTACTACGTTCTTATTCTGCACTAGGAAGAAGGCGCTCGACGAGGACCGGTACGAGGAGTCGGGACTCGGTTGTGCTCTGGGTTTGCCGATCCCCATTTCCGGAACACGCACGCGGGTATACGTGAACGGCCTCCCGACGAATAGGTTCGACGGCGGCTACGATTGTTGTGGTAAATACATCATCCACCGGTATCGCGACCCCGGCTGCGCCGGCGGCGCCGATTTCAGCCGGGGTCATCCACCCGCCGGCAGCTCTTCATTCTTCGCGAAGAAGCTCTGCTAGCCCACCCCGTCTATATATGTCCTTTCCTTTAGGATATTCCTCAGGCTTCCTTAACTTGAATTATTTATTTCTGCTTTGCTTAGAGCTAGGCCGCCTAGCCACCCGGCCGCCGCGGGGGCTGCGTGACCGCACGCCCGCCCCGCCCCCGCCCACGTACGCCGTCGCCCCGAGTATTGGCCCGGAGGCGACGACGGCGAGGGGGGGAGCAGGCCGGACGCCGGAATCCCAGATCGGCGACGGTAGCGCATCGGGGGCCGCCGCGGGATAGCGGCGCCTTTTTATTTATACCTCTAAGTTGACACACACAACTATATCGTTACACCCCCGCCGCCACCGGCCCGACCGCCGTGTGGCCGACCACCAACCTTCCGGAAAGCCGCCTTCTTCTATAAAACAGGACGTAGGCCCCGTCCGTGACGACGTCCTCTGGTTTGGCCGCTTCGACCAAATCATCATCGACATGGAACCACCTCTCACTCTCCTCAAACGCAATAGACGCCTCCTCCTCCCCGAACGACGAACAGGGCGACACCTTGACATGAGCGGTATAGTGCCCACCACTCAGTGACCCGAGATGGTTGATGACGCCAAACAGGTCGTAGACCGCGTAGGCATCCGCCGGTAAGAACTTGGAGAGGTCCAAGCCTCGTCTCGGAAACGAGACGTCCGTCCGCAACTTTTCTCGCCAGCGCGCGGTGCACAGGAACCGCTTCAAATGAATAACTAATACATCAGGCGTGCGCCACAAACCTATTGAGGAAGTAGCCTCCACAGACTTCTTGCATCGCGGGCAGCGCCACGAATCATTTTGAGACAGCGTTTCTTCTCTTGAAAATGATTGTAGACAGGACGCGAGGTCGTAGTGCCTCGGACTTGTCGGTACCGGTGGCAATTTCTGCAAAGAGAGGGGCTCCCGGTAGGTAGAAGACGAGTCCCAATTCAACGCTATGTAAAATCTATCTGCGAGGCAGCGGCACGAATCGGACGCGTCGAGGTCAATATCAACGTCTGACAACGAGTCCCGCGATATCACGGAGACGGAGCCCTCATAACCATAGAGAGAGGCCTGTCGCAGCACGGCCCGCTTCAGCGCGCGACACGACCTATCAGAGGCGACGCGTGCGAGAAACGGCGTCCCAAATAAGCCTTTCTTCGGCGACCTGCGCGGAGCATCGCGGTCGCTCGACGCGGTCCGACGTGGCAGCGCGTCGACGGCGTCCTGAGGACCACGGAGACCCTCGTGGGATCACGACGACGGCGTGGAGGCGCCGCGGTCTCGTGAAGACGCCATCTTCATGAATGCGGTCTCTCCGACGCGCCGCGACGGCCCCGACGCGGTCCGAATTCACTCAAATTCGACAAAGAAACGACCCACAACATGATACGAGTCCCAGCAACAACGTGAAGGCGCCGCAACGCCTCAAAACGCCGCGCGTCGCCGGTGGACGACACCTATCTCGAAGGCCGCCAGCCGGTTGCCCTTGGACTTGCTGTACGGCGGCTGGAGTTTGGCCGGCCAGTCATCACGACAGAAGCACTCGTCCCACTTCGCCGAGAAGCGGTCAAATCTAATACGTATGTAGCCTGGTTTCCCGAAATTCTTGTCTCGGCACGGCTCGGTATCATCAACCACGGTCCCGACGTACCACTGGCGCTTATGATCTAAAGCGTCGAGGCGCTGCCCGACGGCTAGTTCTTCAAACGACGAGGGAAAGTCTATGCTTGGTGTTTTCGCGAGTTCGAGCTGAGGCCGCTCGTACGCAATCAGTAGGCGTTTCGACGCGTCCGTCACTTGCGGAAAGTCGCCCAACGCTCCCAAGGGTAGCGTGTCCTCGTCCAGGACGCGGTAGATCCGGTGTCTGGCCACGTCGCACAGCGTCAAACTGTCCGGAGTGAGCTTGACTTCGGCCGCGATCGCACTCTTCAGGTCCCGCACATCCCCTAACCGAGGCGCCTCGACCCTGACGGTAAGCGAGGGGTGGCCGTTGGCGTGCTTCGCGAGGCGCAGGACAGCGACGACGAAGGAGCGAGAAGCGGGCGCCGGGACCTGCGTCGAACGACACTCACGAAACTGCCGTGGCTCTTCACGAGACGCTCGCACGGCCCCGTCGACGGCGCCGCGGCGGCGTGACGTCGCGCCGACGCCATCGACGCGAACTTGAAGTTCAGAAAACCACAGAAACAGACGCCGAGTCAGTACCGGCAAGGACAAAGACGTAAACGGTTCGAATTTGACGGACGACCGCGCGCAGACCTTGCACGTCTTCTTGGCGACGAGCTGGCCCTGGAAGAGGTCGCTGATTAACGACTTGTCTCGCAAGCGACTGCGACGTAACGCGTCGCGCGCCGCGACCACCAAGCCGTCGCGGGCCTCGTCCGCATCCTCGGGCTCCGGCACGTAGGGCTTCTCCTGGATGAGGTTGACGTCCTCATGTAAGACATCTAACAGCTCCTGCGTGGAACATATACAATCGCGACGCTGCCTCTGGACATCCACGAGACACATCGACTCTCTGATGATCATGAAGACGGCGTCGACGGCGTCGAGGCATCGCGTCCGCATCGACGCCATCGACGCGACCGCGAGGCGCGTAGACTCTCATGTGATCACGAAGACGGACGCCGCGCCCGCACGGTGAGAAATTCCTGGGAGTCCTGCTGCTCCGAGCCCGCAAATTGGGGCTTACATTTTCCGAGCACCTTCTTGAAGCCTTCGGGGCGGACGCAAATTTGTGAAGCGTGGAGCTGCCTCAGTAAGTCGGCGAACGCCTCGACGACGCGGCCCTGCGAGCCCAGTCGCGACGTCCGATTGATGTCTTGTGCATACATCTCAGAAAGACAATACGCCCGCAAGATAGGAGCGTGCGACAGGCACTGCACCGCCGCGTTCAGGAAACACGTATTTCCCAGGTTCGCGAGACCGGTGGCCGGCAGCCGTCTCGTTTCCTCCTCTTCCTCCTCATTGGAGCCGAGCACTCGTCTGAGCGAAGACACGGCACCCTTAAGTAAAGAGGGCCTCTCTTCTTCGTCCTCCGATAACGACACGTCGTCAATATCCACATCCTCTCGTCGCAACCGATCGCTTGTGAGCCACTCGTCCCACTTGCTACTAAAACTGTCGAAACGCACTTTGACGCCCCGCGTCTCGGACACCGCTATGACTTTACCGCTGCGCCACCGCTCCGTGTGGTCCCTTGCTGATACTCTGTCACCCACAACGTATCGTGACGACGCGCGGGGCCAGACTCCCTCAATCTTCGTCTCGAGCAGATACGTGCTACCAGCCTCGAGCACCTCGTCACATCTCGATGAAGGTGTCAAGCGGCGCCAGCCCGTCGGCGACGTCGCGTAGAGGCGCGAATTACCATCAGAGAGGCGCCTCGCAAAAGTTTGTACCGTCTCCTTCCGATCCGCTCGTCTAGCCGTAAAGGCGTTCCGCGGCCGGCCGTTCGCATCGCACTCGTCGATAAAAACGGAGACGGGGTACAGATCCAACGCCCCGTCCTCTTGCAACCGTCGCGGGAAGAGCGGCCCGCCGCCGTACCACTGCTCGAAGAGCCGCCACACATCAACGGGAACGCAAGCTATATCTATCTTGGCTCTGAGTGCGCCGTCTCGATCGGATTCTAATGAAGACGCGTCGACGTCGCGCGGCCTTACACCAGACGATGCGCCGGCGGGCTTCACGGTCAAACGTGCGCCGGGTGCGGGTGGTGTTAAATTCGACCAGCCCACATAAGCACACCAGGAGTCCCACCACCTCCTGGGAATCACGTGGTAGACATCTCCTGGACTACCCTCGTGCCAATGCTCGAGGACCAGCGCCCGCTCCGTCTCCGGTTGGGACACTATGGATAAAGGTAGCGCGGCCCAGACCTGCTCGTCAGACAACGTCCGCGCCCAACCGTCGAACTTGCGCCAACTTACTGTACCTTTGGCGCAGAGGTGGTAGGGCGGCGGCGTTTCGAGCAAAGCACAGAGGGCACCCAACATGTTCTTCGGGAGCTCTGCGGATGACGCGTCGCCTCCGACCAACGCGTCCTTGTCGGCTGTGGATGAGATGGCGAACCAGCAAAACAAGAAGCTCCTCCTTTCTGAGGCGTCGCCCCTACACCACCAGCTCAGCGTTCGACAGAAGTCGCGACAGGAACCGGTCCCGAACAACTCATACAGAGTATCCGTGTGGGCGTGGTCCTCCAACTCTAAAGCTGCTACCAGTCCATCCCTGTCCAGGGTTTGTGGCGGCCGCGCGTGGCGCCGGTACACGCGCTGCAGGTGCGCGAGCTCGCCGGACCGCCACCGCTCGAGGAGCTCATCACTACGATCCTGGGCGTCCTCGGTCTCCTCAAGGGGTGCTTGCGTCTTCACGTCGGCCTTGGCGCAGGTGAGGCCCATGGGACTGCCGGTGGCCTAGGGCTGGCTTTTGCAGCCGTGCCTGCAACGGCGACTGGAGCAGCTTGTCCGGCGCGTTCGTGCCAATATTTTGCGCTATATGATCAGTCGAAATCGGTCAGCGACCCATTGTTGGCCGCGCTTTTGTCCCGCTTGCCCAGCTTGCTAGTGCCTTACCGCCGCTAGCTTGGTGCGGGTTGCGCTTGGAGGCGTCGACCGAGTCGCTGCGGCCAGCGGGAGGGCCCATGGATCGCTGCGATCGCGGCGGCTCGGCTAGCGGAGTCGTTGGGTATTTGCCCGGCGCCGGGCGCGGGCGGCAGTCGGTGCCTGTGTCGTACTGCGCCCATCGCACGGCAGCGACACCGTCGAATCGAGAGTCCGTGCGCTGCCCGACGCCACGGCCGCGACACGACACGACGCTGGTAGGCTGCCCAGAGGGTGCTGTCAAGACAGGGGCGGGACTTGTAAGACCTACCTTATTAGGTGCTGAGACCACCGCCCATGGCCCCCCTGGCCGAGATGACTGCCAATGGCCAGGACGAGGCGCTGCTCAACGACGGCCCCTCGCTCCAAGACGCGTTCAAGCAGTTCCGCAACCGCAAACGCCAGCAGCAGCGCCAGGTGCCGACGAAGGAATTGCGGCGCCGGGCGGCAGAACGGCGCGCGGCGGACCCGGCCGGCGACAAGGCAAGATTACGGTCCAAGTTCATCGCGAAATGCCTGGAGAGCGTAGGCGTCCCCTACGCCGAGCGCTACCACAAGCCGGGCGACGCGCTGTACGGCCTCAAGGAGTATTTGGATTGTTGTGCTCTCTTCCGGAAGGCGCTGCGGCAATTGCGGCCGGACTTCGGGTTCGATATCGGGCCCTGGAACCAGGCCTACCTCTTCGCGACGCTGCCGCGGAAGCTTGAATTGAGTGAGGTGCGGCCGGGGGACCTCCTCTTCGTCGAAGGGACGTACTTCAAGGGCCGGAAGAAACAACAAAAAGGGAACATCGTCCACGTCGAGATGTTTCTGGGCGCGGAGCTGGGCTCGGGCCCGGAGTCGACGCTCGCGTCGAGGGACCACTGGGGCTGCGTCTCGGTCCAGGACTCGTTCAAGTACGTGAGCCCCTGGTACGAGATCACGGCCTTACATTGGAGGAGCCTGGACGACTGGCTGGAAGGGCGGTGCGACCCCGTCGCGCTGCCCGACTGTTTCCAGGGCCACGACCCGTACGGCGAGAAGGCCCAGCGCGTCGGGAAGAAGTCGGTCTTCGACGACGAGGGCGCGGACGACGTTGACGACGAGGCCATCGCCGCCGCCGCCGCGAAACTCAAGGTCTAAGACTTAGAACTATACGCCGTGTACTTGTCGCTGCGGCCGCGCGCCTTGTCGGCGGGATATTTGCGCGCGTTCATGGCGATCTTCCGCGGCACGCACTCGTCGAGCGCTATACCGCAGACGTCGGCGAGGCGCACGGTGTAGATGAGGACGTCCGCGAGCTCTTCGCCCACGTGCGTCCGCTCGGGCTCGGAGAAGGCGGGCAGGCCCCGCGCAACTTCTGATTTCCACTGGAAGCATTCGGCGAGCTCTCCTACCTCACCCACAAGCGCCAACAAAATGTTCCGCGGCGTGTGGAACTGGTCCCAGTCGCGCTCCCGCGCGAAGTCCGCGATGCGCAGCCGCAGCGCCTCGACGTCGAGGCTGTCGCCGTCGAGCGCTCGCCGCAGCCGCGCGTTCTCGCCGCGCAGCAGCATCACCTCCGCTTTCAAGTTGGCCAGTCGCTCGTCGTGCTCGTTGCAGCGCGACTGCGACGCGGCTAGTAAGGCTGCCGGCGCGGCGAGGTGCCGTGCGGCGGTGCGGAGTGCTGCGGCGGCCATGCGTTCGAGTGCTTGGGTGCTGCTTGTGCTGCAGTGAGTGCAGTTTTGCAGTTATAGCTCTCGTGGTTGGAAGCGACGGCTGCGTGAGTACTATTCAAAACTGTGCGCGAGCGCTGGTGCCCAGCGGTGCAAGTTTGCGCTGATTGCGCTGCGCAACACGACGCTAGCTAGCGGCCTGTAAGGCACTAGCAATGCTAGTGTCTTACACAAGCGCTAGCTAGCCGCAGCGACTCGCCCGCGCCACACGCGTCCCGCAGAGGACGAGCTGTAGTGTTTTGTGTGCCTGCTGGGAGCTCCCGCCACGCGCAGTCGGAGCCGCCGCCGCCGCACGCCCCGCTGGCATCCGAGGCCGCCTCGCTGAGGCCCGCGCCCGCCGCCGCGCGGCCGCCCGCGACGCAGCCGCGCACGCCGCCGCCGCCACCCTAGGACCATGCGCTTCACCGCCGACCTCGCCGTCCACGCGGCGCAAAGGATGAACCCCCTCGGGGAGCGGGAAGTGATCCTAAGGGGCTACAAAATTGCCGCGATCGAGAACACCGGCACGCTGAAGGACCAGTTCGATGTTATAGATTTGAGCGACAACGAAATCACGAGGGTGGGCAACTTCGCGCCGGCCCGACGGCTGACTACTCTGTTACTGCATAATAATCGCGTCGCGACAATTGACGATAACTTGGGCGACCAATTACCTTCGCTAGAAACGCTCATGTTGTGCCACAACCGCCTCGAAAGTCTCACGCAGCTGGCGGGGTTGAGGTCGTGCGCGAAGCTCCAGCATTTGGCTTGCGTGGGCAACCCGATAAAACGCCTCGAGCACTACCGCTCGTTCCTCATCGCGACGGTGCCCTCCCTGAAAACCCTGGACTTCAAGAAGATCAAAGCGGCAGAACGGGAGAAGGCCTCAGAACTGTTCCCGGAAGACGGTCCTTCAAATGCGGACTTAACATTAGTCTCGGCGACGGCGGACGCGGCACACCCGCCGCCGCCGCCGCCGCGGTCCGGCGCACCGCCCGCGGCCCTCGCGAACCTCACGGCCGAACAAAAAGCGGCGATCCGGCGCGCGGTGGCCAATGCCACCACTCCAGCGGAAGTCGACGCGCTCGAGCGGCAGCTCAGGGCCGGCGTCATCCCGGGCCTGGCGCCGCCGGGGCCGCCGCCGGGGCCGCCGCCCGGCGCGCCGCCGTCGGTGCCCTCGGTGCCGCCGCCGCCGCCCCCGTCGATGCCGCCACCACCACCACCGCGCGCGGCGGCACCGCCGCCGCCGCCGCCGGCCGCGCCGGCCGCGCCGCCGCCGCCGCCGCCCGCGCCGCCCGCGGCCGCGCCCGCGCCGCCCGCGCCGCGGGCCTCGACGGGCGGCTTCTCGGAGCTCGGCGACGAGGCCGGCGCGCCCGCGCCGGCGCCGGCCGCGATGGAGGTCGACGGGCCGTCGGCCGAGGACGTCGGGAAGATGAAGGCGCGCGTCCGGCGCCCCTTGTCGTCGCTCGACCGCGCCCCTTCAAACTGGACGCGCTCGAAAACGCTTTCGAAAGAAGGCGCGGAGATCTTTCGTAAACCACCCAGGTCACGGAGCTCCGCGCGGCGCTCGAGGCGCGGGGCCTGCCCACGGACGGGCTCAAGAAGGTCCTGAAGGAGCGGCTCCTCGGCGCGCTCGCCGGCGGCGATGACGGCGATGACGGCGCGGCGCCCGCCGCGCCGGAGCCCGAGCCCGCGCCCGCGCCGGCGGCGGCGATGGACGTCGAGCCCGACGCGGCGCGGCCGGCGGCCGACGCGCTGACGGCGGCCGAGGTCGAGAAGATGAAGGTCTACGACCTTAAGCTCGCGCTCGAGGCGCGGGGCCTGTCGACGGAGGGCCTGAAGAAGGTCCTCAAGGCGCGGCTGCTCGCGGCGCTCGGCTAGGCCGCCTATACTACTAGGTTCTTTATGGACGTCGTCGCGGCGACGGCTGGTCCTCGCGTCCTATGGCTCGTGGTCTTTCGCACACGTCGCGCGCGCGCGTCGTGCGGGGCGTGCGCATGCCCAGGCCCGGCCCGAAGCGCTGCGAGAGAGCGCTACAGTGGTGGCGGTCCTTAGGCTAAGGACTATAGGGACTAACGCTACAGTGAACGTGAACAAAGCCCGACACCCGAGACAACCCCAGCCAGGCAGTGGCGCACGAACGATGCCGCCGCGGCGCTGCCGCTGCTTCTGGGCTGCCCTGGCACTGTTGGCTGCCCCCTGCCGGCTGCTGGAATCGAACGCTGGTGCGAGCGCCCCGGGCTCCCGAACGCGGCTCCGCGGACCGCGGCGCCCGACGAACGCGTCCAGCGCGCTTCAGTTGGTCCAGCCCGGCGCGGCTTCGAGCGAAGTTGTCCGTCGGCTGCCGGCGCCGACGTCGCTTGACAGGCGGCGGCTGAGCGAATACTACGCGCAGCTTGCGAAACTGACGGCCTCCGATGGCGAGGCGAGCGACTGGTTCGGCTGGTCCGTAGCCGTTGACGGCAACACCGTCGTGGTCGGGAATCCGACGAGAGATACCAATATATACAACGAAGCTGGCATAGCCTACATCTTTCGGACGGCTGACGAGGGCGCCACCTATGCGCAGGTGGCCATGTACACAGGCAGCAAAGATTACGCCAAACTCGGCTACTCCGTAGCCGTCGACGGCGACACCGTCGTGGTCGGGGCCAGGGAGGAAAAGGACTCGTCGTGCGGCTCGGGACCTTGCTTACTCGCGGGTATTGGCAAGGCCTACGTCTTCCGCACGACCAACGGCGGCGTCACGTACGGCCAGGTGGCTAAGCTGGGGGCCTCCGACGCCAGTTATATGGATTTATTCGGCTACTCCGTGGCGATCTCCGGCGCCACCATCGCGATCGGGGCCGCTAAGGCTGGGACCCCCTCGTTCGAGCCAGGCGCGGTTTACGTCTTCCGTACGAGCGACGACTGGGGCACGTACACAGAGATCAAGCTGACGGCCTCCGACGCCGCGACGGGCGACTACTTCGGAGTATCTGTCGCCATCGACGGTGAGACAATCGTGGTCGGTGCCTACACCAAGAGCTCCAGTAGAGGCGCAGCCTACGTCTTCCACACAAGCGACGGCGGCGCCACGTACGGTCAGGTGGCCAAGCTGACGGCCTCCGACGCCGCAGCAAGCGACAACTTCGGCTACTCCGTGGCGATCGCCGGCGCCACCATTGCGATTGGAGCCTACGGCGACGACGACAGCGGCTCCAGCTCGGGATCGGCCTACGTCTTCCGCACGAGCGACGGCTGGGACACGCACACAGAGATCAAGCTGACGGCCGACGACGCCGCGACGAACGACCGCTTCGGCGGCTCCGTAGCGATCGCCGGCAACACCATCGTGGTGGGTGCCCACTACGAGAACGGCTACAGGGGCTCCGCCTACGTCTTCCGCACGGACGACGGCGGTGCCACGTACGACGGCGGTGTCACGAACGGCCTGGCCAAGCTGAGTGCCTCCGATGCCGCGGCATACGACAGCTTCGGCGGCTCCGTGGCGATCGACGGCAACACAATCGTGGTCGCGGCCATGCAAGCTGGCACCGGCGGCAAGGTCTATGCCTTCACGGCAATGGCGGGCTACGTCATGACCGACAGCACCATATACACGGCTCGCGATGCGTGGTTTGCGGACGCGTCGGCCGCCGAGGCGACGTACGGCCACATTTCGACTTGGGACACATCGGGGGTGACTGACATGGCGTATTTGTTTTGTGCGATACCAGGATGGAGTGATTGCAACACGGCCGCATTGTCCTTCAACGAAGACATCAGCGCATGGGATACCTCCAGCGTAACGAGCATGTATATGATGTTCGTCATGGCTTCATCGTTCAACCAACCAATCGGCAAGTGGAGCGTCGACAGTGTCACAAGTATGGAAATGATGTTCGACGGTGATCCCGGTAACTCGGCCTTCGACCAGGACCTCGGCTGGTGCGTGGCCGACGACGTGGACACGGAGGACGCGTTCTCCAGCACCCAGTGCGAGTCGACGTCGTGCGGCGTCGCGCAAGCAGAGAACTCTGGCGATTGCGATATTGCGAAGACAGGAAACATCATGGTCAACTGGAAAATCAAATGGGCAGCCGTAGCGTGGCTCGCAGACGCGACTGCCGCCGAGGCGACGTACGGGCACATCTCGACGTGGGAGACCGGGGGGGTGACGGACATGTCGTGGTTGTTTTGTGGGAGTAGTGAAAATGAAGACGAAGATGAGGAAGGGCAATGCAACGGTGCTGCGGCATTTAACGAGGACATCGGCGCGTGGGATACCTCTGGCGTTACGACCATGGAATACATGTTCTATTATGCCTCGGCCTTCGACCAGGACATTAGCGGCTGGAACGTTGGAGCTGTTCTCGATATGGAAGAGATGTTCCAAGGCGCCTCAGCCTTCAACCAGGACCTCGGCTGGTGCGTGGCCGATGACGTGGACCTGGACTACGCGTTCAGCGGCACCCCGTGCTCGTCGACGTCGTGCGGCATCGCGGGAGTTGACTGCGACATCTCGCGCACGGGCAACATCATGGTCAATTGGAAAATCAAAATTGCCGTTGCAGCGTGGTTGGCGGACGCGACGGCCGCCGAGACGACGTACGGCCACATTTCCACGTGGGAGACTGGCGGGGTAACGGACATGGATGAGTTGTTTGAGGAAGCCTCGTCTTTCAACGAGGACATTAGCGCTTGGGATACCTCTAGTGTAACGTCGATGAACGAGTTGTTCCAGGACGCATCCTCCTTCAATCAGGACATTGGTGGCTGGAGCGTTGGAGCTGTTATCGATATGGAGGAGATGTTCGAGTATGCCTCGGCCTTTAACCAGGACCTCGGCTGGTGCGTGGACTATGGCGTGGAACTGCACTCGGCGTTCAGCGGCACCCCGTGCTCGTCGACGTCGTGTGGCGTCGTGCAAGTCAGCAACCTCGCCAACTGCCCGAGGCCGACGCCAAGACCGACGCCTGGTCCGACGCCTCGCCCCACGTTTCCAAGTCCAACTCCACGGCCATCGCAGTCTCCTTCGCCGCGCCCCACGGCGTCTCCGACGCCGAAGCCGACTCCGATTCCTACGCCGCGGCCGACGCCCGCGCCCAGCAAGCGGCCAACGCGGCGACCGACGCCCGCGCCCAGCTTGCGCCCGACTCCCCAACCGACATCGACGCCGACGCCGCGGCCGACGCCTGCACCCACGCCGAAGCCGTCGCCCGAGCCCAGCAAGCGCCCGACATGGCGACCGACGCCCGCACCCTCGCCGAAGCCTACACCGCAGCCCACACCTATGCCGACGCCGTTGCCGTCGCCGCGCCCGACCCCGAGGCCCTCGCCGCACCCGACGCCGGTGCCCGGTGATCCCACTGCTGCGCCAGCCTTCGCGCCGACGCCTCGACCCAGCCCGCGGCCGACGCGACAGCCGACGCCGCGCCCATCGCCGTCGCCGACCATCACTCCTGGCGACCCGACGGCGCGCCCGGTCTTCAGCCCGACGCCGAGGCCCACTGCTCGACCAACTCGCCAGCCCACACCGAGCCCGACGCCGCGCCCGTCGCCCAGGCCGACGCCCACGCCGAGCGCGCGCCCTACGCCGAAGCCGACGCCGAAGCCGACGCCAGCGCCGACGCAAAGGCCCACGCCGCGACCCACGTCGTCGCCAACACCGCGACCCACGCCGTCGCCGACCCAGACGCCTACGCCGCGCCCGACTCCGCGCCCATCGCCGTCGCCGACCACCACGCCGGGAAGCCCGACGGCGAGCCCGGTCTTCAGCCCGACGCCGCGCCCGACGCCGCAGCCCACGCCGCGGCCCACACCGATTCCGAGTCCCCTGCCGACGCGGCCGCCGACGCCAGCGCCGTTGCCGGCTCCGTCGCCCAGGCCCACGCCGTCGCCTATCCCAGCGCCGACGCCTCGGCCCTCTCATTCGCCGTCGCCAGCGCCCACGCCGAGGCCGTCGCCCTCGCCAACCGCGACGCCCGGAAATCCGACGGCGGCGCCCGTCTTTGCTCCGACGCCGCGGCCGACTCCGGGTCCGACGAGCAGCCCGACGGCAGCTCCGGGCTACTGCTGCTCCACCGGAGACTGCGGCGTCTGTACGGCGGTGTCGACGAAACAGGTCTGTTGGAACGGGAGAGATCAGTGCGAGAACGACTGCGGTGAAGTATGGTGTGTTGGCTCCTGGCAAGAACCGCTGCCCCCGACGCCGTCGCCCGTGGGCACGCCGGAATTTATCGTGACCGGCGACCTCACCTTCGACGGCATCACGTACGAGACAGCGCTGGCCAGCACCAACGTGTTTGTGGCAGCGGTCGCCTCATTGTACGAGGTGGACGAGTCTCTTGTGACCGTGGAGATCTCCCAAGCGCGGCGCCGTCGCCTCGACGACGCTGGCGTCATGGTGACCGTGGACATCTCCCAAGCGCGGCGCCGTCGCCTCGACGACGCTGGCGTCGTGGTGACCTACACTATCGAGGTTGAGACCGCGGAGGAAGCTGCATCTGTCAGCGCGTTGATCGAAGACAGCTCGACGGAGGACGTAAGCACAGCAGTGAAAACGGCCGCGACCGAAGCTGGTGTTGATGAAGACTTCGCAGACGTCGAAACGACTACGGTCGGGACGCCTACGACGGCTTTGGCACCCGAGCCGGACGACGACGCCCCCGCCACCGACGACGCCCCGGCCACCAGCGCCAGCGAAGGGAGCTCCGGCGGCGGCGGCGGCGGCGGCCCAGACGCGGCGATGGGCGCGGGCATTGGCGCCGTGGGGGCTGTCGTCCTGCTGGCACTCTTCGGCGGCGGCGTCGTCTGGCGCAGGAGACGGACAAAGGCAGCGCTGCGGCAAGGCGACGAAGCGGCCGCGCTTCGAGGCTCCGAGGAGACCGGCTACGATCCGAAGACCCGCGAGGCTCTGCTGCAGCGGCACAAGGACACGACGGCTGTGGTCGAACGAGGCATGACCGTGACCTCGGCACTGCTCGGCGCTGCGAGCGGCCTGCCGCTCGTCAGACCGCTTTGCGACGTCGCCAAGGGAATTCTCGGTGACGTCGAGGAGTTCTCGGAGAAAGCCGACGACGTCCTCGTTGCGGCGCGGCGCGTCATCGACGTCCTGGACGTGGTTGATCTCATGTCGAAGAACGTCTCGAAGTGCTCAGACGGCAAAGATATTGCCCAAGCGAACATGCAGCGGCTCATCGACTTACTGAAGGAATTCCACGCGGCCGTGCGCGCCTTCGGGCAGAAGGGCTGGCTCAAGCGCGCGTTCACCATGCAGAGCCACGTCAAGAAGCTGGGCCGCATCGATAAGCGCATCGTCGAGCAGCTGGGCGTCTTCCGGCTGAGCTACCAGTTGGCAATTGATGCGAAAATGATGGAGCGAACCTACCAGATCGAGCAGTCCATCACGGCGCTCGTCGCGAAGCGCGTCGTCGAGAAAGGGGAATCCGAGGAGAAGGCGGCCGCGGCGCTCTCGGAGGACGCCGTCGCGATTACCTCTGTTGCTGTCGATGCTCATGTGCCGCCGACGGAGATCGCGACCGAATTGCAGGAGTTCCGGCTCGAGGTACGCCAAGGTCTCGCAAAACTAGACCAGGGCATGCGAGCCATGTTGGAGCGCAAAAACAGCGACCGGCAGCACCTCCGATCTATTATGAAGGCGGTCAACGCGGGCGTGCGGCGCGACGAGAACTTGTTGGCCGCCGTTGAGGCGGGCGCTGAAAGGGATAAGCAGATTCTCGCCGCGCTGAACCGCGACGGATCATTTAAGGAACACGTCAAAAATATATCCGATTCGCTGGAGAAAAAGCTCCAGCACGGAGCCGCGCGGCGCGACAAACGCAAGAACCTGAAGGACTTCGAGATTAAGCCCGAATACGTAGACCCGGATCCATTTGCGCGCGGCGGCCAGGCCGTCGTGCGTCTTGCCGAGTACGCGGCGGAGACGGTCTGCATTAAATGCATTAATATGGTTGGCGTGCCCGCTGCGGAGCGCATGAAGATGTATCAGTCCTTCGCGACGGAGTTGTCGATCATGGTTAGATTGAGACATCCCCGGATCGTGCAAGTGCTGGGTATCATCACGACTGACGCCACGTACCTCGGTTTAGTGATGGAGTACATGCCGGGGGGTTCGCTGCGACAGGCGCTGGTCAAAGAGGACGAAGAAATTACTCCGGAGTACAAACGGTTTTGGGCTTCCGACGTAGCCCAGGGCATGGCCTACCTCTACTCGTGCAAGATCGAGCACCGCGACCTGAAGGCCGCGAACGTCTTGCTCACGCTGGATGGCCGCGGCAAGATCTCTGACTTTGGGTTGGGCAAGGCCGACGATTTGAAGACCTCTACGACGGCCAGCACGATGCGCGACGGCGGCCTCGCGGGTACGCCCGCTTTCATGGCGCCAGAGCTTCTTGATGAGAACGTGTTCACGGAGAAGAGCGACGTCTACTCCTACGCTATGGTCCTCTGGGAAATCTACGACCGCCGCCTCCCATGGGCGGGACTCAAGCCGCAGCAGATCCTCTCGAAGGTGCTGATCAAGCGCGCGCGGCCTGACATTCCAAAGACCATGCCTAGTGACATGATTTCACTCATGAAGAGTGCGTGGGCCGACGAGCCGGACGCGCGGCCGAGCTTTTCCGACATTTGCAAGCAGCTCAAGGCGACGACGCCGAAGCGGCCCTCCTCGACGTCCGAGATCCGCCCCTGGAGCTCGCCGCGGGCAGCGGAACAGCGGCAAGGGTCCATGAGATCCATGTTTGCTCGCGCCCTCTCGAACTTCCGGAGCACGAGCTCGCTCGACGTCGGCGGCGATAAAGACGACGATGACGACGACGGCGCGGCGGCGCAGGAGGCGTCCACGGCGCCTACGGCTGCCGCGCCCGCGAAAAGCTCCGCGAGTGCCAAGGGCCGCGCGCCCGTCGCCAAGAGGACCGCCACGGCCGAGACGTCGACTAAGGCGGCGCCGAGGCCTGCAGCAACCAAGAAGGCGCCGACCAAGGCGGCACCGCGGCCAGCTCCGGCAAAAACGAGCAAGACAGGGTCGAACTGGTTCAGGGGACCTACGAAGAAGGCCGCGCCCGCGGCGGAAACGGACCTGGAAGCGCCGACGAGCGCAGCGCCGGCTCAGCCACCGCCGAGGACAGACCTGGAAGCGCAGACAAGCGCGGCGCCGGCCCAGCCAGCGCCGGCGAAGGACCTCGAGGCGCAGCCGAGCGCGGCGCCGGCGCCTGCCCCGTCACCAGCGCCGTCGCGGTCGAGCTGGTTCCCGTCGCGCGCGGGCAAGACCGACATCGAGGCCGGTCGGGCCCAGACCGCGGGCGGGCCCGCTGCACCGGTCTTCGTCGTCTCGGGCAAGAGCGGGGCGCGCCTGCGGGCGGGCGTCGAGCTGGACTCGCCGCTCGTCGCGGACCTGCCCAGCGGCACCATTGTGACCGTGCGCGAGCGAGCGACGACGCGCGACGGCGCGGAACGGTGCTGCGTGATTTCTGGCGACACGATCGGCTGGCTCAGCGCGAAACTGTTGGTGGCGCTCTCGGCCGGCGACATGGAGGCGGACGACGGACCGGCGGCGACGGCTGCGGGCACCCACAGCCACGCGACGACGAACAAGCTACGCGCCGCCATTCGTGCGTCCACCGCGTTCGGCGCGACCGCAGACGCGCCGCCACCGCCGCCGCCGGAGTCGTCGGGCGGCCCGCCGGAGGACCTCCCGCCGCCGCCGGCGCCCTCTAGCCCCTGGTTCGATAGTAACTTCTAGTAACGACCAAAACTTAGTTCGTCTGCCCCCACCTAGCAGGTTTCCGGTAGTCGCGCGGCGCGAAGTCCACGCTCTTCGCCACCGTCGGCACGCGGTCCCGCGCGCTGATGTTGGGGGACCAGCCGTCGTAGTGGCACACGTCGGGCCAGATGGGTAGGAGGATCTCCTCGTGCGTCGACGCGTCCGCTAAGAATGCCAGCGAGCCGAGGTGGCGCTGGGGCCGCTCCAGCGCCCTGAGTCTAAGTCGAACGTCGCAGAGGATACCTTGCCGCAACAAGTCGACGGCGAGCGCGACCTCATGGGGAGCTGACCTGTGTGGAAATCAAATTTCAGGCGCCTCACGCCATCGATGCGACGTTGTCCCCGGCTAACTCATTCGTTGATTTCCACACAGGAGCTAGCGTCGGCTTCGTGTTCTCGTCGGCGACATCTTTGAGCGAGTTTAGGAAGCCGTTCGACACCGCCACGATGTCCAATCGGCCGTCGTTCTCGAGCGCCTCGAAGCAGTTCACGAGATCCTTGGGGCTCTGGAACACGAGCGCGGCCCGGTTCGCGTGGCCGCCGTCGTCGCCGTCGTCGTCGAACCTACACTCCACTCTCGGCGCCGGGGCGTGAGCTTGGGCAGCATCCTCAAAACCGTAGAACACACCCGGCTCTAGCGACGAGGCACCACCCCCCGGGAAAGCCCGCGCGCGGTCGCCGTTGAACTGCAGCGCGAGTTGTCTGAGCAACCGGCGGAACTCAGCCGAGCTCCACTTCGCCGTCGCTGCGGCGAACCTTGCTTTGGCCGCCGGCGTTCGCAACCTCAAAGCGTCGAACCGGTTCTTTCGTAGCCGGAAGAGATCTCTAGCGACAGAAGCCGACGGTGGTCGGTCCCGAATTCTTTTCAGTACCCCCTCTGCGGCCTTGTACTGGGCATCATGCAACGCCGCGCACAGCGCCTTTCGTCTCACAACTTCCCTGGAAGCGGCCCCGCGCACTACCCTTAAAGCATCCTTCAGGGCCGAGTCAGGCTCATGGCCGTCTTTCTGGGAGCATAATCTTAAAAATCTCCTCACAAGAACCGCCTGCAGGTCCGTGACGGCTCTTCTTACGGCATCGCCCTGCTGGACAGCATCCCGAAGCGCGTGGCGCACGTCCCTCGGTAATAACGCCCAGGCGTTGCCGCCCGACGCCGGCGCGGCCGTCAGCTTGATCTGGTGGTGCGCGTGCTTGACGGCGTCGTGGGCCGCCAGCTGCTGCGAATTTAACGCCTCACCGACACGGCGGCACCACGCCACTACCTCGCCGGCGTCGTTGCCCGGCGCGGGCGGTTCCGCGGATCGAGGCTCGATCCAGGGGTGGCGGGAAGCAGCTCCACGCGAGACACTCCCCTCCATCCTCGTTTTTGCCGCAAGCATGGCCTCGACGTAGCGCAACCTCTCTTCCAAAGCCAGCTCCCTTGCTTCCAGCGCGTTCTCTCGGGCGCTGGTCGGCCCCGTCGGGTTCCGAACCGGAGGCGGCAACGGCGGCGGCGCCCCGGCCAGGATCTGCGACGGCGGGGCGCCCGAATAGGCCAAGGTATAAGCTTCAGCGCCCGCGTAAGGGGACGTGGGCGCCGGCGGCGAACGCGCGCGATGTTGTACGGAGCGCTGCACGCCGCCGAGCTGCTCCACGGCGCCCAACCCAATCGTGCGTGCAGCTGGTAGAATACCCTCGCCCTCAGTCTCCCGCTCGACGGCTTCCTCCGCCTCGTCGGCTTTTTCTTCAGCCTCCTTCTGAGCCTTGTCGGCATCGTCGGAGGCCTTAGCTGCTGCTGCCGCGAGCCGGTCTGCCTCGTCTGACTTTTTAGCTTCTGCCTCGGCCTGCTCCTTCAGCAGACGTTCCGCCTCGGCCTTCTCGGCAGCGATCCTATCAGCCTCCTCCTTCTCTTTCGCCTCGGCGTCAGCACGCTCTTGCGCGATCCTTTCCGCCTCGGCCTTCTCGGCAGCGATGCGGTCGGCCTCGTCGGATGCTTCTTGGGCCTTCCGTTCCTTCTCAGCAGCTTCTTTGGCCAGGGCCTCGGCCTCGGCGATTCTCGCGGCGTCCGCCTCCTGGCGCTTCAACTCCTCCAATTTACGAGCCGCTTCGGCCGCCTCTTCCTGGGCCTTGGCCTCGCGCGCAGCGGCGGCCTCTGCCTCCCGCTTGGCTTCCTCTTCAGCACGGGCCGCCTCCTCGGCCGCCTTCAGAGCGGCGGCTTCCCGGGCCGCGGCTTCTTCGGCCAAGCGCTTGGCCTCCTCTTCGGCACGAGCGGCTTCGGCCGCCTCCGCTTGCGCTTTGGCTTCCCGCGCCGCGGCCTCCTCGGCCTCGCGTTTCGCAGCAGCCTCCTTCGCCGCGGCCGCTTCGGCCTCCTTCTTCGCCCGCTCCTCGGCCTCGCGCGCCTTCTTGGCCGCGGCCTTCCTAGCCCGCGACGCCGCACCACCTAATTTCGCGAGAGCACCCAACCCGATGCGCGGCTTCCGCTGGGGCACCACCTCCTGCGTCTCGCCCTCGACATAGAGATCTTCAGCTTTCGCCTCGGCGACGTCGTAGGGATCCGTGAAGGGGTCCGCGGCCGGCGTCGGCTGCGCCCCATACGACGGTGGTGGGCTCCGCGTGGGCGCGGGCGACGCCGCGGGCTCGTACGACCCAAACGCGCCAAGAGAAGGTTGTTCTTTATGATGAGTCACGGTCTGCGTGATGATGCGCGGCTTCTGCGTCCGCACGCGCTCCTCGCGCGCCGCGACGTCTTTTGCTCTCTCAGACACGTCCTTGAGCATCTCGCGCCGCTGCTCCTCGCCGTGGCGCGCGAGGTCGTGCAACCTAGCTCTCTCGCTCTCGATCTTCTCCTCGTGCTCCTTCTTCAGATCATCCAACTTGTCCATTCTTTTCAAAATATCATTTTCCAGCTGCTTCCGCTTTCCCGCCGCCTCGTCCGACGCCTTTCGCAGCTCGTCCGCGTACTGCTTTTCCAGGTCTCGTCGCTTCGCCTCGGCGAGTTCCAGCAACCGCCTTCTCTCAAGCTCCGCCTCGCGGTCCAGCGCCTCGCGCTTCTCCAGAGCTTCTTCCGCCTTCCTCGCGGCTTCCCGTAGGGCGTCCTCCAGCGCCTTCTCGGCCTCGCGCCGCTTCGCCTCGGCTTCGGCGAGCAACGCCAGCGCCCGCGCCTGCTCCTCCTTCGCACGTTCTTCAGCGAGTTGCGCCTGACGCTCGCGGTCGTCCGCCATGCGGCTCCGCTCGTCCGCCTTCAGCGCCAGCGCCTCGAGGTCATCGCGCGTCGCCGCGAGCTGCTCGGACTTCGCGCCGAGGGCGGCGAGCCGTTGTTTTGATAACGTATCAGCAGCAGCGATGGCGTGGGCTCTCGCATCAACATCTCGAGCAAGGGTATGGCGCGCGCGCTCGTCCTCGGCCGCGAAGGCCTCGCGCGCGGCCAGATACGCCTCCATGGCGTCCATGCCCAGTTCTCGTTTCTCAACAGCTTCCTCCCTATCCAAGCAGGCGTCTTCCCGCATCTGCGCCGTCGCGTGGCGGCCCTCCGCGGCCGTCTGCGTCGCGACGGCGGCCTCCCGTTCGTCTCGGGCTCGTTTCAGTTCGTCCCTAAGCGTCGCTTCGGTGGCGGCGATGGCCGCTTCGCGCTCCTCGCGTTCGAGCTCGGAACGGACCATTTCTTCCCGGAGCCACGCAGCGGCCTGCCTCCGCTGCAAGTCCTGGGCTTTGACCTCCTCGAGGCGCGCGGCGGCCTCGTCGCTCCTCGCTCGCAGTTCTGCCTGGCGCCGCGCGGCGTTCGCTTCGTCGGCGCCCAGTCGCGTAAAGTGCGACTCGAGCGTTTGCGACAGCGCCCCGAGGGCCGCTTCCCTTTCATCGGTAGCCCGCTTGCGATCCTGCTCCCGCGCGTCGCGCTCGCGCTTCGCGACGAGCGCGAGCTCTTCCCTTCTTCTCAACTCCTCGGCCTCGCGGAGCAATTTAGCTTGCGTGGCCGCGAGCTCGGACTTCTCGCCCTGGGCGTTCTTCCACTGGTTCTCCTTGCCCGAATAGGCGGCGGCCTCGCGCGTGAGGTAGGCGTTCAGGTTGTCGCGGAGGGCAGCCCGTTCGGCGGAGGCGTCCCAGGACGTGTTGACGCTCTGGCGCAGCGCGGCGGCGGGCTCCGCCGGCGCCTCGGCGTCGAGGCCGTCCCGTAGCAACGCGGCGACGGGGCCGTCGCCCTCGTCTTCGGCGGCCATGTTGTTCGCTGCTGTGATGGGTGCTGGGGCAGCCGGTGGTCTGTGGGGCAGCCCTTGTGCTGGGTGCCGGGGCAGCCGCTATCTAGCCGCTAGTCGCTGCTGCTGCGGCGCCGCGCGCGACCGTGCGCGTCGCGAGGTTGTCTGGTGTCGTCCGCTTGGCGTCGCACTTGCGCCGTTTCCCATGCGCCAAGCGGCTGCCAACGGTTGCACCCGTACGGCCTAGTGGCGCTACCGTTTCGTAGTCCTACCGCCGGAGCCGTCTCCGAGACTCTCCGCGTCGCTTATAGCCATCGCGCGCGGTCCGGCGGCGCGGCAACCGAGCGCCGATCCTGAAGAGTGCCACTTTTGTTGTCCCGCCTCCCGCGTCGCGCCCCGGCGTCTATGCATGCATCAGTCTCGTTCAATCGCGATAACGACAGTCACTGACTGCCCAGTCCAGCTGTCGCGCTGCGCCGGCATCGCTGCGAGCTGCTTGCAGCACCAGAGGGGCTCCTAGGGCTCGTCTGCCGCGCGCAGCCGTCGCGTCGATGGGTAGGAGTCGCACGACCCGTGGCCCGCGCCCTCGCCGTCGAGCCGGCGCCGCACGCCGTCGCGTCGATGGCGTCGTGAACGCATGACGGTGCCCGCACACGCAGGTCACCATGAAGCTCGTCCTCGCCCTCATGCTCGGCGCCGCCGCGGCGTTCGCGCCGCAGACCGCGCCGCGCGCCGCGACACACCTGTCGGTCGGCCCCGTCGGCGAGCAGAAGCTGACGACGAAGGGCCCGTCCTCGAAGCACTCGATGGACAACCAGTTCGCCCTGGGCTGGATGGGCAAGTACGACGACGCGGCGTCCGAGGACGAGCGCTCGAAGAAATTCCTGGCGCGCCACGACGAGCAGGTCGGCGCGGAGCCCGGGTCCTTGCAGGTCCGCACGCCGGAACGCGTGGCGGCGGAGATCGCCCAGCTCAAGGCGGACCGCCAGGCGCGCGTGCGCCGGGCGAAGAAGCTCAACTAGGTCTTACGCCTTTTAAGTGTGTAGCGCGCCGTGCCCAGCGACTCGTCGTCGTCGTCGTCGCCCAATTCGACAGAAACAAGATCTAGGCCCGGCGCGGACCGCATCAACTTCTCGACGCCTTCTAAACCGCGGCCGTTGTCGGCCAGCTCCGGCGTCATGACGACCAACGCCCGGCCGTCCTCTGCCAGTAGTGTCGATACGGTAGCTAAAAATGCGGGTAACGTCTCGCGCTGGTAAGCGACCTCCGCGGCCACGACCAAATCCCAGGTCCCGGCCTGTGCCTTCGCTAAATCGTCGTCGTAGCCCCACCTTAGTCGTTGGAGGGACGCTCTGGAGGCGCGGTTCGCCTTGAGGTTCCTAGAAGTCGTCTCCAGGACTATCGGTGAGCCGTCGGTCAGCAGCACTTTCGTAGCACCCAACCAACTACAGACAATGCCGACGGCGCCCGTGCCGCAGCCCAGCTCCAGAATACGTTTCTTTTTCACAATTTCGGGATGCCGCGCGAGGTAGTACGCCAAGGAATCACCACCGGGCCAGCCGTACGTGCCCGTCCGGTCCCCGGCGTCCGGCGCGTCCTTGGCCGCGCCGCGCGCCGCCCCGAAGGCCTGGGTGAGGGTCATGGTTCGTTTTAACGTTGGTAATTGGAGCTCGCGTTCGATGAACTGGGGCGAGCCCCGTCGTTCTATAAATGTTGCTTTTGCTGGCAGTGTGAGCGCGGCCGGTGCCGTGGCGAGGGCGCGGCGCGTGACTGGTCGCATCGCTTGGGCGGCGGCTGCGAGCAGCACTATGCTTGCGAGTGCCATGCTGCTGCCTGCCCTGTTCACAGCAGGTCTTGAGCTAGGAGCTGCCGTGGCAGTTCGCTGGTGCAAAAATGCTACTTTTGCACAGTTCTAGCAGTCTCGTTGCTGCGTCACGACGCTGCGGCCCAGCTTGCTCTGTCTTGCTTTGCTAGTGTCTCTACGCTAGCGCGTTTGCTCCCAAGCTACGTCAGCGCGTCTCCGCGGGCTCAGCTACGGCTCGACGTCTCTGCACGGCCACAGGGCCGGGACGGAATAGGCAACTTTGAGGCTTTGGCTGCTTTTGCTCTGAGTGCAGGGTGACCTCATCTGTCGACGCGAGGCTGCACTGAGTTCGGCGACCAGGTTCCGTTGCCCTTTTTTAAGCCCTCGAGGCCCTGCGCGGCCGGCGGTTCGGGCCGCGCGCGGCATCCCGAGCTTGACAACCTTGAACTGAGAGCAGCCTCGGAGAGCCGCCATGGCCGCCCTCCTCTCCTTGATCCTCGACTGCTTCAGTGAAAAAAAACAACAGAAGACCGTCCTCGACGCCGCGAAAGCCATGGTCGACGCGAGTAGCACACCGATCGTGCTCTGCGACGCGAAGGACGGCACAATAGTCCACTGCAACTCTTCTTGGTCCGAGACCTGCGGCTATTCCATCGTGGAGGCCTTCGGGCGGACCAATAAAGAATTATTGCAAGGGCCCGAGACTGATTGTACTACTGCGAGAGAGTTAGTAAGAGAGCTCCGGTCCACATCCTCCAGCAGAAGAGTATTAAAAAACTACAAGAAGGACGGCACGCCCTTCTGGAACGACCTCATCCTGCAACATATTGGGGATGAAGCTTCATCAATAAGAGGCGAAGGCCTCGACCTCGCGTTCGTGAGGGAGGCTCCGTCCCAGACCGGTGTCCCCTACGACACGCGGGAGCCCTTCCGCTTCAAGAAGCGGTTGAGCCCCCACTACGGCGAGTTCGGCGAGGGCGCGCTATTGGCGTCGCACGTCTCGCTCGGCGGCGTCGAGGGCACGCTGCCGCGCGTGGCGTCCGTGCGCGTCTGATTTGGGGGGGCTAAGAGGGCCTTAATCTTACCGCGGCGTCGCCGCGTCGATGGCGTCGCGCTTGCTAGTGTCTTACAAGCCGCTAGCTAGCTTGCCCAGGGCAAGTTGTGTAGCGGTGCTCGCGCGGGTGGTCGCCGCCTGGGGCCTAGCGCGAAGACCCGGCCAACGCGTCGACGACGCGCCGCGATCCATTAGGCGATTGGGCCGATATTTGGCTCTCCTGAGTCCTGAGAGGACTTCTCAGAGAGGCCACAAAGCCTGCGGCCCTGAGCAGCCATGCAAATTTTCGTCAGAGGACTCGGGTGGAACACATACACCATCGACATCGAGCCGGAGGATACGGTTCTGACGCTCAAGCATCGCGTGCAAGACCGGACGGGCATCCGGTCCACGCTGCAGCGACTCATCTTCGCGGGCAAGCAGCTCGAGGATAAGGGGCCCGAATCTTTGCCGCACAGCTCGAGGAGAAGGAATAATACTTTGGCAGACTATAAGATCCGGAGAGAAGCTACCGTTACTCTCCATATGCGAATGTGTCCCGAAGTTCACGTAGAGTGGGGTGTCTACGGATCGATGAAAATCGGTTTCGAACCACACCTCTCCTACTATCGCGAGAAAGTGGCACGGGCCTGCGGCATCCCGTCCCGGCACCTACGCCTCTGCTGCAAGATGCGCCTCTTCTCCGACACGCAGGAGGAGGGCCTCCTCGCCATCCCGTGGGACTGGACGTCCCGCCCGGCCTGGAGACGTGCGCACTTCGGTTTGCATGGATATTTTCTTACTCTCATGTTGCACGCCGTCGACGCGCGCCTCGGCGAGCCGCCGCGAGCCGCCAGAACGCCCGCACCAAACCCGGACACCGTCGCCGCGCGCATTCGCAAGCGTCGCAAAACGCCAGCACCGGACCCGAACAGTGTCGCCGCGCGCGTCCGCAAGCGCCGCCGGTCGTAAATTGCTAATAATAAACCCTCTTAGGCGGGGGCAAGGGAGCGCCTACTCACTCGTACTTGCCGAAGACCGCGAAGATGCTCGGCCGCACGAAGTTGTAGGCGGAAGCTTCCACGTCCTGCGCGACCTGGCGCTCCAGGAACGCGCAGACCTCGGCCTCGTCCGAGTTCTGGGCGCACGCGACTCTATCAGCAGCAAATAAAGCCTTCTGGTAGCAGAGCTGCGTGTAGATGCGCTTCTCGCTCTCCTCGGCGACCATGCGGCCGCGGCAACCTCTACGGAGGCACCGCGGGCCCGCGCCGGACAGCTGCCGCGTCCGCGCGCCGCAAGCCGAGTCGTCGCAGACCATCCAGCCCTCGTAGTATCTCTTCAAAGCGCCGCGGGTAGCTAACTGTAACGCGACACTGAGACGAGAGAAGCACGACGCGGCCGACTTGTGCCCCAATAGTCGCGCTTGGCACGACGGGCACTTCAGAGCAGGCGGCGCCTCATCAGCACAATCTTCGGAACGCTTCGGCCACAGCGTCAGCGGCTTCGTCACGCCGCAAGCCGCGCACTCGACCAGAACCGGAGCGCAGTCCCCAAATCTTTGTTCATCTGACTGGACCGCCATCGGGACGAACGCCGCCGTGCGGCCCTCGGCTTCCGCCAGCGCCTGCTGGCTTCGAGCCATGTGCTGCTCGAACTTGCGAGCGTCGAGGCCGAGGCGGTCGGCGATGGACGCCTTGCTCATCCCAGCGATGGGCTCACATAACCGCGCGATGGGCGGCAGGATCTGCTGCGCGAGGTACCACTCGACGTCGACCTTGGGCTTCGGTGTAGGCCCGCCGGGCGTGACGACCGCGGGAGCCCCTTCCTTCTCCATGCCGGGCCGCTTGTCCACGGCCGTCGTGTCGGGGTCGACGTGGTCGGGATGCACGGTCCGCTCGGCGACGCCCTTGTTCGACGAGTTGCCGTTTTCATCCAGACAGATGACGTACGGAATGTGGTCGCCGACGTTGACCGCCCGGCCCTCCTTGAGCATGGCCTTGGCGACCCTCAAATGCGGCTGGGCCTTGGAGTCGGGATATTTTTCCACCGGCTTGTTGAGGCCTCTTGTAACTACATAATCGGCCACGGACACGCGGCCCTCCCGCGCCTCCTTGCCGACGTCCTCCAGGACCTTGTGGACGTTCGCGACCACCACGTCCGCTTGATCACCGCTCAGCAAGAAATCCAGTACTCTAGCACCGGTCCGCTTCGACAGCGGGCACCAGTCGCGGCGCACCATGTCGAGGCCTTTAGTTTCTTTGTGTAGGCTGACGGCCCCGGTTCTGGGATCTTCATTGACAACTAATGCAGCATATTTCTTCTTCTTGAGGAGGAGCATCGTCTTGAAGATGCCGTCGAGCTCGAGTTCTAGTAACCGGTAGCGCTTGTTGACGGCCTTCTTCACCTTGAGACCGAGGTCCTTGACGACGGCGAGGTCGTCGGTCCTCGTGTTGATCATGATACTGTCCGTGTCGCCGTAAATGACTTCGAGGCCTAACTCCTTCTCGGCGACGTCAGCAGTAGCTTGTAAAGTATCTCTACCTAACGACGTCACGAGCGCGGCCAGCGGTTTGGCGTAGAATCTAGAATGGGAAAAACCCAGACAGCCGTACATGGAGTTCGCCGTCAGTTTCAGCGCCATCTGGCGGATCTCGTACGTCTCCCGTTTTTTCACGTTCTTCTCCTTTTTGAGCAGGCCCTTGACCTCGCGCCGCTTCGAGATGATGTTCTTGAGCACGCGCGGCAGGACTCCCTTGGCCCCGTCGCCTCTATCAGGTAAGGGCGGCAGCTCCTCCGCGGCCTCCTCGACGACCTCGTCGTCCTCGGTCCTCGCCTTCTTCGCGTCGCTCTCGCCGTTCGCGCGGGCCTCCATGCGCTTGGCGACGGGGGCCCAATCAACAGTGGTAAAGCAGAGGTCGTACTCCTGAATAATGGAAGGGTAGAGCGACGCGAAGTCCAACAGTAGCACGTGGCTGTCGTAGAACCCTTTTTTGGGTTCCAACACAAGTCCGCCGGAATACGCGGCCTTCTGGCGCTTGTGCGGGTCCGTCTTCTTGCGCTTCTTCTTGTTGTGGTCGACCTGTGGTGAACGAATCATGAGACCCCGCACGAGTCGCGTCGATGGCGTAAGGACGCTGAGTCACGGACGTCGTCGTCATCATCAGCATCATACCGCTGCTTCTCGGGCGCGAGGTACTTCATGCGGTGGAACTCATGTAACAAGAGGTACTCGATGCGTTCCGCGCGCTTGCCCTTCAACGTGTGCGCTAGTAGGTTTCCCGAGATCGCTGTAAGTTGTTTGGACAGCGGGAGCACCTGCAAACGTAATGCGAGTCGTTCTACTAACCGGCAGTCCTCGGCGGCGTGCCTCAGGAGTCCACAGACGTTCTGGGAGCCGCTTCCTAGGAGTTGAGCTACTTCCCGCGGCTCCAGCGATCGGCGGCCTCGCACACCGAGCTGCGTCTGAGCCAATGCCGCCAACGCGTAGGTCGTGGCCCCTCTTAAGTGTTCTCTGGCGGCTAAATAAGTGTCGCAGATCAGTCTCCCCGAAGTGGCCGACGCGTGGAACGTGTCCCGGCCCGACGCGGCCTTCCACCGATGAGGCGGCTTGTTGCGCTTGAGCCTCCCTACTTTCGACCAGGCGTTGCCCACCTTGAGGGCCAGGGCTCGCGCTAACAGGACGTCGAGCTCGAAGCCGAGGATGTTGTGCCCGCAGAGCACGTCCGGGTCGTCCCGTTGCAAGCGCGCCAATAACACGGAGATGAGTGCCCGTTCGTTGGGTGCGACCGTGACGGTCCCTCTATCAGCTAAAAAACCATGCGTAGGTTTCTTCAGCTCGCCGTGGAGATCTCTAGGCAGCTTCGGATCCAACGGTGTATCTTGCGCGCCGGCGATCTCCGCACCGAGCGGCCGCGCCGCGACGCAGGTCCATCTGCGACTCCCGGCCTCCTGCTTCTCGGTGGAATGCTGGAACAACCGGGCATCTTCCCCCCTTCCTCCATCGGGAGTGGCCCCGTCGACGGCAACACCTCTGTGAGTGAGCGCCGCCACCGCGACGATCTCGTGCTGATGGCTCTTGGGGTTCACGGCAGTCTTGACACTGAGCGTCGTACAAACGAGAGGAGGCGCCGAGTAAGGGCAGTCCCGCGCGACGGTTATTTTCTTCGCGTCGGACACTTCGACCTCCAAAACGCACCACGAGACCTTCGAGTCGCGCTGCACCGGCGCGTCGATGCGCACCCAGCAGGGCCCCATGAGCTTGCGCTTGATCAAGAATTGTTCTAGAGGTGTGGAACCGGCCCCGAGGATCTTCTCGATGCACCGGCCGCCTCGTTTACACAACGAGACCGGCGGCGCCCGATTCTTGGCCGAATATTTGACCTTCAGGTACTCCGTGTCGGCGTCGCGGGGCACGTCGTCGTCGCCGAAGGCGTAGCCGCGCTTGACGCCCTTGCACTTGAAGGGCTCGGACTTGGGGACGCACCGCGGGACCAATTCCGACCGCGCCTCCTCCCAGACGTCCTTCATGCCGTAACGGCTACCGGTCTCGGAATCGACTCGAGGCAAGATGAAGAAGCTCCGCTCGACGTTCCGCACGACGCAGCAAGCTGAGGCATATCTATCTTGCTCCCCTTCGAGTCGGATCTTCCCGAGCAAGTATACAGAGCCAGACTGTTCCACACAATCGAGCCAGTAGAGCCAGCAGTGCTTGCCCTCGGAATCCCGCAGCCACTCCGTCTCCTCGAGCTTGTCGACCGTACTCCCGCCACCATAATTCGGGTCCGCTTGAGGGGCGCTTTCATCCACATCCATGCGCTCCGGTAATTGGGGAGCGGCCTCGGTCGCGGCGGGCTTGTCGACCTGTGTTGTTGAGACCCGTGAGCGTCGCGGCGATGGCGTGCCGAGCCCTCGGCGCCGTCGACGCGTGACTCAAGGGACGCGGGCGCGGACGTCCATGGCCATGGCCGTCTGAGCGGCCGTCGACGCCTCGACCACGACGTCGTTCTTCGAGAAGCGGCTCTTCTTCTTGGGGGCCGCGGTCGCCTTGAGCGGCAGAGGGGCGTCCTTGGTGGAAGGCAGGGCCGCCGGCAACGCGGCCGGTACATCATCGTCGGCCATCCCAAATCCCATGCCCATGTCATCACCACCACCTCCAATTGATGCTTCCAGATCCACACCAGCCGACCACAACGGCATCGGGCTGACCTCGTCGTAGGTCATGCGTCTAGGTGTCGGCGCTACTTTGGGGCCGCTCGGCGCCTCGTTCGCGAAGCCGAGGCCGCCGCCCAGGTCCACGGACTTCCGTTCAGTCACGGCACCGCTCCCCAACCCATCAATTAACGACTCGAAGGCGTCTAGTTGCTTCACGGCGGCGACGGGCTTCTTCGGCGCCTTCTTCTCTCCATCACCGCCGAGGAACTGCGTCATCTTCGTCGTCTGGCGCTCCTCGCCCTCCGCGCGCGCTTCTTTCAACTTTCTAGCCTTCCGCACGGCGTCCTTCGACCGCGCGTGGACCACACCTCTTTGTTTGGGAGCGGCCTCCTCGAGGCCTTCCGCGACGTCCTCGCCGAAGTGCTCCTCGCCGTCGTCAAAATAGCCGAGGCCGTCGTCGTCGACGACGAAGTCCTCGTTCTGGCGGCGCTTCCGCACGAGGTCGGCGTACTCCTGCTCCGTTACTTGTTCGTACACATCTTTTTCCTCCTTCGCCTCCCACTGGTCGGATCTTGCGGCGCCGCCCTCTCTGGCCGCGCGCAGTGCCGCTCGCACGGCCTCGCGGGACTGCTTCTTCGTGCCCGTGCGGCGGGCGCGCTCCATCTTTGTGGCCTGCGTCGGTGTGTCGGGCGTTTGCGGCGGCGGTGCGTGGCTCACGGTGCGTGTCTCAGCGCGCGCGCGCGTTTGTGCAATGGCGTTGGTGCGCGCGCTGCGGCTGGGCGTCTAGCTGTGCCGCGGCGCGGGCGTCAGGGCGCGCGCGCGGCGTTCCCTCTCGCAGAGCGCGCGGTGTCTTACGGCTCACAGACGCGGCGGCGCGCGGTTTCTTCAGCTGTGCTACGAGATCAGCCTAAATGTGAGCTCCTCACAGCCGCGCGGCGTCCAGTTTTACGTCCAGCGAGCGCTTGAACGCCGGTGATCTCACCGCAGACCGATTTTGAATGGCTTGCTAGAGACAGAGTTACGCTAGCTTGGGTCAGGACAGACGCCGGCACTGGGCGAGATAGAGCAATGCCGGGACTGGTTGACGACCCGTCCGTGCCAATCGTGGGCCGTGCGACCCTGTCACAAATCAGCCTCCAGCA
Organism: Pelagomonas calceolata; assembly: GCA_918797485.1. NCBI lineage: Eukaryota > Pelagophyceae > Pelagomonadales > Pelagomonadaceae > Pelagomonas > Pelagomonas calceolata. The sequence continues at coordinate 3,973,115 of CAKKNE010000003.1, read as the reverse complement.
CACTGGGCATTGACGCTGCCAGCATAGGACGCAAGGTGCCGCACAGCTGACTTTGAGCGGCTTCACGACTCGTGCGAAAGCAATCCCAACCATCAGTGCGAGTTTGAAGAGCGATAACAATGCGCACGCTCTCATTAGCAGCCCTGCTCTCCCTAGCCGGCTCGTTCCAGCACGCGACGCCGCTGCGACGACCGCACACGCTGCGCGCCTTGCTCGAAGTCACGGACCAGTACGGCTTCGTCGACGAGGCCGCGACATTACAAGCGAACCGCGACCGCACGGGCTTCCCCATCGCCCCCGACGACTTGATAGCAAGAGCCAAAGAGGTCATCGTCAAAAACCAGAACCTCCAGGACCCGGCCGTTTTTGATGATAGTATATACGCCGACAATTTTAGATTTGTGGCGCCGTTCGTGGGAGGGGCCACGTCGACGACGGGCGAGAAGATCGGCTTCACGAAAGCGGAGTTCCTCGCATCTCTCAGATCCTTCGATCTGTTAAAGGCCTTTCCGAACTTGAACAACCGCTACCACGCGTTCCGGGTGGACGTGTTTGAACCGAATCGGGTCTGGTTTCAAACGAGGGCCAAGGCGACGCACACGGGCGAGCTCATGGGCGCGGCGGCGACGGGCAAGGCGCTAGAACTACCGCCGGAGGCGCTGAGCATGACGTTCAATGAAGACGGCCAGGTCGAGCTGTTTACCGTGGGGTACGTGATAGATCGGACCGCAGGAAATACCGGAGGACTAGGCGGGGCCTTCGGCTACTTCTGGGGCACGGGCAACCCCCTGCCCTTCCCGGAGTGCCAGCCCTTCAAGGGGTCGCTGCAGCTGCGTTTATTAGGAGCGCTCCAGAAGCTGCTGCCGACGCCCGAGTGATGTGATAGTGTAAAACAACAAGTTAATCCACCTTCTCCCCGCGCAGCCGCGGGCTCCTCCGCACGGGGAACGCCTCGCCGACGTAGGACGGGCTATCCATACCTCTTCGCGCCGTCCGCGCCGTCCGCAGCAACAACCCCGCGCAGCCATTTCTATGGAGAAACACGACGAGCACCAGTAATTTCCCATACTTGTCCTTGCACGAGCGCGTTGTTCTGATGAAGGCTGCGGCCAGCAGCACGGGCCCCGACCGCGCCGCGAACGCTCCGATCCCTCTCAGAATGTGCTTCCGTTTCGTATTGGCGGTCCCGCGCATCCAGAGCCAGGTCATGCACCGACTACACGCGTTGTTGCCGTCTATTGTGACAAGCATGACCATCAGCAGGAACTGCAGGGAGCAATGAGGACACGCCGACACCACAAAATTAAATTTGCGGAGCTTGTACAGCGCGGCGCCGACTTTCACCACAAACGCAAGAAACACATGTCTCGTGAGAGCGTCGTAGACCACATCCCTCGGCGCGATCTGGACGAGCGCGAAGGCCAAAAACCAGCTGCTCACGTGGCGCCAGCCCTTCAAGATCACGGGAGTCGCGCCGACGAGCAACGACCCGATGCTCTGGGTTGCGAACTTGTTACTAAAAGCGATGCACATGAGTTGGACCTTGTGGCGAGGGGGACTCGGCGCGGCGAGGTGCAGCGACTCGAGCCGCCGGAACTTTTCTGTGGTCCGCGCTTTGTGGGCTCGTACCGCTTTCTTCTGTCTCCTAAAACCGGCGCAGCCGTTGAGCGAGGCCAGGAAGGACACAATCCTCCCGTTCGAACTTCCCAACCCACCAATGTACATGTCCCGGAAGATGGCCAGTCCGAGAGCGATTGCTACACAAGTGGCCAGGACGACCTCGAGGCGCCAGTCGCGTTCGGCCAGTTCTCGCAGCTCGGCTTTGCTTGGCGTTCTCGGAGGCAAGTCCGGCTTTTCGAACGAGGCGCTGCGGCGGCGCGCGGGCGCCTGGAGCATGCGGCTCTGGTCCGCATCTTTCTTAAATTGTTCTGAGGAGGGACTGCGGCGGCGCGCGGGGGGCTTGAGCACTTGCGCCATCGTCCCTTTTCACCGCCGGCCGTTTTCCCTTCTGGCAGCGTGGTTCTCCGCGGCGGGGCCCAGGCACTCCTTCTTTTGCTTCACGCGCGCAGCGGGTGCCGCGTCGCAGAGCTCTGGCAGTGAGAGCAGTGAGGCGAACCTGGTCTGTGCGCTGCGTGCGGCGCGCGCGGCGACAGGAATCGGTGCAGCCGTGCAGGTTTGCAGCCGTGTGACGCGCAGACAACGATGGGGCCAGATATAACTATCTTCCGGTGGAGCTTGCTGCCCTGTGCCGCATGTGCGGCAGGTCTGGGCCTCACGGCAAACTGAGCGCAAGTTGCTCCACGCGGAGCCGCACAGATTACCCCCGCGACGCCAGACCACGGGGTCCCGCGGGACGGCTCCCGCGGCGCTCCGGCCCTTGCGCTGCAGGGCCGCGGTCCCGACGGGAACGCGCGCGGTGCGTCTCCCGCCTTTGGACGCCGCGGCGCAGCGCACCCGTCTTCGCCGACGCCTCCGGGCGCGAGCCGTCGCGCGTGGAACTCTGCGGCGACTCCAAAATCAATCCTTTGCCGCCGGCGAGGTGCATAGGAGCCATCGCAATCCAGCCGTATAGTCAACATCAGACCGCAGCGCTGCACAGATTACCGCACGACTCTATTTTGCGCCGCTGCTGCGCTCGAGACCTGCGCTCGTACGACCGCTGCGCCGTAAGCCATGATCCTCAGGCAGCACTTGCTGTTGGGGCTCGCGGCGCGGGCGGCCGCATTGGTGGCCCCGCGGTCGTTTCTAGGAAGACGCGCACCACCGCAGCACGCCTGCCTCGTCCAGATCGACAGCGACGGCTCGCGCCAGCAAGTCGAGTGCACCGACGGGTCCGCCGAATACCTCAGAGATAGGAACGACGGCGCCGCCGGCAGCTTGAGGGATAGGGCCTACGCGTCGACGCGACGAAACTTGCGGAGGATCTTTTTACCAGTAGCGGTCAACGAGGAATACGTATCTTATACCCGATGGCGCTGCGTGCAACGTTTACTGAGCGCCACCGTAAATGTCTTTGGGGTCCAGGCCATGGTCATGGCTGTGGGATTGAGAGATGCGCGGGCCGTCGCGGCGGGCGGTGCGGTCGTGGGCGCGGCCGCAGCCGTAGACTGGGTCCTCAAAGACGCATTGGGGAAAGTGACGCGCCTCGGCTGGGCGGCGAGGATGGGTCGGGAGTTCGACGGCGACGCTAAAAGATGGCGGTTCCGATCTTCTTTGTTGTATGCGACGGGCAACGGGCTGCAGATCGCGACGTTCGCGTTTCCACTACTGTTCTTGCTATTAGCAACAGTCGCGAACTGCCTCAAGCAAGTTAGCATGCTGACCTCGACGGCGACGCGGTCCGCCATCTATCGAAGTTTTGCGGCGACGGAGACCACGAACAACCTCGGCGACGTTACTGCGAAGGGAGAAGCGCAAATTGCGGTCGTCGATCTCGTAGGTTTGTTGATCGGCCTCGTCGCCTCGAAGAAGTTGGGCGTGGCTTCGACGCAGGCGAACCCGAGGATGTTATTAGCGATCTACGGGTCGCTCTCGCTGCTGGAGATCGGGGCCATGTACCGCGAGATCGCTTGTGTGGTTTTTCGCCAGTTGAACTTTGAGCGGGCAACTTTAGTGGTTGACGAGTACGTCGAGAGTGGCGTTTGCCCCTCGCCCCGGGACATCGCGCGGCGGGAACGTATATTAAGAAGGCCACGGACGACGCGAACGAGTGTCCTGCGGCCGCTGATGACCGCGGCGTCTGGCATGTCGCGCGACGAGCTCGACCGGCACGTGGCGTTGGCGTCGACGGACGATTTCCTGGTGCTGGACGGTGCGATCGTTTTGCGGGACGGCGCCACCGACGACGCGCTGTTGGATGCTTTACATGCGCGCGCTCGATCACTCAGAATAGGCACCGAGGGTCTATCAAAGGCGCGGGCGGGTCGCGAGGCGCTGCGGACCGCGTTGCGGGACGCGGGCTGGTCGACGCAGTCGTTCATGTTTCCCGAGGTCCAGGTGCGGGCGGACTGGGGGGAGACGTCGAAGTCGTAATATCTAGTTATCGTGGTTAGTCAATCACTGTCGTCGTACGTGTCGTCGTCAGAAGACGACTGTGCCCCAATGCCCAAAAAGGCAAATGCCTCCTCCACGTTCAGGGTTCCGTCGTTTTCGTCGGCATACGCCCGCAGCTCGTCGAAGTCCTCCATCGTCTCGATGAGCTCCGGAGGGTAGGGCGGCCCCGCCGCGGCGTCTTCGGCGAGGCGCGCGATGGAGCGCTCGTTCCCGTCGCCGCCGTGAAACGCGTTACGCAGATACATGAAGTAGGCATTGGACAAGCTCAGGTCGGTGCCGCGGCCGCGCTCCGCGAGCTGCCCCATTTCGAAAGGCGTGCGCGGGTGGCCCGCGTCGAACGCGCGGTGGATGTGATGGAAGGCGCGCGCCGCGTGCTCGTCGTTCGGCGTCTCTTCGTCGAGCCTCATGTAGATCTTGCCCAGCAGGTAGTCGCAGTTCGCGTCGCGTTCGTCCGGGGGTATGGCCTCGATGAGCGCCAGGACGTCGGTCGGGGTCCCCGCCACGTCCCCTTTCTGGATCATCTGCGCCTTCAGCGTGGCCGCCTCGCGGCGCGGGTAGCGGAACGGCACCTCGTGCACACTCGGGACCTCGTCGTGATCCAGGACCGCGTCGAGGAGAATACCCGCCTCGGCGAGAAGATAGGGCGCATTGGTTCCCTCGGGATCGAACCAGGCCTTATCGGCCAACGTCATGGCCAAATCAACTTTCGCGGCGTCGAGCGCGTGGTCCGGCGGCGCTAACAAATGGTAGGACCCCGGAGGAGAATTATCGGCGGCGATCGCGGCGCGGAGGCATCGCTCCGACTCGTCTAGGTCGATGGCAGCGTCGCCGAGGGGGCTCACCATCTCGGCGAGCACGCTCGACGCCCCGCCCTCGTTCGCTATCCCGCCGAGCATGCAATACGCTTCCCTCGTGCCATGCATGTCGGCACAGACCCTGTACCATTTCCGGGCCTCGGCGGCGGAGGCCTCGCAGTCCTGGCCCGTCAACGCCATGCAAGCTCGGCCCGTGAGTATCTGTGCGTCGTAGAACTCCTTCTTGAACTGACGATTCACGACCACTATGTTTGCTAGGTCACCAATCCCCACGGCGTTCAGCAGACTTTTGAAGAGCGACGTCTCGGGAAAGAGGTCCTCGACGAATCGGACGGCGGGCAGGTTGGGATCTCTGCGAAACCGCCGCAGCGTCGCGGCCGGCTTGGCGCGCTCGAGTGCGATGTCCGCGGCAACAGCAGCAGCAGTCGACCGCTTAACTACTCTCCCAGTAGACGCGTCGATGTAGATGCCCGCGTCCGCGAGCGCCGCGATGACGGCCTTGCTGTGGGACATGGGTGCGGGCGATGTGGAGTGACTCGAGTCGTCGGACTCGTCGGTCGGCGCGCTGTCGACGGTATATCCTGGCTGTCGGTGGGACTGCGGCTTGCAAGTCAGGGGCTTGGATTAAATTTGAGCGCTTGGAATTGTCCAATTCAGGCACAGAACGATTGATATAGAGACAACAGAGACAACTGGTCACTAATACGACCGCCAGAGCCTCAGAGAGCGGCTATACCAAGCTCAGCCTCATCATCATCCTTATATTTCCGGGTTCGCTCCGTGTTCGCATTTCCGCTTTTTGAGGTCCGTAGCGCTCCAGCGCCGGCCCCATGCATGGATGGCGCGCGCGCGATCGATGGCCAGCACGCCTGGCTCGGGCGCGAGGGCTGAACCGCTGCAAAAACGCCGCCGCGCGCGCCGAACGCAGCCCTCGCGTTCTTGCGATGCGCGCGATATCGGGTGCCCGCGCGGCCGCGGCCGCGGGCGCCGCGGTCGGCGGGGCCCCGGGGCGCCCCGCGGCGCCCGCGGCGCCTCGGACGGCGCCCCCGGCGCCCCGGCGCGCGCCAACCGCGCCGCGAACGCGTCGCCGGCGGCCGCCGGGGAAAATTTCGCGCCGGCCGCCCGAGCCCGCGGCAGCCGTCCGCGGGCGAGGGCGCGCGCTGCCCGGCCCGGGCCACGGGTGCAACGGCCGCGGCGGCGCGCTCCGAGGCGCCGGCGCCCGGCGCGAGGGCCCGCCGCCGGCGGCCGGGCGCCGCAGGCGCCGCGCCGCGTCGAGCGGCCGCCGACCTGTGCGCCGAGGCTCGCCGCGGGCGGCGACCACTCCCCGGCCTCGGCTGCCGTGCGGCCTCGAAAGGGCGCCGCACGACCATGCAAACGGCCCCTCTTGCGTTGCGCCGCCGGTAGCTCCGTGAGCCCTACGGCACGCCACGCGGCGCGCTGGATCCTCGAGGGCTATTGGACGCTCTCCGGGGCGTTGTTTTTTGTGGGTAATTGTTGGTTCTGTGAATCCGTTACGGTGCGCGGGCGCGTCGCGATGGGACTGCGTTTTTTTTTGCGCGCGAACGGCCCAACCTTTCGGACGGGTTAGGGCGCCAGGCACGGATCAGACCACGAGGAAGAGGGTTAGCCGCAGGTCAACTAGTCAGCGGACAAAACAGGTTTTGCGATCGGATGCGACGCGCGCCGATACGACAAACGACCGGTTTCGGCCGGCAATGATCGACATCTATGGCGTCCGGCCACGCATGCTTCAATAACAGCGAGGACAAATGAGAGAGTACTTAAGCGGTCACGAACGCTAGACTAACTCATGCGCCGGCGAAGCTGCGTACACGGAGAAACGCTCAAAAGGGCAAATGATAAAACTGAGAAATGAGGTAATGAGTCTGCAGGAAAAAAGGCTGAGCATGAAACTCCTGCTCATAACTCTTGCGTGTTCGCGTGCGACGCGCCGTGGCCGATGCCCCAGATGGCGTCCTGCGGCGCCGCCTCGGCGAGGACGGCGTTTCCCGTCGCGAGGAGCACCTGCTTGAGCACCGGGTCCGAAGCGAACTTCTGGCTCACGACCGCGATGGCCACGTCGACGACGACGCCGTCCCAGGCGCCCCCGTCGAACCCCTGGACGCGCCGCCCCAGGGCCTTGTAGTCCTCGGGGCGCTTGCCGGGCGCCGCGATCGCGTCGAACCGCACGGCGTCGCGGAAGAGCGCCGCCTTGGACAGCATGATCGCCTGCTCGCCGCAGCCGACGCGCACCGTCCGCGGCGTCGCCCCGTCGCAGCTCGCCGGCAGCGTGAAGTCGAAGGCGCCCTGGTGAAAGTTCGAGAAGCAGCGGTGCGGGCTGCTGCCGCGGTGGCTGTAGAACGCGACGACCGGGAGCGTCTGACCCTCGCGCGTGACGTCGCCGCGCCACAGGTCGCGCAGTTGGTTCGGGTGCGTGCGGAGCTGCAGCGAGCGCGCCGCCGGCGCGGGCGGCGCACCGCGGCGCAGCTGCGCGAGGTCCGGCGTTGCCGCCTTCGCGCGTTTCGCGGGCGGCTCGTCGTCCGAATCTTGGGTGAGGTCCGTCACCGCCGGCGCTGGTGCCGGCGCGTCGCCATCTTCTTGCGTGAGATCGATGGTGGCCATTTTTGGGGCAACCGTACGCCGCACACTGTTTTTTGTTTTTTTGGGAATGCTCTCCGAGAGCTTTGATGTTTGGGCCCGTGTGAGCGCAATTCGCGCGCGTCAGCAGCAGCGGTGCAGCAGCGCCAGTGCGCGCCGGGGTCCAAGGATCCGCGAATGCTGTTGGGACGATGCCCTGCCTTGTTTTGACTCGGACTCGAGCTCTGGACCCAGGCTCGGGTTTTCTCGCCGGATGAACAGTCGCCAGAAGTACGGATCCTTCCAAGAACAGACCAATCCCGTCCCACCAGACGCCTAGCGCGCGCCACAGGTGCACTTTGGCAGCCTTTGGCCGTCAATCCGGTCGCCAATGGACCAGGGCTCCACCGCACCAGTACCGAGGGTGCCCGCGCCGCCCGCCCGCGTCCGTAAACAACAAGGACGCCCCGCTTTCCCAAGGAAAAGGTTTCCTACTAGTCGAAAACAGTGAATTCCAGCCAACTTGGGCCTGTGACGCCCGAGCTCAAAGGGGGCAGCCCGGAACCCTTGTCGCGCTCCAACTCGCGTCGGGTGCAGCGCCGGCTCGTTGCCAGAGCGTGCGTCGCCTTTTTGCGCCGCCGCGCCGCGGAGCCTCTGCGAACGAGGCACGACTGCAGTCGCGCATCGAACAGCCATTCCCGCCGCCCGACGCGCGCCGCCACTTACAAGGGACCATGCCCAAGAAGCCCGCCTCCAAGAAGGCCTCCGTAAAGAAAGAGCCGGCACCGGCGCCGGTGCCGCCCGCCAAGGCGCCCTCGCCGCCCAACGCGCCGCCCCTCCCCATGATGCCGCCGTTCGGTTTGGTGCCCGGCTTCCCGCCGCTCATCCCGCCGCCGCCGGGCGTCGATCCGGCCGTCTGGGCCGCGGCCGCCGCGCAGCATGCCGCTCAACAGCCCGGTGGAGAACCGAAGAGCAAAGAACAGTCCATGAAGGACGCCGCCGCGGCCTTGCAGAGCGCGGCGCAACTTTCCAAAAGAAGGAGGTGCATGGTGGCTGTGGATGAGGTGCCCGGGTTTGTTAGAACTGTTTATACTCTACTGAGAGTCTGCGACGACTCCATCATCGGGTGGTCGGAAGATGGAACTCAAATACTGATCAAAGAACCGGACCGCTTCGCCGCCGAGGTCTGCCCGAAGTTCTTCCGGCATCGGAATTTCAACTCGTTCACACGGTTACTAAACATGTACCAGTTCCACAAGGTCCCTTCTGTCCAAAGGGACTCGAAGGACGTGTGTTTTGAACATCCGCATTTTCAAAGAGGTAGAGATGATCTGTTGCCGCTCGTGCAGCGCAAGGGCGCCCAGACGATGAGGGATGAATTGATGGCCCGCGAGATGTACGCGCGGCCGCCGTTCCCCCCGGGTTCGGGTGTCGAGCCCGTGCATGCTGTCGGCCCGGGCCAGTGGACGAGACGGATGGCGGAGCTCGAGAGCGACGTGCGCGCGTTGAAGGCGGAGAACGAGCGCCTGAAGCGGTTGGAGGCGGAGCGCGAGGCGTTGAAATGTCAAGTTCGGACGCAAGACGACTTGATTTCATTATTACAAGGCGCGCAAGGGAATCATGCCGCTCTGGTCGATAAGAGCGCCATTCCCGGTCCTACGTCGGTTCCTGGGCTGGAAGCGGCCAAGAGGCTGGGTTTACCCCCACCTCCCGAAGCGCTGAAGGAAGCTTTAGCACAGATGGGCAATGGTCCCCTGATGATGATGATGTCCATGATGTCCGGGGCCTTGCAGGAGGGCCTCGCTCGAGCGGAAGCGGAGGCCCAGGCCCCGAAGGACGCCGCGGCTTTGCTCCAAGGATTGGCGGCGTCGACGCCGCGGAAGACTGAACGTTCAGAAGATACGGACACGCCGGTGGCGAAGAAGGCGAAGGTCTAGTCACTAGTCGTAGTAACAGACAACATACTTAAACTCCATTGGCGTCGCGTCGATGGCGTGACCCCAGGCGCCTCCTCATCCTCGCCGTCCACAGGTACCGCTCGACTACGACCGCTTCAACGGGATGGCCGCGTTGCGCACGACTGGTTCAGGTGCATGCTTCTCATGCAAAGCCTGCGCCTTCGCGTCGAGCTTTTCTTGGAAGCGCATTCTGCGGGAAGCGCCGCTCGCCGCGTCCATGAGATTCATTTTCCCCGTCAATTTCCCCGAAGAATCGACCAAGGGCCCCTTCTTCGGCCCCGGCACTTTCACGGAGCTCCGCAAGCGAAAGCGCGGCCGGCCCGTTTTGGGATCCAGCGCGAACTCCGGCGTGAGGACAGGCAGCACGCCGCGCGTCGCCTCCAAATGCATCGCTTTGCGAGAAGCGAAGTCCTCGCCGCCCTCGAGGCACAGGTGGAAGGCCCTTATCACACCAACATGACCTTTGACCAACTGCTTTGCCACATATGTTAGCGCCGCCGCTCTTCTAGTAGCGTCATACGGCCTCTTCGTCGCGGGATCGACGGGACAGCGCGGGTGCCAGATCAAGGGCACGGCCCACGTCTCCTTGCCTCTCAAGCAGCGCTGGTAGTCCTCGTAGTCGAGCTCGACCACGGTCCTTATCTTCTGCGACGCGGTCCACGTCTTGTACATCTGGTTCACCTGTAATTGATCATACGAGCCCTGCGCGCCCGTCGCGTCGACTTTGGCTCGCCACTCCCGCAGGAATTTCCTCGAGCTTTCTTCGTTAAAAACACAACAGAAGCCCGTGCATAATTCCACATTCTTTTCGCCCTCGTAGATCTCCCCATAATCCAGCGAGAACAGCAAACAAGGCCGGCCCTGCGGCCTTATATCATCGAGCATCGGCGGTACTCGTCTCCGGTGTTGCAACAGATCAGGTAGGGGGTCCTTGATCCAGAACGCTTCGAGCGACGAGTAGACCACGGGCGCGCCGACCGGCGCGGACCTGCGTGGACATCAAATGTACGGCGCGTTCGTCCTGAATCGCTCGACGGAGCCAGCGCGGCCCCGCCATCGCCGAGAAATGACACAGGCGCGGACTGGCAGACCCACTGGTAGATGCGCATCTTTTCTCGGCGTTTCTGGGCCTCTTTTCGTTCATAAACGTTGGGAAAGATCACGGTGTCGTGGAGGATCACATTTAATGCATCGTCGTCTTGTAACCTCAAAAGGTACGCGTAGGCCTCGTCGTCGTAGAAGCCGACGTGTAGTTCTCTCTGAGAATTGTGCCATCTCCGGTAGAATTTTAACCAAGCCTCGAAGAGCGGTAATTCGTCTCCGGAGACGCAAACTAACGTTCTCAATCTTCTCTCGTTCAGTAAGTCTTCACTAACAACTAAACATCGTCGAGACACCCACCCGATGCATGGTGCGGACAGCCGCACGCGTCGTTCGTCTCCGAGCAACCGTTCTTCTTCTACCACAACCAGCTGGTCTCGAGGCAGCGTGGCCACTTGGGGACTCTCGAACGCGACGTCTCTCCGCACGACACACACGGGCACTCCGACGCGCACGTGGTTGCATCTCTTCAAATACGCGGCGACAGCGTCCGCCTCGGCCGCTTCTACTTCTTCTCCGGCGAGACGGGTGAAGACGGTGCTCCTCGGCCGCCGCGGCGACGGCGTCCGCGGCCGCCGGCGCGTCCGCTCCTCGGCGCACTGCTCCTCGGCGAGGTGGCGCGCCGTGTTGGCCTTCATGCTGCCCGTGAGCGTCGCGAGCTCCTTCTGGGTCTTGGGGGAGACCAGAGACGGCCTGCGCGGCTTTTTGCCCATGGTCGCGGGGGCACCCTCGCGGCGTGATGATCGCGGTTGGGAGAAGGCTGCCGGCCCGGCCCGGCCTCGGCGGCGGGCTGCCTCGATGGCGTCTCGCACAGCGCAGAGGACAGCGCTCTCCGAGCACCTGGCCGCGCGCGACGAGTCTACGGACGGGTCGTTCTCTTACTCGTCCATGCGTGCGGGTCGGTGGGGGACTGGTGCTCGTGGCTTGCTAGGCATCCCTAGTGTCTTACGGGCCGCTAGCTCCACTTTTCAGGCTCGACGAGCAGCGCGAGCAGCGCGAGCATAACGCGTAAGCGCGTACCGCTGGACGTCCGGACTCGTTGCTGACTCGTACAGTAGCTGCGAACTGAACGAGCGCCCGCCGCACACCAGCAATCGCTGCACTGCGCGCGCCTCCTGCAGCTCGCAGTCGCAACGGGCAGCACTCGAGCGATCCTGCGCCGCATAGGTTACCGCACAAGCATGCGTGCCAGGAGCTGCCTCTTGCTGCAGACCGCTGCGGTACTCGCCTGGCGCCACACCCATGCGCCGCCACCCGTCGCGCGGCGACGATGGCTGGGCGGCGCGCTCGCCGCCCTCGCGGCGACGACGACAGCGCGGAGCAACGCCTACAGTGGCCAGGACAAAACGACGCCGAAGGCCACCAAGCTGCCTCCCAAAGAGTTAGCGAAGCGCGTCGAAAAGGACCTGGTCGAGAACCAGTTCCTCGCCACCGCGAACTTCGACCGCACGTTGTACGACGAGGCCTGCACGTTCCAGGACGAGATCGACACCTACGAGCTCGACAAGTTCATCAAGGGCACGTCGAACCTCTTCGTCGCCGACCGCAGCCACGTCGACCTCGCGTCGCCCGTCACCGCTTCCAATGAGAGCGTCGAGTTCAAGTTCAAGGAGGACCTCTGCTTCAATATTCCGTTCAAGCCGACGGTCTTTGTGTCTGGCCGCGTCGTCCTGACGCGGGATTTGGATACGGGCCTCTTCGTCAGGTACCGGGAGTACTGGGACCAGAAGCCCAACGACGTGCTCCGGGGGGCGAGGTTCTAGTTCTTAAGACGTAAACTATTCTTGCCGGTGGACATCCCCCGCCAAGCCAGGAACCTCTCTCGCTAACCGCAATCGCCGCAGCAGACCATCATGCACATGGCGGCCAGGCACTGGCCCAAGCAAAGGGAGCAGGACGTCTGGGCGAGAGTTTCACCGGGTGGGTCCTGCGCGTCGCGGCCGGGCTGCGCCTCCACGGGCGTCGCCTCGGCCGCCTCCTCGAGGAGCTTCGTCCGGAGCGCGTCGCACTTCGCGTCGATCGCGTCCTCGTCGAGGCCCTCCTCCTCGAGCTCGTCCCTCAATTCCATGATCGACAGCTCGACCTCGCGCTTCGCTTCCCTTGATAATTCCACCTTTTCTGTTGCGGTTGGCGTGAGGCCCGGCGGCGGGCGCGCGTCGACGGGCGTGACCTCCATGTCTGCGGGACCGCCGCGCGGTCGGCCCAAACTCTTGGCGCCCACGACCGCGCCCGCGCCGCGCGGGGCCGCCCGCACTCCCCGCACTCCTGAGGCTGCCCCTCTGGAACCTTTTCGGGCGCGGCCCGTCAACGCACGCGGGCAGGCTGCCTTCCGTGGGTGCTAACCGACCCAAAGCGCCGTCCTGCTGGTCCTCAGCCGCTCACACGAGGCGTTTTTACGCTCGGCGCGCTGGGATCTGGCAGCTTTGCAGAGAGTCATACTCAGCTTACGTTCGGGTTCGCAGCAAAAAGGCCCGGGGACCCGTCGGAGCCCTCGACCGACGCCTCCGGGCGCCCCGCGCGCGCGGACGACCCCCGGGCCGCGGCTTCCAAACTTGGCAGACAATCTCCGGCACGCCTCCTGTTGTTGCGCGCCGCACGAGAAAACGTCGCCACCACAAACGCTGGGAGCGCGCAGGCGTCACTGGTCGCGCGGCTGCCCCCCCGGCGCCCAGCGCCTCGGGGAAGGCTGCCCCCCCCCGCCAGCCCAGCCTGGGAAGCCAAAGGCCTGGAAGAGCCAAAGGCATAGAAATGGCAGCAGCCGTCCGCCGCCGGCACGGCCCGCCGCCACCGCAAGGCCCGCCGCCCCTCAGAATCCGGCCCCAGTGCGGCGGTCACGTCGTCACCTTCGACGGCGACGCGCTCGGGTTCTCGGTCATCGACGCGAATGGCGTCCCCGTCGTGTCCGAGGCCCCGCTGTCCGCCGGTTTCGAAGTCGGCGACCGCCTCGTCTGCGTGAACGGCGCGCGGCTGCCCCGACTGCCGTCGTGGAAGGTCAAGGCGCTGTTCGAGAGCTGCGGCCGGCCTGTCTGTATAGAATTCGCCAAGGAACCGATCAGCGACGGTTTTGAATTAGATGAGGTCACGCGACCGCTCGCCCACGTCGAGGTCTCGAAGATGTTACACGACGCGACGCGGCTGCAGCCGCCCTTCTGCATGCATCTAGCTCGATCATTAGTAGAAGCTTATGAAAAAGGAGGCGACGTCTCCTTGGACGAAGCTCTCTCCCCGACCATCAGGGCCTTCTGCGAGGTCTTGTTCGCGGACGCGCCCGTGCAAGCCATAAGTCCGATGCCGCCGCCCTGGGCCCTCGCGGCCACGAAAGCAACTAAAAATTTCCTGCAGCGAGAGGAAGTAGATGAAGGCACCTTCAACGCGTTATCCTTGACCCTGGCGGCGTCACTACCTAACCATTTACGCGCACCGGCCGAGGGCTGGACCGGCAACCAGAAGATCGAGCACGTCGCCGACGAGCTGCGGGCGATGGGCTTCGACGAGAGTGCCATCCCCAAAGTGTCTGATGAGGACTGCATTTTCAAGCGGGAAAATGAAAAAATGGCGCGCGCGACGGCTCAATTACAGAGTGTCATGAAGGCTCGCAGGAGGTTGCTAGATTTGAGGGACCGCGCTCAGGCCAAGAAAGCTATTGCGGACGCGCAGGCGAACGATCCGAACTGCATCTTTGGGCGGGAGGTCCGGCGGGCCGAGAGGGCCGCGCACGTCGTGCAAAGGGCGCTGAAGCGGGCGACGTCATCTGATAAAGTGGTGCCGCCGCTGCCTCCCCGGAAGCCGCGGCGTGCTAAGCCGACGCGAAGAGTCGAGGCGCCGGCCTGGCTGCGGGCGGGCTGCAGTGTCGAGGCCGACTGGCGCGGCCGCGGGGCTTGGTATCGCGGCACGGTCACGGAGGTGTCTAACAAAGGCTGTAGTGTCCGATACAATGATGGAGGCAGCGAGCGCAACGTGCCCTTCGACCGCGTGCGCCCGCGCGAGGCGTCCTCGGCCGTCGCGCGGCGGCCCGCGCCCAGGACCGCGCCCGCGGCCAAGCCGGTCGCGGTTCCAGACGAATCATCTGACGAGGAACCGACGCTCACCCTAGATCTCGCCGGCAGGTGGTACTCCGTAGATGTACAAACAGGAAAGCCCAACAATGACATATACGAATTCAGACAGACGGCCACCAACGAGTACGTCACGTACCGCAACGGGCGAGAAACCCCCAAGAGCGCCTTTACAATTGTGCAAGAACACAACCACTTGAAAGGCCGCATGAAGGAGAAGATCCACGGTCCTCGAGGGCGGACGTACGCGCCTGTGTGGAAATCAACCAGTGTGTCGCGCGCACCGACAATTCTTCACTAAGTCATTTCTCGGCGATGGCGCGGCCGTGCTGGCTCCGTCGAGCGGTGAGGAACGACCACCACCGCGCCATCGAGCAGGCGTCGCGTCGATGGCGTGGAGGACGACGCGACGATTCAGCACGAACGCGCCGTAAAATTTTTTATTTCCACACAGGTACGCCCCCTCGTTCAAGGTGCGGGACAACGGTGATTTACATTGGGACATCCAAGATTCGAAGTGGCTCAGTCGTCGAGACTGCGGCGTGGACTGTTTGTTAGAAGTAAGGCGTAGTGCGGGCGGGTCGCTGCGCATCGCCGCGGGTTCCGTCGTGAGTTTCAAGAATTATGGTAGTGGTTATGCGGCCATCGTCAACGCCGCTAATGTGATGGGATTGGGTGGCGGGGGCGTCGACGCGGCCGTCAATTCGGCAGGTGGTCCGACCATGCATAGAGATCGAAGGGCTCTACCTATCATTAATAACAGGCATGAAAGAATAAAAGTAGGCGGCTGCGTGGCTACGGGACCGAACTCCTACGGCAACATCGGCACGGAGTTCGTACTACATGCTGTTGGCCCCGACTTCCGGTCGCATCCTGCTCAACAGGCCGAGACGTTATTGCTGTCGGCTTATGCTTCATCTTTGTCATTGGCCCGGGAGAAGGGCATCAAGCGGGTGGCGTTTCCACTCTTATCGGCCGGTATTTTCCGGGGTCATGTTGCACTGGATAGGGTCGTGGAGCTCGCGTGCCGGGCGGTGGCGACGCACGACTACGACGGGGACGTCTACCTGTGCGGCTTCTTACCGGCCGAACAGACGGCATTGAAAAAAGGTGTAGACGTTATCCTCAAGGAAGGCTTGGTCCTGCCTCTTGATTGTGTCCATCAGAGAGCAGCTAGGGCCGAGGCCGAGGCGCAGCGAGCGTACAAGCTGAGACGGCGCGCCGAGGAGCTCGCCCGGCGAGAGAACAGAAGGGACGCCTTCCGGCAGGCGGGCTCGACGATGGTGCGAGCCATGCGCGAGGCCCACCGCGAGGAGGCGGCCCAGCACCTCGCGCGGACGCAGGAGGGCACGGCGTCCTTTTTTCAGAGACGCGAGGCTGAGCGCGCCCGGACGCAGCATAGGCAGGAGCAGATCGCCGCTCGCGAGCGCGAGAAGCTCGCCGAGAAGGAGGCCGCGTCGGCGGCGTTACTGCAGCGGAAGACCGCCGCGACGTCAGTGTTCAATGAGAGACGAGAACAACAGCGGCAGGAGGCGGATCGTAGGAGGGACGAGGAACTTCGGCGTCTGCAGGCGACCCAGGCCCAAAAAGAAAGGGAGGCCGAGGCATTGCTGCAGCGGAAATTAAGGGAGAAGCGGGCGCTTGAAGAGCGGAGGGCCAAGGAGCGCGAAGAGGCCGAGGCGCGACGGGCCGAAGAAATTGCGCGGCTCGCCGAGGTCCAAGCACGGAAAGAAAGAGAAGCTCGGGAGTTGAAGGAGCGCAAGGAACGCGAAAAGCGGGAGTTGCTCGAGCGAAGGGAGGCGGAAGCTAGGGCCGTGGAGGCGCAGCGCGAGGCTGAGCGCAAGGCTGTCGAAGAACGTAGAAGAGCGGAGGCCGCCGCGATCCAGAGGCGGAAGGCCGAGGAAGCAAGGGACGAGGCGAAGAAAATTGCGAATCGGAGGGCCATCGAGGCGGCGAGGAAAGCCGTGTCTGGCTTTCATAAAGGCGACGCGCGGTTCAGTCATCGCGGTCCTGGAGGATGGGAGGCCTATGCGCACGAGCACTGTCGCGTGATTGAGCGGGCCATGAAGGCGTCGAACGGGAGTGGTACAGTATCATTACCTGGTATTCCCTTTGAAGTAAGGTGGGGCGACGAGGCGGTCAGTGCGAAGCTGCCGCACCCGCCGCCGGAGGGTATTATTCAAGTGAATCTACGAAGCCAGAACACGCGCGTCGTGCGGCGCGACGGTGATCAATCAGCTCCTTCACAACCGACGCCGTGGCAGCAGGAGAGTGCGCCGGCACCGCCACCGGCGCCGCCGCCGCGGTCGACGCCGGCCGCCCCGTCGGGTGGGACCATGATGGTCCAGATCCCCGCGGGCACGGCCCCCAACGCCATCCTCCAGGTCCGCGCGCCGGACGGCCGCACGATCAAGGTCCGCGTGCCGCCGAACGTGCGGCCCGGCCAGCAGATGCGCATCTCGGTGCCGGCGGCGGCGGCGCCCAAGGCGCCGCCGCAGCCGCCGCGACCGCCGCCGCGACCGCCGGGCTCGACGCTCATGCGCGTGAAGATTCCTCCTCACGTGCCCGCTGGTGGGTCGATTACAGTGAGGGCCCCCGATGGGAAGCTCGTCAGAGTACGCGTACCGCCGGGCGTCGCGCCCGGCGCTACCATTACCGTGCGCATCTAGTCGTTCCGTCGATTGCGTGCCGCGTAAGTTTCTTCCGTTCACCTCGTCGAGCCTGCGCGGAAGCTGCTGGCGGTGAGTGATGCGTCGCGTCAGTGGCGTACCAAACTCGACCTCCGCGCCATCGCCGCGGCGCTCGCATGTTGTTTTGACGGCGCGGCGACGGCGCGACCGCAGAATCGGTAGGTACCGTCCGCGACTCCACGAGCTCACCGTACGCCATCGCCGTGATCCCCTCCTGGAAGACTCATTCACCACGATTTTACACACGTCTTACTTACTTCCTATGCACATCTAGACAGCCCGCTTGACGAGGCGCACGCGCACGCCGCCGGCCGAGGTCAGCGACACGCCGGCCTTGATGGAAGGCGCGAAGCCCGGGACGGGCCGCAGCTCATACACGTCCAACAACTCGCGCAGGAAGGTGCGGGCCTCGAGCAGCGCGAGGCCCTGGCCGACGCAGCTCCGAGCGCCGGAGCCGAAGGGCAGGAAGCCCTGCGCCGGCGCCGCGACGCCACCACTGATGGCGAGGAACCGGTCCGGCTTGAAGTCCGCCGCGTCCGCGCCCCAGACCTCCGGTAATCTATTGAGGAGGAAGAACGGCACGATGAGCCGAGCACCCTTCGGGATCGATTTGTTGTTCCCATGCCCGTCCACGACGGAAGTAGAACACGATGCGACTCGTGTCACCATGGGGATGACCGGGTACAAGCGTAACGTTTCTCGTACAACTCTCCGGAACAAGTCATCTTCATTCGTAGAAAGCTCCTCCCTCAGTGCGTCCTGGATCTCCGGGTGCCGCGCCAGTTCAAAGCACGCGTAACAGAGAAAGTACGCCGACGTGTCGTGGCCCGCGCCGATCAGCGTCACGAGCTGGTCGAGGACGTGTTCGTCAGTGAAAGTAGGATCAATTGACTGGTGCTGAATCAGCGCGGTCAAGCAGTCGTCGGGCTTCTCTGCCAAGGCACGCCTCCGCTCGACGACGGGCCGCAGGACTTTGCTTCTCAATGAGTCGCGCATCCTCCTTAGCTTGCGCACACGACCAAACAGCGTCTCGCTCATCGGCAAATCAAACAGCATGTGTTCCCCCACCACCAAACTCCCAAAACTACAAGCCTCGGCCACGAACCTCGCGACGTCGCCTTTTGCGTCGTTCTCGTCGCGTTTCCACCCATCAACATCTTCGCTGAGTAAACAGCGACAAAACGCGCGCAGCGTCGCGAGATGAAAAAAACTTTGCACGTCGACGTCGCCCTCGCTCAGCATATCCAGTGAACTTTGGAAAGCTTGCAGGACGCCGTCGACCTTCAGTCTATCGGTCCTGAAGTACGGCGCTAGTAGTTTTCTCGCCCGCGCGTGGGAAGCGCCCTCCGCCGTCACCAGACCATCTCCAAACACGAAGCCGAACTTCCTACGGTAGTCGGGACCCTTCGGGAACGTTCTTCTATCAGACAGTATTTTTCGCGCGGTTTTCGCGTGAGCAATCACACATAGGGGCGCGCCGCCAGCCGGCCAGAAGAGAAATAATCCTTCCTTGGCGAAGTGCCTTTTGGCCTGTCTCAGTAAGAATCGCATGAACGCGGGAGCTGCCGGTAGTAAGTTACCGAGGAGCGGTAAAGTAATAGGTAGCGGCGGCGCGCGCCAGCCCCGGTACCGCCACAGCGCCATCTGCAGCGACTGCTTAGTTAAGCAGAAGAGGGCCCAATACAAGGCGTATCTTGCGATTGATTGTCTCGCGAGTAGAGCAGCTGGCAGACCGACGGCCGCCGCGGCGACGACGCCCCTTCTTCGTCCTAGTTTTTCGCCGAACAAACCATCAAAAGCGATCGCCAGGTAGCCGGCGTGCAGCGCCGCGCCGAAGACTGTTGCGTCGCAGTGGCTGCTCAGCAGCGCAGCACATTGGACGCTGCAACCCAGACACGCCGTCGCCGCCCTTACGAAGTGGATGACGTTCCGAGCCGCGGCCTTGGCGCGGTAGAGGAGCGTCGTCGACAGCGACGGCGCGATTCTCAAACCCGCGCGCAGGGCGAGGCGCACGGCGCAGTCGGTCGCGATGACGTAGAGGAGCTGCGTTGCCCTGGAGGCGTAGGCGCAGGACTCCTGGGTCATGGCGCTAGTGGGTGCTCTGTAGTTCTACTGCTGATCAGGCCCGGCGCGGCGTGTTGGGTGTAGCTGCAGCAGGGTCAGGCCGGCCAAGCCTCTCCCTGGCGTCGCTGGTAACCGAAACGGTGCCGCCGCAGCAGTGCGGTGAACCGCTGGATCAAGTGTCGACCCGCCAACGAACGCAAGCGTAGCAAACTGAGGCGTCGTGCGTGAGTGAAAAAGTCTCCTGCCTCTAGGTTGACACACTAGCTCTCGAAATACTCGTAGCCACTAGTCCTCCTAGCACCGTAACAATATACCCTTGACTCCGCATATGACTTGGCATCCCCCCCTTACGCCATCGACGCGACGCGGAACGACGACACACACCACACCAACTTACGCGACCCCCGACCGCATCAGCCGCGCGAGCTTCGTGCCCCTATTGGCCACACCGACGACGTCCCCGAACGTCGCGCCGACGAGCGCGGATTGATTCCCTTCAACCTTCTTCGCAGCCTTCTTCTTCTTCGCCCGAGGCTTCAGCTTGAACAGGCGCTGCGCCTCCCGCATCCTTGGTTTATCAAGCTCCTCGGCCGTCTCGCCTTTACTATTTTTCGCATGTATTGAGGCTCCTTGCGCGAGCAGCTCGCAGAGGAACGCCGGCGAGCTCGCGTTGCGGTTGCCGAGATGGAGGAGCGTGTCGCCTGACTCATAGGTGAACCTCGACGCGTCGCCCGTATGGCACGTGCGCGACGAAAAGCCGCACTGGACGAGCTGTTGGCGCCCAAAGCACCCGCCTCGCACCTGCTGGTCTATTTTACATGCATCGTCTTTGAAGATCGCTTCAACATCTTTAGGCCAGTCGTGGACCAAGGCGTTGATTATTTGACCGTCCCAGGAGAGGAGGGCCATCTCTGTGTTAGCGTGGTGTGGCTGCCCCGAGTGCCTAGGGTGGGCCGGCCCTTATCTCTGGCCGCAGCTGCGCGGTCGCCGTGGCGAGAGAGTCACGTCGGCGTGGCGCAATTCTGCGTGCGGCGTAGGCACGCCTGCGCCGCGCGGTGCCTCTCCCAGCGCTGCAGCAGCGCCGGCATGCAAAATCTGCGGCGAGTGCAGGACCCGCGCGCCACCGGCAGCCCGTCCCCGACGCCTCCAACGCTTAAGATCATACGCGCAGACGTCCGCGTAGAGGCCAAAGTCGTGCGGGTTCGCCGCTTCTGCCCCCATCACATGATAAACAGCCTGGGAGCGACCCCCCGCGCGCCGCCACGCACCGCGACGTTCACGCACGTCCCACGCCCAGAAGCGCCATGACCTCCGACGCCAGCCCTGGTTGCTGCGACGCCAGCCCTTGGCTGTCTTGGAATTGGTGGTGGGAACCCATTCACACCCTCTCGCGCCGCCGGTCCCAGGCCGAGCAGGAGATGATCGAGGCCTGCACCACACCCAGATCGGGCCGCACGTCCTTCGACGAGTAATTTGGCCCCGCCCCGGACCGTTCGCGGTGCGGGATATATAAGGATGGCCCGCGCGCGGCCGGACTGGGTGCAAATCCTCGACCCGGAGAGCGGCCACTGGTGCTGGTACAGCGCCCTGCGGCAGGAGAGCCGCTGGGAGAAGCCTCCTATACAAGACGGGTGGCTCGAGTGGCGTGATTCCCACGGCAACGCGTTCTATGTTGATGATGCGGGCGCGTCGACGTGGGACCCGCCCTGGCGCGAAGACGACGCCGACGCGGCGGACGTAGCCGCCGGTGGTGACGCCGTGGCCGCGAGCGCGTCGGCCGACGAGGCGCCAGAAACGACACGCGAGGCGCCCGACGCGCCCGTGGCGCCCGATCCTCCCGCGCCGCCGGTCCCGAAGACCGACGCTATCGACGAGCTCAAGCCCATGGATCGCGCGGCTCCCAAGGCGCCCGCATACTATGGCGCGAACGCGGCCGAGGCGCACGAAACGGGCAGCACCTACGCCCCGCCGCGGCCCGGCACGGACCTCCTCGCCTACGAGCGCCAAAGGGCGGCACTGCTCGTCGCTGCGTATCGAGAACGGAGCGCCGCGTCGCGCGAGCGGCGCCTCCGCGACGACCGCGAGGCCCTCGACCGCGACCGCGCGGCCCTGGACCGCGAGCGCCAGCTCCTCGCGCTCGAGCGGCTCCGCGGCGCGGACCGAAACCTCCCGGCGCGCTCAGCCGTCGCCGCGCTCGTGGTCGCGACGAGCCTGGCGCGCAATCAGTAGCTGCACGAGAAACGATGCCGGAGCAGCAAACCCCCATTTTTGAACCTCTCCCCCCTCGAGAACCATACATAAGTTCAACATCACATACTTTTACGACTACCGATGCTTCGGAAACACCGCAATAAAAACGTAGGTCCCCAGGAACGACACAACAACCGCCACGAGCGCCGCGAGGGCCTGGAGCAGCGTCCGCGTCCTCGCCGCGGCGCGCACATCCAACGCGGTCCGCTCCTTGGACACGGCGTTTTGATTTTGGGACGTCGCGTCGTCGAGTTGCTCCATCTTCTTCGACTGCTCCCTTAACTTCTCGTGGACGGCGAGCGACGACGCTTTCAGGCGCGCGGTCATCGTCTCGAGCTCCCTCTGTAAAGAATCGGCCTCGTTCTGGGGCGGTTCGTCGACTTCGCTCTCGGAGTCGCTCTCGTTTTGTTGAGTGGCGGGCACGACGCGTGGCGCTGGCGCCGGTGCCTCTGCTGGTTCCTCCTCCTCGGGCGGCCGCAACCCGTCGATGACAGCCAGCATGGCCTCTTCATAAGTTGCGACTTGGGCCAGCACCGTAGCATCGCCGTCTGCGGCGGCTTCGAGCGCGGCGATTTTAGAGAGGGCCGCCTCGGCGAAGGCGATGCGCCGGTCCTCGTCCAGATCCTCAGCATCTACTTTTGGGAGGAGGCGCTCGAGGTCCACGGCTAGGCGCGCGCACTCGGCGCTCATCGTGTTAGAGTGGCTGTGCCGCCTCAGCGACAGCTCTCTTTCGGCACAGCTCGGATCGCAGCAAATCCGGGAGCGCGTAGCTCGATTCTTGTTTCTGAGACGAGCTGTGGTGGCTCGTACGACGGCCCAAAGCCGGGGCTTGGTTGTTTGCTAGTGTGTTACAGGACGCTAGCTCGGCTTTGGAGCGTCAAGCTGCATAGGCAGCTTTCGGCAGCACTGGACCTCTTTGCACATCGGTGGCACATCGCAGCATCCTTTGACGACGCTAATTGAATCCCTCAGCCGTCAACGCCGCCGAGCTTGCATAGCTCAGACAATCACCACCACTTGCACGCTGTCGCCGCGCGCCGCAACCATGCTCCCAGTCACGCGGACAGCCAGCAGCACGCTCAGCCGCCTCGGCAGCTACCTGCGGCTCGCCGCGCAAACACCGGTAGTGATGTGCTCCGTAGCGGCGGCTTTGGCCCAGCCCCTCCTCGAAACGTTACGAATAGTAGACGCCGTCGAGCCCGTGGAACGGGACGCCGACCTGCGTAATAAAACGATCCTGGTCACGGGCGCGACGGCCGGCGTCGGCCTGGCCACGTGCAAGCGGCTGGCGGCGCGGGGCGCGCGCGTGCTCGTTTGTGGCCGCAACGCGGAACGCACGAGGCGAGCCGTAGAAGAGGTCGGCGGCCGCGCCGAAGCCGTTGCTTTGGACCTGTGCTCGCTAGAATCCGTGAGAGCTTGCGCGGAAAAGGTCAAACCTCTGAGGCTCGACGTACTTATACTCAACGCTGGTGTGAATGCGAACGTGCCCACGGCGACGCATCCCGAGCTCGACTGTTCGTTGGTCTTTGGCGTCAACTTCGTGGCCCACTACCTGCTCGTGACGTTGCTCTTGGACTCGTTGGGTGCGGATGCTCGCGTGGTTTGTTTGGCGAGCGCGGGCGCGGCGTCCATCTTTCACGCCATCGACGCGTCACAGAGTCGCGTCGATGGCGCCAGGGCGTCCACGCCGTCGACGCGACACAAATCGCAAAACGCAGGCGTCATGCACCACCACAGCGCGGCGTGCCACGCCCACGACGCGGACTACGCGGAATCGAAACTGGCCATGGTTTTATTAGCAAGGGCCTTGTCAAGGGGCGACTTAGGTAGAAAAGTCGACGGCGTCCCCGTGAACCCGGGCGCGGCGAACTCGGATATTTGGCGCCACGTCTGGGCCCCGGTGCGGCCGCTGTTTCGAGTCTGCGTGGCGCCGGTCTTCCTGACGACGGACCAGGCGTGTGCTTCTTCCGTCGCCGCGGCGGCGCTGCCTCTCGAACGCGACGGGGACGGCCTGCCTCTGTATCTGGCGCCGTACTGGGTGCCTCGATACGGTTGCCGCGCGGCCTTCGAGTACGTCGGGTACTTCGTGGGTTCGGGCGCGGCGTTCGCGCGCGTGCCTGCGCGGGAACATGAGGCGGCGGAGGCGTTGTTCGCGCGGTGCCGGGGGCTGCTTGCTGGGTCATAACTAGACGTGTTTGCCAATATTCTTATAGACAGTACAGAGACGCCCTAGCGCCGCCGCCCCGACCGCTTCTTGACCGGCTTCGCGCGCGCCGCGGCCCGCTTCCGCTTCTTCGGAACCAGCGGCGCCGCGTCCTCGCCGTCGAGCACCGCGCGCGCCTGGTCCGCGTAGTAGTGCGCCCAGTAAACGTCGGTGCCGTACCGGCCGCCCTTCGCTTTCTTCGGCGCCAGCTTGCCCAGCTCCTTGGCGAGCTCGAGGTAGACGTTGTCGGCCACATCGGACGCGCGCGAGGCTTCCCTTACCTTCCTTCCCAACCAGGTGACGCTGTCCTTAATTTCCGTCGTCGCGTACGACCCGTCCCCGCGCGCCGCCGCGGCCCGCAGCACCGGCGCGTGCAGCTCGGACGCCTCGTCCGCCCTCGCAACGTTGCCTCTCGCGCTAACTCGCACGAAGCCCGCGTCCAGCAATCTCTGGTCGGCGTCCGGGTCGGAGCCCCAGATCAGACGTCGGCGCTTCATGTGCATGCCGAGCTCGTAGCCGCCCGACAGCACGCAGTTCTGGCGCACGTCGCAGTCCTCGACGTCGGGGATCTCGCCCGCTCGTATCGCCTCTAAACACGCCACGAGGATCTCTTCCTTCTGGTCCATGGGGAGGCGCCGGTTCCAGTCCTTCTTCGTCAGCTTCGTCGGGTCGATCTTCTTCTTGACGTCGGACGCGTCGGGCACGTCCGTGTCTCGCCGCCGCCGTGCTCGCGGCGCCCCGGTCGTCGCGTCATCCCCGCCGTCGCCCGTGTTCGTGGCCGCCCGCTTCCGCGTCTGCCGAGCCGCGGGCGCGGCGTCAAATTCGTCCTCGTAGTCGTCCGTCGGCGGCGTTGCGACGTCCTCGTCGTCGCTGCTCTCGACGACCGCGGGCGCCAGTCCCGAGGCGGCGCGCCGCGGCCGCGGCCGCGGCCGCGGCGTCGCCGAAACTGCTTCGGCGGCCTCCTCCTCGTCCTCCTCGTTTGCGCGAGCGAGCACCGCGCGCGCCTGGTCCGCGTAGTAGTGCGCCCAGTAAACTTCGGTGCCCCACCGGCCGCCCTTCGCGTCCTCCGGCGCCAGCTTGCCCAGCTCCTTGGCGAGCTCGAGGACGACGTCGTCCGACGCACGCGCATTCTTTACCCGCTCTCTCAACCAGCAGATGGCCTTCCTAAGCTCCGTCATCTTCGCCGATCGCGACGACCCAAACGCGAGCCCGCGCTTTGCCGCGTCCCGCAGCACCGGCCCGTACCGCTCGAGCGCCTCGTCCGCCCTCGCCGCAGGGCATCTCGCACCAACTCGCACGAAGCCCGCGTCCAGCAATAACTGGTCGGCGTGCGGGTCGGTGCCGAAAATTTTACGTCGTCTTTTCACGTCCACGCCGAGCGGGTAGCCCCGCGCCACCACGCAGTCCATGCGCACGTCGCAGTCCCGGAGCTCCTCGCCGAACACGCCCTCTCGACACGCATCCAATAAAGCTATTAGTCTCGCGTCCTTGTCGGCCATGGAGACGCCCGGCTTGTTGTAGTCCGCCAACGTCAGCCTTCTCACGTTGATCTTGTCGTCCTTGTCGGACTCGTCGGGCTCGTCGGGCTCGACGGCCGCCGGGACCGGCGCCGCCGGCGGCCGCCGCGTGCCGCCGCGCAGTATTCGTCTCCGCGGCGGCGCCGCGGCGGGCGCCCTTCTCGCGGGCGGCGACGGCCGCGCGGCGGCGTGCGCGACCTCCTCGCCGGCGACGTACGGCACCAGCGCGCCCGTGTGGCACATCTGCCGGAACCAGTCCGGCATCCTTGCGGCCGCGTATCTAAACGCTTTCGTCCCAGCGTACTGCTTCAGGACCAGCTCCAGCTGGCGGCCGTCCAGGCCGCAGATCGACGGCATGCTCTCCTGCAGGTCCGCGCGCTCGTATGCGTCCATCTGCATGAGGCTGCCGCTCGCTTCTAGCGCGTAGTACTCGCGTTCGCATCGCGCGCCGAACGGCCAGTAATCCCAGTCGTGCGCGGCGCTCAGCGGCTGCAGGGACGGCAGTGTGATGCTTAGAGTCTTCAGATCCGGGACGAAAGCTCCAAATGCTGAAGCCTCGACGGGGCCGTTGCAGTCGCAGCGTCTCCGGCTCATTTTTGGCACCGGGGAGCCGCGTACGGAGAGCGACAATTGCATGCCAGAGCCTCTCGCAGGCCGGCGCCCGCGCGCGCGCACCACCACCGGTCCTAGCAGGTCTACGGGCCACGACTAGCTATATTAGAAACCCCGAGCGACGACGCGGCTGACGCTTCTTTTGCAAGCGCGACGGGGCTGGTGATTGTCGTAGCCCCCGAGAACGGCACCCTCGGAACGTTAGTAGCGTGCCACGGGATGCTAGGACACTGGCGTGTTTGATGGCCCTCGACATCGGCGCGCTCTGAGCCCACGATAGATCGTCTCGAGGTCAGATGTCGTCGTAGTAGTGCATGGACGACGAGATAGAGTACACACTGACAGCCGGCGTCTCCGAGATGATGTCGCAAAAGCTAGGTATGCGTCTCGGCCGGATCTAATCCGAGTTGGCCTCTTCCAAGACTTCAGTGGTGTGCCGCATCCCGCGAAGCATCGACGCACCGCTTCGAGCCGCGCGGCCCGCTATCAGAAGTTAACGGCGACGTCCGGCGTCAGCTCGGGCGCGACCCGCGAGCCGCCCGACGCCATCGATGCGGTCGCGGCCGCGACGGCCGCGGCGGCGCGCAGCGGCGAGACGTGTACCGCTGCGGCGAGCGCGCCGAGTCGTTCAGCATACGGCCGAGGCCGAGCGCGGGCCCGGGGGGTGGCGCTTTGCACGCGTCGCGCCGCGCGCGGGCCGCCAGGCGCCAGGAGTCTCCGCCTTTTGCGAGGCTCAGCACGGCGCACCGCGTTGCCCGCGCAGCCGCAGCGATTGAAGCGCAGCGCGCCACTGAGTGATGAGCACGACTGCGGGTGATGAACAACGATACGGCCCAACCACAACTCTAGAGGAGGGCGTCGAGCGTGAAATCTAGTGGGTCATAACTAGCTCAATATGTTTGCCTGAACCTGAAAAAAATGTCCGGCCGCCGCAAGGCGAATTCCGGTGACTTTGGCGCCTCTGGTGTCGCACGTCTGTTACGTCTGGTAAGCAGGCCGCTAAACGTGTCCGTTTTGGCCGGCCGGCACTCGGTACAAATCACCCTCAGAGACTACCTACGCGCGAAGAGCGGCGGCGGCGCGAACCAGGGTTTCCGGGCCCGCATCGCGGAATTTACCGGCGGCGCGACGCAACGCATCATTGTGGCACTGCGGGGCGATTTGAGCGAGAACGAGACGCTCCGAGAGACCGTCGCGCGGGCAAAGGACCCGCGCGCCTTCGACGAGGCGGGTCCAGCGGCACGCGCCGCTTTAGTTAATGAAGTCGCCGCCGAGGAGCCGACGCTGGCTCTCGTGCGGCAGGCGCTGCGAATAGCTCCGGCGTGCGGCGACGATGATGTCACGACATTTTTTGCCGCGACGATCCAATCGGAGATGACCGCAGTCATCCCGAGCTTTAGCATGGTCAAGCTCATTCCATTTCTGTTGCTTTTGCAGGGTCTCGCGCAGAATTGCGCCAATTGGGTCGTTTTCCCGGCCACGATGTTGATATTGCAGAAGCTCGGCCTGCTCACGGGCGACCTGGACCAGGATCGCGCGCTGCTCAAAGAGTGGGGTCTCGCACTGCTTGCTCAGCTGCCAAATAGAGTGCTCTGGGAGGCGCTCACTTTCATGAGCGGCGAGCCCGGTCGAATCGCGAAGGCCGACGCGACTTTTAGGAGGATCTTCAGGCGGTGGAATCGAAGGACTCGGCGGCGGCTATCAAATACCCAATATCGCAAGCTCATGTCGACGTCCTTCGCGGCGGACCTCCGGCTCTTCGTCAACGCGATCGGGGGCCAGGGCGTCGGCCAGCTGGGCACCTGGCTCCAGTTCCACCAGGTGCCGCGAGCCGCGAGCGCCGCTGTCGCCGCCGGCGTCGTGGTGGGCGCTTTAGGCGACGCCGCCACGCCGGAAATCGTCGCTGGATTGATCGCGTGCCGAACCGATCAAATCCTCCCCGCCATCGAGGCCTACCTGAAAGCCCGGCCAGGCTTAGTGCGGGGGGACGTCGACTAGGGAGCGGGTCTAAGAAAACCATAGGGCCGCACAGATGTTGAATACAACTAGCTCCCTCCGGTCGCGCCGTTCCGGACGCGCGCGCATCAGAACAGCGCGAGCGAAAATAGGTGATATCTAGAGGTAATGACGACGCGAATACTTAGTAGTAGAAGCAAGAAGAGTCATACGGTCGAGAGTCACAGTTCGTCGTGGGCGGCGCGCGGCTGGGGGCGGGGAGGTCGCGCTCTTCGTGGGAGTAACATTCTGCGCTATCTTTCCTTACCTCTAACTAGAATGAATTAGCCTGTTGACGCTCCGAGGATACGTCGGGTTCGAGGTTCGGGTTCATCTCGATGTCACGAGTCTCGGACACTCTCGGACTCGCGCTGCTCGCAAGCCGAAATCCCCAGCGCGATGGTATCCGCATGAATGCGCGAGGGCAGGCGATGATTGCGCTGCCCCTCCTTCTGCTGCCCATCTATGCGTGGGCAGCGCCGAACCTTATCTATTTGGACGACCTCGACCAGGCGCTCGGCAGCTCGCCGCTCCAACTCCCGGCCCGGGCGCCGGGCGTGATAGATCCGGATGGCGTGATGCCCAGTGCTTCCGCCGAGTTTGCCGCGCGCCGGGCCCAGGTCGTCGCCGCCACGAAACGAAGCTTCGAGCACTACAAGCGCCACGCCTGGGGCTCCGACGAGTTGCGGCCCGTGTCCAACGCGACGCACAACTGGACGCAACCAGCCCTCGGAGTCACGCTCATCGACGCCATGTCGACGCTCTGGGTGCTGGGGCTCCGCGACGAGTTCGCAGAGGCGGCCGATCACGTCGCCGAGTCCTTTGATCCCTTTGAAATCGCGGGCGGCAAGTTCGTGGACGTCTTTGAGACCACCATACGCGTGCTGGGCGGGCTGGTGAGCGCCTACTCTTTATCAGGCGACGAGCGCTTACTCGACGCCGCCGAGACCTTCGCCGATGCTCTAGCTCCAGCTCTCTCGGCGTCTCCATCGGGAATCCCGTTCCGGGGCCTCGCTTCTCTCCGGGACGGGATTGTATCACCCGCAACCGGTGCGACCTGCGGGACGGCGCCCGCCGGCACGCTGCTGCTCGAGTTCCGGGCCGTGGCGCGCCTGGCGGGCCGACCCGACCTGGAGGAACTAGCGATGCGCTCCTGGCAAGCGCTCGGAAAGGCCACCGGACGCGTCAAGGGCCTCGCGCCTTCGAAGCTCAAGATGAC
Source organism: Pelagomonas calceolata (assembly GCA_918797485.1). NCBI lineage: Eukaryota > Pelagophyceae > Pelagomonadales > Pelagomonadaceae > Pelagomonas > Pelagomonas calceolata. Next base: position 3,944,006 of record CAKKNE010000003.1, on the reverse strand, counting down.
CTCGAGCGGCTGCGCCGCGCAGTTCGTGTTCGGGGACCAGGCGAAGCTCACCGTCGGTTCGGGTGTCGACTCGTACTACGAGTACCTGCTCAAGGGCTGGCTCCAGGAGGGCGGGAGCGGCAGACCGCCGAGAACGTGGAGCGATGCCGTGGACGCAGTGGATGCAAATTTAATAAATGTGCGCGGCCCGACGACGTTCATGGCCGACATCGAGAAGAACGAGACGCTCGGGAATCGGGCCACGCATTTAGCTTGTTTTTGGCCGGGCTTGCGAGCGCTGGAGGCGCTCGCGGATCCTCGGGTCGCGTCGTCGGTCCTGCCCCTCGCGGAGAAGCTGCTAGACGCCTGCGTCGCGGCCTACGACGCGACGCCGACGAACCTGGCCCCGGAGGCCTGGCACGTGAACGACGACGGCTCCGTCAAGCTCGGCCCGTCGCGGCACCTCCTTCGGCCCGAGACCGTCGAGAGCTTATTTTGGATGTACCGGGCCACGCGCAAGCAAAAATGGGTCACCGCCGCGGCGCGGATCTGGGACGCTCTACAAAGGCACGCGGCCATCGACGGCGGCGGCTTTGCTGCGCTTGGCCAGATCCACAAGCAGACGCCGGCGCGCGTGGACAAGATGGACTCGTGGTTTCTCTCGGAGACGCTCAAATATTTCTACCTGATTTTTGATGATGCGGACGGCGGCGACGAGCTCCTGCCTTTGGCGGAGTGGGTGCTGACGACCGAGGCCCACCCGGTCCCGCGCTTCGGCGGGCCGCGAGATCGCGTCGGCACCACCAGGCAGCAGAAGACATGGTCCATCGACGTGCCGTCAATTGGTACGATGCGGCCGCTGCCGAACGAGACGGCCGCGGACAGCGTCGAGCGCTTCGCGCAGGCCGCTGACCGCGCTGGGCATGAAGTTTCCGACGACGCGGTCCGGGCGTGGTACCAGGCAGCTATCGACGCCGGCGCAGTCGCGGCGCGGCCGCTTGGCGAGCAGTTGAGCTTTACCGTCGACATCGAGAGCAACGAGGACGGGCTCGCGATCACCGTCAAGGTGCCCATCTACCGGAGCGCGCGCCTGGCGGCGGCGCACGCCGCGCGCGAGGCGGCCAAGCACGGCGTGGCTACGCCAAACGCGCTGTATCGCACGCTCGTGGCCAATATCTGCGAAAGGAGGCGGTGCTCCGCAGAGGAGGCGCGGCCCGGCCCACGGCAGACGCTCGCTCTCCTGCCAGCCGGCGTCGCGACGATGGAGCCATGGGAGTGGCCGCCGGCGGCCGTCGCTGCCGTGGCGCGCGACATACGGGCGACGACGGGCCGAATCGTGGACGACAACTCGTTCTATGAATCCATAAAGTGGTTCTGCGACCAGCGCCCGGAAGGCTGCCGCGGGGCGAAACTCCAGAAGGACGGGTGGTCGTCGCGGCTCGACTACGACGGCGAGAAATTCTCCGTGTCGCCGTGGGACTGGCCGCGGAGCGTCGGCGTCGACGTCGCCGACGAGCTCCACGCCGGGGCGACGCGGGACTACCGGCGGGCGCGGGCAGAAGACATCGCCACGCTACTCTGCCGAGGCAACACGAGCTGTGCGGCGTTGCCGGGGCAGAGCGTCGTCCTGGAACTGACGCCGGGGTCCACCTACACGTGCCGACCTGTGTGGAAATCAACCAGTGCGTCGGGTACACCCGACAATTCTTCACTAAGTCATTTCTCGGCAATGACGCGGCCGTCCTGGCCCGGTCGAGCGGCGAGGAACCGGCATCGCCACGCCATCGAGCAGGCGTCGCGTCGATGGCGTGGAGGACGACGCGTTGATTCAGCACGAACGCGCCGTAAAATTTGATCCACACAGGTGCCGGCCGCGCGAGGAGCCCGCCGGTTGCGTGGCGCGCGCGGCCGCCCGCGCAGCGAAGGTCGGAAACGGGATCGTGACCAGGGATGATCTGCGGGCCGCGGCGAGACGCGCGTTGCGGAGCTTATGCGCGGTCCGGCTCTGCACGCAGGCGCTGCCCGAGCCGGCGAGGGTGGCCGGCGTACTTCTCGAGCCGTGGGACGACGTCGACGAGTGGGCGGCGCACTTTCCCCCGGGTGCGGCGGCCGAGCGGCGTCGCGACGCGTGCGCGAAGCATCGCTACTGGTGCGGCGACCAGACCTGGAGCGCCCCGGAGAGCAGCGACCTGGACGCCGTGCCGCCCGTTACCGGGCGCTTCGTCTGGCTACTCCACATCCACAAGGCCGCCGGGACTTCGTTCTGTTCTCTCGCACTGCGAAATGGGCTTCGGCTGGCGCCGCACGAGCCGGAGACGCACGGGCACCTGGAGTTGGGGGCGGAGAGACTGGACCTGGCGTCCGCGGACGGCTGTGTGGAAATCAACCAGTGCGTCGGGTACACCCGACAATTCTTCACTAAGTCATTTCTCGGCAATGACGCGGCCGTCCTGGCTCGGTCGAGCGGCGAGGAACCGGCATCGCCACGCCATCGAGCAGGCGTCGCGTCGATGGCGTGAAGGACGACGCGACGATTCAGCACGAACGCGCCGTAAAATTTGATTTCCACACAGGCGGACGGCGTGTTGGGGGGCCTGCGCCGGTTGCAGGCGCGCGGCATCGGCTTCGGCTCGACCGAGCACAAGTTCCTCGCGCCGCCCGTGCTCGAGGCGGTCGCCGCCGCGCGCGGCGTGGCGTTTGTCGTCATAGTCCGCGACCCCGTCAACTGCACGCTCAGCTCGTACCGCTTCCACGGCGGCGGTGGAGGTAGGTGCGACGGCGGCCCGTGCGCGGACGTAATCGCCTTCGGCGAGGCCGAGGCCGACCTGACGGCGCGCATGCTGCTGGGGGGCGAGTTTGGGCCGATAGCGCTGCGCCAGGCGCCTCGACGGCTCCGCGCGGACGCAGCGGCCGTACGAGACGCTCCGGACGAGACGCTCCGGGCTGCGCTCGTCGCGCTCCAACGCTTCGACCTCGTGCTGGTCTTCGAGCGCCTTGGTGACGCGGCGACGGCGGACCTCGTAACGGCGACGCTCGGCTGGAGCGACGGCGCGATCGAGCGAGTGCTCCCGGTTGGAGCGAGGCCGAGTCCGACACCTGTCCCAGCGTCGCAGCGCGAAGCACTGGAGACGATGAACGCGATCGACCGCCGCGTCCACGCCGCGGCGATCCGGCGCTTCGACGCCGACGTCCAGCGCCTCCGCGCGCGCACGAGCTGAAATTTGTGACTTGCCCGATCGATCGACCGCGCGGCTCCGTTCCGCGCATGAACTCTCAAAGGATGCTCCTTAACAATTGAGTCTAACTTACACTACTATCACCTGCCTTTCGCGCTGTCTCTGATGCGCGCGCCTCGGGCGTAGAGGTTGGCCTTCGCCGCGATGCGGTCGGCGTGTCTCCGCTTATCCGCCAGGGCCACGCGGCCGAACTTCTGGTGGATCTTCTCCTGGGCGATCCGTGCCGTCGACTTTCCGCGGCGATTCTTGCACACGCCTTCGCCTTCGGATTTCTTGGTCAGCGCGTCCCGCCATGCTTGCAGCAGCGCATCATCCGGCGCAACCCGCGGGCAGATATCCTGCCGCCGCTTGTTCGGTGTCCGGCGCGCCCGACGCTTCTCCCGCGGTCGCTCGCACATGTCCTCCGGGAGGTCGGCGAGGGCATCCTGCCATGCTTGCAGCAATGCGTCGTCCGGCGTCGGGCGTGGGCAGTACTCTGGCCTCCGCTTGCGCGGCGCTCGGCGCGGCCTCGCCGACCGTCTCCCGGCCGGCCGTCGCATGCACGTGCCCTCGTGTCCCTCGGCGAGGGCGTCCCGCCAGGCGCGCAGCAATGCGTCGTCCGGCGTCGGGCGGGCGCAGGAGCCGCCGTCGGCCCGTTTGGCCCGGACTTCCCGCGGCGTGGTCAGAATGCGCCGTACGTTCGCATACCACGCTTCGTCCGCGACCGTGTCGTGCCACGGAAACAACCGCGCGTACCCCTCCGCGGTCACGGGCGGCGCCTCGCGCAGCCGGCGCAGCGCGTCGCCGTCGGCGAGCGCGCGGCGGATGGCCGCCTCGCACCGCGTCCCGGCCGAGGCGCAGTGGATGAACGCCTCCCGGTTGAAGAAGCGGAAGACGTCGTCGGTGCCGCGGTACGCGGGGACCGTGCCAGCGAGGAACCCGTTGACGATCTTCTCCGTGACCCACCCAGGTTTTACCGCGTTTTCGAACGCCAGGAGCACGTCGAAGCGCGCCGCCACCTCGACGGCCTCGTCGAAGAAGAGCTGCCGGCCGTCCTCCGTCTTGACGTTCGCGGCGCGAACGTCGCTCAGCGTCCCGTTCCGCAGCAGGTCGTCCCGGCTCACCACGGGAATGTTCCCGTCTCGCAGGTCCCGGACGAAATTCTCGCGGTACCAGACCCGGTGCTTGTTCAGGTACAGCACGGCCTTCGTCCGGGCCTCCGCCGGCGCCCCCGCCGGGCGCAGCAGCGCCGCGGGCGGCTGCGTGCGTGACACGAACGAGAGGGCCGCCCACGGCACGTAGACGGCCCGCGGCGTCCGCGTCGAGGCGAGGCTCGTGACGACGAGGTCGTGCGCGTCGGCCCGCTTCTTCATGCTGGGCCCGTCGGCGGGCTCCTTCTCGAAGAAGACGCTAAAGTTCGTCGGCGGCGCCCGCCGGCAGTCGTCGCGGTGGCCGTTGGAGCTCGAGACGCACGCGCTGCCAGTCACGTTGGGGAAGGCGCGCGCGAGCACGTACTCCAGCCACAGGGCGCAGACGCTGTCCGCGCTTCGGTCGGAGTGGTAGATGTGCCACTGCGCGCGCGCGCCCGCAAAAATGGCGGCGAGCGCGAGGCGCAGCCGCTGCCCAGGCATGGCCTACATGCTCGCGAAGGCTGCCTCCACAGTTTGATGCGGGCAGCCGCGCCGAGCAAGGAGCTAAGCGTATCGACACACTAGGATTAACGCAGCAGACACACTGGCGCAGCGCGAGATCCAGCTCAACCCATCGCCGCGCAGCACACCACCAACCAACACGCGCAGCGACGCCGCCGCCGGGCCGCGCCCCGAGGCAGCCCAACCAACGCGAGGCATGCCCCTCTCCCCCAAGAAGGCCAAGGCCAAGGCCGACGCTGAGAGAAGAGAACGGGAAAAGTACGCGCCCGGCACGTCCGCGCGGTTACCTCTGCCCTACAAGCCGTCGCCGGAGGTCGCGAAGTGGCTGACCACCGAGAAGAAGGAGTGGTGCGAGGACGCCGTCGCCGAAGCACTCGCGCGAGAACCGGTGAAGTGCTGTTTGGCACCGGACTGGCAGGACGAGTTCACGGGAAAAGACGTGCGGCATGAACTGGAGTGGCCGGCGCCCCCAGAAGGCTACCAAATTGGCGTGACGAATCGCGATTATCCCCGCGAAAGTAGGGCCTTCGGCGACGTGTCCATGGAGGGCCACCACGGCTTTTTGTCGAGGGCAGCTCGCGCGAGGCAGTACGACGGGATTACAAGAAATTGGTTCCCGGAGAAGGGTGCTGCCCCAGCGTAGATTTTGAGTCCTCGCGATGCCACGCCGCCGCGACGCCGTCGACGCGATGCCACGTCGCCGCGACGCCGTCGACGTGGCCGTCGTTCCGCGCAGGCGACAAGGTCGAAGTCCACACGCACGGCGTCTGGCGCAAGGGTTCGGTGCGGAAGGTGAACTACGGGCGATTGTGCCCGGGTAGGCCTCCCGATATTCGGTACGATGTCCACCTGGAAAGTGAAGGCGCGTGGCTGCCGGACGAGATAGATCATTTGAAGCGCGTGTTCAAGCGCGTCGACGAAGACGGCTCGGGGGAGATCGATAGGGATGAGCTCCAGAAGCTGCTCATCGAGCTGGAGCACCCGCTGGCCCTGGACGACTACTGCGTCGACGATTTATTTCGAAGGACGGACAAGGACGGAAGTGGCCACATCGACTTTCCGGAGTTCTGCGACCTCGTATATGTGGAGCTCCACGACGACATCGGGTTGCCGCACACGCTGTACAACGTGGGAAGCGGCGTCTTGCCTTCGATCCTGCGTCGACGGCGTCGAGGCCGCGCCATCGCCGACGCCATGACCACGCAGGTCCCCCACCGCAAGCTCAGGAGGGAGCCCTGGAAGTTCGGCAAGCCCCAAAATATCTTCGCGACGAAGCGCGGCCCTTTGAAAACTTTGTTAGCTGTGCACCACAAGGGCATCCGCGTGCGCAAGAAGGCCTTCCAGAAGGCGCGGACGGACACGATGTGCCTGCCTCTTAAAATACGAGAGCGGGTCACGGACATGCCTGCTCGACAAATGATTGCGAACCGCGCGGAGTCGAAGAAGGCACTGGCGCGGGACCCGTTCCACCCTGAGAACCGAGATATCTATTGTAGGAAGCAGCTGCGGTACGCGGCCAAGCCCCCGGAGAAACGTAGGATGCGGTGTCCGCCTCCACTGTTTGTTGACATGTCGCGTCGATGGCGAACGAGCTGTACCATACGCTACGGAGGGGCAGTGCACACTCACCGGTGGCTTTCCACGCAGGCATCACGCACGTCGTCACCGTGCGCGACAATTTTTTGGGAGGTTCTATCATCCTACCGGATAAGTGCTTCGACGGGTTAGAATATCCCCTCGCGAATCAAGACAGGCACCGCCACGTCTACGGGCGGAAGAAGTTTTCCAAGAGAGACGTGAACCCTCTGAACGCGAAGGCGCCCTCGTCACTCGTCAAAGGGCGCTCTTTCGAACCACCAAAATTACCGAAGAAAGAACGCCGGAAGCTGTCCTACGACGACGACTGGGGCGGCTCTGTCGAGGAGACCGAGAAACGCGAAGCTGAAGAGCGAGAACAGCAAATCATCAAGGAGCGGTCGCGCTACACCGTCTCCCAGGAGTTGTTGGATGGCGTGGCCCGGGCGAACGCGTCCTCGGCACCCTTCTACGGCTCCCAGATCGTCCGGGGCGAGAACAACCGGTGGATCCTGCAGAAGATGGAGAAGCCGGAGACGAAGAAAAAGAAGAAGAAAGAAGCTGCTATTGATCCGTCGCTGTTGATCGCTACCGATCAAGTGCCGACGGCGGGGTATACTTATGTGTGATAGTTTTTCCTTTCGCTCGGGGCGTGCGCGGGACAGGGCCTTCGTACGGGCTCTAGGTCCGTCAGTGCTCTGGCTAGGAGTGGAACGCGGTCACTTGCCCGGCCTTTTTCGTGCGCGCGCGGCGAGAGCGGCGCGCGCCAGGCGGGAGGGGCCACTGCCCAGAGCTCCAAGCGTCTGGAGGTCTAGCTAGGAGTGGAGCGCGGCATTCTAGGCTTGCGGTGCCCGGCCTTTGCCGGCCCTCGTTCTCCGATTGTGGAGAGCATAAAATATTTAAGCACCACAAAAAAGCCGCAGCAATCGCATCAGCGACCTGTGGCCCGCTCACGCGTTTCCTCTACACTCCGAATTGACACTCACAACGCCTCGTCGAACCTCGACGCGCACCAAGTGAGACTCTGCAATTGACTAACACTCTTGTGCTTTCCCGCCTCTCGCAAACGCCAGGACGCCTCTCACGACTCTACGGCACGACCCACGACACGACACTAGAACGATGCGCTTCATCTCCATCCTGGCCAGCGCGAGCGTCAAGCTCGCGACGCGACTGCCCGGCGCGAACCGCGTCGTCTGCCCCAGCATGATCAGCGCGCCTGAGACGGCGCCGATCAACCTCGATGCTCACGGAGAAGATTTCTTCCAGAGCATCAACGACGACTACCGGGAAGCGGTCGTCCCGGCCATTTACAAGGCCGGCTACGCGACGCTACATCCCGTCGACACGGGCGCCGCGATCCCGATCTACCCGTCGTTGGCCGAGGGCACGAGCGACCGCTGGGCGCGGGGCGAGGTCCGGGCCCACCTCGACGCGCTGAGGCCGTAGCCGCGGCGTGCCTCGGAGTTGCGTGCACAACGCACCCCAGTTTTAGTAAGACAAATCACATAAACTATCTGCGGCGGCGCGTCGATGGCGTCCGGGCTCGACGCCGTCGTCGCGGCCGCACTCTCAACGGGGACGACATCGACGGCGCACCACTCGACGCCACCGCCGCGAAGAAGCCTCACGACATAGATGTTAACACAGAGCCCCCGTCGCCAAACGCGTCTTCTCGGGGGCGCGACCTAGTACAGTCGCGCCCCGTCATCTCACGCGCCCGGCGAGCGGACTAGAGTTCCCCCGTCGACGGGTTCACCCGCACGCGCTGGTGCAGCGACCCCTCTTGTACGACATAGACCTTGACGACGTCGCCGAACCCATCTTGAATCTCGAACCGGTGCCCGACCGTCGTCTGCACCGTCACGGGCTCGCCGCGGTCCGCGGTCCCGACGTGCTCCTTGGACCTGCGTGGACATCAGATTTCACGATCCGCACGCCATCGACGCGAACTGCGTCTGCTCGATGGCGTAAGGTGGACACGGCCTCGGACCCGTCCGCCTGCAAATAGTAGATATCAATTTCGTCCGTCGCTTCAAACGTGACGTCCCTTTTCGACCGCAGCTTCTCCCGATATTGATCAGTGTGCTTGAACCCTCGCGACTGCATCAATCTATCAATTTCTTGGGCCGACCGCATCCTTTCTAGAGAAATCCGTTCTACTTCCGACCAGCCGTCCTTGACGATGAGTTCGGGAGAATGGTGCCGGATCCACGTGATCTTGCAGCCGTACGCCGCCGCGCCGTCCTCGCCCTTGATCCACCGGTCCGCCACCGGGATGCGGTCGCGCCATCACGTGTTGCAGGACTCGATCTCGCACGTGCGGCCGCTGCTGAAGAAGGCGTGGCACGGGGAGGCGAGGAGTGCGGCGATCAGTAGCTGTCGCGGCGCCATCGTCTTGCGAGCGCTGCGAAAAGCCACGTGTAGCTGCGCTCCGCCGACGCGTCCTCCGGCGAGCTCGCGCGCTGCGATATGCAAGGGCGGGCTGTCCGCTGACTCCTTCGGCTCTCCACGCCTCGTCGACGCGAGAGACGTCGAGATCCCGCGGAAAAATCCAGTGAAAAGTTAGCTAGCGTCGTGTAAAGACACTAGCCGCGCTCGACATTTTTGCGCGCCGTCGGCTTAGGAGCTCGTATTGCATCGCTGCGCGGTCCTCAGACCAGGCATTTGTCGCCCTCAATAGCTGCAGCGACGCGCGGAACGCTGTCATCGCTGCTGTGGCAAAGCACTCAAGGCCGACACAAATCGGCTTTACGGCGCGCGACGCAGCGAAGCAATGCCGCGGGCCACCCTCCTCCTGCTCACAATAACAGCGAACGCCGCCTTCTTCGGCCGCCAGCGCAAGCCGGACGTGCCGGCGGGCGGCCTCGCCTGCGACGGCGGCTACACGGCCGTGCCCTCGTCGTATATCAATGATGATTATTGCGACTGCGCCGACGGCGCCGACGAGCCGCGCACTTCTGCGTGCTCCGGCGTCACGGCCCTAAAACGCTTTGCATGTGCCGATGGCTCCGGAGTCCCCGCGTCGCGCGTCGGCGACGGCGTCTGCGATTGCTGCGACGGGAAGGACGAAGCGGAAGGTACGTGCGAGGACACCTGTGCTGCCGCCGCTGAGGCCGCCGCCGCCGCAGCGGCGGCGGCCGAGGCCGAGCGGTTGAAAGGGCTCGCGAGACGCGCCGAGTACGTCGAACAGTATAAAAATGATATCGCGGACGCGGAGACTCGTCGTGATGACGCGCAGCGGCTCCTCGACGAAATAGATGAAGACGGCCCGCGCCAGCGAGTAGCTTCGTACGAGACGGAGGCGACGGCACGGCGGGACGCCGCCGTCGCGAAGGCGGACGTCGACGCGGCCGCGCAGCGCGAGGCCGCTTTGCTAGGTGAAGCGCCCGCATCCATAGCAAGGGCCGCCGTCGCGCTTTGTGTTGTTGCTGATAATATCGAGGCTTTGCTGGAGGCGGTGCACGAGAACCTGCCCTCGGATACTATCGAGGACGCCGACGTCCTGTCGCTCGGTGCCGCGGCGGCGTCCTGCCTTCCGCGTCGATGGCGTAAGAGCGGTACGCCGTCGCTGCGACGCGTGCACGCCATCGCCGCGACGCGCCGTGCGCAGGTCATGACACCTTGGAGGCGCTCAACGACGCGCAGGAAGGCGAGGAGGCCAAGCGCGCCGACGCCGCGTCGCTGGCGCGGACGCGGCTGCAGGGATTATTATCTGGACTGCCCTTTTCCGACGACGCGCCGACGACGAAGGCGGCGACAGAGGCCCTCGCCGCCTGCGCGAAGACCGACGCGACGCAAGCGAAGCAGCGCCTCGTACCGCTCTACGACGTCGGCGGCGCCTTAGCTGGGAAGGTGCTCCCCGTGGAACGGCCCTCGTCAGATATGGAGGCCTACCTAGCAGCCGACGCGTCGGAAGCGAAAAAACAATTGGAGGAGGCCGAAGCCACGAAAAAAACGGCCGAGACCGCGCTGCGGGACGCCCAAAAGGTCCTCGACGGCGATGCAGGGCCAGATGGCGCCTACCACGTCCTGCGGGATAGGTGCTTCTCGGTCAAGGTCAGCCAGTACACGTACGAAGTGTGCGCGTTCGGTCGAGCAAAGCAGGACCACACGTCGCTGGGAAGTTTTCGGGAATGGCGCGCGGACAACACGAAGTGGTATTTTGGGGGCGGCCAGCACTGTCCCGGGCGCGGCGCGCGGGATTTGGTCGTGTCCTTGCGCTGTGGCTCCGAGGAGTGGCTCGAAAACGTCGGCGAGCCGGAGACGTGCTCTTATGCTGCCGATCTGTATACGCCGGCGGCTTGCGGTTAAGCGCGAGGCGCGAGTTTCGCGCCACGCCGCGCCGAAGTAGTACGTGCGCCGCGGCGATGGCGTGCGCCGCTGGTCCGTTTTCTTTCGATTTAACAATGTGTAGTAAAGGTGGATCAGCAAAAGAGAAGGTTACGCGCCTCGGTGGAAGTGGCGGAAGCGCCGCCGCGCGCCCCGCGCCGCGCGAGCCTCGGCGGCCGCACGTCTTCGACGCCGTCTGGACGCCGCGTGGCCCCGGTGGACGGCGTCGCGCATCGCGTCGAAGGACGACGCGCACTGGGCCTCCGGGTCATGACCGTGCTCCCGCATCTTGAGCGTTTGACTGTAGGACGACGACCGCGACCGGTCCTTCTCGATGCGCCGCACCTTGCGCGAGTGGAAGCCGGGGTCTATGAGGTAAGCCACCGCGTCCTGTCGCGCCGCGACGTGGCCTCCAAACCACACATCATCATGTAGCCAACACCCTCGCGGTCTTGACGTGTAGTTAAATACAGAATCGTCGAAGACACTTCTAGTGAACAGGACACCTCCGACGCCGCTCAGCCAGCCGTGACAGGACCCCTCCACGGCCATCCCGAGGCACTCCCTTCGTCTAGTAGCGTGCATGAAGAAGTAGGACGTCTCCGGCGACCAGCCAAATTCTTCGCACCAAAAACCAACCGCGACGGGGTCCTTGGTCGTGTCCGCCGCCAGAGCCAAAGCCAGTAGTAAATCCTCATGATACGTCGTGTCGTCGTCGACCGTTACTAAACGCGTAGACGGGTTCGTTTCTCTTTTGAGAGCGGGGAGTAGTTTCGTCGCGGGCCCCAGGTCGTCCTCAGCTCTATCGATGATGACCAACTCGAGCAAAGGAGACATGCGCTTCAGGGCCGCCTCGAAGGCGCCGATCTCGTGCCTGCGTGGTGCGGGGCGGTGTCGCGGCAGATTCGCGCCGTCGCGCGTCGCGTCGATGGCGTACAGGTGCTACGTCGTCGCGTGTGGTGTAATCTACCCCACGCGCCATCGTCGCGTGGAGTCGTCGGACGCCGCGCCAGTACCCGATACTCCGCGTCTTGTTGTGTCTAAATTCTCGATCGATCAACGGAGCCAAGGAAAGGAACACGTAGATCCGGTCCGGGGGACACGTCTGCGCCAGTATCGACTCGACCACAAGTGGTAAATTCTGGTGCCGCCCGTAGAACGACGACATCGTCACGACCGTGCGAGGACGCTGCACACATGGTTCTCCGCTACTTTTCGCCCTGGCTATCAACTCAGAAGTAGATTTACCACCAGGGAGTGGCCTCGCGCGCACGAAACGCGAAGCAGGAGGAGGACACCTATCATGGACCAAAATTTGGGCGTCCTCCCCGTCCGAGAAGAGCGCGCTCCCGACGCGCGCGCCCCAGGCCAGCAACGCGCAGGCCAGGGCGACGAAGAGCGTCGTCCGAATCACCACTGTGAAGTTGGCTTGTTGCCTCCTAGGCCACGGCGCCGCGGGCACATGGCGCGCGCGCTTCACCATGCCGGGCGACCGGTCATCGGCGGGCGCAGCCCCGGCCTTCTGCGGCGTCCGCATGGGGCTCCAGAGTCCGGCAGTTCGCTCAGGTGCGCGCATGCTCCACAAACTGGACACGCGCACTCGGCCTGAATTCGGGGGCGTCGCGGCCTGTGTCTGATGGGTTCGGAGCGGACGGCTCCCGGCCGAGACCCGTGGGAGACGCGTGAGTTGTTATTTTCAAGTATTTCGGGTTTTGCGGCGTTTTGTCCCAGTGCTTGGGCTCAAAAAGCGTGTTGTTGCATCGCGTTTTGGGCGAAATACGTGATTTGGGCTGCCCGACGGCACCCTCGGGGCTGCGGGGCAAAGCTGAGGCTCAAGATCACGAGTTGGCCGAGACAGCCAGCAGTGCAGCCTCAAAGCGCCGACGCGTCGACGCCGCATCCGTCGCGGAAACAGTGCAGAGTGGTTCCCAGCTCGACGCGTTTGCGGGCAGCCCAAGGACACATGGACGGACTGCGCTGCCGCCGCTGCGGTCGCAGCTGCGACGCGTGCGACAACTTCTGCCGGCACTGCGGCACGGCACGCAGCGGCGGCTCCGTCGATCGGGCTGCGCACGCCGATGGGGTGCGCGCGCGGGGCCGCTGGCGCCTCGGCCGCTGGGCCGCGGTCGCCGCCCTCGCCGCCGCGGCGACGCTCGCCGCCGCCGACGAGGATGTGGTAGAGGGCGTCGCGAAGCGCATCGAGGTCGAAGCCGCGCGCCAGGCGGCCATGGGCCTCGAGGACGCGTACGCCGTCGAGGCGCAACCGAAATTGATACGGGTGACGTGCCCCGACGCGCCGCAGGTCGACGTCGAGGATTTGGGGCCGGACAGTCAAGCGCGGAACGAGTGCCTTGTTTTTCAAGTGGCAGCGCCGGACCTCGACGCGCGTTTGGTGGTGAAATGCGACGGCGAGCTCGACTCCGACCGGAGTTTTTATGGGGACTTCGTGTAACGATGTGTGTGTATCATGGACGGCTTGTGCCGCATTTTTCCACAGACGCTTTTCCCGCGACGATGGCGTTTTATGTGTGTTGTTACGATGCGATGGCGTTTTTGTGTTCGGCTGAGGCTGAGGCTAGTTACGTCGCAGGGTCCCCCGTACCCCTCCCGCTCCCCCCGGGCCCACCCGTCCGGCTGGACTAGGACGCAAGGGCTGAGTCGCAGGGACGCACACGCCACACCTCTTCGGGACGCCCTAGTGTGTGTCGACGCTAGTTCATCTGGCCTCGGACAAGTCCTCGGTCCTGCCGCCCCAATCGTCTGGGGTCTTGGCCCAGTAGATTGGAGCAGTGAATTAGATTCCGAACGTCGCCATTTAAACGTCTTCGGCAAGTCGGTCCTCTGGTTCCTGAGGATATTTCGAAACAGCATGAAACTCAAGCTCGCTGTCCTCGCGGCGGCCCTCGCCGGCGCGCACGCGTTCGGCGAATACAAAGACGAGCAGAAACCGCTCGCCGTCACGATTCACGGCGCGGGCTTCCGCTCGGTCCTGGAGGGCGCCGCGGTCGCGCGCGCCCTCGGCGACCGCCTCCGCGAGGTCACGCACCTCGGTGGCGCCTCCGGCGGCAGCTGGTTTGGAGCGCTCATGCTCTACTCGCCGGACTTCTACTCGGCGGTCATCGATCCGGACAAGCCCATCGAGGACGTGGTGGCGGAATGGGGCGCTCAGTACGGCCAGACGATGATAGACGCGTCCGCGGGCTTCAACCCGGCCGATCCCGGGCTATCCGGCCCGCCCGCGTGGGCGACGGAGCAGCCCAAGGGCTTCGAACTTCCGATTGGACCGGGCGGAGCAGATATCTGCGCGGGGTTCAATGCCGGGTACAACCAGCTCACGGCAGGATTCCTGACGGCGCCGCCACTCGCACTACAGTTCCCCCCCTGGAACTGGCTTTCGTTCATCAACGCGTTGCTGAAGGACAGCATTGACGGGTTCAGCACCCTCCGCACCACGAACGCGCCGACGACAGGCCTCGCTGCTGCTCTCGTCGTGCATGCGGCGCTAGGGCCCGACGCCTACCTCACGCCGCCGACGTCGTCCGCGAATGCAGCGTTCCGCACCTACGACTATGATGGTACGGCGCCGCCGTACAACCTGGTCATCCCGGTCGCGCACTCGGTACCGGCCGGCGGCGGCGGGGACTGGGTCGTGAACGCGAAGATCTCCTCGCTGGCCGTCGACGGGAGCGCTCTCTTGACGCCGAATCCGACGCTGCTCGAACTCTTGGCGGGCGCCTCGGCCTTCCTGGGAAACGCCGGCGGCCCGACGTGGCTCCAGACGACGCTCGCCTTCACCGGCCAGCTACCCTTCCTCGCGCCGCCCGATGGGCCCGTGCTCGATCCGACGCCGGGGAAGCCGGGTTATCCCGCCTATGAACTGGCGTCGGCATGCAAGCCTTTCGGGCTCCAGGTCGCCGCGTCGCCCTTGCTCAAGGACGGCTACACGTTCCCGCCCGACGGCCCGCAGACGCCGGCGGATCTCGCGAAGGTCTCAGAGAATGCGCGCTACCGCCTCGCCGACGGCGGTTTCCTCGAGAACACGGGCGCCGCCCCGGCGATCGCAGCGATGCAGAAGGATTGCGCCGAGGGCAAGCTCGACTGCTCGGGACCGCTAAAGATCATTATCGTCGACCAGCTCGATCAGACGGAGGGCTCGTTCCGGCTCTTCGATTTCGAGAATCAGCCGCCTGCGAACGAGTACTACCAGTATCCGTATGCGTTCGACGCCACGGTGGCGTCGCAGCAGATCTTCGCCGAGGCGCCGCCGGAGCCCTCTGCGTTCCAGTCGTACAAGATGAACACTTATCCGTTTGCCTATTTCCAAGGCCCGATCGGTATAGGTTTCGAGCTACCCGGGTTCCCACCGTTCACCAGGAGCGCCGAGTCGACGTACTGGCACGGCCGGGCCACGACGGTAACTAACGACTGGTACGGTGTCCAGGCGGGTTCCGACGTCGAGATCCTCATCCTGAACACAGCTCTGGGGACCGACGGAGGCGTCCCGACGGTCGTGGGCGGTGGCTTCGCGAAGGACGCCTTCGCGCAGCTCTACGGGCCCCTCGCCAAGAGCCAGGCGGACGGCATGGCGCCGATCGTGACCGCGTTCCTCGCGGGCACGCTCTGACGACGCATGTCCCCGCGAGCGCCCTCCCACTCCCCCGACCCCTCCCTCGCGGACTAAGCGACTATCTCGACTCTCGCTCAACCTTAACTATCCCCCTCCAGCTCCTCGACGCCCTCGAAGACCGCCGCGCGCATCGCCGGTATAGGTGCCACACGCCCCGTCCACTGCTGGAGCTGCGCGACGCCCTGGGCCACGAGCATCGACGCGCCCTGGGCCATGGGGCAGCCCGCGGCCTTGGCCTGCACCAACAACGCCGTCGACGCGGGCTTGTACGCCGCGTCGAGGACCGCGGGCTTGTTTTTGAGACATGCCGGCGGCAGCTCAAAGTTCGCGGCACCGGGGATCGTGGACACGACCGCGTCGACCGTCACAGAAGCCAAATCGGCGACGGCCTTCCCACCAAAGGCCCTGGCGAGCTCCTCGGCCTTGCTCGTGTCTCGCGCGTAGACCAGCAGCGAGAACGGCTTCTCTCCTCTAGCACGTCTTCCAGATGTCATAGCGTAGCACGCGGCCCGAGCCGTCCCGCCGCTCCCTACCACTAATGCACGCCCCGTGGTCGCTCCTGACCTCTTACGGAGCGCCTTGGAAATGCACTCGCAGATGCCGATCCAGTCCGTGTTGTCGCCCGTGAGGACGGAAGCGCCGCCCAGCGTCGTCCGCGACGTGACCAGGGCCGGCCGCGGCGTGATCGTGTTGACCGCGCCGATCTTCCGCGCGGAGTCCGTCAATTCATCTAGAAACGGCTGGACCCGCAACTTATGAGGTATGGTCACCGATAACCCCCCAAATGAAGGCGAGGCCAGGTAGTCCCGGAACTGTTGGGACGTCTCGGAGTTGACGTCGTCGAGACCACCTTGATCAGGTAACTCCAAGACACTATACTGATGAGGCAGGCCGCACGCCCGGAACGCGGCATTGTGCATCGCCGGAGAGCGAGATCCAAAGTCGCTCTCCAATAAAACAGCGTACTTCTTCGGCGACACGACGCCCCAGTCCCGTCGGAGGGCAAGGGCTTCGTTCGGCGATATTTGCCCAGGAGCTGCCGTCGACGGTAAGGATTCATGCGTCGCGGGCAGAAATCTTCTACCTAACACCCTTGATAGTTTGCCCGCATCGCCCAGAGCTAACACGACTCGAGGCGGCCTTGAATCAACGTCCGCCACGGTCGCGGCGCTCGCGGCGTCGTCGGCGGACGCCGCGTCGACGACGAGCTTGACGGCGTCGCCGTCCGATCGCTTCGCGCACTTGTTCAGTAACGCCTCGGCCCGTGCCGACGACGTCGTCTCGCCGAGCTGGTGGTGCGACCCTAACACGAGTGTAGCGCCCCGTTCGTCGGCCATCCGCCTCAATTTTTTCAGTTGCTTCCGCGATAAAGTCTCCGTTTCCACGTCGAGCCAATCGACGCCGGCCCTTAAACCCAACTCGAGCAGCGACGCCATCTCGTCGACGTCTTCGTCGCGAAACGCGCCCGCTTGCGACACGCTCCGGACCGTAAACATGAGCCTCGCTTCGGAACCGCGCCACGACGCCTGACAGGCCTCCCGCGCCGCATGCAACTGCTTCAACACATTGCCCGGGTTGTAGCTTCGCAGGAGATCACACCGAAACTCCAGCGCCGTGACCCTTGCATCATTCGCGAGCTCCGCGAGCACCTGCCGCGTCTCTGGCAGCTCGTAATCCTCGAACGTCAAGGACACGAAGAACGTGTCCAGGCCCGCCTCCAAGGCGACCTCGTCGTCCGACAACCGGTCGCGCCGGTGGAAGTCCACGATTCTCTTGATGCTAGAAGCACCGCCGCCCCAACTCGCCCGCTCCTCTATTGATAAGACGGCAGAATAAGGCGCGCAGGCCGCGACCTCGTACAGACACGTCTTCCGCCGCTTTCCGTTTCGGAAAATTTCTTTCACCACATCATTTCCGAATTCATTGACACAGCGGACCCAGATCGGGCACGCATCTCTTTCTAGTAAATTCCAGTCCTTGCCCGTCAGAGCCGAGTCCGTGCAGTGGACGACGTCGTTGGCGTCGACGTTTTTCAGGACGTTCCGGAGCTCGTCCTTGCCTCGCACCGCAACACTCAGACCGCTGAGAGCGGTGGCTGCGGATTGCCCCAAACAGGCCAGCTCCTCGCCGAAGCTGTCCTCTCCAATAAGCACGACGGGGCCCGTCGCTCTTCTTAATGACGTGCGCGCTTTCTGTGCAGGTAGCAGGAAAGCATGGGCGGCGGCGAGGATTGCAAGGCAGCGCGGGAGGGCCATCAGCTTTGCTGCAGTGGCGCGAATGCAGCGCGGGATGGCGGGGTCGTCCGAGAGAGAGCTTTTGGACACACGTTGCAACTTGCTAGCGCTCTACCAGGGCACTGCAGCAGCCTTCAATTGCCTCCTCCTCAGGGCTTCTTGCTAGTGTCTTACCGGACGCTAGCATTATGTGCGGCCTTCGCAGCTTTTTGGACGCTCTCGCTGCTAAAGTCACCCGCCGGCTGCTGTAATTTGAGTTATTACTCACGAAAAACCAGCAGTGGCAACGTGCGGCCGGCGAAGGGGCCCAACAAGTGAAATGCAGCGCTGCTGCCTCCGCAGCCGGCCAGCCACGGTACGCCAGCGCCGCGGCGCCGCCTCGCGCCCGCGCTTCTACAAGCATACTAGTATCGAGAGGGACGGCGCCGCCTGGCGCGTGACCCTCGACGCGCGGCCGCTGCCGACGCCCGCGGGCCAGGCGCTGCGCCTCCCGACGGAGCGCCTCGCGCTCGCCATCGCTGCGGAATGGGACGCCCAAACCGACAAGATCGAGCCGGCGGCCATGCCGCTCATGGCCCTCGCGTCCACCGCAATCGACCAGATCCCGAAGGAGCGGGACCAGACGGAAAAAAATATCTTGGCGTACGCGGCCACGGACACGTGCCGCTTCGTCGCCGACGCGGCGCGCGAGCCCGAGGTGCGCCGGCGCCAGGACAAATACCACGAACCCATCCTCGCGTGGCTCCGTGAAAAGCACGGCGCTGAGTTGATACGAGGCGCGCCCGGCGCGTTGCGGGCGCCGCCGACGCCGCCCGAGGCTCTCGACGCCTTGACGACAGCCTGCGCGGCCCTATCAAACTACCACCTCGCCGCGCTGCAGGCGGCGACCTTCGAGAGCAAGTCGATCGCGATTGGTCTGGCGCTCCTCGACTGTGAAATCGACGCCGAGGGGGCCGAGGCCGCGGCGCGCGTCGAGGAGACGGCGAATATCGAGCGGTGGGGCCTCGTCGAGGGCGCGCACGACTACGACCTCGCGCGCGTCCGCGTGCAGCTCGCGTCGGCGGCGTTCTTCGCGGAGGCGACGAGTTAATTAATCTTATTAGGTGTGTCTGGACTAGCCGACCTTCTTCGCGAAGATGAATGACCCGGCATTTGACCCGGGATTCTGGGCGGCGCAGCCGGGGTCGCGATGCCAGTGGAAATCGGGGGCACCGCAACAATTAGTGCTGTCGAACCCATTCGTCGGGTGGCCGTTCACGTATACCCGCGTGTGCGTTCCGGAAATGGGAATCGGCAAACACAGAAAACAACAGCGACCCGACTCCTCGTACTGGTCCTCGTTGAGCGCCGTCTTCGTAGTGCAGAAAACGGGCGAAAACGGCCAAGAATACACCAGCGGATGGCAAAAGCAGCCGCGCCAGTTGCCCGCGAGGTCCCTCGCATCGACCTTTTGGAAGGTCCGTTTCTGCGAGGTCCGGCGTTTTTTAAAGTTACCGCATCCTTGTGTGGCCCGGGCCGTGCCGTCGGCCGAGAACGTCACGATTTTGCTCGGATGCGGGTCGCGAAACGTATTGGTGCCCGGGTTGCGCGTCTGGACCCCGCCTGCTACTATCGGCCCGATAAAAGGAGGACAAAATAGACAGCACGTACGCCACGTCTCGATCATATCGGGCCCGAGCGGCACCACGGTCATCGAGTTGCATATCCATGGACAACCAGCACATATACAAGCGGCCGAATACTCGCCGCTGATCTCCTCCGTGCTCAGCAGCCCGTCGCTCCGCGGGCCGGTGTAGAGGTCCTCCGGCGCGGGCGGCGGCGGGCGACCGGCCCATTTTCCTCGGAGGCCTCCGCTCGGCAGCGTGACGCGGTAGACCGCAATCTGGTCTTCTTCTCCAAAATCGTCGACGACGCCCTCGAAGTCGGGGAAGCGGATATTCTGGCGCTGGCCAGACTCCATCCCAACAAAGCCGTGCCGCTGGTAGCTCACGTCGTCCGGGCTGGCGGACCAGGAAACTCCCGAAACCGTAACTTCATGGGGCCCGCGCATCTTTTTCCAGTTGCTGATCGCGAGAATGCCGCTTGAAGCGCCTTTAGTCTGTACGAGCTCGTCGACGAGCTTGCCGAAGCCAACTCGGACCATGTTTTTTTTCTCTCTCAGAGTCTCAGCTTTAAGCTTGACGGGCATCGCGCGGTCGTCGCCTTTCTCGTTCCAGCGCCCGAGGGACTCAACGGAGCCGCGTGCCGTTCCCTCGTAGGCGCGCTCCATTGCCTGACCCCGCGGCGCGACCGCCGCCGGCTCCGGCTCCCCGCCGAGCAGCGCCGCGCGGCAGGCCGCGGCCTGGTCGGCGAGCGAGCCCGCCGCGGGCACGCCCAGCATGCCGCACAACCGGCGCAACACTCGCTCGTCCATGAGCGGGCTGGGCTCCAGCTGCCCCACGACCTGCCCAAAGAGTGGCTCGCCGTTCGCCTCGGCCGCCACCGCCGCCATTCTTACTTACCGCTCCGAGCAACAACAAATGGGTAGCACAGGCTGGGGCAGCCGAGGAAGCGCCGCAGCTGCACTATTCGGGCCCGACGGATGTTGCGACGCTGCCGCGCGGATCCCAGGGCAGAAGCTGAAAGCCAAAAAACCATGCGGATGCCCCGGATCCGCAAAGCTCCAAACCCGCACGCGCGTCGAGTGGCCGCCATGGATGACACGACACACAACCCTTACACGACGTCACGCCGGCGCCGCCGCCCGCGCCGCGGTTTCCAGCGCGCGGTCGACGCCGCGCCGGCAGGCCGGGCAGGACCCCCGCCGCCTCAGCCACGGATCGGCGCAGCGCCGGTGGAGCCGGTGGCCGCAGGGCAGCGCCACGACTTTCGACGAGAGCGCCTCGAGGCACACCGGGCACGCGTCTTCACTTGAAGCCGCGCCGGGAAGCGTCTCCACGACGCGCGCGGCCGCGGGCCACGCGGCGACGGCCTCGTATGTGATTGGTGCCGCCGGTGCCGCCGGCGGCGCCGGCGCGGCGGCGGCGGCTCCCGCGAAGTACCGCTCCCTTGCCGGGTCCCACGTGAGCCCCGGCAGCGCGCCGAGCGGGCCCGTTGCGGCGTCGCCGCGGCCCATGCGTCCGACGCGGGGCGTGCTGAGTTGTCCCAGGCTCGCGCGGGGCTCGGCGCTCGCGGCACTACAGCTGCAGGCTGCAGGTGTGATGCCACTGTCCAGTACGCGACCAATGCGGAGTCTGGCGCCGGAGAA
This sequence comes from Pelagomonas calceolata, assembly GCA_918797485.1. NCBI lineage: Eukaryota > Pelagophyceae > Pelagomonadales > Pelagomonadaceae > Pelagomonas > Pelagomonas calceolata. Next base: position 3,923,145 of record CAKKNE010000003.1, on the reverse strand, counting down.
CACACGCCCAGGAAGCGCAACTATGCGAAAGTTATGGCTGCAACGCGGCTGTTACGACTGCATGCGCTTGCGTGCAAATTGGCTAGCTAGCGTCAGTAAGACACTAGCAAGCGAGTAGCCTCAGCCTCAGCGAGTCTGCACCGTAACAACATACGCGAGACTGCGCGTGATGGTTCGGGAGGGGTGTGCCGAGGCGCTTCTGCCGGGAAGTCTGCTCGTACGAGAGACGCGCACTAGTTTCTGTGAGACTAACAGCCCCGCGGCGGCCGGGTAGCTAGGCGGCCTAGCTCGTAAGGAAGGAACAGAAGACCAAGAAACACACAACAATGTTACGCGAGCTCCAGCGCCGTCAGCAGCAGGTCGTACCAGTACGGCAAATATAGTATGGAAACGTCGTAGTCCTTTCCATCAAGCTCCCGGCCCTTCGCCCGTAAGAATGAGGGCGTGACCGTGGACCAGTCCTCCACGCGCACGACCGGCAACAAGTCCAGGATGGCGTTGCGGTGCCGATTCGCAGTAGCGTCGACCAGCGGATACGTCCCCGCAACCAAGGCCTCGTACTCGCGGTAGCACTGCTCGCCGACCCCGTTCGGGCTGAAAACAAACCTTGAACCTCTCATCAGCACCGGTAAGTGGGCATCAAAATTCCCGAGCATGCTCGTGAGCGTCCCGTACCGCCCGTTGAGCATCAAATTTATGTCATTTTCGATCGCATGTTCGCGCGGGTCCGTGATCGGTTCTCCGAGGTGTTTTTTTTCTCGTGCCGCGCAGGCGAACTCGGGATGCTTGTTGAGGATGAGGTAGTGCTCCAATCTTAAAGGATGTTTTTCGTCGATGTTCATGCAGCAACAGAGCAGCAACCGATCGTCCGTCGGCAATTGATCGTACGCCGGATGCTCGAGGGCCGCTTGCCATAAAGAAGGCCCTCTCACACCAATAACGCGCTCCCGCGTGTTTGCATTGGCACTTTCCTTGACGTTGTTCGCGAGGCCCAACGCCAAATAGTGCTGCAAAGGGCTCTCGGGCGCCCAGCGCACGGGCATAAAATAATCCGTCACGAGCCTTCTCTGTTTACTGACAGATGCTCGTAACTTCTTCAGGCACTTGTACTGGTTGCCCAAGTCGAAGGACATCAGACTAGCGTCCGAGCGCAAGGCTATATTGGGATCGACGTGATATAAAGCTGCTAACAGTGTGTAGGAAGCCTCAAAGTCCTTCTCGTCCACAACTCTACACCCTGTCATCGGGTGCACATGGACGTCAGCAACGGCCGCGAACCTGCGTGGAACTGTTCGATGGCGTACGTGCCAGATTTCCGCGCCGCCGCGAACATGTGCGGGTGCGCGAGGACGTTCGTCCGCGGCGCGAGCCCGAAGTCCCCGCTGTCCGGGTTCGGCTTGCTGTATCTGACAGAAGCGCTTTCCGAGATTTGAAGCATGCCCGCGCCCGCCGCGTCGAGGTTCCGTCCGAGTCGCGTCGTGTCGAGCCAGTGCTGTGTGCAACAGCGAAAGCAGCACGAGATTCTTCTGAGAGGAGTGCGGAAGGGCACACTCGCTCGGAGGCAGTCCCTCGAGGCTTTTGAAGGGCACGCCGTGAAGGGCGAGCACGCGTCGCTCGTGAGGCATGCTTCTATTGTCATTTTCGTGGGCTCCTCACTGACTCTTTTCGGAGGTAGCGGGCCCTCCTTTATCATATCGTTGTCGAGGTCCCAGTGGACAGCTTTGTAGTCACTAATACCAGCACAAGGGCCCTCGAAGCCATGCTTGGCGCAAAAGGCCTTGAGTCTCTGAACAGTAGCGGGTCCGTCTATCTGCGACGGCCAGGTCGCCTCCTCCAGATGTTTCAAAGTTAATAAAGGCAGGGGTCGCGTCCTATTCTTTCCAAGTTCGACGTCGGCGAGCTTCCGCCGCCGATCGCCGCAGCCGTGCGGCTTCCGATTCTTATTCAAGAACGCCAAGACACAAAGCATCTCCGCCTTCTCCAGGCGACTGGCCCACGTATGCGTCGCGTCGAAGGCGTCGATGCGCAGCGTCTCGTGCGCGACGAGGTCGATATGCTCGACCCAGGCCACGTACGCCGCCGTCGCCCACCCCAATCTGGAAGCGAAATCAGCATCACAGGCGTGCGCCACACATCTGGCTTCGAGTTTAGGTGCCGTGAAGGCCTCGACGAACCGCATGAGCGGTGCCGTCGACTTCAGCAAGGTCTGGATGTTCGCCAACGGACACCGGATCAGATGGACAACTCGTCTGAAACGAGGCGTGAACGCGTTCGCGTAGCCGTACTTGTCCACGATTTGTCGTTTCAGCCACCAGCCGCTCCGCTCGTCCGTATAGGGGTAAGGCACGCCCATCGTCTGTTCGTTCACGGCGTGCACGGAGGACACCGTAGCCATGTCCCCGTAGCCCTCGTGGCAGACCTCGCAGCAGGGGTTTTCGAAGATGATCGGTGGCGTCCCTCGGGGCGGTTTTGGTGAACCGTGCGGCTGGAGCACTACGGCAGCATCGAGTGTCGTGTTGAACTCCGGATATTGACGACACTCTCTGGTAGCTTTGTGGCACATCGCATAGACCAGTTCGAAGACCGCGCGCGTGCCACTTCCAGGAGCTCCTGTCACGAGCAACGGGAGCAATTCATTTGGTTTAGGGTCCAGCCGCTGGCACGTCTTGTCGTAGGCGCGGTTCCGAATGAACCTGTCGCAGCGTCTCTCGTCAATCTGCCACTTGCCGTATCTCCTAAAGAAGTTGCGCTCCTTCGGGGAGCGGAAGTAGGACGGCACGACGGAGACGTTCAAGGTGCTTGCTGCTTGTAAGAGTAGGAGGAGCCGCATGGCTGCGCGCATCGATGCGTTCCGCCGCGGCTGCGTGCCGGCGCCGCTGGTGCGCAGCGGCCTCTGGACGCTCCGAGACGCGGTCTGTCGACGCGCGCGCGTTGAGGCACGCCAGAGGCGACCTCTTGCGATGCGCTCTGCGACCTGCAGCTGGCCCCGCGCGCGTCGGCCGGCCAGAGGGCTGCCCTCACAAAAAAATAATGCAGGGTGAGCTAGCGGTCTGTAAGGCACTAGGATGAAGGCAGAGGCCGACGTGCCCTACGTGCGAAGCTAAAGCCCCAGTGGTCCCACGCGGCCACGCCTCGCATAACTAACTAGAAAAAAAACGTCGCCGCGCTGCGGCCCGGCCAAGCGTGAGCCCCGCGCGACGCAGCCGCCGTGCAAGAGGACCTAAGAATTAGAGCTCCTTGCGACGTGCAGCCAGTAGCCGAAGCGCGCGAAGCCAAAGAGAAAGCCAAAGAGAAAGCCAAAGAGAAGCCATGGCTGCCGCCCTCGAGGCCAAGATCTCGCGGCTACGGCTCGACGCGCCGCGCAAGGACGCCCCAGTCCCGACGGCGCCGAAGCCCTACACCGCATTAAGTGTGGAGCAGTACGGAGCGGCCTGCCTCGGCTTGCGACGCGTCGGCCTGCCGGCGCATGTCCTGCGAGGTGCCCTGGCGCCGTTCTGTTTACTGAGACGGACGCCGCGGGCGCCGCACCCGACGAGACGACGAGGCCACCCTTTACCTCCTCTCGTGCAAGCTTTATATAGGGCCCATCCGTCGTTCCGAAGGGGTTTACATGATGCACTCGCCACGAAGGGTTCAATCCCGTCCGGTCTGCGAGGCGTGGACAACGCCGACCCGCCCTGCGCGCGGAAGGCAACACAAGGTTTGTTACGTCTCTTCGAGGCCATGGACCAAGATTGCGCGTCGAGGGACCCGGACGCGTCGATCGTGAGGCATAAAACAGCAGTCTGCTGCCAGAAGCTCGCGGAGACAGCTCGCGCGGCAGGTACAACTTTAAATATCGACTCGCCGGCCGACTGGTTCCGCCTGGCGCACGTGGTCTTATCTTGTTTGCCGGCGAATGTAGTGAGACGGTCCTTCGTGGGCATCTGCGGGCGGTTCGACCGGTACACGTTTCCGGAATGTGGTCCGTGGCTCCGTGTGTTATTTCAAGTCGCGTCGATGGCGTCGACGCGGCCGTCAGAGAGTCATTACGCGCGCAGGCCACGCCTTGCACGAGGACGACGACGCCGCCTGGATTCAACAAGCTCCCGCCGAGCGCTGCTCGGACCTCATCGGGGCGCTGCGGGCGCGGCCGCCGGCGGCGCCGCTGCACCGAGCGAACGCGGACGGACCCGCGCGCGTGCGCTGCCCGACGTGCGGCACCGCGGGCCCGGCCCTCCACGAGTCCTTCCCGCGCTTCACGCCCGTGCCCGCGGCGGCCGCGCCGCACCTGTTGTGGGTCATCATTTTGAGAAGTAGTGGTGCTGGTCTGAGTCGCCACCGAGTCGCCTTACCGTCGCGGGTGCTTTTTGATGGAGAAACGGGCCAGCCCCGCGCTTTGAAAGAGAAGGAGGTCCCCCCGTCGAACGCCGTCGTCTATGCGCTCGGCGCGGTCATGCTCTTCCACTCGCGGAAGGAAAGGGGCGATCCCGAGCCGGAGTTCGAGGGCGACAGCGGCGGCCGCTACTCCATCTGCGTGAATCTGGGGGCCCAGGACGGCTTCTACTGGATCAAGCGGGACGACGGCGAGTCCCAACCGGTGCGGGGGCCCGAAGGCGTCGCGTTGTTGGAGACTCATTGTCATTCCGCGTTCTACGACGTCGAGAGTTCTGAAGGGGCGAAGGCGTGCGTCGGGGGCTAGTTTGTGTACATATATCTTGCTTATGACAAACGTGTGCACGCGCCGCACCTTCCCGCGACGCGCCCGGGTAGTAGCCTATCATACACTCACAGTCTTACGTAAGATGCGCGCGACGCTTCTTTTTAGGCATGTTGCGTCTAAAAAAATAGGAGAGCTCTAGCACAAAGAGAGCTCAGAGCACCAGCTTCTGCCAGGGCCCTTGCATACGCACGTATGTCCAAACTCGTACCCCTACATGCGTACTTCTGAGATCGCTCCCGCATGCGCGTCTGCATACGTGGGCCGTAGTAGGGGGGTAAATGGTTCAAGTTCAACATCGACCTTCAACTAGGGTATACCCCCCAGCAAGAAAACGCCCCCAGACCCACAAAAATTACGATGGTAAGGGTCCTAGAAAAACACCAAATACGCGCCTGCATGCGGCGCATACGGAGGTATGCGAGCGTCTGTGTATGCAAGGGCCCTGGCTTCTGCAAATCAGCAATCAGCACACAGCGCGCTCGTGCGTACCTCCACCACCCCTATACCTCCACCTATACCTCCGCGACCCTCTCCAACCCTCCAACCCTCCACGACAGCGACCACTTGAGTGCATTTACTCCACAAAATGCTCTCAGCCATCAATTGCTACGACGCAGGCCTACAAGATGGCCTCGTACAGCACGATCTCCACCGAAGCGACGTCCGAGCAGACCATGCTCAAGTCCAAGCCCCTGTCCCGGAAGGTCCTCGCGTTCGCCGGCGTCGCGTCGTTCGTCCTCGGCAACCGCTCCTGCGTAGAATTTCTCGATCTCCGGGACGCGCGGGTCACCTTATGTACGGCGCAGGCGTGCTCGCCGTCACGGCCACGCCCGGCGCGCCGTCGCCCGGCCTCCGCGGTTCCACGGCCACGGAGCTCGTCCTAGATGGAGATTGTACCAGACAAGGTGGGCGTCATCCGTTCGAGACCCCCGTGCACTGTGATTGTGACTATCATCCGGGTGGGTGCACTATCTCGCAAACGCAGAGCATCTCGGGCTGCGCGTGCAAGTGCATTTACGAGTTGGGCTGGACGTGCTCTGGTCAGGACGCTAATTGCAAAGACCCGACGTCCGACTTGTGCAAGAACCCCGATAACTCGAAAGCGGCTTGTGAACAAGGCGGCGGCGACTGCGGCGGCTACAAAGACTGAAGTCGCATGTCTACACCAGTCGCAAAGAAGACGTGCATTATATCCCCTCTCTTGCTTTCCCACGCCCGTGTAAGATAATACTTCTCCGAGTTGCCCGTTCGTCCCCGCGCGAGCTAGCGGCCGGTAAGACACTAGCAAGCACGCAAGCCGCTCGGCGTTGTGCGCTACTGCACGCCGTGCAGCCGGGCAGGGGCTAGCCAAAGCCAACCCCGCGTGCCCACTGATCGCCGGGCGCCAGGCGCAAGCGTCGGCGCGCGCGGGCAGCCCCAGGAGCCGTGCGCAGGGCTTCAGTAGTAAGGGCAGCCCCCACGCGAGGCCCATGGACGCCGCCGTCGTGCCGATGGAGCCCAACTTCCTGACGGAAGAAGAAGTGAGGGAGGCGGAGCTCGCACGCGTGCGGCAGCACGTCGCCGCTGGCTTACTAGGTGGCCCCGAGCATCGCAACTTGGGACCGCCGGAAGTCCTCCGAGAAGTTTATGAAGAGGAGTCGTCGGTCCAGTCGAAATCTATTAGATCTGTGGACCGCAAGTCGAATCCTGAATACGCGCGAGCCATGATGTTAGATATATTAAATGAAATGTCGTTCCCGCGGCCGGAGACGTTCGAGGAACGACGGGTTTTGAGGAAACTGCGGGCGCTCAAATCGTTTGTGAGGGGTTCGTGCGGCGACGTGCCGGGCGCCACCGCCAAAGATGTTCGGGATATTTTAGTTCTGGGCAAATCCCAAAAACCAGCGATCGCGGCGCTGACGGAGTTGTTGTCGAGACAATATGAGGCCGCGACGCGGTTCGCCGCCGTCGAGTTGATCCAAGCTTTAGCTGTGCCCGACGTTCATACTGATGATGGTTCGAGGTGGGACTCGATCATCGGCGACGGCTGGGCCGTGTCTTCGAACACGGAGCGGCAGAAAGTGCTGGGCTTCGCTCCTGGCTTGGTGGAAGGTCTCGTGAAGTGGCTCCAATCGAGCTGCGTGCGGCACGAGTCGGCGGCCAACGAGCGCGAGGAAGCACCAACCTCGTTATCTCCTGACAAAAAAAGAGGTAAAGAATGGGATAGAAGGGAGGTCGAAGTTTGTAGCTTAGTCCTGATGACGCTGCGGAATCTCTGTGTCAGCTCGGAGACGGCGCAGCGCCTCGGCGAGTGTCAAGCCATACCACCACTGTTAACTTGCTTACGTTTTGGGCCTCTCGAACTCACCCAACCGGCAGTAGCTTGTTTAGTACCTATCTCGATCTGGCATCCTCGACTCGTTGGGTTGCACGGCGGCGTGGCGCCGCTCGTCGGCATGCTCCGGGTGCCGAAACTCCCACTAGCTAGAGCGGCAGCAATACGCATACTGGGCCAGGTCGCGCCGGATATCGATGATTGCACGGAGATTGTCGACCATGGGGGGTGTGACTTGCTGGCGGCGATCGCGTTCGATGGGATTGGAGGAAGACGGAGGAAGCCGGGCCTACCCTCTACGGTCGCCCATGCGCAGATTGGGGCATTGTGGACGTTGGCGCGCATCGCAACTCATAGTGAACATGTCGACTGCCTGCGGGATGATCGAATACGGAAAGCTATCTTGAGAAGTCTGGAGCCGGATTACAATCCAGTCGGCACCGAAGCTGCGTTGATGTTACTGAGAAAACTAGGAGAATGCACGCCGTATGACGACGGCGATCCTTGGAGTTCGAAGCTAGCCCTCGACGCGGCACCCTTAGCGGCGGCCTGCGCGTCTCGGACGAGGCCGGAACCAGTCCGGGCCCAAGCCGCATGCTGTTTCGAACAACTGTACGTGTCGGATCACGCCCGCCACCGCTTGGTCTTCGGGCGAGACGTCCGGGACATCGAGATGTGTTCCGAGACGGACTTCGGCCCTACCGATTATTTAGAGGTAGTTTATGGCAAAGAGTCCGCGGAGGCGTCGAAGGCGCTGACTCAGCGTCGTGATTGAAGTTGAACTTGGCGTGGTCGCGTCGATGGCGTCCCACGTCGCCGTGACGCCGTCGTCGTGAGTGTACGGGGGCAGCATCGTTCTCCACGCAGGCGCGCGCCATCAAAAAAGCTGCCGATCTGGGCCAGTTGAGCGTGCTAGATTCATTGAAAGAAGAAGAGGAGGACGCGGAAGCCGAGAAAATTGCCGAAGAGAAACGTCGATTGCGGACCGCGCCGCCGCCGTCGACGCGCGTCCGCGTCTTTGATCGAGACGAGTGCGAAGCTTTGAGAGATGCGCCCGTCACGAAGGGCAAAGTTTCGCTCCTAGAAGCGGCCGGCGCGCCGCGGCTCATCAAGATCGACTCGGGACGGGTGTTCTGGGAAACTCGAGCGAAGTCGACAGGTTATGTTGCCAAATGCACGCAACACAACGACTACGAGGAGGAATATACAGCGATGCGGGCGAATCCGAGATTGATGGAGGCCATGCGCATGGAAGCGCGGGCCAACAAGTCCCTCTTCTCGCGCTACAAGGACCCCTGTGTCAGAAAGAACCTGAGAGACGGCCTCCCCGAAGGTACCGTGGATGTCCCCGAGGCCTATGACGAGGTAGAATGCAGCGACATCCTGGAATGTCGCCGCGTCACTTTGCCAGAGATCGAGCGGCACGGCGTGCCCGAGACGGCCGACTGCGACCCCGCGGGCTTCTTCCTCATACGGACGGCGACAGAATCGATATTGATGGAATGCATTCCGGATAGACCGGCGTTTGGCCTTCCACCCTCCACAAAAGCTGACAAAGACGCTCTAGCTCGAGACGTGGGGCGGGACTGGATCCTGCGGCTGCTCGGGCTGCTCGAGGACCATTTTGAGGCCCTCGGGAAGTCGTTTGATTTGAAGGACTTCGACAAGGACGCCTGGGACATGCGCGAGGCGCGGCGGAAGGAGCATGAGAGCGGCAAGAAGCGACGAGGGTCGTTATCATCAATAAAAGACGACCCGAACGAGATGAACCCGCGGCGCTGGGAGGCCCTCGTCGAGCGCGCTTGTGGGGGCCACGACGACGACATGCTCCACGAGATGGCCCTGGCCGAGCAGAAGGGCCTCGCCAAACCGTCGCCGTACCGGAATGCTCCCACACGTAGAAGGAAGCATCCTGATGTGTTGAAAGAACTGTGGTCGATGGCCCTGCACCCTACTTCTGTCTCGTTAGTTCAGAGAGGTTGTCTTGCCTTACTATCGTTATGTTCCGAACCAGGCGTCAACGCGCACGTCAGAGAGCACTGGAAGAGGGAACTTAATGCATTGCCGGAGAGCATGTCCGCGGGCGTCGCGAGTCGGTCGAAGGTCCTCGTGACGAAGAAGTTGGAGCTCCTCGTGCTGTTGAACCAGCTGGAAATTGTCGAAAGAAATGTGTGGCGCGTCGCACGACCACTACGCCTGAAATTTCAGTCGATAATATTGAACTGGCGCAAGCACCTGGGCTACTCGGCGCTGTCGTCGGCCACCGCCGGCTTCGACAAGGAAACGTTGCTCAAGTTACAAGAGCTCTTCGCGGAACTTGATGCCGACGGTTCCGGTTACTTAGATGCCGAAGAGCTAGGTGTATTGTTCAAGAACATGCGCATGCCCATGGGCCAGCGGGAGCTCGACGACATTGTGGATGAAATTGACGTCGACGGGAACGGTGTGTAGCGGCGTCCCGCCGGGCCTTCGAGACCGGCGTCGGTCTCTACGCCATCGGCGCGAGGCAGCAACGCGTCGACGGCGTCAACGGAGCGCGCCATACAACTTGAAGTAAATTCGAGGCCGCTGAGTCACTCATCACACACGCGCGTCTCGCTATCTCGGCACCGCGGCCATGTTTCTGGCCCAAACTCGGCCACGGCCTCCGAGCGATACCCTCGACCGTATCCAGAGAGCCGTACCTCGCTCCGACCACGACACACCAAAAATTGAAGCACGAGTTGAACTTTGATCTACGCAGGTGAAATCGACTTCGAGGAGTTTTTACTGGTCATTAAGAACATGCAGAACCCCGGCGCGGTGCAGTCGAAGCTCGGCGTCGCCGTCCAGAAGGGCGTCAAGAAGGGCGTCTTCCAGACGACGATGAAAGGTGGTGCTAAAGCTTTATTTGAGGGCGTCGCGGGCGCCGCGAAGGAAATACCGGGAGCGAGGAGGCAGAACCTGCGCCATGCCGTCGACGATAACAGAAGGGAGAAGCTGCGCGAGGAGATCAAGGAAATTGATAAAGATGTCCTCAAGTATCAAAAAGTGGATCCCAAGAGACGCATGAGAAGAGCTCACTTAAATGCGTCCTGGGCCGCGGCCTGCCGCCAGGCCTTCGAGCTCGCCAAGGACTGGGGCGACGGCGTCTGCGCGACGGAACCCCTCTTGCAGACGCTTGTCGCCAATCCGGAACTCGTCGAGAAGCTCGGCTTTTGCACGAAGCCCAAGGGCTGGGCCCAAGATGCTGCTTTGTACAAGCAGTACCAGTCGATGCTGGACATCGCGGCTTCCTATGGTACGTTGTCGCGAGCGGCGACGGACGCGGGTTTAGCTTTTGACGACAACGACGAAGGTACCATACAAAGCGGTGAGTTCGACGACCAGGATTGGTCCTACCGAGAATTCGAGGAGGCCGTCGTGCGGTTGGTGCGGGCGTGTCGCGGGGAGGTGGCCCGCGAGCAGGCGGAGCGAGAAAGGTATGCCGCCAATGCTGAAAGAGTTTCGAAGAAAAAAGTCAAGCCGAAGAGAGGCATGTTCGGCGCGCTCGTCGCGCGGGGGGTGGACTAAGCCGTTGTTGTGACTAGTGTATGCTACCATTTACGCGGTGCCCGCCGGCGACGGCGTTTCGCGGGCGCGGCCGACGTCGTCGACGTCGTCCGCCTCGACGGTCACGTCGCTCGGGGGGCCGGGACACTTCCGCTCGGCGTCGGAGCCCTTCCCGCCAGGGTGGCTCGACGAACCTCCAACTCCGCCAACGCCGGCGGCCGCCCTCCACCCGCTGACGCAACTCTAAGACTCATGTACAATTCACAACAACAGTTAGCGGACGACGCGCTCCCCTCCGTCTTCGTCGAGGAGCTCCAGGAGTGCTGGCGCGCACGAGAACGGCGCCGGGCGAGCATCTAGCGAGATGCCGCCCCCCGCAAGACTGGCGACGGCGAACGCGACGCGTGCCCGGTCGACGCCGAACGCGTGCGCGTGGTAGCGACACACGGGGGGTAGGCGTGGGGCGAAGGCGATACAGACACGCCTTGCAGTTTCCCGGAGTTGGGCGCGCACCGTCGCCGCGGCATAGACCGGCACCGCCGCCGGCCCGCACGCGGCGACGCCGGACTGGAGCGCCAGGGCCAGACACGCGTCGACGTCTGGAGGCTCCCACGGCGCCAGCGGATTCGGCGGCTTACCGGCGAGCGCGAGCGCCGCGAATGACCGTTGCGGAGTTGCCCCCCTCAGCCAGCCGTGCTCGAGCGCGAGCGGCGTGACGTAAACACCCCCGACGTCGACGGACGCGCGCCGCAGGGCGTCGGCCTGTGTGCGGGGGAACCGTGTTCAAACGCCGCGTCGATGGCGTCGCGGCGAGAAAAAGGACGCCGAGTCGCGCCAGCGCCAGGAACGGCGGCCGGCGCCGGAACCAGGGAACGTCGCGGCCCCAAATAACGTAGCGGCCCGAGCGCTGCGCCGCCGCGATGCATAGGTGGTACAGGTTGAGGGCGAAGGCGAGGCGCTCGTCGTCGCTCAACGCGGCCAGGGCGCTTCGATCCACGAACGCTAACGCAGCGGAGTCGTCGCGGCCTTCCCCGAGCAGCCGTTTGAGCAAAAGTCCGGGCAGGGCCGCGACGTCGACGCAGAGCGACCGCGACCGCGGGCCCGCGGCCGCGTTCAGCACGTCGAGGCCGCGCGGCGGCGGCGGCCGCGGCTTCGTGGCCCGGTCTACGTTTATCTCGAGCCAGTAGTCCCGCGCGCCGTCCGGACCGTCCCCAAAAAGCACGAGGCGCAACCCCCGATTCCCCCAGAGCCGCGCGATGGGCACCTCGCCTCCCAGCCAGGCCGGAAGCCCAACGCAGGACCATTTTTCGAAATCGACATACGTCGTGTACCACGCAAGCGCCAGGTGACGCCCTTCCTTCACCGCGGCGAGGACCCGCGCCCGGTCGGCCTCGACGGGTGCCGGGCCCTCGGCTGGAGCCCCGTCGGCGGCGTCGAGGGGCGCCGGCGCGGCACACGGCCAGGCCTCGAAGCGCGTCGCGGCGCTCGCGACGTCGAACGCGATGAGCGGCCTCACCGTGTTCAGCTCGCAGCGCACCTCCGTGCCCATCAGTCGCCGCGCCAGCGTCAAGAGCGTGCCCGCGAGCGCGCGCAAGGCCCGCGGCGGCTCGGACTCGCCCTCGGCCACCTCAACGCCGAACCAGAGCCGTGGCGGCAGCGGCGCCGTGGGCCGCGCAGCGAGCGCGACTGCGCAGCGGGCCGTGCCCTCGCGGCGCTGCACGAACCGCACCTCGCCGACGAGGCGGGACGTTTCGATTCGTGTCGACGAGCCGTCCGGGACGAGCGGCGTGTCGTCGACGGCGCAGCGGAGCGCGGCGCCGTCGTCCCACGCAGTCGCGGCGTCTCGCGCGGGTCTGGCATAGGCATTCAGTGCTGCCAGAGCTCCAATGCCTGCAAGCACTAGCACTGCCAGCTGCAGCAGTGCTGGCAGGGCTGCGTCCAGCGATCCCATTGATGATGCGTTTCAGCAACGTGTCTGAAGAATAGTCGAGTTTAACGAGTGGTGGCAGAGAGAGAGAGCTTGGGCTTCCTAGTGTCTTACAAGCCGCTAGCTCGAGGTGCCATAACTCAACATCTTTGGCTCCTGGACGCGCACGCCGGCTCGAGCCTGCGCCTGGCTAATATCCTTGGTTCGAAATTGAGCCATGGGCAAGAAATCTAGGAGACAGCGAGGTGGTTTGCCAGTCTCAAATGCGTCGCGGCGCGGCCTGATACCGATAGACGTCGAAACAGGGAGGCGGAATCTTAACTCATCTCCCTCTGCCTCGACCTTGTCGCCGGAGCGACGAGCCGCCGCCATCGCGGCCGCCGAGGCGGAATGCTGGGCCGCCCTGGAGTCCGCTGAGGGTGGTGTTGCTTTTTCTCCTGAAACTCACCCGCAACTTTTCCGGGCAAACTTGGCTTTAGTGGACGCAATTTCGCTCGGCGACGACGACAGGAGAACCATGGCCGAGTATATGAGCAAAACCTTTCTCCGAAGTGGCGTTGATCGAACAGCTTTTAAGTTGATCAAGGCCACCATGCGCTGGCCTCGCATCCGAAAATATTGGCCGCGCATCCGGCGCCGCATTTGCTCGGGGTGCGGAAAGCAATATGATCTTTCGGAACCGCGGCTCTTGGTTTGTGGCGAGTGCGGCGAGGGACGATACTGCGACGAGGCGTGCCAGCGCGCGCACTGGCCAGAGCACCGGGGCCCGTGCTTGAAAACATTCCTTGAACAAGCCAAGGAGCGCCGGTCGCACTGGGACCCGCATGGCAAAACGATTGAAAAACTGCGACAGGATTTCCTCGAGTTGTATCCGACTCCCGATGGCGTGAATTTAACCTAAGAAGATAATGAGTCTCTCTCTTACTCACTCCTCCGCCTCGGCCGGGCAGCACTCCGCGTAGGCGAAGGCCGCCGCGTTCGCCCGGACGGCCTCGCGCGCGACCACGGCGTCGGCGCCGCGGCCGAGAGCTTGCAACGCGCGCAGCGCCGCGCGCTTCTCATTTTCCGAGGGACCGAGGCCCGCTTTCAACCGCGCGCGCAAGGAGCTCACGTCCGCGAGCGGCGCCCAGACCTCGAACGCGGACGGAGCATGCACCACGAGGACCGCCGCCAATCGTTCCACGGGCGCCCAGCCGCCCGCTTCGACGACGGCCTCGTCCAGAAAAGGCCACGTCAGCAGGGTGTGGAGGAAGGCATGTGCCAACGCACCGCGCGCTAACGCCGAGAGGTCGTCGACTCTCTGGAGACCCGTGCTCTCCGGTGCAGCTCTCGCAAGAGTCGCGCGGCTCAGATCTACCAAAGCACCAGCAAGTTCCGTCGCGAGGGCGCCCTCCGACGGCTCACCGTTCACAGAAATCTCGACCCGCAAGAAAGTATGAACCCTAGAGCGAGACCAGTCGTAGATCGCGCCGTCGGTGGCCGGGTTCTGCGGGACTGGTGGTTGATTGAGGAGTCGCCTCAAGTGGAACCGCAGCCCGGAGACGCAGAGCTCGCCCAATCTTTGACGGACGGGCGACGCGTCTCTCCTATCGCGCAGGATGGCGTCGAGCTCGGCGCCCCAGAAGGCCGCGGCGCCGCCCGTCTCTCCATTCATATGCGAGACCCGCCGCAAGGACTCCCGCAGCGCGCGCGCGGCGTCCATCGTGTCGGGCGCCGTCCGTATCGCTGCACTTAACGCGTCGCCCGCGGCCGCCGCCTTGCCTAGAGCCGTAACGGCGGCCTCCGTCTCGCGCTCCGAACCTCTCGCAACGTCGCAGGGCGGCGCCACGCTGGAGAAGTCGCACCGCCGAAACCGCACGCGGCCCTGTGTTACGGGTGGCGCGACGCACGCCTCGGCGGCGCACGCCGCGGCCGCCCAGGGCTCCAATGCTTTATCGACGGACGCCTCTCCGAAGGCCCGGGCCGCGGCCGTCGCCGCGGCGAAGCCCGGGCGCGTCATTGACGGAGGTGCCGGCCGCGGCGACGCCACTGATGGAGACGCCGGCGCCGCCGTCGACGCGCGCGACGCCACGGACGCGCGCGGCCGCGACGCCAGCGACGCGCGCGGGCTCCAGGCCAGCACGCCGGCGCCGGCGTCGTCGCCGTCCCAAGCCAGCACGCCTCCATCATAATAGTCGTCCTCGGAGAGCCGCGGGCCCGACAGCGGCTTCGAGAGGGGCGTGCTGGCCTTGGGCGGCGTCGGCGTCTTGGCGGGCTTCGACCAGGGCGACGCTGATGATCGCGGGCTCCAGGCCAGCACGCCGTCGTCGTTCCCGTCCCAGGCCAGCACGCCCGCGTAGTCGTCGGTGGCCACCGTCGTCGGCGTCGGCGGCGGCGGCGACCGCGACCGCCGGGCGCTGCGGCGCGGCGTCGGCTTCGCCGGCGTCGTCTGTTGTGTCGGAGGCGGCGGCGACCGCGACCGGCGGCGACGGCCCGCCTTCTGCGGCGTCGGCGTGGGCGCGCGCGTCCGCGCCGGCGACGAGAGCGACCGCCGGCCCTTGTGCGCCGACGCCTTCTTGGCCGAGGCCGACCAGGCCGTGGCCGCGGACGCGACGAGGGACCGCGGCGACGGCTTCTTGGTTGGCGTCTTCGCGGGCGTCTTCGCGGGCGTGCGCGGCTTGGCCGGCGACTTCGCTCGGATAACGACCCTCTTCTTCGCGGACTTGGCCGGCGTGGGCGTCGGCGCGGGCGTTGTTTTGGCCGGCGTGGGCGCGGGCGCGTCCGCAGGCGCTTTCCTCGCCGACGCCGGCTTCGCTTTGGCCGGTGTAGGCGTCGGCGTGGGTTCCTCCGACGCCGGCTTCGCCGGCGTCGGCGCGGGCGGGGGCTCGTCCGCCGCGGCGGGCGACTCGTCGGCGTCGGCCCGCGCGAGGCGCACGCTGCGCCGCCGCCGCGCCGCCGCCTTCTTGGGGATGCGCTGCTGGACCTTCGGTGGCGGTGGCGGCGCCTCGGCGGCCGGCGGCGGTGTAGGGGCGCGCGGCGACCGGCGCGGCGCCTTGGGCGGCGGCGCCGCGGTGGCGCGCTTGGCCTTCTGCGGCGGTGGCGCCTCGGCGGCGTCGGCCGGTGGCGGCGGCGGCGGCGTGGGCGCGCGGGGCGACCGCCGGAGCGTCCTGGCCGGCGGCGCCTCCGCGGGCGGCGGCGGCAGCGGCTCGACGGCGGCCTCGACCTCGGCCTCGATGGGCACGAAGCCCTCGGCGAGCACGCGGACGTCGGGCGACGCCGGCGCGGCCTTTGTGGGCGCCGCGAGCTTGGCGGGCACGTAAAGCGCGCTCGACGCGCGCGGCGCGTGGCGGCCGTCGAGGACCGCGCCCGTGGGGTTCACGCGGCCGCTCAGGGCACCCGCCGCAAAGTCCGCGGGCGGCGGCAGCGGCGGTGGTACAACATCGGCGGAGTCGTCGGAGCTCACCGACGCGACCGGCGGCGCCCGGACGGCGGCCGCCGCCGCTGCCGCGGCGGCCGGCGCCGGCGCCGCGGCGGCGACGGCCGCGCGCCGCGCCGCCGCGAGCTCGGCGCGCAGCGTGGCGATCGTCGCCGCCTTTTTTTCCGCGTCGTTTTTTAGTAGAGCGTTCTCGCGCTCGAGCTGCGCGCGCTTCATCTCCGAGGCGGCCAGGCGCGCCTGGAGCTGGAGCGGGTCGCCGGCTTGTTTTGAGGGTGGCGAGGGGCGCCGGCGCACGGGCGAGCGCGACTTGGGCGGTGCGGCGGCGGCGACATTTGGGCTTTTGGGGGTAAGCGGTTTCCGGCGGAGGCCTGACATGGTTGTTTGCCGCGTGCGCTGCGCTGCGCGCGCCGGTTTTTACTGCTGCGGGCCCACTCGTCTGTTAAAACAGTTTCACTGCCTCACCGCCCGTGCGGGACGAGCAGCAAGCCGCGACCGGTATCGCAGCCGATATGAGACGACCGCCGGCCTGCCGGCTGTCCGAGGTGGCCCAGTCTAGCTCAAAACAGACAATCGTTTTGTCCAGGACAAACTAGCTTAGACATACTAGCGCGACATGCGTCAGTGGCAGCTCTGAAAGCGCTCAACGGCACGAAAACGGAGTGCTCGCGCGAGCTGATTCAAACCCGCAACCTAAAACTTTTTTGCATGCAGCTGTGCTTGGCAAAAGGCAGCCCCAAGCACGGACCACGCTGCCGCAGCGATGGACACCGCACTCGTAGCGATGCGCCCCAAGCCCTGAGCAGCCATGCGGTTCGCACTCGTGCTGCTGGCCGCGGCAGCCACCGCCTCAGACGACAAAACTCATGTGGTGGTGGCCGGCAGCGGCTCCCACGCGCTAGGGGTTGTGGCCTGCGTCCGATCGGTGTTCGAAGGCGCTCTTAATCAAGTCCAGGTCCACGTTATCGTCCAACAAAAGGACGTCCATGATTTCCAGGCGGCCCTACGATGCGCGCTGCCACAAGAAGACTGGCGCGTCGTGCCCTGGGAGGATCGCAGGGTCGCCCGGCTCGTATCGGTGCGGCACGGCAAGAAGGGCTATCTCGCGCACGCGTTGAACTACGCGCGCTTCTACCTCCGAGAGATACTACCCGATAATGTGGACAAGGCTCTGTGGCTCGACAGCGACACCGTCGTCATTGGAGACATCACGAGCATGGTCCGCAACGCACTTACCAGAGGTAGGAACGCCGTGGCCGCCGTCGCGCGCGAGAAGAAGGCGTGCGGCACTCACTTCTTAAATTGTAGCAATCCCGACGCGCTCGAGCTGCTCTGGGAGACGCGCGTCGACGTCGACGCGCTGGACGCGTTTAACGCCGGGGTTGTGGTTTATGACTTACGACGGTGGGCGGAGCAGAAGCTGACGGAGCGCGTGGAGCGGTGGCTTGAACTCAATCTGAAAACTGAAGCGTTTACGCTCGGGACGAACCCGCCGCTCGTACTAGCTACGGGCGGTAAATTCGAGCGCCTATCAATAGCATGGAACTGCCAGGTCGGCGGCGGCCACGGCTGCGCGCGCGGATTGGCGAACGGAACTGTTGGAAACGGCGTGCTCCACTGGTCCGGCGAGCGCAAGCCGTGGTGGGCCGCGGGGCTGTCCTCGGCGGCCGGCGTGCGCGGCGCCTGGAGCCGCGCCCTCGGACTATCAGGCGCACGATGCGCTCTCAGGGCCCTGCCGCCTGATTCCGCGCCGAACGCGACGGTGGTCCTGCCCGCCAACGCCCGGGTGCCGGACTTCTTCGCGTTTCGAAGGGGCGGGCCCGTGTTTGATGGGGCCAACGTGTCGTCGCTCATGCGGGAGCACGCTTCCGCGTTTCCGACGAGTATAAGTGGGTCGCGGGCCGCTTCGTCAGCGTTGCGCCACCGCTTGCAGGGGCGGGACCCCTGCGGCGTGCTCGTCGTTATACTAAGGGGGCGGCTCTACGTGTCGCTGCCGACATGTGAACGGCAACTTACAAGTATGGAGACCGGCGCTCTCCAAACTTTACATCGGGCCGTCGCGGGCTTCGACACCATCCCGCCGCCGCTGGTCGTCCAGTTCGCCGCACCCGATTCCAAGCCTTTGGCCATCGAAGCCATCGACCGATTCGCGTACCACGCGGCGCCCGCCGTGGCCTGCGACGCGTTCGCATGTGCCGCTCGACTCGCGCGGAACGCCCTGGACGCCCTCGCGGCGGCGGCCGGACCCTTGCAGGAGCGTGACGTCCTGACGGCGTGCGCCGACTGCGCGCTGCGCCCCGTGCGGTTTGATGATGCCCTACGACGGGTCGCGCAGCGGGCGCCGAACCAACAACGGAAAGGCCTCAAGGGCTACTTCGCGGCGCGCGCGCCCGTGCAGATCTCGCACCGCGAGGAGAACGTGTTGGACTTGAGAACGCCGGAGCCGCGCGCGCGGCGGCGGAAGCGGCGGCGGCCAATGCTGCCGCCGCCGGTCGGGTAAGTGTGTTTTTACGCGGCCCCCGGGGATGCTTCGACACGCCGTGCCAGATCACGGTGGCAGTGGAGTAAGGGCAATTTTTACTTACTAGCAAGTATCACCTTACAAGCTATCAAAATGGGCGGCGAGGTCGTCGGCCGTTTGGAGGACTTCGGGCGCCTCGCGGGCGCGGAGCACTTCTCGTGCCAGCCGCATGGAGCCTTTCAGCGCCAGCACGAGCGGGTGTGCGCCGCCGAACACGCGCCGCGCGGTCCGTTCCGATTCCTCGAGCGTCGTCTTGGCCTCGCGGAGATCGTCGAGCGTGGAGCTGTCGTCTTCGTAGAGCGCCGTCGCAAAAATCTTTCTCATCGTGAGCGTGATTCGATCACTCTCTCCGAGGATGCGTCGTGCCACGGGAATCGTTTTGCGCAGCAGTGACCTGGCTTCTTGGTAGCGTTGTAGCGTTTCAAGGGACGCCGCATAGTTGTTGGCTGCTATGAGCGTTTCTCTATGTTCTTCGCCGTATAGCTTCAAAGTTCCGGAGTATACGTCTCGAAGCATGGTTGCAGCCTCTTCACGCCGTCCAACAAATTCATACGTACTCGCAAGATTGCTCTGCGTGGCGAGAATGAGCTCTTCTGGCGCGCCAACGCGCCGCAGTATAGACAACTCGGCCTCTCGCACGGACAACGAGTCCTTGGGGACTCTAGCCTCAAATAATCCGTTCCCAAGCGCGTTCATCGCCATTCTCCGAGCGTAGTCCTCCTCCGGCCGCCCCAAGTATGTCTTCCAGCACGCCCACCCGAGCGCGCACCGCACGACACCGTGGTACTCCTGCTCGCACAAGCTGCACGCGTACCACTTACTGAACCTCTCATAAATCACATCGTCGTCCAAATTGTTCTCCTCGGCCTCCGCGAACAAAATCTTCGCCTGCTCCGCCAAGCACGACACGTGCGCAAAGCCCGCCGTCCCACGGCACGCGCACCCGCGCACGAGGCCCTCTTTCGTCTTCCAATGCAATGCTTGCGTGCAGATGAAGCACGTCTGGCCCTTCGTGTCCTCGGCGCACGCTGCCGCCGCGTGAAATACGGCCTCCGTGTACTTCTCATTTGCGTTGTACTGTTCGGCGCCGCCTGCCTTTTTTATTTTCTTGCAGAGCGTGTCGTGCCCGCCTTCTTTCCAATGCTGCACCTGGCATTCGGGCCCACAGTAGCGCGTGCTGCAGCGGCCGCATTTCTTGCCCAATGACAAGCCAAGCTCGGTGGCGCAGACGGCGCACTGCGTGAGGATCATCTTGTATGTGGTCAACTCGCTCGGGGGCAGCCCTATACGATGCAATCAAAGCGTTCAGGAGACCACAATGCTAGTATGTTTGATCACGCTAGGTCGCCTCAACTTTGGGCATCAGTGTCCGCTTAGCGCTCGTCACAACCCGCTGTGCGACGTCTTGCGACGCGAAGACATCAGCCATCAATCATAGACGAAGTGCTGCGAGCTTCGCACAATTCTGTGCGTCACAAAGGCACGTTCAATTACACCACCTCTCACAGCAGTGCCTCACCATCGCCATGCGTGCGACCCTGCTCTTCGCGCTCTTAGCTTGCACCCGCGCCTACCAGCTGCCGCGGTCGCGCCGGTCCCTCGTCGTGCCGCCGCGCCGCTACGACCTGCAGCCGCGGTCGGCGCCCGACGAAGCAACAGACGACGCTGTCGAAGCGCCCGAGGAGGCGCCCGCCGCGCCGGCCCCGGCCCGCCCGGCGCGCTACGACGTCACGAAGCTTGTGGACTCCTCGGAGGGCCCCGGCTTTAACCAATTTGATCCGGTGCTCACGGCGACGCGCGGTCTTAGTAGGAGGTTCGGCCTGGCCGGCGGACTGGCCATCTTCGGCATCTTGCTCGTCGTGGAGGGCGACGAGATCATCAAGGCTCTTGGCACTCAAGAACCCGTCGCCGGCGCCAATGAAATTGTGACGCTGCCTTCTGGTTTGAAATACACCGAGAGTCTCGTGGGCCGCGCGGGCGACGCCGTGAGCCTGCCCGGCTCGGTGATAGGCCTCGCGATCCGCGTGTCCATCGGCGACAAGGTGATTTTTGACTCGACTGCTGATGCCAAGCCGGTCGCCTTTAAATTAGGTCAGCGGCCCTTCCAGAACGTGCTCTGCGAAGGGGTAGAGCAGGGCATCAAGGGCATGAAGACGGGAGGCAAACGACGGCTCCTCGTGCCCAAGAATCTGGCGCCGCCCGGAGTCGACGTGCCCGACGGCGTTTCACTCGTGTACGACGTCGAGGTGAAGGAGGTCCTGCCGGGCTACTTCTGAGTAATATGTGTTTCGAACATTATTCACACGGCGGCCGCGCGCGTCCCGAGGAACACCACCTCGTCCGATCGCGCCCGCTTCGCCGGCGGAAGACCGTTGGAGCGGGGCGCCGGCGCCGGCTTCGGGAGTAAATACACGGCCTTGGAGCCGACCTTCCCACCACCCTCCATCTTGCCTAAAGCATCCACCAGAGCATCTTCCACGCGCGCCAGGTCGGCGCGCGCCGTCTCCAGTCTACGAGAGTGGCTCCGATACACGCGCGCCCAGTGCGCATCCACCGCGTCGAGCACGGCCTGGCCTCCTTCTTCATTCACGCGCGACTGCGCCAATATCAGTTCAGCTTTTTGACATTGATGCGCCTCCTCGAGCTTTTTAATACATTCAAGCTTTTTGCGCGCCGCCTCGTCGCGCCGCACGAGCAAAGCGTGGCTGTCCTTCGCCAAATCGGTGAGAGCATCATCTAATCTAATAAGGACGTGCGCGAGCTTGTTGGCATCAGTATCAGTACCTCTTGTCGGTTTTGTTACATCAAACTCGCCCCTTGCGACATCTAAACCGGCCTGCAGCACCCCATCAACTTGAGGTACTGATGTACCGGACTGCTTCCGGCGAGGCGCACTGCGAGGAGCAGCGGCAGCAAAGGACTCGCGCCACCGCCTCTCCACGTCCTGCGGGTGCCGGTTCGTCCCCAACCTTCGGGAGATGAGCTCCCATTTCCCAATGCCGTTTTCGTTCACCAATTGCTTCAGGAGGGCGTCCTCGCCGGCGGACCACCTCGACGGCTGTCCTGTCGAACCGCGCACGATGACTCGAGGTGCTGGTGGTCTGGAACCTTGCAAGCGAGCGTGGTGCTCGCGCCACCTTTGTTCCACCGCTGCGGCGGATCGTTTCGTACCGAGTCGCTCCGCAACTGTGGCCCATTGCGACGTCCCTAAAGCGCCTACAAGAGCCCGCAGATTCTGTTCTTCATCTTGGGTCCAGAAGAAGGGCCTCGAATTCTTTTCGAGGCTCGCGCGCAGGGGGTCGCCCGACGGTCTCGGGGGTGGTACATGTACCACATTCGCCGTCGGCGTCTGGCGCACGACGACGCGCGGCGGCGGCGGCGCGTAGGCCGGCGGCGGCGCGAGGACGTAGCCCGGCGGCGCCGCGTAGTAGCCCGGTGGGGCGTATCCATAAGGATAGCCGCGGGGCGGGCCCGACATGCTGGCTTTGGCTCCTGGATCGGCCGCGCGGCGTGTTGAGGCTGCTCCTTGCTCGCCCTGACTTCACGGGCGGCGTCTGACTCGCCCGCGCTGCACGGGGTCTCGCCTTGCTGCGAGAGGGGCACAAGGCTCTCCCTGTTTTGGGGTGTGGTGTGCTGCGGGAGCTCCGCGCTGGGATCTGCTGCGCTGCGAGTTTCCTTCGCGCGTATCTATTTATGCGCGCTGGCCGGCTGGGCTGACAGCGATCGCTTCAAGCCAACATTGAAGCGCCTAATCTCCTAGCGTCCTGTAAGACACTAGCAAATGAGAAAACCCAATCCCATCGAGAGAACCCCTCAACGCCGCCGCCGCGACGACATGGAAGCGAGTTGACTCCTCCTTACTCGCTTCAAAGGCACAGCGCCACAACCCCAGCAACGATCGCCGCGATCGGGAAGCCCCGGCCGGCCAGAGGTTCTTTAAAAAAGAACATGGAGGCAAAAGAAGCGAGCAGCACGCCGCCGCCCCGTTTGATCGCCGTGACGTAGACCGGCGAGATGCACGCAAAAGCTTGATACAACGCGAGCATGTAGACGGCCTCCGCGGCACACGTCGCCAGAACTAACGAAGCGACTTTGGGCTGCGTCAGCTCCCGGACGGCCTCTTTGCCCGGCCTCACGCCCAGGAAGCACGTCGAGGCCATGATGACGCGGCCGTAGGCGTAGTACAGCGTTTTTCCTGCCGCGAGAACTGCTAATTTATCTAGTCTGGAAGTGATCGAATAAATCGCGCAGTTGCCCAGGATCATCCAGGCGCCGATGGGCAGGCCGTAGGCCGTTCTACTGTCGACCTTCGAGTCTTGCTTTTTCGCTGTTTTTGCGGCTTTCGCGGCCACTGACGCTAATAAGTAAGCTCCAGTGCCCACACAAACAACAGCTAAAGGGTGGTAGGGCGGGAATTGTGCTGTTAATCCACATCCAATACCAAAGGCTCGGCAGGCCAGCGGCGCGAAGAGCGCCTGTGTTGATTGATACCGTCTCGCGAGACCGCCTCCGTCCACTCACGCGACGCGTCGGCTCTCGTGTGGTCGTGACGACGGCGTCGCGGCGGCGCTGTCTCGTGAAGACGCCATCGATGTGATCGCTGTCTCTCTGACACGCCGCGACGGGCCCGACGCGGTCCGAAACGGCTCAAAATCAGAAAAGAAACCACCCACTTCCATCATTCCTGGAGACGACGCGCGTCGACGGCGTGAAACGGGACGCCGCGTCGCGGACCGGCAGCAAAAACTGCATGACCGGATCAAAAGCTAAAAAGGGCGCACACAACGACACGTCCGTGATGGCGTAGGCCTTGGTCTCCAGCGTTTTTGTGAGGGCGTTGAGGACCGCGGAGCCGACCGCTGGTATTAAGAATGCTGAGGTGACTGCTGTCGAAAATAGCCCCTGCTGGGCGCAGTAGGCGCAGGCGACGACGCCCTGCAATGCCGTCGCGAGGCCCACTTGTTCCGCGGGCTTCACCTTTGAGCTTCGTGAGACTTGCTTCCTTAACAGTGAAGCGGCGGTGTTGCCGCACAGCGCGGCGAAGGAGTAGGCCAGGCCCTCGGCCATCTTCGGGTTCGCTGCTACTGTTACGGCTGTTTGTGTCATTTTGGACCGTATGAACACGGCGCCCGTCGACACTAGAGCTGCAGACGTGGCCAGCGTGGCCGGCTGCGGCATCCGCAGTTTTGTACCGCCTCCAGACGCGGTCATCTTCAGGCCGCTCCTTAATTTCATCGTCGCGACGGCGCCCGTGAGTTGCGCCAACGCCAGCACCGCGCACGTCCGGGATTTGCCAATCATCCAGCGGGCGGCCGGTACAGCTGTGTGCTCGCTTTGTAGCGCAGCTGGGGACGGGCTCTTCGTCTCAGTCTCTGGCCTGGCTACTTGTCGACGGACTGTGTACGTTTAATCTTGCTTGATATTGCCCAGCGGCGTATACCAAGCCCAGATTTTGGCGCGCCGGAGCTAGCTAGCGGCGGTAAGGCACTAGCAAGCTTTTTGGCCGCAGCCGACGCGTGGCTAGTTTGAAAGCTAGGCACATCTCGCTCCATCTTGGCACTCTCCAGGCCTGCTCTCCCTATCGTCGTGCTGCCGCGCACGCGTCGAAGGCGAAACCGAGGTCGGCACAAGCACTCCCAGCCTGCTGCCCAACAACCCAGCCGACGCGCACGCGTGCGCCGTCGACGAGCCGTATCGATGCGCGCCCTCGCCGCAGCACTACTGCTCGCAGCACTACAAACCGCGAGCAGCAACCCGAAGCACCCCGGCGACACGAAGACCGACTACTACAAACTTTTGAAATTGAAAAAGGGCTTCTCCGAGAAGGAGCTGAAGACCGCGTACCGCAACGCGGCCAAAAAGTACCACCCCGACAAGAATCCGGGGGATGAAAAAGCCGCCAAGAAATTTGCACTAGTTGCGGAGGCCCATGATGTGTTGTCTGATCCGACGAAGCGGCGCCAGTACGACCAGACCTTCGGCAAGCCTCAAAGAAGGCCGCAGCCCGGTGGCTTCGGCGGGGGCGGGTTTGGCGGGTCGGGCTCGGTGTGGAAATCATCCGGCAACACGTCGATGGCGTGGAGGTCGACGCGAGGATTCAGCACGAAGGTGCCGTGAAATTTTGATTTCCTCACAGGTCGGGCTTCAATTTCAACTTCCAGTCGTCCGGCTTCGGTCAGAGGCCGCGCGCGCCACCGCGGCGACGGCCGCCACCGCCGCGGCAGCCGCCGCCTTTACCTCCCCAAGTCGTCAAGGCTCAGAGATTAGTTGGAAGGATCTCGTCCTTGTCACGGTTACGAAAAGCTGCCCTTAATCCTGATACGGGAACAGCTTCCAAGCATGTGTTCCACGCCTTCTACACGAGTGGAAGTTGTGAGGATCGACTGGATCGGGAGCTCCGCTTCCCCTACCCGCTCGTCGATCTGGATGATTCTAAACACGGCGATAGAAGGTGGGACGCGCACGTGCGCTATTTCAAAACTGATATCAGTCCGAACAAGCCTTCTTCTGACGACGCGCTGAAGCTCGCGAAGAAGCTGGGCGCGGACGGTGCTGCTACTGACCAAAACCAATGTCCGACGTTCGTGTCCATCAAACGCGGGGCTTCGTTACGCGCGAGGGACGTTGTTACTCACTTCTTCCGGAGACGATCGTCCAACGCCTTCGAGACCTGGGCCACGTCCCAACTGAAGGTCGACGTCACGTTTCGTAATAGTGTGAAGGCGGACGTCGTGTTGTACTGGCAGGGCTCGGTGTGGAAATCAACCAGGCGTCGCGTCGACGTGAGAACTTTGATTCCGACACAGGCACGACCCGCACGACGACGGCTACGGCAAGGTCATCGCGAAGTTGAGGCCCGGTGCTGAATTTCGGTCGGGAACGTTCCCGACGCATCGGTTTTCTTTTTGTCTCGCGACGGCTCATGAAAGGATAGACGACAGGGATAGAGCGTCCGGCGACCGCGTGGCCCTACCGGAAGGTATTATCGTCAAGAGCCACGTCGTGACTTCTGAGAGGGATGTTACGGTGACGGCAAATGCTCCTTCTTCAGTGTTGGACGGCCACGTGTCCTGTAGACGGTCACCTTGTCGCACGTCCGCGGACAAGGCGCGGTGCCCGCGGCAATGTCCCAACCGTGGGCGGTGGGGGCGATCATCATCGAAGCCGTCGGAGGAGGACCTGTTCTCGCGGGGGCGGGAGCTTTAGTATACTGTTCTAAATTTGCTGCTAGTGTGTTACAGGCCGCTAGACCACGATAGCCCTCTGTGGACAGCTTTATCTCGGCCCCGACGGCGTGGCTGCGTCTCAAATCCGAGCTACACACTCTTCATAGAGTGCACCAGCCCATCAAGGCTTCAAATCGCACGGCTATTGGCTGCGTAGGCTTAAATAGCTCGCAGAGCATTCCTTTGTCCACAGCCCATTTTGGCCCCCAGCGCGGGCATCAGTGGACAAGACGTTTGGCAAAGACTGCCGCAGCACCGTACTGCCGCGTAAGATCGCGCGCGGCGAGCTATGGCGTCCCTGTCGTCCGCCATCGACGTCGACGCCGTCGAGGAGCCGGCCCAGGTCTCGCCCGACGACTCGCCGCGCATCGTGGCCGGCACGGGCAAGGCCGACGCGCCTCTAGAACTCGCCTCGTCGGACTCGGAGGACGACGACACCCGCGCGAAACGCCGACGCACCGACGACGTCGAGGCGGCGCGCGGCGGCGGCACCTGTGCTATATGTTTGTGCGACGTCGACGCGGCGGACGGCGTCAAGCTGAGGGCGTGCGGTCACGAGGTGCACCGGGAATGCGCCAAGAGGTTAGTCGATGCCTCCGACCGCGACGGTTGTTTGTGTCCCGAGAGCGGGTGCCGCACACCACTAGCGTTAGTCGACATCCGCGCGATAGCGGGCCCGCGCGCGGCGGACCGAGCGGCGCGCCTCTCACTCGACAAAGCGGTCGACGCGGTGCCGGATCTCTACCGGTGCCCGGCGCCCGACTGCGGCTTCGTCGTGTCGTGGACGCCGGCCGACGGCCCACCTAGATTAAATTGCGGACGCTGCGGGTTGGTGAGTTGTCTCGCCTGCGGCAAGCCGTGGCACTCGGGGCCCTGCGATACGCGCGGAGACATGGACGAGGCGTCGCGACAGTATCTGAGGGACGCGGGCGTGCGGCGGTGCGAGCGGTGCGGCGCGGGCGTCGTCAAAGCGAGCGGTTGCGATAAAATGAAATGTCGCTGCGGCTACCAGTTCTGTTATCAATGCGGAGCTAAAGACGCGAAGTGCGGATGCACACCGTCACATCACGTATTCTATGACAACGTGAAAGAGCGGCCGGACGGCCCGGACTTCGCCGCGTTCATGAGGCGTTTCGGCGGACGCTTCGGTGGGGGCGGCGGCGGCGGCTTCAAACGTCGCCGCGGACCCTTCGGGTGAGCGCGTGTATGTGTATAAGTTCATGATTGTATCTTTACACAGGACATGGGCTCAGGAGGCGCGTTCCCCGCCGCACATCTCGCAGCAGAGGAAGCACGGCCGGTTCTCGGCGTACGTGCAGCGCGCACACGTCCACGGCGCGCCGTCGGCGTCGACGGCGATGGGCGACGGCCCCTCGTCCGAGTCGATCTCGATCGGCGCCTGCGGCGCCGGCGCCGGCGCAGCAATCATCTCGACGTCCGAGTCGCCGCGCAGGTCGATGACGGCCGGCGCGGCCGCGCGCGGCGGCGTGATCATGACGACGTCGTCGCGCGCCTTGGCCTTGGGCTCGCGCTTGGCCGGCTTCCAGTCGACTGGGACGGCGCGCCGGGCGAGGGGGGGCGCCCAGGGGTCGCCGACGGCGGCGCCGTAGTCGAAGGGCACCGGCCCGCCGCCGTGGCCGGCGCCGGCGTTGTCGTAGGTCGTGGCGAGCAGCCGCGTGATGCCCATCTTCTCGGCGCGCGCGTCGAAGATCTCCTTGAACGTGTCCTTGACGACGCCGCAGAGCATCTTCCACGAGACCTTCTTCGCCGCGAGGCCCGGCAGGTCGCCCTCGTTCGCCGTCGCGACCTTGGCGTTCTGCGACTTGTACTCGTCGATGATGCGCATGACCTTGTCGACCGAGTCCTCGCAATCCAGAAACGTCACCTCGACGGGCTTCTTCTGGCCGTAGCGGTGCGTGCGGTCCATGGCCTGGTCGTGGGTCGTCGGATTAAACCACCGGTCCAGGAACAGGACGTGGTTCGCTTCCGTTATATTGAGACCGACGCCCGACGTCTGGACGGTCGTGAGGAGCACCGCGCCGCGCGGCGCCGCCTTGAACCGGCGCAGCGCGCGGTTCCGGCATTCTTGCGAGATGTCTCCGTCGTAGCGGAAGCAGCCGATGGCCTCGAACTCGGGCTCGTGGATCAGCGCGGCCTCGATCAGGTCCAGGGAGGCCTTGTTGCCGCCGAAGATAATCATCTTGTCGCCCTTCTTGCCGCAGGCCTCCTCGACCGCGGCGAAGGCGCGCAGCATCTTCGTCGTCGGCGCGAAGCCTCCGAACGCGACGTCCTTGCAGTAGAGCCGCGGCGCCGCGACGCCGGCCGGCTCCGCGCCCATCTTCAGGCGCTTCTTCAGGTCGTCGCCTGTGTGGAATCAATCAGTGAGCTAGGTTATCCTGAGATGTGGGGCGCCCAAATTTTGATTTCCACACAGGTCGTCGCAGAATGGGCACGCGTCGGCGATGCCGAGCTTGCCCGCGCGCTCGAGCGCCTGGTAGCAGCGCCGGTGCGCGCGGTGCTCGAGGCAGCAGAACGGCTTCGGCAGCGTCACGAGGCCGTCTCTTTCGTCGTCGTCGTCGTAGGCCGTCGGCTTCTCGTGCTCGTCGGCCGTCGTCTTGCCGTCGACGGCGGCGATGTCGTCGGCGCCCGCGAGGTCGTCGACCGCGAGCCGCGCGACGAGCTCCTCCTGCGAGAGCTCCTCCTGCGGGCCGCCGACGGGATCTCCCACAAAGTCGCCACGGTTGATGACCGTCGAGAGCATGTCGGCCGCGACCTTGGCCGTCTGGCAGATGTCGCCGCACAGCGCGCACGCCTTCATCGTGTGTTTCCGGCCCACGAAAGCGGCCGTGATGGAGCGGCCCTCGCGCGGACACACGGGGTGGACGAGCGCGGTCTTCGCGCACGTGATGTTGCCGCAGGCGAGCACCATCAGGCGCTGCCAAGTCGCCTTGAGCGCCGGCGTGCGCGGGCCCATGGTCATCGCGATGCACACGGCCGCGAACTCGCAGTAGTAGCGGAAGGCCTTGTGCTCGTAGATGAGGTACGCCGTCGACTCGAGCGGCTGGACCTTGACGTTCGCCGCGATCGCGGCCGCGGCGTCGGCGATCTTGACGTCGCCGATCGACTTCATGAGCTCGAAGGCTTCGGACTTCACGGTCTTGGGCGGGAGGCCCCGGAGCGTGACCGCCTTGGACCGGCACGTGATGTGGTCCACGCGCCACTCGCGCGTGTTGGCGACGATCTGCGCGTTCGGGTAGGGACAACCGTTCTTCTTGTCCCAGGTAGCGTCGTGCCACGTCTCGAGGCGGCCCCACGCGTGCGTGTTGCCCTGGCCGTAGCGGATCAGCGCCGCGATGTCGCCGTAGCTGTTGTTGAAGGGCGTGCCCGTGACCGCGAGGAAGCGCCGCGAGGCGTGGCCGACGAGCGCCGCGCCGATGCCCCAGAGTGCCCCGTCGTTCTTGAGGAGGTGCGCCTCGTCGACGATGGCGAGGTCGAAGGTGTACCCGCGGTCCTCGGCGGGCCGCGTCCGCTGCACGATGTCGCTGATCATCGTCGACTCATCGTCGGTGCCTCCCTTCTCGAGCTGCACCGAGTCGATGAGGCCGGGCGGCAGCGCGCCGAAGTCGCCGGCGTCGAGCTTCTCCTTGAACTTGCGCGGGTCCTGCTTCGCCATCTTCAGGACCCCGAGGCGCAGGAGGTCGTCGGTCGCCACGTCGGGAAATAAGGCACAGGCCTTCGGAGCCGAGAAGTCCACGGCGTGCTTGACCGCGGTCTGGAGCCCGTAGCGGTCCATGACGACGTAGAGCGTCCGGTCGCCGCGCTTGGCGCGCTCGGCCGGCTGCTTCGCGTAGAGGGCGAGCCGCGCCTCCAGCTTCTCGCGGGCGGCGCCCGCGTAGACGAACACGTCTCCGCCGGCGCGGCCGATGTGCGCGACCCACTGGTCCAGCACCTGTGTGGAAATCAACCAGTGCGACGGGTGCACGAGGACGACGCGAACGCGCCGTAAAATTTTGATTTCCACACAGTCCAGCACGCCAGCGTTCGGCGCGACGACGGCGACCGCGCGCGGCGCCGCCCCGAAGCCGATGGCCCAGGGCACGGCGCGCCGCAGCTCGGCGGCGGCGAGCGCCTCGACCGTCTTACCGAGGCCCATCTCGTCGGCTAGGATGAAGTGCCGCTTCTCCGGATGAATCTTCTCCGTGAGCGGCGCCTGGGCGACCGTCGCGTCGACGCGGCCGTCGACGAGCGCCGTCGGCCACCGGTCCGGCAGGCCCGCCGCACGCCTCGCGGCGAGGAACTGGTGCGGCAGCAGATCGAAGCCGAAGCCCCGCTCCTTCAACAGGCGCTGGACGAAGCGGTCGGATTCGGCGGGCGTGAGGCGCTGCCAGTCGCCGCACGGGAACTCGAACGTGTCCTCGTCGGCGAGCGGGTCGCTCTTGGGCTTCTTCCGCGGCCGCGGCGACTGCGTCACCGGCACGGCCGCCTCGCCGCCGTCCTCGCCGCCGTCGGAGTCCGAATCACTGTCGTCCAGGATACACTTTCTTTTGGGTTTCGGCGCCGCGGGCGGCGCGGACAGCGCCGGCGGCGTGGTTTTCAGTAACGCGTTTTCCCGCTCCAGCTCTTTCACGCGCTGCTCCAGCGCCCGCTCGCGCTCAGTCGCAGCCGTGTCCATGTTTCAATGCGTCCGCGTGCTGCGTTTACAGCCCTCCTGCAACCTTGCTGCTTGTAACTGCTTCAAAATCGCGCGTATGTAAACGCCCTTCGGCCAGCGACTCAACGACGCTGTGCTACCAGCGTAGCGTAACGCGCGTTGCTCAACTCAACTCCTGTGAGCAGCGGAACCGCGTGCAAGAGGAGGGACGATCTGCGTGTTAGCTAGCAGCCGTAAGACACTAGCAGTGATCGAGATGCGCGAACGGGCTTCAGCGCGCCTCA
This sequence comes from Pelagomonas calceolata, assembly GCA_918797485.1. NCBI lineage: Eukaryota > Pelagophyceae > Pelagomonadales > Pelagomonadaceae > Pelagomonas > Pelagomonas calceolata. The sequence continues at coordinate 3,892,577 of CAKKNE010000003.1, read as the reverse complement.
GCACCGCCTAAGACCGGCCGCGGACGACTAGCAAACAAAAACACTTACTCAGAACGCCACGTCCTTCCCGTCCTCCGGATGCTCGCCCGGTTTATACGCGTGGCCGGAAGCCACGCGCCGCGCGTAGTCGTGGAGGGCCTCGTCGCGCTCCATCGCCTCCTCCTCCACCGGGTTCCGCGGCCTCCTTTTCGGTGTGGGTTCCCGCGTCTCGCCGAGCTTCGACGTCTTCGAGGAGGCGAAGAAGCCCGTGGCCAGCTTCGACCTTTTTGCCGGTTCCACCGGCGCGGGCACGGGTGGTGCCGCCTGGGTCCATTCCACCTCACCGACACCTCTTTCGTTAACGGCCTTCGCGCGCCGCCGCACGGCCAGCCGCCACTCCTTCGTCGGGCACGTCTTTGCCGTGAGGACGTGCTCCGCACTTAACACAGCGAGCGCCCAGTCCTCGCGCTTCAACGCGCAGGCGCAGACGTTGCCGTGCAATGCCCGTAACAGCTTGTGCTTCGGACTCAGACCGTCGGCTCTTTCCCCTAGAAACGCGGCCGCCTCGGAGCCGCACGGCAGGCTCCGGTCGCAGGGCGGCATGGAGTCGAAGGCCGGTAATGGTCGCAAGAGCCACAACGCCTCCAAATAAGCTCGCATGGCTTTGTCGGTCTCGCCCTGTTGAAATGCGGCGTTGCCTTTGGCCTTGCGCTTCTCGGCCTCTTCTAACCGTGTCGAGGCGCCTTTCAGCCGCAGGCTCTGCAATTCTTCCAGCACGCCGAGCTCGGCAATTAACGGGTCGTCGGAGCCTTTCGCGGCGCGCGCGGCGCGCTGGGCCAGGGCCTCGAAGGACAGGGGGTCCTCGCGGCCGGCTAAGGCTGCCATCTGCTGTCGAGCAGGCGCCGCGTCGATGGCGTAGAGGGCTCGGGCAGCCCTCGCGCGCTGGCGGCGTGGTGCCGACGGCGAGTCCCGCAGCGATGCGACCGTGGCTGTCGCGACAAAGGCGGCGCCTCTCGATTGGCAGCACAGACGGGCAGCCCGAACTTTGAAAGTGAACGACGAACGAGCCGCATCCCAGGCGCGTCCCACGTATCCGGGAGGACGCGGAAACGTCCCGGAGTCTCGCAGCCGGCGCCTATTCTGTACGGGTTCGACCGAGGCTCGGCCGTTCGATGCTGCCCATTCCTAGCTGCCCCACGGCGTCCGCGCAACCGCACGGCCGCACGCGTCGTCCACAAGGCGCAAGCGATCGGATCATCGCCCTGCGGCTCCAAAACGCCGCACAGACAGCCTCTGAGCGCAGCTGGACAGCCAGCTGGGCAGCCCCTGCTGCCCCAAGGAGTGGCGCTAGACGAGAGAACAACGCTGTTCGGATAGCTGAGAGGCCATGCCGCGGCCCATAAGGCTGCCGAAGCCGAAAGCCATGAGCAAGAAGGCAGACCCCCTCGACGCCGCGGCCAAGCGCCTGCAGGATGGCGCCGACGCGACATCACTCCTAAAACAGCTCGACGCCGACCCCTACGCCTGCTTAGGGCTCTCCCCTACAAAGGCGGACGACGCCGCCGTCAAGAAGGCTTACAAAAAGAGGGCCCTCCGGTTCCATCCCGACAAAAACAAATGGGATTCCACGGAGCTCTTCCAGGCGCTCGGCTGGGCCTTCGAGCGCCTCGAAACATCAGAAAGGAGGCGGGCCTTCGCGGCCGAGCGGGCCCCGTCCGCGTCGAACGCAGCGCCGACGGAGGACGACGAGCGCACGGCGCGAGAGCGAAGGGCCAAAGCAGCCAAGCGCGCCTGGCAGAAGGCCGTCGGCGAGACGCTCGCGATGAATACCAAGAGCGACCGCCGGAGCGCCGAGACTTTAGAAATAAAGGGCAAGGCGCGGCAAAAACGTCTCCAGTCCGTCGACGAAGAGCGACGACGGACGCTTGATAGGGCCTCCCAACGGCGCACGTCGGACTTCGCCGCGCACCGGCGCGTCCTTCGAGAACGGCGCGCGCGGCGCGGGGAGGTCGTTGTCGAAGAGCGGACGTCGTTCTTCGAGAAGCCTGTAAAAAGAGAGGAACGCGACCCGACGCGCATCGCCTGCACGTTTGAAGAGGGGCCCATGGGCCTCGAGCTCGCGGCGAAGACGGCTTCCGACGGCGACGAGGCCTGCGTCGTGGCGTCCGTGGCCGGTGCTGCCGCGGACCTGGGTGTCCGCAAGGGCGACACGCTTGTAAGCGTGAACGGCGACGACCTGCGCGGCCACGGCTTCGACCGCTGCGTGGCCTTTGTGAAGAAGGCGCGGGAGCGGACGGGGCCGTGCGTGCTCGCTTTTTACCGGCCGCGGCGGCGCGCGTCGTCGTCGGGCGTAAGTCTGTAGTGTGTAACGTCGACGGCGTCCGGGCTCCTCGACGCCATCGACGAACGCCCATCGACGCGCGCCGTCGACGTGCCATGTGCGGCAACCCCACGCGCCGCCGGCGCCGCAGCCGTCCCCGCAGACCTGGCACGCCTCGCCGGCCGTGCGCGCCTTCAACTTTTTTTTTGGCGCGCGCCCTTCAAATCTCTCAGGCAGGCCCACCAGCTCTGCTTCGCTTCGCCGAGTATCATTGCCCTCTCTCTCGGTCCGCGGCGATCGAGGCAGCACAAATTCGGTGGGGCAGTTGTCCCTACTACGCTACGCACCCGCCGGCACCCCCGCGCGGCGGCAGCGCGCTCGCCGGGCAGCAAAATCTTCCCGGCCGCGAAGAAGCCAAACCCACCCGGCACGCGCGCAGCGACCCCCGCTCGGCGAACCACGCGCGACATGGCCACTCACGTGTTGAGAAGGCCCACGGCCGTGTATCGGGTCGCGGACCTCCAGGAGCTGCCGATCCTGGCGTCGGGCCACGCGAACGCGGACCTGGCCCAGCTGAGGGGCGACGCGCGCCTAAGAGCTACGGCGGACGAGATTCATCGCGCCCTGGACGTGCGCCGCGAGGACGACATCCGAAGAGGCTCTCCTACGTCAGTAGGTGATTCCCTGGACTCGGACTCGTCGGGTAGTGGGAGGAGGAAGCGCGCCACCGATTCACCACTCCGAAAGAAATCGCGGCGGCGGACGGCCTCCTTCGCTCGATCATTATTACCTACTGAAAGAGCTTCCTTCGACGCGTGTTTGAGGGACGTGTTGGCGCACCGCGGGCTGGCCGAGGACCATTTGCCTCTCCTGAACAGAACCGCCAAGTGTGCCGTGGCACGGAACGCGTCGTCCGCGGGTGCTCGCAGAGAACTCCACGCGTTAGTGTGCAACGGCGAGAAGCTGTCCGTGGTCCGTTCTTTATCCGCCTGCGCCGCGGCCGGCCTGGCCCCGAGGTTCTGGAATTGTAGTACGGAACCGGAGGGCCTCGTCGAGGCGGTCCAGACCCACGCCCCGTTCGTGATGCGAGGGCGCGCGCGGCGCGACGACGCCTTCGGGTCTGCTATGAGAGCCTTAGGTGACGACGCGACGCTGCGGAAAGTGGCTCCCGCATCAATCGTCGACGTGCGGGAGCACAGTGTTCAGTTGAGAGACGGCGGGCGGCTCTACGCCCCTTCCTCAAGGTCGATGCGCGTCGAGGAGGCTTTATCTAATCGGGACCGCCACATTGTAACGGCGTCCTGTGACGCTTTAGGCGAAGCCGCCTCTGCCTTAAGTAGGACGGCGCCGGACTTCCACCTCGGAAGTCCCACGAGTACGGTGTTACAATTGTACCCCGCGGACGGCGCGGCGCCGCCGTCTCGACATTTGCGGGAGGTCATCGTTGTGTGCTGTGCCGGGTCGTTCGCGCTGCGCTGCGCGCCGCCGTCGTCGGCGCGGGAGCTGCCTTTATCGGCGGGCGATTTGTTAAGAGTCGACGTCGAGCGCGACGCCGACGCGCTCGCTCCTTTGGACGGTGCGCAACACGGCGTCGATTTTCATGTGGACGCGGGGGACGTTGTGTATCTCCCGGCGGGCTACTACCGCGGCCTCCGCGCGAAGGACGCGAGCACGTTGCTGATTTATGGGTTTGCGCCGTCCCCAAGGAAAGGGCGCGACAACGACCAGGACGAGCTCAGCAGTCCGGCGCCGCACCCCGAGGATTTGTTGGACGAGTCGTCGTCGTCGGAGTTAGGCGTCTAACTTAGGCTTCGCGGTAATTCGTCGTCGGCTTCGCCCGCTTGGGGAGGAATCCGAACGGGACGAGCTCGTCCGCGGCGCGCGTGATCTCGTGGCCGCGCCAGGCGTCGTCCGTGCGGTAGCGGAGCGTGTAGAGGCCGTCCGCGACGGCCACAACCTCCAGGGCGCTGTGCGGCTCCGCGGCCTCGGCGACGACGCGGCCGACGGCGAACTTGGACTGTGCTGCCCGCGGCTTCTTCGTCGCGCGGCCCCTGCGGTCGGGATCCTCCGGGCCACGCGTCGGCGCCGGCCGGCGCCGGGGATCTCCATTTGGGCGCGTCGCGCGCGCGGTCCGCGACTCGCCGGCCGCGGGCTTCGGCCCCGGCTTCCAGCCGACGCCCGTGACCCAGTGTCGGTCCGCGGTGTTCTCCCAACATTCGCGCGACTCACGCGTTGCGCGAGGTCGGCGCGGGGGCCGCGGCGGCGTCAGAGCCGGCGGATACCGCTCGACAATGTGGACGCGAGCCAATTCGGTTTTGTACGCCGGTTCACCGAGCGGCCGGGTGTGGCCCTCGCGGGGTCGTTTCTTCACGCGGACCATCTCAGCAGCAGGGGAAGTAGCTTTCTACGGTCTTGGCGGGGTCGAAGCCAAAGCACATGGCGAGGCTCAGCGTCACGCTCGTCGCGGCCGCGGCGCAGAGCACCTGTGTGGAAATCAAAATTTTACGGCGCGTTCGTGCTGAATCATCGCGTCGTCCTCCACGCCATCGACGCAGCGCCAGCTCGATGGCGTGGCGATGCCGGTTCCTCGCCGCTCGAGCGAGCCAGGACGGCCGCGTCATCGCCGAGAAATGACTTCGTGAAGAATTGTCGGGTGCACTGTGCACCCGACGCACTGGTTGATTTCCACACAGCAGAGCACGAAGGGGACGGCGGCGATCGCGGCAATCGCCATGGACCTGCGACGCGGCGTGTTCTTGTTGGGCGACGCGGCGGCATGATTGATGTCGATGGACCCAGTAACTCAATTGAGAGTCAAAACTGAGACTCAAATTGCAATTTGAGAGGGCCCCCGCGACGCGAAATTGGCGCGGAGGGAGGAGGAGTTTGATTGTGTGTTCGCGCGTCGTTACTGGGCACGGCGGAGCGCAGTACAAACGCGAAGTGACCAAAAGTGACCCACAGAACCCGAACCCACAGAACCCGAATCAAGCGCAAAAAGGCTCTCCGGCACATTTTTTGTGTTTTTTGGCCTCACAGAGCCTGCACGGCATTGTGCTGGCCACACAACTCGCGAAGCAGTCCATCTGACCTCATTTTCGAGTCCTGTGGCCAGAAAGCGCACCGCCAGCGCCAATAAGCACGCGTACAAGCCCTTGCACGCTGCGGCACGCCGTCGACGCAGCGCAAGCGCGCAAGCGATGGCAGCGTTAGACCTGAACGACCGCCCCTTCACGTGCCCCACGTGCAAGACGCCGGGCTTCCCGAGCCTGGAAGCGCTCGGCGACCACGCGGCCGAGTGTATTCCAAAAGAGCCCGTCGATCCGCGCTGGAAACAGGGCGCGCGCGTCAAGGTCGTCGGCCTCAAGGCCGCGAAGCAGCACAACGGCAAGCTCGGCACGCTGGGCGAACCGAGCGACGGGCGCTGGGCCGTCGCGCTCGACGGCAGCGGCCGCAAACTCGCCGTGAAACGGGGCAATTTACAATTAGTGGACGAAGTACAACGGGAACCGAAGACTTTAGAAAGGCACCACCAGCTCTTGGCGGAGTTCGACGGGAGTCGGGACCCCGACACCCTGGCTCTCTACTACCATGCACGCGACAAGGCCTTCGACGCGTACAACGCGTCGGAGTACACGTCCCAGTTGTTGCGATATTATCAGCACAATTTGCGCGTCGTCTGCGTCTCGCCGCGCCGCATCCGGGGCAACGACTACGCGCTGGTGCAGTTGCGACACGACGACGACGAGCGAAATTCCCTATGCGAGCTGGCCTTCCAGTGCCAGCGGTCCTTCTGCGGCGTGTCCATTTTGGTGAAGCAGCGGTGCTTCACGTGCGGCCGGCCGGGGGCGCCGGCTTGTGTCTGCGCTTGTGCTTTCTTCTGCTCGGAGCGGTGTTCGGCCGAGGCGTCGTCGTCGCATACGGACCTGTGCCAGCGCATCCGGGCGTTTCCGTGTAGTGTCGAGGAGGAGGTCCTAACGATATTCTAACGTTGAGCCTAGACTGCTCGAGCACCCTGGTCCAGTCGCCCGGGGAATCATGACACGACTCGTTGAGCCTTCTTCCGTCCGCGGCGGTGGAAAGATCTGGGGGCGCGCAGCGCCGCCAGGTGCTGCCCCAGAACAGCAGAGGCGCCAGCGCCCTTGTTAAACGCCGAGCGGAGCGGCTCTGTTGGCCGCCCGGTAGGGCGGCGTTGGTCGCTGTTACGGCAGCCGTGCCGCTTGCGCAGACGGTGCCGCAGCGAGATGCGGGTGGTCCCGGTGGAGGAGCAGCCCGCGGCGTCGGGAGTGGTCGTGGGCGTGGTCACGGAGCAGCCCGCGCCGGCGTCGGGCGTGGTCGTGGGCGTGGTCACGGCGCAGCCCGGGGCCTCCTCCGGCGGCGCGGCCCGCGGCGTCGTCGACCAGACCCTGGCCATGCTCGACGGGCTGGCCGACGAAGGCGGCCGCGGCTCGCTCGAGTCCCTCGGGCGCTGGAACGAGAAACGCGACGACCGCGCAATGCCCATCAAGCTTGAAGCCGAGGATCCCTCGCGTGACAAGTGCAAAGCTGAGAGAAACAGAGAAACCATGGTCCGCGTCGCCCTCGGCCGGCTCGTCGACGAGCTCGTGCGGACTAATGCGTCGAGCGGCATTCTCGCGATCAGCTACTTCTCGGAGATACGAGGCACTGATAATAACCGCCGGAGAGTAACAGTTTGGGGCTTTTCCTGGTCCGCCAGCCCGGACGACACGAGCTATCAGCGGCACGGCTCTGTCGCCGGGACGGCGTCTACAAAATATGGTCGATATGGTGTATATGGGCGAAGGGGGGGTGGCGACCAAACAATGCATGAAAACATCCGCTTCGCCGACTTCGAGGGCGTCGTCGACGATATTGTCCAGGACAGAGCTTGGGACCAAATAGCGGTCTACCGCGTCACGCTGCCGAGCCGAGGCCTCGACCCATGGAAGTGGGCCGGTCGCCCGCCGCCGCCCGCGCCGGAGGAACTCTACACCGGCCCGCGGCGCGACGGGCTGCTGAGCACGGACGAGATTAGCGGAGATTATTTCGCCCCGTGTCTTGCTCCGTTTTGTTTTTGCAACTCGATGACCGTGGTGCCGCTCGGAGCCGACACAATCGAGACGTGGCGTACGGGCTGTGTATTTTTTCCTCCTTGTATCGGACCGGTAGCGGAAGGCGCGGTCCGGACGCGCAACCCGGGCACCAATGCATTTCTCAACTCGCAGAACCCGCCGTTCAACCCGGATCCGAACAGTAATTTAATGACGTTCTCGGCTGACGGAACTGCCAACGGTTGCTACAAAAAACGCCGGACCTCGCAGAAACGGGCGTTCCACAAGGTCGAGACGAGGGACCTCGCGGGCAAGTGGTGCGGCATCGGTTTCAATCCGTTCGTGGCGCTTTGGCCGTTTACGTCCTTTCTCTGCACAAAGAAGAAGGCGCTCAACCAGGACCAGTACGAGGAGTCGGGGCTCATTTGGATTCTGGGTTTGCCGGGATGCATGTGCGGAACGCGCACGCGGATATACGTCAACGGCCACCCGACGAATGGGTTCGCCGGCGCTTTTCTCAACGACAGTGATCCTGATCTTGTCGACCACTGGCATCGCGACCCCGGCTGCGCCGCCTCGGATTGTTTCTTCGCGAAGAAGGCCGGCTAGCCCCCCACACCCCGACGTAAGTTTAGGTCTCCTTAGGCCTTGACCCCCCGGATCATGCCGTAGGCCATGAGTTTGCGGTCGAAGGCCCGGTGCATCCTTTCGAGACAAATGCCATCTCTGAGACACTTCCACCACATGCGCGGCCCGGCCCGGACCACGGGCCACGGGTCGAAGACGCCGACCCAGATCGAGTGGCGCCAGGAAGCTATGGTATTTTTCCACCAGTCGTCCGTCTCCACGGCTTTCATGCCGTTCCCATTTAGTAAGTCGGCGTAGTCCTTGATGCTGATGAAGTACGGGTGCGTCCACTCGGAATAAAGAAAATCTAAAGATTTCTCCTCTTCTTCCGTGAAGGACTGGGTCGAATTGTCGCGCTGGCACCAGGTGGCAATCACCATCTTGCCGCCCGGTTTTAGGACGCGCGCCATTTCTTGCACATACTTTTTTTTGTCCGGCATGTGCTCGCCGCTCTCGCAGCCCCAGACCACATCGAAGGAACTGTCCGGAAAGTCCATGGCCAGCGCGTCCATGACCTGGAACTGGGCGTTCGGGACATTTCTTTCGGCAGCGAGGTCCGTGGCTCTTTTGGCCTGCTCCGGGGATAACGTGATGCCCGTAATGTTAGAATTGGGTAACAGGTTGGCCATGTAGCGCGTCGTCCCGCCAATACCACATCCTACATCTAGGATTTTGGCGTTCTGCATGCCAGTAATACCGCCCCAATCCAACATACGCTGTGTGAAGTTATATTTGGCCTCAATAAAATTCTTCTTCAGGAAGCCTAGAGACTTCGAGCCGAACCATTTTCGGTCGAGCTCGTCGTCCGTATAGTACCCTAGGTGGATGTGCTCGCCCCAGTAGTGCTCGAGAATGCCTTCTCTTGTCCAGGCGTCGTACTCTCGTCCCACTGAACCGTCTTCGTACGGTCGGCTCGGTCGGTCCAGGCGCTGCTTGATCAAAACACCGGCGACGGCGGCGACGACCGTCGGGATTCCTACTCTCACAACTTGCGCGGCGGCGGGCGCGAGGACCATCTGCGGCGTCGTGCGTTTTTGTTTTACAACGCGTAACGACGGCCGCGCCACGAAGGCCGCGGCGCCGCTCAGGAGCAGTGTCAGGCGTCTGAGCATTGTTGCTGTCTAGGCGGAGCGTTGCGAGCTCGGCTTTGGCGTGTGTGGTCAGTGGTGTATCAGTGTACGCCGTTGCGGGGCGCTGGAATCGATGCACCGCTGTTGAGGTACGGTGTATAGATGCGCTTCCGGCACAGAGCAGGACCTGTAATGCAGCGTGGCTGGCTGCAGGCCGATGCAATATGCTCCAGCTCGACAAAAGCTGTGAGATCGAGTCATCGCGCAATGTACCCGAAGCCCGAAATACTCCCCAGGACTCTTCGGGAGACGTCTCCAAACGGGCCCGTGCGCCAAAGAGCCGCGCTGGAAGACGCAGAGAAACCCGGCACGCCATTCTGCCAAACTGCTCCAACAACGACGCGTGCACGCCTGGGACGCGCATAGTACGCCGTCGGGCAGCCGCAGCCATGCGGTCATAACTCGCCCGCACCCCTAGCTCGACGACGGCACCGCTGCAGACACCACAGAAGCCACAGCATGCGCACCCTCCTCCTCCTCCTCACCGTAGGAAGCGCCTACCGCACGGGCAGGACCAAGATCCAACGACGAGAGCCCTGGGTCGTCGTTGAAAGGTTCTGCTTTGAAGGGCGAAGCACACTAGACTACTCCGTAAAAACGACGGGCGGCACGCGGATGTACATCTACGGCAGTAAAGACCAGAAGAGTTTCCGAGAGAAGGTCGACAAGAAGGCCTACCAGGCCATGAGCCTGCAGAAGCGCTTCGAGCGAGCTGATTCCGAGGTCGTGCTCGCGCCTGGTACCACTTCTTCCGGTAGTTTGAAGTTCGCGGTCGAGTCGGGCCAGACCTTCGTGCATATTGTAATAGCGAACTTCAACGCGTCGTGCAACGCCATTTGTGTGGACCAGTTTTCCTGCAATGCGGAGTTTTCGAAGCGGTGCTACGGTCCTGTTGAAGTGGAATACGACATGACCTTCCGAGATGGAGCGTCCGAGCACGGCCGCGACGAGCGGGGCGCGAACGTGTTGTACGGCGTGTTCGCGGCATTGTATGCGCTCTTTGTTGGGTTGTCATGTGCGGTCGAAGGTTTATTAGTACGAGAGGACAAAAGGCACGCGACGTGTCGAATTTTGATGAGGAGCGTGTGGGTCGCGGCGCTGTCTATATGGTTTAGGATGCTCCACCACGCCATCTACGCGAACGACGGCAAGGGCGCGCCGAAGCTCGTAAACGCGGCGATGGCGTTTTCACTGGTCGCGGACTGCGGCGTGTTATTAGCGCTGGCTTTATGTGCCGAGGGCTGGCGGATTGTTCGCCGAAAAATAGCCGTCCGGGGCCGCATCCGCGTCGCGTTACTGATCACGACTTATAGTATAGCGGCGGCATGCATCTGGGGCTGGTACGGGACGCGGCGCCGAAAATGAACTCGAGCTTGACGGGGTCGCCTCGACGGCGTCGCGCCGCGCAGGTACGTCTCTACCTACAAGCACTCGACGTCGCCGTCACTACGAGAGACGGCGCCGGGGCGGGGTCTGGTCGGTCTGCGCGTCGTCGCCGGCGCCATCGTCATTGCAAGACTGCTCCAGCAATCAGATAGATTCATGGCATCAAAAAGAGAGTTCTACCAGGTGCTGTTCGGCCTGATCGTCGGGTGGAGCGCGGTCTGGCCCGTGGCGCTCATCGCCGCGACCGTAGCTCGTCCCGCAGATAAAGACATGGCCTTCGACGGGTGTCTCGTCGTCGCGGAGTTCCTCGTGCAGGCTCTACTCGTGTACTGCTGCAAGCCGGGCTCTCCCCTATTTCCGTTCCACGCGAACGTCGTCACCTGCGCGGAAATCAACTAGGTTATCGTCGCGTCGATGGCGTGGGCGCCCGTGAAATGGAGTTGCACACAGGTCGTCAACGCCGCCGCGAACCCCACGGCCGGGCTGTGGGGCGCGGCCCGCTCTGGTGGTATGAGTGATCCGCGCTTCCAGAGCGTGTCGGGCGGGAGGGGCGCCAACACGAATTCGGCGAACCAATACGTTATAAATGACGGCTTCGAGGCTTTGCACGTGCGCCGCCTGAAGCACGTTTGGCAACACTTGACCGAAAGATTGGACGCCGTCGAGGATTCGGCGCGCGAATTAGCTACCGCCGTCGCTTTGGCCGACGTCGACGACGAGCCTCCAGCTAGGTTTCCGGGGCAACCGGACACGCCGACGCCGCTGCAGTCGCGGCGCGGGACGCCGCGGACCGAGGCCGCGCAGGACCGGGCCGCGGAGCTCCTCGCCGGGCGCGAGACGGAGCTGCCGCGGCGGAATAAGTCGCCGCCGCGGACGCCGCCGCGAGGCGACTCTCCGCGGCGGCCAGGTGGGCCAGATACGCCCTCCGCGCGCCGGAAGAAGCGCTCGCCGCCGCGGACGCCGCCCCCCGACGAGGACCCGCCGCCGCGGAGGCGCTCGGACGGCGACGGCCGGCCGCCCCGGCAGGACGGCGGCAGCGCTCCCGTGTCGCGCCGGTCATCGGACGCGTACAGCGGCGAGCCAGCTAGTACGGAGGGCGCCGACCCACGGGACGAAGGGACCGTGCGCGGCGACCCAGATGTCGAGAAGCTGGCGCCGCCGTAATTCAATTCAAGTCACTAGTAGACCGTGACAGAACAGGCGTCGGGGCAGGCCGCGTAAGAACTACTGTACTAACTTACCAAAAAGATCACCGCGGCGACGCCGGCGACGAGTCGAGCGAAGACGGTTGCGGCGGCATGGACCGCGACCGCGACTTAGGTGATGGCGTCGCGAACTCCGTGCGAACGCGCGACCAGGGCGCGCACTGCAGGTGGCGCTCCGCGGTCGCGGACGGTGGTCTTTTGGCGATGGGCGGCAGCGGCAGGTGCCTCGCCAGGAAGCGAGCCACGAACCGACGCGCGTCCACGTCGCGCGGCGACGAGTGCGAGCCCTCGACCAAGGCTAACGTGCGCGGGCCCTTGTACTTCTTGGCCAACGATTCCACGTGCTCTTGCGCGATCAGCGGGTCGCGCCGCGCGCGCACGAACAGCGCCGGCGCGTCGCAGTGTGGAGCATGCTTCACTGGGGATAAATGCTGCGTCGGCCTGAGACCCGCCCGAGCGTCGACCGAAGCATCTAATGATGCTAGTAGTAAATCGAGGACGAACTTCGGCAGCGAAAAGCCGCCGAACACTGCTTTCCTTTCGGAGGCCACGTGCGCGGCCAGCTCCGTAAAATCGGAGTAAGGAGAGTCGAGCACGACGCAGCTTAGTGAAGGCCAGACGCCCGACTCTTGTGCCGCAAACCCTTGGTAGTACAACGCCGCAGCAGCACCTGTGTGGAAATCAAAATTTCACGGCGCGTTCACGCCTGCTCGATGGCGTGGCGATGCCGGTTCCTCACCGCTCGACGGAGCCAGCGCACCCGACGCACTGGTTGATTTCCACACAGAGCAGCACCCATGCTCTGGCCCCATAAAGCTAAAGCTGAGACATCTTTCCGCTTCGAGAGCCACTCGAGCACACATCGGACATCTCGCGCTTCCCGGTACCCTAGCGTGACGAAGGCCCCGTCGCTCAGCCCGCTCCCGGCACCTGCGTCGAACGACGGCGTCGCGACACGGCCGCGAGACGCGTAGACTCTCATGCGGCCGCATCGACGTCGTCAACGCGACGCGGCATCAAGTTGAAGCTCATTCTTCACGCTGAGGCAGCACAGTCAAAAGCGAACAACGAACACCCCAGTCCCAAAACCAAGGAAAGGTAGTGGCAGGCCTGCGCCCTACTTGCGGAGTTGGCGTGGCCAAAAACGACACAGGGGCACCGCTCTTCGTCACAAGACCGCCAGTGCGAGCCGTGCAACCTTAGACCTCTTTCGTTTTCAATTATTATATCGTGGCGGTGGTACCTCCTGCCCCCGAAGCTGAACGACGACGGTCCTAGCAAGCGAGGATCATATTCGAAGCGAGGTGGCCGGACGACCGCGGCAACTAAAGCATCATAAAAACCACCGAACAAAGGTGCACTAGCTTTCTCTCGCCGCAGAGCCTCCTCCCTACTTTCGCCTTGGAGCTCGGCCTGCCGCCGGTCGTTCTTCCGGTCGGCGGCCGTCCGGCCCTGGGCGTCCGGCGACTCCCACCCAAAAGCTGGCGGACTCTCGGCCAAGTCACAGAGAGCATAGTCGTCGAGGAGGGCACAGGCCTCGGCCGCGCCGCCGGGCGCGCCCTGCGTCGCATCGACGCCGCAGACGTGTTTTGTTATCGGCGGCGGCTTCGGGGATTTGAGTGTTGGTGTTGGCGGTGGCGAGTACCATGAAGATGGTTGCGGCGCCGCGGGATCTCTCGCGATCCTCGAACACTGTAAGGGCCACTTCTGGACCGGTGTTTCTCTCTCTAAAAGTAGAGAGTGGTTGATGACGCGCCACCGCCTCGCGCTGTCGAGCGGGACGTCGAGCTCGCGCGCGGCGCCGTCGCCCGTGAGCACGGCGCAGCCCCGCCGCGAAATGGCCAACCTCGCATCATCCACACCGCCAAACAACGTCGCGCCGTGGAACGGTGATCGAGCGAGCAGCTCGACGTACGAGGCCTCGGGCGTATCGTGCCTCAACAAGCTGTCGGCCCCTTCGATCTCCAGGTCGACGTCGGCCGTCGCGTCGTCGGACTCGTCGGGCGCGAAGGACGCGAGCTGGTCCCGTCGTCGTAGTAACTGTGTTACTTCTTCCAACAGCTCTGATGGAGAAGGTAGCGGCACGGGACAGAAGGGTTGCAAACCAAGATCTCTGACTAACGCATGGCAGGCCTCGACTTCGTCGCCGCCACTCCTCGATGTCACATCTCGCGCTCGCGACCACAATCGTAGAGCGCCTAGTCGCAACCGCGTCGGCGCCGCCAATTTGCCGGATGCAGCAACACTCCCCCACACATCAACGTCGTCGTCATCACTATCGCTCTCGCTGTCCGACAAATGAGATAGAGGTGACAGGGCGAAGGACGACGACGATGATGCTCTACTTGGTGATCTCGCGACGAGTCGCGGTAGGCGCGCGTAGCCTCTTCTCATCACTTGGGCCGTCGTCTGCGCGAGGACGAGTCGCCCGACGGCCTGGTCTTCTCGCGACGCGGTCTGTGAGCCGCGTAGAGCTCTTAGTGCGGCGTCGTGCAACGGCGCCGTAAATAGTCGAACGGCCAAGATCAACGCGACTCGTTGTGTATCACAAAGCGGCAGCATGGCCGCATGTGGGGGCACTCGTCGCTCCAGTCTAGATCTACCTCTAGATGCGTCGCCTCTGCCCGCATATAAAGCTAATGCACCAGACGCGCGGGGGCCGATACCTAGTCGGGAAGCGACCGCGCCAATAACGTCCGAGCACCGGTCATGTCTAGCTACGCCCACGGTCAAGTGCGAGCCATCCAGGAAATGCACAATGCAGTTTTTCAGTGTGCCCTCGCGCACTGGTGGTGTATCGCCCACTTCGTCGAAGCCATCAGCGTCGGCGTTCGCCACGCGCCACCGCGACGGCGTCAGAGCGTCATCCGAGGGGAAGACGCGCAGCTCGCCCCAGCGCTTGCCGTCCACTTGGGTCACACGTGCTTTCGATGTCGGAGAATCTCGCCTGAGAGCGCCCGGCGAGTCATTCAGTGGAGAGGCGTACGCGCGCCAGGCCTCGCGCGGCGGCGAGAATGGCGAGAAGCCGCCGTAGGTCTCGGACTCGTCCCTGATGCGGTTTTCGACCTCGGGCTCGGCCCGCAAGCGCGCCGCCGCGTCGAGCCGCCACCCTCCGGCCGCCCTATCGTTTGCAGATAAAGAAGCGGCCTCGTTCGCCGCCTTTCTCAAATCATCTAGGGGCGCACTAGCGAGGTCGTCCCGGAATTTCGTGTGCAATGCCGCGAGCGTGTCGATCTCGTCTGCTGGCTTCGTGGGCGTGCCGAGCAGAGCGTCGAGCATTGACGGAGCGGGCGCCGGGGCCTCGGTGTCGTCGCTAGTGCTGCTGCCGAAGCCGAAGAAGGCGAGCATTTTCACGGGTCTACTGCCGGGCAGCCCTTGTCTGGCGTCGCGCTATCGTGGGCAGCCCCTGGCACCCAACCGGTTCCGCGCCGCCGGGCGGAGCCGAGAGATCGCGAGGCTCAGTTGCGCGGCCAAGATCTAGCACGCGACTACGGGCAGCCCTCCTGAAGCTGCTTCTTTCTCGGTAGCCGCGGCGCAAACTCGTTTTGGCTTTCTGGCTAGTGTCTTACATGCCGCTAGCACATGCGGCCGCGCGGCGCCTGCTTTTTTGCCCGCTGCGATACAGTAACAGATCATTTTTACGCCGTCGACGCACCTGTGCACGCGACCAGTCCAGCCAGTCCAGCGGTTTGGCAGCGCTAACCCCACAGTGGCATTTTGGCACCTGCTGCTCAGCATCGATGGCGCCGAAGAAGCGCTCATTCAAGAAGAAGACCGCCCACAAGCGGCGGCCCGCCGCCAGCGACGCCGCGCCGCGGGGCGCCACCACGCCCTTGCACGCGGCGGCGCGAACTGGAGACGCCGCGGCCATCACTGAATTACTACAAACGAAGCCGGACATCAATGCGCGCGACGAGCACGCGCGGACGCCCCTGCATCTCGCGGCCTGGGCGGGGCAAACGGCCGCGCTCGAGGCGCTCGTCGCCGCGGGCGCGGACGTCGCGCTGGGCGCCGTGGACAACATGACGGCTTTGCATTTCGCGGCGAAGAAGGGCGCGGATTGTGTAGCTTGTCTGTTGGCGGCGGGCCCCCCCGTGGATGCGGCCTGCGAGCGCACCGGGAAAACAGCTCTGCACATCGCGGCGGCGGCCGCAAACGGACCAGTAATCGAGGCGCTCATCGACGCGGGCGCGAACCGCGCGCTCAAGACGCGGAAAGGGGAGAGCGCGCGGGACCTCGTGAAGGACAACGCCGAGCTCGTCGCGCTCTTCCGGGCCGCGCACGCCGCGCCCGCCGCTGCCGCGCCTGTGCCCGACGCCGCGCCCGCCGCGCCACCTGCCGAGACGACGGAGCCGACGTCGTTCGGCGAGGACGACGGCGGGGACGAGGAGGACGCGTTCATTTAGATCTAGGTAACATGTATTAACACACACCTCGGCGGGCGGCGCTCAGCTGAAGAACTGGAAGATTTCCTGCTTCGACTTGATGAACTGCATGCGGTCGTCGTACTCGGCCTGGGCCCACTTGCACTTCCATTTGCGCCGCAGGAAGTCCCGCAGCGCCTCCGGGACCGAGTCGAGCATCACGTAGTTCTTGTCGTAGCCCTGCTCGACCAGGTCGGGCCGCACGGCGTGATCGTACTTCAAGTCGTTCAAGAGGACGTTGTTCTCGAGCCACGCCCACGTGATGGGCTCGCGGTCGCCGCGCTCCCAGAACTCCTCCCCCCGCGCCAGTGCCACGACCGCAAGGACCCAGTCGATCATGCAGCCGTATTCGACGGCGAAGCTGCAGATCTTGACCAGGACGGCCCGGGGGTAGAGCCAGAGGAAGGGACACTGGGGGCACCGTCCGCGGATGTTGGGGACGTTGTTCGCCTCGCAGTAGGCCTCCCACCGGCCCCACGCGGCCTTGGCGGCCTCGGACCGGATGTACACCTCCGAAAAGGCGGGGCAGTGCAGCGTGACCGCGAGGGTGGGCACCGGCGAGACCCTCGACCCGCTACGCTCGTGCGGGAGCAGTGCGCGCTGCTCCTCGTAATACTCCCGCTTGTAGTCGAGCTCGTCGCTCGCGGCTAGGATGAGCACGCCGCCGCGCAGGTGCAGGCCCTCGTCGCCGCTCGGTCGTTCCAGATACGGCGGCCATAGCCCCGCGCCGTCGCCGCGCGCGCACGGCGCGACCGACGGGCACCCCGCCGCCCGGGGCTCCATATATTCATGACCTTGCACGTGCCAGCACACGGCATAGCAGTGCGCCTGCCAGGCGCGGGGCTCCTCGTAGAGGATCCCTTTGTTCGGCGAGGCGACCCAGCTCTGCAGCGGCAGCGGGCAGGCCTCGAGGACCACCTCGCGAGTCGTGCGGGAGCAATGCGTCAGCTTGGCGCGCGACATAGGACTGATCTGCGCCAGCTTTAAGGAGAGCACAGCCATGACGCGGTCGGTGTCGGGTCCTAAGGTCAGCTCGTCCAGTTCTTGGTCCAGCGCGGTACTTTCAGCATTGTTGTCGCATGGCTTCGGCTCCATATGGCTTGAGTGCACCGGAGAGCAGGCACCGGAGAGCAGGCACTGGTTGTCGACCGCAGCGCGATGGCGTGAGCACAGGGCTCGTGAGCGGTTGCGAGGTGGCTGATAGAGCACTGATGCGCGATCCTCGAGTCGAATAGCCAGCGCTGCGCCAGCGGCAGCCTCAGGTCCTCCCACCCGCTTATGATGGCTAGTGTCTTACCGGACGCTAGGACCAACTTTGGGCCTAAGTTTTGCTCTTAGTAAGTCGCGCGCCTGGCTACGCACGACGGATGGATTCTGAAGCTGAGACTGAGCATGAGTGGTCTGAGAACGAGAGCGATACGAGCGTGCACGATGTGAGGGAGGCCCGGGTGCATCAGTTCTCTGCAAACCACGATGCCCGTGAAGATGAAGATCCACGTCGCCAGGGCGCAGAGCACGGCCGGGTAGGCCACGCCGATGGCCCCGGCGCAGAGCGCCTGGACGGCGCAGAAGGCGCGGAGGAGCGCGTCGTCGACGGCGCGGACGGTCCGCCGGTCGGCCTCGTGCGCGTCGTCGAGCCGCCGGTCGCCGGCCGCGCTCATGGTGGTGGTAGGGCGAGCGGTGGTGCGACGATTACGATTGAATTAGCGGGGCGCCGCCCTCCGGATGCCGCAGGTTAAAAATATCTGACCTGCTCTCAGGGCTGAATCTCAGCAGACCAGGGCTTTTTGCACGGTTCTTGGCAACCACGCGTGTCCGTCTTTGTTGTGAGTTATGTCTATACGGTCAGGTGGCCTCAGACTGGGCCTGGAGCGCCTGATTGCCCAGAAGCAACAAATCTGCACCTGTAAAACCCGTGAGGACAGACTCGCTGTCGGCGCGTACGGGCGCAAGAATCGCGCGAGAGAGCTCCCGCGCGGCCGCCGGTGCAAAGCCCAAGCCGCGAGCCGCTTACGCGGCGGCGCGTGTCCCCTCCTCCGAGGTGGCGGGGCTCCCGCGGTAGCCCGTGGCGCCTCCGCTGACGCTTACCTGGCACCGCAAACGCCGTCGCGCGCGTCGCGGCAAAACCCGCGCGGTAGATGCATGTCAAAAAAAAGAGAAGGCATCGGGCGCTGCTGCCCGAAGCCGTCGTCCCGGGCCACGCCACAACCGCGTGCGACCTGCCCCGGCCGTGTACACCTCAAAGCGCCACCGCTGCGGCAGCCCCAAGGCACGTACCGGCAGCCCCAAGGCAGACCTGCTCCCTTCAAAGGGCTTGGCAGCACCGGCAGCAGCCATGGAGGAGCCCCAGTCGCCCGAGGGCGCAACCGAGTCCCTCTTCCACGGCGACAACGACGACGTTGATTTTGTCCGCGAGGCCGGCGACATCGCTAGATTAGCCTCGCTGCAGGTCGACACGGCGACGGACGATCCCGAAGAGCAGGGCCTCGTGTCGCCGCCGAGACCTTTAGTCCGCGTGACCTCTGGAGGCTATATTGATGGAAGACCGCCTCCCTCACCTCGAGGGGGCCCGGTCCTCAAGGAGCCGAAGACGGCCCGAGATAGAGTTTGGGCGTTTGTCTTTGCGTTGCAGGCGCTGGGCGCCGTGGGTGTTATGGTACTCAAAGCGCGGTCCGTGGACGCCTCACCAATTGTCGCCTGGGCGTTAGTTGCTGTCATGGCTTCATTAGCGTCGCTAAGTGATGATTCTGCTGGAAACGCATTAAACGCCTCCCACGCTCCAGCAATACTTGTGGTGACAGCACTAGCTTTGCTCTGCGGGGTACGGGTCGAGAGGACCCATTCGATACCCTGGGCTCTATTATGCGTGACCTTTGCATTCTTGGCCCTTGCTCTGTACCTGTCGAGGCGGAAGGCTGTAAATGACAGTAGCTACGTTTTGGCGACCGTCGCTTTATCGCGCCTCGTGCCCTGGCCCCGCGTTTCGATAATAGCGACGGCGGCGCAAGCACTCCATTTCTTGCTCGTGGCCGGCGTCCTGCGAGACGGCAACGACGCGTATGTGATTCTGGTGCTGGCCCACGCCGCCTGGACGTGCCAGGCGTGGCGATTAGCTGTTCGAGCCGTGGTGGCGGCGGACCTCGAGCGGCGGTTGGCCGGCGAGGGTGATAGTCTCAAACCGTTGATACGAAGAGCATGTACCTATTCATTGGGAACGATAGCCAAGGCGGCGCTAGTGTGCCCTCCCATGGAACTGCTACGAGCTTTGAGTGTCGACGGCCTCGCCCCGTCCACAAAACGACGACGGCGGGAAGCATGCTTAGGACGGGCTCTCCTCAGAGGCAAGGCGTTTTCTGCGGCAGCTAGAGATGTTGATGGTGTCATTATCCACCAGGAGCTCACGGAGTTATTGGACGGCGACGCTGTCGTAAGGGGCTGCCGCGCGTGTGCTGCCTTCGTCGGTGCCTCGACCGCAATCATCTGCGCCGCGCTCCACTCGATCGACAGCGTCGAGGCGCCGCCCGTCCTGAGTGTCGGAGGCGCCTTCCTCTGCGGCTGGGTCATTTCCAGCATTGCCCTGGAGCCCCTCGCGTCGACGGCGCAAGCGACGATCCTCTGTTACGCGGACCGGCCGCGCGGTCTGGAAGGGGCGGACCCGATCTTGTACCGGCGATTTTGTAGGTTGGCCCCATCCAGGCCGCCGCGCTGGGTGGAACCGACGGAGAACCCGATGTCTCCTCGTAGAAGATCGCTGTCGGATACGGACTACCGGGAGGTGGCGCTGTAGTTCTTCTTAATTCGATGATTTGCGTTTACTTATGCGCGTAATCATTCCAAGGCTCGGGGCGACGCCTATAATATTACAGGGGTTTACTCAAAATGCGCTTCTTCAGATTGTCCCGTCTTGTACTACAGGTCCGAGTCGCGTATGCAGTGTTGACTTCGTCTTTTTTGGAGCGGCGGCGGCGGTATGGCTTAATGGTCTTCACCTAACTAGTCTTGCGTTATATCGACCTCGCGCCGTGTGCCGGGGATCGTTAGCTCGACGTCGTCAAAAGAAAAAGTGTCTGTAAAGCTAGTGTCTTTACATACGCTAGTTGCAGCTTTTAGCCCGGCTTAGACGCGAGCACCGCGCAGCCATCGGCGCGCATCGCTGGGATCGTCAAAGACCTGCTCTTGGACCAGCCATTCGTGCCGGCAAGCCTGAGCGCGCGAAACGGGAGCGTACGCTGCCGCAGCCGAAACCAGAGCACGCAGCGAACACGATGTCCGGCTTCACGCCCGGCCGCGAGACCTGGCGGATTAAAATAGAGAAGCAGTTGGATGGATTCTGCCGAAGCGCCAATAGAGAACTCCAATTCCCGCCGACGCTCACGAGTGAAGAGCGCCGCTTCGTCCACGCCCACGCCCCCAAATTAGGCCTCAAGACAAAATCACAGGGCAAAGGGGCCGAGCGCTTTTTAACTGTGTGGAAACCTCAAAGAGTTGTGGCTTTAGCTGAGGATGCTCCTAGACTAGACTTAGCCAAGGACGCGGCCGTCGTCCTCGACGCCCACTTCAGGGCCCACCCTCCCACGCCAGAGGAACTCAATGATGCGAGGGAAGGGCGAGTCGCGGACGCGAAACCAAGCCCGGAACCGGGCACCGTTCGCAGTACGCTGAGAAACGTCAAAAACCGCCACAAGTCGAGAGCCGCGGTCATCGACTACGCCAAAACGAAGCCGGAGTGCGCGACGGCGCCGTCGGCCATGCGTAAAGCGCGTCAGAAGCTGCCGGCCTGGGAGGCGCGCTCCAAGGTCGTCGATTTGGTAAAGAGGCACGATGTGGTGCTCGTCGCGGGCGAGACGGGATGTGGGAAGAGCACGCAGGTGCCCCAGTTTTTGTTCGACGCGTCGGCGTGTGAGGCGAGTATTGCCTGTTCGCAGCCTAGGCGACTCTCAGCGATCGCCGTGGCCGAGCGCGTCGCTGCCGAGAGGGGCGAGACCTGCGGCTCGACCGTCGGGTACCAAGTGCGCTTCGAGTCCTCGTTCTCGGCCAAGACACGGTTGTTGTTCGCGACGCCCGGAGTGTTGCTGCGGAAGCTCGGCTCCGACCCCGACCTCGTGTCGTACACGCACTTTTTGCTGGACGAGGTCCACGAGGAGGACCGGGACACGGAGTTCTTGCTCGTGGCGTTGCGGGAGTTAGTAGCGCGACGGAGAGAAGCGTATGACGCATCACCTGACGTAGCGCCGCCTCCGTTAAAATTAGTGCTCATGTCGGCAACTTTGGGCCTGCAGAAGCTCGGCGACTATTTTGGCGGGTGCCCGTCGTGCTCCATGGGCGGCACGAACTATCCCGTCACGACGTTCTTCCTCGAGGACGTGCTCAAGCAGACGAAGCGCGTAGCGGCGTCCGATGATCGCCACGCCGTCGACGCGACGCTGGAGTCGGCGACGCGTCGCGGCGATGGCGTGAAGGCGCCGCAGCACCGCGAGACAACGCCGAACGCAGGTACGTCACACTGGCAGCGGACATGAATTCTCGAGCGGAAGCCCTCAAGACCGACGACCAGGACTTCAAGAAGGAGGTCCTCGAGGCCTCAAAAGTTTTAGATGCCGGATTGAAGTGCGCCATGTGCGGTCGCGCGGGCTTCGGTTCTGTGGAAGAACTGGGAGATCATGCCGCGGAATGTTTCGGCGAGCCCGTGGCGAGCAGCGACGCCGTGACGGGCGACGACGACGCCGCCGTGCTCGCCGAGATGCTCCGCACGAGGGACCTCGAGGAAGAGGTTGTTGAAACTGAGGTCGACTTTACGGCTACGTCCTATGAGGACGACGAGCGCGCGGTGAACCGGGTCTCGGCGGGCGGCAAGCAGGTCCACGCGGACGCCGAGGGCGACGCGTTGGTGCGGCAGTACCAGCGGTCGGTCGACGACCAGACGCTGGATCCGGACCTCGTCGCGGCCCTCGTGGAGTACATACTTTATAGCTCATACGACAAGGGTGCTATACTGGTGTTTGTGTCCGGCTGGCACGACATCGAGCGGTGCCAAGATAAATTGGAGGAGTCATCCGTCGCGGCGTCGCTGTGGGTCGTCCCGCTCCACGGCAGCATCGAGTCGAGCAAGCAGCGCGACGCCTTCCGCCCGCCGTCCGACCCAAAGCAGTGGAAGGTCGTGCTCGCGACGAACGTGGCGGAGACGTCCGTGACGATCCCCGACGTCAGTTTCGTGATCGATGCTGGGCTCGAGAAAATTGTAAAATACGACGACCATTTGGGCGCTGACTCAGTGTGTTGAACTTGACTTCAACGTGGACCGTTCGCGGTTTGAGTGGGTCGTGCGACGTCGTTTCCTAGAATCATGGCGCTGGGTGGTTTTTTATGCGATTTTGAGGCCGTTCAGACCGAGTCGAGCGACCGCGATGCTCCGAACGTTTCCGAACTTCAAGGTCGCGTCGATGGCGTCACGACGCCGTCGACGCGTCGCGGCGACGGCGGGGAGGGGCGCCGCACGCCATCGGCGCGACGTCCCTGTGACCGCGTCGTCACCGCGCAGGCGCCTCGGTGCTCCGCGCGGGCTACGTCTCGCAAGCGTCCGCGAACCAACGAAGAGGCCGAGCGGGTAGAACGAGACCAGGTGTCTGCTTCCGGCTCTATACGCGGCGAAGGCACGAGGTCATGGAGGTGAGTCGACCTTCCGAGCTCCTGCGGTTGAATTTGGAGGGCCTGTGTCTCCATGCGACGGCCCTGCGGGTCATGCCTTCCTCGGTCATAGACGAGGCGTCGTGGACGGCTAGAGATTTTCTCGGAAGGGCGCTGAACGCGCCGCGCGAAAGTGCGGTCGAGCACGCCGTGCGGTCGCTGATCGCGATGGGCGCGTTGTATTCGGATGATGAATTGGCGACGCCATTAGGTGCTGCTTTGGCGCACCTCCCGCTGGACCCGCGACCGGCTTTAGCCGCGTGCTACGGCCGTTTATTGTGCGGCGCGCGGAGCGCGGACGCGTTCCGGGCCGTCTGCTGCATGGACGGCAAAGATCCATTTGTGCGTGTACAGTGTCTCTCTTCCGATTTTGGGGCCGTTCGGACCGAGTCTCTGTCCGAATCGGCTCGAATTCGGACCATCGCTTTCTCTGATGGAGACGAGTCCTGCGGACACTTCAGAACGCCGAGATCACATGTCTGTCGCGCGCAGGTCTCGAAGGCCGGGAAGGACGGCTTCGAGAGGAATCGATCCCGAAGGGAATTGGGCGGCGCGTCTAGATCTGATGTTGCTGCCTTACGAAATGCGGCGGCCGGCTTCGCGAGTGCGGGCGCGCAGAAGAGCCAGTACTGCCGGAAGCATTCGCTCGGCTTTGCGACCCTAAGAATGGTCGAAAATGCGGCCGCCCAGCTCGAGCGAGAGGTGCCCTCGAAGTCGATCAACGCGCCGTGCGACGACGGCTGTCTCGACGCCGTGGCGTGCGTGGCTCTTCACCCGAACGTCGCCGCGAGAGATCCTGGGAAAGGGCAGTACGCGTCGAAGCAGGGCGCGTCATGTCGAGTGCACAACCAGTCGTTGGCGGGGGATCGCGAGTCGCCGTTCGCGTCTTGCAACCCGCACGAGGGGTCGACGCCCCAACTTTTATGTTTCGGGGCGTTACTTGAAAGTGACGCGGCCTTTCGAACGGGCCTGAAACTGGCCACGAACCAGCCCTGCGCGCCGCTGACGCTGGCTCTACTGTGCCATTCCGACGTGGCTCGAAGCGGTAGCACGCTACTCATCGACGGGTGGCTGCGGTACGCGATGGACGATAATATCCTAGACAAGCTGCTGGTGCTGCGATTGCGCTTGCGGGCGGCGTTAAGTGCGACGGTGGCGCGGGCGCCTTTATCAGTGAGGCTGCGCAAGGCGGCGGACGCGGCGCGGGATGTTTTAGCGGCCGAACAACGGCGCTTGATCGGTACCGGTCGGAATAGCGTCGGCGGCGCGGCCCTTCGGTCGGGCCGGGGGCGCGGGCGCGACGGGCGCGGGCGGGGCCGAGAGGGGCGCGGGCGCGGTCGGGACAATGGCCGCGGCCGCGGTCGGGGCGGCCGCGGCCAGGCCAAGGGCAAGGGTGGCAAGAAGCCCGTCGCGGACGCGAACAACGCCAAGCCCAAGAAGGTGCTCAAGAAGAAATAGACGTTGACGCGACGCTGGTGTTGCCCGGCAGGTTTCGTTGTAAGCCCGGGCCGCGCGCTGGCCGAGTGTAACGTATCGTATCGATCGGTATCTAGTATGTCCGTGTTTAGGAACTCTACTTAGCCAGTCGGCATCGCGGGAGGGACCCGCGTGATCAGCCTACGACCCTTCCGGGGGTGCGTCGCTAGGGCTCGCCGTCGCAGTGTCTTCCGTCTTCGCTATGGTCGAGGTGCGCCGGGGCTTCATCACATAAGAGCTTTTGTGCTCAACCGACTCCGAACGCAGGGTGAGTTCATTACCGAAGTGCGGCTCGCGCTCTGTGAGCATCGAGCTGAGTTCCTTCGAAAGTTCTTCGCGAATAGCCGGCGTCAGATTGAATGAGTACTTGAGCAGACAAAGATGTTCATCGTCCGCCTTGCCGACAATGTCCTAGTGGCCGTCCGCCCAAATTTTCGCCTTGCCGTTAAGAGGTAAGCTCCCCCGAACGACTATTTCGTCGGGTTGGAAGCGAGATTTTGAATCAATTTGTATTCTGATTTCTTGGAAAACGGGGTTATCAATGGAAAATATCCCTGCGTTCCCACTCATCGCATGCAACTCGCGCGCGTATTCAAACAACAGACCATTTCTGTTATAGACTTTGTCGTCTTCAGGAAACACGATAATCTGCTTATCACTATCGAAATCGAGGCCAGCGAGCCAATGGTAGAACCCATCCGCATCCGTCGCTGCATCTTTGACGACGACCGGATCCACAACATGTGCTACGTAGTTCCGAATCTTGTGTGCTGGAGGCTGCTGCAGCGACACAGGAAACTGGAGGATTTTGTCTAGGTACCTATGTGTGCTGAAGCTGGCGCGGCTTCGCGACGACGTGCGCGAGCGATGAAGGCACCGAAAGTCTGCGCCGCGTCGAGCTCCCAGCCCGTCACGTGCGTGTTCCGCATGACCTCCGTGAAGCTTTCTTCTATCGACGACACGACGATACCTGCGCGCGTGGACGGTCGCGTCGATCCTGCCTCAGGAGATCCCCAAATGACGCCGAACTCGCACGTGGATCGATGGCGAGGAAGGTGATCACCGGGGCCGCGTGGATGCTGAGCAGCAGTTGAACCGCTTCGAGCATCTTCAATATTTTGTCGCCACCGATGCAGCGGTCCAGGTCGTCCACGAAAGCAACAATAATCAGCTTCACGCCTGTTTCGCGCTCGAACTTGCGCATGTACTCAAACAGGTCGTTGAGTTCGTTTTTGGCGTCGTGCATAAAGCTCGTGCGATTCCGGATAGCACCACTTGAGGCCTTGTCGAAGATGACATCTCCCTGCGACTTCGCAGTCTCCGCCTTCGCCTTGGCCGCGCTCATGACAGAGCCTACCGTGAGTCCAGCTGCTCCGACCGTGGCGACGACCACGCTAATGAAATTGGCCTGCGCGGATCGGAAGTCTCGCGCACGCATAGGGTTACAGTTTTCAGGCCTCTGCAGCGCTACGGCCGATCGATGCTCGTGACGAAGAAGAAAGGTGTCGAAACATCCGCGCTTATACGCACGCGCATATCGTCTCACTTTACGGCCAATGCTCTCTTCTCATCCTCGTCTCCCAAAAAAAATGGAGCTACAATTCGGGTCGCACCGGATCAGCTAGACACAAGCACTGGACACTTATTCGGCTCAGAGGGAGCGCTGCTTCTTCTTCTCCGGCTCGTCGTCGCTGGACGAGTCCCCGGCCGTGGGCGGTCCCGACGGCTGCGGCAGGAGGCCCTCCAACGTGCGGAGCGTGGCGAGGTCCTTGGCGCGCAGCTCCTCGGATGCGATGCGCGCGCGGATGTCCTCCTTGGGCGCCTGGCCGGCGGGGACCTTGGCAATCTCGAGGCGGGGACCGTAGCGGGACTCGGTGCGCGTGGTCGTGAACGCGTCGGGGCTCTGGAGCTCTTCGAGCTTCCGCGCCATGCGCTCCTCGTCGTCGTCCCGAATGGAGAGGGTCTTCTTATCGGCGACCGGGTCGGCGAAGAACTCTTCCATGTTCTTGATCTTCCAACCCTTGCCAAGCCCCAGGTCGACGGTCAGCTTCCAGTCCTTGAGCGGCGGCGGCGCCACCGTGGCCGTGCGCAGCGGCGCGAGCGTGAGGGAGCACAACGCCTTGAGCGCGGCCGACGCCCGGACCTCTGTGTCGAGGGGGCAGGGGAGCTTGCTCACGTCCGCGAGCTTCTCGATGGCGGGCGCCACCGCCCGGAGCGGATCGAAGGCCGGCGTCCGCGCCACGAGGGCCGCGAGCGCGTCGAGCTGGCCCGTAGCGCCGCGGCGCTCGCACGCGCGGAGCGCGGTGAACGCGGCCGCGAGCGCGTCGCGCGGTAATTCGAGCACGGGCGACCGCGACCAGCGCTCGGCCGTGACGGTCGGCACGCGCGCCATCGCCGCGAGGAGGACGCGCGGCAGCGACAGGTCGTCGTTAACGACCTTCGCCAGCGTCTTCGAGCTGTACTGGCCGCGGCCAGTACGATCATACACGGCGTTGGAGAGCCCACCCGAGAGGACCGACGACGCCGCCCGGACGACGGTCCAGGCGTCTTCCTCGTCGAACAAGGCGGCCCGGCGCCCCGCGCCGCCGGTCGCGGCGAGAGTAATGAGCATGGACTCGACCTTCTCCTGACCCGGCGCATCGCCTCGCGTCCATTTCTCTTCCCCGGTTAACGCCCCGGCCGGCGCCGTTGCCGTGGCCGCCGCGGCCGCGATCGCCTCGAGGGCCGAGACCGCCGCCGGCTCGAGCACGTTGCGCCGGGCGCCGCCGAGGAGCGGTGCCACGGCCGCGGGCACGGCGACGATGCCGTCGAAGCGGGCCGCGTTCGCGCAGACGACCGGCGCCGCCGCCGCGAGGCAGCGCGCCGTCGTAGCGCCGGGGACCGCGAGCGCCGATAGCGCGGCCGTGAGCGTCACGGCCGCGGCGTCCTTGGCCTCCTTGCGTGCTTTCTCCGTCTCTTCCGTGACGTAGGTGGCGGCCCGCGCGGCGTCGTTGCGGTAGTAGGCCGGTACCGTAATTTGGCGCAGCGGAAACGTCACCGCGAGCGCCTGCACGAGGACGTCGCCGACCACGTCGACGAGGCGCGCCGCCGATTCGCCCGTGTACGAGCTCGTGGTGTCGGCGAGGGCGCGCAGGATCCGGAAGGCGGCGAACGCGCCAGCCTCCGACGTCGTCGCCGCGCGGCGCATCGCCTTCGTGAACGCGGCCTCGAACTGCGTGTGCGAATGGCCGAACTGCGCCAAACAGACACTCGCGCCGGGCGGCAACTGCAGCGCGTTCACCGTCGTGCTGTGGTCGGCCAGGAGGCGATCGCGCCCGGCGCAGAGCGCGTTCGCGACCGTGGCCCCGTTCCAGCTCGCGTCCGTGCTGACGCTTGAATAATAGCCTTCCTTTCGTTGGACGAGGCGCGCGAGCTCGAGCGAGTCGCCGACGAAGTCGACGAGGACGGCGGCGGGCACGCCGTCGCGCGCCAGGCAGCAGACGACCTCCGCGAGGCCCTTGCCCGCGGTTCGCTTCGCGGTCGCGAGCGCGGCGCAGGCCGCGGCCATGGCGCCGGCGCTCTCGTAGCCCGCGTGCGCGGCCGCGTCGCCCTTGATCGCCGCGTCGAGGAGCCGGAGCGACGCGCCGAGGCCGAGCATGGGCACCTGCGCGGGACTCGACGGTTTCACGCCGTCACGGTAGGACAGAAAGACACCGGGCCACGGACGCGGCGCGCCTTGGGCCAGAAGACGAGCGCCGTGGCCTTGTACCACTTCGAGTACGGCGCGCCCTCGTTGCCCGTGTCGAAGCCCCCGTCCTCCTGGTACGCCTTGATCTTGCAGAAGTAGTTCTTGTCCGTGTACTCGGCCTCGTCGAAGCGGAGCTTCGGCAGCAGCTTCCTGACGGCGTCGGGCACGGCGGCGGCCGCGGGCGTCGCCCAGACGCCGTAGGTCGTCTCGAGGTCGCCGATCTCCTCGGACGCGGCGCACCCGTGCTCCTCCTGCTCGACGGTGCAGGCGAAGACGTCGTAGGCCCCGGAGCCGTGCAGGGCCTCGGCGAGCGCCGCGTCCTCGCCCTTGAGCGCGTGCCAGCCGCCGCCCTCGAGGGCCGGCTTCGTGTACGAGTGCTTGAGGAAGTGGCAGACCTTGTCGGGCGGCTGGTCGTGGGTGCCAGCGGTCCACCGCGCGGCGAGCGTCTTGAGGGACGCCGCGGCGGCGTCCTGGGGCGGCGGGACGGGCGCCTCGCCACCCGCGTGAATCAAGTTGTACGTGAGCGCGACGCGGTAGCCCGACTCGACGGTGCGGATCTCGTGCTCGCAGTCCGCGTAGAAGGCGCACCAGCCCGCCTGGGGCAGCGCGGCCGCGGCCGCGGCCGCGCGCTGCGTGGCGACGAGCCGCTCGACGAGCGCGGCCTTGAGGCCCTTCGTGTCGGCGCCCGCGGCCTCGAGCGCGGCGCGCAGCTCGACGACCTTGAGCTTCTTCGCCTCGCGCGTCGCCGCGGCCTCGTCGAAGGGGCCCGCGCGGCGCCGCTCGGCCTCGGCGAGGCGCTCCTTGGCTTGGGCGAAGCGCGCGACGACGTCCTGCTTCTCCAGCAAGTCCGCGACGGCCAGGCCCGCCTCCGAGATCGTCTGCTTCATCTGCTTGATGCTCAGCGACGGCGCGGGCCCGTCACCGCCGTAGGCGGACTCGAAGCGCACGGTCTCGCCCTCGTGGCGCACCTCGAGGGCGCCGCCGGTATGCGCCGACGGCAGCGTCACGACGAGCGTGCCGAACATGCCCGGCTGCTTCTCCGAGTCGCGGTGGGGCGAGAAGTGGCCGCCCGCCTCGTACACTAATAAATCGTGGAGCTCCGCGCGGACCCGCGGCACGACGCCGAGCGCGCGCCGCGCCTTCTGCACGAGCCGTTCGAGGGCCGGCGCCCAAGCCGCGTTGTCGAAGCGGCACCGCGCGCCGGGGATCTTCATGGCCTTGCGGACCGTCTCGTCGACGATCGTCGCCTCGCCGCGGCCGAACGCGGCCCGCTCGGCGATGGACACGAGCGCGGCCGCCTGCGACGCCGGCACCGGTACCGCCAGCGGCGCGTCGAGGCCGTCGACGCGCAGGCGCGGCGCCGGCAGCTGCGAGTCGTGGCCGCAGGCCGCGAACGCGCCGGCGCTGTCCGTCTTCTTCACCGCGGCCTTAAGGTCGCCGAAGAAGGTGCCCGCGCCGTCGTTGCGGGGCTTGCCCGGCTTGCGCTTCGGGATGCCGTAGAACATCTCCTCCTCGTCGCCCCACATTTTTTTGAGTTGGGCGCGGTTTGGCTTCCGAGTTTAAATTGATTGCTTCCACAGCTTTTTTGAGTTGCGGCGCGGTTTGGCTTCCGAGTTTAAATTGATTGCTTCCACAGCGCGGCAATGTGGATATCGGCACGCGGCGAGAATTGGCGCTCGCGCGCGGGTGGGCGTCAACAAATGCGTGTCTCAGCAGTGCTGCCGTACCGTGATCAACGTGCGCGGTCCTAGGCGCGTCGTAATTGGATGCGATTTGCGAGAGGCGCTCGGCGCTTTTTGATCGATCCCCCATCTCCCCATCTTGCAACACGCGTCCAGTCTGCCAGACACTCGTCGAAAGACTCATATAAAGCCATCAGGCATGCCCAACCGCAGATGCCCCGCACCCTAGCCTCCGCGAAGCCAGCGCTAACGCCGTCCCGGGGCAGTGCGTAGGCTCGTGTGAGCGCAGCGTGTGTACGTAGGGCAGCCGTAACGCGACGCAAACGCCCGCGCGACGCAGCCGGCGCGTGGGGCAGCCGCAACATGCCCCTAGTTGGTGGTGGTCTACTGCAGCCCTACGCCGACGTCCAATACATCGACAAAAGCGACCGGTTCCGCATAGAACGGAGGAAGATCAGACCGCCGAAGAAGGTCCAATACGGAGTGATCAAGCCAAGGGTCTACTACACGTCTGTCGAGCAGACGGACCACGCCGAGCTCGAGATTGTGTCATTGGTAGTAAGAAGGAGCGCCTTACTCCAGAAGATCTCGGAGTACCGGGACGCGGAGGCTGAGAGAAGGCCGTGGTCCAAGGTTGAGGCCTTGAAGACGCTGATAGCTCTACGATCCATAACATTAACAATTGTCGCTGCGGTGAGGTCGTGGCGCGTCTCCGTGGGAGAACGGGCCTTCTTACACCGAGGCGAGAACTTACTTCTGGTGTTGCGGGACGACATGCGAGATCTTGAGCTGTTAGACCCGCCGATCCAATTCGGCTTCGATATTGGGCGGCGCAACCCGTTTTGCCTGCCGCTGATCACGCATCGAGCGCCCCCTCCCATCGGAGGGAAACGTTTGCTTAAAAGGGACGAAGAGGCGATAGCTCGACAACTAGCACACATCTCCCATGACGAACGGGCCCAGATTTTGGTCGAGCACGAGTATTTGCAGCGCGAGGAAAAGCGGGACCTGCGCCAGAACAAGCAGATGGACCGCAACCGGCCCTGGGCCTTTGACCGCTGGGACGCGGATCGAGGGTGGATGCCGGCGCCGCCGCTGCCCAGTCCGACGAAGCGGCTCCGGGCGCGGCCGGAGCAGCCGCCCGTCGAGCGGTTGAGTCCCGCCCGTCGGGGTGCGGCGGCGGCGTCGCGCAAACAAGGCGCCAAGACGCCCAAGCAACGCCCTGTGAGCCAGGAGACGCCGCGGTCGCGCCGGGCGCGCCTTGATGAGGAGAAGGCGAGGAGGGCCGCCGTCGCCCGCTCCGGCCGCGACGCGGAAAAACAACGGGTCAAGCGCGACGAGGACCGCGCGCGCAAGGACGCGGTAACGCGGTCGCGGGCCGAGGCGACCGAGGAACGGGCCCGGAAAAAGGCCGAGGCCGAGCAGCTGCGCGGCGCCGTGAAGAGGGGAAAGAAGCTCGAACCGCTCGTCGTCGACGACGCGGCGTCCTACGTGTCCTTCGACGAGTCCGTCGGCACGTTCGCGGGCGGGCCGTCGCTCGACGCGCTCTCCGCGTCGCCGGGCCAACACACGGTCGGGACGTTGCGCACTTTTGATGATTCGTCGAGGCACTCATACAAGTAAGATTATCTGTGTTATCGAGCTGTTCGCGTCGATGGCGTCGAGGGGACCCCCCACGCCATCGAGCAGACTATGTCTTCCGAGTCAGTGGCCGACCACGGTGCTACTAGTAGGACTAGTGGGTGGGGCCCCTGGAGACACCGCGCGTCGCCAAGACTATGTCAATAAACACGCTTAAGTCTCGTCCAGGAAGTACACGCGGAGCACGTCCTCGTCCGGAACGTACTCGGCGCGCATGACAGCCCCGAGCTCGCAGGTCGACGACCGTCGCGCCGCACGCTGCCTCCTTAACCAGCTCTGGAGGTTCTCCAGCGCTTTGTTCGAGGGCCGGTGCGGCGCCTCCAGCCGTCTTAACACGTCGACCCAGAACGACGACGGCGCGTCGCACATCCAACTTTCGACGGGCAGCGACGCGCCGCCACCGAACCGCTCGCACGTCGAGACGTACTCTGAACACTTCTCGCGCCAGACCTCCGTGAGAAACGACACGTGGTCCGCCAACGCCTCTAAGCCAGGTAACAAGAGCGGCTGCCGGTCGCGCACGACCGGAAGCCAGCGATCCCGAAACACGCCTCTTTGACACGCCGGGTCCGTCGAGTCCGCGAGATGCGGTAGCTTTAAAGCAGAGGCGGCGTCATAAATCATAGATTTGTCTATTGCGAGTAGTGGACGCCACGTCCTCACGCCGCGCTCTTCGCTGACAGCAGTCATGCCTCTTAACTGATCGTAGTGCTGCCTCCTATTGATGTTGGCGAAGAGGTTCTCGAAGGTGTCGTCGCGGTTGTGTCCTAACAACACGACGCCGTCGCTCCCACAGGCCTCTTCGTACGTCCAAAAACGCGCGTCGCGCGTGACACTTTCGTAGGCCGCCCTCTCGACATTATCGCCGCTCTTTTGTAGAATATCGATAGATCGCAGCCAGAGCGGCACGCCGAGCCACGATGCATATGCTTGTACAAACTCTGCTTCATCTCTCGAAGTGTCGCGGTTCCCGTAGTCGACGTGCACGGCCTCCAGCGACAAATGTTTGAGCGCGGGCGTCGTCCGTAGCAATCGGGATACTAAATACGTGAGCACGACGGAGTCGACGCCTCCAGACAGCGAGCAGATTAGTTTTGTGGTGTTACTATCCTCGAGTCTTTCTAGTAAAAACTTCTTGGCGGCCTTGTGCGCTGCTAATGAACCGACGGCGTCGGGTTTCACATCAAAAGCGTCCGCGCGGAACGGAGGTGACGATGCTAGTAAAGTAGAGAAGGGTTCCCAACTCGCCGGCTTGTCTGTCTCCTGTGGACGGCCGTCCTTGGTCTTCAGTTTCAGTAAAGCCCTACATAGTGCGGCGTCGAAGCGGCGCCAGACGCCTCGTTCGGAGTCCTGAGCATCCTTGGCCCACCTGTGTGGCACGGACGCCGTCGCGAAACTGCCTCTGTGTACATTCGCGCGACGCGTGCACTCTCATGTGATCATGAAGACGCCATCGACGCGAAGTGGCATCGCGAGGACGCCATCGCCGCGACCACGTCAAGTTCAAGTTCATTTTGCTCTGAGTCAGCACCTCCGCGACAGCGGGAGCACTTCGTCCTCGAGAATACGACGGTCGAAGCTGTGCCGCAGCGGCATGAGCAAAAAGGCCTGGCGCTCCGCATTCAGGTCGTCGGCTCTGCTTAATGTAGCTCTTGATGCCGCCATCGCGAGCGGGCCCAGAGCGCTTGGATCGGTGTCGGAGACGCGCGCCAGGTGCCGCGACACCTGGTCCCAGAGCAGCACGTGGGCTAAGACATCATCCAAGGGCGCCGTCGCCGCCCACGTTGCTACGTCCGCTTCATCAGCGTCGCTGATGGCTGATAGCGTGGTCGCGTAGCGGTCTGACACTTGATGGTCGAACGCGGCCGTGCTGGCGAACCAGCGCTGCCTCGCTTCGGCGTCGGTGAACCAGTAGTCGAGGACGTCTTTTGTTGTGTCCTCCGGGAGTGGTGCGAACGTCGCGCAGCGCGGTGTGAGGCGGCGCAGTGTTGCTGTGGCGGCGCGCCAGCCTCTGGCTTGGCGGGCCAGGAGGAGCATGACCCAAAACATCAACGCTTCTTTCGCGAGGCTACTCAGACATGTTTGGGCATTTATGCGATTGGCACAGAGCTATTTTGCGGCTGTGCCTAGCGCCCGTAGCTAGCGTACCGCGGGACCCGCCGCTCTCTCCGAGCTCCGCAGACGTCCCGGAGGAGTCGTCTCGTCGCCTGGACGACTCCTTCGTGGAAGGTTTTTGCGTCGTCGCGCACGTCTCATCTCACTGCTGGGCGTGCTATAACAGCACGTACCAGGCGTCCCAGGATTGGAGCCACTGCGCTCGCACTCCCCTCTCATACATTTAATTCGGTCGCCGACGAGTCTGACGCTCCGCGAGACGCCTGCGCTGCGATCAGCCCCAGCGCAGCGAGGAAAAAAAGCCAGATACTCACGTGACGAGAGCGGTCCGCGGCGCGCCGACGCGGCCGAGTCACCGCTCAGCGACACCTGCGACCGCTGCGCATCGAAACGCGCGAAACCGCGGTTCGTCATGGCCGAGTGGGCGCGCCGCGGCCGCGCCATCAACACGGACGGTGCCCATTCGCGGGCGTCGACGGCGTCGACGACAGCGAGTCGCGCGGACCGGAAGAGGTTGGAACACGTGGACCGTAGAGTTTTGAGGAGAGTCGACGTGTGCTCGGGACCGTTAGGTCGGGGCGCGTACGGAATCGTCTGGAAGGGCGTGGAACGACGAGGTAAAAGACGCGTCGTAGCTCTAAAGAAGTGTTTTGATGCGTTCGCGTCGAGTTCCGACGCGAGAAGGACCTACAGGGAAGCCTCATACTTACTACGTTTAAGAGGCCACGTGAACATAATCAGTTTGAGGCATGTGATCGAGTCCAAGTCCGGAAATGATGTGTACTTAGTTTTTGAGTACATGGAGACGGATCTGGAATGCGTCGTGAGAGCTAATTTATTAGAAGATGTCCACAAAAGATACGTCGCGTATCAGCTCCTCAAGGCGCTGATTTACCTGCACAGCGCGGGCGTCGTCCACCGCGACGTCAAGCCGTCTAATTTATTATTGAACTCGAACGGGCACATGAAGCTCGGGGACTTCGGGCGCCGAGTCGGCGTCTTCATTGAAGTTGAACTTGATGTTTCGCGGCGACGGCGTCGCGGCGACGGCGTGGACTCGGGACCGCGGAACGCCCCGAAACGGCTCAAAATCGACAAAGAGACCACACACGACCTCGTCTGATGGAGACGACGCGCGTCGATGGCGTAAGGCTCAAGAGAAATCGCTCCCGCAGGCTCTGTAGATCAGTCGTCGACTTCGTCGCTGATGATGCCGAGGACGACTATAGCGTCGCGACGCGCTGGTACCGCGCGCCGGAGCTCCTCAAGCGGCTGCAGACGCGGCGGGGCACGGCCGTGGACCTGTGGGCCGTCGGTTGTGTGATCGGGGAGATGTACCTCGGGAGGCCGATATTCCCGGGCAAGGACACGCAAGAGCAGTTGTCGTTAGTCGCAGAGCCGTCCTTCTCATATATGGAGGAGGAGCCCGCGTGTCGCGCGAAGAGCTTAGTTGCGAAGCTGCTGCGCCATGATCCGCAACGGAGGCCGACGGCGCGAAGGGCATTGGACGACCCTTGGTTACAACAGTTCAAGGGGACCGAGGAGGAACCCAGCTATAAGAACGGGCCCGTGCGCCTGCCCGTGGGGGACGACGCTCGACTAGCTCCCGCCGAGTACCGGAATCGGCTGCAGCAACTGGTGGCGCGCGTGAAGAGTCGTTCGTCGAGGCCGCCGCGCGTCGACGAGGACCGGTCTTTGTCAAGACCGCCGCTGGATAAGTGAGGACTAGTCTCTTCGTCGCGGCGGCGGCGTGCACGTACTATTGGACCAAGTGGGGGCCACTGTGGGGCGGCGTCGAGCGACTCGAGGGCCGCCGGTTCGCGAGTCGCGACACGAAGAAATACAACTACTCCCCCTTATTCCGCGCCACCGCCGCGTAGAGGTCGTCCGCGGCCGATTGACCCTGCAAAGGCACCTTCGGCGCGGGGAGGTCCACCAGCCCCTGGATGCCGTCCGCCCGCGTCGTCGGGCCTGATAGATCGGACGGCAGGGCGCCCTCGACGAGCTCCGGCCCGTACGTGCCGTCGGCGAAAGCCTCGCGCATCGACAGGATAACATCATCTTCGTCCGGCGCCGCCTTCGGAAACCCTGCGCCCGCGCCGTCTTCCGACGGGGGCGCCCGGGCCTCGTCCTCGGCCGGCAAATCGAGGGCCTTCTCGCCGAACAGGAGCTCGAGGTTGCTCTTGCGCGACGCGGCGCCGTCGACGCCGCGAACCGCCTCGTAGCCGCCCTCGCCGAGCGTCGGCGGCGCCGCCGCGGCCGGCGCCGCGGCCGGCGCCGCGGCCGGCGCCGCGGCCGGCGCCGGTTCGGGCGCCGAGACGCCGCCGCCGAAGAGCGCTTCCAGGTTCGCCGCGCGCGCGGCGCCGCCGGCGTCGGCCTCGCCCGCCGTGATCGCGCCGTAGCCGATCCGATCCAAGTCCGCCGGTTCCCCAGAAGTGAGCCCCGCGTGGCCCTCGCGCAGCCGCGACGATTCCGACGAAACGGGCGCGAAGAACCGGTCCCAGCGACAAGCATCCAGTAGTTGAGCGTCTTTTTCCGAGAGCGACGAATCCATCGCGTCCGCCAGTAAACGCGCCGCCGTCGGCGCCAGGAGAATCCCATTCCTCCAGTAGCCGCCGCAGACCCAGAGGTTCGACCACCGCGTTCTCCCTAAGACCTGCGAAACGGCTCAAAATCGAAAAAGAAACCACCCACGTCATCGTGAGATGGACACAAGTTGATGGCGTGACTCTCCACGACGGGACGCCGAGATACGCACCGGCGCGCCGTCCGTCGTCGTCGGCCGGAGGCCCGCCCAGGCATCATCCAATTGCCACTGTCCGAGGCCGGGGCAGAGTTTTTGGGCACGCCCCAATAAAGCGTGGACACCCTCAACATCACAATGCATCGTACTACTATTTTCAACCGTCGCGCCTGCGCGGGAACGACACTGTCGCGACACGGCCGCGGCTCCCTCGCGAGACACGTAGACTCTCGTGCGGCCGCGTCGACGACGTCGAGGCGGTGCAGCATCGCGTTGACGCCATCGACGCGACGACGTCAACTTCAAGTTCATCTTTCACGCTGAGTCAGCACCAATGACGACCCGATCACCGCGCGGTATGATGTAGCAGTCCTCGCCGTACACGACCCTTGCGGGCGCGCCCGTGCGGTCGTTTGATGGAGGTGGTTTCAAAGAGAGCATCTGGCCCTTTTGGGGCGAGACCGGGATGGGTAATAGACCCCGCAGCCACGCGCCGGCCGCCACACAATAATCCGCCGCTTCCAGTAAGGAGCCGTCCTTGAGTCTTAAAGCAGAACAGGACCCGTCCCTTGCTAGATCCAAACCGGCCACGTCTTGGTCCACAACGACCTCAACTCCGGCAGATTCACACGTCTTCAAGAGACACTCGTGCGTTTGTACAGGATCGACCCACGTCTCCAGGGGGTACCACCAGCCGCCCCTTACATCGTTGCCTAATGAGGGCTCCATGGCCCGCAGTGCGTTACCATCGAGCCATTCTGAGGGTCCCGCGCTCGACGGCGGCCGCCAGCTTTCGATCGACGACCCTGGTGTGAGTGAAGGCGAGACGAAGCCGCCGACCGCATTCAGCGTCGGTCGCGGCGCGTCGAGCGTGTCTAACCAACTAGGCCACGCCTCCCGCGCCTGGACGCAGAGGTCGAGGAGGGGGCCCTCCTCCAATCGCTCCGCCTGGGGCGCGAGCATGCCGCCCGCCGCCAACGTGGCGCTCTTCGCGAGGTCCCGGCTGACGACTCTTACCGAACGGCCCCTTCTCGCGAGCTCTAACGCCGTCGCTAGTCCACTGATGCCGCCTCCCACGACGACGACGTCGAGCTTTTTCGTGGTCGAGACGCGCGTTTGCGTAGGGCGCAGTGCGGCCGCGGTCGTTACGAGGAGGGCAAAGCGCAGCGTCATATTGTCGTCCGTGCGCCGCGCGGGCAGTCGCTCGTCGGGCTCAGGGCGCGTGCGCGAGTAGGCGGCGTAACCACCGCTGCTCGCTGAGCGCTCTTGCGCAGCGCTCGTAGGTCAGGCGTGCTGTGGCGTGTCGAAAGCGTTAAACAGCGCCAAGCTGCTAGCGCTGATGTGCCAGCACTGAGCTTCAGCAAAACAAAGGTTCGCTAGTGTCTTACATGACGCTAGTTAAATCGTAGACGGCCTTTGCGAGTGATTACTCGCCAAAAGCCGGTGCTGGGACTGCGTGAGGCTGCGCTTAACCCCTAAAATTCCAGGCGGCGTTGAGGACGTGCGGCCGCGACCCGCGCCGCCAGTAGTAGGTCTGAAGCAGGTCGCCCTCGCAGACGTACTGGTCCGGGTGAGGAGGACTAGACAAGGTCGCTGCTCTGCGTGAACCACTAGAACTTTGAGCCATGCCGCGAACGCTGCGCGAGAGCGTGGCGCTGGTGTCGCTCGCAGCAGCCCCGCTCGTCGTGCCGTACCTCGAGCGCTTGAACGGCCCTTTATTACCAGAACAAAAAGCGTTCCTAGGAAGCGTCTTAGTTGTGGTGGGCGTGAACCATAGGGAGGCCATCGTCGACGTCGCGCTGTCGCTCCTCGCCGCGCCGGGCAACCTGTTGACGCGGCTCACGGGCGACGACGACGACGAGGGCGAGGGCGCGCCGCCGCTCGCGCCGCTCGTCGCCGGCGGGGCTACGAAGCCGACGCCGGAGCCCGCTCCGGACGCACTCGCGTACGTTAGATGTCGCCACGACCGCGGCGCCTGCGCGCGGCAGCCGCCGCCGGAGTTTCAACGAGTATGGGACGACGCGCTGGGCATGGTGCCCTTGGACGCGCGCGAGCGGTGGCGCGACACCGCGGAGGCGGAGCCGGTCGCGGATCTCGGCGAAGCGCCGCCGCCGCGGCCGCGCTTCGTCGGGAGGACCTAGAGAGTGAGTAACTTGTCTGTTTGTGGCTCTGCCTTACGCGCACTCGTCAAAACAAATCGGTCCGCGGGCAGTAAAACCCGTTTTGTTGCAATTTTCGCGGGGCAAAAAAAAACGAGGGGCAGCCGGTTCGCAGCCGTGACGGTCCGCAGGCAGCCCGGACTGTCATCAGAAGCACCACACCAAACAGCGTAGGCCAGGCATGGCCGCCACGGCCGCCGCGCCGACGGCGACCACGTCCCCACAGAGGCCAACCACCAACTCCAAGTTTACAGTGTTTTTAAGGAGCAGCGACCGCAGCGGCACCTTAAAAGTGCGCCTCCCGAAGCGCAAGACCGCCCAGGCCGTCCTGCGGGCCTTCGCGGGCGCGGCGCTGGGCGATGCGTCGAAAGCCGAGGGGCTGCACCTACTACATCCCGTGAGCGGTGCGCCGCTCGCGCCGAAATCCCGCATCGGCGACGTCGCGCGCGACGGGGATGTGCTCGACGTGGCCGCGCGGCCGCCGGCCTCGCCGCAGGCGACGCCGCCGCGCAGTCCGCCCCAGCGGCGGTCGCTCGCGCAGGAGCGGAGCGCGTTGCGGACGCGGGAAATGGTGCGCGAGTCGACCGTCGCGGTGGACTCGATGCGCGCGCGCCTCTCGGCCATGGGCATCCTGAAAGCGCCGCGGTCGCCGCCGCAGACGCCCTTGGATCTTCCGCCGCCGTCGCCGCGGGAGCCGCCGCCCCGGCCACGTCCAGACCCGCACGCGTCTTTGCGAGAGGAGCTCGTCCAGCTGGCGCGGACGGACGCGGCGGCGTTTGAAGAATTGGTGGAAGCGGCAAGGAGAGAGGGACGACGGGAGTCCTAAATACAAAGAACAAATTAGAAGTCGTCGTCATTGCCGCCCATGGCTTCCGCCTCCTGCAAACCGACGTGCAATTTCCCCTCCTTGACCGGGTCCCAGGGCTCCTCGTAGATATATGCTGTGGATAACACATCATGATCTTTCCGCTTCCAACAGTAAAAACAGGCGATGATGATCGTCATGCCTTCGACGCCGACCGTCGCCAGCAGCATCCAGCCGTTCGGGTAGAGCTTGCCGTTCATGAGCCCTTCGTAATAGACCTGCGCGGAGCATCTCAAAATCGGAAAAGAAACCAGCCCCGGCCTCGTCTCATGGACACGAGTCTCATGGACACGACGGGACGCCGAGATACGCACGGCGCAGCCCGTACTGTCGGGAGTCACCTCCCACGTGTTGCACAAACCCGTGC
The DNA here is from genome assembly GCA_918797485.1 of Pelagomonas calceolata. Lineage (NCBI taxonomy): Eukaryota > Pelagophyceae > Pelagomonadales > Pelagomonadaceae > Pelagomonas > Pelagomonas calceolata. Next base: position 3,852,996 of record CAKKNE010000003.1, on the reverse strand, counting down.
CCCAGTCCGTGCGGCAGCCGAGAGAATTTTCCTTCTCCGTCTTCGTCTCGCCGTCGGCGTAGGCCTGGCAGGGCGCCTCGTCCTTGAACGTCTTGTCCAAAGGATACCAGTTCGCGAGTTTCGGCGAGCACTTGACGCGCTGCTTCAGCATGTCGCGCCCGACGCCCTCGCAACTGAGCGCGCGGCCCGAGAACTCGAACCCGCCCGAACAGGGATACTCGTCCTCGTTCTCGATGCGATCACAACTGTCGGGCGGCGCGAAGCCGCAGCACATGCCCTTGCCCTGCAGGTCGTCCAGAGCCATTTTTTTTCCTTCGTCGCCCCCATACCGGATGGCCTGCGAGTACTCGGCCAGCCACGCCAACCGAAAGCCCGCCGTCCGGTCCGACCCCCAATAGGCGTCGCAGTCTCTCTTACTATACACGGATTCTTCGGGCACTTGGACCCGATTACAATCCGCGCGCAGCTTGCGACTTTCCTCCTCCGTACAAGTAGCCCCTTTGCAGCCGTCCATCCTCCGACCCGTGATACTATTCTCTCCATACAACTCGTACCGGCCGTCGGCCAGGAAAAAACCCGCGATTATTAATTGCACAAAAATCGCAAATCCATCGAACAGCAGAATGATTAACAAAGCGCACTTGTTGTGTCGCGACGACCCATAATGCCCGAGGGCGATGTTGCACGGCTTTAGGAGTGAGAGCACGAAGACCACAAGTCCGTAAAAGATGTAGACGGAACCGTACGCTCGGTGGATGGATTGATCAGACAATATCCCAGCCCCCATGCAGAACATGTAGAACGCGATGAGGACCTTGAAGAGGTGCACGCAGCGCATGTAGAGCTTGAGCTGGTGCTCGAGGCAGCCGCCTCTTAACCGTCCTAAGCCTTGTATCGTGTCGTTCGGTTGGAGGTTGAGGTGGTGCACGGTTTCCTGTGTTTGCCAGGGCCGGCCTCTTATACTTAGTCGTTCGCAGCGTATCCGTCGCCTCCGGAGTTTGCGCAGTACAGACGCCGCGTCCGTCCGTCGTCCCACGTCGAGGGGGACCGTGCGGCCCGCGGCCTCCACATACAGGCGCATGGCGCCGTCGGCGGCGTGCCTGGGGCTGTTGTGGCTCTGGGGCAGCTTCTTGGGTTCGGCTGTCGGTCCAGCGCCCTGCCGATCGTTGGGCATTCCTAGAGCCTTACGGGCCGCTAGCTGCGAAGCGCTGCGGTGCCGCTAGAATTGGCCCCAGGAGCGAGCCGATACGTTGCCGGGGCTGCCCAAGCCGTTGCCGGCGCTGCCCGGGCGCGGCCGCGGATTTTGCGCACGAATGCTGGACGAGATGGCCTTGTGCAGAGATGATTGTGCAGGCTGCCCCTCGACCTCCTAGGATGACGCCGCCCAAAACACCGGACAGGGACCTGTGTCGCGGGCCGCCGACGCGCCGCGACGGGCCGCTCCGCACGGCCTCGCGCGACCTCGACGCTGCCGACGCGCGCTTCATCCAATTACTATCATGCTTGGACCGCGGCGCGACCGTCCTCCGCGCGGTTTTCAAGCCGCTCGGCATCATTCTAGTGATCGCGGTCGCAATCCAAGTGCCCTGCATCCCGACGTCAAACAGCGGCGCGGACCTAGAACAAAAGTACGGCGCGCCCCACGCCCGGGGCTTCGTCGCGGACGTCTACGCCGTCAACCGCACGCACGTCGTCAAGCAGCTCCGCGGGCCCTGCGCGGCCGAGACGGCGCCGTGCGTCCGTGGCCGCGCCTCGCTGCTCCACTACGTGTGGTGGTGGTCGCACGCGCGCGAGCAGTGGCGGACCTACGAGCGGTTCGTCGCGTTACGTACCATGAACGTGACCCAGGCGCCCGAGACTTTTGGGATGGATCATGAACGGTGGCGCATCCACCAGCGGCGCTACGTCGCGCCCGACTACGAGCCGGCCCGGAGCTGGCCCGAGGACGAGCTCGTCGCGCTGTCGGCGGCGCTCGAAAGGAGGGATTGGTTCCTCGTCGATCTTGCAAAACGGAACGCGCTGGTTCGCAGGCGCGACGGACGGCTCGTCGTGGTCGACGGCTCCCTGATCACGGGGACGCAGCTGCGGCTCCGTTTGATGTGCGCGCGCGTCCTCGACGCCGCGGCGGCGCTTTTTCGTTTGGCTTTCCGCGCGTCGGACCTGCCCTTCGTGAGCCATGTCCGCGTCGCGCGCGCGCCGCGGGTGCGCTTCGACGATCGATCGAGCCGCGGTCAATCAGCCCTTATAGGGGTGGCCGATGCTTTTGCTACCATGTCGCGTTTGACCTCCTAACAATCTTCAAGTTGTAAAGAAAAGCGCAACCGGCCCCATGGGATGAATGATACCGGGGCGTAGCGGGTTTCGAGTAAAACCCGATCCTGATTCTCACGCGAGTCACGCGCCGGCCCGGGCAGGCAAGAGGACCTAAGGGTCCTAAGGACCTGGTGCAAGCGCATCTCTGCCTGCGGGCACGGTGGCGACGCTGCCCGAGCACTCATCGCTGCCCGAGCGCATCGATCCCAGTGGCCAGCCGAGCGGAACACCACTACCCAACACTCTGCGAGGCCGCGCGCGACCATGCGGGCGCGCCTCGCCACGGCGGACCCCGCGACCAATGATGACGCGCTCGTCGAGCACACGGCGCCGGCCCGACGCCGGCCGCGACGGAGGCTCTGGTGCGCCCTCGGCGCCGCCGCCGTGCTAGCCGTCGCGGTCCTAGCGAAGGCGTGGGTCCGGGGCGAGGTGTGGCTCGCCTACGTGCTGCCGACGCCGGCCGTGTGGGACCGCGTCCACGCGGGCGGCGCGACGCGCCACTGGCGCGAACATAATGGGACGCAAGCGATGCTCGTCGCGCAAATCAATCAAAGGCACCCCGGTTATTCGTCGTTGCTGGACCTTGGGTGCTCACGTGGCCTCGTCCTCGCGCAGCTCGCCGCGCGGCAATCACAGGCCGCGCACTTCGGCGCCGATATCTCCCCGCGGATGGTCCGCCGGGCGCGGCGGCGGTGCCCGCGGTGTTTTGTAGAGGTCGTCGATGCCGCGACGCTCGCCCTGCCGGACGGCTGGCCAGATTCGTACGACGTCGTGCTCGTCTCCGATGTGTTGTACTACATCCCCTTCGCGGGCGTGCCTCAAATGGTAGCGTCGGAGAACCGCAACGTTGAAGCGTCGCGGCCGTGGTTCGCGGCCGTCTCCAGATTAGCGCGGCGCGAGGTGGTCTTCTCGAGCCACCAGAACAACCCATGGGTGCGGGCCATGCTCCGGGCTGCAGGCGCGCGCCAGCTCTCGCCAGGCGGCGCGTGGGCCCTGGCCGGTACCGCTGTCTGACCCCTTGTCTGACCCCTTGTCTGACCCCTCGCCTGTAAGTATGTTTGCCAGTGTATAGTGTATTAGTCGGCCACGAGCATGCGTGGCCGCGCGAGCGCGCGCACGCCCCGCTGGAGCAGGCGCAGCTCCCGGTCCACTTCCACATGAGAGCGCCAGCGCACCCAGGCCCGGCCCAGCAACCGGCCCTCGAGGCGCCGCCGCAGCCCCGCGCGGCGCTTCTGCGAGGACGCGTCCCGCGCCCACTGATCGAACGCTTTTTCGACGCGGCTCTCGAGCGCCGTCGCGAACAACAAAAGGACGCGCCGCGCCGCGCCGCCGCGCCGCTGGCGCATCTTGAGTTCGCCGAAGCAGCGCCGCAATCCACGTCCTTTCATGTGGCGCGCCGCCGTCCCGACCAGAACGCCGACGAACACGCCCAGGCGCTTCGCGCGGTCGTCCTTTACCGAAGACCGCCAGGCGGCAAATGCGGACCTACTTCTCCGGTCTTGCGCGAGAGCGCACACGAGCCGATTCCGCCCGGTCAGGCGCGCGGCCGTGCAGCTCCAGCGGCGCCAGGCTCTCTTGGTAGAATTGCGTTTCGACGCGCGGCTGACGACGCCGAGGTAGCGCGCGGCGATCTCGTGATTGAGAATTTGCTTCGCGAGGACGCCGACCACCCCAACGTTGGCGCGCCAGCTCCATACCGCAGTTCGGAGCGCCGCGTCGCGTGCGATGCCTAAGATGCGGCGCAAGGAGCGCACGCGGCGGTCGCACCGGTCGGTGTGGCTTCGCAGCCTTACCAAGGCACTCTTCATTTGCGTGGTCGCCGTTCTTCGAACCATTGCGGTGCAGATGACCGCGCCCGCCTGTTTACGCGAAGCGGTCGCGCAGAGCTGCTGCGCCGCGGCCGCTTGTTTTACAAAAGCGGTGAGCCCGCGCCGCAGCAGGGCCGTGACCGTCCGCCGGAGCGCGCCGCGGCAGAGGATTGACGCCGCGTCGCGCTTGGCCCGTGTCGACGCGAGGACGCACAGAGCGACGGACGTCGCCGCCCTGAGGCCCGCGGCGTTCTTGGAAAGCTTCGCCAGCGCCCGCCGCAGCCGCTGCTCGCGCGTCCGCTCGAGGGCCGCGGCGCAGAAGACCAGCCCGAGCCGCTGCTCGCCGACGCGCCGCGCGTTGCGGCTGAGGAGGAAGAAGGCGGCCCGCACGTTGATCGTGGCCGCGGCCCGCAGGACGCTTCGGAGAGCTTGTGTACAACGGCTCTCCAGCGTCGCGCGGCGGCGCCAGGCCTGGTAAGCAAGGAGCGCGCGGCCGTGGGCGAGTCTGGCCGCGACGCGGCGCAGCGTCCGCTTCCGTAAAGCGCGCGCCGCGCCCACGGTCTTTAAGGAAGCGAGCGCGCGCGCGAGCCGTTTGTGCCGCGTCCTCTGCAAAACGCCGCCCAGCGTCGCCGCGACGTGGCGGAGCGTGGAATTGTGTCGCCCGAAACTTATGATGGTGGCCAGGGCTCGGCGCTTGCGCCGTCTGATTGATGTCGCCGCGACGCGCCTTTGTAATGACAAGGCCCGGTCCTCGATTGTAGACCTCCGCCGGGCCGCCGCGCGCCAAGCCCGCAGCCCATTTCTCGCCGCTTCCCGCCGAATCATGGCCGCGACGCGTTTGAGGACCGTCGCGCGCCGCACGACCAGCAACCAACTCCGCCAGGCCATCGCCCGGCGCTTGCCCGCGCTGCTGAGCGCGAGGCGGCGCAGCGCCCGCACTTGTGTCGAAGCGGCGCCCGTGAGACGAAACGCGGCTCGCATCCAGGTCCGCCAGGCCATCGCGCAGTGTTTCGCGGCGCTGCTCCGGGCGAGGTGGCGCAGCGCCCGCACTTGCGTGTTCGTCGACGCGCTCGCGGCGCGCAGAAAACGAAACGCGGCCCTCATCTGTCGCCGCACGCCTCTTCTCAAAGCCGCGACACATAACGCCGCCGCGGCACCGCGGCGCGACGCTCGCACAGAAGCCGCATGCTCCTTCAACAAAGAGAACGCCTCTACACGACGCCGCCGCACGACCGCGGCTCCACATCTCTTAGAGAAGGCCGCCCGCGCCTCCATCAATCCACTAGAGCGCCGCCAGCTCCGGAAGCGCCGCACGATCCGCCGCACGTCGCCGTCCTCCAAGACGCCCGCCACCGTCCGCGCGGCCCGCAGTCGGTCGACGTCGTGCCGCGCGGCCCGCAAAGCCGCCACATATCTACCACCAGTCGGCGACGTCGCTTCGGTACGATTGATCCAGGCCGTCGTCGCGCGTTCGAGGATTGCCGTCTGTCGGTCGTCGAAATGTAACGCGGGCGACTCGGGCAGCGGTTTTATCGGTGATGACGCCTCGATGGACGATGGTGGTGACACCTGAGAAGACCTTCGTTTCGGCGTGTAGGGTTCGTCGCACTCGACGACGAGGAACCTATCTCTTCCGGGTCGGAACTCGTCGAACTCGTCATCTAAATAGCGTTCGCGCAGCCGGTCCCATTCTATCTTTCCCGCGCCGACGGCCTTGATGCCTCGAGACCAGAGGGGCTCTTCGACGAGGGGCCGGAAGACGCGGGCGCCTCTCCGGTTCAGTGCTCTCTGAGCCAAGCTCTTCACCTCGTCGGCGGACGGCGTGACACGTCCTAGGCGCAGCCTTTCTCGTCCCTTTTCTTGGCCCTGGTCGTACCTGCGCGGCGTGGCGTGAGCGACGATGCTTTTTTGGTTGGGCATCATGGGGCGGGCTGCGGGGGCTGCGGCGGACGCTGCGGCTGCACAGTATGACATCAATGTCAGAGTAGTCGTCCTCCATCGCCGCGGCGCCCGGGCTGCGCCGTTTGGGACGTGATTATTCACTTGATTGATTTGCTGTCATTTTGGCGGGGTCGGGTTACGGACCGTAGGCTCAAAATGTTGGATCGCAACGTAACCGTGGGTGGGCTGGACCTCGGTTAGGTCGTCGCCTGAGCGCTTTGGAACAGTGTGTAAAACCCGTTTTAACCGCGTCGAGCCGCTCTCCGCACGGCTCGTCACGAGCGCCAGCCATTGATTCGAAACGGCGTGTAGGCGGTACGCAAGCTATATATCCAGCGCTGTGGCTGCTGGCGTCGTTGCGCCAGGTCTCGCCCTAGCAAACGAGCTCCTGTAGCGCGCCTACTCGACGCCCCGCGAGATCTCTGCCGCGTGCGAGCGTGCGAACGGTCAAGACACGCCAGAGCATCACTGAAGAGCCGCACAGATGCGCCGCACGCTCGTCGGCCCGTCGTCGACCGCGCGACCGGCGCCGGCCGCCGCGCCGCGGCCGGTGGTGCAGAAGGGCGGCCTCGCCGTGAGCTGGCGCGCGGACGTCGGCGGCGTCGCCTGCGTCGCGCAGTCGAGCGCCTGCCTCGCCGTGGCGACGGACGACGGCGCCGTCGTTTTTGTGGATACTGCCGGCGAGATCACCGCGCGGTCGCCGCAAATTGCCGACGAGGGCCCGAACGCGATGGCCTTCTCGCATGATGGGGCCTGGGTCGTGGCGGCCTTCGACGACGGCCGCGCGCGCGTCGTGCGGACGGATGGGACGCTGGCCGTCGTGCACGCGGTGGCGCCGGAGGCGGTCGCGGGCAAGCGCGCGCGCCAGGTCGCGGCGACAAGCTGCACTACGCTCGACGACGACTTCGTGGCCAGCGCGGGGAAGCTCGTCCACTGCTGCTCGTTGACCGGCGATTTGATCCATGCCGTAACCTTCGAGGCGCCGGTGCGCGCGCTCTGCGACGCGTCCGCGGGTCTGTTCCGAGGCTACGCGGTCGCGCACGGCTGCGTCTGCGTGCTGGTGCAGCGCGACGGCGAGGTCAACTGGCGCTACGCTTCCCAGAGGCCGCTGCGGTCGCTCCTGGCCCGAGGGGACTTTGTGGCGGCGGGCACCTTCGACGGGGCGGTCCAGGTCTGGGGCGGCGAGGATCTCGCGGCGTCGCTCCAGTCGTTTTGCCAGAGCGACGGCGAAGCGCTGGCCTGGAGCGCGGACGGTGCATTTCTTGCGGTGACGGGCGCACGCGCAGCATGCTTCGACTTCTCGGGCGACCGGCCACCGCACCCCTATCGACGGGACCGGGGCGACGGGCCGGACTACATCCCTAGGGTGTTGGGCTTCCAGGACGGGTCGCGCGAGCGGTGCGTCGCGTGGGCGCCGGGCGGCGCGATCCTGGCCACCGCCGATTCAACGGGTGTGGTGCGGCTCTGGAACCTGCGGGGCCGGCTGAAGAAGGGCGGCCAGGGCCACCCGCAGCGGCCGGAAGATATGAAACCGCAGTTCTTCCTGTTCCCGCAACTCGACGCGGCGCACCCGTCCGGGGCCTCGGAAAGACCGGCCTTTTTGGGATGGCTTGGCCCCGACGTGGTCGCCGCCGTCTACGAGTGCGGCGACGTCGTCGCCTTCCGCGTGGCGCCGCCGCCTGCCGTCGCGGCGGCGCCGCCGCCACCACTGATCTTCGATAAAGCCACCGACCCAAAAAATGTGATGTAAGACTACTACTACTTATTTCTTACGCTTGGCGCCGCGCTTCGCCGCCGCACCGTCCAGTAGCGCGCGCGCCGCGCCGCGGCCGCCGCCCTTGAAATGCGGGTTCGCGTCCCGTTTCCGGGCGGCGCGGCGCTGGCGTTTCGCGGACTGCGCGCCGAGGTGGGCGACCTTTCGTCGAGCGGCTTCGAGCGTGCCCGCTTCGACCTGGGCCGCGTCGACGCGTTTTTTCGGAGGCGGAGCGTGGGCTCCGCGTAACAAAGCCTCGGCCGCGTCCGCGTCTTCGGCGTCCACGTCTAAACCTCCCACAGTGGTCGTGACCGTGACCGCGGCGCCCCACTGCTCCACGACATTGCTGTCAGTGAGCACGACGGTCTCGCGCGTCGCCGGCGCCTCGTCCAGGACGACGGGCTCGGGCGCCGGCGGCGGCCGCATCGACCGCCGCGCCGCGCGGTCGGCGAGCTTCTGCTTCCGCGCCTTGAGCGCGCCGTGGGCCAGGCCCGTGAGGCGCCGCTCGCGCTTCCGCTTCCGGAACCCTTGGAGCCAATCTTTTCGCGCCTCGACGTCGAATGTGGCTTCCGTGACCATTTTTGGTGGGCGGTTGCTGCGCTGCGAGCGGCCCATGGTTCACTGGTGGTCCTGTTGTGTCTACGTCGCGTCGCCGGCGTTCCGCCGCGGTATCGCCCGCTGCAGCGCAGTGCAGCGTGCAGTGATTTGCTAGTCGACGCAAACTCGTCGCTCTTTTTGAGCACAGCGGCAACGTGCGTACGGTCGGCCCTCCCGCGTGTATTTGCGGCGATCACGGCCGCGCTTCCTGCTCTTTTTGTTTCGTGCTGCAAAGCGATGCTAGCGTCCGGTAACATACTAGCAACCTTGTGGTTTTTGGCCTTGGGCAGCCTCATTTGGGGCTTTAGAGCTCGGCAGAGCCTAGGAAGAGCAGCTGCGGAACCCTTGCTCTGGCCTCCCCACGCCTTCGACGCGACCGAGCGCGAGACATGCGCAATCTCAGCCTGCTAGCCCTCGTCGCGGCGGCCCGCGCGCAGGACACCGACCACAACTGCGTCGAAGCTCTGCACTTAGGCGTGCGGCGCTACCATTTATGGAGACCACGGGCCCACGGCGTTTGTGGCCACGCGCCGGTAGTGGTAGTCCTCATTCACGGCTTCGGCGGCACGCCATTAAGGGCCTGGGCGCGCACGGCGAAACTAGTCCAGTCCCGGGGCTGGGCCGCGGCCGCACCTTATGGTCATCACAAGTCGTGGAACGGCGGGGCCTGCTGCGGCGACGCCGCAAAGCAGAATTTGGACGACGTGGGCTTCCTCCAGAAGCTCGTCGAAGACGTACGAGATAGAACAGGAGCGGACCGCGTGTTTGGGGCTGGCTTCTCGAACGGTGGGTATATGGTCTCGAAAGCCGCCCATCTATTTGACGGCATTTCGCCGTGGGGCGGCCACCAAACGCACCTGAACACGACGCGACCGACGCCGATAACCATGCACCACGGGTTGAAGGACGGCGTGGTCAAGGTTACTGGTTGTTGTAGCGGTGCCAAGTGCTGCTGTAACATAGATGAGAGGTCAGATGAATGTGTTCATTTTTTCGGCGTCTACGAGCGGTGGCTCCGCGTGAATAGATGCGCTTCATACAATGTGGTGGAGAGCACGCACGCGACGTGCCGCGTCGGTGTGAGTTGTAGAGCAAATACGACGGCGTGTTTACATAAAACGATGGCCCATACGTTTAATGATCTGGCGCGGCCTTCCAGTAATGATATGAGGGGCCCGTCGGTGGTCGACGTGCTGGACTTCTTTTCAAACACGCCGGCGCGGCACCACCATCGTCATAGGCATCTGCATCGGCGACGGGGGATCCATGTGGGCCCCCCGCCTTTGCTGGAGCGGCCTACCATGCGCGTGGCCCCGCCGGTGCGGCGGAGCGGCTTTTTTGTCGGGGCGCCGCCGGCCTCTTAACGTATTGTGTGTGTGCTTTCTCCTCGGTGGCGTATATCTTGCGCCTCGTTGGCGCCAGAACTGGGTCTGGGGGTAGATTGGGGCCAAGAGACGACCCGTGCCGTCGGCTGCCCGTCGCCGAGGGCGTTTCGGCGGCTTTCCCGGGCCCGGACCCGGCCGGCAGGTACCGTCGGGGCGAATAGATATATGAACCGGCATCATACTCGCGGCTGCTCCAAAATGGGCAGCATACCTGCGACACCGTCGGAGTCGGCGCGTCACACGAGCGCGAGCCTGGGCGTTGCCGCACTAAAAGGGCTGCCCACGCTCTTCCGTGTTGGTCCAGGGGTACTCCGGCCGGTGTCCGACTCTGGGGGGACTTACGATTTAGCCGCAAAACCCGCACTAACGGCTGCTGCGATTTTAAGCGGGAAGTCGATAAACGCGCCGCTAGACCACTTCCGCATGGCTATATAACGCTAGCAAGCCTTAGGCATGGATACTGAACCGATGCGACCGAGCGCGGGCTGCCGCGCTACGCCAGCGCGCGGCGCACAGGCCTGCAGCAGCGCTGCAGTCGATACAGCAAATACCTGCGCGCGCGGGGGCCGCGCGTGCGCTGGCTCGCCGCCGCAATGCATGTCCCCAGCGCGACAGCCCCCGCGGCGGCCGCACGCCGCCGCGCCGCCGCACCACCGCCGGCCGGCCGGCACCCGCTCCGGCGCCGCGCGCCTGCTGCGGCTCTGCGTCCTGCTGCCCCGGCTCTCGACGGCCGCCGTGCCCGGCTTCCCCGGCGCCAGGGGCGGCCGCAGTCCCGCGCCGGCCGCCCCGCCGGGGCGGCCCGCGGCGCCGCCGCCGGCCGCGGCGCCTCGGACGGCCGCGGCGGCCGCGTTCTCCTCGAAGGCGTCGCCGTTCCTGCGGAGCGACGCGCGCGCGGCGCCCTGCGAGGCGCCGCCGCCCCCGGCGGTGCCGTTCCTGCGCGCGCCCGCCGCGGCGCCGCCGCCGTGGACCGCACCGCCCGCCGCGGCGCCGCCGCCGCCGCCGCGACCCGGCACCGTGACGACGCAGCCCGTCTTCGGCCCCGCGCGCGGCCTCTTCCGCGGCCCGCCCCTCGCTCCAACCTCAAATGGCGAGCGCTACGGCGCGGCGCGCCGTACCTTTGACGGTGATGATGATGACGCGCTCCGCGCCACCGTCGCGGCCTTGAGGGTCGAGATCGACGCGCTGCGGTCAGCGCAGCGCGACCTCCGCGCGGCGAACGAGCGGCTGCGCCTCGAGCTCGTCGCACAGAAGCGCAACGCGACGGAGCTCGCCGAGGAGGTCGCGAAGCGCGAGCGGCTACGTAGAGGCGCCAAGGCCGAGGTGCGCCAGCTGCGGGACCTGTCGACGGCGCCGGCCGCCGCGCCGGTGGCGCCGCCTTCGGTGCCGCCGGCCGCGGTGCCGGTCTACCCGCGCCAGCCGCCGCCGGCCGCCTACGCGCCGCCGGCCGCGCCCGCGTACCCGGCGCGGCCGCCGCCCGCGGCCCCGGCGCCCTACGCGCCGCCGACCGCGGCCCCGCGGCCCTACCGGGCGCCGGGCTTCGGCCCGACGCCCTACCAAAAGCCACGCATCACCACCCCGGAGAATTCGGTAGCGGGCGCGTTCGAAGCAAGGAACCGCGCCGCCGCCGAGCTGCGGCGGCGGACCTTCGCGCCGAAGCCCCGGAACAATCTACAAACCGGTTTGAGATCCCCCGAGCGCCGCGCGCCTACAACGACGCTCACGCCGCGCACGACGACGCCGCGGAAGCTCGTGCCCGAGTACCAACAACCGCCGAAGCCGCGCAACCTGTCGCGGCGGCCGCCGGCCGAGTCCTTCCGGAAGCGCGTCGCCAAGGGCTCGACGCTGTACCAGCAGCTCCAAATGGAGCACGCGCGGCGGTCCGGCGCGGTCAAGCCCTTGGCGCCGCTTCCCTCCCAGGATACGAACCGCGACGGCATGGTTTTACCGTTCGAGTCTGATGTTTGGGGCTTCACGCCCCCTTCCGACCCGAACAAGCACGTCGAGGAGTCGTCCAAGAGCGGCCGCACGCGCGGAAGTACTATATTGGCGAACATGGCCGGCGGGTCCGACGTTTATAGGGACGCGCGGCTGGCGTACGTGCGGTCGCAGCAGCGGGGGGTTGTCGAGGAGGCGGACGACGACGACGAGGCCGCGGCCGTCGTGGAGCTCTGAGGACTGGGGCGTTTTATTTATAAGTTTAGCATATATCGATCCTTGGTTTCTCGTGTCGCGGTGCGCGGCGTGCTCTGTCTTCGCGGCCGAGATCCATTTTTGTCGATATTGTATTGCATTTATATCTCTTCCCAACTGCCTCCCCCGCTTTCCCGCGAACCGAGCTAGCGCTATAGCCCCTCTAGCACGCCTCAAGCTCGAACCTTTTTGACACGTCAGGCGCGACAGCACACGATCACGCAAGCTGGCAACGCCGAACACGTTATTATAATCCGTTCTCAATCATCCTTGCACGGCTTCGTGAATCAGCCTTGCATAAATTGAGTCTGACAAGCTGCATAAAGCATGCAGCTCCTGACTGTGACATGCATGCTCGCCACCACGGTCGCATTGCTGCCACCAGCACGCTTTGTCCAGCCTCGAAGGCATACGCTGCTGCGAGGCGCCGATGACGATGCCGCCGCATTGCTGGAAGCCGCGAATAAGCTTCGCGCCGAGGCCGCGGCGCTCGAAACCGAAGCCCAAGCCGAGGCTGTAGCCCTCGAATCAGCACGCGTGGAACAACAGAAAGCTGCTGCGGTGGCGGCGGCGGCGGAACAGAAGGCAGCGGCGGCGACCGCGGCGCTCACACCGGCCGCGACCGTCGCCGTCGCGACGCCGGGCCTCGCGCCGTCGGCGTTCGCCGGCATCGACAAGTCGCGGGAGGCTTTCGTGTCCACCCTTAGTTCGTTGAAGGAGGCGGGCCAAGCGACGAAGTGGAACAGCGCCGCTCTCGTCGCTGACGGCGCGGAGAATCCCACGGAGGCGAGGGTTCGAGCCGCCACGGGCATCAACGGCGCAAAAGATCTTCTCAGCCAGGAGGAGGTCTCGAACGACCAGCTCGGGGCGTTGACGGCGGGTGTGTTCGTCGTCTCCGCAATTCTGGCGATTGCGTCAGGCGCTCTGATAGGAGGGAATGTTGGTGCCTCGTTCACGTACATATTTGCTGTGCTACCCATTGTGTTTCTTGGTGTCGGCAGCAGTTCACCTGGAGTAATAGTCGCGCTGTACGGTATCGTCCGCGGTGCCGCTGAAGACCTCGCCGCCTCGGAGCGCCGCCGCCGGCACGAGTCGGCGCATCTGGTGGCGGGCTACCGGCTCGGCCTGCCCGTCGCCGAGTACTCAGCGGGTGACCGGCCAAGGGTTGAATTCTACTACAAGACCGGTACATACACGCGCGACGATGCCGAAGCTTTGGCCTGCGTGGCGCTCTCGGGCGCCGTCGGCGAATGCGAGGCCTTCGGCCAAGCCAAAGGAGCGCAACAAGACTTCGCGGACCTCCAGGACATCTTCGACCGCGTCCAGCCGCCCCTGACGCCGGCCGAGCAGCAGTCGGCGACGCGGCGCGCGTGCCTCAACGCCTACGGCGTGCTCTACGGAAAACGATCAAGAAAGGACGACGCGGCCGTCGCGGCCGTCGACGCCGCGATGGCGCGCGGCGCGACGCTCGGCGAGGTCGTCTGCGCGCTCGAGAACGCCTAGTAAGTATACTACATTGTGTTACACAGGTAGATCTTGCGCGAGCCGCGCGCACACTCGACACAGCGCCGTATATTTATAAGCCGTCATGTCCAGGACCCGGTCGAAGGCCGCCATATCACCAGTCCGCTTCCACGCGAAGTACTCCTCGTACGCCTGTTCATTGGAAGCGAGGTACTCCAAATGGCCCGCGAGCTTCCGCGCGTCGTCTTGGAAATCACTGAATTTGACCACAGATTTCGGAGACGGCAGCAGGTCGTCGACTCTTTTTGCACCCCTATACAACGGTAGAGAACCCGCCAGCAACGCGTCGTAGACCTTCTCGGACACATAATCGCCGACGACGGCATTTTCGAACGCTAATGAGAATTTGTACGACGCCAATAGACGCCTTTTGGCTTCGCCGCGGCTTTCGCCCTTTTTGAGCGGCGGTTCGTCCCGATTATGTAAGCATCTTCCATAAGAATGGACCTCGTAGTGCTTGCCGAGTTCCTCGAGCAATTTCAGCCGCTGCTCCGCGCCGGCATTCCTACAATTCGACACAAATGCCGCAACCGCATTCTTCTTCTGCGCCCAGGGTACACCTTGCGCCGCGAAGTACACGGAAGCGTTCCAGTGCGGGTGCACCGTGATCATCGGCAGGTGCGAATCGAGGTTGTAGGTCATGACGTAGTCGAAACGCGAGACGTAGTTCGGATTTCGCAGTAGTGGCGCGTACTTGTCCTGTTCTAGACTTACCAGTAGATACTTCGCGGACTTCTTGCCGCGGGGAAAGTCTCGTGCGGAATGAGTTTTCGCGTGGAACAATAGGCCGTCGTGCGCCGTCCGTCGGTCCGTGAAAACGCACTCCGTCGAGCACTTTGTGCGGGCGTCGTTCACGAAGTCCGGCCGGAGCCAGTCGAGGTAGCCCCTAATTTTGTTGTAGACGACGACCGTGATGCGGCGGCGCGGGGCATTCGACGCGGGGTCCCGCAGGTAGGTCAGCGGGCCCGTTGCTGGTGGTGGCCGTGGTGTCGCGGGCGGCGGCGCGGGCGCCGCCGGCGTCGCTGGTGGACGCGGCGGCGGCGGCGCGGGCGCCACCGGCGGCGGCGGCGCCCGCGCCGCTGGCGCCGCGGGCGGTTGCGCGGCCGCCGCGGGCGCGCTCGACAGCTCTTGTGCTGCGTCGACGGCCGCCTGCCGGAGGTCCCGCTCGTGGCGGGCGCGCGATGCGTCGGCCTCGAGCCCCGCGAGCTCGAGCTGCTTTTCCAGGAGATGGACCTCGAATTTGACATGCGCCAGGTCCCGCCGGTGTGCTGTAATGGTCCGGCTGCGCTGGCGGCGGAGGAGGACGATTGCGAGAACGATGGCCGCCGCCGCGGCGACTCTGTTGCGCATATGTGTCGGTGGGGCTGCCCCGCGTCCCCACGCGATCGATGGGCTGCCTTTTCTCGGTCGATGCGCTTTTTGATGCTAGCGTCTCGTAAGACACTAGCAAGCAAAACGAAATGTGCCATGCAGCTTTTCGAGTATCCTTCAGTTCGCTACTGGTCCAAAGAGATCAATGGGACACTTACTGGGGGGCGAAAAAATTAATTTTTTTAACTCGCGATATTGACGGTCACAGCATGACGGCCGTGTCGGTGGAATCCTGTCGATTCGTTGTCCTGAGGTCTCCCCGGGGTCGCCTAGGTCGTTACTAGACGTGGGTGGTGGTCTACACCGCATGCGCCAAGGCTTCCATCGGTATAGACATATCGGGACAGGTGCTCAACTGCCCACAGATCTCCACCATGATCCCCCAAAGTTTTGGATCCAGAGCTCTCTGGGGAGCCCCAAGCGCTTGCGCTTGCGGTGTAGGCGACTAACCGACCCCAGACCTATCCCGGAGGGAGTCTGCGAGCCGATATACATCCGAAAAAAGTAAATAATTTGGACCCGATGGCGCCCCGTTCCCGTAAAAAACGTCAATTACCCGAGGGCCTCCAGTAGTCGCCGTAGCGGTCTCGTTGGACCCCATACTACCCCAGCGATAGTCAATTACAAGTATATGACATCTACACCACGAGAAGGGTACTTTGGACTGCCAACGCTCGGGACGTGAACATCTTGATCTGGACCTCGCGGAAGTCCGTCGGTCATGGAATAAATGATCGCGTCATGGTCCATGGTGAAGGTACACGCGCTGATGGCCGCAGGACTAGGTGTTGTGCCAAAATGAAAGAGATAGTGGGCTCTCGGGATGGCCGAGCCGCGCGGAGCATCTTGGGGTCTCGGAGCAATGTGGTAGCCGTCCAGCCCAAATGGATGGACCGTCCTAGAACCGAAGCGCCTGAAACGCGAATTTATTTCACAACTCACCGGTCTGGGGCCAATTCAGTGCCCCGCGTACACACCGTCGTCCGCGGAGAACGGGCAAGTCAGTCGATTGTGAATAGAACAACGGCGTTACGGTCCATCTGGATGGTTGCGTCGCTGATACTCGCGGGTTCTACTGATTTACCCGTTTGTATATAAATGCGCGGTACCAAAGTCGCCGAATCCCGCGGCTCGTACGGATCAAGAGACTGGGCTCAGTAAATGTTGAGGCGGGCTGGATGGACTCTACCACTAACAAACGGATGGAAACGAACATAAACTCGGGAGTTGTCTAGTAAAACTCTTCTCCCGCCCTCCGAGCGCGGGCCGTCGGCTCCGGTTCCGTCGATTATGTATGAAAACTGGGCTGGAGTTGATATAATGTCCCATTTGGACGGTAGAAGGCGCCATCAATCGCTGGTGTAATTTGGCGAGCCGTAAGACTCATCCGGGAATGTCGCGGGCGGTGCCTTCCGGGAGGCGCGAGGGTATGTTCCCGGGCCGCTAGTTTGAAATCTTTGGTCGCGCCGAACGACTAGGATGTATTCTGAATTTGGGCCCTTCTTTTGACGCTATCGAGGCGTATCTTTAAATTTACTAGTGTGTCGATATACGCTAGCTCGGTTTGGCTCTTCTTTGTATAGGGGGGCCCGCTTAACTATCCCTCAAGACGCAGTCGTCGCGTAGACTACGATTTTAGATTCACACTTTACTCCACTTGGTGTGTCGTGAGCAGGGCACCGCGCGTTCGGCGGGAGAGGTGGCTTCAAGTGCTAGACGGCATGCGCCGTCAAAGAGCGGTACTCGTGTTCCGACAAGGCATCCTCGCGAGCTCAATTTCGTGGGGGTGCCTTTGGGGACGTCGGGGGGGATTTGAACAGCAAGGGGATGGATCATCGCATCGAGAGAGCGGCTTATCTTTTTTGCCGCGCCGAAGAGCAGTCGGCGCCCTGGAACCGGGCGACGGCGGCTCCCTGGTGCGGCGGCGACACGGCACCCTCGTACGAAACATCATGGCGACGGAGGACGCAGCGCGTCCACCGAAACCGCCGCGGTTCTCGTAGTAGTCGAGGGGAGGGCATCGATTGGGTGGTGGTGCCACACGTCGTCAGCGTGTGGTTTGCGTCCAGGTCATCTGAGCGCGTCCAGCGTCGCGTCTGCTCGGCTCGGCGGCGCCATGGAGGCTTGATGGTGTGCGCGCGGCAAATCGCCTTCCTTGTCTTTTGCCGTGTTGGCGCCGCCGCCGGCCGCTTGCGCGGCCGGCGGCGACTAGATGGTCCACACGTCGTCAGCGTGTGGTGTGCGTCCAGGTCGTCTGAGCGCACTCAATGACGCCTGCCGGCATAGGTCGGCGGACGAAGAGGGTGTGCGGCGACACCGTCGTCCTCAAGAGGTCGACGGGCTGCCACGAGAGTTTTGACACAAGGTCGTCTAAAAATTTGTCGACGCCGTCCGCTCTAGCGTCGACGGCGTCGAAAGTACCGACATGAGTCGGCGGGCGCCGCCGGCCTCATCAGGCGCGACGGCGTCCTGGGCCTGCGGCCCTAGCAAGTGGCGGCCTCCGATATGGTGGAGTACCGGTGCGACACGCGGCCCGCGTGGCGCGAGCGCTTCAGGTGCATGGCCATTTGTCGAGTTTGTGCGGTTTTCCGGTCGTTGCGGTTCTCTACCGTAGCGTCCGCTATATATGATGATGACTTCTTCTTATCAAAACCGTGACTACGTGCCGCGGCTCGTCGGTTTTTGTCACTGGCTGTGCCCAAAAATCGGGTTCAGGTTGCCCGAATTCCGCACACTGTGCGCGGTCAGCAAGACGGGTTTCGCCCCATTACTAAGATAATTACCTAAACTTCTTACGGCTTCTCGTGCAGCGACACGCCGTCCGATTTGTACACAACGACGGTACCAGAAGCGTACTGCGCCGCCGCGTCGCTCGACAACCCCAGATCGTCGACGCACTGCGGCGCGACGCCCCGCGACATGTTGAGCTGGCGCCCGACGCGCATCGACTCCACCAATGAAATGACCGGCACGTCCGGAGCGAGGGCAGCGACGCGCCGCGTCATGTCGCCCCGCTCCGTGTCGATGACCACGATCGAATCAGCATCTGACACTCGTTGCGCCTCGACACAAGCCCTCGCTAAAGCATACTCTGGTGATAACTCATCTAAATCAGGTTCATAGAGCTCGTCGTCCCACGCCTCGGCCGCCTCGAGGATATCCTGCTGCGTCCTGATAGCCAGATCCGGGTAGTCCCCATTTGCAGACTCCCCTGAAAGCATGACGGCGTCGGCCAGGTCCAGAGCGGCATTGGTCACGTCCGCAACCTCCGCGCGCGTCGGCCGCGGGTTCTTCTGCATCGACTCGAGCATCTGCGTCGCGACCACCACGGGCTTGCCCGCCTCTCGGCACTTGGCGACGACGGTCTTCTGCCACGTGGCGATCTGGGCGAGCGGGACCTCGACCCCCAAGTCGCCGCGCGCGACCATGATCCCGTCGCTCTTCTCGATGATGTCGTCGATGTTCTGCAACGCGTCCAACGACTCTATTTTGCTACAAATGTGGACCGTGTCGCCGTCGGGGTACACGGACGGATGTTTTGCTACTTCTTTATCAATAAATTGTCTGATGGCGTCGACACCGGCCCCGTCTCTGACAAAGGAGGCCGCCACCACATCGATGCCGTTCTCGATGCCGAAGGCCACGTCCTTCTCGTCCTTCGCACTGAGCGCGGGTAGATCTAGGGCCACGCCCGGCAGATTCACGCCCTTCCTCTCGCCAATTTCGTTCGTGTTGGCTATTTTGGTGGTCACCGTCGTGCTGCCGTCCGTCGCGGTGACGTCGAGCGTGACCAACCCGTCATCTAACAACACCTGGTCGCCGACCTTGACCTTGGCCGCGATCCTTTCATAATTCACGTACATCGTCTGGGCGTCGCCGGCGCCGTCGTACGCCGGATCCGTGGTTAATTTCAGTTCATTGCCCTGCTCGAGCAAGACTTTCGCCTTGCGATTGTCCGTTTCTTTGCAGATCGCGAGGCCGCCGAGCCGCACCTCGGGGCCGCGCGTATCCAGTAACTTGGCGACGTAGTCACCGCCTTCCGACGCGGCCAGGTTGTTCACTCTCAAAAAGAACTCCTCGGGCGTGGCATGACTAAAATTCAACCGCATGACGTGCATGCCAGCCGTAACGCACTTCTGGAGCGGCTCGGCCTCTTCCGACGCGGGGCCGATCGTGGCCACTAACTTTGTTAACGACGCTTGTCTCGTGGTGACGCGCGTCGCGGCTCGCTCGGCAATGCGCGAGGCGGCGGCCGCTCGCAGCAGGGGTGAGCGCAGCATGGCTGGAGTCGCTTATCGATGCGTTTTTTGCAGTGGTTGTTTGCCCGCGGCGAACTTTGGCAAGTCTATGATCACTGCCGACCCTTGAATCCAGCTATGCGGCCGCGAGGGTGTAGGACAGCTCGTTTTTTATCCTCGTTGGCGAGATGTGAGACCTTTACCAAAGGAGCAGCAAGCCAGCCGAGGAGGAGTCAGTCGAATCTGGAGGAGTCCATCGCCTGCTCGAAGCGTCGGCTTCGCGCGATTTTGCTAGCGTAGTATCGATACTAGCTTTGCCTTGGCATCGTCGACGACGGCCGCGCATCACGCGCACACGTCCTCAAAACTGAGAAACTATCGAATTCATTCAATACCGCAGTAGCTCTTGCATTTCTCGAGCGCTGTCGCAATATATTACATTATCCAGACCGCTGAACGAGCAGCACACACGCGACGCCGACGCGACGCCAGCGCGCATTGCTCAAAGAACTGCTCAGACGCCGCCAGCGCGGCACGCATAACAGCTCCAATAACAATGTACGGCGGCTACGCCAACGGCGCCAGTTATGGTCAACAGCAGGCCGCCTACGCCGGGCAAGCGCCGCAGAGCTACGCGCAGCCGCAGCAGGCCGCGCAGCCACCGCCGCCACCAGCGATGCCCGGCCTCCCGGCAGGCTGGTCGCCGGCCCGCTGCCCGACGACGGGCAACACCTACTTCTACGAACATAGCACGGGCAAGGTCTCGTGGACGCCGCCGAAAGCACCGGAACCCGTCGTAGCGGCCTCGGCACAACCCTTGCCGCCCTCAACCCAGGTACCGCAGAACTACGAGGGCGCCTCGGCCCAGACCTTGCCCGAGGAGGCCCAGGACGCGTGGGACGCCGTGCAGGCGCACATCGCGGCGTCGCGCATGGGAAGGCCGCCGCCGCAGTTTTCCGTGCCTTCTACACAACCGAAGAAGCGCGGCGGGGACCTCTCTTCGTTAAAAAAAGATTTGGAGAGCCCGCCCGACGTGCTCCGGTGGCGACGCGAGCGGGACATCACGGTCGCGGGCGGCTGCGATTCTTGTTTTCCTCGCTTCGAGGACGCGCCGTTGCTGCCCGCCTTGTATACCTCGCTGAAAGCCGCCGGCTTCGCCACGCCGTCGCCCATCCAGGGCCAGGCCTGGCCTCCGGCCCTTCAAGGGAGAGACGTTATTGGCGTCGCAAAAACGGGCAGCGGCAAAACGTTAGGCTTCCTCGTGCCGGCGTTCAAATTACTTTGCGGCGAGGGCTACCCGCGGCCGTGCCAGGCCTGCGCGCCGAAGGTCTTGGTCTTGGCCCCGACGCGCGAGCTCGCGACGCAGATCGAGGACGAGGCGCGGAAATTTGGCGGCCCGCTCGGCGTGAAAAGCGTCTGCTGCTACGGGGGCGCCCCAAAAGGCCCGCAGATGGCTGCTTTACGACAAGGCGCGCACGTGTGCATCGCCACGCCCGGGCGCCTGAACGACTTCCTCGAGGCCGGGATGGTCGACCTGTACGCGTGTCGCTACCTGGTCTTTGACGAGGCCGATAGGATGCTCGACATGGGCTTCGAGCCCCAAATTCGGCGCATCGTACAACGCTGCCCCGACCGGCGGCAGACGTTATTCTTCACGGCGACGTGGCCGCGCGAGGTGCGGTCGCTGGCGTCGGAGTTTTTGAGTGAGCCCGTGGTGATCTGTGTGGAAATCAACCAGTGCGTCGGGTGCCATCGAGCAGGCGTCGCGTCGATGGCGTGCCGTAAAATTTTGATTTTCACACAGGTTGTGATATATGTCGGAGATACGTCGGGCTCGCTGAAAGCTAATAGTGACGTGACGCAGCACGTCTTCGTGACGAGATCACCGCAGGATAAAGATAGACTACTCGCGGAGTGCGTGCGGAAAGAAGTAGAGGCCGCTCAAGGTCAAACGTGTCGGATTATTGTTTTTGCGAATTCGAAGCGCTTATGTGACCAGCTCGAGCGGTCCATGCCGCGCCTGCTGCAGTTGCGCTGCTCAGCGATGCACGGCGACAAGGACCAGTATCAGAGAACACAAACGATCGAGGCCTTTAAAGTGGGCATCTGTCCCGTGCTCATCGCGACGGACGTCGCGGCGCGGGGCTTGGATATTAAAGATGTGCGCGCTGTCATAAATTACGACTTTCCGGGCAACGTGGAGGACTACGTGCATCGAATTGGTCGTACTGGGAGAGCGGGCGCCACGGGCAACGCCTACACCTTCTTCACGCAACGGGACGACCGGAAGGCCGGTCCGTTAGTTAAGCTGATGGAGGACGCCGGTCAACAAGTTCCTGATGAATTAAGGGCCATGGTTCGCGGCGGTGGGCACATGGGCTCGTCGATGCAGTTCTCGTCTGGCGGCGGCCGCCGCGGCCAGGGCGGCGGCGGCAACGGGCATTATGGGGATGGCGGCGGCAGTAATGGGCACTACGGCGATAGCGGCGGCAACGGGCACTACGGCGGCGGCGGCGGTGGCGGGCGCGGCCGCGGCGTCGACAACCGGCCGGCCTGGATGTCCGAGACGCAAGGCGTCGCGCCGCCGCAGATGCCGTCCGGCCCGCCGCCGCCCGGGGCGTATGCGGATCGCTCGCGGTCGCGGTCGCGAGGGCGGCGGCGTCGAGACCGTTCGCGCTCGCGCGACCGCGGGCGCCGGCGTCGTAGTGACTCGCGTTAAGTATGAGTGTTGTACTATATTTGGCAATCGGTCGACGGCGGCACATGGCAAGACGGGCAAGGACAACCAGGCCGGCGGCTTTCTGATGGGTATACTAGGCTAATACTAATCAAGAGCGCTCCCAGGGGCGACCGACACAAGTAACGGCGGGCATGACAGTGTCTGGCCTTGCTAGTGTCTTTACAGCAGCTAGCTGCACGCGACAGGAACGCATGGGGGGCAAACTTAGCCCCCCTTGAGGAACGAGAGAACAGATCGGTGCCGCGCATCAATCGCTGCCTTTGCACGCAAGCCGCACCCGGACGCAACTATGGGCTTCGCGGCGACCTACGTCAAGGCGTCGTGCGCCATCTTCGGTGTCTATGGGGTCATGATGCTCCTCAATCCCGGCGGCATGGTCACGGACCACTGGGACATCGCGTCGACGCCGGAGATGGAGTTCTGGATCCGCGGCCACGCCGTGACCATCTTCTGCGAGGTCTTCCTGATGATGAACGTTGAGACGGCCGTCGCGGCCAAGGCCGCGCTGGCGGCGTCCGTCGGTATCGGCATCCTCTACCCCTGGAACGCGAGATTCGGCTACCTCACGCCGAATCTCCCGCTCAAGTACCCGATGCACTACGTCCCGGAGGGCCTCATGCTCGCGCTCTCGCTCGCCGGGGCCGTCGCCGTCCAGGAGGCGCCGGAGAAGAAGCGCCGCTGAGCGGGACGCCGTCGCTACCCTCGAACGGCGTCGCTTATTATATTACGCCGTCGCCATCTTCGTTAAGGCACTTTAACTAGCGCTGTAAGACACTAGCAAGCCGCCGGCTCGAGCCAGACGCCGCCGCTTGGACGCTGCCGTAGCCATTTTGCAAGAATAACAAGGCCTGCGGGACCTCTCCGCCCAGCCCTGCAGCGCAGCTTCTGCCGCGCAGTCATATAGGAGCCCTGCCCTCTTGGACCTCTTGGAAGCCCCCGCCGCCGACGCGCCGCGCACGCGCACAGGACACTTGGGACGCCGCCGACGCACCGCGCCGCGCGCATAGGACACCTGGACGCCAGCCGCCGCGAGCGCACGCAGCCATGAGCGAGTGGCAGGTCCAGCCCGCCCAGGCGCGCAAGGAGCGCCAGGCCAATAAAAAGCCGGCCTGGCGTGTGGCCGCGGACCACGCGTGGGAGCGGTCCGGCGCGCGGTTCATGATGCAGCAATTGGCGGAAAAGGAGGACCCGCCGCCTTACTTATTACTGGTCGTACTGACGGGCCTGCCTGGCAGTGGTAAATCACTCCTAGCCGCCCAGTTGCGAGCTAGAGGATTCTCGCTCGTGTGCCAAGATTCACTAGGATCAAGACAAGCGTGCGAGGACGCCGTGACGGACCTGATGAAGAGAGGAAGACGGTGTGTGGTGGATCGATGCAACCACACGAACCAACAAAGGGACCTCTGGGTCGAGCTCATGAAAAAACACGCCCCAAAGGACAAGAACGCCGTGGCATTAGTACTCCACTTGGATGAAGATGTGGAGACGTGCAAACAAAGAGTTCTACAGAGGAAGAACCACAAAACCTTACCTCCGGTCCCTGCTTCCAAGGCCGTCGTCGACGACTTTCAGAGGAAGTTCGAGGACCCTACCCAGGACCGGGTCTGGTCTGTTGAGGGGGACTGGTCGCCCCAATCACTCGCGCTGGCCGTGGACCTGCGGGGCGTTCTTGACGAGGTTCCTGTTGACGCGCTGAAGCCGCCGCCGCCGCCGTCTTCGGCTGACGGTGCGGTCGCGCGGCTCGTCGCGATGGGCTGGTCGCAGCAGGTCTGCGAGGCCGCGTTGTCTATTTCGAACAATGATGAAGCGGCCGCCGTCGATTTGTTATTGGGGCACTCGGCGCAGGAGGTCCTCGCGCTGGCGACGGAGTCGTAATCTATAAGCTTGGAAATTTAGTTCACACAAAAATCAAAACCAAAGGACACTCAGGGCCCCAACGCCTCGGAGGAACTCTTCTCCGCCGATAGTAGGGGCGCCGGGTCGACGGGATCCCGCGACGACGTCGCCGCCGGCTCCGACGCGACGACCAGATAAAGTCCCGCGAACACGCCCACCGCACCGAGATCACCCACACCAGGATAGGCCAAACAGGACCCACCTCTACTCAGAGGCGTGCAGGCCGGCGCCCACTCCAGCGCGACGGCGACCGCCGCGAGCACGGCCGCGGTCACCGGTTGCAGCGCGGAGTAGCCTGACACCAATGACGCGGACGCCACCCGGTTCGCCCAGGTCATCAACGCGTAGGCGGCGCACGACTGGCACAGGACCCAATACAGCAAAGGTAGCCATGCGCCTCTAGGTACCGCCCAGGCACTCGTACAATCGGGACACAAGAACTCCACGATATACGCGTTCGAGTTGAGCAACACGCAGGTCACCAGCATGCACAGAGCGGCCACCACATAGCTTCCAGCGGTCACGCAGAGCGCCGGGAACCTTCGAAGCAACTGCTTCGACCGCAACACATATCCGGACGTGCAGAGGCAGTTGCCGAAGAAACACACGTGGCCGCAGAGCTCCCTCGTGAGGTTCCCGCCGCTCGTGTGCGTCTCGTGGGCGCGAAACGAGACCATCGTCGCGCAACCTAGGAACGCCAATGCCACGCCAGCAAAGCGTAGAGGAGACGGCGTCTCCGCGCCGATGAACGAGGCCAAAGCCGCCGTGAAGATGGGCTGCGAAGGCTGCCAGATGGCTCCTGCTACCGGATTCGAGAGCTTGAGGCCGACGACGAACAGCACTTGATTTCCAAAAATAAGAGTGCCGCACTCGCCGAACAATCGGCTATAGGGCGCGACGTCGGTGAATGTCGTTCTTGTTGTCAGGTAGGCTGCTGTTGCTAATAGAGGTGCGGCTAGCGCTTCCCTCAGTAAAGCGAAAACTAATGGATTGAATGCAGGGAGCCCCAGCGCGCCGACGACGGCGCCGGCGCCAAACAAGACCTGGCAGAGTCCTAACGCGCCGTGGACCCTTGCGGGCGAGGGGATCGAGCCCTTGTGCGTCGGCGCCATGGCGCTGCAGCAGCCCTGGTCTCGAGCTCGCCTGCTGCGCGGCGGTGCGCCTTGTAAGCAGCGCGACTCGCTGTGGACGGGTGACGGGTGACTGGTGACTGGGCTGACTCGTCAACACTCGCGGCGGCGGGCGCGCTGGACGCGGTTTTTTAGCGTTCGCCTGGCTGGCTGCCCAACCTGTTTTTCGGTCCCCCGCCGCCCGCGCGAGGCCTCGAAGCGGAGTACCAGGGCTGCCGAGGACGGGTCGGGAGCGTAAGAACGGCGGAAGAGCCCCCGTTTTTTTACGGTGCGATGGGGCAGCCCCTTCCTCGTACCTTCGATGACTGGGCAGTGACCAGGTAGTGGCCGGGCGCCTCCCCCAGGCCGACCGGAGTCTCGTCGAATGGACTATTTCAAAATTCTGAGTGAATGACGTGCGGGGGCGGCTAGCCTAACTAAAGTAAATCGATGCCAGGTCAAGCGAGGCACTCTCCCCATTTGAGGCAGCTGCGCACCGCCGCAATTCGCATCGTACGCACGCCAAAGGCGGTGTGCGCCTTCCATACCATCCTAGCTGCCACCGGGCCGCCGCGCGGTGCTGCCAGGACCTCAAAAGTCGTTTTAATTCAAGAGGCGACTACTATTCACCATGACACCCGCGCCCACCGCAAGCACCACGAAGATCGCGTCGGCCGCCCCGGCCCTCGCCAAGGCACCCCCCGCCGCCAAGATGAGCGTCGTCGTGCCGTCGGCTCTCGTACGAGCGGGAACGGTGACGCCGCCGGAGCAACGCAGCCCCTCGGGCCGCCGCCCGGACGCCGCGCTCCCCGCGTGGCCGCCGGGCGTCCGCGTCACTGTCGAAGCGCCGGTACCGAAGGTGAGCTCCTCGGACGATGAAGCTTCCCCGCGCGCCGCCTCCGCGGCGCGGCTCCCGCCGACGCCCGGCGTCGAGAAGCGCGAGCTCCTCGCGGCCGTGGCTTCGCCGGGAGCCGTCTACCGGACGCCCGAGCTCCTCTACGAGCCCGTCAAGCCCTCCCAATTAGATGCCGTGCGCATTCTCGACGAGAACCCCAACCGCGCCGCCTGGCTCCTTTTATCCCTCAAGCCGCCGCGCAAGGCCTTACCGCAAGCACCGGCCCCGCCCCGACGCGCGCCCAAGGCGTCGTCGGCCCCGCGGCCGTTCGCCCCCTCGCGCTTCCGACGCAACCACCAGGCGATGTCGAAGCCTCCCCAAGACGCTGATGGGAACTATCCCTGCGCGCACAAGTGTGGCCGAGTCTTCGGGCACGCACCCGCCGCCGTCTGGCGCCTGTGTGGAAATCAAGCCATATGATTCAGCGCGAGACTTCATTTCTACACAGGTCGCACACTCCAAGGCCTGCAAGCACAAGCCGCCCGGATGGTGCTGACTCAGAGCATAAAATGAGCTTCAACATGACGTGGTCGCGGCGATGGCGTCGACGCGGTGCCGCACCGCCTCGACGCCGTCGATGCGGCCGCATGAGAGTCTACATGCCTCGTGAGAGAGCCGCGGTCGTTTCGTGACTGTGTCGTTCCCACACAGGCAACCGATCTTTCTCTGAACGATCTTTCTCTGAAAATCGGTCCTCAAAATCACGCCCAAGACCCTGTGTGTACTCCTCAAAATCAAAATCCCCCGCCTGTTCCGCTAAAAAAAATACCACAAAGTTGAAAATAGTCTATACAACAAGTTTAGCCTCCTCCGCGCGAGCGTCCGGCACGAGCGCGTGTGCGAGGAAGAAGTCGTCGTAGGCCGCAAGCAGGCGGTCTCTGACGGGTGCGGCGGCGTCGTGGACCGCGGCTTGGCGTCGGACGTACTCCTTTCGCCCGGCCGTGGTCTCGACTTCCACCGGCACGGCGCCGGCGAGCAAATAGGGCGACGCGCGAATGTCCAAGTCCCGCGCCTGCAACGCGACGTCCAGCGCGTCGCCGATGAGACTAGCGTCGACGAAGGGCGCCAGCCGCAGCGCGTACCGTAGTAAATCCATGTTCGCGTGGACGCAGGCCGGCTGCTCGTGGTCGAGCTGCGTCTGCCGCGTCAGCGCGTGGCGGTTCTTGTCCGTGGCTTCGGGCGCGAAGAAGCGAAAGGCGTCAAAGTGCGTGCACTTGATCTCGTCCGCCTCGACGACGCGATTAATCGTCGCCTGGTCGACGCGGAGCGGTAGCGACTGGTGCTTGTGCGGTTGCGGGGCACCGTCGGGCCGGTAGAGCATCGCCCACTCGTGGAGCCCGTAGCAGTGCCAGATCGGCGGCCGTTTGCGCGTCGCGGCGAGAGCGGCGCGGCCGCGCTCCAAGGCCGCGAGGCGCTTCTTGGGGAGCTTTCGCGGATCGTACGAGCCGCTGCTCTCGATGCCGCGCCAGAGCCGTTCGCGGTCGTCCTGTGATGCTTCGATGGCCACACCTACCGGCGGGCACCATCGCCCGAGATTCGCGGCTGCGCCCAAGTCGCTACCGTAATACGTAAATACGAAATTCAGCAACGGGTCGTCGCGCGACCGCGCCGCGGCGACGTCCGGTGCAGCGCCGAGCAGCTTCGTGACCCTCGCGAGGTGGCGCTCGGCTTGCGGCTGCCAGCGGGTGCGCGGCACGATCGCCGCGGCCCGCAGCATTGCCAGCACGGCTGCGCAGCGGCGCATTTATTGCGATGCTGCGTTGCAGTCAGTGCTGCTTCAGCAGCCCCGGTTGGTTGCCTTGCTTAGCGATCAATGTTATGGCAGACGGGCGACGCAGCGGTTCGAAACGCCAACGTGCGCGTCGTTTGAGGAGCGCTGCGGCCCTCTGTTACGCTTTTTGCGTCCTGTGCAAGTGTGTGTGTCTCCCCCGCAAAATGATCTAATTGCAAAACGGGTTTTGCGATCGCTGTGTAGCGATCCTTAGGCAGAAACGTGATATACGATTCTTCTTGTTTTACAGGGTCCCTAGAGTTCTTCCCCCTCTAGTACCTTGGAGATCTCGGCGAGGGCCGACGCGGCCCTGGCGCGCGCGCTCGCCCAGAAGTATTCTGGACTCGAGGGTTCCAGGGGCGCGTTGTCTTCTAGAGCTCGCTTGGCCGCGGCGAGCGCCCGTCGGCACTTGGCGAGCTCCACTTGGTCCGGCGTCGGCCCCAACGCCAGTGCCGGCGAGATGCCTGGATCCTGGCAGGCGGCGCCGTGGTCCTGACGCGGGTGGTTCAAATGTGGTCCTGGCCGCTCACAGCTATCCCAAAGCGGTAGAGTATCGTCGGTAGCGTGGAACACCGGGCCCCTCGTATCTCCGCCGGAGGTCATATTATTGATAATTCGCCGTTCAGACTCTTGATGGGCATAGCAATACATCCTATTCATAATCAACGCCTTAGCAAGCCCAGCCCTATCCGTTTCGGCTTTGGCCCAAGCCGCCGCCTCTGGCCAATCCATGCCTCGGAGTTTCTGCATGACAGCTCCAAAATCACAATCACTCTGGTTGAAGGGTAAGGGGCTATTGTCGGAAACAGCAGGAGTAGGACCTTGAGGAGGAGGAGGAGCATTGCCCGGATTGGCCGGGGGCGGCGACGACTCCGAGAAGCCATTGACCATCTCCTGGGCCTGCTGTCTCTGGATAGCAAGATGTGCGTGCATCCAAGCCTGGGCGGCCCCAGTTCGAGCCGTGAGGCCCGTGCTATTAAGTGCCTCTCTGGAAGCGAGGCCTCTAAAGTGAACCCGCATGGAGTCGGCGTAGGCGAGGGCGGGCCCAATATCATCGAGAACATCATCTCGCGGCGGCGACGGGCGGTAATGATCCCCATCCCGCTGCAGCGGGCGGTCGACGACGCGCCGCGGCGGCGGCGAGAGTCGCGAGACCCGCAGCGGCGGCGAGTCCTCCTGGTCCGGCGGGTAGGAGTCCGCGTCGGCGTCCGCGGGCGAGGAAGTGCGGCCCATCGCAAATCTAGCGTCGCAGGCCTTCGACTGGGCGTCCGTCTGCTTCTGGCGCCGGTCGGAGGCCGCGGGCCGGGCCGGCGCGGATTTCTGGGGAACGCCGCCGGGCGCGGAGCCCTGCGACGACTGGTCTGGAATACGGCTCGTGTGCCCCCGTGGCTCGTCGGGGAAATTGAAAAGGCCGGGCCTGCCTTCTTCCATGGCGCGGCGAGCCCCATCAAATCCCCAGTGAATCCACATCCTAGTTTCAACTAACATGGTTGCAAGATCGGCTCTATCCATCTCGTCATTAATGTATCTCTCCATCTCCGGCCCGTTCATACCGCGCAGCTTCTGAAGCTCAAGTCCAACATCGAAGTGGTCCCGGCCTCCCGTGAACGGCAGGTTGTCGCTGTTGGGATCAAACGACGCGCGGGGCATTCCATCGAGGCCGCGTTCCATCGGAGCTGCGTTCCATTGGGGCCGCGACAATGCCATCGGTTCTTCTGCGCGCGTCGTCGGCGCCGTCTCGCGGACCAGCAATGGCTCGTCTCCAGAATCACCCGCTTCACCGGCGGGTCTGCTCAGAGCATACATGTTGGCGTCGTCGTCGTGCCAGAACGGCGAGAGGCTCCGGCTGCGCCTGAAGCTGTTTCTGTGGAGAGGCAAGCGGATGGGGGGCCGGCCGGCGCGCCGGCCGCGGCGCTCGTCCTCGGGCTGCTGCTCCATTGATCTATGGAGTGCGATGACAGCGGCTGCGCGGCGCGCGGACAACTATAGCGTGTACAAACCGCGACCAAACGACGGGAGACGACATCTCTCCCCTTCAGGGTCACCCGCACGCACGTCCGCGCGGCGAGGCGGACGACTCCCAAAACAAGGCTATAGTAACAAGAACACACCTACGCCGACGCCTCAAGCAGCCGCAAACGGCCACCTCGAAGCCACCGCGCGCACCACGCCGTCGTACCGATCATATTGGTGCACGATCGAATAAGGCTCACCTCGACTCGACACGACGCGCGACGCGTCGCCGACCTCCACGTCAAGATTCGCGCACAGGTTCGCGACGGCCGCGTCGTCGTCTCCAATATGAGCCGTCGCTCCGATCGTCCTCTCGTAAACCAACTTGCTCCACAAAAACTGGTCCCAGCCGCCGCACCTCTCCAATTGACATATTAAAGTATCCAACGCCTGCAACACTGAGGATCGGGCACCGAGCACGACGCCTAGATTGACCGGCGGCGCGTCGTGATACGTTTCGTACTCATCAGAGCAGTCAAAACCCCACGCCCGCCGCGACCACTCGAGGTAGACGCGCCGTTTATGCGCTAGGGTGAGCAGAGCCGTCTCCGAGAAGACGTGCAAGGCGCCACTTCTGAGGCGAGAAAACGGACAGCTCTGGAAAAAGACGTCGCGGACGTCGGCCCAGCCCACATACGTATGGCGCGATTCTCCCATTAAATAGCTGCGGAAGATGCGGAACCGTAAAGTCGACGCTAACCTACCCAATCCGGGTGCGGTCTGGAAGGCTTGTCTCGCGACGTCGTCGCTCGAGAGCCCGTCCACTACCGGTAGAAAGCGGTGCCACCTCGCGTTGAATTTGTTGAAAATAGATTGAATATCTGGAGAGGCGGCGTCGTTCGTGAAGAGCGTCACGTCGCAGGCCGACCCGGCCTCGCGGAGGCTCCGCAGGAACGTCGCATAAACCTGGGGATCCTTGTAGTCGCCGGCGCCCATCAAGAGGCAGTCCGTCGTCGGCGTTTCATTATGATATGGTTCAGCGAAGAGCGGCCGCCGCTTTCGCAATAATAAAGCCGCGTCGGCGCCGGTCTTATCATTCAGCCCGTGCGTGTCAAGTAGCTGCTGCGTCCGCTTCCGGTTCTTGACGCGCGACAGCGGCACGGCGCAGGGCGGCTTGGCGCAGACGGCGGAGAAGGTTTGTAAACGCGCCGTTAATGTGGAGCGCCAGGGGCAGTCCGCGCTCGGATGTAACAGAGCGAAGTAGGGGAGCTCATTCTCTGAGACGACCTCGCCGAAGGCGTTTGAATGCGCGCAGCCATTTGCTAGAATAAGACCGGTGGTCGATTCCGAGCAGTCGCCGCCGCGGAGCCACCCCGCGACGCTCTGTGCATCACCGACTGCGAAGCGACGGCCCGCCGCCGCGCAGCCCTTCATGGCGACGAGTCGAGTCCGCGTCGCGTCGGGCTGGAATACGACCGACGCGTCGGCCACGACAACCTGTCCGGTAGTGAGCGTCGGAACGGCATCGACGCCGACGACGCGCTCGACCTCGAAGCGCGCGCCGACGCGGCGCGCTCGCTCCATATCGCGCGCAGCAATGGTGATGCGCGCCCGCGGCAGCGTCGCGCGCAGCGTGCCGAGGGAGGCCGCGAGTTGGGCCTCGTCGTTACCGAGCCAGCGAATTACAGTTGTCAGCGGCGTCGTGAGTTCGCGCAGCGGTCGCGCCGGGTAGGTGGCCGCCGGCGGGTCCATGGTGTAGGTGTTCGCGACCGGCGCATGACATTCATCGGTCGCGGCGGCCACGAGGAGGCAGGCTGCTGCCCAGGCGGGCAGGCGTTTTGCCGCACTCATCGATGCGAATTCGGCCGCGTTGGACTAAGTTAGCGATGCGAAGGGGTCATGGCATTATTTTTGGGCAGCCTTTGGCTTATAGGCGGCGCAGCGGCGTCTAGAAAAATGTGATGGTGCTAGTGTGTTACATGCCGCTAGCTGGTCTTTGATCTAAACTTACTCACTACTCCTCTCAACAACAACAAGGGCACCAAAACCGCGACAGCGACTGAACCGAAAAGCACCGGCGCGCCAACAATACCCGGCGCCGGCCCGACGGCCGGCACGTCACAGACCAGGTCGACCAGCGCGTCGACGACGCCGCCGGGCGCGAGCCGCGTCGGCGCCAGGACCCCCGACCCGTTCCGGACTACGACAGTGCCGTCGCACGGCTCGCCCGAAACACACGGCGGCACGGCGACGTCGAATTCGCGCCACTCCCCAAACAGCTCCGGCTCTGCAACCGCGAGGACCGCCACGACGTCCCACGGCACGAAGGCGTCGCTTTTTAGGGCAGTGTGTGCATTTGACACGCGGGCCACGAGCCCCTTATTAACAAAGCGCCGCGAGAACGCGCACTGCCGCCGCATAGCCCGAGCCAATGAACAAACGGCAGCGCCCGGGCAGCACCTCTCCACGAGCCGGTCGACGTCCTCTGGCTGCACGGCGGCCTGCGCGCAGAGCTCCACGGGCGCGACCGTCAGCGGCACCCGAGACGCGACGACGGCGCGCGCCGCGGCCCGGTCCGACAGCCAGTTCAGGTCGAGCCTCTTGCCGTCGAGGGCGCCGCCCATGGACACGACGCGGCCGACGCGGCCCGCGACGTCTGAATCCATTAACGCGGCCGCGACGTTCGTCAGCGGCCCGAGGGCTACGATCGTCAGCGAGTGCGGCGGCCGCGCCAGCACCGCAGATCGGATCGCATCGACGGCGTCGGGCGAGGACGCGACGTCGCCGCGCACGTTGTGGAGGCGCCGGACCCACGGCCAGGGTACGTGCATATCACGATAGGACGCGCCGGCCGCCGGCTCGAGCTTCACACCCGCGAGGCGCAGGAGACTTTTCGCGTTTGCCAACGTGTCGCGCAGCGCGGCGTTCCCCGCCGTCACCGACACTCCTATCAAGTTCAGGCGGCCGCGGCGCTGCAGCGCCAGCAGCGCCAGGAATGCGAGATCGTCGTCGACGTCTAATCCCGTTGCGACGAGGGCCGCGGGGTCGAAGTCGAGCCATACGTCGCCGAGAGTCATAGTGTGCGCCGCAGCGACGGCGTCAACGCAGTGTGGCTCGCACCACCGGTGGGCCCGCCGCGACGGCGTCAAGGCAGCACTGCAGGCTGGCTCACAGGGCACCTTGCCGGTGCGGCCACGCAGCGCCTCGTCCGATCGCTTCACGCTTGCAGCAGGATCAAGAGGCCCACAAGAGCTCAAGGAGGCATTCGTGCCATTCGTGCTGCCGTGCACGACGAGCTAGGACCTGGGAGGCGGCGCTGCTCCGCAGGCTGCATTTGTGCATCTGTGCTCGAAACGCCGCCGCAGCGCGGCGCATTGAGACAAGCCGTCGTCCAGAGCCACACAACTGCTCGGCGAAGCCATACAAGCCAGAAAATTGCACCGCTCGCGCCGCTTTGAGGCAAGCAACCACCAGCCCTTGCCACTGTACAGCAACATGCTCGCCCTGCTCACGCACTGGTGGTCACTGATCACCGTCGCCCTGAAAGCGCACTCCCGCTGCCCGCACCACCAGTTCGACGAGCGAGCGCTATGTTTGCCGCGGCTGCTGCCAGCCATTTTGACCGCGGCCGAAACGGCAGCAATAATCGAGGCGACCGAGGCCGCCGCAGCGAAACGCAACTACACGTCGAGCCGCCACACGTACTACGCGACGGTCGATCTTCCCGTATCAACAGTCTACGCCGACGGCGGTGCGCAGGCCGCGGCCGCGAAGAGAGCGGTCCACAAAGCCAGAAACGCCACCATCGACGACCTCATACATCGCTGCGGCGCCACCGACCCAGTTCTACATGATGGCTTCGTCATCAAATATTCCACGTCAAGACAGGCCGGCCTCGAGCAGCACGGCGACGGCGGGAGGTATTCGGCGACGGTCGCGCTGCGTCGCCCGCGTTTGAGCGGCGTCAACGTGCCGGACTACGCTTCCTTAGAACCGCAGACTTGTGAACTGAGAAAGCGCGGCTTCGCGAACGAGACGTGCAACGCGGCGTTTCCCGAGCGAACCTTCTCAAGAGAACACTTCTCTCCAGAATATCCTCTGTTAACATACGACGAGTTCTGCCCTTTGAGTTGTCTGGGCCAGAGCTGCGACGAGGTCGAGCCGCATCTACGGACGAAGTGTGATTGTGGGGTCTGCGCGTCCACGTTGACGACACGTGAAAATGACGCCTACGACTTTGACGGCGGCGGCACGCGCTTCTCGTCACTGAGGGACGTCGTCTTCTCGCCGGAGATGGGTGGCGCCGTGGTCCACGGGGCGCGCCTGAAGCACGGGGGCGAAGACGTGACGAGTGGCGACCGCTTCGTCCTCGCCTTCTTTTTTGATGAAGCGTTGTGCCAGGCGGCGGAGAAGGGCGCGACGGACGTGTTGTACACGTCGCTCGTCGTGGTTTTTGTCCTGGTGCCTCTACTTGTTTGGGTCGCGTTCTTTGCGGACTTCGAGGACTCTGCGAAGGAGAAGATCGCGTGACGTGTCGCGGCGATGGCGTGCTGTCGTCGCGGCGAACCCCGGGGCGTCCGCAATGTAGATAGTTAAAACATGTTGTTACCTCGCCTCGCGCGCGGCTCTCGGCGCCACGCGCGCCGCCGCCGACCGCCCACTACCCAAGTAAAAAGCCAACTCGTCCGGCGACGACACGGCGAAAACCAGTTCGGCAATATACGCCTCGTAGAAGCGCCGCCGCTGGACGAGGTAGCTCAAATCTAGGGACCGCCACCGTTTTCTGCTACATTCAGCCTCGTTCCACAGCGACCGCACGCGGTCGAAGGCGGCGGTAGCGGGCAGCGCACTATGCAACGCCCGCAAATCGGAGTGGCGCAGCCAGCGCTCCGTGCACGTCGCCTCCGTCGAGACCAACAGTCTATAAGACGCGTAATGCCAGAGGCGTTCCCGCCGCACGCGGATGCCGCCGAGGCTGCAGCCGACGACGACGCCGTGCTCGAACTCGCGCGACCACACGCTTGGAGCTGTTGCCGGTGAGTAAGAAGCGGAGCGGGGCACGGCGCAGCCGTTATGAGCTTCACTCGACCAGCGCTCCTGCTCGAAGCGCGCGGACCCGGGGCCCCGCGCCACCACTAAAACGGTGTCCTCGTCCGAAAGGTCCTCGGCGACGAGCTGATGTAAGGTCGAGAGGCAGTGCTCCCGCGCCGGCGCGTCGCTCGCGTCGCTCGGCGAGCGCGATTGCTTCGCCGCCGCGAGCTCGCAGAGCGAGTCGAGCGACTGCGACGAGACGTCGCGGCTCAAATTGTCCTGCGAGCCGCGGACGAGAGAAACAGTAGACGCATACCCATCGTCCTCCGATGTTTGTAGATCGTCGTCGTCGACGTACTGGCCCCAGTCGTCGGGGTTCGGGCTCAGCGGGCCCAGCGGCCGGTCTCGCATGGCTGCCCCGAGCCCGAGGGCCTCCGCGGCGGGCGCGGCTGCCCCCAGGACCCGTGGGCCATGGCCTAGAGTGGAGACGCGCGGCGGCAGCGTCGCGGCGGCGGCCATGGCGTCGCGCGGCGCGTGGTTGCGAGCTCTTGATTCCAAGGACCAACGCGCGACGTCAGAGCGCACAGGAGCGCCGCGGCGCGGTTCGGGACGCTTGGGGCGGGGGCGCCTCCACGGACCGGTGGGTGGTACGGCTGGGAGCCGTTATTCGTGTCGGGGAGCTAAGCGGTAGGGGCACTAGCAGTAGAACGATGGGCAGCCTTGGCGGTGCGCGTTTGCGCCTCACGGGCGTCGTAGGCCCGCAGCCGTCCGCATTCGTGGTCTACTGATGGCCGCCTCCGCCCGGCGCCACGCCACGCCGCCGACGGCGGCGACGAGTGCGACGCCGAGACGGCGGCTGCTCCCAACACCCACCCCCCGGCCCGCGCGGCGCGCCGCGCTGCCCGACGCGGCGCTCTCGCCGGGCGGCGCCCTGCGGCGCGACCTGGAGGCGGCCACGTCCGTCGCGCGGCGCCTCGTCGCTGCTTTGAGTGGCGGCGAGCAGCCCTCGCCCGATGCGGCGCTGCCCGACCTATTGAGGGAGGCGGCGGCGCGGGCCGCGGAGCTGCGGTCTGCGGCCATGCGCGAGCGCGAATTAAGGCTGGAAGCGGAGAGCGCGCGGGCCGACGCTGAAAGGAGGGCGGCCTTGTCCGACGAGAGCGCGAAAACCGCAAACTCCGAGCGCGACAAAGCCCTCGACGACGCGAAGGTGGCCCAAGATGCGGCACAAGCGGCGCGCGCCGCGCGCGACGCGACGCAGGCGACGTACCACGGGTTGACGAAGAGGACTGCCACGCTCGACGCGGAGCTCGCCGGGTTGCGCGCCGAGCGGCGCGCGAGCCGCCGCGGCATTGCTGTGTTACGACGGTCGCGAAGTCGCGACCGCGTCCTTAGTGAGACGGTCGAGGAGCGGCTGGATTCGGCCTCGCTCCAATTAACGAAAGCTCGAGAAACGCAGCGCGAGGAGCGGCAACGGGCGACGCACTACGCGCAAGAACTCTCCAACCAGCAATTAACACATCGCAAGTTCGCCGCGGACTGCGCCGTCGCGTTGCGGGCGGCGGAGGTCGACCGGGGGTTGTGGCGCTTGAAGAGTGGCCTGAAACGGCACCACCTCGCGCTCCGGTCGATCGCGTACCAGCGGCTCATGGACGCCCTTCGTAAAAAACGGCCCGCGTCGCCAATCATGCGACGGACGCCGTCGTGGTCCCAAAAGTCCGCCGCGTCGGCCGAGCGAAGGCGCGACGCGCTCCGGCGGCAAGGTACCGCCATCGCGGGCTACTACTAAGAGTGGGTGTTTTCCTAGCCATGCGCGGCGCCGCGTCGACGCTTTCGCTGCGGGCTGGTCGCTATGCCAGTGACCGCGCGAATACCACCGCGCCGCGGCTTTGTGCGACGCAGCGGCGACGAAGGGTCGTGCGCCCATTTAAAGGACCCTTGCTACTGGCATGCCGTGCAGTTCACGACGCGACCGTCCTAGACTTGGTACTTACTCACTCGTCCAGCAGCCCCGGGTTCGCGTTCTTGTTCAGCAGCAGCGCCTTGCCGAGCGAGTCGAGGCCGACGCGGCCCTGGTCGTGGCTGAGGACGATGAGCGCGTACCACGCGCCGAACAACGTGGAGAAGCCCGCCATGTCCAAGCAGGCCTCGCAGAAGTAGTGGCCCGCGCCGATGCCCGCGGCGAAGAGAGCGAGCACGACGCAGGACCGCCGCAGGACGGGCCCAAACTTCGCCGACGCCTTGGCCTTCGCGCCAGATAACCCAATCGCGTCCGTCGCGTAATTTGTAAGTTTTTGCATGTGGATCGTGAGCATCCACGTGATCGTTAATAATACGTCGACGGAGACCGCGTTCACGAGGCCGAAGCCGGCCGCGAGCCACAACGCGCCCCGCCTCGCCGACGCGCCGCCGAACACGTCCGAGCACCGGAACAGCAGGAACGTCGCCAGCGCGATGACTCGCGACTTCGTGCGCGGCGTCGCGCGTTGGTCCAAAATGCGCTGGCCGCTGCAACCGGCGAGATAACTCAGGATCATACATCCAAAGAATCGCGCGTCCGCCCACTTCGCATCCACTAAGGCGCACGTGCCCTTGATGAGGTTGCCGGTCATCATCGTCGCGAAGCAGCCGTGCTTCTTGAAGAGCACGACGTCCGCCACGCCCGCGTTGAAGGATAGGAGAGCGATGAGGCGCTTCTGGACCTTGTTGCCCGCGGCGGCCACCGGTGCGGGCGGTGCGGCCGGCGCGGCGGCCCTCTGCAAGCTG
This sequence comes from Pelagomonas calceolata, assembly GCA_918797485.1. Lineage (NCBI taxonomy): Eukaryota > Pelagophyceae > Pelagomonadales > Pelagomonadaceae > Pelagomonas > Pelagomonas calceolata. Next base: position 3,815,718 of record CAKKNE010000003.1, on the reverse strand, counting down.
GGGAGCCGTACGCGGTGCGCCGGGCTCCGCAAGGCGGCAGCCGTCGAGCACACGAGGAGGAGGGTGCGCATTGGTGGGATTGGCTGCGTCAGCGCGTCGAGATGCAAGTCGCACCGAACTGCGAGCTGGTTTGACCATGCGCGGCCTACTAGCGGCAGAGCAAAACGCAAAACACACGCTGGTGAAGCTATTCAAGCTATTCTGCACATAACGTGCTCGCAAAACACCACACTACTCACTCACCCTGGTTTTCTCGAGCGCTTCGTCTTCTTTCTACCTGCGCACAGAGCAAGCATGCCAAGCCTCCGCAGCTGGCTCCTGTTAGCCCTGCTGCACGCGCAAACGGAAGCCCTCGCGGCGAGGGGTCGCATGCCCTCGCTCGCGGACCGGCGCTCCATCAGCGAGGCCGAGTGCCGCACGTGCCTCGAAACGGGCCAGATCGGCGCGAAGTACGACCAAGGGTTAGATACCTACCGCGTGCCGATGGCGCTGCATGCGCTGAATAGGGCGAGGCTCTGCGACCGCATGAAGGCGCATCGAGGCGTTGTGTTAGTGCAGGGCGGCGACCAGCAATTGAGGTACGACACGGACCATGAACCCGTCTTCCGCCAGGAGTCGTACTTCCAGTGGCTGTTCGGGGTCTCCGAGCCGGGTTGCTACGGTGCAGTAAACTTGCAGGACGGCTCCGCGACTCTATTTGTGCCCGATCTACGCAGCGAGGCCTACGAGGTCTTTTGTGGTAGGGCGCCGTCGTGCGCAGCGTTTGTCGAAAAGTACGCGGTCGATGCGTGCTACTTCACGGGCAGCCTCCAGAACTGGCTCGCGGACGCGATCGCGACGGACGACACAGCTAAGGTGTACTTGTTGCACGGGCGGAACAGCGACAGCGGCAACTACGCGGCGCCGGCTTCCTTCGACGGCGACGACGTTTTTCGCGAGCGACGGGACCTTACCACATTATTCGACGCCATCGCCGACTTGAGGACCAGAAAAACGGCGGCCGAGGTCGAGGTCATGCGGTACGTCAACTGGGTGTCGTCCGGCGTGGAAATCAACCAGTGCGTCGGGTGCTCATTTTCTCGGCGATGGCGCGGCTGCGCTGGCTCCGTCGAGCAGTGAGGAACCGGCACCGCCACGCTATCGAGCAGGCGTCGCGTCGATGGCGTGGAGGTCGACGCGACGATCCAGCACACAGGTCTCTTCCATGGCGCACTCGGAGGTGATGCGGTACGCGAGGCCGGGCCAGATGGAGTACCAGCTCGAGTCGCTGTTCATGCACCACACGTACACGCACGGGGGGTGTCGCCACATGGCGTACACGTGCATCTGTGCTTGTGGCCCGAACCCGGCCGTGCTGCACTACGGCCACGCGGGCGCGGGCTCCGCGTGGGAACCGTCCGCGCGACGGCGCGTAGAGTCGATGACCACGCAGGCGCGCCGAACGCGCGGTTACTTAAAGAGGGCGACCAGGCGCTATTGGACATGGGCGCGGAGTACCATTGTTATGCCAGCGACATCACGTGCAGCTTCCCCATCTCCTCGGACTTCACGTCGGATCAAATTTTGGTCCACGAGGCCGTGCTGGCGGCGCAGGTGGCGGTCATTGGTGCCTTGAAGCCGGGCGTCGCGTGCTGTGTGGAAATCAAAATTTTACGGCGCGTTCTCGACGCGACGCCTGCTCGATGGCGTGGCGATGCCGGTTCCTTACCGCTCGACGGAGCCAGCACGGCCGCGTCATCGCCGAGAAGTGCACGCAACACACTGGTTGATTTCCACACAGGTCGCGTGGCCGGACATGCACCGCCTCGCCGAGCGGACGATCCTGGAACACTTAACCAGGGGAGGCGTCCTCGCGGGCGATATTGAGGAGATGCTGGCGGCCGACCTGGGCTCGACCTTCATGCCGCACGGCCTCGGGCACCTGATCGGGCTGGACACGCACGACGTGTGTGCCGGTGTGGAAATCACGCGGTGAGTTAGGTTCGTACGGTCACGGCGTCGCGTCGACGCCGCGGGGCGCCCGAAGTTCGACGTCCGCGCAGGTCGGCGGCTACCTGGACGGCAACCCGGACCGACCGCAGAGACCGGGCCTCAATAAATTGAGAACGGCGCGGATCGTCGAGGAGGGTATGATGCTCACTGTGGAGCCGGGCTGCTACTTCATCGACCGGTTGTTGGACGACGCGCTCAAGGACCCTTCTCTCGCAAAGTTCCTGAACGCCGACCGACTGCGAGAGTTCCGGGGTTTTGGGGGCGTGCGACTCGAGGACGACGTCTTAGTTCGGGCCGACGGCGTCGAGAACCTGTCGCTCTGTCCGCGGACGGTGGAGGAGGTCCGATCGGTTAAGAACGGTGGGAGCTGGCCGCCCGTCGCCGACGCGTGCCCGGCGCTGCGGCGGGCGTGGTGCGCGCCGAACCCCACGGTGCCCGGGGGGCCGATGAAGCGCGTCCGCCTGCCCGGCGCGTGAGCGACCCGTTGTGAACTAAATTCTTGTGACTAGCCACATAGCATAATTATACCATGCCTTACATCTCCCAGGCGTCGGCAGTCTATTGGGGAGGGGGGGGCGAGGCTCTACCTCCGTTTGCAGTAGCACGTCAGGCCCTGGACGTGCTTGAGCGCCAGTTTGCCCTTCTCCGATGCAGCCTCGCAGAACTTGCGGCAGACCTTGCGCGGAGACGCGTCGCGAACTGTCTTGTCCGACGAAAAGGTCTTGGTCCCGATGGTGCATAGATTTGGTGAGATGTAGTACGGGTGCGTCGTGCCGGCTTCGTAGACGATCGTGGGGCCCAGGGCGCATTGTTCCTGGACCGCATTCGCGATCGCCGCGATGGTGAGGCCCGTGAACGTGATGCCAATCGCCGCGAGTCCCGTTGACATGACGAGTTCCGTGGCCCCATCGTCGTCGTCGTCGTCGTCGTCGTAGTAGTAGTAGCAGCCCCACGAATCTATGATTTGGCAGTCGCCGGTTTCGTCCTTTTGAGCGACGCCGCAGGACATTGAGCAGCACCCGCTGCCGGAGAACGCCTCGTCGAGGTATACATCGTTGTCGACACACCAGCCGAGGTCCTGGTCGAAGGCCGAGGCGTGGTGGAACATGTAGTGCATATCCGTGACCTTCTCGACGCTCCAGCCGCCAATGTTCTGATTAAAGGACGAGGCGTGTCCGAACATCCAGTGCATATTGGTGACTTGTTCGACGTTCCAGCCGCCTATGTTCTGATTGAACGACGAGGCGCCGGCGAACATCCTGTACATCGTCGTGACGCTTTGGACCGCCCAACCACTGATGTCCTGGTCGAAGGCCGAGGCGGAGGTGAACATGTGGCCCATCTCATCAACGTTCTCGACGCTCCAGCCGCCAATATTCTGATTGAACGACGAGGCGCCCCAGAACATCCCGTACATCCTCGTTACGCCGGAGGTGTCCCACGCGCCGATGTCCTCGTTGAAGGACGACGTCGATAAGACGCAATCGTCATACCACGGTTCGCCTTCCATCCAATCCTGCCGCACGCAAAACAAATGCGACATGTCCGTCACCCCCGATGTCTCCCACGTCGAGATGTGGCCGTACGTCGCCTCGGGGGCGGCGCGGTCCTCCATCCAGGCTCGGACTGCCGTGCGGATACTTTCGTCACCAAATGCGCCATCGAAGAATGTCGGCGCAAGTGTCACACATATGCCACCCTCAGAACGGCCCCGCACGATTCCGCACGACGTCGACACGCACGGCGTGCCGGAGAACGCCTCGTCGAGGTTCACGTCGTTGTCGACGCACCAGCCGAGGTCCTGGTCGAAGGCCGAGGCGTAGTGGAACATGTAGTGCATGTCCCTGACGTTCTCGACGCTCCAGCCGCCGATGTCCTGATTAAAGGCCGAGGCGCCGCTGAACATGTTGTTCATATTGGTGACTTGTGCAACGCTCCAGCCGCCTATATTCTGATTGAACGACGAGGCGCCGGCGAACATCCTGTACATCGTCGTGACGCTTTGGACCGCCCAACCACTGATGTCCTGGTCGAAGGCCGAGGCGGAGGTGAACATGTGGCCCATCTCATCAACGTTCTCGACGCTCCAGCCGCCAATATTCTGATTGAACGATGAGGCGCCCCAGAACATCCCGTACATCCTCGTTACGCCAGAGGTGTCCCACGCGCCGATGTCCTCGTTGAAGGACGCCTCCGAGACGCAATCGTCATACCACGATTGGCCTTCCATCCAATCCTGCCGCACGCAAAACAAATACGACATGTCCGTCACTCCTGATGTGTCCCACGTCGAGATGTGGCCGTACGTCGCCTCGGCGGCGGCGCGGTCCTCCGCCCAGGCTCGGACTGCCGTGCGGATTCTGGCGTCGCTCATAATGTTGCTCGGGGTCGGCGCCGCCGAGGCGGTGGGCGCGGGCGACGGCGCGGCCTTGGCCACGTTCGTCGAGCACAGGTACGACGACTGGCACATATTGCAGTGGGAAGTGTATAACGCCAGCCCCTGATCCCAGTGGCCATGAACCCCGATCCAACAGCCGGCCTCGTACTCTCCCCAGTCGTCGATGCCGCTTGTCGACCGCAGGAACCACGGATCGCCCGCGACGCTCTGCCAAGCAACACCAGTGTAGCCGGCCATCGCCTTGCTGTTCATCGCATAGTCGTGGCACGGCCCGCAGCCATTCTCTTCGCGGTAGACGCCCACGGGACTCATCATCTCAAAGCTTTGCACGATCCCGTAGACAGCTTGGAGGTGCTCGTAGTTCCGCGGCACCCAGATGTCGAAGCCGTCTGGGCAGCTGTTCTCGTCCGTGTAACGGCACGTCGTGCGACCAAAGTTGACGGGCAAAACGCTGTGGATCTCGCCCGCTGCCTCGACGCAGTAGAGCGTGTGGCCCTCGTACGCGAACTCGCCGGAAGAAGAACACATCTCGACAGTCGGCACCGCGGTCGCGGTCGGCCCCAGCGTGAGCGTCGGCGCGGGACTGGGCGCTGCCTTTGCGGTATTCGTCGAGCACAGGTACGTCGAGAAGCAATAATTACAGGTCGCATCGTTGAACTCGAAGCCCTCGCCGGCCGTCCAGCCGTTCGTACGAAGCCAGCAGCCGGCTTCGTAGTCGCCGTTTGGCTCGCTGTAGGTCGACGACCGCATGAACCACGGATCCCCGGCAACGCTTTGCCAGCCGACGCCGCTGTACGTGGCCATGGCGTCGCTGTTCATCGCGTAGTCCTGGCACGAGCCGCAGCCGTCCTCGTCGCGGTAAATGCCGACGAGAAAGTGCTCGTGGTGGAGGTCCTGCCAGCCCGTTGCCTCGAGGACTGCGAACGCGTGCGCGTAGCTGCGCGGCACCCAGATGTCGAAGCCGGCGGGGCAGCTGTTCTCGTCCGTGTGGCGGCACGTATCGCGGCCGCCCTCGACGCGCAGGACGTTGTGGATCTCGCCCTCGGCCTCGACGCAGTGCAGCGTGCGGCCCTCGTAGTCGAACTCGCCAACAGAAGAGCACACATCCATCGTGGGTGCGACACTGATCGTGGGGACGGCCGTCGTCGGCGCGGGACTGGGAGCTGCCTTGGCTAGGTTCGTCGAGCACAGGTACGACGACTGGCAGTTATTGCAGTGGGAAGTGTATAGTGCCAGCCCCTGATCCCAGTGGCCATGAAACCCGAGCCAGCAGCCGGCCTCGTACTCGCCATGGTTTTCCAAGCCGTTTGTCGACCGCAGGAACCACGGATCGCCCGCGACGCTCCGCCAGCCGACGCCGTCGTAGTCCGCCATGGCGTCGCTGTTCATCGCGTAGTCGCCGCACGAGCCGCAGCCGTCCCCATCGCGGTAGATACCCACGGGCCTCATCGTCTCGAAGGCGCGCCACTCCTCTCTCGCGAGATCGTAGACCGCCCGGAGGTGCTCGTAGCTGCGCGGCACCCAGATGTCGAAGCCGTCTGGGCAGCTGTTCTCGTCCGTGTATCGGCAGGTCGTTTGACCAAAGTTGACAGGCAGGACGCTGTGGATCTCGCCCGCTGCCTCGACGCAGTAGAGTGTGTGGCCCTCGTGCTCGAACTCGCCGGTTGTCGAACAAATCTCGACAGTCGGCGCAGCGGTCACCGTCGGCCGCGGCGTGATCGTCGGCGCGGGACTGGGCGCGGCCTTTGCGGTATTCGTCGAGCACAGGTACGTCGAGAAGCACCGGTGACACTGGCTGTCTTCGAACTCGAAGCCCTCGTCGGCCGTCCAGCCGTGCGTGCCAAGCCAGCAGCCGGCTTCGTAGTCGCCATCTGGCCGGTGGTAGGCCGACGACCGCATGAACCAATCGCCTCTTGCAACGCCCCGCCAGCCGACGCCGCCGTATGTGGCCATGGCGTCGCTGTTCATCGCGTAGTCCTGGCACGAACCGCAGCCGTCCTCGTCGCGGTAAATGCCGACGAGGAAGTTGTGATGCTGGAGGTCCTGCCAGCCCGTTGCCTCGACGACTGCGAACGCGTGCGCGTAGCTGCGCGGCACCCAGATGTCGAAGCCGGCGGGGCAGCTGTTCTCGTCCGTGTGGCGGCACGTATTGCGGCCGCCCTCGACGCGCAGGACGTTGTGGATCTCGCCCTCGGCCTCGACGCAGTGCAGCGTGCGGCCCTCGTAGTCGAATTCGCCAACAGAAGAGCAGACGTCCATCGTTGGCGCAGCGCTGATCGTGGGGACGGCCGTCGTCGGCGCGGGACTGGGAGCTGCCTTGGCCAGGTTCGTGGAGCACAGGTACGACGACTGGCACATATTGCAATGGGAGGAGTAGACCTTCAATCCCTGATCCCAGTAGTGCTGGATCCCGAGCCAACAGCCGGCTTCGTACTCTCCCCAGTCGTCGATGCCGCCCGTCGACCGCAGGAACCACGGATCGCCCGCGACGCTCTGCCAAGCGACACCAGTGTAGCCGGCCATCGCCTCGCTGTTCATCGCAGAGTCGTGGCACGGACCGCAGCCGTTCTCTTCGCGGTAGACGCCCACTGGGTTCATCATCTCGTAGGCGCGCCAGTCCTCGTGCGGCCACCAGTCTCTCGCGAGGCTGTAAACAGCTTGGAGGTGCTCGTAGTTCCGCGGCACCCAGATGTCGAAGCCGTCTGGGCAGCTGTTCTCGTCCGTGTGGCGGCAGGTTGTTTGTTCATCTTCGACGCGCAGAATGTTATGGATCTCGCCCCCGGCTTCGAAGCAGTAGAGCGTGCGGCCCTCGTAGTCGGATTCGCCGATCGATGGGCAGACGTCCATCGTGGGGGCGGCACTGATCGTGGGGACGGTCGTCGTCGGCGCGGGCGACGGCGCGCAGCTGCCTGCAGCACGCTGTTGGACGCCGCACGACGTCGGCGCGCACAGCGTGCCGGAGAACGCCTCGTCGAGGTTCACGTCGTCGCCTACGCACCAGTTGAGGTTCTGGCTGAAGGCCGAGGCGGAGTTGAACATCTGGTGCATGTCCCTGACGTTCTCGACGCGCCAGCCGCCTATGTCCTGGTCGAAGGCCGAGGCGCCTTCGAACATCCGGCCCATCCCATGAACGTTGGCAACGCTCCAACCGCCTATATTCTGATTGAACGACGAGGCGTCCCCGAACATCCCGTACATCCTCGTTACGCCAGAGGTGTCCCACGCGCCGATGTCCTCGTTAAAAGACGCCGCGACCGAGTTGCAGTTTATATCCCATTGATTCGCGCAAAGCAAATACGACATGTCTGTCACCCCGGAAGTCTCCCACGTCGAGATGTGGCCGTACATCGCCTCGGCGGCGGCGCGGTCCTCCATCCAGGCTCGGACTGCCGTGCGGATACTTTCGTCGCCAAATGCTCCATCGAAGAATGTCGGTGCAAGCGTCACACATATGCCACCCTCAGAACGGCCCTGCACGACGCCGCACGACGTCGACACGCACGGCGTGCCGGAGAACGCCTCGTCGAGGTTCACGTCGTTGTCGACGCACCAGCCGAGGTCCTGGTCGAAGGCCGAGGCGTAGTGGAACATGTAGTGCATGTCCCTGACGTTCTCGACGTTCCAGGCGCTGATGTCCTGGTCGAACGACGAGGCCCAGCTGAACATCTGGTGCATGTTCGTAACACCAGAGGTTTCCCACGCACTGAGGTCCTGGTCGAAGGCCGAGGCGTGGTGGAACATGTAGTGCATATCCCTGACGCTGTAGACGCGCCAGCCGCCGATGTCCTGATTAAAGGCCGAGGCGCCGCTGAACATGTTGTTCATATTGGTGACTTGTGCAACGCTCCAGCCGCCTATATTCTGATTGAACGACGAGGCCCAGGCGAACATCCAAGCCATATCTGTAACGCTGTCGACAGTCCAGGCGCTTAGGTCTTGGTCAAACATATGCGCACTCTTAAACATGCCCTGCATCTGCCTGACTTCGCCGACCGTCCACACGCCGATCGCCTGATTGAACGACGAGGCGCCTTCGAACATGTGGTTCATATCGGTGACGCCAGAGGTGTCCCACGCGCCGATGTCTTCGTTGAAGGACGCCTCCGAAACGCAATCGTCCCACGATTCGCCTTCCATCCAATCCTGCCGCACGCAAAACAAGTGCGACATGTCCGTCACCCCGCCAGTCTCCCACGTCGAGATGTGGCCGTACGTCGCCTCGGCGGCGGCGCGGTCCTCCATCCAGGCTCGGACTGCCATGCGGATTCTGGCGTCGCTCACAACGTTGCTCGGGGTCGGCGCCGCCGAGGCGGTGGGCGCGGGCGACGGCGCGGCCTTGGCCACGTTCGTCGAGCACAGGTACGACGACTGGCACATATTGCAATGGGAGGAGTAGACCTTCAATCCCTGATCCCAGTAGTGCTGAAGGCCGAGCCAACAGCCGGCCTCGTACTCTCCCCAGTCGTCGATGCCGCTTGTCGACCGCAGGAACCACGGATCGCCCGCGACGCTCTGCCAAGCAACACCAGTGTAGCCGGCCATCGCCTCGCTGTTCATCGCATAGTCGTGGCACGGCCCGCAGCCATTCTCTTCGCGGTAGACGCCCACGGGACTCATCATCTCAAAGCTTTGCACGATCCCGTAGACAGCTTGGAGGTGCTCGTAGTTCCGCGGCACCCAGATGTCGAAGCCGTCTGGGCAGCTGTTCTCGTCCGTGTATCGGCACGTCGTTTGACCAAACACAGGCAGAACACTGTGGATCTCGCCCGCTGCCTCGACGCAGTAGAGCGTGCGGCCCTCGTACTCGAACTCGCCGGACGCCGCGCAGATGTCGATCGTGGGCGCCAGGCTGATTGACGGCGCCGGGGTGAGCGTCGGCGCGGGGCTGGGCGCGGCTTTGACGGTATTCGTCGAGCACAGGTACGTCGAGAAGCACTGGTGACACTGGCTGTCGTAGAATTCGAAGCCCTCGTCGGCCGTCCAGCCGTTCGTGCCAAGCCAGCAGCCTGCTTCGTAGTCGCCATCTGGCTGGTGGTAGGCCGACGACCGCATGAACCAATCGCCTCTTGCAACGCCCCGCCAGCCGACGCCGCCGTATGTGGCCATGGCGTCGCTGTTCATGGCGTAGTCCTGGCACGAGCCGCAGCCGTCCTCGTCGCGGTAAATGCCGACGAGGAAGTTGTGATGCTGGAGGTCTTGCCCGCCCGTCGCCTCGACGACTGCGAACGCGTGCGCGTAGCTGCGCGGCACCCAGATGTCGAAGCCGGCGGGGCAGCTGTTCTCGTCCGTGTGGCGGCACGTATTGCGGCCGCCCTCGACGCGCAGGACGTTGTGGAGCTCGCCCTCGGCCTCGACGCAGTAGAGCGTGCGGCCCTCGTACTCGAACTCGCCAACAGAAGAGCAGACGTCCATCGTGGGCGCGGCGCTGATCGTGGGGACGGCCGTCGTCGGCGCTGGACTGGGAGCTGCCTTGCCTAGGTTCGTCGAGCACAGGTACGACGACTGGCAGTTATTGCAGCGGTTAGTGTATAACGCCAGCCCCTGATCCCAGTGGCCATGAACTCCGAGCCAGCAGCCAGCTTCGTACTCGTCCCAGTGATCCAAGCCGCTCGTCGACCGCAGGAACCACGGATCGCCCGCTACACTCTGCCACGCGACACCAGTGTAGCCGGCCATCGCCTCGCTGTTCATCTCGTACTCCCAGCACGGCCCGCAGCCGTTCTCTTCGCGGTAGACGCCCACGGGGTTCATCATCTCATAGGCACGCCAGTCCTCGTGCGGCCACCAGTCTCTCGCGAGGCTGTAAACAGCTTGGAGGTGCTCGTAGTTCCGCGGCACCCAGATGTCGAAGCCGGCGGGGCAGCTGTTCTCGTCCGTGTAACGGCACGTCGTTTGACCAAAGTTGACAGGCAGAACGCTGTGGATCTCGCCCGCAGCCTCGACGCAGTAGAGCGTGTGGCCCTCGTACTCGAACTCGCCGGACGCCGCGCAGATGTCAATCGTGGGCGCCAGGCTGATTGACGGCGCCGGGGTGAGCGTCGGCGCGGGGCTGGGCGCGGCTTTGACGGTATTCGTCGAGCACAGGTACGTCGAGAAGCACTGGTGACACTGGCTGTCGTAGAATTCGAAGCCCTCGTCGGCCGTCCAGCCGTTCGTGCCAAGCCAGCAGCCTGCTTCGTAGTCGCCATCTGGCTGGTGGTAGGCCGACGACCGCATGAACCAATCGCCTCTTGCAACGCCCCGCCAGCCGACGCCGCCGTATGTGGCCATGGCGTCGCTGTTCATGGCGTAGTCCTGGCACGAGCCGCAGCCGTCCTCGTCGCGGTAAATGCCGACGAGGAAGTTGTGATGCTGGAGGTCTTGCCCGCCCGTCGCCTCGACGACTGCGAACGCGTGCGCGTAGCTGCGCGGCACCCAGATGTCGAAGCCGGCGGGGCAGCTGTTCTCGTCCGTGTGGCGGCACGTATTGCGGCCGCCCTCGACGCGCAGGACGTTGTGGAGCTCGCCCTCGGCCTCGACGCAGTAGAGCGTGCGGCCCTCGTACTCGAACTCGCCAACAGAAGAGCAGACGTCCATCGTTGGCGCCGCGCTGATCGTGGGGACGGCCGTCGTCGGCGCTGGACTGGGAGCTGCCTTGGCCAGGTTCGTCGAGCACAGGTAAGACGATTGGCACATATTGCAATGGGAGGAGTAGAGCTTCAATCCCTGATCCCAGTAGTGCTGGATCCCGAGCCAACAGCCGGCTTCGTACTCTCCCCAGTCGTCGATGCCGTTTGTCGACAGGAACCACGGATCGCCCGCTACACTCTGCCACGCGACACCAGTGTAGCCGGCCATCGCCTCGCTGTTCATCGCAGAGTCGTGGCACGGACCGCAGCCGTTCTCTTCGCGGTAGACGCCCACTGGGTTCATCATCTCGTAGGCGCGCCAGTCCTCGTGCGGCCACCAGTCTCTCGCGAGGCTGTAAACAGCTTGGAGGTGCTCGTAGTTCCGCGGCACCCAGATGTCGAAGCCGTCTGGGCAGCTGTTCTCGTCCGTGTGGCGGCAGGTTGTTTGTTCATCTTCGACGCGCAGGACGTTGTGAATCTCGCCCCCGGCTTCGAAGCAGTAGAGCGTGCGGCCCTCGTAGTCGGATTCGCCGATCGATGGGCAGACGTCCATCGTGGGGGCGGCACTGATCGTGGGGACGGTCGTCGTCGGCGCGGGCGACGGCGCGCAGCTGCCTGCAGCACGCTGTTGGACGCCGCACGACGTCGGCGCGCACAGCGTGCCGGAGAACGCCTCGTCGAGGTTCACGTCGTCGCCTAGGCACCAGTTGAGGTTCTGGCTGAAGGACGAGGCCCAGTGGAACATGTAGTGCATATCCGTGACCTGCTCGACGCGCCAGCCGCCGAGGTCCTGGTCGAAGGCCGAGGCGTGGTGGAACATATGGTCCATGTCCCTGACGTTTTCGACGCGCCAGCCGCTGATGTCCTGATTAAAGGACGAGGCGTGTCCGAACATCCAGTGCATATTGGTGACTTGTTCGACGCTCCAGGCGCTGATGTCCTGGTCGAAGGCCGAGGCGGAGGTGAACATCCAGTTCATATTGGTGACTTGTTCGACGTTCCAGCCGCCTATGTTCTGATTGAACGACGAGGCGCTGGTGAACATCCAGGACATATCCCTGACGTTGTCGACGCGCCAGTCGTTCAGCGGCTGGTTGAACGCCGAGGCGCCTTGGAACATCTTGTGCATAGTGATGACTCGGGCAACGCTCCAACCGGCTATGTTCTGATTGAAGAACGAGGCGGAGCCGAACATCCAGGACATATCCCTGACGTTTTCGACGTTCCAGGCGCTGATGTCCTGGTCGAAGGCCGAGGCGCCGCTGAACATCCTGGACATCGACGTGACGCCAGAGGTGTCCCACGCGCCAATGTCCTCGTTAAAGGACGACGTTGAAAAGACGCAATAGTCATGCCACGATTCGCCCTCCATATGGTCCTGCCGCACGCAAAACAAGAACGACATGTCCGTCACCCCCCCAGTCTCCCACGTCGAGATGTGGCCGTACGTCGCCTCGGCGGCGGCGCGGTCCTCCGCCCAGGCTCGGACTGCCGTGCCGATTCTGGAGTCGCTCATAATGTTGCTCGGGGTCGGCGCCGCCGAGGCGGTGGGCGCGGGCGATGGTGCGCAGCCACCCGCAACTTTCCTCACGCCGCACGACGTCGACGCGCACGGGGTGCCGACGAACGTAGCGTACAGGTCGCCATCAAAGACGCCGTCGCCCACGCACCAGCCGAGGTCTTGGTCGAAGGCCGAGGCATAGTGGAACATGTAGCTTATATCTAGGACCTGCTCGACGCGCCAGCCGCCGATGTCCTGATTAAATGACGAGGCGCCGCTGAACATCTGGTGCATATCCCTGACGTTTTCGACGTTCCAGCCGCCTATATTCTGATTGAACGACGAGGCGTAGTTGAACATGTAGACCATATCCCTGACGTTTCCTACGCTCCAGCCGCCAATATTCTGATTGAACGACGAGGCGTACCAGAACATCCCGTACATCCTCGTTACGCCAGAGGTGTCCCACGCGCCGATGTCCTCGTTGAAGGACGCCTCCGAGACGCAATCGTCATACCACGATTCGCCTCCCATCCAATCCTGCCACACGCAAAACAACTTCGACATGTCCGTCACCTCGGAGGTCTCCCACGAAGAAATGTGGCCGTACGTCGCCTCGGCGGCGGCGCGGTCCTCCATCCAGGCTCGGACTGCCGTGCGGATGCTTTCGTCGCTAAATGCGCCATCGAAGAATGTCGGCGCAAGCGTCACACATATGCCACCCTCAGAACGGCCCCGCACGATGCCGCACGACGTCGACACGCACGGCGTGCCGGAAAACGCCTCGTCGAGGTTCACGTCGTCGCCTAGGCACCAGTTGAGGTCCTGGTCGAAGGCCGAGGCGTAGTGGAACATGTAGTGCATATCCCTGACGTTGTCGACGCTCCAGCCGCCGATGTCCTGATTAAAGGCCGAGGCGGAGGTGAACATCTGGCCCATCTCATACACGTTCTCGACGCTCCAGCCGCCAACATTCTGATTGAACGACGAGGCGCCCCAGAACATCCCGTACATCCTCGTTACGCCGGAGGTGCCCCACGCGCCGATGTCCTCGTTAAAGGACGCTGCGGCTGTGTTACCGCCACACCACGTATTGGTACCAAATAGGCAGGACATGTCCGTCACCCCTGATGTCTCCCACGTCGAGATGTGGCCGTACGTGCGGATGGCGGCGGCGCGGTCCGAGAACCAGAGCAAAACGGCCGTTCTAATAGTGCTGTCGTCCGCGACAATGGGTGTAGCCGTAGGCGCAGCCGTCGTAGGCGCTGGCGTCGCGGTGGGCAGCGACGTCGGTGCAGGTGTCGGCGCGGGCGTCGACGTCGGCACAGGTGTCGGCGCTCGCGTTGGCGCGGGCGTCGTCGGCGCTCGCGTTGGCGCGGGCGTCAAGGTTGGCGCCGGCGTCGACGTCGGCGCAAACGACGGCCGACGTGTCGGCCAGGGCGTCCAGTACGTCGGCGCGCCGGTCGTCGGTATGGAGCTTGGTGCAGCGCGGGCGACGTCCCAAATAACCATGTAGCCGACGACGGACAAGCGCCAGGCCGCGCCCTTCGCCGAGCTACTGCGCCGCGGAACCACCGAAGCGAGTACCTGGAAGATGCACCAGGAAGTCCGCCCAAGGTAGCTCTGGGCCGCTTCTTCTTCGTCGACGCCGCCCTTGAACTGCATCGTGGTGCCGGGCGTAGGCGCCAGCTCGGCGGACGCGACGTCCAAGACGTCGACGCCGCCCTTGGTCGGGGCCGCCAACATCAATATGGTGCCGTCCGACCGGTAGTTCTTGTATTGCACGTCGCTGCCGACGGTCTGCTCGATGGCGTGGAGCGCGTGCACCCCGCCCGCCTGGTACTTGTTCGAGTCGAGCTCGGTCGTCGCCGCGCCTTTGATAGGCTCGGAGTCGAACGCGTCGGCGTAGAGGCCGTCCGCGCCGTTGTTCTTGTAGAGCTGGAGCCACGTGTTCCTCGCTGCGGCGCTCGTCGCCAGGGCCTTGGGGGCAGCGCCGTCGAGGCCGTTCTCGCCGGCTTGCGCGGCGCACGTGCTGCCGTTTTCGTAGGACGTGGTGATTTCGTAGTCTCGAGCAAATGTTTCGATCGCCGCTTCGCTGTCGTCGTGCGCCGCGGCGGGGCTCGAGCCCCTGGGGCAGCTGCTCAGTTTGATGCCGCCCCGCGCGGGCGCCCGCGGCGGCGCGGCGCTGCCCAAGCGCAGCAGCAGGGCGCCGGCGACCACGGCGAGGCTCGGCATCTCTCTATTCGTCTGTCCGGGGCGTGCGCGTGCTTGCAAAGGGCGGCCGCTGAAAACCCGCACGCAATCATCGAAGCTTAAGCGTGACCAGAGCCGTCTACCGCGGACGTATCTCCCCCTTCCTCGAGACCTACTGCGTCGCGGGCCCACGCCCCGCGGCAGCGGCTCCTCCGAGGCGCCATCCGCGCTTACGCCCCTACGCGGCGAGCGCCTGCGTCTCCTCGGCCTTCTTCTTGATGAGCACGGCGCGGAGGCGCGCCAGGTCCACGCCGCCCCAGGCGTCGGGCTCCGTGTCGACGAGCGAGAGGACGCGGGCCCATGTCGCGTCCGACTCGGCGGCGGTCTCGAGCGCCTCGAGGAACGCGTGCTCGCCTTCACGGTTCTTCGGCATGGTCACGTCGCGCAGCTTCGTCTCGCGTTCCGCCCTGAACGTGCCGACCTGCGTGTGGACATTCGCGACGCGTTCCGTGCGATGCCAGTTCCTCGTGAACCCGACTCACCGGTTGGTTTCCACACGGGTGCCGACGTAGTCGGACGCCTCCTCTATTCTTTTCTGGACGAGCGCGTCCTCCTTCGCCTGGCGCTCGGCGACCTTGGCTCGGTACACCTCGCGCGTCTCGTCGGTCATGTGCTCGTCGCCGAGGTTCATGTTGGTTTCACGACCTCGAGGAGACTGCTTTGCCAGGTCACGTTTTTTTTGGAGCGCTTCCGCGCGGTCGCGCGAGCGCTGGGCGTCACGACGCGTCTGAGGTACGTAGACGCGCGTGCCACGTGCGTAGCGGCGAGAAGGACCGGCGCCGAACGCAAAAATTTTGACGAAAAACCCGCGACAGTGAGACACACAAACCCCCTTACTCACCACTCGCACGGCGCGTAGTCCTTGAGGAAGACGCCGTGCAGCGGCGGCTCGTGGCCGCCGAGGACCGGGTCCAGGATCCGCGCGGCAGCATCTATTTCGTCGAGGGGCGTCTGGAAGGCGTGGCGCCGGGCGTGCTCGACGGCGCGGCCGGTGGGCTTCTCGTCGTTGATCCAGCCCGTGTCGACGGCCGTCATGAACACGTGCGCCTTCGCGAGGTCCGCGGCGCAGGTCCGCGTCATCATGTTGAGCGCGGCCTTGGCCATGTTCCTGTGTGATGACCAGCAGTCGCCGTCGACGCGAGCCCAAAAATGTAGATAGGACACGGAGTCAGCACGTGTGCGGGTGCGTCGGCTGCTTGTGGCGGTAGAACTTGCCCTCCATCGCCGAGACGTTGACCACGAACCGGCGTCTTTCGTTCGACGCGCCATCCTTAAGTACCGGTATGAGCTTCGAGTTGATGACGAAGGGCGCCAGGGCGTTGATCGCGAACACTTCAGCTAATTCGGGCGTCGAGATCTCGTCGATCCTCTGCGTCCACGAGTTGTCGCGCCGCAGGTCGAGCTGTTCACTTAGATCGGCGTTCGCGTCTGTGCGGCCCTCCGGGAAGGCCGCATCGTCGCGCACGTCGTCGCCGGGCGCGACGCAGAGCAACGCCCGTAACGCCGGATCCGACGTCGTTGGAGCTTTGGCCGTCCAGGAGCGCATCAACGACACGTCCGCCGTCGGTTCATTCGCGTCTGCGATCGCCGGCCCCTCGAGTAATGGTAAGGACGCGTTGCCGATGGCCTTCCGTAGCTTCGCTTCCCGCGCGACGGTCTGCGCGTAGTATTGAGGGGGCCGGCGCACCGTCTGGCACGCGTTGTTCACGAGAACGTCCAGTCCACACCCCAGCAGCTCCGGCACGGCCGCGCACAGCGCCTCGACGGCGCCCAAGTCCCGGAAGTCGCAGCCCACGACTCTCAGACGGTCGCGCCACTCTTCCGCATCGGCCTCGGCCGCGTAGCGCGCCGCCGCGTCCGCGGGGAAGCGCGACGTCGCGACGACCGTCGCGCCGGCCCTTAGTAATTTCAGCGCGACGCGAAACCCGATCTTGACGCGCGCGCCCGTCACGAGCGCGCCCCGCCCTCTTAGATCCGCCGTCTGCGTCCGCTTTTCGAAATTTAATGAAGCGCACGCGGGGCAGAGCGCCGCGTAGAAGTGGTGCAGCTCCGAGAAGGGCGCCTTGCAGCAGTAGCAGGCGACGGCGCGCTTCAGAGAATCCTCTTGTTTGCCGTCGGTGAGGAGTAATTGTGGAGCGAGGGCCGGACCGTCCGCGACCAAGCCCGCCGTCGCCAGGCGATCCAAGCGTTCTTTCCGCAGCGCCGTCCGATTCTTCGCGTCGCGGTCCATGACCCTTCTTCTTTCATCTTCGTCCTGGACGGGTCGCTCCAATTTCCTGCGCTGCCGGTCGTCAGTCGCGTCCTGTCCAATTAAGGCCAGGGCGCAGGGCGCCAAAGCCGCTCGTAATTTCTTGAAGGGCCGCGACTTGAAGAGGGCCGCGTCCCGGCCTAGAACTTCGAGCGTCCGAATCGTTGTTGTTAGGTCGGCCTCCGACAGGCCGCCGAGGGGGTCGTCGGCATCGATCTCGGCGTCGGCGCCGGGCTCCGGCGTCAGCCCGGCGCGCTTGCGCTTGCGCTCCTTGCCGCGCTTGCCCATTTGTAGTTGCTGCTTGTTGAGAGAGCACTTTTGTGCAAGTTGTCAAACACTGCTCCCCTGGGCACAGGACGCTTCCGCCGTCGGTCGCTGCGTCTCAGAGATAAGCCCGTGTGGTTCTAAAGTTTTCTAGCAAAGCGTTCGCTGCAGCGGCAGTCGCAGCAACCTCGGCCGCTTGCTAGTGTCTTACTGGACGCTAGCCCGCAGCGCGGCGCCGCGGCTTCGCGTGGCTAGCGGCCTGTAAGACACTAGCAAGCAGCAGCGCAGCGCAGACGTTGGGTGCGTGGGCGACGAAGGAACGCGAGCATGTCGTTCCTCGCATGTATCGCACGACCGCGTCTGACTCTGAATCTAGTTCTGATGGGGAGGAGGACGACGACACCTGATCTCCACGCGATTTCTGATCTCTAAGTCCAGCCGGGCGTGCGCGAGGGCCTCGCGAACGCGTCATGGCGGCGTTCGGCGTGGCGTGACATGTTGGGCAAGTAGGCGATTCATCCTCGGCTTCCTCGCAATTCAACGGGTCGACGGGCCTTCATTGGCGATGTTGACTCACCCCAGCAATTCAAGCTGCTTCCTTGGACAGATCCGCCCGGGCCCGTCGTCGTGTCGTGCGGGGCACCTGGCGGGTGTGTTTTTCGCGACTCCCCGTCGGGTCCTCGTGCGCGCGGCGGCGAGGATCACTAGGCTACGGGGGCCTCCTTGGCGGCGGCACTCGGGCACGACTCCACGGAGCGGCGGCACGGCGGGATCCCGAATACCCTGACTAGCTCTGGGTCGGGTCTCAAGCAAAGCGCCTCCGCGTCCGCGTTCAGCAGACCCAAGGTTGTGTGGTGGCGGTTCCCCTTTTTTTCCCGCACATCGCTGCACGACCTCTGCGACGAGTCCCCTGGGGCGGGGAGGGGTCCCGCAAGACCGCGCGCAAAAACCCGTCGGTTAAGCAGAGGCTAGGCTAGGCTAAGCGCGGCACTGCGGCAACAGAGCGTTCTAGTGAGAGACAGCTCTCGTGCCAAACACAGGAATGGACAAGCTCTTCGGCAGCAACGCCCTCGACGAGGTGATGGCCATCCGCGGCCTCAATAAAGACTTCGAGGACCTTGGCTGCTCCAAGGCTGATAGCCTGCCCTGCCAGAATCTGCGCGCGGCCATGCGCAAGCTCGGCCTCGCCGCCGAGAAGGCAAAGCCGCCCGCCGTGGCTTTGAACAAGCCAGGTGTGGTGACGCCGCCCCCGCTGCTCGTGCCCCAGGCGTCGGCGGACGCCGCCGCGGCGTGTACACGTAGATGCGGCATTTTAGGAGCGGCGCTCGGCGCGAGCCTGTCGGCGCTCGTGCCGGCGGACGAGAGCGATGAGGTGAGGGCGCACGTCGCGGCCGGCGCCGCGGCCGTTGCCAGTGTTGCGCTCTGCGCGCGGTTGTGCGATCCCCGCGTCGAGGCCGCGCCGCAGGCCGGAGCTCCCTTCGTCGTCGCGGGGACGTACAGCCACGAGCTGCCCTCATTGAAAGCCGTCGAGGCCTTCGAGAAGAGCCTCCCGTAGCGCGTCGTCGTTCGGCCCTTTGTAAGATTTGTATACTCATCAGAGCCACTCGGAAGGCGGACTGACTGCGCGGCGACGAGGCCAATGTAATCGTTCAAGTTAGAATGGGGGGAAAGGGGGGTACGCGCCTAGTTTTACCTGCGTGTATCGAGAGCGTCGACGCGGCGACGGCGTAGCGCGGTGACGGCGGGCGGTGCACGCCATCGCCGCGTGGAGGTCCGCGGGGTGTACATCTCGCGCAAACGAAAAACACAAGACGCGGGAAACGAACGCGCCGCAGCTCAGGCACTCCTCGGGCTCCGTGTTCACGGGCTTGAGCGCGTTCTCGCCGCGCGACTTCGCGGCCATGGCCTGGTCCACCGTGAAGGCGATGGCGTCGGCCTTCGGGCGCGTCCGCAGGTAGTACATGCCCGTCTTGAGGCCCTTCTTCCAGGCGTAGAAGTGCATGGACGTGAGCTTGCCCGGGGACGGCTCCGCAATATGTAAATTGAGGGACTGCGACTGGCAGATGAACGCGCCCCGATCCGCCGACATGTCGAGCACGCACTTCTGCTTGATCTCCCACGTCGTCTTGTAGAGGGCCTTAAGGTCGTCGGGAATGCCCGCGACGGCCTGGACGCTTCCCTTGTCCGCGATGATCTGGTTGCGGACCTCCGGCGTCCAGAGGCCCCGCGCAATCAAGTCGTTCAGCAGGTACTTGTTGACCACGGCGAACTCGCCGGCCAAGACACGTCTGGTGAACATGTTGCTCGTAAAAGGTTCAAACGACTCGTTGTTCCCGAGGATCTGGGCCGTCGACGCCGTGGGCATCGGGGCGAGGAGGAGCGAGTTCCTGCACCCGTGCTCGGCCAGATCTCTACGTAATTGGGCCCAGTCCCAGCGGCTGCTGGGCGTCACGTTCCACAGATCAGGTTGTAACAAGCCTTGGGACGTCGGAGACCCTTCGTACGTCTCGTAGGTGCCCTGCTCCTTGGCGAGCTGGATCGAGGCCTCCATGGCGCCTGCGTTCGACATCGAGTCACGACGCGGTTCCATCATTCCTGGAGACGAGTCGCGTCGTCATCGTGAAGTGCATAGGACACCGCACCGCGCCGTAATAGATCGTCTCGAAGATGTCCTTGTTGAGCTGGCGCGCGGCGTCGCCCTCGTACGGGAGGCGCAGCTTCACCAACGCATCCGCGAGACCTTGCACGCCGATGCCGATGGGGCGGTGGCGCATGTTGCTGTTCTCGGCCTCCTGGACGGGGTAGTAGTTCACGTCAATCACTTTGTTCAAATTACGAGTAACCACGTTGGCAATTTTACGGAGTTGCTTGAAGTCGAACTGATCATCAGTGACCATGGCCGTGAGGTTGATCGAGGCCAGGTTGCAGACGGCGACTTCGTCGGGCGACGTGTACTCGACGATCTCCGTGCACAAGTTGCTGGATTTGATCGTCCCCAAATGCTTCTGGTTGCTCTTCCCATTACAAGCGTCCTTGTAGAGCATGTAGGGCGTGCCCGTCTCGACTTGCGAATCGAGGATCGCGAACCACAACTGTTGAGCCGGGATCTGCTTGCGCGCCCGGCCCTCCTTTTCATATTTTTCATAGAGCTCCTCAAATTCCTTCCCGTGGCAATCCGCCAAGCCCGGGCACTCATTCGGACACATGAGCGACCACTGCTCGTTCGCCTCCACTCTACGCATGAACAGGTCGGGAATCCAAAGGCCGTAAAATAAATCCCGGGCCCGTTCCAACTCGTTGCCGTGGTTCTTCTTCAAATCCAAGAACGTCTCGATGTCGGCGTGCCAGGGCTCCAAGTAGATGGCGAACGACCCTTTCCTCTTGCCGCCGCCCTGGTCCACATATCTCGCAGTGTCATTGTAAACGCGGAGCATCGGCACGATGCCGTTGGACGTACCGTTCGAACCGCGAATATAAGAATCCGTGGCCCGGATGTTGTGCACGGACAGGCCGATGCCGCCGGCGTACTTCGAGATGCAGGCACACCTCTTCAAAGTGTCGTAAATCCCCTCGATGCTGTCCTCCTTCATCGCTAATAAGAAACAGGAAGATAATTGGGGTCTCGGCGTCCCGGCGTTGAAGAGCGTCGGCGTCGCGTGCGTGAAGTACTTCTGGGACATGAGCTCGTAGGTCTCGATGGCCGCGTCGACGTCACTCCCGTGAATACCGATCGCCACGCGCATGATCATGTGCTGGGGCCGTTCCGCGATCTCGCCGTCGCAGCGCATCAAGTAGCTTCTCTCGAGGGTCTTGAAGCCGAAGTAGTCGTATTCAAAGTCGCGGTCGTAGACGATCGCCCCGTTGATCTTGTCCTTGTTCGACCTGCGGCGGTGTCGCGTGACGGGAGACGTGATTTTGGGCGCGATGCGAGGACGCCGCGAGACGCACATGATGACCTCGTAGACGTCGTCGGCGATGAGCGACGCGGGCTTCTTCGTCTTCGGGTGGACGTGCTTGTGGAGCTTCTCCACCACATCGCTGAAGACCTTGTCGGTGGACTTGTGGAGGTTCGAGACCGAGATCCTCGCCGCCAAACGCGAAAAGTCCGGGTGCTGCGTGGCCATGTAGGCCGCCGTCTGGGCGGCGAGCTCGTCGAGCTCGTGGGTCGTGACGCCGTCGTAGACGCCCTGGATGACCTTTTGGGTCAGGACGTTCGGCTTGATGTACTTGGAGTCCAAACCATAGCATAACTTTTTGATGCGGCTCGTGATCTTGTCGTAGCGCACGACCTCCTTCTTGCCGTTGCGCTTGATGACGTGGATGTCGTCGTCGTCCTCGGAGACGCGGGACTGGTCCCTCGACAGGTTCGCGGGCCTGCGGTCGGCGGTTTCGTCGGGATTCTGAGTCGCGGCGTGTGGTGGGCGTGGGTGCGACCTCTCGTCGTAGTGCGCGTGGCGGGGACCGCGGCGGCGGCGGGGCCACGGCGTCCGCGCGCCGCGGCGGCCGGCCGGCGCCAGCTCAGAGTTTCCGAGTCGCGGCGTGCGCCGGCGCGTGTGCTGTCCTCCGTGCGCGCGGTTTTGCGGGGGCGGCGAGGCTGTGAGTGTGTGGGCGGGCGGGTGGCGGCAGCGTGGCCGGGCCGCGCGGCCGCCTGGCGCTCCCGCGCGCTCCGCAGTGCACATTTCAAACTCAGTCGGCTTTTGGCCGAAACCGCGCGCTGAGCGGCCGCGCGCGGCGCGCCAAGCTGTGGGCGTTGAGCTCTGGACGCTGTCGACGTGCGGCATTGCCAGGGCGGTCATTCTTTTGTACCGCGCGCTCGTAAATCGAGCGGGCGCCTGCTGAGTTTTAAACTTTAACGAGAGCGCGAGCTAGCGTGCTCTGAGATTCTAGGAAGCAGGACTGCGTGATCTTCCGGCGTAGCACAACTTCCAAAAGAACAACAAGTTATGGAATCGTGATTCGGTCGACGCGCACGACGCGCGCCCCACGTCTCGGATCCGCGACGTTCATATCAGGCGATAGTCCGCGGGCCCGCCGCGACGCCCGTCACTGCGACGGCGGCGACGGCGTCGCCCCCGCGGCGGCCCGCTCGCGCTCGCGCGCGTACTCTTCCCTAAGAGCCGCCAGCCGCGCCGCGTTGAGCAGTAGGCCTCCTCGAACCTCCCCAGCAGCATCGTCGGCGGTCTCGTCGGCTGCGCGGTCAACTCTCTGGCGCTTCTTCGGCGGCGCGGCCTTCTTCGACGGCGCGGCGCGGCGCTTCTTCGGCGGCGCGGGGATGGGCGCATCGGCGGGCCGGCCGTTCTGGCAGTCGACGCACTTGCACGCCGCGACGCATTTGCTGCCGGCCTTAAAGCAGACGCAGTAGAGCTTGAGGCAGCGACTATTCTTGCAGGTGCAGCCGTCGCGCGACGGCGGGAGCTCCGCGATCGCAGCGCGCGCCTCCCGCAATGAAGCCGAGCCCGCAATGTTCTCGCAGTTCTCGCACTTGCACGAGTCGCCGCACAGCACGCCGCGCTCGAAGCACTCGCAGTACCTCTTGAGGCACTTGGAGTTCTTGCAGCGGCAGAAGGACCCGTGCTTCTCGCGCAAGGCGTCGCGCGCGTCTCGCCACCGCTCCCGCGCCGGCGCCAGCCGCGCCTCGCGTTGATCCGGCGTCTCGAGGCGGCGCTCCAGCCTACCCAGCGCTGAATCCATCGCGGCACACACCTCCTTCGGCACCCCCGGCGCCCTCGGTGCCTTCGCGCGGCGCTCATCGTCCCGTGGCGGCGGCAGCTCGACCCGCGGCCGCTCGAAGGTCGTTGGCTGCGGCAGCTCGACCCGCGGCCGCTCGGACGTCGTTCCTCCCTTGGGAAAGAATTGGTCCATTAAATCAGCGAGGCGCGGGCCCTGCTCCTGGAAACCTAGCGTCCGAGGCAGAGGTGGGGGCGGCGGCGAAACAGCACCGAACGCCGCGTCCGACGGCGCCGCGAACACATCCGTCGGCACCTGGAAACGCCTTCGCGTCTCATCCAGAACAAAGTGCCGCGCAGGCAAAGGTGGGGGCGGCGGCAGAACAGCACCGAACGCCGCGTCCGACGGCGCCGCGAACACATCCGTCGGCATCTGGAAACGCCCTAGCGTCTCATCCGACGGCCTAAACTGCCGCATGTGCGCGGCGCACAGTTCCGCTTCACGGCGTGCGCGCGCGTCTCGCCGCGCCTCGCGCTCGACCAGCGTCTCGAGATCGGCGAGCGCGTTCGCGCCCGCGTCGTGCGCCGCCGTATCGTGTCCGCTAAAACCGAGAAGCGCGCGCGCGCCGCGCGCGTCGCCCGATCGCACGAAGAGGTCGCGCAACGCCTCGCGGGCCGCGTCCGCCGCGCGCCGGTTCTCGCGCCGCAGCTTCTTCGCCTCCGCCGGCAAAACCACGGCCGCCGCCAGGGCGTCGGCGTCGCCCGCGGGCGCGCCGCCGTAGCAGAGCACGCTGCCGCCGCCGAGGCCGAGGAGGCCGCTGACGGCGCCGACGACGCACGGCGCGACGCGCAGCGGGAACAGCTCGGCGACCGTGAGCACGTCGTCGCAGGAGAGGCGTCGCGCGAGCGCGTCGATGCGCCGGTCGGCCGCCGCGATCGCCGCGGCGGCGCCGCCGAGCGGGACGAGGACCGACGCCACCGTCAGCGCGCGCTGCTCCTTGATGCCGAAGACCAGGTGGTAGATGCGCAGCTTGTAGATCTCGCCGTCGATGCGCACGAAGCCGAAGGGCTTCTGGCCGGCGAGCAGCGCCGTCAGCGCGTAGATCGCGCTGGCCGGGAGCTCGAGGGTGACACAAGCGAAAATCCCGAAGAGCGGGCCTTCGCGCGGGATCCCGTAGTTGCCGTTCTCGAAGCTGACGACGAAGCAGATGACGGCCATGGCGCTCATCCAGAGCCAGCGCAGCTGCTCGTGCGTCTCCTCCTCCTCGACCTTGTGCTTGTGGACGACGACGGCGTCGGCGTGCGGGCCCTGCGAGAGCACGCCGCCGCGCGTCGGGTTCGCCACCAGGAGGCGCGTGTGGCTATCGTCGAGGAACTCGTCGCCGACGAGCGTCCGCACGACGTCCTCGACGACGTCGAACGGCTCGTGGGACACCAAGCCGCGCAAATGCTCGCCGCTCGGCGTCAGCTCGCCCGTCCCGACACGGTGAAACGGGATGCCGCGGCGGCCCTGATTTTCGGACAAGCTGTATCCTCGTCCGCCCCAGCCCTTGTCGCTCTCCCGGAACGCCGCTCCGACTTTTTTCAGCGCGGCGCCCGCGGAGGGCGACAGCACGCGGACGTACGCGTCGCCGACCTTTTGTTTGAGAGCTTCTTGGATGGGGCCGTACCCGGACGTGTCCAGCGGCGGGTACGAGCCGCCCTTGGGGTTCCAGGCCTGCCGTTGCGCGAACGACGCCTCGTTCAGGCCATCCAGCTCGTGCGGCTGGAGCGTCTTGCGCTGCGCTTCCAGTTCCCGCTTGTGCTTCCATGGATCAGGCTTGTCGTCTCGAACAACAACACCAGCAGCAGCATTATTGGTTCCGTGGCCGTAGACGTACGCGGCCGACCTGTGTGGGACGAAAAGCTGGCTTGCTAGTGTCTTACAGGCCGCTAGCGCGCGTTTTTCAGAAAAACGTAAAACAGACTCAAAATTTGCTCACATTTCTGTCAATTGGCCTTTAGAAAGGCACGCGAGCGTGCACAAAACGCCTCGCGTTCTCGCGTGCAGCACACGCGCGAAACTCTGCACCGGTTTCAAAGCTTGAGAGCGGCGCTATTGGCCGCCGCGCGCGGCACCTCTATTACGACTACGGGTCCGGGAGACGGCTCCCCGGACTTCTAGGGTACGCCTAGCTCCGCATTTGACTACCGAGCTTGCCCGCGGGACGCTTGGGCGTCGGAGGCACAACTAATCAGCGCACAGGACGACGAGCCCGCGCCCGCGCCCACGCCGCGGCCCGACGACGACGGCGACTCGTGCGCCGATTTAGGCTCTAGATTTAGGCGAGAAGTGCACAGGGCTCGCCGCGAAAGCCGGCCGCGCCGTCGCGAACCACGAGAGACGCCGCCAGAGACGCCGTCGCCGCACTACGAGCAACACAACAACACCTTACTCAAGCGGTCGTCCCCTCGCCGAACGTCTCCCGCGCGAACTGCCTCGCTTCCGCCTTTCGTTGAGCCTCGGCTGCGGCTTCTTCTTCCTCCTTCGCCTGCTGCTCCATTCGTTTTTTCTGCCGGAGCTCCTCCTTGACTCGTTTGGCTTCCGCTTCCAGTAACTCTTTGGGCGGTACGGGCAGAAATTTCTGGTGAAGCTGATACACGTCGTACGACAACTCTTCATCTCTAGGAGCTAATAGCGAGATGCGCTCCATCACACGCACGAAGGCGTCGCCCTCGTTTTCAACAATGCCCCACCTTGATAAGGCTTCGGACGCAATGTCGACGGCGAGCGGCGTGACGGTTAACATCAGCGCATCGGTCTTCTCCTGCGCAGTCACGAGCGCCCGGGCCAGCCTCGTCCGATTCCCCTCGGCGTCGAAGGCCTCGAGCAGGTCCTTGACGAGTTGTTTCGCCATGTGCAAATTAATTGCGCTGTAGTCGAAAGCATCGGCAGCGGTCTGGGCCATGGGGGCTGCCCTCTGCGATGGCTGCCTGGTGCACGCGTCTTCGAGTGCGCTGCCCGGGTCGCGGCGGCCGCGTCGATGGCGTGCGCACGGCCACAGCGCTGCCAGAGGCGCTTTGGTTTGTGTTTTGTGCTTCTCTCGCATGTACACCTCGGGGCGCCGGGGTCGCGCCGAGGCGTCGGGCGACTCTTCTGGCGATGATGATTTGATTCGTTCGTCTTCGCGTCTTCGCGCGGGTCGGGAGAGCCTCGAGCCCCAGACGCTCCCCGGGGCGGCAGCCCATTTGCATCGCGACCGACTCCCGCGGGCAGCTTCGCGATGGCTCCCGCGGCGAGCGCCGACGAGACAAAGATGTACCATCGCATGGCCGACTGGTACAACAGGCCGGAGTGCGACGCGCTGCGCGCCGCCTGGGGCCCGTACCCGGCGACGCCGGGCGTGCTTCAGGCGTGGCCGGGCTTCGTCGCCGTCACGAACGCGTTTCTTGACAGCGACGCTGCAGACGACCGGCCCGCCGTCGCTGCCGCTGCGGAGCCCGTCGCGGCGGAGGCCGTAGAGTCGGAGCCCGTCGACGTGAGGCCCGCGGAGCCCGCAGCAAGTACGCAGCCCGTGGTCGTAAGTGAGGTGATGGAGCGCGAGGCGCCCGCGGAGGGCGGCGCGGGCGAGGGAGTCGGCTCTGTCGAGTTCCTCGGCCGCTGGCACGAGAAAAAAGATGACCGCGCGATGCCCGTCAAGTTAAAGTATGGTCTGAACATTGAATGGAACGATTTCACGGGTGCCCGAGTGGCCTTCGGCCGGCTCGTCGAAGAGCTCGTGCAGAAAAACGCGCCGAGCGGCATTCTCGTAATTGGTCGCGAGAGAGAGGGTGCCCGGCTTTCCTGGTCCGCCAGCGCGGACGACGTGAGCTATCAGCGACACGGCCTTGTCGGGCTGGAGTACATAAAGCATGAAAACATCCGCTTCGCCGGCTTCGAGGGCGTCGTCGATTTTCATAAGGGGGATTTTGGAGCTCAGGACCAAATGGCGGTCTACCGCGTCACGCTACCGCGCGGAGGCCTCGACAGATCGAAATGGGCAGGACGCCCGCCGCCGCTCGCGCCGGAGGACCTGCACACCGGCCCGCCGGACGACGGCCTGCTGAGCACGGGCGAGATCTCGGGCGAGTATTCGGCCCCGTGTGAGGACGGGAGATGCTGCAGATCGAAGACCGTGATTCCGTTCGGGCCCGACGCGATCGAGACGTTTGATTCGTGGGTGTGTTGTGTTCCCCCTTCTTGTATTGGGCCGCGGGCGAATGGTAAGGTCTTGACGCGCAAGCCGGGCACCAATGATTTCGATTGGATGACGTTCTCGGCCGATGGAACGGCCGGTGGAGGCTTCAAAAAACGCCCACACTCGCAGAAACGGCCCTTCCGCAAGGTCGAGACGAGGGACCTCGCGGGCACCTGGTGCGGCTGCTGTTGCAGCCCGTGTATTCCGCTTTGGCCACTTTCGTGCTTTTACTGGACGAGGAAGAAGGCGCTTGACGAGGACCGGTACGCGGAGTCGGGCCTCAGATGTGGTCTGTGCCCCTGGTGGTCCATCTGTTCTGAAACGTACACGCGGACATACCACGATGGCGGCGGCGGCCGCAGCTATCCGACGAATGGGTTCGGATTGGAGGACGAGATAACATGCATCGAAGGAGGTTGCTGCCCAATAGCTTCTACATATTATCGCAATTCCGGCTACGCCGCTGGCGGCCCATTCTTCGCAAAGAAGGTCGGCTAGGCCGATCTAGAGTATAAGAGACAATGTCACGAGTCGCACCTTACGCGGGCGGCGCGTGGTCGCGGGGGCCGCGCCGGGCGGCGGGGGGCTCGGCGGCCGCGGACCCGGTCTAGGCCCGCCGCCGCGTCATAGGGCATAGGGGAGGACACGCACGCCCGCGCCCCTCAGAGCTCGTCCGTCGTGGCCTCGAGCGACTTGCGCACGGCCTTGGCGAGGCCCAGCCCCTGGCCCTTGAGCGCGGCCTCGGCGGCCTCCTTGTCCTTCATGTAGCCCTCGTAGAGCTTCTGGAGGTCTTCCACTTGCTTGCTGAAGTTTTCGTTGAGCTCCTTGATCTTCGCCTCCTGCTCTCCAATAAATTCGCCCAATTTCTCGGCACCCATCGCTTGGAACGAAGCGATCTGCGCCTTCTTCTCGTCGGAGCAGAGGTCCAAATTCTTGACGCCGCACTGGGGCCCGAGCTTCTCGGACGCGAACTTTTTGAGGTCTTTTTCGTCTCTCCCACCTTGGTAGTCCTGGAGGTCGCTCGGGTCGCCGTACTTGAGCGTCGGGAATCCTTTCACTCCATTCGCGTCGCAGAGGGGCTTGCCCTCGGCCGTGCAGTCGACGTCGGCGACCAAAATGTCCTTGTGGCCCTTGTACTCGTCTATGAGTATGTCCCAGGTGGGTTTCAGCTTCTTGCAGTGGCCGCACCAGGGCGCGAAGAACTTGATGAAGACCTGCGTTTTGTGGCGGGTCGCGGCGATGGCGTGTGAGTTACGCGCGCGTCGAGCGGGTCCGCAGTCTTTGCGCGCGTCGCGGTTTCGCGCCGCGCGCGCGCGCAGCGTATGCGCCTGGTGCGGTGCGGGTACGCGGACGTGCGCGCGCTACAAAAATGCATGCATGCGCGCCGCGGACGCCGCGGGTCACGCTCTTGTCCTGGGTGAGGTCGTCGTAGTTGTCAGGCGTGAGCACGGTGGCATGCGTCGACGCCGCGAGGGCGAGGAGGAGGGCGGCGGCCTTCATCGTTGCGATTGTGAGCACGTGGGCTGGATTTTTATGGAGATGCTCCACGCGGAGGAAATCTCCTCGGCCTAGCGTCGATACATACTAGCCTGCGTAGTCCTGCCGGACGGGCGGGCCCGGGGGGACCGGGAGGGTACGGGGGACCCCGCGACGTAACTAGCCTGAGCCTGAGCACGCAATAGGGACACACCAACAACTTACCGAGGACCCGCTCAGAGCTCCCCCGTCGCGTTCTGAAAAATTGCCAAGCTAGCGTTGTAAGCTACTAGAAACAAAATCACGACGCGCGACCCCAAACGCCTCACGCCACAAAAATGATCCTCACAACCTGCCCCGCCTGCGCCGCCCCACTGGCCCACGACGCGCCGCGATGCATACGCTGTCACACAAGATATTGTAACAAAACTTGCCAGATGGACCACTGGCGCCGCGGCCACAAGCAGATCTGCAAAAAAATACACCGCGGCGGCAACGCGGAGCAATACTACGCCGACAAAAAATACAAGGAGGCCGTCGCGGTCGCGGTCGAGGCGTGCCGCGGACGACACGAAGGGCAAAAATGCTACATCTGTCTCGAGGCCGTGCATCCGCACACGGGAGAAGGCCTCGTGCGCGGATGTGCGTGCGGAGATCGCGACGGCGTTTCGTCTCCGGAACTGGGCGTCGCGCACGTGTCGTGCTTGGCGCGGCAAGCAAAGATTTTGTGTGACGAGGGCGAGGAGACAGACTTGGACGGCGAGGCGTTTGATAAGAGGTGGATGCGTTGGGAAGAGTGCGGCCTTTGCGAGCAACGATACCACGGCTTCGTGTGGTGCGCGCTCGGGTGGGCTTGCTGGAAGACGTACGTGGGCCGGCCGGAGACGGATTGGGCTCGAGTCAATGCGCTAACGGTGCTCGGGAATGGGTTGTGGGCAGCGGAACGTCACGCGGAGCGGCTGGCTATAGTTGAGGTCCAGTTGGCCACTCAGAGGCGTCTCGGGATATCAGAATACCCCATTATCGTCACCAGATCCAATTTTGCCAATTGTCTCCACTCGCTCGGGCGACTAGACGAGGCTCTCGCGATGGAGCGTGATGTTTACGCTAGATGCAAGGAACTACTTGGAACGACAAACAAAAGTACGCTTCACACCGGCAACAACCTTGCACATTCGTTAATTCAGCAAGGGCAATACGCCGAAGCGAAGGAATTTGCGGGCAAGCTCATCCCACAGTGCCGGCGGGCGCTCGGGTCCAATCACGTAATGACGCTGAACTGCCACGCGGCCTTTGCGGAGGCCCTCTACAGCGACGCGGGCGCGTCCCGAGCTGATGTTTTAGAGGCCGTGACAATACTCGAGGATGTGGTGAGAGCCCGCCGACGAGTCTTCGGAAATCATCACCCGGAGACAATACGTGCCCTCGCGATTCTCGAGGGTGCACGAATGAAGCGCGAGGACGTCGCCGCGTAAGATTCAAGTAAACAACACACACCTACTCACCCCATCCCGCTCTCCTCGAACTCCGCGTACGCCTGGGACAAGGCATCGAAGATCCGCTTCCCGACGAAGCGCTGCTCGATCGATAAATTAACGAGCTTGTCCGGGTGCACGAAGCGCGACGCCTTGTAGTAGGCCCGCTTGACCTTCTTCGGCTCGAGCAGGTCGCCTATCGAGATGGGTTTCCAGCCGCTCCCCTCCCACATGACCTGGTCCATGCCCGCCAATAGCGCCCGGATGTTCTTCTTCTTGCCGTGGTCCTCGCTCCACCGCTTTAACTGAGGATCCAGTTGCGCTTTGAGAGCGATTTGCGCGTCGGCCTCGCTCTCGGCGGCGGACCGCTGCGCCCTTAGTCTAGCCCGCTTCTCCTCCTGCGCATCTTGTAAGGCCTGCCTCCGCTCGAGGATGGCCTGCTGCACCTCGGGAGCCTTCGAGGACAAGTCCTCGTTCCCAATAGACACGGCCTGGATACCGATACGAACCTCTTCGACGACCTCGACGGCGACGTAGCGCTGGTCCACGTCGTCCCAGCGCATCTTGCCCTCCCTCACGAGCTGTTGGACGGTGTCTTGCGAGAGGGACTGGGCATTCTTTTTTGGTGGTTCAGGCGCGGCGCCGAGGTCGACCATGTCCAGTGAAGGTTTTCTAGGAGGCGGCTTCGGCGGCGGCGCTCTTTGCGAGGGCGGCGGCACGTGCGCTCTTGAGCCGTTCGCGCGACTCGCTTCCTCCCACGTCGCGCGGCCGCCTCCAGTCGGAGCATCGGCGTAGCCCTTGGCGGCGCGCCGCGCCCGCGGCATTCTGCCTGGTTTCAGCCGGCGCCGCGCGATGGCTTGTGGAGACACATCGACCACCCGCATGCGCACGACGAGCGCATCGCCGCTTTGCTCGGCGCCCACAGGCTCGTGCGCGTCCCGGACGTCGCGCCAGCAGTAGCCGAAGACGTCATCAGCCACCTTCGCCCGCCAGCGCCAGTCGCCGCCCGTGGACGTGAAGGGGCACGAGCGTTGCAATTCAGCGAGCGTTGGGGCATCCGGATCACTACAAAACACTTCAAAGGCGTTTTCGCCGGCGTCGCGGTCGCCCTGGACGTCGTAGACGCACCAGACTTGGGCCATGCTCGTCCTGTCGATCCTGCGCCTTGCGACTAATGCGGTAGGACGTCCTGTGAGGTGGCGCGTCGACGGCGTCGATCGCTGCGGCGCTGCTGCCTCCCGAGTCGGCGCTGGGAGATAGTCTATGCGGCCAGCCTTCCCAACGCGAGAGTTTCGCAGCCTGTTGCGCAGCTCGCTCTGGCGCGAATCAATGCCACAGCAGGCACAAACTCCCCGCAGCGATTGCTATGCTGCAGCGCCCACGCCCGACTCGCTTTGCCAGTGTTGCTAGTGTCTTACCGGCCGCTAGCTTGCATCCGTCCAAAGAACCCGTAGAGCAGTCGAAGGCACGCTCGCGCATAGCTGCATCGCCGCGGAGCGCGTCCGCCGCGTCTCGGCGCGAGAGCCTGGACTTTAACGCAAGCTCTCCGGACATAAACGAGCACTCGCATCCCGCCGCGCCCGGACCGACGCAGCAGACCCGCGACGCACGCCACGCAAGGTAGAACGGCACCGCGTTGCAACGAGCCGCGCCGACAGCCGCACCAAAAAGGGCTGCCCCAGCAGTAGCACCAAGCAACCATGGGCAGGGGCGACGCCCCGACGCTCGAAGTGGTCGACGAGTACGACGCGGATGGAGACGGCCGCGTGACCCGAGAAGAGTACTTAGCTGGTTTTCTGCGCGACGGCATCGACCTGACGGCGGACTACCTCTTGATGAGAAAGATTGCATGGGAGAAGTGCGAAAAACTCGACGATTTCGAGTTAATAAAGAAGGGCGAGGACTTGCTGCTGGAGGGGAATTTTCTGCGGACGGCGATTACGAGCGGTGAACACAAGCAGACGTGGCCGCTGTGCGTGCCTCGACGGGATGTCTCCTTACCGGGCTGCGCGCTCAATGATAAACAAAAAACGAGGATCTACAAGCAGCTCGCGAAGGAGTTCGCGACCGGGACGTTGAAAGGGACCTTCAAGGAGAACTTCGTCAAGCGGCAACGGGACGCCGTAACACAGCGCTCTTTACGGAAGAAGGATTCTGAGACGGTCGCGACGCTCCAGTCGATCCGCGAGAAGGACTACACGCCCTTCCAGATCAAGACGATGCGGCTGGACTGGCTGCGGCGGTGTGAACTCTGGTTACTGCGCGTGAAGGAGTCGAAGGAAGAGGTCGTGCGTAAAAGGCAAAGAGGTATCACGGACACGCGGCTGAAGTCTGTGGATGATTTATTGGGGGATGATGGTCAGTATAGGGTGCGCGGGCGGGAAGCTGCCAAGGCGGAAAAAGGTAGGAACGCGGACGGGCTCTGCCACTACAGCCTGAATCCGCATTTACTCCGGGAGAACGCGCTGCGAGCCATGTACCCGAACATGAAGTTCCGGGAGTCTGGATTGCGCAACTCGGAAAAGATCTGTTTCGGGAAATTTTATCAAAGTTCAGTATTGAACCCGAAAAGATACAACCGGGCCTACGAACTCGAGCGGACGTCTGTTTCTAGAGCGTTCAACCAGTCGCGCCGGTCGAACGCGTCCCAGATGGAGTCGCTGCGGACTACCGGCAACTTCTGGGAGTCTGTGAAGAGATACAACGACCCGCGGGGCGTAAGCTTCTAGGTTTCTTATGTTGCGACGACCGGCGGCGGGCGTTGTAGTGCTCGAGCCGCTGGCCGCCTCGATGACGGCGTCTGGCAGGTCGGTCTGGGCTGACTAGTCGGCGCGTCGCGTCGACAGCGTCGGGCGTGGGGCCAGTGCTCGAGCCCTGGCGTCCGCGGCCGCCGCGGGCGCGTTGACGACCGAACGCGAGGCGTCCTTGCGGACCGCGATCGGTCGCCGGCGAGAGGTGCTGCGACGGCTCCGTCGCCGTCGCCGCGACCCAGCTCCGGCGTCCACGCGGAGGCGGCTGCATTGAGATTGACGAGCTTGCTAATTGAGCGAGATCGCCGCCGTCTAGCGTACTCTCAAGACAAAAGCGTTGCGCAGCAGTGCAAAGCAGTCCGTTGCAGCACGAAATCCAAGAGGACGACAGCAACCATCATGGCGCGGCGGTGCTTGTTGGTGCTGGCCCTCACCAGCCTCTCAGCGGCCCAAAACCCCTGGGTGAACCGGCGGAAGAACAAGGACAAAGATGCCCCCGTCGCGGCGGACCCCGCCGCCGGCGACACGGACTTTAGCAAGCTCAACGACATGGTGAAGAATCTCCAACAAGCGGGCGCCGCGGGCGGCGCGGGCGGCGAGGACATGTTCGCGGGCATGGGCGACATGTGGGAGTCCCTGATGGACTCGCCCGAGATGGAGGAGATGCTCGCCAATCCGGAACTGCTGAAGGCGACGATCAAGAACAACCCGCTGATTAATGCCATTCCCGGCGCGTCCGAGCAGGTCGAAGCGTTGTTGCAATCGGATGCTTTCAACGACCCGGCGCAGCTCAAGCAAGCGATGAGACAAGGTGTGGACGCCATGAAGGCGGTTGGGTCGGAGTTCGGCAGTCAGCTCGGGGCCCAAATGAAGCTCGCGCAGCAGAACCCGGAAGCGTTTAAAGCGCAGATGGAGGCCATGATGAGTCAGTTGGCCGGCGGGCCGGAGCAGGGCCGGGCGTTGATGGAGGCCGCGAAGGGTCTGTGGGACGGTTCCGCCGATCCGGCGCAGCTCGAGGCGTTGTCGAAATTACCCGGCATGGAAGCATTAGCTGATCCGGAGGCCATGAAGCGCCAGATGGCCGAGCTCCAGAAGATGATGGGCGCGGGCCAGGTGCCGGCCATGGGGGGGGAGTTGTAAAGGAGAGTACTACATTGGGTCTCGTCACACAACTCCCCTTACTCCTTCGACTCCTCCACGCCGACGTCGACGCCTCTCCTACGGCGAGTCGTCGCGTCGGGCGACGCGGGCCCGCCCGCCGGCGCCGCCGGAGCCTCGGGCTGGACCTTGTTGTTCGAACCCCAGGGCTCGTTGCCCCGCCAGAGCCAGAACAACGAGATCAATAAAACGGGACCGCCGGTGAGGCACCACGCCGTGAAACAAATCCAGTAGAAGATCCACATGGCCCGGTACGCGTCCCGCTTCGTGAAGCCGTCGTCGTCGTCCTCGAGGTCGTCGTCGCCGCCCCGCGGCTTGTTCGCGGGATGGGCATCGACTGCTTGGAGTTTACGTTCGATTCGTCTTTGCGTGGGGTAATCCGTGTGGAGCTCGGGCACGGGCTCGCCCTTGTATACTGCCGTCCAATACGCAATCGCTTCGCGGCCGGACATGGCGTTTGTTGGTGTCAAGAGCAGGGGCCAGAGGAGGCGCATGGTGACGGCTGCCCCGCTGTGTGGGCAGCTCCCAAGGTCTGCTCGCGGGAGAGAGGCGTGCGATGGCGTGCCCTCCGCGACTGAGGGCGCCCGGGCGCGCGAGCACAGCCTGCCGTTGCGCGCTGTGTATAGCTTGCTAGTGTGTTACAGGCCGCTAGATAATATTATTTTTGCCCGACGAGCGAAGGAGCGCCGCGGGCGTGATTCGAGCCAATAATACGCGGAAGTATACCCCGTACGCACGCTGCCGCTGTTGGCAAAAAGCTAGGAGTACGGCCGCTGCAGCAAAAGACAGCACTGCACGCTGCGCACAGCGGCCACTTTCGTCCAAACTAGTGCCGCATAGATCACAGCGATGGCCGCCGAGCAACAAGACGCCTTCGCAAAAGCCGCCGCACGAAACGGCCACGCCCTCGTCGTCGTCGCCGGCGACGTCGGGAGAAGTCCACGAATGCAATATCATGCGTTGTCACTGGCGGAGGAAGGGCGGGCCGTGACGCTCGTCGGGTATGCGGGCGAGCGTTGTATTGACGCGTTGGTACGGCACGTTTGTGTGCGGGAGGTGCGCATCGCGGAGCCATTGAGGCGGTTCCCGGGTTTCCTGGGCAGGGTCTATCGGTTGCTCGCGCTTTGTTTCGCTCTAGGCCGTGCGTTATTCAAAGCTAGAAGAGATCATAGAGCGTCCCTGGTGCTGTGCCAGACGCCGCCCGCATTACCAGCACTGTTTCTATGTTGGCTCGTCGCGCGACGAGATGGCGCTCATGTGGTCGCCGACTGGCACAACCTGGGGCACACGGTGCTGGCGGACGCTTCTTTGAGAAGGAAGGGGAGGTTGTCTTTTGCTGATAGAGTGGCCGTGGGGATCTACGACTTTCTCGAGCGACGGAGCGGTCGGCTCTTAGATAGGCACCTCTGCGTCACGCACGCCCTGAAGGCGTGGCTCTCCCGAAATTACGGTATTCATGCGGAAGCGGCCCACGACCGGCCGCCCTCGATGTTCACGTCGCTAAGTGAAAGCGAAAGGCTCGCGGCGCTCGCGAGGATCGGTTCAATCGCCTTCCCTTCTTCCTCAAATGACCCCTTCTGGCGCGGCCGTTCATTAGCCGATGCGTCGAAGGATCGCCCTACTATAATAGCGTCGTCGACGTCGTGGTCCGCGGACGAAGACTTCGACGTTTTGCTCGACGCATTGATCGCCTACGACAAGGCGCACACACAACGCCTCGTCGTCATCGTGACGGGCAAGGGCGAGTTACGGAGGCGCTTCGAGGAGCGGTACGCTACTCTGAACTTGCGACATGTGAGGGTCGCAACCGCGTGGCTGTCCACGAAAGACTACTGCTGTTTGTTGGCCTGTGCCGACGTCGGCGTGTCGCTCCATGCCTCGACTTCAGGCTTGGACCTGCCGATGAAAGTGGTCGACATGTTCGGAGTTGGGTTACCGGTGCTACAATTGGCGTTTCCGTGCGTTTCCGAACTTGTGGAAGATGGCGTCAACGGCGTGCTTTTTGAGGACGCGGCGTCGTTGGCGCGCGAGCTCGCCAAGGTCTCAGGACGGGGCGACGCTTTGCAGACGTTGCGCGCGGGCGCGGGTCTTCAGGAGCGGTGGGGGGGCATGTGGGCGCGGTGCGTGGCGCCGGTCGTCGGGCCGGCGTTTGGGTCTGGGGAGTAGGTGTTGTTTGTTTGATGGACTCTGTTCCCGGCTTCCTAGACGAAGCAACCCTGAGACTGTGTCGGCACAGGCCACTGGGTTTTGGGTCGCCCCGCCTTGTCTGATCGTCAAATACCGCTCATACTTGCGCGCAGCAGTGTTCGTCGTATTTCCAGATCGCGTGCGCGAAAGTTCGATCGATAGATGCGCTCCCAGAGATTGGAAAAACTTGGGGGTTGCAGCTGTGCTCGGCGACTCCGCGACGCGCGCGCGTTGCGCCGGTGCGCGTGACCTGTAGCCGACACGCCGCCAGCGGGCTCGAGCCTGGACAGCGCGGCCCGACCTCGAGTCGCACTCGTACGCGTCGCGACGGCCGCCCGCGCGCAGGTCCAGCCGAGGAGATTAACAGGTCATTCCACTCCTCCGACGGTCACCATGCCGCGCCTCTGTCTGGCCCTGCTCCTCCTCGCCGCGCGGGCCGCGGCGGAGCCGCCGGACCACGACCCATGCACGTGCTTATCACAAAGCTGCGGCTTAAGCTTCGGAACAGTGGCTCAACTGGATCTCACCGTGCCCCTGGACCGCCTGAAGATCGTGCCCTGCGTGGGCGACAGCGACTGCGAAGACGCCCCCCAACCCGTCGAGGGGCCGTACTACGAGGGGTGCTGGACCGTCGCCGATGACCCGCCGTTCCCTTCGAACGAGCTCCCGGTGTCGCTCTGCGCGGAGCCGCGCCGCCGCCGCCTCCTCTTCGCAAACCACGTCGTAAATTCGGCGTACGTCGTCACCGGCGACCTCGCCTTCGACGGCATCACGTACGAGACAGCGCTGGCTAGCGTCGACGTGTTCGTGGCCGCGGTTGCATCATTGTGCGGAGTGGACGAGTCTGCAGTATCCGTGGTGATTTCCCAGGCCCGGCGCCGTCACCTCAGTCGTCGTCGCCTCGACGACGGCGAGACCGGCTCGGTGAAGGTCGAGTACACCGTGGCCGTAGAGACCGAGTACGAGGCTGCATCTGCCAGCACGTTGATCGAAGACAGCTCGCCTGAGGACGTAAGCACCGCGGTGAACACGGCCGCTACCAAAGCTGGTGTTGATGAAGAGTTTGCGGACGTCGAAACGACGGCGGTCGGGACGCCTACAACGGAGGTGGACGACCGCTGCTTCTTCGTGAGGGGGACTTCTCAGGGAAGCCAATTCTGGACGGACGGCATTTCACTCGACGACGTGGGCGACAACGCCGACGAGGTCTTCAAGTGCGCCGCGGCGAGCCTCGCCGACGTGTCGCCGGACCGCGTCGAGCTGCTGAAAATCGAGCAGGGCAGTCCCCCCATGCCCCAGGTCATCGCGAGCTTCCTCATCGCCGTGAGCGGCGAGGCGCAGGCGCTGGCGGTCCAGAGGCGGCTCGCCGGCCCGCCGCCGCCCCCGCCGCCCGTCTCGCCCCCCGGCTTACCCGGCTTGCCGCCGCCGCTG
This sequence comes from Pelagomonas calceolata, assembly GCA_918797485.1. Lineage (NCBI taxonomy): Eukaryota > Pelagophyceae > Pelagomonadales > Pelagomonadaceae > Pelagomonas > Pelagomonas calceolata. The sequence goes on along the minus strand of CAKKNE010000003.1, from coordinate 3,778,094 downwards.
CCCGGTCCGTTCGCCGGCAAGACCAAGGCGGACGCCACCGCGGCGATCAGGGCGTGCGCCCTGAAAAAGAAGGCCCCGTCGGTCTGGCAGGAGGCGTCGGTCGACCCGTTCGTGGGAGGGAAGGAAGCCAAAATCGTGCCGGAGCGGCCGATCCCGGCGGGCGTCCAGGGCTGCTGCTGGGGCTCGGCCGGGGGGAACGTCGGGCCCATTGAGCCGATCGAGCCCATTCCTCTAGACCCGGAGGCCAACGAAGGCCCCCCCGCCCCGCCGCCGACGCCTATGGAGATGACGACGACGACGACCATGACGACGGCGCCCTACAACTCTACGGCGTAAGGAACGACGCGGGCGCCGCCGCAGCCGCGGAAGTTCCGGCCGGCGGCCTGCGTATCTAACAAGTGCTCATAGCTATCTCGGAGCGCTAGCGGTCAGTAAGACACTAGCAAGCTCTCAGGCTCTGCCTTGCTCTGGGGCACAGCGGTGCGCAAACGCATCGCCGCGACTCAGACCCCAGCTGGACGCCTTCGACGCGAGCAACTGCGCCTGAGCCACGCAGCGCACACCAAAATCCTCTCCTGCGAGAGAGAGCACTCATGGCACGCCTCAGAGCAGCGCTGGCCCTCGCCGCTACAGCAAGCGCACTAGTGATCCCAACCCAGCCAGTCCTCACGCGCTACGCGGCCGGCAAGGTCTTGGAGGCGGCAGAGCTCAAAGCGAAGGACGAGGACTGGCCCGTGACGATCTGTGTGTGCGACGGCGGCGGCGTGCCCTTATGTTTAGCACGCTTGGACGGCGCCTTCCCCGCCTCCGTCACGCTCGCCACGGAGAAGGCGCGGACGGCGGCGCAATTTCGCAAGCCGACGCTAGATTTGGAGAGCGCCGCGAACGACAAGCGGCCCGCACTCATCGCGTCGGGCTTCACGGTCCTAGGTGGGGGGGAGCCGATCTTCGTCGACGGCTACTGCGTCGGCGCCGTCGGCGTCTCCGGCGTCTTGCCGACCGAGGACGCGGAGGTAGCAAAAGCGGGCGCCGCGGCGATCTGCCCGACGACGGCTCCGCCCGACGTCCCGGCGAAGGCCGTCGCCTTCGAGGCATGACTAAACTATACTGTGTTAACTCCAGCCGTGAGCTTCGTACATACATCGGACGTGAGTTATGGTTCCACGGCGGGGAGTTGTGACGACGGCGGAGGACATGGCCCGGGAGATGGATTAAGCTAGCTGACACGAAGAGTATTCTTAGAGGGGCGAACTAAGGTTACGGACACGTCTTGCAGACGCACTCCGCCCCCGCCGCCTTCGCCGCCGCGCACCGCTCACAGAACTCGTCCCACTTCGACTCGTCGTAGTCGACGTGCACCTCCTGCTCCGCGTCCCACATGAAGATCGGCTGCTTGCCATTGGGGGGGTTCGGCGCGTGCCAGTAGCGGCAGCGGCCCTTCCCCTGTTTATTTTTTTTCGGACAGCCGTACTTGTACTTCTTCGAGTTCAGCTCCGACGCACATCGCACGTCGTAGTCCAACTCGCCCGCCTTCGCCTTCTTCGATCTTTCGATCCGCTGTTTCTCCGCGTCCTTCATTTCCGCTTGAACACGAGGGCCGGCGCGGTTCCTAGCAGAGACATCTGCATCAGGAAGCACCTCGTCCAGAGTCTTCGGCGTCTCCACGTAATCCGTGTGGAAGGTGGCGCCCTCGTTCTCGACGATGCGCGTCTCCGTCGGGGCCTCCTCCGTGGGCCGAGACCGCGACGCGCGCTGCGCACCTTCATACCGAGCGACAAACAGAGGCTTCGTCGCGGTCACTGGGCACTCCGCCGCCGGCGCGGCCCACGCGAAGAGCGGGGCGTCAACGCCAAACGCCGACGTCGCGCACGTGTCCGACGCTGCCCAGGACAGCGGGGGCTGGCGCGGCTCGTTCCACGAACCCTCGTCTATCACTAACCCGCCGCCGTCGCCGCCGCGAATCTCGCGCAGCAACTGCTTCGCGAGCGGCATCGTCTCGAAGTCGGCCTGCGCCTTGGCCTCCTCCTCCTCCGCGGCGGCGAGGGCCTTCTGGGCGCGGTCGCGCGTGTACATCCAGCGCGGGGGCGTCGTGCCCTCCGACTCGCACCGCGACACTAATGCCAGCCCCTCCTCGTAGCCGCCGCACTTCGTGCAGTGTCCCTTCATCGGGTGGCGCGTCGTCCACGCAGCGCCGCACTCGCACTTGTACCTCCCGCCCTCCACCACGTAGTTCCCTTCGTCGTCGAGCTGGAGGCAGTCGTACAGCGTGTACCGGCCATTATAAATGACGTGGACGTCCGAAGGGCAGGCGTCGCGTAGGGTACAGGCCTTGCCACAGCGATGATCCGCACACACGACGTAGTCCTCGTAGCCAGTGCCTAGCGGGACGAATGGCGTGCAGACGGCGGGCGTCGCGGGCGAGCCCTTCCCGTCCTTCTGCAGCCGCCGCGACTCGCGCAGCCGTGCCGCGCGCGCGTGCGCGAGCTCGTCGATGCGCCCGAGGTCGACGGAGTCCGTGCCGCCTTCGTCATCGTCGAAGCGCGCCGAGAAGCGCGCCGGCGCCGGCGCCGGCGCCGCTTCAGCGCCGCGGCGGTTGACCGGCAGGGCCGCGCGCGCGGAGTCGCCGTCGCCGCCGTGGAGGCGCGCCGCGACGGCGGCGAGCTCGGGCGCCACGGAGGGCGCGAGCCGCAGCGCGAGCGGGTCCGCGGGCGCCGCGGCGACCGCGTCGTAGCGCGGCCGCTTGACGTCGACGATGGCCGAGCGGTCGCGCATCCAGCCCTTGATCGTGTCGGTGTCGAGCGCCGCGGCCGCGTCGGCGAGGTCGACCGCGCGGCGCGGCCGGCGGCGCTTCGGGCGCGGCGCCGCGGCGGGCGGCGCCACGTCGACGGCCGGCGGCGGCGCCGCGTCGACGGCCGGCGGCGGCGCCGCGTCGACGGCCGGCGGCGGCGGCGCGTCGTCGCCGCCGTCATCGACGCGCGCGCGCTTGGCCGACGCCGCCTCAAATACAAACCGCCGACCGCAGATCTCGAAGACGTCGCCGTCGCGCACGTCGCACGCGGCCTTGGGCGCGAGCGGCTGCGCGTTCAGGAGCGTCGCGTTCGCGGCCTTGGCGTGGTTGACCAGCGACACGCGCGCATTCTGGTCCACGCGCAGCTCGGCGTGGAGGCGCGAGCAGTGCGTGAGCCCGATGCGCACGTCCGACGTGAGCGCGCGGCCGAAGGTGACGGTCGCCGCCGCGTCGGCGTCCAGCGGGATGCGTTTGCCCTCGCCGGGGTCGTAGATGTAGCCCGCGGCCGTCAACGCGCGCGCGCGCTTCTCGGCGGGCGCGTCGCCGTCCTCATGAGTGGTGTCGCAGCGCAGGTCGATTTGCTCGGCCATACGGCTGCGTTCGACAGCGCGCGCGCTGTGGCTTGCAGATATGTGAGAGTACGCGCTGTGCTCCAGCCCTTGGCCTCAGTTCCTTCGCGTGCGCGCCGCAATCTCACGCTTCGCACTGCACCAGGACAAACTGGTTCGTCGTTTGAAAGTCGCCCACGAACGCGTCGAACCACCGCTGCAGACGTCTGCTGAAGCCTCCCTTCAGCGGTGAACGCAGTCTTGCGGGCCATTTTGTTTGTCGTTGGCAATGAAGCCGAAGTTTGAGTGCAAAAGCCAGCCGCAATTAGCGCCGCAGCGCCGCTGCACCAGCTGCAGCCACAGCGCACAGAAGTGTAGAAGTATTGCCAGCACTCACACGCAAAAAAGCTAGACCGCTTATAACGATGGCGTCGCGCAGCACGCGGCAGCTGATCCAGGATCAGCAGACGCAGTCGCTTCCGTGCCGCGACTCCCGCTACCGCATGGGCCCGAGCGTCGCAGCCGTGCTCAAACGGACGAAGCTGACCGCCGCCGTCGTCGGCCAGGCCGCCGCGAAGTACCTCCTGTTGATCGCGACGAACGCCTACCTCGTCGAGTTGCGCGCACGCGGCGCGCTGGCGGGCGGCGCCGGGAATCGGAGCTTAGCGGCACTGAGCTGCGGCGCCCAGGGGCACATGGACCGCGTGTACCGCACGGACGCGCCGTACGTCGCCGAGTCGCGCGCGGTCGTCGATGCGAGACGGGAGCTCGAACGCGTGTCGGGCGGCCGCGTGCTCGAGGCGTGCCTTGTCTACTTGTACGCCGAGGACTGCTGCGACGAGGCGACGCGCCAGCGCATCCTCGGCGCGTTCCAGCTGCTGGCGCGCTGCGCCTTCGCCCTCCTCAACCGCCTCGAGCGGCAGCTGCAGGTGCCGCTGAGCCGCCTCGACGTCGAGCGCCTCCTCGTGATCATGAAGCGCGAGATCATCGTCTCGCGGCGCGCGATCATGCCGGAGGCGTTCCCGAAGGGCGGCCCGAAGAAGCCGCTCCTCGTCATCTGCATGGCGACGGCGGTCGACGCGCTCACGGGCCAGGTCCAGGCGTCGCGGCCCCTCCTCCTCGCGTGGATCGCGCTGGTGACGCAGGAGGAGATCTGCCGCGCCGATCCGCGGCGGTTCCTCGACTCGGACTTCCACAAGGCGCTCCTCGCCTGCCTCGCCTTCCACTTCGGCTTCGCGCTGCCCACGGACCGGCGCGAGCTCGACATCAAGCGCGCGCAGTACGGCGTCTCCAAGAAGCTGTACGCCGCGATCGAGTGCTACTGGGGCTTCGACGACGACGACGACGGCTGCTTCGAGGTCTACTACAGCATGCCGAAGACGTCCATCGCGAACGTCCCCGAGCCCATCGCCACGCAGCTCCTCTCCGACGCGCACACGAAGGGCCCGCACCGGCTCCTCGACCTCGACTCGCCCGCGACCGTCAAGCTCATCGCCGACGCCTACAATCACGGGTCCCCGTGCGACGCCGTCGAGGTGGCCCACTTCCTGCAGGACCGGGCCTCGTACCAGACCGTCAAGGTCAACGTCTAAGTGACTTGTATGAATTAGGCTACAGCCGGACGAGACAGCTGAGTCGGATTGCTCAGCGCGCGCGATCCGCCCGTGTATAGACATGCGGTACATTAGTTGTTACTTCCCGAGCACCTCCAGACCCTGCAGGTACGGCCGCAGTACTGACGGCACGTTGACGCTCCCGTCGGCGTTCTGGTGGTTCTCCAAAACAGCAACTAAAGCCCGACCCACGGCCAGCCCGGAGCCGTTCATCGTGCAGGGGAAGCGGGGTCTAGGTTTTTTGTCCTCCGGAGACGGTGCCGGCTTGTAGCGCAGGTTCATCCGCCTCGCTTGGAAGTCGCCCATGAGACTACAGGACGACACCTCGCGGTACTCTTGTTGGCCAGGTAGCCACACTTCCAAATCGACACACCTCTGGGCACTGAACCCGACGTCCCCGGCGCACAGCTGCACGGCTCTGTAAGGCAACTCCAACGCCTGCAGCAACGCCTCCGCATCCCCCAACAACGCGTCGGCCTCGGCGTCCGCGTGTTCCGGAGCTACGATCTTCACGAGCTCGACCTTGCCAAATTGATGCTGTCTTATTAAACCGCGCGTATCTCTCCCATACGACCCGGCCTCGGCCCGGAAGCAGGGCGTGTGCGCCACCATCCTTATTGGCAGATCTTTTTCCTGGAGCGTCTCGCCGCGCCAGAAGTTCGTTAAGGGTACCTCTGAAGTGGGAATGAGAAACGCGTCCTCGCCCCGCACGCCGTGGTTCGCCACCCGGAATAGATCATCTTCAAATTTTGGTAATTGCCCCGTGCCTCGTAATGCAGATCTAGAGACGAGTAACGGTGAGGACACCTCCTCGTAGCCATTTGCTGCATGAGCATCGAGGAAGAAGTTCGCCAGGGCCCGTTCTAAGCGAGCCACGCCGCCCTTGAGGACCGCGAACCGCGCGCCAGCGACTCGAGAAGCGGCTTCCGGATCGTACCCACTAAGACCTTCCGCGAGCTCGTCGTGCCACTGGTAGTCGTCGCCGACCTTCCTCTGGTCGGTGCCCCACTCCCTTAACACGACGTTGTCGCTCTCGTCGCGGCCGTCGGGCGTCACATCGCTCAACACGTTCGGCAATGCTTCCAGTAAAGTCAAAGCTTCGGTCTCGATCGAATCCATCTGCTCGGACGCGGCGTCGGCCGTCGCGCCGGCCTCGGCCACTTGAGCCTTCAAGGCGTCGACGTCCTCGCCGTTCTTGATCGCTTTACCGATGGTGCCGGAGAGCTTCTTACGCGTCGCGAGTGCCGCGTCGCGGTCCTTTTGTAATGATGCTCGCTTCGTATTGAGCTCGACGATGGCGTCGACGGATTCAATAGCGTCGTCGGAGCCGCCCCGCGCTGCAACGTGCGCTTTCACAACATCAGCGTTGTCCTTGAGCGACCGCAGCTCGAGCGCGACGCCGGCCGCCGACGGCCTCGCACTCAGCGGCCGCAGGCGGCTTGCATGCCGCACGGCGGGGCGCCAGGCGCGCGCCGCGGCGATCATCAGCATCAGTGCGCCGCGGCGCCTCATGCGACCGCGTGCTGACTCTGGCACACTGCACTTGCTGCGTGTGCCGGAGCGCTGCGACGTCGTTTGCACGCGCGACGGTTGTTATGCACTGATCACGCTGATCACGACTGCCACGCCGATCAAACGGCGCACTTCGTCTCGACGGGTGCACACGACTGCAAGTGGCCAGCTTGGGAGAGGCTGGCATCCTCTCTCGCGTGTTGGGTGGCCATATCCACCCTTGCGCTGCACCAAACGCGCCGAAAATGCGCGTGGGATTCATTCTCGCAGCGCTGCTGCCGCTCGCGGCAGCGCTGGTGCCCACGCTACGCGCGAGCCATGGTGGACGCAGCTCGCTCAGGCGGCGCCTGGCGCCGCGCGACGTCCTCGAGGCCGAGTTCGACCGCTTGGCGCAGGGCCAGCCGGTCGTTGTGGTGGACGCGGCCGCGGCGGCGCCGCTCTTGGCCGAGCTCATCGCGGACGGAGACCTGGGCGACGACGAGCTGCGGCAGATGTGGGGTCCGGGCGCGCGGGACCGGGCGGGCTTCGTCGCGCTCTGCGAGGCCGTGGGCGATCTTTTTGAAGACGAGGACGAGGAGGTCGTCGCGGCGCCGGCCGCTGCGGCGCCGGCGCCGGCCGCTGTCGCAGCCCCGGCGCCTGCGCCAGCACCGCAAGCCGCGCCGCCCGCCGCACCGGCCGCCGCGCCCGCGCCCGCGCGCGTCGAGACGCTCTCGGACCCGCGCTTCGACGCGCCGGCCGCGCCTCGAACAGCACCACCAGCACAACCAGCACAAAAGCAAGCCAAAACGCCCGTCGCCGCGTTGCTGAGAGCGCTCCCGGCGACCTGCGCCTACCCGGATCCGGACGACCCCGAGGCGCCCACGTATGACCAACTCACGGCTTTATGTAAAGATGTGGCCGCAATCCGGGACGAGGCGCAGCGTGGTGATTTGGAGCTCGTCGATCTGCTCACGGGGACCTGGGAGCTCGCGTTCACGTCCTCGCCCTCCTTCGCCTTCAACAAAGGATTTACGGGAGTTGCCGGTACCTTACCGGGCGGCGCCGACTTCGTCTCGCTCACACAGACTATTTCCGATTCTGTGGACGCCGTTGTTTATGTGGAAAAAATAGCACCACAAATTGGGGTCGACGAATTAGATGTTACTGTCGCTTCAGATTGGGGCCTGAACCGGCGCTTCGACGCGCTGCAGCGGTGCCAACGTGTCTACGTCGACTGCCTGCCGCGCAAGGTGACGTACGGTCCGGTCACGGTCGACGGGAAACGAGTAGAACGGGGCTGGAAGAGCATGCGCGTCATGAACGCCCTGGCCGTCGAGTATATTGACGATAGCGTGAGGGTGATGCAGGGCACGACGGCGTACTTCGTGTTCCGTAAGGTTACCTAGTGTACTAGTCCTAATAGGCGCCGGCGCCGCGCCGCCGCGCGGATGATCTCGTCGCTCCCTTTTTTGGTGCAGATGTGGACGCCTCTATCAATAACCTCGTTGAGCACGGGCACGCGATTCTCGTCGGTGAAGCGCTTGAGGGGGTCCTTTTCGTTCCAGCCGGCGCACTCCGTGTGGAGCCGCGCGGCGACGTCGTCGGGCCGGCAGTCTCTCACGTCGGGAGGTTGGCCGCATTTCATGTGTCCCATGGCCACGAGGTCGCGGCCGCCTGTGTGGAAATCAAATTTCGGGCGCCCCATGCCGTCGACGCGATGTTGTCTCAGTAGCCGCGTCTGCTCGAGGGCGTGGAGTTTTCGGAACCTAACTCACTGGTTGATTTCCACACAGGGGGCCGCTGATTCGCCTTCCGCGAACGCCGAGGCCGCCGAGTTTCCCCGTATTGAGCCGCACGAGCTCCTGGCCGGGCCCCGGGGCGCTGAGCCAGTGCGCGGTGTCCAGGTTCGGCGGCAGGTTGTCCCGGCCCCGGCGCGCGAACGTCTGAGTGACACCGGTGAAGATGCTAAGGCCGCTGCCCGGCATGCGATAAAACCACAGGTTTTCCCTCTCGGCGCCGACGGGGCAGTGCGTCACCTCGACCCACGAGTCGCTCTGGATGCCCGTAGGCGTGAAAAATCCGCGAATGTCGATGTTGCCACCTCGCCCGACCGTGCTCACGAACGCGGCGTCCTACTCGGGAGCCCTGGAAGCCGAGGCCCGGGGACGGTATCTCATGGCAAAAAGGGGAAACCCGTGCGCAATACCCCGTCCTTCATTCATTCAGCCCGCAGAGATTCTAGAAACACTATTAGTCAAGCGGGGAGGGGCTATGTAGATTCAGGGGGAGGAGGGGAAAGGACCGGATCCACAAAAGAAGCCCCGCGCTCGCTAGGCCCACACCGTCTCCAAGATGCCACTCCGCAATAAGGAATAGGCGTCGTCGTTCTTGGCGCACTTCGTCGTCGCCGCCAACCGCTTTTCGTCGGCCTTCGACAACTTTAAATGGCCAGGATTCAATCGCCCGAGGCGGGCGAGTCCTCGGCAAGCCCTTAGATTTAAGCTAGAGCCGACGTCTGGACTACTCAACAGCCCTCACCGCAAACCCTGAGTCCGACTGCGGTTTTGGGCCGCGACAATGCCAGGTCGACTCTCACGCTTATGCTGCCGCTTCAGCTGAATGGCGAGATTGGGTTTGGCGTCAGAGGCTCTGCCGACGTGCCACGAAACTAGCGGAGGCTTCTGAGGAATCAAATGTTTTACTGCGGCTAGCGTTGTAAGACACTAGAAACCAGGCAGCAGGCTTGACACTTAAATAAGGCGTCGTATAGGCGCATTTTTCACGCTTATGCCACAATTATGCTGCATGCTGCATATGACCACTGATGCCGCAGCAATGCCGGAACAATAAGCTGCTCGTGCACGCAGCAGTAGTGCTGCTCGGCATTGTCCTAGGCCGGGCCGCACGCCGTCGACAAAACACGGCACCAGCATCGACACCAGCAGCATTCGTCGCGATGCTGCTCGAAACGCCGCAGCCGCTCTTGCTGGCGACGACGCGGCTGCAGGTCGACAAATTCCCGCGCGGGACGGTGGGCGACGCGCGGCGGTCCCTAAACGGCGCGCTCGACGTGCGAGCGGCGAAGAGACGGTCTCCGGCGTTCCGCGCGCTCTGGCGGCGGCGACGGAGGTCCTTGGGTGGCGACGCGCGCGCCGGCGAGGCGCGACGCGCCGTCGACGACTACGTCGTGGCGCACGCGCGGGGACTCCACGATGCCGGGGCCGCGGCGGCGGCGTTGCCATATGTGGCGTGGCTGGGACTGCCGAACGCTTGCGCGGTGCTCGCGGCGATGGCGCCAGAAGGGCTCCGGCCGGCGCGCGACGGCCTGCGACGGTCGCCTTTGCACGTCGCCGCGGCGCGCGGTCACGCGGACGCCTACGCCGTGTTGCTCAAGGCCGCGCGCCGGGCGGGCGTCCGCGGCGCCGCTCGTACACCCGACGCACTTGGCGGCAAAGCGCGGGACTACGTCGCGGTCGCGCCTAACTGCTCCGAGGTTTTTCCCGGCACGGACGCGGATGCGGCGACCGCGCTGGAGCGCTATGCTTTGGTGGGCGCGCCGGTGCTTCTGCGCGGCGCGGCGGCGGGCTGGAACTGGACGGGATGGAACTGGTCTGCCCTGGAACGCCGCGACGACGTCCCGGTGGCACCGCAGGACATACCACACGGTGACAGCTTCGGCCTCGCGCCACCCAATACGACGACTCTCGGCGACTTCGCGCGCGATCCCGGCGGCATGTACGTCTTCGACGCGGGCGCCGCCGCCGACGCGCTCTTTTCGATGGGAGACGTGCGCCGTCGTGTCGAGGCGCTCGTGCGGCCGTCACTTGAATTGGATGAGCTGCTCGACGGATTCCCTCGACGGCTTCACGAGCGCGAACACGGCAGGAACGCCCAGGTCTACGCCGGGCCCGCGGGTGCCGGCGCGCATGAGCCTGCGCGGAAATCATCGCATCGACCTGAACGTCTCGCGACGACTCACTGGTTGATTCACGCAGGCCGTGGCACTACCACGAGCAGGCCGTGAACGCTCTCGGATTTGGTCGAAAGACGTGGTACCTGCGGCCGCCGCCGACGGCGACGTACTCGGTCCAAGCGCCGCGGCACTGGCTGGGCCACCCCCGGGATGCCGTGGTTTGCGAGCAAAGGGCGGGCGATATCTTATACGTCCCCGGCGGCTGGGGCCACGCGGTCGTGAACGAGGAGCCGTCGGTCGGCGCCGCTGTGGAATTCGTGGACGCAGTTATGGTGTACCACCAGAACGTGCGTTTGGTGCCCCTTGTAGATGTTTAACTTCACTGTATGTAAGTTAGACCCAGAAGTATACCCACCGCCTCTCGGCGAGTCTCGCGTGCCGATCTGAATCGATTTCACTCCGGGCGGCGATGGTCTTAGCCGTCCCCGCGACGAACACGCGTCACGTTCGTGGCCGGAGACGGCCCGGAAGGCTCGTGTGAACTTTCTAGTGTCTTACAGGTCGCTAGCAAAAAGTCGTTTTGCTGCTGCATCGACTTGGCGTCCGTATTCACGCAAGTAGAGCGTGAAATACACACGCTGCGCTGGTCACTGCCGCAGCGCTGCCGCGTTTTCTCACTGAGACCCGAAAAAAACGGCTCTCGCGCGCGCGCCGACACAACAACCGCCACAGCTCCTGGCCTCCTAGCGCCGCCGCGGCCACGTTAGAGGACTCACACGTACAGCCACTGCTCCCACGCAAGAAGCGGACCACGCCCAGCGATTAGCGATGGGACGCTCGAAACCGACGGGCCGCAAGGCCACGACGGCCAAGAAGGGCGCCGCGCCGGGGCTTTCAAGACACTTCAGCGAGGAGCAGCTAGCGCCGCTGAAGGCGAAGAGCGCGCGCGCGCGCCGCGCCAAGTCGGACGAGCCGCTGAAGCTGGACGAATTCAAGGGAAAGGCGTTCTTGTGGAGGAACAAGCACGGGAAGGTTGACGAGAAGAAGATGGCGCCGCGCAAGGCCGTGGTCGACGCGGCCATCGAGGACGGGCGGAAGAACGCCGGCATCACGAATAGCACGGAGCTCGCCAATCACGTCTTCGATAAGACCGGCTTTCTGAGGTGGCACCGCGGCAAGAACGTCGGCGCTGCTTTGGGCCACTACGTCACAGCCCAGTGCGCCGAGAAGGACCGCTCCAAGAAGGAAAAGCCGTGGTGGGACGGAGTCACGAACCTCGCGAAGGCGACGAAGGCCCAGCTCGTGGTTGTGGAAAGGGACGGCGAGGGCAAAGCGATCACGGCCTGGTCGTGCCAGAAGAAGCACGTGCACTACCCGGCGGACTCGGGCCTCACAACGGCGCGCGGTTCGATCGGCTTCTCCGTCGAGAAGTACGGAGAAGCGGGCGCGACGCTGTTAGCTTTTGAGGAGTCGCAGTCGGCGCTGGGCCTGCTCAAGAAGTTCAAGAAGCAGGTCAGCAAGCTGCGATCATCGGCGCAGAAACCGAAGCTCGACGCGCCTTCTCCGAGAGACGTCGCGTTCCGCTTCGCCGACGACGTCTGCTCGACGACTCTTCCCCACGCAGGCCGAAGAAGGTGCGGGAAGACATCGCGGCGCGCAAGGCGTCGGGCGGCGCCGTCGCGCAGAAGAATGGCCGCGCGTCGACGAACATCGAGGCGGGCATTCAGCGCGTGGAGGTCCGCGGCGTGACGAAGCTCCGCGTGCGGTACGGGCCGAGGGGTGCGTTGACGCACGAGGACTTCCCCGACACGGCCGACGGCCTGTGCGAGGCGCGCGCGTTCGTCTACGCGAACCTGCCCCTCGCGGTGCGCCGCGCGCAAAACGCGGCGAACCTCGAGGTGCTGCCCCTCGCCGAGTCGCTCGACGAGCTGCCCTACCGGCAGGAGGACTTCGTGGCGGCCCACGCGGGCACGGCGACGCCGCCGGCGGTCGGGGACGCGGCGTCGCTGCGCGCCGCGCGGCTGAAGCGGCGCGGCGCGTCCAAAGGCGCCGCCGACGGCGGCGACGACGTCGACGACGCGCCGCCGCCGTCGAAGCGACATGCGGCCGGCGACACGTGCGTGCCCGCGGAAGAAGCGCGCGCCGATGACGCCGACGACGCGCCCTCGGCCTTCGGCTTCGGCGACGACGACGACGCGGCCGCGCCGGAGCCGTCGTCGGAGCCGTCGTCGAAGCGCCGCAAGGGCGCGGACGGCGTCGCGCTTAGCGTTAAGCCGGGCGTCGCCGAAGTTCTGGACCAGCTCCGTACGGCGGACGCCGTGGCCGCGAACGAGTGGCTGGCGGAGCAGGGCCTGACGTCCGTGCATCAGGTCGCCGAGCTCCGAAACAACGCGCGCCACATCGAAGCGTTCCTGGACGCGGCGAAGGTGTCCGGCGACGCGGCGCGGGAGTTGGCCGCCCAGAGGATCCGCGACCTAGCGACGGCCGCCGCGCCGAGCGACGATAGGGCCGTCGACGACGCTCCGGCGGCGGTGCCGCCGCCCGCGCGGTCGGCCAAGCGCGGGCGGTCCGGCGCGAACGGCGGCGCTGCGTCCATGGCCGGCGCCGCGTCGCTAACGCCGCGACTGTCGCGCGTCGATCCCCAGCAAGACAAGTATCGTGCCGGCCTCGACGCCAGCAAGCGCAAGCCGCAGGTCGCGCTCGCGCCTACGTTGAAGGACGAGGAGATGCTCCACCGGATCACTTTATTAGGGCAGGGCATCGCCGACGCCCATAGCTACGTCTTATCTTATCCGGCTTCTCGGGAGCAGTGCGTCGGCATGTGCAACCCCGACGCGCGGCTCCGCCGCATCCACTTGGCTTCGTTCGACCGGCCGATAGAAGACCGTCTGGAGTTCATCAACGAGTGCGTCTGGGTCAACGACGACGGCGCGCTCGGTCGGGACCTTCTCTGCCGAGAGTACGGGATTCCCGAGGCGGTCGGCCTGACCGACGCCCAGTTCGCCGCGCTCGGGGGGCTCTGGACCATCGACGGGATGTGGAACAAGATCGAGCTGCCTCTCGAGGCGCTCGTCCTGCGCCCCATGACGGCGCATTTACGCTGGATGTACGAAGGCTCGACGACGATGAAGGAGGAGGTCAAGCGCTACTACGGCGCGCCGCGCTTCAAGATCGCGACGCGGTCCGCGTCGCGCGCCACTACGAAGGCCAAGGAGCTCGAGCAGGCGTGCCTGTAGTTGTGTAACTACTTTAGTAAGACTCAGTAGTCTCCGGGGCCGACGCCGCGAGGGGGGAATGTCTGTTAAAACCGTGCCGCGATTTTCGTGCGAAGTTCGGGAGAGCCTACCGGCAGATTAAGCGCCGCGAGGCCTACGCCCGGGTCGGGCTCGCCTAAAGATGCGGTGGACGCCGCGCCCGCCGCCGCGTTCCCGCGTCACACATCGGGCGCCCATTTTCGCGGCGAATACGTCGAGAGAGGCGTCGCTACGACTATCATTACGTATCCGAGCTCGCGTCCGGTGCGCGTTTTAGGCGATGGCTTCATCGAGTGAGTGCATCAATGGCTCTGTGGGCTATAAAGTATTTGATCCGGTGAATCCAGCGCGTTTGCCGTGTTTGCGAGTACTCAGTGCGAGATTGTTCGAAGCGTGCTGAATGAAGCGACGAAGGCCCGCATAGAACCGTGCGAGCCGCGCGACAAACTCATAGAACAGTTTGTTGTGATAATGTAACGCAAGTCGCGCGGTGCAACCCGTAACGCGGCGACGGGTGTCGTGTGACTTCTTTTGATATACGCACGCGTGATAGTCCGCTTGGGTGAGTTGTCGCGGCGTAAACTAAACAAACGACTCGGCGCTTGCTTGCTAGTGTCTTACAGGCCGCTAGCTCGGTCGTTTTGCCCGAACGCAGTCCAATCGCGCATCCACGCACTCGTAATCACTCTCTGAAACGACCTCCCTGGAGCCCTCTCCCGTAAATCAAGCTCGACGCGGAGATGGCGCGCGAAGTGCACACCGATAAAATTCTGAGTCACGGTATATACTTATATCTTACCTATGTCTCGCCGCCCGCGCCGCCTGCCTCGAACCGCCGGAACGCCCCCTCATCAATCAATCTAGGATCCGTCAGCAGCGAGGAGCACTTGAGGTCGTAGCCTCCGCCGAAGAGCGACGGTAAATAATCAGCACCTACCTCGTCCACCAACGGTGTCAGATCATCGTTCACACCCAATATAGAGATCTTGGAGATGATGCGCTCGTCGAGGAACACGCGCACAATTTTCCAGAACACGGCAAAAACGCGAGGAGCCCTCACGATGAACCTGTGTGGAAATCAACCAATGTGTCGGGTGCACCCGACAATTCTTCACTAAGTCATTTCTCGGCGATGACGTGGCCGCGCTGGCTCCGTCGAGCGGTGAGGAACCGGCATCGCCACGCCATCGAGCAGGCGTCGCGTCGATGGCGTGGAGGTTGACGCAACGATTCAGGACGATCGTGCCGCGAAATTTTGATTATGCACAGCAACGAACGTCTTGCGCTGCCGCTCCGGGTGCAGCACCTTGAGAGCCGCCGCACAGCGCTTGAAGATGCGCACCTCGCCGAGGTGCCTCCGCCCGAAGCCATCACAATCAATTACGAAAACGCCCCCGTGGGCCACGACACACTCTTCCGGGGACGACCGTCGCAGCCCCTCGCGCCGCGCGAGATCAATAAAGGCATCATTTTGCATAACCATTTTTTGTTCGAGGCGATCGAGGCCGATCTCCCTTTGAATACCGGTCAGGTCCATCCTCCCTAGTCCGACGAACGTGATGGGCACTCCAGACCGACAAGTCCCAAATAACTCAAACGGCAACACCGTGCCCATCCAACGGTGCCAGGCCGGCGCTTGCGACGGGTCATCGCACCACCTCTGTTCCGCGCCTCCGAACGAAGCCTCGTCCACGATCCAGTCGCCGTGGTCCCGGCGCCACGCCATGGCCTCGCGGAACAACGTAGCGCGCTCCTTGAGAGTCTTGCGAGCTCTGACGAAGCGCAGCAGTTCGCCTGTCTCAAGCCAGCGCGCCGGCTGCTCGCCCAGCTCCTCGCGCAGCTCGGTGGCGGCGGCCAGCTCGTCTGGAGACGGCACGTCGCGCAGCACTGGCGTCTCCGACGTGTCGACGGACCGCGCCGCGATGAGGGTATCATCATCTTCAGGACTCCACTGCAAGAGCGCGAGCTCGCCCGACGCCGTCCGCACGCGGCTCAGGGCCCGGAGTAACCGCGGCCGCGCCGGCTCATCCCGCGGCGACGTCGCCGCCGCGCCGAGCAGTATCGAGGCGGCGAGCGCCGTCGCGATCATATCGCCACAAAGCTGGACGGACAGCGCCGCCAGCGACGCCGACGCGAAGGCTACTAAGGCCGCCGGCCGCGCCAGCGACGCGTCGTGGCGCGCCGCCGCCAACGCTGAAGACGTCGAGGCGGCGATGATAGCCGCTAGTTGTGGCGCGAAGAATAATCTGGAGACGGCCTGGGCAAGTAACCACACGAGCCCGAGCTCGTACGGGTTATGTGGTGCCGCCACATCAATCTCCTCCTCGTCGTCGTCCTCCTCGGCATGACTGGACCGCACCTCGAGCAGCACGTGACCTCTCGTGGAACAGGCGAGCCACTTGCGATCGCCGGCATTTAACCCAGCTAACGAACACGACGCCGAACCACCGCCCGACAATCTGAGAGACACATGAGACGCCGTCGAGAAGGGGACACTTTGCCCCCACGCTACTCTATGGTGTTTTTCCCCTCCCACTATCACCACATCTAATTCAGGGGGCGGCCGCTCCACGACAAACTGCAGCGCGTAGCCTCTCGGGTCGATCGTGAGATAGCCTCCCAACAGCGAGGACGTCTCCTTCTTGAAGCAGGTCAACACATGTGGTTTCCTCAGACCTCTCCCCGTATGCGTCGGGTCGTTCCCAGACACGGGACACGTCACTAAGTGGAGCGCGTCGCCATATCTGACCGCTCGGCCACCGTCGGGCTTCTCTCCAAACGATCTAGGCGTCTGAACGTCATCAGCGAACCTGATACGGGTCTCGCCCCGCTCGCCCCGTAACCGAGGCGCCAAGTAACCCACCACGCCAGACACGGTCGAGTTCCAGACGTGGCCTTCTCTATCTTGTAAGATCAAAGCGTCGCCAATGCGCACGGGCTGGCCGTCTCTTTTTAAACCGCGAGGATCGACGCATCGGAACGCGCTCTCGACGAAGCCGCCGCCCGCGTCCTCCCCGATGGGCGGGACACAAGCCAACGGCTGCCGGCCCGTCCGTGCGCGTCGTTTCCTATCTTTGAAGAACGTGCCCACATACCCGCCGACGTCCGCACTCGTCATCTTCGACGAGAGATCAGAGGTCGACCTTCTCCTCTGAGGCCGCGGCGGCCGCTGCGTCTGCGCCGCGACGGCGTACTCGGAGACGGCCCACAGCCGCAGTTCGTCGCCGAAGCAGAGGACCTCGGGATCTTCATTGGTCGGGAGTTGTCGGAGCTTCGGTCCTGTTGGTGTGGTGCACAGCACCTCGTCGTGCGACCGGGCGGACAAGGGTTCATTGTCCGGCTGGGGCGTCGAGCCTCGTAGCCAATTTAGTGGAGAGACGCTTCCTATCGAGGGCACTCGGCGTCTTAATGGCGCGGGCGACGTGAGGTGCGAGCTGTCCATGGACGAGGAGCCTTCCATCTTGTTTATTTTGGTCGCGGGGTGGTTGCGGTCGGTTCGCGCAACTCGTGTGGCGACTCGTGCGGCGCCGCGGCAGCGATTGGCTGCGGCAGCTGATTTGACCTTGTGAGAGCAGCGTACCAAAATGGCGCACGGCTGGATCTCGGCGTGCGCAACCGCTGGAGCGCGTTGTCAGCTACTCCTGGCTCTCGCGGCACGCGTAACGCACCGCAATGCGGGGTCGCTTTTGCGCCCGGCTTTGCCGAGTTAGGAGCTAGTACCTCTTGGAGCTAGCCTCGCGTTTCCGGACTGGTCTCCGCGACGGGTTGCAAGGCGGAGGAGCTCCCCGCACCGGTCGGTCACGGGCTCCCGCGGCGGCCTGCGAGTGCGGGACCTTGGCCGCCGAGCTAGCGCCATTTTGCTCTCCCTACAGCCAAACAAAGGCAGCGAAGCGTCGTCCGCCGACGCAGCAGTCGCGACACGCACCGGCGGACAACCTCCACTCAGGCTGTTCCGCGCGCGGCCGCCGAGAGCTGCACCTCGCTCCCATACAGCCAAAAAGGGCTGCCCCCGCGCCGCCGCCGCCGCAGCGACAAAAATGCCCCGCACGGGCCACTTCGCCACCGGCGGCTCCGTCGCCACGGAGACGGTGGAGACGGACCAGAAGCCGAGCCCGCACAAGGCGAACAAAAAAGCGCTACGCGCGTCGATACCCGAGCATCTACGACCGGAGGAGTTGTTTGGGCGGATAGCGTCCGAGGACGAGGTCATCACCTGGAAGGATTTGCGGCGAGGCGTACGGTTGCAGTTACGCATCGCCCAGGACCAGATGGACGACGAAGGCACGGCGGCGGTCTGGGAGCGGATATCGCACAATCCCTGTGTCGATGAATTGCTACACTATGCGGGCTTCGAGACCAGGGCCGAAAGGGAAGCTAGAGCGGAACGGGAAAGGCTGGAGGAGCTGGAGCGGATCCGTTTAGCTCAATTAGCCGAAGAGGAGCGGCGCCGGCAGGCCGCTGTCGACAACTTCGACAGCGAGTGCATCCCGCTCAAGACGCTGAAGTTAATCGTCAAAAGACTCAAAGATTTGACGGTGCAGGAGTATATTTTTGAGCACATGCACGACGTCGGGATGAGCATACCGGTCTTCCCCGAGGAAACGCTCCGCGAGGCGATCTACCACCACCTGGACCGGAACGGAGATGGTAGTTTGGAGTGCGGGGAATTTAAAGATATTGTGCGCGGTCGATTGCGGATCACGAAGTTTGATTTGGACGATGAAGGGTTGGACCGGCTCGTGAACGCGGTCGACCAAGATGGCTCCGGCGACATCGACATGGACGAGCTGCATGCGTTGCTGGAGCGGGGCGCCGCGTATGATGATGATGTTTTACGAGAGGGCGACGACGAGGTGGCGCTTCGACTAGGATTAGATAAGACGTGGCAGCGGCCGTGTCCCGTGTTGCTCTCGAAGGCTACTGGAAGATTAACAGCGAAGCCCGACCATACGCTGCCCTTCGCTCACGACGACGTCGGGGATGAGGTGCGGGTCGTGACGCCCCGCGAGGCCCTGTACAACCGCCTCGAGTCGCGAAACGCGCAAAAACTACCAAGGATCAAAAAAGAGGGTAGGCACTTGTCATTGTTCCCGAACGTGATTCTGTACGGCGAGAAGCCGCGGCGGCCGTCCAAGGCTGCGATGTTGCACGAGTCGTCTTATCTAAGGACGGCCGCTCCCGCAATACCGCGGACCGCGCCCGATAGGATCGAGATGACGCCCTTCGAGCAGACGGGGGCGCACGCCGAGATGGCGCCCCCCGAGAAGTGGACGCGGACCGCTGCGCAGCGCGAAAAGGTGCTTGCCGACCTGGAGCTGGCGGGCGTCTACGAGTAAGACGTTAGGACCTCTAGAAGCCCGGCGACGTGGGCACGGGGACCTGTGGGGGCGGGTAGATCGTGCTGCCCCGGAACTTGTGGGGCGTCTTGCGCGGCGACGGCGACCGCTGGAGGGCCGCGGCGCGGCGCTGTTCGTTCACGATGCGCATCATCTCCCGGAGGCGCTCGGGCGTGACCGCGGGGCGGCCGCGGCGGCGCGCCTGGGCCGCCCTTGCGCCGGCCGCCGCGAGGCGCGCGGCCAGCGCGTCGCCGTAGGAGCCCGACGACGCCGCGCGGAGGATCCGAGCCTTCCGACACAGCGCGTCGAGCTTCGTCGCGGAGGCCTGCCGGGCCGTGAGCGCGGTCGTCGGGTCGCGCACGAGAAATTCGTCGACGTAGGCCTGCTCCTGTTCCGGAGTCGCCGGGGCCTCGGTGAGGAAGCTGTCTCCGATGATACAGCGGTCCGTCACTGGCGTGGCTGATTCGTAGCGGTCCGGCGTCGCCGGCGTCGCGTCCACTGAAGAAGCGCGGCTGCGGCAGGAGTCGCACGAGCCCGTCGCGTCGCCGTCGGGGACCCCCTCGAGCGCGGCGAGCGGGAGCCCGGCCGTCGCGTCGAGATCCGCTTCAGGCACGAGGTCGAGATTTGACGCGCCGCCGTAGACCGTCGGCCGGCCGCGCGGGTCGTAGTCGTCGCTGCGGGCCCGGTCGCGGCCGCGCGCCTCGGCGGCCCTCAGCTGGGCCCTCGTCGCGACGGGCGCGGCATACCGCAACGAGCCGACGCACTTCTGAGAAATCCAGCCGGCGACGGGCTTGAGGACGCGCCGGCGCGTCACGCGCTCGCCCGTGTCGTGCTTGATCGCCACGCGGCGCTCCGGCGCGAGGACCACGCGGACGCCGCGCAGCAGGGCGCCGACGCGGCGCGACTCGAAGCGCGGGCCTTCTCTTACGGTAGCCGGGCCTTTCGAGATGATCGCGGCGTGCTGGAGTTTTGCTTTGCGCGGCGCGACGCCCGGGCGGTCGAACGCGTACATCACGGGCCGCGTGAGGGTAAAACTGTTGTTGGTGGCAAGTCGAGTTTTGAGCTAGACTAGGCGGCGTTCGGCCGGCGCAAAGCCAGAATGGATATAAGGAGTTGAAAGGAGACCAGACCCTGCGCGCGAAGCGTAAGAATGAGGCTCGCGCGCTCGCGCGCACCGCAAAACAAAACAGGTTTGTCCTCCAAATTTGGGGCCAGCCGAGTTGGACGACGATGCGGCGCTTTTGAGCGTTTCTCCGTGTACGCAGCTTCGCCGGCGCACGAGTTAGTCTAGCGTTCGTGACCGCTTAAATACTCTCTCTGCGGCGCCGCCTGATTTCGATACACGAGGTATAGAATCAACAGATGGGCTGTGCTTCGTCGGCCGCGTCGTCCAACCAGGGGCCGGACGCGGAGGCCGGCGAGAGGGAGGGGCATGGTCCGCATGGACCGCTCGTGAGCGAGATCCCCGGCGACGCCGCACGGAAGGAGCGGAGGAGCCCGCGGACGGAGAGGTATTACAACGCGATAACGGGGGAGACCACTACCGTGACCAAAGCGCCGGCCCCGCCGCCCCCCGGCTCCCGTTTGGTGGGGGGCGTCTCGTCCGTCTCCACGTCCGAGGGCGACCTCGCGGACCGGCCGGGCCGGCGCCGGGATTCAAAGGTGCGCTTCGGGGCGGGCGGCGAGCGGCGTGGCTCGAACCCCAAGTCCATGAAGCGCGCGTGGTCGTCGTTCATCGGCATCTGAGCCTCTGGGCGGCCCTCAGCGTGAAGTCGATCGGCGACCTCGGCAGCTGGAAGTTCGCGGCCGCGGCGCACGCCATCGCGACGCTCGCCGCGTGCGAGGCGCCCGACGCGTCCCAGCACAAGTAGACTAAGGCTACTACTTACGCCTTCTTCGGCCGGCCCGCGACCGACACCAGGTTGATGCAGTACCGGTTGCCGTTCTTGTCCGGCAGGTTGTGGCCGAGATGCGTCCCGTCGACGGAGACGGCCTCGCCGTCCGGTAATACTCTGACGTAATCCCAGTTGACCTCGTCGTCCCGGAACGACGGCCAGCCGTGCACCCTCGACTCCTTGACGAACTGCTCGAAGCTTCTACCTTTCGGAGCGGTGAAGAGCTCGTTGCCCGTGTTCGAGTCGTAAAACGAAATCTCGCCCGACGCCTCGGACTCCTCCTTGAGGAAGGACGTCTGCTCCCAGTAGCCCGCGAACTCCGCGTAGTGCCGGTTGAAATTGCAAATACGATCAGCCGTTTGCACGTCGCAGTTCCACCTTAGGTCCTTCTGGACGGGCGTCGCGGACGTGCCTGCGTGGTGCGCGGGTTATGTGGCGACGGAGTCGCGGCGACGGCGTCGCGTGACGGCGTCGAGTGGCGCGCCTCTGGATGGACGCCATCGCCGCGCCCGCCGGAGGAAGGCGCCTTTTCTTCGAGCGCCGGACTCGTGCCGTGCGCTTTCGGCTTCATGATGTCCTCGGTGCCCATGACGGCGCCCGCATATTTATCTCCATTGGCACCTAGCAAGCTACCCAGGAGAGCGGTGGGCGTCAGGCGGTTAAACGCGCCGCGCGTGAGCGCTTTGGTCGAAGCGGCGAGCATGAGTGTGGCAGCGATGCGGACCATCGTTTTTGGCAGTGCTATAGAGCTTTCTTTTGAGGTGAGTTGGCATGGGGGAGTGTGCTAGTGTCCCTACATGCGCTAGCACAGCCCTCGATGAAACGTACGGCACCGTTACCACGGAAGGGAGGGCGTCCGGCAGCTCCTGGCTGGACGATGGGACGCGCGGGCTTCGATTTAACTCGATTTGGAGTGGCACAGCACCGGTCGGAGCTCGTGAAAGCCCGACGCGAGCGCCGCCTGCACGGTCGCCTTGGGCAGCCACGCGAGCGCCACGAACGCCTTCTCCCGGAATTTGAGATGTCTGCCACGGCCTCGGGACGCGAGGCTGCGTCGTACAACGAGGAGCGCCGCCTCGCGAAGCTCGCGCGGCTCCGCGGCACGGGCCGCCGCCGCCGGCAGCCCCAGCCCCATGCCATGACGTCTCCACCACCACCGGACGAAGCGTTCAGCCCGCCGCCTCCAAATGAAGCGCCGCCGGAAAACTGGGACGACGTGCCCGTCGGCGGCAAGGGTCGCACGCCCCAGCGCATCGACGACGACGACGCCGAGCCGGCGGCTTATGACGGAGGAAGCTGGCGGTCCGCTTCGAAGCCGGCCCGGGCGCCGCGGCCGCGCGCCAGCCCGACGAAGGTGCCGACGGCGCGCGAGTGGGACGACACGCCCGTCGGCGGCGCTCAAAGGCCGCCGCCGCAACAAGCCGAGCGCAAGCGGGCGCCCGCGGCGCGGCGGCCCGTCGTCAGCCAGCGCGAGTGGGACGAGATGCCCGTCGGCCATAGTGGAGGCGGCCAGGTCTGGACGGAATACCCCGAGGGCGAGACCGGGCCGCCGCCGCGCGCGGCGACGCCGGACTCGGACTCGGACTCGACGGGCAGCCTCGAGATGCGGCCCGCGCCGGCGCGGCGCGACTGGGACGACGAGCCTGTTAGTGAAGGCGCCAAGCAGGACTGGGACGAGGCGACCGGCAGCGACGACGACGAGCGGCCCGCTGGCGGCGCCGGGCGCGCGCCGGTGCGGCCCGTCGAGAGCTCGTCCGCGCGGGACTCGGACGAAGCGACACCGGTCGCCAGCGACGACGAGCGTCCGTTCGCGACTGACGACGAGCCCGCGGATGCCAAGGACTGGGACGACCAGCCCGTCGGCGGCGGCGGCGGCGCGCGGGACTGGGCCGAGTACCCCGAGGAGGACGACGCTCCGCGCTCGGCGCGCCGAGAGGAGAGCGACCGCCGCGCCGCCTCACCACTTACGTATGATGCGACGCCACTGCAGCCGAGCCCGGCGCCGCCCTCGCCACGCCCGTCGCCGGCGCCGCCCTCGCCGACGAGACCGGAGCGACCGCCGTGCACGTTGGAGGACCTGCGGGACCGCTGGGGCACCTGCGTGTACTTGCTGCGAAGCCCGGACGTGCGCGATGCCCAAGCGCTGGAAAAAACGAGACAAGCGGCGGAGGATGGCGTCGCTTATGTTGAGGAGGTAAAAACGGTGGCCCAGCGGTTGAAAATTAGGGGCGGCGCCCTGTCGAAGATGTTGCTGCCCTACGGCGAGGAGACGTCTACGCTAGAACAAGCGCATACGTCCAATCGGGCGGAATACGAGCGGCTCGAGGAGCTCGGGCTTCCCGAACAACGCGCCAGGGAACTCGTCGACAAAGCTTTAGCAGCGAGATCTCTGGTGAGAGTCAAGGTCGCGGACGACAACGACCTCGAGCAGATGCTCCTGGCGTGCGGGGAATTGAGGGACTTCTTCGACGACCTCGAGGCGCACGCGCGGCGGGAAAGGGCGGGCGCGTTCGACGTCTTCGCGACGCTCGAGTAATCTCGGCGGCGGTCCATATACACGTTAGTCGAATGGACAATTGGGGGAAGGGGAAAGGAGGCGCCCCGCGAGCTTGTTGCGGGCGCGCGCGCCAGCGCGGTTAGTAGTTGCACGGCCCCTTTTGGGCGTCGTGACCCCCGGCGGCGTCGAGGCACTGCTGCGCGGTCGCCGTCGTCGAGCACGCGTTTCCACCACTCGTCGTAGCAGAGAAGCAGTTTTTCTTCGTGTCCTCGCAAGCGACGTTTGCGTCCATGCAGTAGGCGTCGTCGTAGCCCACCGCGAGGCACTTGTCGTAGCAGCTCGTATAGTAATCGTCCGGGTAGCCCTCGCACCCGGGCAGCGGCGGGCAGTCCGTGAGCATCATGTCCTTGAGCTCCTCCGGCGTCGGGCACCAGCCCTTGGTCCGGATCATCGTCTCGTTGACCGCGAGGCTCGGGTCCGTGCAGGCCTCGGTGGGCCGGGTCGAGTTCTCATCTGGGCAGAACGGCTGCAACGTGCCGGGGCCGCCCGCCGGCTCCGGCGCGTACCTGAGTGGAAATAAACCAATGCGTCAGGTACACGTCGATGGCGTGAAGGCGCCGTGAAATTTCGATTTCTACACGGGCGCGCGTGCGTCGGCCGCGATCTCCTGCTCGACCTTGTCCTTCGTGTTGTCGCAGACGTAGCCTTTGGCCTTCATGGCGTCGTTAAACGGATCATCTAGCGGGCCCACGAAGAAGTCCTGGTAGCCGAAGTCCAAGGCGCGGCCCTTTTTGCGGACCGAGTACTGGCCGGCGGGCTCGGCGGCCTCCGAGATCGTGGTGCCGCGTAGCCCCGGGGAGTCGAGGAGCGCAACGGCGCGCGCGAGGGCGAGGGCGAGGAGTAGCGAGCGCATCATCTCGCCTCGCGGCGCCTGATAAATCGGCAGAGCAGATCTTTAGCTCTTCAGAGAGCTTTATTGCACGCTCCTTTGCGGGAGCTCTCTCGTCGCGCCAGCCAGGGACGATGGTCGGGAACTACAGATCAAGCCTCGTGCTCTAGAAGCGTCTCGTCGGCGCGCACAGCGTGTGGAAAAAAGGGAGAGCGGCTGTGCTCTTTTTTTTTTGTGAGCCGACGACCGCCCGGCACGCATCCGGCGCCGAGCACGAGGCCATGCCATCGCTCGCGCACGCAACAATAAAAACACAATTCCAATTACACGCGCCGCGGCCGCGCGGCGGTTACACGCGCGCCGCCGCCGCCCGCCGCACCATGTCCAACTGACTCCTTAGCGTCTTGACTTCCTTCACGAGGAGCTTCCGCGCCTTTTGTTGGGACGCCTGCTGCCGGTCCCGCCGCTCGGCGTCGACGCGCATGGCGTCCTGGGCCGCCGCGAGCTGGTCCACGGCCGCGTCCCGGTCGCGCCCGAGCGAGTTCTCCAATTCGAGCCGCAATCGAGTTGCCTCCGCGACCTCATTTTCGAGACAACGAACGCGTTCATCCAAGAACGCGATGACCTCCGCGTCGGCGCCGGCCTGCTGGCGCGTCGATTCTGTCGACCGTAAGGCCTCCGCCAAAGATTCTTCCGCATCCCTCACCTTGGACGCCAGGAACTCCTTGACGCGCTCGGCGCCCTCGAGGGCAGCTCGCGAGTCCTCGGCTTCCGCTTGCAACCCGCGCACCTCGACGTCGAGAGCCTTGCACCTTCTATCCAACGCGATGATGCCCTTAATTTCGGAGGGAGACAGTTTCGACGCGATGGCCGCCGCGATCTGGGAACTGAGACCGACGCTCTTCTGGGGCGAGACCGTCGTTCGTAGTTTTCGACCAATTTGCGAGTTGAGGGAAAACAGGCGATCTACGCGCCCAAAAAAACGCCTTTCGCTCTGCGCCGTCGCGAGCACTTCCGGCGCGACCAGGAAGCTAAAAACCCGCAGCACGACGCGATCTTCGAGGATCGTCAAAGGTGGCCGCTTCTCCGACGAAGCGTGGCCGTTTTGTTTCCCGGCGTTCGAAAACAGCTCCAATCGCCGCGACGCTCTTTGTAACTCCCGCTCCAGCTCGCCTATACGTCGCTCGAGGGAGGGGACGCGCCGCGCGTCCTCGGCGTTTCGATCGTGCCGCGCTCGCTCTTCTTCAGCCTGCATTTGTTGCCGCTTCCAGGCCACAATGTCCTCGCAGAAGGCGTCCCTGGCTTCGATGCATTCCTGCTGGATGCTCGCGCGGTCGTCCTCGAGCTGTTTTATTTTGCGGAGGGCCGCGTCGCGTTCTCCCGCAATGACTTCGAGCCGTAACGACTGGTCGTCGACCAGATCTCGGAGCTCGTTGACCTCGTTCTCGTGGTGGGCCTGGGCCACGTCGTCCACGCACTCCGCGAGGACCTCTCGGACGACTAACGCTTGTGCTACGTCTTGTGTTTGTTGCGCGGCGGCTTTCGACGCGCGGCGCAGGGCCCAGGTCGCCGGCGGCGGCGGCGGGGGCGGTTTTGTTCTTGTGGAGAGCGTCGCGGGCGCCGAGGCGCGCCGCATCACCGCTCCTGTTCGCGGATCCGCGGGAGCGGCTCCGGAGGCCTTTGTGGTGTGTGCTGGGTTGCGGCGCGCGGCGGCGCGTCGGCGTCGTAGTGGTTGGCCAGGCGTGGTGCACCGGTGGCGCAGCTATGCTCCAACACGTTGATAGACCGCTGAACAGCTTAGCCGATGCTTAAACAAGCACTTTCGAGAGGAGCTTTATTCGACGCTAGTATGTTACATGCCGCTAGCGCGGAGTCGTCTTGCTGCTGCGTCTTAAGACGCTACGCACGCGGGATCTCTACACGCGCAGGAGGCTTTTGAAGCCGCGCCCCGGGGTCTACTGTCGGCCGCTTTGCACGCAGCTTTCTAGCACTGCTGCTAGCTTTGTGCTTGGGTCATGTCGCAGCCCAGTATCCCCGCACATATACTGTATGCCCTACGGGTCGGGGGCGACGCCGAGGCTGTCTCCCAATGGCTCGCGTCCGAGGATGGTGAGGAGGTATTGACATCAGCGATGGCGGAGGCTGCGATCAGCCACGAATACACCACCGAGGCAAAACTCCGCTTCGTCCAGCTGGCTCTCGCTCGCGGCGCGGACCCGAATCGAATGTGTAATGTCAAAACTGACCCGTTTACACAACTTTCAGACCTTCAGTTATTCACCACGCTGTGCATGGTCTCAACGCAAGCTACGGACTTGTCCCCGCGACTGATCGATCTGCTGATTAGATGGGGCGCGGGCGTCGATTGGTTGCAAGCTAGGGTCACATTTCCGATAGAGGATGACCGAACGGCTATTCACAAATACTCTCCTCTCGCTTGTGCAATTCTCTACTCCTCCAGTTACGGGACACGACACATAGCGGTCGCCCACGCGCTGTTGCGCTGCGGGGCGAGTCTGGACTTCGTCGCAAAGATTACGGTCAAAGACGCGCAAGGAACCAAACTCGGGAGCCGATCTGAGTCGATCGAATGGGTCCTGGGTGAGAAAGAACGGCGGGAGCCCTCGCTGGCCGATAAGGCGCACTACCTCGCGCTCAAGGCGTTTCTGCTTTCCGTGCGCGCGGCCGGCGATTATCGTAGCTTTGTGATCGAGCAACGACGAACGTGCGCGTTGGTGCGGCATCTGGCGCTGCGTGATCGTGCGACGACGCACGACTGCGTCTTAAAATTCCTCGCCCGCACGGGCGAACGGGGCTTGTTCCGACGAGTTCTCTCGTACCTATCGCCGCCGCTGCCACCGCCCACAACAACAACTCTCAATATAAGCATTCCATGGGCGGAAACTGGCGAAGAAACTTTCTTTCAGATTAAGTCCAGAACAACACTCATGAAGCTGTTTAGGGCCTTCGCGAGACGAGTAGGCCTCCCTGTCGGCCGATTGGCTTTTAGCCTGCCCGGCTCTGAGTTACTGATTGAGGGCTTCCAGAAGCCCGCGGACATTGGTCTCGCAAATGGTTCGCGTATCGATGCTATGCCCTACGCCGAGCACCCCGCGGTCCTCCGGAAGCAAGCCGCAGCCGCGGCCGCCGTCGCAGCCGCTGCGGCGAGGCAGTACCTTGAGGCCCTCGAAGCCCTTAGAAAGAGGCCCTGCCTGTGGCTGGCGCGTAGGTGGATGAGCTAGTATGTAAGTATGTTGTACAGAGGAACTTATGACTAGAGCCGCCGCTTCGTCTCGAAGAACGCGCGCACCGTCAGGATCTGCCACAGCGACAAAGCGATCAGTACGGCGGTCTCCGCGACGGTCCACCACAATACGCGAGCTCGAGTAGACTCCAGCACGGCAGCATGATGCTCCTCGCGCCGCCGCATGTAGGCCTGGTGGTCCGTCAGCGTCAATAACCCTTCGTTCAATTCTTCGCTGACATCCAGTAACGCGTCCATGGAGCCCTCTCCATCTGTGGACGGGTGATGTACGCTCGCGCGGATCGCGAAGCCGACGGTTCGCGCCCTCCCATCATTATTCGACGCGTCGCCGTTCGATAAACAGAGATCGACCACGCCGTCGTCGGCCACATCGAAGGCGAAGGTCCCGTCGGGCTGGCCGTGCGTTTCGTACAGAGGATCAGCACCGGCCGCGCCGCTCACGACGACGCCGAGCGGTTCTGGGGTGACGCCTTCACTAATCAGTTCGAAGTTGCCAGAAACAGCGGCCTCCTTGGAGACGTCGAGGAGGAAGCACTCCCGGGCGCCGGCTTCTAGTCGGATCACGAGGGCGTTTGTTGTTGCTAGTAGTAGGACGAGCGCTCTCCTCCGTGGGCGCGGCATGGCGCGGCGGCTGGCGTGAGCGCAGCGCGGCGGCTGGCGTACGGCGCAGCGGCTGGCGCGCGCGCGGCGGCTGGCGCGTGTCGGTTTCGGTGCACAGGAGCGCGCGGCGGCTGTGTACGCAGCAGCGTGCGCTGTACAAAGGATGCTAGTGACTAATTCTACGGCAGAGCACAGAGGCGCGCCTGCAAGACAGCGGGACAGACAAAAACAAGTGCAAAACTAGTGTCTTACAGGCCGCTAGGTAAAGAGCATGCTCCGCGAGTCAATTGACGCGCAAGAGCGCATTCGTGCGGTGGCTGCACGCGCGAAGTGATTGACACAGCCACAGAACCGACACACAACGAATCGCCAGCAAGCGAACCGGGAAAATCGCAATCTCCATTGAGAGCCATGCCTGCACCGCTGGCGGCCGCAGCGATCCAGCTGCGGCCGCGCGAGACCACCTCGCTCCTAGGAAGCCCGGCGCAGTCGCCACGGGAAGGCGCCCTCTGGTCCCAGCGGACCCGAGTCTCGACGCGCCTCGCCGACGCCCTCGGCCTCAAAGACGCCGCTGAGGCTAGACTCGTCAGCCGATTGATACTGATGGGCGCGCTGGCGAACATCGCCTTCGTGTTTGGCAGGAACGCGGGGCCCGCGTTGTATGTCAATCATCTCGGCAGCCGGCGACTGGCGAGAGCTATGTTCCTGTCGGCCCTGTCCGTCTTCGCCGTCACGCCGCGCTTCTCGACCTACGCGCGGCCGCGGCGGGCCGTGCGCGTGTATGCTTGCGTCCAGTTATCGGGTGCGGTGCTCCTCGCGTGCTTGTGGGTTATGCTGTCGTATCTCGAGAGGCGCACCGCCGCCGCCGTGGACCTCACGACCCAGGTCCTCTACACGTTGTTCTTCGTGTGTGAAGATCTGACGACGCTGCTGGTCATGATGCAGAACGCGGCGGTCGCGCAGGAATTATTTACCGCGACCGCGGCTCGTAGAGTTGTCGGTCTGGTACAGCTCGGAAGTAGCGTGGGCGCGGTCCTCGCGGGCCTGACGTGTGGCGGCCTCTCTCGCTACGCAGGCGCAAACTCACTAGTCTTAGCCCAAGTTGTCGCTCTACTACTAGGACTGCCCTCAACACGATACGTGGCGCACGTGTCCCGCAGCGAAAAAAAGGCGGTGGTAGAAGACCGCTCCTCGCAAAAGTGGTGGACCGACGACCTGGTGCTCGGGCTCGGCCTGTACACGATTTTGGTGATAGCCGTCAAGACGACGCTGGAATACTGCTATACCTGTGTCGTGGCGGCGGACACGCGAAGTCCAGAAGCCATGGTGACCGTCACGGGTTACTTGTATGCCGCGGCCGGCGTGGCCGCATCTGTTTTGAATGCGGGCGGGACACGGCGACTCTTGAGGCGGTTCGGCCTGGCCGTGTCGGCGGGGTATCCCCTCGGCGTCGCTTTGTTGTTGGGAATCATCTGCTTCAAGCGGGCCTCCGTCGAGACGCTGGCGGCGGCGCGCGCCTTTGATTTGGCGGCGCGGTGGTCCGTGTCGAACACTTTTAAGTCGGTGGTTTGGATCGCCGTGGACGTACCTGTTGCTAGAGCAGCCAGACCGTACGTGGAAAGTCTAGCAAAAAAGGCCACCGCAGCCGTGGTCGCTTTGATACTTGGGTTTCTGACCCACCAAGGGTATAGGATCCCCCAATTGGCGTCGTTAGCGTTGGTATCTTGTGCCGTGTTAGCGCTTGTTGGTATGCAATTACGCTCTAGATATCTGGCGGCGATGCGACGACGCGTCGCGCGGCGGTCCGTCGCTAGATCGTCAACCACATTCATAGGCGGCAAGGCGCCGCTACCTCACGAGAAGCCCTGGGGCGACGTCGACGAAGAGGGTCATTTAGTGTCTGTGGAAGCTGATGTACGGGACGCCACCTCTGCGAACGACGGTCGTGATCAATTGGCGGAACTAGTGTTTGAACGGTTCCGGAGGGGCGGCGTCGGCGCGAAGTTATTTTTACTGAGAGAGATCGGAGCTGGGGCTGCTCTAAGGCCGAGAGAGGTGCGGGAGTTGTTTCTGGGGTTCGACTCGTGGGAGCCCTCCGTGCGTGTAGCAGCATTGAGGGACGTCGTCGCGTCACTCGAGGACGACGACGACGACCAAGAGGGTGACGAAGAAGCGCCTTCCATAAAATGGGCCGATGCACTTGTTTTAAGGGAACTGGAAAAGGGCGATCCTCTGTTAAACGCCCATGACGAGTCGCACATCCTCGCGGCGGCGTGTCTGGCGGCCGCTCGTCGGAATATCCACGAGGCCACGCCCGCTCTCGAGAGATTACTTGGTTCAGCACACCCCGCGCCGCGCGCGGCGGCGGCCGCGGCTCTACTTTCGTTAGGCTGGGGCATTGGGATGGGCCACGTGTCGTCGGGCGCCGCCAAGGTGCTGGAATCGATGCTGGGCGGCCATTTGCAGGCCTCCAAAGCTCGAAGTTTGAGACAGCTCTCGATGCGGCCTACACTCACCCAGGATTCCTCTCGGTTAGCGTCTGCTGCTGCATCTGCACAAGCTGCCTGGGACGAAGCTGTACAACAAGGCGACGAGGGCGCCGCCGTGGCCGCCGCGATCAGATTGACGGCGTGTCGGGTTGCCGCGCGAGGCGGTGATGAATCTAGAGTGGTCGAGCCCCAATCGTTTTCATTGGATGCGAACGCCGCGGCGGCCGCTCTGCACGCTCTACGGGACGCGCCGTTTTTGGTTCCGGATTCTGCAACCTGGCTCCGATTGGCTGCTGCGGAAGACCCGCGCGTCAGTCGAGCTTTATTAGCTCTGGCGCCGCCCGTCGCTCTAGGTGCGGAGCAACGCGCCCATGCGTTGGCGAAGCTAGCGGGTGCTCGGCCCACGGCTCGACGGGCGGCTCGACTGCTCAGCGCCGACGCGTCTGTCGCGAAAGCAGCAACACCAAAACTCTTAGAATTACTTACAGCGTCGATCACGGAAGATGGAGGCGACGCCGGCTGCTTGTTGGATGCTCTTAGAAGCACGACGGAGCACCGAGGGAGAAACGACGCGTCCGCGAGAGCGTGGGCCTTGGCGGCATCTACCGACGACGCCGTCTATGAAGGCTGGCTCCTCGACTTTGTCAGGGACTGTCTGGATGGCGGTGCGTCCACGCCATCGCCGGACGCTATTGAAAGTACAATACGTCGAGAAGCGGCCGAGGCGAATAATGCCGCAGAAGCGCGGGCGCGGTTCCTGAAGCTGGGTCACGGTAGGTATTCCGATAGGAATATAGCGTTAGCCGTGTCGCGCTTGCGGGGAGATGCCGTCGACGATTTAGGCACGGCCGACGACGGCGTCGCGCTCGAACTAGGTGCATGTGCGGCTGCGTACGCCGCCGAGAAGTTGTATGGGAGGAGGCAGCATCTCCTCGCGAGGTGTGCGTTGTTGGCGCGGCATGGCTGGCGGCCCAGAGACGCGTGGAAGGTTTTGCGTGATGACGACCCCAAGAGCGCCTCTGCTGTGTTAGAGTTAGTTGAGTCCGATTTGCCGCCGGCCCTCAAGCCCTGCGTCCTCGGGGCGCTGTCGTCTACTAAATGTAAAGCGGCTTCTGTCAGAAAAGCCGTCGGCTGGCTGGAGCAGCAGAACGATGCGCTTGGGAACGAGCTCGCGAACGCGGTTGATGCTTTATGTAGTGGCCGCGCCGCGCCCATAACCAAGGGCGCGTTGTTGCCGCGCGTGGCGCTGCTGAAGGGCTTCAAGCCGCTGGAGCACGCTTTACTAGCGCAGCACCTCGCGCCGCTCGCGTCGCTATGTTCGTGGCGGAGGTACGCGATTGGTGATGAAGTCGAGCTGGCCTCGACGGAAAGCGCGGTCGTCGCGAAGGGTGCGGTCGCCGTGCCGGCGGCCGTGCTGGAGCGGGGCGGGTCGTTACAGCCGTGGCACGCCGTCGGTGGGGTCGCGGGCTGGGCGGCCATCGCGCCGACCCAAGCGGTAGCCATGCGTCCCGCCTCAATCCTGGTGCTCGACGCCGACGCGTTGCGGCAGCGCATCGACGCGTCGTCGCCGAAATTCGTCTTTGCTGTCTTGAGGGCGTTGGTCGGCGCGCTGCCGGCTCCTCGACAGGCGGGCGGCGGCACGATCAAGCGCATGCAGTCCATCCTCTCGGACGACGACGACAGCGACGAGGACGCCGCGTCGAGCGTCTTCGACTCGCGCGGCGCGCCGTCGCCTTTGGAGAAAGTATTACTATTGAGGGACACGAAGATGCTCCGATTCGTTCCGGCGCGCTTTTTGCCGTTGCTCGCGGACGTGGCCGAGGTCGAAGTGCTCCAACCGAAGAGGAAGATCGCGACGCGCGGTGCGGCGACGGACGCCTCTCTGAGAATTCTGGCGGACGGTGCTGTCGTACTAGATTCGGGCGGCGGGAATCGAGTTCTGTTAGATGGGCCGGCGGCAAGCTTTGGCAACACGGGTCTCTTGGCTGATAACGTTTGGCCCTACGACGCCAGAGCTGGAAACGATGGCGCCGTGCTACTTGTCTTGCGGCGTACTCGTTTACATGACGCGCTGCGGGGGCGACGCGACCTCGCGGCGGCCGTCGCGCGGGGCTTCCTCCAGACCTACGGGCGGCGCGCGCTGGCCGCGTTCGGCAAGGCTCAGAGCAAGTCGAACGGCTCCCCGATCTCGCCGCACGGGCGGTCGCGGGCCGCCCGCGCCGACTACGTCGCGCCCGGGTCTCAGAGTCCCGGCGCGGCGGCGCCGCTCGAGGTGTCCTTCGGGATGAAGGCGCCGAATTTGCCGCGGCTCGTGTGATGATGTGTTGTGTGAGTAAGTGGGTTTGTCTTAGACTTGCTGCGCCTAGCGGTAGCCGAGCTGGTCAATCATGTCCGTCGCGACCGGGTACTGGCAGCGCCAGTAGCCGAGGATTTGCCAGGCGATCTCCGGCGGACACCGGACGAGGAAGCCGAGGGTCCGGATGTACGAGGCTCTAAGTAGCAGGTCTTCTCCGCCCTCGGGAGGATAGGCCTCGAATCCTTTGGCGTCGTCGAGCTTGACGACGATTTGTAGCGAGTTCGCCGCGATGACGGTACCCAGGCACGCCTTTGCGGTTTTGGGGCGCGTAACGACGCGATCGCCGTAGGCGAAGCGCTGGGGCAGCGCGGACGGGAGGACGGCGCGCCGCCGAAGCGCGAGGCTCCGGAGTCGAAGGACCTCCGCGCGAGGTTCCCGGTCGTATGCCCGCCAGCCGCCGGCGGCGCGGACCCCGACGACCACGGCCCTCAGCGCCTCGAAGCAGTTGTCGGGGGGCAGGGGCCCGTCGAGTCGGTTTACCGCCCAATCCAGAACCTGTTCTGCGGAAGAGGTAAGAATTGTGTCATCGACAATGGGGGCACTGTGTGCATGATCCAGCGACGGCAGAGCTCGTAGCAGTAAGAGTGCGATCTCCATGCGAGGACGTGACGGTCCGGCTTTTCCCAGTTGTCTCAGCACTATCGTGAGCGGATTATTGCGCTTATCATTCGTCGCGAGAACGTTCGCGCCCGCTTTAAGCAATAGAGCGACCATCGGGGGCGAGGATTCCGAACGACAAAATGCAGCCCAATGCAGCGACGTGTACCCACTGCGGCTGGAGCGGTTCACGTCCGCACCGTGATCGAGCAAATATCGGGCCAGCGCCACGTTCCTTTCGTCGAATGATCCAACACTGGGACCTCTCCCCCACGCGGCACCTAGTAGCAAGGTGCGTTCCTTCCCGTCGACCTCTTCGACGTCATTGCCCCCGCCGGATTCGAGCCAGGCCGCGACGACAGCCTTGTCCCCGCCTCTTGCGGCACGCATGAGCTCTCTGGAGAGGACCATCCTACGCGCGGATGCGCGGCGCGCGGCCCAAGTCACTCAGCTTGCTCCCTGGACAGGACCGTCGATCCTACGCGACCGGGCGGGCTGAAAAGATGTAGACGAGGCGTCCTACGAGCCCTTCGCGCCGCCCGCTCAGATACCGCGCGGGCCGCGCCTGAAACAAACAGGTTCAGGGCCAATTCATTTTTGGCAGTAAGCTCCTAGAAGCTACGCCGCTCGCCGCCAACCGATCTAGGAGTCAGGCGTGCGTGTCCGCTTTAGCCCAAGGCGTCTCGCACATCGAGAATCAAGTGTAAACAAAGCAAAAAGGCCAGACATGCCGCTGTGCCCGCCGGACCCGCGGCGATGCCCGCGGCTCTCGTACGCCTGCGAGACGAACGGCGCCTGTCGCGCCTTTGGTCGCATCGGCGTCGACCCGGGCGCGACCACCCGCGGCCGCGTCGCGCGCGGCTTCGCGGCTCTCGGCGTCGTCGCGCTCGCTCTGAATATCACGGCGGCGTGCGCGCTGTCGAGCGTCGATAGCGTCATTAAGGACACGGCCTGGGCCGTCGGGCGCATCCGCGGGAAGATGGAGTATGCGGGCGGCCATGCATACATGGGTCTGTCGGCGGTGGTCGCCTACCACGGCGGCACCGTCAAGGAGAAGCGAAAGTGGTCCAACATTCATTGTGACGACTTTACGCTGACGCCCGACGACGACACTCTCGAGAGGCGCAGCCGCGACGTCGACCGATGCAAGCGGTGCAAGCGGCGCGTGCGGGGCATGGCGACGACCGTCATCGTGTCGGCATTCACGACGCTCGGCACGATACGCTTCTCGCTGAAGCGGGCGACGGTTGAGAGCTGTGTGGAAATCAAAATTTTACGGCGCGTTTGTGCTGAATCGTCGCGTCGACCTCCACGCCCTGGTTGATTTCCACACAGGTGGAGAGCGACGCCCGCTTCTGGAAGTTTCTCGGCATCGCCGTGGGCTGCATCTCCTTCGGGACGGCCATCGGGCCGCTCCTGTCCTTCCGCCAGCACTGCACGCGGTCGACGACCGAAGGGATACATATGCGGAACGGGCCCGGTTTCATCTGCCTCTCGATCGCGGTATGCCTCAAGGGCCTCTCCGTGCTCATGCACCTCTGGCTCCGCGCGCCCGACGTCTCTGACGACGACGACAAGGCGCCGCGCGACGACGAGGAGGACCCGGAGGAGTCCAAGGACGGCGGCGGCGAGGAGTCCAAGTAGTCGCTTCTCTCGAAGGTATGTAATTATCGTTCGTGTGTAGGTAGTCGGCGGCGGGCGGGGCGCGGCGCGCCGGCTCGACTCTAGTGGCCGAAGCTGTGTTTTCATCTCCTGCCGATCACAGCGCAAGCGTGCATATCTCCGGTCGTCGCAGGGCACGAGCCGAGTCGACGGCGTACGAGCTGCCCCGAACGCCCCCGAAGACGCTACGCAGAGGCAGCCCGGAGAGGCAGCCCCCACGACCATGGCCTATGGAGCCTTCGCAAGACCGCGGCGCGGCGACGTCGAGGCGCCGGCCGAGGAACGGCGGAGACGCTTCGAGCGCACTGGAATAGCTGCCGCTGGTTTGTGCATCTTTTTGCTGGTCGTCGCGATGTTTGTAAATGCTCATAATCGACGGACGGCGGCGTTCGTGGCGGAGACGCACAGCGACGTGGTGCTGCTGGCGTGCGCCGGCAGCCGACCACGGACCGCCGCGGAGTACGTCGACTGCGACAGCACGCGCGCGGCGCTCTTCGCGCGCGCGGCGTCCCACGAGCGGGCGGTCCTGCTGAGCGGGGAACCGCCGGCGACGGCGGCCCTGGACGCGTTGTCGGAGTTACCGGAGGCATGGGACGTCGCGTTGTTCGACCCGGCCGCGTGCCCGAAGACCGGCGGCCCGGTGCGGCGGTGCCTCTGGCCCGACGGGTCGAACTGCGGCGAAGTCGCCTACGCGCGCTGGGCCCAGTGCGAGGACGTCTCCGGCGGAGCGATCGCGGGGACGATCGCGGTGCATGGGTCTTCGGCAATGAAGGTGCTCAGGGGGGACGCGGCAGACCTCGTCGCCTACGTACTAATTTCATAGCACTTACGTGGGCGCGATCGCCGCCGCGGCCCTCTCCAATAATTTCTGCGTCGCCGCGGGGTCCGTCTTGTAGGCAGCTGTCAAAGCACTAACGGCAGCGCTCACGTCGCCGTGGGCCGCCGCGACCAGCCCGAGCGGCACGGAGTCGTAGGAGGACGGCGTGTGCCACAAGCGCTGGTGTCTCTCGTGCGCCTGGAAACACGGCTTCGCGGCGAGCGCGCCGTCGCTCTTTAGGGATGAATAGCACGACGCGCGCCAGTGGGCGGCGTCCCTTGCTGCTCGTGCTTTTTCGGGCGAGAACGGTTCATGCAGTGTCGGCGAGAGCCACCTGAGTAAGTCAGACGGCTCCATCGGTTGTGGGAACGCTTCCTGCGGTAACTCCAGCGTCTCGAGCACCTCCGCGGACGGCGGCCACTCGAGCTTCGTCAGAGTCCTCAGGTCCAGCCGTTCTAGAGATGGGGGACTCGAATTCCTTCGTCTCACGACGAGCGCGGCGTCGACGTTCCTCCGTGACGAGGCGACGTCGATGTCGTCGCGCGCCCGCAGCGCCGCGATGAGCGGCCACGCCTGCGACGCCGACGTGACGACCACTAGTCCCTGAGGCGGCATCTCGCGAATGGCCGCGTCGGCCGCCCTCAGAGCATATTTCAGCGGCTGCGCACCGTCCACATCTTGCACGTCCTCGCCGCCCTCGTGCTGTATTGATAAACGCATGAGCGGCAGCGTCGCCGTGCGCCAGTGTTTTATAACACCAAAACAACTCAACAGGAGGTTCGTGTCCAGCAGCGCGTCCAAGGGATCATTTGCTGATTGATCGGGAGCTTTCGCGTCGTGTTCCGCAAATAACGCGTCGCAGGGGTAGCGGTCGGGCTCCTTTGGAGATGTGGGCGCCGTGGCGTACGCGATGAGTGATACTACGGCGGCTACCAATGCGACGACTATAATGCGGCGGCGGCGGCGCCTCCGCTCGTACTTCGCGCCCATTTCTTAGGCTTTGGCCTTCTTGGCGGCGCGCTCGGTCTTGTCTTTTTCGACGATCTCCGTGAGGTGCGCGTTCGTGGCTGCCGCGGTCTCTTGCAGGGTCCCGCTCGTCTCGAAGCTGCTAGTGCCGTCCACGGCTATCTCGACGCGCACGCTGCTGGGCGTCGGCTGTGCGTCGGACATCCGTGTCGCGCGTCGGCGGCGCGTGGCAGTGAGCTCTGCTTTTGTCCGCAGGTTTTTACGGCGGGAGCGCGTCCAGCGGTGGACTGTCGGCACGGCAGCGATTGACTGAGCACTTCTGGTAGCACACGAGACCACGAATCGCGAGATAACACGATGAACGTCGGCGCCGGGGCTAGCGCCACAGTAAGACACTAGCAATCACCCTGGGCGCGCCCGCGGCTCGGCATCGCAGCCTATACGACAGCCCGCGGACCTGTGAGAAGGCCGACGCATCGCTGCGTCCGAGCACAGCACGCTGTCGTGGCGAGTGCCGCCGCCAAAGCTGCACACCCACCACCCTGCCAAACCACTGCCAAATCTCCAGCAGCCGAAGCGATGGACCGCCTCAAGACCGAGTGGGACAAGGGCGTCTCCAAGATGAAAACCCTCGGCCAGGAGCGCAAGGAAGAGGAAAAACCACAAGCGCAGAGCGCCGCCGACATTTCTCGAGAGGATTTGTTACAACTAACAATGAAGCTCGGCGCGCGCCTGAAGGCCGCCGAGAAGGCGCATCGGGAGGTCGCTACGCGAGCGAGGGACGCGGAGCGGGACCGAGATGTCCTGAAGAGTTTTTGCGCGAATACCGTGCTCGGGACTCCCGGAGTCCTCGATGGCGTCTCGTTAGATGAGAACGCCCTGACGCAGCTCTACGGCGGGCGCGATTCCGATGGTTCAGATGCCCAGTCCTCGGCCCTGAAGGAGGCGCTGGCCCGCGCTTTAGCTGCGAGGGACTCCGAAACAGCGAGAGCCGACTCCGAGGCCGCGAAGCGCCAGAACGCCTCGTCAAAAGCCGAAGAAAGGATCGTGTCCCTCGAGCTGAAGTTGCGGGACGCGCGGCGCGACGCGGACGGCGCGCCCGAGGCGCTCGCTGGCCTGGAGCTGTGCGGAAATCAACCAGCTTATCCTGAGAATTATTGCGAGGACCTTCGTGAACCTGCACGCCATCGAGCAGACGCGGGAATGGCTGCAACCTCGCGTCGATGGCGTGCAGATGCTGTTCCGGCGCGGGGCGCGCGACGTTTGATTTCCACACAGGTCTGGAGGCCGCGAAGCGCGAGAACGCAGAGCTGCGCGAGGCCCACGTCGTTTTGAGAAGGGCCGCCGAGGACGCGCGCAGTCGCCTCGCCGACGCGGAGAGTCGCTTGCGGCGGTCCGAGAACACGTCTGTCGAGGACAAGAACGCTCATGCATCAAGGGCAAGGCAGTTGCAGACGCTCGAGCGCGAGAAGGAAGCCTTAACGAAGGAGCGCGACGCGCTGCGGGAGACGAATGACGTGCAGAACGGCCAGATCGTGAGCGAGCGGCAAAGGCACGACGAGCGCGAGGCTGCTCATGCGCGCGAGCTCGCCGCGTCTCGAGCATTGGGTCTCGCGCACGCGGCGGCGCTGTCGGCGCGCGTCGCCCACCTCGAGGCTGCTAATGCTATTAGCAAAGCCGCTATTACTGCTGCCGCGCCGGCGCGCGAGCGAGCCGTGGCCGAGGCCCTCGCGCGCGCCGAGGCGGACCACACCAAACGATCTTCCCTGGCGCGCACTATTTTAGCGGAGAAGGATAGCAAGGTCGAGATTCTTAGACGAAGGGTCGCGGAGCTCGAGTCGGAGCTCGCGAGCGGCGGCCACGAGCATCGGAAGTTCGTGGAGATCGCGTGTTCCGGCGCGGCAATCATGCGCGGCCGGCCGCTCGATCACGCCATCGACGCGACGTCCGTTCGATCTCACCCGTCGATTCGCACGTAGGCCGAGCGCCAGGCGCGAAGAGAAGGCGCTCTGGCCAGCGAGGCCGCGCAGTCCAAGCTCGCCACGTCGCGCCTGAAGCGGGCCATCCGCGACCGCGACAGCGAGGTGGCGGACCTCGCCTCCCAGTTGTTGGCCTGCCAGAAGAAGCTCGAAGATGCCCGCCGAGGCTTGGGCAGGGACGCGACGAACCTGGAATACGTCAAGAATTTGTTGGTCCAGTACTTTTCGCTGCGCCAGAACTCGTCGGAGCAGGCGTCCTTGGTGCCGGTGCTCGCGACGGTCCTGGCGTTCACGGACGACGACCTGAGCCTATTGCGGGCGCAGGCCCAGAAGTGGGAGGCGTCGCAGTCGTACTGGGGTGGGAGCGCTGAACCGGACGCACCCAACCCATTGCTGACGCTGACGACGCTTGCGCCCGCACCACGCCATAGGAAGGCGTCGCCAGTAAATACCGGGACCTAGGACTTACTCGTACCACGAGGCCATCGCCGCGACACACAATGCCTCACGCCGCCTGAAGCTTCTCCGACAGAGCCCCGAGCGCCGCGAAGTCCGGCTCGACGCTGCCGATGGGCGGCGCGTCGGGGAAGGCTGCCATGCCGGCACAGCGGCCGCCGTCGCCGCTCGTGCGCGGCATCACGTGGATATGCACGTGCGGGACTTCTTGCCCCGCGAGGGGCCCGTCGTGTAAAACGACGGTGAAATCCTGCGTGTCGAAGACCTTGCCTAATCGCCGCTGGGCGTCCGCGACGCCCTCCATGAGCGCGGCCCGCGACTCCGCCGACAGCTCGGCGAGGCGCTGCTTCTCTTCGACGGGGACGACTAGCGTGTGGCCCGCTCGTCTCGGATTGATGTCCAGGAACGCGTACCAGAGCTCCCCTGCTCCAACCTTGCAGCTGGGAATTTCCTTGCGGATAATCTTCGTGAAGAGACTCATCTCTTTGTTGGAGGCGCAGTTGGGCTCGAGCGCTGCGGCGGTGGCTAGGAGCCAGGCAGTGATCAGACGCAGCTCCAGCTTTTTTCTAGAGATGCACGAGGCTCGGCCGGCTTGTCGCTGGCACAGAGCTTGCGTTGGACACCTCGCAGGCGCAGAGCTTGCGTTGGACAGCTCCTTTTTTGCCAAAATTGGGCGCAAAAAAGAGGCGCTAGCGTGCAGTAAGACACTAGGAAACAAAACTCATTTCACGTTGCGAGTGGTTGCTCACGCTGCTGGCCGTATCAGAGGTCACAGGCACGTTCCAGCAGCTCCTTCAAACACGTTACCAGCCGTCACCAACCCTAAAACGGCAGCGAGCCCTCGCGGCGGTTTCAACTCGGTTTCAGTTGTTAAGCCAAGAACCAGCCGCTCGCGGCGCGCGGAGGCCATGGACGGCGCCACCGAGGAGCCCACAGCCATGACCGACGCCGCCGAGGCGCCCGACGGCGCCATCCGCCGGCCGGGACCGGCTACGATCGACCCCGCCGAGGCGGAGGCCGAGAATGAGGAACACTCCGACGGCTACGTCGAGTCCGACGACGACGGAGGATCCTCAATCGAAGAGGAGCCGGACAGCCCCAACGCCGAAGCCGCGGCGGACCTCCAGCGGCTGCTCGACGCGCACGAGGCACCCTTTGGCCATGGCGTTTCAACACATGTAGAGACCGTGCTCGCGGGCGGCGCGCGCGGCCGCCAGGCGGCGCAGGCGCTCAAAAGAGCCGCCCAGTGCTGCCGCGAGGCCTTCACCAAGCCGAAGATGGGCAAGAAAGCGGAAGACGACCTGTCGGCGACGGCCGAAGCGTTACTCGACGCGCTTTTAGATCTCTGGCAGGCGGAGCACGACGACGCGCTGCGGGATTCGATAGCGCGGTGCGGCGAGGCCTGGTGGGCGCGGGAACAGGCGCCCTTCGCCGCGCCTCGGGTGTTGCCGTATTTGCTGGTGCGAGCGCTGTCCGACGGCGCCACAAGTGAAGACGTCGCGAGATGTGCCACTTCGGCATCGATGCTCGCGCCCGTCGACCTCGACGACGCGTCGGCGGCGGGATTGCGAGGTCTACTCGCGTCGACCGCGTCAAGTCCGGCGTTCCTGCGAAGCGCCCGGGGCAAGGACTTCGTCGCGGGCGTTTTAAGAGGCAATACTTTAGCTTCGAGCGCCGCGCATCAGTCCGTGAAGAAGGCGCTGCCGTCCTGGACGCAGGCTCGAGCTAGAGCCGCCGGCGACTGCTACAAGCGGGCCTTTGATTCTCTGGCGAAGGAGGGTGACACGGAGAGTTTTGAAGAGGACTACCTCCAGGATTTAGCGAGGGCTTTTCTGTTCTCCAAGTCCAAGAAACTAGCCTCGCAACTCAAATCACTGCTAGACAGCGCTTTACACTGCTCCGTGACAGGAACGAAGGTGAAGAGAGCCTGTGTGGAGCGCGTCTACGCTCCGTTGTTGTGGCGCCATATCACCGCACCGAATAACGAATGTCGAAGAAGAGCTTTCGAGGTCCTCGGGACGTGCTTTCCCATCGCCGACCCCGACGCGTTTGAATCGGCGTCCTATCATCAACACGCGTCTCCACGCCATCGACGCGACGGTTTCGCGCAGGTCCAAGGACGTCTCGACCTCGGCGATCGAGCGCCAGCTCACTCTATTAAAAAACGCCCTGACCGAGGACCCCGACCCGAGTTGCCGAGCGGCGGCCTGCCACGCGTCCGGACGAGCGCTCGCGACGTGCTGGCCGAAGCTGGCCAAGGGTCCCGCCACGCACATGCTACGGACGCTCGGGGCTACTTGCTGCCGCGATTCCACGTCGCCGGCCGTGCGAGAAGCCGCGCTGAAGGCGTTGACGGCCTGCGCGTCGTCGAAACATATTACCTCGGCTGGTGCTGGCGAAAAGACTTTACGAAAGGCCTTGCGCGACGCGTCTCGCCACCTCCACGACAAGTCGCCGGTCGTGAGGAACGCCTGCGCGCATCTCCTAGGCGCGTATGCGCAATCCACTTCGATAGATGCTGCGTTTGCCGCCGTCGGTTCCGAGAATCTTTTGCAGAGAATCGCGGAGGATGATGAGTCGAGGAGAGGGTCTTCCCAAGCCATCGCCAAGTTGCTCGTGAAAGCTTACTTTCCCCTTGAGGACGGTTCGAGACAGGTCGCTTTGGCCGCCGCTCTCTACAACAAGAAACCTTTAGCTGCGAGAGCTTTTTATGGAAGGCTCGCGGAGCTCGCGCCGGCCGAGGACGTGGCGCGCTTCGTCGTGCGCTCGCGGCGTCCTTTCACGCCATCGTCATGCATCGTTTTCGAGGCCGTTCGGACCGCGGTCGCGGCGATGGCGTCTTCACGAGACCGCGTCGCCGCGACGCCGTCGACGCGGGCGTCAGATGGTCTACGGGTCTCGCGACGCCGTCTACGCGTCCGCTCGACGGCGTGCAGGCCGTGCGCCATCGCTCCTCACGAGAGACAGGACGCGAGACAACGATGCTCCACACAGGTCATGGCGTCCAAGGCCGCGTCGGAAGTGTCCAAGACGCCTACGAAGAAGCGCAAGTCCGGCGAAGATTATGAGGCGCCGTCGTCACAAGCGCTGGTGGCCGTCGCGGCCACGGCCTACGCGTCGCTGGCGCGCGGTCCGTTGTCAGCGAACACCGAGGGCGCCCGCAAGCTCGCGGCCTATGTTGGTGATGGTGTTGCGACTTGTGTCCAATCACTAGTAGACAGCGGTTTGCAGAGCGAGGACTTACGAGGTCTGCGGACGGCGGTCGCGCTTGGTGGATTAAGGGGCCAGGACGAGGCCGAGGTCAGTGACTCAGCGTGATTTCCGAACGTTTCCCAACTTCAACTTTGTGAAGATGGCGTCGTCGCGATCACACGAGAGTCTACGCGTCTCGTGGGTGCACGGAGACGGTTTCGCGACGCGTCGTTCGACGCAGGCGGGCGCCGCGCGGTCGAAGGCTCAAAGGAGAGATGGTATTCAGAGGGTGGTGGCTCCCTCTTCCTTGAATGACGCCGAGTCCGTCGCGGCGGCGGCCGATGCCGCATGCCGGTTAGCCGGTAGAGGTATGAAGCAGGCCGGCGACGTCGCGCGCACGCTCGCGGAGACGCTGTTCGCCTTGAACACTACGACGGCGAAGGAGAAGCCCGGGACTAGGAAGCGAGGCCGCGTTAAGGAGAAGGCTCCATCTTCCTCCTCAGAAGCGGCGGCTTGTGCGATCGGTCGCATTATCCTGCGGAACGATCCTACCGCGCGAGACGCTAGAAAGCAGCTCATGCGCGACGCGAAGGCCGTCGACGCGTTACATGCCGCTTGCAGAGCGTCGTCATGTCGCGACGCGGCGCTCATGGCAACGTTGGAGGCTCGACTGGCCGTCCTCAAGTTTTCTGCAAGGGAGGCTTCTTCCGAGGCCGACAAGGTCCTGGCCAAAGATCTCAAAAGAGCTTTGGATGCCGCTGTGGCGCTCGTGGA
Source organism: Pelagomonas calceolata (assembly GCA_918797485.1). Lineage (NCBI taxonomy): Eukaryota > Pelagophyceae > Pelagomonadales > Pelagomonadaceae > Pelagomonas > Pelagomonas calceolata. Next base: position 3,734,717 of record CAKKNE010000003.1, on the reverse strand, counting down.
AAGCGGCGAAGAGATCCTGTCGCCCGAGTTAGCTCGACAGAGGACCGATGAGATTAATGAGGATGCTGGTGGGACGAGCGACGCTCCTTTTAGAGCTTGCTGCGCCGTCGCTACATCAGTGGTGGCTTCTTCGGGCGCGCCCGCGACGACGCGGGTCTTGGCTGCGGCGTGTGAAGCGTGGCTCGGAGAACCACCTTGCGTCGAGGCCGTGGCGTCGTTGGCCGTCGCGTTGCGGTTGCGCGGGGAATTATCGGGAGACGCCGACGGCCCGCTAGCTTGTGCGTTATCAAGGTGGCTCGAGCATGACAGCGACGGCGCGCAACGGGCGGTCCGCGCGTTGGCTCGAGGTGAAAGATTGGAGGACTTCGTCGACGCCGTCCGGGAGCGCTCCTCTGGTATGACGCCGCAGACGCCGGGCAAGGGCCGCGTCCGGGCCGATCCGTTGCTCGCGGCGCTGCAGGCGCACGGCGTCGACGTGCGCCGCGGCGCGCTCGGCGACCGGTCCAACGACGTTGTTGCGGCGGAGCCGATCCTTTCCCAGGCGTTCTGATCCCCTATCCCTGTCTAAGCATGGCAGCAAGTGTAATCGAAAGCTTGAAGCTTGCTAGTGTCTTACAGTCCGCTAGCCCACGCGGGCTACCTAGATTGGTGCTTGGTGCTTGTAATCGATAAATCGCCGCCGCCGGGACGACAAGCATAACCTGGCGTGATTGAAAATCAATCCTTATGGATAATGCTACAGCTAGCTCTCCTCTCCTGGACCTACCAGATGACCTCCTGCTGCGCGTCCTAATCGGCGTTCCACGCGCCGACCACGGCGCCACGGCCGCCGCTTGTCGCGCATTTCGAGCGGTTATAAGCGGCCCGCGATTTCTCCGCCTGCGCCGAGAGTGGGGCTTTGCGGAGCGCGGCATCGTCCTGGAGGAATTGCCTCCGATGCCACACGGCTGCATGTGCGCGTCGTCGGGCGTCATCGGCGACCAGCTGTTCATCGTGGGAGGCTTCATTCTAGGAGACAATCAGTTTGGAAACCACACAAATATTTTGCAGATCTACGACATTTCCACTCGGACGTGGCGATTAGGGGCGCGGCATCCAGAAGTACCGTCCGGCGGCTGGCGGATATTTGTTGCTGACGGGAGGTTGTTTATCGAAAGCCACGCATTTTTTTACAATTATGACCCGCAGTCCGACACATGGACCGACCTCGGGCGGCCGTTTTTCCGCGGAGAGTTTGACGAAACGTTTGTTTATAGTCATTTCTGTGAGTGCGTCCACAACGGCCGCATCGTCTTCTTCTATAGGGACGGCGTGGCATGGGAGCGTGCCAACGACGGCTCGTGGTCACGCTACGAAGCCGTTGAACCCGAGGCATTCCGCAACCTCAATGGGCCCCTAGGAGCGTTTGGATCCGTCCTCCTCGGCTAGCTAGAAGCTCCGTGTAAGATTTCAACATTCGTACGTACGACGTAGTACCTAGGACCCCTCACGCCATCGACGCGATCCTGCCTCGAGCACTTATATATATTATATATGAGTCCCCAAATTCAGAAATCACCATAGCCGTCCACTGAGACCATTTCTTTACGAATAGCACCCAAGGATTCAGCAGCAAGAAGCTAGCGTGTGACATACTAGCAAATCTAAAGATACGCCCCGATAGCGTCAAAAGAATGACCCAAATTCAGAATACATCCCAGTCGATCGCCGCGACCAAAGATTTTAGAATAGAGGCCCGGGAACATACCCTCGCGCCTCCCGGAAGGCACCGCCCGCGACATTCGCGGATGAGTCTTACGAGTTTTCAAAGTAGACCAGCGATTAATGCCGCCATCTACCGTCCAGATAGGACATTATATCAACTCCAGCCCAGTTTTCATCCACAATCGACGGAACCGGAGCCGACGGCCCGCGCTCGGAGGGCCGGAGAAGAGTTCTACTAGACAACTCCCGAGTTTATGTTCGTTTCCCTCCGTTTGTTAGTGGTAGAGTCCATCTAGCCCGCATCAGCGCCCACTGAGCTATTTGAGGTGATCCGTATGAGCCGCGGGATTCGGCAACTTTGGTACCGCGCGTTTATACACAAACGACAAAATAAACTAAACCTGCGAGTATCAGCGACGCCACCATCCAGATGGACCATAACGCCGTTGTTCTATTCACAATCGACAGACTTGCCCGTTCTCCGCGGGCGACGGTGTGTAGACGGAGCCCCGGAAAGGCCCCAGACCGATGAGTTATAAAATAAATTTGCGTTTCGGGCGTTTTAGTTGTGAGACGGGCCAGCCAACCGGGCTAAACTGCTACTACATTGCTCCGAGACCCCAAGATGCTCGGCGCGGATCTCCGAGCCCGAGACCGCACTATCTTGCTAATTTGGGCTCAAGACCTAGACCTGCGACCATCAGCCCGTGTACCATCACCATGGACCATAACGCGATCGTTTGTTTCATGACCGACCGACTTACGCGAGGTCCAGATAAAGATGTTCACGTCCCGAGCGTGGGCGGCCAAAAGTACCCTTCTCGTGGTGTAGATGTCATATATTTGTAATTGACTATCGGTGGGGTAGTATGGGGTCCGAAGAGACCGCTATTGTGGTTCCTGGGGGCCTAGAGAAATTGACGTTTTTTACGGGGACGGGGCGCCATCGGGCCCAAATTGCTCACTTTTTTCGGGGGCAGATCGGCTCGCAGACGCCCTCTGGGATAGGCCTGGGGTCGGGTAGTCACCTGCACCGCATGCGCCGGTTCTTGGGGCCCCCCGGAGAGCTCTGGATCGAAATCTTTGGGAAACCATGGTCCAGTGCCGTGGAGCGCCAAGGACCTTGGGAGATGTATCTTAGACTGGAAGTGGCGGCGTAGGCGGTTGCGCATGTCTAATACCGACCCGTAGGCGACCCCGGGAAACCTCCGGGCCGCGGATGGACAGGATTCCATCGACGCGGCCGCCCTGGTGGCGTCGTCAATATCGCGAATTAAAAAAATTATTTTTTTCGGCCCCCAGTACGTGTCCCATTGGTCTCTTTGGACCAGTAGCGAACCGAGCAGTCTCAAACGGCTGCATGTCGCGTGTTCGTGCTTCAACCCAGCAGCTCCCCCCCCCTCCCAGCCTTCTCCGAATACCCTCTTCCTCACGTTTGTTCCGCTCCCGATTGCTCGCTGTTAACTTGAACGAGTGCTAGAGGGGTGAAGGGAGGCCTAGAGGGGTGGCTCCGCGGGCTAGAGAATGACAAGCATGGAAGCAGAAGGCCTGGACGGCCCGCTGGCAGGCCACTGTGAGTGTGGTACGCGGTTATCGGTGGATATCGCCGCATTCGCAGGGCTACTGGTATCGTGAGCGCCTGCTGCCGCGAAATCGCGCTGTCAAACGGCGCTCACGCGAAGCGGTGAGCTCTTAAAAATCACGCCTCCGGCTGTCGCTGTCGTGCGGCGCGTGACGGCCAAAACGCTCTGCGTGTAAGCTACTCAGGGACGACGCGCGACGCCTGGCGCGGCAACCTGTGAGCTGCGTCGCATAGAAGCCATCGTACCCACGCGGAAGCCGCGACCGACGTGCAAAACTCAAAACTACGAGTTCCGCGCCCGACGGCTGCAATAGCAACCAGCCACGATGAAGACCAGCGACCGCCCGCCCTCGCCGCCGCTCAGCGAGCAGCAGCGCCAGGAGCGCGCCCGCGCCGAGGAGAAAAAACGATTAAAGCGCGCGGCCAATAGACGCTCGGCATGCACCTCGCGAGTCCGCAAGAAGCAGTTCGTCGAAGAAATGACGGCGGCGAACGCCCAATTGCAGCTCTACTCCGAGATTCTCGCAAGGGCGCCGCCCACAGTTACCGTCGACCAAAATTGCCGCCTCCGCTTCGCGTCGCAAGCGGCCAAGGATTTGCTGGGCATCACGTCTGCCGAAGACGTGGACTTACGCTCATTGCTAGCGGACGGTCCTGATAGACCGAGACAGGCGCAGTGGCTCGCGCAAGCCGCGGGCTGTGAGCAGAAGCGCGACGCGAGTCCGCCGTCCTCATCTAGTTCACCGCGAAGGGACGCGAACTGGCCGCCCCAGGAGTGGTCCGACGTCAGACACGCGGTCTCCAATAGCTCAGGTGATTCTGGTGGTTCGAACTCGGACCGGCGCGGCGAGTCGAGCAGCAACAACGGGTCGAGCGGCGGCAGCCACGACGGCTCCGACGACGATTCGAAAGAAAGGGTGGACACGCAAGTGCCCCGCGCGCCGCCGCCGGCCAAGAAGTACGACGAGGACACGGAGATGGCCGACGCGTCGAGAAGCGGCTCGTCGACGGAGCGCGGCGCGTCGCCGTCGAACTCCGACACGAACGTGAACTCGAACTCCTCGCGGGACGGCTCGACGCAGTCCGACGACGAGCACCCCGACCTCGACGTGTGTCGGCTGGAGCTGGTGTGTCGCGACGGGCGCGTCGTGTCCGTCGACGCCGCGCGAGGCGGCGCCTTCGCCTCCAATAGAGCCGCTCCTGTGGTGGAGGACGACCGGCCCCGGCGAGGCGTCCGGTCGCCGCCAACCTCACCTTTCACGCGGCAGCCGTCGTCGCCGTCGCGGCCGCTGGCGCGCGGCGAGAGCCACGACTCCCTGGCTACCGCCACAACAGTGCCGCCGCCGCCCGGGCCCTCTGATCCTAGAGAAACGGTACTGTCCTTGCGGCCGGCCTACGAGTACGACGACGCGTCGGCCTGGCTCGGCTCGCTCACCGTGGGGCAGCCGACGCAGGCGCCGCCCGGGGCGGCCGCTACTGTTAGGTCGGCGGTGTCCGAGGCGATCAGATCCGCGAGGCAGCCGCCGCGGTCGCCGCCGCGCGTCGAGGACCTCTGCGCCGACACGAACACGTCGCCGGCCGAGCTCCAGTCCGTCGTCGACGGCCTCATGCTGATCGCGGGGGCCGTGCCGCCTTCCACCAGCTGACCTCCTCCCCTTAGACACACCTCCCCTCCTTCCTCAAATTGCCCGCGCCCTAACAATGGCGTCCACATAGTCGTTGCGTGGGGGGCGCGGCGATGGCGTCATTTTGCCCGTTCCCGGCCGCCCGCGCGCCGCGGGGTGGGTCTGCAGGCCGGCGCCTGACTACCAGGCCCCGTAATGGGTACTACTAGACCTCGCGGAGCCAAGGCCCATGCTGATTTCCTCGCGCGCGCGGTTCAGTGCGGGCGCAAGCTCTCGATCGACAGGCGGCTCCGGAGGGCTTTTGCATCGCAGGGCTGCCCCCGAGCGACAAGATGATCCTCACGCAGTGCGCCGTCTGCGCCACCGAGCTTGGGCTATCCTTGGGCAAGAAATGCGGCCGCTGCAGCACACGCTACTGTGGGCCCGAATGCCAGGTGCAGCACTGGAAAGAAGGCGGGCACGACCAGCTCTGTAAGAAAATAAAAAAAGCAGGCGGCGCCGAGCAATACAACGCAAATGAGAAGTACGCGGAGGCCGTCGCGGTCGCGGTCAAGAAGTGCGCGGAGGACACGAAGGGCCAGACGTGCTACATCTGCACGCAGGCTTTGCATTGGAAAACGAAGGAGGGCCTCGTGCGCGGGTGCGCGTGCCGCGGGACGGCGGGCTTCGCGCACGTGTCGTGCCTGGCGGAGCAGGCGAAGATTTTGGTCGCGGATGCCGAGGAGAGGAATTTGGATGATGATAAGTTCGAGCGGTGGTACACGTGCGGCCTGTGCGAACAGGAGCATCATGGCGTCGTGCGGTGCGCGCTTGGGTGGGCTTGCTGGAAGACGTATGTGGGTCGGCCGGAGACGGACGCGGCTCGGCGCTTAGCAATGGGCTTGCTTGGGAATGGTTTATCCGCGGCAAAACATCACGAGGACGCCTTGGCCGTGAAAGAGGCCGACTTGTCTACGATGCGGCGCCTTGGCGCGTCAGAAAATAATATTCTCGTCGCGCAGAGCAATCTTGCGAACTCGCATGTGAGGCTTGGACGAAACGAACAGGCCTCAAATATGCTTCGAGATGTATACTCCGGACGTTTGAGGCTCAATGGCGAGGAACATCAATCAACCCTCCGAGCTGCCCTCAACTATGCGATTCTCCTTGCCACTCTAAAGCGGTTCAAAGAGGCCAAGTCGCTGCTGCGCCCTGCGATTCCCGTGGCGCGGCGTGTTCTTGGTGAGAGTCATGATCTTACGCTCTCGATGCGGTCGATTCACGCCTCTACGCTCTACCTGGACCCCGGTGCCACCCTCGACGATTTACGCGAGGCCGTGATGACGCTCGAGAATGTGGCACTCATCACCCGGCGCGTGCTTGGCGGCGCGCATCCGCTCGCGGTGGGTTTTGAGGGCAGCCTGCGAAATGCGCGAGCCGCGCTCGCCGCCCGCGAAGGCGACGACGTGAGCGCCCTCTGCGACGGGGTCGACGCGATGACGCCGAGGGGTGCGTAAGAATATCCATCTGCTACTCGTGCTGCTGGGAAATTGCCACGCGCGTCGACGCTCCGCGAAGCCCGGGGCGCGTAAAAACTCAAGGAGCGCCTCGGGAGACCTGGGAAGACTCCACGACCGCTCGCGCCGCCGCCGCGACGCGTCCGCCGCGGCCGGCCAGGCGCCTGCCGCAAAAGTTCCGCAAAGAGTGGACGAGGCTGGACGGCCTCGCAAGCGCTGCAACGCAGCACGCTGCCGCCGCGACCCCACCGACGCCCGAGGGCAGCCATGGCCGCCCACGCCGTCGCCACCGAGATCAAAGCACTACTACCACAGGCACAGGTGAATGTCGACGTCGGCTTCAGACCGGGGACCGAGCTCGGCATCGACGTCGAATGCGTCCGGGAGTGGGCTATGGTCAGGAGAGCGCCGATCCATGCCAAGGTGCAGAAAGGCGACGTCCTCAGTGCGATCGACGGAGAGGACGTGCTCCTCGAGAGTTACGAAGCCATGTTCTCGCGGGTGCTGAAGGCGAAGACGTCGGGGTTGCCGTACACGCTGACCTTTCGGCGGGCGCCTTGTTGTCGAGGGTGGCTGCGCAAGAAGCCCCGCGAAAGTTCGAGCAAAGACGGGCACAAATCACTAGGAGGCTGGAAAACCCGGTTCTTCGAGCTGTCCTGTGGTGAACTGGTGTACTTTGAGAAGGAGGATGGTGCCGAGAAAGGTCGCTTCGCGATTGACGGCTGTTCTATAGCTGTGGACGAGGTGTTGACGGTCGAACGCGGTGAAGAGAAATTGGTCGTAACAGCGTCCTACGAGGAGTTGGTGAAGTGGGCGGCCTGGCTGCGAATAGCCGTGGCCTTCGCGGCGGGCGGCGACGACGCGTTCTTTTCCGCGGAGCGCGACCGGCAGGCAACACTGGCGGCGAGGCGGCGCACGTCGCGGCGCTATTCGCGGACGCTTCCCATCCCTGTGGGGTGATAAGCATCTTGTTGTGACGATCTTCGCCCGGACTAGTGTGGGGGAGACGCCGCGCGTCGCCGATCCATCGGCGGCGGGCGCGGGCCGCGTCTTTCAGGACAGCATACCTCCTTCTAAGCGGAGCCGATCAAAGAGCCGCCTCGGCAGGGGTCTGCTAGGCTAGCGGGAGAGCTCACTAGACCTTCCGAAGATTTTGACCATAATCGGCGGAATTTCTGCCGCGAGGCTGCCCATAGCTCGTTTTGGGCGACGCCAACTGAGAATAAGCGTCACGGGACCGCCATGGCTCAATTACGAAGCTGGCTTGCAGTGGCGTGCACCGTGATTTATGCCAGAGCCTTCTGCCCCCAGATGAGGCCACCTGCGCGGCAGACGAGGCCAGTTGCGCGGCATGACGCGCGGCAGACGACGCGACTCCATGCAGCGCCGGAGTCCCGGGCAGCGACCGAGGACGTCGAGGCCTTCCGGCGCGCGCTGATGCGAAGGCTCGCCGGCGAGACGCTCGTCCTGGCCGACGAGGACGCGCCCGAGGAGGAGCGGTGCGGGCCGCTGCGCGAGGCCGTGCGGGCGCTGCGGGTGCGCCAGCGCGAGGCGCGCGGGGGGCTGCGCGGGCTCTAGTGTGCTCGCTCCGTTTCGCGCGTCCCCGAGTAAGCTGTCTTTCTAATAAACCTCGGTATCGCGCGTGCCCGTCGCGACCTGTGCGATCGCTCGCTAGCGACGGGGTGGTGCTTTGCTAGGACGATCCCTCGATGACAATCCCGCGACGGCGCCGCCGTTCCGCGGCCCGCGCGTGCACTCAAACGTCGCGCGCCCCGCAAGAAACGTCGGCGCGGGCCCGCCCCGGCCGCCGTCGTCGCAACTAGGGCGTTTTTGCGTGGTCGGGTCGCGGTCTGGTCCAGGGTCCCAACCTGATTCGTTCACTGCCCGCAAGGCAATTTTTTCGCCAGGCGTCGAACGGGGGCTCGTTCGACGCGTCGCAGCCCCCCAATGACCGTTGCGTGGGCGGCCCGACCCACTAGCTTGCGTTTGACGACGGGCGCCGCATCTATCTTTTGTGCTCGCGCCGCCCTCGGCCAGTGCATGCAAAAGAGTGCGTGTTTTACGAGTGAGCCGCCGCGTCTTGAACTGCAAAAAACGGCGTGCGCGCAGGAAACTGCATAAAGAACGACCACGGATGCCCGCTGCGGCCGCCTCGCCGAGGACGGCGAATTCGCTGGAGAGAAGCTACCGCAGCCGGCATAGATTCGCGCGCGCGCGCAGGCTAACAGCGAAGAAATAAACCGACAGCAAGCATGGCCGACAAGAAGCCCGCCGGCCCCCCGGAAGTGATTGTGAATGCCGCCGCGGGATGTGCGACCCGGCGTCCGGCGAGAACGCATCCATTACTAGTCTTCTTCACTCCACCGACGCCGCGCCGCGCCTACGGGAAGCGCCGCGACGCCGCCGCGCCGCGCGCCGCGCGTATCGAAGGCGCCGCGCCACCGACCCCGCCGCCGCGCGGCCGCGCCGCGCCGACCACCCGCGCCACAAACACCTTCATGCACGCAGGCAAAGACGCCGCATCGACCGCGAAGGCGCTCGAGAAGGCCTTCGGCACGTCCGACGCCGACGGCTGCTGGCTCCTAAGCCTCGTCGCGTCCGACGCGACGGCCCCCTGGTCCATGACCTACTACGGCAAGGTCTTGGACGGCCTCGGCTCGAAGAAGGGCCCCATCAAGGCCGCCGCGAAAGCTGCCTGGGCGAAGGTCGTCCCGACGCTCCAGCCCGAGGCGGCGCCCCTCGAGATGAAGGCCCTCTACGGCGCGATGGGCGTGGAAAAGCAGTGGCCCTGCCGCGTCGCGGCGCTCGAGCGAGTCGCCCAGCTCTGCTCGACGGCTCCTAAACAAACTGCGGCGTGCCTCCCGACCCTAGTCCCGGAACTGACCCCCTCGCTCTGGGACACGAAGAAGGAGGTGAAGGCCGCCGCGAAAGCTGCGGTGACCGCGGCCTTCGGCCTCTCGGGCAACCGCGACGTCGAGCCGGTCATCCCCAAGCTCGTGTCGAGCGCCTCGAACCCCAAGGAGGTCGAGGCGACGGTCCACGCGTTGGCCGCGACGACGTTCGTCCAGAGCGTCGACTCGCCCACCCTCGCGGTGGTCGTGCCGCTGCTGTCGCGCGCGTTGGGCGAACGGGGCCCCAAGGCCACGGCCCTGAAGCGCCAGGCCGCGCTCATCATCTGCAACATGAGCAAGCTCGTCGACGACGCCCGCGACGCGGCGCCCTTCCTGCCGAAGCTGCTCCCGGGCCTCGTGAAGCTGGCGGACGAGATGAGCGACCCCGAGGCCCGCGAGGTCTGCGAGAAGAGCGTGCAGCTCATGCAGCGCCTCGAGAAGAAGATCAGCGAGATGGCGTCTTCGACGGAGGTCCAGGACGCGGTCGAGAAGACGCTGACGGAGAAGCTCAAGGGGAAGGACGCGGCCGCGGTCGCGTATGCTATCGGCGTCTGCAGCGCGCTCGCCGCGCGGCGCTCGTTCATGAGCAAGGACTGGGCCAAGGCCTGCGCGTTCGCTGGTGATGAATCGGCCGGCGGTGCCGCTTTGGAGGCGGCCCGCTCCCTCTCCGTCGTCGAGGAGGAGGAGGAAGAAGACGACGACGCCGAGCAGCTCTGCGACTGCACGTTCACGCTCGCCTACGGTACGAAGATCCTGCTCCACAACACGCAGATGAAATTGAAGAGAGGCCACAAGTACGGCTTGTTGGGAGGCAACGACTGCGGCAAGACGACGCTCATGCGGTCCATCAGCAACGGGCAGCTCGAGGGCTTCCCGCCCGCGGACGAGGTCAAGACGGTGTTTGTGGAGGCCGACATCCTCGGCGAGTTGAGTCATTACGCGTGCATCGACTACATCTTCAACGACCCGTGCGTTTCCCGTGTCTGAGTCGCCGGGGCGCGTCGATGGCGTCGCGGCGCGTCGTCGAGCTCCCCACGCCATCGTCATGAAGTGTAGAGCATCTCGCGACCCTCGACGCACGCAGGCGCATCCAGGCCTGCGGCTCCACGAAGGACGAGGTCGCCAAGATGATGGAGAAGGTCGGCTTCTCCAAGAAGATGATGACCGACCCCGTCACCACTCTCTCGGGCGGCTGGCGCATGAAATTGGCCCTGTCGCGCGCGATGCTCCAGAACGCGGACATTTTGCTCATGGACGAGCCGACGAACCACTTGGATGTGATGAACGTCAAGTGGGTCAAGGACTACATCAAGTCGCTGACGAACGTCACGTGCATCATGGTCTCGCACGACTCGGGCTTGTTAAATGACGTCTGCAACCACATCCTCGAAATTGCCGACCTCAAGCTGTCCTGCTTCAAGGGCAACCTCGCGGCCTTCGTGAAGGTCCGGCCCGAGGCGCGCGCCTACTTCGAGCTCAAGTCGAACAAACTCAAGTTCCACTTCCCGAAGCCGGGGCCGATCGAAGGTGAGTCAGCGTGAAAAATGAACTTGAACTTGCTGGAATCGCGTCGACACGTCGTCTGTCGCGTCGACGCCGTCGACGCGGCCGCTGGGGGAGTTTTCTGGCAGTTTCGTGACATTCCCGGCACAGGCGTGAAGTCGAAGGGCAAGGCCCTCATCAAGGTCGTCGACGTCTCCTTCAAGTACCCGCGCAACGACAAGGTCACCATCGAGAAGGCGACGGTCCAGGTGTCGCTGTCCTCTCGTGTCGCGTGCATCGGCCCGAACGGCGCGGGCAAGTCGACGCTCATCAAGTGCCTCACGGGCGAGGTCCAGCCGACGACGGGGACCGTCTGGCAGCACCCGAACGCGCGCATCGGCTACATCGCGCAGCACGCGTTCCACCACATCGAGCAGCGCGTTTCCCGAGTCCCGTCTTTTTCGCGACCGAGCACCCACACCACATTCATGACGCTACGACGCGATTTGATCTCCTCATTGCGCCTGCTCGACGGCGTGGAGGTTGACGGAGGTCTGTCGTGAAATACATATACACATTTACCCCCCTATCCTTATACATACATACACATAACATACATACATATAGGCACATGGACAAGACGCCGAACGAGTACATCCGGTGGCGCTACGCCGGCGGCGAGGACCGCGAGGCCATCGCCAAGGACACGATGAAGATCTCCGACGCCGAGCTCGAGCTCCAGAAGACGGTCATCGACTTCGTCTACACCGATCCTGATACGGCGAAGACCACGAAAACCAAAAGGGTCATCAAGCGGCTGACCGGCGAGCGCAAGACGAACAAGTCGACCAAAGAAAACGACTACGAGGTCCAGTTCAAGGCGCCCCACGATTCGGATGATTGCAAGCACTTCTACGGCTACAAGAAGCTCGTCAAGTGGGGCTGGGACAAGGCCTGCAAGAAGGTCGACGTGAAAGTAGCGCAAGCGGCCTCGGGCATGTTCCGGCCGCTCACGTCGTCGAACGTCGAGTCGCACCTCAAGAACGTGGGCCTCGACGCGGAGTTCGCGACGCACCACCGCATCTCGGCGTTGAGCGGCGGCCAGAAGGTCAAGGTCGTGCTCGGCGCGGCCATGTGGATGCAGCCGCATTTAGTCATCCTGGACGAGCCCACGAACTATTTAGACAGAGAGTCTCTAGGAGCGTTAGCTGATGCCATCAGAGAGTTCGAAGGTGGAGTGGTGATCATCAGCCACAACAACGACTTCACGACCGCTTTGTGTCCCGAGACGTGGGTCGTCGAGAAGGACGAGGATGAAATCAGCAGACCCAATTGTAGAGGCGACCCCGAGTGGATGAAGAACGCCTTGGCCACGAAGTGCGACGACCAGCAGGCCATCACGGAAGTCACCGACGCCTACGGCAACGTCACGGAGATCAAGGCCAAGAAAACTCTGACCAAAAAGGAGATCAAGAAGATGACGAAGGAGATCAAGGCGAAGATCAAGTCCGGCGCCGAGCTCGACGAAGATGAAGAAGCGTTCGCCGAGGAGCACGAGCTCTGGAAGTAGGCCTCTTCCGCTATTTATATGGCGCCCTCCCCCACGCGCTGACCCTATCCCACGTTAGTAAAGTATAGATACGTAGCTCGAGGTCGCGGCGTCGCCGCGTCGGCGTCAGCGGCTCGCGTAGATCGACTCGAACCCCCCCTCCAAGCTCTTACCCTAGCCCCCTAGCCTCCCTTCAAGACGCGCGAGGAATCACGCGCAGGAGGTCTGGGCCCGGCAGCGCACCGGAACTCATACGAAGCCTGCTCTAAACCGCCGCACTCGCGACACGCAAACGCAGACGACGCAGATAGCTCAACGGATTGGGGCGTCCCGCGACGAAGGGGGGGAGGCGACGAACCCGAACGGGTCCTGGCCGGGAGATGATCTCTGAACACGCCGCGCCTGCCATCGTACAGCTGTCCATCGAAGCCATCGAACATCATCGATTGCAGCGGTGGTGGCGAGACCATGGCCGAGCTCGTCGCTGAAGTACCGCCGCTGCTGAGGGCTGACCAAGCCGAACAGCACTATGCTAGTGCTGTTCGGACCGCGGTCGCTGCCTGCGCGGCCGACACGGCGGGCCAGACGTGTTTCATTTGTATGGACGGCAACGACGAAGAGGGCCTCGTGCGCGGGTGCGCCTGTCGCGGGGCGGCCGGAGTTGCGCACGTGTCGTGCTTGGCGCGGCAGGCCCAGGTCGCGGTCGAGCGCGCCCATAGGGGGTGGATGCGGTGGGACACGTGCGGCCTGTGCGAGCAAAAATACCACGGCGTCGTGGCGTGCGCGCTTGGGTGGGCGTGCTGGAAGACGTATTTGGGGCGGCCGGAGGATGATTGGGCTCGGGGGAGCGCGATGACGCTGCTTGCCAACGGTTTATCCGCTGCAGAACACCACGAGGACGCGTTGCTCGTGTACGAGGCCGAGTTGTCTATGCTGCGACGCAATGGCGCACCAGAGGACCGTCACGCAATTCGTCACGCAATTCTCGCCGTGCAGGGAAATCTTGCGAACACGTATCAAGCGCTGAAACGGCATGAAGAGGCCCTGCGGATGCGACGCGACGTCTACTCTGGATATTTGAAGCTTCACGGCGAGGAAAATGAACATACCCTCATATCAGCCAGCAACTACGCGGCGTCCGTTCTTCGGGTAAAGCGCTTGGAAGAAGCCAAGTCGGTGCTGCGCAAGACGATGCCGGTGGCGCGACGCGTTCTCGGAGAGAATGACGAGACCACACTCAGGATGAGGTGGTATTATGCGGAGGCGCTCTACAAAGACAACGGCGCGACGCTCGACGATCTCCGCGAGGCCGTGACGACGATGGAGGAGATTGAACGGACCGCGCGGCGCGTGTTCGGTGGCGCAAACCCGGTCACAGTGGGGATTGAGCGCCGTCTGCGAAAAGCGCGAGCCACCCTCGCCGCCCGCGAGACGCCGTCGCCGGGGAGCGCGTAAAGACCATCCTGAGCAGTCCTCGCCCGGCGGACGGGTCCCGGGGGAGCGGGAGCGCGTAGATCGACTCGAACCCCGAACCCTGGGCCATGGCTCTGCGATTTGATTCTGTGATCTATCCGTGACCAAGGCCGCGCCCGCCCATCGTACAGCTGCCCATCGAACACCATCTATTCAGCAGTGGTGGGCGAGACCATGGCCGAGCTCGTCGCTGCAGTGCCTTCCTTACTGGCGGCGGACCAAGCCGACCAGCACTATGCTGATGCTGTTCGGACCGCGGTCGCGGCGTGCGCGGAGGACACGGCGGGCCAGACGTGCTACATCTGTTACGGCGAGGGCGATGAGGACGAGGGCCTCGTGCGCGGATGCTCGTGCCGAGGCGAAAACGGTTTTGCGCACGTGTCGTGCTTGGCGCGGCAGGCGCAGGTCGCGGTCGAGCGCAGAAGCGGGCCACGATTTTTGCGGTGGTATATATGCGGTCTGTGCGAGCAACGGTACCACGGCGTCGCGCGGTGCGCGCTCGGATGGGCGTGCTGGAAGACCTACGTAGGACGGCCCGAAGCGGATGAAACTCGGAAAATGGCGATGACGCAGCTTGGGAACGGCTTATCCTCTGCAGGCAACAACGAGGACGCATTGTCAGTGAAAGAGGCCCAGTTGGCTATGATGCGGCGCCTTGGCGCGCCAGAAGACCAAATGCTCATGGTGCAGAGCAATCTTGCGAACTCGTATCAAGTGCTCGGACGGCTTGAAGAGGCCCTACAATTGGAGCGGGACGTATACTCTGGATATTTGAGGCTCAAAGGCGAGAGAGATGAAGAGACTCTCATAGCAGCCAACAACCACGCAAACCTTCTTATTCTGAAGCACTTCGAAGAGGCCAAGGCGCTGATCCGCAATACGATCCCCGTGGCGCGACGTGTCCTCGGAGAAGGACATAGACTGACGCTCAAAATGAAGAAGATCTACGCGGAGGTGTCCTACAAGAACCCCGACGCCACGCTCGACGATCTCCGCGAGGCCGTGATGACGCTCGAGGACGCGGAACCGAGGGCTCAGCGCGTGTTCGGGAGCGCGCACCCGCTTGTAGAGGGAATTGGGATTTCCCTGCGAACCGCGCGCGAAACGCTCGCCGCCCGCGAAACGTCGTAAGGACACTACTAGCTACATCGAACCGCGCGCCTTAGAACGAGGGGGGGGAAGGCGGCGGCAGTTCGAGAGCTAGTCCCACTTCATGCACGCCGACGCGTCGGTCCCGCCCATCGCCGCCCGATGAGCCGACGCCGTCACGGACGTGTCGGCGACGCCCTTCTTGACGTGATGCTGCGTCGCGGAGTCGAGGCCCGCGCCGACGGCCGGCGCCGCCCGCGCGACGTGCGACGCGACGGGCTTGTTGATCTCGGTCGACGTCATGCCCGCGCCGCTGGGCTGGTTCGTCGCGTTCTGGAGCTTCTTCACGCGGTTCGTCGTCTCGGATTTCACACCGGCGATGGGAGCGGTCGACGGCGCGATGACGGGAATCGGCTTCTCGGGCCGCGGCGCCTTCTCGCCGCTCAGCGGGTGCTCCAGCACGACGGAGTCCTTGAGGGCGTTGTCCGTGGGATCGAAGTGCTTCCGCGCGAACTTCTGCTGCGGCGGCGACGCCGCGTCCTGGAGCACGTGGCTCTGCTTGTTCGCCGCATCCAAGACCTGCTTCTTGGACGGCGGCTGCTGGACGTCGTTCGAGGGCGCCGTCTCATCTAGAGCCGCTTTCACACGAGAGTCGTCGAGGTCCGCCCGCGACCGCTTCGGCGGGTGGCCATCATTGGGTTCAGATTCGACGCCGCAGGGCTTGTCGTCGAACATGCGTTTGGTACTAATGTGCTGCGGCGACACGTCGCTCGGCTCGATGTCCTGGTTCGTGAGGTTGCCGTTGTCCGAGGGCTTCTCGGTGACCATGGCGATCGACGGGACGAAGGGTGCTTGCGAGTCCGTCGTCAGGCCCACCTCGCCGCCGACCATGGCGTCGGGCGGCGGCGGCAGGTGCTTCTTCGACTCCACGCGGGGCGTGTCGGGGCCGCCACTCCCTTCTAGTAAAGCCTCCATCGTCTCGCCGTCGTTGTTGTTGCTGTAGTGTTTTTTTTCCGTGTCCGGGGCCTTCGCGGGCTTGGCGCCGGGCGGCGGGGAGGCGGACTTGTCTACTAACAAGTCGGCGACCGTGTCCTTCGAACTTCCGGCGAAGGAGGCCATCGTCTCGCGACCTGCGGCGGGCGTCGGTGTTATGGCGGCGCGGCGCGGCAGATTGCGGCGCGCTTGCGGCGGCGGCGGCGGCGTGGGTGTGTGGCGTGGCCGCGCTGCGGTTTTGGCGTGCGGCGGGCGCCGCGCCGGCTCGCAACAGCGCTCCAGTGCGTCCCAGCGTGCTCTTCGTAAACGGCCCGCGCGGCCCCAGAAACGCGCCAGCCGCGGTCTCCCGTATCGTAGCGGTCTCACGAAGTGGTGTGGCGACGCCGCTGCGCGCTTCCCGGGGCGTACGACGACGGCCCAAAAACCAGTTGGCAAAGTCCGCTTGCTAGTGTCTTACTACCGCTAGCTGAACGCACAAAGCTCGCCCACCCGTTTCTCCACACCGAAGAGCCCTCCGGAGGCCCAGGAAGGGCTCCACGGAGGCCTCGGGGAACCGACGTCGCAGCGCCATGCGCAATCGGTTGGCAGCCGCACAATAGCAGCCGGGCTGCCCAACGATGGACCCATAACCCAAACCATGCTCTCGCCCGACGTCCTCGCCTCGCACCAGGCGACCCTCGAGCTGCAAGCGAGGGACGAGGACCGCCTGGCGCCTCAACAGGAAGCTCTATCAGCCCTAGAGGAAGAGCTCGTGCAGCGCCACCAGCGCGAGCTCGCGATTGCGGCCGAGCGGGATCGACTGCGGCGGGA
Source organism: Pelagomonas calceolata (assembly GCA_918797485.1). NCBI lineage: Eukaryota > Pelagophyceae > Pelagomonadales > Pelagomonadaceae > Pelagomonas > Pelagomonas calceolata. The sequence goes on along the minus strand of CAKKNE010000003.1, from coordinate 3,718,023 downwards.
GCTGGCCGGCGTCGGCCGTGAAAGATTGGATGAACTGCGCAAAGCTCAATCCGAGGACCTCGCGCGACTGGACCGCGAGACGGCGGCGCGAGCGGCCGAGCGCGCCGCCCTGGCCGAGGAGGTGGCGGCGTTGGAGCGGGCGGCCCACGTTGTTGAAGAGGAACCGATGGCGACGGCGCGGTCGGCGCGCTCCGTGAAGCGCACGCTGTCCGAGACGCGGGACTCGCTGCGCGTGCGCACGGCACCTGATCCGAGACCGTCGTCGGGCGAGGCGCTCCAGACATTAATCGGGGAGCTCGCGTCGCCGGCGGGGATCGCTGCTCAAGAAAGACGTATAGCGGAGCTGCGAGCGGAAGCTGAACCGCGCCCGCCGCCGTCGCGCGCCAGCGAGGACTGGTCGCCCGCCGAATTATTGGACGCGTGGCTGGAGGGCGACCCTCGCGGTCTGTTGCAGGGCGCCGGGCGGCCGCGGACGCCCCAGCCGCCGACTCCGAAGGCGCCTACTCCACGAGTGCCGACGCCGCGACAGCCGACGCCTAAGGCACCGACGCCGCGCCAACCGACGCCGTCGATGCCACCACAACAGCAGCAGCCGCCGCCCTACGGCTTCCAGCAGACGTATCCTGGAATGCCTCCGTACGGCTACGCGCCGCCGCCCTCATACTACGCGCCGCCGCCGCCCCAGCCCGCGCAGCACCAGGATTCTTCTCTCTTACAATTCCAGATGATGCAATTGCAGCAACAACAGCAACAACAAAAATTCGACGACCAGCTGCGACGTTTCAAAGAGGAGACGGCGCGCCAGTCGCGCGAGGCCGTCGAGACGCTGCGGAGGGAGAACGCCCAGCTGCTCACGGAAGTGCAACGCCTCAAAGAGCGGCACGTGACGCCCAAGAGTTCTAGACGGCCGAAGACGCCGGTGCCGATTCAGCGTCTACTTGAGACAATCGCCGTGACGCCGTCGACGTGGCCGCACGAGAGCCTACGCATATTGTGAGAGTGGGTCGCGTCGATGGCTTCGACGCAATGCCACGCCGCCTCGACGCCGTCGTCGTGATCACGCGATGCCGCGCAGGTCGCGCAAGCCCCCGCGCCGCAGCCCAAGGACGAGGACCCCCTCGACGCGTCGCAAAGGAAGGAACTAGTGGCGTTGGACTTTGAGTTGGAGAAGTGTAGGAGACGGGAGCAGCTTCTTGAGTTAAGAGATCGACTGGACAGAGAGGGCCACGAGGCGAGGCAAAAGCGGGAGCACGACTACTGGCTCGAGGCTCAGAGAAGAAGGATCCAGGCCTTGCGCGTCGAAAAAGCGTTGCAGCGGGAGGTGGACACGGCCGACGTCGCTCTCGATCCGTACGCCCCTCAAAAAATGCCGTACGACCCTAGTACGGGTTTCGGGGTCGTGCTCGACGGCTTCGTTGGTTCAGAGGAATACAGGCGCGTCCGCGTCGTCTACGCGTTGTATGACGGCAAGAATCCATGTGGAGGTGCGCTGGGTCGGTCTCGAGCGACTAGATGTGCGCGGACGTCTGATGACGGGTCTTGTTCATTTGCTGATCAACCGTCGTTGTACGTGTGTGGCGCGTCGAAACGATTGCGGTTGGTGCTCGAGGTGCAGGCGTCGCGCGAATTGGACGGAGAGGACTTTACGTGTGTCGGTAGCGCGTCACCGGAACCCTTCTCTTCTGGACAGTTGAGATCAGGAGCCTGGAAGCTGCCGTTGCAGAAGGGGCCCTGGAAGAGCGATGATAATTGGCCACCGTCGAAATACAAGAGCGATGTAAGGGTGCGCATCTTCCACGCGCTCGCGCCTCTACCTCCTCACAAAGTCGACTGTATGAGAAGGGGTGATAGGTATGCGGTCTGGGGCGGTACCGCTAAGGATGTCCACGTGCCTCCGGCACAACTTCCAGTGAAAGCGCCTCCTCCACTTAAACGGCCGTCGTCGGTGCGGGCGGCCTCATCGTCATCCTCGTCCTCGTCGTCCTCCTCCTCGTCAGAAGACTCAGACGACCCCGGCGTCCAGATCCCGGAAGATGCCTGGACAAGGAACATCGTGCAAAGCTCGGAGGATGAGGAGGACGCGCCTCAAGAGGAGAATGACGAGGCTATAAATGATGAGCACGGCTTCCTGGATACGAAAAGGCCCGCTGCCACAGAACCCTTCTCTGATGGTTCTGGCGTAGACGTGTTTGTCGACGGCATCCGCGGGCTGCCTGATTCTGCAGGCGCGTCCCGAGTTACAGTAAGACTCTACGCCCAGGGCGAAAAAGTACAAGATGATGTGGTCAAGCTTTGTGATGCGGATGGCAAGCGCTTCACGCCGAGATTCGACCTCGTGGCGGAGTTCCGTAGAGCTGCCTTCGACCCGACGAGTACGCTGCTGATTCGCATCGACGCGCTGGACGAAGATTTACCTTCCGGAAGGAAAGCCCGATGCCTGGGCTACACTCTGTTAAATCTGTTCCACGCCCCGGGCGACAACAAGGCCCAACCGGCCGATGAACAGTCCCAGGGCTACTGCCTCAACCAGGGTGGCTGGCAACTTCCCATCTTCACGCGGCCGCACCCCCACATTCAGACACTGCGCTGGGACGACCTCAATAACAATAAGAAATGGCTCGGCTGTTCTGTTTTAGTGCGAGTGCAGCCGGCGCCGACGTCTTCTGATGGCCTCGAGGTCCTTTCAAGGGCGACGGTGCCTAAACAACGGTGGGCCGCGCTGGGTCTTGACAGTCCGGCGCCGCCGTATAATTCGGGCGCGTACGACTCTTCGAGATGCTCTATAAATGCGCTCGACCGCGAGCTGTTCAAGCGGCGCAGGCGGCGGCGCGACCCTGGGCTATGTTCGGGCCACGTCGCCGACGCGGGCGGCGACGTGGAGCAGGCCATGGCGGAGATATTCAAGAACGGCGTTTCGCATTTCTTAGACATGCGTCGCATCGCGTCGTACGCGCCGGACCTCGGCTTTTCTATAGCGGTGGACGGCCTGCGGAACATCCCCTCGAAGAGGAAAGGATTGTTTAACAGCGGCAAGGACCCGCCGAGCGTCTACAAGGTTATTACCGTCTTGACGCCCCCGGGCCTATTTTTCCAGGACCCCTCCGTGGCCGACGACGCGCAGTGCGCGCCTGTGTGGAAATCAACCAGTGAGCTAGGTTTCGCTATCGATCCGACGCGGCCACGGCGACAACATCGCGTCGATGGCGTGGGGCGCCCGACATTTGATTTCCACACAGGTTCACGCTGAAACACGACTGGGAGAAGCCCTACAACGCGCCGACGTTCCAGGATGGCTTTAGACGATTTAGGGATAAACCCGGGGGTCTCGAGCTGCGCGGAAATCAAAATTCGGGCGCCCCACGCCATCGACGCGACGTCGTTCCCGGACCGTAATACTCACTGGTTGATTGCCACACAGGTCACTTGACGGCGGTCTTCGAAGTCCGAAGGTTTGATCCCCTGGTGAAGGGCCAAACGCCGCGGCTCGACGCCGACGACATATTCTTCGCGGTGCTGCCGATCCTGCAGAAGCCGACGCGGCCTACGTCGTTCCTCGCGCGGAAATCCTACGTCGACGGCGGAAACCACATCCTGCCCCTGTTCCGGGGCCGGTGCCCTCGCGCCGTGCTGGACGCGGCCGACCCGTACGAGGCCGTTAAGAAGTGCGAGGTGATCCCGGGCGCGTCATGCGTGGTGCGCTTGGTCGACGCGCAGTCCGACGCGTTCTCTGAGCCAGGACCACCCTACCGGCTTGACCGCGTCGAGGAGATTTGCTCGGCGCTGAAGCTGAAGAAGGAGGCGTACTCCTTTCCGGAAAACGATCTCGAGGCGAACGTGTTCCGGGACAAAAGGCTGAAGAAATTGGTGCCCAGGGGGGATGTCGAGACTTGCGAAAAGGTGCTCAATCAGGTGTTCGCGGAGAAGGTGGGGATCCGGCACTACCAGCTGAAGTAATTACATGTTTCTTATATCACTACAGGACGGTGAGCGCCAGCCAGCCGCCGATCAGGCTCATCCCTCCGTAGGGCCCGAGCTTCGCGAGGGACCGGTCCTCGTAGAATGCGACGGCGTAGTTGCTGCCGGAGAAGGCGGCGGCCCCGGCCAATATGCCGACTCCCGAGACCAGGCGCGCCCTCGCCGACGGCACGGCGGCCGCGGCGAGTAAAGAAACGGCGGCGAACTGGTGGTACTGCACGGCCGTCCGCCAGATCGTCTTGTACTCCTCGGAAACCTTGAGACCGTGCGCGCCGTAGGCGCCGGCGGCGACGCTGCTGCCGCCTAACAGCCCTGCTGCTCGTACTTGCCACATCTTCGATTTGTTTCGATTTGTGTCAGAGAGAGCACAAATGCTCTCCGAGCTGGTTTAGCTTCCGAGCTGTTATCTGTCGCGGCTCGCGGTCGTACTGCCTCGCAGCAGTATTTAGAGCTGCGCACGTGCTCGACCGGCTTTGTGATAATGGATGCAGCACAATAAGCGCGCCGGCAGTAAGCCTGGCTGAGCTAGAGTGCTAAGCTAGAGTGCTAAGGCCGAAAGAGCCCCCCACTTTGTGTAGCGCCAACTGTAGACCTGCAAAACCACCCGGAGAGATACTTTGCGCGTTCGGCGACCCGACCCCAGCCTGAAGTCTCACTTGCTTGATACTCGAGCCGTGACCTCAGTCCAAATGGCTGTACGAAGGATAGCGATGCGCGCGCTGGCGTGCGTCGCATGCGCCAGCGCGCTGGCGACCGGCCCGGCCCGCGGCGCCAGGGCAAGGCCGCGAACGGCTGTGGTTACTGAAGCTGCAGCCACAGATGAGCCGCTGCTGCTGCGCGCCGCGCGCGGCGAGAAAGTAGAACGGACGCCCGTGTGGATGATGAGGCAAGCGGGCCGCCACATGAAAGTGTACCGGGACCTCGTGGCCAAGTATCCCACCTTTAGGGAGCGGTCCGAGATCCCCGAGGCGGCGCTGGAGATCTCCCTGCAGCCCTTCCGCGCGTACGGCGTCGACGGCTGTGTGGAAATCAAACAGTGAGTCGGGTGCACCGGCATCGCCACGCCATCGAGCAGGCGTCGCGCCGATGGCTTGGAGGTCGCGAACGCGCCGTAAAATTTGATTTCCACACAGGTCGACGGCGTCATCCTCTTCTCCGACATCCTCACGCCCCTACCGGCCATGGGCGTCGAGTTCCAGATCTCGGAAGGCGGCGCCATCTCCATCCCGCCGATCCGCACGGAGGCGGACCTGGCGAAATTCAAGGGTAAAGGGGAGTTCGACGCAACCACCGCGTGCCCGTTCGTCGGCGAGGTCCTCGGCAAGCTGCGAGAAGAGGTCGGCAACAAGGCGACGGTCCTTGGGTTTGTGGGCCTGCCCTTCACGCTGGCCTCGTACCTCGTCGAGGGCAAGACGGGGACCACTTCGGGATTTGCGGAGGTCAAAAAGATGCGCGAGGAAAACCCGGAGCTGCTCCACGGCATCCTGTCGAAGCTCGCGGACAACATCGGCGACTACGCCTGCTACCAGGTCGACCAGGGCGCCCAGGTCATCCAGGTGTTTGATTCGTGGGCCGGGCACCTGCCCAAGGACCAGTACGAGACGTTCGCGATGCCGTACCAGAAGCGGGTGGTGGAGGCCATCAAAGCCAAACACCCGACGACGCCCGTGATTATCTACATGGCCCCTGATATCCATTCCAAGGACGGCCAGTTCCTGGATCTGTTGGCTACTACGGGTGTCAATTGCGTGTCGCTCGACTACACGGTTGATTTCGCGGACGTCAGAGCGAAGATGCCGGATCATTTGGCCTTGCAGGGGAACTTGGACCCGAAACTATTGAGGGACGGGCCCCTGGAGAAGATCAAGGAGGAGACGGAAAAAATCTTGCAAGCGGGCGCGCACAACGGCCACGTCATGAACCTCGGCCACGGCATCGAGGCCGACACGCCTGAACCGCACGCGAAGTTCTTCGTCGACACGGTCCAGGGCTTCCGGGCGAAGTAGGTGGTTGGGTAATTTATACGTTCACAAACATTCTTAGCTGAGGAGGTAATTCAGTCTTTCCCAGTCCAAATATTGCACGCTCAGGCATTCCACGGCCTCGTCCGCGCGGAGCGCGTCCTTCACTTCGACGGCGTGCCGCAGACTCGGGAAGGTCGCGGTCCCGAAAAACATTGTGTCGTACGAATCATCCGAGTAATCATCCGAGTCGTAATTCCGCTCCCACCTCCCGCCCTGGCCCGCCACGAGCGCCGCGATGCGCCCGTCATCATGCGGAAGGTCCCGCCGTGTGTCTACCCAGACTCGAAGTTCGCCCGGCCTCGCGAGGAGAGCTCTATCCGCGGCCTCGCGAGCGGCGTCGAGCACAGCCTGTGGAGGGCTGCCGCCGGTGACGGCCATAGCCAGCCCGCGCAAAGCTTCCGCGGCGGCATACGCGGCCACCGGACCCGCCTCGAAGGCGTCCAGGGTGTGAAACCAGCCCTGGAAGTCTTGGCGCCACTTCGGCCAGCGACCCTTGGGTATTCGTCGGCCGTCCGGCAGGTACGGAAATGTTCGACACTGCTCCCTCGCGAGGCTTTTATAGAATGCAACGAGGAACGCACGAAACACCTGCTGCCCGAGCTGTCTGACGGAGCTCACGCCCTCCAAGACGCACAGGCCCGTCACGTGTCCCTGCATCAAATCGAGCGCCCGCTCCCGCGCCGCGTCCTCGCAGCGGGACCGCCGCGTCGTCGCGTGCTCCTCGCCGAAGAACCGCGCGCACATGTTGAGCCGGCACAGCGACTCGGCGTCGAGGTGCTGCAGCAGCTCGACGCCGAGGACTTCCGTGAGCGGCGACAGGCGGTCCTCGGCCGCCTTCGCAGCACCGTCCAGCGATATTTGCCGCAGCGCCTCGCCCACCGAATTCAACGCCGACCCGTAGTCGCCGCGCACGCTCACCAGCAAAGGCAGCGACAGGCGCTCGACGTCGCCGCCGACGGCCACGCGATGCAACGTGGGCGAGCGCAAGGGCACCGACGTCACGATACCGCTCCACCCATTCCCAGGCGTAAACAGGAAGCAATCGGCAGAAGGCGGCGTCACCGTGGCCCAGTCGTCTTCTTGGACGACCTTCGGCGGCGGGCCCATCGTGGGCAGACCCACCTTGGCCACGTCAGCACCATTCCACGCGGCATCATCCTGCGGAGCTAGAATTTCGAGCCCCGGCGTCGACGCCCAAAGTAACGTACACAGCGTATCATCCACATGAGCGCCCAGCCGCTGGCCCGTGTGCCCGGGCGGGTACCGCCGCAGGCACAATCTCGCGTCGAGCGGCAACCGAGGCACGTCGGGCGCGAGCCGCCGCAGCGTCCTCTCCGCCAGCGCCGTGAGGTCCTCGCGCAGTTGCGACCAGTCAGGACCGTCGAGCGGGAAGGCCTCCTGGCGCGCGTCCGGTTGCGACGCGTGCAGTGCCGACTCTCGTGATGCCATCGCGCGGCAGCGCGCGGCGAGCGCCGCGTCCTCGACGCATAAAACTGGAGACAATTGGGCCGAGAGGTGCTTGCGCAGCGCGGCGACGGCTTTTTGCGACGCGTCGGCCCCCAATACGGGTGGGGTGAGCTTGCGAGGTGCCATGCCTTTTTTAGCTGTGGTTCGATCTCTTGTCTGCTGCAACGTGGGATCGCGTCGATCCGCGACGTGGAGCAGCGGTCGGTAAAGGTTGTTCTACGCGGCCCAGATGCTGCAGCGAACGCTACGCACGATCGATCACGACGGCTCAATAATTAATTCGACCGCAGCTTAGCGGCAGTAACACACTAGCAAACAAAGCAGCCGAGCCAGCAGGGCATCGTAGGGCAGCGTAGGGCAGCCCCGAGCGATTTGACCATATAGAAGATGATCCTCACGCAGTGCGCCGTCTGCGCCACCGAGCTTGGCTTATCCTTGGGCAAGAAATGCGGCCGCTGCAGCACCCGCTACTGTGGGGCTGAATGCCAGGTGCAGCACTGGAAAGAGGGCGGCCATGACCAGCTCTGCAAACCAATAAAAAAGGCTGGTGGCGCTGAACAATACAACGCAAATAAGAAGTACTCGGAGGCAGTCGCGGTCGCGGCGGAGGCGTGCGCGGACGACACCAAGGGCCAGACGTGCTACATCTGCACGCAAGCTTTGCATTGGAAAACGAAGGAGGGCCTCGTGCGCGGGTGCGCGTGCCGTGGGACAGCGGGTTTCGCGCACGTGTCGTGCTTGGCGGAGCAGGCGAAGATTTTGGTCGCGGAAGCCGAGGAGAACAATCTGGACGCCAAGGCGTTTGGTGAGAGATTTGATCGTTGGCACACGTGCAGCTTGTGTGAGCAAAAATACCACGGCGTCGTGAAGTGCGCGCTCGGATGGGCGTGCTGGAAGACATACATGGGCCGGCCGGAGACGGATAGATTTTGGCTCTTGTCGATGAGGCAGCTCGCAGGCGGTTTATACGCGGCAGGCCACTATAACGACGCGTTGTCCGTGCAAGAGGCTAATTTGTCTATGATGCGGCGCCTTCACGTACCAGAAGGGGTCCTTCTTGACGTGCAGAGCAATCTCGCGACAACGTATGCAAGCCTGGGACGGCATGAGCGGGCACTGCAGATCAAACGGGATGTATACTCCGGACGTTTGAAGTTACTGGGCGAGGAGCATGAGAGCACCCTCCGAGCGGCCAACAACTACGCGTCGTCCCTTAAGGATCTATCGCGCTTCGAAGAAGTCAAGTCACTATCACGCAAAGTGGTTCCTGTGGCACGACGTATTCTCGGCGATAGTAATGACGCCACGCTCAGGATGCGGTCGATGTACGCGGAGGCGCTCTGCCGGGCCGACGGCGCGACGCTCGACGATCTCCGCGAGGCCGTGACGACGCTCGAAGACACGGCACGGATCGCAAGGCGCTTGATGGGCGGCACGCACCCGGTCACAGCGGGGATTGAGGAATTCCTGCGAAACGCGCGAGCCGCGCTCGCCGCCCGCGAAACGCCGCCGACGAGTAAAAAATAACACACTTAGGCCGACGCCTCGTACAGCTCCTCGTCCTTCGGCGCCTCGAGCTCTATCGTCGGCGCCGGGTACCCGTAGAAGACGAACTTTTCCACCCATGGGCCCACGGCGTGGTCAATACTCAACCGGTTCTGCTCGCACTCCATGTTCGTGCCGTCGCGAACGCGGTACTGGACGGAGAACTTGGCAGTACCAGGGACAGGAACGTCATACGCATAGAATTTGAGGTCATTTGGATCCCACTCACCAGGCCTGATGGACGCCGTCATGCCCACCCGTAGCCGATCATACCCATCCACGGACTGTTGTATGGTATATTGGTTGGCGTTCGGCACACAACTGTCAAAAGCGAAGAAGGCAAACAAACACCGCCAGTGCGCATTGACAGGACACTCGTGCCCTGCTACGAGTCTATAAGATGTCGTGAGCTCGCTGCCGTGGGGCCACACTCGTTCTAACAAATGGAACTTCGTCGCCTTGTAGGCAAAAAACCTAAAACACCGCAGCCAGGCCGCCGCCGGCCGGTATTCCGTAGAAACCATATACCGATCCGGCGCGGACGTCCAATCGATATGAAACTCCGACAGGCCCGGCTGCGGCTCCGGCAGCGCGAAGAAGGACTTGAACTCGCCTCGCGGCGCACACCAGCTCGGCTCCGTGTCCCTTGTTTGGGGCTTCGCGTCGCGCTCCCACCTTAATCTAGATCGATGCGGCTCCTCCGCGCGGTCGAGGACGTAGCGCCGCGCGATGCCCTTGGCGACGGAGCCCTCCGGGTGCTCCGGGAACACGTACAGATACAAGTGCGGCGCCCAGACGTCGTCGGCCTCCTCGATCGATATGCGATGTCTATAAGGCCCGTCTCGAGCGGTCTGCGCGTTCACGCGAAGTAACGTGCAGTCCTCGAGGTGCTTGTGCGTGTCGCTCCGCATCTGCGTGCTCCAGAGCGGCGGGACGCGCCAGGCCTCGAGGACCTTGTCGCGCCAGCTCTCGGGCGGCTCGCTTTCCGCAAAGCCCTCTGAGTACATACCCCATGCCGAGTAGTCGGACGTGTGCGTAGCGGTGGTGTGGGCCGTGCCCGTCGTCCGAGCCGTCCAGCCGCTGTCCTTGCGCGAGAGATGGCCGGGCGTATGTGGGGTCATCGCTCTGGACGACATGCGCGTCATTTCCGATCCGCCGGTCCAGGGCCGCGATTTCCCGGTCGTAGGCCTCGACACGCCGGTCATCGGTCTAGATTCAGGAGAGAAGGTGTCGTAGTCGCCCCACTGGTCGCCGCTCGGTTCGCCGAAGGTGACGCTCGCGCCCGTCGTCGGGCGGACGTCGGGCGTTCGTTCGGGGCTCCACGTATCATCGCTGCCGCCGCTGACCGGCGTCCGGACGGTGGCGCGGCCTCGTGTCGACGGCGTGTCTGGCATGGTGGCTAGCTAGGGCTGCCCCAGTGCTGTCCACCGGCGTTTTCGGGTGCGCAGCGTGATGCTCCGATCGCTTGCGCCCTGCGGACGACGCGTGCGGCCGTGGGACCGCGCGGATGGCGGCTGATTACGAGCCCTCGGCCAACGCTCCCGGCGCCCCCTACCAACGAAGTATAAGGTACCTTACCTGTACCGATAACTCACGCCTCGATCGACGACGACGCCATTAGCCGCAGCGCTCACTAGGCAATCCGGACGCGTCGTTGGCGTACACGTTCTCGCCAGCACACACCGGCAGCGATCCAGCATCGTGCACGGCGTCGCGCTGCGCAGCACACCAAAGCACACACAAGCCTCCGCATTTGCCCAGGCGCCGCACGCCGTCGCACAGCAGACATCGGCATTCGCACAGCAGCGCAGCACAGCAACAGCAGCCATGAAGGTCTTCATCCACTACGAGGAACCGGCGGCCGAATCATTGAGACAAACTCTGAAAATCACCTTACCGAAGAAATGGGAAATGGGGCCCTGCTCCAATTTGATGGACACCTTCATCAAGTCGTACAACGCCAAGCATCCTGAAAATCAAATGGTCGCGTCGCAGTACCGTTTAGAAACCGAGATGCGCCAAGTCTTGCAGCCGCACACGACCGTGTGTGAAAAAGTTCATGATAGGGCTGACCTATATGTGAAGTTCGGGTCCGCACCCGCAGCCCCCAAACCGATGCAGACCGTGAACAACGACATGCTCGATCCTTTGGATCGCTGTCGCGCGTGCAAGCTGTTTGGGTGCAACAAAAAGTACACGGAAAGGGCGAATAGCGATGATGCCTGCCGCCACCACACGAAGCCGCCCGTCTTCCACGAAACCGCAAAATACTGGTCCTGTTGTCCGCAGAAGAAGGCCTACGACTGGGAGAGCTTCATGCAGATCAAGGGCTGCGCTACTGGTAGACATAGCGATATCAAGCCGGGTGCAGCAGCACCGTTGGGCGGCTCGCACGTGCGCGGCCAGACAGCTACGGACCCGAAGCTGAAGAAGATCGAGGACTTTAACGCCGGGAAGAGCGACGAGAAACCCCTGGACCTGCTGAAACGAGCCCTTGTGGCGATCGGCTGCAGCGCCGACGACTTCGAGGCCGCGCGGGAGAAGCTGAAGGAGAAGTTCAAGGACGACGAGAAGGAAATTACGGCGGAATTTTGTGCTGAGATCGGCTTCGGCCTCCACAACTTGATCGGGACGACGCAACCAGCGACCGGTGGTCCAGACCCGTATGGTGGTCCGCCACAGTTCAAGCCGCCGCCGAACTTTGCGCCTTAACATTAGTTTTATACACACTACGCACGTCGTGGAAAGCCCCACTCATTTCTCTTCGCCTCCACGAATCGCGCCAGAGCTTCAATTGCGGCGGGCACCTTCTCCTCGCCGAACCCTATGCGAAAGTACTGGTCGACGCCGTCGTCCGGATCGGGCGTGAAGCAGTAGGAGGGCTTCATGGAGATGCCCGCTTCGGCGAGCGCGGCGCCGAGCTCCGTCGAGGTGAGCGGGCCCTTGAATTCGACCCACAGGACACACCCCGCCGTCGGTTTGACGTACGAGAACAGGTCACTATTCTCGCCGAGGAAGCGCTCGACGATTTCTAGGTTCCGCCGTATGATGCCCAAATTCCTTTCTAGTAAAACATCGCGCGCCCGCAGGACCATCAGAGCCTGGAGCTCGCTCGCGCGCGCTGGGCACGCCGTCCCGAAATACATTGCGTCCTTGAAAGCCTGGCGCGCCTCGGCGTCGCGACAGGCAATCCAACCGAGCGAAGCGCCGCCGGCGCCGAAGGGCTTTGATAAAGCTCCTATGGACACTCCCCTCTCATATATATCGGCGATGGCGGGCAGGCGAGTCGCAGCGTCGTGCTCGAGGAAGCGGTAGATCTCGTCAGCCAGGATCCACGCATTGTGTCGCCGCGCGATCTCAACGATGCCCTCGAGCTTCTCGCGCGACACAAGCGTGCCCGCGGGGTTCCAGGGCTGGTTGATAAGGATAAGCTTCGTGTCGGCGCGGCACGCGATCTCCAGATCAGTAAGATCGATGTCCCAGCCGTTCGCGCGCGTCAACCGCACCTTCCTGACGGCGGCACCGGCGTGTAATGGCGCCTCCTGGCACGACTGGTAGGAGGGGGTGAACACGACGGCGTGCGACCTGGGCGTTTCGTAACCGCGTACAAACGAACTGGTCGCTTCCAGTAAAGCAAACGCCACTGTTTGTAAAGCGACCTGGCCGCCCGCAGTGATCAATACGTCGTCCGCTTGGCACGCACTGAAGATGGAGTCCGCGACGGCCGCGCGGCAGTCCCGCGATCCGCCGTTCGGCGTATAACCTAAAGGGTGGTCGCGGTACGCGGCGATTAATTCGTCGTCGCCGCGCTCGCGCGCGAGCCGCTCGAGCTCGGCCTGGCTCGTCGGCTGCGCGAACGAGTTCGAGAGGTTGTACTGTAGTCCCTCTCGATCATTTCTTGTGACAGCCTTGTGGCGCTTGGACCACGGCTCGGTGAGGGCTGCCATACGGTTGTCTGCTATTACTGGTGAATTTTTTAGAGCAATGCGAGCGATTTGGCCGAGCTAGAGCCCATTTACTCGGCCGGGCGCCGAGCAGCGCGGCAGCGGCGCCGAGGTCAAACGCCAAACGCAGCGCTACGCTGTCTAGCCACGTTCGGGCTAGCCCCAGCATCGATTATACGAAGCCTGAAGCAAGCGCAGCGCTGCTAACTCGCGAGCGCATAAGCCAGGTGGCAGTGAGAGCAGGCCCAGCCAGAATGGCCGTGCCGCCGCAGTACGCCGGCCGCGGCTTCGCCGACGTCGAGGTCGAGGGCGCGCGCTTCAATATCCTGCTCGGCACGGACCCGGAGGACGTGAAGCGCTGGCGCGAGCAACGGAAAGCGCGCTGGCCGTCGCGGGCGCGCCTCGCGCGCGACGCCGAGGCCGCGAAGCCGCCCTGTGGCCTGGCGGCGCTGGCGGCCTACGATTCCGACGATTCCGACGAGCCTCCTGCCAAGAAACATCAGCCGCAGAAAATTTGTCTGGCGATGCTCCACGGCGGCCGGTGCCGGCGAGGCGCGGAATGTTCGTATTCTCACGACGTCGCAAATGTGCCGGTGTGCCGCTTCTTCACCGAGCCGGGCGGGTGTCGGCGGGGGCGGGGCTGCCGCCACGCGCACCGCGCCGACCCGGTGATGCCTTCTAGGGATGCGCCGGGGTCGCTATTGGCGCAGCTCCTGCGGCACGACGTGGCTACAGAATCGTCCTTGGCGCTGCAGTGTCTGACGGCGCTGCTGGACGCGACCGAGTGACCGGTCGCGGCGGCGGCGCGCTTTCCGCGACCATCGACGCCGTCGACGCGGCGCGGCGCACCGCCTCTACTACGCATCGCCCGGTTTCACTCGTAATCTGTCTGTTTGTTACCCGCCACTAGATGCCCAGCTCGCCGAAGATGTCGTCGTCCACCGGAGGCTTCGGCGCCGGCGCCGGCGCGGGTGCCGGCGCGGGTGCGGGCGCGGGCGCCTCGGCGACGGCCACGGGCGCCTCCTCGGCGACCGGTGCAGGCGCCATGTCGTCGACGTCGTCCTCGACGGCATCGTAATTTGACATCTGCTCCTTCTCCGCCGCCAGCGCCGCCAGCTCCGCGAGCTCCGCGGCCTCGATCTCGGCCTTGCGCTGCGCGATCTTGACGGGGTCCGGCTTGTAGCCGTCCGCGGACTCCACTGTGGCTCCTTCAAAATTAACGGGATCGTCAGGGTCGTTCTCGTTGTAGAAGTCGGGCGCCTTCGCGCCGCACTGGAGACATTCCAAGCCCTTGACGAAGTGGCGCTTCAGTCTATCTTTAGCTACGAAGATCGTGAACCCGCACTTTTTGCAGCACATCGTCCGTAGCGCGGCCAGGTCCTCGTCAGATTGCGCGACGTAGTTGTAGTTCGCCCCGCTGAGCTTCTTGAAGAGTTTATTTCCCCTATTGACCGCGCCGTCCTCTTCGTCCTCGTCTGCCGTGTTGGCCGTCGGGTCGCTGTCGATCATCCGCAGCCGTCGGATGACGAAGTACGTGCAGATGACGGCCGCGCCGATGTCCGTCGGCGTGAGCCAGTTGAACATCCTTTGTAAACCGAAAATCATCGACGGCTGGCGCGCCTTGACGACCTGCCGCCGTCGCACCCGTAAGGTGTCATACCTCAGTGTGTTTCTCGGCGCGCCGGCCTTGTAGACGACGCGGCGCGACGGCGCCATCACCAGCGGCGCGACAGGGATGCAGAGTGCCACCATGATGAGAGCTCCTCGCGGCGCCATAGCTGGGCGCACCGAAGCACTGGTGCCGACCGTTTCCTGGAGCGCTGTGCAAGCGTGTCGCGTCGATGGAGTGACCGCTTGTCTGCGTGCGCTCGCGGTCGCCGCTCTGCCTGCTTTGCTGCAGCCTCTCCAAGTGGAGCCTCGCTACTGGACCCGTCGCTAAGCAGCGCTGTTGCGAGTGATCAAACGACCACTTCGCGCATGGAACGGTCGCGAAAGAAATCGGCAAAACCCGCCATCTTGATTCGACGCCAAGTTAGATTGCGAGCCAATTTTCTCGTGTGTGCCGGTGCCTGAGGCCTTCATATTGCAGAGGCGTGATCTCCGTATATGCCTGCGACGTCCTGCGAAAACCGTTTGCTCAGCCGATCCGCTGCGGGGGAGTACAGCTGCCCTCCTGGCATGAGCTCTGCCCGGCGCGGCGGCGCCGTGGCGCGACCGGCTGAGCTCTGCGAGGCACGGAAGCTGCAAGCGGCGGCACTGGCAGCGGCGCGGCTGGTCGTCGTGTCGCACGGCTTCAGACGCGGTACCGCTCCGACTGTCGGAGCGACCGATCGACACACATGCTTAACGCTAACGACGCGCGCCCGCAGGTCACACCGGGAGAGCATGGCGAAGCTCGCCCTCTGCCTCGCGCTCGCGCCCGTGGCGGCCGGCTTCGTCGCGCCGTCCGCGGCGCCCGCGGGCACGGCGCTCGCGGCCGACCGCGCGATCATCGGCGACGACGGCATCCAGGCGCCGGTCGGCTACTTCGACCCCCTTAAATTGGCCGAAAAAGTCAACGACAAGACTTTGTTGTGGTTCCGGGCCGCCGAGATCAAGCACTGCCGCGTCGCCATGGCGGCCTTCGCGGGCTGCGTCGTGACGGGCCTCGGCGTCCACTGGCCCGGCGCCATCGACATGTCCGGCACGACCTTCGAAAGCCTGGGCCAGGGCGGCCTCTTGGAGGCGTGGGACAAGATGCCCTTCGACGGCAAGCAGGCCATCGTCGCCGCTATTGGCGGCATCGAGTCCGTCTTCGAGGCGCAGAAGCCGCACTACGTGATGGGCGGCACGCCCGGCAAGGTCCGGCTGACGGGCACGACCAAAGGTGCTTTGGAGGACAAGTACGACGCCGCGACGCTGAAGAAGAAGCGGGACATGGAGCTCGCGAACGGGCGCTTGGCCATGCTCGGCATGGCCGGGTTTGTTTCGGCGCGGCTGACGGAGGGCTCGGTGCCGGCGCTCACCAAACTCGGCTTCGCGGCGGACTACTCGGGGAATTTGCCGTACGCGCCGTTCTAGATATGCGGGGGAGTAATAGTTGGGGTTGAGTCTTCGCGGCGGCGGGCGTGCTGGAGTGGTCTTTCTCCGCGCACTGGAGCATGGTAAAAAAAAGTCGGTCACTGACTCGGACTGACTAGATCTGACTGATGACTGACTGACTGACTGGTAAAAAAAAAGTCGGTCGTTGATAAATGTAACCACCGTCAGTATACTTCATCTCGATCATGTCGTCGCTGCTAGGCGCAGAAAAAAAATCCCGAGCCCCATTTCAAATACCTTTCACGCATGACGACGGTACGCCCAGCTTGCGGGATTTTTTGGAGAATGGTCAAGTCGGTCGATCATGAATCTAATACCGGTTCCTATCTCCGGGGGTCATAGTGCAGTCGCTGGTGCTCGCAGGTTTCGATTCTGTGCCCGTCTGTATATATAAAGTCGCACCCAGTACTAGGCGGCTTTCAAGTTATTTATATAGGAGTTTCTTACGCCAAGACCTACTCCTCATACGCCTCCACGATGTCCCCCACTTCCACTTCCTCCCAGTCGCGGAACGACAGGCCGCAGTCCGAGCCCGCGTCGATGCGCTCGACGTCGACCTTGACGCTGCGCAGCGTGCGCAGGCGACCTTGGTACATGATCGCGTCGCCGCGCATGACGCGGATGTTCGCGCTCTTGCGGATCCAGCCCGTCTCGACGCCGCAGCCCGCGACCTTCCCAAGCTTACCGATATCAAAGCACTGCTTGACGACTGCGGTGCCGACGAGTTCGCCGTCCGGCGTCGGACTAAGTACCTTCTGGAGCTTGCCCTCGATCTCCTCCAAGACATCATATACTACAGAGTAGTAATTGGTACGAACAGCACCCGACAATCTACGTTCCTCGTCCATGGCCGCAGCGTTGCTCCCGACGTTGAACGCGACCACAAAAGCACCTTGTACCGACGCGACGGCGATGTCGGACTTGGTCAGGTCCCCGACACCGCTGTAGATCACCTTGGCCTTCACTCTGGAAACGTCGTCTTGAACGTCGAGGCCCTCCAGGGACGACGTGATGGCCTCCACGGAACCGGCGGTGTCAGCCTTAAGTACAATTGGGAAGGTGCGTTCTTCCTTGATGCCCTCGCCGCCCAGGTTCGCCATGAACTTGTCAAAGCCTGAGGACGACGCGGCGCGCAGTTTCGCATCCCGGGCCTGATTGGCCAGCTCGTTTCTAGCGTCCGCGAGTTTGCGCGCCGTAGGCTCGTCCGGCACCACGCTCAAGGCGTCGCCCGCGCGGGGCGCTCGGTCGGCACCCGTGGTCCAGCCTACCAGTCGCACCGGCGTGCTCGGGCCCGCCTCTTCCAGAGAGTTGCCGAACTCGTCCTGCAGCGCGCGGCACTTGCCCCACGCGGCACCGGCCGTGAAGACGTCGCCCACCTTGAGAGTACCTCTCTCGACAAGCGTCGTGGCGCAGACCCCGAGCCCTGCGCGGCACGGACGCATTCAGGAATCTCTCTCGCGGAGATGGGAAGACTCTCATGCGGCCGCGTCGATGGCGTCGAGGCAGCCCCAGCCTCGCGAAGCAGCCGTGTGTGTGGAGGCAGTGTGTGTGGAGGCTCCTTGGGGCAGACACGCGCGCTCGGCTGCGCGCGCGAGGCGCTGGCGCGGCCCCGCGGACCGCATCGAGCGGCGCGAGGCCCGCGCCGCCGCGCCGCCGCGCCGACATCACGACACCGGCGTGGCGGGCGACGCACGACGCCGCGACGGCGTCCCGGCCCCACCGCGGTCGCCGCGAGGCCCGCGCGGCGGCTCCAGGCGTCGCGGAGCGCGGCGACGGCGTGCAGGCGTCGACGGGCGGCCCACGACCACGTACGACCGGTCGGGACCGCTCTCCGGCGCCGTTATCGTAACTTCACCAGTACCTCTCGGAACGCGGCCCCGGCGCGGCCCGAATTCACTCGAAATCGCATAAAAAAAACACCCACCGCCATGATTCCAGGAAACGAAGCGTCTGAGTGAAGTGAAACCGCCTCTGAATCACGGGACGCGGAGATACGGACCCTTCTCCACGCCCGCCTCGATGACCGTGCCCGTCGCCGGCCGGTCGGGATTGGCCTTGAGGTCCAACAGGTCCGCTTGTAAGAGGACCTTCTCGAGGAGTTCATCCAGCCCGGTCTTCTCCTTGGCAGAGACGCGCGCGACGAGCGTGTCGCCGCCCGCGCTCTCCGGTACTAAATCGTAGGACATGAGCTCGCCCTCGACGCGCTGCGCGTCGGCGCCCTCGACGTCCATTTTATTGACGGCTACAACAACTGGGGCGCCCGCCAACTTAGCACAAGCGAGCGAATCGACAGTTTGCTCCTTGCAGCCGTCGTCCGCCGCCACCACTAACACGACGATGTCCGTGACGTTCGCACCCCGCTCGCGCATCTCCGTGAACGCCGCGTGGCCCGGCGTGTCGATGAACGTCACGGCCCTATCTTTGACTGGCACCACATAAGCACCTATTCCTTGGGTGATGCCGCCCGCCTCTCCACTCACCACGTCGGCCTCGCGGAGAGCGTCCAAGAGACTTGTCTTGCCGTGGTCGACGTGCCCCATAATTGTTACGACCGGAGATCTAGGTTGTAATGAATCAGGATCATCCTCGTCGATGGCGATGCCCGACGACAGGGCGAGGGCCGGGCCGCTGTCATTAGTGTCCTCATCATCTTCGTCATCATCATCAATTTCGTCGGCGGACGCGGCCCACTCCCTTCCAAAGCCCTCCACCACCAACCGAGCCGTCGCGCCGTCGACGTTCTGCGTGACCGCGGCCAACACGCCCATCTTGAGCATGAGGTGCTTGACCACTTCCGCTCCACTCTTCTCGAGCAATTCAGCTAACGCACCGACGGAGATCGGTTCATCTGGCACAATGACGGGTTTTATGGCTTCTTTTTGTTTGGCTTCGCGGTCGTCGCGGTTGCGCTTCCTCTTGAGCGATCCGCGGGCCCCCCGGAACTGCACGGGCCGGTTGTTGCCACTTCTTCTTTGAGGCGCGTCGAAGGTCCGCCGCGTGGGCTTCCTCTTATCATAGTCGGGTTTATCGGCCTTGTTCGCGAATCTGCGGCCAGGGGTCTTGTCCGGGTTCGGGACGTCGGCGACCGGTCCGCCCGTGCTCCCGACCCTTTGCGGAGGCCCGCCGCGCCGCTGTCCGCCCGGGGGGCCTCGCCGATCACCGCCGGGCCTCTGCTTCCTCACCAGTCGCATCGGGTTCGAGAGCTGGATGATGCGGCCCCGGCCTCCCCCTTGGTTTTGTCTGTTGCCGTTGCGCGGGCGACGGTCGGTGTCCGCGGCGGCCGCGGCGTCGCCGGACGGGAGCAACGTGTCCTCGTCGACGGCCTCGGAGTAGCGCGAGACGGTCCGTCGCGGCCTCGGCGCCTGCAGCGGCACGAGCGCGGAAGTGCATACGAGCGCTGCGGCGGCTATTATTCGTCGTCGTCGCGCCATGGCTACAGCGGTGCTTTACTCGCCTCGCGCTGCACTACAACTAGGGCGAGCTCTGAGTGCAACCGGACAGGCACGGCTCCTCGAGCAATGCGAGTTGGCGCGCCGGACGCTCGGGCCGAGAAATGACTACCGGGAGCGCTGCGGACGTCCAGCGGTCACGGTTTGGGCTTGCGTCAAGCCTACTTCGTTGAGCTCCAGCTGTGACGAGTGCCGGCCCCGCACGATTTTGATCGAGCGCTGGACGCGTCGACGCGAGGGGTTTGGTCTGTCTACGACTCGTCCGGGCTGCCCGTGCATGCCTCCGTGTGGGTGGGGCAAATTGGCTCCGCGCGGCTCCCGTGAGCCAAGGAGTTGGTGAGGGACTATGGGCAAGTTGGCTCCGCGACAGTGAGGGACTATGTTATATTCAGAGGAACTCAGGAGGGAGGGAGGGAGGTCTATATCTGGGGAGGCTCAGGGCGCCGGCGCGCCGACGGAACCGCGAACGGAGCCGCTTGTCGAGCTGAAGAGCGCCGCGAAAGAGCCGCTCCCGTGCTTGGAACCGTGCTTGGAGCCGTGCTTGGCGTGGTGGAGCCGGTGACTCTGCGCGTGGGTCCCGGGCGCGAAGTCGGGCGCGAGGGTAGGCAAGCCGTCGCCCAGATCCTGGTCCGTCGCGTACTCGACGGCCGCAACGAGGTCGCCGAACAGCGCCTGGGTCGTCGTCGTCTCGACGCCGTCCGGGCTTCGGTGCGTGTACTCGAACGTCTCCGGGAACAGCTGGTGCTTTCGCGGCTCGATGAACGCGTAGGCGGCGGCACTTTTGCCCTCGCGGTCTCGATAAACGTCCGCGTACAATCCTAGGAGCGGGAGCATGAGCTGCTCGCGGTCGCAAGGCTCCTCGTTCGGATGGCCGAGGCGACAGCACGAAAACTCCCCGTTCATCACATCGAGCGCCTCGGCCAGGATCTCGTCGCTCACCTGCGCGGGAAGTGATGAGGATACGCCATCGCCGCCTCGCAAGACGCCGGGCGCGGACCACTAATGGTTTCAGTGCCTCGTTGGTGTTGTAGTACATGTCCTTGGTGCCGTTCCGCGCCCAGCAGCTCATGATCTCGGCGCGACACCACGCGCGGAGCCGATAGCTTTGCGAGTTGCACGCGCAGCCGGTGTTCTGGTGAGTGGCATCGGGCGCGACCACTACGAAATAATCACAGCAACTGGCGAACGTCGGGAGCGACGCGATGGCCAGTTTCTGGACGCTCCGATTTTTCTGCGGTATCGATACATAATCCACCCAGACGCGGATCTTCTCCAGGGGCGTCTCCTTGCGCGAGTACAGATGAACGTTGCGGACGGCCTGCTGTAGTCCGTCGACGCTGCCTTCGCGCTCGCACTTCTTCTCTCGCCGACGTCGATGCCGTCAAAAGGGCTCTCGTCGTCGACCTTCTCAAACTTCGGCTGCGACGGCGTGCCCACGTTACGGTAGTACAAAAGTTTACCATCCCCTTCTCCGACGACAAGATCCAGGTCTCCGTCGTTATCTCGATCAGCGAAGGTCGGCGCGCTGTCCCTGCCGACGTCAATGATATCTCCGGGCCACATTCCGCGCCGGGGTTTGCGGCGCCGCCGACAGCGCAGAGATACGTCTCTCACCGGTTAAACCGTCCAAACCCTCGCGATTGGGGGCGAGACTCAATAAAATATGCCTTGATAGCCTGAAGCCTGAGAAACCCGTGCTAATCAACGGAGGTCATGGCTACAAAAACACAACACCTAAAAACCCCCCAGAAAGTCCCCACGCAACTTGTCCTGCAAAAACGCGGGCAGCAGCGACGGCCCGGTTATCAACGGCGGCGGCGGCGGCCTCGCGACGACCGGCGGCGGCGCCGCGGACTCGGGGAGCGGCTCGTCCGCGACCGCGGCGTCGGCCTTGTCAAAATCCGCGGGCAGGCGCGCGCCGAGGGCCTCCCGTAATTGCCGCCGCTGCGCGCCGTCGAAGCGATCGCGGAGCGCCAGAGAAGCCCCAACCAGCGCGTCCAGCAGGGCCGCGTCCGTCGCGCGGCCCGCGACAGTCACGAGCGCCGCCGGCCGCCACAGCTTCATATCACAAGCCGCATGAACAGCTTTCGAGACGACGTCCGCGGGCGGCTCCGCAGCGCTAAGCGCCTCGAACAAGCGAGCGAGCGCGTCACAGTCCAACGAGGAAGCGTCGATGTCGGCGAGGGCCAGATCAATAGCCGGCCGGAAGGCCCGCGCGTCCGCTTTCGACAGCGCGTATGCCACGTCGACCAACTCAGACGAAGCGTAGTCCGACAAACTCTCCCGCAGGTGCGCCGCGACCTTGAGCAGCACCTTTGTATGATCTCCTGCACACAACCCGACGGCGAGGCGCGCGACGGCGGAGGGCGGCCACGTCGTTACGTCGCCCACCTTGTTCGCGAGCGCCGACACGTCCTGGTTATTGGTAGAGAGGGCCCAGACGAGCTTGGCGAGGTCCCCACCGGACGCGTCGACGGCCCGCGCCCTTCTCAAAGCGCGGGACCAGTCTAGAGGCGCGTTTAGGGAAGCGAGGCCCCAGCACGCGTTCGCGAGTGAAGGCGCGTCCCACGCCTCGATGGTCACGAAGCGCTCGGAAGCCTTTGCGAGGCACGCGAGCTCCTGCTTTGATGTTGTGAAGGCCCACAACAATGAGCTGAGAGCGGCAGAATCGTAGGTCTCGATGGAAACGCTCGCCCGTCTTCCAATTGATGCAAAAGCTCTTCCCTCAAAAGCGCGGCCGTCCCGGTCCAGACCGCCGGAACAACAACCCAACGAAGCTAATGCCACCACAATATTCGCCGTTTCCGACGGACCCAGTTCGTCATCGATCAATCTTGTCCGCAGAGCCCTTAAGAACGACAAAAACCTATGATCTCGCCGCACGTCGCACCGTCTCCCGTCGGGCGCTTTCGCCAGCCTTCTCGCAGCACCTTCAAGCGCCCGAGGGCCCTTGGCGCGCGAGGCGATGTCCAAAGCGCTCTCGAGCGTCTCCGCGTTCTGGGCAGCGAGAGCCAGCGCCTCATCTGATAAATAAGCGGGCGCCGGTGGGCCCCTTTCTATCATAACGGGAGCCTGCTCCGTCACTTGCCGCTCGAGCAACCCGACGTCGTCCTGGTCCCTTTTTGCGATCTCGCCCTTCGGCGTCACCAGCCGGCACGCGGCGGTCACGGGTCTTTGACATTTATTGCACGCCAGTCGACCGGAGTAGTTGACATTCGTACAACCAGCACAGACCCAGTCGAAGGCCGATTGTCTACGAGGTTGCTTTGGGGGACGCAATTCCCGTATCGGTCGAATTTTCTCGTAGCCGTCGGACGACCTGCGTGGGAACTCTGACGGCCGCGGCGACGGCGTCACGATGGCATCGCGTCGACGGCGTCACGGCGGTGTGGCATCGCCTCGACGCCATCGACGCGACCACGGCAGCGTGGCACCGCGTCACGGCGTCGCCGCGACCCCAGCAAGTTCAAGTTCATTCACGACACGGAGCCGCGGACCCGTGGATCGCCTCGTAGCCGTCAAAAGGTATAATAGCTCGGCACTTGTTGCAGTGGACGCGCCCGCAAAAGTTGACGTTGTTGCAGAGCGGGCAGCGCCAATCTTTTTCCGGATCTCGCGTAGAATGGGAAGGATGGGACCGTTTTTGTGGTAATAAAGGCCCCAACCCCCCGCCTCGCCCGTCCCACTCGGGATTCTTCTCCTCGACCTTCGGTTGCGGCAGCCCGAGTTTGATCGTGGGGCAGACGTCCTTGGGAATCGTCGGCTGGTGGACGTATTTCACTTGAGCCGGTTGGGGCCTTGCACATCTATTGCATCTGTCTCGTCCCGCGTAGTTCACGTTGTCACAAGCCGGGCAGCGCCAGTCTCTGGTAACGTCTCGGTGCGACCAGGGGTTCTTGCTCAATTTCGTTTGCGCGTAACGAGGCCGCGCCGGTCGTGGTTTACTACATCGTTTGCACTCCCGTCGCGCCGAGAAGTTCAAATTCTCGCAACTTTCACAGATCCAGTCTTTTGATGTGTCTCTGTTGATCGACGTGTCGGGGTTTAGGGGGCCGGCATCATCTGAATCGCCTCGTAGTATGGCGACGGCTCTCGACGGTCGGTAAGGTACCGGATTTTGCACTATTGCAGGCGGCGGGGGCGGCATCGATGGCGGCGTCGGCCCGGCGGGGCGGGCGTAGGTCGCGCCGCCCGCCCGCTGCGCTGTGTGCAGGCCGCTGGACTGGTACGCACCGCTGGGGTAGTCGTTCCGGTAGCGGTCGTCTTGATTCATTTTTTTGGCGCAGCAGCGGCGGCGTCGCGCCGCTGGCGTCGCACCACGGCTGTCTGAAGCACCTCTGCTGCCACTTTTTGTTGTCACGCACCGCTACTTAGACATACTAGAGCTCCTGTGCTCGTACTCCTTGGTGCCCTTGTGGTTTGCAGTGGATTCTCTGGGACTCTTCTGACCCCGCGGTACGCCTTCGACGCGGCGCTCCAGTTATTTATCCTTAGTGCGCCGCCCCCGGCGCGCGCGCGGCCCCTCACTTCATTCACTTCTTCGCGAGGAGCTGGTCGATAACGGAGTAGAGGAAGACGCCGCCGATGCCGATGGCGCAGCCCGCGAGCTTGAGGGGATTCAAGGACTCGCCCATCACAATCGCGACGCCGACGATGACGATGACGCGCTTGGCGGTGTTCGCGACGGACTGCGTGACCGCGGACGTCTTCTTGATCGTCATCGTCGCGAGCTCGTTGTACCCATAAAACCAGAGGCCCGACGCCAAAACGTTGAACCTCACGACGGGGTTCGTCTTCCAGAGCTGCACGAAGCCGCTCCAGGGCTCGCCCTTCAACACCACGACGGGGATCGACATGAGGAAGGCCAGGATCGTCGTCAGGGCGAACTGGTTGCCGACGGAGCCCAAGCGGTCCTTGAGGCCCGGCGCGGCCATCACCTTGGCGTTCTCGTTGGCCTTGAAGGCCGCGAAGACGTTGGCCGTACAGGCTGCGATGAGGGCGCTCACGGCGAAGTCCAGTTCTTTTAACGATGCTAAGCACACACCACCGATGACGGGGATGAGCGAGAGCCACTTGGCCTTCGAGATCTTCTTGCCGTAGAGCTTCGTGCCGACGACGGCCGCGAAGGCCGGCTCGGCCGCCTTGACGATCTGGCCGAAGCTGACGGCGCCGGCGGACAGGGCGAAGACGGAGCCCGCGTGGGCGCCGGCGGCGCAGAACGCCACCGGTAATAGGGCAATGATGTCCTTGGTGTTGACCTTCGGGAAGCTTCTCGCGTCCGGCGCGGCCCAGAGGAAGAGGGCATACAACGACCCGACGCCCAGTTGTAAAGTTGAGATGGTCATGGGGTACCCTAAGGCACCACCAGCCGCCTTCAACGCGGTCTTGTTCGAGATGTTGTAGTAGTAGTTGCCGAGGTACCAGAAGAAGAAGTAGGCCAGGAGGGGCACATCCAAGCCGCCCAGGAAGCCCTTCTTCTCCGTCGTCGAGACTTCCGCGGCTTCGGCTTTCGTGGCGACCTGCGAGGCTCGCTGGGTTTTGCGGTTTCGTCGCGAGACTCCCCGGGTCTTGCTGAACTTCGCGGACGCCGCGTGGGACGAGGTTGTTGGCGCGCGCGCGGAGGCCGCCGAGGAGCATGGTGGGCTGTGCCTTGACCTGCAGCGTGCGGCCCACGCTGGCCGACGGGAGGCGGGCCGCGGGGCCTGTGAAAGCATAGGCGGAGGTCGCGACGGCTAAGATGAGCTTCATGGTTCAAACTTGTTAGGCTGGCAGCGTCACGACTCGCGATGCACCGAGCGCGATGACTATTTTTACGGCGAATAACGGTATAGACGCACTAGAAAAATCAGAACTCGTGATAACTCGTCGAAGGGACGCCCCCGAGACGCCATCGCCGCGGCAAGGCGTCTAGATATACCCACTTACGCCCCACTTCTCAGTACCGGTCCGCGGAGTAGTACGGCGACCCCCGGTCCTTCGCGTCCTTGACCAAGTCCGCGTACAGCTGCGACACCTGGAGGTGCGCGTACTCCGCCGCGACTTGCGCCGCATCTTCCCTATCCTCGACGCAGCCCGGCGGGAAGTCATCAACTAAACAACCGGCCCGTGTCACTTCGTCGAAATCAATAGGTTCGCCGATGGCGATGTTCACGGAGCCGCGGATGGCCCTTCGCGGCTCGCCCAACGCGCCCGGCGTGAGCGTTTTCGGCGGCGGGAAGAGTCGGTGCGTCATCATCGCTACTGGATAAAAATGCGTGGTTTTATCAGCAGCTTTGGCGGACATGAGCCGGAACATCTCTACGGACTTCGGGTCGAAGGCAGCCGGCGTGTAGACGCCGTCACTGTTCGGTCGGTCGCGCCCTCCCGACGGCGCGACCCAGATGCATTTCCCACCTCCTTTGAAGAGGCGGAGCATGGCCGTCATCGTCTTCGCGTTGTGGCGCATCTTCTTGGGCTTCTCCTCGGGCGGGTTGTCGATGTGGCGCTTCGAGTAGATACATAATAAATTGCGAGCTTTGCTGAAAGGTACCGCCACGACATCCGTCGTCACGCGGTCGCCGGCCACCATGATCATATCTCGCTCGAGCCGCTCATGATTTTCATGGAGCGCAAAGGACCAGCAGCTCGGGTCCGCCTCGGTCTGATGATTCGACAGTAGGACCACATTGTCACCTTTCGCTAATAACGCCTCAATGTCCTTGACACGCTCACTCCCGAGCAGTACCGAATCGTTCGGGTCGAGCATGGGCTCCATGAACGCCGTGTCCATCTTGAGATGGTCGATCGGTGCCCCGTTTTCCTCCGTCCACGCCTCATGATAAGGAGCGAACACAAAAGGTTCATCGAGTTGATCTTCGACCAACCCGAGGTACTCCTTTAGCACCGGAACCTTCTCCATGGGGTCCCGTTTTTGTTTTGCTACCACATCCAGATAAGTACGCATGAATTCTTGTACTATAGGAACCATGCCGTCGGGCATGCGGTCGCCTTTTTCTGCTACCTTGGCGCTGATGGTCGCGGCGATGGCGGCGGCGGAGGCTTCGTAGGCCTTGATCTGGGCCTGTGTGGAACCGTGTCGCGTCGACGGCGTCGCGCAGACACTTTGACACTGGGCCGCGGACCTGCTCGGCGAGCTGCTCGAGGGGGTTTAATGTTGTGGAGTGGCGCCGCGTCTGCTTGATCGTCGATTGCGGCGCGAGCAGGGCCGTCGCGGAAGCCAGCAGGAGGGCCGCGCGCGGCATGGTTGCGTGAGCTTTGGCTTGTGGCCCTGAGAGCTTGGTGGCTACGCTTCTTGGCGCGCTGCGAACGCGTCTCTGCTGGTCAGTGCGCTGGGAATGGATGTCGTCGAAGGGATGCCGTGTTCCCGACGATTCAAGAGCCACGAATACGGGAGCTAGGCCCTCGAATCCGGCAATGCCGTCACTGCTATATCGAGCCTCGAGTGAAGCCCGAGACGCGTCGAAGATGTCCGCAGGCGTACGAGGACGCCTCTCACAACACCACTAGCGGAAAGACACGACCCGGGCTAGCGTACTAAGACACTAGCACGCAGGCAAGGCTGTGGAAACGAGCAGAGCGCCTGACCACGCGTGCCGCGTGCGCCGCCGCAGCGCACAGAGGCTCATCGTCACTGCCCGCTGCAGCGCCGCGCGAAACGGTGCCGCCGCGACGCTCCAAAGAGCCAAAACGCAGCCATGGGCCCCAGAGCGGCCCACCACCTCTCGGGCCTCGTCTCCGGCCTCGCCGTCCTACCGCTCGAGCCGGAACGACCCGCGCTAGCGGCTCTAGGCGTCGGGTTTTGTGTCGTAGTGGCTTGCACGTTACTCTTTGACCCACAAGGCAGAGCTGTATTATTCAGGAAACTAGCTCTCTACACACGCGGAACAGCCATGATGTTGGTAGGAAGAGATAAAAAATGGTCCAAGAAGGGCCGGCCGGACCCGGCCACCGTAGCGACAGCGAAGGACAAGACTAGTACAAGGATCATTTTTGTCCGTCATGGCGAAAGTGCCTGGAATCTCATATTTAACGTCGGCCCCAAGATCCTCGTGCCCTTCAAGGCTGTTCATGCTCTACTGCGGGAGACTTTGTTACTCTTGCGGCTCGACGACGATTCCGTATTATATGATAGCCCCTTGAACGAGGAAGGGCTGGCCCAAGCGCGCGAGCTGAACGACCTGATAGAGAATTATCGGGGCGAACATTTGGGGGACGTCCAGGCCATGCGCGACCCGTCGAAGAGTGTTGTTTGTTCTTCCAACCTGCGGAGGGCGGCGCAGACGATACTGTTGGGACTGAAGAACCGCCTGGACTCGTCCGACGAGAAGATCCAGTGTTTGACATCTCTACAAGAAATTTCTACCAATGTCGATACTCTCTCAATAACACCGCCCCACAAAGCGCCAAGGCACTTAGGGAGTGGAGTCCCAGCTCGATTGGCTCATGCCGACCGGTGGGACCCGTCCCTCAACTCAGGAAATAAAAGATTGCGAGGACGCGGTCTGGAGCGGTTGCAAGCTTTTGCCGAGTGGGCGTCGCAGCAGGACAAGCCGGTCGTCGTCGGCGGGCACTCGTTGTTTTTTCGCGGGTTTTTCCGGGAATTCCTGCCGGTCGGTGCCAACCCGTTCAACGCTCGGGATACGAAGATCGCGAACGGCGGCGTCGTCGCGCTGACTTTAGAAAGAGGTACCGTCCAAGGTCCCGACGGGTCGTCCGTGGTCCAATATAGAGTCGCGCCCGAGTCCGTGGCGGAGGTGCACCTTGGTTTTGTCACCAAGAAGAAGAAGGACAAGAAGGCCTAGAAGTCACTAAGGACACATGTTACAGTAGTACTTCGCGGCGATGGCGTGCTGGCGGGGTAGACGACGCGGCTTCACGATTCGGCCGGGCGCTCGGACGGTGCAGAGCAGCGACGGTGGTCCACGACGTTGGCTGAGGCCCGCGGGAATGTTGGCGGCGCGACAGGACGAGTCTACGTCTCCGGGACGCGCCGCCGGCGCGCCGCGAACCTCCATGAATCCCCGAAGAGACAGTTCCCGAGGCACGCCAGCAGCGGTACGGCGCAGACGCACCAGAGCGGCGCACCTAACAGGACGGCTCCGACGACCCAGAGCGGGAGACGCGGTCTGTCGTCGGCGTCGAGGCATTTCGGTTCGCTAGGCGTTTCGCAGTACATCAACGTACACCCAAGTCCCTTCGCGCCGACCGAACACGTGTTGCACCCGTCGAAGTAGGACGCGCAATTTTCTGGTATGCAGCGGTCATAGGCGTCCTTCAGACACGCATCAGTGACGTGGACGCAGCCCTTGCCTTCCACATAAACGTAGCCGCAACTTGACCCGCCGCCGCAGCAGGCGTCCTGCTCCTTGTCGCCCGTCGGGCCGCCCACGACATCGAGGCACCGCGGCGGCCCTGGCTTCTCGCAGAACTTCTCCGTGCACGCGTCGAGGCGGCCGTTTTGTATGGAGCACGTGTTGCAGCCGTCGTGGTACGACTCGCAATCCGACGGGATGCAGCGGCCATAGGCATCTCTCAAACAAGGACCCGCCACGAACTCACAACCGCACTTTTGTGGAGTGCCACCCCAGCCCTCGCGCATCGCGCGGCGCCAGCGCTGCTCAAAAATGCGCTTCACGACCTCATAGACCTGGGCGTCGGCGGCGTGCATCGACGCGTACAGCGCTTCGTCTTCTTTCGTCGACGGCGCGACGCAGCTTCCATTCGTATTACCATTCACGACGGGATGTTTGGCATGCGCGCAGCAGGCTTCACAGACATGTTGAGGAGAGACGGTCCGCGCCAGCAAACAGAGCGACGCGTCATACGCTTCGACGATTCCGAGAAACGCGAACGCCCGCAGCCCGTCCTCCATCGCCTCTTTTCTCAACCCCGCGAACGCGGCTCCCGTCCTTCCACTATTACTGAGCACGGCGCCATGAACTAAACCTTGACTGATGCGGTTGCGTTGCGCGTGCCATCGCCAGTAGGGTAGACGTAACGCTTCGCCGTAGGAAGGCGGCCTTCCCGCGTGCTTGTAGGAACACTCGAAGCCGACCTCCGAACGATACCTCGAAAAAGGTTCGCGCGCCATCGCCGCCTTGTACACGTGTGGTGTTGACCAGGGCAGTCGATAGGCGTCGAGCTCTTCAAAAGCAGCACCGTACCTCGGTCTGTACTCCAATTCATACAAAGACGGATTGTGGGGCCGCACGACGCAGCACGTACTGTTGCGGCAGTTGGAGGTCCCGCACACAAAACGTGGTGCCACGCGATTGAAGGTCATCCCTCCACATTTATGAATGTGGACAAATTCGAGGGACGCTTTTCTATCGGTGGAAAAGGTCTGGGCGGCGTGGTACGCTTCGCTCGTGTCGTCTGTCGCTTGCGGCACCCAATGTATTGATGCTTTCGGGTCGTATGTGCCGCCGCGGGCCTTCGTTTTGTTATAAGTTGCGCGCTCTAGGTTGTTGTTGTGTATTGTATACGGTTCCAGCGTGTAGGCGGTTGCTGCGGCGACCAGCGTCGCCCCCAGCGTGGCGTGCATGTGTGCTACAAATGCATTGTGTGCTGCTCTGTGTGGCTGCGCTGCTACGGCCTTGGCGCGAGGAGCTGTGGCGCGCACCTTTTGCAGTGATCGAAAATGCCTGCGTACAGTCGTCTATGACCACTGTATCGACCGCTTTGGCTCTCTGTGCTTGAAAATGAGGCCTGCAAAAACCCGTGCCTCCTCGTAAAATCAGGGCCGAGCACGCCGTCGACGCGCAGATATACACATACAAACTTACCCCACTTCGTCGCGGTCGAGGAACTCGCGCACGACATCACAAGTCTCCTGCGGCTTCTCCGCGTGGACCCAGTGGCCGCAGTCGTCGATCGATTGTAATGTAAACCGAGGGAATTTTGAACTGATCTCCTGGAGGTGTATGGACCGCACGTAGCGCGATCGTTGGCCCTTCACGAATAATGTATCACCGTTGTAAGTGCCAGGTAGAGTGGGCCAGCGCGCGATGTTGTCCAGATCGCGCACGATGCCATCGAGGTCGAACTGCCAGCTCAGCTGTTCGTCGCGGAGTTGCAGGTTCGTCAGAGCAAACGCCCGTAGGTTCGGGTCGAGCACCCGCTGCGCCAGCAAGGAATCGGCGCGCTTCCGATCACCCGCACACGCGTCCAGATCCAAGTTTTGTAAAGCGTCGATGAGCTCGCGGTTCTTCTTCCAGTTCGAGCCGTCCGCCGTACTGTAAGAAGCTGGCGCCATATCCAATACACATAACTCCTTCACTAGCGCAGGAGCCCTCAAGGCGCACGCCATGGCGACCTTCCCGCCCATGCTATGCCCGACGAGGCAGCATTCTTGGATTTGGAGTGATTCGAGCGTCGCGAGGACGTCCGAAGCCATGCTCGGGTACTCTAACGGGCCGTGCGGGCTGTCGCCGTGGCCTCGCAAGTCGAGCGTGACTATCCTACGCTTGTGGTGTACCGCTTCTGCGAGGGCGGCGCACCACGATCGAAAGTTTCGCTTCTGTCCTAACAGGCCGTGGAGCACGACGACGGGTCTTCGATCGTTTCCTTTCGAGGGCGCGCGCCGCACGATCTCCGCGGACGTGAGTATGTGTGGCGTCGTCTGTGGCACCGGCGTCGTCGTCGTGGGCGGCAGCGTCGAGGTCATGGCGCTCGCTGCGTGCAGCAGCGCGATGACGCTGTAGGCATACATCTTATGAATGCTTATGCGGCGACTTGTCACAATCCGTGGCGTCGTGGCGTGACGTGCCGATGCTGCTTGTGACAATGCAGCGGCTTGTCGCGATGCGTGCGCGTGATATGTCCAGCGCTAGCTTGTGACACTGCAGTGGCTTGCCCAATTCGTGCGCGAGCGAGACCAAATTGCAGGCGAGTGCGGTCGCAGCTATCGCAGTGTATTCTTGCGATGTTTCGGTGCGTCCAATAAGTTGCGAGTCGCGAGTCGCGTCGTCGAACAAGCTGTGCGTGGACGCCAGCGCGACTTGTGGACTTTCGAGCGGCCGCGAGCGTGGGCGTCCGGAGCTTCACAAGAGCCCTGGAGGCCCTCCCCGTACCGCTAGAGAAGGGAAAACAGCGCAACGATTCAAAAGTGCGGGGCAGAGCTCCTTTTAAAGTGCTTGGGGGGCAGCCGCGCACGCCCAAACGCGCCGCCGGGCAGCCGCACGGCACCTTGGTAGGTGACCATGGCATCCATGCTTGAGAGCGCCGCACCGGCCGTGCCGAGTTTGGCGCTGCCCACTCAACCGACAACAGACGCCGTCGACGCGGCCTTCCAAAGGGCAGCCGCGGAGCGCCACGCCCGCGCCACGCCCGTCCGCGGCGCGGCAGTCCTGCGCTTCACGACGCTGTCGAACGACGCTCCTCGTAGGGGCTTTGTGATCGGAGATCACGGTACGGTCGGCCGCGGCGCGCAAAATCATATACAAGTCGCCTCGGACGCGACGCTTTGCGAAACGAATCACGGCACCTTCCGGTGCCAGGACAATGTGCTCGTGTTAGAACCCGGGAACGGCGTCGTGGCGGTCCGGTGCTCCACGGGAGAATCTGTCGACTACCCTCTGCGAACGGGTTGTGAATTTGGCTGCGGGTCCTCGATCTTCGCGGTGTCCCGCGACGCGCCGCTCGCGCTGTACTGCCGCGAGGGGCCGCTGCAGGGGCGGACGCTGGACGTGCGGGAGGCCTTGATGATCGGGAGGGCTCAGTCGTGCGATGCGTGTGTTGAAGACAGGGAACTGTCCCGGCAGCACTGCAAAGTCCAGAAGCGTGGTGGTGTGTACTACTTGGTCGATCTTGGTAGTACCAACGGCACGTACGTGCGGCGCGTCGGGCCCTATGCTGGTCCACATCGATTACGAATAGGTGACAAGGTGCTGCTGGGCCGCACCGGTCTGGAGCTCTGCCGCTTCGACGTCGGCGTGTGCTCGCTGAAAGGCGCGCGGCGGACCATGGAGGATCGTACCACAATCGTGCATGATCTGCGGTGTAGCAATCTACCACAAGCGTTACGGCCGGTATACTACGCCGCTGTGTACGACGGCCACGGCGGCGACGCCTGCGCGCAGTTCCTGAAGGACGAGCTGCATGGGTACGTCAGGAGAAGCTTGGACGCCCAGTCTGACTGGAGCAACGCAGAGACCACTATCAATGCGGCTTTACGAGATGCCTGCCTGCAGTGCGACGCGGCGTTCCTGGCCACGAATCCCGCGAACCGGGCCGGGTCCACGGCCTGCATTTTGTTGGTCTTCGGGCAATCGATAATGAGCTGCGCGAATGTCGGTGATAGTCGGTGTTGCCTCGCGACGGCGTCGGGATGCGCCCAGCTTTCAGAGGACCAGACGCCCGCGAGGGCGGATGAGGCGCAGAGGATACGGGACGCGGGAGGGTTCGTGATCCATAAACGGGTGATGGGTGAGCTCGCCGTCTCACGAGCCTTCGGCGATGCCGAGCTAAAGAGGCCAGTGCACGAATTAGTGAGGCCAAACGAACCCGCGCCCGCAGAAGCCGGGCCAAGGATGGTGTTGGCCGAGCCCGAGGTCACGCATCGTGCGGTCGAAGGCGACTTCGCCCTGATCGCCTGCGACGGGCTGTACGACGTTTTTTCCAGCGACGAGGCGGTAGACGTCGTGCGGAAGGGACTTGTAGAAAACGCGGGCGACCCCGTGCGCGCGGCAGCGGGCGTGTGTTCAGCAGCCGTCGACGACCGCGGGTCCAGGGACAACGTCACCGCAGTCGTCGTGGCGCTGCGGGCGGCGGCTCCGGAGGGGATTTCATGAGTAATTGATAGAAACATTACCCAACGACCTCCACCCGCTTCACGACGGACACCCCGAGCGCCGCGACGGCTCGAAGCACCTGGCGCGCGTCGCCGTCGAAACCAGGGCGCCAGACGACCGCCATCCGCTTCGGCTCGCGCGCGTCGCGCAGGAATAGCGCTACATCCCCGAACGCTTCCCGACACTTCCGCGCGAAGGCGTCCGCGGGCCCCTCCTGGACGAAGGCGCCCGCATCGGCGTCGCCCAGGTTCCTGAACGATTCTCGCGGCCGCAGCGCCCGCGGGCCGCGGACGTCGTCTCCAGTATTTACGACGTCGCCCCGCAATACAACGAACGCTCCGGCCGCCTGCCTCGCCGCCTTACCGCCTTGCGAGCCCCACAGCGCGTCATCGTCCTCGAGGGTTTGGAGAGCGGCTCTTGCCCCGTCCACTAGCAAGTGCCACACCACTGCTTCTGGTGGCGCCAGGAAAGCGTTCCTCGCGAGTGCGCCACTCGCGACGCACGGTGTGACGTCGTCGGCGTAGTCGGCGGCGATTCGATTCGACGTAGCAACGAGCGAGGCCCTTTCAGCCAGTGACGCAGGCCGCGCGTCGTCCGCACAGCGCCGCAAGTCCACGTACAGAGCGGCATTCGAGAAGTCGTGCGTCGCCAGGACTCGCAGGCACGCGACAAAACCGGAGCGCGCGGACGCCGGCACTTCGCCCACGCCCGAGTTACTTGCCAAAGGCGCAAACGCCGCCGCGCAGACCAACTCCAGGTGCTCCTGCTGGACGTAATCAGATAACCACTGCGCGTGGCACCACCTCACCAATAGCCGACACGCGTCCGGCATGCAAGGCTGTTTTGTTGCTAGAGAACGTAATAGAGAGTGGTGCAGGTGCGCCAGATCGTCGCTCCGGGGACTCTTCCGCGTGATCAACCGAGGAGCCAACCGCATGGCGTAGCCCCTGTAGCTCACTAAGAGATGCGGCCTCACTGTATCATCTCCAGCAAACAATTGGGCATCAGGAACTATCTTCGCCAGCAGACTCAATGACGCCGCGTCCCGCGCTTCGGAAGGCAGCTTCTCCCAGGCGTCCGACGGCGCGAACCGCACGACGCCGTCGAGGCACTCCAAGACGCCGCTCTTCGCGTTCGCTCGTATGACGCGCCAGCTCGTCCCGCGCAGGTGCGGTGACGATGGCGACGCGTGGTCCACGCGCAGCGGCCCGTCGCCCTTCCGTAGTACGGTCGCGAGGGCCTCGAAGGCCGTCCGCGCGTCGGAGACGTGGCCGGCGTCGTCCCTCATTAAACCTGGAGGGGCGCCGTCGAGCGACGCCGGCCGCCGGGGCTCGTGGCGCGCCAGGGCGTGGGCGAGGCTCCTCTGCGGGAGGAGGCGCTTCCAGCCGTCGCCGATGCAGTTTTGGGGCGGCTCCCAGACCTGTGTGCGTGGACCCTTATGAAGACGCCATCGCCGCGTGCGAAGCCAAGGGGACGCAGCATGCGCACGACCGCCTCCAAAACCCGCCCATCTTTAAACCGCCGCGCCTGGCACCGGTCGCCCCAGAACGCTCTGAAACTTCGTCCTTCGTCCGTCGGCGGCGCGCCGCCCTTGAGGACCTGGCGCCAGGCGTCCGTCGAGAGCGACGCGCCGATGGTGATGGCGTCGCCGTCACAATCCCAGCGCGGCGGCCGGCGCAGTCGACCAGCTAAAGCTCGCTCCACGGTAGCACAGACGCGCCGCCCGACGGCTTGCGCGACGGTCAGGCCCAGGATGCTGGCGTCGTCCTCGTCCGTCGCGAGGGACGCGGCGTAGGCGTCGTCGCCACCCAACAGAGGGACCTTCACGGACAGGTCGTACTGCCTACTTCTCGGAGTGAATAACAGTGAAAACGCGCCAGGAGGCGCGTCGCGCCGAATCGCCTCCAGGGCGCGCGTCGCGCAGTCCGAGAGTTCCGCGGCCGCCGCTAACGATAAAGACGCCGCTAAATTAATGTCGCCGTCGACCAGAGACGGCAGGGGCCACGCGGCGTCGGCGGACGACGCCCCGCGCAGCGTGACTTGCGACGAGCTCCACTCGTTGCCCGCCAGAAATTTTAGGGAATCGCGGAACAACGACAGAGCGGCGTCGATGTGATCCGGCGGCCTTACAGAGGAGGCGCAGTGGTAGGCGACCATGGCCGCCAGGAAGCCGCCCGGGCCGTCGTCCCTACTAAGCTGGTCCTCGGCCCGGAGCCACGCCTGCGCGCGGATCGACCCGTGAGTGTGTGCACCCGCCACGCCATCGAGGCGACGGCGTCGCGTCGTGATTCGCGCGCCGCGCCGCACCTTCAGCAGCACGCTTGCGTCGACGACCGCCGCGTCCGCCGAGCACGCGCCGTGGAGGAGTTGTAAATGGCGGTCCAGGGCCGCGTCGCCGAGTAGCGCCGCGTTGTAGGCCGGCGTCGGCTGGACGCACGAACCGTCGGCGGCGCGAACGTTGTTGCGGCTCGGCGCCAGGAGCAGGCGCGCCTTCGCCGGCGCCTGCCACGCCACCATGACTTTCACGGCGCCGCCCTCATCATCTGAGACTTCGAGGATAGGCCGTCTCGCGTCCCGCTGGAACGCAACCTTCGTGACCTGGTATCCGGCCTCCCGCAGCACCTCAGCACACTGTTCTAAATAAGCACAACGCTTCGCGAGGTAGCGCCCGTTCGCGAGGTCCTTTATTGTTATTAACGCGTCGGGCAGCTCGACGGCGAGGTCCATCTCCGCCTGGCGCTTGAGGCCCGTCCGCAGGAGCCACGAGCCAACAACGGAAACCTTCGCGGGCGCCGCGAAGGCGCAGGCCGCATGTTCGTTTTTCAGCCCCTTCGGGGCGCACAGCATTAATTTGGCCGGCGCGCCGGCGGGCCGCAGCGGCGCTTCCAGTAAAGCGGCGCGCACGGCACGCGCGCAGGCCTCGACCTTCGCGGCGCGTCCACTGCCGTAGTTGTAGGCGCTCCGTTCCAACACCGATGCGGCGGCGTCTCTTTGCTGCTCGCGGGCGTCCTGCGGTCGCGGGCGCTTGGCCGGTCGCGGCATCTGTGCTGCACAAGCTGCACGCTGCAGGGCGATGCTCAGGCTTTTGTGCGTGCAGCTGTGGGCGTTGTGACTACAGCGATATGAAGGCAGGCTTGCACCAAGGTATGTTATTTGCACGGTATATTGCACAGCTAAGCGCTCCGCGCAGAGCCACCGCTCGCCTGCAGGCCTTGGCTTGCTAGTATCTTACATGCCGCTAGCGCCGCATACGCTAGTCCTAGCACCGTAACCATACGCTGCACACGCTATAGCTGTCGATTCCCCCGCGGGGAGGGCCTCGGGCGCCGAGGCGAGGCGGCCAAGCGGCCTAGAGCAGTCAAGCACCCCCCTTACGCGAGGGGAGGGCCTAGATGACCGCGTCACCCTCGTCCTCGGCCGGCGCCGCCGCGACCTTGGACTTCTTCGCGAACTTGCCCTTGTTGGAGTTCGAGACCGTCGCCTTGAGGTCGGACCCGGCGTACATCGCGTCCTTGTCTCCTTTATAAATTTCCTCGTCGGCGCAGAAGCACTGCAAGATCGTCGACATGGCCATGCCCCACACTTCATTGAACATCGCGGCGACGTAGAAGGCTATTATAGCCGTGAAAACTAATGGAAGCCAGATGTAGTTCAATTCGTCGCTTACTGGAGTGTAGGCCAGGCACACATAGCATAAAAATGTAGCTCCAGCGGTGATCACGAGTTTGCCCAGGAGCAGCACGAATCCGGACACGATCGACAGCGCCATAATACGAGCAATATTCCTGAGAATCAGGAAGAACGCGCACTTCGCCGCCTTGCAG
Organism: Pelagomonas calceolata; assembly: GCA_918797485.1. Classification (NCBI taxonomy): domain Eukaryota; class Pelagophyceae; order Pelagomonadales; family Pelagomonadaceae; genus Pelagomonas; species Pelagomonas calceolata. Next base: position 3,680,924 of record CAKKNE010000003.1, on the reverse strand, counting down.
AAGTGGTACCCAAAGATCGCCGTCTGGATGTAGGCGTTCTTGTTGATGAACTTCATGCACTTCTCGATGCCTGTGGGGGAACGACAGTGTGTGCTCTCTGGCGGCCACGTCGACGCCATCGCGGCGGCCGCGTCCCGATCAAAGTGGTACACTGGGTCACGCACACCACATGCAGCAGTCGATGCAGCAGAGCACCGCCATGGCGATCTTCTTGGCCACGGGATTCTTGATGTTCTTGCACTTCTTCTGGATGTACTTGATCATCGCTCGGATCGTCTTGATGATGGCTATTATGAGACTGCCGAAGGCCGCCGTGCCCCAGTGGTACCACGCGCCTTGTCTGAAGCTCCAGATCACGGTCGAATTGCCGATCTTGCCCTTGTCGCGCGTGAAGTACCATGTTGATACGGCTAGCGCGAGGATGATCTGTCCGAGCGCGATGATGAATTCCGAGCTCCAGAAGTACACAAATATCATGTACCACCCTGCTTTAAAGGTCGTCTCGTCGTAGACCATCTGCCGCGCGCCCTTGACCGTCTCCATCTCTCCACTGGAAGCGAGGAAGAGGCAGTAGATGAACCAGGGGATGACGAAGACGATCAACGCCATGACTTGGACGACGGGGAAGACCTGCGCGCGGTCCGTGGCTCGGGACGCCGTCGAAGCGGCGCGAACGAGTCTGACGAGTCGCGTCGATGGCGTGTGAGCCCTACGCCATCGCCGCGACCCATGAAGATCGCGTCGAGGCGACCGCGCGGTCCGACAGGGCTCAAAATTGGACGCGGCGGGCGCGCGATGATGATCGGCATCGTCGCGATGCACTTCGCGGCTTCTTTCGTGATGCCAATCGCCAGCGCGATGCGCTTCCGCAGGCAGCAGATCGTGCAGGCCCACAACGCGCAGAGCGCGGCGCAGAAGTAGGCCAAGTACAGCATGCCGTTCGCCTGGTTCGCGTCGCGATCTTCATCTTGTTTCCAGGCCACCGACGTCTGGTAGCACATGGCCGCCAGGGCGAGCCAGAAGACGCCGACGGCGACGATGATGCCCCACACGACTAATGCTAATACGCCAGGAATCCTGAGGATGAAGGTATACACGAAGCCCACAAATATCGCGCCAAAAAAGCCAAAGCCAAAGATGTACCACATGCTCACCATCATGTCGGCGTACATCTTTTCGGTGTAGTCCCGCTCCTGGGATTCGGCGGCCAACGCCGCGCCACATAACGGTGTGGGTGCTTTTGTCGCGCCGGCAACCGGCGGCGGCGTCGGGTCGCACGGCTTCGTGGCGTCGGCGGCCTGCTGGGCCGCCTGGTCGCCGGCCGCCGCCGCGACCGCTTGGGCTTGCTCGCTCACACAATAATTCATGACGTCGTTCGTCGGGTAGTACGGCGCGCAGCACTGGCACCGCCGCAGCGACTGCGGGTCGCTGCACTTCGGGTCGTTGCACTCCTTGACCATCTCGAAGCCCTTGGCCACATAAAGCACCTCCCAGCCCGTCTGTGTTCTGTCGATTTTGTCCAATTTTTCTTGAGCATCGTCCGTACAATGAAACGCTTGCGCATTCTGCTTTTCCGGGCACTTCTTGATGCAGACTCCGGAGCCGGTCGGTAAGTAGTACAATTTTAATCTATCCTTGACATCTGAATCGATGCCGCAGACGCGATCCTTGTAGTCGATGCCATTAATTAATTTGTAGGGGTTGCCCTTCTGCAGGCCCATAGTGCCTTCTATCGGGCTCCCAGGAATGCAGGCCAAGCCCACGACCGTCATGCAGAACCACGCGAAGGCTAAGAGTAATGTACAGAGCACATCGGTGCACTTGCGCTTCTTGCAGGGTCCCCCAAAATCCTTGCCCACGTCCAGCGGCTTGTTGTTCGGGTCCTTCTTGTCGTCCTCCGTCTCCCTGGGCAGCTCGTCCTCCTCATTTTCGCCCTCGGGGGCGGTCTTGGAGCCGCCGCCGCCCATGGTGGTGCGCGGTGCGTCCCGTGTGGCGGCGTGGGGGGCTGCCCGGTTTGGATGGCTTACCTCACGCTGTGCTTGCGCGCGGGCGGCGGTCGGAGCGAAGCCCGCTGGTCGGTTGCCCTGCTGGCGATGGGCCCGACGCAACTGGGAGGCTGCCGAGTCGCCGGCTGGATTCGGCGGGCAGCTCGCGTGCCGGCGGCGTTGTCGGCCGGCAGAACGAGGGCTAGTAGATCGAAAGTTGCCTTTCGTTCGACTCGATCCGACGCCTCCCTCAGGCCTCGGGCGCGCGACGGGTGGCCGGCGGACGCCTAAAAAACAATTCGACTGCCCAAAGCTCTGCTCGCAGGCCGAGGCAGCGCCTGCGTTGCATGGCAGCCCTTTGGCGCGTTATGGTGCTCTCAGGTGGTGGACGGAGTCGAGGCTGATGGTATGATCAAGGCCTGCCGGGCCTGCGTCAAGGCCTGCGGCGACCGCCACCGGCAGCGGCGCGTGCACGCGGAGGACGCGGCCAAGGCCAGCAAGACGCGGCCGCCGCGGTACTGGACGGCCGCGGCGCTCGCGCTCCACCTGCGCGCGAACAAGGTCGACGACCGCACCGTCGCCCGCTTCTCGCGGACGACGGGCGCGGCCCTCGTCGCGGCCTGCGACGGCGACGGCGTCGAGGCCGACGCGGTCGGCGCGCTCATGGACGCGCGCGGCGTGCCGCCCGGCTTCCGGGAACGCCGGGCCGTTCGCGCCGCGTTCGACCAGGTCCTGGCGCTCCACCGCGCCCACTGCAAAAAGTTGGCCGACCGCAAGGGCCGGCCGGTCAACGAGTGGACCGCGGAGCAGCTCCTGCAGCAGGTGCGCGAAGAATTTGGAGGGGGGCTGCTCGACGCGCGCACGGCCACGAAAGTCACCACGGCCTTCGAGCGCGCCGGGGTCACGGGCGCGGACCTCGCGACCGCGGCGGAGCCGGAGGCGGTGCTGCGGGACCTGGGCCTCAATTCCATAAAAAGCGAGGCGCTCCACCAGGTCGCCGACGCGTGCCGCGCGTGGCTCGACCAGGCGCCGCGGTACGGCATCGCGCTCCACCAGGCGCGGATGCGGAGACTGCGGCGAACGGAGTCCCGCCTGGACCAGGAGCACTCGAAGGCCGTGGGCGCGGCGCGGGCGAAGCTCCGGAAGCTTACGGCCGCCGCCGCGACGCCGCTCAAGGAGCTCTACGACCACCTCGACTACGCCTTCGCGCTCGGCGTCGCGCCGGACGACGCGGACGCGGCGGCGGCGCGGCGGCGCGCGGAGGAGCTGCGCGCCGCGGCCAGCGGCCGCGTCGACGCGCCCATGCCCGACGGCGCGCTCCGGCGCTTCGTCCAGTTCGCCAAACGCCCCGAGCTCGCCGCCGACTACCACTTCGCGAACCGGGCGCAGCAGGAGCTGCCCGAGACCGCCGCGCTGGAGCGCGAGTGCCCGCACCTCGCCGCGCGGGTCGACGCCGCCATCGCCGCGGAGGTCGCAGCCGTCGGCGCCGACACGTTCCGCGAGGTGTCGGCGCAGGCGACGGCGTTCTTCGCGGGCGTCTACGAGTCCATCTTCGCGACCGTCGCCGAGTCCGAGCGCGACGCCAAGGCCCGGTACGACGCGGCGGTGCGGTCGTTTCCGGGCGCGGCGACGCCGATCAGGCAGCGTGCGACGCGCGTCGTGCCGCTGCTCGTCGACGCGGCCGCGGCGGCGCCCGCGTTCGACGCCGCGGTCGGCGCCCTCGTTGCCGCGGCCACCGCGGCGGGCCGCCGCGTCGAGCGCAAGCGCCCGCCGCTCAAGTCGGCCTCGCGCATCGTCGAAAAGTGCGCCCTGCAGCCCGAGGCGCCGCGCGACACGTCCCGCGTCTGCGACGTCGTCCGCGACATGATAATTTGTGACACGCTCGAGGATTTGACGGACCTCCTTAGACGCCTCGAAGAATCGAAGGAAGTGACGGTCGTCCGCGTCAAGGACCGCATCAACCATCCGCCGCCCTCGAAGTGGAGGGACGTCATGGTGAACCTGGTGCTCCGGGCTGACAGGACGCAGCACGTCTGCGAGTTGCAGCTCTGCCACCGCAAGATGCTCACGGGCCGCGAGGGCCTCGACGGCCACGCCCTCTACAACCGCCAGCGGTGCGCCGACGAGCTCCTCGAGAAGCTCGGCGGCGTGACGTCTCCCGGCGGCGACGACCAAGCCCACGTCGCGGCGTTCCTCTTCGACGCCGGCGCGCCGCTCTCCGGAGCCTCCGCGCCCACCGCCGACGACGAGGCCCTCGCGCTCCAGCTCGCGGCCGAGGATCAGTACCAGCTCGCCGTCTCCTCGCGCCAATCGGCCCAGCTCGCGGCGTCCTTCGAGGGGGAGGGCTCGTCGGCGGGGCCGCTAGTGCCGCCGACGTCGGCGGCCGAGGAGGAGGCCATGGTCGAGCGCGCGCTTGCGGAATCCTGGCGCGACGCCGCGTAACTTATTTAATGTTCTCGGGCACTGAACGGTTCAAGTATTAAGGGGGCGATATTCAGACGAAATAACGGAAAGGTCGGTCGGAGGTGTAGGGGTCAGAAGAGCCGGAGAGTCCCGGTGAACGGCTGGCGGCAGACGGGGCACCGGGACTCACTATCGCCCCTCGGCCCCGATCCTCTCCAGGCCGTCCCGGAGAGTGTGCGGGCGCATTCGGCGCAGACCCGGTGCCCGCACGGCATGAACGCGGTATCGCGCGCCCGCTCGAGGCAGACGGGGCACTCGTCTGTTTCGCTCGAACGCTCTGGCGCGGGCTCGGCCCGGGGCGCGGGCTCGGCCCGGGGCTCCGGCGTCGGCGCCGGTGCGGCCAGCCGCGCCGAGACCTCGTACGACCAGTCGCCGCCGTCGGCGCGCACGCGAAACGCGTAGGCGCCGCCGGCGTCCAGATCGCTCACGCGCGCCCTGCTCCTCCTGACGCGTAGGCACCGGGGGTGCCAGGCGCCCCCGGTCCTGCGCCACTGCACCTCGAAGCTCTGCGCGGAGCCCTGCTCCCACGCGAGCGTGACCTCCGTCGCCGCCACGCTTTCGATCCTCAGGCCGCGCGGGCGCTGCGCGGCCGCCGGCCGCGCGCGAGGTGCCGGTGCCGCCAGCCGCGCCGAGACCTCGTACGACCAGTCGCCGCCGAAGGCGCGCACGCGAAACGCGTAGGCGCCGCCGGCGTCCAGATCGGTCACGCGCGCCTTGCTCCTCCTGACGGTCGCGCCCGGCTGCCAGGCGCCCCCGGTCCTGCGCCACTGCACCTCGAAGCTCACCGCGGAGCCCTGCTCCCACGCGAGGGTGGCCTCCGTCGCCGCCACGCTTTCGATCCTCAGGCCGCGCGGGCGCTGCGCGGCCGCCGGCCGCGCGCACCGCGGTGGGAGCTCGACCCGGGGCGCCGGCGCCGGCGCGACCTGGTCGCGCTCCGCCGCGCGCTTGCGGCACTGCTCCGCCAGCACCGCCGCCAGGCAGCAGCCTAAGAAGATGGCGAAGCCGACCCCCATTACGATGGCGCCGGCGGCGGCGCTGCCGCCGCCCTTCTTTTTGCCGCCGCCGCCGCCGTCGCCCGGCGCCGGGACCCGGACCAGCGTGAGCGCCTCACATCGCGACTCCCATGTCGGGCACGTGAGCCCGTTGTCGTCAAGGCGGAAACAGCAATGGTCGTATTTCCCACCGTACGCGGTGCTGCCAGCCCATCGCATGCATTGAGCGTAGTCTGCCTCGCCGCTGACTAGATCCGAGCAGCGTGACTCCCACGTCGGGCACGTGAGCGCGTTGTTGTCAAGGCGGAAACAGCAATGGTCGTATCCGCCACCGTACTCGGTGCTGCCGAACCACTGCATGCATTGAGCGTAATCAGCCGCCACCTGCGTCTCGCACACGAACGGTTGATCATCATCGGCATTGCAACTACCGTCGTTCCACTTGTCATCGGATCTAATTTGTAGACAGTCTTCATCATTATTCCAATTATCGGGCTGATTGCTTCTCCAGGTCTCGTAGTCCCACGCCGTGCCGTCCGACCAGGTCCACGTGCCCTCTTGGGCCGCGTCGGAGCCCCCGATCCAGCATGATTCACCGGGACAAAGCGCCGCTACTACCGCATTCTCGCTGGAGCTGTGGATCGACGCGAGGTCGTGATAGTTCGCGCGGCAGTACGCGCGCGCGTCGTCGAAGCTCTTCGCTTGATCGACGTACACGAAGGAGCCGCTGGTCGCCCCGACCGAACCCGAGTTGTCGTCGCCCGGCGCCGGGGCCGGGGCTGGCGCCGGCGCCGGGGCTGGCGCCGGAGCCGGCGCCGGTGCGGGCGCGGGCGCCGGCGCCGGCGCTGCGGCGCAGGTGCAAAAATTCCAAGAGCAGGTGCAGGTCCACCACCCCCAGCAGTCACAGCCGTCCACGACGCGACACAGCGCGACCGCCACCAAAGCGCGCCTCAGAGCGGGGAAGGCCATGGCCTCCTAGCCGCCGCTGGTCCCTTGGGCTGCCCAACAAGGGCCACCAGAACCCTTGCCAAGTTCTCAACGCCCCAAGGCCACCAGGATCTCCGCGCCGGCTGGTCCCACCGGCTGCCGCCACACTGCCCAGCACCAAAACCACACTGCGCAAGCGCTACTTCATGATCTAGGGATGCCTAGTGGGTTATAACTAGCTCAATATCCGGATAACGAGAACAGCGAACTTAGGTGCAGCCAGGCGCCATCGACGCGAAAGATAACCTAAGGACGGCAAGGACCGGAAGGCGCCGTCGTATAACGAGGGACTCCGCGCGTCACCCGCCGACGCGCGCGCTGCCGGGGGACTTTACTTGAATAGAAGAGGCCTCCGTCGTCTATATCTCGGTGGGATCGTCCTTTGCGCTGAGTTGGCGCCGGGCTAGAGCTGTAAGACACTAGCAAGCATGCTTGTCTGCGTCGTTGTTGAATGCTCTGCAAAAATCGTCAACGTGCGAGGTTTTGCATTAAAACGCACTCATCCATTGGTGCAGCAACGCCCAGGAGAAGAAAACGCCAGAGAATCGCTGCGCGCAGTCAACGCACGAGCTGCTGCAGGCTGCACGCGGGTACGCCGTCGACGCATTCGTCATGCTCCTGCTGCTCCGCGTCGCGCGCGCGGCGCCGCTGCGCCATGCGCGCACGACCGCCGCGTCCGGACCCTCGAATTGGACGCCGCTCGCCGCGGCGGCGGCGCTGCTCCTCGCGACACAAACAAAAGCAGAAGAGGACGAGCTAGAAAACGTCGTCAACTGGTCCGGCACGCACGCCTGTTCGGTGCATGTGAAGACGCCCGAGACGCGCCACGAAGCGATACAGATCGTGGCCGAGCATGCATCAAGGAACGAGCGGATCCGGCCGGTGGGAGGGGCCCTGTCGCCGAACGGCCTCGCGTTCGCGGAGGACGGGTCTTCCCTCATCAACCTGGCTCTGTTAGATAAGGTGTTAAATGTGGATGTCGAAAACAGAACAGTCACCGTCGAGGCCGGGTGTCGCGTCGAGCAGGTGCTCGAAGCTCTCGAGCCCCACAATTTGACGCTCGAGAATTTGGCCTCGATCGCGGCGCAACAAGTCGGCGGCTTCGTGGGCGCCGGCGCGCACGGGACGGGGGCGTGTCTGCCGCCCGTCGACGAGCATGTTCTGGAGATGACCGTCGCCACTCCTGGTCAGGGCGTCGTCACAAAAAAACGTGGAGATGCGGACTTTCATGCGTTTCCCTGTTCTCTTGGATTACTAGGTGTCACTTTGACTTTGACATTACGATGTGTTCCCAAGCATCTGCTGCGGGAAAGGACGCAAGTTCTGACGAGGCAGGAGGTTATACAGAGACACGCGGAACTCATACAAGATAATAGGCATGTGCGGTTCATGTGGATCCCGTTCGCCGATGCTGTGGTGGTCGTGTCCAATAACCCGACGGTCGACGGCGTCTTGGGCGCGGGCCAGGGCTACGAACCTAGGCATGACATGGAGTATCGCCTCGAGCCCTTCCGGTCGTTGTTGAAAGACGTGAGTGGCGACGATGGAGAGGGTCTAGGATTTGCGGAATTGCGCGACGCGCTCCTAGCCGTCAAGCCGCTCGACCTAGAACATGTGAAGAAGATCAATAGAGCGGAGGCGGAGTTCTGGAGGCGGTCGCAAGGGACGCACGTCGGCGACTCGTCCACGAAACTGAATTTTGAATGTGGCGGCCAGCAGTGGGTCAACGAGTGCTGCTTCCCCGCCGGCACGCGGTCAGCACCGGACGGGAAGGACATGCGCTACATGCTGAGACTGCTCGACATTATTGAAAGTGAAGGTATTCCCGCCCCAGCACCGATAGAGCAGCGCTGGACGGCCGGTTCTTCCTCTCTCTTGTCCCCGGCGCGGTCGACGACGGAGGACGCGCTCTTTAGCTGGGTCGGGATTATCATGTACCGTAAACGGCGTCTCTCTCACGCCATCGACGCGCCTCGGCTCCATCAGAGGTTGTCTCTCGCAGGTACCTACCCTCCGACGACGAGCGCGTGCGGAAGAGCATCGGCGACGCGTTCCGGCAGTACAAGGGGAGGTGCGAAAGCGACCTCTGGCCTGTTTATGGTGCCCTCGAGCACTGGGCGAAGGTCGAGGGCGACGCGCGCGTCCAGGAGCGGTTGAAGAAGCGCCTGGGTGATGACGCGCTGACGCACTTCGCGGACGCTCGCGCGACCTATGATCCCCAAAGGTTACTGTCGAACCCTCTACTCGATGGTATCTTCAAGTAAGAATGTTTTAGTTGCGCTGGCGCTTGCCCCGCCTCCCACCGCCCCGCCGTCCGCCGCCCCGCTTCCGCGACGCGGCGGCCGTCTCCTCGAGGCGCGCGTAGTAGTCCTTCTCGGCGTCTCCATCGAGAACAGAAGCAGTGACCTTCGTATCCTTGATGGACGGCTCAGACGTCAGCTTCTCGAGGATGCCCGGCGCGCCGAGCCGCACGTGTCCCACCGCGTCGCCGCGCGAAAACTCGACGTACTTCACCTGACCGCCGGCCTTCTCGCAGCAACTGCGAAGGTCCTCCCGGGAGCACTCCGGGACACTTTCCAACTTCTCAAACCGCAAGACGCAGCCCGGAATATTTTCCTTCTTCGGTACCGGCGGCCTTTTGTCCTTCTCCTCGCGCTTCTTCTTCATGGACGCGCGCTTCTTCTCCAGTCGCGTGAACCAGTCCACAGAAGTCATGAGCCCGATCTTCCGTCCGGAAATGACGCAGCCCGACATCTCGACCGCGCTCTCGGCGTCCTCCTTTTTGGCGAAGCGCACGAAGGCGCTCCCATCCAACAATCGTCCATCCTGGGACAAATTCCTAAGAGCGCGGACGTCCTCCACGCTCCCGAAGCGCTCCAGGGCCTTCCCTATATTCGTCTCGACGGCTTCCTTGCCGCCGTCGACGCCAAAGCCCGACGCGTGCACTATGCGTTCCTTGTGCGGGTCCTGGTCGGGCGTGACATAGCGCCGTTTCAGGTTCTCTCCACTATCATCGAGGTCGAGGGCGTCCGACGCTTTGAGGGCACTGCGGATGACGTCCAAATCAGTGGTATACGAGACCATCTTCTTGAAGGCCGCGATCGTGGCCAGCGGCGTCCAGCCATCGGTCTCTTGGCTCTTTATGTAGTCGTCGAATGGGTACGAGTCGTCGGAGAAGTAGTACTCGACCTGCCTTAATATTTTCGTGGCTAATTCATCCTCGGCGCTGGGCGCGGGCGCCGGCGCTTCGGCCATGGCTGCTGCGGCACGGCGCTACTGCTGCAGTGAGGCTGTTGCTGTTCTGTGCGCTGTTGTTGCGCTGCGACAGCGTCGACTTAGCCCGGCGCCGCCTGTGCAAGCTGCTGCTGCAGTGAGGCTGTCTTGCGCAGTGAGAAGCGCGAAGCTGTGGTTCGCCGCGGCAGCGTAGACCTAGGCTAGCAGTTCGATGCACGCAATGCCAGAATGACCGTGCGTGCGCGTGCAGTGCTAAAATCGCCCGATTGCCAGGCTGTGTGATTAACCTAGCGTCGACACACACTAGCGCACGCGTGAACAACTCCCCACACGCCTTCATTCAAACGCCTGGTTGCACCGCATCCCTACCGGAGGGAAAGCTCCAAACCCCCCGCACGCTCGGATTTGGGCTGCCAACAGTCCAAACTCGTGGGCAGCCCTGCGGCGCGACGAAGGTGCTAGCTAATCGCATCGCTCTACGACACGAATACCACGCACTTTTGCAGCTGCTCCGCACGCCGTCGAGGCGAATGCCAATGCCTGTCGGCGCCGCACCGTCGCGAGCCGCCGCCTCGGCACCTACGAAGACACGAGAAGAAGTCCTCGAGGCCGTCAAGAGCGGCGCCTTTCCGTTGAAAGATAACGAGCGAGATTCTCTCAGGAACCGGAGCACGCCTTTATGTGGCACTCCGCTCCGGTCGCTCTACACGCTGCTCATCCTCCCGCTAGCCCTGACGCGCATCGTGCTCTTCATCGTCGTGTTCACCTCGACGGGCTGCACGGCCGCCCTGGCGGCGTGCTTGCCGGCGCGGTCCTGCGGCCGCCGCTGTCTCCTCGCGATAGCCATGAGAGGCATCCGAGCGGGCCTCTTCTGCTTAGGCTACCACTACATCCAACAGACCGGAAAACCATCGCCGGAAGCCAAAATCATCTGCTCCAATCACGTCTCATTTGTGGAAACTTTTTACCTCACTTCGATCCTGACGCCGTGTGGCATGGCGGAGATCGAAACAGTGGTGACTCAGCGTCTGTTTCTGACCGTTTCCGAACTTCAAGTTCGCGTCGATGGCGTCGGCCACGCCACCGCGACGCCGTCGACGCGGCCGCATGACAATCTACGCGTCTCGCGAGTGAACGGAGGCAGATTCGCGACGCTGTCGTTCGACGCAGGCGTCGATCCCCATGGTCGCGTCCGTGCTGCGCGCTTTGGAGTTCGTGCTCGTGGACAAGTCGTCCTCAGAATCAAGGGCGAAGGCTGGGCAGGACATGACGTCGAAATTGTCTGAGAAAGACGCGCCCCAGTTCCTAGTCTTCGCCGAGGGCCAGACGTCCGACGGGAGACAAGTGTTGGCGTTCAAGGACGGCGCGTTCCGATTGGGGCACACGGTGCAGCCCGTGGCCGTGCGCTACCATCGTTCTTCATATGACCCTACGAATGATCCAAGCAACATGGTCTGGCACTTCATACGGGCTACCTTTGATCTGCATCACGGCATGGAAGTGGAGTTCCTGGATGTGACGTCCAAGGAAGCTGATGAGACTCCTTCCGATTTCGCGGGTCGGGTCCGTGGTAGTATTGCCGAGTGCTTGCAAGTACTTTTGTCCAATCATTCCCATGATGATCAGAGATTGCAGCGACGGTGTCGGAAACTTTATAAAAGGCCGCCCGATGACCTGGCCTGGGCCATGCCGGAGACGCGGACCTGCAAGCTTTTATTGGGTTTGGATTTGGATGGGTGTACGGACGCGGCTCGCGCTTATGTTTCTAGAGTGGAGGCGTCGCAGCTCGAGGTGAAGGATGTGGACGCGTATCGCAAGGCTCTCGACGTCTCGGAGGCGGACGCGGCGGCATTGTGGGCGTCGCGCGAGGGCCCCCTGGCGTACCGCGAGTTCCTGGTGTCTTCTGCGCTGGGCCGGTGTGCGTAATTATCTCTTGATTGTTATTGCGGCGATGGCGTCTGGCGGGTTATTGTTCGTTACGGTGCTAGGACTAGTGGACGGAGCGTCTACTGTCGCGCGCGTCTCGGAGCTCGTCTCGGACTCCGCCGAGTCCGACCCCATTCCTCCCCGGTTGCCATAGGCAGCTACCATCGAGTTGCCTAGGTCCTTGACGAGATAGGACCTAATGTCCTTGACATTAGGGCTAGTGTGTCGACGCTAGATAACTCAGCTTGCATGTCAGTGTTTTTGCGGGCGAGGCCGGTGCTAAAACACAGCACAGCTAGCCAGGGTTGGCGGGAGTTACCGCACAGCTCCAGGGCTTTGCACATTGACGCGCGTCCCGCTGTACGGACACCAGCCAGCGTGTGGCGACGACAGTGTGTGCAGCGCCCGCAGCCGTGAAGCACTCGCTCCGGGAGCCCCACAAACTAATTCACCATGCAGCGCGCCACCTTACTCCTCGCCGGCGCCGCCGCGCTCCAAGCGCCCGTCGCAAGACAGCCACGAAGGACAATCCTACGAAGCGAGCCGGCGGGCGGCTGGGACACGAGTCGTTATGGAGAGGCCGGGACCGCGTTGACCATGGCCGACGAGTCACCGTTTGCCTCCGCGCCCCAGGCGGAGGTCCAGAGCGTCGGGGAAGGGTTGCATGGGGAAGCGTCTTGTTTTTTACCTTTGGACCAGTTAGATAACGGCGTGCTGTGGCCGCGCATCGTCCGTGTAGCAGGGATCTACCCCGGCTTAACACAAGCGGAGGTGACCGCGGTCCCGATGGCGCCCGAGCCGCCGGAGCAGGACGGCCTCTGGTTATTTGACTTTCCGGATGCTCATGGTGCCGAGTACGGCGTCGTGGCGATGCCCGGTTCTGATCTCATTTGCGGCGCGTTGGATCCCGTCGCTATTGTGGCCTCGTCCGGCTCACTCGGACTGATGATCGACGAGAAGGAATGCCTCGTGATCATCGACCGGGGCGAAATCGATTTCAGCGACCGGTCCTTCTTCTGCTACGCCGATGCGAACGGCAACTGCTCCATCCGAAGGATGGACGACGCCTACGACGGCTGGACCATTCTGGGAAAAGTGGCCTGCGTGACGCTGCCGTGGGACGCGGACTCCATGGCGAAGAAGGGGACGTGGATGGAGGAGGACGACTAGTCCCTGCGTAACTAGCCTTCGATGGGAAATGTTATACACGAGGGCGGGAGTTAGTCTTGGGTCGGGGGCAGACACGTCTGTCGCGTCGACGGCGTGGGGAGCCTTCTAGAGGAGCTGCTTCTCGAGCAAGGGCTTGAGCGTCTCCGCCAATTTCAAGGTGTCGTAGCCGACCTGGATCGTCGCGATGCCTTCCGGGTCGCCCGAAGCCCCAGACGCGATGTGCGCCGTGCACCGCTCCTTCAGCGTGATGTAGTCGTCGTGCTGGAGGTGGAAGTAGGGCATCCAGTCCGGGTTCTCCTTGCTTCTAGCTTCGACCGTGGCCACGAGGTCGGCATCCGGCATGATGTCGCGCGACTGGATGATCCCGAGCTTCGACACGGACGAGTACATCATCCCGCCGTCCGCCATCGCGCCGTCGGGCAGCTCCAGGCCGCACCGGTCGGCGTAGACGCTGACCTTGGCTCCTGCCTTCGTCGTGACCGTGAATCCGATGCGAGAGAAGTCCGTGAAGTCGTCGCCGGACGACGGACCCTTCTCCGTCCGCAGGTCCGAGTAGGCCTTGTCGGCGACGACGTCCGACAGGGTCTCGGAGTTGACGCCGAAGAACGTGACCAACAAAGCGAGTTCGTGGATGGCCATGTTCTTGAGCATGCCCTCCGCGTTCCTTTCGAAGCACTCGCCGAGCTCGTCCGCCTTGTACGCGTTGTGGTGCACGAGCGTGAAGTCGCCGCCGGGCACCTTCGCGAGGGCCTCGCGCCCCTTCGTCACGTAGGCCGTCACATTTTTATTGAAGCCCATCCAGATCGTCGCGCCCTTTTTGGCACAGTCGTCCTTCATGCGTCCTAATTCATCTACCGTCGGGGCTCCCGGCTTCTCGAGGAAGACGTGGGACACGCCGTGGTCCACGAGCTCGTCGACGTAGCCGGGCATGTCCGCCGTGCGCGTGCAGACCTGCGCGGCCGCGACGCGCGTCGACGCCATCGCGGCGTGCAAAAGACGCCGCGTCCGCGCCATGGCCATCATCTTCCCATCTGGTTTTGGCATGTCCGCGATGCTCGCGTGGAACCGCACCTTGCCCTCGTGTTCGGCTTTGAAGGCGGCGAACTCGGCGCCGCCGGGGCCGTCCTTTCCTCCCCCGAGGAACCAGGGCTCGACGATGTCGGTCAACGTGGCCGAGGGCACGTCTCCGTCCAGAATCTGCTTGGCCTGCGGACAAATCGTGAAGCTCGCGCGGGAATTCATTGTACGCCGCGTGCCACGTGATACCAGCCCATGCCGCGGCCGGGCATGCCGCAGCCGACCAGCGCTACCGGTGTCGTCGAGGCGGCGCGCGTCGCCAGCCATCGCGGCGCGCCGCGCTGCAGCGTGCGCAGTGCGAGCATCCTTGCAATGCTTTCTGCGTTGTTGTCGTTGCAACGGTGCACCGCTATGCAGCCAAATCCTATCGGAGAGCCCGGTGCGCGAGGCTGCAATCATTGCCTCGCGTGCGGGTGTCAGTGTCCTTTTTCGTAACGGAGCATTCGGAAGGGAAGGACAATCATAGAGTGCCCCCGAAACGGAATCCGGTGCGCGCCGGTGTTTTCGCAGCCGCCTCAAGTGCCGACGCGCCGCCGACGAGCCGCCCAGTTATCCCGATCACGCCTCATCACCACGGACGACGGCGCCGCCGACGCGCAACTAACAATTTCCGAACCTTACGTCACCCCCACGCCCCCGCCGCGACGCGCTCAAGAATCCCGCGCGGCGCCGCCGGACCCCGCTCCTCGATAGCTATCCGGGGCCCGTGGTCCTCTTGCACGGACACAGGCACGTCGACGCCGCGAATAAGCTTCAACACGCAGGCCGCCACGGCGTGTGGCGCCTCGTGGTGCACGCAGTGGCCCGCCGGCGACAGCTCGTAGTACGGCGCCGTCCGCCCGGCCTCGGCGAAGCGCCGCGCCGCCCGCTGGCCCCAGATGGGCCGGACCCAGGGGTCCTCCCGCCCATAGACGAGGTACGTTTTGAGGTCCTTCTCGCCCAGCCGTCGCATGACGTCGTCGAATTCATCTTTTGCTCGTCCCGCGAACAAGATCGACGCAAACACGCGCGGCCCGTTGGGATGCGCCGCACTCGTACAAATGTCCCGCGCCAGCCGGTCGTCGGCCCGGGCCGGCGCCGCGTAGACCTGCCTCAGCAACGACTGGACCGTCTTTTCATCCCTCAAAGCGTCGAACCACGCACCTCCAAAAGCCTCGAAGGGCGCCGGCCCCGGCAGGTCGCCGGACCAGAGCGGGCATCCATTTACACCCCAGAAGCTCCAGAACGGCGTCGGATTCAGCAAAGCGCAGCCCGCGACTTTATCGGACCGCGCGGCCACGGACGCCGCCACGAGGCCCCCAATCGAGTTGCCCGCGACGTAGACCTGGGAGTAGTCGAGCTGCTCGACGAACGCCGTCAGTTGCGCGATCCACGTCTCCACCCCAAAGTTCCGCCCCGCCATGTCGCCCTCGGGCCACGAGCGCCCTTGGCCGAGCCAGTCCATCGCGATCGCGTCGACGCCTCCATTTGCCACGTGTCTGCAGACGTCTTCAAATTGGAACGCGCCCGCTCCAAATCCCGGGCCGAAGACGACGACCGCATCTGATGGTTTCGTCGCCTGCTCGACGGCGTAGTGGACGTCCACACCGTCGTAGGACCAGAAGCGCGACTCCGCGTGAAGTTCCGTGCGCGTCGTCCGTTGCTGTGGCGGCGCGACCAACGCTGCTGCGAAGGCGCAGCAGCTGAGACAGACCAGTGCGCGTCGCATGGATGCAAACCGAGCAGCTATGATACAGCTGGACAGGGAGAGCAGCCGTGACACGACTGCAAACAGCGGCTATGGCAGCGCAGCAGTCAAAGGACGTTGTCAGGCATTGTCTACGGCACGACAGGCAGCGCTACGCCCTGGTATCCATCCACAACCTTGTGCAAGGCCTCGACAAAAGCTAGCGTATCGGCACACTAGCTTTTTGCCCTGCAATTGCATTGCATTTTTGCAGTAGTGCGAGCAGGTTGTGCGAGCTGCAGTCCTCTGCAGCAGCATCCAGTTCGCGGTAGGCCTGACTGGCGCGAACGCTAGCAGGCTGCATTTGTAGCGTCCCTACCTGCAGACACACGCGTAGCAGCCCGGCAGCCATGCGCGCATTGCTGCTATGCGCGGGCCTCGCCGCAGCGCTGCCGCGGCGGCGCGCGCTGCGGCCACTCGCGCTGCGCGGCGGATCCGCGGCGCCCGCGCCCGCGGCCGCGGCCGCGCCGGCACTGCCCACCGTCGCCGAGGCCGAAAGTGCCCACGCCTGGACGGCCACGGACACTGTGACGCGCTTCGCGGCGAAACCGGACGCCGGTCTATCCGAGGCCGAAGTGACAAGAAGAAGAGAAGTGTCGGGAAGGAACGTCCTCGTCCAAGCTGCGAAGAGGACGCAGTGGCAGATGCTTTTGGACCAGTTCGACGATCGACTCGTGCAGATACTCGTGCGATCTCGGCGTCCCGTTGTGTAGAGGCGCCTTCACGCCATCGACGCGACTCGTGTCCATCTCACGATGACGTGGGTGGTTTCTTTTCCGATTTCGAGGCCGTTCGGTCGCGCAGGTGGGCGTCGCGGTGCTATCAGCAGTACTAGGCATGCTCGACGCCGAGGACCCGACGGCCTGGGTCGACCCCGTGGTCATATCCTTGATCCTGATGTCGAACGCCGCAGTAGGTGTCTGGCAAGAATCCTCGGCAGATGGTGCGCTAGCTGCATTGGAGAAATTACAACCAGCAAGGTGCTGCGTGCGACGCAACAGCGCCTGGGACGGCGAGGTCCAGGCGTCCGAATTAGTTCCTGGTGATGTCGTGTATTTGAGGGTCGGGGACAAGGTACCTGCTGATTGTAGATTGCTCCAACTCAAGACGTCGGCCTTCTCGACCGACGAGGCCGCGCTGACGGGCGAAAGCGTGACCACGTCCAAGGATCTCGATGTTGTATCTGATGAAAAGGCGCCTCTGGCCGACCGGTCGAACATTGTATTTGCGGGCACGGTCGTGACGCGGGGCCACGCGACCGGTGTTGTGGTCGCCACAGGCATGTCGACGCAGATAGGAAGAGTGCAAGCGGGCGTAGATGCAGCTAGAGCCGATAGGGAGAAGACGCCCCTCGCAAAAAAGCTCGACGAGTTCGGTTCTCAATTAACACTGGTCATCGGCGGCATCTGCGCGGCGACGTTCGCGGCCTCCGTGCCGAGGTTCGGGTCTCCGGTGTTTGGCGGGAACCGACTCAAGGGCGCGGCCCATTACGCCAAAGGAGCCGTGGCGTTGGGCGTCGCGGCCATCCCCGAGGGGTTGCCTGCTGTTATCACCCTATGCTTGTCTCTAGGAACCAGAAGGATGGCCGCGCGGCGCGTCGTCGTAAGGCGCTTGCCCTCCGTCGAGACGCTGGGATGCACGTCGGTCATTTGTAGTGACAAAACGGGCACGCTCACGACGAACGCGATGACAGTCGTCTCTTTGTTAATTCCGTCGTCGGGCACTTTTGACGAATTGGAAGTGACAGGTGGCTCGTACGATCCGACCGACGGTGACGTGCGAGGCTTTGAAGAGCGCAATGGTTGTGCCGACGTTCGATTATTGCAGTGCGCGTCCGTCTGTGCGCTGTGCAACGACGCGCAATTGGCAAGGGACGAGGATTCGGGCGAATTTGTTCGAGTCGGCGAGCCAACAGAATGCGCGTTGCGCGTCCTCGCCGAAAAACTAGGACCGCCCCCGTTCCGAAAGCCGGCCGGGTACGAGCAGGCCGGCGCCTGGCAGCGGGCGGCGCTGTCCTGGCGCCACGCCTTCGAGCGGAAGGCGACGTTGGAGTTTGATAGAGGACGTAAGTCCATGTCCACGGTCTGCACGCGCGGCGATGCCACGTCGTTATATGTCAAGGGCGCGCCGGACTCGGTCATCGCGCGGTGCACGCGCGTGCGCCGGGAGGACGGGTCTGTTGTTTCATTGGACGAGTCGACGCGATCCGCGCTCATTGAGAAAGTCACGGCGATGGCGTCTCGACCTTTGAGGTGCCTCGCGCTCGCGACGAAGGACGTCACCGCGTGGGAGGACGTGGAACGGGGCGGGCCCGCGGCCCACGAGGCGTTTGAGTCCGATCTGATCCTGGAAGGCGTCGCGGGCATTCGGGATCCCCCGCGCCCGGAGGCGAAGCGAGCGATAGCGCGATGCAAGTCAGCTGGGGTGAGAGTCTTCATGATCACCGGCGACAGCAAGGAGACGGCCGTCGCCATCGGGAAGGAATTGGGTATTCTGGAGAGCGACGAGCGCGCCTGGGAGGGCAATGCGTTCTTTGCGGACGACTCGGCCGAAGCGGAGGGCCGGCGCAAGGACCTGCTCGCGCCGTCCGCGGGCGACGGCGTGTTTTGTAGGACGGCGCCGGCCGACAAGCAGCGCATCATCAAGCTGCTGGCCGACGCGCACGGCGACGTCACGGCGATGACGGGCGACGGCGTCAACGACGCTCCGGCGCTCCAGCAAGCTTCTATCGGTGTGGCGATGGGCATCGCGGGCACGGAGGTGGCCAAGCAAGCGGCGGACATGATCCTCATGGATGATGATTTTGCTACCATTGTGGCCGCCGTGGAAGAAGGTCGCGGGATCTACAAGAACATGCAAGCATTTGTCTGCTTTCTGTTGAGTTGTAATTTCGGCGAGGTCGCTACTGTCTTCGGTGCTACGTGTCTCGGCGTGCCGGACGTCCTCACGCCGCTGCAGTTGTTGTGGGTGAACCTCGTCACTGATGGGCCGCCCGCCACTGCCTTAGGGTTTAATCCGCCCGATCCTGATGCGATGTCCAGACCGCCCAGAGACCCGAAGGCGCCGATCCTGACGCCGTGGTTACTTGGTAGATATGCCATCACCGGTGCTTATGTGGGCTTCGCGACGATCCAAGTGTTCCTCAACGAGTTCAAGGATCGCGGTGTAAGTCGACAGCGGCTGCGGTCGTGGGCGTCGTGCGACCTGAAGGAGCCGGCGTGGGCCGACTTCGCTCCCATCAACGCGGGGAGCTGTGTGGAAATCAAGCTTTTACGGCGCGTTCGTGCTGAATCGTCGCGTCGTCCTCCACGCCATCGACGCGACGCCTGCTCGATGGCGTGGCGATGCCGGTTCCTCACCGCTCGACGGAGCCAGCGCGGCCACGTCATCGCCGAGAAATGACTTAGTGAAGAATTGTCGGGTGCACCCGACACACTGGTTGATTTCCACACAGGCGGGGAGCGATGCTTGTGCTGGGGCCTTCGGCGCGAAAGGCGCTGTCAAGGCCACCGCGCAAACTCTAGCCTTGACGACGCTCGTCGCGATGGAGATGTGAGTCGCGCGGCGTCCCGCTTCTTGGTGCATCATGTCGCTCCCTCCCACGCCGTCGACGCAACTACGCCGTGTCTGCTCGATGGCGTGCCTCGACACCGTCGACGTGACACTGTATTCATGTGTTTCTGCTCGACGGCGTGCCGGCTGGAGCTCACCGGTCGACGTCCGCGCAGGCTCAAGGCGCTGAGCGCCGTGTCGCTCGACCACTCGCTGCTGCGCGTCGCGCCGTGGGCCAATCCTTGGCTCCTCGCCGGAGTCGCCTTGCCCGTCGCGCTGCATATGTTCCTATTACATGCGCCGTGGCTCCGCGGCCTCTTCGGCCTCGCGCCGCTTACGAAGGCGAACTGGATCACCGTCGCCAAGTTCTCGCTGCCCATCTTGCTCGTGGAGGAGCTGACGAAGGCGGTCGGCCGCGAGGTCGACCGCCGGGAGCGGGAACGACGGCGTGCGGCGGCGTCGAACTAGTCGTATTAAATCGAAATTAAGTCGTATCTATACCGTCATCTACGCTTGGCACCAGGACTCGCGGGTTTCGTGCAGCTGCCAAATAATCGTCAAGTGGCGCAGAAGAGGCGGCGCGGCGCGCCGATCATCGAGCAGGGTTTGACTTAGCCCTCATCGCCTATCGACTACTCCACCGAGAGAGCCAGGAGGAAGAAACCTTGAGTTTCGCCCTCATTGAAAAAACAGCCAACAATTGTAGCTGACATAACACGAAGATGGCACGCATAAAAACTATTTTGCTCGCCGTCGCGCTGGCGGCGGCCGGCGCCGTCGCGCCGCCATCGCTACGGGGCGTCAAGGAAGCTGCGTCGGGCGAGACCGCCGACACGTTCGAAGCGTCGCTGGCCAAGGAGGTCGAGCGATTGAACGCCGCGCTGGCCGAAAAGGACGCCGCGCTGGCCAACAAGGATGCCGTGATAGCCGAGAAGGACGCCGTGATAGCCGAGCTCTCGCAACACCGCTCGTCGGGCGGCCGAACGCTCGATTTTGGTTGGAGCAGAAAATAGCTACCCCTCCTGTTCCCCCGGCGAATGGGCACACAGAAAACAACTTTATAACCCGCCTGGTGGTTACCAACAGCTCATGTGCAGTTCCTTTCTACCCGAACATTGGGTCGAATGCTGCACAAACGGGGTGACGGGGAAGCGGCTCGTACGCGACGGTCGGCGCGGGCCTTTGGTGTTTGGCCAAGTGCGCGACGATCGCGGCCCTCGGGCCCTCGGTCTGGGCCGTCGGCGCGTCGGCGGGCGCGGGCCCCGCGATCGTCGTCGCGCAAAGTGTGGCGCGGGCGTCCGCGGCGCCGCTGGTATTTTTCTACGAGTACGTGGTGGACGACGCCGACGTTACAGGCGGTGCGGAAATCATCTGCTCGACGGCGTGGCGGTGACGGTCTATCTCGCACACAGGCCAAAGGGGAGTTCTACAACTGGTTTGGGGATAGCCGTCGCCTTCTCGGCCCGTGGCGCGTGCTTGGGGCCATCGTGTCGGCCATGATCATCGCGCTCGGACTGCTGCCCGTTGAGGCTGCTATGCGTGTCCTCGCCGCGACGGCGGTGGGAACGGTCGTCGCCGGCGCCTACGGCCAGTCGGTCCTCGGCGGCGTTATGGGCGACTTCCTGGGTGCGACCATATGCGTCCTGGAGCTCGTTATATACCTCGCACTCGCCGCGGACGCGTCTCGTATTGATACGAGCGCGTTCCTGCGCCTCGCGGTAGTGGTCTCGTTGCCTCAAATTTACGGGCGGCTGCGCAACAACAGCGAGAAGAAGGCCTGTTAGTAAGGAGTACACTTAGCAAGGAGGGGGAAGTCCC
Source organism: Pelagomonas calceolata (assembly GCA_918797485.1). Classification (NCBI taxonomy): domain Eukaryota; class Pelagophyceae; order Pelagomonadales; family Pelagomonadaceae; genus Pelagomonas; species Pelagomonas calceolata. The sequence continues at coordinate 3,659,994 of CAKKNE010000003.1, read as the reverse complement.
TAGGCGGGCAGCCCCCGCTGCCTTTTGGAGGTCGCGCGCAGCTGCACGCGCGGCTTCGCGTAGTCGTCCTCGGTCGGCGACGTCTTCAGGGACGTCGACGCGCGGCGTTGAGCCTTCTGCCGGACGACCTGCTTCGCGAAGGCCTCGGAGCAGTCGAGGCGCTCGCGGACCGCCTCCAGGGCCGTCGCCTCGTCGATGCCCACCCTCAACATCGCCGCGTACCACAGGTGCCCGTCCCGCGACGACGTGGACTCGCGACCCGAGGCCGTCGACCGTTTCTTCGGCTGCGCGATCACGGGTCTCGCTAAAGGTTGTTGCGCAAAGGGCACCGGCGGCGCCGCTGTCATCTGCACGGGCTCATCATCATCGGTATCAGGTACTAAGAGTAGCTTCGACGCGACGCCGCACTTGTCCAGGAGAGCCTGCTTGTACTGGGCTACATCAGTACTGTTGTTGCGAGCGGCCTTGCGCGCCGCGCACTTATCTACAGCTAGTTGAACAGCTTCGCGGAACGCGTCGCGCGGGCAGTCGCCGTTGTCGAAGGACCCCTTGGTCGCGCGCGCGTAGCTCCGCATTTCAGCGAGACCGCTCTCGAAGGGCACGCACCTTAACGCGTCGACGGTCGCGTTCACGTCTCTCCCAACATACAAGACGTCCACATGCACCCCGGTGAGCTGGCCGCGCCGCTGCGGCTGCTTCGAGATTCTAACAGTATCCGTCTTCAGGGATCGAATCGTCGCGGGCCACCAGGGGTAGTGCGCGAACTTGGCAAATACCACATCGCCTCTGCACGCGACGCCTTCTTCTCTCGGCATTGAACAAGCCGGGCAGGCCCAAACTTCTGGTACTGTATCTAAGGGTGGCGCGCAGCACCGCAGGTGGCGCCACCTTCCACAACCCGCGTCGCACTCGATGAGATTCGCCTCGTCGTCGCCTCTTTTACACGCCTCGCAAATAATGTCCTCCAACGCGTCTGAAGAAGAATCGTCGTCCTTCTGGACAACGGGCCGCTTCCGACCCCTCGTACGAGGTTTCGACGGCGCCTTGTCGCCGGGCCAAGCCACCGGCTTGGACAGCAGAGCCGCTCGATCCAAAGCGTCGTCGTCGCTATCCTCATCCGAAGGGGGGACGGCCGTCGCCAGCCTCGCTCGCAACGGCACGCGCTTCGGCGGGCCCGGGCCGACGCGCGTAATTTTCACGTCACTGTCAGGAAATTGCACGGCCTCGCTCTGGCCGTCGTCGTACAGCACAAATGCTTTATTTCCATCTAGCAGTTTTTGCACGGTGCCGCCATAATCAATACCGTCGCTGAAGCGCACCGTAATACGACTGCCGGGCGGCGGGGGCGGTTCTACAGGAGCGTCTTTCAGTGATTTTGTCGAGGCCTGGATGTCGAGGTCGTCGTCATCATCAGAATCCTTGGCGACGGGCGCCGGCTGGACGCGCCGCGCTAATGTTACTGGCGCTTTGGCGGCCGCGGCGCCCAGCGAGGGCAGCGTCGGCGCCGTGACCGGCGGCCTTGGTGCCGCCTGCGACCCGCCGGCTGCGCTCGGCGTCGAGGCCGCGGGCGGCGCCGCGGCGCCCGGGGTGGTCATCGGTGGCATCGCCGGCGGCGCCGCGGCGGCTCCCCCGGCGGTCACCGAGGGCATGGCCGGCGGCGGCGGCACGTTTTTGGCTTCGGCCGCGGCGATGGCGGCGGCGAGCGCCGACGAGCCGTTGCTCGCGCGGAGCTGCTCGCTGGCCGTGGCGAGCGGCGTGGCGTCGCTGCCGGCGGCGAGCGGCGTGGCCATCGCGACTATCGCTATAATATATCGGTCCGCGCCGACCGCGCCGACGCCGCAGCGATTGCTTTCTTTTTGGTCAACCTGGGTGTTGTGGCTTGCGGCCTGCGGCAAGCGCTAGCGCTTAAGCAGGCGATGAATTCCCACGCAGAGAGGTCCCAGCGAAGCGCAGAATGCGATAGATGGTGATGCCGCGCGTCGATATGCCCGCTGCGATGCACCCTGCCTCTGCCAAAATGCGAAGGGAGAAGACGCCGCGGGCGCCGCGCGCGAACGCCTCCGCAGACGCCCTCGGACACCTAGCGAGACATACAACAGACACACTTACTAGGAACGGCGCTTTTTTTTGCCCTTGCGCCGCCGTCGCGGTCGCGGCGACGCCTCCTTCGATGATGCCGCGACCGGTGAAGAAGGAGGCGCCGGCGGCGGCTTATCTAACACTCGAAACGCCTCGCCCGACAACGCCGTGAAGGCTGTCGACGAGAGCCAGAAAAGGTGGAAGCCCGAAGGCAGTCCGAACGTCACGGGCATCGTCGCAATTAACGCGAGCTGGCCAATATTCTTGGCGGCGCCGGCGATGGAGGCATTGCCCGGCGGCGCCGCGAGCTGGCGCTCCAGGTTCGCATATGCGGTCGCGACGCAGAAACACGGGAGGTACATATCAGACACTGATAAATCAGGGAACCACAGGCACCCGCCCTCCACCAAAGCGTCGCCCGGCAGGCCGCGCACGCCCAGAGCGAGATAGATCATCGACGGGAGAGTCGTGGCGAACGGAAGTAACAGAAACGAGGGCCTCGCATGATGCAATTTCAAGATGCCATTGATGCCGGTCGTGAGCAACCTCGCCGTCCCTATTTTGTCGTCGGGCTTCTCCTTCGACCGCTCGGCCGCCAATTGCTGTAATTTGCGAAGATGCGGCGCGGCCAGGTTGATGCGCCGCCCGTGGCGCCGCGCTATCAGCGAAGCGGGCACGAGGGCGCTTCTCATCGCAAGCGTGGCACAGGGAATGGTCGCGTACCAGGGCAGGCCCGTGACCGCTTGCGCGTCGATCAAAAGCTGCGTCGCGTCGGGGATGAAAGTACGCGTCAGTCTTGGTGCGGGTCGCGCGCGCCGCGCCAGGCGTAGGGCACTGCGGGCCGCCATGTCTGATCGCGTGCGCCGACGCCGCGGTCGCGTGTGCGCAGCTGCTGATCGGTGGTGCGTGCTCTACGGGTCTCGTGTGCGACGCAGCGTTGCAAGTGTTACAGCATCGATGTCCAGCATGCAAAATGAACACTTCTTACAGCAATTTGACCGCTTAAACTAGGCCTGCCCACTTTCTAGTGTCTTACCACTACGCTAGCCGAGATGCGGAGCACATTCACAGCCCAAAAGCTTGTTTAAACTGGTGCTTAAGCATCAGCAGTGCTAGTGCAGGTCCGCAGCTCTCCCAGGACCAGCCGTGCGAGCTCCACTCGCCGCCGCAACGCTCAACCGCAGAGCCAACTAAGCACAGCACAACCAATGGACCAAATCACCGCCCGACCGATGCACCAGCGAGCCGCCGCCGTCGCATTCATCGCCTACGCCGCCTACCGTATCATAAGATGGACCTATCGCAGACTACTAACGTTAGCCTGCATGTCGCCTATCCCCTACGGCGCGAGAGCAGCGGCGCCTCTAATCGTCTCCTATTCGTTGGAAGGCGACGCCTACTTTCGCGCCGACGGCTGTTCCCAAGAGGTCGCCGCGAGGCGCAAAGCAGGCGCCGACAAACTCTCAAAACGGTTCGACGCGTTAACTGGTCCCAGAGGCAAGGCGCTAAACGAGACGCTGATAAGTGGTCTGAGCGACATCCGCTTCACCGATACCAATAGGGTGCCCGTCCAGTTCCAGGCGGAGACGCGGAAGCGCTACCAAGTGGCCGCTGTCACATCAAGTTCAAAAGGGTGTGTGTTGATAGACGTCGACGGCGGTCAATCGATAGACGTCTCCGGCTCCTACGGCGTCAACGTCTGCGGTTATGATCAGTACAAGCAGTTCGTGGAGCGAGGCTGGGCGCGCGTCAAGGAGTTGGGTCCCAACGTCCTGGGTCCCGTGCATCCGATTATATCAGACGTCCTACCGAAGCTCAAAACTATATCAAATAAAGAAGAGGTCTCCTTCCACATGTCCGGCACGGAAGCCGTCATGTGCGCCATTCGGTTATGTCGCTTCAACACTCGTAGAAAGCTCATCGTGCAATTCGCTGGCGCTTATCACGGCGCCGACTCAGCGTCAATTTCCTTCGATTTCTCAACTTGAAGGTCGCGTCGACGGCGTCGTTTCCGCGCAGGCTGGTGGGACGGCGTCCAGCCCGGTCCTGGGAGTGAGAGAGCGAATTCCGACGTGCTCTACCTCAAGGACATGCACCCCACCGCTTTGAAATGCATTGCCGCTAGAAGTGATGAAATAGCGTGTGTCTGCGTCTCGCCTTTACAGGGCCTGAATCCCGGGTCTCCTCCACCTTCCGACCTCGTGTTATTGGACGCCAAGGTGCGAAAGACCGCCGAGAAAGGCAATGCTTACAAAAAGTGGCTCCACACGCTCCAGCAAGTCTGTCAGAAAAATGACGTCCCATTGTTATTTGACGAAGTTTATACTGGATTCAGAATGGCTCCTGGAGGGGCCCAAGAATACTATGGGGTCAATGCCGACGTCGTCGTGTATGGGAAGACGCTTGGCGGCGGCCTGGCGAACGGCGTCGTCTGCGGCCCCTCTCGCCTGATGAAGCGCTTCGACGAGACGCGGCCGTTACGCGTCGCTTATGTTATTGGGACATTTAGTGCGGCTCCCCTCACCTTAGCGTGCATGGCCGAGTTCCTGGACTGGGTCTCGCGTCCCGAAACGCAACAAAAGTATGCCTTGGCTACTTCTCGTACCGATGCGTGGGTTCATTCTGTGAATAAGGTGTTGGCTGAAGAATCGTTACCGATGCGCGTCGACAACCTCACGACGGTCTGGACCGTTTTATTTACCCAACCAGGACGCTACCACTGGATGTTCCAGTACTACCTAAGGGCCGAAGGGTTGAGTTTGTCTTGGGTCGGGACCGGCCGGTGCTTGTTCTCGCTCGACTTTTCGGAGGAGGACTACGAGAAGGTGAAACAAGCTTTACTGAGAGCGGCTCGTCAGATGAAACAAGACGGCTGGTGGGACGGAGACGCGTCCGCTTCCGACATCTCCAAAATCATCGGCAAGGAGATGGCCTGGCAGATGGTCGCGCAGCGGCTCGCGCGGTAGGTCGTGGAGTTGTCTATAAGTTATGTCTTCCTAACTGCCATCGCGTCGAGTGCCGCGCAGACAGCGGTCACGTCGACTGATGCTTCGCGGGCGCGGAGCACCTCTTGCGATTGTTGTAATTCGCGCTCAATCTGCGCGGCCAACGGATTGGCGCTACCGAGGACGCGCCGCGCGGTAGGTTCAATCTCCTCGAGCGTCGCCACGGCCTCGCGGTGATCGTCGAGCGTGGCAGCTGCGTCGCAGCAGAGCGACTGCGCGTAATTGCACCTCAAATGAAGCGTGATAAAATTATTCTCTCCGAGAACGCGTCGCGCCACGGGCATCGTTTTGCGCAACAGTGTCCTGGCTTCTTCGAAGCGCTTCAGTCCAGTAAAGGACGACGCGTAGTTGCTGGCTGCTCGGAGGGTTCGTTCATGTCCTTCGCCACTACGCTTCAGGCAACCGGTGTATACCTTTCGTCGCAAGGACAGGGCCTCTTCACGCCGTCCGAGCAGGTCGTAATTGATCGCAAGATTGGTCTGCGTGATGAGTATGTGTTCTTCTGAGTCGCCAAGGCGCCACATCATAGCCAACTCGGCCTCTCTCACGGACAACGCGGCCTCGTGGCGTTTTGCCTTGTTTAAACCGTTCCCAAGCACGCCAATCGCCAAGCGCCGAGTCCAGTCCGCCTCCGGCCGCCCCAAGCTCGTCTTCCAGCACGCCCACCCGACCGCACAAGCCACGACGCCGTGGTAATTTTGCTCGCACAGGCTGCACGTGTGCCACCGATGCCACTTATTGTCGTCCAAATTCCTCTCCTCGGCATCAGCGACCAAAATCTTCGCCTGCTCCGCCAGGCACGACACATGCGCAAAACCTGCTGTCCCACGACAGGAGCACCCGCGCACGAGGCCCTCCTTCGTTTTCCAGTGGAGCGCCTGAGTGCAGATGTAGCACGTCTGGCCCTTGGTGTCCTCCGCGCACGCCGTCGCCGCGACCGCGACGGCCTCCGCGTACTTGTTATTTGCGTGGTATTGTTCAGCGCCGCCTGCATTTTTTATTGGTTTGCAGAGCTTATCGTGCCCACCCTCTTTCCAGTGCTGCACCTGGCATTCGGGCCCGCAGTAGCGCGTGCTGCAGCGGCCGCATTTCTTGCCCAAGGATAAGCCAAGCTCGGCGGCGCAGACGGCGCACTGCGTGAGGATCATCTTCTATGTGGTCAAATCGCCCCGGGGCAGCCCTACGATGCGAAATGCTTGCAAAAAAGCCTCGAGCAAGGCTAGTGCCTTACAGACGCTAGCCGGCAGCGCTGCAGCGTCGTGATCGATTTGGACGCACGCAGCGGTCGCGGCAGCATCCGGGTCGTTGTGACCGTCCAAAGAACAAACGCATACACGTCGACAAGCCGCAGCCATGGCCCGGGCGCGCTGGCCCGGCGAATCCCTCGGCGTGGCGCGCCCGCCGCCGCTCGTCGACCGCCTGCTGCGCGCCGACAGCATTTGCTTTTTGCTCTGTGTGTGCATGACGCTCGGCAGCACGCTCGCGACGCTCTACTGGCTCTTCTCGCCCAGTACGACGGCATGAGATACTTGCTGCTCGTGGCGGCGGCCGTGGCCATCCCCTTACCTGAAAAAGAGGCCGACGCCTTCGTGAGCGCGACCTTCGAGGGCGTCGCCGTCGCCGTGCCCCGCTTCGCCGACCTGGGAGCGTCATCCTCATATGCTGCGTTTCTGGCTTCTCTAGGTATCGGCGGCGTCGCGGCGTTCAGGGGCGAGTACAGGAGAGCGGTGCAGAACTGCGCTCAGCAGCCCATCGCCCAGGAATTGGAACAAGTCGCCGCGAAGACTGACACGTTGCATGCGGCCGTCGCCGTCCGCGTCTCTGATAGGAGTTTGTTGGTCGAGTGGCGCGGCGCCGAGAGCGCGGAAGAGGCCTCGGAACGACTCGTCGAGGAGGCCTCTTTGATCTTAGATATCAACGCTAGTCGCGTTTCATTGGCTGAAGGCGTTGCCGCGCAACTGCGGGTCCGCGCGGGGCAGCGATCCCTACAAAGCGAAGCTTTTGGTGTGCTGAGGACGCTGCCCGGCTCCGAACGTTCCGTATCTCTCATGACAATTGAGGCACCAGTCACGTCATTATTCCATGGGGTGTACCGGACCGCGCTAGAAAGAAATGAACTGCCGACCTTCGTGCTGAATCTGGCGTCGTCGTTCGGGAGGAGGCAGCACGTCCGCGCTCAATTGCAACGGGCATCACTATTGGACCAAGCCAGGTGGATTTCTGGTGTTGATGGGTCCTTGTTATCCCCGCGAGTGACGCGAGCAACCCTCAGAGAAGGTTCCGTGCTCAGCCAGGGCGAGGTAGGGATCTGGCTCAGTCATTTAACGGCGTGGCACGACATTGTCGAAGGGGGGCTGCCCTACGCTCTCGTGCTTGAAGACGACGTCGTGTTATCAGAGGATATCAAAAGTATTCTGAGAAATGTGCTCATAGCGCTAGATGGGGAAGAATGGGACCTGGTGGCGCTGGACGTGGGCGTGCCGGGGCACGCGCACGTCGGCGTCGAGACGACGCGACCGTTCATCTCCGAAAGATGTGTTGCTGCTGCGCGCGAGTTGTATGAGAAAGGTGAGGTCGTCTCAAAACTGCACGGCGGCTGCGCCCACGCATCCATCGGCGGCGCCTTGATCTCCTGGGCGGGTGCGCAGAAATTAACACAAAGTGCCCTTCCGGTCGCGCGGCCCGTCGACACGTACGTCGAGCGCCTGGTGCGCGACGGCGCGCTTAACGCGTGGGCGGCGCTACCGGCCGTGGCCCACGTCGACGGGCGCAACACGTCGGATTCCGTGCGGCGCTACCTGCGCGTCGAGGGCCAGCATGTGCACTACACGTTCCGCGCGGACGACGCGTCGCTCCCCACCTGCTTCGACACGCCGTGCCAGATCACGGTGGCCGTGGAGTAAGTGCAATTTTTACTACTATCACCTTACAAGCTATCAAAATGGGCGGCGAGGTCGTCGGCCGTTTGGAGGACTTCGGGCGCCTCGCGGGCGCGGAGGGCTGCGCGCGCGTCTTGCAGTGACGCCTCGATCGTCACTGTGGTCGGATATGATCCTCCGAGCACTCGTCGCGCGGTCGTTTCTAGCTCCTCGAGCGTGGTCACGGCTTCACGGAGATCATCGTGCGTGGCGCCGGTGTCCCTGTAGAACGCCTTCGCGTAATTCAGCCTTATTATGAGCGTGGCCTCACAACCCTCCCCGAGAACGCGCCGCGCCACGGGCATCGTTTTGCGCAGCAACACCTTGGCTTCTTCGAAGCGCTCGAGACTAATAAGGGACGTCGCGTAGTTGTTGGCTGGTATGAAGGTGTGTCTATTTTGGGCGCCGTAAAGCTTCAAATGTCCGGAGTATACGTCTCGTTTCATCGACAGGGCCTCTTCATCCCGTCCAAGCTGGCCATACGTACTCGAAAGATTGGTCTGCATGCCGAGAATGCTGTCTTCTGGCGCGCCAATACGCCGCAGCAAAGACAAATGAGCCTCTTGCACGGACAACGCGTCCGCGTAGTGCTTTGCAGCGCATAAACCGAGCCCAAGCAGCTTCATCGCAAAGCTCCGAAGCTCGGCCGTCTCCGGCCGCCCCACGTACGTCTTCCAGCACGCCCACCCGAGCGCGCAGGCCACGACGCCGTGGTAGTCTTGCTCGCAAAGGCTGCATTTGTACCTCCGCCTCCACCTCTCAGTCATTGCATCGTAGCCCAAATTGTTCTCCTCGGCCTCGTCCATCAAAACCTTCGCCTCCTCCGCCAAGCACGACACGTGCGCAAAGCCCGCCGTGCCGCGGCACGAGCAACCGCGCACGAGACCCTCCTTCGTTTTCCAGTGGACGGCTTGCGTGCAGATGTAGCACGTCTGGCCCTTGGTGTCCTCCGCGCACGCCTCCGCCGCGACCGTCACGGCCTCCGTGTACTTCTTATTTGCGTTGTATTGCTCGGCGCCGCCTGCCTTTTTCATTGGTTTGCAGAGCTGGTCATGACCGCCCTCTTTCCAGTGCTGCACCTGGCATTCAGGCCCACAGTAGCGCGTGCTGCAGCGGCCGCATTTCTTGCCCAATGATAAACCCAGTGGGGCAGCGCAGACGGCGCACTGCGTGAGGATCATCTTGCATGTGGTCAGATCGCTCGGGGGCAGCCCTACGGATGCAAAATGCCTGCTCAAGTTAAGCCTCGGGCTAAGGCTAGTGCCTTACTGCCGCTAGCCTCCGCCGCGCCCCCTCCCCAAACAGAAAACAACCCCTCCTTAGGCGATGTCCTGCGCCCCGTCCTCGGCCGTCGGCCGCACGTCGATCAGGAAGTCGAACTCCGAGTGCCGGACGATCGCGTTCCCGACGTCGCGCCTCCTCAAACACTTCCGGCCTTTTCTATGCGCGCCGGCCCAGGCTCTCGCCGATAGCGACCGCGTAAACAACTCGCAAGCTTTCGCCATCACTCTAGGCGCTTCCCGCCCCAATGCGAGCGGCTGCCGTTTTTCAAGTAGCGCCTGCACCTGGTCTTCCGCCTTCATGATACGTCTCACGCGGTGGTAGGGATAGATGACCGGTGCCCCGCTTTCGACCTTGACGGCCTGGCAGATTTTAGTTTGCTCGCTGTACATCGCACTGTCGGCCGCGGCCTCCAGTTCGGAGAGGGACGGCCCCTCGACGCTCTCGTCGTCCTCCTCTTCCTCCTCGTCGTCGAGGGGCGAGCGGGGCCGCTTCGTTCCCACGGCGCCGACCGCTCCAAGAGCGGCGGCGGCCGCGGCCATGTCTTCGGCGGTAGGGGCGGCGTCGGCCATGGGGCTGCGGCGCGCGGCGCGTGGGCTGGCGTGGAGCGCGCGGGGCGCGGCGCGGGGCGGCGGGGCGGGGCCGGGGCTGCGCGTTTGGGCGGCCGCGGCACAGCTTTTGACGAGCCAAAGTCGGCAATCAAATGGGGTTCGGGTGCTCACCCATCGGCGCGCGCAGGAGCGGTGAACTCGAGGCTTCCGGGGGCGTGCCGCCGACGCATAGAACGCGGAAGCTCGAGCTAAACGTGCGGGTACTATCACCTCTCGATCGATTTTGTGAGCCATTTTGCGCCTATCTGACCGCACGAGGCAGCCCGGTGGGGCAGCACGCCTCGAAACAGAACCGTGACGACGAGCTCTCACGGCACCGGAGCGCTTTGGGCTGCCCGACGCTGCTGGAGCGAGCAATCATCTCGAGGTGTGAGCTAGAAAGCGCAGCGACCTCCCTGAACGCGGCATGGCGGAGCAGGAGCTCGCCTGGCTCGCCTCGCACAAAGAGCAAATCGCGGCGCTCGGTGAGGACCCGAATCTAGTGAAAGCATTGGAGCGGGAACTGCAACGGAGCGCCAGTAAAGCGCGGCCCGCGCCGCCGCCGTTCGACGCGAGCCAGCTGCGCCTCGGCGATGATTTCGCGGCGCGCGTGCTGCCGAGCGACCAGCGGAGCGTCTGGCTCGACACGGCGCCGCCGCCGCGCGCCGCGCCGCCGCCGCCGCGCGCGCCGCCGCCGCCCGCCGACCCCCATCTTTGGACGCGCGCCGTCGACCCGGCCAGCGGCTACGCCTACCGCTACGATGCAAACGGCAACTCCGTCTGGGAGCACGAGCTGCCGGCGGCACCAACACCCGTCGCGGCGCAGCCCATACCGAAACCCTCGACGGGCAAGGCGTCGAAGCGCGCGGCCCGGTACTCCGAGTCGTCTTCATCTGAATCATCATCTGAATCGGACTCGGACTCGTCCGACGACGACTGCTGCGAGTGCTTCCGATCGCGGCCGGCCTACAAGAAGCTGAGTACGACGTAGTACTGATCTAACGTGTGTGTGTTTATCCCGACTAACTCGCGTCGACGGCGTACGCCTTCGACGCGAGTCTAGTAGGCAAGCTCAGAGTAGGGACTTCTTAATGGTACAGATTTGTTTTGACGGCGCGCCGTCCATGGCCACGACCTCGTAGCCCAGCTCGCCGTACATTTTGCGAGCAGCTTCGTTCGACGCCTCGACCTTCAGGAAGACGCGGTCGAAGGCCCAGGCTTTAACAATAGATTCGCATTTCTGGACTAAGCACGTCGCCAGGCCTCGGCGCCGATAATCCTCCCGCACAGCTAAGTCAGAGACATATGGTCGAGGCCGTCCCGGCGACTTCGACGGCCGCCCGTCACAATCCACATACCCCACAGCATCGCCTGCCGGCGAGCGCGCGATGAGCTGGATGTGTTTGTCGCCGCCGTGGTGCTCTCTTAGTCTACGGTGCTCCCGATGGGCCGCCACGGCTAGAAAGGACGGGTTTCTTTCGCCGAAAAACGACGTCACTAACAGCACGGACGCCTCGCCCAGGTCCTCTATTCCAGCTTCCAGGAGCAGGACGTCCTCCGACGCCTTTAGGACGTGTCGCCGTCTTTCTGAATAGCGGAGGCCTATGAACAACAGGACCGGAGCGATCATTTCTTGTCTTTTTGTTTTTCGAGCGAGTTCTCGACGCACTCCCGAAACGCCTCGTAGGCGTCCTCGCACTTGTCCTCTGTGGTGCCCGTGGCCTGGCCCCAGCGGAACGGTTGTTGGGCGAAGCACTTGCGGTAGAGTGCGTGCAGGTCTTTGCACTCGGGGAAGCGCTGGTCCATAGGCGCACCGCGTGTGCTGGTGAGGCTCCGAGACTGCTGCAGTGATGCTGACCAGAGAGGCTAGGTTACACGTGTTGCGCCGCTGGAGACCGATGGATGAGGACCGAAAGAGCACAAAACACTGCCAAAACCCAATTCTAATGATTTCAGCGGCTTGTATCAGCCAGACCTTGACTCGTCGTGCTAGCGGCGTGTAAGGCACTAGCAAGCCAAAAATCCGACGAGCAAAAACGAGGCTGTGTGCCGCCGACAACGCGTCTCAGCTTATTGTCGCAGCGCAGGAGTCGCCTCGAGGCCCGTTGCCACTGCCTGGTTGCAAGCGGCGCGCGCACCGTGCCGCGGGAAGCTCCCCAGGCAAAACCGCTCCTTTTGGTCCCAGTGGGCGTAGCGGTGGAGGAATCTTCCAAAGGCTGCCAGACAACCCTCGAGAGCCATGCGGCGCCCGCTCCTGCTCCTCGCCTGCGCCCTGGCGGCCGGAGCCAACGAGGCGCCCGCGGCGCCGCCCGAGAACCTAGCGCAATTCGTCCGAGAAGCCCTCGAGAACGCCTACACGACGCGCGACTATAAACGCGCCGTCAGACTGCTCCAGGACGGCCACGCGGACCAGATCCTCGAGGTCGCGTGGGACGACAACCACGAGGAAGTCGCCCGGAGCTTCGCCGCGAAGCGGGGCTTGACGGGCGCCGACGCCCACGCGGTCCGGGAGCTCGCCCGCGAGATGAAATTAGATGCGGCCAACAGACGGGATTTGAGGTTATGGTCCATATGTGTAGATGACGTCGTGACAAGTTCTTTCGAGCTGATTGTTGCGCAGAATTATGCTCCTGTGCCTATTCGGAAGGGCGAGACCGCTCGTGAAGTAGCCAAGGAGTGGTGTCGGAAGCGAGATATCCCGGAGCCTGAATGCGACATGATCTCCGCGACGATCTGTCGCGAGGCCGTCGCTCGCGGCTTCGCGTCGTCCACACCGGCGAAGCCTACTGGTATTCAGGTCACGGAAGGTTCGCGAGTGATGGCTCGAAGGGATGGCACGTTCCAGCGCGGCGTCGCGCGGTCTGTCTCTGGGAAATTCGTCGACGTGCTCTTTGACGATGGTCAACACCAGAACACGTCTGTGTTTGATGTTAGAGCGCTGCCGTCACCGAAGGAACCTCCTTCTTCGCATCCGTCGTATGTCTGGGCGGCGGTGGCCGCTTTGCAGGCGCTCGTGCTCGGGTTAGTGGTCCTAAGGGACCACCGCCGCCTGCGAGTGGAGCCACCTGCCAGGCCGCGGGAGGTGTCGCCCACGCCCATCGTGCCAAAGGCTCGAGACTGGGGCGCGCGGAGACGACGACGGAGCGCCACGGAAACGCCGAGTCCCGCGGTGCGGCGATCACTCTCAACAGCACCAACAGATACGGTGGCGAGCGACCGCCTCGGCCTGCTCAGCGCGACGCCGGGGTCCAAGGCCCACGAGAAGGCCTGGCGCAAGATGTGGGCGACGAGTCACGTCTCGGGCGACGACGGCGCCTTCCAGGAGTGGTACTCTTCCACATTTCCCACGTCGCCGCGGTCTCCAACGCTCGAGGAGGAGGACGACGACGGCGCCGCGGCGGCGCTCGAGGCGGCGGAGGGCGAGCTGCGGCGCGCGAGTCAGGCGCTGGGCGCCGGGAATCCCGAGGTCGCGGGCGGGGACTAACTAAGAGGTGTTGTTATTTATCCGAGACGGCGTCGAGTGCGGCGTTCTTGGAGTTCGGCGTTCTCGGCCTTGAGCCGCGCGATTTCCTCCCTTAATCTACTACAAGCATCTTCGGTTGCTTTCGACGAGAGTGCACGGAGGGCTGCGCGCGCGTTTTGTAGGGCTCCATCAATCCCCGTTGTGTGCGGATGCGTGCCACCGAACACGCGTCGTGCGATCCGTCTTGCGTCCTCGAGCGTCGTCACGGCCTCGCTGAGATCGTCGAGCGTGGCGTCGGGGTCTTCGTAGAGCGCCAGAGCGTAATTGCACCTCAGACCGAGCGTGATTTCATTACTCTCGCCGAGAGTGCGTTGCGACGCGGGTATCGTTTTGCGCAGCAGCGACTTGCCTTCTTCGTAGCGACCTAGAGCAAGAAGGGCGGTCGCGTAGTTGGTGGCTGCTAGGAGGGTCTCTTCATGTCCTTCGCCGTCGAGCCTCAAACGTCCGGAGTACACATCTCGATACAACCGGTTGGAAGTTTCAAACCGTCCAAGCATATGATACGAAGTCGCAATTTCGCCCATCTGGCCAAGCATGTGGCCCTCTGGTGCGCCAACTCGCCGATACGTAGACAACAGGGCCTCTTTCACGGACAACGCCTCGTCGTGGTATTTTGCTGCGCTTAAACCGTTCCCAAGAAACGCCATCGCGTGGACCCGAACCTCGTCCGTCTCTGGCCGGCCCACGTACGTCTTCCAGCACGCCCACCCGAGTGCGCACTTCACGTCGCCGTGGTACCGTTGCTCGCACAGGCCGCACTTGTGCCACCGCTCAAAGCCTAGCCCATCGGCGCTGCGCTCGACCGCGACCTGCGCCCCCCGCGCCAAGCACGACAAGTGCGCATATCCTGCCCCGCCTCGGCAGGCGCATCCGCGCACGAGGCCCTCCGCAGCCGCGCCGTCCATACAAATAAAGCATGTCCGGCCCGCCGTGTCCGCCGCGCATTTCTCCACCGCGGCCTGAACAGCCTCATTGTATCTCTGCTCGGCTTGGTCAGCTCTCAGCAGCGGCGGCACCGCAACGACGAGCTCGGCCATGACCACTGCTGCAATAGATGGGCTGCCTACGAAGGCTGACAGTGGCAATAAATGGGCAGCTGTACGACGGCTTAGTACGTGCTTGAAATGGCACTTGCTCCACTTGCTCTCCGGGCAAAAGCCTAGTACCTCTTGGGGTCGGCGCCCGCACAAACGGGACAAAACGACAACGCGACGGATCCGGGCGGGAGCCTTGAGTCGAACCGTCGCTCGTACCCGTCGCTAGCACACTAGCGGGGCGTAAGACACTAGAATCAGCCCCCAGGGGCCCATTGCAGTTCAGAGCGCGCTGCTGCCTTTACCGGGCTTGCATCGCCGCTAACGTAACCTTTTCATCCCTGCGAGCGGCTACAACAACAAGCGCAGCGACGCGGTATCGCTAGCGGGCCGCCTAGGATGAGGTGCTCCCTCCTCGCCGCGCTCGCGGCCGCCGCCGCATTACAACCGACGCCGCCGCCGCGCCGCCCCCGCGTTATACTACAAACGAGCAAGAAGCACAGTGGAACGCGACAAAGGCCCAAGGGAGCAGGGCGAGTGCGGCAAGGCGGGAAGCGCGGCGATTTATTAAAGGGTATATACGACGCGCCGGCGATCACGAAGGAGCGCCCGTCCGTGAGTGAGGACCCGCTGCTGCCCTTCGTCGAAGCTTTGGCGCGAGCCGCGGACCAGAGAAAAGGTAGGTCGATTGCTGCCTTCCACGTCGCACCCCTCACAGATGTAGCATCGTTTGTAATAGCGGCCTGCGGTCGAAGCAGGCCGCAGTGCGACGCCGTCGCGGCGGCCGTCGTCGACGACGCGAAGGAGCTCTTCGATCGCACGCCCAATCACGTCGAGGGCGGGGCCGATGGAGGGTGGACCTGCATCGACTTCGGCGACGTCATCGTCAACGTCATGACGCCGGCGTCCCGCGAGTTCTACAACATCGACGAGATCTGGAAGAACGCCGAACAAGTGGATTTGAGCGAGGTCGTCTCGCCCGAGGGGCCCGACGACTTGCTGGACGACGAGGACCTCTTCGACGAAGAAGACGACCTCGAGGACTTCTGGGACGCGCCGAACGCGCCCGACGCCTGGTAATACATTGTGTATAGTTACGGGTCCAGCGCGCCGGCCGCGTCCAGACGCCTTTTAAGTGAGCCGTCGTCGGCCGCCGCCGCGAGCTGTTTAAAGTCGCCTATACTGTCACCGTCGACGAAGCAGCAGGGCAGGCCCGCGCCGTACATGTTGGCCAGTTCCGCGACCATTGCAGGTTCGGCGATGAGGCCCGGCAGCGACGGCGCCGCGCCCAGGGACACGATTTTGATCTGGCTCTCGTGCACGCCCTCGTCTTCCAGCATCTGGCGCGCCCGTCCACAAAACGGCGAGAGCTCGTAGCCAAAAATAACGACTGGGGCCGACTGCCGTTCCCGATGGATCGCCGCGCGCACGGCCGGCACGTCGTAATTACCAGCCGATGCCCGTGCGAGCTTGTCGAAGATGGGCGCGAGCGGCGAGGTGACGGAGGAGACGGCGCGCAGGACCGGCGCCGCCAAAGCGTCGCTCAGCGGCAGCAATGCTAGGAGGAGGATATTTCTCATTTGCAGCCGGTGCTTTCGCGTAATAAAAGTTGCCTTGCGTGCTGAACAATGCGCTTGCTGAGGCTCCGTTAAGCTGTTTTTGACGGCGAAATAAGCGGTTGCACTAGCGTCGTGCGTACCTCTCGCCTCGACCGGATTCCCTGCGCCGCTGACTAAGCGGCGCGTACCCAGCAAAATCGGCACGAGAGCCCTCGCACCTGTCGTTCTACCTGTCGGTGAGTCGGGAGCCGCGAGGGCCGCGCCGACGGGTCTCCTGTCCGTCCGCGCCGGACGACCGTGGCACCAGAAGTCCGAGCTGAACTCAGACTGCCCTTGTGATCCGATTCGGGCTACACAAATCAAGACACAATCTTAACAACACACTACTCGACGGGCGGCCGAAAGTCCGGCAGCGACGGCGCCCACGCGTCCGCGACCGCCGCCGACGCGCCCAACCTAGAACCAACGGCGGCGTCGCGCAGCCGCGCGGCCCGCGCCGGCGACTCGACGACGGGTTGACAGATCGACCGCAGCTCTTGCAGCACGGCATCCACAATAATCCGCGCCGCCCGTCTATCGAGATTGGCGTTGTAGCCACTACAGGTATGCACATGCAGACACGCAGGGCATCCCGAACTGAAGCGACAAGGGCACTCCGACAGCAATCGTCGCGCCTGGCCCAGCGCCGCGTGGAAGCGTCGGAACAAGGCGTCGGCCGCCCCCAAGCCCCCGGGCCGCGCATCATACAAGATAAGGCGTAAAGGTCTCGGGCGATGTTGCCTCGGGTAGACATGTTCGGTAGAAATATCCGCCGCATCGGCCACGACAAACAAGGGCGCCACGATCAGTAAAGCGTGATTCGCCGCGTGGACTCCCGACCGCGCGTCCAGGTTCAACGAAGCCATCTTCTCAATTGCGGAAGACGGGACGTCGACCCACGTGCCCCTACTATCAAATTCGAGAGGTGGAAGAGAAAATTCCTTCAACTCGAGCACTTTGAAGGTCTGCCTACAAACTTTCCGGTAGCCCCAGACTTTGCTGACGACGTGGACGACTCCTGTTTTTAGTGGTCCTCTCGCTTCGAGGACTCGAACCGGATCGACGTCGGTGTGATTCCTGGAAGCCGTGATGTAGCCGCAGGTCCGCAACCGTTTGACGGACGCATATCTAGCTTGGAGGTCGAGCTTCGTGACGAGGTGGGGGCGGGCCTGCGTCATTACGGGTCGCGGCGATGGCGTGCCGGCGGCGTAGACCGCGACGACCTCCACGCCATCGAGCCGACTCAAGGAAGGAGACGACGTCGCGGCGATGGCGTGGGGAAGTCGCAAAAACAAAAGGACGCCGCTCCGGCACCTGGTGCAGGTAGATGGCCCCCTCGAACAACTCGTAGAACGCTCTAGCGTACGGCACGGTGTCGAGCACCACGCCGTTGATCCGCACTTCTATGGTAACTGGATCGACGACGCGCAGAGGGACATTTTTCGCATGTTTGACGTCGCTCCTCCGACAACATAGGGCCTTGGACCTTTCTACCAGACTCCCGTCCCTTCTCAATGAATCGAGGGCCCGGTCGTAGACTCGTCCCGACTCTTCTGGTACAGACCCGTCTCTACGACCCACAAACCTTGCCCGGTCTTCTGTAGCTAGGGGCGCCTCGGCCGCCGCGCAGAGCAGCTGGTCCCTCAAAACGCGCTCGTTCGCGATGGACCTGCGTGGAAATACGCCATCGACGCGATGCCTGCACCCGACGCACTGGTTGATTTCCACGCCGCAACCAACAAAGCGCACGGCTCGACCTCGCCGGTCAGCAACGGCGCCTTCTGCGCCATCAACTGATCCAAGGGACCGTTGAACAAGACGACCACGGCCAACGACGCTCGCGCGGGATCTCGGCCCGCCCGCCCCGCCTGCTGCCTTAAAGAGCAGCGGCTCCCGGGCCATCCTAAGTGTACTGTGGCGTCAAGATCTCCCACGTCCACACCTAACTCTAAAGCACAGGTCGCGACGACGCCGTCCAGCCGGCCCTCGAAGAAGTCTGACTCGATCCTACGTCTCTCGGCAGGCGTGTAGCCGCCCCTGTAACCAGCTAATCTTGTCGAGGACCGCTCGCACGCATATCCCAAAACGAGCTCCTGGAGCTTGCGCGTCTTCGCGAAGCAGAGCGTGCGCACGCCGTGCGAGGTCAGAGAAGCCACTATCCGAGCCGCCTCGACGATGGCCGACTTCCTTCTGATAGGCTCACCATCAGTACCTTCCACGGCCAGAGCTTTGCGCTCCGCGAGCATCATCGCCGCGCGGGCCTTCTCCTCGCCCTGTAAGGCTTGGTCCTCGTCGTACTCCTCGGTGTCGGAATTATACTCGTCCGTTTCTGCCTCGACTTTCTTCCTCTTAATTTTCTTCTCTTTCTTGAGGGGCGGGTTCCACACCACGACCTGCTTCGGGCCCCGCGGCGACGCGTCGTCGTCGATCACGACCAGCTGGCGCGACGAGGGCGGTAGGAGTGAAGAAGCGTGCCCGGCCGCGTCGCGGACCGTAGCAGAACACGCAAAATATTGACAGGACGGCGCTAACCTTTGTAGACGCCGCAACACCGCGGCGACGTGGGCGCCGAAGCCTCCGACGTAAACATGAGCCTCGTCGACGACGACGTAACGTAAGTCATCAAACAATCGCCGCCACCTTTGCGACGCTCCGGGCAACAACGTGTAGTGGAGCATGTCGGGGTTCGTGATGATGAACGTCGACGGCGACTGCGCTATCGATTGTCTCTCCTCATCTGCAGTGTCGCCGTCCAGCGTCGAGCATGAAGCGTCCAGCGAGCACGCTTCAATAGCTCGTTTGAGGGAGGCGAGCTGGTCCTGGGCGAGGGCTTTGGTCGGGAACAGGAACAGCGCGACGCAGCCGTCCGTTGATGCGGCCGCACACAAGGCAGGTACGACGTAGGACAAGGTCTTGCCCGACGCCGTCCCCGTGGCTAACGCGACGTCGGCGCCACCCAATGAAGCGTCAATCGCTCTAGCTTGGTGCTCGTAGAGTCGCAGCGGTTCTAGGAACTTGCGCACCTGGTCGGGCAGCGGTTTCGTAACCGACGCGTAGCGGCCCGGCCGCTTTTCTAAAGTTTCGACTCGAACAGCCTGGCCCTCGTACCAGGCCTCGCCAGCTAGGCGCTGGAGGGGGAGTAGGGCGTCGGTCGGCGGCTGCGGTTTTATTTTGGCCGGCGACGGAGGTGGTGGTTTCGGCGCTTGCCCTAGTTGTGGTCCCTCATCAAAATCCGCGTGGTAACCATTCAAGGGTGGCTCCAGGCTCCGTTGCGCTAGCCAACAAGCGTGCGCCGCGTCCGCCTGCTCTCTGAGAGAACATTCGAGCGTCGACCTCCGCGCCGCCTCGTACGTCGCGCCGCGCCTCCGATCTGAGTCGGAGAGCTTCGGGAAGACGACCAGCGGAGTACCGTCGGAATCGTCGACGGTCAGCGCGCGCGGACACGCCAGCGCGCACGTCCGCACCGTCGCCTCCGTGAGTGAGAGTTGCGGCACCGCACCACAGAGCTGCGCCAGCGTCGTGCGCACGCGCATCGCCTCGAGCGACCGGGCCACCTGGCGGAGCTGGTCGTATTGCGTCAGCAGCGACGCGTATTTGGGCGGCAGCGGCGTCGAGTCCGGTTTGAGGCGCTTCGGCGGCGGCTTGGCCTTCGTCGCGCGCCGCTTCTTGGCGGGCGCGGGCGCGGGCGGCGCGAAGAACTTCGTGAAGTCCATTTTTATCCCCGTCGCACGGCGTGGGACTCGATGCTCTCTTGGGTGGGCCGGCTGCGTTTTTGCTCGTTACGAGATCGCAGCGGTCTCGATCTTTCTTAGCGGTCGAAAGCGGTCTCGTGGGAGTCCTGTGCGCTTGCTGCTGAGTCGGTTAGCGTCTCAGCCAGCGAGCAATGGAACCCAGCCCCTGAACTAGCGGCATGTAACACACTAGGATCGGGATCGAGCTTTAAATGCGCTCTCCGCAGGCTGTTGCGGCTGCCCCGTCTCGGGTCTGCCCATAGTAGACACGCGGGAGACGCCCCTCCGCCTCGGGCAGCGCGTCGCGCGGCGGATAGGCAGCTGTTATTCGGCCCTGGCGTGAGATCGGCTGCCCACCACCCGGCGCGTGCGATCCGAGCGTCAAGCCCGAGATGGCGCATCGCATCTGCGTCGGCACGGTCGTCGAGGCAGCGCCACAGGCGTTCGGCCCCGAACATACGGCGCGGTACCGCGGGACGGTCGTCGCGCCCGGGACCGTACACGAGCTGCCGAGTGGTTGCCCTCGACCAGGTTATGATGAGCGTGTCTGGCGCGTCCGCTACGAAGACGACGGCAAAGTCTGGGCGACGCCCGAGCGCTTCCTCCGCGTCGTCGCGCCCCCTCCGCCTCCAGCGCCGGCTGCCGCGCCGGAAGAACCACGCGACCCAGCCTGGTACGTCAGGGCACAGCACGTCTCCGAGCGGCTGAAGACGGTCCGGAGCGTCGCCCGGCTCCTGCAGAGCCGGAGGCCCGGAGACGCGGACTGGCAGCGCAAAGTGCCGAAGCTAGCGCAGCGCCTCGAGGAGGAGCTCCTCCGGTCGGCGCGCTCGTTCGACGAATACGGCGACGAGCGGACGCTGAAGCCAGGGTTGCAGGCGCTGGCCGCGGCGATGGGCCGGCGCGCGCAGCAAGAGCGACGCGAAGCGGACGTCTTCGCCGAGGTAACGGCGCCGCCGGCAGACGCGGCGACGGGGCATCCGCTCGCGGCGCTCGGCGAGGCGATGGTCGGCGCCGTCATGACCGCGACGAGCTTCGAGGCGCGCGCCGGCTGCGTCGCCGCGCCCGCGCGCCCGTTCGCCGCCTACGCCTTCCGCGAGGGCCTCCGCGCGAGCGGGAGGATGGCTCATTTCACGCGCATCCTGGCCGGTGCCGGTACGGATGACGCGGCGATGCGGCGCCGCGTCACGCGTTTGCTATGCGACGACCTGGACACCCTCGAGGACTTCCATCACTTGACTCGGCGCGAGCCGCCGTCCTTGTCGCGGGAAGGAGCGCCCATCGCTTGGGTCGATCCGGCGACGGGAACGGAGCTCGCGGCCTACAGCGATTGCGCGGCCGCCGCCCGCGAGTGGGGCCTCCCCGAGCCATGGGTCGAGGACGGCGTCTGCGGCCGCACGACCCACGCCAATGGTCTCAAGTTCGATTACCGCGGCTTGCCGCCGCCGAGGTCTTCGGGTGTGCGTGATGGCGTCTACCGGCTCCCAAACGGGCGCTTCCGCGTGCAGCTCGGAGACGACTTTCTCGGGAACTACGCCTCGGAAGGTGCAGCCGCGCTCGTGGCCACCCGGGTCTATCGGCCCGGCTTGGACGTGCCGGCAAAAGGGGGCTGCGGCAAGGTGTGCGAGGTCCGTCGGTCCGGTGGTGCGTGGGAACGGTTTGCGTCGCAGAGCCTTGCCGTCCGCGCGTTCCCCGGACTGACAGAAAATACTCTCTCGGCTCTCCTTAACCATCCGTCCGAGTGCCCGCCCGCCGTCCGCGCGCGCTTCGAGGCGCGCCGCGTCGTTGCTGAGAACGTTTACGTGTCCTACCGCCCGCGACAGAAGCCGTGTCCAGAATGTGGCGAGCCCGTCGGCTGCAGGGCGAATGAGTGTCCTGGCTGCGGCTACGATTTCAAGGCCGCACAAGAGGCGCCGGCGCCGGTCTCGTTGACGCGGCGCGGGGCCGCGACACTTGGCGTGCGCATAAAGCTGGGAGGCCGGGTCGCCCCGGGCAAGTTAGTGGCCTCGGTGCGCGCCGAGCCGGCACAACGTCGAGTGCTCCGCGCGGTACCACGCGCCGCTCGCCGCGACGACGAGGCCGACAGCAACGCCGCGGCAGCGACGCGCAGCGCGCTGCTGGCAGCGACCGTCGAGCTCATAAAAGGCCAAGAGTCTGCCTTCTTCCGGGAGCCCGTCGACACGCTTTACGTGCCGGACTATCTCGACGTCGTAGCAGAGCCCATGGACCTCTCGACGCTCCGGACCGACATCACGAGCCGCAGGGTCACGAGCGTCGCCCAGCTAGCCGACAGGCTCGATCTCATCGTGGCGAACGCGACGAGGTACAACCCTCCCGGCCACGCAGTGCACGAGGCGGCCAAGGCGTTCGCGCGGAACGCTGCGATCGCCGTCGACGCTGCGCGAGGGCGCGTCCTGGTCAAACCGTCCTGCTCAAACGTGCCGCGGATCCGCTGCGCGCGCTGTCGGAAGATCAGGGCGCTGCCCTCCGGCCGGAGTGCCTCTCGGTCGACGACATGTGCCGACATCGGCCTGACCTGTAGGGTGCGCGAGTGCTCGACCCTCGAGGCCGACTGCCCCTGCCGCGCGTCGAGGCGGCTCGGCGATGGTTCCCGCGCGGTCGAGCGGGCGAGTGGTAGAAACAAGGTACACAAGTACTTTTGTACCGCGCGCACGGCGGCGCAGTGCTACCGCGTGGACGACGACGCGCCGGCCGGAGAGACGCACGAGTCGCGCATCAACAACGCATGTCGCACGGGCGAGCCCTACCTCGGCGCAACCTGGGCATTCGCGCGCGAGGACTGCGCCCTGTGCGCGTCGGGCGCGGATCCGGGTTCGATCCTGCTTTGTGACGGCGACGGCTGCACCGTCGAGGCGCACTACTACTGCGCCGGCTTGGGCGCGGTGCCGAGCGGGCACTGGTTCTGCTCGAAGAAGTGCCGAGCCTCGGTCCCAGGCGAGAGCGGCATGGCGCCAGAGGTGGAGGAGTACAGCGAGCCCCAGGCCCAGGCCGACAATGTGACGACGACGGACGCGCTCCTTGGGCGGTTGTTCCGCTGCTCGCGCTGCGACGCGCGCAAACCCATCGACGCGTTCGTCAACCGGCGGACGAGCACGGTCGGCCGCGACTGCTTCGCCTGCGTCTCGCAGGAGGCCGCGACCGGCGACGAGGCCGAGGCGGCACCAGCGCCGGCACCAGCGCCGGCACCAGCGCCGGCACCAGCGCCGGCGCCCGCTGCGGCATCCGCCGCCGCCGCGCCACCGAAGGCGCCACCGCCGAAGCGTAAGCGGACTGCGTTTCGCGCCTCGACGCGCGCGCCTACGGCAAAATCCGCCGCGGGTGGCTTGGCTGGCGCGGGCTGGAGTCCTTCCACATCCGAAAGATGGGGCGTCCGCTGCGACTACGACGCGCTCGTCACGCGCATGACCCGGGATCAGTGGGACACGACGGAGAGGAGGCGCGACGATGGCAAGGGGTCCATCGACCGGAGCTACACGCGCGCGGGCGACACGAAGGTGTACCGAAGCCTGCTCGCAGTCGCGCGGGCGCACTATCCCGAGCTGCTGACCGAGACCGGTGCGCCGGCGCCGGCGCCGGCCCCCGCCGCCGCGTCCGGGCGGCGCCCGAGCACCGACAGCTCCGACGACGACGAGTCCCTGCATGCGAAGGAGCCGGCGCCCGCGTCGGCGCGCTACGCCGTCGGCGACGCCGTGGAGGCGCGCTGGAAGGCAGGTCTCGATTACTACCCGGCGATCGTGATCGGCGTGAGGGCGGTACGCGGCTTTGGGGTCGTGGATCTGCAGTACAGCGACGGGTCGAACGACAAGGAGTGGGGCGTCGTCGAGGCGCTGGTTCGCCCTCTGAAGAAGCGGCGCGCTGCGGTGGCCGAGCGGGTGGGCTCGGCCGCTCCGGCGGCCGAAGGGTCGGCGTCGGGGCCGGCCGACACCGCGGAAGCGCGGGCGTCGGCGCCTAGCGGGACGAGACTCGCCTGCGAGGTCCGCGAGGTTGGAGATGAAAAGTGGCGGCGCTTCGATTCCCGGGCGGCCGCGGATGGTGTGTTTCCCGGCCTGTCTAGTCAGAATATTGGACGGCTCATCAACAAAACCCCGACAGATCCGGCTCCGCACCTTATCCGCGAGCGATACGAGGCGCGAAACGCCGTCGATGGTGACGACGGCGAAGACGACGCGCCGACGACTGCGCCCCGCTCGAACGGCGAACTAGCGTGTGAGGTCCGCCGCGTCGGCGACAAGGAGTGGCGGCGCTTCGCTTCGCGGGCGGACGCGGCGAGGGCATTCACCGGGCTGAAAGCGTATTATATCTCTTGGCTCATCGACAAGAATTTTCTGGCCCCTCAACACATCCGCGACAAGTACGAGGCGCGAAATGTAGGCGATGGGTCGTCGGGCGACGATGACGCGGCCCCGGCCCGCAAGAGGCCGAGGCTTGGACTCGTAGAGGTCCGACGCACCGGCGAAAAAAGTTGGCGGCGGTTCGCGACTCGGGACGACGCCGCCGCCGCGTTTGCGGAACTTCGCGACCGCAAGGACATCTCCGATCTCGTGTCGCGTCCGTCGAAAGCGCGCTTAGTCATCCGCGGCAAGTTCGAGGCGAGGAACGTTGTCGACGAGGCTGATGGCGAAGAGGACAGCAAAGCGGAGGAGGAACGCCCCGCCGCGACGGCGCCGTGCGGGCCGGCCCTGATCGGCCGCAAGGTTCGCATCTGGTGGCCCCACGACCGCGAGTGGTTCACGGGGACGGTGAACGCGTTCGACGGCCGGCGCCACGAGGTCACCTACGACGACGGGTCTCTCTGGGATGAGGATCTTGAGACGCCCGGCGAGCGGAAGTGGGAGCTCGTCGGTGGCGACGCCGCCGACGCCGCCGCCGCCGCCTCGGACGCGCTGCCCGAGGAGGAGCCGTGCTGCGCCATCTGCCTCGAGCCCCTCGACTCTGACGCGCCGAGCCTCGAGGCGTGCGGCCACCGCCTCCACGCCGACTGCCTCTTCGGCGCCGGCCAGCTCGTGAGCCACGCCTGGGCCGACAACGCGCCCTCCACAAGAAGGGGCCAGCGCGTCGAGTGCCCGACGTGCCGCCAGGCGTCGTGGGTGCCCCAGGAGGCCATTGAAGGATACCGTGTGCGTGAGTGTAAAGATACGTGAATAACGTAGTTAGTAACAGTCAGGGCGGCACCAGCCGGGGGAGAGGAACTGCACGCGGAATTTTGTTCTGTGTTTTTGTTTGATTTTTTTCCGGGCGTTCGCGAATGAGGGGACCGCGCTTCGTCGCGGGGGCTGGTGCTGCGGATGTGCGTGAGCGGTCTTCAGGCGCACGTGATCGACGTGGCCGTCGTGGCGGGACCGTCAATATCGCGAATTTAAAAAAATATTTTTTTCGCCCCCCAGTAAGTGCCCAATTGATCTCTTTGGACCTGTATCGAACCGAACGATACTCAAACAATTGCATGTCGCGTCTAGGAGTTCCTCGCGGAATCCGCGCCGGGCCCAGACTCCAATCTCCAATCTTCCCGGGCCAATCTCCAATCAGCCTCCCGCCGGGACCCCCAATGTCCAATGCCCGTCCTTGGGCTATGCAAAGCCCAAAAGCCCGAGCGAGACAGTGAGTGTAATGATACTTAAATAACGCGGCGTGCTGCTTCGGGACGGCGTAGAGAGAGAGAGGCTCAGTCGGAGAGCGACGCCGACAGGCGCCGCGGCACGAGGCGCGACCGGCGTTGATCGGACCCGTCGGCGATCGTGACCACCACAGTAGCCGTGCCGCTCAGGTGGTAGTGCCGCGCGCAGGCGTCGAGCGACAGCCTCACGTCCTGTTTCCCGGGCTGCCGCGACCAGAGGGCCAGCTCGCTCTCGCGGAGGCCGTGGTGCTTCGCGTAGTGCCTTCTGAGGTTGCCGAAGGTGTCCACGTCGCGCATGATCGTCGCGTACTCCGCGCCGCGGCGCACGACGCCGCCCGCGTCCAACGGCGACCGTAGCGTGTCTCCGGCCAAGACCACGAGGCAAATGTCGACCGGCGCGCCGCCGCCGCGCGCCGACGGCCACTGCGACGGCGACGTCGCGTCCAGGGCCTCCTGCCTAGCGCGGACCTTGCGCCGCGGCGCCACCGGAGACCTTCCCAGGATGGCTCGCAGGTCCACCGGTTTTTCAGATGGATCTACAAAAACCGCGAGGGGGTCGATCGTCGACTGCTCTCGCAGCACGTCGTCGGACAGCTCGCGCGCCCAGCTCGGGACCAGCGGCGCCTTGTGCGCCGCCAGGAGCGGTTTCGCGTAGAGCGGCTCGTCGGCGTCCTCGTAGTCGGACATGGGGTAGCCGTCGCTCAACGAACACGAGTCGAGCGAGTCGTCGGTCGCGCGCCGCCGCCGCGACGTCGGCCTGAGCTGGTCGTCGTCGACGGGGCGCCGCCGCTTGCCCGATTGGGTGGCGGCCGTCGCGGCTCGCGAATGGGGCCCGTGGGGCGCCGGCGTCGGCCGCGGCTGGGCCAATCGGGCTTCGAGAACCGGCGGCTCCGCGGACGCGAGGCACGTGCGGACGGCGGCGTCTCTGGCCAAAGGCCGGCCCTTCCAGTTCAGGCGCACGGCGGCGTCCTTGAGGCGGTACGACGCGGCGACGTGGCGGGCGAGGGCGTCGGCGCCATTTATCGAGGCAGGGACCTGCGGCGCGGCGGCGCGTGATGGCGTGATGGCGGAGGGCCATCGCTTCCAGGGCGAGCGCGCGCGGTTCTGCGATTTGTGAATTGCAACCGGCGGCTGTTGGCGTGCGGTCGGAGCGAACGGCGGCGCCGGGCGCGTTGAGCCGCGTTCCCGGCCGCTGCGCTGCCGCAGCGCCGCGGAGGCCGCCTGGCAGGGCCGCGCGCGCGCGCGGCGCCGCGGCTTCTGAAAATTGTAGACACTGCGGCAAACCGTGAGGACGCGCTGGCGGAGCGACGCGAGGCGCGCAGCAGCCGCCGGTGCCGTGCTGGTGCTGGTGAAACGCACGACGATCTGTCGCGCAGCAGCCATTGCACCGGTACGACACCTGTTGCCCTCAAAAAATCGCACAACGTGAAAGTCGTTGCTTGCTTAGATCATAGACGTACTAGACATGTCTCCTTCTGAAAAATCTGCAGACAGCTGCGCGCCATGCAGCCGTTTGAGCACCGTTCGGTTCGCTACTGGTCCAAAGAGATCAATGGGACACATACTGGGGGGCGAAAAAAATATTTTTTTTAATTCGCGATATTGACGACGCCGCCATGGCGGCCGCGTCGATGGAATCCTGTCAGTGGCGGCCCGGAGGTCTCCAGGGGGGCGCTTTTGGTCGGTAGTAGACGTGCGCAAGCGCCTACACCGCACGCGCGGCGGCTTCCATCGGTGCATACATATAAGCAAGGTCCTTTGCGCTCTATTGCTCTGGACCATGATTTGCCAAAGATTTCGATCCAGAGCTCTCTGGGGAGCACCAAGCACCGCCGCATGCGGTCTAGGGGGACACCCGACCCCAGATCTATCCCGGAGCGAGTCCGAGGGCCGATCTACATCCGAAAAAAGTAACTAATTTGGACCCGATGGCGCCCCGTTCCCGGCAAAAACGCCAATTACCCGAGGCCCCCCAGTAGTCGCCGTAGCGGTCTCGTTGGACCCCATACTACCCCACCGATAGTCAATTACAAGTATATGACATCTACATTATAAGAAGGGTACTTTTGGCTGCCCACGCTCGGGACGTGAACATCTTGATCTGGACCGCGCGCAAGTCGGTCGGTCATGAAATAAATGATCGCATCACGGTCCATGGTGATGGTACACGGGCTGATAGTCGCAGATTCAGTCTTGTGTTCGAAATTAGTGAGATCGTGGGCTCGGGAGTTGGCCGAGCCGCGCGGAGCATCGTGGGGTCTCGAGCAATGTAGTAGGCGCTCATCCCGGTTATCTGGCCCGTCCCACTACTAAAGCGCCTGAAAAGCAAATTTATTTTATAAACCACCGGTCTGGGCCCTTTCCCGCCCTCCGTCTACGCACCGTCGTCCGCGGAGAACGGGCAAGTCGGTCGATTGTGAATAGAACAACGGCTTTATGGTCCATCTGGATGGTGGAGTCGCTGATACTCGCGGGTTTTACTTATTTACCCGTTTATATGTAAACGCGCGGTACCAAAGTCGACGAATCGCGCGGCTCATACGGATCACCTCAAATAGCTCAGTGGGCACTGATTCGGCATAGATGGAATCTACCACCAACAAACGGAAGGAAACGAACATAAACTCGGGAGTTGTCTAGTAGAATTCTTTTCCCGCCCTCCGAGCGCGGGCCGTCGGCTCCGGTTCCGTCGAACTTGTATGAAAACTAGGCTGGAGGTGATATAATTCACCAATCGGACCGTAGAAGGCGTCGTCAATCGCTGGTGTATTTTGGCGAGCCGCAAGACCTGGTGATCTAGCGTATCAACACACTAGTAGGAATCCGTGTATATATATATATATGTATATATATATTCATATATGTAGTATACATGTATACAGGCCCAGGCGGATGGCTTTTGAAAGCAGACCTCTCCGGCTGACCCCCGAACAGTGAAGTTCAGAGCTTAATTCCCGCGCCGCGGCGGCGCGCCGTCGCCGCCCACGACTCCTACGAGCCCCCAAATCCACCTCGACGCCATCGCCGCGCACGACACAAGAAAGAAAGATACGTGAGGTTACGCAGGGCGCGCGTAACAAAAATCAGTCCTCGTCCTCCTCGTCCGACGAGCTCTCCTCGGCCAGCTCGTTGAACATGAAGTCCTTCTGGTACTCCATCAGGAACTGCGTGCTCCGCTTCAGGTCGACGAAGAGGCCGTAGACCCTTTTGATGTCTTGAATTTCGACGGCAGACCCTTTCCGCTTCGAGGCCACCAATGAGCTGGTCGTGATCATCTGGATCGCGTAGCGCATGGACGCCTCCATGGCGATCCTCGTTAAGAGATCTAGAGCATCATCTTCCATCTCGACGTCCTCCTCCTCGCATCTGATCGTGAGAATTTTTCTCATCTCCTCCTCGCTGTAAGGAGTGGTGGAGATGATCATCAGTCGATCCAACAAATCGAGCGGTAAACCATGAGGCGACTTGTACTGCGTGCCGCGGATTTTGGCGATGCCTCGGTTGGTGGCCGTGATGAGCACCGGTGACAGGTCGGACTCCAGCGCTCGGTTCAGCCACGAGAAGCACTCGATGTCCAACATGTGCACCTCGTCGACGAACAGCACGCCGGGCACGATGGTCGCGCGGCCCTCCTCGCGCCACTCGGCCACTTTCGCGTCGATCTGCTCCCGCACCTCGGGCTTGATCTCGCCCGTGTCGCCCGCAAATAACGCCAAGAACCCTTGCGCTCGCGAGTTGATCACGTCGATCTCATGTAAGGAAACGGTGTGGACCACTTCCTTGCGCTTCTGCAGTTCTCCTTCGGGGCATTGCACGAAGCGGACACTGGGACCCATGGCGTCGTAGTCTCTTGATCTGGTAAAGCTCCGCCCGAGCTTCGTCACGCGGTGCGAGGCCCGGTCGATACTAATGACGTCGCCGGCGGACACCTTTTCCTTCTGGAGCGCCTCGATCATGCGCGCGCCGAGGTCGTACACGGTCTCCATCTCCGTCGTACAGAGCGTCACGCGCCCCGTCTTCTCGGCGGCGGCCTCGCCGGCGGCGGGCTGGTCCGTCTGGATCTCCACCACTTCTCCCTCGATGATGTCCGTCTCCTCCATGATGCGGACGCCGATACTTCTGCGGAACGCCTGCGTCAGCGCCTCGGTCTTGCTCATTTCCAGGGAGAAGATCTCGGAGCCCGCAATCGACGTGAAGGGCGTGTCGTCGCCCAGGGCTTGCGCGAGGCCCATCGCAATTGCGGTCTTGCCCGTTCCCGGCTTCCCCGCCAACAGAATGGCCCTGCCGGCGATCTGCCCTTCCGCGATCATCTTGTAGACCACTCCAGCCGCTTTTCTAGCGGCGTGCTGGCCGACCATGCCTTGCGAGACTTGTCGGGGCTCGAGGCAGTCGTCGAGTCCCAATCCGCGGATGTGGCTGTGCGCGCCGATGCGTTCGATGCGCGTCACCTCCCGCACGTCGCCGGAGGCCGGCGGCATGGAGACGTCGGCGGACATCTTGCTTTGCGTGTAGCTGTGTGCTTTCGGGGCCTTAGGTGCACGCTCGCGGCGGCCGGCGTGCTATGGAGGTCTGTCCTGCTTTTAGCGCCTTGGCTTGCACCGTGGTCCAAGCGCGCGCTCGTGTGGCGGGTGACTGTACTGCGGAAGGCTTGTGACCGCTCCGCGTGCTAGTTTGGCAGCCGTAGACGGCCTGCGGCGTTTACAGTCTTCGATGGTTTTTTGGGCTCTAGTGCCTTAGTGGCGCTAGCCAATCAGCGCCGCCACGACGTCTCCGGGGGCCAGGGACGGGCTCGCGGGCGCCGGAGGCGTCCCGTCTGTACGAGGCAGAGGGACCCCCACTAGCAAACAGCGCTCGAGGCTCTCCCGGCGCGAGGCAAAAGCAAAGCTAACACAAGGCACTTCGTGCACGCGGGCAGCCTTAGAAAGGTCGGGCCAGCCCTCGCGCACCGCGCAGTCCCGCGGGAGCTGCGACGCCGCCGGCGCGGCCTCCAAGAGGCAGCCCTCACCCAGGAGCAACACGCAACAACCATGTTTTCGGTCGACACCGTGACCCGCTTCCCCGACCAGACGGGCAACGAGGTGCTCGGCCCCGGAAGCTACAACCCGGGAGAATATGGTGGTTTTGGCAATGCCAAGCCGACCACTGCGGGCTTCGGCCACGCCCAGCGCGTCTTTTCTGGGAATTCCGCGTTGCTCGACGGCCCCTCGCCGGCAGAATACGTGGTCAAGGACGACCGCATGTGCTCCAATGTACCTATACAAGCGGCTTCGGGACCGATGCGGTCCAAGACCGCGGGCCGCCAGGACAAAAGACGCATAGAAGACACGCCGGGACCGGGCGCTTATCTCAGGATGGACGTCGACTTCAAGCGGAGGCCCCAGGCGCCGCCGCCGCCTCCAGCGGTCTCCTGGGAAAGGGTGCCGACCGCACCGTCCATACCAGGGCACCACCAGAGTTTTGGGTACGAGGAAGGGCCTGATGGGGAGCTCGTCCAGCAGATGCGCGTCGACGAGGGCTACGACGGGACCAAGATGTCCATGCCCGGTCCCAGTGACTATAGACCGAGACATGTGAAAGGTGCGCATGTGCCCAAAGCTGATTTAGCCCGTACGAGCGGCCACTCGACGTTCGAGCGGCCGGTCGAGATCGTCCCACCGTTCAACCCCTACGAACACCCGAAGCCGACGGAATACGTCCAAAGACCAAATTCTCCCGGGACGCGCGACGGCAAACCGCGGAAATCCGCGGCCTTTGCGAGCGGCGTCGGTCGTAATTCTATCGATGGCGACCTCGGCGCGGGCCTGAAGAAGCCCTCTCCAGGCCCAGGAAGCTATGAGATCGCCGCGTCGGATGCCTCCCAGGCGCCGGGCCGGAAGGGCACCTACTTCTCGCACGGCGGTTCGCGCTTCGACAACTCGTTCTCCGGTGGGAGATACACATCACCAGGACCGGGCCAGTACGTAGGACAATCAAATGCATTTGAACAACGGACGCGGAGACGTTCTCGTCATTTAGGACCCGCGAGAACGGGCTTTGGCTGCGGAGGTCGCACGGACTGGACGCGAGGGAGCCACGGGGCCGGCCCTGGAGCTTACGAGCCGGCGAACGGTGTGATCGACGAGATGCGGCGACGCGTGTCGTCCAGGACCGGTGCGTTTGGCACGTCCCAAACTAGATTTCAAGTGGCCAAAGAGCGAAAACGAGACGTGCCCGACGTGCACGGCCGTTCAGTGGTCGAGATTCCTGGGCATCGCAAGCGGGGCCCCTCGCTCGGTCTGTGGTTCCGGGGCCAACCTCGACAGATGAAGGGCCCGTTACCGAAGCAGTGCCGCCAATGTACGGCCGCGTTTGCTTCCGGTGCGCCTCGCGGGCTCGACTATGGGAGGGATGGACCCGCACCCACAGCTTATAATGTGAAGGGCATCGACTGGAACGCTTCTGGTACGGCCAAGCTCCATGGCGGCGGTCGCAGGAAAGATCGCGACAATGGCGTTCCTGGACCAGGATCATTTAACTTGGCCCACGACTACCACATCGAGCCGAACCGCAAGCGGGTCATGGTCGTCTCGGCGGAGCGGTTCGGGCCGGGCGGGCCGCTCTACCAGCATCCAGACGTCCCGGACGAGCCCGGTCCGGGCAATTACGACTACGAGATGCCGTTTGGCAACTTATTGAAGCCGACCTACAACGTGGCGATTGCGGAGCAGTGCCGGGAGCTGGTGTTCTAGGGGCCTAAGTTTCTTACGACTAGTTCATGTTATGTGCGGGGTGGTCGGTGGTCGGTCGCGTCGAAGGCGTCAAGGGTGGTACATGAGGTGTTCTTAAGCCTCGATTGCGGCACGTTTTGCTTGTGTCGCACATGTGCGTCGATTACCACTAGAGATACGCGTACTAGACTTGGCGTGAGATGATACGACGGTCGTGAGCTTACAGCCGGCCCTATAACTGACACTGGCGGCACGAAACAAGTCCAAAAGCTGGTGCGTTCATTTCTGTCCAGTGCTGCGGACCATCTGAGCAAAAATCAGCAGCATTTGGCCCCTGTCATCATAACCCAGAGAGCAGCAAGCCACCATGCGGGCCGCCTGCACGCTGCTGCTGCTCCGCCTCGCCGCCGGCCTCAAGCTCGGCGCCCTCTTCGGCGCCAAACCTCGAACAAACGACGACATGCGCGGCCTGAGCTCGCTGGCCGTCAAGGGCGTCTGCGCCCATAGGTGGGCGCACAGTACAAATGACGCGCATGCGACGCTGGCGCCGATCGCCCGGGCCTTCGACGACCTCAAAAGCAACTACCGCGACGCTTTAGTTCCGGAATTGGCACCACCTGCAGCCAGCACGGAGCTCCGCGTGAGTGATGGCGGGTTTCACTGCTACGCTGCTGGTCAGTATCTCGGCGTCCCGCGGTGCTGCGGCGCCTTCACGCCATCGACGCGCGTCGTCTCCAGGAGAGGAGGTCGTGGACCGCGTCGGGACCGCGATTCGCGCAGGCACGACCAGGGCCATGCGCTGGCTCTATGCTGCTGATAGCGAGACGTTGGACCTCTTCCGGCCCCTCGCACAACATTTTCTGCCGGCCATGGAGGCGTCCGTCTACAGCGGCGGATGGGAAGCGGAAAATAGTGTACAACTCTCGGCGGCGAGCTTCATCTCCATCGTCGGTGCGAAAGCGGGCATCACCGACGACATCGCGCGGTGGCACGAGGACTGGGGCCCGTGCCAGGACCACGAGGCCTTTTCTGTACTCTTACCTCTCAGAGACACTCGGCCGGCGCCGGACGCGTATCGGTTAGAATATCGGACCTGGGATTGTATCGACGAGGTGAAGGTCTACGACTATGAGCTGGGCGACGCTATAGTTGTGGATGGGAGGGCGCCTCATAGAACCGCGCCGTTTTCTGCCGGTGACTTGGCAAAAGTGAACGGTGAAAGAGTGCTGGTCTGCCTCAACTTCGCTTCTACTCAACCGTCGGCGCGGCCGGCCCAGATTCAAGTGATGGAAAGCCAGACGCCGCACTTCTATGAACTGGCTCCGTCATGACAAGTAAGACAAAATTAGCACACACTAGTCCCCGCACGCCGCCTGCAAGAGCCGCCGCCGTTGTGTGCGGTACTCATTAATAAGATCCCGCCGCGGATCGTCGAGCATGCCCACGTCGCCCAGGACCGCGTCCAGCGCCTCCCGCACCTCCGCGACGCGTCCGTCGTTTTCGAGCAGGGGCAGGTCGCCCCAGCCCACGGCGTAGGGCCCTCCCAACGACTGCACATCATTTTTATTGGAAGGGGGCAGGAAGCCATAATGCAGCAACCACTCACCGTTCGGGCGACTGCCGTAGTTCAAACAAACCTCGTCGCCTTCCGCCAAGGCTCTGGACGTGTACAGCGCCACACTGTCTCCTTCACATTTATATGAGCAGCCGTCGGGACCGTGGTTCGCCATGTCTAACAACGGCGCCAGGACCAACTTGTCTCCGCACCTTACTGTCCGACTGCACACCAGATCCAAGGCATCGACGTACCGGTCTCTCTCATCATCGCCAGGATGCCGTTCAAGATGCGCGGCCCACTGCGCGTCCCTCCAAAAAAAGATCGCGTCGCATTCACTTGAGAGCGATGGGTCCCCGAGCGCGTCTATGGCTTCGTCGGGCCATCGCGGCAGGACGTCTGGTGGTTCCGGCAGCGACGCTTTGTGCTCAGCTTGCAACTCGTTTCTCACAAGACGGCTCGCCATCCGCGACGCCCAGTGGCTCTCTTCATTGTCGGATTCTATGGCACAAAGATCATAAGGTATCCGCAAGCATGCTTCATCTGCGGCTAGTGGACAGGTCGCGACGAGGCCCCTTCCTAATAATGTCTGGGCGACTCGTACGCGGCGGAGGCCCCTCGGGTGGGCGTCGATCAACGCGTGCAGCGCGTCGAGGGCGTGGGTGGTGGCTGCGAGGAGGAGCAGGCGTCGCATTTGTCACGAATGGCTGCCGGGGTCTTGAAAGCAATCGAAATGTGAGACTAATTTGGCCGCGCCGAGCAAGCACCTAGCGGTAAGGCACTAGCAATCCGACCCTGGGATCCGCCACACGCCAAGGCTGCCCAGCGGTCCCAGCGGTCTAAGACCTGCCGCCCAGGCATGGTCTAAGACCTGCCGCCTGCAGGCACGACGCCCTCAAGATCTGCGGCCGCTGCCGGAACCAGCCCTACTGCAGCCTCGCCTGCCAGCGACTGCACGGCGCCGACCGGGCTGCCCAGCAACAGGCCGAGGTATCAAAATATGCTCGCCTTCCAGGCGAATAACGCATTAAGGTTGAAACAGCTTAACCCCCCTCGGCTTGGAAGGGCCTTGCGCCTGCAGCGAGGCGTATACGAAGGGTTTCTGAAGCTCTACGGCCAGGAGCATCCGGAAACCCTCCGAGCAGCCAACGACCTCGCGGTGACGCTTAGCGAGCTACAACCTCCGAGCTACAAAGAAGTCAAAGCATTGTTACGCAGGACGCTGCCCGTGGCGGGATGCGTTCTTGGGAAGGATGTTTATAATGGAGAGAGTGAGAGTACTTATAATGGAAGGTTTGGCATCGTGCTCAAGATGCGTTGGGTTTACGCGGAGGCGCTCTACAAAGACGCCGGTGCCACGCTCGCTGAGCTCCGCGAGGCCGTGGCGACGCTCGAGGAGACGACGCGGACCACCCGGCGCGTGCTCGGTGGCGCGCACCGGCTCACCTCGGCGATTGAGGATGAATTGCGAAAAGCGCGAGCCGCGCTCCGCCGTTCAGGCCGATCCTCGGAGCCGACGCCAGACGACGAAACGACGTCGCGGTGCGTCATCTGCATGGCTTCGCAGAGCGACCACTTCTGCATCCCTTGCGGACACGTCGTCTTTTGTGGGTCGTGTGCGCGAGACCCCCGACTGGAGCGGAAGTGTCCGGTATGCCGCGAGCACGTCGAGGGCGTGCGAAGGGTAGAAGCGCGACCGCGCGCCGCCGCCGCTCCGGACGCCAGGCGGGCGCAGACCGAGGCGAGGTCGTACCTCCCTACGCCGTGGAGCGTGGAGGGCCAGGCGGCCGCGGAGCGCCGGTTCCTAGAGCGGTGCTTAGCCGCGGAGCGCCAGGCCGCGGAGCGCCAGCGCCAAGCCGAGGCGTGGACGCCGGCCGACGAAGAGGAGCTCGCGGCGCTCCGGCTCGAGGCCGCCAGGCGCCAGCGCGAAGAGGCAGCCGAGCGCCGGCGCCAAGAGGCCGCCGAGCGCCGGCGCCAAGAGGCCGCCGCAGAACGCCAGCGCCAAGAGGCCGCCGCCGCGCGCCGGCGGCGCCAAGAGGCCGCGGCGAACAAAGCCCAGGAAGCCGCGAAACGCAGGGCCGAAGCCAGGCCCCCGGCGGGCATGACGGGGTTGGAGATGCAAAGTTGGCAGAGGCGAGCGATCGATC
Source organism: Pelagomonas calceolata (assembly GCA_918797485.1). Classification (NCBI taxonomy): domain Eukaryota; class Pelagophyceae; order Pelagomonadales; family Pelagomonadaceae; genus Pelagomonas; species Pelagomonas calceolata. Next base: position 3,624,194 of record CAKKNE010000003.1, on the reverse strand, counting down.
GAATACGCGACATCGACGCAGAAAAGGAGCCAGATATGATCCTCGGCGTCCAACGCGGGGCGCCAAAGCATGAAGTCAAGGAGGCATACCAAGCGTTGGCCATTTTATTCCATCCAGACAAGTGCGGCGCGCCCGACGCGTCCGATGCCATGCAGAAAATTAACACGGCCCGTCAAAAATTATTTCTGGCCGCGACGTCGGAACGCGAGTGTGCCCCGCCGCCGCCGCCGCCTCGGACGCCAAGTACCTCCTCGACGCCGCCGCCGCGCTCGCCGCCGCCGCGGCCTACCGAGCGATGTATAATCCAATAAATTACTAAAGCCCCGCCGGCCGCTGAGGCTGAGGCTAGTTACGTCGCAGGGTTCCCCGTACCCGTCCCGCTCCCCCCGGGCCCACCCGTCCGGCCGCGCGGCTAGTAGGTGTCAAGAGTAGCAGTCGCCTCAAGGCACATGGGGGAAAGCTTATGCTAAGGACAAGCAGTCATGGCCGCACCCGCGGCTGACAGGGGCTGGCTGCATGACGCCGACCTGGCTGCCCAAAAATCCAATGAGGCCGTCGCGGTCGCGGCCGAGAAATGCGCCGACGACACCAAGGGCCAGACGTGCTACATCTGCACGGAGGCCCTCCACTGGAAAACGAAGGAAGGCCTCGTGCGTATGTGCTCGTGCCGCGGGACGGCGGGTTTCGTGCACGTGTCGTGTCTGGCGGAGCAGGCGAAGATTTTGGTCGCGGAGGCCGAGGAGAACAATTTGGACTGGAAGGTGAGGGATGCGAGGTGGAAGCGGTGGTACTCGTGCAGCCTGTGCGAGCAACGGTACCAAGGCGTCGTCCAGTGCGCGCTCGGCTGGGCGTGCTGGAAGACGTACGTGGGGCGGCCGGAGGGGAACGTGGCTCGGAGCTTGGCGATGACGTCGCTAGGGAACGGTTTGTCCGCCGCAGAACACCACGAGGACGCGTTGACTGTGCGAGAGGCCGAGTTGGCTATGAAGCGGCGCCTTGGCGCGTCAGAAGCAAGCATTCTCGTTGTGCAGGGCAATCTTGGGAACTTGTATGATAAGCTCGGACGGTTAGAACAGGCCTTGCAGATGCGACAGGATGCATACTCCGGACATTTGAAGTTCTACGGCGAAGAACATGAAGATACCGTCCGAACGGCCAACAACTACGCGGCGTCCCTTTATAATCTACAGAGCTTCGAAGAAGCCAAGTTGCTGCTGCGCAGAACGGTGCCCGTGGCGCGGCGCGTCTTCGGAGATGATCATCGTCTTACACTCTCGCTGGGGTGGATGTACGCGATGGCGCTCTACCTAGACGAAGGCGCCACGCTCGACGATACCATCGAGTCAGTGAATACGCTCGAGGAGTTGGAACGGACCGCGCGACGCGTGCTCGGCGGCGCGCATCCGCTCACAACGGCGATGGAGGATAACCTGCGACAAGCGCGAGCCGCGCTCCGCGAAGAAGTCCGCGAAGAAGCGCGAACGCGCGGCGCCGCCATCATCTACGCCGCCGCCGCGCTCGCCGTCGCGGCCGTGCTAGTGTTACGTAAAAAACTCACTTAGAGCCCCGCCGGCCGCGCGTTCCAGTTCGGGTTATTGATGGGGTCCACCCACCGCCTCGCCGCGATAACCAAATGCGTGAGAGATGGTTAACACGAGCAAGTAAAACGGCTAATTGTTACGGTGCACAGGGCGGGGAGACGAGAGCAGCTAGCGGCTGTAAGGCACTAGCAATTCACAAGCACCGAAGCAGATCCGCGGAGGGAGGGCTGGTTCAGTGCCTTCCCCCCCAAATTCTGCCGACTCGCGCGAGGCAGTGCAAAGTCATGGCTGCGTCCGCGGCTGCCCCGCCCTCGCTGCTCGACGCCGACATGGCTGCCCCAAAATACACGGAGGCCGTCGCGGAGGCCGTCGAGAAATGCGCCGGCGACACCAAGGGTCAGACGTGCTACATTTGCACGGAGGCCCTCCACTGGAAAACGAAGGAGGGCCTCGTGCGCATGTGCGCGTGCCGCGGAACGTCTGGCTTTGCGCACGTGTCGTGCCTCGCGGAGCAGGCGAAGATTTTGTGTGCCGAGGCCGAGGAGAATAATAAAGTGTCGCAGTGGCATCGGTGGCACACGTGCAGCCTGTGCGAGCAAAAGTACCACGGCGACGTGGCGTGCGCGCTCGGATGGGCGTGCTGGAAGACGTACTTGGGTCGGCCGGAGGTGGACGAGCTTCGGCGCATGGGGATGGAGCAGCTCGGAAACGGTTTATCCAGGGCAGAGCACTACGAGGATGCGTTGTCCGTGATGGAGGCTGAGTTGGCTACGCTGCGGCGACTTGGCGCATCAGAAGCCAACATTCTCGGCTTGCAGACCAATCTTGCGTGCACGTATGGAGAACTTGGACGCCTTGGAGAGGCCTCAAACATGTTTCACGACGTGTACTCAGGACGTTTGAAGCTCTATGGCGAGGAACATCAAGGGACCCTCCGAGCGGCCCTCAACTGCGCGGCGTCCCTTAATCAGCAAGAGCGCTTCGAAGAAGCCAATTCTTTCATGCGCAAAATGATGCCCGTGGCGCGACGCGTTATCGGCGAGAATCATGAATTCACGCTCAGGATGAGGTCGATTTACGCGCGGACGCTCTACGACGACCCCGCCGCCACGCTCGACGATCTCCGCGAGGCCGTGGCGTTGCTCGAGGACACGGACCGGATCGCGCGGCGCGTGTTCGGCGGTGCGCACCCGACCACAGCGGGGATTGAGCGCCATCTGCGAAACGCGCGAGCAATGCTCAGCATCCACGAACACGCGCCAACGTGCGTCGCCATCTTTGCCGCCGCCGCGCTCGCCCTCGCCGCGGCCTACCTGGCACGTAAAAAACTAACTTAGAGCCCCGCCGGCCGCGCGTTCCAGTTGGGATTATTGATCGGGTCGACCCACCGCCGCGCGGCGACGACGTCCAACAGAATGTCTTGGGCCGACGCCCGCTTGATCAAACCGCGCACGGCCTCGTCGACGGCCCGGTCCATGAACGACGCCGCCTGCTCCATGGCTCGTTTGAGCTCGCCTGCCCTTGCAAGTGCGACCGGCCTTACGTTCAACAGTGAATCGGCGTCGAAGGGCGAGGCCACTTTGTCGAACAATTCTAAGGTTTTGACGACGACCAAAGGCGGCGCGTCCCTACTATTGAGGTCCTCGATAGCTGTTGATAACGCATGCGCGTCAAGGACGTGCTGCCGGTCGGCAATAACGACCCATTCGTGGTCCTGTTCTTGTATGACGCTGCACGACGTCGACCCGTACCTCAAGACACTGGGAAGTAATGGTCTTCTCGATATGGTATCGACGAGGTCGTCGAAGGCCCAGCCGACGGACGTCCGGGACATCGAGTTCGTGACCACATCTATAGCTCGCTGTTTTTCGCCGTTCGCGTCGCAGCACGTGCCGTTCGCGACGCCTCGCAGCGCCTCGGCGACGCCGTGGACGTCGGGCGTCGCGACGTAGCCGATGTTGAGCCACTCGCGCTGCACGGGTTTTACAGAAACTCCGTGCATCGTGTAGTCCTTCATGGCACCTCTTCTCGTCGTGATCACGGGCACGCCGATGTGCTGCGCCTCGAGCACGAGCATGCCGAAGCCCTCGGACCGGGACGGGTGCAGTAACACGTCCGCCAATGCCACAACTTCGAGACTTTCCGCATAGTCGCGTTCGACGGTGTCGACGACGTACCGTCCCGAAGGCACGCCGGCAGCTCTAAACATGCTTTCTACTGGGAGGGAGGCGGCCATGCGATGGCCTATCGACGCGTTGATCGTGACCGCTCTGATATATAGGTAAGAAGGCTGCTGGTAGCTCCGACAGAAATCGGAGTAAGCTAGAGCAGCGACGTCCACACCCTTCCTATCGTCACTTGCATAGTTCCCGAAGGACATGACCGGCACGAAGGCATCTGTAGGTACGTTCCATTTCTTTCTCAGTAGTGCTCTATCATCGGTAGACACATGTTTGCGGCCATCCACGACGTGCGGGATGCGAGCGACTCGCTTCGACGGTAGTTCCCTCCCGATGGAACGAGCATCCGACGGCGACAGAGCCGCGACGGCGTCATAAGCCCTTAAAGCATGGGCAGAAGCCAGATCCAATTCCCCGGTGTGCGACGGAAACCATGCGATCGTCGGTATGACGAAGGCCTCGTCCCCGCCCACGTTGTTCAGGTCACATAAAGTAATGGCAAAATCAATTTTTTCCTTCTCGAAGATGCGGTTGAGTTTCGAAACTTTTTTTACGGGATCTTTGCTCATCCCTGCGCCCCGGTAGCCGACCAGCGGCGAGATCTTCGGCGCTCCATACTGGATGCGGTCGACGGTGCCCGACAACCCGATCCAGACGACGTGGTGCGTCGACAGCCAGTGCTCGGCGAGCTCTCGCAGCTGGTGCGCGTAGGGGCCGTAGTCCCACGGGGCGGCAAACGAGACTAACGCGACGCGTTTCGGGGGCGGCTTCTTGGCGGCGGCGGCGCAGCAGGCGAGGGTGACGAGGCGGCGCAGCGACGGCGTCATGGCTGTTCGGCTGCTGGGGAGAGGCTTGCAGGGAGACGCTTTGCACTGCCGTGCGCGGTCAAGGCGCCAAGGTGTCGTGTGTGCACAGCCTTGGGCAAGCTCTTGGCAGCTCTTGGCTTCGGATTCCGCCAGTATTCGCCTGGCGAGGCCTTGGCAAAGCTTGGCCGGCCAGTTGCTAGTGTGTCTATCGACGCTAAGCTGTTTTGCTTTGCACTTTGGCAACGGTGTGCTTACAGCTGCATTGGGGTATAGAGCGGTGCGGGCTACATCTGGCACGCACGCCGTTCGCTGGAGCAGCGCGGACACAGCTTGTGCCACAGCTTGCATTCAAATCAGCTCCCCCACCCGCACCACAGCTGCACGCTGCCGCCGGCGCGACCACCGCGCTGCAGCAGATTGCTGCACTCAAACAAGCTTTGCCCAACTGCACTGCACGCCGCTGCACGCCGCCGCCGCGACCGCACGGATCACCATGTGGCGCGCCGCGCTCCGCTTACGGCACGCCGCGCCCTGCGCCACGCTCGCCGCACTCACGAGATGCGACGAGGACACCCTCCAAAAACGCACGACCTGGAAGGCGTCGTCCGACAAGCTCGGACCGCCGCGCGTCCACCGCATCGTCATCACCGGCGGCCCGTGTGCCGGAAAAACCACGGCGATGGCCAAATTATCTTTACGGTTACAAAACATGGGGTTCGACGTGTTTGTCGTTCCGGAGGTCGCCACGCTAACTATTACCGGAGGCGCGAAGCCCGGGAACTACACGCAACGGCAACACCGCGACTGGGAGGTTTCTGTGCTGAAAATACAGATGGCCCTCGAGGACAATTTCCGCGACATCGCCGAGAAGTGCTCCCTCTCAGAAGGGAGGCACGCCGTGCTCTTGATGGATCGAGGTACGATGGACGTCTTGGCGTACGTGGGCAAAGATCAATTTGATGACGCATGACTGCGGCGTCCCGAGGCCTTTCTTCGGAGATCGTACTCGCCTCCATCTCACGATGCCGGGGGTGGTCTCATTTTCGAGTTTGAGCGCATTTCATCACGCGCAGGTCCTCGAGGAGTTCAATTGGACGATACCGCAACTACGCGACCAGAGATATGAAGCCGTAGTGCATTTAGTGACCGCGGCGATCGGCGCCGAGCGCTTCTACACGTTGGAGAACAACAAGGCTCGGATGGAAAGTCGTCCGGAGGCCATCGCGCTGGACGGAAGGCTAGCCAGGGCCTGGGTCGGCCACAACGCGCTGCACGTGGTGGAGAACGGCACGGGGAGCTTCGAAGAAAAAATACGAAAAACGGTTGATGTTGTGTGTCGAAGTCTCGGTGTCCCTGGACCCAGATCGCAGCCGCGCTGGTGGATCGTGCGCAACGTCGACGAACAGGCTTTAGCGCAATTGGAGCCGGCGGAGTGGAAGCTGGAGCACGTTTTTTTGAGGACCTCCGATGGAAGCGAGTCGCGTGTCACGAAGAAGTCGAGCGTCGGGGGCGGTCCCGCGACGTACCACCATCGCGTGCGGGGTAAAATGGTCGGCGACGAGCACTCGACGTCCGAAAGGACCCTATCTCTCAGAGAATATAAAGCATTGCTCAAAACGCGGGACCCGGGCCGCCTGAAGATCAAGAAGACGCGGCGCGCGTTTTTGTGGCGCGACGAGTACTACATGCTCGACACGTTCCACTCGCCCGAATCCGCGTCCGGCACGACCACGCTCTTCGTCGAGGCGCCCAAGGGCGAGTTCTCCTTTCCTCCGTTCTTGGAAGCGAAAGTGGATGTGACCACGAAGCACTGGTTCTCGTCGTCGGCGCACGATAGCTATGCGCGGACCATGATGCTCGCGGGCGAGGTGTCGAACGATCCCTATGATGGCGACGCGAACGCGGACCCGCGGCGGGGGGCGTGGTAAGGTTTAGTAGTGTGGTATAGTACTCTTCATTTACGCCTCGTCCCACCACTTCTTCTCCCGGAGCTGCTCCCGGAGCTGCGCGTGGAAGAAGTCGCCGGCCGGTTGACGCTGAAGCGCCGGTCCGGGCGGCCGCTGGTCGTCACCGGCCGGGGGCTCGCGTACCGGCGGTCCGGCATGCCGTCGTTCCGTAGGACCGTGCCCATGCGCGCGCCGCCGCTGCTACTTCTCCGCGGCGGGGTCGGTGCGGGTCGGGGGATGTAGATTTGCGGAGACGGCGACGAAGAGTAGTAGGTCGTTTGTTGAACCACCGCCGGCTGCGGAGCCCGGGGCGGCGGGGGCGCGGGCGGCGGCAGCGCGGCGCCGAATGTGAACGCCGGACCGCCTGCAGGCGCAGGCGCCGGCGGTGCAGGCGAGCTCGCACCGAAGGCATATGCCGGGGCGCCAGCAGCCTGTTCCGGTGACCATTTCACGACGTTCTTGCGGCTAAACGGCAGCGTGGCTCCCCCGCCGAGCCTAACTGCCACCCGGCCCCGGTCGATGAGATCCTGGGACGCCTCGACGATGATGCCGCGACGCCCGTTGAAGCTTGTGTTGAATGCACACCCTACGAGCTTCACCTCTGTGCCGACGGGCAGCGGCTCCTCCGACGCCGCCGCCGACGGCCTTTGGGCCTCGGCCCGCGAACGGAACTCTCGGATCATTTTGCTCATATTTTCGAAGTCCTTTTCTACAGCCTTCATAGCGTACTCGATTGAGTGGCCGTTATTGTTAATCGGCATCCCTCTGCATGTCTCCCGTACTTCGCTTTTCAGTTGGTTTTTCTTCTCGAGCAGCGACGATACTGCTCTATCTAACTTGTCCAGGTCGGCTACTAGCTCCCCTTCATTGCCTACCGGCGCGGCCGTCGACCGCGCCTGCTCCAACTCTGCTTTCAACCGGCTTAGCTCGGCCACGGTGTCCTGTAGCTTGGCCTCGGCGAGACGTTCCCTGAGCGAAGCTTGTCCGAGTTCTACGTCCATCGCAGCTTTTCTTTCCGCCTCGTACTCCAATTCTGTCTTCATGGCGTTGCTCCGTTCCACCTCCTCCCGGAGCTCGAGATTCTTCAAGTCGATTGTATTTTGCGCATGCTTCTCTGCCGTCTGCAGCTCGAAGCTGGTCGCGTACCACCGCGCCAGGTAGCGCGCCGCTTCAGTGTTCACGGCCTCGCGCGCTTCTCGCTCTGCCGCCAGCTCGTCGGCGAAGGCCCGCTCGCGGTCCGCGCTCTGGGCCACCACTACCGCCAGCTCGGCCCGCCGCCGCTCCAGTTCCTGCTTGGCCTCGCGGAGCGCCGCGCCGCGCGCCCGCGCCGCGACGCCGCCGGAAACGCCGCCGAAGAGGCCACAGACGTCAGCGAAGCCACCCCCCTCGTGCTCCTCGAGCTCGCGCTCCATCGTCCGAATCTGTTCCCGAAGAGCTCGCTCCCTCCGCTGTGCGGCCTCCTCGACCGCTTGGCGGCGCCGCTCGGCCTCAGCTTCCCTCTGGGCACGCGCTTGGGACGCGGCGCGCTCCGCCTCGATTGCCGAGCGCAGCGCCTCGGCGTCCTCGGTCGCCCGCGCCGAGAGCGCCTCTTCCGCCGCCAGGCTCTTATAGTCTGACTCCGCCTCCGCGCGCGCAGCCGCGGCTGCTGCTCGTTCCATCGCAACGGCGGCCCGGTCCGACTCAAGGCCGGCTTCCGCCTCGGCGCGTGCGGCCGCGTCCGCGGCGCGCTCCGCCGCTAGCCTCTTGGAGTCGGCTTCGGCCTCGGCGCGCGCTGTCGAGGCTTCGGCCCGCTCCGTAGCCGCCTCGGCGCGCGCTGCGTCCGCCTTGGCGCGCTCGGCCGCCGCGCACCGCCGCACCATCGCGGCTCGGGCCGCGTTTTGCCTCGCGCGGATCTCGTTTTGCCTCGCTCGGGTCTCGGCCGCAGCTCGCGCCTGTTCCTCCGCGCGCCGCCGCTCCTTCTCGCGCCGGAGCTTCTCTTTACTCTTGCCCTTTCCGAGGAGACCGCCCATGCCGGCAGCCCCGAGCGCCTTCTTCAGCAGCTTCTTGCCCTCCTTGAGGGCGCGGCGGTCCTCGTCGCGCAGCCCGGCGCCCCCAGCGCCAAATTCCGCCATGCTTTACCGTGGACAAAGTGGGATTTTGGCCTCTGCCAAGGGAGAGCACCGCTGCCCGGTGGGCCACGCGCCGATCCCGACGCCGCGGGATACGTCGGGGAGGCCGTGCGTAAGGTTAGGCCGGGAGACGGTTCCGGGACGCGTCCGCACAGTGGCCGGATTTGCGGGTGGGGGTGCAAGATGCCACCGCTCCCTTCTTCTGGTCTATCGCGTACGGAGGACTCATGCCAGGGATCTCCGGAGGCGTAAAACGGGGGGTGCAAATGGAGAGGCAGAGCCGAGGCTGTGTGACACACATCTTAAATTAGCTGTGCATCGCGACGTAGCCGACGCGACACAGCAAGAAGGCCTGCGGGAAGGCCTCAGCGGTGCATCATGATGCTCGCGCCGAAGACACGCGAGACGAAGATGCGCCTGCTCCGGGCTTTGCTGCGCAACAAATCCACGGCCGCCGCAGCCGCTGGCAAGCCGATCGCGCACATCTACCCGAACAGCGAGACGCCGGTCAAGGCTCTGGACCCGCGCGCGGCCGCGTCCATTGATTTGCAGCGCTCCTACGCGGCGCCACGAAAAAAGGAAGGCCGCCGACTCACGCGCGCGAATCGCGGCTGAACTGTCACGTCGACCAACGGCTGCGCGCCGATTCGCCGTCGACGCGGAGAGCTCGCACCGCTGCGCAGCGACGCGCGACGACGAGAGAACGAGAAAACACACCCGAGCGACACCGCGCCGACCGCGCGACGAACTCACGCAAAACGCACGCAGGCTCGACACCTTCGAGCGCCGCCACATGGGCCCCTCCGAGAAGGACCAGCTCGAGATGTTGAAGACGATCGGCTTCGAAAGTCTCGACGAGTTAGTGACGAGCACCGTGCCCGCTAATATCAGGCTTGAAGAACCGATGGAGCTCGGTCCGTATCTCCGCGTTTTCAAGTGTAGAGGCGCCTTCACATCATTCGAACGACTCGTGGCCATCTCACGATGACGTGGGTGGTTTATTTTTTGAGTTTGAGCCGATTCGGACACCGCGACACACGCAGGCTCCCACACGTCGGCCGCCATGTCCGAGACCGAAGCCCTTTCACTCCTCAGATCCATGGCCGACAAGAACAAGGTCCTGAAGTCGCTCATCGGCCAAGGGTATAATGAGACCCATACGCCTTATGTGATTCTCAGGAACATGCTCGAGAACCCGGGCTGGTACACGGCCTACACGCCCTACCAGGCCGAGATCTCGCAGGGCCGCCTCGAGATGCTGCTGAACTACCAGACTTTAGTCACTGAGTTAACTGGTATGGAGATGGCCAACGCGTCGCTGCTCGACGAGGCCACGGCGGCCGCCGAGGCCATGTCCATGTGCGTCGCGTTGTCGAAGAACGGCAAGAAGAAGGGCGCCATGACCTTCTTCGCCGACGCGCAGTGCCACCCGCAGACGATCGCGGTGGTCAAGACGCGGTGCGAAGCTCTTGGGATTGACGTGGTGGTCGGGGACGCGACGTCGGCTGATCTGGGCGACGCTTGTATTGGCGTGCTGTGGCAGTATCCCAATACCCGTGGAGATGTGGTTGGGGATGCCGCTGGTGTTTCTGCTAGAGCTCATGACGCCGGCGCTTTGTCTGTAGTAGCTGCGGATCCATTAGCGTTAACACTCTTACCAGCCCCGGGCACCTTCGGCGCGGACATCTGTGTTGGTAGTATGCAGCGCTACGGCGTCCCGATGGGCTTCGGGGGCCCGCACGCGGCCTACATGGCCACCAGCGAGAAGTACGCCAGAAGGATGCCTGGTAGAATTATCGGCGAGACCGTCGAGGCCAACGAGCGCAAAGGAAGAGCTCTGAGGATGGCCATGCAGACGCGGGAACAGCACATCCGGAGAGACAAGGCGACGTCCAACATCTGCACGGCGCAAGCTTTGTTAGCGAACATGGCCGCGGCCTACGCCATCTACCACGGCCCCGACGGGTTGCAGGACATCGCCAGACGCTGCCTCGGCCTGGCCAAGGCCGCGTCTTCCGCCTTGAACAAGGCGGGCATCCAGGCCTCGGAGCCGGCCTTCGACACCATCGTGGTCAAGTGCGACTCCGCCTCAATTGCCGAGAAAGCTGAGAAAGCGGGTTTTAATTTACGAGTGTTCGGCCCCGACGAAGTTGGATTGTCCTTCGGCGAGACCGTGACGAGAGAAGACTTAGTATCTATTCTAGAAGATGTGTTTGGGGTTGATGCTGGCGACGTCGATGCTTTAGCGGACACCTCATCTGTCAAGGGCCGAAACAACTTGCTCCCGCACGCCGTCTTCAACACCCACAAGTCCGAGTCGCAGATGCTGCGCTACCTCAAGCAGCTCGAGGACAAGGACCTGGCCCTGAACCACAGCATGATCTCGCTCGGAAGCTGCACGATGAAATTAAATGCCACGGCCGAGATGATTCCCGTGACGTGGCCGGAATTTAGTGATGTGCACCCGTTTGCCCCTCGGGAACAGACGGATGGGTATGTGGAGATGATCGCGTCGCTGAATGCCGATTTATGTAAAATTACGGGCTTCGACGCGGTATCGGTCCAACCCAATAGTGGTGCTTCCGGCGAGTACGCTGGGTTACTTGCTATCAGAGCGTATCAACAAAGCATCGGCGAAGGGCATAGAAACGTGTGCCTCATCCCCGTCTCCGCGCACGGCACGAACCCGGCCTCGGCCGTCATGGCGGGCCTGAAATGCGTCATTGTGCCACATCAGTGTCCTTGAAGCTGCTTCAACATTGCTTCAACATGAGAGACGGGCTCTGTTGACGCCATCGACGCGAGGCAGGGTCGCATCGATGGCGTGGCGGGCGATGCCGGTCCCTCGGACGTCCCGAGAGTCGTGTCGCGCCGAGGCGAGATGTTGACATTGTCCATACACAGGTCAAGTCCGACGACGACGGCAACATCGATTTAGAAGATTTCAAGGCCAAGGCGGAAAAACACAAGGACAACCTGTCGGCGATCATGGTGACCTACCCGTCGACGTACGGCGTCTTCGAGGAGACCATTACCGATCTAACTAGAATCACCCATGAATGCGGCGGCCAGGTGTATATGGACGGCGCCAATCTCAACGCGCAGTGCGGCCTGACGTCGCCGGGCACCTGCGGCGCCGACGTGTGTCATTTGAACATGCACAAGACGTTTTGTATTTTCCAGAGTTCAAGTTGTACTTCAATGTGGGGTCTCTCGCGGTCGTAGAGAGTTGCTACTCTCTCAATACGGTCGCGGGTACCTCTCGGGGGTCGTGGCCGAATTTGGGCCTCTGAGGATCGCGAGGCTCACTCGTCGATGTGCGCACAGGCATCCCGCACGGCGGCGGCGGGCCCGGCGTCGGCGCGATCGGCGTGAATGCTCATCTCGCGCCGTTCCTGCCGGGACACACGGTTACCGCTGTTGATGCGTCCACCGGTGATTCTCGTGGTTCGGAGTCGGCCGTCGCCGCCGCGCCCTACGGTTCTTCCCTCATCCTACCGATCTCGTGGATGTACATCAAGATGTTAGGTGCTCAGGGCTTAGCTCGCGCGTCGGCCATTGCTATTTTGAACGCGAACTACATGGCGAAGAGGCTCGAAGATGCGTATTCCGTGTTGTTCCGGGGTGCCAACGGGCAATGCGCCCACGAATTTATAATTGATCTCAGAGAGTTCAAGAAGGCGGGAGTGGTGGAGGAGGACGTGGCCAAAAGATTGCAGGACTACGGCTTCCACAGCCCGACGATGTCCTGGCCCGTGCCCGGGACGCTGATGATCGAACCTACAGAAAGCGAAGACAGGGCCGAACTCGATCGGTTCTGCGACGCGCTCCTCGCGATCCGCGCGGAGATCAAGGACGTCGAGGACGGCGCCGTGAAGCTCGAGGACTCGCCGCTCCACCACGCGCCGCACACGATGGACGACGTCGTCACGGACGACTGGGACCGGGCCTACTCGCGCGAGACGGCGGCCTTCCCTCTCCCGTACGTCAAGGACTCGAAGTTCTGGCCCACCGTCGGCCGCGTCGACAACGTCCACGGCGACCGGCACCTGATTTGCACGTGCCCGCCGGTGAGCGTCTACGAGGAGTAGAGCCCCTTCCCCCCCTAACGATAGATACATACACTACGTGCTACACGGCGATGGCGTGCCGGGCCGCGCGTGCGCGTAGGTGCGGACGCACGACTCTCGATCTTCGATCGCTCTGTACCACTCAGGAGACACAACACAAAACTTATCAAATCTCCAACCCGTGCGCCAGCGCGTCCTCGATCACGTTCGCGTCGTCCAACGAATCGCGCCACGCCTCGAGGAGCGCCCGCAGCAGTTCCCGCGCGTCGTCAATTTCCTCCTCATCGGCGTAGGCGACGGCCTCCTTCGCCCGGGCGAGGGCCGTCTGGATGTCGCCGCGCGCCGCCGCGAGCTCCGCGAGGTTAAACGCGCAGGCGTAGGGCCTCTCACAAAGTTTCGCGGCGTCCGCGAAGAGCGCCTCGGCATCAACACCTCTAGATCGCGCACAGCACGCGCGGTTCACCGCGAAATCGTAGTCGTCGGGGCTCTGCGCACAGCACTCGGCGTACAGCGCTTCGGCCCTGTCGTAGTCCCCGCTCTTTTCAAGGAGCCCCGCGAGGTTGTTCTTCGCGCAGGGTAATTGTATTGAGGCCTCGTAGGCTCGTATCGCACTTTCGTCATCCCCAGCATCTTCGAGCGCATCACCTAAATTAAACGAAAGCCAGGGGTCGTCCGGATTTAGTTCCACAGCTTTTCGATGGCACGCTATTGCTTCGTCCAGCGCGCCTCGCTTCGCGGCCAGCGCGCCCAGATTTGCGTGCGGTCGTGCATCCTTCGGCGCTATTGTTATGACTCGCTCGTAGCACCGTTGGGCTTCCTCCACATCACCTGCGTGCTCGACGGCGACGCCCAGGTTGAGCAGGAGCTCCGCGCTCTCGCTGACTGCTAAACCATGACGGAACTCGGTCGCCGCCGCGCCGTAGTCGTACCGTCTCAACAACAATAATCCAAGGTTGTTGAACGCGTCTAGACGACGCGGGTCCGCCGCGACGCACGCCCGGAACGCTGCGACAGCTAGCTCGGGGAAGCCGCGCCGCACCTGCGCATTGGCCAGCCGAAATTGTAAGTCAGCAATGTCCCGCGGCGCCGTCGCTCTCTCTAATCCTTGCGTGCACATGGAGACGGCCTCCTCGTCGGTCCGCGGCTCGTTGGACGTGTCGACGAAGACGGCGCGCTGCGTCGTCTCCTCTTGCGCAGCCATAACACTGCAGTGGTTTCGGCTCTGCAGTGGCTGCTCGCGGCGGCTGGCGTGAAGGCGTTGAAGCTGTTTGGTTGTCGTATTAGTGCGTGTCCGGAGGTTGCTTGCAGGCTGTTAACAAGCAATGGCGCAGTGCTGTCGCCGCTGCGGCCTTGCACAAGTCGACCAAGGACTTGCTAGTGTGTTACAAGACGCTAGAAGTCTCCAGGCGCGGCGGGCAACCCACCATCGGCTCTTAAGCCACGGGCGTGATTGGACGAGAATCATCGCGACGCCAACGAGACAATTCCAATCGCTCGACGGCAGAACCGGCGTCTAGCGAGCATCCTCCAGACTGGTATTGGCTTTTGCTATATAACTCTCCCGGACGCGGATGCGACGCTCGAGCCACGCGCCTGAGATGGACTTTGGCTACGCCACGAGCGTCGACGACATCTTCGACACCCCCGCGAAACGAGAGGACTGGACGGAGGACGACGTCGAGGAGGGCCGGCCGCTCCTGCGCGTGGGCTCGTGGGCGAAGGACGCGCCCCGGTCGCGACGGGCAAAAGTGCTAGCTTGTTGCGTTGCCACGGTTATTTTCGGCCCCAAAGCATCGCTATTGGCAGGCGCGGCCGCCGTCGTCACGTGGAGTCGACACCGGGCTGCCAAGGCGGTCCTCGTCGCCGCGCCGTCGCCCGCGCCGACGCCCGCGCCTGTAGCAATGGACCCCGTGGGCGAGCGAGAGGCGCCCCGGTAACAGTTTTGTTTTCGTAACTACGCACTTGCCCACGCGTCGCCTCGTTCTGTGCCGGTCGGAGTTCTCTCGAGACGCCATCGAGCAGACTCAAGCTACTTAGACGCAAGCCCCTCGACCTGCTTCGCGTAGTTCGCCCAGGCCGTCCGCACCAACGACTCGACGTCGCCCGCGACGGCCGCGTGCTGTCTATAAGTCGACTCGGCGTGCTTGCGCAGCTCGGGCAGGTGGCCGGCGGAGCCCGCGTGGAGCACGCCCAATGAGGCGCCCAGCCACAACGCGATGCGCTCCGCCTCTTCATTCGATGAGGCCACTCCATCCCACCGGCAACACGGTTCACATTCCTGCGCTACCAGTCCATCGAGAGGGACGAGGGGAGGCGCATCTAGAGCTCGATAGACCCGCTCCAAGCCAGCCAACCCCTGCGTCTCGGGGGCCGGCCAGGCTTCGATCACTTTTCCCGAGGCGAGCGCGACGTGGTAGCGCCCATGAACTTTTCCACTGGCCACAACTTCATCTTCGAACCGCTCCTTGATCTTCTCCACCACCTCATCGTTGACGGCGTTCGCCGTCGCCGTTTCCGTCCTTGCGGTCGTCGTCGCGTCCACTTGCGAATCCTCGGCGAACAGAGGCTCGCCCCCCAAGGGAGGCGTGAGCGCCGCCGGTCTCGGCGCTTTCGGATACGGGTCCTCCCGCGACGGCGCCGCGACGGGCGTCAGGCCGCACAGATAGCCCCGCAACAGATGAGTGCCGAGCACGCCACTGTCAAATCTATCAGCGTCGCCCTGAGAAGAGCATAAAGAAGCGCTCACGAGAGCAGCGACGAAGTCGACGGAGTAGGCTCCTGATTGCCTAGCGTAAGCAGGGCCTTCGTCTACCGACTGCTCGCCGGGACCTAGCAAACGAGGCCCACTTGAGGTATTAGCGATGTTCTGCGCGACGGGCGCGCCATGGAGTAGCGTCGAGGGCGCCTGCCAGTCCTGGGCCTCTTTCGCTTTTTGGGAGCAGATCCGCTGGCATTCTTGCGAGGCAAAGAACGCCGCCGCAGATGCAGAAAACCGCGCTCGCTGCTCCGCCGTATCTTTCCGAGGGTCCCGGTAGAAGGCGTTCCGCCCAGCTAAATTCTTCACGAGGAAGGGTCTTTTGGAAATCTCTTCTATGAGGTAGCTCACGGGATCGGGAGGTTTATCTCGCAGTATGCGTATCGCATATTCGCCCAGCAATTGGTTCACGCCGACCTTCTCGCCATATTGGTTCAAGTCCTCGGCGGCGTCGCGGACGCAGGTCTCCGAGACGGGGCCGCCCTGGAGGCGGCGACGGGCGTGGGCCATTTTGGGGTTAAGGCTGCCCTAAGGCTGCCCCGACGGCGTTTGGTGGCGTTCTTTGGGGGCTGCTCCTTGGAGCAGTGCTGTGGCTCTTCGCGGCGGCGGTCCTGGCAGCTTCGCTCCGCAGGGCCGGTGAAAAGGCGGCGCCGGCAGCTAGCGCTGCATAAGCTCCGAGGCGGCAGCGAGCCGCGTCGATGCCTGCGAACGTCGCACACCGTTCCGGGGGGCTTGCCGAGGCGGCTCTGCGTAGAAGGAGGTATGCTGTTCATGAAAGACGCGGCACGCGCCCGCCGCCGATGAATCGGCGACGCGCGGTGTCTTCCCCAAGGGCCTCCGTACAGAAACCGAGTCGCCTCGCCTGGACAGCTTGGAAACTTGAACTTACCCCTACGCCACCTTCGCGAGCGCGTCGTCGGACCCCTTCCGCCGCAGCAGCGCCCAGCCCGCGCCGCCCGCAATAAGACATATCAACGGCATGACGGTCAGCGAAGGAAGCACGCCTAAACACGCCGCCGTCTGCAGCGCCATCGTCAGCGGCATACTATAACCAACGACGTCGAAGGCGAGGTCCACATCATAACTCCCGCCGGCGTCCCGCGCGCGACTGATCTGCCCCCAGCCGACGACCGAGACGGCCGCTTGCGCCAACAACAATAGAGTCATCCGTTCGGCGTCGGTGCCGAATGAAGCAATGGCGACGTAGACGTAACACGCCGCGTGCCTCAACATCAACAGCGCGAGGCACACCGCAGGCGTCGCGCCACTTAGCTTGACCTTGGCCCCGATCAAAACGAAGAGGATGGGCGTCTGTGCACCTGCCAATAGCGATGCGGCCTGACCAAGAGCGCCGAGAGACGCGTAGGGCGTCTTCGTAAACGCGATTGCCAATCCACCAAGAATAGACACGTTCAGCGGGTCCGTGACGAGCTTTGACATTGATGGAGCCGGCACGCCGAGCAGGAAGGGCAGGACCAGTACCAGATACAGTTTATAAGGGAGGTCAAAAAGGGCCGCGGGGCCGGCGTACGCGTCTCCCACAAACTCTTTTATGAATACGAAAGCGCTCAAACCGGGCGCCGCCGTCGCGAGCTGGTAGCGGGCCGTTTGCTGTCTTATGGTGTCGGCGAAGAAGAGTTTCGATGCTACTGCTGCGGCCGCCAGTTGTACTATGACAAACGCAACACCAAGTAGCGGCCACCGCAACAACTCAACATCGAGCGACACGGCGCACAACGCTTTGAATATGGTACAAGGTAAGGTGGCGTCCATGATCAACCTCTGTACTCCGGCGAGCTGCGGTGCGCTGAATCGATGCTTCAGTAAACGACCGATCATTGCTAGAATGAGGAAGGCGAGGGCCTTCTCGACGCCCGGCGACATGCCTTCTTGCGGTGGCGGTGCTTGGGCGCTGCTGCTGAACCAGGAGGACATCCTGCTGTGCTGCAGGCAGTGCTGTTTGCGCCGGCGGCTCGCTCAGCGTTGTATAGTGTTACAGGGCTCTCGTAGCTCTCGAATAACAGTCTGCGCGACCTGTGCCTCTGCTTTGCTTTGCTTGCAGCGGTGCTTTTGCAGCAGCGCTCTCCGGCAAGCAGTCTCTGCTCTGCACGCTCTGCTCGCAGATCAGGCGCTCTGGCAGGCTTAGAACTAGTGCAGGCAATCGGTCGACGCCACCGGCGCGGGCGAAGCCCAGAACAGCGATGCAGCGCGCGACGCGTGCGCTCCTGGGGCTCGCGGCAGCCTGCAGCGCTCTCACACCTACAGTGCTCGTCACCGACGGCCTCGCGCCCTGCGGGTTAGAACGACTCGCGGAACGGGGCGCCAAGATCGAAGAACTAAATGATCGATCGTTGCAAGAAGCTTTGTCGAGTGCCGACGGTGTCATAGTGCGGAGCGCGACGACCCTAACAGCGGCTCTGATCGAGCAAGCACCGTCATTAAGATGCATCGGGAGGGCGGGCGTCGGCTTAGATAACATCGACCTCGACGCGGCGGCGAAAAGAAAGATTCCCGTCGTGACGAGCGCTGGCGCCTCTACCAGAGCAGTGTCCGAGCTGTGCATGGCCCACCTACTCCAGTGCGCGCGTGGTTTAATTCAAGCTGATAAAGCCGTAGCGAATGGCGCGTTCAAAGCGTTCAAAGGTAGTGCTGCGTCGTCGGCCCACGAGCTGGGAGGGAAGAAATTGGGACTCCTCGGCTTTGGGAGAATAGCGAGAGAAATAGCTTGGTTGTGTGTGGCCTTTGGCATGGACGTTGCTGCTCACTCTCCTTCATTGGACGCGGACGAGGCCTACGAAAGTGGAGTGCTGTTCGCCGATTCGCCTCAGTCACTTTTCGCGCGGTCTACGCACGTCGTCCTGAGCTGCCCCCTGAATGAGGGAACGAGGAACCTTGTGGGTCGTGATTTGATCGATTTGATGCCGTCGGAGGAGTGTGGAAGGCATCTGGTTAATGTGGCCCGCGGGGGGATTGCTGTCGAGAGTGAGATAGTAGAGTGTCTGAACGAAGGGTTGTTAACGAGCTACGCTACCGATGTTTTTGCGGAGGAGCCTTGCGTGGACTCGCCCCTATTTGGCATGGAGGGGTTCTCGGCCACGCCTCACATCGGCGCGGCGACGCGAGAAGCCCAAGATGCCGTATCATTGATGGTCGTTGATCGAGTGATGGACGAACTGGCGGGGGCTAAGACTAGTATCTACACCAGAGTTGAAACACTAGTATTTAGTTGCCCATGGCCTGGCGCGCCTTGAGCTTCGCGTGGACGTCCTTGATCGCTTCCCGCTTCGCGACGGCGCGCTTGTGCGTGCCCAATCTTTGTTTGGCGTACTTGTACATGCGCTTGTCCGCGCCGTCGCCCGTGCCGGAAAGCATGTCGAGTAGTCTCTTTTCGTACGGGAGGAGCCCGGCGACCTCGCTCACGACCTCCTTCACCACAACGTTGCGCTTGCTCGGCCGGCCCTTGCGGTGCTTGGGCCGCTGGGCCTTGGCCAGCTTCGTCGTCTCGAAGTTCTTCATGACGCGCGTGGGGGCCATGGTGTTTTAGCTGTGGTTGCTTGTACGGCTTGAACGCACGCGCTGACGGCTTTTTTTGGGTGCTGGCGGCGTGAGCGGCTAGCGAGGGACTCCTGGGGACTGTGAGACGGCCTGAGCTGTCGCAGCGGGGTCGATAAAGGCGTCCAAGGAGGAGCTTCACTAAAATCGCTGTCGAGCTAGTGTCTCAAAGTGCGCTAGCGAATCCGTACGCGTGCCCCGCCAGCCCTCGACGGACGAAAGCTCCCGACGCCTCAGGCCCGCCGGGCAGCGCCTGCGGCGTCCGGGCCGCCACTAGGAGCAAACAGCGCGCTCTCTGGACTCTCCCTATTTAACGCGAGCGCGAGGCCAAGGGCTGGACCGGCGGGACCACAAACGGTCCACGCTAGAGCTTCGACCCTGCCGCCGCGCCGCGGACCACCGCGGGCAGCACAAAACACGCCATCGACCAAAAGCCTAGCAGCCTAGCACACCATGGGCCGCGCCGCCAGCAACGCCGCCCCGGCGGACCCCAAGGCCGTCATGGAGGCGCGGCGCGCCGCCTACCGGGAAGAACAAAACCTCCCCGACGTCAAGTGGTCCTGTTTCGCGGAGCAGCGCAAGCACGAGGACTTCGCGGCCGTCCGTCCCAGCGTCAATATGGAGCCTTACGCCATCGACGCGCGTCGTCGCCAGGAACGATGGAAGTGGGTGGTCTCTGGTCCAAATTTGAGCCGCTTCGGACCGCGCCGATGGCGTCTTCGTGAGATCATGATCACGCGAGAGTCCACGCGCCTCGCGAGGGCCGTCACGCTCCACGCCGTCGACGCGAGCGCGCCACTCACGCTCGACAACACACAGGTGAAATTCGCCCAGAAGCAGGCCGCCCTCCAGGCGAAGAACGCGAGGCCCGACAAAAAAGTCACTGATTTTGTGAGAAGAATAAGACGCGTCCTCGACAAGAAGAGTAGGGAGCACGGCGGCACGGAAGGGACCTATTTAAGAGAATGCTTCCTGAACTGGGACGCGGATTGTAGCGGCACGATCGACTCCACGGAATTCCGGAAAGCTATTAGAAGTTTAGGCTTGGACATCTCCCAAGCCGACGCGTCTTATTTAGTCGGGTATTACGGCGGCGTCGAGTCCGCATATACATCAGTACAGAAAAATGAGATGACCTACGACTTACTCATTGAGGACGTGGTCAACGCCTCGACGCATTTTTTACAGCCCCAACCACCTATACCTAAATCGGCAAGGCCGGACGGGCCCTTCCCGCCGGTGCTCAGAAGATTTATAAAAAAAGTGAGGCAAAAATTGTTCAGACACATCGCGGGCAAGGGCGAGAACGAGCGGCGCGGAGCTCGGCGTCTTGGCGTGTTGGGGTGGCTTCCCTTCGTTGCTGGGACTCGTGTCTGTCTCACGAGGGCGTGGGTCGTTTCTTTTTCGAGTTTGAGGCCATTCGGACCGCCTCGGCTCGAATTCGGACCCGAGACCACCCTCGAGACCGCGTTTCCGCACGCAGGTATTTGGTAAGGAACGCGTTCCTCAACTGGGACAAGGACGCCTCTGGAAAATTGGACTACGACGAGTTCCGTGCGGACTCCGCGTCAACTTGAACTTTGGGAAGATGGCGTCACGACGCCGCGGCGCAGGCAACGCCATGTGGCAGCTGAATCTGGCCATGTCCGAGGACGAGGCCGTGCAAATTGTGGACCTCTACGATTCGACGGGCAAGGGCGAGATGCGCTACGACCAGCTCGTGAAGGACATAACGGCGGGCGTGCCGCACTTCACGAAGCAATATAATGACGCCGCGACGTTGGAGACGCTCCGGAAGCTGGACCGGGCCGAGCCGTCGACGCGGGGCAAGGCCCACGACGACGAGCGCATGATGCAGTTCATGTTCACGAATCGCCCGCTGGAGAAGGTCCCTTGCCAATTGGCCGAGGAGTTCAAAGTACGACTCAAGACCGCTCTTTTTGCCATCATGGTCCGGAAGGGTGCGGTCGCGGCGTCCCACGTCGGTGCCTTCACACCATGCGTCGTCTCCGGGAGAGCAGGTCGTGGGTGGTCTCGTTTTCGAATTTGAGCTGTTTCGGACCGCGGTGTGTCATCAGAGGGACCGCTTTCATGAAGATGGCGTCTTCACGAGACAACGTGGTCCCACGAGAGTCTACGTGGTCCTCGGGACGCCGTCGACGCGACCGCGATGCTCCGCGCAGGCGGCACGGTCACGTCCATTTTACGGGAGGCGTTCCAGGCCTGGGACCAGGATAGTAGTGGCGAGCTCAACACCAAAGAATTCGTGGGCGCGATCGGGCGCTGCGGTTTGCAGATCGACGATAATACGGCGCATCAACTGGTCAATTACTACGACCGCAAGGGCGAGCAGGGGCGCTTCGGGGATGGGGAGATCCACTACATGGATTTAGTCGAGGAGCTCGGGAAGACGCACGTCCCGCGGCGTCCCCGACCATGCATCGTCTCTCGTGGAGACGATCACGCGACACCGCCGCAGGTGCCTCCACTTCATGGCGACGGCGAAGGCCAACGAATTCCACGTCCGTGACTCAGCGTCAAATGTAAATCGATTTCTCAACTTGAACTTTGGGAAGATGGCGTCTTCATGATCGTCCGAGCGTCGACGCGTCGCGTGAGTGCATGGTCGTTCGACGCAGGATCCCTCGAAGCCCGTTGTCGTTGAGACGCCGAAACGAGTTAAACAATTAGTGGGCCAGATCCGGGACTCGATTCTGAAGGCGTTGCCGCGGGCTTCCGTCGGTAAGAAGAAAGTAGTGCGGCCTCGCGACTTGTTGCTGGGTACTTGCGTGCGACTGGATAAGAGTGGAAGCGGGATGCTCGACGAGAAGGACTTGCTGCGGGCCTTCCGGGACTTGAAAGCGACGATCGTCGAGGGCGGCATGCGCGAACTGCTGATTTGGTACGGCGTCGATGGGTCGCAAAGGATGCCCTACCAGCGCCTCGTCGACGACTGCTTCCCGCGCGGTGGGACGCCGGTGCGGACGCCGCCGATCAAGGCGCCTCCACCGAAGTCGCAGTCGTCGGCTCGGAAGAAGCTGGCGCGTATCGCCGCGGAGAAGGCGACCATCGAGAAGAGACTGCGCGAGCTGAACGCCGAGGCGCGGGCGCTCTAGGGGTCGTGGGGCGTAAGTAGGGATTGATGCTAGGCTCCGTCGACGGCGTCGAGGTGGTCGAAAACCTGCGAGGTAGCGGGCCATACTCTTCGCCGCGCGCGCGCGTTTCGTGCGGGGCTAAAAACCCGTCGTCGTCGGGTTAGGGTCAGCCGATGAGATCAGAGGCTTCGGCTGCTCCGCGACGCATCTTGCGCTGCACGCTTGACAGAAACGACTGTTTTGTGCTGTCTGACGAGCACGTTCGGCTAGAGAACCGAAGATCAACCGTGTGACACCCTGTCTGAGAGCGCTCTCATAGATGGCAAGTGCCGAGGCCGTCGACGGCGCGCCGCGCGCGAAGCGGCCAAGGCGCGGGGACGGTTCCGAATACGAGGAGCCGCCGCTGCCGCTCACCGACCCCTCGTACTTTAAAGGATGCACGCGCTGGCGCGAATTCGAGGCAGTGGGCGGGAGGTTCGAGGCGCCGCGGAGCCCGCGGTGTACCAAGGAGGCCTCGTTTATGATGAAGTGCGCGTGCGGCGCCGTCATCTGCCAGTGGTGCGACGAAGCGCAGGAGGCAACACCGGCCGGCGTGTGGCGGTCCTGCGATGTCTGCGACAAGGTGTTTGCGTGCTCGAGGTGCGTCGAGGACGACTGCGTGCTGCGAAGCTGCGAGGGAGGATGCGACCTCGAGGGAGGGCGAGACCTTTGCGAGGACTGCCGCAGCTCCTGCGAGGACTGTGACATGGTCTTGTGTTGCGACGGCGACGACTGCTACACCGAAGTGGACGGCAACAAGTACTGCGAGGACTGCTATGATAAGATGATGGCGAGGGCCCAGGAATACGCCGATGAACAGCGAGCTTTGCAGAGCGAGATCCTCGGCGAGGATTACCAATGAGCCCCTCGAGAGCCGACGCGAGGCAGATCGAGGAGTCGCTCGGAGTCGTCGCTCGAATTCGAAATGGGCTTTCAACGGAGGGTACTGACAGGCGGCTAGATGAGTAAGAGATGATGTGTTCAAGTGTAGTGGTTTTTGCTGGCAGCTAGCGGCTGTAAGACACTAGCCTTTCAAGCGTCGAGAGGCTTTGCTAGCTCTAGGGCTGCCCCACGCTGCCTCCGCGACACTCGTCTAACGAGATGATCCTCACGCAGTGCGCCGTCTGCGCCACCGAGCTTGGCTTATCCTTGGGCAAGAAATGCGGCCGCTGCAGCACGCGCTACTGTGGGCCTGAATGCCAGGTGCAGCACTGGAAAGAGGGCGGTCATGACCAGCTCTGTAAGAAAATAAAGCGCTCTGGTGGCGCTGAGCAATACCACGCAAATAACAAGTACTCGGAGGCCGTCGCGGTCGCGGCGACGGCGTGCGCCGAGGACACCAAGGGCCAGACGTGCTACATCTGCACGCAGGCCCTCCACTGGAAAACAAAGGAGGGCCTCGTGCGTGGGTGTTCGTGTCGCGGCACATCTGGCTTCGCGCACGTGTCGTGCCTGGTGGAGCAGGCGAAGATTTTGATCGCGGAGGCCGAGGAGAATAATTTGCTCGACAAGGCGAATGAACGGTGGCTGCGGTGGGACACGTGCGGCCTGTGCGAGCAAAAGTACCACGGCGTCGTGTTATGTGCGCTCGGGTGGGCGTGCTGGAAGACGTACCTGGATCGACCTGAGACTGAACCCGTACTGAGTGGTGCGATGAGCCTGCTTGGAAACGGTTTACACGAGGTAGGACACTTGGCGGATGCGTTGTCCGTGAGAGAGGCCGACTTGGCTATGATGCGGCGCCATGGCGCATCAGAAGAAAACATACTCGCCGCACAGAGCGCTCTTGCGATCGCGTGTGCAGCGGTTAGAGATCTTGAAAAGGCTCTAAGCATGGAACGAGACGTATACTCCGGGCGTTTAAGGTTACACGGCGAGGAGCATCCGCAAACCCTCATAGCAGCCAACAACTACGCGTCGCGCCTTGTTGGTCTAAAGCGCTTCGAAGAAGCCAAGACGTTGCTGCGCCGAATAACTCCTGTGGCGCGACGCGTTCTCAGAGAGAGCGATGAACTCACGCTCAAGATGCGGTCGATGTACGCGCAAGCGCTCTGCCGGGACCCCGCCGCCACGCTCGACAATCGCCGCGAGGCCGTGACGACGCTCGAAGAAGTAGAACGGACAGCGCGGCGCGTTTTTGGTGGCGCGCACCCCCTCACAGAAGGGATTGGGGGCGAATTGCGAGCATCACGAGCGGTGCTCGAAGTGGCTCTCGGCGCCCGCGACGTCGAGGCCCTCCGGGAGCTGGTTGGAGCGATGGGCACCGCGTAGCACGCCGCCGCCGCGAGGTTAAGAGACACTAGTTACGCCCACAGCCTAGCGGTACGACTTCACAACCTGCGGAGAGAGAGAGAGAGAGAGCCACTTATTGAACCCACCCTGCGGCGGCTAGCGGCTGTAAGGCACTAGCATTTAGCCATCGAGCTTGGCAAGGCATTTTGCATCGCAGGGCTGCCCCCGAGCGGTTAGACCACATACAAGATGATCCTCACGCAGTGCGCCGTCTGCGCCACCGACCTTGGCTTAAGCTTGGGGAAGAAATGCGGCCGCTGCAGCACGCGCTACTGTGGGCCTGACTGCCAGGTGCAGCACTGGGAGAGGGGCGGACACGAGGCGCTCTGTCGACGGATTAGGCGCGCCGGCGGCGCGGAGCAATACCACGCCGACATAAAATGTAACGAGGCGGTCGCGGTCGCGGTCGAGGCGTGCGCCGACGACACGAGGGGCCAGACGTGCTATATTTGTATGGAGGCCGTGCACTCACGC
Organism: Pelagomonas calceolata; assembly: GCA_918797485.1. NCBI lineage: Eukaryota > Pelagophyceae > Pelagomonadales > Pelagomonadaceae > Pelagomonas > Pelagomonas calceolata. The sequence continues at coordinate 3,599,336 of CAKKNE010000003.1, read as the reverse complement.
ACCGGAGAAGGCCTCGTGCGCGGATGCGCGTGTGGAGATCGTGATGGCGTTGCTTCTGGCAGGACGGGCATCGCGCACGTTTCGTGCTTGGCGGAGCAGGCGAAGATTTTGAATGACGAGGCCGAGGAGAACAATTTGGCCCTCAAGGGGAGGTGGGACCGGTGGCACACGTGTAGCTTGTGTGAGCAAGACTATCACGGCGTCGTTTTTTGCGCGCTCAGTTGGGCGTGCTGGAAGACGTACCTTGGTCGGCCGGAGACGGACTGGCCTCGGGGTGCTGCGATGATGCTACTTGGGATAGGTTTAGGCGATGCGGGACGCTTCGAGGAGGCGTTGTCCGTGCAAGAGGCCGAGTTGGCTATGCGGCGGCGCGCTGGCGCATCAGCAGGACGAATTCTCGACGTGCAGGCCAATCTTGCGGTCTCGTATCATAATCTCGGACGGCTCGAAGAGGCCTCATCTATGCAGCGAGACGTATACTCCGGACAGTTGAAGCTCAATGGCGAGGAAAATAGAGGCACCCTTATGGCAGCCAACAACTATGCGATCTCCCTTACCCATCTAAAGCGCTACGCAGAAGCCAAGTCGCTGCTGCACAAAATGATTCCCGTGGCGCGACGCGTTCTCGATGAGAGTAGCGAAATCACGCTCAAGATGAGGTGGAAATACGCGGAGGCGCTCTGCCGGGACACCGCCGCCACGCTCGACGATGTCCGCGAGGCCGTGACGACGCTCGAGGACACGGAACGGACCGCGCGGCGCGTTTTTGGCGCCTCGCACCCGACCACAACGGGACATGAGGAATCCCTACGAGACGCGCGAGCCGCGCTCGCCGCCCGCGACGTCGAGGCCCTCGGGGACGCGCTCGGGGCCCTGGGCGCCGCGTAGCAGGTAAGTTAAGAGACACTAGTTACGCCACACGCAGCCTATAGCGGTACGACCACTGGCGGCGGCTAGCGGCTGTAAGGCACTAGCCTTTGCGAGAGGCTTTTAGACATTGTAGGGCTGCCCCACGCTGCCGCCGCGACACAACCGTCTAACGAGATGATCCTCACGCACTGCGCCGTCTGCGCCACCGACCTTGGCTTAACCAGGGGCAAGAAATGCGGCCGCTGCAGCACGCGCTACTGCGGGGCAGCCTGCCAGGTGCAGCACTGGAAAGAAGGCGGGCACGACCAGCTCTGCAAGAAAATAAAGCGCTCTGGTGGCGCTGAGCAGTACAACGCTGACCAGCGGTATACGAAGGCCGTCGCGGTCGCGGCGGAGGCGTGCGCCGAGGACACGAAGGGGCAGACGTGCTACATCTGCACGCAAGCCTTGCACTGGAAAACGAAGGAGGGCCTCGTGCGCGGTTGTTCCTGTCGCGGGACGGCGGGCTTCGTGCACGTGTCGTGCCTGGCGGAGCAGGCGAAGATTTTGGTCGCGGAGGCCGAGGAGAACCATTTGGACGACAAATTGGACGAGAGGTGGGCGCGGTGGAACACGTGTAGTCTATGCGAGCAAGAGTACCACGGCGTCGTGGCGTGCGCGCTCGGGTGGGCGTGCTGGAAGACGTACTTGGGGCTTTCGGAGACGGACCAGGTTCGGTTAGTCGCGATGGACCAGCTTGGGAATGGTTTACACGAAGCAGGAAATTATGAGGCGTTGTCCGTAAGAGAGGCCATATTGTCTATGCTGCGGCGAATTGGTTCACCAGAAGATGACATGCTCGCCGGTCAGAGCAATCTTGCGAGCTCGTATGAAGCGGTTGGACGGGTAGAAGAGTGCCTGCGCATACGGCGAGACGTATACTCCGGGCGTTTAAGGTTACACGGCGAGGAGCATCTGCAAACCCTCCTAGCGGCCAACAACTATGCGACGTCCCTTGTCCAACTACAGCACTTCGAAGAAGCCAAGACGTTGCTGCGCCGAATAACTCCTGTGGCGCGACGCGTTCTCGGAGATAATCATGACATCACGCTCAAGATGAGATTTGGTTATGCGGCGTCGATCTGTTTTGACACCGGCTCCACGCTCGACGATCTCCGCGGAGCTGTGACGACGCTTGAAGAGACGGCACGGACCGCGCGGCGCGTGCTCGGTGGCGCGCACCCGCTCACAACAGTGATTGAGCGCCAACTGCGAGCGTCGCGAGCTACGCTGAGCGCTCGCGACTCGGACGTGGGCTCCATCACTGAGGCGTTCGCCGCGATGACGCCATCGCCGCGATAGGTTTAAGAGACACTAGTTACGCCCACAGCCTAGCGGTACGACTTCTGGTAGCGCGCGCGCGCGCTCGGCCCGCCGAACTTCTTCGACTCGCACCGGCGCGGATCCGCGACCAGCAGCGTGCGGTCGTACTGCATGAGGATGTCCCGGATCTCCGTCTTCGACGCCTCGTCGACGTATTTTTGGTAGTACGCGACGAGGCTCTTCGCGATCGCCTGGCGAATGGCATAAATTTGGGCCGTGAAGCCGCCGCCCTTCACTCTGATCCGGATGTCGACGTTCGCGAAGCGCGTCTGGCCGAGCAGTAGCACGGGCTCGAAGGTCTTGAGCCGCAAAATCTCCGGCTCCAAAAGCTCGATCGGGCACCCGTTCACTTTAATTAAACCGCGGCCCTGCTTGCAGTAGGCCACGGCCGTCGCCGCCTTCTTGCGGCCGAAGACCTGGACGGACTGGATCGCCGACATGGCTATGTCGGGTCCTGTCTCGTCTGTGTGTCTACCTGCGTGGCGACGGAGGGGTTACGGTCTCTGTACGACGTTGTGCTCTCTCCCCCCGTCTTGCGGTGCGTCTCGCATCGTCGGCATCGGCACGCGGCGACGGAGCGGGGCGGCCAGGCGAGGGACGGGCGCGGGCCCGCCCGCCGGCGCCGCGCCGCGTCTCCGTCCGTCCGTGGGTCCCGCATCAGTTGTTCGTGTGTGTGCTGGCGCGCCGGCGTGCCGCTGGTGCCACCCTTTCGCTCCGCGCAGGGCCGTAGCGTCCCGCGCGGCGCCAAAGTGAGCTGCACGCGAGGCCGCCTTGTGCTCGCCACATGGTCGCCGCGCGCCGCTCTTTTTGCAAATCTCGGCCGATCCCAGCTTCAGCTCTCTACTCGCCACAGCTTATCGCATTCAGACACGGCTAAGGACCTCTATTAGCTGCTTTTATGCACCACTGCTCGCTCACAAGGGCGAGGCTAGTATGTCCTAGTATCTGCGCGATCGACGCACGCCTCGGAGGAGCCGTCGAGGGCAACGCGCATTCGTCCGTAGGAGCCCCAGCGAAGCGCACGTCGCGCGCGTGCCGCCCACTGGCCCGCGCGGCCCGCGCGGCCCGTCCTAAGGATGGAATGGAGCACTCTCCGAGAGCGCGAGAGGGCTTCCAGTCTCGTAGGGCCCACCGGCCTCCCGCTCGGGCGACGGCGTGAGGCGGAACCGCGGCCGGGGCCCGACCGCGGCCGCCGGCGCGGCAAAAGGACCCTCGACGCCCTCGACGCGAAGTAATACGAATCGGAAAATATTAGACTTGAACTAGAACTCGGGGGGCGGCCCGCCCCTCCCCCCGTCTTTGGGCAGATACATTTCCAGCGACGAAGGGCCTTTCCGGAGCTTGGTCAACGCCCCTTGCTCGATGCCCCGCACGCGCCGCGTATCGAGGCCCATGATCGCACCGACTTGGGGCCGCGTGCGCGAGTTCCCGTCGTCCAATCCTAACCGGAGTCGCAAGACGTCCCGTTCCGAATTATCCAGAGACCGCTTCATCGCGACGTCAATCGCGTCCCGCAGCTCGTGGAAGGATGCGGACGCGTAGGGCTGGACCTCGGGCGCCTCCAATAAATCGGCGAGCGACGCGGCGTCGCCGCCGTCGCCAGCACCCGAACCTTTTGCCGTTTTACTGCGACCGAGAGGCACGTCCAGCGACAGCGTCGCCAGGCCGGACCGCGTGGCCCGCTCGACCTGCTTCGGCTTCAAGTCGAGGAACGCCGCGAGCTCGTCGACCGACGGTGAACGTCCGAGCATGTCTCTCAATTCGCGCGTGGCATTTTCGCACTGCTTGCCGAGCTCCTGGACGTGGCGCGGGACGGCTACTATTTGTCTTTTCCTCGAAGCTTTTTGAATCGCTTGTCTAACCCACCAGACCGCATACGTACTGAACCGAAACCCGCGGCCTGGGTCGTACCTATCAACTGCGGTGGCCAGGCCCAGCGTCCCCTCGGCCACGAGGTCCTCGAGGGCCTGGGCGCCCCCATCTCTGTCTACCGCCAATTGTGTGGCTCGTGGCAGTCTAGCTTGGGCCCGCCTCGCCGTGGAAACGACCAATCTCATATTACTGAGAATCATGTGTTCCCTCGCGTCCCGTCCCGCGACCTCGGCCCGGAAGATGTCGATGGGGTCGACGTAGCCCAGTAATTTCGCTACACTGTCGTCGCTCGCGTCCGTAGCGTTCTCTCGTAGAGATTTACGAGTGGACTCGATGGCCGAGAGCTTCTGGACCTTGCTCCCGAGTTCGAACTCCTCCTCCTTCGTGAGTAGAGGGTGGGAGAGGACCGCTTCCAAGCCATGTTTGGCGTAGACGTCTCCACTGGCGTAACTCAAAGCGTTGCCGCGCTGCCAGGACTTCGAGGGCGTCGCGGCGAGGACGACGCCGCGGCGCCGTCGCTGGGGTCCCTTTACATCGTGTGGTCGCAGCGCCGCCGGCGCGCGCGCGGAGCGGCTGTTCGCGAGCCAGCCCTGGGCCGAGCTCGTCACGAGCGCGATGAGCGCGGTTCGTCGCATGGCGTTGTTGTGTGGCCGTCGACGACGCACACTAGGCATTTTGCAGGATATGCGTCGTTCCCAAGTGCCCTATTTCACGTGGAATTGCGACACCAGCGCAGGCGCGAATCGAGGCCAAAGGCCCTCTTTTTTTTGGCCTCCGCAGACCTCTCTCCTGGCGTCGGGTGTCTTTTGGAACCGAACTAGACCACTGCCGTGCTTTCCGCGATTTTGAACCCGTTTTAAGCGCTTTACCAAAACTCTGAGCTTTTTTTAGCAACATTAGGCAAAACGCGGCTCTTGCCGACGCCACGCGCGCGTACGCGTCGCTCTGGACTGCCGAGCGCCAATTCGGTTCGCGTAGAATCGCTTTTGACCGGCTGCGCCAGCCGCCGACGCCGGCAACCCAAGCCGCCTTTCAAAAGCTGCTATTCTCGGGAGCCGTGCGGCCTCCGTATCAGCTCCCGGCGTGTTTGAAACGCACGTCCGGCACCCTCGGAGCAGTCACTCCATCCCTGCGCACTCCGACGAGCCGCCGACGCGGCCACCGAGAGCCATGCATGTCACCACAGCCCTCCTGCTCGCAGCCGCCCACGCCCTCCAGGTCAACCACATCTTTAGGAGACCAACCCCCTTCCTCAACGAGAAGAACACATTCACGGAAGATGATGGATACAAGTTGCTCGAGGGCCACCGCGAGAAGCGCTTCAGCGTCGCGTGGGCGCGCGACTTGTTGCGACCGCCGAAACCCGGAAAATTGGTGCTCGTAAGGCACGGCGAGTCCACATGGAACCGCAACGCCACGTTCACGGGCTGGACGGACGTGGACTTGTCGGAGCGAGGTGAGAGGGAGGTCGAACATGCTTCCCGTTTATTATTGGAAGCGGGTATTTCGGTGGACGTCTGCTACACGTCGCGCTTGCGACGAGCGATCCGTTCGAGCTGGATCCTGCTCAAGGGCCTGGATGCGGTCTACCGGCCGGTCTTCAAGAGCTGGCGGCTCAATGAACGTCATTACGGTAGTTGCAGTGTCCTTGAAGTTCGATCGTCGCGTCGATGGCGTCTTCGTGGTCTCACGTCACCGTGACGCCGTCGACGCGACCGCGACGCCAACGCAGGCGGCCTGACGGGCCTCAGCAAACCTCGATTGGCCGAGGAGCTCGGCGAGGCGAGGGTCCAGGCCTGGCGCCACGGCCTCAGGGACCGGCCGCCGCCCATGCCCTCGAACCACCCTTTAGATGTGTCTTCAGACAGAAACTACGCGGACCTCGAGTCGACGCCGCGCACCGAGTCCCTCGAGGACACGATGCAGCGCGCGCTGCCGCTGTGGCGCGAGCGCATCGAGCCCGATCTGAGATCAGGAAAAACTGTCTTGGTCGTGGCCCACGGCAATTCGCTGCGGGGGCTCGTGAAGCACGTCGACGGTGTCTCTGACGAGGCCATCGTCGACGTGTCGATACCGAACGGCATCCCCCTCGTCTATTCGTTCGACCGGTTTCCGTCCGGCGATTTGATCCCGCATCGGACCGAGCAGAGTGTCAGTGCCCATGTGTCCGGGGCTTTTTTGGAGGAGCGCGGGTTGTTGCGGGCAGCCCTCGAAGCGGAGGCGGAGCTCGTAAGGCGCGTCCCCGGCCACTTGAGACAGACGGACCAGCCCGCCGTGCGCGCCCTCGCGAAGCTGGAGCTCGAGCGAAAATTAATTGACCTCGCGGCGGATCCGAGTCGGTTGGAACGGGCCGTGGAACGTTCTCGCGAGAAGAAGGCTCCGGCGGTGGACGCCTTGTACATGGGCCTCCCCGCAGAAAGAGTCGTGACGAGGATACCGAAGCAGTCGACGTGCCAGCCCGCGGCGTTCGCGGCAAGTGACGCGATCGTCATCCTGCGCCACGGGCGCACGGAGCACAACAAATTAGGATTATTTACGGGCTGGGAGGACGCGTCTTTGGCAAAAGAAGGCATCGCCGAGGCGAAGCGCGCGGGCCAGTTGCTGCGCGCGCACGGGTTTGCCGTTGATGCAGTTTATACCTCGTGGCTCTCGCGGGCCATCGAGACGGCCTGGCTCGCCTTGCAGGAGCTCGACGCGCTCTGGGTGCCGATCATCAAGAGCTGGCGGTTGAATGAGAGGATGTACGGCGCGCTCACGGGGTTATCAAAAAAGGCGATCCTGGGCGAGCACGGCGAGGCCCGGTTCAAGCAGTGGCGGTGTTCAAACGGCGTCCACACAATGCCACGTCGCCTCGACGCCGTCGACGTGGCCGCGAGAGAGCCTACGCGCCTCGTGAGAGAGTTGCCGCCGTCGTGACCACGAGAAGGGACGCGACGCGCGGCGAGGGCGTCGACGCGAGCCCATACGCCATCGACGCAGGCGCGGCTACACGACGCGGCCGCCGGCGGCGTCGTCCTTCTCGCCGTCCTACCCGGGCAACGACGAGCGCTACGTGCGCTATCTCACAGATGTCAGATACTCGTTTCGCGAGTCGTTAGTTCGCTCATTAGCATCTGGCTCACTCGTACTCGCGAGAAAAATACCAAAGGCCGAGTCCCTCAAGGACTGCATGGATAGGACTATACCGTTCTTTACCGATGAAATTTATCCGAGAGTTGTTGAGCAGCGAAAATCAGTGCTCGTGTCCTCGTCAGAAAACGCCATCAGGGGTCTGCTGATGCACTTGTGCGATATCCCGTCCGAACGAATCGCGGAGGTGGAGATCCCGACGGGCTTGCCGTTAGTGTTCGACGTCAAGAGGCGATGTTTGAGGCTCTTGGACGACGGTCGCTATCCTGCGGATCCCGCGGAAGCCCTAGCGAGGTGGAACTTCGGGACCGCGTCGGATTTACTTTTCAGGCCCTGCGTGTCGGACGATGAAGATGACGAGTGTGCTGCGGAACTGCCCGACCCCGTGCTGCGGCTCGCGGAGGTGCCGTCGTATTTGGAGGATACTCCTTCTCCAAGTGTGGACGACATGGTCGTCGGGGCGCTCATGGGCGCGGAGTACATGGGGGGGTAAGTAGTAGAATGAATAAGGTTAGGACCTCGGATCATCGATCGGAAGGAGTGAAGCGTGGGGAATGATACTCAGGCCTTGAGGTCGACGACGGACCCGGCCTTGATGAAGTCGTCGGAGGTGTTCATGACCTCGCCGTAGACGAAGCGGCTCGGCTGATCTTGGGCTTGATCTCGTTGAAGGCCTGCGCGGTTTAACGGTCGCGTCGATGGCGTATGTACGGGACACGGGCACGCGCGGCGTCGAAGCGCGCCGTGTCTTTGAATGATTTCGTGACGTGGAGCACGCCGACGCCGCCCCCGCTGAGGTCGGTGGACACCTTGCCGTTGATCGGCCCGCAGACGCTGTACTGGATGTTCAAGGATTCATGTAACGCATCGACCTCGGGCGAGCCGAAGACCTTCAGCCAATCCTTGTAGGGCACGCCGAGGCCGTGCGCGCCGAAGCAGATGCCCCACCCTTTTTGGAACTGGGGCGGCGGGCCGGGCGTCGGGCCCCGGAAGTCGGCGCAGGCGAAGTAGTTCTCGCGCCACTTTCCCGTGAGCCAGCCGTCCCTGCGGCCCTGCTCGAAGATGGGCGACTTGCCCTCGCCGAGGAACTTCTTCACGGCCTTGAGGCCGCTCGTCTCGAAGACCTGGAGTGAACAGAACCTCAGCGTCGCGTCGAAAGCGTCGAGGCGAGGCGCCGTCGACTTCGACGCGGCGGCGGCACGAGCCCGGCGAGCACCGCGTCCTGGCCGTTGGGCTTGCCCGCCGTCGTCTTGATGAAGAACTCGTCGACGACCTTGCACTCCGGCGGGTAGACGGACAGCAGGTCGCTCCCGATGCCCTCGATGACCTTGTGCCACGCCTTGAAGCTCGGAGTATCGTGCTCCTGCGTGGATCGAACCGTGAGTAAGTCGGCGACCGATGCGACACGGGCCGCGCGCGAGGATGCCGATCGTGTAGCCCGGGCCTCCCAGCGCCTTGGCGGAATTCGTGCCCGGGAGGCAGAGCGGCTTCTTCGCGATGGCTTCGGGCACGAGTAAGCTCGACGCGGCGGCAGCGGCGCCGCCCGCCAGCAGGTCCCGGCGCGGCTGGAGCACCATGGTCGGCGCCACGCGCAGCGACGACGCGCCCGTCAACAGCACAGCGCAGGCGATGATAGGAGACATGATTCAACACGTAATTTCGATTGCTAGTGGTAATGTAGCTGCAAAAATGCAGCCCCTTTCCCAGACGCTCTGCGAAGAAAACGGGCGCGCCCCGCACGCCGGCGCTGCACGCCATCGAGCAGGCGCCCGCGACGACTACATCAGGACTTACGCAGCACGACGTGGAACCCCGCCGCCGTCTCTATTACTGGAGACAGCTCGCCGACGGCCAGCCGGAACGCGGCGGCTTCAAAAGCGCGTTCTAAATCCCCGCGCTGGAAGGGCTTGAGCCGGCCCCCATTGGTTGATGAGGGGCAGTCCGAGCGTTTCGAGGCTTCGTCGGCCAGCGCGGCCTCCATGTCTGATGACGCGGCGACGCGTTTTCGGAGCGCGTCGGCCTCGGCGCGCGCGTCGCTTTTCGCGAGGGAAATTTTCGGAGTGCGGTGCGACGCCGGTCGTCGAGAATCGGCGTGCTTGAGCAAACAGTGGACGACCGTAATTTTGTCGTCACTCCTCTTGGGCTTTGATTCAGAGGGCGCCTGCCACCGTCTTTCCCCCGTCTTTTCATTAATGCAGTAGTAGTCGCCCGGCGTGCTTCGCGACTCCTTCCAGCGCCAGGGCGCGGGTAAGGCGGGCTTGCCCGGCGGCGGCCTGTGGGGAGCGATCGACGGTCAAGCGCCCGCTCGATGGCGTAGAGGTGGTCGAAGGCCCTCTGGTTGAGTTCCACGCGGGTGGTGACTCCTCCTTCGCGGGCGCGGGCGCGGGCGCGGGCGCCGGGGCCGCCGGAGCCGAGGAAAAGCCGCTGCGCTTGCGTGGCCGCCGCTCCGGCGACGACGCGCCCCGCCGGCTGCGCTCGCGGCTCCGGCTCCGGCTCCGGCCGCGGTTTGATGCCGCGCGCACGACGCTCCGTTGCGCGGCCTCGCGGTCGCGGCCGCCGCCGCCGCGCTCCCGACTCCGACTCCGGCTCCGCGCGCGGCGGTCGCCGCGCTTGTCGTCGCCGCGCCCGTCGTCGCGCTTGGAAAAGCCGCCGCGGTCGCGCTCGCCGCCCTCCCGCCGCGCCACGAGCTCCTTCTTTTTTCGTTCCACGAAGGCCCGCGGAATGCCGTGAGGAGAATCCTGGGCGTCCAGCAGCAGTTTCCAGAGCTCCGCCACGAAGGGCTGGGCCTGCTTATTCAAGAATCCCGTGAGCTGGACCTGCAATTGTTGGGGGTCGACGCGCTTGTCCTGGCCCGTCTTCGCGTCGCGCGTCTGCGCGAGCCTGCGCGGAGCATTTCCGTCAAATCGGTCCAAACGGCCCCAAAATCGAAAAAGAGACCACCCACGACCTCGTCTGATGGACACGAGTCGCGTCGACGGCGTGACGGCGCCGCAGCACCGCGATCTTCATGAATTGGCATCAACGGGACGCCGAGAACGCACATGTTCATCACGAGTTCGGACAGCACGTCGTCCTCGAAGCCCAATAACTCCGCTAGTCTTTCAGACACCCAGCGGCCCATGACCTCGACATTTATTTTTTCTATTCGTACCTGTGTGTGACGGGTCGCGATCTCGCCCGAAACGCGCTCAAATTCGAAAAAGAAACCACCCACGTCATCGTGTGTTAGATACGAGTCGTATCAGTGAAGTGAAGGCACCTCCACACGACGGGACGCCGAGATGCGTACGGGCGTTTTGAAGGACTCGTCGAACTTGCCGCTTTTCTCTAATTTTTTTCTCAACCTTTTGTCGGCGTCGCCGTCGTAGGTCCGGAACTTGTCCTTGATGTCGCCGGCGCCGAAGCCCATGGTTTCTGCGCAGCGGCGGCGTCACGCGGCGTACGCTGCGCGGCGGCTGAGCAGTGAGGTGAGGAGAGGCGGAGCCCTCGGCCACAGGAGTGCGTGGGGCGCGGCGCGGCTGCGTGCGAACGCAGCGATACGCGAACAGCAATTCTGCCACCGATTTGGGCGGCTAGGGCCCCCAAAACAGTGCCGCGCCGCGTCTTGCCAACTAGCGTCCAGTAACACACTAGGAAGCAGGCGCCGAGGCTAAGGACTGCACTGCAGGACAGCTGTGACACTTCCAACGTGCTTGGTTGCTGTTCTGCATAGCTTTGCACACGGCAAATCCATCGGCAAGGCTTCGCCGCAGAGCACTGCTTGCCAAAGGCTGCAAGCCCCCGCTCGCTGCCCGGCGCACGCGCGCGCCGCGCCCGCGCCCGAGACACCCGCGCATCCAGCGCACGGCGACGCCGCGGGCAACACACACACAAAAAGAACATGTTCCTCGTGCACCGCGTCTTACATCCGGCGACGGCCGCGCACGCCGCGTGCTGGTCTAGAGTGACGAGCGACCACGACGAGCTCGTGCTGACCGTCGGGAGAGAACTTCATGTGTACGCCATCGTGAATGGTTCGTTAGCACTGCGACGCGTGTGGCGCTTCGAGGCCCGTCTTGAAGCATGTGCTCCCGCGAAGCGCCCGTCATTGAAGCGCGACGCGCTCGTCATCGCCTTCGCGCCGGCGCGGCTCGCCATTATTGATGATTGTGAGGGAGAACCTAGAACGTTGGTGCGCTACGACCTCGAAGCACAAGTGCCAAACGACCCTTATCAACTCAATCCTCTGAAGGCGAACAAGGGCGGTCCGCGTTCCTGGCCCGTCGTGCTCGATGCTTCTCCGAGCATAGCCGTGGTCAGAGCGCAGGCTCGAGTTGTTGCGGTACCTCTCATCCACTCTGCCGCCCGATCAGTGTCAGGTGAGCCGCCGGCACCGTTTTTTATCGATGGTGCACTGTCCGAGGACGTTGTGGTAAGGTTGTTGGCCTTTGCGCCGTCCGGACCGCCGACCGTTATCCTGTGCTGTGCCGACGCGCGCGGCGACCAGCCAGCATCGACAACTCTCATAGCCCTAGGCCTGGACGCTGCCAGAAGATCTTCGTATCCGCGGTGGCGCGTCGATTCATTGGCGGCGGCTCCTCGCGGATTGATCCCGCTCAGACGAGGTGGCTGCGTCGTTTTATTTAGACATACATTAACAAAAGTGTCGTCGGGAGGCGCCATCGACGCCGTCGCGTTGAATGGGTTTGCGGGCGAGGACTTCGGGCCTTCGGACTGCCGCGCCGTCGTAAGGCCAAATGTACCGAAGCTCGCCATCGACGCGACGGCCGGCTGCGTCGGCTGCGAAGTGTCCGACGGACTGTGCCTCGTCTCACTGCCCGGTGCCGCTTCATTATGGGTCGCGGACGTTTCCCAGACACCGCAACTGCGACCGCTCGCTTCGGCCGCGCCGTGTCGCGTCGTCTGCTGCTCTCCCGATTCACAGCGAGTTTTTTTGGGCGGCGGCTGCGACGACGGCGGATCTCGGCGTCCCGTCGTGTGGAGGCGCCTTCACGCCATCGACGCGCGTCGACTCCGGGAGAGGAGGCCGCGGCTGGTCTCGTTTTCGATTTTGAGCCGTTTCGGACCGCGTCGAGACCGCGATTCGCGCAGGCGTGCTGTGCGACGTTAAAGTATCGAGGGACGCGTCCAAGAAGCGCAAGACCGAGGAGGGTCTCTACGGCAAATTGTCTGAAGGCGCTGCATCATTACAACTCACGGCGGCCGACGCCGTCGTCGCGCTCGGTAGTCTGACTGATGCTACCTTCGGCGCTCGAACGGCTCACCGGTGGCCCTTCCAGCCCCAGAGGGAGGGCGACGCCCGGAAGGCGGCGCGCGAAGCGCGATCGTCTAGACGGAGTGAATTAGTAGCTTGCGCGCCGGGCGCCGGCGACGGGTCGCGCGGCCACGTCGTCTGCTTGGGCCGAGGCGCGAGACCCGTTTGTTTAGGCCACTTCAAGCGCAAGCTCGCGGCACTCATCGGCGGTCTAAGATGGAAGGGCCCGTTCCAGTCCAAGGAACTGACTTCAAGAGAAACGGCAACTCGCGACGTCGTCGTCACCGAAAGCAACAAGGCCATCTCCTGGTGCTTGTTTGATGGGCAGACGTTTGAAGAGGTGCAGTTGGAGTGCCACGGGAGTCTGCTGGGCGTCGTCGCGGCCGACGAGCCGCTCGACGCCTCTTCTGCCGTTTATCTCGTGTATGAAGGTGGCACGTGGCAGTCGCTGCAGGACGGGAAAGCCGTGAAAGGCGGGAAGTTCGCGAAGGCCATCGAGAGCGTCACTGGTGGTGTCCATACGGGCTACGTCGCTTGCTGCAGCGACGGGAAGACGCGCGCGTTGTCCCTGACGAAGACGTCAATAAAACTCGGAAAAGTTCTACTGGATGACGCATGTGATTGTGTGCACGTCGCGAAGGCTCCCGTATCCTTATGGGCTCGGAGTTCCACCTCATCTACGAATGAGCGTGAGGGCTGGCACGCCTCGACTCAGTTTGATGAGCGGTCGTTTTTGTATGGCGCCCCCGTGTTGGACGCCAAAGAAGAAAAGCTCTCGTTGGTCGAGACCGTCGTTGGGGTCGCGTCGGACGGTGCATTGATCGCGTCCTCCATGAAGGGTGACGAGCTCGCGCGCTACGAGCGCTGTACGGAGGGCTATGCTGTGCTGGGAAGTGTGGAGGACGACGGCGACACGCCGAGATGCGCCTGCGTGGCTTTGCACCGCATCGGTCCCAAACTGGCTCTCGATTCCCTCGGGCGGTGGGTCCTTGTTTTAATACTCCGAGAAGGCGACCTCGTCGTCTACGAGCACGACGGCCAGTGGCGCCGCGTCGCCCACGACTTTTTAGGAAGGCCTGATCCGGGTGTAGCTCAGACCTTCTCGCTGACGTGCTTCGAGGACGTCGAGAGTCGTTCTGGTGTGTTTGCGCATTGCAGTCGGCCGGCCGTGATTCTCTGCGAGAGAGGGAAAACTTCTGTCGTGTCCATCGAGTCCCTAGCTGGTGATGATGCTCCTCAGTTACCTAGAAGGACTACGCAAAGTGTGCCACTCCCGACGAATCGGGGCTTTCTCCTGAGCGGTTCGGACAGGAATGTTATATGTAGCGGTCTGGGCAATCTCGTACTAGCGGCAACATCAGCGACGCTGACCATCCATAAAGCCCCCATCAGGGACGGCTCGCCCTACAATATCAGAGCGCTGAACGCGCCGCCTGAGGGTGTTGATGCGGCGCCGGCCTTCGCATTACTCTGTGCCTCTCGCAGAGACCCCTCGCTGGGTAGAGTCGTCGACGCCGACGCCGAGCCGTCGACGGAGCCACCCACCACTTCCAGAAAATGGCCCCTCGATTGTTTGAGTGACTCAAGGATGGGCGGGGCACCAGTTAGTAGACAGTCGAACGCGTTCGAGCTGCGACTAGTCACGTCGGCAGGATGGAGGACGTTGCAACGGTGCCCTTTAGGAGCTGGAGAGCGAGGCGTCTGTTTGGACATCTGCGCCCTCGCGAAGAAGAGTGGAGACGTCGCGACGCGGAACACGTACGCGTGCGTCGGGACGTGCGTCGAGACGTCCTACGGCGAGGACGCCGCTAGTCGTGGAAGAATACTGCTCTTCGAGGTGGACTACGTGCCCTGCCGTAGAAAGAGTAGATCAGGAGGCAAGGGCCGCGGCGTGGGGCACGCGCCGCGTTTTACGCTCACGCACGCCAAGAAGGTGCGCGGCGCCGTCTCCCAGTGCGCCCAGGTCATGGAGCACGTCATCGTGAGCGTCGCGAACCGCGTCGAGGTTTACAGCGTCGAAGGCAAAGCGATGAAGCAGATCGCGACGCACCACGCGCCGCACTACGTCGTGCGATCTCGGCGTCCCTAATCATGCGTCGACGCCATCGATCAGACGAGGTCGTGGGTGGTCTCTTTTGCGATTTTGAGTCTCTGGAAGACGTCGGGGCCGTCGCGGCGGGTCCGAGAGAACGCGGTCGCGTCGATGGCGTCGTCACGAGACCACGTCACCGTGAGGCCGTCGCCATGATCATCAGAGCGTCTACGCGTCGCACGAGTGTACGGAGGCGGCCGCGCGACGCAGGTCTCGCTGCGCGTCGCGAAGACGTACGTGATTTATGCGGACGTCTACCAAGCGTGTACGTTACTCTTCTGGCGCGACCGCGACCGGCAGTTGTACCCGCTGGCCAAAGACGCGGACGCACATGAGCGAAGGGCCATCGGCCACGACTTGAGGTCTGGTTCTGGTTCGTATTGCGCGGACTTCGTTGTTGATGCGGGGGAGTTGGCCGGCGCGCATGCTTTAGGTGTCGTCGTGGGAGATGGGGATCGCGTCAGACTGCTCCAGTATGCACCTCTTGGATCCGATACGGACCGCGGCGGTCAGCGACTTTTGGCCAGAGCCGACTTCATGGTGAACAGCGACGTCCACACGCTGGCGAGGCACGCGGTCCCGAGGACGGACCCCGATAGCGACGCGGCGGCGTTCGCTTGCATCTATGCGGGTCTGGACGGGCAGGTCGGCGCCCTTTTACCTTGTGACGAAAAAGTATTTCGACGGCTGCGGGCGCTGGAAGGGGTGTTGGGCAATGCGTTGAAGCATGCGGCGGGCGTCCATCCGGACAAGCACCGGCTGGCGTCGCTACATTCAAGGAATATTCTGGACGGCGCGTTGCTGTTCCGGTACTGCTCGCTGCCTCGGCCGTTACAGCGGGACCTGGCGTTAGCTGTTGGTACTGATAGAGCTACGGTGCTCCAGACGCTGCGGAGCGTCGACGCGCAGTCGGCGTGGCTTTAGTAAGTATAGTACCGAAGTAGTTACTCAGGGCAGCCCGCGGGCGTAGAGCGCGTCTCGCGACTCGTCGAGATTTCGTTCAATCGCCAGTACAAGCGGGTGCGCGCCACCGAGCACGCGCCGCGTAGTCCGTTCTAAATCCTCGAGCGTCGTCGTGGCCTCGCGGAGATCGCCGCGCGTGGCGGCGGGGTCCTCGTAGAGCGCCGTCGCGCAAATCTTCCTCATCTTGAAATTGAGTGTGTCACTTTCACCAAGGACGCGGCGCGCCAGGGGTATCGTTTTGCGCATCAGCGCCTTTGCTTCTGCGTAGCGCTGTAGAGTAAGAAGGCCATTCGCGTAGTTGTTGGCTGCCATGAGGGTGTGGATATGTTCTTCGCCATTGAGCCTCAACCGTCCAGAGTATACGTCTCGTTCCATGCTCAGGGCCTCTTCAAGCCGTCCAACTAATTCATACGTACACGCAAGATTGCCCTGCGTGATGAGCACGTTTTTTTCTGACGCGCCAAGGCGCTGCTGCATAGACAACACAGCCTCTTTCACGGACAATGCCTCCTCGTAGTGTTTTGCATCGTGTAAAGCGTTCCCAAGCTGTGTCATCGCGCAAGTCCGAGCCCAGTCCGCCTCCGGTCGGCCCAAATACGTTTTCCAGCACGCCCAACTGAGCGCACTCCGCACGACACCATGGTACTGTTGCTCGCACAGGCTACACTTGTACCACCGATGCCACTGGTTATCATCCAAATCCCTCTCGTCGGCCTCCTCGACCAAAATCTTCGCTTGCCGCGCCAAGCACGACACGTGCACGAAACCGGACGCCCCGCGGCACGAGCAGCCGCGCACGAGGCCCTCCTCCGCGTCGCCGTCCATACAAATAAAGCACGTCTGGCCTTCCGTGTCCTCCGCACACTCCTCGACCGCGTCCGAGACGGCCTCCTCGTATTTCTTGCCGGCGTGGTGTTGTTCGGCGCCGCCGCCGCTTGCGATCTCCGCACACTCGTCGTCGTGGCCGCCGCGGTGCGCGTGGTAACGTAAACAGCGGTCACTGCAGTATCTCGTTTCGCAGGCCACGCATCTCGACGAGGCGTCGTGCTCTATAGGCTTGGCGCAGGCGGCGCAGGTGGTCAAAATCATTTTGACTTTGATTTGGGGGCTTGAGCACCAGAGATCCGACCGCTCTCCAGCGCTTTGATAATTTGCGTTCGATTGGGCGTCGTCTGTCGACGCTTGCTACTTAGAGCGGGTGCGCGCCGGTGATGGCCTGGAAAACCCGTTTTGTTGGGAGACGCGCCCGCGCGAAGTGATGCAGCACGACGTCGTCGACGCGGCTCGAACCGAGGATTCCAGTGGAAAGTCTAAACAAACACTTAGTGAGTGCTCAGGGCAACCCGCGGGCGTAGAGCGCGGCTCGCGCGTCTTGCAATTCGTCCTCTGTCCCTTCTGTAATTGGGTGCGCGTCACCAAACACACGCCGCGCGGTCCGTTCCGTGTCCTCGAGCGTCGTCACGGCCTCGCGAAGATCGGCGAGCGTGGCGCCGGGGTCTCTGTAGAGCGCCTCCGCGAAAGTCTTTCTCATCGTGAGCGTCGTGTCCTTAATCTCTCCGAGGGTGCGTCGCGCCACAGGTATCGTTTTGCGCAGCAACGTCTTAGTTTCTTCGAAGCGACTTAGCTCGCAAAGCGTGCGAGCTAAGTTGTTGGCTGATATGGAAGTGTCTAGGTGATCCTCGCCAAGGAGCTGCACACTGTCGGAGTATATGTCTCGCTCCATGCTTAGGGCCTTCTCAAGTTGACCAAGATCTGCATACGCGCTCGCAACATTGCTCTGCGCGTCTAGCAATATATCTTCATCGGCGCCAATGCGCCGCATCGTAGATAACAGGGCCTCTCTCACAGATAACGCATCCTCGAAGTGGCTTGCAGCGTATAAACCGTTCCCGAGCACAGTCATCGCCCATGGCCGAGCATCATCCGCCTCCGGCCGACCCACATACGTCTTCCAGCACGCCCACCCGAGCGCACAAGACACGACGCCGTGGTAGTCTTGCTCGCACAGGCGGCACGTATCCCACCGCCGCCACCTCGCATCGAACGCGTCGTCGTCCAAATCCCTCTCCTCGGCATCCTCCACTAAGATCTTCGCCTGCCGCGCCAAGCACGACACGTGCGCGAAGCCCGCCCCCCCGCGGCACGAGCACCCGCGCACGAGGCCTTCCTCCGAGCCGTCCTCCAGACAGATGTAGCACGTCTGGCCGTCCGTGTCCTCCGCGCACTCTTCGACCGCGTCCGCGACGGCCTCCTCGTATTTCTTGTTGGCGTGGTGTTGTTCGGCGCCGCCGCCATTGGCGATCTCCTCACACTCGTCGTCGTGGCCGCCGCGGTGCGCGTGGTAGCGGAGGCATCGATCGCTGCAGTATCGAGTCTGACACCCCACGCATCTCGCCGAGGCGTCGTGCTCTATAGGCTCGGCGCAGGCGGCGCGTGTTCAGTAGCTGCTGGCCAAAGCTCTTTGAAGAGGCTGGCTGGGCGCCTTCCACAGCGATTCCGCGCGGCCTCGCGCTGCGCCAGCCGCGAGATATTCAAATTTCGAGTATTCTGCGAAGTCAGGCCCAACCAATTCGCATCAATGCGCCAAAGCGCGCGCGCGTCGTGTGTGCGAGCTATGTGCGAGCTAGCGGTAAGGCACTAGCAAGTAAAAACCGAGCGTACCTGGCCAAAAGCTCCCAAAACCCGTACAACAAGACGATGCACAAACTAGACCAAGTTACTGTCCCCCACCACGATCCCGGACCGCGCCGCTTCCACTTTTTGCGACAGAGCGTCCACCCTAGAATCCGACAGGTCACTCATCTCGGCCCTTGCTCGTCTTTTGGTGGCGGCCCGAGACGCCTCCGTGACCCAGAACTGGCGCGACCACCACCTCAGTGCCACATTCTTCTTCAGAGACACCGCACCGGCCACGACCAATACCAATCCAACAATCATTGCGACGACCCCATCTGCCCACCAAATCCCGGCCTCGACCATCAGAAAGTACCCGATGAGCACGCCGCAACTCAAACAAGCCCCCGCTAGTGAACAGAAGCCGTCCTTGCGCAGCGCCATCGAGTCGACTTCGTGAGCTATTCTTAGTTTATAAAATCCAAGAAAACCAAAGAGAAACGCCGACGGCACGGACAACCCGAGCAAGAACGAGTGGTTGTCCGCCTCCTCGTGCGATGCGAGCGTCGCCATGCCGTTGATGGCCACCTGCGCGGAGCATCGCGGTCTCGACGCGGTCCGAATCGGCTCAAAATTGGACTAGAGCACCACCCACGTCATCGTGAGATGGACACGAGTCGCGTCGATGGCGTGAAGGGACGCCGCGGGCGCACCAGCCAACCCAGCAGCACGAACATCAGAGCGATGCCCACGTCGGCGCGCTTTTCTCGTAACTCCAATTGCGCCTCGGACACGACACCGGCGCCCCAGAAGCGCCACAGCACCAGCACGGAGCCGATGGCATCCACACCGTTCTCGAGGGCATACCCCAGAGCGGCTGAGGATGAACTGTGGATGCTGATTGCGAGGCCCGCGCAGAACGCGCAAACTGTGAGAATCAGCGACGCGACGGAGACGTTGTAGGCGTCCTTCGGGCCGTACCGCTTCTTGGTCGTGCTTCGTTGCGCCTGCTCGGCGGCCCTTTGCAGCACCGATTCGACTGCTGCCGAAGTGTCTTCCCTGGTGTGGCCCTCCTGGGGGCTGGCGGGCTCCATGGGTGAGGAGGGCTCCTTGACCTCGTCCTCCATGATCTATGCGATGGATTTGGGGCTGCCCGGCGGCGTTTGGGCGCGCGCGCGTGCAGATGCACCAGGAACCCGTTTATTTCGGGATTTGGCCGTCGCGGCGCGGGAGGCTTCCGACGCGTGTCGGGGAGGTGGATGCGGTCCGATGCTCGGGCCGAGAGGTCTGGGACTGATCGGGGCCAGGTTGCGAAACCCGTTTGCTTCACAGCTCGACGCGACGAAGCCAGCGCGCTGGCCACGCCGGAGCGCAAACGACCAGCTGACCAGCTTCGCAGCCCGCCGCTAACGTGCCCTCCTTGCGCTGCGCGTCGCTTGAAGCGAAACAGCCGGTGGGCCGAGCACAAGGCGAAACATACCGGTGCTGCGCGAACGGTGAATGTACGTCGACGAGATGTGGCTCGAGTGCATGCAGGGCCGGGCCATGCAGGACGTCCTCGCCGCTAAAGCAACGAAGAAGAGGCCGCCGCGGCGCGCGCTCGGCGACCTCACGAACCGGCCGTCGACGCCCGTCGCCGTCGCCGTGCCGCCGACGCCGCCGGCGGCGCTGCCGAAGCGGCCAGCATTACCGCGCCCGGAGGCTAAAGTTGAGGCGCGGCCGCTCGCGACGCCTCAGACACCGTTTTCGTTCGTTGCGGACCACGCGGAAACAGCGACGCCGCTGCCGACGACGGAAGCGACGGACGAGGCCGACGTCGCCGCGTCCCATGAGCTCCTATCAAATCTGTCGCCGCCGCCGAACACGACGGCGCAGCGCGGTCTTCGATTGGCCGTGCGCGCGTGCGTCCTGGCCGTCGTCGTCGCGGCGAGCGCGTCGGCCGGGTCGTCGCTCGTCCACGCGGCGAAGGCGCCAGTGACAGAGCCCGTCCGTGCAAAGGCGAAGTTCGCCTGGTCTGTACAAACGAGGAGACCTATGCGACCGCCGCGCTGGGCTTCGGTTCGGGGCGTCGCGCCGGCGACGACGTCGCGCGCGGCGCGCCTCGATTCGGTCGCGCGGTTCCTCGCGGCGGCGCGCGGCGTCGTGCACAAGCTGCCGCCGCCGCCGCCGCCGCGGTCTCCCGCGTTTGCGTGGACGGTCCGGGCCAAGGCGTTCCCGGCGGGGCCGGCGCGGCGCGTCGTGCCGCCGCCCTGAGACGTCCCCGAGCCTAAGACCCAAGTACAAAGTATTATTTGACCGCGGCGACGGCGTGGGCGCCGGCCGACCATGTCGTGGGCGCGAGCCGGTAGCTAGCTGCAGCAAGGCACTAGGAATGCCGGCTTGGCTTGGCCAGCCAAAGCTTGGAAGGGCTGCCCCCCGAGCGACTTGACCACACACAAGATGATCCTCACGTACTGCGCCGTCTGCGCCACCGACCTTGGCTTAACCAGGGGCAAGAAATGCGGCCGCTGCAGCACGCGCTACTGCGGGGCAGCCTGCCAGGTGCAGCACTGGCAAGAGCGCGGCCACGACCAGCTCTGTAAGAAGATTAAAAGGGCTGGTGGCGCTGAGCAGTACTATGCAAATAACAAGTACTCGGAGGCAGTCGCGGTCGCGGCGGAGGCGTGCGCCGAGGACACGAAGGGTCAGACGTGCTACATCTGCACGCAGGCCTTGCATTGGAAAACGAAGGAAGGCCTCGTGCGCGGGTGCTCGTGCCGCGGGACGGCGGGCTTCGCGCACGTGTCGTGCTTGGCGGAGGAGGCGAAGATTTTGTGGGACGAGGCCGAGGAGAACAATTTGGACGGCAAAGCGTTGCAGGAGAGGTGGAATCGGTGGCGCGCGTGTAGCCTGTGCGAGCAACACTACCACGGCGTCGTTTCGTGCGCGCTCGGGTGGGCCTGCTGGAAGACGTACGTGGGGCGGCCGGAGACGGCCGTGGCTCGGAGACTTGCGATGGAGAATCTTGGGAGCGGTCTGTCCGCTGCGGGACACAACGGGGACGCGTTGTCCGTGAGAGAGGCCGAGTTTTCTATGCGGCGGCGCATCGGCGAGTCAGAAGGCAGCATGCTTGCCGTGCAGGGCAATCTTGCGGGCGCGTATGAAGCGCTTGGACGGCTCGAAGAGGTCCTGTCGATGCGGCGAGACGTATATTCTGGCTGGTTGAGGCTCAAAGGCGAGGAACATGAAACGACTCTCTTAGAAGCCAGCAACCTCGCGTGCTCCCTTGATCGTCTAGAGCGCTTCGAAGAAGCTAGGTCTCTGTTGCGCAAGACGATGCCAGTGGCGCGACGCGTTCTCGGAGAAAGTGATAGTACCACGCTCAGGATGCGGTGGAATTACGCTGTGGCGCTCTACAGAGACCCCGACGCCTCACTCGACGATATCCGCGAGGCCGTGGAGACGATCGAGGAAGCGGAGCGGGCCGCAAGGCGCGTGCTCGGTGGCGGACATCCGACCGCTATGGGGATGGAACAATCCCTGCGACATGCGCGAGCCGTGCTCAGCGACCGCGCCAAGAAGGAGAAACTTATGGAAGAACTCGATGTTACTGCGGAAGTCTTCGATAAGGTTGCTAGATTTGCAACGAAGACACACCGGGTGAGTGTTTTAGGGACCACGGTCGAGGCGACGTATGGCGACCTCGAGTCCACCCGCAAGGCGCTGGAGGCGTTGCCGCCGGGGGATGCTTAAGACGATTAAGTCTGCCTGCTCCTGCTTCTGGGCAATCCACGCGCGTCGACGCGCTTCGTGCGGGGCTCGGCCTATGCCCCTGATTTTTTTGTGCTGCGAACCCTCTATTAGGCTCTAAAACCACGCGCCGACGCTGCCCGCGCGCGCGGTGTCATCGAGAGGCGCCATCCGTTCACGGCCGAGCTCCGCCGCGCAATCGTAGGGAGAACTGAGCTGCTCCATGGCTAGGTGTGCAAGTTGATCTCTTGCACCAGCCATGGGCGGTGGCGCGTCCAAGAAGAAGAAAGCAGTAGTACTGGACGACGCCGACGACGCCGCTTTGTTCGACGCGGCCTTCACGAACAAGGTGCTCAACGCGTGCTACCTCGATACGCGCGAAATACGACAGCGCCTCACTTCATCTGAAGCGAAGCTGCGGTGTGACTGCGGCGCGTATAGTGCCAGGTACGGTTCTCTAGTATTCCGAGGGTTATATGCGGACGAGCCGACGAAGCCCTGCCAGGACAGGTATGGCATGGTGGAAACAAATGGAGACCCGTGGTTTCTAATCCTCGACGGCCACGGTCCGAATGGCCACGCCTGCGCCCAGTTCTGTTTGGAGGAGCTGCCTCGAAGCTTTGAGGACGCCCAAGGTTCTGTTGAGGAGCATCTTACGCAGGCCTCGGTATCAACGAACCGTGCGCTCCACAAATCAAAAGTCGAGTCGCGCGACTCGGGCACGACGTGTGTCTCGTTGCTCGTGGATGGTGGTGTGTTGTACTGCAGCAATGTTGGGGATTCTAGATGCGTCCTCGGGCGTCGAGAGAACAATTCAATCAAAGCCATAGCCCTATCAAAAGATCAGACGCTCTACAGACAAGACGAGCGGCAACGCATCGAAGCAAGTGGTGGAAGAGTCCTCTCAATAGGCCAGATCGAAGGTAGTGTACCGATGGACCATATCTGGAAATGCGACCTCGGCAGTGAAATCGATTCAGACGGCGACCCGCCCAGGCTGTGGCGCAAGGACGCGTACGAGCCCGGCACGGCGTTCTCGCGTTCTTTAGGTGATTTTACAGCTCAAGAGCTCGGGTGTTCGTCCACGCCGGAAGTCCAACAGCACGTCATCGATGCTTCAGATGTCTGTTGCGTGCTCGCGACCGACGGGGTGTGGGAATTTCTGACAAGTCAGGAAGTTATTGATATTTGTGTGTCCTGCAAGACCCCGAAGGAAGCCTGCTACAAGATCGTGGCCGAGTCCTATCGACGGTGGTACGAGCGGGAGGAACGGATTGATGATATCGCTTGTTGCGTGTTGTATTTCGACGGTGCTTCCGTTGCGTCTCCTCCTCCGTCGTTGCGGGAGCCGGGCGCCGCGCCGCCGCCGCGGCTCCGGCGCCGCGGCTCGATCGTAGCCCCCGCCGCCGCCGCGCCCCCGCCTTAGACCGTCGCGCCGACCCTGTGGCCCCGATAAGCTATGTTCGTCCGTGATCTTTCCTTATGCTTCCGGTTACCTCGGACCCGAACCCGCCGGGAGAGCGCCGGCCCGGCCCCAGGCAGCCGCACAGCGCCTGAGAGCCAGCGGCGCGGGCGAGCGCAAAGGAAGCTCGTGCCTTTTTTGTCTCGCTCGGAGGCCGGCGGGGCTGCCCCAATGGCTGCTGGGAGCCGACGCCATCGATGCGACGGCGTGTGGGATAGTAGCAGATAGCAGTGCTCTCTCTGAGCCACATTACTCGCGCAGCCATGGCAGAAATCCGACCGTCATCATGCTACGCCGGCCATGCGCCGGCAATCACCGATGCGCACGTCGCAGCGCTGGAAGCCAAAGATTATGTCGTGATCGACGGTCTGTTTCCACGCGTCGACGAGCTCCGCCAGGCGCTGGACGACGCCCAGTACCGCAAAACCATGCAGTCAGAAAGTATCAGGACCGACCGCGTGCGGTGGGTCACCGAGGAAGACGGCGTCGTGGGCGATACGGTACGGGCCTTGAAGGGTCTCGGTGACAGATTCGCGCCGGCCGTCGGCTACGAACGCGTAGACGCGCCCTCGAAGTGCATGGTCGCTCGTTACGAGCAAGGCGGCTACCGTACACATCTGGACCACGATCCACCTTCCGACGACGACCTCTACTGGCTCTGGAAGAGTTCGCGGGAGCAGTCGGGGCGCGTGCTGACGGCTATCTTGTACCTGACCGATCCGGACTTCGACGCGTGTCTACACGGAGGGTGCTTGCGGCTCTTCCTGGGGTGCGCCGACGGCGACGCTTCCGGTGAGACGGCGACGTCGATCCGGGACGTCGCCCCGGTCCCGGGGCGCTTGGTCGTCTTCAAGGCGCGGTGCGTCCCGCACGCCGTCCTTGAAACGTCGAGGAGGCGCCTTGCTTTGTCTTGTTGGCACCTCGCGCCGGAGGCGTAGGCGGTCGCTATGCACTGTGCGGGCGCGGCGTCCGCTTATCTGCTCGACGGCGTGGGGGTTGACGCCACCGACGCGACACTGTATACGTAACTAGTTAATCTTATTGGCCCTCTTCGGCTTCGGAAAGAGCATCTTCTTCCCCATCTTGAGGATCTGGAGCGTCCAGAACAGGTTCAACAAAGCGGGAAGACCCGCCGTCACGGCGCCGATCAAGCGCACGTGCACCGGCAACTCGGGATGCAAATCAAGAGAATACTGCCGCGAGAAGTAGGCCGCGTGGAGCACGACGTGCACGTTCGTACTTCTCACCACAAAAAACGAAAGAGCAAACAGCATCGACATAATCTTGTCCGCCCTTGAACCTCTCCCAAAAAACAGCTGCGTCACCCACCGCAGCTGCAGAAAAGGTGAGGATAATTCAGTGTACTCATAATGAAGTAGAAACGGGCCCGCGACGCGGTAGAGAGAAGCTAGGGGCCAGACCAGGATCGAGAGGACGTGGTGCACTATTAATAATTTCTTTTCCCCATGTCCTGATTTCGCCCAGGTGCCGATGCGGTACAGATCCCAACACATGAATCCGACGGTCCAACAAGTTAACGACAGTGCTTGGTCCGCGGCTACATGTGCTGAAAATAATTGAGGGGCGAAGTTTGTGTCTAACGCTACAGCGCGTTGCACCGCGTGGTCCACGTCGGGATCGCCCTGCAGGAACAGGAAGTAGAATGCTACGGGGCCGCTAATCGCCGCGTGGACAATGTTCACAACTTTCAAGGCGAGCGTCGCGCGGTCGGTTGCTTTGAGCGACGTGGCGGTCTTGTTGATGCAGAAATGCGACGCGTGGTACAAGGCCTCGCAGGCGAGGAAGGCTGCCGCGACGGTGAGCCAGTACGTCTGCGTTGCGGCTTCGAGCATTGTTGTTTGCGGCGCGCGGTGGCTGGCGTGTTGGACTGGGGTGTGTGGCTTCGCTGCTGCGTTTCTGGGCTGCGGTATGCACGGATGTGTCTGCAGCGGCCCAAAAACTTGCGCTCGGCGCGTTCCTAGCACGTCTATGATCTAGCTTGTGTAATCTTTAAAGTGCTGGTCCCTGATGAGAAGTTAATTTTGTTCGGCCTAATACGGCGCGCTGCGAATCCAATCGACGCGCATTCGATCCCCCTTCTTCGCGCCCGCGCGGTATCGGGCTCGCGGCTGCCCCGGGCGCGCGTGGCTGCCTCTGGTGGCTGCCCCACCGTCAGGATGGACGTGGACGTGCGGCGCCTGCCCATGGCCCGCTATCTGGGCGTCCCTCCGGCTCCTCAGCCGGTCGTCTATATTTGGCCTGCCCAGAACGGCGGCGTCGTCGTTCACGCGCAATACGCCGACGCGCAGCTCGTGCTCGCGGGGGCGTCCTCCGGCGCGCGTCGGATGCGCTCCTCGCGACGGACCTGTCCTGGTCGGTTTACGAGGATCGGGGCAGCCACGCGACGATGACGCCGACGCAGGCGGCGAACCAACTGCTGGACCAGGGTTTCAGGAACCAGCACCTGCGCTTTTGGCCCGGCCTGGGGGACCTTGGTTGGCAGCAGCAGCATGTCTTGATTGTACCGCCAGACAATTATTTCGCCGCGCCCGCGGGAGAGTCGCCCTTCTACCGGCGACGACGAGAGCGGCTCGGACGCGCCCGCGTCGAGTGCTTCGGGCGACGACGAGCAGCATCATTATATGATGCTATCCCTAGGTGGTCCAAGGGAGACACCACGCCGCCGCTCCGCCCGCGGTCCCCCGGCGCCGCCATGCCGACGGCGACGCGCGCGTTCCCCGGAGGTGCTGGGGACGGGTCCTCGTCGAGCGACGGGAGCACGAATAGGTCGTGCTCCCGGTCGCGGTCGCGCTCCCCCCGCCACGCCCGCCGCCGCGTCACGACGTCGCAGTAACACTCTTACCCTAGAGCACGGACTCGTACGCGAGCACGCCGCGCTTGATGCGTCGCAGCGCCTCGGGCCCCCCGTTTCTTTCGAGCGTCCCGAGGACGTCCGCGCAGTCGAAGCGGAGCGACGTGTGACGCCTCCTGCACGCGTCGACGGCCGGCGCTATGCTTTCCAACGGTAGAGCCCTTCCACAGACGCCCAGTCCACCTTTCTCTCGCGCGTCGCACGTGACGTACTGGACGACCGCATCTAGAGCTCGTTTGGCGACCGTTTGATTCGGAGACCTCAAAGCATGTTTGAGGGGCGGCGCCAAGCGCTGCGCCAACGACGCGCATCGATGCGCCGGCCCGCCTTCTTGTAACAATTCACTCAACCCCTCGGCCGCGAGGAAGCCCAGAGGCTCCTGCGTCTCGGTCAATCCTTCGCAGAACAAGAGACAGTAGTGGTCATAATCGAGGGTCAAAACGTCTGGAACCGTCCAACCAATACTCCTTCCATTCACGCTCCGCCCGTTCTGGAGGCGGTCGTAGCACACTCGTAATGGTAATAGGCCCTCATCATACGCCTTCTTGAAGGCTGAATCGGGTTGTTTCGGTTCTCGCGTTAATTGCCGGCGCCTCCTCAACAGATTCGAATGAGCGGCAGTTCTCGATTTAGGCTTGTCGCGGTGCAGCTGCGCCGCCGTCTTATCGAGGGCCGGCGCCGCCCAGTGGCCGCCGGACGCGAAGGGGGCTTCCGCTGTGTGCGGTCGGACGGCCAGGGCTGCCATATCGCAAGAGCTACTGGGAAGGAGCTGCCGCGTGGACGTGAGCACCGCTTGGGCTTCGGTAAATTGGGGGCTGCCCCTCGTGCTTCTGGCCGGCGCGGCGACGGCCTCGCGTTCGCACGCCCAGTCAACCGTGAATCTCGTGGTGCTGTCTTCGTCGGCCCGCAGCTACGGGACGCGTGGCGTTGAGCTCTGGGACGACTCCCACGGTTGCAGAAAGATTACGATGGCGTGCTAGTGTGTTGCCGGCTAGGTGATTATGTCCGTATCATTCTCTAATCTCTGCGTCGACGGCCAGTCGAGGGCGCGTGCCGCCTTGGTTTTGACCCCTACGCTGCGCGAAGAGTCTACGCCACCACTGGGCGGGCTCCGCGCGCTTCCAGCGCCCGCGGAGGCGCCCGCTGCGAAAGCCACGAATCCTAAGGCATCAGCCAACTGATTCGAAGGTCGCGCGCGAGCCGGCGGCGCTCCGTCAACTGCAGAGGCCGCCGACGGTCGCCGCCCCGCAGCCCGCGGACGCTGACAATCAGAGGACACGCAGCCAGCGGACGCGCGCGGAAGACGACAGCCACCATGTCCGTCCGGAGGAGAGCGTCCTTCGACTCCGACTCCGAGGACGGTTTCTTCGAGGGGTACTCGCTGTCGGGCGACGCGCCGGCGAACGAGCTGCCGTCGCCCTGTAAAATAAGGATGAACGGGAACCGGCGGAGCTTCTCGGAAAGGGTCGACGATCTCTTGAGGGCGAAAGCTAGAGACGAGGCCGTTCCGGAGGACTACCAGACGCCGAAGCGGCGGCGCCTCGCGCCGCTCTGCGCCGTGACGCCCGTGACGCCCTCGGCGCCGCAAAAACCAAAAACGCGGCCCGAGCGCTGCGTCTCCGTTTCCGAGCCGACGCCGATGCAGACGACGCCGCCACCTCCTATGGGGTTGGCGTCGTTGCGCGCCGCGCTCGCGTCCAAGGGCGAGTCGACGGCCGCCGACGCCCTGCTCAACCTGAACTGACCGCACATACCGTTGTGCATATACCGCGAACTCCGCGCTCGACGCGCGGCGTCCGGACCTGAATCCGCCGAATGAATGAATATCGACCTGTGTAAAAACACCTGTTTCGCCGACTTTATGACTCGTTGATTTCAAATTGCTAGCTTACGCCCCCCTACGCGAAATTTCTTCTCTTGCAAACGTAAGCTCGCCGCGAACACTGCAAGTCCGCGGGTGCTCGCGTCCGCAAACTCGCTGCGAGATTTCGAGAGTCTTTTCGAGGGTGGTCGCGACCTCGGCCAGCTGTTCGGCAGATACGTCTTTGTCGAGAGTAAAGGCCCTAGAGTAGCCCCATTGGAAGTCGAGCGTGACTGGGTGATCAGCTCCAAACGCGCGTCTAGCCAGTTCCATTTGATCGCGCGTGAAAGCCCTGGCTTCGGCGTAATTTCCAGCGTCGACGAGGGAGGTTGAAAGATTTACGGCCGCCCCCAAGGTACTTTGGTGAAGCGGCCCTAGGTCCCTGTGCCTCAAATGTCCCGAGTATACGTCTCGTCGCATACTCAGGGCCTCATCAAGCCGTCCCAGTTGTCCATACGTCATCGCAAGATTGCCCTGCACGATGAGCATGTCTCCTTCTGGTGCGCCAAGGCGCCGCAGCATAGACAACCTGGCCTCCTTAACGCACAACGCGTCCTCGTGGTGTCCTGCTAAGCCTAGACTGTTTCCAAGCACAGTCATCGCACCTCTATAAGCCCAGTCCGCCTCCGGCCGCCCCACGTACGTCTTCCAACAGGCCCACCCGAGCGCGCCTATGACGACGCCGTGGTATCCTTGCTCGCACAGACTGCACATGTGCCATCGTTTCCAACGCGATTGTACGTCCAAATTGTTCTCCTCCGCCTCCGCGACCAAAATCTTCGCCTGCTCCGCCAAGCACGACACGTGCGCGAAGCCCGCCGTCCCGCGGCACGCGCACATGCGCACGAGTCCCTCCTTCGTTTTCCAGTGGAGGGCCTGCGTGCAGATGTAGCACGTCTGGCCTTTCGTGTCCTCCGCGCACGCCGTCGCCGCGACCGCGACGGCCTCCGCGTACTTCTTATTTGCATCGTATTGCTCCGCGCCACCAGCCCTTTTAATCGTCTTGCAGAGCGTGTCGTGGCCGCCCTCTTTCCAGTGCTGCACCTGGCAGGCTGCCCCGCAGTAGCGCGTGTTGCAGCGGCCGCATTTCTTGCCCCTGGTTAAGCCAAGGTCGGTGGCGCAGACGGCGCACTGCGTGAGGATCATCTCCTGTCAAATGGGCCGAGCTCGACACTAGAGCAAAAGGCAAAGGACAGAGGCAAAGCTAGCGTCCTGCAACACACTAGCAAGCCAGCCAGCCATCGAGCTCTTTTTTCGCCCGCGCCTCACAAGTCAGCGGCATCGCGCCCTCGGCTGTCTCACGATTCATTCGCCTCGCGGGCGCTGCGACGGCAGAACTCCTGAGCCATACCTATACAAGCAGCTGGAGAGCTAAGGACTGGCCGCAGCCGCACGCCGTCGAGCTCGAACCCGTGAGCGTCGAGGGGCCCAGGCCACGCCATGGCCGACGACGCGAAGGAGCCCGAGGAGGCGCCCGAGGAGCGCGAATGTAGAATTTGCAGAGGCGACGCGGAGCCCGGGAACCCATTATATATTCCCTGCGACTGTCGAGGGAGCATACGGTACTGCCACGAGGATTGTTTGGTAAGATGGCTGGATCACAGTGGAAAGGACCGCTGCGAGTTGTGTGGGGTGGAATTTGCCTTCGCGCCCGTGTATGCGGAAGGCGCGCCTGATAGATTACCGATGTCTCAATTAATATCAGCAGGATTGCAGTACATATACTCATCTTTACTACCTTTGGTGCTGAGGATCTGCGCCTCGACCCTCCTGTGGTTGGGAGTAGCTCCATTAGCTACTTGTATGTTATACCGAGCCTGGATCCACCGACCGTCAGAGTTACCGGTAGCTTGGTCCGGAGCTCGATTGCTCGAAGAGCTCGCCTCAGGACTCGTAGTAGTCGCCGCCATCGTCGTCTCCTTCCTCTCGTTACTCAGTTTCACGGACTACATGAGAGTCCGGTGGGAGATCGCGGACCTCCAACGTAATCTTGATGATGAAGTCCACGAAGAGCACGAAGCACCTCATCATGAAGAGCCGGTTGTGGAACCGCCACCGCCTTTGATGGATGACGAGGAGGACGACGACGACGAGGTGGAGTTGCACGTCGCCGTCGACGAATTGTTAGGTCTCCGAGGGCCCCTAGTTAATGTCGCGCGAAACGTCTCTTGGCTCGTCGTGTTCAACGCCGCGTACCTGGGCGTCTTCGCCTTCGCGCCGTTTGCCGTTGGTCGAGCGGTTTCGAGGGGGGCTTCTCGGGTCCTGGGTCACGCTTCTGCAGAAGATGTTTTGAATACAACGCAAGTCGACCCGGCGCGCGCGTGGGCGTCGCAAGTGGTCCGATTCGTGGCTTCCGGTTTGAATGCGACCGCGAACGGCGAGTTGCGCTACCGACAAAAGCCCGGGAGCCTCTCGCCGCTGCCGAGGCCCGAGCGGCTCCAGAACTGGTCGCGGCACCTGGGGACCTTCGCCGACCGGCTCGCGGCGCGGTCTACGTCAGCAGTGCCGCCGCCGGCTACTCTCAGATTGAGTGATCTGGGACGGGTCGCGCTCGGGTATGCGGCTCTTGGGATCGTCGCGTGTCTCGGCAGGGAGTTATTCCGGAGCGCGCCTTCGGCTCTGAGAGCGCAGCTGCCCGTGCGAGCTTTGAGGAGAGCGGAACGAGCCCTAGACGCCGCCGCGGCCGCCGCCAAGGTCTCGATGGTATTGGCGCTGAAAATGATTATTTTACCGACCGTGCTCGGCGCCGGTCTGGAGATCGCGATCAAGCCCGACCTGGCGCAGGTGCGGGCGCTGGGTGGAGGGGCCGCGGGGGCGGCGCTGGCGCGGTGGGTGCTGGGGATCACGTTCATGCTCGTGGTCACGGTATGGAGCGGCGTCCGAGTCACTTCGCGCGAGGGCGTCGCGTCGATCGCGCCGATGGCGTCGCGGCGATGGCACCGATGCCTTCTGACGTCGCCGCGACGACGCAGCGTCGATGGCGTCGCGACGAGAGCGCCGCCGCCGAGACGCCATCGTCACGTCTCTCCACACAGGTCGCCGTCCTACAATTGCGCGAACAATTACACCCCGCCGTTTTAGGACAGTGGGTGCGGCCCCACGAGCCGAGACCGGACCTCCTAGCTGCTCTTCTGGCAGAACCGGCACAACAACACGCGAGGCGTTTACTCACCTCATTGTTGATCTACGCCGGACTGCTGTTCGTCCTCGTGGCCGCGCCCGTCCACCTGCTGGCGCCGCTCGTCGAGTACTACGGGCCTCTCAACCTCAAGGTCTCGTATGCGGCGCCGGCCGCGCAAATACCCCTCGAGCTCTTATGCTTCCACCTCGCTTTACTGACGCTACTCGAACGCCTCAAAAAACGAATAGGCGACGGCCAGCGCTGGTATTTATCGAAACTTTGTCAGAAGTTGTCCTTAGAGACGTATTTGTTACCATCAGATGGGCCGGAGCTCGACGAAGCCACGCTAGACGCCCACAACGCCTTCGACGCCGCCGCCGCTGCTGCTGGGAGACAAAGAGCACCCCCAGAGAGGTGGGCCTGGGGGGATGAACGGCCTTCTTTACGCGAAGTGCGACTGCGGCCGCGGGCGCCGCGGCCCTCTTCCTCACGGTTAGTGCTGTTCTCGCTGGTCAGCTGGGCCGGGTGCGTCCTGGCCTGTACGACCATAGCGCTCCTACCGCTCTTGCTTGGGAGGCTGGCTCTACGACTGCTACGATGCGATCCGGGCCACGACCCCGCGTCGTTGGCGGCCGGCTGGGCCCTGGCGTTGTTCGCGCTGGGGCCCTGGCTGGAAGGGCGTAGACGGCATGTGGAGCCTTCACCAAATGACGCTCCAGTCCGAGAGAACGTGCTCTCGGGTGTCGCGTTTGTGGTACTCTGGTTTCTGGTGCTCCCGCTCGGCACGGGCCTGCTCTACGACGTATTAGTCTGCACTCTTGATGGATCGTACGGCTACGACTTCCTCCTGGGTGTTATAGTGTTACAGATTACGGTCACAGCTAGAGCAAGGTGCGCGGCCCACGCGATCGAGCAAGGCAACGAGATTGACAGATGGAGCGGTGACGCTCTGAAAGCGCGGTCTCAGGTAATAGCCGCTCTGTCGGAACGGAGTTTCGCGCCCATCGATTTTCGGATATTACTGCACCTGTCTCTGTGCGCACTGGGCGCTCTAGTTGCTCTAGCAACGGCGCCGCTCTCGATACCGCTCTACTGCGCCTGGAAGGGCACGGAGGAGTGCGGCCACACGTTTGCGCTCCTGGGGGCCGCGGCGTGGAGCGTCGCGGCCTCCTCGGCCCCCCCTGCTTTTGATCTCGCGACGTACCGCGCTATGGTCGCGGCGGCTTTGGGCGCGACGGCAGCGGCTCGGGGGCTCGGGCCGCTCAAGCGATGGCTCGACGCGGCGCACGGGGCCGCGCGCGACGCGCGGTATTTGGTGGGCCTGCGGCTGCAGAACCACGTGGCTAAGTAGGCCTGTTTTACGAAGACTCCCCGAGGATCTCCCGCGCCATGTCGGAAGCGCAGCAGCTCGGCAGCTCTCTGGCTACACTGGGCATCTCGCTCTCGGTGGCAATTTGAGTCGGCCGCGGCGGTCGAGACCTCGCAGTCGAGTTCTCCGAGGCCGGACGACACCGCTGCGGCGACTCGTAGGATGCGCCCGCTAGCTACGGCCTCTAGCACTCACCTCGCTGGATGAGCGAGTGAGACAAACGAGGCCCTGTGCGCGCTACCCCGCCCACGGACCACCCGCAGACGCCAGCTAGAGCACTGCGACAGCATCTTTGGAGCCAGCATCGCCTCGCACGAAGCGATAGCAGCTCAGCGATAGCAGCCTAACAAAAACTCAGCAAGATGGGCATCTGCCGCGACTCCCGCCACAAGCGCCGCGCCACCGGCGGCAAGCGGTTTAACGACCGCAAGAAGCGCAAGTTCGAGCTCGGCCGGCCGCCGACCAACACGAAGATCGGCGTCAAGAAGGTCTCCGAGGTCCGCACCCGAGGAGGCAACAAAAAGTTCCGCGCGCTCCGCCTCGAGTCGGGCAACTACTCCTGGGGCTCCGAGGTCTGCACGCGCAAGACGCGCGTGCTCGACGTGGTCTACAACGCGTCGAACAACGAGTTGGTGAGAACGAAGACGCTCGTGAAGAACGCCATTGTCCAGGTAGATGCCACTCCTTTCCGGCAATGGTACGAGGCGCACTACGGCGTCAAGATCGGCCTGAAGAAGCGCGGCAAGAAGAAGGACGGCGACGATGCCGACGTCAAAAAGTCGAGCCGCGTGCTGCGCAAGCTCGCGTCGCGGCAGAAGGGCCGCGTCCTTGACGCCACTTTAGATGACCAGTTCGCCTCGGGCCGATTACTCGCCTGCATCAGCTCGCGGCCGGGCCAGTCCGGCCGCGCCGACGGCTACATCCTCGAAGGCTCGGAGCTGGCCTTCTACAAGAAGAAGCTCGACGTGAAGAAGGACAAGAAGCACTAGTCATGGCGTCGTTGTCTGGGGGTATAACTGGTGTTTCGCTTAGTCACTCGCGTCGATGGCGCACGGGCGGTCCTCACGCCGTCGCCGCGGCTATGGCGTAGGAGTCGTAGCCTCGCTGCCCGCCGCGGGCCGCGCGTCGCGCTCAGATGCCCGCCCGCGCCGCCGGTCGTTCGGTGGCGCCCCGCGACACGTCGCCCGCGGTACGTGCGTGGCTACTGCGTGGAGACCAAGAGGTACCTACGAGCTTGTATACTTAGTAAGGTACCTACGGTACCGGTACCTCGCTCAGCGCGGCCGCGCAGCGCTTGTAAAGGCGCGAGGACCCGTCGCACGCGTTTCGTCGGAGCGCCGCAGCGTGTCCGCGAGGAGCCCTCTCCACCGCGCTCGCGATTAGTCTGCCTGGGCAGCCCTACGACCACCGATGACCTAGGATGGCAGCCAAGCCCCCGGCCGCGTCGCGCGAAGTAGTGGTGGCCGTCCACGAATGCCTCGAAACTTTGAAGACCGACAAGAACGCCCACAATTTGGGGCGGGCCGCGAAGCTGCTGGTGAAATTGGCCTATCTCAAAACGCCGAACCGCGTCCACATCGCGAGGCAGTCGGACGTGATTGAACTATTAGTGAAGTACCTATCTCACGACAAGGAGTTCCTTCGAGTCCTTTGTGCGCAAGCCTTGATGATCATTGCTCATGAGAACGAAGCTTGTAAGACTTCGATGACGAAGGCCGGCGCGGTACAACCGCTCTGCACACTGCTCAAGGAGGGCTCCGATGCCAAAGCGAAGGCCATGGCCGCGCGGTGCATTTGTTCCCTGGCGGAGCACCACGAAGCCAACAGAAAGCTGTTCCGGGACTGCTGCACGGATTTGAAAGAGCTGTTATCACAGGACGGCGTCGACGACCGGTCGCGCTACGCCGCGGCGGCCTGTTTACGGAGGCTGGATAAACATCTCGCCAAGGGGCAGCTCAACGAAATTATTGGCATGAAGCAGAAAAAGGCGCCGCCTTTGGGAAATCGGCCGCGGGGGCCGGCGGTGACGCGGCGGGGCGATACGAGGGCGCCGGTAAGACGAAGATAAACATAGTCTTATGTACAGGGGGTATGTGCAGGGAGTCAGGGCTGGGGAGTAGCGCGGGTGACCTTCTCGCTCATCGCCTTGGCCTTGGCCGGGTCCGTGGCCCACGTCTTATAAAACGAGAAGGGGCACGCGGCCACGCCGTCACTAGAATCGCCCGAGGCCGACGTGCCGGTGTAGCCCCGATGTAACAGCTTGTAGAGGTGGTTCTGCGACTGGTCATTGCGACGGGCGTCCCTTATACCAGAGACAGATAGCTGGGCATATTGCATGCCGTTCTCTTCGGTGCCGCACTCTCCCAATGTCCGGCCGTCGTTCCCGACCTGCGTGGAAATCAAAATTTCGCGGCGCCTGCTCGATGGCGTGGCGATGCCGGTTCCTCTGCACCCGACGCACTGGTTGATTTCCACACAGTTTCCGACGATCGCCGAGTGCCCGAAGTACGAGTAGACCCCATCATGACCGGAGGCATTGGCCACCGCGACATAGACACAATTCATCCAGGCCATGGCCTTCGCTACGAGTACTTGTTGGTCCTTCGCGGGGTACATGTAGCCCTGGCACCTTATGATGAGTTCGGCCCCTTTCATCGCGCAGTCGCGCCAGATCTCCGGATAATTTCCATCATCACATATTATGAGAGATATTTTGAGGCCCTTCGGTCCTACAGAAACATAGGTCTGATCCCCAGGATACCAGCCCTCGATGGGGCACCACGGTAGGATCTTTCTATATTTTTGCACGATTTCACCAGTATCAGAAATCAGCACGAGCGTGTTGTACGGGTTCTTGCGCGGGTGGTCCTCGTGGCGCTCGCCCGTGATGCTAAAGACGCCCCAGCACTTCGCCTCCACGCAAGCGGCGGCGAAGGCGTCCGTCTCCGGTCCCGGAATTGTGGTAGCTGTGGCGAACATTTCTTCCCTGTCGTACATGATGCCTTGGGTCGAGTATTCCGGGAAAATGATGAGGTCGAGGCCGGGCAGGCCGGCCTTCGCGCCGATCATCAGTTCGCAGATGCGCTTGACGTTGGCCATGACCTGCGTGAGTTAGGTTATCGTGAACCTCCGCGCCGTCGAGCCGACGCAGTCACAGGGACGACGTCGCGTCGATGGCCTGGAAACTCCACGCCATCGAGCCGACGCAGCGACGGCGACGACATCGCGTCGACGGCGTGCCCGACATTTGATTTCCACGCTGCCACAAGACCTGCTCCTTCGTGTGGAGGCGCGGCATTTTATATTGAAACACGCAGCACCCGACGGTGTCGGGGCTCGACGCGATGTCGCCGTGGCGGGCCATGGGCGCTGGTTTTTGGTTTGGGGCAGCGTCGCCACCCCGGAGAAGCTTTGGGTGCCTTGCCGGGAGAGCAGCCAAAGCTAGTGTCTTTTACGGGCTACCAGGGGCACATGTTCGGGGGGGGGGGTTGCCGAGGCGGTTCTGCTTCGAAGGAGGTATGCTGTGATGAAAGAAGCGCGGTGTCTCCCCCCCCCGCCCTGGGCAGGGGCTCCGCCCACTAGTCCTAGCACCGTAATATTGGCTCTCGGGGGGCGGCGGTGGCGCGGCGCGGGGATGGGCGCCGGTGCGGCGGCGAATACATAGTCACTTCTTACTCTTCCCCGATGCCGTTCGGGAAGGAGAACCTCGGCGGGGACGCGTTGGCGGGATTCGACGACGCGCGCGCAACCGTCGCCGTCGAGTCGTGGTAGATGCGCACGAAGGGCGCGACGTACAGATCTTCCAGAGCGATGCGGAAGTCGTTCCAGTCGCAGCGCCGCGCGAAGTCCATGAACTGAGAGCGGAAAAAATCGTTTGTCCACGCGGCGTCGATCGTGCCGCCGACGATGCCGCGTCCGGCCGCGTCGGCCAGGACGACCGCGAGCTCCCGCTGGAATTTTTCGCCGGTCAACTCCACGCTGAGCTCGAGTTGAGCGTCCTCAGCCCAGATGTCCTCCTCACCTTCCTCCTGTACCCGGATCTCGCGCGACCACGGTTGGTTGTTGGCGCCGTATCGGCCCCCGTCGCTGTTCACATGATACTCCAAGAGAATTTGGCACTGGCGCGGATCAGTGATCACAAATCCGACCGCGTCGACGATACCCGCCGTCCGCGTCAAGTGCAGGCGCCACGCGCGCCTCCGCCCCAGCCGCAGCGGCGTCCCGCGGGCCACGAAGAAACTGTCGTCGTCGTAGCCCCCCTTAATCTTCGACCGGCGCATAGTCGTCTCGCGACCGTCCAAGTCCGGCCCGGGCACCGCGATGTGGCCGGTATCTGGATCGACCTCTCCGGTCCAGCGTGGCGCCGCGCCCGCCTTGACGACGTCGCGCCAGGGCACGCCCGCCGCGCCCGCCACCTTGCTCCGCGCGGCGACGAGCTGGAACGCCCACTCGGACGTGGCCTGCCACTGCTTATTGCTTGACAGCGCGGCGCCGACGTCCTCGAGCGGCAGCCATTGCGTCACGAGCGGAGCCAATCGCGCGGGGAACGCGCACTCTCGATCATTGATTTCATTTGTTGCCCGCTCGGCGAGCTCGTGCGCCTTGGCCACGAGCTGCCGCAGCTGCGGCTTACTGTACGCGTCGAGGTCGCAGCGCGACGCCGCGTCCAGTGCTTCGAGCGCGTCCATTACCGATTGACCACGGCGCCTCTAAGGTCGCAGCAGCGATGCACTGCGAGCAGCTGTGTGCTCGGAGGGCGTAAGGGCCGTCCCAGGCAGTAATTGCTAGTGTCTTACATGCCGCTAGCTCGGTTGCGCAGCCGCGGCGCCAAAAAGACACGCGACGGGACGCTGCGGGCGAGGCGGAACGTGCGTTGTTCCTTCACACCGTCCGAGGACGCCCCACCCAGCGCTCGGGCCCCCGAGGCCACTGGCCACAGCCCAGCGACAAGCCAAGCTCCACGCCGCCGCGGCCATCGCATAAAAGACGCCGCCGCAAGCACATACGTAGCAGTCGCCGCAACCCCATAACCGACCATGGCCGACGCCCCCGCCTACCAGGCCCTGGATGGGGCCGCGCGAGCCGCCTACGCGCGAAAGACGTACGCGCTACTAGGCTTGGCCCCGGAGTGCGGCGCCGCCAAGCTGAAGAAGGCCTACAAGAAGGCTTCCTTACAGTACCACCCCGACAAGCAGTCTGGTAAAAGTGACGACGAGAAAGCGTTAGCTGCGAGCATGTTTTTGAAAATAAAAGAGGCCTACGAGTTACTCTCAGATGATACTCATAGAGCTTCATTAGATGACGCCGTCGCCGGGACGATGCGCGCCCAGCGGGCCCACGCCGAGCGGACGGCACGCATGGACGCGTCGACCAAAAGATTTCGAGATGATCTGGAGAGGAGAGAAAGGGAAGCTTCTTCATCGAAGCCTCCCATGGGGAGTGAGGCGGAAGCTCGATTGCGCAATCAACAAAAACAGAACGAGTACGGCCTCCGAGACGCGGCGAAGGAGCGGGCGCGCGCGGAGCGGCGGTCCCGCGAGTCGCAGGCGGAGAAAGATGCTCGTCAGGAGAAGCTGCGACGGACGGTGGAAGTGAAATTTGGCCGCGAGACGGTTGGCGACGACGTCCTCAAAAGTAGCGGTTGTTTGAGCGTCGAGCGGCCGTCGTCCAAAAAAGCTCTCCTTATCTTTGACAGTGCGGAGGCTGCTGTTCAGTGCGCGATCGACGAGGAGTTTGGGGCGCAGTTCAAAGATGTTAGGTTAAAAACGTCCGACGCGTGGGAGCGGATTCGCGAAGCGGTCGCCGCGCGGGCGGCGAAGGATCGCGCGGACGCGCCGGAGCTCTCGTCGGGTCGGGACGGGGCCGATCGGGAGGCGGAGCGCTCGAGGTTGCTGCGCGAGGCGGCTTCGGTGAAGCGGCCGCGCGGCGACGTTGCGGCGAAGAGAAGGCGTTTAGTCGAGCGCGTCGGGCGATTGGCGGGCGGGGGCGCCTTCGGGGCGCGGGAGGCGTCGGTGCTGGGGCGGCTTGTGGCTAAGTGTGACGTGTAGTGAATTCGCCGGTTTGGCGCGCGTCTGGGTTCGGCGCTCCGAGCCGGTCCTCGGCGCGTAAAGCTCGTGCTTTGTGGGAGTTATATCGCTTTTGTGGCATCGAGGTACAAGGGGGTGTTGAGCATCGAAAGCCAGCGAAACAGCAAAAACCAAACGCGTAGCCCGCCAGCGTCCGAGGTTTTGGTGACTTTAGCCGTCCGCGGCAGTTATTCCGACCCCTCTCAATCCATATTCGCGCCGCGCCGCGCGTGGCCGCGCGTTACTGTCGAGAAAAGACTGGATTCAGCTTGCGCAAAACTTAGACGCCCCGCGGCGACGCGGCGCGGCGCCGACGACCCCCCGAGAGGGCGCCGCCCGCGCGGCCCAAGCGCCCCGAGGCCCTCAGAGTACGAAATTGGGGCGTCTCATCGCGGCCGCGTTTCCTGAGCGTTCCGCGCTTGCTGAGTCGACGCCGGTCGACCGTCACGCAGGCGTAGACCTAAAAAACCAACATGAAGCTCCTCATCGCCCTCGCGCTCGCCGCCGCGCCGTCCGCCCTCGCGATGGCGCCCTACGTGCCCGACGACGAGGGGCCGACGGCGGCGCCCACCCTGGACCCGACGGCGGCGCCCACTGCCCCGTACCGTTAACGGTACGGGGCACACAGGCCCTAGTGAGTTTTGCGCCACTAGCATTTAAGCTGTTTTACGCCGCTCGTCAGAACGCTGTTCTTCGCCGCTCGTCCTTTCCGCCCCCGTAAAAGCGTTTCTCTCGCTCCCCGCGTTCCGATGAGCACCTTTTCAAAACCATCCGAGCCCACCTTGCCGCGAAACTGCCGCCGACACTAGGACCGTTTCGGACCCGCTCTAACCCGACTCTCGCCCAACCCTAACCCTAACCCTAGTATCATCCTAATCCTAACCCTTACTCGGACCGAATCCTAACCTCAACCTCGCGACAGATAAAAAAAAGTCGAGGCAGTCATTCCGATTCTGACTTTTTCCATCTCAACTTATCGCCAAATCGCCAAATCACCAGACCAAAAAAAGTCATTCCGATTCTGACTGCTAGACCAACCCGACTCTCGTCCAACCCTAACCCTAACCCTAGTCTCATCCTAATCCTAACCCTTACTCGGACCGAATCCTAACCTCAACCTCGCGACAGATAAAAAAAAGTCGAGTCAGTCATTCCGATTCTGACTTTTTTCATCTCAACTTATCGCCAAATCGCAAATTAGCCAAAATTTCCTCAGGATTATTCTGCTGGCGTGGCGTGAATTTTTTTTGACCCGTACTGAAAAATATTTCTTAGTTTGCTTGCTTAAGAGCTAGGCCGCCTAGCTACCTGGCCGCCGCGGGGGCTGCGTGACCGAACGCCCGCCCCGCCCCCGCCCGCGTACGCCGTCGCCCCGAGTGTTGGTTCGGAGGCGACGACGGCGAGGGGGGAGCAGGCCGGACGCCGGAATCCCAGGTCCGCGACGGTGGCGCATCGGGGGCCGCCGCGGGGTAGCGGCGCCCTACCCGGAGGGGACGCGTCCGGGCGCCACGCGCGTCCCGCCGCCGGCCTCCCGTCGCCGAAGCTCGGTGGGCCCGGGCGCCGCTACCGCGCCCTCGGCCAGGGGCGGTGGCGGCGGCCCGGCCTCGACCGGGGCTCCAACGTCGAATACAGAGGCCGCGGCGACCCGTCGCGGCTCCCGGGCACGCGGGGGGAATGGGGGCTTGGCCGTGGTCGTGTCGGTCTCGGAGTAGAGGACGCCGCTGGCCGGACGCCGAGGAGGAGTAACCTTGGCGGCCTTGGCGAGCCCGAAGGGGGCGCCGTAGCACGCCGAAGAGGAAGCCGACCCTCGCGGAAGAGGCCGCCGCGGCGTCGGGAAGTCGGGGAGGGCGCGAGGTAGACCAGGAGCCGCCGCAGTTGAGCTCCTCGCCGATCTCCCCTGGATTTGGCGCGCACCAGCGCCGCGAACGTTACACCGCCCGCCGCACCAACCCAAGCACCGGCTCCACGAGCGCGTGCAAAGCCCGCGCCGGGGCGTCGTCGACGCGCTTCCCAAGGTTGTCGTGCGCGACGACGAGGCGTCGAACGGCAACGGGCGCTGGCGGGGCGCTCGGCGGCGCCGTGACGTTCTCCTTGACATATTCGTACCGGCGCCGCTGGCAGATATAGTTGAGCTACACGCCACGGGGAACTGCGAATCGCCTACCAGCGCCGCCCGCGCCGCCGGCGCCCGCGCCGCCCTCGTCCGGCGTGGCGCGCGACGATCCCGTACTCCAGGGCGCTGCCGAGCGCCTCCATCGCAGCCGCCGCGCCGGACCAGCCCGGGCACCAGAGCTGCGCCTCGATGAGGCCGAAGACGTGGTCCGCGCTGTACGGTATGCGGAACGCGCTCTTGAGGCTCGTCGCGGCCGTCTTCCGGAACCATGGGAAGAGGAACCACGTCACGGGGTGTTCCCAGGCGCGGCTCAGGCGGTTGTCGGCGTAGACGCGCACCGTGTTGTTCGCCTTCGGGAACTCGACGGTCAGCTCCCGCCGCCAGCCCAGCGCGCGGAGGCGGTTCTCGACGCGCTGCTTGAAAGCGTGAAAGGGAAAATCCACAATGATCTTCTTCATCTGCAGCGTCTTGAGCGAGTTGCCGTCGGCGAGGTACCGGTTCACGACGGCCGGCACGTTCGCCGCGCCGTCGTTGTAGATGTAGCCGAATGGAAAGACGAAGTCCGACAGGTCGACGTCGTACTTGAAGTCCTCGA
Source organism: Pelagomonas calceolata (assembly GCA_918797485.1). NCBI lineage: Eukaryota > Pelagophyceae > Pelagomonadales > Pelagomonadaceae > Pelagomonas > Pelagomonas calceolata. The sequence continues at coordinate 3,557,994 of CAKKNE010000003.1, read as the reverse complement.
CGCGCTCGCGGTACGTCTCGACGTCCGTGTAGCGGCGCCCGTGGCGATCCTTCCGCGTGACCTCGCGCGTCCGTGTTTCGTGGTGGAAGCCGGTGACGCGGCACGCGACGTAGGGCCGCGTGTTGTGCGTTTGCAGGAACAGCATCAGCTCCTCGGGCGTCTGCAGCAGCTCGTCGCAGGACTTGAGGCCCGTGCGCCCGTCGCGGCGCGCGAGGGCCCGCGAGGCGGCGCGCGCCGTCGCGACAACGGGCACGCCCTGCGCGGTGGTGAGCACGGGCTCCGCCAGCGCGGCAGTCGCCGCGACGCCGCGGGCGATCGGCACGGGTTCGGCCTCGACCGGCGCCGGCGTGTCGTTCGCGGCGCCGAAGAACTGCTCCGGCGGCGCGGGCTGCGTCTGGAGCCGCTCGAGCTCGCTCTGCGTGTAGTAATGCGCGCCGCCCGCCGCGACGTCGGGCGTCCCGGGCAGCACGTCGAGGACCGTCGCTTCCGGCAGCGGTTCTTCGGGCGCCGACGCGTCGAGCAGCTCGGCCGGCGGTGCGGACGCCAGGAGTGGTGATTTCATGGTGTTGGGGTCGTCGGCTGGCTGCATGGCTCCCGTAGGCCGGACGGCGATCCCACGAATGCCGGGCAAAGCGGCGAGGAATCAACCAGCCTACTGTGCTCGGCAGCCCAAACTGGCTATTTGCTCGATGCGTGCGGCAAGGGCTGCCCCGAGACGCGTTCAGGCGTTCGCGAGCGACGGTGGGCGCGGCGAACCAGCCACAGGGCAGCTTTTATTTGCTTTGCTTAGAGCTAGGCCGCCTATAACCTGGCCGCCGCGGGGCTGCGTTAGTTTCCCTGCTTTTATATATAATCTACAAATCTCACTTTCACTCTACTTCGGTGATGGTGGGGGCTGCGGCGCGCAGGATGTAGGTCGGAGGCCCGGCGCCGATGGTCTCTTCCTTGCGGCGCGTCGTCCGCTTGGTCGTCGCGGTCGCGTCGTGCGCGGGGAAGCGGTGGCGGGCGCCGGAGCGGCCCGCGGGCGGGCCGCTGGCGCTCGTCGTCGGGCTGCCGAAGATGGGGACGACGTCGCTGCGGAACTACTTCCACTGCAGCGGGTACCGGACGTCCCACCAGGCGTGCTCGGACGGGCCCCACTGCGGCCAGTGCGTGAGCGACTTCGTGAGCCAGGTGGCGAAGCTCGGCATCCGGCAGCCGTCTGCGATCGGCGACCAGACGAAGTTGTTCCGGAAGGCGTGCGGCGCCTACGACGCCTTCACGCAGCTCGACAGCGTGACGACGTCGGGCTGCGTCGTGCCCCAGGTCGCGCACCTGAAGTCGCTCCTCGTGGCGTTGCCGACCGCGTGCTTTGTGCTCAACACGCGGCCCGTCGACCGATGGCTCGCGAGTGTCGAGGCGCACGTGACTCCACCGCTACGCGAACTGGAGCATGTTCGACCGCATGGTGCGCAACTGCCCCATCGACGCGCAAAACGGCGCGGGCCTCGCGGCCTGGGCGCGCGCGCACGTCGCGCGGTCGAAAGACCTCGTCGCGAGGAGCCGCTGCGGCGTCGTCGTCGACATCGAGGCGCCCGTCCCCGACGTCGGCGCGGCTCTCGCGGCGACGATCAACGACACGCACGCGCGCTGCTGGGGCCAGGCGAACGCGCGACCCAAGGCTCCCGTCGCGCCGGGACGTCGTCGGCGCCTCTCCGACCGGGCCCCTCGCGGCGCGCGGCGGCGGCGCCTCTCCCCAAAAGCCGGAGGTTGGCGGACCAAGGTCGGCGACGTCGACGCGAGCTGCGCCTTCGCCGCGCGCGCGGGCCTCGACCCCGACGGGCCCGGGCCGGAGCTCGTCGTCGACTACGACGGCGGCTCGTCCGTCGCGACTTTGACGCCCGGCCGCGGCGGGGACCGGGGCGCCGCGCGCGTCGCGCGCGCGCCGCGGCTCTGCCGCTCCCGAAGCGCTCGAGCGCCGGACGGGACCGCGCCCGCGCTCCTCATGGCGGCGAGCGACGTCGACTACCTCTTCTTCCACTGGCCCTACTTCCTCAACGCGGGCGTCTACGCGGCGGCGCGGCGCCTGCCCGTCTACCTCTGGCTCGGCGAGCTCCCCGGAGCGCTCCGGGACACCGTGGGGCCGACGTGCGCTCGATCGCGCTGGCGCGCGGACAGGGGCTTCGACGGCCCGAACTCGAACCACTACACCAAGGTCGTCGCCGCGGCTCTCCTCCTGGACGTCGGCGGCGTGCCGGGCGTCCTCTTCAGGGACATGGACATGTTCGCCGTCTTCCCAAACGCTCCGATGCGCGCGGCCGTCGCCGCGACGGACGTCCACGACGCCCTCAAGGTCGACGTGGCCTTCCCCTGCACGTCCAAGATCGACCGCGACGCGCCGCGGCGGGGCCGGGGCGGCCCGCCCCGCGGCTTCCGCCTCAAGAGCACCAAGTTCTACCTCCGCGACTCGGCCGCGGCGCGCGACCTCCTCGACGCTTGGCTCGACCACCGCTGCGGCCCCAAGGACCAGATCGCCCTCTGGTACGCGACCTACGCCCTCGCCAAGGACCGCGGCTGCCTCAACTACGACGCCGCCCAGCTCGTCAACATGTCCTACGCCGAGGCCTACCACACGGAAAGGCCGGGCCTCAACTACCTCTTCAAACGCTGCCGGCCCTTCCGCTTCGCCTGCGGCCGCCAGTTCGTCATGCCCGACGTCCTCCACGAGGGCGCCTTCCCCCGCGCCGACGGCGTCGACGTCCCGATCCACCACCGCGAGCGGACCATGCGCGTCGTCCCGCGACGCGACGGTAGTCCCGTCCTCGACGCCGCCTACCGCGCCAGCCTCGGCCTCGACGCCCTCGACGGCCCCTAGGCAGGCCGCGCACGCGGGCAGGTCGGAGAGCGCCCGTGGGGCTGGTGGGTGGTCCGACACAGCACGCTCGCAAGCATGGCCTTCTGTTCCGGCAACAGCGGGCCGTTCAAGCGCTCGAGGTACGGCACAACGAGCGGCGCCGCGGCGAGCGACGCCAGTGCCACGTTCTCGCGCAGCGTGCGCGGCGTGGCTGCGAGGTCGCGGGCGGATCGTTCGTGTCCCCAACGGAATACAATTAACGTGAGAAAGAGGCAGAACAATGAAAACACAATCCAAATCTTCTGGGTGCGTGTCCTCCACCTCCGCTCCACGTCTTCTGCCAAGAGCGCGGCGGCTTCCTTGTGACCTTTGTTCTGCGCTACGAAGGAGTAAAATTGTGCCCGTCCCAGGATCGAGTCGGCGCAGCAAGAGAGCAGGAGCTTCATCACGTCCAATTTGTTTGTCGTGGCGGCATTGTGCAATGCAATGTGCAATGGCGTGTTGCGCCTCGTGGATCGGTGGTCGACCCCTGCTCCGGCATCTAGCAGGAGCTCTACGGTATGCGCCGTCCCGTTGCCACTTGTCGCCAGATAGAGCGCTCCAAATTAAGTCCTGGGTGGCGTAGTTAACGGCCCAAACCCCGGATTTGAGGAGGACGCGCACAACCTCACTCCTACCTTGATATGCCGCGAGCTGGAGCGCGGCCCAACCCTCGCCATTAACAATGTTTTTTTTCGCTCCGCGGTCTAGCAACAGCTGCACGGTGGAAGCGTGGCCCTTCAAGCTTCCGCGGTTTTAGCGGAGGAGATGGCCGCGGCTCGTTCGCGAGCGTTGGCGGACGAGGAAGCAAGGCTGGCCGCGCGCTCGGGGGCCGCGTAAGACGTCGATGGCCTAGGGTAGACCTCGGCGCGGCCCGTCGCGACTCCCGAGCACGTCGCATGATACGTGCGGGTACATGTGATTGCCCTCTCTTCTCCACAATCGACACCCACAAAAGACTGCCCCGGTGTGGCCGTCGACTGATACCGGTTGTCATCCTGGTCATCCCGGCCATCCTGGCGGCTGGGACAGTCCGGTGCAGCCCTGGGAAGGATACAGTATGAGCGGCGGATGGGAGTGCCCCGCCTGCACGTATAGCAATGCCGGGAAGGAGGCAGGGTTTTTACGGTGTGGTGCTTGCGGCGGGACGAGGCCGAGCGACGACGAAGCTGCATTCACGGGCGCGCAACCCGCGGCTGTAGATGCTGCTGCGCGCGGCACGACGGCCCACGCCGTTCGCGAGCACAGCCGCGCCTCGGCCAGCGAGCTCGAGGACTGCGTATGGCCGGACCCGCCACCACCCTCCGCCGCTAACGCCATCGGCGGAGGCTGCCTCGTGAACGATGTCTCCCGCATGTCGGATTTCCGCGGGACGATGATTGACCGCATCTTCTTCCCGCGAGACGAGGGCGACATCGTAGACGTTCTCGAGGAAGCCCTGCGGCTCGGCCGGCGGGTCGCCGTCCGCGGAACTAAGCACAGCATGGGCGGCCACAGCATCGCCCCCGGCGGCTTTCTCCTCGACATGAAGTGCATGAAGGAGATGAGTTACGACAGCGCGGCCGACACCGTCACGACGGGCCCTGGCGCCCTCTGGTCCGACCTCATCGTCTTCCTCAACAAGCGCTGCAAGGCCCCGCGGACGATGCAGTCCTACTGCACCTTCAGCGTCGGCGGCACCCTCGCGGTCAACGCGCACGGCATCACCACGGACTTCTGCTTCGCCGAGAGCGTCGTGAGCTTCCGCCTCGCTCACGTCGTCCCCGCGGCGGACGGACGCGGGCACCGGGTGAAGATAACTACTTGCCACCCGGGCGACGAGCTCTTCCGCCTGGCGCTCGGCGGCTACGGCCTCTTCGGTGTCATCACCGAGGCGACGCTGCGGGTCGTCGACAACATGCAGCTCGAGCTCGACACGCTCGACGTCAAGGTCGACGGCGGGGAGTTCGTCGCCTACTACGAGGAGGCCCGCCGCTGCTCTGAGAAGCCCTCGACCAAAGCCGGGAAGGACGAGGGCGAGGACAGTTGCAGCGCTGAGGCCGTCGCCCGGCAGAAGGTCGCCGTGAAGATCGCGCGGCTCAACATCCTCGACCTCAACAGGGTGCAACTTTTCGTCTACCGGCGCGCCTACTCCTGCAACACCATCTCAGGGACCCTCGGGCTCCACGCCCATGTAATGCCGATGAAGACGCGCCTGCTCTACAAGTGGCTCATGCCAGCGATGAAGGAGGTCCGCTTTGCCATCGAGGGCCTGACGGGGCAGGCGATCGACATGGCCGACGAGACGGGGGTCACCCGCAGCGAGCTCCTCTTCGAAAGCGCCGTCCCGCTCGCCAAGCTATACGAGCCGATGTTCGTCAGCGACGATTCGTTTGTCCTGCAGGAGTACTTTGTCCCCGCGGCGCGCTTCGGCGAGTGGATCGAGCGCGCGCGGCCGATCTACCGCGAGCTCACCGATGCGCACGGGGAGTCGGCGCGACAGCGCCTAATGCTGCTCAACACGACGATCCGCTTCGTAGAGCACGACACATTCACCTTCCTCTCCTACGCGGGCGCCCCCGGGGGCAGCTACGCGTTCGTCCTCTACTACCGGATCCCGCGGACGGCCGCGGCCGATGAGGCGCTCGGCCGCGTCCACAACACTTTCGCCGAGATGACGGTCGACCTGGGGGGGACCTTCTACCTCCCCTACCGCAAGTGCTACTCGCAAGAGCTGCTCGCGCTCGCCTACCCGCAGATCCACGAGTTCGCCGCGAAGAAGCAAGCGCACGACCAACTCGGGATGTTCTCCAACTGCTGGTTCGACCACTACGTGAGGCCGCTCTGCGCCGCCGGCTACGGGGAGGCCTTTCTCGCCGGGAGTCGCCTCCTTTGTGAGGGGCCCTTCGAGCGGGTCGACGGCGGAGGCGGCGCCCTCGCGAGCCACCTGGACCTGCCGAGAGCCGGCGACGCCGACCTCGTCGCGCGGAGCGGCTCCTACCGCGCCCTGCTCAGCAAGCAACGGCTGCGGGAGGAGTTCCAAAATCTCTTCCTGACCAAGATCTTCAACCTCGCTGACAATAAGGAAGTCATGCGCGCGATGACGAAAGCTGCGTGGAATCCGCGCAACGCCGACGACCTCGCCATCTTCCGCGCGCTCCGCGAGCACTTCCACGGCAGAGCAGCTCCGGTGGCAACGGCCACGGCGCGACAGCGGCCGCGGGACCTCGACCTTGCCTTTGGGGCGACGGCAACGGACGAAGACAAGAACGATGATGGCGACGCGCCAGTCGAGAACGCCTGCGACGAGAAGTGGACGAGCACCGAGCTCGCGGCGAAGTGCTGCGACACGATGGTGGCCGCCGGCAAGTTACGGGCGACGCCGGCGTTCATCAGAGAAGGCCAAGAAGCTAAATTGGTGAAGATCTTCGAGGGCGCCAAGCTCGACGGCGCCAAGGTCCTCCAGTGCAAGAACGCGAGCGAACTCGAAGTCATCATCCGGAACGCGACCGAGGGCGAGGACTGGGTCGACCACGTCCAGTCGGCCATGAAGACCTTTCTACCGGCCGATATTCAAAGAGTGAAGGTCGGCACGATGGAGACTCGTGGGGGAGGCGGCGCCGTCGCAAAACTGAAACGGGCGATTGCGGGAATCAAGCAGCTCCACAGGCAGAAGATCGAGCTGGTGAGGGAGACCGCTGCGATCCTCGCCCGACTCGGCAAGGCGCGCGGGCGGAGCGGCGACGCCGGCGACTTCACCTACGCCTCCTTTGGCGACAACGGCAAGCTCGTCCTCAAGCTCCGCGCGGCGCTCGGCCTCCGCGGGAAGAGCTACGTCTGCCACGACGCCGAGTGCGGCGACGACGATCTCCCGGCGATCCTCGAGCGCGGAAGCCTCGACCCCGTCGGCGAGTACGTCAAGTTCGACTACATGGAGGGGCTGGTCGAAGAGGAACACGGCAACAGGACGACCGACGAGGTCTGCGCGGCTGCGGCCGACGGCGATCCGGGGGCATGGCTCGCCGGCGTCCGCGCGCGGATCCCCGACGCCAGCGTGGACCTCGCCACCATCAACCAGGGCCTCCATCACATCCCCCCCGCGCGGCTCATCCCCTACCTCCGCGAGGTCGGGCGGATCCTCCGCCCCGGGGGCGTCTTCCTCATCCGCGAGCACGACCTCGACCTCGACCGCGCGAGGGACCGCCGCCGCGGATGCCCGGTGGAGGTCTTGGACCTCGCGCACAGCGTGTTCAACGCGATAACGGGGGTGACGGAGGCCGTCGAGCGCGCCGAGGTGCGCGCCTTCCGCCCGCTTTCGGAGTGGCGCGCGATCGTCTGCGGCGGTGCCGGGCTCGTCGACGCGATGCTCGAGGGGCTCGAGGAGGGCGACCCGACCTGCGACGAGATGCTCGCCTTCTACAAGCCACCCCTGCACCCAGCGGTGTCTGAGGAGGAGAACGGGCACGAAGTGTCCTGCTCGGAGACGGCCGCCGCCGACGGAGACGTCTCCGAACCGCCTATCGTCACCCTCGTCAAGACGCTCCTCTCGCAGATCCCCGCCGCCGCGATCGGCACCCTCGAGAGCCTCACGGGGAGCCTCGCCGGTGGCCTCAAAGCGCTCGTGCCGAAGCTCAGAGAGCTCCTGCTGACGACCCTCCCGCGCATGACTGGCAACGCCGCCGTCGCCGGGCTCGAGCCGTCCGTTTCCAAGTACGTCGGCGTCGCCGTCGACGCGGTCGATCTCCTCCGAGGTCTCGTCGCCGAGGCAGAGGTCAAGGATCATCTCGACGTCGACGTCCTCCACGGCGAGTTCTTTCTGATCATCCCGGCCATCGAGCGGAAGGTCCGACTCCGGCCCGACGCGGCCAGCGAGGCCGAGAAGACGCTCATCCGTGTCGTGCGGGACTACATGCCGGCGCTCCTGCTGACTGCCACATCCGCGACGGCCGACGGTGGCGGAGATGAGACAAAGACCGCCGTCGAACCGGCCGCCGCCACCGACGGGGACGTGCGCGGCTCGGAAGTTTTGGCGGCCGTGGAGCAGCTCGCGACGCACGTCCCCGGCCTCCTCTCGCCGAAGACGCTCCGCCAGAGCGGCTTCAACCTCCGGCAGCAGGCGGTGCTCGTCGGGAAGTTCGGCGGGCGCGACCTCGCGAGCACGGCGGCGACGCTCGCCGGCTTCCTCGACCGGGCGACGTGGGTGGTGGTCCGGCGGGAACTCGAGGGCGTTGCGGCGGCCGGGGGCGGGCTCCCGACGCGCGACCGGCTGCTCGGCGAGAGCAGGGTCGGCCGCGCGCACGCCTGGCACCGCGTCGCGCGCGCCTTCCTCCGCTCGCCCCGCGTCCGGCTCGAGAAGAAGGGCAAGTTTGCGCTCAAGGTCATCGGCCTCGGGGCACTTGTTGACCTCCACGACGGCGTCAAGGCCGAGGTCGACGCCGAGCGCCGCGCGGGCGGCGGCGGCTCGGCGGCGGCGATTACGACCGTGGTGCCGAGGCTCCCGCGCGCCTGCCTCGCCGCGGTCCACGCCGGCACGTGCGCGCTCGCTGAGCTCGGCGGCGTCGAGGCCTCCGTCACGCTGCGATTCGACGACGGCGCGGACAAGTACGTTCTCGAGGACGTCGGGGTGATCGTCAGCGCGACCTTCGGCTACAAGTCGCTCACGAGCGCGCCGAGCGACATCACAAAACAAATGCGCGCCATGCACGCGGCGCAGGTGCGCGAGCGCGGCGGGGCGCCCGGGCGGCTCGTCGTCCGCGAGGGCGCCTGCGTGCGCGCTCGGAACTCGGCCAGCGGGTTCCTCGAAGGACTCGACGGAGCGCGCGCCGCCGTTGTCAAGCTCGGGACGCTCGGTCTCGCTGGGAACAACAAGCTCAAACTCAAGTACCGGCGGCTCGAGTGCGGGCAGGGCGCGACGGACGGCCGGGCGAAACTGGAGGCAGCGGCCGAGACGATCCGCGGCGCGCTGCGGGGCGGCGGCGCAACCCGGGACCTCCACGGCGGCGATGGCGAGTTCACCTGGTACAAGCTCAACGAGTGGATGCAGGTGGAGATCCTGGAGGTCATGGCGGCCAGCCTGGACCACACCCCGTGGTACCGCTTCCCCTTCTTCGAGGTCCTCGGCGTCTACTTCGACGTTCTCCGGACCGAGAGCGACCTCGTCGCGGCGAAGTACGGCCCGGCGAAGGCCTACGCCTCGATGGCCTTCGTCACCGACCTCGTCCCCGCGATCGTCATGAGCGCCCTCTTCGCCCAGCTACACCTCATGGCGATGCCGCTGAGGGCTGCCCTCGGCGGGGAGGGCTACCTCGAGGACGGCGCCGACCCCGAGCGGTTCCTCGAGGAGATCGTCCTCTACGCGAGAATCAAGGGCGAGGCCTCGCTCGCGGCTTTCTTCCGGGGCGCGGTCGACCCGAGGATCAGCGAGGTTAAGGCAGTCGAGCCGCACCTCGCCGCCGGCGGTGGGCAGATCATCGTCCTGACGGTGCCGCCGTTCAAGGCACTCGGCGAGATTCTCGTCGCCCTCGCGCGCGCCGTCCCGACCGCGCGCGTGCTCGAGATATCGAACCAGAGCGAGGTCCAGGTCCGCGTCTCCTGCGAGGCGCACCGCGAGGCCGAGGCCGAGGCCTGGCTCGCAAGGCTGCGGCCGGGCGTCAAGCCCGTCGCGCGCTACCAGTTCCCGATCGCCGCCGAGAGCGCGACCGCGCCGGCGAGGAAGCAGATTGCGCTGAGGGTCGCCGCGACGCAGCTCATGTCGCTGATGCGCGGGTGCGGCGACGAGGGTGGGGCGCTGCGGGTCGAGCAAGTCTACGATTTCTGGTGTGGTTGAATTTGATTCCTTAATTTGCTTGCTTTGTATAAATATATAATTAAGGAAGGAATATCCTATTAGAGCTAGACCGCCTAGCCGCGGAGACGACGAAGAACTGTGAAGTCGTCAGGCTGGCGTTAAGGTCCGGAAAGGGTCGGAAGCCGTCACCGCCGAAAGCGGGTCAGCAGACTGCGGCAGGAAGCTACACCAAGCTCAGACCATTGAAGTTTGCGATAAGTCGTCAGTTCCTGACGGATTATTATATTGATTTTTAACGAAGCAGGAAGAGCACAGGGCGTAGACCCACATGGCCAGGTACAAAACTTGTGCTATCAGCAGCGGAAGAAAAAACATGAATCCGAAGACGTTGCCTTCCATTCCCGAAGTACCCCAAACAAGCAAATTCAATAGTCCTGGTATTGCCACGGCCGCAGCCCTCGGCGTGTACGTCTCGAAATAGTTGTTGGCATCAAACGATCTGTCGCTGCATACAGTCACTGCCCTTATCGCCTCGACATTGAACAGCACCCAGAGCAAGTAGATCGGAAAAGTGACCGCCACGAAGAGCAGTGGATTCATCCAAAAAATGTTCCCACCAAGGTCCTTGAACGCTGTGATTCCGAGCACCTCGTGGTGCTGGGTCACATAACCAAAATAACCAAAAAACGCGAGCGGGTTGCCTAGACAGACGGCGACGAATCTGGCCACCCACCAGGGCTTGTCCTTTCCGTAATCGACGATTGCCTTGATAGAGGTCAATATCCTCACGCGATATTTATAGAGATTTAGAGCTAGTCGAGTCATTGGGAATCCTCGCAGCATCACATAGGTCGTCGCGGCGGCTAGATTCGACCCCGTAGCGACTGACGAGCCCGACATCTCGATTCCCTCGTCGTCGCTTCCCACGCCGCTGTAGCGTACTGGCGTTCGGTAGAAGAGACCCTCCAACGTCCCGTCGTTCACCACGAGCGCCACGAGCAACCTGCGCGAGATTCAACCAGTGAGCCGGAGACTGACATCTGGGTCGCAAGATTTTGATCTCTCGCACGGGCAGCGACGCTCCCACAAAAGAGATCACGAATACCATCAGCAGAGTATAAGACTTGCCCGTGTAGACACATTGCTCAAGCTCATAACGTTTCTTTTGCATGACGCCGCACGACGTCCACTCGCACCTTGATTTTTGGAACGCGTATTTCATGTTCACGTCGTCGTTCACGCACCAACCGAGGTCCTGTCTGAACCCTTTGGCCTTGTAGAACATCCCGTGCATATCCGTGACCTTGTCGACGTTCCAGTCGCCGAGCGGCTGGTTGAACGCCGAGGCCTCGCGGAACATGTAGCTCATATCCGTGACCTTGTCGACCCGCCAGTCGCCGAGCGGCCGGTTGAACGATCTGGCGCCGGCAAACATTATGTACATATTCGTGACGTTCTCGACCCTCCAGCCGCTGATGTCTTGGTTGAACGACAAGGCGTCGTGGAACATTCCCACCATACTCGTGACCTTGTCAACCCACCAGTCGTTGAGCGGCTGGTCGAATGCCGCGGCTTGTAAAAACATCCCGTTCATATTCGTGACCTTGTCGACCCGCCAGTCGTTCAGCGGCTGGTTAAAGGCCGAGGCGCCGTGGAACATCAACTTCATCGTCGTTACACTGGAGGTGTCCCACGCGCTGATGCCGTCGTTGAAGGACGACGCCGATGCTGGAAGCACGCAGGGATCTAAAAAATTGTCTTCGTCTTCGTACTCTGCGTCAATCCAATCAGTCCGCACGCAAAACAAGAAATCCATGTCCGTGACCCCACCGGTCTCCCACGTGGAGATATGACCGTACTTGACCTCGGCGGCAGACTTGTCCGAGAGCCAGAGACGCACTGCGCTGCGGATTGAAGCGTCAGACGCGGTCCAGGCGGCGACACCGTGGCACGCGAGGGCCAGGGCTAGCGCTTTACTCATGATGACGCGTTTACTGTTTGTCTACGTATTTTGACAGCGTAGCTCCTAATGCGCCGGCCACGCTCGTTCTTGCGTCGGGATGCCCTTGAGCTGTTGGTTGACGATCACGCTCCCACACGCCACGCTAAGCAAGCGCACACCCAATAGCTCAGCAGAACGATGTGGCGCAGTGGTAGATTTGCCGTACCCTGATTTCTGGGGCGCGGGGCAGCAGTTGGGCAGCAATGTGGGCAGCACGCCAAGCTCAAAAAGTAGCTCTAGTGCGTCTCATCACTTAGCCGGCATCGCAGGGTGAAACAACACCCTATCGCCAATCCCAATAGACACAGTGGCGAAGCGTTCGGGGTCCGTACTACCTGGGGGTGGGTTCAATAAGCGACTCTCTCTCTCTCGCATCGAGGCGCGGTGTGCAGTGCTGCCCAGGAATGACCGGCTCGACTTTTTTTGGTCTGGTGAATTATGATTGCTCGACCAACCCGTAGTAGCGTACCAATTCGACTCTGGGTCCGCAGCTGCCCGAGATAGACGCGTCATCAGAGTTCATGGTTATCAATGTTGGGCCTCCTCCGGTTATTATGCCAGATGCGCTCCATACAGAATGGCCTAAAGGGCGTCGCGGCGCCACGCCGACGAGGGCGTGTGTGCCCCGTACCGTTAATTACAATAAGCATTTCTATCGATAAGACACACAAGCTAGCTTACCCTCTTACTAGTACCACCTTTTTTGCTTCGCGTAGCCTCGCGTGTTCTTCCACGTTTGTTTCTTTGCGTAGTAGCCTCGCTTCGCACTCCAGAACCGCTCAGGCTCATCATCGTGATCCACGGGGTGAAACCAAATTTCGGCATCTAGCTCCGGTAACGTCACAGAAAGGTCGCCCCGGGGCACCTTCACGCAGAAATTTGCATTTCTTTTTTTGTCAAATGCGATCTCTGGGTTCCATGGCAGGTTTACGAGAGCATCAAAATTGATTCGGACAAAGGCGTTATCTCTGTGCCGGTACTTTGCGATGTTTTGCCAGCCCCAGTTGTTGGCCTTGACCACTTCTGGATCCGCCCAGTTAGCAGGAATCGCAGTGAAATAGACGCCGTCACCGAGGAAGGCGTCGCCGCCGTTTGATTTTTCGCTCGCGTAGATGACGCCGCTCTCCGCGATTTTTTTGGCACTCTGCTTAGTCGTGCAGTGAAACAGGAACTTGGGCTGCTGGCTGTACGGCGAATTTGTAAGGTAATCGAGTGGTCTCGTGATCTCGTTGTCGATTTGAGACCACACCCTTTCACTCTCGCCGAAGAAATCTCGTTGTGATTGGTGCGCGTTGAGCTCGCGTCGCAGAATCATCGAACCGTCTATACGGAACCAACCGGTGTATTTCGGCAAGTGGAGGGACACGGCGCCGGGAGGCAGGACAGTGAGGAGTGCCAACAATACGGACTTCATCACGCCAGTTCAACGCCGCGGACAGCTGAGGGGCTGCAAGAACTGCTCCAGACGCGCTGCTGAGTGCCTGTACGCAGCGCTATACGATGGCTTCTTCTCGGCTCCTCGAGCTAGTGTATAGTAACACGCTAGATTTTACAACACAGCGCGCGCGAGGCAGCGCCGAGGCTGCCCCAACGCCGCGGCAGCTAACAACGAACCATATGAATTTCTTACGGAGGGGGAGTGGCGGGGTTTAGGGGTTGTGATGTCACGGGGCTGGCAACATTACATGTACCACAAGCCGGAACCTCATCCAAGCCCACGTTGCCGCGAAACTGCCGCCGACACTAGGACAATTTCGGACCCGCTCTAACCCGACTCTCGCCCAACCCTAACCCTAACCCTAGTCTAATCCTAATCCTAACCCTTACTCGGACCGAATCCTAACCTCAACCTCACGTAATGCGCGCCGCCGAGCTCGAGCTCGGCTAATCTTCCCGCCGGACTCGCGTCCGGCGGGCCCCCGCGGCGTCGTCGCGTCTCTTCTGAGGCGCGGCGGCGTCGCTTCCGCGGCGCCGTCGCGTCTCTCCCTGTGTGGAAATCAAAATTTTACGGCGCGTTCACGCCATCGACGCGACGCCTGCTCGATGGCGTGGTGATGTCGGTTCCGCACCGCTCGACCGAGTCAGGGCGGCCGCGCCATCGCCGAGAAATGACTTAGTGAAGAATTGCGGCACCCGACGCACTGGTTGATTTCCACGCAGGTCTCTTCCGAGGCGCGGCGGCGTCGCACCAAGACCCGGTCGGCGTTGAGAACGCCGACGTGGTGGATCCAAGAGCCCGGCGCGGCGGTGCCGCCGGGAGACGTTACAATCGATGCCCTCCCCTCGACCACAGTACGAGTTCCGCGGCGGTTTCGGTGGACGCAATGCCCTCCGCCGCACCGATGAATCGTACGAGGGAGCCGTGTCGCCGCCGCGCCGACTATTCGTCGGCGCGGCGGAGAAGCGCCGCAAACGAGTTCGGCCCACCTGATGCTCCCAGGTGGGCCGTGCACGCAGAGCGATGAGGACCTGATGACGATCGGGTCCTATATGTCGGTCCTCGCGACCGGCGCCCGCGGCGCCGTCGCGTTTCTTCCGAGGCGCGACGGCGCCGCGGTCCAAGCGGCATCCGGTCGGGGTGCCGCTTCGTGCGCAGCCGGCGCGCACACCTGGCGAATGATCAACGAGCCGACGCCCGACGCCGAGGCTACATTTCGTCGCCAGCCCCCTGACTGTTCCCTTCCCCTTCCCCCTTCCTGACCAACGTGACCGCGTAAGTCGGAATGTACAAACCTCAAACACACGGGTTTCTTATATGACGAAAAAGGGGACTCACTCGACCGCCGCGCCCCGCGGCGAGTTCTGTAAAGTAGCTCGAGACACGGCCTGGACGTCGACCCAGAACCGCTTGTACTCCGCCAACCTTTGCCGGAACCGTCCCAGTAATTGCGGCTCCCTGGCAAATTCGAGAAATTTCTCGATGTGCTCCGACTTTTGTAATAAAGTGTCAAAAACGACCTCGGTCGAATCCCAGAGTAAAGCCAACCGTTCCAGGACCGCATCAACACGCTCCAACTGTCGAAGAGCTAGCTCGAAGACCCGCTCCGGCGCCGGCGCGTCCGGGAAGAACTGGGGCGTGATGGCCGTTTCTTGCACAGAAAAGGAGGCGGACCGCGCGTCTCTTGAAGCGGTGGCGATGGCCGACGCGGCGTTCGTCGCTGCTTTCAAGGCGTCCTCGACGCCGTCCAGCGCTCCGTCGTGGAGGGACTCGTCGGTCTTCGGTAAGGGGAGGGGCTCGCGGCCGTCCTTCGTCGCGCAATCCGAATCATAGCCGTCCTTCTCGCAGGCGCTCTCGACCTCACTAATCGCCTGGTGCAGGTGGCGCATCTGCGCGGCGTTGCCCTTCTGGACGTCCTTGACGGCCTCCTTGAGGCCGCCGACCCAGCCCTTGACGGTCGCGACGAGTTCTCTGGCTAGTGCCGATTGCCCGGCGTCGACCGCTAACTCAAGATCGTCGTGGATGTCGAGGACCGACGAAGCTGTATGTTCTATTTTTCTCAGGAGTTTCGCGTTCTCCAGTAACTGTGATCTACATAGCACCGCACTCTGCCTCAAAGCTCGAGAGACCCCGGGCACGTCCTGGTACGTCGCGAAGGCACTCCGTAAACACACGGCGATCGTCTGCTGCAGGCCCAACAAGTCGTCGACCCGGAACACGGGCTCCCCTGTCTCCGGTTTTCTAGGCACGAGCGCCATGTCGTCCACGTTTTTGATGGGCGAGGACGGCCTTTCTGCATCATCTGACAACCAGGGATGATCCAACGCGTCTCTTGTGGTAAGGCGTTCCGCGGGATTCGGCACCATGAGCCGCGCGACGAGGTCCCTTGCTTCGGGCGAGACGCCTCGGAACGCGGCCGTGTCGACTTTGACCCTAGACTTGGCAGAAGATCTCTCAAACTCGGGAAACCTCGCTACAAGCGTGACGTTGACGACGGCTCCAAGAGACCAGGCGTCGACGGCGACGCCGTAGCTTCTCGGAGCGTCGGCGCCGCCCTGGTGGATGGCTTCGATCTCCGGCGCGAGATAGCAGGGCGTGCCCACGAACGTCTTTCCGACGGACGTAGCTAACAAGGGAAAGGCCTCCTCGTCGCCCTCCTCCAGCAATGCCTTGGACAATCCAAAGTCGATGAGCGTGACGCGCGGCGGCTCGTCGCTCGACACGAGGACGTTTTCCGGCTTGACGTCTCTGTGGGCTATTTTATGTTCGTGCAAATAAGCTAAAGCGCCCGTGAGCTGGCGCAGGATCGGCTTCGCGCGCGGTTCCTCGATGGCCTGCTTCTCGAGGATGACGTCGAACAACTCGCGCCCCGCGGCCTCCTCCATGACGAGTCGCAACGAATCGCCGCCGGCCCAGACCCCCACGTAGCTTACGACGTTCGGATGGCGCAGCCGCGAGAGGATGCAGGCCTCCCGCAGCAGCCGTTTCGGCGAGAAGTTCGGTCGTAGCCGCAGCGGTCGGGCATCTAACGTTTTCACAGCTAGCCGTCGCCCCGACGCTCGTTCTACCACACGACTGACGACGGAGAACGCGCCGCGCCCGATCACGTCGCAGACCTCGAAGCGCCGGTCGAAATCTCGAGGTGTTCCTAAGGCGAGGCCTACCGTCCTCGATTCCGCTTCCAGCGCCGCGCCGAGGTCGCCCTGCTCTTCCGTGGGTGGTGCCGCCGCATCTAAATCCCAGGACCCGCTCGCGACGCCGCGCGGCCGCTTTTGGGAGTGGTGCGAGGGCATTTTTGTGGCTTCGCTGCGACGGCGTCTCGAGCCGTTCGGGGGCGTCCGCGGGCCGTCGCGGCGGTCCAAAAAGGCTGGGAGAGGCTGGCCAGGCTCTCAGGCCCTCGTTTAAAAGCTGGAGCGGCGTGCGCGAGCCCTGCGCTGCGGGGGCGCCGGGGCGAGCTCCTCAGTCCTCAGATGAGCTGCGCAGCCCCTGGGGGCTCCGGACAGGGAGGCACGGGAGCGTCCACGTCGCGCCCCTGGTAAAAAACGGGTTTTACTGCGCGTTCGCGAGGCGCCCCTTCCGATTTCTCGGTCGCGCCCGACGGGAAGCCTACGCTCGTGTCGTTCCAGCTTTTTGGCTGGCCCGGCCTGGTGCAAAAAACCAGGAGGAGACTGCCATAAAGCGCCTGGAGAATCTGCCTAAAAGGCGGACTCTGGGCCCTGGCAGATTGTCGCAAACACCCGACGGGAAGCTGCGACGGGCGCGTTCCAAGCCGGGCAGCCCTGCGGCGTAAATTCACCGACCACAGTCCAAGGGGACCAGATGAGTGATTCGGACAGCGACGACGACGACGAGTATTCGGCTAACTGGGACAGCGAGGAGGACGATGACTGCGACAGCGAGGACGAAGATGATTACGATTTTTTTCTCCTGACAGAGGCGCAAGAGGCGGCCGACGAGGAGGCGCGCGAGCAACGCGAGGAGAAGCTCGTGCGGGCGTGCGAGGCCGGGGACGCAGCTGCGGCGGCGCGGTTCCTCGATTTCCCGCGCGACGAAATCATCGCGAGGACTATGTTTCCGATCTGCGTCGCCAGCAGTTTGGGCCACGTCGAGGTTGTCCGCGTGCTGCTGGACCGCGGCGCCAGCCCATACCAAAGCAACCAATATTGTGATCCGCTCCACGCGGCCTGCCGGGAAGGACGGCCCGAGGTAGTCCGGTTGTTGCTGGACCGGGGCGCGAGCGCTTCCGGCGTCGAGCACGACCCGCAGACCGGTCCGGATGCGGTGATTCCGTGTCCTGACGGTGTTGACCGAGTAGATTTCATGCCCCTGTGGTCCGCGTGCGAAGGCTTCGCGAACGGGAGGCTCACGCTGACGGACGAGGAGGCGGACGAGGAGCAGACACGCGGGGCTCCCGTCGTGAGCCCCGAGTGCGTGCGAATGATACTGGCGCGGGGCGTTCGCATCAACGCGAGGACGTGCTCTGACGGCATAACCCTCCTCCACGCCGCGGTCCAAGATGAACACCCCGGCATGGCGCGCGTGCTCCTCATGCACGGCGCGGACATTGATATCAGGGACAACTTCGGGAAGACGCCACTGGATTACCTACACGCCATCGCTCGAAGCTGCCACGGGAAACCTACTACCAACGAAGAGCGTTGCTTGATCGAGCTCTTCGACCGCTACCTCCCCGCCTACTGGGCGCGCACCGTCGCCCTCACCTTGGACCGCCTCCCCGGCAACGCCGTCGCCGGCGACGAGAACCTCACGCGCCAGATCGGTGCCTTCGTCGTCGGCGACGTAGTGCTCCGGCCCAGGCGAACCGCAAAATAAGACTAGTCCAATTACATTACGACTCGCGCCGCAGCACCGTCACCGTTTGTGAATCGTACGCCGTACACGCGAGCGACCTTTCGTCCAGAAACGCCACGCCGGTCAGGAGCGAATCCGTCACGTGCGACGCGTGGACCATCTCCAAGGAAGGCAGGCTCCACACAAAGACGTGGGCGTCCTCGGCGACGGTCGCGAGGCGGTCTCCCTGTATCGTGAGGGCCGTCAGACACCGCGCGTGCGCTTGGAGGTCGTGCAACACCTCGCCCTTGGCCGAGTAACAGCGGACGCGGCCCGACGCGAAGCCCGCCACTATCTGATCGTCGTAGACCGCTATTGACGAACAGGGGTCCCCGCCGATGTCCGCCGCGCGCGTGCCGTCCTCGATGACAAAACTTTCGTCGCCCTCCCACGAGCGTATTTCGCCGCGGTCGCATCCCGAGACTAGTTTTGAAGAATTAGCTAGACACGTCAGGGGCGCCCGGTGGCCCCGCAACGATTGCGTTTGACGGTCGCCCTCGAACCTCAGGATTTCTCCGGAAGAACACCCGACGCAAATCACACCTTGTACAAGGGCACTCCCCCGACAGAAAGGTTGTGTCGCGTCGTCGTCCGCGAAGTCGCCGAGCGCATGCCTCTTCACGAGCCGCGCTTTGGCCGGCGAGGGCACTTGCCAGATCTCCACGTAGCCCGCGGCACCGACGACGAGCGTCTCACCGTCGACGAACACTGATGAGAGGACCTTGGTCCGCAGTTGCAATGTCCTTTTGTTATTAGTGCCTCGCGCCTCGAGGATCGTCACTTGCGAGTCGTGCGCGTAAGCAAGTAAACCTTTGCTACTGGCGAGGTTGTTGAACAGTAAGGAGGGGAGGTGCGTCGGTTGTAGATCGACGGGCGCGTCCCTCGACCAGGATTCCATGGGTCTGGGGGCTGCCCAGTCCCGTCCGCGCTGCGGCGCCGCGCGGCGTCGAGCTGCGCTGAGGCTTCGGGCGCGTGGTATGCGCTGCCGGACGACCGGTGGCGGCTCCGAAGCCACGATACGCGGCCGCGGGCAGCGCGCTCGAGCTAGCGTGCGAGGTACTTAAAACTCGACGCTCTTGATTCGCCGCCGCGTACACCGAACCAGCATCGATTTGCCGCCGGCAGGGGACCCGGCCGGGGCACCTCGCGCCGCGCGCACCCGACGAGCGCTGCCCCAAGGCCGCTCCGGGCAGCCTCGAGACGCCACAGGCGTGAGGCGCTGCCAGACGCGATGGCCAAGCCCACTCAAACGAATGAGGCCCTAGGCCTCCGGCACGCCATGCCTCTGCTCGTGATCAACCTGGGCGGCGAGATGCTGTATGTCCTCGAACAGCGCCTGGGCGCGCAACAAGTCAAGACCGACAAGTCGCAGCGCGTGCTGTGCGACGTCGTGAAAACGATGTTCTCGCGGCGCTTCGTCGAAGAGTTGTTTAAACCCCAATTCCTGTATAAGGACCGGAACGTGCGCCAGATCTTCGATAAACTGGCCCATAGTTCAATCATGAAGCTGAACGAGACGAGCATGGGTAAACTTTACAGTCTGATGGTCATGGGGGCGAAATTTCAAGTGGTAAGGGTAGCGACACCCTGCCATGTATTAGATGTCACTATTGAGCACCTGGAGCAGCTCAAAAAGATGTGTGCTTCTGACGTGACCGATGCGTTGCTAGATTACTGCTTGGAGTCGTGTCAGACGTGCTACGGGCGGTTCACGCCGGGCGACTGGTGTTTGTGTCGGCAGCAATTACTAAGCTTCTTTTCGACGCGGAGAGTGCGGGTCTCGATCTTTCTCCAGCGCGATTTACAAGGCCAGGACGGCACTTTAAGGTTGGAGCACGGCGGCCCCCTGACGACTGGCGCGCTACCACTGACGAAGACGCATCCCTTGGCACGAAACTACCATGCTGAAAACAGGTCGCGGCACGCTCGTCAATTGGGCAGGAACATGTACGCGGAGCCACTCCCCGAGGCGAAAGAGGTACCCGAGGTGAAACCCGTCGCGGCAAAGGAGGAGCCGCCGGCGGCGAAGCCGTCGACGGCCTGTCTGGAGCTGAACCTGCTGGCGGACCTGGTCGGCGGCGACGACGTACCGGTGGAGAGTTTTCGGTTGGCGCTCTTCGAAGATGAACATGAGGCGGCGTCTCCACTAGTAGACGACGCGCGGAGGATCGACGCCCGCGCGCAGCGGAAGGGCGTGGACGAGCGCTTCGCGGAGCTCGGGTTCGATGACGATGTGAAGAGCGAGGCGAAGAGTGACGACTCCGACGATTTGCTGGACCTGATGGACTCGATTAAGTAAAACCTAGATGTTGTTTACTAACGCCGAGACGTCGCTGGTGGACGTCCACTCGGCGAGGGCCGGCCGGAAGGTGTCGGGCGCCGCGACGGCTCGCACATCACTATCGTTCTCGCGGTTGCGCCACGCGTCCGCGCCGCACGCACACGCGCCGCGCGGCCGCCGTTCCAAAGAAAATATTGAACGGCCGCATTTCCCGCACGCGAAGCAACGCCGCACGGCGAAGGCCATCTCTATATGATGATCTCGCCGGACGCACGCCTCAGGCTTTGATTCGAAGAGCCGCGCGCAGTCGACGCATTTGAAGCAGCGCACGCGCATCGACAGCGCGGCCTTCGCGGCGGCGTCGTCGGCGGCCGCCTCGCGCTTCTCGAGCTTCGCGAGCGCGCCCAGGCCCCGGTCCGCGCGCTCGGCCTGCGCTTGCCGGGCGTGGGCACCTTTCGATGCCTTGAGGCGCTTCCGCTCGTCGTCGCCCAGGGGCCGCAGCCACGGCGCCGCGGCCGGCGCCGCGGCCGGCGCTTTGGCGACCGGCGCGCGGCGCATGGGTGGCCCGCGCCGCCGCTGCGGAGGCTTTTGTGGAGGCGCGCGCTGCCGCGCGACGTAGGCGTAGGCCTCTTTTGTAATACGCGGCCGCTCGCGGCAGAAGACGGCCGACTCGCCCGGCAGCGCGACGCCGCGCGGCGTCGCGCGGCGCGGCGGCCCGGCGGCGTCGTCGTCGTCGTCGTCCCCGAGCTCCGTCACGGGCCGCTCGCGCAGCGACGCCCTCTTCGGCCGCTTGGCTTCCTTGCGCGGCGCGAGGGCGGCCGCGAGCGGGTCCTCCTTGCTCGCCTTCGGCCGCTTCGGCCGCGGCGCCGGGCCGGCGCGCGGCGGCACGGGCGGCCGCGGCGCTGCTGCGGCGCGGTACGACGCGCCGCTGGCCGGCCGCCGGCGCGCGGAGGAGAGGGGGATCATGCGTTATATTGCCTAACCTCAGGTGTCAGCAATGCACATCGATGCAAAAGGCACCGCGCGCGAGGCATTTTAACCAGAGAGACCTACGGTACTATACTATACCTACTATAAGTATAGTACCACCCACGGTATTTTGAATTTTTTCGCGAGACGCCTCGCGGCGCCCCCGGGCACGCGATACAGGCCGAGGCATCCGTCCGGCGCGAGCGGCGCGCGTGCGCTCCGGAGAGGCAGAATCGCCGCCGCAGCGGAAGCGGGCTGCCTCCGCCGGGGCGCGGCCGCAGCACCTAGCACCGTCGACGCGCCCGGAACGCGCCCCCGCGCCGCTCCGGAACGGCCGCCCGGGCCCACGACCCCGAAGCAGCGCGCCGATGGCCGCCGCACCGCCGCCGCCGCGCGCGGCGCCCCCTTCACAAAAGAAGGAGCGCGCCGCGACGCACGGCGTCCGCTTCTGGATGAAGAAGCTGCCCGGCTGGAAGGGCCACCACAAATTTTATATCGGACTCATATCCCTATTAGCCGTGACGGTCTGGCTGATTATCGCTTTGTTTGTCTGGGGAGTCGAGTTCCCGGAGGACATCGTGGGCTGCGCCGCCGTCGTCTTCGAGGTCACGTTGAAAGTGGGGCTCTTCGCGTTCATTTTTCAGCGGTACGTGGCCGGCGAGGGCCCGGTGGTCGCGCCGACGGACCCCGAGGGGCGCGTGGGGAAAGCCCGGAACCTGCACGCGTGGTCGCGGTCCGTCTTCGACCTCGACCAGGACGAGGTGCGGGCGAAGGCTGGAGTGGATGGCGCGCTGCACGTCAGACGGGTGCGCATGCGCCTGGCCTGCTTGGAGATCTGGGCGCTCCTCGCGTTTCCTCTAGCGGTGGTCTTCGCGCTCGACCCGGCGCGGTGCGTTTACGAAGACGAAACGACGAACAGAGATTCGTACGCGAAGGCCTCCGCGGGCTGCCCCACGAACTGCGGGGCGCTCTGCTACACGTTCCGAATCACGCCGGATAAAGGTCAGTGGGCGGGCGAGGTCGGCGCGGACGACGCGCCGGAGAACACGGACAACTGCGGGTCGGACAAGTCGGAACGACAGTACATCTATAGATACGACGACGGCGACGAGTTCGCATCTACCAACGACTGGGGCGACGACTACAGCGGCAACGCCGAGTTCGTCCGGGGCGTCTGGTGCCCCTGCGTCGCCAAGCGCGCGGGCTGGCGCCGGGCCCGCTCGCCGGGGTTCGACCGGATCCACATCACGAACGTGTTCTGTCGGGCGGGCAGCACGGCCGTCTGGCAGCTCTGGGCGGCCGTGCTCGTGCTGTGGCTCGGGCACTGGGCCGCCTACCGGATCATCGACGCGCACGACCTCGAGGCCCAGGAGATCATCCGGGAGGCCGCCGATAGCGCGCCGGCGAACCACTACGCGGTGGTGTGCACGGGCCTCCCCGAGGAATTGCGGGACCCGGTCGACGTGAGGACGTTCTTCGAGAGCGTGTTCCAGGTGCCCGGAAGCGTCGTGGCGGTCGTGCCGTGCCGCCACCTCGACGCGGAGACGCGCGCCGTCCAGGACGAGGAGGCTCCGGGGGGCGAGGCCCGGGCCGCCGTCGCCGCGCAGGAGGACAAGATCGCGCGGCTGAAGGCGACGGGCGCGTCCGCGCATGCGATCAAGGCGGCCGAGGACCGCCACCGGACGCTCATGGAGACCGTCGTCAGGGAGGTCGGGGCCCTGAGCTGGTACCTCACCGGCGACGGCGGGCTGCGGGGCCGCGTGCGCAAGTTCATCGACGAACTGAAGGAGATCGAGCGCGCGCGGTGGCGCGAGGAGCTGCAGCGGCGGTGGGACAGCGGCGAGAAGAAGAAGATCCAGCAGGGCTGCGCCAAGTGCATCGACGGGTGCATCTGCTGCTGTTCGTTTGTGGAGCATTCCGTCGAGGACGAGGCCGCGGACCCGGCGGACGCCATTAGAAGGGCCGAGGCGGCGCGCCTGAAGCTCATCGAGCACGCCGGCGAGGCGGCGCCGCGGGGCGGCTCCGCGGTCGTCGTCTTCAACTCGCTGGAGCTGGCCCAGTGCGCCACGAACTGCCCCCTGGGCGCGACGAACGACCCCATCGAGGTGCCGCAGACGTACCGGCCGCCCAAGCTCCACCACAAGCCGACGCGGTTCGACCCGCTCTTCGTCCTGCTCGAGAAGGCGGGCTACTACCTCACGGGGCTCAAGGGGTGCCTGCACCGCCACCGCGAGCCCGTCCCGATGGAGCTGACGCCCCTGCCGGAGCCGCGCGACGTCGACTGGGCCGAGCTCGAGACGCTGGACAGCGAGCACGGCGAGAAGGCCGACCGCGCGTCGGCCGGCCGCTTCATCAAGATCTGCTGCTGGTTCGGCTACTCCGTGCTCATCATGGTCTTCACGGCCGAGTGGGAGGACATCTGTTTGAAGCGGGCGCAGCGGCCGTCGGGCGTCCGGCGGAACTTTGCGATTTTTTGGGAGTTGTTGGGGGGTCTCGTGCCGGCCTACTTCCAGGACTGGCTCTTCGATTATGTGGCCGTCATCCTGCGGGCGACGAACCGCATGTTCTCGTCGCTGTGGAGCGAGTCGTCGCTGCAGATGGCGGTCGCGCGGGACTACAGCATCTTCTTCTGGATCGTGGCTTTTGGAGCTTACCTTGTCGGCCAGTGCTGGGAGGCCATCGAGGACCAGGCGTGGGTCTGCAACACCGTCGGCGGCTGCAGCAAGGACGACGAGAAGCAATACGGCGAGGACGCCGAGGCGTACCGCCAGCGCATCTACAACGCGAAGAACGACGGCTGGAGCTTCGACGCGGGCACGGCGGTCAAGCTGATGATCCGGGAGCTGCCGCGGCAGGCCTGGCCCTTCTCGGCCTTATTTTTACTCCAGATCGGCGACATGGTCGCCGAGGCCTTGAGGGTGGAGCCCTACGTCACGTGGCGGCTCCTGCAGCAGGCCTGGATCGCGTCGGACGCGCAGGTCGAGGAGACCTTGGAAGCGGACGACGCCGACCTGGGCTCGACAGCGGGCTGGGAGGCGTTCGCGCTACTGGTGGGGGCCTGCTTCGCGGCGGTCGCGCCCGTGACGTGCTGCGTCTGCTACCTCTACTTCATCGCGGCCTACGAGGTCGCGAAGCACACGCTGTGCTGCCTGGAGGAGATGCCCTTTGATACGGGGGGCCACCTCTGGTTTTTTGGAGTCATTCAAACGTACCACGCGTTGCTCATCGCGCTGGTCATGCAGCTGGCCATCATCCTGATCAACGAGTCGAACTACGGGGTCTGGCCGGCGATCGGCGGGCTGCCGATCGCGATGCTCTGGAAGCGGTACTACGACGTCGCGCAGCTCCGGCATGCGACGCGGAACCTCCACGGCCTGAGCCGGGGGCGCATGCCGCTGCGGGACTGCGCCGTCGTCGACGCGCGGCGCGATTCCACGGTCGTCAGGGACGCGCTGAAGCACCTCGCGGACGCGGACCGCTTCTTCGAGGCGCCCGAGGTCCTGCCGCCGTCGGATCATCCCTCGTATACTGATGCTATACCGGGGCCGCCCATCTCCGATGCGACCGACGTCGCGGCGCGACTGGAGGCGATCGACGACTGGCTCGGGCGCCACGACGACGCCGCGGCCGCGTTCCTGGAGCGCGTGAACGTCCGGGGCCCGGGCGTGGCCAAGGCCCCGTCCGTTTTTGGTCTGGGCGCCGGCGTCGTCGGCGTCCCCGAGGGGGACGTCGCCGTCGTCGACGACGTCGCGTGCGGCGCGCTGGGCTGCGGCCTCGCGGACTAATTCCGACCACCCTTCCCCTCCCCGCCCCCGAAGTAAACCTAATTAGCAGTAGGACACGGGGCTTATTCGGGCGCCTAGGCGCCCCAGATCCACGCCTTGACCGACTCCCAGGCGGTCTTCTTGCGCTTCGGCGCCGGCTGGCGGGCGCCGTCGCCGCCGTCGCCGCCGCCGCCGCGCTGGCCGGGCCGCTGGCCGCCGTTCGGGCCACCCGGACGTTGGCCGTCGCCCCGCGTCGCCCCGGGGCCGCGCTGGCCGTCGGGGCGCTGCTGGCCGCCCGCGGCGCCGCCCGGGCGCTGCTGGCCGTCGGGGCGCTGCTGGCCCGTCATCCCGGGCCGCTGCCCGCCGGCCGGGTGCTGGCCGTCGCCCATCGTCATCCCGGGGCGCTGCGGGCCGCCCGGCGCCGGGCCGCGCTGGCCGGCCATGCCGCCGGGACCCAAAAACCCTTGATTGAGGCGCTGGCGCCAGGCGCCCGCGCGCGTCGCGTTGCCGCCCCCGGACCAGGAGATCCCCGAACCGGGCGTCCGGCAGCCTAGTAAATCGGTGTTGAAGCAGGCGCGGCCCGTCGCCGCCTCGACCTCCACAACTTTCGCCGCCGCGCCCGCGACCGAGGCCTCCTCGTCCTCGTTGAAGATCTGGCGCGCGCCGGCGCCCAGGAAGAAGTAGAGCTTGCCGTCGACGCCCGAGACCTGGAAAGTTAGAGGAGAAGTGCCGCAGGCCGGGCCGCGGCAGTGGTCTCCATTAGCGCAGCGCGGGTCGCGGCCCGAGGCCCCCAGGCCGCAGTAGCCGCCCGCGCCCAGGGCGTACTTGGCCGGGTCCGCCGCGTACGCGTCCCGGTTGGCCTCCGTCGCGAAGTGGAGGGCGAAGCCGTCCGGGGTCGTGAAGGCGTGCTCCGCGGAGCCGCGCAGCGGCGGCGCCTCGGCCAGGTGCGGCAGGCGCGGGCCTTGATTTGATACGGTCGCGTTGCGGGCCTTGAGCGCCTTGGCCCAGGCGTCGACGACGTCGATGCCGCCGAGCACGGGGCCCTTGGTGGGCTCGCCGCAGGCGTCGAAGGCCGCCTGGCCGGCCGCGGCGAGCGCCGTTAGGAGGGCGGCCTGCCTCATGGGCATGATGGTGCGTCCTGCGTCCGAGCGTCCGGCGGAGGAGCAGGGCAGCCCCAGCGTCGAGCTATGAGGAACTTTTGGAACCTTGCTGCTTGCACCCGCGCGCAGATCGCGCAGAGAGGGACTGGGAATACTTCGCGGGGCGTCCCTCGGAGACGTGTGACCACACCGACGCGACCCCGGGGGGCGGAGCCAAGTTCCACTAGAAATTACCGACTGTCTCGGACCTTGTCCGCGAGCGCCGCCTTCCTTGACAATTTGAGCTTGCCCGAGTCCTCGTCGATGGCCAGGACCTTCACGTCGAAGGCGTCGCCGACACTGATGAACTTCTCGATGTTCCGGACCCGGTCCGGCGCGAGCTCCGAGATGTGGCAGAGCCCTTCCAGGCCCGGAAAGGCCTCTCCAAAGGAAACGAAGGCGCCGAAGGTCTTGATGGACACGACCTCGGAGGCGTAGACGCTCCCGACCTCGGGCATGGGCCCGTCGTAGGCCGCGCGCTGTTTCCGGCCGCCCCCACCCGTCGCCTCGGACGTGAGCTCCACGATCTTGGCGGCGCACGCCTCCATCTGCTCCGGGTCGTTCCCGCTAATCATGACGGCACCCTCGTCATCAACATCAACGTTGGCCAAACAGTAGTCCGCCTGCGCGCACATCGATGGCGTGGTGGAGACGCGGCGCGACAAGTTGATTCATGCACCGTCGTCCGCAATTAAACCTCTAATGGTCTCGCCGCCCTTGCCGATGATCTTCCCGATCTTGGCGGGCTCGACTTGCAAGGTCTTCGTCTTGGGGACGCTATCTGACAACGCCTGCGGCTCATCGACGCCCCGAGACGCCATCTCGTCCAGGACGTGGAGCCGCGCCTCGCGCGCCTGCGCGAGCGCCTTCTCGAGCGTCGCCGCCTTGAGCCCGAGCTCCTTGACGTCGAGCTGGAAGGCCGAGATGCCGTCCCTTGAACCAGCTACCTTGAAGTCCATGCCTCCTAGGGCGTCCTCTATCCCGAGGATGTCCGTCAAAACCACCGGATCGTCCACATCGTCCAACAAAACGCCCATCGCGACGCCGGCCACCGAGGTCGTGAGCGGCACACCGGCATCCAACAACGCGAGGCAGCCGCCACAGACCGACGCCATCGACGAACTGCCACACGACTCCGTGATGAGCGACTCGACGCGCATACTATAGGGGAAGGTCTTTGCGTCGGGTAAAGCATATCTCAAAGCCTTTTCGGCGAGGGCACCGTGGCCGACCTCTCTTCGACCCGGCGCGCCCGTGCGACCCGTCTCGCCCACACTGCTGGGGGGAAACGCGTACTGCAGATAAAATCTTTTCTCCGTATTCGGTTCCAAGGCATCGTCGACGCGGAGCTGCATCGACTGGTCGCCGAGCGTGCACGTGGCCAACGATTGCGTTTCTCCCCTCGTAAACACGACGGACCCGTGGGCCGTGGGTAGGGGGGCCATGTCGATGTCGATCGGTCTCACCGTCGTTAGATCTCGCCCGTCACTCCTCAATCCTTCAGATCGTACGAGCGCACACATGGCTCTTGACGAGAGTTTCTTGAGGACCCTCGAGCTATCGGCCCTCGTATAGTCCTTCTCTAGGCTCAACCCATCGACCTTCTGACATAAATCACCGTAAGCCTTGCGAGAGGACGCCATGTCGCCTTGTCTCAGGGCCTTCGTCTGTTCGCGGATGGCATCGCCATACGCATCTTCGACGATCGACTCGAGCTCGCTAGGGTAGGGCCTCAGGCCGTCACTCACGTCTTTCTTCAGGGCAGAGGCCCACGCACCGATGGCATGACCGATGCGCTGCGCTTCGTCGACGGCCTCGTTCAGCGCTGCGAGAGCCTGGGCTTCCGGCGCGAACGACCCCTCGGCCTCGACCATCAGCACACTCCCATCAGAACCGGCGCCGACGATGATGTCGAAAGTTGATGAAGCTGCTTCCGTGACCGAGGGCGACGTCGTCAATGTGTCGTCGCTTAGAGTACATCGCGCACAGCCCACGGACGTCAGCGTCGGCACCGACGACAGCTGCAACGCCGCGGAGCAGGCCTGCACCGCCAGCGTCTGCGCCTCATGGATACCATCATAACTCAAAACCCAAGCAAGCACCTGGACGTCGCCGCAGAACCCGTCGACGACGGACGGCCTCAAGGGCCGGTCGATGAGTCTGCAAGTTAAAATCTCGCCGTCCGACGCGCGGCCATCTCTTTTATTGTAGGCGCCGGACGTGCGGCCGGTGGCGGAGTAGCGTTCCTGGTAGTCTATACTCATAGGTAAGAAATCACCCCCTCCAGCGTCGGCGTCGCCGACGCATAGCGTCGCATAAACCGTAGTGCCGCCGCGCTTGGCGACGACCGCCGCGTCGGCCTGGCGGCCTATTCGGCCCGTCTCGAGGATCAACGGCGCGCCGTCGCCGATCGGTATTTCTATTGAATGGGGCGCGTCGGGCAAGACTGCTACTTGGAGTCGCGTCCGCGGTCTGGTGTGGCGCCGCGGCTGCAGGGCCTGGCTGGCCGCGAGCAGCAGGAGGAGCCGCATGGCTGACTCGCTGTGTTGCAGTTTTGCTGCACGCACGGCTATGCCAACTGCTGCAATCGGTTCGATGGCGTTTTAGGGCAACGAATCAATGCAAATAGGCTATTTTGCGCAGCGTTACGCCAGCTGCGCGGCACAGTGACTCTCGACAGCAACACCCAAGTCTCACAGTGTCGGGTTTTTCAGCTTCGACACAGACGTCCCTCCGACGGTTAGACGGCTACGGCGGGGCGCGAGGACTCGCCTCGCACGAGCGCCCCGCGCTGCTTGCGAGAGCGCAGCGCCGTCTCCCGACTCAAAAGCGCGGGACGCCCGCCGCCCGCGAGGCAGCCCCGCCGCGTTTCTCGCCTCCGCGCGGCGAGGCCCCGTGACACAGCAGCGCGCGACCGCGGTCTCGCCGTGTGACCCGGGCACAGCGCCAGCTCCCCCAGGCCCGCGCCTCCGGACGCCGCCGAGGAAGCGCCGCGCGAGGACGCCTGGCACGCGTCGGCGTCGCGCGCATAGCCGCACCCGACGCCGCCGCCGCGAGACGAAGGATGGGCGCCGGCTCGTCCGCCTCGGCCGGCCCCGGGCAGTACTCGCTCGACGACCTGTTGACGCATTTGAGCGCCGAGGGCGTCCTCACGGCGGCCAAAGTGATTGCGACGGGCGAGGACATGCGCCTCCCGTTGCCATTGGACTACCTCCAGGACAAAGGAGCGTTTACCGCTGACACTCCGGACGCGATCATCGCTTTGGATCTGGACAAGTTCCGGGACGCGGTCCAGTCCAAGTTGATCGAGCGAGCGGCGGAGCAGGCGGAGGCCCTGGAGGAGAAACCCGCGGATATTTATCGCTACCTCACACCGTTGGAGGCGAGGCGGGGCTTCCCGCAAGCTTTAGCTGCCCTCAAGGCCAATCCGAAACTCGCAAGACAGCCCATGCCCGGGAGCGGGAGGGGTTCGAAGTGGCTGCCCCTGCACTGCGTTTTATTACTTGGCCCGAAGTACCCGGGCTGGTGGTGGCCGCTCGCGGAGCCGCTGGTCAAAGCTCTATGTAAAGCCTATCCGGGAGCATGTGAGCAGCGCGTGCTCGAAGGCTCGCCGCACCCCTGCGGCCAGTTACCGTTAGAATTAGCAGTAACGAAGGGCTGGGACGCGCGCGTCGTCGACGTCGTCCAGAAGACGTACCCCAAGGCGGCGGAAACGCTCGATCCCGTGAAAGTTCCTGGAGGTATTCTGAAGAAGGCCTTCCCTCCCCCGGGCAAGGGCCTGCCCGACCAGGAGTTCCTGAACGAACTGGGCGGACCGGAGGTGTTATCGAATGACATCAAAGGCGCGACGGTGGCTGTATTAGCGTTATCAGGATGGAACAAGGACAAGCAGCCGACGACGCCGAAGGGCATGCGCTGGGTCCGGAAAGCGGCCGAGGAGTGCCGGCCCCTGCCGAAACTGGAGGTCGTGATGCTCCTGCCCAAGCCGGACCCCAAGAACCTCGAGAACGGCTGGTCCGACGGGCGAGAAGTGCAGCGCCTGCTCGAGGAGAAGCTCCACAAGAAGGCCTGCAAAGACGCGAAAAACGCGTCGAAGCGCGCGAAGAAGGCTGAGGGCTTCGCGAAGAAGGCCCTGCCCTTCAAGCCCGGGAAACCGGTGCCCGTCGATGCCTTGAAGGCCAAACATGCGATCCGCGAGTCCTTCGAGGCGGCCCAGATCTACGACCAGTTGTTGGCTGACTTTACGGAGGCCCATCAGGGGTTTGTGGTGTTTGAAGGCTGGGAGGAGGCCTCCAAGGACTTCGTCGAGAAGCGTTCCGCGGTGCTCGAAAAAGCTGACTTGATCGCGGCGGCCCAGGAGCTTTTCGAAGCCGTACCGGAGGGTGCGGACGTCGGCTTGGCCGCTAGGAAATGGGTCGACGCGCAGGAGATCCGGGACGAGCAAGAGCGGGAGAAGAAGACGCTGGACGACATCGGCACGGGCGGGGCGCCCATCATCCGCAGCGCGCCGCACGAGGGGTCTAAGCTCTGATAGTAGGGACTCTCTTTTTTCGTTCGCGGGGCGGGCGCGCGGCCCCCCTCTTTTTGGGTCCGGGACCGGTCTTTGGCGCCTAAGGGTCGTGCTTTGCGGGGAGTTCTATCGTTTTTAGAAAGCAGGGATAGAGATACTAGGGATAGCTCGAAACCAGCAGTGAAAACACTCGTATACCCGCCAGCGTCCTCAACCTGTAACTTCCGCCGTACACTATTGAAGTCCTCTTACACTGCAAAATCGCGCCGCGCCGCGCGTGACCGCGTTCTGGCGCGAAAACACTAGTCTAAAGACCTTGGGCAAGGGTGGGCCCCCGCTGGGACGCGGCGCGGCGCCGTCGACCAGAGGGCGGCCCAAGCGGCCCAGGCGACCGTCAGAGAGCGAAATTTGGGGCGTCGTCGGGTGGCGTTTCTGAGCGTTTCCGTGCTCGCCGAGTCGACGCCGTCACGCCGACGCAGGCGTAGACCTAAAAAAACAACATGAAGCTCCTCATCGCCATCGCGCTCGCCGCCGCGCCGTCCGCCCTCGCGATGGCGCCCTACGTGCCCGAAGTCGAGAGCAGCCTCACCTTCACCGTGGGCACGAAAACTAACGCCGAAGGCCAGGGTGGCAACGGCGACCTCTACGTGAAGCTCTGGAGCGGCGCCACACCAATCCCTTTGAGCCCCACGGTCTCGGTGCCCGCCTACACGGGCACCTGCGACACCACCTACCGAGACGACGGCTGGACCGGCCCGAGCGGTTGGCTGAACCTGGACGAGATCGACGTTCAAACGAAGGGCATCACCTCCTCGCAGTCGCTGGGACCTCTCGACCCGACACTGCCGCTCACGCACATCGAGCTCTACTATAACCAGAATGACGCGGTGCAGGTGGCTGGCGTCACCATCCAGGTGGGCGACACGTCCTACGGGCTGCCCGCGTCCTGGAGCCTCGAAAATTGGCCGAGCGGAGACGGCTGGCTGGAGACGAACCAGTCGTGCGTGTGGTGGGTCAAGATCGACATGGAACTTGCTTAAATAAAGGATGACCCTTGTCACGCCGTGGCAGCAATATTCATCATACATCGCGCCATAATATATATATAATGCGCGCCGCCGAGCTCGAGCTCGGCTAATCTGCCCGCCGGACCTCACGTCCGGCGGGCCCCCGCGGCGGCGTCGCGCCTCCTGAGGCGCGGCGGCGTCGCGGTCCAAGCGGCATCCCGTCGGGGGTGCCGCTTCGTGCGCAGCCGGCGCGCAAACCTGGCGAATGATCAACGAGCCGACGCCCGACGCCGAGGCTATATTTCGTCGCCAGCCCCTTGACTGTTCCCCCTCCCCCTTTCCGATACGCGTAAGTCGGAAAGTACGAAAAGTGTGATAGTAGTGGATGAATTTAGTAGGCCCTCGAACTTCGCGTCACGCCCGCCCACCACTCCCGCAGGGCCGGGTTCGTCGGCCGGAAGGCCGGCTCGAGGTGGCGTATGGACGAAGGGCGCGCGTAGCCGTATATAGGCGGCGGCGGCCGCGCCGGAAGAAGGTCGAACGTCTGGGGCACGAGGGCCCGCGCCGTCGACGGGGGCGTGAACTCGTCCATGCCCTCCCGGATGCGCTCCAGGTCGCCCTCGAGCTTCGCGGCCAGCGCGTGCTGCTTCGCCATTAGTTTCGCGAAGGCGTCGTCGGCCTCGGAGGTCTTCTCCGTAGAGACCGCGAGGTCCTCCCGCGCCTCTTGCGCGGCCTGGCGCCAGGGCGACAGGGGCGCGGGCGGCGCGTCGTCGGCCCCTTCGAGCGACGGCGGCGACGGCGGCGACGGCGGTGCCGCCTCGAGGGGCGGGGGCCGGTCGTCTTTGATAGGTGTGGCCGCGGGCCGGTCCTCTTTAAGAGCCGCCTCGATCGTGGCCTTGACTTCCTCGCGAAGACTCGCCGCGTGCTGTTGGAACATCGTCGCGACGGCCGGCGACTCCGGCGGCGGCTTCGACATCGCGGCCTCGGCCCGCAGCGCGCGCTCGCGCCACATGGCGGCCTCTTTCTCGAGGGCGGCGTCCTGGTCGCGGCGCGTCGCGCTGAGCTTCGAGGCCACGCGCTCGTAGACCGGGCTGGGGCGCGGCGGCGGCGCGGCGAGCCGCGCCGCCTCGTCCGAGCGGGCCTGGCGTTCTAGTTTATCGTGCAGGGCGCGCGCGCGCTCCGCCTCGGCGTCGGCGCGCGGCGGCGGTCCCGCGTCGGCCGCCGCGCGCGCCTTCGCCGCGCGGCGCCGGTGCTTCGCCGCCTTCGCCGCGTCGTCCGCGGCGGGCGCGCTGTTGTGGACGGCGACCTCGCGGCCCATCGGTGGTTGCATGGGCGGCGGCGCGCGCCCGGGCCCTTTTGCGGGCGCGCTTTGCGCCACGGCGACCTCGCGGCCCATCGGTTTCATCATAGGCGGCCGCGGCGACGCGCTCCGCGCCGGCGCCACGCGCCAGGGCCCGTCGTAGCTTGATCCGGCCTTGTTCATGCCGTCGGCGTCCGCGAAGACTACTAAGGCAGCGTTTCCGCCGCCCAGGCCGACGTTCGTCACCGGCGCGATGGCCTCGAACGAGGCGCGCAGCTCCCGCTCCGTCGGCCGCTCGCTATCCTTCGGCCACGACACTTTTAGCAAGCGCGCCGGGTCATAACTATGAGCGGGCGTCGTGGGACGCGGCGATTGAGAGCGCGGCGGCGTCGTCTTTGCAGGATCTACGTCGCCGAGGCGCTGGACGACCATCGGGCCCCGGTAGCCCCGCGCCGCCGCGGCGCAATCCTCCGCCTTGCCGAACACAACCAACCCCGACTTTTTTTTGGTGCCGACGCCGCAGTGCACGACATTACCGAACTCGGAGAAGGTTCTTTTCAGATCATCATCACTCGGTCGCGGCGCGAAGTCGGGCCACGAGACCTTCAGGGTCCTCGCTTCCACGTCGGCTTTCGCGCTTTGTTTTTTGCGGTCGACGGTGCGCGGCGTCATGTGCGCGCGCGACCGCGGCGGGAGCTGGGGTGGCGGTTTCGCGGGCGTGGCCGGCGCTGGCTCCGGCGGCTCGACCGGGGCCCGGACCGCGCGGTCGACGGCCGCCTGCTGCGGGGGCGCCGCGGCCGGCGCCTTCGCGGGCGCGGGGGCCGGCGGCGCGGCCGGCGCCGGCGCGGCGGCTTCCGCGCCTCCGATGGGCGGGACCCGCGCCTTTGCCGGGGCCGGCGCGGCGGCCGGCGCCTTCGCGGGCGCCGTCGCGTCCAGGGCCCGCGCCGCGCGCGCCGCCGCCTTCGTCGCGCGCGCGGCCGGCGCCTCGGCGCGGGACGGCGGCGCGTCCGGTTCCGCCGGCGGCGCGCTCGGCGCCGGCGCGGCCGCCGCGGCCGCCGCGATGGCCGCGACGGCGGACCGCGCCGCCGCGGCCGCGGCGGGCGCCGGCGCCGGAGCGGGCACGATGTCGTCATCAGAGAACCGCCGCGGCGCCGGCCACTGGACAGGCGCCTGCTTCGCCCTCGCATTTAACTCCGCGGCCGCCGGCGACGCCGGTAGCACCTCTTCCTTGATGGGAGACGGCGGCGGCCTCTTCTGTGGTTTGGGGCTGTCGGCTTTCCGTAAAGTCCAGGGCCCCTCGTATCCCTTGAAAGCGGCATCTCGATTTTGACTATCATCAAACATGACGACGCCGGAGTTGCGGGCGCTTCTACCAGCTCGGGACACCCGTCCAAATTGCGCGAACGCACTCGCGAGTAGAGCATCGGTAGAAGGCCCCTGGCCCTTCTTCCACGTCACCTTGAGGGACCGTCGCGCGACGGGGTTGGAATTAGACGCGGCTCTTCTAGCAGCTTTCACCGTCGACCAGTGGCCCCGCGCCCGGGTGACAATGTCCCGTTTTTTGGGCGACGCCCACGGTAGTGTCAACAGCTGCGCCGCGCACTTCTGTCTTTTAATGGCTTCGGTCCGCTCCGGTTTCTGCTCGTCTCTCCTTAAGAGTACGGGTGCGAGCACGTGCGCCAATTGCTGCAGTGTGAGTCCGGTCGTACCCGTGCGATCCCAGACCTTCGACAGGTGCGCACACAAGTCGCCCAGACCCCTTTGTGCTGTTTTATCTAATTTATCGAAGATCAAGGACTGGATATTTGATGGTGTCTTCGCTTCGAGAAACGAGTCGTAAAGTCCATACGACGTGAGGGGCGCCCGACTCCGCAAGCACTCGACGACGGCCATGGCACAGGCCTTGGCCTCGAGGACGACCTTTCGCTCTTCGAGGTCCTTGGCTAGCGTGTTTTTAGCTAGGGCCTTAAGAATTTTATTTTTACATCTGTCGTCCGCGCAGTCGCGATACAACCAAGGCACTTTGTGCTCGTCGATAAAAGCATATAAAACACTCAATGAAGATAGGAGCGCGGCGTCCGGCGGGTCCCGCCGTTTCGGGCGCTTCTTCTTGCTCGAGAACATCAGTGAAAGTGGTTGGGGAGCAGCGCCGGGCTGGAGGCGCGCGAGGGCTGCCCGGGGCAGCGCTGCCCGGTCGATGGGGCCTGGCGGGCCAGCCACGCGCGCCGCCGACGCTATAGAGGCACGCCCTGCAATGGGGCCGCACGGCAAAACGAGTTTTTCGGCTGGGTGCGGGGTACGGACGAGGGGACGCGTCGCGGAAGCCTACTAATCGCGGTGAATGAAGAGGGCTCGGCGCGCGCGGGACGGGCTCGGGCGGGGAATGAAAAAAATTATAATACCCAAGGTCGGGTCGGCGCGCCGGAAGATCAAGGTTGCTTCGGTATGTAGGGTGGTTTTTGTAAAAACCGGGTAGATGAGGTTGGCGCGCTCGTGGGAGCGGCCGAGTCAGCGAGCAGTATGAACTGCTTACTTCTTGGAGGCCGACTTCTTCGGGAGAAGCGTGGCGTGGATGTTCGGGAGCACACCGCCCGAGGCGATGGTGACCGAGCCCAGGAGCTTGTTGAGCTCCTCGTCGTTGCGGACGGCGAGCTGGATGTGGCGCGGCACGATGCGCGTCTTCTTGTTGTCGCGCGCGGCGTTGCCCGCGAGCTCGAGGATCTCGGCGCAGAGGTACTCGAGGACGGCGCCCATGTAGACACCGGCACCGACGCCGACGCGCGAGGCGTACTTGCCCTTGCGGAGGTAGCGGTTGAGGCGCGCCACCGGGAACTGGAGGCCAGCCTTGGACGCCGAGGACGACGAGCCGGAGGACTTGGCCTTGCCCTTGCCGCGGCCACCTTTTCCTTTGCCAGACATGATGTAAGAGTTTGTTTTTTTTCCGATGTGTTGGAGTGGAGAGGCAGCCCGCTGGAGCGCACACATTTCCGGGGCGTCAGCGCGCCGCTAATTTTTGGCGACGAATCATTTTGCGACTAGGGTCCACTAGGGTCACAATTTCATTCGTCGCCAAAAATTATCGGCTCGCCCACGCCCCGGAAATGTGCGCGCTCCAGCGGGCTGCCCTCCACTCCAACACATCGGAAAAGAAACAACACCAACAACAAAATGGCCAAGACCCCCTCCAAGAAGTCGGCGAAAGCCCCCAAGAAGGCCGGCGGCGCCAAGAAGAAGAAGTCGCGCACGGAGTCGTACTCGACGTACATCTACCGCGTGCTCAAGCAGGTGCACCCGGACACGGGCATCTCCAAGAAGGGCATGTCGATCATGAACTCGTTCATCAACGACATCTTCGAGCGCATCGCCCTCGAGGCCTCCAAGCTGTGCCGCTTCTCCAAGAAGGCGACGCTCTCGTCCCGCGAAATCCAGACGTCCGTCCGCCTCATGCTCCCGGGCGAGCTCTCCAAGCACGCCGTCTCCGAGGGCACCAAGGCCGTCACCAAGTTCTCGAGCTCGTAAGCGCTCACTGCCGTCTGAGTAGCAGCTCGCGCTGCGATACGCTCTTGTGACGACGGCACCCACATTACACCCGGTTTTTCTAAAAACCACCCTACTCTCCGAAGGACAGTCGGCCGCTCTCTGATGCGCGGGCAGCGTTTTTCTGGGCTGTCTCGTCCGCGCGCGCAGCCGCGCCCCGACCGAAGGCCGGGGGACCGCTCCGCCGCCACGCCCTCGCCGCGCGCCCTGCCTCGCCCTACGCGCACCGCCTAAGCCTGTTCTGTTCCTCTAGCTACTGAGTCCGTCCGCGTCCCGGCGTCCGCGACTCCGCGCCGACACTTGCGCCGCCTCCGTGGAAGCCCCGGGACGCCGCCGACGCGCCGCCGGCCCGCTGCTACTTGCTTTCCACGCGCCTGCCCGCAGCGCCTAAGGTTACCACGTCCCACTGCTCCAACGCGTCCGAGTCCACCTGGACTCCCGCCGAGTCTCCCAGGCCATTTTGACTTATGTATGACAAAGACCACTTACTTACCCCTAGAATAGACCGAACAGCTTCTCCCCGCCCCCGGCCCCCGCGTTGGCGCACGCGGCGAGCACAGCTTGCGCGTGGCCCGCCCCGAAGGCCTTGGCGAAGGCCGGCCGCTCGGCGCAGCGCCGCATGTACGACACGATATTCGGCGACGAAAGGCGCACCGACGGGAAGAAGAGAGGGACGTAGTTCAGGTACGAACAAACGGCGACGTCGGCGACGGAGAAGTCGTTCTCCACCAGATAGTCGCTCTCTGACAGTAATTGATCCAGCACCGAGACAGCTCGACCTGGTTGATCTAATCTAGTCCCCATGACCTGGCCTCTCTCATTCTCCACAAAACAAATGGGATCCAGCGACGAGTTCGCCCACAGGACCCACTTCGTGAACTTTGCTCGTTGTTCGGCTGTCGTACATTTGTCGTCGAACTTGTCCGCAATGTACAGTAGTATAGCTCCAGACTCGAAAACACCGACACTCCCATCCGTCAGGTAGGGGATCTGGCCGAAGGGGTGGTCGCTCGGCTTGGGCGGCGCCATGTCATAGGGTACGTCGAGTTCTTCGAGGTACCAGTTGACCAGTGGTGAGCGCGAGCCCTGGCTGCCGTGCAGCTTCAGTGCTTGTAAAGGTGCCGTGCGCTTTATGGAAGGCGTCGGGGCCCGGAGGCCGTGCACCGTTGCGACGAGCGCGAGGAGGCGGGCGTGCATCGCTGTGTCGTGTTTGTGGCACGTGAGAGCGTCTTGCAAGCCGGAGAGCCTGCTGTCTTATTGCTGCAAATCGTTACTTGTTGCGGGACCGTCGCGCGGTGCAGCGATCGTAATCTATGTGCGTCACCTCAGGTGTGTTGCTGCTTAATTTTGCAGGGCTTGCGCGCCACCACTGCACCGGGCAAAATGCTGCTTGCTCCATGAGCTAGTGTCTTACCTGTAAGACAGGCTAGCGCGTCCATCATCCGAGAGTTCCATCATCACGAGAGGCTCCAAGATACCTCCCTTCTACTACGGTTCCTCCTTGAGTTTTCCTCCGAGCTCGTGCGGCGACTGGACAGGGCACGACCAAGCAACTCGCCTAAGACTCAAGTATGATCACGATGACTTATAGGATAGGAACGCGCTCTAAAGGAGCAATTTGGCCGGCGCCTCGACGAGCGCCCGCAGCGCCGCCAGCCACGCGGCGCCGACCGCGCCGTCGACGACGCGGTGGTCCGCCGCGAGCGTCGCCGCGAGCTTGGGCTGCGACACGACCTTCCCGTCGACGAGCGCCGCGGCATCGACGACGGCCCCGAGCGCCAGGCAACAGGCCTGCGGCGTGTGCACGACGGGCGCCGCGCTGCTCAAACCGAACGCGCCTAAGTTTTGTACCGTCATCGTACCAGCCATGTAGGGCGATTCATCCTCCATCGCCGTCGCAGAGGCAGTAGCGACATCCTTCAGCGACATATCTTCGACACCAATCAGGACCGGCGCCCGCAGACCCTCACCGACGCCCACGACTAAGTTGACGTCCACGCGCTGGTACTGCCTCACGACGCCATCGAGCCACGACGCGTTCACGTCGGGAACGGCCACCGCCGCATTCGCCGCCGCCTTCACGAATAGGTCGCCGAGGCCGATCTTCGCGTCTTCGCCCGCGTTGAGCTCCTCCAACAGCTTTAGTGCTTTCCCCACTTGTATGTCCATCGTCAGGTAGTAGTGCGGCGCCGTCTGGGCCGAGTGGGCGAGCTTCGCGGCTAGATAAGCGGCTTCCGGCGAGATGGCGTAGTCCGACGCGTGCGCTTGGGCGACGCCGGCCTGGGCCGGGGCATTGTGAACGTCGTCGAAGGTGACGCGGCCGCCGGGGCCGGTGCCGACGATGCGCGACAGGTCGACGCCCTTGGCCTGCGCCTCCTTGCGGGCGAGCGGCGACGCGGCGACGCGTCCGCCTGACGGCGCGGCCGGCGCCGGCGCTGCTACCGGGACGACGGGGGCGGCGGCCGGCACGGCGGCCGGTGCTGGCGCCGGCTCCGGCGCGGCGGCCGGCGCCGGCGCGGGTACAGCGCCGGCGGGAGCCTCGAAGTCCGCGAAGGCGCCCACGTCCGCCGCATCCTCGACCAGGACCACGGCCGGCGTTCCTACGGCCACCTCGGTGCCCGGCGCCACCAAATGCTTCGCCACGACCCCATCGTCCTGCATCTCCCACTCCATGGACGCCTTGTCCGTCTCGACCTCCGCTATGCTATCGCCGGCGCCGAAGGCGTCGCCTTCCGCGACGTGCCACCGCGCGATCGTCCCGGTCTCCATTGTTGGGGAGAGCGCGGGGACGCTTACCACATTGTGCGGCGGGAGGGCGAGGCGGCGCTTGGCGACGGGCGTCGCACTCCGCAGTGCTCCACGCGCGCCGCGCAGGAGGCGCGCCGCGAGCATCCTTCCGCGGCTACTGGAGCGTTTTTACGGCGCAGACGTGGTTTTTGCGGGCCGAGCGGCGTGGCCGCGCAGCGAATGAGTTGTTGTCGCAACTGGCAAGCGCCACGTGCAACGAGGACGCCGTCTCCCGCGGCTTTTATCGTGTGGTTTGGAAGACCACCTAAATAGCGGGTTTTTCGGTCGTGTAAGGAACCCGCATTGCAGGACTCTCGGCGGGTCCTCCACGTACAGCTACTACGAAACAAACGGCGTCGGCCGGCTCGCGCGTGCTTGCTAGTATGTTACAGGTCGCTAGCTAGCCGGCAAACCGGGCGCAAAACGAGCCTATAACTGCGCCGTCCACGCGTGTGCGTGCGATTTGTGGTACTCCACATCAGCGCTCAACTCCCAAGCACGGCTTCGCGAAGTAAAGCGTGCAGCCAAGCACACACAGCAGCCCCAGCACGCCGTCGACGCCACAGCAAAGCGAAGCGATGGCCGGCCGCGACGCGTCCCCGCCGCGCCAGACGCTGCGAAGGCGCCACCGCTCGAGCGGTTCCTTGGACGACTTCTGCGACGACCGCTCGCCGAGCCCCCTGCCGCACATCCACCGGAACCGCTGGGTCGCCACGTTCACTTACGTCACGAACTGCGCGGCGGGCTGGGCCCTGACGAAGCTGTTCGTGTCCATCGTGGAGCAGTCGCGCTACGGGCTCGGGGTCTTTTTACTTACGTTGCTGCCAAGGTTGAATCGTTTATCTCATTTGGTTTTAAGGTGGCCTCTCTTAGTTCTGGTCTACGCTCTCGTGGGGGTCGAACTCATCCTCTACTTTCTACTGAGGACACTAGTGGCAGCATTGGAGCTCGCAGTGGCTTCACCGACCCACAGACGACTGAGAAGTGCATTGAGAAGAGCCGACGACTACGCCCAGTGGTTGGCCTGTGCGCGCGCATTAGATGCGTCGCGAGGAGTCGCCCTGTGGCAGGCGGACCTAAGAAGCACGAGATACAACTGGCCGTTCGTCCGGAGGCTCCGAGCGAGACTAAGAACCGCCCGATCACAAAATGATTGGAGAGGAGTAGCAGACACGCTGCGACTCTGCTCGCGACCGAACGTC
Organism: Pelagomonas calceolata; assembly: GCA_918797485.1. Lineage (NCBI taxonomy): Eukaryota > Pelagophyceae > Pelagomonadales > Pelagomonadaceae > Pelagomonas > Pelagomonas calceolata. Next base: position 3,517,569 of record CAKKNE010000003.1, on the reverse strand, counting down.
GGCGGCATCATGGCGCCGGAACTCTTCGCGGTGTCCTACGCGGGGGCCCCCAAAATTGTGGTCACCGACTTCGTCGACGAAGTTTGTAGTCAGCGTCCCTAATCATGCGTCGACGTCGTCGACGCGACTCGTCTCCATCTCAGCATGAAGTGGGTGGTCTCTTTTGCGATTTTGAGCCGATTCGGACCGCGTCGGGGCCGTTGCTGCGTGTCAGAGAGCGCGCGGCCGCGGCGATGCGTCGTCGCGAGCGTCCACGCGCCTCCATCGCAGGTCGCCGCGAGCGTCGACTGGCTCTCGTCGACCTGCTCCGACGACGAGCGCACGAAGGTCTGTCGCAGTCTCTTCGGCGTGGCCAGAGAGGCGTACGGCGCCACCGCGTTGGCGTTGAGCGGTGGCGGCGCCCTCGGAACTTATCATTTTGGAGTGGTAAGAGCCTTACACGACGCGCGCTTGCTCCCGGACGCCATCTGCGGCACGTCGGCTGGTTCGATTGTGGCGTCGTTTTGCTGCTGTCGAAATGACTCGGAACTCGCCCGCGACTTGTATGACGATTCTGCACTCTCGTCGAACTTGAAATGCTTCGAGAGCACGCCCTGGGAGTGCTTGAAACGACTCTACAAGCACGGTGCTTGTTATGATAGTGAAAGGTGGATGGACATCGCGCGGTGGTTCGCGAACGATGCTGCTATTCAGAATATGACGTTCCTCGAAGCGTTTGAACGGAGCGGACGGGCCCTGGCGATTACCGTGTGTGCGACGGGCAAGAAGGCGCCTCCCGTTTTACTCACGCATAAGACGTCGCCGCACGTCGTCATCATCAGTGCCATCGTCGCTACTTCCGCGGTACCTCGACTCCTACCGCCGCAAATTCTGCTGGAGAAGGACCCGTCTACTGGCGAGTTACGGCCCCAAGCCGGTTCCGAGTTGTATATCGATGGAAGTATAGCACATGACATCCCGGCAGCAGCTTTGAGGGAGGCCTTCAACGCGAGATTTGTGGTCGCGTCGCAAGTCAATCCACACATGCAGCCGATGTTCTACCACGCGCATGGAGATGCGGGAGAGCCGAATCGCTGGGGTTCCGTGGGCGAGGCGTCCTGGCGCGGCGGCTACGCTCTGGCTGCCTTGGAGTTGTTCCTTAGGAAAGACATGGCCGCGAAGCTCGAGTTTCTGCGCGACGTCGACGCCACTCCCGGTTGGAGCGGTCGAGTGTTCACGCAGTCGCCCAAAGGGTGCGTGACGATCACGCCTCGCCTACGATGGTCTGATGGCTTTCGGTTGTTCTCGAACCCGACATCTGCTTCATTAAGGAGCGATTGCCGCGAAGGCCGCGTCGCGACGTACCAGAAGCTGGCCATGCTGCGGACTCGAGTGCACGTCGAGCGGGCCCTGCAGGACGCCTGCGCGCAGTTGCACGTCGACCGCTCGGCGGATAGGACCGGAGGCTCGCTGGCGTGGGCCACACCCCAAACGCTCGCCGACTTCCCCGACGTGCGCGACACGGCCTACGACTCGGGCGCGGACTTCGCCGACGACGGGCTCTGATTAATATTTCTGTTGTATGAACTATCGTCAACTCCGAGCACAGCGACTAGCCCCTAGAAGTACTAGACTGCACTACAACACTCTACTGGCATACTGCCATATCTACTACTTTATCTACACTTTATCTACTGCACTCTAGGGTGCGATTTACGCGGAAAAAACGCGTAAGTTACACGTAAAGCACCGCTACAGGAGATCCCACGTAAAAAACGGCGTAAAAAAGGAGGTATCCAAAAGTCCTTCCAGGGCTCTTCCCGAAGCCGGCGCTAGCGGCCCTCTAAGCTTGACGTACTAGCCCACACTAGCTGCTCTCATGACGCCGGCGTGCTCTCAGGGGGCATACTCGGCCTCTATTCGGTCGATTGGAGCGCGGATTGGCGGTGCGGGCCCGTCCGTGGTCCCGACCATGGCGCGGGCTGCCGCGTTGCAGTCCGCGGCCGCATTGACGAGCATGAGCACCCTGAAACCACACGCTCTCAGAAGCGATACTCTCCCGTTTCGCGAGATGGGCCGTCCGCGGCGCATGCCCGCGCTCCGAGGCCGTCTCATGGATGTGCCCCGAGGCGCCAACCTTCGTTGAGGCCCCAACACCTCATGCCGACCGTCTGCGGCACGTCGCCGACGACACGGTGTCGTACGCGACGGTGAATGGGCAGCAATTGGCGTACCTACGGATGAAGTGCGGCCTCGGCACTTACCACCAGGTTGCCTCGACTCGTCAATTAGGCTCCATGGTAATAGAAAAGTGTGTTTTTGCACTTAAAACGTCGCAGCGCGCGGTGCCGCGCCGGGAGCAGAAACCCCGACTCTTCGGCCGCTCCCACGGCCTCAGGGCAGCCTTCTGGTCTGTGTCGATAGCCCATAGACGGGGTTTTGTGCCTTCGTAGGCTAAGGGTAACAAATGGCTCGCCGGAGTCTGTCCCAAAGAATACCCGTTTAGTAATAATAGGAATTAACATTTTTAGGAGAAAAAGTGACAGATAGAGGGTTTTCCCGAGCAACCAAGCGGTCCGCGCAGCTCCCACGAACCCCGCGGAGGACCGTGCTGACAGGTTTTGGTCGTGGAGCCCATTTCGCTATTCGTCTACACCTTGTCGAGCGCACCTCGTTTGACGCCCGCGTTTACAATCAAACCTCATCGCACTACAAAACCCTGTTGGTCACTCGTTCGTGGGTTCTGGGCGAACGTCATATCGCAAAAGCGCTGAGCAACGACGTCGTGCGGCGACGTACGGAGGTTGCGTGCTTATGGGGCAGTGCCGCACGGCACCGCCGTCGCATCGCCCGGGGGAAAAAAGCCTGCCCCCATCAGCCCTTGGGGCACGGACGGCGGCGCAGCCCTTACGGGGCACCCAGGCAGCCGCACCGCCCACGCCGGCACATGAGGCAGTATTGTGCCTCGCGTGCCGGCGTGGGAGCTAGTAGGCAGTGTGGGCTAGTACGTCAAGCTCTAAGACTCTAGCTCGCGATCAGCAGCTCGCAGAGTGTGGCTGCCCCAAACGTTGTCAGAGCCGAGCCAATTGCTAGTTGCATGCTGTTGCGAGCAAGGTGTGCACTCTAGGTGTGCGCTTATGCGCCGTGCTCGTGCTGCTATTGAGCTGCGTGGCCACCAAGGCCTTGTTTAGGGGCTCTGGCTGCGTGTGTGCGGGTTTTATAAATAAATGCACGCGTAAATTACGCGTAAATTACGGCGTAAATGACGCTGGGCCGTTTCTCACGTAAAGAACGCCGTGCGTAAATCGCACCCTAGACTGCACTGGCACTTCATACTGCCGTGATCGAGCCCCGTGTCCGTTTTGCAGGCGGCCCGTGCTCTTGGGCGAGCTCGCGCGACGACCGGGGGGCATGTAAAATCGCGTAGCCGTTGTAGTCAAACACACTTACTCAGAGGAGGTAGTCCGCGACGAGGGCCCGCTCGCCGCCGGCCCCCCTCACTTTTAGCCGCCCGTCCGGCAGCAGCCGCACCGGTTTTACAAGCTCGCCGGTCTCGCGCAGCTCCAGGTCGGCCGCCCAGTCCACGCGCGCGGACCAGTCGGTTATCACGCTCGTAGCGTCGTCCCGGTCCTGGCTCCACGCGCCGAGGCCGTCCGCGATGCTCTGCGCGATGGCAAACGCGTCTCCAGGAATTTTCGCGGCCCGTCGACCTCTATCCGGTCCCGCCGACGGCACGGCCGGCGCGGAGGCCACGTTGACCCCCACGCCGACGTAGATCGCGTTTCCATCGGACTCGACCAAGATGCCCGCGACCTTGCCGCCCTCCAACAACACGTCGTTGGGCCACTTCAACGAAAGTCGTGAGTCATTCAAAGCGTCGATGACGACGGTGCCCACGCGTAACGGTAGTAGCGTGATCGGCGCCAGAGGTATTTCTGATGGAAATGCCACGGTCAGCGCGACGTTCCCGCGTCCGTCGTCGGTCCAGCTTCTACCTCTCGTCCCTCTTCCTTTCGTTTGATGCGCCGTCGCGACGGCGAGGGGCCGCGCGTCGGTGTCGCCGCGCTCCTTCAAAAGGTCTTTCGCGGCGTCCATCGTCGACGGCGTCGTCTCGAGCCAGCGCCAGTCGACGGTGCGGCAGGTCGTGGTCATGGCGCGGGTTTGTGTCGTGATGAGGGTGAGGAGGCTTGTTGCGTGGGTGCGGCGCATCAATGTGGTTAGCATGTGCAGTGCTGCACAGCTTGTTTAGCGCTGTGTGGTGCCACGGAGCGATTGGCAATTGGCGTTTTGTGATCTTTGATGGCCTCTGACCAATTCTACTGATCCGTACGGCCGCGACGGCCGCGGACTGGGCGTTTTTGCGGGGCCTTGGCAGAGAGGAGCCTCTCCCACGAAGCCCTCCCTCACTCTCCCTCTGCACGCGTCAACCCGTTCGAGACAGAGTGCTCGGTGAGCTGACGGCTTCTGAGGGACGGATGAAGGAGGTCCGGGAGGGCTTGAGGAGCTGAGGAGCTGTGACGGCGGAGCCAATTGCAGTGCCGCAGCGGGCCTCTAAGCACCCCCGTGGCACACACGCTTGCTCAGCAAAGAGCACAGCTCGACGCCAGCAACGCGATACGAAAAACGCGACGACGATGCGCCGCGTAGCAGCATTAATCGTCGGGGCACTCGCTGGGACTGCTTCAGCCTTCCAGCCGGCGCGCACTTCCGCGCCGCGCGCCGCGCCCCTGCAGTCGATCAAGATCAACACGCGCTCCGGCGAAAGTGTAGACTCGGTCATCATGCGCCTGCGGAGAGAGGTCAACAAATCGGGCCACCTCCGGACCCTGAGACACAAGCGCTTCCACGAGGACGCCCGCGAGAAGAAGAAGCGCAAGGTCGCCGAGGCGCGCCGCAAGATGAAGTTCATGCGCCAGCGCAAGCGCCGCTCGCAGCAGCAGGGCCCGTGAGCGTTGACGGCGGGCGCGTAGCGCGGTGGGGGCGCTTGCTTATATGACGTGTATCCTTCTTAGCCACGGCTCGCCCACGATCGTCGCTCCCACGTCGACGGCCCCATCGCCGCGACCTCGTGTCAGCTCGATGGCGCGGAGGCTCCCTCACGTCGGCCAGGCGACGCCATCGACGCGACGTCTTCGCGGCGGCCAGCCGTCGCGCGCCATCGATTTACGTCGTAACGCGCCGCGGGGGCGCGCTCGAGTTCGGTAGCGTGCGGGTATTTAGCGCTCAGCGCACCAAGTTGGGGCTGTCTTTGCGGCGCACACACGCGTGCCTGGACTCCACCCCACGAAGAAATACGCCCCTACGCCAAGCAGCGCCGCAGCGAGAAAGGGCAGCGTTCACGCCGCCGGGGAGGCTCCACACCAAGGAGAGCATTAACACAAGCCCACACGCCGCCACCATGGGCAAGGCCGAGGCACGGGCCCTGGCACAAAACTACATGAGTAGAATTGTGGACCCGGTCATCAACCCGGCCATCTGCTACGTGCGGATGCAGAAACCAAAGCCCGACCGTTGCTGCGAGTGTATACTCGACTATTTGAAGAGCTTGCAGGACGGCGACCCTTTATCTCCAGATAGATCATCCCTGAAGAAGCCCAACGTGGCCATCCCCGACGACCAGTCGCAGATCATCGCCAAGTGTCTGGCCGAAGTGATTGGGCAGCAGCCGTCGAAGGACGACGTGCTGGGGTTGCTCGTGAAGGCCTTCGAGAAGGCGGTGGAGGGCTAAGAATCTTCTGTTAAGGGTTCCGGAGAGAGGACTTTCCGGCAATTTTGTTGGGAGCACTCGTCGCCCTCTTTCCCGTGCATTTGCTCGTAGGTCGTCTGGTCCGTGCAGACGAGCGACGAGTGCATGATGAGCATGCAGGCGATCCAGACGTCGTGCAATATTGCTAATAAAGTGCCGATGAAGACCGGGGCGTTCTTCGCGGGGAAGAGGCAGACGTATTTGCCCTGGACGTCGTCACATAACCTCACCAAAGGTAGGACGAGTAGCAAGTGTAAGGATATCGCCAAGACACAAAACACCAAGAACGCATAAAAGTACCGGTAGTTCCGCTCGCCGACGACCGTCGCGACGAAGGGACAGTAGTGGTCGAAGCGGCGCACGCACCGCTTCAGCGTCGGGTCGTGCTTCGCGCGCGCCGGCCGCTGGATGAGGCACGTCGGGCAGAACGTCTTCTCGCTCAAGCGGTCGCGCCGCGCGAGGTCGACGATCTTCGCCGCGCGGTCGTCGTCGGCACATACCACACCTGCGTGGCGTCGATGGCGTCGCGGCCGACGCTCGCTCCGTCGCGGCGATGGCGTCGTCGATGGCGTCGGGGCCGACGCGAGCCGACGCGACGGCGCGCCGGTGGCGTCGGTGTCGCCACGCCATCGACGCGACGTAAAGGGACGCGGCCGCATACCGGGGTCCGACAGCGCCGTCATGCCCAGCGCACCCAATAAACAAGATACAAGCACGGCGTACAACACGACCAGACCAATTCCGACGTCCTCGACGAGGAAAAACGACCGCACGATGGCCAAGACCGACCCGACCGCGAAGCCGCAGTGGCCGTAGCGCGGCGCGTCTCTGGGAGCGAGAAACGCGAAGGAGAACGCGCTGACGACCGAACAGCCCATCCCCACGTGCCAGCCGTACCTCGCGATGAGCGAGGGCCCGCCCAATAGCACAATACAGGGCGTCCCGAGACCGTACAAAGCGTCCCTACAAGCTAATGGACCACTCCTCAACTCAACAGCGAACGGCAAGGGTTTCAAGGGTGCCATCCTTTCCACCAGAGGAGCCTCCACATCCTCATTTTTCCGCGCCGTCGTCCAGGGCCGCCTTTTGGACGATGTCGAAGCGAGCGTGCGGATGTGCCGCGCACAACTCGAGTGGCCCGCCTGCTCGGCGACCTTGGCGGCGGTGTGGCCCTCACTGTCTTCGGCTTCACAAGAAGCGCCTTTTTCGATCAGCAATTCCAGAGCTTTGGCTTCCACGCCTCGCTTCGCGGCGACGTGGAGTGGTGTCCGTTGTTGTTTATCCGCAAAAGTAGCGGAAGCGCCGAAGGCTAGTAACAACCGCAAACAATCCAACGCTTTCTTCGGCCGCGACCAGTACCACTCGCAGCAGACCATTAAAGGAGTCATCCCATTTCCATCTGGTAAGTCGACGAGGCCTCGTTGTACCGATGGCGGGGCGTCGTCCCGCGCGATGAGGAAAGCTAGGATGGCCACTTGGCCATACCGACAACAGAGGTGCACGGCCGTGCCGCCCTCCTTGCCGCGGTGCGTCGGGTCCCCGCCGCTTTCTCGGAGCAACACGGCGCAGCTGCTCCGCCCCTGCCGGCAGGCCCATTGTAGAGCGTTCTCCTCCAAAACGCCCCCGACGGCGTTGCAGTCCGCGCCTCTCTCTAAAAGGAGCCTTACGACGTTGTCTCGCCCGTTGATCGCCGCCCACTGCAATAACGAGCAGCCGTCCTCGTCCTTGGCGTCCGGCGTGAGCTTGCCGTCGTCGAGGAACGCCGCGATCTCGTCGGCGCGGCCGTACTGCGCCGCGGCGCGCGCGTCGTTGATGATGGAGCCCTCGCCAGCGACGATTTCACCGGCGACCGCGGGCGTCGTCAGCGGGTCCTCGGCCATCGCTGCGCGTTTGTATTGTATTTTTTTGGTGCTGGGCTGGATGGGTTTTTTATTACGCCGAGCGTGGCGTTATCGCTTTCTCGCTGCCGATCGCTGCTGTGTGATCGCTGTCGGTTGTTCAGCAGGCACCGGTTATGCAAATAGCGCACGCCTTTGCCCGTAAAACGCTGCGCGGCTCGTGTGCTAACTAGCGGCCTGTAACACACTAGCCAGGAGAGCAAAAACAGGTCCCTGCCCGCGAGCCGCGGAGGGAGCTTTCGCACGTTTCCATACGCCTCCGTCTCGCCCCCTACCCGTCCCGAGCAGCGCGTGCAAATGCGACCCGACGACCCCGACCCCGATGCAAGGTTTGTAAACAGCCTCTCGCAATTCGTGACCGCGGTACACGGCGCACGAATCTCTGTCGCACGCAACGGTCGCGCGGAGACCCCCTCCGACCGGCTGCTGACGGCCTGCGGGCTGCCATTCGGCCCTACACGGCCGCCTTGGGCAGCCCCACATCACCTCGGGCTGTGTCACCGGTCGACCGAGATGGGCCCGCGCGCCCTTGTCCTCGCGCTGCTGCCGACGGCGGTGGCGGCGAACAAGGGCAACGAGGTCATAAAATTCGTCGTAATTGGCGCCGCGGTCCTCATATTTTTTGGCTTGATCATCTACAGACAGTACAAGTACGCGACGTGGAGCGCGAAGCGCTCCACGACCGTCACGGCGCCGGCCGGGAAGGCGGGACTGCTCTTCGACGCGACCACGGCGCCGCCGACGGTCACGGGCCTCGCCGCGCTGTCGCCGCTGCGTGGCGAGGTGCAGGTGGGCTGGAAGCTCGCGAAGGTCGACGACGTCGACGTGTCGGAGATGACCGGCGCGGCCGCGACGCGGCTTCTCGAGGAGCGCGCCGCACACGCGCGCCGCCTCGAATTCGACCGCACCCTAGCACCACTCCCGAACTACAATCATGGGGGTTGAATCCGGCCGGGCGCGCGCGAGGGCTTGGGCGTTCTCGCAATTCGACGGGTCGACGGGCCTATTATTGGCGACGTCGACTCACCCCAGCAATTCAAGCTCCTTCCGATGACAACTCTTCGCGTCTTTCGTCGGCGCAATGTCGCGAACGCAGGAGTGTTTTTCGTGACTCCCCGCGGGCTTGCGGAGGCGCAAAAACGCCCCGGCGACGCGCGGTTCCTCGCACCGTCACGGGACGCGCCACCGAGGCCGGGAGTATATATAACCGGCCTTACACGACCAAACCTAGACCTCCTCCGTCATCTCGACCGCGCCCGCGCCGTCGGTCTTCTTCGCGTCGCCGCTCGCGTCGGGCCGGAAGCCCGGCAGGCACTCGACGCAGGCGCAGGGCCCGCACTCCGGGTTCGGGCAGCAGCAGTCCGTGAACTTCTTGCACTCGTAGCAGGCGCAGACGGTCCAAACGAGGCCCAGCGCGGCGATGAGGAAGAAGGCCGCGGCCTGGATCACGTAGGCGTTGTAGTTCGGGTCGTCGTCGCGGTCTGCGGGGGCGGGGGGCGCGTGAGCTCGTCGCGCGGCTTTCGCGTCTTGCACGGCGGCGGGAGCTAAGGGGGGATTGCCTCGCGTCGCCCGCTCGCGCGGCGCGGCGGGCCGGACGGCCCACGGCGCGGGCGCGGCGGCCACTCGCGTCGCTCTCGCTCGGCGCGTCTCAGCAACCGCGGTCCGTCGCGAGGGGCAACCGCGAGCGAGCGCGCCGCAGCGGCTCGACCGCGAGGCCCCTGCGCCGCGCCGCGCCGCGCCGGCGCGGGGCGCCGCCGCGCCGGCCGCGGGCGCCGCGCTTGGTTGTCAGGGAGAAGGCTTTCAGGCGAGGCGGGGGGGCTGCCGTCTCCACTCACCGTCCTCGAGCAGCCTCCGGCCCTCGCCGAGGAGCTCCCACATCATGGCGGCCGCGCTCGCCCGGGCGTCGTTCGCGGGGGCAGCGGCGGCGAGACTCAGCCTCGCGGAGATGATGGGTTTGTGCCGCGGGCGGGTTGCCCCCCGAGGCCTCGGCGGTCGCAGGCGTCCCGGGCGGCATGCACGGCTGCGCGGACGACTCGGACGAAAAACCCGTCTCGCCTTTGTGTTGACCATCATATACGGCGAGATTAGCTGAGATTGCCACATCTCGCGCGTGAAACTTGGTAGTGATCGCTGCCTCATCCCGAGCGCGTCCACCCCGGAAACCGGACCTCGCTGCACCGCAGCGCTCGTGGAAAGCAGCAACTCCAGCAACTCCAGGCAGTAGCGATGTTGCTCCGCGCGACCCAGCGCGCCCTGCGCCGCGGCGCGCGGCAAAAGTCGACGGTCGTCATGATGCGCCACGGCGAGTCGACCTGGAACCTCGAGAACAAGTTTACTGGTGCGGATCGCGGCGCGGAACGTAAGCGGCCTTCTTCTTCGTCCTAGACGAGAGGCCTCCACGCCGATCGGACGCCGTCGAGCAGCCGCGAGAGCAAGCGGGCCCGCCTCCCACGCCGTCGAAAGCAGTCTTCGCGCGCAGGCTGGTACGACTGTCCGCTGTCCGAGAAGGGCCACGAGGAGGCCACGGAAGCTGGCAGGTTGGTCGCCGCCGAAGGGTTCAAATTTGATGTAGCGTTCACGTCTACGTTCAAGCGAGCCATCCGCACCTTGGACCACGCCCTGGAAGAGACGGACCACATGTGGATTCCCGTGACGAAGGCGTGGCAGCTCAACGAACGCCACTACGGGGGCCTCCAGGGTCTGGACAAGCAGCAGACCGTCGACAAGCACGGCATCGAGCAGGTGACGGTCTGGCGACGTTCGTATGATATTCCTCCTCCGGATTCGGACAAGTCCTCGGAGCACTGGCCCGGGAATGATCCCAAGTACGCCAAGTTAGATAAACATGTCATGCCCACGACCGAATCGTTAGCTACTACTGCCGCGAGAGTGGTCCCGTACTGGCAGCATGTCATCGTTCCTGAATTAATTGCGGGCAAGGACGTGTTGATCGCGGCCCACGGGAATTCCCTGAGGGCGCTCGTGCAGTACCTCGACGGCATTCCGAACGACGAGATCACGGAGCTGAACATTCCGACGGCGACGCCTCTCGTGTATGAGTTCGACGACGCCCAAGAGCCGATCCCGCAGCCGGACGCGATCGCTCCCTTGCAGGGGCGCTACCTCGGCGACCAGGCCGCTATTAGAGCGCGCATCGAGGGCGTCAAGGCGCAGACCAAGTGAGTCGTCCTCCCGTCGCGCCACGGTGTTTACTAGTAGGAGGTGCATACTAAATCGAAGGTCTAACTAGTGGCGTCGCGGACGGGAGTTAAGCTGTGAACAATTATATACAAGAGCTATGTGCAAGATCAGGTCGTGCAGTGGGGCTCGTCGCCGTCGCCCAGTAATGGCGTCGGGTACGGATGCAACAAGGACAGGAGTAGTAGGGGAGGGCGCGGCAAATGGACCAAAGCGTCGGCGCCGCAACTCCCTCTACATATTCCGGAAGGCCACGCGTAGGCCACATAATTTTTTTTGGGGGGCTTTTCAACGGCCCACGCCGAGGGTAGTGAAGAAGAAAGGGGCACGTACTTGACGGAGAAGGGCTCGCCGCGCCGCCGCGCCAGCCTCAAAGCCCGCCGTAATTCGTAGGCCGGCATCGCGATTGAGGAAGGCGGCGGAAGTGGAGGCGCCGTCGGCGCGACGTCGCCCGCCTTCTCGTTGTGCAGCGCCGTGGCGCCGTGGTCCTTGCCACGATCAAAATAGTTCCGCGCCGCGTAGAACTCGAAGTAGCGGCCCGTGTAGTTCGAAGCGTCGAGCATTTTTCGAGCATAGGGGGGCTGCTCGTGCGTGATGTCGGCCAAAAAGTAGAGCTCGTCGAAGACCGACCCCGACGTCCCTTTCCGCTCCAACCGCACCATGCCGCCGCCGAAGCCAGAACACAGCATTGAACGACTGTCGCGGCACCACTTCTGCAAGAGGCCCGTCGGGACGATCAGATGGTTCCCTCCCACGCCGTCGAACTGCCTTACGTTGCCGTACATGGTGCTCGACGCCATGGCCATGAGTCCCAGGATCGGCGCCAGGAAGCCGTAGCCTATTCCTCCAACAATGACGGCGCGCCGCCTTAATGTCACGTCGGCGGAACCGGTGATCTCAGGGGCCTCCTCGAAGAGCGCCCTCGATAAATAGGCCCAGCCGAGCCCCAGGAAGAGCAGGCCGGCCGTGTCGAAGGCCGCCCGGTGCGCGTAGATATATAATAATGCTGAAAACGCCAGCGGCACGCACGCACGCCGGGCCGCGGGCCGCGCCGGGGCATCATACGCGGCCCGGAGCGACCCCGGGAGGAACAGGACCAATCTACAGCACATGGCGATGCTAAAGCCGCCGGCGTAGGTCACGGGCATGAGGTTGATGAGGAAGTGGAACGCGAGCGCGACGGGCACCGCGGATCGGTGCTTCGCGAGTAATAGGGACGGCACGAGGAACTCTATGATAACAATCTGCGCCGGCGCCGACGCCAACAAACCGCGGGCGAATGATGATGAAGCGGGCACGCGGGCGCCGAACAATGCGGCCGAAAGCTCGGCGACGAGCGTGGCCGCGCACGAGACCTTGGGGTCGAGGAACCCGGTCGTCAGCTTCCAGAAGGCCGCGGAGAAGTATAGCGTGATCAATAACGCCTTGACTGAAGGCAGGAAGCGACCCCGCATCAGGGCCTGGTTTTTTGCGCATCCAAACACCGCCGCGATATACGTCAGCTCCGTCAGCGCGACCCAGCACATGTAGTCCCAGACGGCCGGCATGCGCGCGGCCCAGAATATGACGTTGACAACGTGGGCGACCATCACCGCCATTTGTGAAGACGGTCGGGCGGCCGCCCAGACGATGAAGGGCAGGCGCAGCGGCCAATCATAGATGGAGAGGGGGCGCTGGTCCATCGCGCCGGCGATTCCCAGAAGCTTGTCGGCGAAGGGCACCAGATTATGTAACACGAAGGCCCAGGCGTACTCCTCGTGCAGGTCGTCGTCCGACAGCCCCTGGTCAGTGATTTTCGGCCTTGGGGCAGCCTTGGTGCCCGCGGGTCCCGCCGCCGCCGACCCTGCAGCCCGCATCGTGCGACGCCGGTCGCGTCGACGGCGTCGCGCGCGGCCGGTGCCGCGGTGGGGCTTGCAAGCTGCTGTGTCTTAGCCCGGAGCTTTCCCGCGTCGACGGCGTCGCGCGGTGGCGTCCGCGTGTTTTTACGTACACCAAACACCAAGCTCAGCCGGCGAGAATGGGCTGCACAAGGGCGGCTGTGGCGCGGCGAAGCGTCGACGGGGCAGCCAGCCAGTCTGGCATGCGGAGAGCAAAAGCAGCTCCTGAACCGCGAGCCGCGGAGGGAGCATTCGCACGTTTCCATACGCCTCCATAGCGCCCCCTACCCGTCCCGAGCAGCGCGTGCAAATGCGACCCGACTGCAAGCTTTGGTTGCGAGAGGCCTGTTAAAAAGCTTCGTGAGCGCCGTGCACGGCGCACGAAGACGTGCCGCACGCGACGATCGCGCGGAGACCCCCGCCGACAGGCTGCTGACGGCCCGCGGGCTGCCTTGCGGCCCCGACACAGCCGCCTTAGGCTGCCCCACAGTTGCGCCAGCTCGTTCAATAGTTAAGCGGGCACGCACGCAAGACTCATTCAAGGCAAGGGAAGCCATGGCACGAGTAGCGCTCCTCCTCGCGTTCGGCGCACGAGCCTCCGCGAAGTGCCTCTCGTCCGACGCCTTGGAGCACGAGTTCCTCGGCATCACGGGATTGGAGTTCATGCCGTCGGAAGGCAGCTGCTGCCAGTTCGACGTCTGCGGCCTGCCCTGCGCCCAGCCGCACGACCCGAAGAACGCGCCGAAGTTCTACGGACGCAGTGTCGCGATGGCCGTCGCCGCCTTCTGCGCCATTGGCTTGGTGGCGTCCTACTACGTCGGCGGCGACACGGCCAAGTTCTTCGTCGCGGGACGGACACTGCCGCTACCGATCGTGGTGATGACGCTCGCGTCGCAGTGCATCGACGCGAACGCCGTATTAGGTAATGCGGACTTGTCGTATTGGTACCATTTCTACGACGGCGCCGTGTTGCCGATCGGCCTCGGGCTTTCATTAATTCTCAACGGACTCTTCTTAGCCAAGCCGATCAACGAGATGAAGCTCCTGACGCTTCCCGATTTGTATGCGCGCAAGTACGGGAGACTCACGGAGGTTCTGGGGTCGTTGATCTGCACGGCGTCGTTCATCGCATTGCTCGCCGGTAATTTGGTCGGGTGCGGCAAGATTTTAGCCTATCTGTATCCCACGGTGCCGTTGAAGGCCGGCATCGTAACATCGGGCCTGGTCATGCTCCTGTATACGGCGGCCGGCGGTTTGGTGAGCGTGGCGTATTCCGACTGCGCGCAAGCTATGTTCGGGTTGTTGGGCGTGGCCGTGTGTGCGTTGTGGGCGGCGCATCACGGGAACAAGGCGCCGCCGGACTCGATCGGCTTCCCGGGCTACACGTACCCGGACACGTTCGGTCAACGGGTGTGCGACAAGTACGACGGCGTGCCGTGCGAGAACGACGCCGCCAAGTGCTGCTACAACACCGAGAAGTGGTGCCCCTCCGACGACAACTGTCGGGCGGACAACGGCGCGTACTGGTGGAAGGGCGGCGACGCCCGCATTTTTGATTCAGTCAATGAACAGGGCGGCAACCAGATGCTCAATCCGCACTCGCTGACGCCCTTCCCGAACGCGATTTTATTTAATTGGGCGACGGTCTTCATCCTCGCGTTCGGAAACCTGGCCGCCCTCGACTTCCAGGCGCGCTGCATGGCCGCGAAGACGGCGAAAATAGCACAAATTGGATGTCTGATGGCGGGCATCCTAGGAATCATGGTCGCGACGCCCTTCGCGCTCATGGGCGGGGTCGCGCGCTACTACTACGGGCCCGATTCCATGCATGCCGAGTTCGAGGCCGACACGTGTCACCGGGCCATCGACTTCCCGACGTGCGCGCAGTGGATTCCGGACAAGCAGGCCGTGTTGAGGGTGCTCACGAAAGTAGCCCCGAACGTGATCGGGGCCTGGACTTTGATAGGCATCGTGGCCGCCAGCATGTCCACCTCGGACGGCGCCATCCTCGCCATGTCGACGGTGGCCTCGCACAACTTGTTCGCGAACCTGCCGCGCTTCCTGCCCAAGCATTTCGACGCGGACTTGGTGACCACCAAAAATAAATTGACGTTGACCCGGTTCTTCGGCATTCCGTGCACGGTCGCCGCCATCCTCATCGCGTGCTACAAGGCCGACACGACGGGCTACTTGCTAGTCGTAGCGTTCGACATCGTGTTGGCGGGCTGCGTCGTGCCCATTTTCGGGGCGTGCTACTGTAAAACTCCATCGCCCACGGCCGGTCTCGCCGCGATGGTCGGCGGCTCGTTATTACGCATCATCCTCGAGTTCTCGTTACCGAAGGACGGCATGCTCATCGCGCCCTTCGGCGGCGACGAGTTCTTGGATTACGGCAGGCCCAAGAGTTCCTTGTACCCGACGTTCTTCGACGTGCCGGAGGCGGACAAGTGGTCGCGCGACTCGGACCAGTGCGAGCAGAGTCGGTTGGAGGACTGGACGGGCCTGGATAGTATGTTGGCGCCCGCCTTCTCGCTCGTCTGCTTTCTGGTCGTGCACTTTTTGGAGAAATTCGGCGGCGTGACGTTGGTGTCGTCGTGGCTCGTCAAGCCCGTCCCCGAGGAGCTTGATGATGATTTCCTGCCCAAAAAGGCCGATGAGTCTATACCCGAGCCTCCCTCAACACCCGTCAAGCCCAAGGCCCCCGCGGTCCTGCCCAAGGCCGACGAGGAGGCCGCGGCCGAGCCCGTCCACAAGGCCGTCGACGAGGAGAGCGCCGAGGGCCGGGGCTGCGCCGTCGCCTAGCGCCCTGCACATACCACCTGCCACCACCCCCCTGTACGCGCGATGTTTGAGTGTCCCGAGCCGTTCGTAGTGTACAGTCTCCCCAGCAGCAGGAGTAGGCACATGGATCGTCTTGCGCATCCCCCGGTGCCATCGCCTCGACGGCCGCACGGAGGGGCTCGACGTCGCCTTCGCGGGCGCGGAGCATGATTCGCGCGTTTCGGAGGTTGCCCTCAATGTCCACTGTAAGCGGGTGAGCGCCACCGAGGACGCGCCGCGCGGTCCGTTCCGTCTCCTCGAGCGTCGTCACTGCCTCGCGGATATCGTCGAACGTAGCGCCGGTGTCGAGGCAGAGCGTCTTCGCGTAGTTCCACCGCAACAGGAGCGTGAGACGCTTACTCTCGCCGAGAGTGCGCCGCGCCACGGGAATCATTTTGCGCAACAGTGACCTGGCTTCTTCGAACCGTTGTAGATCAAGAAGGGAGAACGCGTAGTTGTTGGCTGCTGAGAGGGTCTCTCCATGTTCCTCGCCGTTGAGGTTCAAACGTCCGGAGTATACCTCTCGCCTCATCGGCAGGGCCTCTTCATCTCGTCCAACCGCAGCATACGTGTTCGCCAGATTGCTCTGCGTGCAGAGAATGTGGTGTTCTGGTGCGCCAAGGCGCCGTAACATAGCCAACTCGGCCTCTCGCACGGACAACGCTTCCTCGTGATGACCAGCAGCGGATAAACCGCTCCCAAGCTGCTGCATCGCACTCTGCCGATACGAATCCCCCTCCGGCCGGCCCAAGTACGTCTTCCAGCACGCCCACCCGAGCGCGCACGCCACGACGCTATGGTATTGTTGCTCGCACAGACCACACGTGTGCCACCGCGCCCACCTCTCATTCTTGTCCTTGGCGCGCAAATTGTTCTCCTTGGCCTCCGCGACCAAAATCTTCGCCTGCTCCGCCAAGCACGACACGTGGGCAAAGCCCGCCGTCCCGCGGCACGCACACATACGCACGAGGCCCTCTCTCGTCTTCCAGTGGAGGGCTTGCGTGCAGATGTAGCACGTCTGGCCCCTCGTGTCGTCGGCGCACGCCTCCGCCGCGACGGCTACGGCCTCCGAGTACTTCGTATTTGCGTTGTATTGCTCCGCGCCACCAGCCCTTTTAATCTTCTTGCAGAGCGTGTCGTGGCCGCCCTCTTTCCAGTGCTGCACCTGGCAGGCTGCCCCGCAGTAGCGCGTGCTGCAGCGGCCGCATTTCTTGCCCAATGACAAGCCAAGCTCGGTGGCGCAGACGGCGCACTGCGTGAGGATCATCTTGTGTATGGTCAAATCGCTCGGGGGCAGCCCTACGATGCAAAAAGGCTTGAAAAGCTTCAAAAGCTTCCCACACTAGTGCCTTACAGCCGCTAGCTGCGGCTGCCGGCCCGCGTGTGAGTTGTAGTAGGCGCTGCGCACAGCTGCAACGCACCCGTAAACTCGTTCACCCATCGAAACCGCGGCCCCACGGCAGCGACACGGCCGGCTCCTGGAGGCTGCCCCAAGCAAGCACAAATGCCACGATGCCGCGCGTAGTCGTCGTCGGCGCGTCCTTCGCCGGCCTCTACGCGGCCAAGGGCCTGCGCCGCGTCGCCGACGTCGTTCTGATTGATGCGTCTGATGAATGGGAGTTCACTCCCGGGGTCCACGAGGTCCTGGGCGGCCGGCGAAAGGCCGAGACGATCCTCACTTCTTTCCATGATGCGCTGCCGGGCGTCGAGTTTGTGAAAGGCGTCGCCGTGGCGGCGCATGAACGCGAGGTCCACGTCGAGTGTGATGGGGAAAGGAAAAGGGTGCCCTACGACCACCTCATTGTTTGCGTCGGCTGCGCCTACGCGCGACCGATCAAAGCTCAACTGGCTTCATTAGATCGGCGGGCGCAGCTCGCCGGCGCCCAACGCGAGTTGGGAGACGCCTCCTCAGTTCTGGTGGTCGGCGGCGGCGCGGTGGGCGTCGAGGTCGCGGGCGAGCTCGCCGCCAATCATACCGTGACGCTGACGGCGCGGGAGAGCGAACTGGTGCGCGATCTGCCGGAAGCGGCGCGGCGCTACGCTCTTGAAGCTCTTCGCTCAAAAAACGTGCGCGTCAAACTAAACGGCGAGGAGGAGCGCGGCTCCTTCGACGCGCGCGTCGCGTGCTACGGCGCCCGGCCGCGGACGGGCTGGCTCGCGACCTTTGTTGACAGAGACGCGCGCGGCTTCGTCCGCGTCGACGATCGCTTCCGGACATCAATGAAAAACGTCTGGGCCGCCGGCGACTGCGTCGCCAAAGACGCCGATCAGTACCTCGCGGCCTACGCCCACTTCGAGGGCGAGTACGTGGCTTTGATGGTGGCTTCGGAAATTTTGGGAAAAGCGCCGCCCGGCGCCTACGTACCGCCGGCGCGGATCGTCGCCCTGGCGCTCGGCCCGGACGATGGGGTGCTGTGCTACGGGCGCGTGGTGGTGTTGAAAGGACGCGCCGTGCCGTGGGTCAAAGCCTTGGTCGAGCGGTGGGTCGTCCGGCTGTGGCCGCTGCCCTACGAATTGTTTCGTCGGCTGCCGGCGCTGGCGTAGTAGGTCCTCCTGTGTATATACTGTATTTATCATTTGTCCCCTGTTGGGCAGCAGGTGGCTGCGATATTTTCCTAGTGTCTTTACAGGCTAGCTCTGTTTTTTGGTCGTTTAGCTTTGTCCGCCGCGCTGAGAGCTATTGAACAAGTACAATACGCCAGCGCTGCGACTCTCTCGCCGCTCGGACGAGCGCTGTCGCGTCGACCAATCTACAGCAGTTGTGTGCCCAAATCAAACTGCCGCGCCGACGACGCCGCAGAAGTGTACGCCAACGCTGCAACTGCGTTGGACGACGCTGCCGCTCAAGCAACTGCAGTTCGTCTGCCAAACCAAAGACAGAGATGGCCGACCGCCGCGCGACCGTCGCGAACCCCTTCGCGGACATCATCCAGACGGCGCAGAAGGCGCCGCGGCCCGAGCCGCTGCGGCCGGCGAACGCCACGCGCAAGGCCGTCAAGAAACCGACGAAGACGCCGGTGCGGTCGCCGATCCGGCGCCGCGACGACAAAGACGAAGCAGCTTTGCGCAAGGAGGTGGCGCGGCTCAAACGCGAGAATTTTTCACTGACGGCGCGGTTAAATGCGAGGGCCGCGGCGCCTCCGCCGGCGCAGGACGAAGCGCCGCCGCCGCCGCCGCCCGCGCCGAAGACGGGCAGGCGCTACAGCGTGTCGACGACGCGCTTTTCATTGGATTCGCGGCTGCCGGCGGCGCGCCGCGCGTCGTTCGCGCTCGTCCAGCCCACGTCGAAGCCGCCTCCACTCATCGAGGAGGCGACGCCGTCGCTGGAGTTCGTGGCCGTGTATGGGGCGTTCGACGCAAATGGCGAGGGCGCCGCGGGCTCGAGCTCCATCAAAGGCGCGTACGCGGCTAGACCACGCGAGCTGTTTGGGCGGGGCGATTTGGCCGTAAACGCGCGCCGCGCGCTGCCCGCGTTCTGCTGCCCCGACGGCGTGCCCTGCCTGTGTGGAAATCAACCAGTGGGTCGGGTGCTCGCGACAACGCGGTCGTGATAACTGAATCGAGTGGTGTAAGACCCACACCACCACGCCGTCGAGCAGGCGTTACGTCGATGGGGTGGAAGTTATGATTCAGCCGTATGAGAAGCGCCGCGAAATTTGATTTCCACACAGGTGCCGCTGGAGATCATGAAAACGACAGCGGCCGAGGCCTACGTGACGGGCGCGCCGAAGGTTCGCGTCATCACTTTGGCTGGTGATGATGCTCCTCTATATGTCGCGACCGTCTCCATAAAAACAATCGAGCGCGTCGCGCCCGCTTTGGTGCGGACGCAGATCCAGCTTGCTGTAGATGAGGACGCGCCGCCGCCAGTACCCCTTGGTGATGACATTTGCGTGGTCGGGGAGCGGACGTTCGCCGCGGCGACGCGCTGTCCGCCGGGGCGGGCGGTCCTCGCGTTTCTGGAGGCCCTCGCGCGCGACGACGACGACATCCTAGCATTACCGCGCGACGCCGTCTTCGAGGCGCCGGAGCGCCTCGCGCAAGTTATTGATGACATTG
Source organism: Pelagomonas calceolata (assembly GCA_918797485.1). Lineage (NCBI taxonomy): Eukaryota > Pelagophyceae > Pelagomonadales > Pelagomonadaceae > Pelagomonas > Pelagomonas calceolata. Next base: position 3,497,992 of record CAKKNE010000003.1, on the reverse strand, counting down.
ATCTTGATGGAGACGAATCCCCAAAGACGACGCCGGCGACGATGGCGACGGCGGCCATCGCGGCGGCCGTCGCGACCGTCGACGGTGTCATACTGGCGCGAGCGCTCTCCCTGCTCTTGGGCGAGGCGTCGCTCGTCGTCGTCGGGGCCGACGGGGGGACCGCGGGCGACATCGCGCTGGGCCTGACAGAACTCCTCAAGCCGCTGCGCTGGCGCGGCGCGCTCGTCATGGCTTTACCTAGAGACGACGCCGAGAGTTTGTTGGGCGCGCCTATTCCAATCGTCGCCGGCTGCTCCGAGAGAACATTTGCTTCGCTGGAGGACGTGGACGGCGTGCACGTGCTCCGCTTGGGCGAGAAATGTACGTTGTCCGGTGCGGCGCCGGAGCCGCCGCGAAGCCTCGTCGCAGCGTTCGACGGCGTGTCCTGCGCCGCGCCGCCCCATGTGGGATGGGTCTGCGACGCGGCACTCGTCGCGCCCGCGCGACAGGCTGCTTTTGAATACATCGAGGACCTCGTTGGCGACCTGGCGACGAATTCTGAACGCTACGGCGTCGTCGACCGGGACTCGGGCGATTTTGAATTTGTCCCGGACTGGTTCCTCGCGCCGCGCGAGGCGGCGCTGGTCGCGGCGCGGAAGTTGGCGCACACGCAGATGCTTTGTTCGTTCGTCGCTGAGAGAAGAGTTGCTTCGTCGGGGTGAGTAAGGTTTCGTCGTTTTGAGATACGCACGGGTTTCCCCCCCGACAGACCTGAAGCCTGTGCGGAGGCGATAAGCAAGGAAGCTATGTCGGAGGGCGATGTGGACGCAGTGACAAAGGATACGGGATATGGTCGCGTCTTGGGCGAGATCATCAGGGATTGGGGCGTCGCGTGCGCAAAGCGGCGGGCGGAATGTTTAGCACTTGTGACAGACATGAGCGCGGAAACGGGAACTCCGCGTGCAACGCTGGCAGGTGGAACACCGAAGGCTTTAAGCCCAGAAATTGGCTCGGAGCCATGAAGTACTGCGGGGCCGGCAGGACGCTCTGCGACGTCTCCCAGCCGTGCAAAAGTGGCGGGTGCGCGTACGACAAGATCTACCAGTGGACGGGTGAGGAATGCCAACCCGGCGACGCGAATTACCCGGCCTGGTGCGTGCCGACCCCGACGCCGACGTCAAGTCCTACGGCTATCCCGACGGCCGGGCCGACGGCCTTGCCTACGGCTAGCCCGACGTCCGCTCCTACGGCTAGCCCGACGGCCGGGCCGACGGCCTTGCCGACACCTGTGCCCACGGCCACGCCGACGGCTGGCCCGACGTCGCGGCCGACGCCGGTGCCGACAGTCACGCCTGTGCCCATTCCTGTGCCGACGCCGGCGCCGACGCTCGGGCCTACTCTGAGCCCGACAGTCTCCGCGGCGCCGACGGTCGCGCCTTCATCGGACCCCACGGGCGCGCCGACGGCCGGACCGTCACCCGCACCGTCGAGCACACCGACGAGCGCCCCGTCGTCCGCGCCTACCTTGGCTCCTACGGCATCCTCGGCGCCTACGTCAGCGTGGACGTGCCCGGCCGGCACGTTCTGGAACCGGGAGGGCCAGTGCGAGGCATGCTCTGCCCTTCAAGACGAGTGCAAGGACTGCGAGTGCGACGACTTCTCCGGTGAGTTTGCGGCCGTGGCGAAAAACTGCAAGGCGGCCTGCCTAGTGTAGGCCGCCGGCCGCGGGCTAGCAAGAGCCCGCGCCGCCCTCGACGTAAACCCCGGAAAGGGCCAACAAGGGCCCGTTCCGGGAAGGCGTCGAGACGACTCGCGTGCTCGGTCCCCGTCCCTCATTCCCGTTTCCCCCCGAGCCGCTCGAAGTAAAGAAAGTACATATAATTTACTGACGTCCTGAAGTTGAAAGCTAGTATGTTGATGCGCTAGCTCGGAGTGCCAACAAAGTTTGTCGGACGAGCGTGCGTTCACGGGCCCCTTGAGAGCCACAGCTCTGAGAGCCAGAGCCATGGCCGACGCCGACGCCCCCGTCTGCCGCATCTGCTACGAAGGCAGCGACGAGGGCATTTTACTAACACCATGCGCCTGCACAGGCTCCATCGGTGCTATCCACGCGCACTGCCTCAGTCGGTGGCTAGAGACCCGGCCCGAGTTAATTTCGAGGGGCTGCGACGTCTGCAAGAGTCCCTGGAATTGTGTGAGAACGCCGACGCTGCGCGAGTTTATGCGAGACCACGACTGGCGGAGTACAATGGAGCGGTTGTTGCGGTATATTGTCAATACGCCTTCAGACGATGATGACGAGGCGCGCGCGGCCCAGGCCGCCGCCGCTCTGACGCGATTGGCTCTGCGAGGCGCGGCCTTCTTTCTAGCGGTCAAGCAGGGCCGTGTGGCTCTGAAGTTGTTTGCCGTCGGCGTGCGGTGCGTTTTAGTCGTCGATTCACGCGTCGACGCGTTACTGCTCCCGGGACCGGTCGCGGACTACCTCGCTCTCCTCTTCCCGGGCCTGCCGTGCCTGCAGTCCGCCGTCACGTTAGGACAGGCGCAGCCGCCGCCCTCGTTTTTAAGAAGGATCGTGGCACGAGTGTCGTTGAAAACGGCGCCCGTCGTCGCTGAACAACCTAATCTAGGCACGGATCTGATGGTCGGGTTGTTGATGCTCGCGCTCGATGCGCGCTACCTCAAAAATCGAGTCACGGCGCTGCGGCGGCACGAACCTCTACGAAGCATGGTCCCGCGAGCGCTCGCATTAATCGTAGCGGAGCCCGGCGGTATTTGCGAGGACATCGGGATTATTGTAGATCACCTCGTGACCTCGCCGCTACTCGTCTTACATTGGCTTTGTGTCTTCCCCTCGTACGTCTACGCGCTGCGGTTGTTATTAGCAAGGTGCGGCGTGCTCGCGGCGGACGCTAGAACTTTGGACTTGGAGTCCGGCGAAGGCGTCGCGTGGCACGTCGCGTTGCTCGCGGGGGCGGCCTGCGCGGGGACGCTCGTCACGTCTTTAGTAAGGGGGCTGCTGGGCGAGCAGCGGCGCTGGGCGGCGCATTACGTGCTGCGGGACCTCCAGGGGGCGCGGCCGCGGCGGCGGCGCCCGGGACGCTTCGACTAAGATGATCTGTGTTTGTAGCGTGACTCATATCCTACGTAACATTACCCCCACCCCCCAGATCCGCCGGCCGCTCCTCGACGACGAACGCCTCGAGCACGTCGCCCTCCTTCACCAGTCCTGAAACCTCGGAAGAATGCAAGCCGACGCCGCATTCGAGACCTTTTGCGACTTCGCTCACGACGTCCTTGACGCGCCGCAGCGACGCCACGCCGCGGGCGTCCGTCTCGATGACCTCGCCAGAGCGAGCCACGCGCACGCCCGCGCTCGCCGGGAAGGTGCCTTCCACGATTCGGCACCCAATAACCGTCGACCCATTGTTCAATGTGAAGAGCTGCAGCACCTCGGCGCGCGCCACGTCTTTTGAGATGCGGTCGGGAGGCAGCTTCGAGGACAGGTAGGCGGCGACGTCGTCGACGAGCGAGTAGACGATGTCGTGTCGCGTGTAGGGTACTTCTCGCCTTCGGCAAGCTTCTCGGACCGAGCCAGAGGCGCCCACGTTGAACGCGAAGATGGGCGCGTCAAAAGTTGATGCTAGCTCGACGTCCGACGGAGTTACGGCGCCGACGTCGCATTTTATTATATCAGCGACGGCGCGTTGTGATGGTAAAGCTTGTAACGCAGCTTCACAGGCCTTGGCCTCGGCGTCCGTCGCGACCTTGAGGACGACGGGCGGCCTCAACACTTGTGTTTCCTCCTCCTCGTCGTCAACAGACACGGCAACGCGGTCTGCGACCGACCGCGCCTCGGCCGCCGACCGCCGCGCTTGAATGGCGCGCCCGCGCAGCGACGCGACGCTTCGGGCCGTCGCGGCGTCCTCGACAACGACGAACTGTCCTTCCAAAGGCCCGCCGCCCTCACTACTTAACGCTGCAGAAAATCGGACGGGCGCGCCCGGACCCGCCTCCTTTGTTTGTGCACCCAAGGGGTCCCCTACCACAGATCTAATTTTCCCGTGCCAGTCGCCGCAGACGATGACGTCGCCCTTGCGCAGCGTGCCCCATCTCACGACGCCGTCGACGGTCAATCCTGATTTCGCGTCTGAAGAAACGTCGAGGACGGCGCCCCTGGCGCGCGCGGAGGGATCCGCCCGCAGGTCGCTGACCTCCGCCACGAGCTCTAGGGTAGTTCGCAGCTCATCTAAATCATTATTTTTCGCAGAAACTCGGACGAGCGGAGCATCTCCGCCGTCCTTCTCCGTAGCCAGGCCGCACTGCTCCAACAACTGCAACCGAAGGTCGTCCTCCTTGACGTCGCAGACGTCGCACTTCGTGACGCACACTATGATCGAGGCCTGGGCGTCGCGGCACTGTTTGACGGCTTCTTGCGTCTGAGGCATCACGCCATCGTCCGCGGCCACGACGACGACCCCACAATCCACGGCGTGCGTCGACGCTTGGCGCATGGCCGTAAAAGCGGCGTGGCCCGGCGTGTCGAGGAAGGTCGTACTGCCGACCGTGAACGCGCTCAGGGATTGCGTGATCCCACCGGCCTCTTCTGTCGACGTGCCTCGCAGCGCATCTAACAAAGTCGTCTTGCCGTGGTCGACGTGGCCGAGCACCGCGACGGTGGGCGGTCGCAGCGGTAGTGCGGACCAGTCGTCTCCCGAGGGGTATTGTGAAGCGGCCTTCTCGAAGGCGTCAGAAGCTTCCCGCTCCAACGTTTCAGCTCTCAATAAAGCCGCCTTCGCGTCGACCTCCTCGACCGAGTCCTTCACGACTCGTGCAGCTTTGACGGCCCGCACGACCTCCAGCGTTCGGCCGATCTCCATGGCCACTAACTCGGCAGTGTCGCCGTCGAGGTCGGCGTCGCGTCGCCGCTGCTCCGAGCCCAAAGCGGCCAGGGCCCGTCGGACCACATCAACACCGACACCGAGCGCCCCGGCCACTTTCCCGGCCGTCGTCAGGCCCTTGGAGTTCAATTTCAGGGTAGCCTTCTGCGTCACTTTTGGTTTTCGTCGCACGGGCTGCGCCATCTGGGGCGCGCGGCGTCTCGCTGATTCCCGGCGTCGCCGCGCGTCCTCGTCGACGCGCGGGTCAACAACGGCCGGTGCTGCGGCGGCCGGCGCTGCGGCGGCGCGCTGCGGCCGTCCCGGTCGCGGCTTCGGTCGCGCCCGCGGCGCCGCCGCGCCGTTCGCTTGCGGGGGCCGCGCCTCGGCCTGGGCGCGTTGCTGCCGCGGCGGCGCCTTGCCCTGCGGTTGCGCCTTGCCGGGTCCAGGCCGGCGCGCCGCACCGTCCGCCGGTGGTCGTCGCGGCGCCGGCGCGGCGCCTCTGGGCGCGCCGTCGGCCGGCGGCCGCGGCTTTGCAGAGGGCTGCCGCCGCGGCGCCCCGTTCGCGGCGGCGGCGCGAGCTCTAGCGCGCCGGGCGGCGTCATGGGACATCGGCGGCCGCGGCGGCTGCGGCGCCTTGGGCTTGGGCGCCGTCGACTTGGCTGCTCGCAGCGTGAGCTGGACTGCGCGTCTCATGATGAGGTTTTATTGGTCGGTCATGGCTGGGGTCGAGCGATGCGGGCACGGCTGCGTTGCTGCGTCGTCGAGGGGCTTCACAATCGCTGGGAGAGTCTGCCACCGCTGCATCGAGCTAGCGGACTGTAAGACACACTAGCGAGCTGCCGCGGCCTAACATTGTTACATTTGCCTGCTGTGAGGGCGCAATTACTCGCTCGGGACTCGTTTCACTGTCGCTCTTACAATCCAAACGCGCTGCGCCAGCCGCGAGCCGCCGCGCCGCGCACAAGGCAGGACCCACTCCACACCAGCCGACGGCCGCGCCGCGCCAGCCGCCGCGCGCCCGCCGTCCAGCACCAACCATCAGGATGCCGCGCCGCCTCCTCCTGAGGATACTGACGATACTCCCGACAATCAGTGCGTTTTTCGTGGTCCTCGACGGCGAAAAAGAATGTTTTTTAATAGAACAGCCCCTGGATACGCAACTTACGATTAAATATGAACTCCCCGCGAACGAGAAGACGGAAGACAAGCGCGTGAAAGTCACGCTGACGGACCGACGCACAAAAACGCAGATCTTCAGCAAGGTCGTAAGTGACCACAAAAGCGAACTGTCCATGGCGACGGGCTCCGAGGCGGCCCACGATTTGTGTTTGAAGCCCCAGTCGCCCGGGAAGGTACGGGTCAATCTCGAGATCGAGAGAGGGCATGGTCAAAAATATTACGCTGAGATGGCTTCCGAGAACAAGATGGACCGGCTCCAGGTCGAGGTCGTCAAGCTGAATGATGAATTGGCGGAGATCCTCAACGAGGCGGACTACATGAAGGAGAAGGAGGTGCGCTTTCATAGAAAAGCGGAGCGGATCAACGTGGCCGCGGTGTGGTGGCCGGTCCTACAGATCGGCATCCTGGTGCTTACCGCGGTGCTCCAGGTCCAGTCGCTGAAGAACTACTTCCAGGCTAAGAATCTGTATTGAATTTCTACGCATAGCTGTAGTGAACGTCCTTCGTTCCCCGCCCGCGGCTGGATCCGTCCCGCGTCTGAACTAGTTTAATGACATTATTATATTCTACTTTTTCTTCACAATGATGCCGTCACCGACGACGAAAGACCCGATATGGTTCGGTAGATAGGCGTCGCCGAGCACAAGCCGCTGCGGGCCCGGCCGGTGGCTGGCGCGCCGGCCGAAGAGGCGGAGCCGGACGCGTAGAGTCCAGTAGTGCGTCAGGAACGCGTCGAAGAGGGCGTTCATCTCGGGCCTACCTCCCCGCCATTGTCCATTCGGGAGTCGCCGGTGCCCCGAGCGCACAAAGGTGAGCGCAGAATGACCATCGTAATTAATGAAGTCGAAGGCGGCGCCATGCGCGAGCAAAAAACGTACTTGCTCAATGCCGCCATTGTTCTGGGAGGTAGATGACTCGTGTCCGTCAGATTCGCAAAAACGGAAAAGCGGACGAATCGGTACTGGACCGTAGTGGCTCACGGGATCCTCGACGGACACGCCGTGGGCGAGAAGTAAACGAGCGGCGCCGTAGTTACGAGCTTCCAGCGCCACCCCGAACAGCGTACGCCCGTTATGCCACCGACGGGGATCAGCCCCCCGTGAGAGGAGGAGCTCCACGAGTGGTGGCGCACGTCTCCCATAACCACCCTTAAATTGTTTGCACGCAACATACAGTGCCGTCTTGCCTTCTGCGCCAATCAGGTCGACGTCCGCGCCGCGATCTAGCAAAAGACGCGCGACTTCAAGACTCTCAGGTTCACAGCATTCAACCGCATTGATCAACGGTCTACCATATAAGGCCGTGCCGTCTACTAAAGCGTTACTTTCGGTCAGCAGTCGCCGCACCTCTAGGAGAGCTATGGGGCCCCTGCAGTTTTGCGCTAAGCTACGAGTGCGAGCAGATTGCAAGTTTTTGTCAAATCCAAACCAATCCATGATAAATTATGAAGGGCAGCCATGCATTATCAGCTGTTGGGTCATGAGTCTCGAACCAATTGGAACTAGTGTCTTACAGGACGCTAGCCCGGCGGCGGCGGCCGCGAGCTGTTTTAGGGCGCGGCGGCGTCGCTGTGCACTGTTTTGCACCGTGCCGGGTACCCTTGTGACCTGCTAATAGCTTCTTGCCCGTGGTTGCGCTCGGTCTGCACTCTGCTCTCTCTGAAGAGCAGCGCTCTGAAGAGCAGCACAGCACTCGAAGAGATGGCCGGCGAGGCCCTACGCATCGACCTCGGCACCGTCGCCGACGCCGCTGGTAGTGCCACGGTCTTTTATGACGGCTCCAGCGTCTCCGTCGCCTGTAGACTGGAAGCGGCGCGGCGCGACGGACTAACAATAGACTGCGAGGTCGAGGCCGCGTCCTTCGACGCTCCCCAAATCAATGGAGACGACGTCGCGCGCGCCCTCAAAAGCTGCCTCGCGCCGGGCGGGCCCAAGGCCTTTATCAAACTACGGGCCGTCATTTTGAACAGCGGCCGCGGCGAACTCGCAGCCGCGTGCATGGCGGCGTCCCTCGCCTTATGTGATGCGGACATACCGCTGCGGGGCCTGTGCGGCGGCGGCTGCGTGGAACTGGGCGAGGGCGCGCTCGCGCTCGTCGCGACGGCTGAGGGCGTCGTCGCGAGCCGCGTCGACGGCGCGGGCGACACGGCCGCGGCCCTCGACGAGGCGCTCGGCGCCGCGGCGGAGGCGCGGGGGCGCATGCGCGCGGCGCTGGTCGAGAGGCTAAGTAGTGGATAGAACCCGCACGAGGCCGATCTTGTCGATTCTCAGATCTCCGCAGAACGGCTGACGCGACGGTGGCGTGCCTTCGCGGAACGTGGCTGCATTGTCTTTGACCCCCTTGCCGCCGGGAGACCACCGCTTGGGGCTGCCCCCAGGCTGTGCAGGATGTTATTTATTAGGCCGAAACTTTAGGGCCTGCGAAGCCTTTTGGTTAATATACCCCGCTGCCTCTGCGCGCGGCTTCACGAGCGTGGACTCTTGCTTTGCATCGCCTGCGCACCTCTCGAACGCCCGCGATGAGCGACCAGCTCGACAAGCTGTGTGCCGCCATCGCGCAGGCCGAGGCCCGCGCGCCGCCGCCAATGGCCGCCAATGATGCCATTCGCCTATACGTCGACCTTTGCCAAGTAGTCGACCCGATAAAGCGAAATGGACTACGCACCTTGCTACAGGAGCTCACAGCCAAGAAGACCGCGCGCGAGATCCCGTCCGTGACCCAGGCTTTCTTGGAGCGGGCGCCGGCGCTGGTCGGCGCGGTTCTGTGGCGTCAATGCTGCGAGAAGCAGCGCCCGCGAGGCGACCCGGTACCTGGACCCGCCGCGGCCGGCGGTGGTGAGGACGCGAGTCCGCCCGGCTCGTCGTCCGATGCCCCGTGGCGGTGCAACTGGTGCCAGTCATTAAAAGCCGATGGCAGGTGCCGAGGCCCGGGCGGCCCGTCGACGCTCTGCGGCACGTGCTACAGACGCCACAGAAATGGCGAGACCGGCCCGCGCTCGGCCGATTGGTCCTGTGACCGGTGTGGCGTCCAAGAGACGCCAAGGCGGTTCAAGGGGCCAAAGGGACCAGCCACGCTCTGCGAGCCGTGCGGATTGCGCTATGTGAAGGGCGCGACCGGCCCGCCGGCGGAGGACTGGCGTTGCGATTGGTGCCCAGAGACAACTGGCCGGCGATGCACGGGCCCCAAAGGTCCCGGCACCCTCTGCAAGACGTGCGGCGGACGCTTCAGAAACGGCAAGACCGGCCCGCTCTCGGCGACGTTCGAGTGCCGCTGGTGCGGTGCGACCTCCACGCGCCGCCGATACGACGGCCCCACCGGCGAGGGCGAGCTCTGCGTCTCGTGCGGCACTTACTACGCCAATGCGTCGGACAAGATCAAGGCGCGCCTCGGCCACGTCGAGAAGGAGCTCGTCAACCGCGCAAGCGAGGTCGAGCGCCTCACGAGCGAGCTCGACCGCCTCACGAGCGTCCCCGTGATCGACGCGGAGACCGGCGCGGAGACGCGCGAGAGGCCGCCAAAGCGCGCGCGCGAGGACGCCGACGCGGCACCGCCCCCTTCCGGCCTCCAGCGCGAGAAGGCCCAGCGAGACGCGTTCCGCCAGGTCAAGCTCGAGAAGGAGGCGCTCGAGGACCGCCTCCTCTGCACGATCTGCATGGAGGCCGACGCGCCGCGGACCGTCCTCTTCGGGCCGTGCAACCACTTCCTCGCCTGCGCCTCGTGCGCCGACGCGCTCCAGGAGTGCCCGAATTGCCGTGTACCTATCGCCGCGCGCACCTCGATCGCGAACACGAGCTAGTCATAAAAAATTTTACCTGTCATGCCTGTCCCCGGGCCCGCCCGCGCCCCCCGCGACCCCGTCCGCGCCCGCGCCCCCGCCCGCGGCCCTTCGACGGCATAGAAGGCGTAGAAGGCGTCGGCGGCGTCGGCGGCCTATCATCAGCGTCCGCCGCGCAGTGCCGGTCGCGGCACTTCGCCCCGAACTTGCACCGTTTTCCCGCCGCAAAATACGCGCAGATGCCCTCGGGCACGTCTGGGATTGATTTCGCGACCTTCTCGACGAGGCGATCATTTTTGACATCTTTGACTATCAACTCCGGATCACTGAACACTTTCCCGTGAAAGACGACGTGGCAACCCGGCGGTAATAACGTGACCACGGTAAACGCGGCACCTAGATTGAACGGGCCGTCGCTCTCCATGAAGGCATACGGCTTCATCGCGCCCGTTAAGACTACCGTCTTGCCCGTCGCTATCGCGGTGCGCTGCAAGGCCTTCGCCGTCACGTTCAGCGTGTCCGTGCCGTGCGTGATGACGATGTATTGTTGGGGCGCGGCCCTCACGGCGGCGTCGAGGACTTCCCGATCACCTTTTGTTAACTCTAAAGAGTCCTTGCGACAGACCTCGGCGTACTCGACGTTGTGGGCACACTGCACATTTCTCAAGCAGCGCTTCGCCGTCGGCGCTCCTACTATGAATGAGGAGGAGACGCCATCATAGGTCTTGTCCAATGACCCGCCCGTCGTGAGGCAGAGCACCTTGGCCGGTGGCATTTTGCTGCAGGGCTGGGGGAGGGGCTCTGGCTCGGCGTTTCCGTGGCGTGCGGTCTTGTGGCGGTATGGGTCGAATACTTTGGATGTCCGGAGCAGCGCTGGGCCTTTGTTTGGCAGCACTCTGGCGCTGCGACCAAAGCTGCTTGCTAGCGTCTCGTAAGGCACTAGTATTTAGCCTGCGGAGGCTTTTTGAGGCTTTTTTGCATCGTAGGGCTGCCCCCGAGCGAAGATGATCCTCACGCAGTGCGCCGTCTGCGCCACCGAGCTTGGGCTATCCTTGGGGAAGAAATGCGGCCGCTGCAGCACGCGCTACTGCGGCGCCGAGTGCCAGGTGCAGCACTGGAAAGAGGGCGGCCACGACACGCTCTGCAAGAAGATAAAGAAAGCAGGCGGCGCGGAGCAATATCATGCTGATACAAAATACACGGAGGCCGTATCGGTCGCGGTCGAGAAGTGCGCCGAGGACACGAAGGGCCAGACGTGCTTCATCTGCACGCAAGCCCTTCATTGGAAGACGAAGGAGGGCCTCGTGCGCGGGTGCGCGTGCCGCGGAACGGCGGGTTTTGCGCACGTGTCGTGCCTGGTGGAGCAGGCGAAGCTTTTGTTCGAGGAGGCCAAGGCGAACAACTGGCATGACAAGAGGGGCCAAGCGAGCTGGCGGCGGTGGCACAAGTGTAGCCTGTGCGAGCAAGGTTACCACAGTGTCGTGTCGTGTGCGCTCGGGTGGGCGTGCTGGAAGACGTACCTGAAGTACTCGGATAATGAAGTGCTTCAGCAACTTGCGATGTCGCGGCTCGGGTGTGGTTTATCTGATGCAGACCGCCACGCGGACGCGGCGTCCATCAGAGAGGCCGAGTTGTCTATGCTGCGGCGCCTTGAAGGATCAGAAAGTAGCATACTCACTGTGCAGAGCAACCTTGCGAATTCGTATCAAATGCTAGGTAGGCTAGGCGAAGCCCTACGCCTACGGCGAGACGTATACTCTGGACGTTTGAAGCTCAATGGCGATCAACATGCGGACACCCTCCTGGCAGTTACCAACTACGCGTCGTGCCTTCTGAGTCTACGGCGCTTCGGAGAAGTCAAGTCACTGCTGCGCAAAGCTATACCCGTGGCGCCACGCGTTCTCGGAGAGAGTGATAGTGTCACGCTCAAGATGAGGGGATGTTACGCAGAGGCGCTCAAAAGTGACCCTGGCGCCACGCTCGACGACGTCCGCGAGGCCGTGACGACGTTCGAGGAGTTGGAACGGACCGCGCGGCGCGTCTTCGGTGGTGCGCATCCGATCACAAAGGGGCTTGAGAAATGCCTGCGAGATGCACGAGCAGCCTTCCACGCCCGCGAAAGCGACGTCGAATCAATCCGCGAAGGCGTCGAGGCGATGCCGCCGGGGGGCGCGTAAGGCACGAGGAGAACTACGCTTACTTACAGAGGGAGGGAAACGAAAACGACTAGGCCCGGAGCTTCTGGGAGACGGCGCCGCCGGCGAGGCCCGCGGCGCCGACGGTCTGCCCCGCGTCCAGTAGGGGCTTCGGCGGGAAGCCCGCGAGGAGGTCGTAGGGCTTGTCGCCCGCGCCCTGCGCCCCGATAAACGCGCGCAGGTGGCCGACGGTATGGTCCTGGTTGAGCTCGACGGCCAGCGCCTTGCCCGACGCGAGGCGCAAACGGAACTTCGCGACCGGCTTCGAGGCGTCGACGACGGGCGCGTCGGGCAGCGGCGCAGTGTCCTCGACGGCCGGCGTCGAAGAGCCGCCGAGCGCCTGGCCCTCACCGACAAACTTCTCCTGCACTGGCGCTGCTCTTCGTTGGCGGCCCATCGCCCTTTGTAGCGCCTCGCGCGACGGCGCCTGCGGCCCCCAGGGGCAGGGCATCGGCCGCGCGTCGGCCACGCCAAACCGCACGCGCCGGTTCGGTCTTCTCAAAGATGGAGGCACCTCGTCTCTAGCTAAATGATCCAGGAACTCCCGCGACTCGTCACTATCAAACGGCCGCAGCTCCGGGAAGTCCGTCGGGAGTGTCGGAGGTCTCGGCGGCGCGGCGAAGTCCTGGAGCGTGGCCGTGCCGCCGCGCCTCGGCCTCGGGGGCTCGGGCTTCGTCTCTTTGGGCTTCTGCTCTTCGACCGTGAAGCCGTCGGCGAAGAAGGTCACGCGGACGTCGAGCGTCTCCAATTGTTGAGGAGCCGGCGCCGGCGCGGCCGCTTCCGTCGTGCCATCACCGAGCGCGCTGCCGCCGCCTAGGGACGCCCAGCGCTGCTCGGCGGCCTCGGCCTCGCGATCGACTCCTCTTGAATTGCGCTGGGCGCGCTGGAGGATGACGTCGGCCGGGCTTGGGGGCGGCGGCGCGTCGGCCGGCGCGGCGTCCTCCATGGGCTGGTCAGGAGGCTGGTCACTCATGGTGTAGGGCGGCTCGCGGGGGGCTTGCGCGCGAGCCTGGGATGGCTTTGACCTACTGGCAATGCGGCGCAGTTGCGGGATGCAGGAATGCGCGCGGGAGGCTCGAGACCTTCGAGCTCCTCAGGGAGGCTGAGTTGTGCGGCGCGGAGTTTTAAACAACGAAGGGTCTCCGCAGCGCTCGAGCCACGAGTCTCAAAAACAAAATGGACGGAAGGATCTGTTTGGCTGGCTTGCTAGTGTCTTACAGGCCGCTAGGTAGCTGTGTTTTTGTCGAGTAAAATCGCTGCGCAAAACGCCAGCTTAAGTTCATTTACGCATCCACACGGCTCGTCGCTAGCACCCTCGGAAGGATCCAAGGGCTTAACGTGTGCGGAGCAGCGCCCGCCGCCGCCCCATTGCAGCTCGCCGCAGCAGCGCGCTAGCCGCCGCCGCCGCGATGGCATCAAATGGCAAAGTCGCCGTCGACAAATTGAAAATAGGCGCCACCGTCTCGATAAAACTCAAGGACTCCGGCAGCTGCGAGGGCGCCGTCTACACCGTCGACCCGGTGACAAAAACCGTGGTCCTCTTTTCGGCGGCCGAAAAACCCGTCACGCAAGACAGTAGAGACGTGCGGTTAGTCCCGGAGCACGCCATTGATAGTATAAAGGTCGTGAAGCCGCCCGACGCCAAGGACAAGAAGGCGCTCGTCGCGCCCTTGCCAGCCATCGACGTCGCGGCGTGCAAGAAGCGCGAGTCGGAGGCCTACGAGGCCATGGAGGCGGCCATGGCCATGCTGAACCCGAACGCGTCGGCGGCGGGGCAGGCCTGCTTCGACGCTTTGTCCAAGACCCTTGATTGTAGTTGGTCTGGTGATTCGATAAATGTGCTGGACCAGGTTAGGGTAGATGCGCCCTACACGGAGGACGCCTGCGTGTCGCTCGACGGCAACAAAAGCTCTCTTGAGAGAATCCGGAAGATCGTCACGGCGGGCCTCAAAAAAGCGTCCTCGGCGGACGACCTCGCGCAGGCGGCGAAGGCATAATATCTCGTTAATTTAGATGTCGTTGCGGTAGTACGCGTCTCGCCGCGATGGCGTGCACTCAGTCTCTGGCTCGGGGCGGGTTTTTCCAGCAGCGAATTGCTCTCAGTGATTTTCGAGCCGCTGGTCGCCGCGGGAACACTCTGGTCTGTGGGGGTTTTCGTTTGACCGCCCAAGAGGCCCGCCGACCGCACACTTAGGCCGCGGTGACATTTGGCATTTAGTTCACTCCAGCTTCAATGCGGCTGTCGCGGAAGAAGGCGACGGCGGCGCGCGAACGGCGTCGTCGCGGTTCTGGGGCGTGTGTTGGGATCGGCAACACAAGAAATGGAAGGCGCAGTATAGTGACGCGGACGGCAAGAAGCGCACCATCGGCTACTTCGACGACGAGGAGGAGGCCGCGCGCGCGCGTGACCAAGCTATTCGCGACGCGGGCCTCGAAGGCAAGCGGCGCATGAACGCCGTCGACGCGACGGGTGCGTTGGTGCCAAAACGATCTGGCGCGCCCAACAGACTCGATCAAGACCGTGGCGACCGCTCCGCCGTAGTCGCGCCGGACCAAGCGCACGACCAGACGGCGACGACGTCCAAGTTCTGGGGCGTGAACTGGGACAAGAGCAAGCGGCGGTGGCGGGCGAGCTACACTGACGCGGACGGCAAGACGCGCTTCATCGGCAACTTCGACACGCAGGAGGCGGCCGCGCACGCCGTCAACGCGGCCATCCGACGCGCTGGGCTCGAAGGGAAGCGGCGGACGAACCCGGTCGTCGACGGGCAATTGGTCCCCCGCGTGCGCACCAAGGTTCCGAACGGCCACGGGCCCGCCGCGTTGCGCAAGAAGCGCCGCCGCGACGAGCCCGCCGCCGCGCCGTCGCCGCGCGCCCGCCGCCGCTAGGCATCAGTAAGAACATACAACTCACCACATTACCCGACCATCGGCGCCGACCCCCTTCTCAGACGCTCGACGGCGTCGTCCACGCTCAGCCCCGCGACGGCGGCCGGCAAATCTGCAGCGTGTTCCAGCGACGACGACACGCGCCGCGCGTCGTCGAGCCGCGCGCGCCGCTCGCGCACCTCCCTCACGAGCACGCGCTTCTGGTCGACGAGCTCCGCCGCGCTCCGCTCGGCGCGCGACCTTCTGGAAGCCGCGGCGGCGACCGCGGCCCGCGCCGCGCGCGCGGTCTGGAGAGCCGCGTCGCGCCGCGCGTCGGCGGCGAGCCGCGACGTCGAGGCGTGGGCCGTCTTTTGTTTTTGTGAAGCTAATTTCGCTCGCAATGCGGCGATGGTAGACTGACGCTTTTCCGCGGCATCGGGCGGCTCCGGCTGTGACGTCTCGAGCGCCTGCAACGCCCGTTCGAGGGACTCGCGCCGTCGCCCGCAGAAGTGGAGCCGGTGGGCCACCTCCCGTGCTGCGGCTGCTGGTGTAGTTAACGCAGCCGCCTGACGCGGCGCGAGACCGAGGGCCAAGGCCTGATCCCTTAAAACCTCCAACGCGTCGGCTGCTCGTTTTTCCGATAACGAAGCCGCCGCATTTCTTTCTTGAGAAGCCTCCCGCATCTTTGAGCACGACTCGTCGTCCTGCGCGCGCGTCGTCGAGAACTCGCCCTGCAGTTCTCTGTACGCATCTCTTTCATCGGCGACCACAAAATACCGTTCCCTACTCAAAGCTTCGCACCACTTCTGGGCCTGCTCCTCCGTTTCCGCCTGGAAGAAGAAGGATCGCAGTGGAACGTCAGAGGCGGTGGCTAGACGTAGCGTTCGGCCCCGCACGATCTGCACGTCGCCGTAGTACTCCAAGTCGATAATACCGCGCGCGTCGTCACTCGTTTCATCATCATAGTAAAATAGTAACGTCTGCGGGACTAGAGCGCAGTACCGGCGTTGCCACGCGCCGCGCTCGTCGCGTTTTGTGAGGACGCCCGCCCTGACACCGAGTCGCGTCGCCGTTTGCGCGGTCTTCGGTGGTGAGCTTTTGACGGTGAGGGCCGTGGTACCTCGTCCGGGGAGGTGGAACATGCTCTGCGGTCTTTTGGCAACGGTTTCTTGCGGCTGGCAGCGACGCGCGGTGTGAGGACGGCCTTTTTTTCGAGTACTGGCGCCCCGCCGCGTAGCGCTGCGTACACTTTGGCAGTGGTTTTTGGCAGGGTGGTGTGGTGTGATGCCTTGGCGGCGCTACGCGCTACGACAGCGTGCTGCTCGGACCAGAGCGATGCTTAGCCTTCGTCAGGGGCTGTGGGCCTGTCGTTTAGGCCGCAACACGCCGAGCAAGCCGCCGCTGCTCTGCTTGTTGCTAGTGTCTTACTGACCGCTAGCTAACATTGCCTGCCTGCTACGAGTTTTTGCCGCTGGTAGGCCAAAAAGCCGTAACTACACGTGCACCATCCCTGTCCACGCCGCGAGCGCGCCGGCTGCACGCCTTTTTGCGGAGCGAGCTCGCATTCGTGCGCCGTCGCCGAGCACCGCACTTGCACCCTCGCCGAGCGCAGAGGCGAAGACCGCGCGCTATCGCCGCGGCGACACCACGTAGCCGCAGCGCAGCGATCGCCGCCGCGACCGCAACCGCCACTCATGGCGACGCCCGTCGTGCAGCGGTTACTGGACGCGCTCGAGTACCCGTTCCCATTCGCGGGCGACGCCGCCGCCGTCGCGAAGCTCGTGAGCTGGGTGGAAGACCGGAAGATCCGGTTGTGGGAGATCGAGCAGCGTAAGCCCTTGAGAACGGCTGGTGTCGAGTTCGACGCCGCTTTTCAAAGCTATCTGCAAGAGCTCGAGTGCCCCGTGTTACAACCGTCGCAAGCGCTGGTCTGGTTGTTGCACGAAGCCGTCAAATGCGAGCTCGAGGACGAGGCGGCGAAGCCGCAGCAGGCTGACGTCGACGAAAGCCGCGTGTCGAAGCTCTGTGCATCATTGGGCGCCGACGACCTCACGAGTGCCTGTGCACGAGTCGCGGCGAAGAATGGAAATGGAGACCCGAAGGACGCGCTGCGCCTCTTCTACGTGTCGGACCTGCGCAAGCTCCAGGACGGCATCAATTCTGTGCTCGTGAAAGGGCAGAACTTCGTGGCCAACCCGAAGACGAACGCTGCCCTAGGGAAAGTAGGTCGATAAAAACACAGTCATTAGTCGTCGTCCTCCATCTCGTCTTCCTCGTCCCACTTCCTGCCCAGCAGTCCCGCCATGTTGTAGTGCTGCTGTCTTTTGGCAGCGAAGGCTCGGGCCTTCGCTTCGTCTCGCTCCTCCTCCTCGACGAACAAGGCTGCTCGCGGTTTCTCGGAATCGGTTGCTGCTCTAGCTAATTTCTCGGAGAGATCACCTAAGTGATCATCTAGAGACGTCGACCGGACGGGCTGGAGCTCCTTCGGCGGGCTCAGCGGCGAAGCCCCTTGGACGACGTCGGGGTCCTCGGCCGGGTCGTAGCGCGCGTAGGGCGTGTCCGGCTCGTCGATCTTCATGCGCGTGCCTCGCTCCTTGTCGTGTTCCGCGATGGTCTCTTCGTCCCAGGTGAGGTGGGGCCTATTGCCGGCCTCGTGCTTGTTCTTGAGGATGCCGCGCGGCTGCTGCTGCTGGGCGGCCATCGGTGCTGGTGTTTACCGGTGCGCACGGCGTGTAGGAAAAGCTGCCGCGGGCAAAAAGCTGCCGGAGGTTTGGTGGCGCGCGCGGGTGATATGTGCGACTTGCTCGACGGCGCAGCGGGTCGTCTTGGTTTATTGCCCAGGTCTGAAGCGTGTTCGGCGCGTTCCTAAGGGCTAAAACGCCAAGAGCCGCGGCCGAACGCCGCTAGCGTCGTGTACATACTAGCACTTGCTCAGCCCTGCTCTTCTCGGTTCCCTGGCAGCTGCGCACCCGACCGGCGCGTAAAAAGTGGCACGGAGTGTCTTTCGGTACCCGCCGGTGCCGCGCGCTACGCACTGAGCGCCTGGAAGAGCTCTCATCAAGCACAAGCAAAGTACACAGGGACAGCACCTGCTATAGCGGGGCGCGCGGAGGACGATGGCGCGCCGCTTACTCGCCACGCTCCTCACCACACAAGCCGCAGCGCTCCTCGCGCCGCGCCACCGTGCCGCGCCGCCGCCGCCCTTGAGCGGCCGAGACTCACTCCAGCTGACGAGGCTCCGCGCGGCGCTCACGGACCTCCCCACCCAACAACCGGAGAACCCGGTAGCCGAGGCCGAGATTAGATATGATCCGGACAAGGCCCAGAAGTTGTTAACAAGACAACCGAGACGATGGCTCACACGAAATGTGCAACTTTTTTTCCCTTTGGCCGGCTTTATCGCCTCAATAATCAGTGACCGGGCCATGAACTGCGAACTCCAGAGGAGGGAGCAACGAGCGTCGGAGTTGCTGGAGCTCATCTCCAATTTAGGACCAGCCGTCATCAAGGGCGGGCAAGCATTGGCCTCGAGACCAGACCTTCTCCCAGCAGAGTATCTCAGGAAACTCCAAGAGCTCCAGGACCGCGTGCCGGCCTTTCCCACCGACGAAGCTTTACGGAGGGTCGAGGCGTCTCTCGGTTTAAGGAATTTCACGGACGTCTTCACGTTGCTCGTGGATGAGCCGGTAGCTGCTGCAAGTATCGGTCAGGTCTACAAGGCTCGATTAAGGAACGGGAAAGTCGTCGCGCTTAAAGTCCAGCGGCCGGACTGCGAGCGCGTCGTCGCGTTGGATCTGTTCGTGTTAAGGTGGTGGGCGCGGCTCGGCACGTCGTTCTTCGTGCGCGCGTTTGGAAGGGACCTAGACCTAGTCTCAGTGGTCGATGATTTTGGAGCATTAATATACCGCGAGATCGACTACCGCGCCGAAGCGAGAAATGCGAGGCAGTTCGCTAAATTATATCAGGGCTACGAGAATACGATACGAGTTCCGGAGATATATGACGAGCTCACGACCTCCACAGTCCTGACGATGGAGTGGGTCGACGGGACGCGATTGGTGGACGGGGCCGAGTTGGCCGTGTATACGGGCGACGATAAAGCTGGTACGAGATTGGTAGACGCCTTGGTACAGTGTAGTCTGCGGCAGATGTTGGATAGCGGCTTCTTCCACGCCGACCCGCACGCCGGCAACTTATTAGCGACAGATGATGGCAGGTTGTGCTACTTGGATTTCGGGATGATGTCCTATCTGGAAGAGCGTCAAAGGGTCTCGATCATCGAGGCTGTGGTTCATCTCGTGAATCGCGACTTCGAGGCCCTGGCCGACTTGTATGTAAGGATGGGCTTCATCAAGGCGGGCACGGACGTCAAGCCCATCGTGCGCGGCCTGCAGGACGCCTTGCCGGACGTCTTGGATGCTCCTGTCAGTGAATTGAATGTAAAAAACGTGGCCTCGCGACTGGGAGATGTCATGTACACGTTCCCCTTCGCGCTGCCGCCGTTCTACGTCGCTATTATAAGGTGTTTGGGCGTGCTCGAGGGCGTCGCTATACAGGTGGATCCTGGGTTCCGAATTGTTAATGATGCTTACCCGTACGTCGCTGCCCGCCTGCTGACCGACGAGGCTCCCGAACTGCGACGAGCCCTCACGAACCTCCTGTTCAAGGACCAGAAGCCGCAATGGCGCCGCTTCGAGGCGTTGCTGAACCGAGCTTCTTCGTCCAGTGAATACGACGCGTCCGCCGTCGCCGCTTATCTCATCACAGCATTGACGGAGGAAAGCGCGGGCCCGCTCCGGGAGAAGCTCGTGGATGATCTAGCCGATGCGTTGGACTATCTGGGTGTGGGTGTAGCCTTAGACGTGGCCTCAGCCGCGGGACTGGACTTGCCCGAACCTCCAGACTTTCTGAATGGCCACCAGGAGGGCGAGGCGCCCCCGGCGGCCGCCGCTTTATTAGCTGCTCGAGACTTTTTGTTGGGGGATGGTGAGGGTGGCGACGTCGACATCGGTAGTGTTACGAGAGCAGCTCGCAAGGTGCAGCCCGTGGCCCAGTCGCTGTACGACGCGCCGTCGCTACGGGCGGCGCTGATCGAAGTGTTGGCGCGGGCGTCGGAGCGCGCCGCCAGTCGCGCCATCCGGCTAGCGTTGAAGGCGGCGACGGACCCCGGGGCGCTCCGCGTGGAAGAGGTGGAGGAGGAGGCGCCGGCGCCGGACTATCCGTTCGGGTACTCCTAATGTCCTGTTGTTTATACTTCGATGGGGGTTCTCTTAGGCTGTTCTAGTCCCAGCCGTCCTCGTCGTCGGGCGGCGCCAACTCGAGGTCCTCGTCGTCGTCGGCGTCGGGCTCGGAGTCGTCGTTGTCCGCGCGGCGCGGGCGGCGGGCGCGCGGCGGCGGCGCGGCTGCGGCCTCCTCGCGGCGGCGCTTGCGCAACGCCTTCGGTCCGTGGCCATTCGCCTTGCGCTTTTTGGGCACCAGTTGCCCGTCGACGACCGGGTTCGTGCGACGGTGGCCTTCGAGCCCCGCCCTGCGAATAGCCGCGTTGACCCTGTGCGCGGCCTGCTCCTGGGTGTCGAAGAGACCCAGGTGGCGTTTCTTGCCGTTCGCGTCGGTGTATTGCGCCTTCCACCGCCGCGCCGGCTTGTCCCAGGTCACGCCCCAGAACTTGGACGTCGTCGCCGTCTGCGCGCGCGCCGCGTCCGGCGCGACGACGACGCCGCGATTTGCCGCGCGGGCCTAACGCAGCGGCGAAAGACGAACCCCGTCGTCGACGGGCGACCGGTGCCGCGCCCGTAACCCCACCGCGGGCGACTGGTGCACGCATGCGAAGACTCGACGTACATACCGCCTAAGACCGTTACTCCCCGCATCCGACCTACACCGGCGGCAGGCTCTTGATGGCCCCGATCGCCGTCGGCACGAGGCTGAGCACGCCCGCGATGAGGAGGAGCGGCGCCAGCAACAGCGACACGAGGCCCGCGTCCTCGAAGGACGCGAAGGCGTTGAGGTAGATTTCCGCGCCCGTCGTCACGGCGGCGACCGCCGTCCACGCGGCCGTGGGGATGGATAATAATAATCCAAGCACGGGCAGGAGGAAGGGCGCCGGCTCGATGAGCAGGTAGCCCGTCGCGATGATCGCCAGCGGCAGGTTCTTCCTTACTAAACCGATGAGGCCGAACTTGTCGAGGAAAGGGAGTAATTTTTCGACGTCTCCCAATCCTAAACCGAGGTTGTCCAAAGACTGCAGCAGCCCGGAGTTCACGGTAGCGCTCAGGATGCGCTTCTCCTGGACCTCCTGGAAGACCGGGTACGGTTTCCCTTCGAGCACCGTCGCCGTCGGCTTGTAGCTCCTAATGAATTCCTCCTTGAGGCGTCTTTCTCCGAGGATGCCGTCGGCCGTGTTCTCGGCCTGGTCCTCCGCAAAATCAAAGCCGAAGGACTCCTGGACCTGCGTGGATTTTGATAGGTGAGTGACGCGGTCGCGGCGACGACGGCGCGTCGATGGCCTGGAACCTCCACGCCATCGAGCAGTTGCAGCCACGAAGACAACAGCTAGCGTTGGGCGCCCGATATTTGCTTTCCGCACGGTCCCGGACGACGGGCCGCTGCCGCCTTGCCGTCGAGGCGAGGGGGACGGGTGCCACGAGGGCCGACGCGGTGCTCAGGGCCAGCGCGACAATCAGTCGTCGCGCCATCTTCCCAAACGCACTGCTCGGCAGCTCCGTAGCTCCAGACGTTGCCTCCCGGGCCGAAAAGCTCGACGATTGACGCGATGATGTGTGAATAATCGAGCGGGTTGGGAGAGGGTTGGATCCGTCCGCGACGCGTCCGTCAGGCCTCGTCGAGCCCTCGGTGGACAGCTGCCGGGCGTCGCACGTAATTTTGCTAGCGGCATGTAAGACACTAGCAAGCACAAGAGGACTTTGTACGGCCTGAAGTGCGCCGAGAACAGCTGATTGGGCGTGCAAAATTAGCGTTAAGGGCGCGCGTGATAGGTGCCCGCAGCAACCGCAACGCTTCGCCGCAACGCTGAGACGTACAACACCCGCTGCACCACCATGAGCACCAGCAGCGCGCCGCCGCCGCCCGAGGTCACGACGGAACCCACAGAGAGCGACAAAGAAATAGCAAGACTACGAGAAAGAGTCAAGGAGCTCGAAGCGCGGCTCGCGCCGCCCGATACCGTAACCACTCTCAGCAATGAACCTCAGTTCTCGAGCATCGTCCTCTTCGGCGCCGACGGCAACCTCGCCACCAAAAAAACATTTCCTACACTATTTGCATTGTGGCGGAAGAAGTTACTACCGCGCGATATCGTTATAGTAGGCTACGCGCGCGAGGTTATGAATACCGAAGAATTCAGAAAAAATATCGTGTATAAAGCGATCTACTCGTCGGCGCACGCGCAACGGGAACGTCGTCGATTCCTGCAGCGCGTGCACTACTGCTCGGGGCAATTTGATGATGCTAAACATGTGAGAGAGCGGCTCGCGCCATTGCTTGCGAAGCTCGAACAAAAACAAATCCTGGGAGACTGCGCGTCCGACGACGAGCCCCTCCAGCACCGAGGAAGCGTCCAGAGCCGCATGGTGTTTGCCTCGTCGGACGATTCGGACGAGGACGTTCCCGTACCTGTGATACCGAGGCAAGATAGAAGGCGCGTGCGCGTCTACTACATGGCCGTGCCGCCGTTCCTCTACTCGAGGATCTGCCGGTCTTTAGCTCAGGGCGGCCTGCGTTCAGAAACGGGCCGAGACCGTTTTGTTCTGGAAAAACCGTTCGGGAAATGTGCGCAATCGTGCGCCTCGTTATGCAGAGAACTCGCATCGCTGCTAAGGGAGGACGAGGCCTACCGCATCGACCACTACCTCGGCAAGGAGTTGGTGATGAACGTGTTAGTTTTGAGATTTGGCAACGCCATCTTCGAAGCAGTTTGGAGTCGGCGGTTCGTGGAGCGCGTGGAAATTTGCTGCCTCGAAGAAGTGGATTGTAAGGGGCGAGGGGGTTATTTTGACGCGTATGGTATTATCCGGGACGTGACGCAGAACCATTTAGCGCAATTGTTAGCTCTGGTGGCCATGGAGCAACCGCTCAGTCTCAAGGCGGACGACGTCCGGCGGGAGAAAGTTAGAGCGTTGCGGGCCTGCAAGGTGCTCGATAGTAGGGATGTGGTCCGGGGCCAGTACGACGGGTATGCGGACGATTCGTCCATCACAAATAAAAAAACAACTACGGAGACCTTTGCCGCTTGCAAGCTGTTCGTGGACACGCCGCGCTGGGCGGGCGTCCCGTTCATCTTGACGGCCGGGAAAGCCTTGCAGGAGAAGAAGGTCGAAGTGAGGATTGTGTTTCGCGAGGCGCCGTGCCAGGTGCCTGAACTCAGAGGTGCTTGTAGGAATGAACTTGTGGTAAGGGTCCAACCCGATGAACGCGTCTACTGGCGCGTCGCGAATAAAGTGCCCGGTCTCGAAGAGCTCCAAGTGGAGCCCAGAAGGATGAATTTGATGTACACGCATACCGAAGTGAAGGACATGCCGGACGCTTATGAGAGGTTAGTGTTGGAGGTGCTTCGCGGCGATGCAACGAACTTTGTCTCCGTCGAGGAGTTAGATGCTTCGTGGGCCGTGTTCAGTCCGGCGTTGCTGGCGCTGGAAGGTACGAAACCGGAACGGTACGCCTATGGTTCCACGGGGCCGTCGCTCGAGCGGCTCTACGGGTCTCCGAAAAAGGATCGGGTGGTGAGTATGGGGGGGTCGGACCGGTGAGGAGGTTGTGTGTGTAAGATAGCGCGTTTTCGTGAACAGCTAGCACGGGCTCAGGCTAGTTATACGAGGAGGAGAGGAGACCTCACTCGGCGCCCTTGAGCTTCTTGTTGTCGACCGTCGCCGACTCGGCGACGAAGAGCTCGCGCTTCGGCGCGCGGCGCGCCGGGCGGCCCGTTGTTACCGGCTCCTCCGGGGCGACGGCGTCGCGGTCGAGGTCGTACGCGATCATCGCCGGGCAGCGCGTCACGCGGAGGAAGCCTTTTTTGTAGTCGTGGAGCACGTCGCTCTTCGACCCGCCCAGCTCGAGCACCTGTTCGCCGCACGTCGCCGCCTTGTAGGCCTCGTAGCGCGTCCAGGACGCCGAGTCCGGGCGCTTGGGATTTTCCTGGTCGAAGGCGATCTTGAAGCTCTCGTTGGCCAGGAGCATGTCGACGACGACGCGCGGCGCGGCGCCGTCGAGGAGGCCCTGGACCTCGTCGTCCGCGGCCGCGGCCTCGGGCGCCTCTTCCGCCGCGGGCGCCTCGCCGTCCGCGGCCTCGGGCTCCTGCTCCTCCTCGGGCTCCTCCTCGCCGGCCTCGTCGTCCG
This sequence comes from Pelagomonas calceolata, assembly GCA_918797485.1. NCBI lineage: Eukaryota > Pelagophyceae > Pelagomonadales > Pelagomonadaceae > Pelagomonas > Pelagomonas calceolata. The sequence goes on along the minus strand of CAKKNE010000003.1, from coordinate 3,473,769 downwards.
CGGCGGCGGGCGGAGCGGGCGCGGGCGGCTCGGCCGCGGGCGCCGCCTCCTCCTCGGCCTCCGGCGGCGGCGGCGGCACTGGCTCGTCCTCGGCGGCGCGCACGTCGGCCGCCGCGACCGTGTTGAAGACGTTGGGCGTGTCGGTCCACTCGACCTCGTAGCTCCCGTCGGCGTGCAGCTCTTCTACGACGGCCCCGTACCACGTCCCGGCCCAGCGCGCCTCGACGCGCGCGCCGACGGCGTATGGCACCGGCGCATCCACGACGGGCGGCGCGGCCTCGGGCACGACGGGCTCCTCGCGCGCGGCCGGGGTCTTCTTCGGCGGCGTGACGGGCACCGTCGCCCTCGCCGCCTTGGCCTCGCGCTTGCGCGCCTTCCGCGCCTTCGCCGCCGCCTTCGTCTTCGTCTTGCGCTTCTTGGCCTTCTTCGTCTTCGAAGGCGCCGGTGCCGAGGTCTTGAGCACCCCACCGAGCGACGATTTGACCGCCTCCCCCACCGAAGCCGCCATGGCCGCAACCGCGCCGCCGGCCTTGTCCACCAGACCGTTCATCGTCGACTGGACGCCGTCGACCACATCCTCCGGCGGCCCATCATCATCGGTCAGCATGGCGGCCATGAGGCCCACGGTCACGAGGCCGCCGCCGAGGGCCAGGGCGGCCTTGAGTGACTTCTTGCTGCTGCCCGACATCCGGTCTGCGTCTCGGCAGCGAGTATATGCGCTGGGGCAGCCCGCTCTTTTTGGAACAGTGAGAGCGCCAAACATGATTTGAATATGAAAATCCTTTCGCAACCCTCGCGGGCGACCGGTCGGGAAGACGTCCCGGGAAGGCTCGGAGCTACGCCGTCCTCTGCTCGGCCGAGGCCCGAATCCGCCGAGCTCACAACATGTTCCCGCTCTCATCAGGCTACGGCTCCCCGTGTGCCCGCATAAATCACTTGCGGCCACGCGCGCGGTGCGCACGGAAGCCGCCATGCCATACGGAGGCGGCGAGGGCTGCCTCACGGCGCGCGGCCTGCGGAACGTTGCGATTGCCTCAGCCCCATCTGTGATTATCATCCTCACGCGGTTCCTGCCCGTCGACTGGCTGTGGCGCGCGGTGCACGCGACACACAAAGCGCGGACGGGCCGCCTGGGCAGACTGTCCATGGTAATCTTGGTCCTCGCGGCCGTCGCGCGGTTCGCAAAACTTGCGGCGTGGCTCTCCGTTGTCTACGTCCCGGTGGCCTACGGCCTCGATCGGGCACTGGCGTGGCTGCGCGTGCCGAAGCGTAGAGCTTGGGCCCTCCCGGTGTGGCTCCACGCGCTCGCCCTCGACGTGACCTTCCCGTCGCGGAACTTGAGACGAGCGTGCTGGGCGCTTGTGATAGCGCTGGGCCTGCGCCTGAAGTTCCCAGCGCAAAGACCGGCTTCAAAGTCGTGGGACGGCCGCCGCTTCCACGCCGTCGTGGAAAGGTGCCACGACGGGGACACGTGCCGAGTGGCGCTGCCCGGTCTGCCCGACGTCTTCGCGACGATGGGCGTGCGCCTCCGGGGCATCGACGCCGCGGAACTGCGAGGTGCTCAATGTCCCCTGGAGAAGTGCCTGGCCTTGGATGCTCGTGATAAGCTTGTATCGATGGTAGTAGGCAGGAACACGACCCTCGACAATTGCGCGCCGGACAAGTACTTCCGGCTCCTCTGCGACGTGTCTGTCGACGGGGAGGATGTTGGTGGGAAATTGCTCCGGGGCGGCTACGCGGTGCCCTACAATGGGCGGGGGGCGAAGCACGATTGGTGCGACGCGCGCGGCGAGCGGGCGCGGCGGTGCGAGGCGGCGCTCGGGGTCCGGTAAGGTCGCGTTCGTAGCCTGTTGTTGCGGTGCTAGGACTAGTGGGGAGCCAGAGCTGATTGCTAGTGTCTTACTGTGTCTAGCTAGCTCGCGCGTTAATCTAGCAAAAATCCAAATTATCAGCCACGCCACCGCCGTGACAGAGCTGCGATTGCGTCCGTTAGACAGCGCGCGACGCCCTAGACAACGCGTGACGCAGCAGCGGCTAGAGCCCCGGCGCTTAAAAAAAGAGTTGGCCCACCCGAGCACGCGCCGCGCGCATGCGCCGCACCGCCGTCGAGGAAGAGGCCCCCATGCTCGAGATGACGCCCGTCGTCGCACCCGGAGAAGACGCCAAGGACGAGGAGGCCGGCGAGCCCGGCGCGCCCGGGACCCAGACGCCGACGCCAGACGAGGGCTTGGCGGGAGAGTTCGCGGTCGGGGCAGGTGTCCCGAGGACCTGGGACGACCCCCACGAGGGCTGCCCCGACGACTGCGGGCCGGACGGGCCCTGCGTGAAATATGGAAGAAGGAACGTCGCGAGGTTTTGTAAATGCCTTGGTGCCCGAAGGTTGGGCTACATGGCCGTGCTGCGCTGGAAGAACGTCAAGGGCAAGCCGGCGCCCATGCCCGGCGGGGCCGTTCGCAGGACGAAACTTTTGTGTATTGTTGGTCCCTTTTGGCCCTTCACTTGCTGTGTGACGTTCCCGCTCATCTTTCTGATCAGCGGCGCGATTGGGATTGCTGTGTTACCGGACAGAGCTCTGGTCACCAAAATAGTCTGGGCTTTATCAGTGTTGTGCCTGGTCACGGCGTTGTCGTGTGTGGCCTTCCGAGATCCAGGGATTCTGAGGCGCCATCCGGAAAAACCGGAAGCCAATTGGCGCTGGAACGACCAAGCCAGGACCTTCCGGCCGCCCGGCGCGTGCTACGACGAGGATCTCGGGTTGGTCGTCGAGGGTTTTGATCATGTCTGCCCGTGGACGGGGACGGGCATCGGTCAGAGGAACATGGGCGCCTTCCACTGCTTCGTGACCTTACTATGCGTCTGCATCGTCCTCGACGTGCTGATCGTCATGCGCGTGCTGCCGTGATAGGTGGTACTAAGACGAATCATTTTTATTTACCCAGCGCCGCCACGGCGTCGCGGAGGGCGTCGACGTCGCCTTCGCGGGCGCGGAGCGCGGCACGCGCGTTTTCCAAGCTGCGCTCACTCGCCTGTACAATCGGGTGCGCGCCGCCCAGAACGCGCCGCGCGGTCCGTTCCGTCTCTTCAAGCGTCGCCACGCTCTCGCGGAGATCGTCGAGCGTCGCGCCGGTGTCGTTGTAGAGCGCCAGCGCGTAAGTAAACTTCACCCTGAGCGTGATGTCATTATTCTCTCCGAGACCGCGCCGCGCCACGGGAATTATTCGGCGCAGCAGTGACCTGGCTTCTTCGAAGCGCTTTAGACCACCAAGGGACGATGCGTAGTTGAGGGCTGCTATGACGGTCTCTTCATGTTCCTCGCCATTGAGCCTCACCCGTCCAGAGTATACATCTCGAAGCATGTTTGAGGCCTGTTCGTTTCGTCCAAGCCTCGCATGCAAGTTCGCAATACATGTCTGCGTGACGAGAATGCTGTCTTCCGATGCGCCAAGGCGCCGCTTCGTAGCCAAATCGGCCTCGTACACGGACAACGCCTCCTCGTCGTGGCGTGCTTCACTTAAACCGTTCCCAAGCACGTTCATCGCCAGGCACCGAGCTTGGTCCGTCTCCGGCCGCCCCAGGTATGTCTTCCAGCACGCCCATCCGAGCGCGCAATACACGACGCCGTGGTAGTCTTGCTCGCACAGGCCGCACGTGTGCCACCGCATCCACCTCTTCACCTTCGAGTCCAAATTGTTATACTCGGCCTCGTCCATCAAAATCTTCGCCTGCTCCGCCAAGCACGACACGTGCGCAAACCCCGCCGTCCCGCGGCACGAGCACCCGCGCACGAGGCCCTCCTTCGTCTTCCAATGCAACGCCTGCGTGCAGATGTAGCACGTCTGGCCCTTCGTGTCCTCGGCGCATTTCTCGGCCGCGACCGCGACGGCCGCCGCGTACTTCTTATTTGCGTTGTATTGTTCGGCGCCACCAGCCTTTTTAATCTTCTTGCAGAGCGTGTCGTGGCCGCCGTCTTTCCAGTGCTGCACCTGGCACTCGGCGCCGCAGTAGCGCGTGCTGCAGCGGCCGCATTTCTTGCCCAAGGTTCGCCCAAGCTCGGTGGCGCAGACGGCGCACTGCGTGAGGATCATCTCTTATATGGACAAGTCGCTCGGGGGCAGCCCTACGATACCAAAAGCCTGATCTTAGGGCTAAGGCTAGTGCCTTACACGCCGCTAGCTCCGGTTTTTGTCTCCCATTTTGCACCGTGCAACGCAATCCGTGCGCTAGTTCTGGCCACCCCTGCGCAGCCGCGGCACGCCATCCCCTGCGCAGCCGCGGCACGCCATCGCTGCGGCGCACCCCGACGCGCGCAGCACCCGAACCCCAGGAGCCACACCTTGCAGCGCGGCACCATGCGCCTCCTCATAGCCCTCCTAGCAACCACTCATGCGTTCAAGCAGCAACGAGACGACAACAAGCCCCGCGGGAAAAGAAATGTATTATTTATGATCGCCGACGACCTGCGCCCGCAACTCGGCCATCTCGGACATTCTGATGTAGACACGCCCCAAATCGATCGACTCGCGAAAACGGGAGTCTCCTTCCGACGGGCCTACTGCCAAGCTCCCGCTTGTAATCCGTCGAGAAATTCTTTTTTGACGGGCATGTATCCAGACGTGAGCAAGGTGTTCTATTTCGAGGGAGTAACTCACTTGACGTTAGGAAAACGAGGAGAACTCGACGTCTTTACGCACATGCGGTCCCACGGCTACATCACCATGGGCGTGGGCAAGCTCTGGCACTGGGAGCCCATCGGCGAGCCGTTCACGCGGGGCACCGGGGCGCACTTCCCGAAATGGGGCACGTACTCCCAAGAGTGGGGCTGCGGCGACGAGGATTCTGGTGGTAGATGTTCTCCACGAAAGGAGGAGGTGCCGGACGGCGACATAGTGATGGGGCGCGTCTACCCGACGCAGGATCCCGCTGAATCATTATTCGACTACCGCGTCGCCAGTGACGCGAACAAGAAGCTGGCCCTAGGTGCGAAGCAGTGGTCGATGAGGAGACGGCCCTTCTTTTTGGGAGTGGGCTTCCACCACCCGCACACGAAGTGGCGCATTCCCGTTCAAACGTGGTCTCAGTATCAAGATAGGAGAATCGCCATGCCCGACATCCAACGAAAGACGACGGGCGCGCCCTTTTATGCTTTTGGGGACAACAACATCGCCCCGACGGCCATCACGATAGATGGTACGCGTCATCGAGTGCCCGCCAAACCCTATAAAGAGGGCAAAGAATTGCCGGAACACGTCGTCCGCGAATTGCGCCGGGGCTACCTCGCGTCCGTCGCGTTTCTGGACGTCCAAGTCGGCCGCGTCCTGGACCAAGTCGACAATTTGCATCTAGCGAACGACACGGTGATTATCTTCACGTCGGATCATGGGTATGGCATCGGGGAACGCGGGCACTGGGGCAAAGGCAGTTTGTACGAGATCGACGCTAGAGTACCTCTCATCGTGCGCGATCCGCACCATCGACACATGTGGGGTCGCTCGACGAACGCTTTAGTGGAGTTAGTGGACCTGTACAAGTCCGTCATCGATCTCGCACATTTGCCGTTCGGGAGACACATGTACCAGTGGTTGGAAGGTCGCAGCTGGCGGTCGATCGTGGAAACCGGCCAGGGCGGCAACTCCCACGCTTTGACCATCGTGCCGAAGTGCCACGGGAAGAAATATGGCGACGCGCCGCCGCACAACTGCGGCGGGAGAAGCTACGAGTGGCACCGCATGGAGGGCGGGACCAAAGCCGCGCTGGTGGGCTTCGCGGCGCGAAGTCACCGATACAGGTACGTCGCCTGGATGGACCACAACGAGTCGCTCGATGCCGTGGACTGGGCGCGCGCGCCGGTCGCCGAGGAGCTCTACGACAATTCGAAGATGGACGAAAAAGATCTAGATTCTTCTGATGCGATCAACTTGCTGTCGGCGGCCGCGCAGTTAAGTGGCGTCGAGTGGGCCGACGTGCGCGACAAGGCCGACGGGCATTTGCGGTGGCTGCGGCAGAGTGCGCGGGACCGGTTCTTTCGGGCGTTCGGCGAGTACCATACGAGACTGCATGACCAGTCCGATACGGTCAAAGAGTTCCTGCCGTCGCATAGTAGACCTGCGGCGCTGCCGCCGCGGGACCCTCCCGTGGATGCTGGGAGGGCGCCGCGCAAGAAGCCGCGGTTCTCCATGCGCGGGGCTTTCGAAGGCGGGCGCGCGCGGCGGCGCCAGGAGTGGGGACGCGTGTAAGGGTGTGTGATGTTCTATATTACAACGACGCTTCTTAGACCGCCTCGCCCCCCGCCGCGAGGCCCCTCAACAGTTCAAGCGCGTCCCGCGCGTCGGGCCTGGAAGAAGCCTCCGCGACGAAGAGCCGCCGCGCCACCTCGATCAACGGAGAGTAGAAGCCCGGGTAGCGCCTCAGGCATATGGACGACCGCGGCGGCGCCGCCGGCGCACTCAAAGCGCGGGAATGGCTCGACTCGACGATCACGGGTCCTCGTGCGCGTAACTCGCTCTCAAACGGCGAGTACCCGAAGGCCAGCGCCCAGCACAACGCCCCCAGCGCAAAGATATCGGAAGCGCCGCGTCGCGCGTCGCCAATTTGGGGCTGCCAGAGTTCGGGAGCCCTATATGTCAACGTAGAATGTTCTGCCGCGAAATCTTGTAAAGCTAGACAGTCCCTTCTATCCTGTAGAGGTGCCCCAAACCCCGAACAAGACCCGAGGTCCACGAGGACCCACGACGAGTTGTGCTGGAGGACATTATCCGGTTTCAGGTCACCGTGACATATTTGTGAAGCGTGGCACTCGGCGAGGGCCTCTCCGACTGCGACGAGGATGGACGCCGCCATCTGGGGCGTCAGGCACGTCCTCGTGGCCAAGGCGTCGTCTAAAAGCTTTCGGACGGAAACGCCATACAACGGGAAGGCCAGTCGGTAGACATTTCTCTCGATGCCGTAGTCCAATAACTCGGCAATCGTAGCATGCCTTAACTTGCCATGCGCTTCAATCTCCGCGTCGGCGCGCTGGGCGTGGTCGGCGTCGGGGCACCTAATTTGTTTTATTGCTATCGATCGCTTCGTCCTCACATCCACAGCTTCATAGACCGTCGCGAAGCCGCCCTCGGCGAGCACGGGGCCGACGTCGACCGAGCTGTTGTTCAATCTGACACGTTTTGCGAAGAGCCAGGCCCACTGTTTACAGAGCCAATTGATGCATGCCTGGAGCCAGGCCAGCATGGCGCGCCGGAGGCGTCTGAGGGTGAGGCGGCGGCGGCGCGCCAGCGCTGCGGGTCCGACCTTGCTGGATTTATGAGTTATAGGGCTCGTATAAGGCGATGCCGATGCCGGGCCAAGACCGTATCCTAGTATGTCTCTCCCACTAGCTGCGACTTGCCGATTTTTTGGTATCCGGTCGTGAGTAGGAGTCGGGGAGCCAACAGAGCGACCCTGGTCTTTAATACGTCCCATAACGAATCCTCGATCTCCTTCGCACGAGTACTGCTCGAGCCCTCGCCAGAGATTTGACCATGCCCAACAACTTGGCCCTGCTTAAGTATGGTGCCCCTCCACCTGCCCAGTGCTGGGGTGCGACTGCGACCATCCAGGAGGACGCGCCCCTCGACGAGGACGCCTCCGACGACGCGCCCCTGAACGACGACGTCCTGCGCGGGATCGCCGCTTCTGGCGGCGCGCGCCAGCCTGAGGCGGACGAGGCGAGCCTCGCGTCGCGCGCCACGAGCGCGCACACGGTGATTCCGACGCCCCACGGCCGGGCGCGCATGGGAGAGCGCGCGGTCTCGGTGAAAGAGCTCCAGACGGCGAAGAAATACGGAACAGTCACGCGCGCGCGCAATGGCAGGGACGGCGCGGTGCGCTGGAAGATCGAACACAACGGCATCGTCTACATCACGGACCGGACTCAGAAGCTGGTCATCACGACGTATCATCAAAGCCCAGAGGAGCCCGAAGCGAAGGACGCCCGGGTCCGGGAGCTGGTGCGGCAGGTCCGCGAGCTGTCGGCTGAGCGAAGGGAGGCAACAAATCGACTCGAGACTGCCGTCGCCATGCTGCTTATTGAGCATCGCGAGGAAGAACGTCGGCTCGAGGAACGGTTGGACGCTCTCGAGTCCGAGCTCGAAGATGCGCGCGGCCCGCGAGTCCAGGCGGCGGGTCCGCGCGACGCGGAGGAGAAGCGGGACGCGGCGCCGCCGCCCGCGCCTCCGCGCACGAAGAAGAACAGCGGCTCGGTGGCGCACGTGCCGTCGCTTGCCGATTTTCCCGCCCTCAACGGCGCGGTCTGGCAGGGCCCGGCGCCGTCCTCGGAGGACTTCTCGGCGAACGAGGCGCGCAACACCGCCTGCGAGGCCGCCGAACCGGCCCCCGCCGCCCCCGAGCCGCCGCCGCCGCCGCCCACCGTGCCGCACCCGTGGAAGGCCTTCTGGGACGCGGGGAGCAAGCGGTACTACTTCGGCAGCCCGCGGACGGGCAAGGTCCAGTGGGACGTACCGGTTGCGCCGCCGTCGCCCCCAAGACCGGCCTACACGGAGGCGAGCTACGAGCGGCTCGTCGCCGAGCTCGCGGAGGTCAGGGTCAGGCCGAGCCAGCACGCGCTGGATATCCTCCGGCGCCAGGAGGTGACCGTCGAGGACCTCTGCGATCTCACGCATCCCATGCTGGTGGCCGCGGGGATCGATCAAATCGACGTTTACATGATCTGGAACAAAATTGAAGTGCTCCGGAATCGCCAGATCGCTCGCAGGAAGTCTCGTGGGGGTTGTTAAGGCATTTGTACTATTAGTCACCCCGGCAGGTACCGCCCCAGCGGCAGTCCTAAGAGAGACGCGAGGTCGTAGGCCTGCCCCGCGTCCAGCAGACAGAGGAAGCGAGGGTTCGCCAAGTCGTCCAGACCAGAAGCTCTTTCCAAAGCGTTCTGATCCACGAGATCGGATAACGTTCGCAACACGTCGTCGTCGCGCACGTCGGGCAGCGACGACCCGTGCTCCTCCCGCAACCTCGCGTAGACCGCGAGCAGCCGATCCAACTGGACTGCTTTTGGGGCATCGACCCGCACTTTGGTCACGTCCCGCTTCTTCCTTCTCTTCTTCTTCTGGGGGTCGTGGCCGAACAACTGTTGGTCGTCCTCGGGCCGCGTTCGTGACGACACGTAGGCCGCTAAGAGTAATAAAGTTTCCGGTGCCGGCTCCTCGACACTCGTAGGAACATCACCGCGACATAACGCATCCACGTCGAGCTCGGGGTCCCGCAAGCGGGGGATCGCTGTTGTTAGTACTGGCCGGATGGCATCGTAGCCGGCGGCGCCACCTTGCTGCGTTTTGTAGAGGTCGAACAAAGGCGCCGACCGCGTGAGTTTCGCGAGATGTCCGATATCCGACGTCTCCCGCTTCGCGGCCGTCGCGACGGCCCTACAAAAGTCTCTAAATAAAGGTTCTTCGGAGTCGCATAGCGCTTGCGTTAATGACGTCGTCGTCGCGTTGTCTCGTAAATGAATCCGCACGGGATCCCGGAGTCGCTGCGACACTTGCGACAAGGCGCGGTCGTCTCCGGTGATGCACAGTCGCGGTGCGGTATCTGCGAGCCTACAAGCAGCACATAATCTGCGTAGCGCAGTAGCGCCCTCGTCACCCGCTCGCCTCGAGAGCAACCGATCGCCGTCTTCTAAAATAACAACACCCCGCGACAACGGTGCAGCTAAAGCAGCAGCATCTAATCGACGCGCCAGACTCTCCGCGGACACTCTGTCACTTTTCCCGTCCGCGGCAACTGCGCATCTCTCAAGTAACTTGGAGCCCGTCTCGTCCGACGAACACTTCACGCGCGCCACCGCCAGACCGCATTGCGACGCCGCTTCGCACGTGACGGGACCACTCTCTTGTCCAGTCACGATCATAGGGGCGTCTCCCGGCGCTCTCAAAGCAGAAACCAATAAAGACGCCTCCTTCCGGCGCGACGGGTAGCGCTTCGCGAGGGCGTCGACGACGTCTTGGGACGCCTTTGGCCTCTCTACCACTTCAGGCGTATCGGGCCGTCGCACGACCGGTCGCGCTTGTTGCGGAGACTGGGCGTCACCTAAACCTAACGCAGCCAAGAACGCTCGATTGCGCGCGATCTTTTCATTCCTAGCCTGCTCGTACTCGGAGAGGGGCTCGGGCGTGTCCGCCATAGTGGCCCTTGCGCGCCCAGTGGGCTCGGTTGCGTGGCCGCAGCGCGTGCAGCGAGCGTGGCTGCCGCGGCGGGGTCGCAGCTGTGCTCGGAGCTCGCGATATTGCAGCGATGTGCCCCGTAACGCAGCGCGCGCGCGCAGCTCGAGCTAGCTAGCGTCTGTAAAGACACTAGCAAGCCAGAAAAGTCCGCGCGAGGCCTCTCCCTTGGGCGACTACCCGTCGGAAGGCTGGTTTCTATGCGTCCGACGCCATCCGTAGCTGTCCCGCGTCTCCCGCGTCTCGCGGTCATCTCTGAGGTTTGAATCCTTGAATCGCTGACGCGAGGCAGCTACGCTGCTCTGCCTTGACGAAACCGCGATTGGCCGATATTGCAGCCGGCAGCAACGCAAAAAGCAAGCTCTGCGTGCAAAAATTGTAAAACCCGGGTCGTGCGGCTCAAAATCGCAGGTCGCGCAATCGCGTCGGAGAATACGAATTGTGGCGCGCTTACACGTGTGAGCACAAGTCCAAAGAACAGCAAAACGATGCAGAACGACGCTGGCGCGGCAGCAGCCCTGCCGCCGGCGCCAGCGACAAGCGCGCCGCCCGCGGCCGAAGAGAGCAGCGCGGCGCCCGTCGCGGCGGCCGCGGCGAGCAGCGCGGCGGCGCCGCCGCAAGACGCGCAGGACGCGCCGCGGCCGGCGCCCGCGCCCACGGCCATGGACACGGACGCGCCGGCGGCGCCGGACGCCGCGCCGGCCGCGCCGGGGCCCGAGCCGGCCGCGGCCGCCGAGCAGCCCACGGCCATGGACACGGACGCGCCGGTGCCCGCGGCGCCGGCGCCAGCACCCGCGGCGCCGGCGCCAGCACCCGCGGCGCCCGCCGCCGCGGCCATGGACACCGACGCGCCAGTGCCCGCGGCGCCGGCACCGGCGCCGCCAGCGCCGCCGAAGCGCGTCCGCCTCCAGACGGACGGCGAAGCAGATGCGCCGCTGGCGACGATGGACACGCCGGAAGGAGCGGAAGTTCGAGTAGTGGGCGGCCCCCATGTCGATTGCCATGGCAAGCGGGGCCTAGTGGAGAAGACGGACGACCAGTTCAGCGTGGGCGCCGTCGCGCGCTGCGCGGCGCGCGGGCAGTTAGTGATCGGCGTCTACAACATGGGCAGAAAAGCCATCGCCCCGGAACATCTCAAAGTAGTAGCGGCGCCGCTACCTAAAGTGGTAGAAAAGAAGCCCGAGCCGAAGCCGAAGCCGAAGCCCCGAGTGCCGTTGACGGGCGCCCTCAGCCTACTCGCGCCGCGGCCGCAAGCGCCGCGCGTCGCGACGCGGCCGCGACCGACGCCCGGGCCGCGCTGGCCCATTGATCAAGATTTAGACAGAAGAGCCTTAGAATTGGACCCGCGGACGCTGAGTTACGACGTCCCGCGCACGGAATCCAAATTGATACCGCGCGAGATCGAAGAGCGCGAGGAGAGAGAGTTGCCGGAGCCGCTGCGGTACGTCGAACCTTCAAGTGATGAGGACGACGACGACCCATACAAGGGCCAACCTAGACTATGGCACAAGGCCTGGTGCCACACGTCGAATAGGACGTATTATTACGATCTATTGACGCGGGACGTGTCGTGGGTCGAACCGGAACACATGGACACTACCGGATTGCCGGGGCCGCCCTGCGCTATAATAGAACCAGATGTTATTGAGGCCGAAACACCGTCCATGCTCGGCTGCGGGCCGCCGCGGAACTGGGTCACGCTCGCCCAGCCGAAGTCGTCGCGCGCGCGAGCCGTCATCACGCAGATCGACGTGTGCGGCGCGTATATTGGGTTGGCCTTCGACGACGGGCGGGTGGAGCTCTGGGCGTGGTTCGGAGATCTGGTGTTCGGGGGCCTCCTGGAGGCGACGTACGTCGTGAGGCGGTGCCTGCGCTTCGAAGGTCTGGAAAGCACGGACGTCGAAGACTCAAAAACGTACGCGACGGTGGACTACGCGGACCCCATTAAATCCCTCGTGGACGGTCTGGTGGCGCGCGTCGCGAAGGACGCGCCGGCACATATCGTACGCTCGAGGACCTACGACGACTCCGATTCATCGGATGACGATTCGGACGAGCAGGTCCAATTACTGCCGCGGGACTTCGAGGCGACGCACATCAGGATGCGGCCTGGAAGAGTCATTGCGGAGGACACCTCCGTATGCGGAAGAAGAGGACCCGTCGCAGCCGCCGAGGCGCCGGATTGTGTGGTTGCGGCCTACCACTGCGAGAGGCATGGAGTTGTTTTTTCCTGTTGGAGAGTGAGGGAAGGTATCAAAGGGGCCCGCTGGCCTAGAATGTCGCGGAAATTTCCTTTTACGGAGACTCATGCTATTGCGGTGTCCTGCAAGGACGTGGCGGCTGCCGTTATTGGGGGCGAGGGGCTCGTGGATGGCGAATCGGTATCGGCTCTCTACTTGGTCGACGGCGTCGGTACGAAGCAGTTCAAGCTATTAAGGTTAGATTCGGCGGAGGGCGACGATAGAGATGCCAGGTGGGCCCTCGCTTTCGCCGGGAGTTCGTTGGTAGCGATGCCTTGTACGAATGCATGCGTGATTTTCAACGGTGAGCAACAATGGGTCCGGGAGCGGCGCGTTGTTTTTGGCGAGGATTTATATCCTCGCGCGCCTCTTTGTTGTGCCGTCGATGAACATAGGATCGCGTGTTCCGACGGGGATAGCGTCGTGGTGTTAGATGCGACAACAGGAGCGTTCCTTAAGGAGCACCGAACTTTTCTGGAAGAGAAACGCGCAGAGGAGAAAAGACCCTGGAGGATCACGAACGTCGGCTGCACGCACAACAAGATCTCGGTCGTGTTAGATGCCAGTGGTGAGGGTTATAATGACGGCGCCGCTTATGTTTTTGATGCCGACCAAAGTGAGGTGGAGCGGCTGGGCATCGTCCCCAAGAAGAAGCGCGTCGTCCTGACCGATAAAGAACTTTTCGAGGACGACGTCTGGCTGGCCTCGCGCGAGAAAAGAGACGACGACGACGAGGACTACCCGGAAGGCCACGAGTCGCACGACGACGAAGATGATGAGTCGTCGGAATCCGACGAATCGAGCGCGAGGCCGGCCTGGCGGGACGAGTTTGATCGGGAGTTTGAAAAGGCTAAGCCTGCGACGCCGAAGACGCCGGAAGAATGGGGCGTCGCGTCGTGCGGGAGATCTGCGGGGTTCGTCCACGTCGAGGCGCCTTCGACGTATTATGATGACGACGATGCGTTGCGGGAGGGCTATGCCGAGGAAGATGTTAGCGAGGAGGCGGTGATCTATCCGTCCCGTCGTATCGATAACGATACGGATGCGGACCTCATCAAACGATGTGTCGAAAGAGGTAGTGCCTTCACGGCAAAAACCAGCTATTCTGTGTTGTTGAGGAACGCCTCGAGTGATCCCGACGGAGAGAAGATTGATGATGATTACGAGCTAGATGCTACGGTATTCCTGGAGGGCGACGAACCTTCTCGTACCGAATGGTGCGCGAAGCACGGCCTCGTTGTTGATAGTACTACTACCACAGAAGACGTCAGAGAGATAGTTGATAGCGGAGCCGTCCACGAAGTGACGAAGCGGCGCCGCCGCGCTCTTTATAGAAGGCGGCCCAAGAAGAAGGCGCCGTTGTCACGGCGGCGGTTACTGCGGGACATACCGCAGGGTGTCAAAGTGGACGAGACGCGCCCTTCATCAGTCTTGCGGGTCGAGGCCGCGGATCGCGATGCCGCAAAAACAGCGGCGGAGGCGGCGCGTTTGGCCGCTTTGCCGTGGTTCGAGCGCGAGGCCCTATTAGCTGGACGGGAGCCGGTGCGGCGCGCGCCCTCGCCGCCGGCCGCCGCCGCGCCGGTCTCGGAGGACGTCCGGCCCGGGCTCGCGGCGGCGACGGCGGCCGCGGAGGCGGCGGAGGCGGAGGAGGCGCCGTCGGCGAAGCGCCCGCTGTCGGACGACGACGGCGATGCGGCGCCGGCGAAGAAGGTGAGAGTAGACGATGTGGACCCGGCCCTCGACCCGAAGAAGCTCAAGCGTCTTAAAGTAGAGGAGTTAAGGGCCGCCCTCGAAGGTCTTGGATGTGATACGGAGGGCACCAAGCCGACGTTGGTGGAGCGGCTCATCGAGGCGCGCGCGGCGTCGGCGGCGCCCGAGCCCGTGGAGATGGAGGCCGAGCCCTCGCCGGCCGACGCGCCGGCGCCGGCGCCGGCCGAGCCGGCCGCGAATGCGGACGCCGAGATTGATCCTAAAAAGCTCAAGCGCTGGCGCGTCGAGGAGCTGAGGGCCGCGCTCGAGGCGCTTGGCCAGGCGACGGACGGGCACAAGCCGGCGCTCGTCGAGCGGCTCGTCGCCGCGCGCCGCGGCGACGCCATGGAGGACGACGGCGCCGCGCCGGCCGCCGCGCCGGCGGCGCCCGCGCCCGCGCCGGCGGCCGACGCCGAGACCGAACCCGCGCCCGCGCCCGCGCCCGCGCCCGCGCCCGCGCCCGCGCCCACGCCGGAGCTCGACCCGAAGAAGCTCAAGCGTCTTAAGGTAGAGGAGCTGCGCGCCGCGCTCGAGTCCCTGGGCCGCTCGACCGAAGGGAATAAACCGGCGCTCGTCGAGCGGCTCATCGAGGCGCGGCGCGCGGCGGCGAGCGGCGCGCCCGAGCCCGCGGCGGCGGCCGAGCCCGCGCCCGAGCCCGAGCCCGCGCCGGCCGCGACCGCGGCGCCGGCGCCGGCCGCCGCGGACGCGGAGATCGATCCTAAAAAGCTGAAGCGCTGGAAGGTCGAGGACCTCCGCGCGGCCCTCGAGGCCCTGGGCCAGGCGACGGACGGCACGAAACCTATCTTAGTAGAGCGCCTCGTCGCCGCGCGCCGCGCCGCGAGCGGCTACGAGACTCCAGTCGACGAGGAGCCCCCGGTGCTGGACCTGCCCGACGACCGGGGCAAGCTCAAGGAAATGTGCGCCCGGGCGGGCGTGCCTTATAGCCCCAAGGACGCCCTCGAGCGCGTGAAGAATAGACTGCGGAAGGCGCCGCCCAACACGGTGCTCCACGAGCGCGGCGGCGGCGGCTGTGACATGTCCGACGACGACCTGGATATGAGTAATGGCCACGGCAACGGCCACGGCAACGGCCACGGTGTCGACGAGGACGCGGCGCGCGACGCGCGGCGCATGAGCGTCGGCGACCTACGGGAGACGCTGGGCCGCGGGAATTTGGACAAAGCGGCGCTCGTCGAGCTGTACGCGCGGACACGGCATGCAGCCGTGCCGGAGGCGGCGCCCGTCGCGTCGACCATATCACGAGCGGCAAGAGACGTCCGCTGCGAACTCGCCTATCTCGGCGAAGACGTCTCCGACGACGACGTCACGCTACAAAGAAGGCGCGCTTTATTGAAAGAGGCCTACGAGGAGGAGGAGGCGGCGTCTTCCTCAGAAGATGAAGACGAGCCCCCAGAGGTGGATGGGAATCGCCTGCCGAAGCGTTTTGGAGGAAACCCGAAGTTTCCCTCTCGTCGCGCCAGGGACTGGGCCTTGGACGATGCGGACGGGGCGCACGACCAGGACGTGGCGTCGTTGGGCGCGGCCATGGCTTGTGCTGTCAGTAGGTGGGCGTCGCGGAGCGAAGAAGACGACTTCGCGTACCACATGAAGTGCGCTCGCGGCGTCCCGCGGTGCTGCGGTGCCTTCACTTCATTCAAACGACTCGTGTCCATCTCACGATGGCGTGGGTGGTTTATTTTTCGATTTTGATGCTCCGCGCAGGCGCGTGGACGAATGCGTGGCGGTCGGCGCGAGATTTGATGAGCCGCTTACGGACCGAGATCTACGAGATAGGGCGGATCGGCGCGTCGACTGGCGCTGCGTCAACGACTACCAGTACAGGAGTAAGCGAGATGAGACGGTAGATGAGCTGGCTTGGCGCGGCGTCTGGGTACCGCGGAAAGCTACGGAAGCGACGGCGAAGCGCCGGTTGCGGTACGACGACCGCGGCGGTCCTTCTGCGCCAGAGGTAGAAGAGGAGGACGAGGACGAGGACTACTCGAGCGAAGAGGAGGAGGAACCCGTCGGAGACGTCGTGGCGGACGCCGTCGCGGCGGCCGTGGCCGCCGACGCCTGGCACTACCTCGAGATGCTACGGCTCGAGAACGACGAGGAACTGAAAAAGTTGAGGGAGGAGGAGCGCCAAGCTGAACTCGAGGACCTCAGGAACATTCCCCGCCTGACGTCGTCGCACCTGTCGCATTTTTTTGGTGATCCTCGCTATGGTTTACGGTGTCGCCTCGTCGCGCTCGGGCATGATCATAGGGTGCGGGTCTGCGGTCCCGACTTCCAGACGTCCTTCGTGGGCGCAGCGTTCCCTCTTGGCTATGAGTTGTTCGACAAGAATTATGCGTTTATGGAACCGGAGAACTGCGAGGATTTGAGAAGAGGTATGCGGGACCGCGAGGTCCACGAGGATGATATAGCTACCACTCATGGCTTTGCTCGCGTGCGGTTCGACGACCGGGAGCAAGGTTGGTACACAGATATAGGCGAGGACTGGTCCTGGATGTGGCCCTATAGCTCGCCGATCACGATGCACGGGCGGCGGTTCACGGAGGCACGGAAAGCGGACCGGGAGCTGCTCGGGAAGAAGGCGGCGGTCGGCGCGATGTTCGGGTGGCGGGACTACCTCTGATTAGTTATTATTTAACGGTTGTTGTTTGGTACTTATATAATCTTGAGGTCGACGACGCTTGTTGTTTGGTACTTATCACATAGCTAGACGATCTTGAGGTCGACGACGCCGTAGCCGTCCTGCTCGCGGACGGCGAGGCCCGCGAAGCCCGTCGCCGGCGCGGAGACGGTGCGCCGGGCGGTGTAGGAGCCCTCCGGGAACGCGCGGGCCGTGGTCACCGCGGCGCCGGCCGCGTCGACGCCGACGAGCCGGACGTCGACGACGCCGCGGCCGCCTTGCTCGAAGACATCGAGCGCGGTGATCGTCGCCGGCGCCGGGAGATAGACCGGGGGCTCGGCGTCGGCGTTCTTCGTGGCGAGGTCCGCCGCCGCGCCCGGGGCGCCGCGCAGGCCGACGTCGACGACGCCGTAGTCGTCCTGCTCGAGGACGGCGACAGCGGCCGGGGCGGCCGCGTAGACGCGGTACTCGCGCTGCGCGTCGCGGTTGCCGAGCGCCCAGCCGTCGACGCGCGGATGCTCCGCGCGCCAGCCGTAGGCCCGGCCGGGCGCGTCGACGATGCGCGCGCAGAGGCGCCGGCCCTCGGCGTCGAGGCCCGCGTGGACGTGCGGCGGCATCGACGGCGCGCACCAGCCCGCGTTCCAGGCCGGCGCGTACTCCACGTTCGGCAGCGGCCGGAGCTCGTCGGCCGTGACGTTCACCGTGCCCGCGTGCCACGCGCGGGGGTCGCGGACGACGACGGAGCCGGCGGGCAGGCGGCCCCCGACGAGGACCGTCGAGAGGCGGAACTCGTCCCGGCGCGGGTCGGCGTCGCCGGGGCAGCGCCGCGTCTGCGTCGAGAAGCCGGCGACGGCCGCCGTGACCTGGGCCGTGGGCCCGTTGAGGCCGTGCAGGTCGGAGACGGCGAAGTTCACGACGACGGCCGGCGCCGACGGCGCGTCCCAGTTCTTCATCCGCACGCCGTTGTAGACGACGTCGCCGTCGCCCAGGTCCGAGTGCAGCTCCTGGTACTCGACGGCGCCGGGCGCGGTCAGCTCGCCGCCCATGCCCGTGCAGACGTGGCCCGGGCCCATGATCTCCGCGAGGACGGGCGCGATCCGCGGCACGTGCACGCAGTCCGCCCAGGCCTTCACGTGGCTCAGCTGCCGCGTGAGCGACGCCACCCCGAGCGACCAGCGCTGCGCGCCGCGGTTGCCCGCGGGCACGGCGTAGGGGACCACCGCCGCTGCCCGCTCGACGCCGCGGCGGAGCGCCTCCAGTCGCGCCGGGTCGAGCGCGTCGAGCAGGACGACGGAGCCGTCCCGCCGAAACAGGCTCGCCGCGCGCTGGACGTCGTAGCCGCCGTCCTCGCCCGGGCGCAGCACCTCGAGCCCGGGCGATCCGTGGTTCGTCCTTGTGAGGCGCTCCCGCAGCTCCCGGACCTCGTCGTCGTCATACTTGGCCTCGCCGATCCACGACGCACCCGGCCGCCGCAGGCGGTAGCCGTTGCGTTCCTCCCTTTCGCGGTGCAATTGTGCGAGGTCCGGCGCGGCCTCGTCGGAGTCGTCCGCCGTCAGGTCAATCGCTTTCCTCTTCTTGCTGGCCATTTGAGAAGCGATTTTGCGCTATCCTCTATCCGGTGTGCATGCAGCAGGCTCGCAGCAGTAGTGCAGTGCTTAAAGCAATGCCCAGGACAGCAACTGCGATAATGTGGGCAAATGTGAGACTAAATGAAGGCGACCTGGGCTAGCGGCGTGACTTACTAGCCCGCTTGGCTGAAACAAACAGACGCTGTACAGGCCTGCCAGAGCTGCTATAGGACCCATAGCGAGCAGCATACATCGCCCGCCGACGGCCGCTAGCGCGCGCAGATACATCGCCGAAGGAGCTACCGCGCAGCAGGCATCCCGGAGGCAGACGCGCGCCATGGCCACGACCCAGCCCGCACGCGTCCCCGCCGAGGAGGCCGCCACCCACTTACGGCAGATGCGCGGCGCCCTGCGACGGCTTGTGGGCGCGGCGCGCGTCGGCGACCCGGTCGACGAGTCGACGCATTTAGGGCACGCGGTCGAGTTGCACGCGGGGGAGATCGCGAGGGCGGCGGACCAGCTGCTGCGGCTGCTCGGCGAGCTGCGCGAGGCGGCAGCGAGGGCGGACATGCGGCGGAGCGACGCGGACGTGACGGACGAGTTGCGGCGCTTCGAGGCCGCGCGTTCAAAGCGGCGCGCGGCGCGTGAGGCGCGCGGGCCGGCGTAAGTGTTGTTGTACGTGTCATTCGTCGTCTGGTGTTTGTGCGAGTGAATCAAATTTAATCGGGTTTCGTGGCGCTTTTTCTCGATCGTTGGCTGCTGGTGCGACGCCATCGGGCTGCCGCAACACAAAAACCATGGAGGCGGCCCGCCGAAGAGCGGTCCGCGACCTGCGCGAGATCGCCGAGGAGGCCGAGGCTCCGGCTGGATCAGACGGGGCAGCACTGAGGCGCCGCCTCGCGGAGCTCCGGGCGCGCGTGCTCACCGTCGCGCGGGCCCTCGCCGCCGACGCGCCGCCGCCGCCGCCGCGCCGCGAACGGCGCCCGCCGGACCCGCTGCGACCCCACAACGCGCCGGCCGCGGCGCCGGCCAAGCCGCCCGCGCCGCCCGCCGCGGAGGCGCCGGACGCCGTCGCCGCGGCCGCGGGCCGCCTCGCCGAGGCCGCCTACCGCGCCCTGGAACGGCTCTTCGGCGTCGTCGACGCGGACTATCGCGAGGCGCCCGCAAGACGCGCGGCGTCGCCCCTCGACGCCGCGGCGCTCGCGCGCTTCCGGCGCGTGCTGGGGGCCGTCGCGGGCGGCCGCGTCCGGCGGTGCCTCGACGCGCTCGACGCCGCCGCCGACGCGTCCACGTCAGATGATGATGATGACGCCGGCGGCCGCGCGGCCGGGCGCGCGAGCTACGCCGCGCTCCAGGCCTGCTGGACGCGCCACCGCCGCGACCGCCGCGACCCGCCGCGCGGCTCGCCCGAGAAGCGCCTCAGCGAGCGCCTCCACGCGCACGCGCCGTGCTCGCGCACCGGCTGCGTCGTCTGCCGGAGGCGGTGTGAGGACAACGCCCTGCTCCAGAAGGAACTCGGCGTGAACGACGAGGCGGGCCCGCGGGAGTTGTGGGCCGCCGTCGCGCGGCCGGCGCCCGATTTCACGCAGGCGGACCTCGAGGCGAGTCTGTGGCGCGCGGCGTTACTGGTTCGCTGCCACGATCGAAATCGGGGCCTCCGGCTGAACCGCGACGAGGCGCAGCGGAAGCTTCTGGATCTGCGGTGCTACGAGCTTTTGTTGGCCTACGTCCGCGCCGCCGAATAAGTCACATTTGTCGTCTTACCCCATCCCGTCGCAGCCGCGCGTCCGCCACTCGGTCTGGGCCTCCGCGGGCGCGGTCCCCCAGGACACGCCGGGCACGACGGCGTAGGCGGCCCGCAGCGCGGCGCAGCGCGCGCGGTCCGCGGCGTCGTCGGCCTCGCGCGCGTCGTCGACGGCGCGGCCCGCGTCGCGTTGCCGCGCGAAGTCGTCGACCTCCGCCTCGGGCTCCGCCGCGGCCCAGTCCCGCTCCGGCGCGGCCCAGTTCTCCTCCGGCGCCGCGGCCCAGCTCTCCGCCGCGGCCCAGCCCGGGGCCGAGGCGGCCGCGAGGTCCTCCGAAAACGCCGCGTCGACGGCCCGCGCGAGGAGGTCCGCGTCCCCGTACAGTTCCGAAAACGACGCCGCCTCCGCTCGTTCCTCCACCACCAAGCCCGCGACGCGCTTCACGAGGAGCTGGTTCTCCAAAGCTTCCTGCTCCGCGCTCAGCAGCCGCGCGGCCAGCGCCTGGCGCGCGAGGCTCGCGGCGGTTTCCGCGTCCTCCTCGCCGCCCCTTTCACAATGCGCGTCGTGGCGGATCGACGCCGCCAATACGACAACTAATAAGAGCGCCGCGGCGCCCACGGCCAGGGCCAGGTCGCGGCCGCGCAGGCGGCCCTCCCTCGTGGTCATGCGTGATCACTGATCACTGCACAGGGCGGGTCAGCGCTCGAGGGATGTAGTGATGCGCACACTACACCGTGCAGTCGCTGGGCGTAAGATGGAACGCGCCTCGAGCTTAGTCCTTAGCAAGCACGCTGCCCTGCACGCCTCTCGAGTGCGCCTCTTGTGATGCTAGTATCTCTACTGCTAGCCTAAACAACAATACCGAACCACCCAGCAACTTGCCCCTGCGATCTAACTTGATCACAAACCACACGATTACCACCACTACACGCCGCCCCGGGAAAAGAGCGGCTCGAGCGCGGCCGCCGCGCCCGCCGCGTCGCCGCGGAGCGCCGCGCCGTAGCAGGCCTTGCAGGCCGCCCGCGCGGCCGCCGCGTTCTCATCAGCACCGTGCCGCGTGCAGGCCAGCAGACGTTTAGCTGTCGCCGTCAGCAGCGCCCCGTCGTTGTCAGTAAGCGCGAGCGCGCGGACCGCCAGCAGCAAATCGCCCGGCGCGTCCACGAAGGCCGCGAGCTCGCGCGCCGCCGCCGCCGCGACCTGGGGATCGCTCGCCCGCAAGCCACTGGCCGCCGTCGCGAGGTCCCGCACGCGCATCTCTCGCCTCTTCTGCGTTGATGCTAGGGACCCCAGGAAGCGGCCCCGCTGGAGCCGCGCGCAGGCCGCGCCGCGGGGCGTCGCCGCGACGGCCACGGCGCGGTCGAACGCCCGCTCGGCGCCCTTGCCGACCTTTGAAGTGGCGAGCGCCTCGAGCAACGCGCACGACGCAATTTCGGCCGCGGCCTGGAGCTTTAAGTTAGCATCACAAGCGATCGCGAGGGCCGCCTCGCCCGCGCGCTGCGCGTCTTGGGCCACGGCGACGGCTTTTCCCGAGTCCTGGCGGTCTAGGAGATGAGCGGCCTCGCGCTTTTGGGCGAGGGCGACCTCGAGGCGCACCCGCGCTTCGTTGTCGACGTCGCCGCACGCGTGGAGGCGGCAGAGCGCCGCGTGGAGCCAAGATCTAGAAGTGGCGTGATTTTGTGAAGCGATCCGCGCGCCGACGGCGGCCTGGCTCGCCCCGAGGCGCGCCGCAACCACCAGAGCTTCCGGAGATGACGGCCCGAAGGCTAAGCGCGTCGCCGACAGCGCCGCCTCGAGCGACGCCGCGAGCTGGACGGCGTGCGCCAACGATGAAGGCGTCGCCTCGTCGCTACGATCGGCCTCTGAAGCCGCAGCTCGTAGCGACACGGCGTCATTCTTAAATCGTGGCGCGACGCCGTCCTCGTGCGCGTCGAGCGCCGCGTTCCGCGCGGCGCGGGCCGCGTCGCCGCCGGGATCCCCGAAGCGCTCGCCGACGTCTTCCAGGAGCTTGCGCGCGTCTCCGGGCACGACACCGCGCGCGCACCAGCCGTGCGGGTCTCTAGCTGCCTCGTGGGCAAACGCGCAGGCCACATGCCTTAAAGCCGCCTCGCGCGCCTTCGTTAATTCAGAAGACAGGCACCTCCTAATTTCATGCATGAGCTCCGCGGGCCGCTGCGCCTCGAGGTGGCGCTTCGCGAGGGCCAGGGCGCAGTCGATTGCGACGTCCCGGATGTCCGCGCTTTCGAAGCGCCTCCTTGCTCTTTCTAGCGTCGCCACGTCATAATCGAGGCGCTCGAAGCCCGCCGCGTCCGAAGCGGTCGAGGCGCACCCGAAGAAGCGCCTCGCACTCTTTGATAGACTGGAAGGCACGAAACCGGGTAACAAAGCCAGGGCCCCGGCCTCGTGCAGCGACCTTCGTAAAGCGTCGTGCGACGCGCCGCCGAGGTCGCGCACCTCACTTAATAGATCAAGCGCCGAGTCGATCAGGGCACCATGTCTCTCCCTCAACTCATCTGAGACGTCCTCGGACGACCGCAGGTGCGCGCCCAACCGCCGCGCGATCCTCGCAGCTAATGTAGCTAGGAGCCACTTCCAGTGCCGCTTACTCGTATCCGCGAGCCGGTTGACGTCGTACAATTCGATATGAGCTCCTTGGCCCCGCGTCGTTAACACATACGTGGCGCCCTCTTTGTTACAATGCTTCGCGAGGAACCTTAGGAGTTGAATCGCGTCCTCGTTGATCGTTCTTATGTCGAACAGCGCCTGCTCGCCGCGCCCCGCGAGCGTGTGCGGCACCTCGCAGACGTCCACAATTCTCCCACCAACCACCAGGCCCTCGTCGTTCGACAGGCACAAAGCTACTCGAGGTGCGCCCGTCAAGATCGCGTCCAGCCAGCAGTCCAACGCCGCGAGCCGCTTTTGGGACGAGGACTGTAGCGAGCTTATCGTAGATAACCGGAGCGCGCAGCCGCCCCCCAGCAGGGCGCAGTCGCTCCCCGACAACAGTTGCAGGTCGCCGAGCCGCCACCTCCTGACCCGAACGTAGGGCTCGTGCGGCTTCAAATCGTAACTATCGTCATCATCATTGGACGGCGCGAGCTGGCGCGCGCAGCGCTCGGCGTATTGAGCTTCTTCTCTCCGTCTTTCAGTTAAAGACGTCTGGCTCTCCTTGGCTAACGCCGTGCACGCTAATAATGCCGCCTTGGTCCGTTCGGCGGGCGTCGTGGGCAGCGCCTTCTTGGCCGGCGGGGCCGCCTCCTCAAGAACACCGCCGCTCTCGAGGACCAAAGCCCCCCCGACGTTCTGCACGACGAGCGTCGCGGGGCCCCACGGCAGCGCGAAAAGCGTCGCGAGCGCTCGTTGGTCGGCGACAATTAACGGAGGCGGCTTCTGGGTCTGTGTCACGAGGTGGCGCTCGAAGGGCACGACGCCGCGGCTGTGGAGGAGGTCGCGGCGGTGGTACTCGATGAGCGGGGCGACGGCCGCCATGTTTGGATGCTGGGCGGTCTTGCTCGATCGAAGGGACGTCGGCTCCTGCGGATCACGACCGCCGCTGGACGGTGGGGTGGCCCCGGCTGGAGAGGGCGTCCTCCAGTGTCGACGGATGCCCGTCGACGACGCAGCCGTGCGAGCAGCACTGGGGATCCTTCCGATCAACAGAGGAGCTGTTTGCGCCGACGTTCGTTTTGATCTCCAAAGACGACGAGGGCTGATTCTAGTGGGTAACTAGATTCTAGTGGGTAACTACGCTAGCCCGCGACAAGCCTCTGCCACCATCGCACGGACTGCAACCTGCACGGATCCTCCTTTTGGAGCCGTCTTCCAGACTACCCCTACTCCATCCTCCCATACCATCGTCGCCGTCCTCCGCCGTCGTCTCACGCTACGCCCTCGTGCCAAGGCAGCGCAAAAAATAGCATGGCTTGCAAGGCCGTATTCGTGCTCGAGCGCAACGCGCCGCCGGCGCAACGCTTGGCTATCCATCACACAAAATAGCACCGCTCGCTAGCAAAATGAGGCCTCCCGAACGGCTCCGACGCTGCCGCGACGCCGCCGGAGCGCTGCCGAGGTCCGAGCGGAGAGGACGGAGACGCTGCGGCAATGAGCGCGCGCGCGAAACCGCAGGACCGCGACCGAACCCGCCCTCGCAGGTCCCCGCTCGCGCACACAAAAAACCAACAATGTCCGAGACCGAGACCGCCCCCCCGAAGACGACGACGCCGGCCGCCGAGGGCCGCGGCCGCGGCGCCGGCGAGGGCCGCGGCCGCGGCGGCCGCGGCCGCGGCCGCGGCAAGGGCAAGGGCAAGGGCAGCGACGCGCGCGCGCGGGCGAGGGCCGCGGCGAGGGCCGCGGCCGCGGCGCCGGCCGCGGCAAGGGCCCTTCCGAGGGCAAGGGCGGCGAGGACGGCCACTGCGTGACGCTCCACAACCTGAGCTACGACACGAAGCGCTACGACCTCAAGGAGCACGTCAAGACGGTGCTCGACGGCGGCTTCGGCCGCGTCGACCTGCAGACGAAGCCCGACGGCACGTCGACGGGCCGCGCGCGCGTCGGCTTCCGCTTCCTGAAGGACGCCGAGGCCGCGGCGAAGGCGCTCGACGGCAGCGAGCTCGACGGCCGGAACCTGAGCGCGCGCGTGGCGCCGCCGCGGCGCGAGCGCCCCGCGGGCAAGGGCGCGCCCGCGCCCGCGGGCAAGGGCGCCGCGGCGCCCGCCGCGCCCGCGGCGCCCGCCGGCAAGCCCGCCGCGCCGCGCGCCGCGCGGCCGCCGCCGCGCGCGCCCGCGGCCCGGCCGGCGCCGTCGACGGGCAGCTTCAGCGGGGGCCCCGTCGACGGCGGCGGCGGGCTCACCGGGCGCAAGGCGCCGCCGCCGGCGCCCGCGCCGGCGCCCGAGCCGGCGCCCGAGCCGGCGGCCGCGCCCGCCGCCGCGCCTACCGCCGCGCCCGCGCGGGCCGCCGCCGCCAAGCCCGCCAAGGCGGCGCGGCCGGCGCCCGCCAAGGCCCCGGCCCCGGCGCCCGCGCCGCCGCCCGCGCCGCCCGCCAAGGCGACGTGGGCGTCCATCGCCTCCGTCAAGCAGGCGCCGCCGCCCGCGCCGCCGCCGCCGCCGGCCCCCGCGCCGCCCGCGCCGGCGGCGCGGCCCCCGCGCGCGCCCCGCGCGCCGCGCGCGCCGCGCGCGCCCGCCGCGTCCGCCGCCGCGCCCGCCGCCGCCGCCGACAAGGCGCCGCCGCGCCCGCGCCGCGACCGGCCGGCCCCGCGGCCGCGCGCCGCGCGGCCCGCCGCGCCGCGCCGGCCACCGCCGGCCCCGGCCGGCGGCGGCGCCGGCGGCTACGACCCCTTCGGCAAGCCCACGGTCTACGGCGGCTCGTCGAACCTGGGCCTCGTGCCGGAGACGTACCTCAAGGACACGGAGGGCATGAAGCTCGAGGAGATCGAGGGCGTCGCCAACTGAGTTCCTCAGGCTATGGATCGAGGGGCGCGGCGGCGGCGCGCGTACTAATTTTCTCCCGGGTTACTCGTATGCTCATTTGTAAGATGATGGGGTAGTGGACGGGCGCAGCAGCCCTCGACTGCAAGATGGGCGACGACGATTGAGGCGGGCGCGACGACGGCGTGGCGCCGGCGCTCGTAGAGCAGCCGGCGACGTCGTCCGGGAGCGGCGCGCGGGTAAGGAATTCGCCTTCTATCATTGTGCTGCCGATGACTTACACGGGCTAGCTATGCGCGCGGGAACTAGGGGGAGAGTGGCTTGCGCGGCGGCGATCGAGATCGTCTTTGGGCTGGTCTACTAGTAGACGATTTCAAACTGGTCCGCTGAAAGTATAGGATACTCACCATTGAAAGTAGTGACTTCCCCATTGGCCTGCGTTTGGAAAAACTTGTATCCTGGCCTGCAGTAATCGTAACCAGATTTTTCGTGGTATCGGACAATCCCGGGGATTTTTTTGTCACGATTCGCTGATAACCACTGCTTGCCTGCTGGTGAGTTCTTCCAATACTGCGGGCTTGTCGCGAAGAGGGTGGCCCCGGTGACCTCGACCGTGAGATCCCTCGTGATTATCTGGGCAACAGCAGGCTTCAAGCTATGTCCATAACTATCCTTCGGATTCTGGAGAGCGCGCAGGATCGTCGAACACACTTTCGTGATAGGGCCCGCGTTTTTGTCGCGAACAGGCCGTGCAGCGGAAGCGTGGTAACCGGGGTCGCAGAGCGTCGCGTGCACGGCGTTCTTCAGCTCGCGCTCGTTTGCGGCGAGCTGCTCGTTCGCCTTGGTCAGCTTGGCCTGCGCCTCGTCCTTCTCCCTTTTCACGATCGTGACCTCACTATTCAACCTCTGTAGCGCCAAAGCTCGTAGGCGCAGCAACTCCTCTTTCTTCTTCTCCTCGGCCACGAGGGCTACTTTCGTCTCAGTTAACTCCTTTGCCAGGCGCCGCGTCTTCGAGAGTAGTCTTCCAAGTGGCGTCGCCGAGAGCACGTGGTAGCGGCGCAACGCAGCGGCGATGACGACGGAAGCGCGGAGGCACTTGAGCCGGAGAGCGACACAGGGCAGCCCGCGCACGATCTTTTGGATCTCAACGGCCGCCGCGAACTTGCGCTTCGCCCGACGGCGCACCATGGCCTGAATCTTCCGAACAGCCGCAAACCTCGACTTGGCCCGGCGGCGCCCCATCATTCCGCGGCCGACGCGTTGCAAGAGCCGCGCCGACGGATCGCGGAGCAGGAGCCGCATGCCGCGCAGGCCCGCCGAGAGCTGCCTGTTTTCCTCGACGAGCGCGCGCACGCACGAGTGCGTCGACGCGAGCGAGTCGAGGTCCGTCGTCGAATCGCTCGCCGCGTCGTTGCCGACCAGCACAAAGTCTAGAACTCGCGCGGCCGCGCGGCCCGCCTTCTTGTTTCTGCGCCGCTGGCGTCGGAGCTGGGACTTGGTGAACGTGCCGGCGTCGGGTGCGGCCGGCGCGCCCAGCGGCGCGTCCTCAAACACCGCGTCCTCGACGCAGGCGATGCGCCCCTCGTGGTCGTCGAGGCGTGACGTGTGGAGCTGGAGCGTCGCCGCCGTGTCGACCGGGGCCGTCCGCTTGGCGGCGGCGCTGCGCTTTATGATGCATTCCGCACAGGTTGCCCCATCCTTGCCAGTGCGCGGGTGGATGAATTCGTCCGCGGGCTTCGTCTTGCTGCAGGAGCTGCAGTATTTCGTCTCCGCCATCGTTCTGGGCGGCTCGCCTGTCTTTTTGGGCAGCCCCAATTTCGCTCTCAGGAATCCGGACCATCCCGCAAGTCAGCGGAGCAACGGGGCTTCAACGCCCGTCGTCGGGGACGAATCGCGTCTCTCCGAGACGTATCGGTACGTCCTAGGACGCTTGATCCACGAAAAAGTCCCGGCAGCAGACCCGCGCGCGAGACGACGGCGAGCCGTAGTAGAAACACAACTCTTACGTCCGCCGCTTCTTCGCCACCGGCTCCCCCGACGACCGAGGCGGCACCGACTCCCCCGACGACCGCGGCGGCGCGGGCTCCACGAGGCCCAGCACGACGGCGTCGTCGGCGTCTTCATCGCGCTTCGCGACCGCGACCCGAACGACCACGCGATCGAAGACCCGCACGACGACGTCGTCCCAGGCCAGGCCGCCCTCCTTGACAACGCCGTCTACCTTTATCGAGGCCTCGACGCCGAACTGCGGCAATAAGACATCTAAACGCCCGTCGCGCACGGCCAACACCCGCCCATCGCACCGATCCA
Source organism: Pelagomonas calceolata (assembly GCA_918797485.1). NCBI lineage: Eukaryota > Pelagophyceae > Pelagomonadales > Pelagomonadaceae > Pelagomonas > Pelagomonas calceolata. Next base: position 3,445,901 of record CAKKNE010000003.1, on the reverse strand, counting down.
TCGGCTTCTTCGCGAAGAACAACAGCGTGTGCAGCGCGACGCTTCGGCGCGACGCCCTTTGCGCGTTCGTGGCCAACCTATTTAAATCCGTGGCCAATCTACCCAGTTGCGTCGACGCGTCGCGCGCCGCGTAGGCAGGAGGCAGCGGTTTATCGTTTATAGCTGCCGCTAGTAATCGATGCACGACGACGTCCGCGTAGCGTCTGATGGGCGACGTGAAGTGCGTATATAGTGGAGCCGCCAGGCCGTAGTGCCGTCGTTGTTCGCCCTGCTCGTCGCGACAACAGAAGTATGCGGCCGGCGCCATGCATCGCGTGGCCGCGATCCTCAATAAAGTGTTCAACTCCGGATCCGATGGATCGGTCGCGGCATCTAACGAGTCCGCCAATGATTTGGAAGTAGACGCGTCAATGGAAAAACCTTTTCGGGACGCATGTTCCAGGAAGTCGGAAAACCTCTCGAGCGGCGGCGCGGGATGCCGTCTTAATAAGGCTAAAGCCGGGAACCTTTCGGCCAGCGTAGACGCGACGCAGACGTTCGCCAGGAGCATGAACTCCTCGACGACTTTGTTCGCTTCGTACAATTGATAGGAGGACACGTCCGTGGGCTGGTCCTCGCGGTCCAACTTGAACTTGACCTCGGGCGACGCGAGCGCCAACGCTCCGGCGTCGACGCGTTTTCGTCGCAGGACCCTCGCGAGCGCACAGAGCCGCCTCACCGAAGCGCCGACGCCGGAATCATCTTGGGAATCGATCATGCGCTGCGCCTGCTCGTAGGTCAACGCGGCCCTACTTCGGATGACCGTCCGCGCGTAGCGCGTCTCGAGAATCGTGCCTTCCTCGTCGACGTCGACGAACGCGGAGAAGGCGAGGCGATCCACGTTCGCCCGGAGGGAACACAGATCCGCCGTCAGCAGCACGGGCAGCATGTCCAGCCGCCTATCCACGAGATAGGTCGACGTGCCCCTCGATTTCGCCTCGGCGTCCAACGCGGAGTCGCTTTCCACGAAGCGCGTCACGTCGGCTATATGTATACCAACATGGTAGACACCATCTGAAAAAGTACAAGACAGCGCGTCGTCGATGTCCCGACACCCCGGCGGGTCGATCGAGCAGATCACCGAGGCCCGGAGGTCCTCCCTCGACGACCGGAGCGCGTCCGCCTCCACGTCGAAATCCGGCGAAGGCAGACACCCCATCGCCCCGGCCGAGAAGGGCCCGGAGGCCACGCCCTGCTCCCGCAGGATGCACGTCGTCTCCGTCGCCTGGTCGCCTCGCTTCCCGAGCTCGGCCACGAAATGACCGCGCGGGAGCTTGGAAGACGCGTCCCACCCGTCAATCTTAACAACAACTCTCGTATCCGTATCTTTAACGCGCTTCTCGACGACGACGCGGGGGAGGCGCCGGTCCAGCGGCCGGAACCGCCCCGACCTCTCGAAGGAGCCACATACTTCGACCGGTCGCCTCTTCAGAATGCCGACGACTCTCCCCATCGATGTTCTGAGGTCTTCCCCCACGTTGAGTCGGACGTCGTCCTCCTCCTCATTCAAAGCTTCGGCCTCCTTCACTCTCTCGACAACAACCTCGTCACCGTCGAGCGCGCGGTTGCAATTGGACCCTTCGATGCTCACGTCGCCGACGCTGCCCCGAAATGCTGATGTAGCCCGGAAGACGCCCCGCGTAAACGTACCGGCCGCGACGCCCTTCCTTAATTCTTGAGGCGGCAGATGCGGCGCGTAGACTTGGTCCGACGAGGCCCCGTCGTCGTCATGTCGGCAGACGCGGTCGGAGAGAGACGGTTCTACGAGTGCGCAAAGCTCCAAGGTCGAGAGGGCGCGCAGATGCGCTTGTTTCGCTTTCCTGCGGTTGTCGGCGTCGTCCGTCGCCAAAATACAATCGCCGCAGACTTCTTTAACCAGCGCCGCCGCGTCCCGGATGGCCCGGTCGTTCGCGTCGTTCGTCGACTCTCGCGGCAGAGGTGTCGGTGACGCGTGGTGCAGCGTCAGAATTCGACGAGCCGGGTCTCTTACTAAAGCCAGGAGTCGTCTATAACATCGCCGGTCCCGCGCGCGGACCTCCTCGGCGACGGTGCGGCAGATCACGAGCCGGTCCAGCTGCGCGCAGTTTACGTCGCGGTGCTCCAGGACGTCGAGCTGGTGCAGGACGACGTTCGCGTCGGGGACGACGTACGTCGCCTGTTCGTCGCGCAGCGCCTCCTTCGCCACGGGCGCGCCCCGCCGGCGGAACGTCGCCTCGCCGCCGTGGGCCTCGCGCACCTCGCGTCGTACAACGCCGCGCCGCGTGCGCCGCGCGAAGGCGCGGGCGTCCATGCTGTGTGCTCCGCAGGGACGACGGCTGCGGCCGGCGCCGGCTGAGGGGACGACGGCGGACGGGCTACGGATGCCCGGCGCCGGCGGCGCGGCGTCACGGATGCGATCAGAGCTGCGGGTCCAGTTGTGCGGCTTGCGCACCGCTGCAAGGACTCGAGCTCTTGCTGCTGCATGCAGTGGCATTGCGCATACGTATTGGTTGGGTTCCGTCGCCGTGTGACGCGAGCGGACGGCTCCGGGACCACGCGCATTCGTAGAACGTGACGCCTGCGCGCCGCCGCACGGCAGCAGCCTGTGCAACGCAACATGGACCTCGCGGCCCGGCTGGGCCGACCGCCGACGGACGGGGAGGCGGCCGCCTACCGCGCGACGCGCGCCGCGCGCAAGTCGAACGGCGAGCCGCGCGCGAAACGGCGGCGGCCGGCGCCCGCGCCCGCGCCCGAGCCGGCGCCCGCGCCCGCGCCCGCGCCTGAGCCGGCGCCGCCGCCCGCGGCCGCGCCGCCGCCGCCGCCCCCCGCGGCCGACGCCGACCGGGGCCCGACCGCGGCCGCGCCGCCGCCGCCGCCGCCGCCCCGACCAACAGAAGCCGGCCCGACGACGCTCGTCCTCTTCTACGCCTACCGGCCGACAAAAGCGTCGGACCGCGAGACGACGAAAGCGGTAGCCGCCTGCCACGCCGCGATGCAGAAGCACGGCGTGACGGGGCGCCTCCGCGTCGCGCGAGAGGGCTACAACGCGACGCTGACGTCCACGTATGAAGGTTCTAGAGCTTTTTGCGAAGACCTCTCCAGAATTGATGCTGAGACTTTTGACGGTTCTGTCGATTTTAAATTTGTGGACCACTTGCCACAGAGTCACCTCATGAAGGGTGCCAAATGTTGGAAAGTCGAGGAGATCGTGACCTACGGCATTACGGAGAAGGATGCCCCTTTACACAAGGGCGCGAACCACTTATCGCCCTCGGAGTTCCACGAGGCGCTCGAGGACCCGAGTGCCGTGGTTATTGACGTGCGCAACGCCAATGAAACGCTGATCGGGCGCTTCGCTCCCCCGGGAGGCGCAGAATATATAGATCCCCAGATGCGCCGGTCGACGGAATTTCCGGAGTGGGTTAGGCGAAACAAGGCTAAGCTAGAGGGCAAGAAGGTGCTCATGTACTGTACCGGAGGGGTTCGTTGTGAAAGGGCGTCGGCCTTCCTCGCCAGGGAAGGCATCCGGCCGCACGGCCAGCTCGAGGGCGGCATCCACCGCTACCTGGAGCAGTATCCGGACGAAGGAGGGCACTGGGTCGGCAAGAATTACGTGTTCGATAGGAGGTTTGCCCATGGCGCTGCGAAGCACGACGTCGTTTCGAGGTGTGGCATATGTTCAATTCCATGGGACCGCTACCAGGCCGGCGCCAAGTGCCCGTCCTGTAGCATGGAGGTGCTCGTGTGCAGGACGTGCCAGCGCGCGAAGAAGGCTTCACCAAAATGCCACCTATGTACTTAAGATATATTAGTACCGTCGGGCCAGAGCAACTCGTAGGGAGGCGGCCAGCCGTCCAGCACCAAAATGTCAGAATCGCGACAAATACTCCGATCGTAGCCGAACCAATAGACCACGCAACCGGCACCCAACCGGTTCACGTACGACCGCAGTTGAGAACGGTGGTCCCTTTCATAAACCTCGCTACCGCCAAACATCGCTTTGGAATCAATCCAATTCACACAGACAGTGGCACCATCCGCGAGAACGCCGAGCGGCACGGTCAACAGTACATCCGGCGTCCGCGCGAAGCCCCGCGCCCTCAACGCGTCCTCGTCCTCGAAGGGCACCCCAGAGCGCTCGAGGGCCCTTCGTAAAAGCCGCTCGTACTCGAGTCCAATCTCGCGCCGCGCCGCCGCGCCGCGCGCCGCCTCGCCAAAACATCCGAGCGCCTTCACTTCGTTCCGCAGCCGCGCGTCACGAACATCCGACACCTTCACTAATTTCCGGCCCTCGACGGCGTCGTGAATCACGCGCGCGGCCGCGTCGTCGTCGACGTCGAACCGCGCGGCGACACTTGCCAATGAATCGCCGCCGCGCCACGCGGCCGCGAGCTCCGGGGCGCGCCGCCGCGCGGCCGCCGCGCGGGCCCGCGCCGCCGCGCCGCGCCGCTGGTGCCAGAGCGACGCGAGGCCCTCGGCGCCGACGCCGAGCGCGCGCGCCGCGGCCGGCGGCGGCGGCGCCACGGCGGCGCAGGCCGCGCCTGCCGCTGCGCATGTGCCTGCGTCCCACCCGGGCGGCATAGGTTCAGTGCCCGTATCCAAGCAGCGACTACGCGACGCGACTGCTTAATCACGCACAGGCCAAAGCGCACGCGTGCGCGTTCCACAGTTTGGTGCCAGGAATGGTACCCCCTCGCGTGACCACTCATGCCCTGCAGGCCCGCGGAGCCAGAACCGATTGGTACCAGGCAGAAGTATCAAAACACGTACGAAGACCCGTCGGCGACCTAGAGGCCTCAAGAAAATTGTCACCACGCAGACTGATTGTGACGGGGAACATTTACGACGCAGGGAATGGTACCATCGTAAATGTCAGCGACCAGCACTGCCGGTACTCGCGGCTTGCGGCGCCATCACGGTCCGGCTATCAGAACCTCCGTTTTCGCTTCACGTTCTGGCTGGACCTGCGAGGGGCCAGGCGAGTACTGCGGATGGTCTCGGGATCCAGACTGCAACCGTTCATGTACTGGCAAGATTCCTTGTTAATGTCCGTGACCAGTATGGTAATCTCTGCGTGTGTGTGTGTCACGGTGGAGCAGCAGAGCACCTCGAGCTGGAGCGGCGTTATAGAACCCGCACGTTGTGTGAAATCTCTCAACAATCGAAGGCAAGAGCAGGTAGAGCTGAACGGCCGGCGGGAACGTGTAAAGGAACCGGGTCCTAGCGGTGCAACGTACTAGAAAAATATAGGACACAGCTCAAGCGCCCCATATATTAAAATGACGGCCCTCGCGCGCGCCGGCGCGCGCTTCGCGACCCAGCCGCTGCGCGGCCCCTGCGCCGCCGTCGCCCTCGTGGGCAACGTCGGCGCCGCCGCGGACCCCGCCGGCGAGGGCGGCCGCGCCGCGGCCGTCGCGCGCGCGCGCGCGGCTAAGGTCCGGCCGCGCCTCGCCGCGCTCGGCGGCGCGGCCTTTTTTGACGTCGACCGCGACACGACGGTGCTCGGAGCGGTGTGTCCCAAAGCAAAAGCAGCAGAAGCCGTCTCCCTATTATTAGATACCGTGTCAAAACCGATTGACGATGCAACGATGGAGGCGGCGAAACACGAACAGGTACGCGAACTCACGACGACGGCGCCGGACGTCCGCGAGCTGGTCTATGGGTGCGCGTACCTCGACACGCCGCACGGCCGGCCCGTGCTCGGCACCGCGGCCGAGGTCGCGGCCCTAGAGGGAGCGACCATGACGACGGAAAACTGGGCCGGCGCGGGCGTCGGCTGTGCCGACGACGTCTTCGCCGCCTTGCCCCCCTTCGAGGAGAAGGACGTGCAGGAAGCGGTCTTCACCGGGAGCGATATGAGAATTGTGAACGACGGCGAGCCCCTCGCGCGCGTCTGCCTGGCCTACGCCTTCCCGAAGATAGGTGAGAAGGGAGAGGACGCGGCGACACTATTACCCTTCATATTAGGAACGCAGACGCCAACTCCACAAACGAGAAGGGAACCGCTCCACGCCCTCGGCAAGTTGCAGCGGGACCTCGCGGAGCAGGGCATCGCGACCGCCTGCGACGCCGCCTACGCCCCCACGAAGAGCCACGCGCTCTTCTCGATCCACTGGACGTGCCCCGACGTACGGTGCGAAGACGCGGCCTACTACGTCACGGCGAACCTCGCGCGCCTCGCGCACCGCGTCTCCGACGCCGAGATCGAAGCGGCGCAGCGCGCCTTCGCCGCGGCGCGCGCCGCGGCGCGCGCGCGGCCGGCGGCCGCGGCCGCGGCGCTCGGCCGCGCCGCCGCGGCGCGCGGCGCGCCCCGCGGCGGCGCCGGCGTGGTCGCCGTCGCGGCGGCCGACGTCCGCGAGCTCCTCTACGCGCACGTCCACGACTGCGACCACGCGCTCGCCGCGCGCGGCCCGGTGCACGAGCTCCCCGACTACAACTGGGTCCGCACGGCGTCCTACGACTACGCCGTCTGACCCCGGACGGCGCCCCCCGCCCGTCCCTCCTCCGCGCCCGCGGCGGCCGCCGCCGCCGCCGGGGGGGTAAAAGTGCCCCTTCGCAGAACAGGGTGGTTTCAGAATATTATGAATTTATCCCGGAAGAAGCTTCTTGGGTTGTCGTGGGACGCGGCCGCCAGAGTCTCGGCCCCACGGGACCTACGTACGCGAATAGCGTTTGCGACGTCCTTCGGCGTCGTGTCGTTGCGTTCGATCGGTCTTGGCCGGTCAAAAGACCCCGCGTCTCGAAAGAGGCCCCATTGATTGGTGGTCACGGCCCGGGCCTGAGCCTCGTACCGGAAGGAACTGCGTACGTGAACCGTGTTCGCGACGTCCTTCGGCGTCGTGTCGTTACGTCCGATGGGTTTTGGCCGGTCAAAAAACTTCGCGTCTTGGAAGAAGCTTCTTGGGTTGTCGTGGGACGCGGACGCCGGAGTCGGCCCGGGCCTGTTCAGAGTGCCTTGGAAGGCCGTATTGCGACGCATGGGAGCCTATACGCCCGTCGCCGGGCCGCGTCTGGATTGTCGGCCGGTTTTGCCCAGAGCCCTGACGAAACCCGCACGATGAGCCAGAGCCAATCGGAAATTCCGCGCCCGCGTTCCAGGCGGCGCAAGCGCCACGTCAGTGCCTCCAGGCGTCGTTACAAAGAGGAGACCGGACGCAGTGCGTCTATCGACTGGTCTGCCCTCGAGGATGTCGCGGCCGTGCCCGAGGGTGCCTGCCCCGCCCGCGATCCGAAGATTCGGAGCCGCGAGCATCGCCGCGCGATGCGTGCCCGTGCCGAACGCGCAATGTCCTTGTTGTGAATCTCGCGAGTCGGAAACAATCCAACACACGTTGTTTGAGTGCGAGGCCTTTGAGGAAGAACGCAAGGTATTTCTCTCGAGACTATACTCGGTTTGCCCCCTCGCACGGCAATTGAATGATGAGTACCGTTGTCGGCTGGTCATGGGGGATAAGTTGCCCCGGGAGATTGAAAATCCGTTGTATCGTTATCTTATTGCTATTTCGAAGCTCCGGTTGGGTATCCTGACCGAGCAGGGAGAAGGCTCTTAGGAGCTTGTTCCTCTTTTTTAGGTCTTCCTTAATTTATTTATTTATTTTATTTATTACTTCTAGCATGGCGCCGTGCGCCGTGCTACGCCGTCGCCGCGATGCCCGGCGGAGGTCGGTGCGTTGTGTGATCGCGGCGCTTGCGGCGTGTCGATGCCCGTGACAGACGACGGACGACGGTAGTGCTCGTGCTCCGTAAAACACAACAACGTGGGGCGCGGGTACGGCTAGTACTGGACCTGACTCATTACCACGTGTCGAAAAAGGGAGAAGAAGGGAAGGAAGGCGGTGCGACGGGGGAGAGAGCGGCACAAGGCGTAGAGCAGTCTTCGTAGAAAAAGGGTGGTTTCAGAAGAAACCGGGTGTGAATGAGATGGGCCGTCGGCAACCACCACTGGTCTTGGTCAGCGGCGGCGCGGCGGCCCGGGCTCGGGGGTAGATTTACCCGCCGAAGCCGTAGAGCGTGCGGCCCTGGCGCTTGAGCGCGTAGACGACGTCCATGGCGGTGACCGTCTTTCTGCGGGCGTGCTCCGTGTAGGTGACGGAGTCGCGGATGACGTTCTCGAGGAAGACCTTGAGCACGCCGCGGGTCTCCTCGTAGATGAGGCCCGAGATGCGCTTGACGCCGCCGCGGCGCGCGAGGCGGCGGATGGCGGGCTTGGTGATGCCCTGGATGTTGTCCCGGAGGACCTTGCGGTGGCGCTTCGCGCCGCCCTTGCCGAGGCCTTTGCCACCTTTGCCGCGTCCAGACATGATGAAGTGATGTGTGTTTGGTCCGATGTGTTGGAGCTGGGCGGAGGCCCGAGGCTGGAGGCCGGGCTCACCGCGGCACCCCCACTCTTTAGGTCCGTTGAATTCCCCCACATACCCAAACTAGGCCCAAACGCCTCAAGGCTCCGGCGCCGCCCCGGAAACGCGTCCGCGCCGGGGCCCCCGCGTCCGCGCCGGCCCGCAGGCAGCGTTTCGAGGCGTTTGGACCGACTTTGGGTATGTGGGGGAATTGAACGGACCTAAAGAGTGGGGGTGCCGCGGTGAGCCCGGTCCCCAGCCTCGGCGCTCGTCCAAGTACCAACACATCACGTAACAAAAATGGCCCGCACGAAGCAAACTGCCCGCAAGTCCACCGGCGGCAAGGCGCCCCGCAAGCAGCTCGCCACCAAGGCGGCGCGCAAGTCGGCCCCGGCCACGGGCGGCGTCAAGAAGCCGCACCGCTACCGCCCCGGCACGGTCGCGCTCCGCGAGATCCGCCGCTACCAGAAGTCCACGGAGCTCCTCGTGCGCAAGCTGCCGTTCCAGCGCCTCGTGCGCGAGATCGCGCAGGACTTCAAGACGGACCTCCGCTTCCAGGGCTCCGCCGTCCTCGCGCTCCAGGAGGCCGCCGAGGCCTACCTCGTGGGCCTCTTCGAGGACACGAACCTCTGCGCGATCCACGCCAAGCGCGTCACGATCATGCCCAAGGACATCCAGCTCGCGCGCCGCATCCGCGGCGAGCGCTCGTAAGCGTCTCGACCTCTCTCGGTCCGTGGCGTCTTCCGTCCTCTCACAACTTACCCGGTTTCTTCAGAAACCACCCTTTTGCCAACGAAGAGACGTCCGACGTGGCTCTGTTGTTTCCCGCCTCGCTCGCGCGTCCCACTCGCCTTTCATAGAGATTTCCTCGCCGCGTCGTCGACGGCGTCGTGGTTGCGCGCGTTCTAGGCTAAGCTTGCGCTCGTTTCTTTCCTCTTCAACTAGTACAGTAGATTTAGACTAGTGAACGAGTTCCGGGCGGCAGCCGCCTATCTCTGAGTTACTTTGGGAAGGTCAATTGCGTAGCTCCCTGCGTTGCGGGAATATCTGCAATCGCCGCCTGAACTGCGCTACCTTCCTTCCTTACTCATGACCTAGCGCCCATGGGTACCGCGACCGTCAGCATGCCCGCTAGGGAATCGCTAGGGGTGCGGCTAGGCGTCTTAGTTGATCGCGAAAGAGCGATCACAACGGGCTGGGGACGATGGGGAGTTCGAGTTTGATGCCTTGGCTCCGAGTGCCGCGACGCCGCGACGGACGCTGCGCCACGAGCCGCGGCTTTCTGGCGATCACTGCGTCGGTATCACTCCGGCGCTCGCCTTCGAAGCTGGCCACTGCGTCGGTCCCCCGGGGAGCTTATTAGATTAGCCGTCCGGCGTCCCGGCCTCGGGCGCGCGGCTCCGGCGCGTCTTTGTTGAGACGCGAGCTTGAGACGCTCGCGACTCGATTCGAGTTCTCGGCGCGCGTCGTCGCCGAGAGTACTCCTCTAGAGCTTACCGGCGCGCTATCGACGAGTCGACGTGGAGATTGGTTCGTCCGAGGTTGCACTGTAAACTAGTGATGCGCGCGCTCATGCGTTCAGCGCGAGCGAGCGAGAGGGGGAGCTACGCGAGCGGATAGCTAAAGAAGAACGGTGTAGTAGAGAACGAGGAGGCCTGTGGACGCGCGCTGACCTCCTGCTCAGGGTCCTGGAGACTCTGGTCCAGTGGAGAGCTAGGCCTACTCGCGCAAATATTAATTTTAAGCTCCAGCGCGGCTCCAGAAAACAAACAGGACTTCTCGTGTGAGGGTGGTTTCTGGAGAAACCGGGTAAAGTGAGTGGTGCGCGAACGACTGAGAAGAGATCTACTTCTTCGACTGCGACTTCTTGGGGAGAAGGTTCGCGTGGATGTTCGGCAGGACGCCGCCGCCGGCGATGGCGACGGAGCCCAGGAGCTTGTTCAGCTCCTCGTCGTTGCGGACGGCGAGCTGGATGTGGCGCGGGATGATGCGCGTCTTCTTGTTGTCGCGCGCGGCGTTGCCGGCGAGCTCGAGGACCTCGGCGCAGAGGTACTCGAGGACGGCGCCCATGTAGACGCCCGAGGACATGGAGGTGCGCGGCGCGCGGCCGCGCAAGTAGCGCGTGAGGCGCGCGCACGGGAACTGGAGGCCCGCCTTGGCCGCCGTCGACGTGCCGCCGCCGGAGCCCTTGGCCTTGCCCTTGCCGCGGCCGCCCTTTCCTTTGCCAGACATGTTTTGGGTGAAGTGTGTAGACTGCGAGGGGTTTGCGCCCGGCGTAGGGCACCAAGGCCGTGACCAAGTTCGAGGCCGCCACGAACAAGAAGTAAACGTCCGCCGCATCCCGCGGCGCTGGCGCTTCTGGCTCACCCATTTCACACCCGGTTTTTTCAAAAACCACCCTCAAGTGAGAAGTCCCGTTTTTGTCCCGAGGCTCTGTTTCAGAAATCTGGGTCCTTTCGTATCGTAATGTTCGGCTACAATATATAATTATTATAAGCATCGGCGACGCCGACGCCTCTGTAGCAGAGATGTCTACGATCGCCCCAGGACGGACACAGCCCGTAATCAGAAGGGGCCCGGGGGGCGTCACGCCCGATTTCTTCAAAACCACCCCTCCGAGTCGCCCGCGAAGCCCCGGCTTCGCTCCCTAGGAGCGGTCGTCACGTGGCTACGCGTCGCCTAGTCGCCCCCGCCGCGCAGCCGCGCGCGCGCGGCGCGGTACAGCGCCGCGTCCTCGGCGAGCGCGCGCCGCAGCGCCAGCGCGGCCGCGTCGGGCAGGACCTCCGCGCGCGGCCGCGCCGCGTCCGCCGGCTGCGCGGCCGCGCGCCGCGCGCCCACGTGCGCGCGGAACGCCGCCCCCGCGCCGCCGAAGACCCGCGGCAGCGCGCGCTCGAGGGCGGCGAACGACGCCGCCAGGTCCTCGTGCACGCCGACCGCGGCGAAGCGCGCGAGCAGCGCCGGCGCGGCCTGGCCCCAGGGCGCCGCGCAGGCCGGCGCCGCGCCGCACGCGTACCGGGCCTGCGGCGCGCGCGCGCCGAGCGCCGCGGCCCCGCCGCCGGCGAGCGCGTCCGCGAGCGCCGGCGCGGCGCCCGCGCGCCGCGTGAAGTAGTAGTGCGAGGCCGCCCAGGCGAGCGGCCGCCGCAGGACGATCACGTGCGCGGCGCGGTCGCCGAGCGTCGGCAAATACGGGACGTGGTCGTAGAAGACGCGCGCGCCGGCCGCGGCGGCGCCGGCGCCGCAGTCGAAGGCCGCGCGCGCCGCCGCCGCCTGCGCCGCCGCGCAGGCGCGCGCGAGCCGCCGCCAGCACCCCGCGCGGCCCCGGTAGATCCGCCCCCCGAAGCGCACGGCGCCGCCCGCCCGCAGGCGCCGCGCCCACTCGTCGAGGCGGCAGGCGGCGGGCAGCGGCCGGCCCTCGCGCGCGCGCGCGCGCGGCGCCGCGCGCAGCGCCGCCAGCACGCTGCGCGTGCCCGTGCGGGGCACGGCCACGAACACGGCCGCCGGCCGCGCGCGCGCCGCGTCCAGGTACGCGAGGCGCGCGGCCGCGTCGCGCCGCACGCCCGCCGCGACCTCGCGGACCGCGCGCGCGGCGCGCGGCCCGCCCCGCGAGAGCGCGCCGGCCGTGCGCACGCCCGCCGCGCCCCCGAGCTCGCGCGCCAGCCACGCGAAGTAGCCGCCGCCCGCGCGCGCCCCGAGCCGCGGCGCGCAGCCCGCCGCCGCCGCGTCCCACCACCGGAACGTCTCGGCGTGCCGGAAGCCCCGCGGCGCCGGGCAGTCGGCGGCGGCCGCGAGCAGGAGCGCGTGCGTCGCCGCGCGCCAGACGTCGCGCCGCCACGGCCGGCCCGTCGTCGACCGCGCCGTCGCGTGGCGCGCGCCGCGCGCCGCGCGCCGCGCCGCGCGCCGGCCGGGCCGCGCGTCACCGGCGAAGGCCCACGCCACGCGCCGCGCCGCCGCCGCCGCCGCGCGCGGCGGCGGCGCGACCGGCCCGAGCGGCAGCCACGCGAGCCGCCGCGGGCCCCAGCGAGCCGCGAGCGCGGGCGCCGCGTACTGGCGCAGCACGAGCGGCCAGGCCTCGTAGGCGCCGTCGCGCGCCGCGGACTCGTCGCTCAGGTGCGCGAGGGCCGCGGGCCGGCCCGCGCGGCGCAGCGCGCGGCCGAGCGCGCGCAGTGCGGCCTGGTCCGCGGCCGCGGGCGCGTGGGCGACGAGGAGCGCGCGCGCACCGCCGCCGCCGCCGCGAACCGCGGCGACCGGCAGCGCGCGCGCGAGCCAGGCGCGCTCGGCGGCGGCGGGGCCGCCGCCGCCGCGCGCCGCCGGCTCGCCGACGGCGGCGCCGCGCGCCGCGGCCGCCGCCGGCCACGCGGCGGGGCCCCAGGCCCCGCCGCCGCCGGCGCGCTTCCGCCGCGCCCGCGGCGCCCGGGGGCGCCGCCGCGCCGCCGCGCCACCGCCGCGCGCCGCCGCCGCCGTCGCGACCGCGCGCGCCGCTGCGGGGCCGAGCGCCGCCGGCGCGTCGTACGCGGCGACGCCGGCGGCGGCGAGGTCCTTGCGCGCCGCGCCGGCGACGCGCGACCCGTCGGGCCGCGCCGCCGCGCAGGCGCCGACGCGCGTGGCGGCGCGCGCGCGGCCATCGGCGCCGAGCCAGACGCGCGCCGCGTACAGCCCGAGCGCGCGCGCTGCCGCCTGGTAGAGCTGCCGGCCGCGCGCCGCGTGCGCGGCGGCGTCGAGCTCGACGAGCGCCGCGCCGCGCGGCGCGAAGGCCAGGTTCGCGAGCGCCGCGCCGTGCGCGCCGACGACCGCCGTCGCCGCGCCGAGGCGACGCGCGACGGCGCCGAGCGGCGCCGCCGCGTCGGCGGCGACGCAGTCGACGGCGCCGCCCCCTGCGCGCGCCGCGCGGCGCAGCGCGCCGCGGCGGCACGACGCGCCGAGGCCGCGGACGTCCCAGGCGCGCGCGCCGGCGCCGCCGCGACGCAGCAGCACGACGACGCGCGGTGCGCGGAGCCGCGCGTGGACCCCCGCGCGGGGCGCGCGCGCGCGCGCGCGCACCCCGCGCGCGAACGCGGGCAGCGCCCGCCAGTGCGCGGCCGCGCAAAACGCGAGGTGCGGCGCGCGCACGCGCGCGCCGGCGCCGGCGCACGGCCCCGCGGGCGCCGCGGACGCCGCGGGCGCCGCGGACGCCGCGGCCGCGGGCCAGAGCAGCGCGGCGCCGTGCGGCCGCCACGCGGCGAGCCGATCTGAGTCCCCGCGCGCGAGCGGCGCGCGTGCGGCGCGCGGCGGTGCCGCCGCCGCGCCGCGCGCCGCGGCCCGCGGGTACGCGGCCGCGAGGAGCCAGTGCGCGAAGTTGCCCGGGCTGGCCCGGAACTCCTCGTTCGGCGCGGCGCGGACGCACGCCCCGCCCGCGCGCGCGGCGGCACACGCCGCGAGCGCGAGCGCGGCGCGCAGCCCACGCCCGCGGCCGGGCCGCGCCAGGGCGGGCGAGGCGCCGCCGGGGGCAGGAAGGCCCGCGCGAGCGCGTACAAGCTGGACCTACGGTATCTACCAGTACCTACGGTACCGTACCTACGGTAGGTCCTACGATTCCAAGCTCGTACCGTAGGTACTAGCTCGTATATCCGACACGGAGGCATCTGGGCGATGCAGGGGAAACAGGTGTGTAATTCGGACCCCGGCCCGGCAGCGTAGTAGTCTTGCGACGGGAGGAGCTCCCGTGAATAAAAGTCACGGTCCGAGTCACCGTGACGGTCACGGTGACTCCGGACCGTGACTCGGATGGAATATAAGTTACTAGTGTAGTTAGCCTGAGTAGCCCGAGCCTGAGCCGCCGGGCCTGAGTAGGAGGCGAGTTCCCCTATCAAGGGGATATCGGAGTACCCTTGGGCTAGGAACTTGAACTTGAAGTAGCCTAGGGGTCGACTAAACTACCCCGACATGCTCGTCTAGCCCGATCGTTCTTGAGGCTGACTGCCGCGGCTGCTCCACCGTGACGGCGGCAGCAGCTCCAGAGCACAGTTATTTTTTTTAACCGTTGTGACTTGAAGTCACGGTTTTAATTTTTTTTACTTTGCTTTCTTCCCGTGGAAAAACTGAGTTCTATTTACTCGCCCTCTGGCTCTCTAGTGAGCCCAGAGGACGTGGGCGGTGACCCCCGGTCCCATACTGCAGTACTCCCCGGCCCCTACTGCGGATGTAAACGCTGTCGAGGCAAAAAAAAAAATGGTCGTAAACATTTTCACAAAACAAATCAGACAGCAAGAGGATGAAACTGGTCGCGGGCACACGCCGAACTCTCTCCACGGAGTTATCTCGCCTCGAAACGAAGAGCTACCTCAGTTACGCGACTACCCATCTGCGAAGTATGAGCTATTTTGATATATTTCATTATTATTACAGTCCTGCACAGGCGAGAGGCTCTCTTTGACCAGAAGTTGGAATTGTGTTCGCACGTATTCAGCTTTGAAGATGTGGGCATTACTCTCCATTAAACAACTCTTGACTCAATTGCACGCAGGCAGCTTCCAATAAGAAAGAAAAAGAAGTCAAGAGGCAAACGCTTCTCGAACTTGTGGACTATGTAAATACTTCTGCCGGGCAAAAAATATTTACTGAAGCATCTATGCCAGTTTGTAGCCATGTTCTGATGCAGGATATCAACCGTGGATACTCCCCCTGTGTCTAGGCAATTATGAATTGCGTTCGCGCAAACATATGCCGCTCGTTGCCACCACAAACCGAAGACTATGATCCAGAAGAAGACGAACCTATACTTGAGCCATCGTGGCCCCACCTTCAAGTAGTTTACGAATTTTTCTTGCGCTTCGTCGTCTCCTCTGAAGTAAACGCAAAAGTAGCCAAAAAGTATGTTGATGCAAATTTCTGTTACAGCGCTGGCCGTTGTCATTGTATCTGTTATAATACATGTTATCAACGGTGGTAGGTCTCATCGAATTGTTTGACTCGGAAGACCCCAGAGAGCGAGATTACCTCAAAACAATTTTGCATCGAATATATGGCAAGTTCATGAGTCACCGATCATTCATCCGAAAGACAATATCTAATGTGTTCTACCGCTTTGTATATGAGACGGAGCGACACAACGGTGTTGGTGAACTCCTTGAGATCTTAGGGTCCATCATTAATGGATTTGCAATTCCACTGAAACGTGAACACCTTCAGTTCCTACAATACGCTTTGATACCTCTTCACATTCCTAAATGCGTGACTCTATACCATCAGCAGCTTTCATATTGTGTTATCCAATTTGTTGAAAAAGACCCAGATACCGCGGTTCCTATACTCAATGGGCTTATCCGGTATTGGCCGTGGTCCTCATCAGCCAAGCAAGTCCTTGTGATGAACGAGCTTGAAGAAATCTTAGAATTACTTGGCCACGAACCTCTCCTGGTTGTCCGCGACACGCTCTTTGAACTCGTTGGTTTCTGTGTCAAGCATATCTAGTAGTAAACAACATAACTTGTAGATTCGCAAATGTTTATCATCAGAGCATTTCCAAGTGGGGCTAGTGTCCTCCAACACGTCACCTCGTCTCGCCTTATGGAGTCAAGAGATTGTAGGTAACGGAACGAACGCTGTTCTTATGGAACAATGATCAACTGATCAATCACGGTTGTCTCTCCAAGCAGCATGCACCCACTCTTCTGCCGATCATCTACACTGCTCTAGTTGACAAGGCAGAGAAACACTGGAACGCCACTGTTGAAGGACTTGTCAGTACCAGTGCAAACAAACACTAGGTCTGTCACAGAAGTATACTACAGGCCACCAATGTACTGAAAGTATATCAAGACTTTGACATGAAGACATACAATGCTTGCAGAGAACGAGCAGAAGACCAGGCAGCTACGAAAATCCAAACAGAGGCAATGACACAAGCGCGCTGGGAACAGATTTATGCTCTTGCTGGAAAGATGGAGCCTTGAAATCCAGACTAGCAGACGTATGTACCTCGCAACCTTCGAGATGCTGCTGTGAGCATAAAGCCTAACAAATTTGCCATCCAATGACCTGCTCCTACGGCGATCACACAGAAAGTCGGCCGTCTTTTGACCATGCTTGCTTTTGGACCCTACCTGCCTCACGAGCAAAGGCTATATAGAAAAAACTGAGTAGCCGAGCCGGAGGCCAGGATTTGCACTCGCCACTTTGGAACTTGTGAGACCACTACCATCGTCGAAGAGAGTAGAACAGGTAAAAGAGACTCTATGGCACCACCCGCCGGAATGGGCGGCCCTATTTGAAGGAGCAAGTAGCGTAGCGGCGTATTAGCTTCCTTTTCTTTTATGACTTGAGGCCGCAGGTCTGGCGAGGAGTCCAACTCGGAGGGAACTTGAAGTGTTTTACTAGCAATCGTACTTGGCTGGGACGGCTGAGACATTCCGCCTGGGAGTTATCCTTAAGAATAAACTATCTAGTCTCACTGGCAGTGCGGTGTTTTAATACGCGTTGCACCGTGACTGGACGCCGGTGTATGTGAATATATACTATAGCCTAGGTAGGGGAAATAGCCCTAAGGGGGGGGGGGGGGGCAGATTTTGACAGGCCATATTGCGTTACATACGTAGTCCAACCGCAGGATTTTCATAAACTAAGGTCCTTTGCGTCTATTCCCACCTGTTGACAGGGGGGGAGACGGGACGGTTAGGATCTGACGATTTTAGTGTCCACTTAGTGGACCGTGACCGTCAGTCACGGTGGCGTTTCGTGCCGCGCCGGGCGATACTTTTGGCACACCATCGAGCTAGATGATCATGTTTGGAACAGGTACCTAAGGGCCATCGGGAGACTATATCACCAAGCGTAGGGCGAAGTTTATTTGGTTGGCCACACTATGGTACTTCGCGTCTGCGTCCCAACACGAAAGTGACTCCTTGGATACGTTTCAGTTGAACATTGGAATCGCACCCCGCGGAAGAACCCTAGGTAGTATCCCCCCCCCCCCCCACCAGGCATTGCTCCTGCGGTTGCGTAGGTCCATAGGATAGGATACTAGACGTTTATTTCCATTGCGAATTTCGCCCTGTTAATAAGGATATAGGGTATAGGGTAAAGGGAGGTATTTCGCCCTGTTAATCGCACGGCGCTAGACGTGTATTTTTTTCATTGCACTGGCATAGTTCAGGTTTTTATTAAGGCTGAGGCTGAGGCTAAGCTAACTTGAAGCTCGAGATTGCAGTTGTGGTTAATGTTTCTAGTTGATATAGTTAGTATTATCTTATTATTAACTTGAACTTAAAAAATCAGTGCCCGGGCCAGTGGCAGTCACGGTCTCCTTACCTTCCCTTATTCCGCCGGTGTAACCGTGGTGACAAATATCATGATTCCCGTACCAGTAACTTGAACAAAATCCCAAACAACTTAGTATATCAAGGGAGGGAACTGGCGGGCCCGGGTTGAAACTGCCGTTGCTCCCGGGCCCAGACTTATATCCCTTGAGTTTGCAAATGGCATCCGATCCATCGCATCCCCCGTCCTCGATTAGTGATTACTTCTAGTAATCTTCTGCCTTTGCTTGGAGCAAGGTCGTCTAGCAAGGTAAGCTACCGCTCCAAAGCCGGGTCCGTTTTGACCGAACGCCTATTTATTCATGAGGCACTCAGGCTAGAAGTACTTTTTACACGCACCAAGTCTCGCTCACTTCCCATGTCCAAGGGAGCTCAGCCCCAGCGGTTCACGACCATGTCCGAATTGCTTTGATGCAACGAGCATCGGACGAGCTGTACGCCTCCAGATGTGGGTCTCCGAGTTCTGCGAATTTAGGTATGGTCGGCGTCAAGCTTGTGAGAGGAAAATCGCAACACCAGAAAGGATCCACGTGTCGGCATCTTCCTTGATCGGTAGCTGGATTTCAAAAAGAAATTGCCTGCGAGTGGCATCATGGTAGACCGGCAACTGGAGACTATTTATTTTGTCAGACAATGCCACTTTAGAATACCCAATGACAAGAGGAGGCAACGGAACGATCTCAGGAGCATCTCTAGAAGTCTCTTTAAGCTGCGTGCCGTTCATTTCTGCACCTTGCATAATGAGACTTTTTATGATCACCAAAGTGGATGAAACAATGGAGCTCTTTGACCAAGCGGACACCAAATTGAGAACATCCATAGGACAGTGTGCTTGGCGAGCAGTCAGTTGGCACAAAGAATTCAGGAACGTTAGTGGTCTAAACAGGTCATTCAGGTCCAGCTCGTCCTTCAACAGGGAGCCATCACGAACCTAGATGCAATCTATTAGTATCCGCACAAAGGAATCTTAAGGCGTACCTTTGGTGACCAGGATTTGATGCCAAACGCCTTGTGAACGAGCAGCGCAAGCCAAGTGGTGGGCTTATCTGGACCATCCCACAGGTTGCTCCAGGTACTTGGGATATTTCCCATTAACAGACATGTCGCAGTGGTCTTGATGAATGGAGTTAGGAGAGCTGTGCCGTAAATTACCTTTTTCAGAGTAGCCATCTGAGATGAAACATGCAAGAGAATGCTTTCTGCAGCTAGAATCTCCGTGGCAACAAAGCCAGCAATTGGATTTTTCAGTTCGACAGTGTTCAAGGCCCCGAGAGAAGCTTTCGCATTGAGTGCTGGATACTTGGCTGTCAAGTGCTGCCAGTGTTCCAGTAGTGGCCCCAGCTTTGAGCGCCAAATCTCACGGTCAAACAGCAAGGACTCACTACCAACCACATAAAGCTGACGAAGCTGGTCACTCACGCGTGAAGATGCTGTGCGCTGTAACGATTTTTCGATGTTGTTTGGAAGCCCAAATAATGCTGGGGTGTCCTGAGGGCTTAAAGTAGACACCGCGGAAACAGCGGCCGAGTATGTGCAGGGAATAGGAACCAACAAGTCTGGGGTAAGGGGTAGCCGGCCCTCAATAACATCTCGAGTGAATATTCTGCGAAGGTATGCTTTTAGGACACGTGCATCATGCAGGTTGTCAATACGTCCACCGTATATCGCGTCTTCTATGAGACCATGGACGACATCAAGGTCGAGTTCACCGGATTTGGTAGCAGCTGCCGCCGCAGCATCCATAACGAAGGCTCCAGCTCGAAGATCTCCTACTGAGAACTCGTAGAACTTACTCCAACCCTGAGGGACGTATGTGCGTCGCTCTTGTAGGATGGCATGTAACCATGCAAGGCAAAATAAAAGCTGAGGGCGGTGTCGACATTCACCAGTATCAAAAAAGTCACGACCCCAGATTGACAGTGTCCTCTGCATATTTCTCTTGGTTCCTGGAGGAGACTCAAAAGTCACTTTGAGCGATTTTTGAAGTAATACGTGCGGAAAGGCTGTATGGGGTTCTGTTGTGAGCCACAGTCGAAAGTCTTCATGCGCACTGATTACGGCAAGTGCCTTTTCCAGTAAAGGAAGCCAAGCAACAACTAGGTGCAAGTTCTGCAGGCAAAGCCAATCCCCTTCAGAGCTCGTCTCTCTCAAAAGTGACATTGCCAAATCATGCGTACCTCCACCCATTGCTAAGGATTTGAATCGATTCCTGCCAACGACAGTGGCTGAAAAATCAGCCAGTTCTTTGCTCGGATCGGCACCGGCTGTTGTGATGAGAAGAATTGGCAGATTGGCCTCGGTTTCCTGCTTGTGGAGCTGGTCAAAATTCAATGATGGAGGCGCAAGTGCGGAGATCTGCAGGATTTCACAAGCAAAAGCATGCAAAACAGTTGTGAGCCTATCCGGACGGAAGCATTGTGTAATTAAAACTCGCTGGAACGGCGTGCATTTGCGCATTATTTCAGCTGGAAATTCCCTCTCACACTCTGGGGATTTTGCCCAGTGGCTCCACCTTGTAGTGTTTTTAAGGTCCAGCTCGCTGACAAGCGCGCCAAGTTGCGTACTCATGTTGGAGAAAGCTGCCATTCGATCGTGCCCTGCCCAACAAGGAAGATCAAGTGGACGACCGTCACATACTCCCTCTTTTGTGGGAGTGAGACCGGCAAACAGCTCCCATTCTCCTGCCTGAAAATGTTTCTTGTGCATTCCGTGAACAACATGAAGTGCAAACATACATCTGTCAGCTTTGAAAAGGCCACGACTCACATAAAAGAAAACAAGCCGCTCAATGAGAGGTGTAAGTTGCTGCAGGCGCTCCGCGAGTGTTGCGTCTGTGTCGATGGATTTACCCTGGAGGAGCCCTTTCCTAAAGAGTCTCAGGAATGATGCAAGAGAAAAATGATACATGCTATTGATTGCAGCTAGGCTGCGCACTAGGAAGAAGAGCTGACAGCAGTCACTGCTCAGACCTTTATATGCTTCGCGTTGCTTGTCCAGTTCTACCGACGCCTGTGCCGATGCGGAGAGCGCATTTTTAATTTCCCATGACGCTTCCTTTGTCTGCGATAGAGATTCAATCAACAGTGAATTTTCGAGAAGATCACCCTCCGCAGTAGCAAGAGCTTCAAGCAGAGTCTTTTCGAGTGCCGCGAGTCTGATCTTGTAATCTTCCTCCTGTTTGAGCATCTGCGATTTCTTGATCTCCAGTTCGGGCTGTTCGTGGTGGATAGACATGCCGAGGAGCTGACCTCTAAGGCCAGACCGAGTTACTGTGAAGTTGATTAAAGTACAAAGAGCAGTAGCGTCAGGGGGAAGATCTGGTTGTGGGTTGCGCGTTGCTAAGACGAGACGAAAATTCTTGTTGTAGTCGAGCATTTTACCACCAAGACAAATAACAGAGCGAGGACCTTGCATAAAAATGTCTTTCCGTACAATGGGGTAGAGCATGGGTTCCAGCGTGTCAACATCAAAGACAAGGAGGGTTTTGCCAAAACGTACCGCCAGTTCCACCTGATTTGTGAATCGTGTGTCGGCTGATTGGATGGATTCTAATGGTCTAGCTGGATCCGTACCATAGTGTGCCTGAAGCCAACCTCTGGCCGCATCAGCTGGGTCAATCACAAAAGGCACGCGGCTGTGGGGATTATGCGCAATGACAAGTGCATTCTCTTGAGAAAGAGGGTCATCTGGAAGCCCTAGCTGCTTCCAGGCAAGGAGTTGCGACTCTGTTGATAGGAGATGCTTGAATGAAAAGTTTGCAACTTCAACATGCAATTTCCAGGCATCTGTCGCCGCCTCACGCGCGTCCTCGGGGCAACGTGGCAGATATGTAAGAAAACCTGCAGCCAAAAGCAGCTGACGCGGAAGAGCCGCCAACTCTAGCCTCAATTCTTTGACCTGGTCCTGCCATCGTGCGTGTTCATCGGAAAGCTTGGCTAAGAGATTTTGCGCTTTGGCCAGTGTCCCCTCTGCCATCATTAATCGTGCCCGGAGTTTCTCAGCTTCGCGGGTGTGTTCTCCAAACTTGGATTTCAAAGCTGTCACTCGATTATCTATCGACAAAATTTCCTCCTCACATCTCTGTAGACGATGATTGCACTTTGCCAGAGAATCTTCGGCTTGTGACAACTCACTCTCAAGCGGCCGGATTTTTTCTAGCACTACACTGTAACGAATATTTGCCTTAACCCATGCTGCTAGCGGAGCTGCTGCCACACTCACACGAGTAATAGCTGCCTGATCGAAGGATGATGCCTTTTGCTTCAGCAGGCGAGCTACATCTTTCCGCATCTCACCTCCTATGCGACGTGCGTCGTAGTTTAATATTTCATCTTTGACGCCACGATTTCCAAGAAACTTTTTCATTGAAGTCCAAGAAACATCTGATATACCCAAGAGTTTCAGTACCGCGCCAAGTACATCTGCAATCGGTTCTGGCGGCATTTTTAGTGATCGTATCTCATTCAGATGCTCAGCCTTTATCTGTCCAACTGCCGCCTTGGCTGTTTCTAACACAGGTTGAATTGAGCTTAATTCATTTTTTATTTCTCCCTGACGATTCATAGTATGTTCCTCTTTCTCCTTGACTTCCCTTTGCAGCTCATGCACCTCAGCACGACGGCTTGTTGCTTCAGAAAGCGTTTTTGTTATCATCTCCATGGCCTCATCCGCACCTCTTTGGGCATCTTGGAGCTTTTCCTGTTCCAGTTCTGCATCATTCGAGAGTGAGTCCACGGTCATCGATGCTTCGCCAAGTTTTTTCAATCCTGCCTGCAGGTGCTTCAACTTGGTCTGAATGCCGACTTGCATTTGGCTGTAAAG
This sequence comes from Pelagomonas calceolata, assembly GCA_918797485.1. Classification (NCBI taxonomy): domain Eukaryota; class Pelagophyceae; order Pelagomonadales; family Pelagomonadaceae; genus Pelagomonas; species Pelagomonas calceolata. Next base: position 3,423,436 of record CAKKNE010000003.1, on the reverse strand, counting down.
TACTTTCCAGTTCTCAAGGAAAACCATAAATTCACGTGGAGATGCTAGATCCGCAGATTCGTGGATTCTTATCAATGCCTCCAGAAGATTTTCATCTCTGTCATTTTTTGCGCCAGGCCGTTCTTCCATGGCCACATCCTCGTCGTCATCCTTGCTTGCTGTTTTACCACCTTGCATGCTCATTTTTGAGTCGAGTCTTTGGACTGCTGTGGCATCAGGTGAACTGCCCGCCAAGAGGAGTGATTTAACTCCATCAATCATAGCTGGCACGGATCGCATACTAGATCTGCTCCATTTGCCCATCCAGAGAATTGTACATCTCGTGAAAAGGGCGGGATTAGATTCACAGCGAATGTCAAAATTTTTGCTAGTCGGGTCCATTGCCACGCAAAGATGGATAGATTGGCGTATTTGTTGAATGAAATAGTCGTAAGGATTTACTTCTGTCCCCTCGTCCATCATTGCTTCGCGCATGGAAGCATAAAGGGTCTCGAGCTCCTCATTGCTGAATAGTCCTGGGACTTCGCCAGATGAGAGCATAGAATTGACAATTTCGAGAACAGCCTCACAGGTAAAGTGGTGGTCTTCTAAATATAGAATAGAGTGACCCCTTTCTGTTGCAACGCTATGAAACACTGGTTTCAGCTCAGATCGGAAATGCCTTATAGCATCCTCACCAGCGGAGCGGGTCAGCGATGGGTTGTGGAAACCAAAACCATGCATATGTGATACGATCTTGACTGCCGTTCGACGCCCAACTCCGCTTCGTCCAATGAGCAGCAGGTTGCCGCCAGGACTAGAGATGACGCGATCTACTCGAGATATATGCTCGAGAATCTGGGGAAATAAAAGCATGTTAAGCTCAGCAGTCTCGCGCTCGTAGTGTTCAATTCCTTTTTGCACATAGGACTGAAATTCCGTTCGAGTGGTGCGCACAAGCAATGGCGTGTTCAGACTATCAGTGCCACTAGATTCAGACCGCTGCTGCTTGGAGTATTTAGTGTGACCACCAATGGCTGCCAAGCCCATTGTTGTAAAATGTATATCGGTCAGCGAGGGAACAAAATGAAATTTAGACCGAAGGATAGTGCGTACAATACTATCCAGTTTTGTTTCACTCTCCTCGTCAACCATGCGGTCTCTGAATATCCTGGATCCCTCATACGAAATTACATCAAGGAGGTCCTCACCGCCAAGGTCGTACTGGGAGAGATTCTTTACCCACGCAGACAAATCCCGTGGCGTAAATAGGTAATGCCTTGCATCGTCGACCAGAAATGTTGCCTTGATCTTTTCATATATCTCAACAAGAGTCGTCGCTAGCTTAGTGCGTTCCTCCAGCTTCATAAACTTTGCCAAATTTGAAGCAACTTCTGCTCCTCCCTCAGCAATGACTCGCCTGAATGCTATCACTAATAACTTCTCATAGATAGTCGAAAGTTCGTGTGTCTCAGGGTAGTCAAGGTAGTATATCCGGACTATTGCCGTGAATCTCGTGCTGAGCGGGTGTCTGCCAATTGTCGTTGCTGGGTTTATTGATGCAACAATTTGGACCCCCTCTATGCGGAGAAACTCCAGGTTTGCATCGTAAAACCCCCCGAAGGTTACAAGTTGTTGAAGGAAAGCAACCAGCATACAGGTACCGTATATATCCGGTTTGGGTAGATTGAGATTTTTCAGATAAAGAATGAGTCGTTCGCAATCACGTGGACGGTACACACGCCCATCTGAGGCAGAGAACAAGCTACAGCACTGCTGAATCTTAGCAATTATATGCGCGACCTTGGTCTGAGCAGAGCAATTGATTATTGTGACAACAAATTTGCGCCGCTGCGCAAAAGCGTGTCGAATCATAAGTTCCTTGCCGCAGCCTTCATTCCCCACTATGATAAATGGCTCAGCAGCCTCAATCCATGGCTTCAGTTGAGCCATGGTTCGTTGGGTTAAAGGCGTCTCAATTACACTTTTCAGAGTCTGCTCCTTCGAATTCGGCTCCTTACCCGCATCCTCGGAAACATCTCCAAATTGTGAACTGTAACTAAATAACTTCTCACCTGAAATGTCAACATCACAGTCTAGTGGAGCGCTGTGGTCAGGTGGGCGTTCTCTGGCCCAGGCAAACACTTCTTTTGCAAAACAAGATCGATCTGAGGCTGAGAGATTGCCGCCGAGACCCCGGATGAGTCCGACTACAAATGAAAGCTTGGTGGATACTCCTGAGATGGACGACAGCCCATTCAAAATCGTGCCTACAAGTGTTGTTTCTACAACAAAAGAGCGCATGCGTACAAGATAGTCCAGCGCTTTGTAAAAGATGTCTTCAAGCCAACCTGCAAGATGACTACGGTTGGCATTATCTTGACTCAACAGCCACTTTGAAACGAGTCGTTTTTTATTGGTGTCTTCATCGGCGAGGAATATCATTCCCATCCTACTTATTGTTGCAGGAGACGCAAAACGAAGGTCATGTGTCTCGAAGAGGAAATTTACATTGCCACCGAAGGAAATTCTTTCGCCACTGGGCAGTGTCAGCAAGTGGTTGTCATCGAGAACCGAGTTTAGAGACTCGATCCATTCTGGGTCAACATCTCCGTCGCAGACAATCCAGGAACGCACCTCAGCTGGTGCCTTGACTACATTGCGCGCTGCGTCTGTCAGTACGCCATCAGTCCACTCACGGGTGTCCATGTCCATCTCGCCAAGAAGTTGCTGTCTTGGCATACTTTTGGGATTCATCACATGTACTTGAACAGCCTGACCACCTTCAATCAAGGCCGCCTTGAGGACACGCCAGACTGTTGACTTGCCGCATCCAGAAGGACCAACCACAACACAACCCATTCGCTGGTCCAGGGCCTCCTTGAGCTGCAGCATCTTGCAAATCTGTGTTTCGTCTAGAGTCAAGGAAAAAGGCTTGCTCTGCATAACCTTCCGGATTGCTACTTCCAACTCCCCACCAGCCACATCGCTTGATTCCGCACCAGGAAATATGTCCCCAATCAATGCTAGAAAGCAAGATGTGTCGCTGAATGTAAGCTTCGAAAGTGTATTTATGCGCACTGCTTTGATGAGCAGCTCTGCTTCCATCCCGACACTCACCTGCGCTTCTCCTCGTGCTTGTACCAGAAGTTTGCCTCCAGTATTCAAAACAGCTTTTAATGCTCTCAGGCCCCAGTCATAATGGCGCTGCCGGCTCAATAATTGCTTGCTTAGCATAAATAGGGACACTATTTTTTTTGAAAGGCCACGTGCCTGAGTGAATCCCTCTGTCTGTAAATAAACTTCGGCGATCAATTCATTGTCCGGTCGACCCATGGCAACGGGACGAAAAAGGGCCTTAAGGTTATCAGGAATCTGGGATCGTCCCCCATAGTCCTTACCGGCAGGATTCAAAGTCACAAATATGCCAGCATTGAAATCGACATTTATTTCTCTGCCCACCAGACTCAAGACGGGCGCGCGTGCCTTAATCGCGTCCTGGATTACTTGGATCTGCTGTGAAATTGCGCTGAGTTGGTCTTCCTTCAGCCGGTTGAATTCATCAAAGCATCCCCAGGCACCACATTTCACCAAGCCTATGAAGATGCGCCCCATGCTATGAAAGTCGATGCCTTCATCGCAGTTTCCTTGAATCGTTGGCACTGAGGCCAGAACTACTCGTCCTTGGGCATCTCTTCGTGCTCGACGCACAACTACAAAATGATATTTTGGAACATTAACACACCACGTTTGCCCTGTATATTTGATGGTTCGTACCTTTGATGGAATTGCCAATCCGTTCCTGCGTGCGTGATCAATTGTTGTAAGTGAGTGTTCACTACTTCTGGTGTGAATTGTTGCATCCAAACAACACATATCTGTGAGATAAACGACACACCAGGTATCTGAACTTGGTGGGTGGGACTCACGGCTGTTGCAGCCATCATAAGTGAAATGCGTTGACCACCCGGCATGCAAGGCAAGACACACGAGTTGATCACGAATCCTATCTCCGACGACTTGGATACTACTTTGAGTCCCACAATGATGGCCGTAGGCGACGCAGATGCCGGTCAGGACTGCTCTTGCTTTTGATCTTGTGAGGTGAAAGACCCAGCAGGGCAGCTGCCTTAACAACAGTCCAGGGCGAATTTCGCCAGGCTTATTGGTTGTTTTTTCTACAAATCTTTCTCTGTTATAAGCACAGGTCTGGGTATTGTTCACATTGATTAATAGCCGTTGTGACGGCTCCGCATCCTCGTTTGATAAAAATGAGGCCATCCTAGAGAAGTTATTCCACCCCCGAGTTCGAATAGCAAAAGGGTAGCATACCAAAGGCATTGAAATGTATTTAGGCATTAGATCTTGTAGTGACTGTCCTACCAGGCCCAACATCTGGCCTTCCAGGTCGCTTGGCAGTTGGCATCGGGAGAATATCAGACGCACTTGACTGCAGTGGACATCACCAACAAAAAGGCTAAAATATACACCAATACATCGCGCGTCATCTCCATCAGAGGTTCTGCATGCGCAGGCTTTCATATCAGTGTATTTGCTAAAAGTTCTTAATGTCTTATTTTGCTCGACCTGGGAAAGTTCGCCCGAGTCGGTCACTTGACAGTGCCCAACAATTTGGTTTTGCTGGCAACATCGCCCAAGCTTGACGACAAAGCAGGACAAATAGTGCAAGTCATCAATATATATGTGCCATCCTCTGCCAATCACAATGATATGAAATGCTACCCCCAGAAGCGTTAACCGTTTTTTTAGGAATTCCATTTCGGTCTGCTTACATGCGTAGCTACAGAGAGCACATGCCTTTTTGTTCTCACGGAAAATGACGAAACTATTATCGTGCCAGAAGCCATAGAACTCCAGGAATGCCACCACCCGGTTTTCCTTTCTAGGGTCGATGCGAAGTGACTTAAGTTTTGCATCAATATACTGTGCCAATGATGAGTTCTTTGGCACATCGATGCCCTCCCGCGCGCAAGTCAGAAATTGAAGGCGAGTGTGACTTCTGGACAATTCAACAGCACTTTTCTTCATGTACCATTCTGGCTGCTGCATTCTTGAAGCAAAGGGCTCTGCACGAAGAGTCTCCCTCTCCAGCAAACTATCTTGCACTACCATGTTGTGATCCGGGGTAACCACAAGAGATATGCCATTTCCCCACCATTCCTCGCCAGAGGAGCTACTGGCCTCGTTGGGACATATGAACTCAACCATCTCCCTATTTGTGTCCCTTGTCTTTACGAGGTGGGTCAAACCCGCATATAGCAGCTTCTTGGATGACCATTCGTAGGTTGCAAAGAGCAAGCCCGAGCTATGAAGTGCCTCAATCTCATTGAGAAACATAAAGCCTCTATTTGTCAGAAGTTGGTGTGACTCATCGAAACAATTGAACACCAAGACCTGCCTACCAAAGGCATTACCAAGAGCCTTAACAGATTCGGTCTTTCCGGTGCCAGCTGGACCGTACGGGTTGCCGCCAAAACCCATGTGCATTCCCTGTACTAATGTTAGGTAGCATCTATCTGTCAATGGTGTGTGAACAAGTTTCGCTGCATTTCCTTGATATTCATAGGTGTACAAAAAGGCGCCATCTGACATACAGACATTTGCTGCAATATATTTCATATTTCTCACGTAATATCGCAGCTGCTTGCGCCAAGCCCAGTCGTGCACGTGACAGCATCTGGCGGAATCCAGATGTTCTAAAATACCCAAGTTATGTACTAGATCCATAACAAGGGCTTTGACTTTAATCTGCACCACTGGCATTGCCGATAAGTCCTGATTTGTAAGAGCTGCAAGTTGAGACTTGACCTTGATAAGCAAATCAGTGAAACCGTTCCCAATAGATGACTCAACACTGTCGGTAAACTGCACCAATTCTCCGATGCACATGACTTGCGAAGGGTACATTTCAAAGTTTACTTCGCCTGTCTTCGTCAATGATAGTAAGTAGGAAGCCAGTAGCGAAGCAAGAGTGGATTTCATCTCGTCGGCAAAGGCCGAGAGCCAGTCCTCGACCCGGTCAGAGGTTGCCACAGCATGATCCAGGTCAACTACCTCACCGGCTGCCGAGACCATGCTCTGGATTTTTGTCATTGTTTTATTGAACCGTACTGTAGTTGTACCCTGGAACAGTTTTTTTAAATGCGCTTGAATCACTGCCGGATTCTGGGCCTGTCCCAGAATCTCCAGGAGATCATCATCCCCGATAAAGTAAAATCGTGGGAATTTAGCCCTTTTTTCTTCCAAGAAATTGCACAGTGCCTTTTGACACCATTCAAGCTGTTCCAGCATTGTCTGCAAGGTTCTTTTGATGTCATGATGCACGTGTGGGTCAACCAGATTGAACCTGAGAGGCACGAATGATGGACGCATGAAACCACAAAGCCCATTCAAGAAACGCAGTTGAAAACAATTTTTGATCTACTTCTACAAGGCACATTATCTCTCGGAAGTCCTCATCCACGCCCCGAAAACGCTTACTCTCATTTGGAAGGCCTCCTCGGGCAAATATAGGCTCAAGGTAAACCCATTTCCTCTGTACCGTGTTAAGCGCATGGAGAACGAAGTCAAGATTGGACATTTTAGTCTCGTAACTTGCGCCTGAATTAGCAATAGTGTGGGGTATGGCATATGCTATGTTGCTCCACTTACCGATGCTTTCAAAAGCACGATAGAATTGGGACTCTTTCAGAGAAGAGAGTAGAGATTGCTTGTCGCCCAAATCCAAGAACATTCTTCCCCAGTCTTTGACGAGCATAGTCTTCCTGCCCTGCTCCTTGTACTCCACAAGACTTAATTCAGCGGTCTGCGACCACACGGAGAGCTCTTGGAGTGCGTCACGGACCAGGACTTCACCTTGTGCTTGAGCCTGAAGCTCCTTGACAAATACAAGAAGAGCTGGTTCTAAAACTTTGTCCAAGGCAGCCACAAAGTGGCCAACGGTCAGTGACTCCAGCCTAATTTCCTTCCCGAGACCAAGCTTACCCTGAAGCAAGGCACTCCAGTGCTCATCCTTAAAATCTTTCCCGTGACAGTACTTTAGAGTGGTTGCTGCAGCCTTAATGCGTTCTAATTGTGATGAGAGGTGCAACATGACAGCATCCGCCTGCCCAGCAACAATTCTCTCTTTGACCTTGTCGCTCCAACTCATTGCCAAGTCATGTAGCAGATGCATATTGCCCCGGAAACTGATCCAGTCCTGTTTTTCAAGCAAATCAAGTTCACTGAGGTAATCCCTTAGCAGGGACCAAGAAGTTGATGACATTGTGATCTCTAATTCAATCACCGAAAGCCCATCAAATCGTGGCGGCACCGGCATATTGAAGCTGACAAAATGCTCTACTAGCTCATCAGCTCGATCTTTGAAATCTTGCAATTGGGCTTTCCACCTAGTACCAAACAAAAAGTTATCAAAAGTAATCAATCTGTCTCTTGAGGACGCGGCAAGTTGGCTCGTTGAGGTCATCAAAGGTTTTACGGACATTATCAAGATCCCAAAGTTCAAGACCTGAAGGTTTAAGTGCCCGCCACCGCTCCGCGAATTTATCTATGGCTTGATTTTGTTCGATCACGTTTTCCTCAAGTCGAGCTTTGAGTGTGCCCTTTTGGATCTCAATCATCTCATTGAAGGCTTCCATTTGATCAGTGAATGCGGTCCAGCGAGCTGAAAGACTGCTTGCTTTACCAGAAAGGCTGGCAGTGTCAGTGTGAGTCCCAGTTGCATGCAGACCGAGAATTGATCCAAGGTCCAAGAGCCCCTTGCTCTTTGCTTGCATGTTATCTCGACGACCATCAATCTCTCGCCAGTTCTTTTGAGCGATGGTGATGTCTTCAACAGACTGGGGTCGTGAGGAAAGCATTTCTGTGGACTCTGTTAGGTATGCTTTGACCTATTGGTAATATACAATGGAGCGAAATCAGTAATCAAATGTGTTACCTCGTTTATATCATTGGTCATGGTTCTCTTAAGGACCAGCAGCAGGGTCTCGTAGGCACGTTGAAAATTGTCTTCAAGACTTAGTTTCAGAGGTCCCAGGCTCACACATATACAATCAACCTTTATGAAGTCAGGTAGTCTCTCTGCTGCTCGGCGCTTGTCCCGGAGCGCTCTGAAGTTTGTTTCGAACAAAGTTGGTGAGCTGCAACATAGCTCAACCACAGCATCGAGGTCCGCCGTGGCACATAGACTACTCCAAGACTCATATTGCTCCAGCAGATTACAAAGTTCAACAAACAACAACTCCGCCTTGATGTAGACGCGAACTAGTGATTGAGTATTCGATCCTGCCATTTTGGTGTAAACCTATTTTTTTATTTTGTAATCTGGGGGCAGGAATTCGATATCAAGGCACCGTATAGGGACTTCGTTGCTACCATTAAGCCCTTTAAATGCACTGGGAGCTGATACAAACTTCTTTAGCTCATGGTAATAGATTGAGCGGATCTCCTCAACACTAGGCTTAAGTTGAAGGGGCATCTGCTCTGAACTAGAGAAGAAGCCAAGCTCAACTTTTAAACTCTCTGGGAGCTGAAGGGATTCATTGAGGGTTTCCAAGCCAGTACAATATGCAGCCTCCAGCACTTTGTAGACCTGATGGTCCCAGTGTATCACCCACTTGCGCATTCGATCCTGAGGGTATCGGTCTGAAAGAACATTTATCCTGCCCACAATCTCTAGCCAATGCTGCTTCCATTTGCTCCGGTGCTTAAGCATGTCAATGTCCATGAGCAGCACCACACTGGTAGAAAGCTCATGATGAATGTGCCGAAGCTGGCGGTTTTCATGTGCGAGCTTAGTTGCTGCTTGCTGGAGCCGCTCAACGTAGCGTTCATACTCTGTTGGTGTCCTCCACTCGATGACCCCTCCATGAGTGTTGCGTTTCTCGACAATTTCCTCAAATGCCATGAGGGCATTCAACAGCATTGGGCGTTGAGTCTTAAGTATCTGTGTATCCATACTATTGAAAAAAGAAGCCACTTTTTTTAGCACGACTCCAAATCGATAGTATTGCTCACCATCTTTGGCGGCTTGTTTAATGCTATCTGGGACAGTCACACCTAGTTCAGTCAACTGCCTGACTTCTCGGAGTAGTTGGACGAGACGTGAAGAGTAGTTGACAATAAGTAAGCCCTCCTGAGAAATTTCCATCAGCTTGCCCTTCGTGCACATGCCAGCCTCGCTACTTGTCAATTCATTCTTGACCTCTGCAATCCATTCGCCCAAGAGCTCATGCTCTGTCTTCCGACATCTAGATTGCAACTCGCTACCTAGACTCAGTAGCACTTTGGCGTGCTCAAGGTCTCCAAAGAGTTGCGCATTCCCCTCAGAAAGATCTTGAATGTGGAAGGAAATTTGCCTGGCACGTAAAATCCCACTGACATGCTTGCCCAATAGGCAAGAATATTTTTCCAGCCCACTGGTCGCCTAATGTAACAACATTAGATCTGGACATGTAAAACGCACAGCCAAATTGCGTCATGAATTAATACATGAAAGTTTTCTCCCATATTTTCGATCATATCGACCAGCTGGTGAAGCAGGGCTTCCCGTTCACTGACAAGTGCTCTGCGAATGTTGCATCTCGAAAGCAAATGTTTAAATTGCCGAAGTTCGTGCAGGAGAGGGAGTGGGGTCTCATGCAATGGCGAGATCATCTGCCTAAAATTAGCTGCAATCTGGAAATCCAATGGAGCTAGCGATTTTTCATATTTCTCCACAGCTCTATGCCTAAGTACATCATACTTGAACTTCAAAAGTTCTTTGACTGCATCGTCGCTCTGAAATGAAGACCAGGCAGAGTCGGTGTGGTGACTGCACAGCAGAGGGTCTATCCCAGCAAAATACTTGCCCAGCGAGCCTACCAAAGTTGCACTGCGAGCATTTTGCATCTGCTTCTGATCATTCTCCGTGTCAAAATCTCCACTAAGTAGACGACTTAACTCTTCGCGCGTTTGACGGAGTGTGAGTATTTCTTGTAGCCGGTGTCCTAATAGCAACACAAATTCATCTTTATAGTCAAAGCCAACCCAAGAGCGCCCTTCGGTATTGTCCTTCCAGAGGAATATCAACTCTTCGCATGCCTTGCACCAGCTCTCGCACAGACGAAGACCTGAAATTAGTTCTGGCCGGACCTTTGCAAATCCTTCTTCCCAGATGCCGATGGCCCTAAGCTCACGCTGCACACTTTGACCCACGGTACTGCTCATGATATCCAGGAGATGGCGCATGCGGCTTTCGGGGTACCTGTTGGTGCATATGGTAAACTCATGATTAGGGACTGGGGCATTACACTTGTGATCCACGACCCTCCGCTTTCCAGATGCGATCTAGGCTGTCCATAACCTGGTCTATAAACTCACCTGCTTGCGACCACGGGGGCATTTCCAAAGTGTCGAACCACTTCCGCAATGGCTCAAGCGCACTAGCAACGCTATGAATAAGATCACCATCGAAGCCCATTGATGATCGCGTATTGTTCCAAAGGTCAATTTCGTCAATCACCGACTTGATGTTGACAAAGGACTCAAGGGAGGGAGACATCTAGTTAGTAGAATGTTGACGTTTTTTCTAAAAACGATATTCACACACAGTTCGGCGCCTCTGGGTTGTCATTCTGAAGGCCAGTGAAGGAGCCCAAAGAGTGCTCAAGTCTAAAAAGTAGACCTTTTGCGCTTTGAGGAATGCATTCCGGGTCCTCGGCGCACAAGAGAATCGGGCAATACAGTTCTTTTAGTACCTCATGCAGTGAGACTGCTGCTCCAAAACGTCCAAGTGAGAGTCTGAAACGAGGCTTTGAAATTTAAAAATGGTTTTTTAGCTACTCAAACACCGACACGCACGGCAATACGGCTGAAGTCAAGTTGTTCGCGTTTAGAGACACAGCTAGACGCTTAACGAATGCAACCTAGGCATGCTTTCTCATTCGGGATCTTTGTTTATTAAAAATTCACTGAACAATATAAAACGTTTTGTAGATAAGCCGTCGTTGATGCTACTGCTTCCTCTGTTGTTAAGAGCGTCGACAAAAGGACCGTTCCATTTTCGCGCACCCAGGCTCGAAGTACAGTACATGAGGGATCATCCAAAAAAGCTGCAAGTGGATCAAGGCTGTCAAATACGGGATTAGGACCTATTCCTGAGATTGCGGATATGCAGCGGATGAAGTACGCGTGACGATTGTCTGTCATCGCAGTTCAAATGCTACCGCGGGAATGCTGCCGGTTAGTAAGATAGATTAAATGTGGGGTAGTTGTAGTTGTAAAACCGACCAGGCCGGCGGCTTCCTGATGAGTACACGGGCATAATCATTTATATCAATAGCTATAGTTGGCGCTCGGGGATTCACTTCCTCCCAAGAAACTGGCTATTAACCCTCCAAAACCAAGCATAGGGATGGGCCGCTGCGGGGGTTGCCAGTGCAGGCTACAAGTCCCGGGAGACCGTGACTATTCGGGCCCCGGGCACCCGAGGTTTCGAGCGCACCGCGGCCGCCACATCCTGCAGTGGGATCGGGCCCGCAGCGGCCACCGTGACTGCAGTCTGAACTTGAACTTGAAACTTCATACATCATGATCCAACTTGAACTTGAATCACGCATATATAAGACCGTGACGTGCTCGAAGGATTAGAATGGGCGACTAGTCTCTACCTCCAATGTTTCTATCATGATCAGGCTCATAAAAACTTCAAGTTCAAGGACCCCGGGCCGGGCCCGGGGCCCGCCGGTCACGGTGACGGCCAATGGTGCGATTGGGCCCGCCGAGAGTCACTGACACCGTGACTCGGACGCCGGTGACGGTGACGGTGACGGTGACGGTGACGGTGACGGTGCGATTCAATTTCACTGGCAAGTTGACTTGACTCGGAACTTTGAAAGGATGACTCGGAAATTACCCCCCCCCCCCCCCCCCCCCCCGGTATCCTATACCCTTTAACTGAGGCTTCCTATATACACTGGCACTTATACACACCAGTGGCGGGGATAAGTTGCATTAGTTGGACCCTTCGCTGGACATAGTACAACTTGCGACGGATATGACCGCGCGTGTATCGTATCCACAGCGCCTGTTCAATCATGCGATTGATTGTGGAACGATTAGCGGCCGGCACCGTGTTTTTTCAGGCTCAAGATACTCCGGAGGAGCCCATGCTGCAGACGCGGCTGCCCGGCGAGGCGCAATGGGAGAATGTGCACTCCTTGAAAGAAGGCTGGGAGGTATGCTTACCCGTGCGAGGCGCTCAGTATATGTTTCGATTGGCCGATAAGTTGGGGCAAGTACCTTATGCCAAAACATCAATTATAATATTAACGCCACCGCCAGCTCCATCGGTTCTGGGCATGGGTCGAAATGTTTGCATACTGTGGGATTGCGAAGCTTTCCCAAGTGTCTCAACTGATGTGACAGCACCAGATCAGCAATCAGACATCCGGTATATCGCGAGCTGGCAACGTATATCGCGAACTGGCAACGTAGAAACTGAGCCGGAAAGCAGGACCACTCTGAAGTGGTGCAATTTCACAAGTGAAAACGGCACACGGGCACTCCTGGCGGCATTCCCACAATTCTTGATGAACACAGAATACCTGATCACACTTCAGACAGAATCCTTTGGTGCAGGCGAAGGTCTCTCTGGAAATGAGACTGTCAAATCAGCCAAATCGTCACCTGTGCGTTGGTTTACTGGTTTAGAACCACCAACTCTGCTTTCGTGCATAGCGGGAAGCAATGAAGTGACTCTCAGCCTTCCCAATGAGACGGATGCATGCAGTGTGCTTGCATCACTAAAGCTCAAGTCTCGAAAGTATGTAGAAGGACGTTGTGAGGGAGTGGCATCATTTCAAAGATTACAACGACGGGCCAGTGAGCAAACTCTACCCATTGGTGATACTGTTGCAGTGCTTGGAATTCCGGCAGATACAAGGTGCGGTATAAGGATGCACTGTAGCATCGACCTTCGTGCGCTTGGCGCCAGTCATTTTTACTGGGACACGTCAAATGTCCTTGAAGTAGCAACTTTGCCAAATCCTCCAATAATCCGTGGCATGGCCAGTAATCGCGTGTCGCAGCCACCATGTCTCAAACTATCTTGGTCATGCGCTCTGGGTATCAAGCAACAGGAACCTCCTGCTTACCAAATCCAAATTTACTCATGCCAAACAGACACATACCTGACTACATTCACTACATTTGCCCCAGCGCTAGACCTTTGTGCCGTTGGCTTTGAAAGTGGTGTTTCCTATTGCACACTCCCAGGGACTTGTAGAACTGTTCGGCTTCTACGTGTACCATCTGCTTCAGTGCCGTGCAGACTTCTAGCGCACATCGGAAAAGCCGCTCTCGTTCTATTATCACCGCTTCCGCCTACCGTATCCCTCGTTGCAAGATCATGCTCGGTCCTCGATCGTGCACGCATATCTTGGGATGGTGCTTTCGATATTTCAAATGTTCATCCCGCTATGTCGCTTCTCCCTGTTGAATTCACGCTCGAGGTAGCATCATCGAGAGCTCTCCGTTTTATTGAACAAAGAGGGTGCTCGTCAGACCAAAACCAGGGACTATCCGGCACACAGCTTGATTCCAAAACCCATCCAATGGCTTGCACATTTCAGACCATCGCACATAGCAGGGGAGCCTTTTGCCTCACGCAAATTCTCTCACCAGGTCTACGGTATTTCTTCCGTCTCCGACTGCAAACTGTCTCTGGTGTTGCAACTTCTGTTCCTGTGGAAGTTGAAACAAAACCAAAAGTGCCTGATGCACCCATGGTACCTCTTGGCGTGGTTTCTCATTTTGTGTCCACGATTGGTCATCGGGCACCATTCCTTCGCGTTTCCTGGGATAAACCCCACTGTCATGGTGCGCCGATCAATCGTTACCTTTTGCAAGCCCGCCGAGCAGGCGCTTTGCCTGGGACCTGGGGGAAATGGCGTCGAATCTATTTAGGACCGCAACTCTCTGCAGGAGACGAGGCAACTTTAGACGCGCAAGCAACGATTACCCAGTATAGAGTAAAGGCCGGTTCCATCCTTGGCTGGGGGGGTTACTCTCGCATTCTCACGGTTGATGCTCCAAACGGCCTTGGGTCTTGGCAAGGGCAAGTTCGCCAGAGTCTGATAGGCAATATACAAGACATTGTAGTTGACCCCAAGCCTCAGAGTCCCGGAGACAACATTCATGAAATAAGGACCGCCAGGCTCAATAGATTCCCTAAAAAAACATGCACGCATGCATCTAATGCTCGCGTCGTTGAGTTGGATTGGTCTGCAAAATATGCCCCCTCCTATAAGAAGGATGATAGTTTTGCGTGCCATGGCGATTGCAAGCTCGTCGTTCATGAGCTGATACGCCGTTTCAAGAAATGTTTTAGCTATCCAATAGCCACGGGTCTTTTTAAGATTGCCATCATGAATCTTAGAAGTACGACTGCCCAATGGTACTAGTAGTAATTGTTTCAACGCGTGTGAGACAACAGTCGAATGTGGCATCTAATGCCACACACGCCCAGCATAGAGGCCCCCGATTTTTGTTTCTAGTGTGCAAATTGTCCCGAACAGCTGCCGGTCTCGGAACTTGACTGACGAACCTCGTGATTTTGTCCCAAACTTCGGGTGAATTAAGATGAATAAGTTGCCCCTTTCTTGGCACCACCCTAGAATAAGCTTATGCTAGGGACCCCCACGCGTCACGGTAGCTTCATACTAGGATTTAGGAATTGCTAAACAAAGGCGCCTAATGCCGCCCGTGACTCGGCGCGCGGGCATTCTCGTGCAAAACACTTAGTGTACGTCGTGGGCACGGGCAGCCGGGCTACGCGTTGCAAAAAACGCGGCAGCAATAGGACTGCCTTTCGCCGAGAAAACGGCCAAAACCATGCAAAAAGCCATGCGATCGTCTTTTTTGGCGCCGTTTCGAGCCGATCGGGCCACCGCAGTGTCGGACATCGTAAAACATGTGGCCGCGGACGATTTAAAACACTAAACAGGGGCACCGATACGTGGGATGTCAGTCTATGCGTGGTCCGCGTTTACAGCGAGAACGCGGCTTCAGAGCTGGCTTCAGGCGAAAATCGCGCCCGTGGGTCGCGAGATTTGGCAGGGGCCTTCTCAGCCACCATGGTGTGCATACGAGGGGCTTGGAGGGCTGTGTTGAGGACGACGGGGAGCAGCAATGCCTGGAGCGCGTCGCGGCGCCTCCGTGGGCTCGAAATCTCAACAGTTAGGCGAACCATCGGCCGTTATCGTCAGTAGGCATGGCGATGGAGCAAAAATCGTCGATCGTCTGCCTAACTCTTGCAATCTCGGCGGCTGAGAGGGCAGTATGTGCAGCCAAATGGGCAGCCCCTCTCGCTCCCAGGAGCTGGAACCACGGGCGACGTGCTGCGGCCGCGCTTCTGCTGCAACAGGCGCGGTGACCGGTGAATTGGGGGCGTCCACCACCCTTCGCGCTGCGCGTTTAGCTTTGTTTAGCTGAACTTTTGGCATGCGCCGCTGGCGATTTGAGGCTTCCCGTCGGCGGCCCGAGGAGCCTCCGAGGCCGGCCCTCAGGAAGGGGGTTGCGGGGTCTCAGTGGCGTGAATTGAGGGCGCTCGTTCGCGGCCCCTTGAAAAGTTATATGCGCAAAAACCGGCGTGCGGCCAGAGCACCCCCCGGACCCCAACATCCCAGCTTTTGGGGGTGGGAAAGGGCGACGCCGGCGCGCAGTGCAGTGGGCAAAGGGCTGCCCTCTCCCGACGGCTCCTCCCGCGGCGCGAGACGGTCAACCCGAGCGCGGGACCAAGCGTGGGGACCTACCGAACGACGTCGAACGGCCGGAGCGAACAATAAGGCCCGTTCGGCTGCGGCATCCGATGGCGCATTTCGGGGTGCGCCGATGGGCTGGCGCGATGTCATCGAATCGCCGCGGCGAGCCCGTTGACGTGCGCGGGCCATCGCATACGATCCTTATAGATGCTCCGTGGCCACAGTTTTGGTTCAATCGGCCCGGAAGGCACCATTTGGGCTCCACGAAGTCGGCCTCGACGCCGCGTTCGGCCCACTGAATGTCGGCGTTGTGGAGGTTTTGAGCGGTCCGAACGGTTCGGACCCACCCATGGGCCAGCGTAGAGGCCCCCAACGGCTGGAATACGCGCGGAGGCAATTTTTGTGAATTTTCTAGTACGTGATTTTGTGCCTAACATCTGTCAAACCTCGTGATTTTTTCTCAAACTTTGTGTGAATTAAGATTAGGCCTAGATACGCCCCCTGACCGGTTTTTGCGCATAAAATCTTCGACGCGGCGCCGCTATAGCCGCGGAGCCAAAACCCGGCGCCCCCCCTCCTCGGTACGTGATCTTACGTTGAAATGCGCTTTTATTTCCAAAATCCCTAATCTCGGCTTTTGGTGCTACCGTGGGCTCTGTCACACCAATTGAAACGCTTCGTTTTTCATTCGCTCCTCAATGGGGGATCGTTCGAAACACCCACCAAAAGCAGCAAAAATAAGCAATCAGTTAAACGCCGCAAACAAAGAAATCAAACGGGCGTCATTTTTAGATCTGAGAACAAGCTCGCGGGCAATCCAAACCAAAACAATCTCGGAAACTCTCTGTCCCTTATCGCTGAACCTATCTCACATATGCACTAAACTACTAAGTATTGTCAGTGAATTAACGCCGGTCGCTTCGCTGACTCACGCCGACCTGAATCGAATCAGACGCACGGAGGCAAGAAATTATGATCTCCTAAATTTGCTGGAGGCCAAGTACCTATTTAACCAGTGCGCCGTGCGGCAACAGAAAGATGTCATTCCACTCATAAAAGTATCCCAAGTGCTCGAGCATCATATACACTCAAAGCGTTTCAATTGGCTGGTGGCCGATGTGACATCAGGGATTGTTGAATCTGCTCTAGTAATGCGAGCGACGGCTGTGAAATCATTAAACGAAAATTTTCACCTCTCAGTCTCCATTGAATATCTGTCCAAACTGAATAAATTCGATTCAGTCTACAACAATCAAAGAAATGCAAGTGTTGCTGATCAGCACTTTTTACAGCACGAAGCATTCTTTCGTCCCCATCAGCATGTGAATATTGGCCCAGAATCAGCACCTTCAATTTGGACCTGTACCAGCGAGAGGAATAAAGTATTTTGGATTGAAAGGAGTACTCTTTTTCATGCAGCATTCTGCAGTTCCCGCAGGAATGAAGTTAGACCACCAACATCAAATTTCCCCCTACAGTATGGGGCAAGCGTATTGCTGGTCTCGTGGTTGTACCGACACACACTCATGACCCTGAGAGTTCAAATCTCAAGGTTGTTTCGGGACCATTCGATAAATTTGCGCCCTGGGTCAGAGACCTGCTTTCGGTGCAGTGCT
This sequence comes from Pelagomonas calceolata, assembly GCA_918797485.1. Taxonomy (NCBI): domain Eukaryota; class Pelagophyceae; order Pelagomonadales; family Pelagomonadaceae; genus Pelagomonas; species Pelagomonas calceolata. Next base: position 3,406,080 of record CAKKNE010000003.1, on the reverse strand, counting down.
TCCTTGAATCGCATCGGTGCCTTATTTTCTTCGATGTTGCTGCATTGCATACTGACCAAATCGCGGGAGTCAAGAAGACAATGCTATCTGTTATTTGAGTTGTCAAAAAATTATTCCCAGGCAACGAACGTAATTGGGTTGATTCGCATTAGACAAGACCTCATTAGAGTCATTAATGATATTCTCATGTGTTTTAATCAGCTAAGACTATCCGCGCTGCTGACCATCGAGATGGAGTTGCGACAGTCTACTTTTGATATTTGCAATACTTTTTTGATGTACGTGCAACGCATTCATCGCTTCAATCCAGGGCTAAAGGCGTCTCTTGTCTCATCACTGACGAATATGATGTATTCAGCGACTGCTGGGACAATCAGGACTTGAGGTTTTAGCAGCTACTATTGGCCTTCATTGCACGCTCAAGCAAGTGCACTACGGTCCCTACAGACCGGGGCCTGGTAGTGCACTTTAGCCACAACCGATTTCTTTTCCAATTCACTGGCAATTCCAACCGGATTATTCCAGCACTAGTGGTCCACCATGAGGCACCGTGGCAGTTTGATGATCGTCTGGATGAGTTGGGATGTAGGGTTCTATAGTACTAGAAGTCGTCACGGTCAAAGCACCTAGGTGACCTTCAAGTCTCTTCCCTCTTCATGTTCGTGTGACGCCCACCGCCGGGCCAACTTTGCCAGCGGAGAGTTAGTTTTGGGCAACCTTAAGGCTCCAAAAACCCTGGGGCGGCGCATCGCACGGGGCGCATGATCCTAGCGGTAGGCATCATGAACGAGTGCAAGCTCTGCCTCTCGCCACTCCGCTTTCCGCAACACTCCGCACGCGCCGTTGGCTGCTCGCGCATGAGAATAATAAGGAAGACCAAATTAAGGAAGACCTAAAATAGGGAACAAGCGCCGTAGGGAAGCAGTACGTAGTGCAGGAAACAGTATACCGTCCGAAGTCGGCTCCCAATAGCCGTGTCTCCGGCCATCCAGGCTCCGGTTGCATCAATATCTGGATCGAACCAGAACTCGACGATAAAACGCTCCTCGACGGAGGTGTTTTCGCCCGGGCTAAGCTCGTCAATAAAACGTTATGTCAAATAATCTTGCCGCGACCAATTTTGGGGGTGGCGTCCCCGAACGGGACCCGGTCTGATGGCCGAGCGACTCGTGTAATGAAACTTTGACTACGAAGTCCCGGATGATGTCATTTTCAAGGGCCAAGTTCTCCGTGTCATTCATTAGAGAGCAACTTGAAGGATTGTACTAAACCGTTCATGGCATCTCAGGCTTGTTCCATTGCTTGATCCGAGTCTCGGTGACGATTTCAAATTGCTCCGCGACTTCAAGTTCCTTTCTTTCTGTTGCTTTTAACCACTGGCATTACTAACTTTTGCTAAACCTCTTCGTCAGTAGGCGGAACCTTGTGGGCCCCGGGCCGGGCCCGGGCCATAACTTGAACCCGGGCAAGCCCGGGGTGTCGAGCAATGCCTCCTGCCTGGTCACGGTCCCGGCCTCAGGAGGCTAGTAGGCTCAGGCTCAGGCTGCGACGGGAGCCTGAGACACTCAGGCTACTGCCAGTGGTGCTGCCCGTGTCGGCGTGAATGTTGGAACAACAGTATAGACACCGATATTAGAAAGTGGGGCAGTGGGGCTAGTGGGGCTGGATGGGAAGATATGGCTTTGACGGTATTTTTGCGTGAAATAATCTTATGAAATAATCTTATAGTTGAATTGGGATATATCCTGTCCGAGCCCTTGAAAATGGCTCTGTGCTCTGAACAAGATATCAAGTGCGAGGGGATGTTGCAAAAAAAGGGTGGGATGAGATGGCAAAAGCGCTATTTTATTTTGTGTCAGAGCGGAACAAAACCAGCGCAACTGACATACTTCAAGGACGAAAAGACCCATCTTAGTGACACCGCCAGAGCAACACTTGTGCTAACTTCGGATACAAAAGTCGACTTGCTCCTTGGCAGGCCGCATGCATTCCAAGTAATCTTGAAAGGTAGTATGAACACAATGTGACGTTACAATGTATGGCAGGCCGCGCACTTAAAGTGGCCTCGGAGACGCACGAAAACCGTGACAGGTGGATAAAATGCCTTCGTGATTGCATATCGATAGTTGTTAGCCAAACAATGGTACACGTGTGTATTTTAATCCACCTATCGTATTTACCACGACACACCCTCAGTTTTCTGGCACTGATTGGTTTGTTGACCCAAAGTGCAGTCAGTGCCTTCTAATTGGATTACCATTTACATCCGTATGTTCTCTTCTCCAGGTATAAACTGTTAAACAAAGTCGGGTCGGGGGCGTATGGATTCGTTGTTGCCGCAGATGATGTAAAAGTTCATGTCTGATTCCTATTCACGTAAACGCCCATAGGTCTTGACCGGCAAAAAGGTTGCAATAAAAAAGGTGGCAAACGCATTCGAGGACATGGTAGATGCAAAGCGCATGCTGCGCGAGGTGCGACTAATGCGTCAATTTAATCATCCGAACGTCGTTAAACTTTATGATATCATGGAACCACCATATATCGAAGGATTCGAAGATTTATATATTGTTACGGAGCTGATGTCAACTGACCTACAGAAAATTTTGTATTCCAAGACAAAACTCACCGGCGAGCAAATGCAGTATCTTGTTTATCAGTTACTTGCTGGTATGAACTACATAAATTCCTCATCTGTCCTCCATCGGGATCTTAAGCCATCAAATTTACTGATTGATATTCAAACATGCAACCTACAGATATGTGATTTTGGTTTGGCGCGAGGCACCACTGGTCAAAAGGAGGCGATCGATGATAATACGATAACAAAAAGTGATAATGAAGTAGATGGAGTCTTGTCACAAGAATATACCGAATATGTAGTCACTAGATGGTATCGGGCACCTGAAATCATGCTTGGCTTCCATGCGTACGACCAGGCAATCGACATGTGGTCGATTGGATGTATCTTCGGTGAAATGCTTCTTTTACAGCCTGTATTTCCTGGAAATGATTACATTCACCAACTGAAGCTCATTGTCAAATTACTGGGCCGCCCACGTAAAGCAGATCTCTGGTTTGTCTCCAATCAAAACGCAATGAATTTTATGCTGCAGCTCCCTGATTATAAGTCCCAAAACTTCCAAATAAAATTTCCCAAAGTTGAAGATGTTGATGCTCTGAATCTTCTTGCGCGCATGCTTGTGTTCAACCCAAAAGGTCGCATCTCTCTTCGCGGGGCACTCAAACATAAGTACGTCGAAGACTTTCGTGAGTATGAGCTCGAGCAAGATGCCGGTTTTCATGTTAAGGTTGATGATATCGAGGCAACAAAGCTCAACAAGGCTTGCCTACAGAAAATGCTTTACAATGAAATACGAGCATTCCATCGCAAGGTACCGCCGGATCACGGGGGCGAGGATGGAACATATTTCTGATGCGGCGAGGTCCCGAGCAACCGGGTGAGCAACTGGGACCACCTCAAGTCAGAAAACTTCAGGGCACTGACTCAGGCTCGGAGTCGAAGTTCACAAGTTCGTACTTCATTGCGAGCGGGGATGCCAGTGTGACTACTAGTATCCTGCCTCGTCACAATGCGCCCGTACTTAGGAGTTGTTTCATAAAACCACAAAAAAACTACTACTAGGCTATCGGGTTTTAAATCGATGGTTCATTTTGCCGAGACGGCGTGCCAGTGGGCACGGGGCCGGCACCCACCATAGGGATTCGCTCCATCGTTAGCCTGTACCCGCGGATTGGGTCGGGGGGACTCATAGGGCCCTCTTAAGGGCCGCCTGAGGTCAGGGGGGTGTACGGGGATCGGGACTAGGGCGCAGCGGCGTGCTGAAAAACGGCAAAAACCCGTGAATCTCGATTAAACGTGATTTTGTTTTGGCCTCGTGCGCGGCCTAAACGCACCCATAGGCAGCCCCAAGCTATTTCTGACCGCTCAAGGATTCGGCCGAGGCGGTGCGCCAAGAAAAAGCGCGGCAGCACAACATTTCGCGGTGCGCCAAATCGCTCTCCCACCACATGATGTGCGATACGTGATGTGGGCATGCCACTGCACAAAAAAAACGGTGCGGACAGTACGGTGGGTATGCCCCGAGCCCCGCGGACAACTTCAAGCACTCTCGAAAAGCTGGAATTCATTGCACCGCGGCGGCCGCGTCGAAGTCGACGCGGACGAATAGAGAGCTTCGAGGGCGCTCCTGCGAGAAACCACGGGCCCGGGGACCGGCGCGGGGTTATAGTCGATGCGGACGACGACGATGCGGACGACGACGATGCGGACGACGACGATGCGGACGACGACGATGCGGACGACGACGACGTCGATTTGGAACTTTGAGTCTCCGCCGTCCGGCCCGCGGCCTGCCCGCGGCCGGCGCACCCCAAACCCCCCTACCGTTTGCAGCCCCTGTTTTGCGTGAATATTAGTCATTACCTTAAGTATGTTCGTAGCAAGTTTGCGGGTTTAAGCTATGAAAGGGGAAGAGCTACGGTATTCTCTCACTTTGGGTGCCGGGCCCTTCAGTGGGCGGCCCGGCCCGGGCGGTCGAGACGGTATGGGTTTTGCCTGGACGGCATGTAAGAGGGCTTAAGTCGGAACCGAACTTCGCCGCTTTGCTCGTTCAGTTTTCAAATTTTCTTTTTGATATCACTGGCATGATTACTTAATTAATTAAGGTCAATGCTGAATTTTTTTCGGTTGGGCTTTTTTTGCGCCTGTTTCGAGCTTAGAGGTCGTGATGACCTGTGAGCGTAGCGAATACAGGTCGTGATGACCTCTGGATGCTCGAAAATGGTGTAAAAAGGCCACTACCCAAAACGAAATCGTTAGCCCGAGGGAAACCACAGTATGTAGAGATGCTCTTCATCAAACCGAAAGCCCTGCTCAATGAAAATATCAGAGCCATAGAACCTATATCAATGTAAGTAATGCGATCTTCTTAAGAACTACAAGCTGAACTCTGCCAGACACTCGTCCAGATTTCCGGCATAGTTTAGTTCGCGTGCTTTTGCTTCAAAATCTTCAATCAGCACTTTTAACACCATGCGACTAGAAGGTGTCCCGCGTTGCTGGGCCTTCAACGCGGCATAAGTTTGAGCTTCTCGCAAAAGAGAGCGGAGAGCATGGAGAAGCAAATGGAATAAATCACCAGCACGAGTGAGATATTTGCGAAATCCACGTTCCAGGGACTTGCGGACTGAGAATTTCTGTGCATTTATAAACGAAGTGAGGAGGACTGATATTGCGGCATCAACGTCATCATCTCGAACATGTTCTCGAAGAGACATCTTTGCCTGCGCGTCATTCGAGATGAGTGACTAGAGACCCCACACACGCACATGTGCCTCCGCCATGCGCATGAGAGACTCAAGATGCCGAACTGCAATGGGCACGCCACCACAAGTGGCAGATTCACGGCGCAGATCGGCGTAGAGGTGCGATATCTTATCCTGGTCAATCGAGTGCAAGCGAGGCTCACAAGAGCCCCGTGCGTGAGTCAAGTATTTGCGTAAAAAATCTTGTGCAAGTGACTGGCCAGCCACAGATGTCTGGAGCACTGACTTTTCCAAACGCATCTGATTTTGCAGGCTCACACTATTTATTTTGTCTAGAAGGCATTCAGCATGACGATGAGAGCCAATAACATGGGAAGCCAATTGTTCATCCATGAGCCTAGGAATGATAATGCAGAAGAAGGACGCATCAAACACAAGCTATGTCACGGGTCAACTATGTCTTGAAGCACACAGAGAACATCGAAACGTTGAAGAATCGGATCCTGAGTTGAGAGGATAACACCACAGTAGAAGAAAGCTACATTCGACACAGAATTTTACAGTGAGTTCAACATTGTCTGCAAACGTTGCACCTGAATCATACCTAAGATACACGACAGACGTGCAACTATCATGTCCGCAGCAGAGCACTCAACGAAGGAATATTACTGTCCTCCTATTGGATTAGCAGCTGCTACGACCGAACATCGAGCGTGAAGTGACGTCACAATGCCTGCCTATAGCACAAGGCGCCTTAAACGCAAAAATTCCTATTCAAATCAGCTATTTTCACCTTAGAAACCGATATGGATTGCTGCTCCATGGCTTCATGGATCGATGTACGATCCTGTTCGTTCATTTTGTCAAACTCGTCAATACAACACCTAGTAAACTTTCTTCATTTTTTCTTAAATCCAGGAATGCCCCTTTCGCCGTAAAACACAGCCCATTGTCTGCGAGTACTAGTGCCCCACCCTCAAGTGTCCATTCTCTGGTGATTGGATCCTTGTGCACACCCGCAGTTAGTCCCACTGCAGATGCACCCTTGCCAGTGGTGTAAATTGCGCGTGAAATCAGGGAACAACAGTATTTGAGAAGTTGTGACCTGCAGTCCAACATCACTTTGCTACTGTAATATATATATTGCACAGCCTGGGTGCTTTGCACAACCTGGATCGCCAAGAAGCATTACGTTAACCTACACAAAGCGACGGTATGTGATCACAGATCCATATTATTACAAACACAATAATTCTATCGACTCAGGTAGACACATCACCGCGAATACGATGTTTACCGTCAACATTTTTTGAACAGCCACCAAACAAGGCCAATGCCAAAGCAGATTTGACGTGCTTATGGCCGTGAATTGAAGGAGCCAGCGACATGGCCTAGACAGCATACTATATCTTTGTAGGATGATTTCTTTCCATAACATACGATTTTATTAACTGCCTTTGGGTCTCGCGCAAATCGCAAGGCATGCCTTTTCTCTTCGCTGTCCATCTGGAAACAGCCATGCTCTGTTGCTAGTGTCCTTTTAGCAACCTATAGATCGATGCATATTGAAGGCCGACTAATTTTGTTCGAATACAGAAAATACATGATTTGCTTCTATGGTTGTTGAGAAGATTGGGAATCCTGCCCGACCTGTGTAGTTTCTGTATCTGAATGACTCAATGAACAAGGCATACCCGAGATTCCCGCGTCGTACCTAAGACAGACCCGATGAATGGCAGGGAACAAGTAGTGCAGTGATATTGACGAATGAACGTAGACACCAGTGACATCAACTTCTTCGCCAGGTCTGGCGACGTCTATGAGATCAGCAAGTAGTACGACATCTTTATGACGGGGGACTCGCCCAGGTGGCACCGAACCTAGGATGGTCGTCTCAACAACGATAATGTACTGCGCACGAAGTCACCAGGAGTTTCTTGAATCGCTAGCTTTTGATAGTTTCCATAAACGGTCTGTTCCTGGTTTACCTTAAAAGGTCCATGCCTCTGACAACATGGACACAAGTCAGGCCGGACCTTAACACGCACAATCACTTAGAAAAATAGCATTAAATTGATGGTACCTCTGTAGTATTATTTTGTCTAAATGGTCCGAGATTTACGTCACAACTTAGGCATCTAAAATGCACCATCTTAAGCTGTGGGAACACGACGGATCGTCGTGTCACGACCTGGTACAGTGGCAGAGGGTTGGGAAAAAAATGCAATCTCCACACTGACCACAATACGCCATGAACACGCACAAGCCTATGTGTTAAGAATGTTAACAATAATATCATAAATTGATGAGATACTGGCAACGTGTTCGTGCTGGTTGAGGTGGTTTTGACGGAGATCGCGCAGCGTATCAACAATCGGCAATTCGCGGATGCGTACATGAATCTCGTCTTTGATTTTGCCTATTGAAACAAGAATATTTTTTTAGAATATTGTTACATCGCTGTCTGGGTGTGTACCATAATCTGGGAAATACTCCGCAGACGTTACTAGCTCATTTGCAACTTCATCGAAAATCCTACGTACGCTAATCAACAAGGCAACTAGAGAGAATAACTAACTCGATAATGTCGCGAGGTGCATCTGCTACCCAAATGGCAAGAATTGGCACGTGTGAGCTGAGGCTTTGATATGAGACTTCAAAACTTGCCTTTGGCTTAAAAGCTACACCAAGTTTGTTTGGACTGGACACTCACGAGGTTGTTTGCACACATAAATTGAATAGCTTGCTTATGGTGTTCATCAGATTCCAAGAAAGTCCGAAACCTGGGCGGGTGATATATGTCTGGCTGGGCAATTGACTCAGATACAGAGATCATGACCGGTGTTTTATTTCACGTCTAGTTCTGTCCTGAGCTATCCACTCACGCAATGGCATGTCCATAGTCTCGAGATTAATGCTTCCCATTGGACCAGTAGTTGCTTCTGTGAATTCATTACTGCTAATGTTGCGACGACGGGTTGTGCGTCCGTGATCGTCTACGATTTCGCTCAAAGATGCTAGGCAAGTTCAACGAACCTTCGTGCCCGAAATCATCCAGCTGATCAGCAACACGAGTTTGATTATTGTTAAGTCGTGCATCTATTTCCGTCTATGTAGTAAAATTAATATCTAATCTTGCAAGCTGCATATAACGTACCTCTGCAGCGCGCCGAGCTTTAGGATCAATTGTTCCATATTCTCTGTGGTCCAGTATGTTTTCGTCGTAATGATCTAGTTCTGGTATAGCGACGTAGTCGCTCTCCAAATCTTCCATCAAGTTCTCGCCAGAGTCATCGTCCGACGAATTCGGATTCAAGCTGAACAAATTAGGGCGAGCACGCTTCATAGATTCAATGCAAGCCAACCCGGTCGGGAACCTCGGACGAAGTACCGCAGCTCCTGAGCTGCCGGGGGCCAGTCACGGGGGACGGACCGTGGTACCGGTACTGCAAGGGGTACTGCGGCTCTAGAGCATGGGAAAGAAAGAAAGAAACGGTACCTGACGAGCACTCTTCGGCCGTATCGTCTATTCGAAGCGTCTAAAAACGCGGGGATTCTCTGCTTTCCTCCCAGCACGATCTTTTAAAAATCACTTGACCGTGACGCTGAGCCCCAAGCCTCCAGAGCTCGCGCGTTCGAGGTCGACAGCGCTACCGCGGCACAGCCGATTTTTCGACGCGAGGCTGCCCGCACTGCACAAAACTCTGCACAGCCCATTATTTTATCATACGGAACCTGCGCCTCAGCAAAAATTTGCCGCCACCCGGCCGGCGCGTGGCTGTACGCTCATTGCGCCAAAAAATAAAATCAACGTTACGCTAATAGGCTTAGCACTTGACCCGGTCCGAGTCACGGTGACCCCCCCGCCGGGCCTTAGAAATGTCGAGGTCTCCACAGAGTTTTAAGCGTCGCAGGCGAAGGCAGAATGTTACTCCAACGAACTAACCGATCTCCGGCTAGGGGAAGCCAGTCCCACCTTCAAACTTCAAGTTCGACCCCCCCCCCCCCGGGCCTATCATCCGGCGACAGGTGGATACCACCTTCGCCAGTGTACGCACGGAATCTCGCCGGTGCGCACTGGCAGTCGGAGCTGTGCTACGGCCGCCGCGGCGACTCCGAGTCGGACTTGGATATCCGAGTCCGACTCAGAGTCACGGTCACTGCCAGTGGCACTCAGGCTGGCAAACCCTGAGGAGCCTCCGAGTCACAGTGACGGCAACCGAAATCGGGGCGGGGAAGTCGTTGTGTGACCGGACATTTTTTTTCAGCGTGCGCAGCTCGTGCTAATAAACTCGTATCTTTACCACCGTAGGTACCGTAGGTTATAAGCACCTAACGAGCATATGACCTCCACGACCAAAAAGAATACAATTCATGCCTTATCGAGGTTCATGTGCGACTGGGACTCTTTAAATGTATGGCTTTAGGCTCGGTGAGACGAAGGAGGTAATGAGCTACATGAATTCCACAGATGGCCAGGAAGTCGATGCCCATGACCTATTTCAAACGACGCCCTTAGTTTGGGGAGCACGCAACGGACACGACGAAACGGTGAAGTATCTATCTAGCATCAAGGCTGATGTTAACGCGACAGGCTTCGGCGGTTGGTCAGCGCTGCAGCATGCGGTCAGCTGCTCTTGCGAGACTATGGTCACACTTTTGTTGCGTCACGACGCAAATCCGAACGCTTCGGATGAAACTGGTACCAGAGCCCTCCACGTTGCTGCTGCACGTGGTGCGATCAACATTGTTGCGCGCCTAATTGAATCACATGCGGATGTCAATGCACAAAACGCAGCTGGCATGCGCCCCCTGCACTATGGCGCGCTCTTCGGGCATGTATCGTCTCTGAAAACGCTTGCCGAGCACGGCGCAGATATAAATGCCCAGGACACAGATGGCAACACAGCACTCCATCTCGCTGCCCAAATGGGATTTGAAAATGCAGTCCAATTTCTCTTAAGTGTATGCAACAAGCGAATCGTGAATAAGGAAGGCAAACTGCCCCTAAATATGGCACAAAGCTCTTTGATCAGAAATCTCCTGAAGTAGACTCGGCACCCACAATCTCATAAAGCTTGCGACGCACCCGGTGGGCCAACAGAGCGAAGATTAAGGGAGATTTGACTATTCTGGTATAGTAAACTTTTGAAGAAATTCGGAGATGCTTTGGAAACCCAGTACGGATTTCGGGCATCTTTTGAAAACCCAGGAGGTTTTTGAAAACCAGAATAGTGAAGTTCAGACCTCCACAACGTAGTTGTCACAACGAACCTAACTCACTAGAACGGAGGCGGGATTTTTAGCTAAATTTAGTAATTCTTGCCTTTTATAAAATACTAAGTCGTTTCGCTGCCCTAAGCGCCCCGCAGTGCGGGCCTTGGCCAAGTGGGAACACATATCGGCACCCAGGTGGCCAGTGCGTTGCTTCTGCGGCGAGCGTGGTCCGCGGTTCGGCTTCCAAGCCGTTAACCACTCTCGTAAGCACAAAATCTCGTCGCGACGTTGCTAAAAGTTGTACGCCTGTGGCGCTACTGCCCAGGTACGACCGGGCAAAGCTGAGTGCATGTGTCCGCGCTTGAGTGCCAGGCAATTACTCGTTTCAAGTTGATGGGTTTACTCGATGTTTATGTCGACCCAGCCGAGATCGACTCCCACTAGTACTCAGTGACTTAGTACATTTGACTGGGGCCGAGCGCGCCGCGTCCCCCGAGGCGCGGCGCCGGGCGGCCTGCCAAAATCAATCTCCGGCGGCGGGGGTCCGAGCGATGGGCAACGGGTCGGCCTTCTACTAGTCGGAGTCGAGCACGACGGGCCCCCAGCGACTTCCGAGCCCCTACCCTGTCGCCCACCCACCCCCCCCGTCGTGCGAGCTCGTCGCCCCCCGCGGTGGAGAAACTCGCGAAAGGAGTGCCGGTGCCGGGCTTTACCGTACCCGCCCCGCTAGGTTCCTCGAGGAGGGTCAGGAAGGAGGGAGTACAAGCTGGCCAATTAGAAGGCAGCCTGCAGCCAATACACGGTATTTAGCTGCGACTCTGTATTCCTGAGGCAGATGACTGATGGAACTTGCAATGAAACAGCGTCTAAGACAGTCCAAATTACGCCACTGGCCAAGTGAGCTTCGGAGTCCATATTTTCCAAATTTTGCGAGAGTCATTATAAACCACGTGAGGTACAAGCTCGTCTTTCTTGGTGAACAGGGAGTTGGAAAGACCTGCATTATCAATCGGTTCGTGTATGACTCGTTTGACAGGAACTACCAAGCAACCATTGGTATTGATTTCCTAAGCAAGACCATGTACTTAGAGGATCGTACCGTTAGACTGCAGCTCTGGGACACTGCTGGGCAGGAACGTTTTCGGTCTCTTATCCCGAGTTACATTCGTGATTCATCGGTCGCAGTTGTAGTTTATGACACAACATCGCGAGCATCTTTTCTGAGCTCGTCGAAATGGGTGGACGACATTCGATCTGAACGCGGTGATGATGTTGTTATTATGTTGGTCGGCAATAAAACTGATCTGGCAGACCAACGCCAGGTGTCCGTTGAGGAAGGTCTTGCAAAAGCCTCGGAAGAGAAGGTCATGTTCATTGAGACGTCTGCGAAAGCAGGATTCAACATAAAGCAGCTATTTCGACGCCTTGCCTCCGCACTTCCTGGCATCGAGGGCGCTGTTTCTCACGCACCTGGCTTGATTGACATAAAACTCACTGCGAATCAAAATGCAGCGCAAATTTCCCAAGCGCCAAAATGCGGATGCTAATATTCTCGTAACAAATAAATTAGAAATCGAATGATGGAGGAGGCAGAGGAGCGAGCCCCACATCACGCTACTGGATCTTTAAAGATCCAGTAGAGACTGTAGAGTAGGTCCTAGGAGTGCTTGGCCTCGTCTTGGGAGTGAGAGTTTGGGTTGGTGTGCTTGCGAGAGCAGCTGCTCGTCCTTAGCGGGAGAGGGGGGCAGCCGCGGCAAAAAAAAGGCAGCTCAATAGCAGCGAGCGTTGCATAAGTACACCGGGCCCTAGACCATGGCGAGGACCAGGGGACGCAAAGGCTTACATCGCGCCGCTTGGCAGGCATCCCAAGGGGGACAAGGATATTCGGGTCTCGACGGCGTCCAAATTCCACCCTGGGCCGACTAGACTCAGACAAAAGGATAGACATAGCATCGGCCCGACACAAGGACCTTTCGCGAGCTGTGGTATGCTCGGGATGCTGCGGTGAGTATGGGCTGTGTTCCGAGCCGGTCTGCTTCTTGTGACTTTAACAAGCCGTACTCAGTAAGTAAAGTAGAAGCCGGACTTCGAAAGAAGACTGGCTTCGTCACGGTGCGAAATGAGAGCCGCGGTAGTGCCGCTGCGTCTCCCGGAGTGAGAAAATGCTTCGCGGCAATATTCACGACCGCGCAATTCAAGTTGTCACCGCGACGGCCGACTCTACTCGTCGTGAATCATTTTCGGCGCAGATGCCGCGCCAAAATTACCCACAGTGCAAGACAAACCCCGCAAGATACCTTCATATATTAAGAAGCCCGGACCACAGTGGGAAACTTTGCCTTGATCACAGCGACTAGTTCCGCAATTACTTGATCTAGGCTCCTCGCGTAGATAAGCTTATCAAAACTAGACCTGTGTTCCTGTTGGGGCGGCTCGTTCTCACTGCACACTAATATTGCATAGGGGGTGGGCTTGATGTTGCCGCACATGCGAGCTGAGACAGCACGTTCGTATGAAACATGGAGTAATGGGACAGCCCCTGTGGCTCGAATACGTGCAACCGCCTCCAGCGTAGTTCCAATCAGCTCACCTTTGCAGCCGACTTCTGCTGAGGCACCAGATTCTAGGTATTTTCCGCCTCTAATGTCTGCATTGATCATCTCAAGAGTGACAAAGTTCATTGTAATCCCCGGTCGCTCACTACGATGTGGCGGTCTGGTTGTTGTCATGACTGGAGATAGGAATTTCCCTGGGAATTGTTGGTTCAACGCATCCAAGACCTGCAGTTGTCTGGCACCAGTAACAACAAGAGCGGGCACTCCTTCATTTAGCATTGGCGGACTTGGCGTCGTCGAGGTTCTCAGCGCTGCAAAATGCTCAGATGCAAAAGAGAATATCCTTGTTGGTTTTTCGAGGAGAATAGCGGCCGTAAAATCTCCCACGATGCTGCGCAAGTCCATCTGCCCGATTAAGTATTTGAAATTGTCTTCCTTTAGAGCTACCTTGCGGTCATTCAGATGACAAATTTCTTGGAGACACAAGACGTTTTCCAAGTGCTTCCGCGAACGATTCGTCCGCTCCATGAGTTTGGAGGCAACGTTATGACTGTCGCTGGAACCTCCACATACGGTGCTCTTACGGATGCAATAAAATAAGATAGTTATTGTAGATTGGTTAGGGATCTGTGCGAATAATGCAAGACCAAAGGAGTACGCACCTTTGGGAGTGCGGCGGCTGAGATAGTCTGCCGCGGAGCTACCTTAAAATACACTAAGTAATTTTGGTTTAACTGTGTTTATTACGCGTTGCGGGCTTAAGGGTGATGTAAGTGTATAAGAAGGGTACTATATATAGTATAGGATAGGGGGGGGCGCCGGGGTATTTCGCCCTGTTTATCGCACTCCCCCTTTTGATAAGGGTAAGCTCTTGTTTCCCTTTGGTGAAAAAGGGGGTGAAAATCGCCCTCAATCCTTGTCGTTCGTTTCATTGAAATGTGCGTTTTGGTAAATATCATCAAGTAGCACGTTGCCAGTGGCATTTGCCTCTCAATCATGAATACACTTAACTTGAATCCTTACCGTAAGAATTGGTAGAGGGTTCTGTAGGTTGTATTGTAGGCTATTTCGCATACTCGAAGCGGATATCCCCTTCCGAGTCAAGTTTGTCCGCACGAAACCTCGCCGGCCCGGGGCGTGCGCACAAGCTGCCAGTGCCGCGCGCGGCTGCTACCCTGGTACGACCGGGCGAAGCTACGGTCAACTTGTTGTACCATGGTGTACCGATTCGGTGTTCTCGGCGTAACGCTGCAACATATGCTATTTCCGAGTCACCGTGACTAGCCACTAGGGAGACTAGGGTAAGCTGACTCGGAATGCTACGATGTGGGGCACATCAACGTATTTAGCGGCCTAGTGTACTAGGGGCCTATCCATGATCTGTTGGGCCCTCTGGGTATTTCTCAGCTAGCTGGGTATTTTATTCCCAGTCATATTTACATATGTTCATCCTCCGAGTCAACTACTAGGCTACAAGACACTGTGGCGACCGTCGTGCAGGGTGGGACGCAAGACCTTTTGGGGATTGTTTGGTAAGTGTCTCGGCCCGAATCTAAGTGTTTGACGTGAGTGTTTGGACGAAATTCTAAGTGTTTGGTACGGGTTTTTGCTTCGGAAAAGTGGGTTTAAACGGCCAAGACCGGAGAAATACCGGCATATCGGGCTGCAATTGACTCCAGGTACGTCGCTAGGGCTGCCCAGGGCGGGGGGCACCCGGGGAGTGCGGTAATGGGCCGCCGCCCGGCCGCGCGCGGGTTCAAGTTACCGTGGGTGCGGGTTGTAAGTGTTTGGGACGTGATGGTAAGTGTTTGGAGGCCTCTCGGAGGGAGAAGTAAACGTTTGGTAAGTGTTTGGCGTCCCACCCTGCCGTCGTGACATTTGTCGTTTACACAAAGAGGCACCATGTGCCTGAGAAATTTTCTCCACGCTGGCTTCCAGCACAATGGGGTCTATTATGGCACCAAACACAACCCAGGTTATTCCTGCAGTGCCAGTGGGCCGCTCAGGCTGCCCCTTGGGCTGCCAGTGGGACACCTCTGTGAGTGCACCAAATTCTAACGCGAGGCTAGGAGCCAGCTAGCACAGTTACCCTGGTTACTGTACTAGCCTTAGGCTCCCCTCGGATCCTCCGGCCAACCACAAAGCCAAATTGGCTGTGGTTCACGCCGGTCCTCAGATTTATTTAGCCCGCCCTCCCTCCCGTTTGATAGAAGGGGGCCCCGGTGAGATCTACTACCTATCCCCGGGATTGGTTGGCCCGATGGGCGGCAACTGAGCAAAGAATAAATTCCCAACTATTAGTCAGCTGCTATTTCACTAGCCACTAGGGAGACGAGTGCTGCCCGAGGTGATGAGTGCTGCACGTGTATGCCACTTTAAGTTAGTGCTCCTCGGTGACACGGCGGTGGGGAAATCGTGCCTAGTCGTCCGTTTCGTCCGTGACGAATTCTTCGAGTTTCAGGAGCCAACAATTGGAGGTACCCGCCCTTTGTCGCTGGCGTTTTTTATTTTCTCTCCTAGCTGCGTTTTTAACGCAATCTGTTGCGACCGGAGCTGCAACTGTCAAGTTTGAGATATGGGACACCGCTGGACAAGGTGAGACAGGAAACTTTGTGAGTTACTCCAGCTTAGTTCTTCCATAGAGCGTTATCGAAGTCTCGCCCCAATGTACTATCGAGGTGCGGCGGCTGCAATCGTAGTCTACGATATAACAAATAAAGACTCATTTAATGGTGCAAAGTCCTGGGTGAAAGAATTGCAACGACGTGGTGATCCTAATGCTGTCATCGCGCTTGCTGGCAACAAGGCAGACTTACAAAGCAAGCGGAAGATTGATTATCAGGTGTGATTGATCGCGGCTGCCCTCAGCGTATTTGTAGTCACAGGAAGCTCAACAGTATGCAGAAGAAAATGGAATCATGCACATAGAAACATCAGCAAAGAATGATACTAATGTCAAATCACTTTTTCATGAGATTGGTACGTATGGGCTGTCTATCAAGGCTCACATCTCCGGCGGCGTAGCGCAGAAGTTGCCATCACATGCACCCCAATCAGACCGAGAGGCATTTCCACTAATTCCGTGCGTACCAACGAGAGTTGACGTTTTTTTGGCATGAATTTCTTACTACCCTGCGTCAGGCCCAAGCCTGCCGAAACCAAGGCGTGCTGCTAATGTGAATTTATTTGAACGCAACCCCTGAACGCTAGACTTTACGGCAGCTGAACACACCGGATTAGCAGCCTGAGGCTGAGCTCAGAGAATCCTGCAAATCATATCAAGTTAGGAAAAATCATGATCTATGTGGATATAGGTGGGCTCTCCCAAAAAGGATGTCTCGCTGGAGTGTATGATCTGGCGTCGTCAGGCCGACAATCTCGTGTCTAGCTTAGTAGGAATATAGATCATCATGTCTCTAGTAATCTCATACATGACAGGGCGCCCTGCCTTTACGCTGTCGAGACGTAGAACCCGCGAGCTCTGGAGGCTAGCGGGGGCATTTTACGTCAAAAGCGGGGGCGCGATCGACCGCCCCGGTCGCCGATTCTGCCAAATTCACGCTCATTAGCGAAAGATAGACTGTCGACATGTCGACACATTATTGGCGCCTCGAGTCATCATTTTGTTTGCGCGGCGGGCCGGACTCGGACGTGAGAGAATCGCGACCTCACGGTCAGGATGGCTGTACGAGAGTGTCCGCGTGTTGACGTCAGACCGTCGTGTTCATCAGCGGGGTCATGTTGGCGTCGATACGATACCAGGTGGGTGGAGGCGTCGTAGGACGCCCGCGCTGGTACTTGGGCAGCCGCAATACCGCTGCCCCCGGTTCCGTATGTAGTATGTCGTTTCATAGTCCCCCCCTGTGTCTATCCTTGTAGCCTCGCGGCCTGAACTTAGGCTGAAGCAAACGTCGTGTAGGTTTGGAGGCCCTTGGCGCCGTATCCAAGCTCGCAACAGTAAAACACAAGTTCGTAAAAAGAAACCCTAGTGGCGTGCCAATCGCACACACAGCCTTGCAATGCCCCTTGCAGGCGATTCGGTTGTCCTCCTAACTGCGGGCGGCGGTTATGTATTTGCCGATTGTAAAACTGGGATTAAGCTACGAATTAGCAAAGCAAACTGTAAGGCCGACTCACTAATCTCATCGCAGTATGGTGCTTTGTTCGCAGTGGCAGCCGAGGGGAAGCTCATGCCAGCGAGCCGCAACATTCTGGATCCATGCGCATTATTAGCGGGAAATCGCAGGATGAGTAGCATGCATTCGGGAAGTAACGATAATCGTTACCTGAATGATGACAACAAAGCTCAAATCGTGAATCCGATGACCCTCCAGGCGATGAAAACGAGAGGTGACTCTGGTCTGGCAATAATTGAGGCTCTTGCCTTCGGGAGTTCAACATGGGGTGTAAAGACCAAATACTCCAAAACGAAGTGGCTTAAGCGCAAGGCAAAGAAGTACATGCCTTGGGTGCAGGTTTTAGAACCTACTGCCTTTGTCCTCGCCGAAGCTTACTTTACACGGATGACCAAGCACAAAGAGGCCGTCAGACCGGACGTAATTGCACAACTTGTAGCTCGAAGTAATACGAGGCCTGGAAGTCGTGTTGTTGTGATGGACACATTCCATGGCGTTGTACTAAGTGCGGTCGCAGAGTTGGTGGGTCCACAGGGCAAAACCATATTTTCCCCTAGCGACTTACAAGCTCCAATGAAAACTGTTTCAAAAGCAGACGTACACTCTATGGGCCAAAGAGCGTCACTTCCCAAAGTTATTAATTTGAAAACACGTAACGCTGAGGCCGCTGATGTAATTCAGAATTGCGAGATAGCCCCACGATTGCAGCATTTCCGCAGCAAGGTGGATGCTCTGGTTGCCACCGAGCGAATTTCCATCTTTATTTTTGACTCTGAGTCCTAAGGGGGGTTCTCATGTATCTATCCTTAGGTTCTTGCCTCTAGACACGAGCCTCTTAGCATCCTTAAAACCCTACTTCCTCTGCTTCGTGTTGGCGGCTCATTCGTGATTTATTCGGAGCACGTCGAACCACTCACACGTGTGTTTATTTGGCTTAGGGTATCTAAAGCTGCCGTTAATTTAAGACTCACGGAAGTTTGGCAAAGGGAGTTCCAAGTTTTAACAAGCTGCTCTCATCCAGCCATGACCACGTCCGGAAATGCAGGATACATTCTTTCGGCCATGAAGATACCCGAGCGAGTGTAGCTCCGGCCTCTCACTTCGTAAGGCTGTGCGCGCACATACGCGTCCTTCCTCTCTCCCGCACGCCCTGGGTCTACCGAGGCGGACACGATGCACTACGTGTAGAAATTGGCAGTTACTAGTAGGCGACGGCGAGAGATCATGACGTGACATGACGCGTGAGGAACTTACAAGCACCACTTTCATTGCCGCCGCGACCTGCATTCGCCAAAATATTCGCCAAAATGGTTTAAGAGAAGCGTCCGTTCGGGTTCAAGATCTCGAAGGATAACATATCCCGTCGGCGGTCCTTTGGGGGAGAATCCTGACTTGAGTAGCCAATTTTTAGGTCCGATTCCAAGTTGCCCTTTAGCTCAAATTAGAATGAATTAGCCTGCGACGCTTAAGACTCCTTGGAGACTTCGAAATTCATAGGCGGGTTAACCCGCGCAATTGTCGACGTTGCGGTATTTGGCGCAATGAGCGTACAGCCAAGCGCCGACCAATGGCGGGAAAATTTTGCTGAGGCGCAGGTTCCGTATGCTAAAATAATGGGCTGCGCGAAGTTTTGTACCGTGCAGGCAGCCTCGCGCTGAGAAAGCAGCTGCGACGCGGTGCGATGGTCCGACATAAAACCCGCCCGGAACGCAATCGCTCCAACAGACTGGAGAAATCGGCCTCTAATTCTTCACTCATTATTTCCTGTCGTTAAATATCCATCTTTAAATATCTATATAGGGCTGCTAGGGGATATCCGGCTTCCGGCCCTGCCTAGCCGAACTTGAAGGCCACATAACACTTCTACATAACACTAACAGTGCCAGTGCAGGCCCCGAGGCGGGGTGCAAGGAAATAAACGTCCGATTCACGGTCAAAATCTAGTAAGCTTCCACTGGCCGCGGCACGGCACGGGAAAATCAGGCCCTTCTGGTGCCCTGGACTCGGATTGTATAATGCTGCCGACTCCCGGGCCGAGCCTGAGTCCGACTCGGAGTCCCGGGCCGGCGAGTCGGATTTGTTTTTCGAGTCGAGCCGACCCACTGTTGTTCTATTGACTTCGCATCGAGTCTAGTCCGACGTTTACCCCAATACTCGCGGGTACGGGGCACTCTCCCGTTGTCTAGGACCCTCGCTACATTATAACACGCTACGACATTCTCTTTGCTAAGATAAGATACTGTATTAATTGCTAAATCCTAAGCGTTACGCCATGGGTCTCAGCATCTTGGGACACCTTGGCTTTGCCGGTGGCGAGGTTACGTTCATTGATCAGGATGTTGTCGTCTACCTTCACGGTAACGGGTTGGCGATCTCCGATTTGACCGATTTAGCCAACGTTGGACCGACCAAGTTCGTGACAAACAATCTCGAATGTCCCCTTGGCATTTCAGCATTTACCACTAGCGTCCCCGAACATCTCGTCGCATTTGCCCCGCGCTCAGCGGAGCCCTGCATTCACGTCTTAAAATACCCTCAGCTGGATCCATTAAGTGTTTTAAGAGGCGGGACTGATCTAGAATATGAGAGTATCGCAATATCACATAATGCAAAAATGCTGTGTGCAGTTTCGGGCCCATTTGATCATCACTTGTATCTATGGTCTCTTGAAATTGCACAGACCCTCGCCAAGGTTGCGATCGGCGGGAACTTGGCAACACCATGCACTTGGCATAATTGCTCATTCAGTCCAAAGAATTCTTCTATGGTATGCACAGGAGGAAGTTACGGGTTGGTCTTTTGGAAAGTCCAAGTGGTCAATGACCACAAGTTACAGAGGATAAACGCAGTAATCGGCAGTCGAGAGGATGCGGCGGAAGACGGAAATGTACTTCTGGATTCGATAAGTGCGCAGTGCTGGACGCAGAACAACCTCGTTCTTGCTGTTGGCAGAAGCAGCGTAATGGAGTTCGATGCCCACTCTGGGATCCTCACACGCTTGTTCCCATTGGCTGTAGCACTACAAGAATCCTTATGTTTATTTGTCACTGCCATAGAGGAGATAATCCTGCTGCTATTCTCTAACGGGATAGTTCAAGGTATCAGGACAAGTACGTCCGGCTCAACTGAATTTATGCTGAATGTAGCTAAAGAGCCTTGTAGCAAATACTCTTGGTGTAGCTTGCTTCCGAGACGAGATGGTCTCCTGCTGTCGGGCCCCGGAAGAATTCAAATATTGACTTTAAATGGTGCAGATGCATCATCCAGTAAAATTTTTGCAGGCCCAAATGCTGCAGTCATCGACTACCACAATGGGCCGGTCCTGGGAATGGCCTGTCAGTCGATAAACGACCCTACGCTTGTAACTGCAGGAGCTGATGGGGCCTTGGGAGTGTGGACTCGTGATGGAACCCTTGTTGGAAGGCATAAATTCCAAATCTCTGATGTGGATTCGGAGGATTGTGTGGTCTCAATTACATCGATCACATCTGCACCATGCAATTCAAATTTTGCAGTTGGGACCTCGATAGGGTGCATATTTCTTCTATCTGGAAAACCAAAAAGTCAAAATAATGTTCTTGTCGATCTTGTGTCACTTGGCAACTTGCAACTATGCCGTGAACCAATAACAAGTGTAATATTTCACCCAGAAAAAGACATCCTGGCTGCAATATCAGAGTCTAACGCTTTTATTGTTGACACATCTCCTCAGAAGGGTAGCATTTCGCTGTGTGTGCTTGCACACACCTCTTTTAGCGGTCATCTCGCTAGCCTATGCGCATTGTGGTGTAATGACTACTTGATGGTAGCATTTGCGGGTCAGAGCATTATTTCATACCTTGTTGACTCTGACGCGCACTCACTAAATGCAGCTTGGAAATTTGAAACTGACTTTCCTTGCGCCGGAATGTCAAGACTTAAATTTGATTCAAATGGTGTCACCTTCTTGGCTACAAGCCCAATCTCCTGTGACATAATGGCGCTTGCGTCATCTGATGCTATGTATAGAAATGGCAAGTTGGTAGTCTCAAAAATTGAGTCAAGTCATGACAAGGGCGTAATGTGTCTGGGCGTATCCAATGGTGGGGAACTTGTGGCCACGGGGGGTGTCGATGGTAGGATTGCTTTGTGGCGAGCCTTGACTGAATCGGGAGTGGATCTTGTGAAGTTGTGTCAAATGAATCTACATACAGGCCCTGTTGCATATACTCATTTTTCTTTAGATACGTCTATTCTCTATAGTTCCGGTAGCGATGGGGCTGTCTTTAGTCTTAACATTTTGGTACCACAAACACTGGCCATTCCTTCAGAGAGACACAAAGCCGAGCACCCCAAGTTGACTATTCAGCATGTGCCAATACCTGCAATGTCTTTTCATCAAGCTACCTGGTGTGAATCGTGTCAGGAGCAAATAGAGAAATTAGCGGCGCTTAAGATAAAATCCCATGAGGCGGCTCAGCGCAGTATCATCGCAAACTTGCGCAGTCGACTGTTGGAATTGGTAGCGAAGAATAACGATGCATGTTTGAATGAAAAACTCGAACGCAATGAGTTTATCATTGACCGCGCGAGGCATCGACAAGTCTTGACCGCAAGTCAACGGAAAGCAAATGAACTGGAGAAACAACTGAGGGTCGAAAAGCAAGCTCGTGATGTTATATCCGCTCGGATAAGACATGACTGTTGGGACTGCATGGAAGTGCAGGCAACTGAATGTCACTCTTTTCTTACCCCTAGATTACTAACTTCAAACTTTCCACTTAAGCTGCGCGCTGACAAGCAAAAGCATTGTCTAGAATGTGTCTGTTTTCTACGGAAGCTTGCACTGCGACAAAGTGCATCATCGATATCTTTGAGTTTGGACTCGTCGGTGCTGTCACGTAGACTTTCACACAATATCTCCTGGATGGTCAATCAGGGCAAGTTGCTACCTTCACTCGATCTAATAAACATTGAACAACACGACAGCATAGCATCAATAAAACTTCTTGACGGGGCCTTGGAGAACGATGGAAATGATGATGAAGAAGCAAGGCTCTCAGAAGAAGCTTGGGATGAAAATCTAACTACCACCCAACTTTATCAGCCCATTGCGCTCCACACTTCAATTCAGAAGAGAATCCAATGCGTCTTGGTAGGCGAATTACTTCGCCAAGCGCAAGCTGATTTCAATTTTCGATTCGGCTTGCTTCATGATGAAAAGCGCATCGAACTAGGCCGCATCCTGGAGAAGACAGACCGACTCCAGGGGATCTGTGGAGAGTTGGGCATTATGGAAGATTACTTTAAGCACCAATTCGCTGTACCAGAAGAGACACCAGAGGTGATGATCCAGGTTGACAAATCAGAAATCTACAGCAGCACGCCAGAAGCTACTACATGCATGGTACGTAAGAGCACTGGACTAAATGCTGATAACACAGATGATTACCATGCAAGCAAACGAGCCTTAGAGGATATGATGTATGGTACCCTCGAAACAAAAAAAGAGACTGATAGACTTCAAACTGTCCTGCAGGCCCCAAGTTGGATAGACGACCAGAACCACGATGATTTGACGAGTGAGCAAAAGAAGGAGCTAGAAGAATTCGAAACTGCGAAGGGGCTTCTTGCGCAGCAACAAGCAAAATATCGAAAGGCGCTCGAGCTTGAGTTCAAGAAGCTTCGTACTGAAGTTAGTGATATCGCATGCAGTTTTGATGATAAGCTTAAGCGCCTTGCCGATCATCGGGTCTTCATAATGAACTTTGTAACAACACAGGAGCTCTACTCCAGCCGCATGTGCGTTGGTTTACTTAAAAATGAAGCTCGACTAATTACCCTGAGTCGACTGGGCTCTCAAATATCTACGCTGAATCTCAAAAAGGATTGTCAAGCAGACATCGTGACTAGTAGCTTATCGTTGGTCAGTGCAGAATCTGATAGGCTTAATAGGCTTCAAGCAGAGGATAAAAATATTGATCGTCACTTGAAGCGTGACCTGCAAGTTGAGAAACAAATGGTCCAAGAAGATATTAAGCTCGTACTTAGCTATTTTAGACGGAATAATCTATCACTAGAAGAAAAGCCTGATGACTGGAGGTTCGACGACACCACATGGCAAATGCTCTTATCCTCGCGCAAACACAAAGTAGCCAAGGAAGCAATGATAAGTGATGCAGCAGAAACCTTAGGCAATCTGAAAGCAAAGCATGCGAACTCTCTAGTGGTCTTTGGAGATATTGAACAAGAAATTGTCAAGCTTCGCAAACGGCAGGCAAAAATAAGAGCTGAACTTGCAACGTCTGAAGTAAATTGCGAGATTTTGGTTCAAGTTAGGCAAGGACAGAATGAAGTTGACGCGGAAGCCGCAGTCACAGACTACTTCGATGCAATATTTCTGCCTGTGGAAACAATACAGGGGATAAATCAAGTGATTACCCAGCTAGGAACGGAGCAAATCAAAACCTTGACCAAAATCAAACACTTCAGGAAGTCAATCAACTACATGGAATGGGAAAGCTCATTCTTGAAGGCACAATCTCATGATCTCGAAGAATACTACACAGACTTGCAGCTGCTGCATGTAACAAAAAGTCTACAGTCTGTTCTTAAGGGCAATCAGAGTACCACGGCAGCACCAGAACAAATAGCAAGAGAAGAGGCGAGAATTAGTATACTGATAAAAGCAAATGAGAAGAAACTTAGTACATTAACCAATACAAACTCAAAACTCGTGCAGCAGATACAAGCCCGTGAAGACGAAAACAAGCGCCTTCACCTTCAGCTCAACCAGATTAATGATGCAATCATCGTGCGGGAAGCTATTACAAGGTCACAATTGAATTCCTTTACTGAAGAAGCAAATGCCGAGCAACGTACTAGATACCATATGAAGCGAATTACGCTGCGGCGAAGATTAATTGACTTGGTGCGTCTCATCGCCTATTTTTTTGTGTATACTATCAGTGAGTAACCTTTCGAGTAATAGGCAAAGTTACAAACCGAAGAAGTCGAGTTTTTGAGACAAGAGCTAGATAGGCTCAGGCAGCGAACATTCCCATCGTTCGGCCATGCAACGCGCGACCGACACATGGCGCTGTCAGACTCACATTGATGCAGCCGGCAATCCCAACGACGCCATCTCGAACTTGAACTAACAGTGCAGGGTATATTCGAATCGAGGGATGGCTTCAAAACAGTCTCCCAGTCTTCGACGACGTCGTGCCTCTGGACGAGCGCAAACGGGCTGTTGAATTGAGCGATGAAGACAAACCCTACGATTACACATAGGACCTGGCGGATTTAAGAAACGCTTCGAGGCGAAAAAGCAACAAGCCAAGAAGAAACCGGTGTCGAAACCTGCCAAAAAGCCGGAGCCGGGGGGAAACGGGGTCGTGAAGCTAAGTTCGCCGTGAGCGAAAGGTCAAGGTGCTCTGGGGAAGTGGTTGGTACAATGCTCAAGTCGTCGAGAACAAAGGCGGTTATTTGATCAATTATTTGCTTGAGGACGGTGAGCAAGATACCCAAAAAAGCGTCCCAGTGGCGTGCATCCGCAAGCCCAAGAAGACGATGAAGAAGAAGAGGACGATTTGGAGGAGGACGAGGGGGGCGACCCGGCGGCCAACCGCGCGTGGAGGCAGCCCACTAAATAGACCCACCCCTCTGTCATATCCGATAGGCCAGCGTCCTCCTCCGGTTGCGTTATTTCTGTTCTAGGGACCTCGGGGACCCCCGGGGGTAGTTTATACAAAGTACTACTACTGGTATAAGTACAAGTACTATCTTGTATTGTGGGGCCCGCCGGGTTTAAAGTTTAAAAGGAAAAAATCGGGGGGTAAGGAGATATGTTTCTAAAGGAGGTATGATCTCCGCAAAAACTATCTTCTGCTGTTCTCAGGCTCTCGGTGTCTCGTAGCCTAAAGCCGCCAACGTACCAGGGTAGCAGTCGTCACGGTGCGTGCCAGTGGGACAGCTTCTGCGCGCGCCCGGCGAGATTTCGTGCGCACGAAGGTGGAGGTTCGTGTGTCTTTTATTATGCTGAAAAGCTGAGTATCCCGCATTTCCGGGCGCTCGAGCAGCCCAGGTGATGCACCTGCTTTGAGTATACGACACGGCCCAGGTGCGCGGCCATCCTAGCATCGTGCGGGGGCCCATCGTAAATTCAACCTGTTCTTAGATAGGGAAGACATTGTTAGGTAGGTGTGCGTGTGGGGGGCTGGGGGGGGGGGTAAGGGGTCGAAGTGAAGTTCAAAATATTAAGCGGCCCGGTCAACCTTAAAGAAAGGAACTTGAACTTAAGAGACGAACTTAAAGCCTGAGGCCTTCGCGGCCCAGAGCCGGAATGTTGATCGCAGTTTCACCGATGCTATATGCTTCCGTGATCTCTCTCCTTTTGGGCAACAGAGGGTTAGAAATACCTCGTCTGGAAACATACGTCAAGGCCCATTAGGGCCGAGATACGCCTACGGTACTTGTAATGTATGGCTCGCTGGGCAGCGCTCGCCTGCCTCCCCGAGGACTCTCTCTCCCGTTTCCCCAGCCCTCCCCTTCTCGCTTGTTGTAAATCCGCACCAACCCCCATCTCTGCCGGACGTGGTTGGCGGGGACTGCTTCGCGCCCGGTGGCGCGCGCGACGCAGGGTGGGCCGGGCCCCGGTGGCGGTGGCCCACCTGTGGAAGAGGCGTCCACCACCCTCCACCATAAGTGAGAAGTTACCCACGCAGGCGTCGTTGACGCAGCACGCACCAGACTGGACCGCGACACCCGCGACACCGAGAGAGAGCTGGACAAAGTCACGCAATCGGCCACCTTCTGGGCCCGCAGCGTCGAAACAAAGGCCACTTCCTATGGAAATGCATAGTCGAGCGTCCCAGCGCAGCAGCCGCCGTCCCTCGAGCGCGCGTATAGGCCGAGATCGCGGCATGCCGAAAAATGATCGAGTCCGTGCGCAGCGCGAGGGGCTTCGTTGCAGCTCAAAATCGGGCTACCCTACCAAATTTATATGTAAATGCACCGCGTGCAAAATTTGGTGGCTTGGGATGCCGCGTGTGGGCTGCGGTGGGTGCCCGATTACTAAAAGTGGGATTGAGCGTCTTAACCCCTCCCCTGGAACGGGGAGGCAATGCGGTACTGGGTACAGGCTGGTACCGTACGGTATGTGGATTCGAATGCCGTAGATATACCGTAGGTACAAAGCTGGTACCCTGTCATTATTGTCGGATGTTAATCCATATGATGGAGGAGAAGAGCTGACGCCTCAATGAGCTGACGACGTCCTACAATGCAATAGTTATCATATGAAGGGGCTGAACTTTGCGCTTTTGTCGAGTGTGTTCTTGCTTTGGTTTCGGAGTACTTTGGCTTTTCGCCTGCTTCATCGTGGTGTAGATCTCTATGATGACTTCACATCCTATGAAATATCCTACGTGGGGCAGGCGAATAATCCAGACGTGAGTACTCTCGAAAATGTACTGGAAGGCGCACCATCTACGCGCACACACCCCCGTAATTGGGCCCCAGCATCTGGTCGCCAAATATGTCCTGGTATGATAGGCCCACTGGGTGCGAATGCCTATTATTGTCATGCTAAAGAGTTCGGGAGTTGTGATCGTCGCGCCGGGGTATGCCACTGCAATACGGGTTACGAAGGGGTGGATTGCAGCACCTGTGGGCCAACGCACTATAGGGACGGGAATTTGTGCTACCCTAAACGATCCTGTCCCGGTACAATAGGGGGGCGCTTTTCATTAGAGTGCAGTGGGGCCGGGATATGCAATTATTCTACCGGGAAGTGTCAATGTCATTCCAGCACTCGGACGGGTGACTGTTCAATCTCCGAGTGCATGGGTTTCGATAAACTATGCACTGCATGCACCCAAAGTTATTGCGTGGGATGCGTAGATGGCTACTATTTGGATGAGAATTCCCGCTCGTGCCACACTTGTGCACATCACAGCCAGCGTTGTGCTGTGTGTAACTCAAACTCTTGTTTGAAATGCGTTGACACAACAGTATGGTCCCACTTCCAGCCTGCAAAACCCCTTCTAACTACCTTGGAAAGCAATTTTGGGTCGGCCGCAGTGTACGCCACCTTCGAAATTGGCAGCTCCGATGAGTATGAACAGTTTCGTGTACTACCCAACTCCAAGCCTCCCCAGCTGTGCGAGCAAGGTTTGTCTGGTAATTCGTCGTGGAGTTGTGGCGATTCTCTTCGTGAGCAGGCCCCTGGTGCTTGTGGACACGAGGGGACGATCACATGGTCCAGTACACAATACTCTGTTGCCGAGGGGGCAAAGACGGTACGGGTTGCGATAAAAAGAAGTGGGGGGGGCATTGGAGTCGTCCAGGTGCGCTACATGCTCCACCATATCACGACTGCAGAAAGCGACATCGCTATGTCTGCCCCATACACCTCATCTACTATGCTGCAATTTGATGATGGAGTGACAGAGCTCAGCTTTCTTCTTGCGGTACACGATGACCGTATGAGTGAAGGGGATGAAACGGCCATGATTGAACTCATTAGGCCAAGAGGCGGAGCTTCTCTTGGATCCCAGCGACGAGCTCTTCTAACAGTAATTGATGACGACATGAATCGCGCGAGTGCTTTCTTTTCGCTACTGAGGAGTGATTGCATAGCCACCGCAGGTAATGCATCATCGACCGTCATCCTTGCCCACAACGGAAGGGGCACACAGATGCAAATGGGCGGTGATGTCTTTCTTGTCGAACTTGAGCCTATATTTTTTTCAACCACATCTCACACGTTGACCCATTCGCCAGCATTGAAGCTGCCCTACACAGAAGGCTCAAACTGGGAGATCAGTGCGATGTCAGACATGGGAAATGGCACGTACTTCGGCTCATGGATTGCGAAAAGGACCGGTATTTACAAGCAACGTGCGTGGATGCTAGCAACTGGTGGCCTCAAGGGCGAATACCATCATGGCTCGAACCTTATGGCAAAGAGAGTGGTGGACCGTATTGACTCGCACGTTCATTTCATGTGGGACAGCGCACTTCTTCAAAAAGCTTATTTTCCCCCGTCAACATTTGGCGTAGATCTTGACTTTGTGCGATGGTCTGGTCATCTCCGCCCCAGCCGAACTGGTGCTTATTATTTGCATGTTGTCTTGCATGGCAGCGGACTGGGTGTGCGACTATGGCTTGATGGCAGAGTACTTGTCGATGGATGGCGGACTTTGACGCGGCGTCATAGTGAAATCAGCACGCCCGCGCTCCTAACTGCATACCACTTGCATTCAATTGCCCTTGAATTGCGAATTTCAAACAACTACTACTCCGACTTCGCCGCTTCTCGTGGCAAGGGTGTTTCCTTGGAATGGTCCGCTCCTTCAATGTCTCGGGCTCTCATTGCTCCAAAATACCTGTCCTCTATTTTCTCACACGAGAAGAAATCTATTTTTTAAAACATAATCTTCGTGACATGTGATATGTGCAGGCATTATTCAAATGAGCTCAAAGGATCACCGTCTCTGGTCAGAGTAGCTTCGAGTGCCCTATCCACAGGCAACACGTTCGCTTTTGGCAGCGGGCTGTCTCTTGGCGAGGCTGGGCGCCCTCTTGCTTTTCAAGTCTTAGTTGTTGATCTATTCGGCAATCGCTGTGACGATGTCGGTCTCTCCCTACCAATAGCTGCGCCGGCAAGACCGTGTGACGCCGCTTCATCTCGTCCGAGGGCATTAGGCCACCGCAGTTTCCTAGGCCTAAAAGCAAACGCTTCTCTTCTACGAAGTGAAGCTGCTGCTCGCGGAGGCGGCATGTTTCCAGTGGCATTCTCTATTGCCACGCATGCTGGTCTTGCTCGTACACGTCACGCACGTGGTGCTCACCCCACCCAGTCGGGGGCCTATCAGCTTGCTGTATCCTATGAATCCAATTTGACGCAACGCTGGATCGGGGTATCTATCCATGAACACGCCGACGTCTTCGGGAGCCCATTTCAGGTCAAAATCTTGCCTGCTCGTGCGCATGCCAGACAATGTTCTGCGACCGGCCAGGGTCTGCATCAGGGTACCGCGGGGGCCGAATCAAGATTCACTATACAATCTTTCGATGAATTTCGTAACAGAGTTGATGCTGGTGGCGATGTGATAGCTGTTGTATCAAAACACGTACGAAGACCCGTCGGCGACCTAGAGGCCTCAAGAAAATTGTCACCACGCAGACTGATTGTGACGGGGAACATTTACGACGCAGGGAATGGTACCTATCATGCGTCTGTGCGACCAGTAACTGCCGGTACTCATAAGCTTGCGGTAATGATCAATGGCCAGGCTATCAGAGGCTCTCCGTTTTCGCTTCACGTTCTGGCTGGACCTGCGAGGGGCCAGGCGAGTACTGCGGATGGTCTCGGGATCCAGACTGCAACCGTTCATGTACTGGCAAGATTCCTTGTTAATGTCCGTGACCAGTATGGTAATCTCTGCGTGGAGAACATCGACATGTCTTTATTATCCTGCAAACTTGATTTAAATGCCGATGGCGCGTGTAATTTACAGTTCACGAATGGGTCGGTTTTGTGTACTTACTTCCCAACAATCAGTGGAAGCCTTCGCCTTGAGGTTGCATATGCGGGGGAGATGATTCGTGGGTCTCCTTTTCTCGTGCATGTTGAGGACGGCGTCACGAGTACCCGCTCAACAGTTGCTGGTGACGGCCTCACGCGTCCAGTCGCCGGCAAGACTTCGGTTTTCACGCTCGCTGCACATGATACTTCTATCAATATCATCGACGAACCGCCTCTCAAGTGGAGATACAATGCCACGTTGACGCACGAGTCTTATGCGGCCCCTTTCTTACGGGCAGTAATCACGGGCGCGGAGACCAGTGCGCGTAACTCAAATTGTGCACCCGACTCACTAATTGATTGCGCACCACAGGTGCGCACGACGGGATATACGATTTTGAATATAACGCAACTCTTGCCGGTCAATATACACTCCTCATCACGGACACAATTTTCGGGAGCAATATTAGCCGTCTATCACTGTATGTTACTGCTGGGGATGTTGATGCGAGCAAATGTTCCGTGGAGGGTCTAGGAATAGCGATGCATGTCCATGCATGCCAGGTCGCTCAAATACGCGTCAGTACGCGGGATTCGTGGGGAAATCTGCATTTCGATGAGGTCCACCGACTCCTTGCTGTTTTCGTTGGCGGCGGCGGGGACAACGGCTCAAAGAAGGAAGAACGACAAGAGACTCTACTTGTGAATGGTATGCACATCGGGCCGGGGCTCTACGGCATCTCTTATTTCGCACGAATCTCCGGGGCGCACAGATTGCATCTGTTTCTGCGCCAGCCAGGTATAGATGTAAGCGTACACAATATGCTTGATCCTAGACAGGTACTGTTGGTTGAGACGGCTGCTGAAATCGACTACAATTGGAACCGGCGTTACCAAGAGAGCGTAGTCCAGCAAAATGATACATTTAGACCAGCCGGAAGGCTTGCGAATACGAAGTTTATTGCTATTTTTGTGGCGTTCCTCCAGTTTCCGCGCAGCGCCGAAGATTTCCTTCTCCGTTGTGACACCGATCCGGACGCCCGAGCATTACTCAAGATTGATGGTCGCGTCATTTTTAGTAGTAGTTCGACGTATGAGGGCGTGTTCTCTCCATCTCCATCGTCTTTGAGACGCGACCATGTTTTTGAGCTAACGTATGCGCACGCAAGTGGTCCTATGGCTTTCGTGCGATGTAGCTGGGCGTCAAAGGAACGGCCAGAGCTCACACGCATCCCATCTGCGTCCTTCTCGCGTACCGCTCTCGTTGGGACTTCTCCCATCCTTTTTGATGTGATCCCTGGATTTCCAGATGGCTCGGCCAGCCGCATCATACGCCGAAGGCAAGAGTATCAAGTTGCAAACTGGAGTCCTGTAGCCGTTTTTGAGATCCGTGATTCTTGTGCTAACCTTCGGGCCCGTGGAGGAGATCATCCAGCTATATACCTCGATGCGCCCCCGGAAGATATATCTACGGTGGTCACAGACCTCAAAAGTGGTCTTTACGAGGCACTCGTATACGTCAAAGCCGTTCGAAAATATACTATCACTGCATATGCCTGGTCACCACAGTCGTCCTCTGCGACCTCGTCGTCGGGGCAAAGCTTGATGATAGACGCCCCCTGGACTGCAGATTTTGTGCACGCTGCGGCGTCGAAGCACTCGACCCTGCTTGTTGGGACGGCCCTTGTTGCGGGAGTAACAGCTGGGACTCCAGCTCACCTCATCCTCCATGAGCATGCTGCTTTGTCTCATATTGATTGGAACAAAAATATATCCGTGAGCCTCAAACTAGTTCAACCACATGGCATTTCTAACGTCCGCGCCTGGGTAGCCGATTCTAGCGTTCGCGCCTCTCGTAGTTTGAGACGGGGTCGTCTCATGATTAGATTCATCCTGTGCAGGGCGGGAATCTATCAGCTCCGCGTCTTCTTGAATGGTTCAATTTTGGGCGTCCCTGTGGCATTGCAATGCCGTTCGGGACACATGAGTGCGAGTTGGAGTGGCGTGCGTGATGAGCCGCTCGGTCGATATATCGTCAAGGCTCGCGATGAGTTTGGTAACAGCATACCCGTCGGTGGTGAAGCGGTTCGAATTCGAGCCCAGGGTAGCGGGCTGGTGAGTTTCCGTAACAATTTTTCCGTCACATAGTTTGCTCTAGGCCACTGGAATAGCACATGACAGCGACGATGGAACGTATTTCATTCGCCACAGCACGTTTGATTTGAACCCCCATCGATCTGGCTCACACTTGATGCATATCGATTTGGCTCACAAGCCCTCTATTGGACGAGGCGGTGGAAGCCTAATGGCTCACTATTTTACAGACGGTCTTAATGGTCTTCCTTCTGTTGTCCGAGAGGAGTTCGGCCCACTGGTGTGAGTCAACATATATACCAAGACAGGTCTATTTGCACTTTGCTCCGCCGTAGGTTTGATTGGGCACAAGAAGATATTGCTGTTGGTGTTGCGGACTACACGTCGATACGGTGGACAGGCTTGCTGGAGTCGCCAGAGTCCGCCCAGTTCCGTCTTGAGCTAGGACTGCTAGACCCGGACGATGCTGCCCGCATTTTCATCGACGAAACAGTAGTCGTAGAGACCAGTCCCGGCCAGCGTCGGGGGAGTGGATTTGTCTATCTCGTTAGAGGTGCCTTGCACTCCATCATTGTCGAGTTTCACAAGTCGACCGGACCGGCTGGAATTAGTGTTGAGTGGTCCAGTCCAGACATGGCGCAGCAGCCGATCGCAGCTTGCTTCCTGTACTCTCGCTGGCGACGGCTGAAAGGTAGTCCGTTTCAATACGAGCGGTTGCCTTCTTTGAACTCTTCCTCCCCCTAGATACTGTTGTTTGGTCCGAGTCGCTTGCGGCCAACAGCTTCTGGGAGGGCCATAGAAGAGGCGCTAATACGGCACCATGTTGAAGCCAAGGCGCATCCAAGGGCCACCCGGGGTTTTACTTCACGTTGACGCCCCTAGCTCTTCTCGTCTCCGTCTCCTCTGCTGGCGCCTCTCCATACTATGCCAGGACGCTCGAGCCTGCTTTAAAAAGATGGCGGTACAAAAATATGGCTGCCCACATAACCCAGGGCATCTCTTTGAGTGCATCGAAGTCCAGGAGAGGTTAGAAGTCAGCCAGAACAGTTACCCTAATGGTACTGTACTAGTCTCTAGCTCGCCTCACTGGCACTGAGTTAGGTCTGCGTTACCGACCACAAAGCCAATTTGAGTGTGGTTTGCGATCCCCAAAATCATGATACAGGTAACTTGAACCCCCCCCCCCCTCCTGTTTGGTGACGCTGCTTGGTGACGGGGCTTTTAGGTCCCCGCGCGCCCCGGGAGTTGGGGTACAAGTTTGCAAAGGATGAATCCCCAATTATCGCGCCCGGGAAGTCTCGGGGGCGCCGCGGCGGCCGCCACGGCGCGGTCACGGTCCGGGAGCGAAGGCCGCCAAGCGAGATGTCTCCAGAGCTCTGCCTCCTAAGGAAGTCCTCAAGGGGCCTGACCCCTGTCGCGTTTAGACCACGCCTCCCGAGCCGCTAACACGTTTAGGTCCTTTGCGACGTAAATTCGGGTTTACCCAGGATTTCTCGAGAATTCTCGGTGCGGAGGAGTCGTGGTCTACACTCGACAGGCCTGACCCCAAATTGGTGAGATAAATAAATAAATTAATTAAGGAAGACCTAAAAAAAAGGAACAAGCTCCTAAGAGCCTTCTCCCTCAGGCTGCTCGATATGATCATGATGTGATTTTCACCCCCTGATTCGATAAGATACGCAAACAAGATGACCTTTGTTGTATGGTTGCCCAAATAGTCGCCTGAATTGGCACGAACTTGAACTTGAACCGTGACCGTAACCGTGACGCCGCCGGGCCAAGGCCCGGGAGCCACTGGCGCGACGTTCGCGTGGGGGCCCTTCCGGCCCTTCGCTTTTTTAGCCGCCCCCACTCCGCCAGAATGTGAGGCACCCCCTAAGGATCAGTCGCAGCTAGTTTCCGGGATTGGGCTATTAATGGGGAGGCCGCGCTACCGTGACTACAGCCGCGGCGGCGGCCGCCTGAGCCCGGGCCCATTCAAGTTGTATCGGGGTCAGGCCCCATGCCTCCCCCGCCCTCGATTTCTCCGAGTCAGGCTAATTTATGGTTATTTATTTATGTGGACCATTGCGTGTCCTCCGTGCTCGATTTTTAATGTATTTATTTATTTATTGTCTACAAAGCTCATACTTAAGTACGGGAGATTAGGGTAAGCTGAATGCGGTAGTATGGGCTCGTAGGTTTGGAGAGTTGCAGTAGCACGATGCGGCAGCGGGAAGAAAATGGCCCTGGTCAACCTCGAAAAAATGTAAACAATGTGGGTCAAATCCGTCCTACGCCTAATGTTTCAGGAGGGAGCGTGTCCTGGCATCAGTCCACCGGTGGAATCAAGGGCTCCCTTGCTGGGTCTCCGAACAAGGCATGGCAATCGCAGACTGCCTTCCTTAAAGGAAAAACACCTTCTGCATTTATTCGGCGGACAGACCAGCAATGTGCCGCCCGCCGGCAAACATGGAACGCACCACTGGGTGGACCTCATGGGGGAACTGACCGCCCTCCCAAGGTTCCCTCATACAACCTGCAAGCTCATGAACAAGTAACTATGACAACTGAGACAAACACTAATGTCCCCAATAACGCTCACGGCATGACATTAATACCAGTCAAGAGCCAAGAGGAGACTAGTACCGTAGCCATCCTAATGGACTGCCTCCCAACGCCATCAACGCCTGCTGACAATTCCTACCTGACGGCATACGGCTTTGCTCATGCCACAGGCAAGCAGCAATTTACAGGCCGTGTAGCAAAGCTGCGGTCTGATCGCGAAAAAGAAGATGCGGAACTGCGCATAGCTCTCAGCCAAATGATTGATGTTGATCTCAATACCATGCCGCTGGAGCACGGCCTTGGCCGCCTCGACGCCTTAATCCAGGAGGCTTTCTTTAACATGCAGGATCTCTGGCGCAGGGCACCTGGATGCATGATGTCCGACGAAACTGAACCGTTTCTTGGCCCCTCGCAGAGCAAACTTACTTGTAGCAACGGAAATTGCTCACGTGTTCCTCCAACAGTCGTGCATGACCTGAAGCAAATTGTGAGAGAAAAACGGATTCTTACTTCGAATACTCAGGAGCCAAAACACCTTTACCGAACGCCTCACGAGTCTCCTCTTTGGCATGCCAATGAAATGAGTCACGCCGCCCTCATCCCAGCTCTACATGCAGCCGCACACAAACGTGCGCGAAGGCTCTGCTTCTACCTGGATCAACAAGCCAATGACTACAAGGATGCAGAGACAAGATGGCGCGCAAATTTGTGTGCGCGCGAGTATCAAAGGGGGCATACTTCTCTTTGCCCTCCCCGCCAACCTGAAGGTACAAAACGTAACGAACGTACGTTTAGACACAGGGGGGAGTCGTGCTCATCCCTTTTTTCTCTCGACTCTTTGCGGTCGACTGCTTCTGGCCACACAATAACATGTGTAGAAAGTGATGAAGCGGGCAGCCTTGGAGCACCGACAAGAGCTCGCAAAGCACTACGTGAGGAAACCTCAGAG
The DNA here is from genome assembly GCA_918797485.1 of Pelagomonas calceolata. Classification (NCBI taxonomy): domain Eukaryota; class Pelagophyceae; order Pelagomonadales; family Pelagomonadaceae; genus Pelagomonas; species Pelagomonas calceolata. Next base: position 3,370,782 of record CAKKNE010000003.1, on the reverse strand, counting down.
CATGAACGTGTAATGTCTGAAATTTTAGCATCCTCTGCTAAGGAGGCGCGTTTTGAGCGTGGCTCGATTAATGAAAGCGACCTACCACTTCCGCTCCCAATATCTGTTGTTGTGCAAGAAGACACGCGCCTCCGCGAATCAGCCTTGAGTTGCCGTCACATATCCGATCCACTTGCTGAAGAAGTTACTTCTTCGCAGAGCCGCCAATGGTCTGACTTGGAGAAATGCATATTTGTTGATAAATTTCTGCAGTATCCCAAGAGCTTTGGAAAAATTGCCGCTTTCTTCATGCACAAGCGTGCGTGTGACTGTGCCCGGCTTTACTACGACACCAAGTATGCTATAAATTACAAAGCACTGCTTCGTGAGCATCAGCAAAGGCGTCGTGGCGTTCGAATCTGCTGGGATGTTACAGCCAAGGCTGTGCAAGTTTTTGGCGGTGAGTTACAATATGACCTTCAGCGCAATCTTGTCTGCTTCCGCCTGCCGGCCGATCATCTCTCCATTCAACCCATTGGAAAGCATGTGATTGGAGGCCGACCAACACCCAAACCTCAACAAGAGCGAACTGCCAATGGTCGTTCCAGTTGGGGAGGGCTTGAGACGTGTACAACTTTAGAACAACATGCAAGTCTACACGCCTTGGCGCACAAGCAGATTGCCGAGGGCAATCTAAAGACCACGCTTATAGGGCGTTGTGCCAGCACTCACACTGATGATAGATTTGAAGCATCACCTAGCGAACTTTTCTCTGCACCGAGGCAATACTGTTCGCCCATGTACACACCAGTCGTCTTCAATGGCAAATTTGTTGAAACTCAGACCACTCCCGAAGCATTAGGAAATTGCGACGAGAATAAAGTTCAGCCGTCGGAAGCTCCTGAAGAGTGCCAATTGGTGCCGAGAAGTAGTCGGGTGTATTCTCGATCAGGCATCAAGCTAATAATAAGTGGAGATAAATTATTACCAAGACCCTTGAATACTAAAACCAATATTTCAGTCGTGCGTGTAGCCAGGACAAGAAGACTCCAATCGGCGACGGTGGTCGAGCTCAGGCCTCTCCCTAACTCGAATGGAAAGTCTGCATTTCGACATCTCGTAGGCCAAACGAAACAAAAAATTAGACTAGATCTTAATCCTATGAAGGTAGGCACGCAAGTGAAAAATCATTTCGCAAGCTACAAGAATCGCATTGGTCTATTGAATATATTTGCATCTCACCGCGCTGACGGAGAATCACAGGTAGAGCAAGACTTGTTTTCTACCTCTGTGGGTGGGCTCAGAGATTGCATAGATGATGGTAACATGTCCCCTGAGCATCAGCCTGAACAGCAGCCTGAGCATCGCAACGTACTCGGGACTCTGAACGCCCGAACATTCACTTATGATGAGAATCACGGAAAGGCATGTCTATTCTTAACAAATTCTCATCCTAGCAGCGCCAATTTCGATCACGACATGGGACAATACGGTACCTGTCAACCTGCTCCCGCGGAGGATGACTCCAATAGAATCTTGCTGCACAACTGGAGTCCTATTTTAAACACATATATCCATATTGGTGATTTTTCTGCATGGCGCTCTATTCAAAAGGTCCGATATTCTTGTCTTCTGGCAGATGTTGCGCAGTCCTGTCCTCTTAATTACACCTCGTACCTGCCTGCGTGGTGGCCCAGCCAAAGCGAAGGAACGAGCTAGGACCGCACTCACGTCGAAACCCCAATGATGAAATCAAAGTCCCCCTGCTTGCTGAAAATTGTTGATGCCCAATGAAATGGACTTGATTCTATTCACTTCATTGAGGCGGCATCGCAAAGACACCTGGCTGCCAGTAGAGTTGTTTCAAGCTGCAACTTGAAGAATTCCATGGGAATCTAATTGTGCTGCCGCCGCTTGTTCAGAGGAGCATTCGATTCGCCAAACGGAACGTTGAATTTCTCGCGGCGCAACGTGCTGACGGAACGTCATTACGCTTTGCTTCGGCAAAGTTTAACGCTTTGCACAGCAAAGTCGACGGCCTGTTCAAATATATCAAGTAGCCTAGTTTTAGGTCCGAGTTGTCCTCAAGTAGGCTAGGCGGAGGTGCAGGATCATAAGAACCCCTAATCTCGTCCTCATGTGCTGTCGTCCTCGTGTGCTTCTGAATCTAATCTTGGGGCGGACGATTCAGTTCTACGTTGAGAGAAACATCGGATTATAGTAAGGTTTCCGCGTCAAGTAGATTGGTTGGGTCAAGTTCCCGGCCCTGGCATTCATATCTGCCATCTCACGAAGGAACGTGACGCCTCCACGACTTTGCGCATTTCAGGCTGTTCCATCATCCGTTGCATCTCAACCTGAAATGCCGGCTCAGCCTGAGCCATCATTTCCCTTGCACTTTTTATCATCTCAGGGTCTTTGAGATCGGCCACGGCATCAGCAAGACGTGAAGGATCCCTAGCAGCGTTCACCAGTGATTGTAGGGCTGTTGACCAGAGCCTGAGAATTCTGCACTGTACTTTTTGTACTCCAACTTGAACTTGAAGTCTACTTTGGCTCTAGCTGCATGAGCTTTTACGTCACTAGCACTAGCGGGCGATGTTAGTGGCTGCGGTTCGCTTCCTAAGAAAGCGGAAACACCGTGCTTGCTTACTTACTTCAAGTTGATCGACCACCTCAGCATTTGCTGTAAAAGTATCCACCTGTGCCTTGAATGCAGGTTTTCGCATCAGCTCCGCCAGAGCATCGAATTTGCATCATATGACGCATTTTCTTTTGAACCTCATGTATTGGACCGAATCTCATGAAGGGCAGCACTTGCATCCGAGTCAAGCCTGCGGCCAGTGAACTTGAAATCGAGGATGAACACTGCCAGCGCGGCGCCTGGTGTCGATGCCGTCTTGAAAATTCAGTTTAATTAGGGTTAGCGCAGCTACATGAGGGGGTAGAATACCCAGATACGCCTCAAAACACAAAGCGCGCATCTCTCGAAATCGTACTGCGCCCTAGGGGGGTACCTACGGTACCTTAAAAAAACACAATGGACGATGAGGAAAAGCACCGCATTCACCACCACTGGCGAACATCACGCATGGTTGATCGTGATTTACATGCGCCGGTTAAACGACGGCATAGGTCGAAGATTACGTGACCGTAGTGTCCGATCTCATAGTTCCACACGTAGCATACGGGCAATATGGAAACGACCCGGCAAGCATATTCTCTATGGGTCTCAATCATTTGTGGCTCAGGCCAAGAACGAGTATCGTGTTGAGCGGCCTACTCTACTGGGTGCGATGATATCCCCCGCACGTCGACCATTAGTCTTTGAGGCTTGGTCTCCTTGCGAAATTGCCACATTTGAAGGTGTGCACTTGTCACATACAGCATTTCGACGACATCGGTAGGCGCACTCGCCTTACATGGAAAAAACTTTCACATGCTGCAGCGATTTGTCAAGACGAAGTCGACAAAGGAAATCATCGAATTCTACTATGTATGGTATGTTCTGCTGGTTTTAATCGGCAAGATCCATGTTGTTATAGGAAAATGACTACTCATGGAAGGGAATGGAAAAAAAAATTTGTGCCTGATATTCCAGATCCCGAGTACTAAAAATACGAGGTGTGCCTACATTTCTCCGTTTATGGCGGCTATGGCGGTATGGCGGCGGTTCAATACACTATTCACTATCCTACTAATATTCCCACTAATATGTCAGCACCTATGATTCCAAGATCCTAGCCGTTTCGTCTCTCCCCGGACCTTGGTCAAAAGGTGGGAATAGACCCCAGGAACCTAGTTTATGAAAATCCCCCTCACCAAGCGCGAAGCCTGAAGGGGTCCATACCTTTTACCCGCTCTGTAGGCCTAGGTTGCCACTTACCTGTTCAAGTTAATTAATTACCCGTTATTAACCTATAGTCGCGTCCGTCGCAACTCGTATAAACGCCGCGGCGTTGAAATTCCGCAACAACATCTTGTCGTTGGACCCTCGGGATTTCCTCGTTCGCCGCGTATACGACGGCCTGATGAATGATTCTAAAGGTCGCGGATCGTCGAGGAACGGGGCTTTGTTCCCGGAAAATCTTGCGTTAGAAGCGATTTGGCCCGGGCCTCTAAAAAAACCGGCAGCGAAAAAGTTCGTCAATGAATTCGTCGCCTCGCGCCGGGTATCCGAGCTCGCCGACGGTTTCAAGAGAACTTGAATGACGACCCTTCATAACATGAGCAATTGGGCCGAGAAAGAACGTTTCGGCTTGCCGGAATATTTACTCAGAACGTGCCCCTCGTCTCTTCGGGAAGGGCGGAGATTGAAGACGAAGTTCCGATTGGGTTGCCACGACCTCCGGAGCTCGAGTTGCCGAATGCAGCTTGTTCGTAACGCGCAATGCCCTTGTTGCGAATCTCGCGAGTCGGAAACAATCCAACACACGTTGTTTGGATGCGAGGCCTTTGAGGAAGAACGGGAGGCATTTCTTGCGAGATTATACTCGGTTTTTGCCCCCTCGCACGGCAATTGACTGACGAGTACCGCTGTCGGCTGGTCATGGGGGACACCCCGGGAGATTGAAAACCCGTTGTATCGTTATCTTATTGCTATTTCGAAGCTCCGGTTGGGTATCCTGACCGAGCAGGGAGAAGGCTCTTAGGCTTGTTCCTTTTTTTAGGTCTTCCTTAATTTATTTATTAATTAATTTAATTATTTAATTACCCCTCGGAGGGGATCCGGGGTTAATAACCCGCTCAATAACGGGTTTCGACTAAACCCGTTTTTAGTGAGATTAGCAAAAGACCCCTCAGGACGAGCGGATGGGCGCAAGCAGCCCGTTGAGCTTTTGGATACGTACAGGTGCGCCAAGGCAAGTACCAAGTCATGTGGCCCGGCGCGGCCCAGGCCCCCTCCCGGGCCTCCCCTACCCCTCTAGATATAAGATCCTGGGGTTAATAACCCGTCCTAACGGGTAATTACCCGGGTTACTGACCCCGGGCCGCGATTGGGGTTAATAACCCCTGGGGTAAGTGGCAACCTAGGCCTGAGGAGCCCCGCCTGCCACTGTCCACGTCTGTCCTATAATTGCACCGCTGCCCTTGCTACTACGGTAGACTACCCGGGCCGATAGGATACTAATTGCCAATTGCCCGGACCTCAGGCTTGGCTTCAAGTCACAGGAGAGATTATCCTGCTTTGCAAAACCCAAATTCATACAGGAGGCGCACGCGAGTGCTGGAGCATATCGATATTCCCTTCAAAATTCCTCAATATCACATTCAGGTTCAGAATCACCTATTAAATAAAACAAATGATTGTATGCTAGCTGAATTCAAACTACCTTTCCAGTAGGAATTGTTACGAGACGACAACGGTTTGCCCAGGCAGCCTTGGCCGAGATAATATCATAGCTTGTTAGTTTTGATGTGTTTCCCAGGAAATATGCAGATATCTCGTCTCGCACGGAACCAGTCGGTCTCCAGCAGCAAACAGTAAGCTCTGAAGAGCCCGGTGTGACTGGAAGATGACAAAACCCATAACCCGCGACGTGAGAACATCCGTGCTAAAGTATAACTGTATGGTTCTAACATCTCTGGTGTATTATTACATACCTCGTCAAGTTCTTGCACCTGCATTACAAGCTTCGGCCAGCCAAGTGGTGACCGTGCTGCAAAATGAATATCAAGCGGATGGTTCCAAGGCGCATTGCAATCGGTTGAAGCGGCGAGTTGAGTTTGTCCTCGGAAATTACCCTGACGTACGATCCATGAATTACAATTATTGTGATAGGTTACCTCAAGCAGCGTCCATGGATCATCCCACACAAAGTGCCAACTACAGGCAACTCCAAGCTGCGTGCCTCGAAATCCTTCTCCGTGAACTAGTTCGCCCGTAAAAATTACCTCCGGTATCTTCTCGGCTAATTTCTCTTTGCTAGAGTGTTTACGGCACTGAAGTTCCTCGCGAAATGGTTTGAGGTCCTGGATTCTGGCTTTCAACATGGTACTGAGCTTTCCTCGAGTGTCATCGTTGGACGATGCACCCTTCGCTGATTCAAGATCGACATTGGACATTAGCGTGTCTTGGCTTCTTGCCAAGCGGTGTGCTGCCGGGGGCTTACCAACGGTACTGCGTATAGATACCGTGACATATAATAAGGGCTAGAAGGGATCGGGGTTGGGTGTTAAATAGGACGCGTGCGCGGGGCGCACGAAAGCTACGGAGTGTGTTGCCAGCATGAGTAGGGGTCGGAGTATTGCGGCATCACATAAATCATGAACATGAACTTGAACGGCCTTCAAGTTGAAATCTTCAAGCTGAACTTGCCAGTGAACTTGAAAAAGCCAGTGGTGTATTTGATCATGATCATGATGGCTCAATTCAAGTTGAGACACACACACAATTTTTGCACGAAACAAACTCATTAACTAACTCATTTCGTCCGAGTCAAGGGTGCCACTGGGTCTAATTTAATTTGAGAACCGCAAACTTAAACCACAGCCAATTTGGCTCACTGGCAGTGGCCGGCCCGGGCCCGGGTCACAAATCCGAGGGGAGCCCGGGCCTCAGGCTAGAGCCTGAGGCTTGTACAGTACCAACAATATAGTACCGTGACAGTACCAATAATAACAGGGACGGACCCCTAGCCATCCGAGTCGTTTGTTGAGCTTCTGGACTGAAAAATTAGAAATTCGCTCTGCCCGGGCCACGTCCCGGGCCAGCGTGCTGCTAATTTGGTCTCCCAGGAGCCCTCAGCCCGGCCGGGGGTCACGGTACTTATGGCTCTAATCTATGGCCAGCTAGGTAGGCCCGATGGGGTGCCAGTTAGGTCTCCCGAAACGGCACGGAAATTTCTAAACACTATCGTTTCGACTCGGATCGCCCGTTTTGATCTTGTTATAGAGATACGGCAAATTCGGGGTTGGGATCCCCCCGGTCACCCTGATTTTGGGCTTCTGGCAGTGCCAGTTTATTTAGTGTGGGGGGCCGTCCATCTAAAATGTTAATAGCTCTTACTGGTTCACAATCTCAGTCCACTCAGCGACTCAGATAAAAAGCTGTCGAGTCGTTTCCCTGAGACAGCGGAGCAGCCAGCCGGCGACTCAATTTGTCGGCACTTATTTTGTCATTGGTGAGCCACGGTAAGTTGTATGCATATTCAACACCGCTCTGCGGCTCAAGAAATGCGAATGTCATCTAGGCTGCATTTAATTTATGCAATCAGATATTAGCTCAGATACCTCAAGTTGAGGTGAGCGCACAGCGATTTTGAGAATACACCCCAACTTAGCTTCAACTTGAAGCTGAGCCCGTGCCAGTATGTCAAGGTTCCCTGCAAAACATCCGGAGAGGTGAAGAGTATGCGGCATGCCTATCCTGCTTTTATCAATTTCATTCGTACCATCCTCTGGCCTGATATATTTAATAGTAATATGTGTCAACAAAAGGGCAAAAAAAACGTCAGAGACTACGTATATGACTGCATCCCAAGGCAAGATATCACAGCATCTATCGCGACTTCCATGTCTTTGAATTGGAGAGAATACTTTTGAAGCACTTCTTTATCTTTCTCAAGTGAATCCCAGGCTTGTCGAAAATTGCTTATATCCGCCTAGGGCCCAAGACTCGGATAACTTTGGATCATTGTCTCACCTTCGCAACGAAATCAGCAGTTGAAATTTCTATATCTTCAAGCGGGTAATCCTCCGGAAACCCTTCTTCATCCCCCTCGAATTCCCCAGTGGCTGGATCAATCTCAACGACACGAAACTTGAGCTCTGCAAGGAAATGAGCAGGGGCACCAAACGTTGAGCCAGGACTCCCTCGCAGTATCAGCCAAGCTCGTTCGGTGGCACCGCAGCGTAAAATGGGGGCATGCACAGAGGCCACATGATCATAATGCTGCGGTGAATCAGGTGCCTGCTCAATAACAATGCCTGGCACAAGCGCATATATTTATCACATCTTACCCCGTACGCTGCAGTTTTGACATGCATCCACCAGCAATTGATCTGAAATCGTGTTCGTAATTGCAAACTCAAGCACAACATGCTCTGACATAATATGTTTGATGCAAGATACTACATACTCAGTCTCCGATTCAGTCAGTTGGATAGGAGAGGTTGAAGAGTGAACACGCCCCAAAGTAGCAAGTTCAGGAATTTTATACAACTCAGCGGAGTCATTTGACGAGGACAGCGATGCACTAGCTGGCACCTACTCAGATTCACTATGCTGAAGGTACACGACGAATACAAACCGCTGATTGAGAGCTCGGCCTCGTGTAATCGACTACAGGCAAAGTTGTGAGGCTGAGTGCGAGGGCATCATCTTCACGACTACCTGCAACCTCAAACTCTTTCAGTGCGGCAGAGAGCTGTGCAAAAGACATTGGCAGCGGTTCAAGAAGCAAGTGAATTTCTGGTTGAAGTGGCAGATCTCTTGTACTGTCCGCTGCCAACGCATCTTGCCTGAAGGGCCGTTGGCTGCCTTCTGCCTCGCCGTCGCCAGGAGCATCTTTTGTAATGTTCTCTCCGAGCAATCTTAGAGCGACTGTAGCACGATCACGGACTTCGTCGTCCTCATCACGCAGTGAACGACGTAACAGCACGGACACAGATGCTTGTAATGCTGGGAGTCTTGCAGCAAACTTAGCGAGAGTGGTAATTGCTGCTGCACGCACAGCTGCATTCTCAAGTATGACACGATTGTAGACAAAACGAATATATCTTGCAGGTGCAACGGTTGTGGGCCCCACGATACCAACAAGATGCAAAATCTGTGTCGACAACGCAGTGAACTCGCAATCTTCAATGAACTCACAAAGATGAAAAAGCGACGACTCTTTGGTCTCGGATATTACGCACATGAGAGCAATAATGGCGTCAACAATCGCTTTCTTAAATTCAAAACCCCCTTCCTCGCGCAGAAAATTGGCAAGAAATCCAACAAGGACACGGTGCTTTAAAGGGTATTTGAGACAAAGCTCCCGAATCGCAGTGACGACAACAATCTTGAACTCGTCTGCTATTTCATTCATAAATGACGAAATTTGTTTCATTAGACGATCAACAGATGATTCAGAACCAGTTTTTAATAAAGTCGTAATTGCAAAAGTTGCAATAGAGCGATTATTATCGGCGATGAGCGACTCCATGTCGTCATTACATTTTATGACTGCTGATGGTTTGGCTATTGCAACACTAGAAAGAGCTCGCATCGCTGCAAGCCGAAGCGTGGACTTTGGGGAAGACAGGAAAAGCTGCAAGACAGCCACAGCCGGGCCGAGATCGCGCTCTTCTATTCCGGGTAAGTTGCAAAGCGCTTTAGCGGCCTCATAAATTACTGCCTCAGAGCGGTGACGCAGGGATAACTCCAGAAATTGGTATGCAGCGCGGCCTGTTGCGCTTGCCAAGGCATTCCCGCCAGAATCGCGCACAATGGTAGTAATGTACCGGATCAAAAGACACGTTGCCAGGGGACTTGAAATTGTTCCCCTTGTCAACTTCGTAACTAGTTTAGATATCGCAAGGCGATCATGTTGCTTGATCTCATATAAGAGGGAAAGTGCATGAAATTGGACCATATCCGAGGATGAATGTAAGGCCTCCTGTACTTCGTTTACCCATCTCCTGACAACATCAGGTGACCCGCGTATCAAATGTGTGCCTGGTCATATCCGTGTTACTGGAAGTGGAAGTGGAAGCAAGTGCTTACCTGCAACAAGAGCAGACGAGGATACCATCGCATTTCTGTCTACAATAGCCTGTTTGATGTACCTTTCAATTGCACCAAGCATGGTAGCATCAATCCTACTCCAACTTGGTATCCCTCATTATAGAATAACTCACGCACATTTTAGCAAGTACACGGATTGAATTCGCACGAAACAAATCTTCCTTTGAATTCATGTCCTTAGTCAAAGAAGAGGTCACTATAATTATGTCGTCAGGGTTACACGTTTCGGCCACCTAGGCAACAACAGTATGCAAATGACATACTAGAGAGCGTTGCCTCTTTTATGAAGAAATATATCATTCGACGAAGGGAAGCGTCGCTGGATTGGAAAAGCTTAGTAACACCAAAGAAGACCTCAGTCACCTCAGAGGATGACATGGCATCACCCTGAGTCACTATGTGCAGTAACTTAGTGATAAGCTGAGAACACTTGCGTGGCGACTCAGTCACAACCTTAGAGTCTGAAAAAACACGGCACTCTTGCAGTACCGTCGCCTTTTCAAGGTCGGAGAAGGGAGAAGCTGTAAGGAGACAATAACTCAAAATATATATAGACCGACAACTCACGCGAGTCAGCGTCCTCGCGCTTAAATTTGTCTTTGAGCCCTTGGAATTCTTTGACCATCGACGATATAGTTAACCCCCCTCCATCATCGGCCTGCTCTAAAGGCGAGGTCATCTTTGTACCGCGAAGTGGCGCCTTCGGAGGCAGATAGTAGCTAAGGAAAAGGTACACTATCTGCCCTTTTAAACCACTAATATTCATATTCAGCCTGACTCGGACTCGGAGACTGAGGTACCCGTTCAAGTCACGGTTCCGAGTCATCTCAACAGCCTGAGGCCTGCCAGTGCCAGTGACTCGGACTCGGAGCCTGAGTGTGCGGCCGTTAGTCCTTCTCCGCCACCTTTGAGACACGTAGGACGACTCTCGGCTGAGAAAGGTAGGTCGTTACCGCGCCCCCGGCCGGTCGCGGCGACCCTGACGTAGATACATTGATACATTACTACATAACCCAAGTAACCCAAGCAGGATCCGCTAACTTAACACTTTGTACTGTCGCCGCGTGAATCCCAGCTCCAAAGCAGAAGACTCAACCTTTGTCGCCAATGTGCAGCTAGTAGGCCACACATCTGTAGTTAATGATTATGTATAGTGATAATGCTGGGACCATGTTCAATAAACCGCACCCGGTAGCTTCTTTCAACTCCCCCATGGGTCAAGTCGAAAATGCATTCATACAGAGCTTGGGATTTTCCGTTGCAGAGGCGATGCAGCGACTTGTGACAGATGAGGTACTGCACGAGGTTGATGCACGACATATTCATCGGCTGCTTGCAGAAAAAAACCCGACTGCACGAGACGTTGTGTTGAAACTGGAGCAATCTGGCGGGTCGTCCTCGAGGCAGGCCGTTACTGACTTCCGAAAAAGTGTGATCAGACTCTTCAAAGAGCAATACTCGCACCAAAGTAAGAAGAATAAGAAGAGTAACGGCCTATCAGCACACAGGTGGTCCCTTAATTCCAACGAAGTAGCTCATGTTCTAGCTGCAGATCAGGGTGAAAATCCTCCTGCAAACATCAAACCACCAGTGACTATTACCGCAATAAAAAAAAGCAACAAGAATAATTATTCGCGTAAAACACCCAACACTGGTGTGCCCGTGATTGAAAATGTCTGCCATCATCTGGCGCAACGTGTAGCTGAACTTCACGTTACTAAAAGTAGTCGACCAAAGGTTGTCTTGGTGGGCCGAGGAAAATACAATCCAATTCACAAAATGCATCTGCGTCATTTTGTCATTGCGCGGCAATTCTTGGAAGAGCGCACAAGATTTTCTGTGCTTGGCGGCCTGTTGGTGCCAAAACATGCCACAGATGTAAGGCAAAGATGTCGAACACGACCGCAAGAGATAATCACTCCGCGGCATCGCCTTGCGATGGTGCGGGCTGCTGTTGGTGGGTCTCCCTGGCTCACAGTTGATAGCTGGGAGATTACCCGGCGCAGAGTCTTAGACTATTTAAGTACACTTGATCACATTCGTCAACTCTTTGAGCAACGCTTTCCGGATCTTATGGCACCAGTTCGCTTTGTCCTATTAGTGGCGCCTGATCAATTATTGCAGCTAAATCTTGGCGAGCTTAAGGACGCGGGGCATGAATGCATCACTATTTGCCGTCCTCAAGAGCATAAGCGCCTGCTGAGGCAAATGGGGAACAGATGGCGAAACGTCGCGCATGTGGTCGAGGATAACGCCTTGCTCTCTGTTGAGCTTGAGTCGTGTTGTTCTAGCAAGATACGCCATGCCCTTATGTCTGGTGACTTCGATGCAATAGCTACAAATGTCCCTGGAGCTACGCTTGATTACATTAAATGTCACCGCCTTGCCCAAAAAATGTCGGGGATCCAGGACTGGACCAGATGGGATAAAGATTTTGCGGATGGTGAGGTGCGTTTCGAGGGTAAATATATACCTTAGATTAGGACATTATGCAGGGCGAAGAAGATCGCGGCTATCGGCGAAACCCAAAAAAAATTGTCAAAGAGAGTACCTCCTTCATGAAAAGCTGACATATCAATCCAGAATTTGGCGCCGCTTGCTATAGCCCTTGACTCACTCGAAGTCTATGAAAAAGAGCAGGTGGAACCGCGTGAACTCTGGAGCCAAGTGAAGAGTAAGGGGCATTTCCCCGTTTTTAGCTTCAACCCAGAAATTTCCCACGAAGAAAACAAAGGTACTAAGGTGAGGTGAGGCCGCCCCTGGCCAGCGCATATAAGTGGATGAGGATCTCGAAGCTACTCCTTCCGCTGTTTATGTTTCTGAAGACCTCTAGGCGTGACTTTTCGTCAATTCAGGCCATCGATCGGCACTCCCCATTTCCTCATTCCCCACGAGTCATTTGGCCTGAGTCGCAACAAACAGCTGCCCTTGACCTCCGAGGACAAAAAAGTATTTCTTTTCTCGGGCGACGCGGGCTTATTACAGCCTGAGCCTCTGAGTTCCCCAAAATGCGCCACTGGCATGGTTACTTCATTTCACAGGGGACCTGGGACTCGGATGATTCGGCTACTTCCCGATTCCCCGCTTCTTTCGTAACCCTTCCACGCCGGGCCGGGGCCTACTAGCTTGTACTTGAACCACGAACAACTCCAACCCTACTAGCAGTACCACGGTAAGGTACCAGATTGTACCGCAGGTATCCGCGGTGCCGCAGGGTGTTCTATTTTTTTTTTAAGCCTGACTCATCATAGATCATATGAGTTGCAAAACACACTCCTTAAAAGATGGCCCACCCGTAATTTGATCGGAATCTCAAATGGCGATAACATCTGGCTATAATAATGCGTGTGGGTGCTGGCTGAAATCTTTGGCTTTCGCAAGGTCTGTAAGTATGTTGCCAGTCCTATGGCTTGCCACCGTAGAGGCCGCGGATACTCAAGCGACACTCGGGCCCAATCACCGACGTCACTCGGGAAAGACCGAATCAAATCTCAAATTTAAACATTACAAGAGCGCCTTGTCAAGGGAATGGATACAATCGGTCACTATTCCTTATACCAAACGCAATTTTGCCCACTACAAGAGATATAGGTAGTTCTGGCAAATGAGCTATCCACTCGCTCATTGTCTACGCAAGAGCGAGGTGTCATCTATTCGGCTGTCGGTCTGGAAGCTATACAAAAAGCATGCAAGTCAGGTCGGTCTGTCCGTCTTAGAAACTCGCAAGCAGAATTCGGGCTGCTACTAGTGACTGACTCAAGAGGCAAGTCACAGACAGTACAGTGGTCATCGCTAGTCTTTGACAGTGTTGTGGAAACCGGTCAACCCACTTATTTGCGTTGGGAGGAGTCAAATAGAGATGAAGTAACTACCCGCAAGACGCAATGGTCACGCAAATTTTACGAGGGAGAATGTGGGCCAGAGGATGGTACCTGCATGCTAGACTGGAAAAATGAACATGAAAGCAGGCCAATGGTGGTTAAACGGCACATGCACACCCTCAAGATACGGGCAATGATGATTGGCCTCCACATCTACCATAAAATCTTGTTTCTTGATGTAGAAACAATTGTCTGTGAGTCTTTGCATAGTCTTTTTAGGACAGTTGACTCCCAGGGGCCGCAAGTGGCCTTTGTTCCAGTGTCTAAGGGTCACTTTTACGGTGGTGACATAGTTGCTAGGGTATTTGATATACCAACAGACTTTCCGGAGGTGAGAGTCGAAACTATGGTTTTTCAACCAGCAGTGTGATTTTGGTCAAATATATAATATATTAACAGCACATAATGCTGTAGGTCATGCGAAATGGATCAGCAACACATCGACTCTTGGCTAACTGGAATTTAGCATTGTACTTTCTTTCACGGCATGATTTGCTGCTAGGCCAACATGCATTTAGAGCCTCCCTGTTTCATTCTGGCGTTAGTTACAGTAAGCTGCCAGTCTCATCGAGCTGTTTTGTGGATGTGGACGAGCAGCAAACCAGGCTAGCACTGTTGTCAGCATGTCCTAACATAGTCAAGGACGTTGCGGATCAAGCATCGACGTATAGTGCCATACGTGACTGCGTGGTTTTGCATTCTCGAGAACTTTCTGGCCAGAGTACCCAAGGCCCTATTGGCTTGCCGAACTTTTTCAGCAACCGAGGTGGGCAGTTAGTGAAGAATGATAGCACACAACCAGAGAACAACATAATAAAAGACCTTTCTGGAATTAACTTACCAAAAACAAGAGCGACGAGAGCGAAAGACTTGGAACCTGATGATGCCATCTACCGGAATGCGCCTACCATATTTCTTCATATTCCAAAAGCTGCTGGGAACTCAGTGAAAAAACTCTTTGTGAAAGGTTTTCTTCTAAAGCAACGTAACAGTCAGCATCCGGGAGCAAAAGTCAAGATGCAATCTCTGCACATAGACACACGGCGAGATTGGGACGTAAAAAAACAGGCGAAACATCCTTATGGGGTTCTCTTTGGTGCATTTGCATTTGGCGCCTGTGCTAGCCACCCTCAAGCCCCCTGTGCATATTATGTGGCATGTAACCCGCGCGACAATATGTTTCACTCCTACGTAGCCCTCATCATCCCAGGTCCTTCGCGAGCCTGTTGCTCGAATCCTGTCCGAGCACAAGTATTGCCATGCTGTGAGTTTTGAGGATCAATGTTGTGCCGGATCTCGTGGAGCAGTATACATGCGCACATTGAACATTGCCCAGTGGGCTGAAGAGAAAGGAAATTTTATGCTTGAGCACTTTCTTCAACTCGTGCCTGAGGACTGGTACCAAATGAGTACAAATTATTATGTGCCCTGGCGCCAGCGTGACCGTGAGACACGCATCAACCCAATCGAAAACCGCCGCGTGAGAGAGGGCCCTGCTAATGTCGCAGATCTACGGTTTGTTGAGGAACATTTGGAGGAATGGTTTGCTGTCATTGGTATTACTGAGCGCTTTGAAGAATCCATGATGCTCTTTGCATTTGCTTTGGCTGGTAAGTCCATACCTAAGAACATGGCGGCAGTCCACACCCATAATCAGAACACATCTGCATCTGGTGTTGATGCAAGCAAAATAGAGCGCCTCAATGCTGCTGTCACGCTTGACACGAGCCTATATCGTACTGCATTTTCCCTCTTTGAGAAACAACTCGCGCAGCTCAAAAAGTACGTCTAGTGCGTTGATGGAAGCCCCCAAGTAGGCTCTGATGAGGCAATAGGCACGCTTATTACGGTGCAAAATTTGTTTTCTTAAGGTGTGAGTCATGGATGATGCGTTGGTGATATGCCGGTGGATGAAACATGGCCATGGGATTGGCTGCTGACGATTTCCTGTACATGAAATTTCACAGACCAAGAATCTGCACATAACTCAAGTCTGCCCTCTCTTCTGGGCTCTGCAACCGCGAACTCGTTGAGTCGATGTCACGACAGCTGCAGTTGATTCGTGGCCCATGGGATGTGAATTAAAGGGTTGGCTATATATGTGTGTGGTGCCGGTGTTTTGGAACTAGCGTTGCGCAAGGCGGCATGGCACGGTTGCGAACACCTTGTAGATCTCTGCTTATGTAGGCTGCCCTTCTTCCAAGGCAAAACCGAAAGGCGTGCCCATTTTTAACCGGATAGCACAGGCAAGGAACACCATATGCTTGCAAATGAAACACTCTCACATCCTTGCACGCCTTATCCTAGCTAAGAATTCCTCATTACACAATCCAGGACTAGAAGAGACAGATTCATCCGGCTGTATTGAGAGATTCTATAACAACACACCCGAAAGAGATTTACACTCCTAAACCGTGACCACGATTTTAGGTGACAAGCCAGGGGCGATCCTGTCTTTTTTTTTTTACCGGGCCTCGCGATGCTATTCCTCGCGATGCAACCCTTAATATGTTGGAAACTGTTTGTGGAAGGGTCCGGACCCGCAGTGTGATTCCTCCATCTAGGTGGCGGTCTAGACTAGAAGAATCAAATTTCTTGAAAATGATAGAGACTCAGAACAGGCCTAAAAGAAAACACATAATTAAAATTACGACGCAAAGAAAGAAATCGGTCCCTCAGCGAACCAGTTCAATTCGACCGACCCGTCCCTGGTTTTCGGATAATCAAGCAACCTCCGCGAGGGGGGTCAAAACTCAGTCTCTCACTTCTCGTAACTACAACTTGAACCGGGGCCCGGAGCGATTGAACCGCACAACTTGAACCGGGGGACATCACGATCCGCGGTTGTGCGGTCACGGTGATTTACCCTGCCAGTCGGAGCTTATACTAGGCGGGCCGCCGTGCCTCCTTTCTGTACATGTTTTGTGCGTTGTGTATGCATCCCGGGCTTCGTTTTCTGGCATGCTTCGGGGCTACCTGAGCTGCCTCTGACCTGAGCCTCCGAGTCCCGACTGTGGCGCTCAAGCCTGTGCTCGCCAGTTCGAATCAAGCTGCCAAGCTGCGATTAACAGGACGGAATGCCAGCTGCCTCGTCTCGGTATCACACAACCGTGACCCACGGGCCTTAGTACTATTCAAATTATACCTCAGGCTCGCCGTGTTCAAGAGTTCAAGTTATACTAGGCACGCGGAATACCCTAGAAACATAGCCAACTCCTGTGTCACGGTAACCGTGACTAGGAAAGAAATGCCAGAATACGGCACTGGTGACGTACCGTAGGTACTAAGGGCGTGCTAGTATAAATACCTACGGAACTACCGGACGTACCGTACGGTACCTACGGTACAAGTTTCTACGACTGTCGCGGTATGTACATCTGTATCCAATAATAGTTGGCCCATTACCCTAATTTATATCCCATACGGTATATATATTACCTAGCAGAGCGCGCCCTTGGCACCAGCATGTAATATTACATAGTGCTTTTTGCCATGATGCATGCCACACCTGCCGAGATCGAAGTTTTAATCTCGAACATACACATGGCAGAGTTGGCAGGGAATTGGAAGGAAGAAAATAAGCAGTCGCTGTTTGTAATCATTCAAATTGGAAAAGTATATGTCAGGAGTTCCATTCAAAGAAGAGTCGATACAGGAGCCACTTGGGAGGATGAAATTCTTAAGTTGCGCATCAGCAAAGAACATTGGTCTCAACCGGAGGCTCTGATGACAATTTTGGTCCAACATGATCAGCAACAGGCGTCCTTTCCTAAGGTAACTCTGATTTTGTGCGCTATGCTCGTTTAGGCAACACTGCTCTTAGGTTGTAGGTATAGCAATTATAAAGATGGTGGCCTTACATGCTGCTTTTGAAAATACCATATGCTTCACACTGGATCTATGGTGCGGCAGTAGAGCTGAGCCACAAGGGATGTGCTCAATGTCTGTGAGTGCGCGGGCACTTAAGGACGCTGGTCTATCAAGCCAAATCACCCTGCATGAAGCAAAATCACAGCCAAATAATGACAAGGTAAGAGGCGCTGAACTTTCTTACCTGGAAGAAATGGAGGCTTCTTGGCCGATCACAGATGCCATAATCGTATTGCGTCAGTGTGATTCCTTAAAAAAACATGTTAGTGCCGAGGATGACACGTTGACTAGGTCAATTCAATGGAGCAATATGTGAATGAATGTCAAAGAGTCGAAGTTGGGCCCAGTGTTCTAAGAAAGTATATTGAATTCCTTGCCCGTGCTGAGCCTTATAGAGGCACCCTATCCCATGAGTTTTGCAAGGAACAAGGGCATGTCGAATCACCCACGTTGACGCGTGCATTTGATCGGGCTGCAGCCGAGCTTGCAGTCAGGCATATTATTGATTCCGCAAACCAAATGTCCGTGCCTAAAATAGACTTTCGGGTCTCCTCAGTCTCGATGGATCTCGTTCGCGAGTCAAAAGTAAATCTATCACCACGAAAGTATACAGCATCCATCAAAGCACTGTGTCTCGCAGAGGGCGAACTGAGCTTGATTGACGCAAATTGCCCACCTCCTTTAGAAAACGATGCAACCTTCCCCTGGTCGGCCGGCGAGGACCCTAGGACAGGTATTAGGTGTTGGCATAATGTCAATACTAATTTTGCATCATTTAAACGACCAAGATGCATTTGGGAATATAAACTTGACTTTCTTGCTCGCTTACGGCCAAAGTTTCACACAGCTCGGCGGCTTCGCGACAACTCTGCATTTTCAAAAGGAAAACGACAAGGAACAACATTTACGAGATGGGGCTGGTACGAAGATGACTCGGATACCCGCCATCGCAAGCATGGACAAAAAAAAATACAGCAGTGCCTACAAGATCAGAACACGCGTCGCCTCGCCACTCCCTCGCATGTTGAAGCGGTTGCTAGGACTATAGTTCAAATTATTACCCATGTTGAGGATTGTCTTAACGTAGAAAGGGGACGCCAAGGTCGGGACACAAGAAACTTTGCAAGGTCCTGCCGACATCCAACCGTGGGGTGCTGTTACATGAAGCATATCTCTAGTTCAATAATGCGCGGTGGGAACTGTGTCGACCTAAAATATATCAACGCATTCCGTTCAGATAACGGCAGTGTGCTGCCATATATTGAAGATCACACAAAAGTTAATAAAAAAAAGCCATGTTTGGGCTTCGAATTAGCACACTCGGGGGGCGACCTCCTTCCATTGGAGCCAGGTTCAGGAGAAACAAAGGTGAGTGGGCTATTTACATCGACTTTGAATCTTACATGTGCAGTTGCACTACATCTTGGGCTCAGTAGCAGTCAAGAGTCATTGTGCACTACACAAAAAGAGATGCAGTCGGGAGTCGTGCGCAACACACAGCATTTGAATGACAAAAGAAAATCTGCAGGCACACACTACGATAACAAACACGTGTTGCTTGGACATAGTAATGCGAATGGCACTAGCCGGTTCGAAAGTCTTTTAATCCATGATATTGTCAAGACCTCCGCCATCCCAAAATCGCGAATTGCTATTGATGAGATTGTTATTGTCCGTCAAGACCCAGCACTTACAAACATTCCTAAAAGACAAGCGCTTGCCAACAGCTTTATCTCCAAACCAAATAAAAACATGCATTTTGCCGTAACCACACGGGACGGTTGCACGATGTCGCTCCAGAATCACAAAAGTCGAGGTTCACTTGGCTGGACATCTGATCACAAGAATCTAATCATTGCTAAGCTCACTTTTGTTGGTACCAGTCTACCTGGTGTCTATGCTACTGCGTCGGCTGTTGCGGCAGCGGCAAGAGATGGAGGTTCGCCGCTACGGCGTCTTGGGGCTGTGAGTTGCTGCTGCATTGACGGCACAGCATGTGCGGCCTTGCAGCTACGACAACAAGCATGGCCGAGCTACTGGACGTTCTTTATGTCGCCTCTTTACTTTGGATATAGAAGTGGACGGCCCTCATCAACTCATGATCTGCGGAGACGCTCTTCAAGCCACGTCCAACATTCTGCCACGGCTGGCGCTAGTCTTGGTTGTATTCCACCTGCCAAATCAAAGACCTCAGTAATGCACGAGCTGAGAGCATACAAGGGCATGGGCATATATGACCGGATGATCGGGAGACCTGAGGCGTCAATGTGCGATGGCGCTGGACGCATGACAGCACTACCAGTGTCTTGAAGGAGTATACCGTATTTAAGTTCAGTGTTGCAGGTTCCGCAGCTCAAAGGACAAAAAAACATCATTCGTGGGATTCTCAGCTTCAGGGACAAGAGCATATCTGAGCATCCTTGGCAAGCCAAGTTGATTGATCAAAAGCCAGTTCCATGGTGGTATCGCTCGAGGCCTAGAGTAAAGTTCGTCGCCTCTACCGATCTGGTATTGGCACGGGCCCCTCGGATATCATGCAATTGGCGCCATCCAGCAAAATCGGATTCTCACCGACTCCGTGCAGTGAAGTGGAGAGCAAAGCAGAGGGTCCTGCGCTCGTGGCTTATTGAAAAAATTGAATCCCTAAGTCCTGGGTCAAGCTCACTCTTGACAGCATATCACGCTCTCCGCGAGAAGCCATTTGAAGCGGAGACTTTAACTTCGACTAAGCGACCAGTGCAAGAATCCACTCAGATACAACAAAGAAACTCATATCGCGAAGTCGAGACTGCGTTGCGCTGGCTGTACCGCCAGGCGAGTGTTACAACAAGTATGCATGGAGGAAAACTGACTATTCAAAAGCAGGATCTTTTTTGCTCTTTTTCCGACATAAAGGTAATTTGCTGGGCTACTAAACCTCCTCAAGCCGCAGCTCTCGCTCCTATTCTCCAGCAATACGAGTTTGCCCTTTCTTATCTCCTTATGCCCGCGGAGCAGCCAGGACACATTTCTGAGGAGGAATTTGTCGCCCTCGGTCTCATTGTGGGTGAGTTAGAGCCTGAGCTCAGACAAATCAACAAAGTACTTGCCACAAAGTCCCTTAGCAGTCGCAACAACACGCGTGTAGCTTTTGAGAGCACAAGTAAGAGGTACCATGCAATGAACACTGAGGCTAGTCGGGCGGAGGGTCACGAGCATATAGTAATTCGACAAGCTGCGGTATCTGGCTACTGCAGTGTGTGTCGGCAGATTCGCAGTAGCGTTATTAAAAGGCCAGCAATGCCATGGAAATCTGAGGAACTTTGGAAGGGATGGTGGCAGGACGCTCGAACTCGTCAACAGGCCGGTGCGAAAGCAGTCAATTTGCTTGAGGAGACTCCGCGAAGTGAAGTCAAGCACAACTGGGTACTAGATGGAGGTATGGCCCTACAGAAGCGAAGTTGCGTTGTTTCGACCATCCTCAATGCAGCAGTATCTTCGGTAGTAACATCAGATAGGTCGTACCTTGACCACTGGAAAAGCGATTTGGGCTGCGCTCTGCAGATCAAACACAAAAGTTCGCCAGTTCGCATTGCTCTCCTAGCTCAGGCTCACTGTGGCGAGGACCGCCTTCTTGCTCATGTGAACATTCCAGATGCTTTCCTATCGTACCCTCCAACAACACCACTGGCACTTAAATTGAGTCCAGGGCTTGGCCGACGCCCAGCACTTGTCATAAGATTAAAGTCGGATCATGCTGGAAATACTACTTCGCATTTATGCATCCTGAGAGCAAAGAATTTGGCTCCGTCGTACTTTGATGACATCGCACATCAGCCGATTGTACAATTAAAAACCAACAAACTGGCTTTGCTCGAAGGCGTAATATCAAAAGTCACACCTTTAGACATGTACTGTATTATCTATGCCCAAAACAGGGAGGTTGGTCGAACCTCAATGAAGTGGAACACGCCAAATCCGGTATGGGCTGAAGATAGCGCTGATGGGCCATGGGCTTACTTGGGCCACAGTTCTCTGCAGATGTCTCATCGATCAGTGTCTAGCTTAAGCCACATCGGAAAGTGGTCTTCTCGTGCGGCCGAGCCTGACGCTTTGTTGGCTGAATCTGAACGGCAAAAAATGACCATGGAAGAATGCCAGATGCGTGCTGTAGTAGGAATCATACGGAAAAGCATCGAGCATACTATTATGATGCAGCAAGAAAAAGCTCGGGGATCTTTCCAAGAACTTATTGCCGAGCTCAATGGACGTAATGTGATTCCATTCCTCGCACGACTCAAATGGACCGAGACCATTGAGAGTGGCCGCGACCGCCCCGTAGGACACATCATGCACGATAAAACCACAAATTGCTCCCTT
Source organism: Pelagomonas calceolata (assembly GCA_918797485.1). Lineage (NCBI taxonomy): Eukaryota > Pelagophyceae > Pelagomonadales > Pelagomonadaceae > Pelagomonas > Pelagomonas calceolata. The sequence continues at coordinate 3,348,963 of CAKKNE010000003.1, read as the reverse complement.
CTTCTGCGTTTTTTGCGGCTGCAGCATGTTGCAGATGCTCAATATATAATGTCAATTGCTGAGGCTCTCCACAACCTTCATTGTCCTGGTGTTGTTAAGATCCAGTTCCTTTGCTCACATGAGGTTAGTTCTTTCAATTTGCACGGCACCTGTAGTCAGATTTGCATACTCGTCGCTATTGTGACCTCTCGTGCTAGGATTTCAGTAACCGATGCAATTAATCAATGGTCTAATCCCAAAATGCTCCAAGCATGGGGCCGCCAAGCTGTCTGTGCATTAGCTAACTTGCATCAAAATTGTCTCATTCACCAGAACATTCATCCTGGTGCGATATGCCTTGACGATGGAGGTCGCGTGGTTCTAGATGACTTCCTCTTCATGTTGGACGCACGTGAAAGACACTGCGGCTATTCACATGGTCGATCAGACTACGGAACGATTTCCAGAGATCTCATTGCACCGGAGATTTTACAATCATATCGCGCAGTCTCCCCAAAAGCGGATGTCTGGGCCTTTGGCTGTTGCCTTTATCAGTGGCTTACCGGTGCTCTGCCATCTGTGCATTCCGAACCCCTCCCCTCCATACTTGAGAAAATACCCAGGAGATTCATCGGGCCCATGTATTCTGCCATCAGCCTTGCGCTGCAGCCTTGTCCGTCTGCACGGGCGGATGCAAACGACCTTGTTCGTATCCTGTCTGCTAATTTGTGAAGCTGCAGGAAATTTTCTGGATCTGAGCGGCGTCTGATCGAATGGCCGGTATTTTGCACACGCTTCATGCTGCAATGGGAGTAGTCCTGCGCTCAGCGCCATTGTATGTCCGGCCGACACGGGTTGGTGCGAATCATACCCCACAGCTTGGGCTCCACCGCCGCACTAGTGGTGGGCGGTCAGGAAGTTTGGGTTGTCTTCACGCTTGTTGCGGCCCCGTGGCTGAATGCACAAGGCGCCCGGACACCCCCCGCACAAAATCCCGTCGCTTAGATCATTTTTTGGCAACGAACCGCCCCTGGGCTGGCAAGCACTCCGCGGGTGAAACGAGAGAGAGAGTTGACTGGCAAATCACCGTGACACGGCCGTTAATAGTGAAATACAGCGTACTCACTCGTACTACTATAGGCTGCTGCGTCTCGGGCAACCCCAAGCCGGCGCAACCCCGTCGTAATGGACCGCGTGATGGGCAGCGGTGCAAGAAACTCGCACTCATCCGAGTTGGTTCAAAGTACCCTGAGTGCTTAATATCAATGTATTATCATACTGCGGTACCTAAAGTTAGAAAGTAAGCTGGACCCCCGCGCTGGAGCGAAGCATCAGAGCGACACCCGACACGCACGTAGCGTCACCATGCGGCTATGTTGCATTTCTTAGGATCCCTGTCAACATGCCAGAAAAGTTGGTCAGGGCGCTTGTCCTGCTCCTCAATTTTCGAATCTTCGCATGGGTACTATCAGGGAATCATGGGAATGTGCAATGGACGAAATGGCAAACGCGCGAGGATCTGGGGAGAAATGCAAACCTCCGCGAGAACTCAAGAGGGGACTCTAAAAAAATGACGCCGCAACTGATTGAATCACCCATGATATCTCATTGCCTTAATTTGGCTCGAAAAGCAGCTAATTTCCTGGAAAGAGTCACAACGGACTTATCCCCTGGTCACAAACGGCTGTTTACTTCTAGTTCGTCAAATAACCCCATATCAATGCAGTATGGTGTTGTGTACGCTGCAGTCGGCCATGGAACAATTCAAAAGGCATCCGTTTCTGCAACCAGTGTGCGGAGAATCATGGATAACAGCGTGGGCACCCTCCTGGTGACATCTGATTTCGGACTGCATTTGTCCGCATCGCAGGCATTATTCTATGGCCAAGCTTATTGGTGGGATTTTGTCGCATCAGTAGATGGGCTAGGTATGAATTTTACATCTCTTCCCGAATTCGAAGCATTCACTATTGCTGACCCCAGAATACGAAACAAAGGCAACAGTTTGAGTGCAACCATCGAGTTGAATAGAAAAAAAGAGAGGGAGCGAAGGAGCTCAAAAGTGACAGCTTGGGCGGCTGTCCGCCAATTGCGCAGCGCCAAAATGGTTGCACTCCGACTGGCTTTAGAAACTTTTGGTACGGCCGCCATTTTTTTGGATGCGGACACTTTGGTTTGTGATCCCGCGATACTGATCTCTGCATTTCAAATGGTGTCTGATGAGGGTCCTTGGTTTGCATTTGTGACTGCACCTTCAGAACATCACCGGCCAATGCTTGGGCGCATGTTCGGAATTTTAAAAGGCGGAGATATCCCAGAACCCAACACGGGTGTCATGGCCGTCTCCTCATGTGATGGCTCAAGGCGTGTGTTGCGGCGCTGGAGTGAGGTTTACTGGCATGAGTCTTTGGCACTCTCACTGATCCAGAATCCGATGGATCAGCCAGCGCTTCGAACAGCATTGTTTCTCGAGGTAGCGCCTTGGATAGCTCTCCAAGGGACTTTAAATTGCCGAGGGCACATAAAGAATTTGAATGCTCCTCTTCCCTTGCGATGTGGTGGGTACGATGCATCACATTGGAAGGTGATTACACAATCTAGCATATTAGATGCAGTTGGTACTACGCTAATAACGGCCGCCTCCATCAAAGCTGTTGACGGTATTTTAGGCGGCAGAGGCTGCACTGTACTTCACTCGCATGCGATTCCAAGGTTCACCGAGCACAGGGCAATCTTCCAACGCAATGCGTTAATATTAATGCACAGATTGCTTGGATTTGGCCTCGACGAGCTTGCCCGATCTGCAAAAAGGGGGGATAGAAGAACTACGCAAGATAGGCATACTCGCAAAACTAAGGATGCCCATAACAGTTCGGTGCCGCAGGAAAGAGTTGCAGTTTTTTCTTTTGCGCCTCAAGAACTGAGTAGTAATGCTGTCGTTGATACTGCCACTGACTGGCGGCGAGGCAGGTGGCGAAATGTCAAAGTTATTGTTGGTTCTATGGCAAAAGACGCCTGTGCAACTGAATCAAGAGCATGTGCTTTAATCATTGTGATCATGGACCCCCTGACTCAACTTGCAGCGGACAACGAGAGTCCCAAGGCCATAGACCCTAGCATTCTAGAGGAGCGACTACGTAATCATGCAAAGGCAACTGTTCTTGGAGGCAACACACTGCTTGATGCTCTTTTGCCTTTGAGGATCGACGAGCTAGAAAGACACAATGACCCAAGAGCTGCAAGAGTCAAGCAATTTGGTCCAGGTAACAAAGCCGAGGTTGCAGATGCCATTTCTAGACTTGAAACTGATACGTACTTGATCCTCCTCGCCTCAGAAAAACAAAAATCGATTAAACTCTTGAATTCTGTCCTTGAATCTCGGCCAGATGCCATCCTATCTGCAAGGGAAGCTGTAATGAATGCTGCAATGCATGATGCGAAGGGCCGTAAAATCCTAAGCTCCCTTGACTCTAGGTCAATAGAATCACTACGGCATCTCCTCATTAATGACAATCAAATCTATGATGTAGCTAGCACACTTTTTGATGAACAATGTGAGGCTCTTTGGGCAGGTCCAGTTGACTCCTGAGTCCTAACTTTACTTCCTTGGATCTAATTGTCATGCTGTGGGGCCCGGGCGGTCCCTCGTTTGGTATTCGAGTTCCCAGCCACTTGTGAGATTTTGGTTGCGAGTTACGAAGTCTCAGAGGGGTCCTTTGCGCGCCCGGAGACCGTACTGATAGGGAGGGGTCACTTTCACTGCGAGACGATGATGATATAAGTTGTGGCTGATTTTACACCATTTTAAGATTTTAGAGGCCGATTTAGTTCTATTTGCTGCGCTCAGGCTCATAGGACGACCTCTAATCATAAAAATGATGTAAAACCGACCGCTACACCGCAAAGCGCGCTACCGCGCCGCCGCCGCGGAAAACTTCGCCCGCGCCGGCGACGCGTACGCCCGCCTCCGGGACGACGCCCGTGTGCAGCGTAATAAATAAATAAATAAATACATACATAAATAAATCATAAATAAATATTATAATTATTTAATTTAGGAAGACTCGCCGGACCTAAAAAAGGAACAAGCTCCTAAGAGCCTTCTCCCTGCTCGGTCAGGATGCCCAACCGGAGCCTTGAAATAGCAATAAGGTACCGACCCGCCGGATATAACTCTCGAGGGATTTACCAGGATAAACAATTTGCCAGTGTTTGCCTTCACGTAACATGAATGTGAAATTCGATAATCCAATTGCAAGAAATCTATACGCCGTTTGTCAAGGGTCTGGTGGTCATTTTGGCTTTTAATCTCCGTTTTCACAGACTGGATATCTGAACCCCCAATCGCCACCGGGCCATTGAGGGGGTGGAATGGCACTAAATAGGTGGCTACTTAGCCGGGAGTGTGCAGCAACCAGAAACTAGCCATTTTGCTCTTGGGAAGCCGGGGGCTGCGGGGCCGCCGGGGCGAGAGGCGAAGACCGCAAAGTGGCGAGATGTGGACTTGGCTGTTCTTCGTTAGCGGAGAAGACTTCGCCGAGGCCGCCCACAGCGTCCACGAGTCGCAAGCTGAGCCACAGCGTCTTCGAGTTGCTTCAGTTCTCGGCCAACCGCAACCTGGAGTACCTGCGTGTGGAAGCCACATATTAGCATTATATCCCACGATGATACACTGTGCGCTACCCAGTGACCCCAGGCTGCCCCGGCAGCGCGCAGGCGCATGCCATCTGATGTACGGAGGCGGGTGGTGCGGCTGGCAACCATGCGCCACGCATTGAGTGCGCTCTGCAAGGCTATCGCGCGGTCATTACGTGCAAGTTGACCGGCAGGCACCGCTTTGAGTGTAATCATGGCGCTGGACTCCGGTCTCCACGCATGGCGCCAAATAGCTACCGCGCGGACAAGCGCAACGCGATCTCCCCGAGCGGCTATGCTTAGCGCGCGTACCACAGCCGCTGCACGTCGATCACTCGCTGCTGCCATCGCCGCCCACCTGCGAGGGCCATCATAGCTGTCAATTGCGCTCCTGCCCAACATGCTCGACGCAGCCGCTGGCCGGCCAAATGCGCGGCACGTGGAAGTGCGAGCGAGCCGCCGCCGCCGCCGCCCAGCTGCCAGTCTCTGCGCTGTGGCACTATACCAGGCACCCCAGGCGCCCTGAAGCGCGCGCCGCACGCGTCTTTGAAGCGCCAAGCGCCAAGCCAGCGCACGGTATCGACGCCGGAGCGCGCGCCTCTCAGCCCGTCCCTGCACGTGGTATGGGCCATCGATATCAACAAATGGCTTGCCGAGCGATGATACGTCGGCGCAGCCGCGCACCCGAACATCTCTGAGCAGCTCATAGTGCACGCAATGCGCAGCCTTTCGCCAGCACAAAATTGTCTGGCGCATCACTGTCGCCTTGAGACACCGCAAGACACATTGTAATGCGCCTCTGTGCACATCACATGACCCAAGGGTCCCTCCTGCCGCGCGCACCCAAGCCACCCACGCATGGTTCAGGCTTTTCCGTGCTGCGAAGCACGCGCGTCTACTTGCGTCGCGCGCAGCCGTCGCCCATATTCGCATCACCATCGCCATATGCTGCCGCGCCCAGGTGTGCAGGAGCGCTGTGGTCACCCGCGCTCGACTCGTCCGGGTGACCCACGTCGCCCACCCACGACTCAAAGTACGATCGGTAGCGTTGGCTACAACCCGTGTCATCGCGCGCAGGCACATATCATCCAATGAACGAAGGTGGGCAGTGGTGACAACCCAGGCTCGTAAAGCCAACCATGTGTCAAGGCGCTCAAGGCGCTTGAGCACACGTAGCGAGCTTCGAGCATACCAGGCCAGGCGAGGTTTATGTGTCATTGACTCACGCATACGCTTTTCCGCCACCACCTGCGCCCACGCCATCAAAGAGCGTGCTAACGGTGCTCTTACTAGGCGCCGAATCGTCCGTGCGCTGCGAATGCGCGCGATGCCGGACATGCCAGCACACGCCGCGCGGTCGACAGCACACGCCGTCTCGACCGCGACCATGCGCGAGTATGAGTCCCACTTATCCTGGGTCTCTTGCGTGTGCGCCTTGGCTTGTATGAGTGCTGCCTACATTTAGGTTTTTCATAACAAGACCTAAGTGTACCACACAGCAACAAACTGTGTGCGCAGCTGTCAGCTCGCGAGCAAGAGCAAGTTTTGCCTCCGCCTCGCGGTTTGCCTCGGCTCCAAGCGCCACCTGCACACATCTGAGGTCTTCTATTGCGCACGCTTGCTGCGCGCACCGGTGCTCGAGCGCTTGTATTGACCTGTGATCTGCCCCTCTATACGCCCCCACACCCCGCCCCCCACAATTACGCCGCTCGCGACGTCATTGCGGCCGACACCCAGACGTCGCCGCCGGGCCCGCACAAGGGGTAAGTCCCATGTGATGGGCCGGAAGTCTTGCATGCTTGTTGCTGTCCCAGCCACACCTTGCGAAGCCCTCCCTGAATGCTGGCCTCAACGCGCGAGACCTCTGCCTCAATGACCGCCAGAGCTGGGGGACAGCTGGCACGATTAGGAGCCGGCACATTGTATGCCAGTGTCTCCCCCATCGAATGTGCTATCGAGTCCCGGGTGCGCCGAAGATCCAAGAGCTGTAACAAGGACCCAGCATCTTTTGAGCAGAACTCCGCGGTCCCAAGCGGCCCTGGTTCCAACTGATGGTTTTCTCTTGGCATTGAGGGCCTCAAGGAGAGCTCCTCTGGCGCCTCGTTAATTTTTAGCACGAGTGGATGGATATCCCGCGTAGACGAAAACAACTTAACGCATATACTCGTCACGATATTCTCTGTACCATTATTCTCATCGGCTGCATAACACGCTGCCGTACGGCATTATGGTAGGTATCGGAGGTAAGATCTGTAGGTGTAGCTCCTTACCGTACCGTAGGTAGTACCCACGGTACCGTAGGTACCATGGTAACCGGGCCGTAGGTACCAACGGTGCGTAGGTAGCCGGACCCGGAGAATTAAATATTCGATGGTTATTCGACTATATTGGCATGTAATGTAAGACGGTGTTGGAGATTCGGGGACGCGAAAACAGCCAACGATCGCGCTGGCTTCCATGGTGGTTCGCCGAAGTAAAAACCAAGTGGATAAGCTGCCAGCTTCGACAAAATTCAGGCAAAAGGCCTTAAGGGAATACTTTGACAACACACATAGATCTTTGCTTCGTTTACAACTTGAACCTACCGAGACTGAAACTGGCAACCAGGCAAACTTACAGCAAGCGATGAAACGTGTTCTCATTCAGCAAGGAACTGTCACGCTGCAAACGCGCTTTTGGCTAACAGCACTAAACGCAACACAGTACATAGCTAGTAATCAACAAAGCAAGGTATTTAATGCTAATAGAGCAAGACAGGACGATCAAATAAAGTCTTCTGCAATTATGTGTCAAGCCCATGATGAAGTTGCGAAGTGGCAAGACATTGCAAGAAATACCTCTAACAAGTACAGGATCTCGGTCGCAGAAACTAGCGGCTACAGAAAGAAATGTGGACGTATTCTTGCTTTGGCTAGCCGCAGTAGCAGCAAGTACACAGCGAGAGGGTTCGCACTGCGTGCATGTGAAGTTTCCGCAGCAGAAATGGAAAAAGCCATCGTCGTTGAAACTTCCACAAACTATGCGGCTGTAATCCGGCGGTTGGGGCTTCCAAGGTGCGTAGCTACGGGTGTCCGGCAGAAGTTGCTACACAAAAGGCAAGAGTCACACCTGCTGGACCAGAGTTTAAGCATGCTGAAATTCGAACTACTTCGCAAGGGTGTATGCCAAATAAAACATGATCGGATAGCCTTGGAGAACAATAGGTGTTATCAAGACAAAGTTTGCGAGGAGCATCAGTCAATGAAGAAATGCACACTGGCAACCAAGATAAACACTGTGCAGAATATGAAGGAGACCCCCTCCGCACATATACTAGATGACGTGCAGTCGAATGCAATCACAAGTACCACAGCATCGCCTATTCCAGAAATTTCGAGCCATAAAATGCACCACAAGTGCCACAACAGCGCCTTAGATAGTGAAACTGACCACAAACTAGCGAAAGAAAGAAATCGTTTGGCTATGTATTGCATGTTTCTTCAGCACCAGATGAATGCCATTGCCGTTGCCGATATTCTTTGGCGTCAGCAACTGTCCTTAGAGGGTTGTTCACCAGCACAGACTAGTCTAGTAGCGCAGCAATTGGCGGATCATCGGCACCTGCAAGACAAAACGATTAAGACAAGTAGCTCCCTACAGAGCTTCAGAAAAAATGCTTCAATGGAAACATGCAAACAACAAAATAGCTGGCGGCATTTTACAGCCAACCGAGAGGATGGTGTGTCCGACAACCTACTATGCGCTGTGGAAGAGCTCGATTGGAAAAACTTCCTTACACACAAACTTATCGCATTGAAGCTTGCTGAAATCTTGCGAGTATTAAATCAAACCAAGAACATGTCAAATATCGAAGTGAAGCCACCCAGTCAAGAGGCAACATTTCGGTATATTCAAGCTGTTTGCTATCACTCGACTCAACTTGGTGGGACACATTTGTTAAGGATAAATCTCTCGGCACTGCGATTAAAGGATCATGTGATTATAGACATATTGAGGAAGCTCGGAGCCTACATTGCGTCTGAAGGCCACCCTCTATGCATCCCACCTTGGCCAAAACCAGGTGATTTACTATCCCACCTTGTCTTGTGTAATAACAGCCTTGGAGACATTGCAGCATCCTTACTTGCATCGAAGCTTCTTCCCATTTCACCTGTCTTAGTTCTACTAGATTTAAGGCAGAACTGTATCTCTGCCTGTGGTGGCCACATGCTTAATGTTGGTCTAAACAGCAACAAAACCATTCTGGCCTCAAGCAGATTTGATATGCAACTCGACGAAGATGCCCAAGATGAAAATGGTCTAATTGTCATTGGCTGGCGTGACAAGGGACGCTGTTCGTCCCACGAGATTCTCACTGAACTAACAGAACTATACCGTTCTTGTGAATACAATCGCCAGTCCAGGCTGGAAGGTGACAGTAGAGTCAAAATTCTTAACTTAAAATCACAAAATTCACAATTTGTAAGACCTGGTAGTTTAAGGTCCTCGCACTTGTTAATCGACCTCCGAAGCAATTATTAGCATTGTGATTGCGAATCGGTTTTGCCATTTTAGTGCGGTAGCACATCAGATCGCGTTAAAACCGAAACTATCGATTTTGAGTGTAACAGCACGACAAAGTGCCAATCAAGGCGTTCAACCAAGGCTGCAAGTTCGACGAGGCAACATACACGAAGACACGATATTAAGCGGATGCGGTTCGCGGGCGCTTTTGGCTACGTCCCCGGTGGCGCTCAGACACGCCATGTGTCATCAATGTCGACGAGTGGGGCGTGCAGCTCGTCAGTGGCGTGCGCGAGTTTGACGTGCGCTGGCCGTTTCGAGCGACCTTGGCTCCATCGGCCCACGGCATCGCCTTGGCAGCCGCAGGCGACCGAGGCTTGTGCTCTTGCACAGTTTCTTGACGGCTTCCAGCAAAAAAAGAGTCCACATCATGGGCTCTAATCATGGGCTACGTGATAACCTGTGCCGTAAAAAAATCCTGTCGGCCTAGCAAGGGGCCGGCCCCCACTCGGCCGATTAAACGGGGGCCGTGGCGCCTCCCCGTCAATAGCCCGAAGGGGGGAACTTCTTCTGGCGGAGCCTGAGTGTGGGGCCCCAAAAAAGCGAGGGGCCGGAAGGGCCAAAAGTTGGGCCAAACGCGAACGTCGCGCCGCGTTTCGCGCCGCGACTGGCATGGTAGACCTACACTATGTAATGTAACTTGGCCCGGGTATGTACGGGGCCGGACCCCGATTAAATCGGGGGCTGTAGCGCCGCCCCTTTAATAGCCCGAACGTCGAAACTTACTGCGAATGGACCCCAGGGGGGTGATCCACATTCTGGCCGAGTGTGGAGCCCTAAAAAGGCGAGGGGCCGGAAGGGCCCCCACGCGAACGTCGCGCCAGTGGCGTTTCGTGCCGCGTCAGGCGACCTTTTGGGAAACTATACACCAAAGGTTGCCGTGTTTGCGCTTCCTACAGACGCCACGGATACCAAGGGGGACTTCGAGGGGGAAACCGCCAGCATAGTAGCTGATCACGCTGCGACGCTGCTAAAATCACGCTAAAACCGAGCATTTGAAAAATACGCTGTCGGCGCGAGGGGGGCCGCTTGGAGCCCTGGGCGCCCGAGACACGGACTCCTAGGAAAATTTAGATGCGTCCCCCATTCTCCGTTCGCGGCGCCTCCCCTCACATCGCCTTCCGGGGCTCCTCAGCGTCAATTATCGTTCACAGGGACTGATAGTACCCTCGACTGCCCTCGCGTAAGTTGGGTTTGGTCGTTTCGGTGCTTTTAGTCGACTGCGAGACGGTCCCGACCGAGACACATAATACGACACTATCTCCAGCTTCTCGAGCGCTTGAACGCGGCCGCAGTGTCCGAGAGTACCCCACGCATGTGTCTGACCCAATGTCTTCTTTAGGGCATGCCGTCTGGCGATTTCTGCTGCGTCGCGCCGCGGGGCGGCACGCCGAGCATGATCTCAGCGACGGAATTGGTGCAAATAACTGCCCCTGCGCGTTCAACTGGCTTTGTTACCTTCTCGGGCAGCCTCGGTTCAGCGAAAGTTTTCGCGCGGAGCCCCACGAGGCTCGTTATGGGCGCGTCAAGGGCCGAGCTCAGGCCAGCTTTTCTTGGCCGCATCGTGCCCGACCGCCACTACCACCGCGGCACACTCAAGGCATCCCAGAGCAACTTCCACCTTGCTTGCGGAGACCGCCGGGCAGCGGCTTCATCGCGAACTAGTGCTGCGATTTCTGCGTGAGATTTCGCCCCAGGAGCATTTCAGCACGCCATAAAACCACGAAACGCGTCGCCACGGGCAGCCCGCGCGCGTAGACTGCGACGAAGGTGCCGTCCTGCGGCCCGACCCGCTATCGCAGCCATCTGGGCTTGGGGCCAGAGCGACACTGAAATATAGCTATAATCACGTAATCGCCTGTCTTGGCCCCAGCGTCCGAGTGACTAAAATTGATTAGAACCCGAAACTCGAAAACTCAAATCAGGCAGGTAATTAATTAATTGCCTGAGCGACGCGAGGGCCGTAATACTGACGAGAGGAGCAAATTCTTGCGATACGTATTAACTTTCTTTCATTACATGTATCAGTGGTTTTTGCGCAAACGACAAAATAGCGTTGGTCAAATCAATTCCCTTTCGTGGCCACGTGAACCTTCGGCCCACGGGAAGAAGCTTGTGCCCCAGGGAGCTGTCGCAAGTAAGATACTGCTTCCTAGCGCGCGTCACGAGCGGTTGAACGAACCAAAAACAACCCTGGAAACAGATCACTATGCAGTCCGCGTGCCGCTGCCCGACTTTGATCCTCCGATCTTAGCCTCTAATCCAGGGGGCGTATCAAATTTTTGCGCCGGATTACAATCGGGCCTGACAAACAAGTCTTAAGTTCGCTTAATTGCCTGCATGTCGTGCCGAGCGAGCACATAGCCGCATGATATTCAGCAGAGAATTTCCAACAGCCTAATCATTGCATTGCTTATTTAAATCAAGCCGGCTGGTGGCCCAGGCTATATAACGTCTGCTCCCGGGCCAACCGCGTGGCTGTTGCTGGGTCGTGTGACTCGCCAAGGCGACCGCTGGCTTAGTCTATGGCAATGGAACGAACCTGAACTCGGGCCGGTTTGAAGCAGAACGGAATCAGAGACCAACCGGAACATGGAACCTAGTTCCCTTCGACGGTCCAGTCTACGTACCACGTAGTACATGGTTCCGCGGCTTGCTGGCCAGCAGGAGACAGGAGCTTTTTTTTTTTGTCCTGATCAAATAAGACATCTCTCTGTCACTCAAAAGAACGCCGCCATAGAGCCGTGTGTGGCTCGCAGAGACCTCATTCGCATGCTTGTCAGATTACCGAGGTGATAAAAAAAAAACTGCTTGGAACTTCAAGTTCGAAGTTTATAGGGCCGCGGATCAAGCAAAAGCCGGCCAAATGGAGGAGGGGGCTTTTGCTGAGGCGCAGGTTCCGTATGCTAAATTTGGGCTGCGCAAAAAATCGGTACCTTGCGGGCAGCCTCGCGCTAATCAGCTGCGACGCGGTGCGATGCAAAGCAGCAAAGGCCGGATGATAAAACCCGCCAAAACCAGGAATCGCCTGCATGCAAACTCCGGCGTATAAAACAAATAAATGGACCCTTAATTACGAAAAAAATATTTCCTACTAGTACTAGTTAGCACCGTTCCTTCCCTGTAGATATAAGTCTCAAGGTCAAATTGAAGGATTTTTAAGTTGGCTCTCACGGTGGGGCCGGACCCCAAATTGGTCTTATTTTCAATTGGTAGTCCGAAGGGGGCGCCTTCCCTTCTCCCGTTGGGGTTTCGGGGCATCCATCCTAAGCACACGGCGATACTAGCCTGCCACGGAGGTGCCTCGAGATGGGCTTCGGGTATATAGCCTACTCGCGGGTGGATCCCCCTCTCCCGAAGCCCCCTTTGGTACCCGTTGCGTCGTTAGGATGCGCAAACACGGCGGCTTTTATGAAAAATGCATCTTGGGTTTCGCTTCGCACGGGGCCGACTTTTGAGGCACCACAGCTAAGCCTATCACGGAAATACCTCCCACGACTTGGCGCTGCCGGGGGTCATAGTAGACCAAGCTTAGACAGAGCCCAGGGACGAGGAAAATATGCGTGTAATGTAGCAATGAGCGAGATAGCGACGGCACGATTTCCAGGCTAAAACAAATATGGCGGCCGCGACGTACGGGCAACCTTTGTTGACCTATTGTTCACCTATTGTCCACTGCCGCGGCAGCTCCTAGCTCACCTCGTTGCAAGAAAGCCTAAAAAAACGCAAAAGCTTTAAGATTTTTGATGTGTACGAACTTTTGAGGAACAGTTACTGCAACTGTAGAACGCACGCTATTCCAGGCGCGTTGCGAATAGTTTTAGGAAATTGGTTGACGAATCCTCGCAGTGTAAATATCGTAAGTAATTTCTTGCGGCTGCCGGTAAACTGTCCTTACGCCACAGCCCTAACAGCGTGAGCGACGCTCCGACGCTGGCGTTTACTATGGTGCACCTTAACCATAGCCCGCTTACAAATTTATTTATTATATAAACCACCTAGCCGTGATTTCTCATGACTCGGAAGTGGTCAACAATATTGGTGCGCAACAGAGGCCGCGGACCAGCATAATAATAAGGCTGTCTGTCACTCTAGTTGCGTGGCGGGGCAGCAGCTTTGGGCGGGACAGCCAGCCAATGCTCATTAGTGCCCACAATTTGAAAAAACAAAAAAAAAACAGGATCTCGTTCTAGCCCGGCGGGTAGCTTAGCTTGGCTGATTAGTAGGGCCCCCCCTTGCCGTAATTTTTTTTCGAATAAGAAACTGACCCATCCTTCATGAGTCCTAATTAAGATGAATTACCCTGCGAATCCTAATGCTGCGTGGAGACTTCCAATTTTATAGGGGGGTAAGCGCAATTAGTCGACTTTGATTTTGCGCAATGTGCGTAACAGCAACGCGCCGGCCGAATGGCGGGAAATTTTTGCTGAGTTCGCAGGTTCCGTATGCTAAAATAATGGGCTGTGCGCAATTTGGTACCATGCGGGCAGCCTTGCGCAGAGCAAGCAGCCGCGACGCGGTGCGACCATGCGCGCCGCTGCAATAAAGCCCGAACCCCAACCCAAAATTCGCCCCTGAGACGTATAAATTGAACCATAATTACGGAAAAATTATTTCCTAACGTTCCATATCTACAAGGGCTCTAAGGGAATTTCCGGCTTGTGTCTAGGCCAAGCTGATTAGATGGCTTGATTGAATAACCTATTAAAAATCGAGGACGGAGGACACGCAATGGTCTACATCCCAGCGGCGCTTTTCGCCCCGGGTCCCCAGGATGGAGCACTTCCCATGCGTAGCATGAGGAATTCTCGGCAGCGTCCTCCCTCGGCCGAATAGACCGCCGAACCCTAATGTTTATTAGCCTGCATGAGACACTTCGTCATGTTGTGGTCATATACCACACTCTCTAACCACACCCCAACTGAGCAAGGTAAGTGTAATGGATTGTGCGCCCCCGGAGAGTAGTTGCAATTTGACTGGATAGCGTTCGAATTAGCTGCCGGTCTTCGTGGGAGTAAGTTTCTGAGTGCCATATCTGCTTTGCCTTGAAGCAAGAGAGCAAAGTTGCAACGGCATGGGCAAAACGAAACGAGTATGGTGGCAATGTCTTACGGGAGAGTTGCACAACGACATGCCTTAATTGAGACGCATCAATGCCCTTGCTGTTCTCAACAAAGTAGAGGACCTCGGGGGCACCATGCCAGGCAACGGCAAGGTCAATAAGTGCAAATAGAGCAGCTTTACGGGCATCAGTAAGTTCATACTTTTCTTGGACATGTGGGCTTAGGGCACTTCCATCGCATTTCGCATAAGAAGCAGCAGGGATTGCTCTCCACGGATTTTCAACAACCAATTTCAAAACTTCAAAGACTTCTCTCTGTGACCGTGGGTAAGTAGCATACACCTTCAGTATAGAAATGAGGGTTGGACTAAATCGTGATAGCCTCGTCGAGAGCCACCCAGGGTCCAGCAGGCATTTTTTAAGCCAAACAAGTACTCCATGCCGCGCTGCTGGAAAATACCGAGATAGAGAAAGAAGGGCATCCCCACGTGAGACGGATCCATCAGCTTCGAGTTCATTAGGGTGACTTACCAGACGTTCCTCTAGGCAACGTCGGCCGCAAGCAAGAACTGATGCTGCTGTGCAAGCCAACTCCGCAGTGATGGCTGATGTATCGTCCCGCGGCTCATTCCTTCGATAACCTGTTGACCTAGTCGCCGCAACTGCGATCATAAGGGATATGACTGGGAGAATCACCCCATGTGCAAGTTGAGGATCAAACCTACATCAATTCAAACAATGCACTAAAATTTCAGGAGCTTAACGCGGCAAGGACGCTATTGCAAAGAGGCGATCTGCAACGAGGGGCAGATCAAGGAACGAAGGGTTATGACTGAAACTGTCAGGGAGTTTATCCAGGACCGAAGATGAATCCTTGCTTAAGAAACGAAGCGCAGCTTCTCGCAAATTGCTTCTTAACGATATCCCACAGCTGCCAATCACAACCCTTTCTGGAATTCCGGCACTCGGCCTAATTTCCAGTCCAGCACGGAGCCAGAGAAGTTCATCCCTGACGTCGCCCTCCTCGAGCATCTTAAAAAAGTGAAAGGCATAGCATGAAGCTTCAAGGCACATACTGCATGGTTGTAACACGTTTTCTATGACTAGAACCGAGGCCGGTATAGCCCGCTCATCCAACGCATAGGGTGCAGCGTTTTGCATTGCATTTTTGGCACATGTACTGAAATAGACTAATGCTGCATCGAAAACGTGCAAGTCTTCGCACAGAATTAGATCGCGGGCCTACAACCAGGCAGGCAAGCCGGACTAAATGAGGATATGGTCGCCTGGGCAAACCTTAAGCAACTCACTGACGTGCCCGATGGCTATGATCTCTCGAAGGCAGAGGCTAAGGAAGTCTGATCGACCGTAGCCTTGTTTTTTAAGGGAGCTGAAAAGCTCCAAAATGAAATTTCGACCTTGTCTATTTACCAGAAGTTGATCCAGTGACGAGGGCCGAATATTTACTTGCCGCAGTGACGCCTGTGATTTCAGGTGAGGAGTTTCAGGTGCGTTAATCTCAACTCGCAGCATCTAGAAATTGAGGATCCATTTGATTCGCAATTTCACTTGTCAACGCCATCAAAGCTACGCTCTCGCCATCTTTGATGCCCGCAATCTCTAGCCAAGTATATACCACGACCGACATTACTAAGCTGGAAGGCTAGAGCCGATGCTGGGCCAGTCGACGGCCCGAGCTCAGAGCGCAGAGCGCCACGCTAGCCAGCAGAGCGCATGTCACCTGTCCTGTTAGTTGGGCTCTTTGCCCTGTACAATAATGGCGATTCATGATTCCAGAGTCTTCGTCACGGTGCCGGATGGTTCAGAGCATTTGATTCGCCGACCGGAACGTTGAATTTCCCACGGGTTGGTCAGTAACGCTTTGCGGCGGCAAAGGTTTACGCTCCCTCTAGCCTATAGCCCTAGGACAGGGGTTGCGGACCTCGTCTAGTTCAGGAGAGTTTGCGTGACCCCTTGCGGCGCGTTTGTTGGGGTGCTAATCTGAGAATGAGCCGCGACTCAAACTATGGTGCGCGTCGCGAATTCATCGTCCCCCACGCCCCGCTTCCCCACGCAGACCACCACATCACGATCTTTTCGCCCGCCGGCAAACTTTATCAGGTGGAGTACGCCATCAAATGCGCTCAGACCACGTCGGGGCTAACTTCGGTTGCCGTCCGCGGCGCAGACAGCTGCGTGCTCGTGACACAGAAGAAAGTGCCAGACCGCTTGGTCGATGCAACGTCGGTGACAAATTTGTACAAAGTGACAGAAAAACTGGCGGTGCTCATGACAGGCATGTCAGCAGATTGTCGGACACAAGCGACAAGGCTGCGATATGAGGCCGCCGAGTTCAAATTTCAGTACGGGTATGCCATGCCCGTAGCGTCGCTTGCTAAGCGTGTGGGAGACATATGCCAGGTGTACACACAAAAGGCCTCGCTGCGGGCGTTAGCAGCAATCTGCATCATTGCGGCCGTCGACGAAGAGAAGGGACCCCAGATCTTCAAGGTCGATCCCGCGGGCCACCATTTCCCCTACTTCGCGACAGCCGCAGGAGCCAAGGAGTCGGAGGCAACGAATTTCCTTGAGAAGAAGGTCGACGAATTTGCTACTTATGACGCAGACAAGACAGTCCAGTGCGCCATCGCCGCCCTCCAATCCGTTCTCAACGCTGACTTTAAGGCGTCTGAAATCGAGGCGATGCTCCTTTCGGGCGACTCAAGCTGCCATGCACTCACCGAAGAGGAGATTGATGGCCATCTCAACGTACTTGCTGAAACCGACGCGTAACCACGCGACCCGCCACTATTATTTATGTTATATATATACACCCTCGCTCAGGCTACAGCTCACGAAGTGGTGATCACACCGTGATCAAGTCCGAAACACGAAATTCGCCCCTATGCTGGTAATTTGGCCTCCGAGGGCCCTCGACTGCTAGTGGTCTATGGCTGGATATGCCAAGGCGGCCTTCGAGATCTTCAGCGGTGTCAAATTAGCCTCCGGGGCATTTAGCTGTAGCTCTTTTCGGACGTCGGGTAGGTCAAAAAGTATCAGCCTGGTGCCCCGTGCTGTTAACAGACGGGCAGATAACCTGAGATAGGGCCTCAGGCTACGAGCACATTCCGCGTATTTATAGAATTTTACGAGCGGTATCGGGGCGTCGCTTAAGCGACCAAATATTTGACAGTAGTGGCCACACCGCCAAATACGGAGCTAGCGTAATCGACTTACTAGCAAATTCAAAGATACGCTTCGATAGCGTCAAAAGAATGACCAAAATTCAGAATACATCCTAGTCATTCGCCGAGACCAAATATTCCACAGTAGCGGCCGGGGAACATACCCTCGCGCCTCCCGGAAGGCACCGCCTGCGACATTCGCGGATGAGTCTTACGGCTCGCCAAAATACACCAGCGATTGATGGCGCCTTCTACCGTCCAAATGGGACATCATATCAACTCCAGCCCAGTTTTCATACACAATCGACGGAACCGGAGCCGACGGCAAGCGCTCGGAGGGCGGGAGGAGAATTCTACTAGACAACTCCCGAGTTTATGTTCGTTTCCTTCCGTTTGTTGGTGGTAGAGTCCGTCCTATTCGCCTCAGCGACCGTGAGACCGATTAAGGGCTCCGTTAGAGCCTCGCGAAACGACGACTTCGCGACCCCGCGTTCATGCGAAACGGGCTTAATACCTGGACCTGCGAGTATCAGCGACGACACCATCCAGATGGACCGTAACGCCGTTGTTCTATTCACAATCGATCGACTTGCCCGTTCTCCGCGGACGACGGTGCGGAGACGGAGCACCAGAAAGGCCCCAGACCGGTGGTTTGTAAAATAAATTCGCGTTTCAGGCGCTTCGGTTGTGGGACGTGCCAGCTAACTGGCCTGAACGCGTACTACATTGCTCCGAGACCCCAAGATGCTCGGCGCGGGTCGTCGGTCTTGCGAGCCCCGATCTAGGTTAAAACGGCGAATTACTTACACCTGCGGCCATCAGCCCGTGTACCTTCACCATGGACCATGACGCGATCATTTATTTTATGACCGACGGACTTACGCGAGGTCCAGATCAAGATGTTCGCGTCCCGAGCGTGGGCAGCCAAAAGTACCCTTCTTATTTTTTTTTTTCATATACTTGTAATTGACTCGTTGGGGTAGTATGGGGTCCAACGAGACCGCTACGGCGACTACTGGGGCCCCTCGGGTAATTGGCGTTTTTGACGGGAACGGTGCCATCAGGTCCAAATTGCACACTTTTTTCGGGGGCAGCTCGGCTCGCGGACTCCCTCTCGGATAGGTCTGGGGCGGGTAGTCGCCCACGCCGCATGCGCCGGTGCTTGGGGCTCTCCAGAGAACTCTGGATCCAAAACTTTGAGGACTTGGGCTCAAGCTGGTTGGCTGGCTGAGCACCTTGCTTGATAAGTATAGACTGATGGAAGGGGTGGCGCACGCGCTGTAGGCGCGTGCGCACGTCTACCACCGACCAAAATCGACCCCTGGGAGACCTCCGGGCCGCAAATCGACAGGATTCCATCGACGCGGCCGTCATGGCGGGACCGTCAATATCGCGAATTAAAGAAATTATTTTTTTCGCCCCTCAGTAAGTGTCACATTGATCTCTTTGGACCATGAGCGAACCGAACGATACTCATACGACTGCATGGCGCTTCGTTCGCCGAAGACAGGCCCGTGGCTCGCCGCCGCGCCGCCGCGCGACCGCGCGTTATAGGAGGGAATGCAAGCCCCCGGAGCCCTGCGTTTTTTTCAAAAAACCTTCCCGGTTTTCAAAAGCTTTTCAAAAGTTTACTATGCCAGAATAGTTAAATCTCCCTTAATCTCCGCTCTGCTAGGGTGCGATTTACGCACGGCCCCGGCCCGGGGCGTTCTTTACGTGAGAAACGGTCCAGCGTCATTTACGCCGCAATTTACGCGTAATTTACGCGTGCATTTATTTATAAAACCCGCACACACGCAGGCAGAGCGCCTAAACAAGGCCTTGGTGGCCACGCAGTTCAATAGCAGCACGAGCACGGCGCATAAGCCCACACCTAGAGTGCACACCTTGCTCGCAACAGCATGCAACTAGCAATTGGCTCGGCTCTGACAACGTTTGGGGCAGCCACACTCTGCGAGGTGCTGATCGCGAGCTAGTGTCTAAAAGGGCTGCTAGCGCCGGCTTCGGGAGCCCTGGAAGGACTTTTGGATACCTCCTTTTTTACGCCGTTTTTTACGTGGGATCTCCTGTAGCGGTGCTTTACTTGTAACTTACGCGTTTTTTCCACGTAAATCGCACCCTAGGTCTCTTTGCATCATCCATAACTTGAACTTGAAATACGTGCAATGTGATCCTCTCGGCCTGGGCCGTGCGAACACATCCCACTATGTTTTGACAAAAATAATCGCGCATGTTTTGACAAAAAAATGATTAGCCTGAGTTACAGAGTTTACGAATCGGAAGTTTGTGGCCCGGAGGCGGGGTTTCAAGTTACCAGCTCCCTCCGCCGGCGGCGGCGAGTCAGGCTTTAGTACAATAGACGCGGCCTTGCGCGCTTCTTGGCTACTTTATCCTGAGTTTCTGTGACTCGAATTCATCAAGAAGCGCCAGTTGATGAAGCTCGAACTACTCTGGCCTGAGGTGCCAGTGCTTTTTTTCTTCAAGTTCAAGTTATGGAAGTTATGGCTCTTACAACATTTTTGACCTTGGACTTACCGACCCCTCCGAGTCCACCCGCCAAAGCGTAAGAACGACCTGACTGAGACTCGGAGAGGACTCAGGCTTGGAAGGCTTTGCTACTAAATACTTCTGTGGTTCAAGTTCAAGTTCAAGTTGCTGATATGAGTGGCATATTCACGTTATGTTTTTATCTTTATTATATCTGCACTCATTCAGATTGCTCAGCCTGAGGCTATGCTCATCCCACACAATCATGATAAGCTCCTTGAAAGCTGATTCCGTCTGTTTGGGATGTTGCAATTCAGGCTGGTCACGCCGGTCGGTTCTTTTGTTTTAGTCAAGCCAATAAAACTCGAACTATGTTGGCTTCCTGATTTGTCTACAGTGAACAATGCAAAGAACAATAATTCAGGAATCATCATGATTGAGATGGCGTGCATAATTTTGGACCACCAAACTTGAAGACCCTTAGGGCCCAGGGCAGCCTTGCCGACCGTGACACCGCCGGCGGCAGCCTGAGCTTAAGAAAGCCGGGGAAACAAAACTCAAGGACCCAATTTTCGACCTCCGGGCCGCGGGCTTGAATTAAACCCCGAAGTGACGACTTGGACTCCTTGTGGGATCGCCGAAGTACCAAATTTCTTAAATGCCCACGGGCCCGTCACGGACTCACGGTGATCTAGGTCCTGCGGTTGCGTAGGTCAATAGGATAGGATAGGGAACTGCCAAATAACCCAGGAGATTTGCGAGGTTTGAGGTCTTCCTGACGCCTCTCTTTGCAGGGTCATATTATTGGCCTGCTGGCACGTTCAACTCAAGTCACCGTGACGGTTGCTGTCCCTTGGCGGTATTCTACTAGTACTAATAAGCCTGCCAGTGACTTTCCATCATCTTTGAGCGATGGCTAGGTTGCAGGTTGCTGCAGGAAGACTAGGGCGGGTAATTGAGGTTATGGGTTTTGAACGCGCTGCCGCTTTTAAAGTATAGCGGGCCTAAGGGCGAAACGTCGCTTGTCAAATGGGAGGCGAAGCACGCGAACGGACACCGGTCCAAGGCGGCTATCTGATGAGCACAAGGGCTTCATTCTTCACTTACCTAGTCTTGCGTTATAGAGGCCTCGCGCCGTCGGCCGGAAATTCTCTAGCTCGACGTCGTCAAAAAAGCGAAATTGGAGTCGCCAGCGCAACCGCCCCGAACGGCACGAGTTTCCACGACGCAAGCGAATTGGAGCCCGTTCCATGATGTTTAGCCGGCGCCTCTCCAGGCCGCGTTTCTCCGGCTTTGTAAAAGTGGCCGCGCGTTCGAAATCTACAACCTCGGGTACCTGCCGTAGTCTACCTGCAACCTGCAACCTAGCCATCACTCAACCACACCGGCTCTACTACTAGTAGGGGCACTTTAAGACAAAACAGGTTTAGCAAACAAAAGGAAAACGAGACTATAGCTCCCCCTAGGCCTCGAGGGCTGTCGGACGGGCTCCGGCGACGCCTCCGCAAAGTTATAGCTCCTTTGCGCGAATCGGCTCTCGCGTCGAGACGAGCTCTGGATGGCCCGATTTCGTCTTTAAACGCTGCGTGCTGGCCAGCGTAGACGATTAGGAGAGATGTGAGTACATAGCGGCTCACCCTGCATCGCGCAGCCCTGCCGAGAAAGAGAGAACCAACCGCAGCGCCACGGACCACCAGCACGCCAAAACCAGCAGCTTAGCATTACCATGATTACGATCTCGAGACGCGAGATGGGGTGTTCAGGGGTGTTTCAGCGATGACGCCAACCTGCGCTGTAGGAAAATGGACACGACCGACGATGGGCAGGTCGCGACGCTCGGCGCGAAGCGTTTGTGCGGCGCTTCTGTCGAGGCTTTGGAAAGCCACGTAGCAGCACCCTGGTCGAAAACGCGGTACCCCGCGCATCGATACTATTCATACCACCGCGTGGTGACCTTTCGAGTTGGTTGAGGCTTTCCTGATGGGAATCGCGGCGATGGCGTGGAAAGCCAAAATATTGTCGCCCCCGTTATCCGCCGTTACGAGCTCCCCACCGTCGGTGACCGCCATCCCCCTCGAGCGAATGTGTCCCTCTAGCCGGCGGAATCGTGCCCGGATCGGGCCTCTCGCGTTTTGACTCCGCGCTGGAGCCGCAAAAGCCATCGAACAAGCGGCCAAAATTCACATTTTTGAAATGGTCTCCTACACGCCCGAGGAGCGGGGAAGCTATGTGGTCCCCGAGGGTGCTTCTGTTGAGCTGTGGCTGTGGGTGCAAGTTCTTGTTCCCGTCACGAACCCCGAGCCGATAAGCCTACTGCCGGGCCGCACGCCACCCCTCCCCACCTGGGCGGGTATGGCCGTTTCAGCCATCGCCGGGTGTCATCGGAGCTATCCCGCGGGCTAAGGGCTCACCTCGGGTCGATTTAGTGTACCGTTGCCCATCCCGAGGCCATTTTTCGTCACGAAATAAATTCCCTTAAATCAGAGGCGGTCGCCCCCAGCCCCAAACCACCTCCGCGGGGTCGTAATCGACCCGGTGCAGGGCTCGGTACAAAAATCCGCGCGAAAAACGCGGCTAGCCGTCCTCCAGGGCCCCAAAACCCGGACCTAAAGTGCCCCTAGTACTAGTACTAGGTTTTACGCTTGTATCGACGCCGGGACTTGGTGATGGCCCGCGATCTTAGTTCAATTTTGCTCAATGCTCAAAGTCAAGGTAACTGTGGCAAGTAGGCTTGGTATCATGCTGTGCTCTTAGAACTGACCGTCAGAAATGCAGCCGAGCACCAACTATGCCAATGGGAATCACAATCTTTGGTGAGCCCTTGTTTAATTTAAACACCATAACTCGCCTCGATTGTAGCCACAATTGATGGTCGCGCTTGCAGATGAACTTTCGGAGGAGGGTAGGAATGAGCATTCGTAGAGCTGTGTTGGAAACACGCGATTCGCTTTGAAAATCTGACTTATGCTAATATATCCAATGCAGGCGACAACTTGCAGGACTTCATCTGAAGAACTTACTGTTCGCCCGAGACGCGCATATATCTGCAGAGAAAAAGAGAAAATGGTATACAGACGTAGACGCCAACTCCAGATCTCATGTGAAAATAGCATGCCTTAAGGTGTTGCGGTCCGCGAATCCCCAAGCCGCGCACGCTGGTGCACTAGTCGTTGCCAAGATAGGTGCATTGGAGCTGCAGGAGAAACAATGGCCAGAATTGCTTGGACAGTTGCTCAAGAACATGACAACAAAGGATGTTGGAAACAGCAACCTCACGAAAACATCTACTCTTGAGGCTCTCGGCTACCTCTGTGAAGATCTTGAAGAAGAGGCGGTAGATCAGACAGAGACAAATCAAATCCTGACTGCCATAGTAGATGGCATGAGGGAAGATGGTGCTATTACAGTGAGAGTTGCCGCTGCACGAGCTCTTTTGAGTAGTCTAGTTTTTACACGGCACAATTTTGACAATGAGACAGAGCGAACGATGATCATGCAGGTTCTCTGCACCGCAACAAAGAGCCCTGACGAGCAATTGCGCATCATTGCATTCGAGTCCCTAGCTCGCGTTGCAGCTCTTTATTATGAAAAGCTTCCACAGTATATTGAAGCTCTTTTCACGTTGACATTGACGGCAATACAACAAGATAAAGACGAACAGGTTTCAATGATGGCTGTTGAATTTTGGTCGTCCTTGTGTGAGGAAGAATTGGAGATTCTTGAAGAAACGAATTCGGTTGATCAGTCGCGCACATTGTCACACCGACAATGTGCGCGGTATGTGTGCGCAGCAGCCAGTCATATCGTCCCTGTGCTGTTACAATCCACCCTTGTCAAACAGGATGAATATGCTGATGAAGATACCTGGAATCTTAGTGCCGCTGGGGCGATTTGTTTAGGCCTGGTAGCCCAAGCCGCCGGCGATGCCATAGTCCCCGATGTTCTTGCTTTCGTCGAAAGCAACATTCTGCACGCCGAATGGCGGCGGCGTGAAGCCAGCATCATGGCCTTCGGTCAGCTTCTGGATGGGCCAAAACCCGAGCTGCTCACTGACCCAGTGCAAACTGCAATGCCCGTCCTTGTCCGAACCTTGAAAGACAACCACACATTGGTCAAAGATACAGCAGCTTGGACTCTTGGGCGGATCTGTGAACTCCACGCGCAGCGAATACCACAAGGTTACCTTCAGCCACTCGTCGAGAGCTTAGGCGGTGCCCTTCAGGATAGTGCTAGAGTCGCATCTCAATCTTGCTTTGCACTACACAATCTTGCACAAGCCTTTGAGCGTGCGCCCAGAAGTCGTGAAACGAATGCTCTGTCACCTTTTTTTCGTCCTCTGTTGACGCAGCTTCTTGCTGCGACCGAAAGGCGTGACTGGCAAGATCATAATCTTCGCGGCCAAGCTTATGAAGCTGTCAACATGTTGATTCAAAATCACGCACGCGACATGCGACCAGTTGTTCTTGAGGTCATGCAAGTAGTTCTACAACGGCTCCACTCGACGTTTTCAACTGTTGTTGTCTCGCAAGATGACAAAGAGGAGCGTTATCAATTGCAGAGTCTCCTCTGTAGCGTGATGCAAGTTATTACACGCGCTGTAGACAAGGACATCGAGCCGTTCTGTGATCATATAGTTGCTTTGCTCCTACAGGTTCTCAATAATGAGCATGCAATAGCATCGGAGGAGGCCTTTATGGCCCTTGGAGCAATTGCCTCTACAGTTGAACAAGCGTTCGACAAATACATGGGTGACTTTTTTCCTTTCCTCATCAAAGGACTGCGAAATTATGCAGACTGGCAAGTCTGTTCCGCTTCGGTTGGAACAGCAGGTGACGTGTGTCGTGCGTTGGAGAGTCGGATCCTCCCATATTGTGACGAAATCGTCCGTTGTTTGCTAGAAGATCTGCAAAATCCAACTTTGAATCGACAAGTCAAGCCAGCTGTGCTATCTTGCTTTGGTGACATTGCGCTCGCTGTTAGTGGGAATTTTGTTAAGTATCTCCCATCCACACTCCAAATGCTCGAGCAGGCCGCAGCGATGAAGATATCGCCAGATGATGAAGATCTAGTGGAGTACATAACTGTCTTGCGCGAGGGCATCTTGGAAGCGTACATTGGCGTTGTTCAGGGGCTAGTCATCAGAGCCTGTCTTCACGATTCTTGTAGTATTTGAGCCCAACTTCACAGGTTACATGATGGTGGTGGTTCACCATTCATAAAGCCTCATCTAGGAAATATTTTTCAATTTTTAGAAGTCGTAGTGAATGAAAATGGAGACGACCCAAGCCTCATTAAGAATTCAGTCGGGCTTATTGGCGACCTAGCTACACTACTTGTCCAGCATGCTGAAGAGGTGTGATTGGCGTCTTTTTAATATATTCAACTTTCGCCTAGTTCACTGAGATTGTTCTTCTACACAGGTCTCAGTTTATTTCCGACAAAACTTTGTCGTAGAAGTCATACAGGAGGCACTTCGTCAAGACAGCCTTCGTGACATCGCCCTTTGGACACAAACCAAGCGAGACACACTTCTAAGCTGATACAGACCACCATGATTAGTGCAGCTACTTATGTGAACTTTGTGTCACTACGGCAGTATCCGTCACCAAGTAAATAAAATATATCCGGTTGATAGATCCAGGCCGCCTGATACATATGACGCTGCTGCTAGGGGTATCTATCTTTGAAGCAATGGCGGTTAAGACGACAGCTTATAGATGGAGTCATTAAGGAGACGCTAGCTTACCTTACCCGGCTTTCAGCAACATTGGCCCGGCCCCGTCGGACACTATTGATGGCGCGCAACCTTGGCGTCCGCGCACCCCGCTGCCCGAGTGGCCGGATTTCGCAAGAACCCAAGTTCCGCACATTCCAGCATGTAAATTCCAAGTTCCACATCTCCCAGTGGCTAGGTTGGCACTTACCTGTAATTACCCGTTTTTAACCTATCATTACCCCTCGGAGGGGATCCGGGGTTAGTACCCGCCCAACCCGACGGGTTCGACTAAACCCGTTTAGTGAGATTAGCGAAAGGCCCCTCCGGGCAAGCGGATGGGCGCAAGCAGCCCGTTGAGCTTTTGGATACGTACAGGTGCGCCAAGGCAAGTACCAAGTCATGTGGCCTGGCGCGGCCCAGGCCCGCGCCAGTGGCCCGTGAGCCCCCCTCCCCCTACCCCTCTATAAGATCCCGGGGTTAATAACCCGTACTAACGGGTAATTACCCGGGTTACTGACCCCGGGCCACGATTGGGGTTAATAACCCCTCGGGTAAGTGCCAACCTAGCCCAGTGGGACGTACCTAGAAGCAGAAGTAGCAAGACAGGTGTACGTCTCTCACATCTGAGGGCAGGTAACCGTCACGGTGGAGTAGCTCATACTACCTTTTTCCTCCTCTGCCGGGGAGCTTTCGCCGATTGCGGGTTTTTGGGGGGACGTTATTGAGTCTTCGTGGCGGAACGTGACAGTGAAGAGTTCGGTTTCGGACGCCTGCTACGTCGCATCAAGTTATTTTTTTTTTTGCACTTAGCAATGAGCCGCCGCTTTGCGTCCGAAAGCTGCCCTCCGCGCCTAAAACGCACCAAAACGCTGCACGCCGGGTGGCAGTCGAAAGTCTGACCTGGGAGGATCCGTGGTCTACCCGCACTACCGCGCATGACTACCAGTATCAGCCACGCCACGACATTGCCAAGTTGGGAGAAGTTGAAGCTGAGATACTTGGGAGAGGCAAGACCCACGAGGCGGTGCCGACAGGAGTGGTCCGGGCTAGCTACAACAATAACAGACTCCCTTGTGCGGTTATATTTTCGGAAGCGCCGCAATCAGCTAAGGGAGCGGTTATATCTGGATCGCGGCGAGCAGTCACCGTAGTCCGCTCCTTAGCTTGCCGTTGGAAGATGCCCAGGACCCCCTCAGACTTCCACAAACTCACTCTTAGTAGAGTCTTACGTTTCCTTGGCCTACCTTGCACAGGATTAAAAGTTGATCAATATGACGGAAACTCAGGATCGATGCTGCGGCGCCAAGCATCAAGGCCGCCTATGACGTTGCATGCCTTTGAATAGCCAAGCTTCAGGAGCTCTGCAGTAGCGACCCGAGAGTCAGCCCCACGACGGCAAAGAACATAAATAGGAGAATCGAGTGCGGTCTTTGCGCGTAGGAATGAAGAGGCAGAGTCAGGGGCCTCGAGAATCTGACGAAGGGGGAGAGAGAGGGAAGATTGAAGTTTGCACATAGCGAATTGAGTGGGATCACGGACGTCAACGAGAGTGAGAGAAGCTGCTGTGTCGATGATTTTTTTCAAGTCAATTACGGTGATTTCATTCGCAAAAGGAAGTGAGACCGGTTCAGACGGAAGGGGATTGCCGAAACTACACCTGAGCAGAGTTATTAATTAGTCAACAGCAAGCTCTTGCAGGACGCCGCTAGAATTCACAGAGTAGCATCAAAATCTGCATAAAGTCCCTGGCCGAGGGCCCATTGTTTTGAGTCCTGGAGAGATTCGATTGTTTGGGCCTCTCCACAGAGCACACAAGTTGGCCTCCGGGGAGGCAACCCAAATGCTTTTAGACCCGTGCCATCGAAAATATGCATTTTATTTATCATACCGTCAAGTTTTGAAAGGTAACGGAGGACATCTAAAGCCTGAAGCGCACCAAGAACGCCAGGTACTGGTCCGAGAACACCCTGATCGGCACATCTCCGTCGTGCCTCAAGCGATGACGGCCGAGGAATCACGCATCTATAGCAAGGCCCGCCCGTTTTGCCCCAGCGCGTCAGCGAACCCTCAATTCCGAGCGCAGCGGCGCTAATAAGCGGCTTACCTGCTAAGAAACACGCGTCATTCAAAAGGTAACGCGTCCCTATGTTATCGCTACAATCCACGACGATGCTATGCTTCTCTACTAGATCTGATGTGCATTCATCATACATGCAATGCCGTGGGACGGCTACCAGGGCCACATCTGAATTCATCGCTTGAAGCCGGCTTGCCGCAGCTTCTGCTTTATTCCTCCCTATGTCGCACTCAGCGAACAAGACCTGCCTATGAAGGTTACTAGCTTCTACTCTGTCGCCATCGCAGACTGTGACTTTGCCCACACCCGCGCCGACGAGGTATGGTAGACAGCTGCACCCAAGCGCACCTGCCCCAACAACAAGAGCCGATGATTCTCGAATCGTTTCCTGAGCTAACGGCCCGAGAACTAGCATCTGCCGTGCGTATCGCGCGGTGTCGCACATCTGCCTGGCAACACCGTAGAACAGGCACCGCAGATGAGTGTATGAGTGTACGGTACGCAGGTACCTACGGTACCTCCTACGGTACTAGTGTAAGTGCTGCGCTTCTTGTTCAGTTCAGCAGGACAGCATGGGCAATGAATCTTCTACCAATTCCAGGGAATCACGAGGCCGGGAAGCACGGGCCAGTTCGCTTAACGCCAGCTCACGTCCTCCTAATCAACTATCAACAGCTAGCGTGCCGCCCCCCGGTGGGAAAGACCGGCCGTAAAAAATAACAAAATACAGTACTTCATCATAGGCGCTTACTCTGTACCGGGATCTCAAAGGAGACAAGCCCAGTATTCTTCCTGTCTTATCTTTTTATTGTAACGAATGAAGCACCCATCAACAATAGGTTTTATGTGACAGTTCCTGCCGGCATTCGACCAGGACAAGAATTCCCTGTACTTGATTTTACATATTGCCCTATCTCCAACTAGTTTTCAGGTGATTGCCAATGGACAGCAACTTATGGTCCGATGTCCACCCGGCATTCGTCCAGGTTATCAAACTCGCCTACCTTTTGATGCCTTGAAGGTGGGAGGCAAATAGGTGAACGCATAGTTGTCTCTGCTCCAAGAAATTCCCAGGGCACACAAGCCTACATGGCAACCGTTGCTCGCAGTGTTCACAGCTAGTTTTTACTCATGTCTGCAATTTTAAGGTTCCACATGGTGTCCGAAGTGGAGAGCAATTTCCAGTACTAGTGAATAATCAACAGCTGATGGTTACATGTCCTCCTGGCGCGTAGGCAGCGCATTTTTTGTGTAGGCTTACTTGTTTTAAGCACCACTATAGGTGTCCGACCAGGCATGCAGGTGTCATGCACTAAAAAACTCAACATAACTAAAAGCGATCTCAGGTTCGTATCATGGTTCCAACCTCTCGCAGAGGTACGCACACCAGATCTTCCGATAATAATTCGCTGGTCATGCTGATAAGTGATGTACTAATAGTTTAGTCTCACAGGCACAAGTCTAAGCACACCTCAAGAAATGGACCCCTCCAGCTCTTCGAGTGGGAGCGAAAATGCACGGGTTAATAGCCATATGCGAAGCCCCTTTGGCAATCAGATGTTTGAGGTAAATGTGCCCCAAGCGAGTAACTGCGCATAATTGCCATTGAAGTTCAAGGAAAAACAAGTTCATCCTAGGGCGTGCGATCAGGCCAGGCATTCGCACTCATTGCAAATGGGCAACGTGTTATGGTCACCTGCCCGGCAAACGCAAGACCGGGGCAGAAGATAAGGTTTCAATTGCCGATCAAGTTAAGCTCTGACGAAATACAATCGATTAAGCTCAATTATCAAAAGGATGGCTGGGTCCGTTGCTTATCTACAGACCTGACTTTTCATTGGATTCGAAGCGAGGGTGAAGTTGATGGGCAGCTAAAAGATAGTAGAGACCTTACCTGGGCATTTGAACGAATTGCTTTCGTAAGAGAGCTCCGGTCCTCTGCTACAGTCTCGTCAAAATCAAAAGTTGACCATTCACTTCAACTTGTCCCCGCGAAGGAAGCCTCTCTGTCTACTGTCGTTCCTGCGATCAACAACGGCACGTCCCTTGCCCAAGAACTCTCAAGGTACGCAGCGATGCCATTTCAGCACAAAGAAGCCTGGTTTCGCCAGCAGATTGCAAAAATTCAAGTGCCTTGGGAAGACGGGCACATAAAGATCAATGTGCGGCGTGAAAACTTGCTACAAGACTCAATGGAAGCGACAGAATCAATTACCCAAGGAGACATGCGCAAGATATTTCGCTTTGAATTTATTTCAGAACCAGGCACTGGCGGGGTTATTTTCTCCCGGGGGGTGGTGCATCGGACCTGTGATCTCGCTCATGTGCAGGTGTAGATGCGGGTGGTGTTGCTAGGGAGTGGTTTCAGTCATTAGTCTGTGTCACAATTCTAGGAGCGTTTTATCCATATATTATTACTTCGTCTAGGCTGGTCTCTGCCCTGCTGTTCAATCCTGATTTTGCCCTGTGGTCGTACAGCTCAATAAATCAGATGTGCATGCAGATCAATCCTTCGTCGGGCGTTGCAAATGACGAACATCTCCGCTACTTTCATTTCACTGGAAGGCTACTCGGCAAGGCACTCTTTGATCGCCAAATAGTGGCTGGTCATCTTGTACGTCCCTTGTATAAAGTCTCGGTGTTTGCTCTACTTTTCTGAACATTCTCCTTGGCTATGTGCTAATTTCTCAGGTACAAACATATCCTGGGCTGGCCTGTAACGGTGGCGGACTTGGAACAGCTTGACGCAGACACCTATGCTAATTTGTGCAAGTTAAAGGATCTAGAGGATGTTGAGGTTTCATTGAAGATGTAAATGTGCGGATCTCTCTGAGATTGACGTTTATAGGTTTGCTGCCTTGATTTCACGGTGACCGAAGACCACTGGGGTACTGCGCAAACAATAGAACTGAAGTCCGATGGTGCTAACTGCATGGTTACTAACAAAAACGTAGATGAATACATCCAGCTTCAAATGCGCTACCGGCTGTTAGAAAGAGTAAAGGAGCAGATAAAGGCCCTCTTGGTTGGTTTTTATGACGTCATTCCTGAGGTTTCTTTTGAGCTTCCGAGTCACATCTGCATATTTGATGTGTAGGCTCTTCTTTCTGTATTTGATTTCCAGGAGCTTGAGCTTCTACTATGTGGACTCCCTGAAATAGATATTGAAGACTGGAAACGAAACACTGAGCAATTTCTAGTGTTACCAATTTATCCATAAGCTATGTACGATACTGTGATGTTAGGTACACGGGTGATTATGAACGCAAAGGTGCATCAAATAAAGTGGTCAAGTGGTTCTGGGAGGTGCGTTTTCCAATGCCTCTTTGTTTGTTTGTGTATGATTCACCATAGGTCGTTGTTGATGAATTTGATGAGGAGCACAAAGCCAGGCTCCTTCAATTTGTCACGGGGACTTCTGGAGTCAAGTACCGTGTGCTAGCTGAAATTGCCAAATTGCGCCTCTTAACCAAACGTTTGATAGGTCCCAGCTCAAGGCTTCTGCGCTCTTCAAGGCAATGATAATAATATTCGAAAATTTACAATCAATTCAATTCCAGAAGCTGTCTCTGTGTTCCCAAAAGCACATACCTGCTTCAATCGAATAGATCTACCTTTGTATGAATCAAAGAAGAAACTTACCAAATTTTTAACCATGGCAATTCAAATGGAAGCTACTGGGTTTGATATTGATTGACTTGCGAGAGAAGCATCAATATAGTAAGTTGGTGATGTGCAGGGTCAACCGACCTTCTGGAGCCCTTGACCCGTCGACAGGGGGCTGGCCATGATGCCCCCGTGTCAAGCAGCTGACAGGGGGCTGGCCATGACTCGACTGCAGAACTTATCGCGGTAGTGCCTCCCCATTAATAGCCTACTAGTAGGGCCACTGGCAAGTTACTTCCGCCCACTGGCAGCCACGCTGACTGGTGGACCACGACTCGGATTGCAAGTCCTGATGGTCACAGCCCGGGTGGTCCGTTCCGAGTCGACCAGCTAGTCGGCCCATCTGACTCATGATCTGAGCTCCCATCTGGAGAAGGGGCCGGCACTCGACTAATTCGGCTACTGTAGCGCCTCCCCATTAATAGCCTATAAGCGAAAACTAGCTGCGAATGATCCTCAGGGGGTGCCTCACATTCTGGCGGAGTACGGGGCCCTGAAAAATCGAGGGGGCGGAAGGGCCCCCACGCGAACGTCGCACCAGTGGCGTTTCGTGCCGCGTCAGGTGACCTTTTGTGCAACCATACACCAAAGGATGCGGTGGTTGCGCATCCTACCGACGCCACGGATACCAAGGGGGCCTTCGAGGGGGGAACCACCAGCATAGTAGCGAGTTTTGATTTTCACCCCTGAAAACCCGCGAGTTAGGCTAAACCTCGCACGTTAGGCCATTTTGGGGACCTCACTCCATCTCGATGGGGGCACCTCCGTGGCAAGCTAGTGTCGCCGTGTGATTATGATGCCCCTGGGGGATGCCCCCTGGGACAAATCCCCGCTTTTAGGCTATCAATTGAAAATCTCACCAATTGGGGTCACAATGGGGTGCCGGCCCCGTATCTGGAGTCCCCCCCCCCTTCAGACTGCGACAGAAAACTGCGACCGGCCAAAACGCTGGGATAGTTATGAAGATAAGGGGGGGATCAGGCCGTGAAAGTGACCGTGGCCACTTTTCAGGCACATTTTTCAGACCCCTCTTGTGGCGGCGGGTTCGCCGCCGGGGGGTTGCCGGTGGGGTGGCTCTGCACTTATTCTTTTTGCAATCCCTTGGTCCAAGAACTCCGCTTTTGGACCAACGCGGCGAAACAGGATGCTACAGCAGTGCTGACTGCAACCTTCATCAGAACACAAGCGTCTTGAGCATAATTCCAAGCACCTGCATGATGTTTGCTGCCATCACTTCATCGACGCCATGTTCCTAGGTTCAGGGTAAACCTCACACATGTGCGTATCCACATTACTTACAAGATGGCGCTTGGGATCCACTTTTCCAACGTTGGCTACTAGCAGTTCCTCGACCGTCCTGCCTTCCTCGTCTCTGACTCGAAGGTTATAATTTTCAGAATGCCTCGCCATATTAGCAATTATCTCGTGGTTTGCCAGTGTATGGCAAGCAAAGTCGAGAGTAATTAGGCCCGCGACCCACCTAAGAATCAAGAAGGTAAGCAGCAGGTGGGCCGTTGGAAAACTCGCGTTTTTTTGTATAGGTTTGTAAGCATCTGTTCTTCCAGTTCATTTTTACGGTAATCAATTACCTGCTCACGCAAATGCATACAGTACCATTAACTTGTAGATACCATTGAATAGTAATGTCTATTTAGGCCATGGATGAGAGCTTGGATTGAAGGCTTCTTCAGGTGCCCCACATTGGAGGTAGTTTGTCGCGGCTCTTGCCCTGATTGAAGAATAAATCTAGTCATTGTATAAGGCGCTGACTGTCGCCTAGCATCATAAGTTGCGGGTTGATGAGACGAAAACAGTCAATCACCACTTTGCCTTTCACCTAGAATCAGCAAACCGAATTTGAGAGCGCAAAATTACTAGATCACAGACGCAAGTAAGGACGCTCTGCACCGGGTCAATGACTACGGCGACAGCTCTCTGATTGAGGGCCTCAAAGGATTGCTGAGTGTTTATATCAACACCTGCAATTGTGCCTTTTGTCTAAATAAAATCATAAAGATTACCCGACATCCAGCACCCAAAACCGGGATGAGAGTGATACCAACCTAAGAACATAGTACTTTAGCTGCCGCAGCACATGGGGTCAAGAGGAGCGCACCGACGACCATCTCTGGTCGCCCAGTTTGCTTGAGCATCTCGAGCATTTTTGTTTGAAAAACTGGGTCTACAGCTTCAACCTGCAATGCAGCTTCAAAACACACTATGTAGGCACATACACGCAGACTGAATACGCTCACGCCCGTCCCCGACTGTGGCATCGCAAACACCTAAGACGACATAACACATGGCCATCACGTGCGAAAGGAGGTACAGTTACATCAACGCAATTTATAGTGTAATCGTCGATAAATTGTCCTAACATCAAACCCATTACTTCCATGGGTACACCAGCTCGACCTGGACAAATGTGCGAGGATCCTTGAGCATGCACGTACCATGCTTAAGCATTTTTAGTAGCGCTAGAGAGGAAATCTGAACTTTTTCAGCTGTATCCACGAGTGGTGCGTCAGCCGGAGCCGCGCCGCCTCCCAAACCGGGGAGGTTTCCAAAAAAACGAGATACCCTGTCCATCGTCGCGCTCGAGGGGGGAGGGATCGAGGGGGGGGGTCTCTACGACTTACCACGGTACTCTTACCAGCTTGTACCAGCGGGCCGCGGGAGATTTCCGGGACGCGTAAGAGACAACAGACGGCCGCTAGCGCGTTTGCCATCAAGGTCGAAGTGGCCGTGGCGCGCGTCGGCGGCGTGCGGCACGCCTCGCACACGTGGGCCCATGTCCGCCTGCACGTGGTTGCGGAAGCGATATTACGAATAGACAGAGTCGCCGAGATCACCGGAAACGGCCCGCGCGCGCCGAAACTCCTGGCGGGCGACGCTTTCGCGGCGCGCTGCGCTCGGAGCCAAGTCACTCTGGCGGTCGCATCCAGTAGAGAAATCGTTCACACGGGGCGTATGAGGTGCTCGTAAAGCCGGATATGGTGGCAGACTCGTGTTTTCTCTCTCACACGTGGCGCCTCGGCGGAAATCGCGGCGGCTAGCCAAGTTGGCACCGAAAGGGCGGGGCTGAGTAAAAAATTTCGGCGTTTTAGGGGGAAAGTGTGGGATCGGGGACCCGGTCGATTAAAGCCCGGTCGATAAAAATGCGCTGGTTTTGCTTTTTTAAATTCTTTATACTACTCAGGCTCAACCCGTCTTCCGGCTTTGCGAGTCCGCAAGTCCAGGTTTCCGACTGATCTCCAACCTGAGGAGCGTATATACCTCTCCAGACATAAAAAATAGGATGTCCAGGAAATTCGGCGGGAATCGGCCCGGCCCGGGCGTAGCTCTCCCAGCCGCTATTATTAGTCTTCCTAGAACCCTCTGTATGATCGATATAAATTTTACTGAACTTTCTTCTCCCGCAGACAGCGTCTCCAACGGACTCCGCTGCTGGGTTATTTTTGAAGCGCACAAAACCCGTTTACATGAAAACCACTGTTATACGGGCTAAACAGTACTTTAGGCAAAGGAGTCGACACAAGCGAGCCAAGGTATGCTCAAGCCGCGCGGGTTCGTGCCCTGGGGCCTTCCAGGGCCAACCCGCGGGCGCCGCCATGGCCGCGGCAACGCCGCCGCGTTGGCCACGAAAACGAGGGGATTGCTCGGATGGGGGGAGGTCGGGGTGGGGCCCACAGAATATATCCCCCCCCTTCCTATGCAGCCCTCCGGGCGGCCTTGGGCATCGAAACGGACCTGGTAGCAAATAAAATACAGCAGCCTACTTTTTTAATGTATGGACGTAGTGATTAGAAACGGATCACTGATTTGCAAATCTCTGATTATGATTCGCGTCACGAGATCAGAGAATCAGCTCGGTAGCGAATCTGATGACGAGCCCGAACTTCAGGTGTTGGACAGCGGCAGACACAAAGCGGCACTTAGCCCGCACTTGGGCAAGCAGCGCAAACGTCGGCTTAAATTTTTTGTCGTATTCCATGGCGACCGTGCCTCTCGCCGGCTGCCGCATTCAGTACGCATCAAATGCCCGCGCGATGACTCCTGGGGTAACGGCCTGTTCTTTCCTTTGTCCCTCGACGACGTAAACGCTTCTTTTCTTAGTTTTGCCGTAGGTCGAGACCACGCTTAGTCAAGGAGGCTTTCCTCAAACGCTATGCCGAGATTCATCCGCAAACACCACTTCAGATGGAATCTACATATTTGGTGGACGCATTTGGGACATTAGTGGCAGACGATGATGAGCTGTCTCTATATGTGCAATGTGATGGTGTGCTACATGTGATGTTGGGTAATGACAGAGAAAAAGAACCGCCAAACGCTGTCATTCAATGGGGATATGATTCCCTACAATCAACAGAGATAATCAAACCCCGGCTCATTAACTCTGTCTTTCAAGCGCGAGTCGTCTCTGTCGATTGTGGCTGGCTACACACAGCAGTTGCTCTTGAATGTGGTGCCGCATTAGCCTGGGGAAACAATAATTTTGGACAGTTGGGCACAGGCAATGAAATCAAATCAGCAGAGCCAGTGCTTTGCAAGATGAGTCGCGAAGTTCGACTTTGCAAAGTTGTCTGTGGTTCATACTTCACCGTTGCTATCGATGACAAGGGTGAGCTTTGGTCATGGGGCCGGTATCAATCATCAAACTGGCCGGGGCTATTCACGGAAACATGGGCAAATGGTTACGACAAACAAGGAGACAAGGGCATAAAAGGTGAAAAGATTCTGGCTGTTGCCGCTGGTGAATCCCACGTTGCCTGTGCTATGGCGAGCGGCAAGCTCTTCTCTTGGGGTTACAATGAACATTGGCAGCTTGGCTGGGGTCAAAACGAGGCATATCACCATGGTCAGCAAAAGCCGCGAGAGGTAAAACTGCCAGGCCTCTCAACAATTAATCCCATATCTGCGCTCAGCTGCGGTGGCTTACACACAGCCGCTGCCCTCAGGGACGGGAAGCTTTTTGCCTGGGGCAGTAATAGCGAGGGGCAGCTAGGCCATGTTCTGCGAAAATGTTTTGGCAGGCCCCAGGGAGTGACTTCTATGGAGCACGAACATTGTGCATCAGTTGCATGCGGTCGCTACTCAACACTCTGCACAACAGAGAGCCACTGCTCTTACTTTTGGGGCAGTTTAATAGGCTCAAAAGACCCAGAGATATCAGTTTCTGATCCGCTCCAGACTGAAACAGCGCATTGTACAAACGAAGCCTCAGAATGCAAGTTTTCTGGTGTCGCAACATCACGAGTGCTCGCAGGCGCTGCCAAGCAGCTGTTGGGCACTGAAGTAAATTTCGGTACTGTTGGCGAAGCTCATGGAATTCTTCTGCTCAGAAATGGCATGGTACGCGGCTGGGGCTATAATGCATATGGTCAAGCGCTAGGTCACGTCAATAATAAAACCGACATCGTTGACGAGCCAACACAATGTGATCTTGGAGACACGTACAATCCATCCTCGGAGGCGAAGATACTCAAGATGTGTACCTCCGGTGGTATGTCCACTTTCCTTGTCTCTAGCACAGCCTCCGGTGCGCTAAGCTAAATAAATGTATGTGAGGCTGGGTGCTTTCCAAAACAAACAAATCCCCAAATGGGCATTGAAATCAGAAAGTATGCTACACGGCCCCACTGGACCTACTTGGCCACTGGACGTCCAAAAGAGCCCGGAAGAACCCAGCAGAAGTAGGACTACGTTTACTTGACGTTGACATGGGGGAAGTTGAAGCTGGGATACTAGGGGGAGGGCCGGCCAGACTCTCGGAGGGCCTGCTGCCTGAGCGCCGATAGCTGCGCCGATATGGGATCGCGGCGGTGAAATGGCCACATCGCAAATTAACAGCCCCTGGCGCCACCAGGGTAGATGCGGGCTGGTGCGGGTAAATGCGGGTTGTAAGTAACCTGTTAATAACCCTCGGAGGGGATTCGGAGTTAATAACCCGGTCGGTCATAACACGTGTGACGGTAGCTGACTCCCTGAAGGGGGTCGGACTTGGGGTCACAGACTGCTATTTGAAAAACGGGCAAGGGCACTCGCTGGTCTGGGACGCATCTCCGGGAGCGAACGATAAGATTAGCTCGAACTCCAGTCTAAACAAGGACGCGGACCCAAAATTTAAGATTCGAGTTCCCAGCCACTTTTCCGGGGGCGAATTTTGATCCCGAGACCGGGCTGGTGGAAAGGGGTCACTCGGGTACTTATGTCGTGGCGTTGAGCCAGTTTTTACACCATTTTTATGATTTTAGAGGTCGACCTTTGGCCATCTCTAGACTCCCCTGGACCATGCTCCTTTTGCAACTGTTTACGAAGCTGCTTGATTTCCATTTTTTGAGTTTCAATTACTCTCGTGTTTGCATCATGTGCAGATTCCATCTATGGTTTTTGAGTTACAAAATGTGTGAAGAAAGATGACTTACTTGAACGATTCGGGCATCGCGATCAGACAATAGATTTAGTGCCCTTGTAGATCCTCGATAAAGTCTTTTTTGAGTCGGTCGCCAAGTAGGCGGCTTCGGTTCTCTATCGAATTTACGTCTTGGAAACCCCTGACTGCCAGATGATTCCAATGGTAAATCAGCTGCCTGCAGCGCTAGACTAGGGCCGAGCGCGAAATGACTTTCACCATGAGTGGGGGAGACATGATGTTGCGCCATTTTGTGCGACTGGGGTGCCTTGCGACGCTTTTTTTCGTCGTGGTCCTTCATTACTTGTCGCAAATGACTGATATCTCGTGCGAGTGATAAGCTTTCGCCTCTTAACGAACTGCATTCAGCAATTAAGAGTGAGTTTTCGCCTAATCGCGAGTTGATGCAAGGAAAATGTGAACAAAGACATACCAAGTCTGGCCCTCTGCAGCCGCTGGGCATTGCCCCTTTCAACCCAAAGACGATGCTCTGAAATCTCTGTGGCTTTCTGAGCACGAATTCGCTGTGAATGCGCCTCAACTAGTGCATTATCCAGACCATAAGGATAGACTTGTCTGCATTCCTGATGTTCTTCAAAGGAATTGCCACTCGATCGATGTTGTGATCCTTCATCTCTTATATACTTGCAATATGCATTTTTGACTGCGTCTTCCAAGTCCTTCGGTGTCGTAACCTCAACCAGCGTGGACAACATGCGCTTAAAGGAGGCAATATACGCATCTCTCTCCCGAAGTAAACCTCGTAAGGTTGCAGTCTCCTGTCCCAAAGAGATTACTTTTGAGTCCTTGGAATTTAGCTGTTGCTTCCTCCTCTTCCTCTCGTAATAGTCTGCTTCTAGTTCATCGTACATCGCGGTAATATGAGCTTCTAGACCCTCAACATGTCGAGTGATAGGCCCTCGTTCCTGTACGAGTCGTTGTACTCGATGATCCAGCACAAGCCGGAAATTATCCAAAGTCACATTTTTTCGCCGAAGATTTAAAATGGAAAGTTCTTTGTCTTCAAGCGTAGACTCGCGCTCTTCCATGTGGCGCTTAAAGTGTCGTAGGGTGGCTTCAAGCTTCGCATTGCGTACTTTCTCGGCTGTCAAGAGGACATTCCGAGCATGACTGGCAGTCTTGAGCGCATCCAGACGCTTATCAAGTCGTGAAATTTTTGTATTTCGAGCCTGAATTAGGCCCCTAGCTTCAGCTGTACATTCACGTTCGATAGCCAACTCTGCTTGAGCAGCAGCCATAAGTTGTTGAAGCTCTGTTTCGTACTCATGCTCTTGCTGGTCAAGAACCTACCGTAATGCTGCTGGTCAATACCTACCGTATCACAATTCTCTATTTACCTCCCGGAACATATGTTCATTGTGCTTTGCATCTTCGTACAGGCGCTCTATTTGTTGGCGCAGCTCCTTTTCGACGCGTTTCGTGCGTCCTTCTGCATCTCGAATCGCAGCCTCGTGTTCTATTGTTTGGGCTTGCAATAAGCTTTCGCATCTCTGTTGAATGGATTCTATTTCTTCAGACAGATGGTCAAAGCGTTCCAGCTCGAGAGCTAGCTTGTGCTCGTATTGATTTTCAAGCTCAATGGTGGCTTTCTCGTTTTTTGAGCTTGGGAACTCTTCAGGATGATCTCTGGTAGGAGACTTTTCGGGCGTAGTCATCTCCTGACATTCAGATCCAAGCAGCGTCAACAAAGCAGCTTTGACACGCACCAAATCGATCTGATAACGCGTTGGATTCTAGGTAGTATAGTACACTAAAATCAACGTACTTGGTATTCTTACTGCGGTATATGGGCCTTATTATATCTATTGGTCCTCAGGCTTGGGCCGCGGGCCTAGCCGCCCCATGCGTCGTCCTGCCACCGTGACCGTGACCCCGCGGCCAACCCGCAGAGACGTCGCCGATATCCCCGCGGCCACTACGGGCAGTCGTTTCAAAGTTTTAGGCGCTCTCTGGCTCAGCTGCCGCAGTGAGGCTGCGTGCGCGCGGGTTTATTAATAAAAGCACGCGTAAATTGCGCGTAAAACACGGCGTGATTTGCGCTGGGCCGTTTCTCACGTAAAAAAACGCCCGGCTGTGCGTAATTTGCGGAAAAGAGCCTAAACTTGAAACTAGTAACTAAGGACAAAGATCCTCATCTTGCACTTTTTGTTAGTGATAATGGTATCGAGACAGAAACTTATACGAGAAGAATGTTATACTTCTTGGGTTGCAACTGGCAAAAGTTACCCAAGCTCATTAAGTACTTCAAGGAACATTCTGCCGGCGCACGTAGAGCAAAGATATCAGAAGACTATGTCGCAATCTGCAAACCTGGTCAAAGCTACATATCGAACATAGAAAAATGTCAGTCTTCTCCACACGGTTATGCCCTCAGAAGAGGCATTCTCTGGAGAACCGCGTTTGCCATAGAATGTGAGAGAGAGATTACCTGAATTCTCAAGATTTGTTAGGTTGCAGACCGAGACACCTCCAGGTTGGCCTCTCGATCCCGATCAGGATGAAGAGGATGGCTATAAGAGGTCAATAAATCTTGGCAACACTTGTACAAAGGAACAATTTGACATAATGAGTGCACAACTGTACAAGCTGCTGGTCGTCTTTTTAGATGTCAAAACGCACAAGGGAGGTCCAAATTGCAACGACTTCCTAAGCCATTGAATGATATTTTAGACGCACCCGAGGATATCGACGACAGTAGATGGGTAGCTTCCCGATCAAGCACTCCGATATTCCGCAAGCATTTATTCAGTCCGATCTTGATTCAAAGCAGTCATATATGGACCTACCCAAAGGTATAAGGTAACGGGACACCGACGGCAAGCTTCACACAACTGTTAAGCTCAAGCGGGCCCTGTATGGACTGAAACACAAGATGACGAGGAGAAAGGAGATGGAACTTCATATACCCAAGTAGTTATGATCGCTTTAGATCACATTGTCGCCACTCAGGAGCGTCAGCGGATTGAAATAGCAGGCATGAGTGATCCATTACACAGATATGCTCTCCGCATTCTCGAGAAGCAACTCAATGAGCCTGACGCACCTTCTCCTAGTACGACTCCTCGTACTCCACAAGTGAGACGTGCGGTACGCTTTGACCCTAATGAAGCTCCTAGCTCTTATGGTGGCCCAAATGATTGCTAATTATTCGACATCTCAACGCTACATTACCACGAACTACGACCACCACGACCTACCACAAAACAATCTACAGAACACTCTACCAATTCTTCTGTGTAGTATTAAGTGTATTCATTGAGAGGCAAATGCCCATGTGCTACCTGATGATATTTACCAAAATGCACAGTTCAATGAAACGAACGAAAAGGATGGAGGACAATTTTCACCCCATATTCTCCTAAGGGAAACAAAAGCTTACCCTCATGAAAAGGGGGAGTGCGATAAATAGGGCGAAATACCCCCCCCCCCCTATCCTATACCCTTCCTATACACTTACATCACCCTTCAACACGCAACGCGTAATAAACACAGTTAAAACCAAAACTACTTAGTGTATTTAAGGTAGCTCCGCGGCAGACTATCTCAGCCGCCGTACTCCCAAAGGTGCGTACTCCTTTGGTCTTGCATAATCGCAACTTCGCGACCGCGTCTCGCCTCGAAAGTGGACCCTTCCCCCCAGCCCGGTCACGGGGCGTACAAAGGGACCCCACAACCAAAATCGCCGGCGGCCAAGTGGCTGGGAACTCGAATCTCAAATTAGGAGACCGCCCCCGTACCGTCACGGTAACTACTAACTAGTGCAGTTACTAGTATAACGGCTGCCAGGAGCGGGAGGGCCAAACCATTTTGAGATGACCATTTTCGTGCATCTCCCATTGTTTGTGTATGCCCGTGCACGGAGAGGATTCAATGTATTTAAAAATCGGGCTCCCCCTTCAAGTTGTCAGGACCCCATTCAGGAATACAGCCTTGCCAGTGTGGATTTCTTTGCATGCTGAGTAGTATTTCGCGTGATTCCTTAGTTTTGTGTACAGCTCCAACAAGCATGAGCCTACGAAAGGGGGAATGGAGGAAGTTCTTGAAGTTCAAGTTGTTGGCGCCCAGTAGCAGAACCGCAAAGATTTTTGTAAGTTTGCTGCGAGTCGCCTGATTTTGAGTGTTTGGCGTAATTTTTGTGGCGTTAAAAGGGATGAGATAACAACCACTGCAATGAATCTAGTAGCGACTTTTGCCACCGCCAGGGCGACTGTAGCGGCCGCCGCCGCCGTAACTGTTTACTGTCCCACACTGTTGTTGGAGGGCTGGAGGCACAGGCTGTCCAGCATCGGTAAGAATTTTGCAGAGGCCCGTAGCCCACTTGCCGGACTTCATAGTGAAGAAGGAAAGAGCAGTGCCCTTGTTGCCTGCACGACCACAGCGGCCAATGCGGTGAACGTAGTCCTCTAGATTAGAGGGAAAGTCGTAATTGACGACCATTTTGATATCTTTGATGTCCAAGCCTCGCGCAGCGACGTCTGTGGCGACAAGTAACGAGCACTGGCCCATGCGGAACTGACCGAGGACCCAGTCGCGCTCATCCTGTGACTTATCCCCATGGATGCACCTTGCTGGAAAGCCCGCGTGCTGTAACGATCTTGTGAGTTGGTCGCAGCCACGCTTCGTCTCAACGAATACCAGCATCTTCTCGACACCGTGCTCCTTGAGGAACGCGGTCATGCGGGGGTACTTGTCCTGGTCCGAGACGACCTCAACATGCTGTGCGATGTCCTTGTTAGCCGCCAGTTCCAGCGACCCAACAGTGACCTGGTAGTAGTCCTTGAGAAAGTCGTTGGCCATGTTGCGCACCTCGCGCGGCCACGTCGCCGACCACATGAGCGTCTGGCGGTCAGGGCGGATCTGCGAGACGATCTTCCGGAGCTGCGGCTCAAAGCCCATGTCGAGCATTCGATCAGCCTCGTCGAGCACGAGGTATGTCACACGACGCAGGTTTGTCACACCTGATTCCAAGAAGTCGATCAGGCGGCCCGGCGTCGCAATTACGATCTCAACGCCGCGCTGGAGGTCACCCGTCTGGTGGCGTTTTGGTGCGCCGCCGTAGACACAAGTGTTCTTTATCTGCGATGACGCGCCAAACTTGTCACATTCGACCTTGATCTGCACGGCGAGTTCGCGAGTCGGTGCAAGTACGAGAACTATGGGGCCGTCACCTGGTTGGAGGTATGGCTGCGCGTTTATGTGGATCATGCCTGGTAGTAAGAATGCGAGAGTTTTGCCAGAGCCTGTCCGACTGATGCCAATCATGTCGCGTCCGAGTAGCGCCATGGGCCAGCCCTGTGCCTGGATTGGAGACCTGAGTGTCAATCAAATGGTTCAAATTAGCCTGGGTGTTGTCTTCTCAATGCAGCGATGAGGTGGAGATCGTTCGCCGTCTCTTGGGGACAGCGCCTACGCCATCGACGCGACTCTCTACGTAGAGCAGCTCAACTATATTTGAAGGTACCTTGGACTGCTTGGACACTGTGGAGACGGCTCCTTGAATCCCTGCTTGATCACTTCAGAGAGTACGTAGTCTGGCATCGACGCCTCCTCAAACGTGTAGACGGGCTTAGGCACGCCCCGACCCTCGATTGAGACCTGCTTTTTCCCGCGCCATGCCTCGGCTTCAGCAGCCGACCGCTTTGATACCTCCGGGTGCTCAATGTAGAAGTTCTTCTCGAAAACGGGCAACTGCGATAAGTCCCACTCGATGTGCCGCAGGCCCGCGCCAAGCCCTCCTCCTTGGCCGCCGTAAGCGCCCCTGGTGCCGTACATGGAATTGTTGCCTCCATACGTACCGCCGTAGTACATATTGCTTTCCGCGTGGCGCCAACTCGCTGGCGAGGATGATCGATTGCGCGAGCTCGGCCCACG
This sequence comes from Pelagomonas calceolata, assembly GCA_918797485.1. Taxonomy (NCBI): domain Eukaryota; class Pelagophyceae; order Pelagomonadales; family Pelagomonadaceae; genus Pelagomonas; species Pelagomonas calceolata. The sequence goes on along the minus strand of CAKKNE010000003.1, from coordinate 3,305,286 downwards.
GCCTGCTTCCAGCAGTATTGAGTTGGCGACGCAGCTTTGCTGAAGCCTTATGTTACGGTACCTACGTTATTAGAGGGATAAATCGTGGCAGCCCAGATGACCTTATGATTCTCGGACATACGTTTTCAATCTGCAACGGACGCTTCCCACGTCGGGTTTTTTACCCTGCGCTCGGATAGCACTAAAATCGACGGGGTTTAAACCTCGCGGAGCAGCCCCCGGCCGGGCAAAAAAAAGGTCCGAGGGCAGCTAACCGTGGACTCGGAGTAGTTCACACCTTCATTTCTCTTGATGGTGTTCATATAGCTCTGTTTGGCCATTTCTCGGTCCGAGTCGCTACCAGATAAAAACACTGGCAAAAAACTTGAATTGAAATAATAGTAAATTAAGGAAGACTTAAAGAAAGGCCCTTGATGGCGGTTTTCTACTACACCTCTTTGGGATTTGTACCTTGCCACGGCCAGTGTTGTTAAGGGGGGTGACCCCCGAACCCAAATGATACGAAGCTCTATACCTAGGCGTCCGGTGTTCCGGCAAGTCGAGCCAGGGGGGCCTAGGTACCCCTCTGGGACGTGACCGAAACGGGCGGGCGAAACGACTTTAGTGGCCTGCGAACGTCGCCAGCCTGAATCGGAGTCATGGTGGCGTTTCGTGCCACGTCAGGCGACCTATCTGGCAGCCCATCGGGTACCCGGCCGCGCCTACGTATCTTCCCCACGCCATAGGTACCGAGGCCCCCTGGGAGACCAAATTACCAGCATGGAAGCGAGGTTTTATTTTCATCCTGAAAACCCGCAAGTTAGGCTAAGTCCGCACGTTAGGCCCATTTGGGCACGCGAAAGTGACCCCTTTCCCCCAGCCCTGTCTCGGGGCGTACAAAGGGACTCTTTGGGGCCCGTATCCGAAATTGCCGGAACACAAGTGCCAGTGGCTGGGAACTCGAATCTCAAATTAGTCCGTGTGTGGACATCGTAACTGACATACTACTAATAACTGTCGTTTATTGGAAGCATTCAAGTTCAGTCAGGGGGATGAGTGTTCTTAAGAGCGATTACGCTCTGGGGCAACACGCAGTCCCTGTCTCTCTCGAGCTCGCCTAGGTAGCCCTTGGGACCCTGGGGACCTCGTTTTGTGATGTGTCCTCTCATCTCGATTTCGTCTTTTATTGAGTCATTTAGTGGTGGCCGGTGAACGCGTAAGTCGCGGTGGCGTTTCGTGCCGCAATTGAGTCGCGCAATGTACTAGTATTTTTTGGCAACACCATCTAGTATCGAGTTTATTAGCCTGAGGGTATTAAACCTGACCGGGTTGTTCGCCCGATGCTCTCTTGGGGACAAATTGGAGGCAAGTTGCCGATGATTCCAATTCTAGGTCATATTCATTGCCCTCTTTTATTGCCAGTGTACTTCCAGTAAAGTCACAGACCACCAGCGAGCTACTATACCACGTCGCTGTTTCCAGCTACTGTATGGTTAGGGCTGCGTGCAAAGGGCATCATTTTGCCGTCCCCTCAGCCTCTTTTATTTCTTGTGCATCCTCGACGGCAAAGACCCGAGCACGTTCTTTTTGTTTTATTTGCTTAATGACATCGCTCTGTAGGTTGCTGGCTAGTTCAATTGCGTCGACAATGAGAGCATCAACGCAGCTACTTGAGCTGATATGATTATTGGTGGTCTCAACTACACTATCGAATAACCATGGGATGAAGCTATCCTGAATCTCCTTCTCAACAGGATCAACAAAGTGGCCTGAGTCTTCAAGCTGGTCGAAGGCAAGCTCGGAAAGATTCGCAAGATAGCTCCTGGCAAATGCACGGGCTGCAACCTTTTGCCCAAGCTCTGCCTGCTGACGAAGCCGGTCCGTCTCCTGAGTGAAACGCCGCTGCTTTTCTGCGAAACGCCTCGAGGCTTCTGCATCAAGGCGCTGGACCTCAACAAGCTCAGCATTCCGCATTTGTTCAAATTCCATCTGGCGGCGCTGAATAGCATCAAGCTCGGCCTCTTCCATTACCTCCATCATTGAAACGCGCAGGGTCTTACCAACTAATACCTCGAGTATTGGCTTTACCTCAATGTCAAAATCAAAAAGGTCACCGCCAGGTATATCCGTTTCTTTGTCAACTCCAGTCTTTGATGGGATGAACAAAGGCGATGGAGGTCGGTCCAAAATAGCCTCAGTTTGCGTCACAGCCTCACTCTCCACCGGGCGATCAGACAGTTCTTCGAGGAAAGTGTCTGTTTGAGCTTTGATGTGAGCTCTCCCTTCTGCGGGCGGAGGGGTGCTTGGCTTAGCTAGCCGCTCCTTGCGTTGGCATGTTGCGTCCCTCCGTAGCGTCCGCTCGCTTTCATATCTCATACGCTCAACTTCCCGCTGCGTGTTGTGAGTTACAACCTGGGCGGCGTACGTATTGCCGCGTACAACACGTCGATCAAACATTATGTTGTTTGTTATTATGTTTTCTTCGTCCTCTGCTCTGTACGTCGTTTTTTTCATCTTTGACAACAAGGGCTTAGGAGAAGTTGTGTGTGTGTAAGCTGAATTAGCCATGTTTGAGTGCGTTAATTTCGATATAATATTATACTGCGGTAGGGCTACAATGTACAGAAGAAAGTACAACGCTCGTTCCACGGGTGGGCCGCCTAGCGCTAGCGATTAAAGTGACTAAGTGACTGACTACTAACTTGCAATTCCAATTTCAAATGCAAGTGCTCCAGTCCAAGTGCTCCAGTACAAGCTCGTATCTCAAGCTTAGGAGGAGAGGCCGCATCCACCGCCGCGCTAGGCGCCCTTGGGCGTAGCTCGTCGTCGGTCGTTGATAGAGGAGTGCCCTGAGAAACCAGTTTAAGAGTCGATTTTACTTCTTTGATAATGGTACCTACGGTACCTACGGTGTATTACGGTCCCATGCCGCGCCGGGAGGCAAGTGCGAATGCACGCTGCAATAGGGTAGAACTAGAGGGCGGTGGAGAGGTGAGGTCACTAGTATTACGCACGCAGCTTGGGTTGAAGCAGCATGCCAGCCGTAGAGCTTTCGAGGATGCAGTTGTAGCTCTCAATGATCTTGCGGCTTACCCTGGAGACGATTCATCGTGTGATAAGTGGCTCTACCAAGCCATCAGTCGCGCAGTGGAAAACAAGGTCACGAATATCCACGCGTTGCTATTGGCGGATGTTCTTAAAGAACGACTAGAACGACGAGCAGATGCGTGGTCTTTCACTGCAGTAGCACTCGGAGCGGGAGCTAGCGTGAATGCTGCACGGCTGCAACTTAACAGTATCGTCACCACCCCAAGCTTAAAGGGGGCAAAAGCACTGGCTGCTAAAGGTGCGTGGAGTGCCAGGGCTATTACCACATTACTCTATGTGATGTCCACAGAGGAGCAATGCAGGGTGCAGTCAATATCTCCGCGAGAGTATGCAGACAAACTACGAGCGACACTTTGGAAAGGTGCTTTTGCACTTGAGGCGGCATCTCCAGAATTGGCAGACATAGCATGGACCTGTAGACGCACAGCATTAGAAGTACTTGTCGCCGTAGCACCTGAAGCTGTGGATATTGTCACGAGTGAAGCCCTACATGGCCTTTCGACACACAAAAAGATGGCTCCTGCTTCTGTTGTTGCTCGTGTGCAGTGGTTTTCGTCTCTTGACGGACAGCTTGATCCGTGGAGGGCCACGCCACACATCATGTTTGAGTGGTGCACGCGACGCGCGATAACTTTAGACGCATCTGGCGATAAGCTTGGAGCGGCGCGCGTCCGAGCTAGGGGTCGGGCACAGCTAGGGGACTGGCCATTGTTTCACGGAGTTCTTTACTGTTCAGATCTTGGAAAGCAAAGAAAGCCAACAATAGCACTTGCCGAGGCTAACAGGTGTTTTAATTGTGCCCTGGAGATAAGTAAGACAGACCAATATATTTCTTCTGTGTGGCGGCGTGCATGGATAGCACTTTCTAATGCGCCAACCGCATTTGGACATTACTCTGATTCAAAAGCATGTGGCTACTCACATTATGAGACAGTTCTTCTTACTCTGGCGCGCCATGAATGGGGGAAGTATATGAAGGAAAGTAGTGCATGCAACCAGCGTGCAGATGCATGTTGGCTTGCAGCCAGTTTTGCTGCCAAGCGTAGTGCGCTCGACAAAGTAGCCACACATTCCAAGTCTGCTGAGGGCATGTCGTCAGCTCAGCGAGCTGCGATGGGCTATGCAGCAACTGGCCTCGTAGTTCTTCGCAGAGCAACAGATACTCGTACGTTTGGCGTGGCTGCTGCACTTCTAAAACGTGCTAGTCTGCGGACAAGTGGCAGCGCCGTGCCATGGATTGGGATTGCAAATTGTCTGGACCGGCTTAAGCGAGACTTTGATGCTGCTGCGGCTGCTGCGTGGTCGACCTGCTACTGCATTGACGAGGCCTCGATTTTTGATGCTGTCACATGCTATTCGCGGGCTGTAGTTAACACTATGTTACCTCCATCCCTCCTCGACTTACTCCAATCTTCAGGTTTGATGCATGTCAAGGATGTACTTAGAAAAAGACTCGGGATCTGCGAAAGACAAAGTAGCATCTCAACATTTATCACTGCGGCCGAGGAGCTGGCAACATGTGATGTAGCTAGAGCTGCGCTAACATTGTCTCGCGCGAGTATCGCGCTTGTGCGCCGAGGTTCTTATACTGCTGGTGCCGTACTTGCAAATTATTGCATGGGGTCACCAGGTTCTAATTCAGCTACTGATTCCATTGCGTGTTGCTCCCTAGCATTAGCAATAGGCTGCGAGTCGAATGCAAATAATCATTACAGAGATGTGACCCACGAAGCATCTGCGCTTTCAGGCCTTGAGGGGCTGCACGATCTACATTCAGTACACGTAGAACATCTGGCGTTAGCGACAGCATTGTTGCGGGATGCATTTGCATCTGTCGAAAACGTCATTTGTGAGATTCGTTCATGTGGTGCACTGGCGAGGCTAGTACCACAGCTGCACAGTGCAATTATCGCGTCGTCTGCGATTGCGGCTCTTCGTAGTGGATCAATAGGGCCGTCTTCTTCGATGTTAGTCACTGTCGGTGGGGACTCTGTTGTAGCACCATTTGAAAATCTATGTTGCTGTGAGGTTGGAACCCCGCCTTACTTCGATGACCGGCATCATTTACTTCGTGTGCAAGGCAAGCCGAGTGGCAACGTAGCTGAAGCACACCTAGCTATTGCGTTGGACGAAGCACTTATCCATATGCAACGGCGAGCAGCTGCAGAAATTGGGCTTGAAATGTTCGCTACACAAATGCATCTTGCAAATATTTCGGGCGCCACAAATGCTCTTGGTTCTCTCGAGATACTTTCGAGGTTCCCACCTTGCTGGTGTGAACGCAATTTATATGCCATTCGAGATTCTGCACAGTCGAAGGCAATGATCCAGGGTGTACTCTGGCTTCATCTTGCACGGCTCTGGCTTGTTCGGGGATGCAGTGCACGTGCATCCAAATATGTACAGCGTGCAGCTAGTATCAAGCAATGTCACAAATTAAGGCAGGCGGCAAGAGGGCTTGAATTGTGTCTTGCTATCTCCTTGCAGGATTGGGGTGATGCAGCATTGGTTCTAGACCTTGCTAGTCATGATAATAGCATCGACTTTCCTGAGAATATCCGATGTCTTGAGCAGGTTCTTAATGAGGGCGATCTACTTAGGCGCATAGGTAAACTGGAAATTGCAGGTAGGTGCTACAAGTCAGCAAGTAAAGTCCTCAAAGTCATAGACGAATGCCTCACTGAATCGTCACCTTGGCAGGTCGATGCCATCAGTGGCAAACAAAGTCACGCTGGCTTATTGCGGCATTGTCAGCTTCTTATAAGCAGCGGCGCCCGTCTTATCGACATTGGATGTCGCAGGTCTCGGGCAGTGGCCACTTATCGCGAGTCACTGCGCATTCAGTCATCATCCATCATGCTAAGAAGTTCCTGGCTTAGATACCGCCTGGCTCGACAACTTTTCAATGTGGCATCTAGCAACACTGCTGCTGCATCGGAAGTCCTGGATTTGCTTCGTCATGCCTTTAGTTATGCCCGGCGAAAATGCGAGTGGAAACTTGCGGCAAAGAGTGCTCGCGCCCTCACTGTGGCTGCACTTCACTTTGTCCCAGGTGCGGTTTCGTCCCCACTTGTGGCGCTTCTCGCACACTCGTCATTGGGACGTGCACGCCATGCGTTTGCTACTTCTAACGACTCAAATAGCCTCTTGAGCCGAGCAATGGCAGGAGTAGATGATCTCCTCATGGGCTTACTTGAAGTTCCAAATGCAGGAGCTCTAGGCTGGTGCGACACTCTTGAAACACATGATCGGAATGTTCTCGATCGGCTGCTGGCGCCGTTTCCTAAAACGTTTTCCCTTGTTGCAGGTTTCATATCGCCAACAGGGCACCTTGTGATTTCACGGCTTCAGCGTGGTCAACAACCAATCACACTATGCTCAGGCCTCCCAGAAAGCTGGTACGATTCAGATACTTCGACTTCTCCCCTTGGAACTTCTGCTAAGGCTCTGAAGGCCTCTGCTGCTGGTCTTCGCGCAGATGCGTCCTTGCTGCCTCAACGTTCGAAGCTGCTTTTTACCAGCAGGAGCAATCATACTGCTGCGCGCAGAATCTGGTGGTGCCAACGGCACTCTCTCGATTCAGTCCTACATGCTGGGCTTGTTGGCTTTGACAAGTCTTGGCTTGGTGCAATGCGTGCGCTTTTTGCAACGAAGCCTGCGTCCATACTCCGTCCTAAGCAAAGTGCCGAAGTTCCGATTAGTGTTGAATACCAGATCATGCAGCTATGCTTCTGGGCTGCACCCAATATAACTCTACTGGAAGCCAACACGCTTCTCTGTGCCAGTAGGTTTGGGGTTGTTGACATAAGAGGAACCGCTTCCCCCTGCATCATGAAGATGTTGCTTCGTCTGTGGCTCACTCTTCTCTACAAGCTGACGATTTTGGATCTCAAGGCCGCTTTGGATGACCTGAGGCTCAGCAACTTGGGCCTAAAAAGGCCACTGCTTGGTCGGCTCGCTGGTGTGCTTCAAAAGGCGGCCATTACATCACAATGTGTGATGCAACCCCGAAAGGTAGCGAAAGCTCGCCAACCTATGATTTTAGCACTGGACAAGCAGCTCCAATTTTTGCCTTTCGAAGCTCTGTCTGTCCCACGTTCTGCACCAATATCACGCGTGCCTTCCCTCGCATTTGCATTATCACTTGCAACAGGGATGAATCTAAGTGTCTCGGATACCATCAATAATGATATTCCTATGCGTGCCTGCTGCGTTGTCGATCCACAGGCGAACTTGCCCTCTACCCGTCATAAGCTGGCAAAATATCTGGGCGATACTAAGACAAACGCCACGAGTGGTCTTGTGTGGTCATATGCTGCTCTCGGTGATATGCCACCCCGTGATGTCGCAGCACAGCTGACCGCCAAGATGCCGAACTGTGCTGCATTTCTTTTTTGCGGTCACGGCTATGGAGGCGCTTACCTGGAGTCTGCTGTTGCATCTAATTTCATGTCTGCAGTGCTGCTTATGGGCTGTTCCTCGGGTGCTCTCTCGCGAGTAGGTGATTTTGAAGCAAAGGGAATGGCTCTCGAGCTGCTTGCTAGAGGGACTCCGATCGTTGTTGCTATGCTGTGGGACGTCACAGATCGTGATATTGATCGTATCACTTTGTATCTGCTACAGTCAATGGCTAAAAGCCCAAGTTGTCCGATACCTGACATTCTAAACGCAGCTAGGAGAGAGACAAAACTAAGAAACCTTAATGGTGCCGCCCCAGTGTGCTATGGTCTCCCGATATCCCTCTCCATCATTGAGCATACGCGACGCTGTTCAAAATTTCATTGCAAGGACCAGAACTAAACTCAATCTTGGTGGCTCGGTGTAGGCTCGGTGGTGCATGACTCGACGATTCTATTAAGCTAACAACGTCCGATTATTTATTTAACTAGAATACATTATACGTCTAGGATGTCCTTGTGAGTTTGTGGTCAATCGTGCGCTTAGCTGCGGACAGGGCTCCTCCCAAAATAAGCTGGAACATTGCGCCAGTCAACCTGAGGTCACGATTACAGTGGCGTTTCGTGTCCGAGTCGCGTCCCCGCTAAGTAGTAGTAGAGGAGGAGGAGGAGGAGTTACAGTAAGTGCAATTTACGTGCGGCGTTTTTTACGTGAGAAACGGTCCAGCGTAAATTTACGCGTGTTTTACGCGCAATTTACGCGGGCTTTTTAATTATTTGTAAAACCCGCACATACGCAGCAGAGCGACTAAACGAGGCCTTGGTGGCCACCTAGAGTACGGCGCAAGCGCACACCTAGAGTACGCACCTCGCAACAGCATAAAACTAGCGATTGGCTCGGCTCCTTTTTTACGCCGTTTTTTACGTGCCAGTGGGACTCGGATCTCCTGTAGCGGTGCTTTACGCGTAGTTTGCGCGTTTTTCCCACGTAAATTGCACCTTAGGAGTCACGCCGGTAGTACCGGGGAGGAGTAGTACTAGTAATATTGCTTTGCTTAGCCAGGACCGCCTAGCCACTCGGCCGACCTCGGCTCATTTCCGTTGCCGTATGTTTTCTTTTAAAACCACTAGACCACCAGCTCCAGCTTGCAATTATTCGCCGGCGGTTCAGACAGCTCAAATACTGCAACATGAGCCACGAGTGTAATAGACTGCAGCATACCGTCCAAGACATAAGTAGTATATATATTTCATGTTGCAGGAGATACAAAGTAGTGCGTTTATCATTCATTTCAGTTTTAAACCTTAGATGAACTTACTTTTTTGGCAATTCCATCTCTTTTATCATAATTGTGATAAGGATTTGGTATATGGCTGCTGGGCTCGTCTGCGTCTGTGTAGTCTCGATTTAGGTCTATCACACCGGCCGAACACCAAGAACAGTGCCCTTTAAAGTGGTGTTGGCTATGAGAAAATGCGGGGCACGCAAGGTCCCACAGTTCCTCTTCGTTATTCCAAGTGGCACGGACTTCAAATTTCCGCTCCTCCCCAATGGGTATAAAATTTTTCATTAGAAACTCTTTTAGCTTAAGTTGTTTTGAAAGCTCACGAATCGTGTCGAGCATGTCCTCTCGTTCACGCTGGAACTCCTCCTGCACGTCATGAGCTTCTGCTTGGCACGACTGAAGCCTCTGCCAAAGTTTTTTTAGTTTCCTGGTCTTATCATCTGCTTCATCCTGCTTACTCGCATACTTTTCCTCCAGGGCAAATACATCCTCTTCCTTCGCCCGGACTTGGCGTGCAAGGGCCTGTTCTTGTTCTTTACGTTCCTCAAGTTCAAGCTGAGCGCGGCGTAACATCGCTTCCTGTTTGGCTGCCTTATCCAACAGTCTACCCCCCTGCATCAGTTTTTCTTGCATGGATCGTAATTTCCTCTCCAACAGAATGCGCTGCTTCTCAGAGTGCGCAGCGCGACCTGCTTCTGCATCGAGTTTTTGACGTAGCTTCTCATGCTCTTTGGTCGTGCGCGTCTGGGAGTCGATGACTTCTTTCATCTCAGCCTCAGCTCGGAGACGCATTTGTTCTGCTTCCTTATCCACTGTTGCTTTAAGCTCAGCCAGCTCTTCCTCCGTCGCTGCGCCCGGCACCTCAACAATTCTTTCCACTTCAACTATTTTCTCCACGACTTTTTCTTCCAGCATGAACTCATTCATAGTAGCCCTGTGATTTCTGTTGCCTTGGTTAGCTAACTGGTTTTTGAGCCGCTTTATCTCGTCCTGGAATTCACGGAGCATAGCGTCCTTGGGATCCTCGTTAATCTTTGGCTTATTCTTGATGTTTTTGGCTCGATTGGCATATCGTAAAGTCGAAATGGTCTCCTCAAAATTATAGCCTGCTGGGCCACAATTGGCGCACATCACTGTTTTTGTATTTCCGCCCAAAGAATCTTGAAGTAATCGAGTAAGTTTAGAGTCGCGGTATGGGATATGTTGTGACTTGCCATCAACAAGAGCAGATATCACATTTCCAAGTGCAGACAGTGAGAGATTAATTTTTGTGGCTTCTTTGAGTCGATGGCCAGTTGCTCCTGTCTTTGACTGCCGTTCTGACCCGGCCAAATCCACGAGATTTAATTTTCCTACGCGAATGTGCTCACCACGCTTCTCATCTACTTCTGCGCATTCCACAATGATTGTAAATATGGCATGAGACCGGGACGAACCAGCATTCATTAGCGTCTCCCCAACGGATCTATTTTTTTTACCTGCCTGCATAACTTGATCAATTTCATGAGACGACCTGACCACAAAAGAGGTCAGATCTTTGACGTATACACCCGAGTCCACATTTTCTTTGAGATCCAATCTATTTTTTGGTTCCTTGGACCTGTGTTTTTGACGCTATTACACACAACCATTTTAGAATAAAATAAACTATTTTAAAGATTAGTAGCCGACACGTGATAAATACAACAAGTCGCGTATCTCTTCGTTGTAAATCTCGAGGTATGATGCGCGCACTAGAAAGTGCTGTTGCTCCGCGGCGAGCGCCACCTTGTCGAAGATATGTTGAAATGCATTTGGGATAATGCCACGCAACTCGGGGGGTTCTGATAAACCTTCCATGGTAAAGGTCTTACCTGCACCTGTCTGACCATAGGCAAAGACTGTTCCATTGTAACCATCAAGTACCGCTTCCACTACCGTAGCTCCACATTTATCATAAATAGATTTCTGGTTGCAGCCGGAAGCAAAGACGGCGTCAAAAGTAAAGACTTTTGGTGGATCTGCGATATCAGATTTAGGGTTATTGCAGGTTATTGTGCCTTGATCTTCGTCAGCCACGGTCGTCGCAAGGTGCCCATCTTGCTGTTCCTTACGCGACAACGGTCGTACGCGTACAACTACCTTAACACTTTCATCTGGCATATTAAATTGACGGCCTTGCCGAGTTCTTATGACAGTCCAGTTGTAAAATCTGCCCTCCACCGTAGGTACCGGTACCACGGTACCTACGGTACTTGCTGGTACCGTAGGTACCGTAGGTACCGTACTGCGGTACCGTAGGTATCAGCGTAGCAAGAGTATGTCGCAGCGTTATGTAAGGTAGCAGGGTCCTAGCTCACCAGCCAGAGGCTGGGCCAACCTAACTACGAGAGTGTTTTTTAGCAAATTGGTTTACACCGTAGCGTCGATACACACTCAATGTATAGACTCAAATTTAGAGAGTGGGAGATACATATCTAGGGTAGGATGGGCTAGTAGGTTTCTCTCTCTACAGCGGATAGGTACCTGCTGTGCAGGCTAGTACTACAAGAAGATGCCCTGTCTATCGACCGAATGCACTCATAGCGAAGGAAAGGATGAGCGAAGAAGCTCACGAATATTCCTCTGCAACAATCACCGGCACGCAATAGCGCTACAGTTGCGCAAGCGTGGCTGGAAACATACACATCATTTTTGTGAGGCGACTGTGGTTCTAGCAACAGAACGCCCCCCCCCTGCCGCCCCGCGAGTACACCAGTGGGTCTGGCTGGCAATATGCCCCCCGTTAACATGTAAGGCACATCTGTTTGAACGGCTGGAGCAGTTAGCGTTGAGGAGCAACATAAGACGAAGATGGCCTGAGACATGGATCCTTCGGAGCAATGGAGCCGTAACAGCATGGAGAGCGGAATCTATAATCAGTTATACGCTGCCTACCACAACCCACTTTTTCGTGAAACACCCGCGTACCAGCGGGGGCACTGGCACATTTCCAGCGGGCAATGTTGAAGCGGCACGCATATTCGCCAAAGTGCTCATGGTTGCTTGTCACGCAGTTGTAATCCAGCGTGCCGTGGATCCAGCAATACTCCCGATTGGCCCATCGATATTTGAGCTTCGCGTGTGGGCTTTGCTTCGAAGGACGGACTGTTGGCTGTTTGAATGCCACCGTGCAAAGACCGCAGTTTCAGGGCTTATGAATAGGAAAGTTCAAAGGGATCTAGACGCTTTTGGTCGGTTCTATACCTCAAATATTGCATCAGAGGCGACTGTTCGAGACGCTCTTGAGGGAAATACGTTTGACACACGAACGAAACCAGACATCGCAGCGGTTGTCGGGCTCGTTCACGACGCCATCTGGTACGACCTTCCTTACGGCACACTTGCATTTGTCGGTTTTGACTTCATTGTTGACCATAGGGCGCGTGCTTGGCTCATAGAGGCCAACGTCAAGCCACCGCTGAGGTATGCGGACCTCGCTGCTCAGTTTCCAAGTGAACTCGTGAGGAGTTTGGCTGACTGTGCCATCTTGGATCTCGCCAGAATTTTCGAGGGTAAATCACGCCCGAACCACCTCGGCCCAGCCTGGATCAAGCTCCAAGTTTCAGCAGCGGCGCCGTGACAATAGGTTCTGCAGTGCCTCAAAGTGTGCTTCAGCTAGGTTCAGAGTGGCCCCGGGCCCGCACCCACCTAGGCGAAGCATGTGCGGAATCATGAACTTCCCGCGCCCGCAACGTTGGCCACTGGCTCCTCCGAGTCTGTTGGGTCCACGTCCAACTCCCCCAGCGGGACCTCCTCAGCTCGCCGACGGCGGCCCCCGCAAAAAAAACACCATTCTCTTAGCTCTCACTCTCTCTTTTAACTGCGAATATGCAAGACCAAAGGAGTACGCACCTTTGGGAGTACGGCGGCTGAGATAGTCTGCCGCGGAGCTACCTTAAATACACTAAGTAGTTTTGGTTTTAACTGTGTTTATTACGCGTTGCGTGTTGAAGGGTGATGTAAGTGTATAGGAAGGGTATAGGATAGGGGGGGTATTTCGCCCTATTTATCGCACTCCCCCTTTTCATGAGGGTAAGCTCTTGTTTCCCTTAGGAGAATATGGGGTGAAAATTGTCCCCTATCCTTTTCGTTCGTTTCATTGAAATGTGCATTTTGGTAAATATCATCATGTCCGCGAATTACTTTAGACACACCGACCGAGAACTACACAAGCACTGTTTGCTTGTGGTTCACAATATAGAGTAGACACAGAAGCTCTACTCTATAAACTGAAAGAAAAAGAAAAACCAAACCATATCAAGGTTCAGGGGGAGTGCGAAGAATATATCCCCTCAGGCTAGTACTACACTGGCACTAGGCCCCTCTTACTCTCCTACTTAGTCCCACCTTGACGTAATGAAGGTTTACACCACATTCATTCTTAGTGCTAGTATTACACGGGGAGTCACTTACGCCAAACTCACTCACACCGTTGCAGAGGGTCGGTATACCACCGCACCCTACTTATTTTCTGCAACTGGCGCCTGGGCCGCGCCGGGCCACATGACTTGGTACTTGCCTTGGCGCACCTGTACGTATCCAAAAGCCCAACGGGCTGCTTGCGCCCATCCGCTCGTCCTGAGGGGTCTTTCGCTAATCTCACTAAACGGGTTTAGTCGAAAACCCGTCGGGTTATTGACGGCGGGCTATTAACCCCGGATCCCCTCCGAGCGATTCAAACACACGGGTGAGATGAGTAGGTAACGCGACGGCGGGGGCGGCCAGGACGCCAGGACGCCCGGCGATGCTCGCGGGACGGCGGCTTGGACGGCACGACGGCCGGACCCGCCATTTGCCAGTGCATCCTAGCTGAACCTTCTTTTATAACTCGTGCCGAGTCAACGCTTTCCCGGTTCCGACAACTCACCACAACGCCGTACTGTGTTTAAATAGTTGGTAAGAAAGGGAGGATTCTGTAAGGGAATAGTCAATATAACAAGTCTTTAAAACCAATCAATATAGACATGACTTAAAGAATTAATGTCAATATAAGAAACCTTATCTAGCAAATGTCAATTTGAGAAGTTCTGCATATTGACATATGCTACGTAAGCGCTTTCCATATTGACATATGCAGTTTAAGACCTGACCATATTGGAGACTGCGATACCTGGGTTCAAGCGTCCCGTCGCGGTGAGCGCGCGATCTGGCAATGCTAAGGCATCGTGCTTTCGCTTCTTGGGCATTATAGAGGCTCCACAGCGTTTGTGGGCTCGCAAACGTCATCAATAGTAGGGCGCGGCGTCCGCCGCGCTAGCTGGGGGGCTTACTGATGCTTGGTTGCGATATATATTACGCGTGCAACTATCATGGCTCCGTGCCTATAATCATTGGGTCTATGGACTGCGCTACTATCCACACGAATTGCATAACGGGGCTGCCAGTACGCGTTGCACCGCCGGCCCAGCTGGGTTCGCTGGCAAACCTTCTGGTCAATGTCTAGTAATGGGTCGTGTCCCAGGGAATCGTGAGGTTGCTCTGCTTGTGCTTGAATGGCTATAGTGGCGGGCTGTCGTTAATTAATCTTATGCAGGCGCTGCGCTGGGCCAGGTATAGGGCTAGCTAGAGCCCTGCGAAACGGCTGAATCTACACACCTGATGCTCAACATCGTTCCCTCAGGAGCTTTAGGGCAGCCTTGTTGTGAACTGCTGCTTTGGCTGCGCTGGACCACATGTATGCCAGCAGTCCATAATACCAGCCAGCCCGCAATGTCTGCCAATGGCACGGAGCGGTCCCTGTACCTCTCTTGGGGTCCGGGTCGGGCTCGTTGATTTGCACGGCCCCTGACCTGGGGCTCGTACTATTATTTTATAGCCACTCTAACAACCTGGTCACGTAGTTGCATAGGACCCCCAAAAAAATTGAGATAATTTCAAATTATGAAGAGGCGTCTTTGGGGTTTATATAGCACCCAAGTGCGCGGACGCGCACGCGTCCGCGCGTCCGCGCCGCGGCGTCCGACTCGGAGCGTCCGAGCGTCCGAGCGTCCAGCCCAGCCCAGTGCTCATCAACTGCTAAATCCAGGCTTTGAAGGATATTCAGCAACCAGAATTTTACTTCCGGTCACGATCTCCCCGAATACGGTGTAGTCGGCGACCGACATCCTATGAGATCGCCATATGGCTACTTATCAAATTGGGCTTATGCGCGCACGCGGGCTCGAAATAGGGGGTGTCTGCAAAATATTGACATATTTTGGCTTAATTAAGGCTTCCCCATATTAAAATTTACCCTTTACTAACGCCTGTCTATATTGATTTTTGGTGCTTAAGCCCCTCCTATATTGATAGCTACCCATAAATAAATAAATAAATAAATAAATAAAGGAAGATATGTACTCAGTATCTCCGTGAGGGGGGTGGAGAAAAAGCGTATACAAAATCCCTTTCAAGTTACTACTATCTCATTAGCATCCTAGTAGGGGTGTCTATGGAGGTGGTTTCTCACGTGCCGCCTCGTTCCTCACCGTACACCACCTAAAGCCGGCTCTGGGTCGCAGCGTCAAAGTAAGCCAGGCGAGACGCTCCGCTCGGACGACCAGGCCGGCGGCTTTCTGATAGTCTTAATTGGCGTCGTTATTTCGGTAGCGACCAAGCAACTGGCTTAAAACCATCAAAACGGCGATTCTCATCAGCAGGAGGTTGCCTTCAATGCTGCATTGCTCTTCTTCTTTTTCTTTTTCTTTGATGCAAGGGACATGATGGCACTAATCTCATCTGAAAGTCGCTTTTCAGTTTTGACAGCACCAAGTTCAAATGGCTTCAGGCCCGAAATGCGAGTAGGGCCACTGGGTAGGATCAGCACGGTGAATTTGAAGTGGGCCACATGATCACCTTTCTTTTCAAAAAGAACGGGATAAGGGTGGACCAATTCATGCTTGAGGCACTCCACTATACCCATGCGAGCCTGGCGCTCATCATCTAGAGAACGCAACCCAAAGGGCAGCGCAGGGAATTTCGCATTTATCTCATTGAAAAGAGTTCGACTGGAGCGCATCTTAAGCATATAATTCTTATCAACAGACCGTTTGAAAATGGTGGTCCGAGACTCCATCTCTTTTGGCTTGCCATCACCTGTTGACATGGCGATGTCGATCGAGTATACCTCATTAAGTTCAAAAGAAGAATCCTCAACTTTCTGATCGGTGTCTTCACGCAGCAAAATGACCTTGTTTCCATCTACAACGAACCGCTTCATGCGGTGTGACAGCACACCAGAGCAAGCATTCACGTTAAAGTCGTGAGCAACCTTCTCAATTGCCTTAGTGACTTGCGAATTTGTGTTTCCCGGTCGCAGCAACTTCACTGCCACCTCCCCGGCAATATGAGCAGCATGTAACACATCTGCACGAGGACCAGATAACGGTTTCTCAGGGCACGGCTGCTCGCCGCAGACCATTGTGTGCGCTGCCACCGCGATATATCCATCAACGTAACACCCAAGGTCCAACTTAACCAGGTCTCCTGATGAAAGGGTGTCACCGGGAACGTCCGACTCAAGTGGTGAATTATGGCAGACACACTCATTCACAGAGACACAACTATGTAGGGATTTATTTATTATCAAAAAGGCACAAGACAAAAGTGAACTACTGTTCCTGATGATAATATGGCATTTCTGCACGCTGATTGCACGTCGGAAATGCGACCCCCTTCTCAATGGCTCTACCTTTAACTTTTTTCTGATAGATTGTGCCGCATTTCTGTGTGATAACAGTATCTCCGAACTTGCACAGGTCCAGAACCTTAACACCTGGTTTCACTTGCAGTATTAGTCCGTGTAGCGCCAAGTTGACAATTTTTCCAGCCTCACGGTACCTGGTACGTCGGAGTTAACTATACATATAAGGGGCTGAGGTCTACTTGGTGCAAACATCGTTGTTCGAGATGTCGAGCTCTTTATCGTCCCTCTCAACCTGTACGCTCCGGCTTCATATGTAATTCGGCTAGAACAACTTGCCTCCTCGCTCTGCATCGTCTCCAGTCGCTACGCCGGCCAACACACTAGTACAAGCTCGTAGCATAGCAGAAGTACATTTCTAGCGAGATTGTAATGTTCAACTGGGACGTCTCCAAGCACACCACGTATTTGAATTAAGACCCCGGGTAATACAAGTACCAATATCCCAAGGGTCCGGCCCCGGGTACCACTGCACTGGCCGCGGCAATATCCGAGTCCCCTTCAAGTTAATAGCCTGAGGGCCCGGGCCCGGGGGGGGTCGCCTCAGGCTCCCACTCCTAGTAATTCAGGCTTACCGTCAGTGAGTTAATTTAGAGAATTAATTGGGGTCGCGGTTCCGAGTCTACTGGCCGCTGTTCTTTGACACCTACTACTACTATGATTTGTATTCGCCGCGGCCCGGGCTGTTCTTTGACAGCCTGAGCCAGTCAATAATTACGTATCTCGTCCAGCCAGCACAGTTTTGACACTCCGCAACGAATCGTAGAGTATCTAGACGTAGGGTTTGATTTGCCTTTTTCTCTTCAAGTTCAAATTAGCTCTGATTCCTGGTCCCGGGCCCGGGCCGGCAGAAATGACGTGACGGTAATTCGCGCAGGTCTTGACCCGTCAGAAGCCGAGGTCGTATGGACCGCGAGAGCCTGAGCGTCACGGTGCGCGTGATTGCGTACAAGTAAGTGGGCTGGGCTCGTGCTACGAGCCGTGCCAGTGGCCTAACTCGACGACTTGGACTCGGATACTATGGCTGAGATGCATCCAAGTCACGCCATGATGATGATGGCATCATGATAGCAGAAAGCCACTGGCAACCGCGGACGCTTCCCGAGCCGCCAACATCATGATCATGATCATCATCACTGGCCGGCGGCATGATCCGAGTCATCAGGATGATCATGATTCACTCAGTCTATAAGCTTCTCTTGCGGCTGTCACGCTACCGCCAACCCGCAGCGCCCCCTACCGAGGTTAAGTGTGCACTAGAGGTCTGGTGCGTAAAGACCCCACCCCTCTTTTACGTCGTCAAAGGGGTACCACCCCTCTCTCCTACGTCGTTCGGGGTGCTACCCCTTTTTCCTCCCGAAAAAAGGGGTGGGTGACATCGAGGCAGTTATCTAACGGTGTAAACGCGCTAGCGTTTCAGCGCCTCCGTAAAACACGCGATAACTCCGCGCAGAGACCATCAAGGCTGGCCAGAACGGCCTGTGCCGAAGCCCTACATGCATGTCGACCGCTGGGCTGAGCGGCTTTAATTAAAACCGCGCGCGCGGCGCTCGTTTCAGCGCTCTTCAAAGCGAGGTCTGCGCGGCGCTCTAGCGGACGTTTGCAGAAGAATGCAACGACGCGCCTTCGACAGCGGCGGGAGAGAGTACCCAAGAAGAGCTGCGCCGAGTTTCAGAGGTGGCGGAGGGTGGCCTCGTCCGTCAGCGGCCGAGAACCGTCGGCCGCCCCTCGGCCAAATCGGCCAGATTCAAGCGCAACCGATCGAGTGAGGAGCTTTCACTTATGCGGGGCGTTGATGTGTCCTGCTAGATGCTCTGGACGGAGTTCTGGGAGTTTTGGAGGGTCGCCACGCCCGATCTCGAAACTGCCCTCGAGACATCCCCGGGCCTCTATTGGACGTTTGCATTAGAATGCAACGACGCGGCTTTGACAGTAGTGCGAGAGGATATACGAGAAGGCCTTCGCCGAGTTTCAGAGGTGGCGGAGGGTGGCCTCGTCCGCCAGCGTCCATGGCGTATATGCCGCGGCTCAGACCGGGGACGAGGGCTTTTGCCTTGGCGCTCGCCCATCACGGGTCCCTACTTTCTCTAACATTGCCGAGTAGGGTAAGGAATCATACAAGCACACTACCTAAAGTAACCCCAGTGCTGCTGGCACGATTGGGCCAGCCCGATTGAGGCATGTGGATCGAGGGCGCGCGCCTGCGATGTAGGAGGGCCTAGACGAGCCATGATCGCGGACAGAGACCGACGCATTCACACTCGAAGTCACGCGGCAAGCGTGATATCAAACAGGCCGCCGACTTACTGAAGCGCGCCAACATCTTTCGGCGCCCATTCTCGTGCAAAGGTGCCACGCGTTTTTTCCGCGGCGTCCCACCGCCGGCGACGGCTCCAAGCGTTCTGATTGACCATTGCGCCAATGACGGCACGCGGCGCGTGCTTATTCACAGCGATAACGCCGCAGCCTTCGAGTCCGCACGGCACGGTTTCGCGGCCGCCGAAACTCGTTGTAACCTAAGCGACGACGTCCCTCGGTCGCCAGTTAGGGCTAAATGCTACCGCTGAGGTGATTTTGGGCCGCGGGTCGCGACCGCGCGCGCCGTTCCAGCAATAACGAGGTACCGTAGCAGCGCCTGGCCGAGGCGCCCTGGTGCGCCGCGGCGGCGCGCCGAGAATTTTTTTCCTCGCGGCCGCAGCACTGCGGAGGTCCAAGAAGACCTCTAAGAACGGCTGCGGGCTGATTGGGGGGGTTGGCGTAAATCAGGCCTTTTGCCTCGATGTCACCCGCCCCTTTGAGAGAAAACGGGTTTTATCGAAAAGGGTGCGGGGTCTTTACCCGCCAGACTAGAGGTGTAGGTACAAGTTCGCACAAGTGGTCCCTACGGTACCCCCAAAATACCACCCCGGTCCGTAGCCTGAGGTCTCTAGTGTGAGGTACAAGCTGGTACCGTGGGAACGAAAGTCCTGCCGAGCATAGCACACTATTTTGATGACAACGCGCGATTACCATGTCGAGCAGCTTGACGATGAACGCATACTCGAGAATTTTTTAACTTGTTTTCGTGATCTTGACAAGTCCAACACTGATCAGTGCAAGTATGTCCTTAGACTGAGATCTATCATCGCGGGCACCGCTCGGACTATTGTCATAGAATTGGACGACTTAAGGATTTTCTCAAAAAACGAGGCGAATCACCCTTTGAATTATCCTAACATATCGGGATTACTCAGACAATCATTTATTTAGGCTCTATTGTTACGGGTTACCGACAATGCGTCTCGATACCTATCAATTATTCACAAAATCACTGAAAGATTAATCGTAGAGTTGGAACGGGAGTCAGGTTCAACCTCTTCTGATCATTTGATGCGGTGGCACGAGACACGGCTATTGCCGCCATCCACTGTCCAAACTCTTCCCCTGCGACGTTTAAAAGCGGCGAACATCGGACATCTAGTGAAGCTTCGTGGTATAGTCATACGTGTCTCTGATGTTAAACCTCTTGCAAAAGTTCTGGCCTACACTTGTGAAAGTTGTGGGCATAAATTGTACTATGACCTGTCGCGCAAAACTGAATTTTTACCCCCATCAACTTGTGAATCAGAATATTGCACCAACAACAATACAGTAGGGCTCCTCTATCACCATTCGCGTGCATCAAAATTCGTCAAGTACCAGGAGTTAAGAATACAGGAGCTGCCAAGCCAAGTTCCAGTTGGTAATGTCCCAAGATCAATTACCGTGCAATGCCGTGGCGAATTGACTCGCCACTGCACGCCAGGTGATACTGTATTTGTGTGTGGTATTTTCCTGCCTCAATCCCCTGGCGGTAACAAGGGCGCCACAACGGGACTCGAATCTGACACCTTCTTGGATGCGACTCATATCACGAAGGAAAAACAGAGTTTTTGGGAGCTAGACAAGGATTCAAATGCTGAAAATAGAATAGACATGTTGGCAAACTCACAAAACGCGTATTCACGGCTCTCTCAGTCGATAGCTCCTGAGATTTTTGGCCATGAGGATGTAAAAAAAGCTTTGCTTCTACAGCTGGTGGGAGGGGCATTCCGAACCCTAGACGATGGCGTAAACCTTCGTGGTGACATTAACGTCTGTCTTATGGGGGATCCTGGTGTTGCCAAGTCTCAACTTCTAAAAGCGATTGCTGCTATTAGTCCCCGTGGTGTGTACACGACTGGAAAGGGATCTTCAGACGTAGGGCTGACGGCGGCGGTAGTCAGAGATGCAGTCACCTCAGACACTTCACTTGAGGGGGGGGCATTGGTACTTGCTGACTGTGGTGTCTGCTGCATAGACGAATTCGACAAAATGGATGAATACGATCGCACCGCTATTCATGAAGTCATGGAGCAGCAAACAGTTTCCATCGCCAAAGCTGGAATCACTACAACATTAAATGCTAGAACCGCAGTCCTGGCAGCGGCTAACCCGCTGTATGGTCGCTATGTGAGAAATAAGACACTGGCTGAGAATGTCAATCTTCCAACTAGCCTTTTATCCCGTTTTGATCTCATGTTCATTTTGCTTGATCGACCTGAGATTCAAGCTGATGTGGCGCTGGCACGCCATGTTACTCACGTTCATAGCTTTCTCACAAATCCAAAGCTGAAATGTGACACTTTTGACGCGACGTTTCTTCGACATTACATTGCTCAAGCCCGTCAGTTTGTGCCCTTCCTGCCTGCAGATCTTTGTAATTCTGTTGTTGAGACTTATGTGAGCTGGCGCCAGTCATCTGCCACAAGTAATCAACGCTCTGCGACCCCACGGCAGTTGCTATCTATCTTGCGCCTGTCTCAAGCCCTCTCACGTCTTCGTTTTGACGAGAAAGTGAATCAAGAAGATATAAATGAGGCCTGTCGCTTGGCAACTCTGTCACAAGCATGGACAAACCTTGAAAGAAGCACAGGTGGAATTACTGTTGACGGTAAGTCGAGGGCATTTAGTATTCTCTGTGACTTTGCAAGTAAAGCAGCTACAATTGTATTTAGCTACCAGGAGATCATGAGTGTGGCTGTGAAGCATGCTATTCGAGAGGATGAATTTCTTGCCATGCTAGAAGAGTATGAGGAGCTAGGGGTGATACACGTCGACTTAGATCGCACTCGAATTCACTTCTCTTGAGCGAAAGGAATAGCCCCAGTGTGGCCCTGGATTTTTGAGGGTGCATACCGAGTCGGGAGTGACACCCAAGAATCTAATAATCTCGAATCGTGCGCGGTGAATCATTGCATGTCATGCTCCTATCTTTCCAGGAAGAAAGGTCCTTCTATAAGGTTTAGGGGTTTGGGTTTCAAAATGCAATTTAGGAGGAACATCTTAGCATAAGCACAGCAGCAGGAACTTCTGGAGACAAAAAGTGAACTGGAAAATTGTCACCAGAGTAAACGTCGTGGTGGCTAGGCGGCCTGGCTCTAAGCAAAGCAACCTCTTCCCACAAACGTGAAGTTTAGGGTTGGGGTGCGTTGTTACTTCTAGTAATTTTCGCCACTTTAGTGTGCAATGAGTATCTATAATGAGTAATATTTGTTTTGCGTTCTTCGTTCCTGCGACATCGGTGTAATTCCCGCATTAAACGCCACAGCCATTTAGGAATTTGACTTCCCGGCTCTAGCTAGCAAGACTCGGACGCCAGCGGAGCAGATGAGACAAAGAGAGCTAGGGGCGTCAACGTGAAGTAAAACCGCCGTGTGCCCTCTGGAGGGCCCTTAGCGGTTTCATGCGCCGTATGAAGGCTAAGCGGCACTGATGTGGAGCTCTACCTCCTCCGTCCTCGCTTTTTTATTTATTTATTTAATAAATTTATTTATTTCATTTTTATTCGAGTGATTCAAGTTATTATATTATTTGCCAGTGTCACGGTTTTGTACTATTATACTACTAGTACCCACGGTAGCCTACTACTACTAGATTGCAAATGACCCATGACCCAAGGAGTGACCCCTGGCGCCGCCGGGGGGGACTAATGGCCCAGCCTGAGACCTCAGGCTGCGGAGAATATATCCTAGTCCCCTGAATGCTTCCCATGTGTCTGTTTGACCCATGGAGTGTCATCGTCCTTCTCCTCATCATCTAGTATTATTTTTTGGCTCTCCGAGTCCTGCAGACGCATCAAGTCACGGTTGTTGCCAGCCTCATTTCAACTTGAAAGTTGCTACCAGATCTCCGGACCTAAAGAAAAGGACATACACCAAGCCTCTAGAGGCCTTCTCCCTGTAGTTACTCAAGTTCATTTACTCAAGCTCAAGTTTATGCCGAGATGCTAGGCTCAAAGACATCACGGAGAAAATAGCAGAGGGCATTGTGTGATATGCGGGTCCCAAGTTCACTGGAGAAGAATTGACCGAGGAGCAAAAGCGTGTCCGCAGTGCACTCGACGTCCAGGGACGCGCCAGTCGAGTCGACCGGCTCGCCGCTAAGTGCGCGTGCGTTGGTTGAGCCTGGGTGGAGGATGGCATGCATGTCGCAGAGAATCACGTCAAACTCAGCTCGGAGTACCCGTGGGATGCAGCCACCAGCGCGCTGAAGTGCGTAGCGGAGCTTGGCACAGCGGCGCCGCATTGCACTGACATCGGCAGAAGTTATGGCGTGGATCTTGAGGAGGTGAGGCGCATTGGCGAATCGACCCACGCCCGCATGATCGGCGACAACGCCAAGGAGGACGTAGGCCTCGACAGTTGGATATATACCCGAATCACTACGAATACCTTCAAGCGGCGCTGCGACCCACTGGACGCAGACGAGTGCCTCGGGCACGGCCGGCACGACGTTGTCTGCGAGTATGAGCGTGTCTAAGTCCATACAGCAGGCTTCTCGATAGGCAGGGAGGTACTCGCGCAGGATTTCGTGAATGCGGCACGCCGCGGCGTGCGCACGGATGGCAAGCACGTCAAGCAGTGCGCCAGGAATTTCCGTCTCTCTCCGGAGTGCGAGCAGGTGGCGGACGGCAGTCGCAACTGCGATGTCGGCACCGTCATGAACACCCATGTCCTCACGATCGGCCACACTGAACGCGTCCCTGAAGCCAGGCGCCGGCGCACCAGCGGCAAGTGTCGCCGCTTCAAAGTCCAATAAACACCGCTGCTGCGCGAGAAGCGCGGCTAGAGAAAGGAAATGCGTCGCAAGCTGAAGCTCGCGTGCGGGGGCGACGGCGCCGCCGCCTTCTGGCCCGCAGTGAAGTCGAACAAGCTCAAGTGCCGCACCACGCATGGCAACGTGGTCATGACCACACTCGTACGAAATGGAGAGTGCCGTCATGAGTGCATCGCGTGCTGCTCTAGCACTACCTACGGTTCCATGGCGCTGAAAGAGCTCGCGTTGCGCTCGACCCGCTAGAAGAAGTGCTGTAGCACGAAGCGCTGGTGCTGGCGTCACCACATGGCACGCAGTTGCCAAAGCGGCCTCGGCAACGTCGCGAGCAGCCGCCCGGAGCATTAAACTAGCATCATCATCCAGCAAATCGGCCGCCGTTGCCAGGTCTAGGAGCGTTTCAGCAGTCGCAGTGCGGACTACAGGCAATATTCTGAGAGGTGCAAGGTACAAGTTTGCCAGTGGTATCACGGGAGGTCCTGCTTCGGGTGCTAATACGCTCTCGTTGCCCTGAAGCCCAATCCACGCTCGATCGGCAGCCTGTTGGAGCAGCGACGCGTCTGCGCGCGCCAGAAGTGCATGCGCGGCCTCGAGGTGCGCCAGTGCCCCCTCAATCTCATCCTCGGCGAGCGCCGCGCACCGCTGAAGGCCCGCAGCACCAACCAGCGCACGTACATAGCTGCGATGAGGCACATCGACACAATCATGAGCATTGATCAGCGCTTCGGCGGCCGCGAGTGTTGTCGTAGCGTCGTTACCGCGCCTCACTGCCGCCTCAATTGCCACGGAGGCGAGATCACGTGCACCACAGGCGTCGCGCACGACGTCTGCCTCGGCCGTCCCAAGCTCACAATGCACCATAGCGTTGTCTAGACGTCTTTGAAGAAGCGCACATTGCGCGAGGTACGCGCGGCCGGCCGCCCAGAAACTCGCATCTACGTCGTATGCCGCTGCGTCAGGCATGTGCGCCCGTGTGGCGCCATCGCTACTGCGACATTGACGCTGGAGCAGCGCCAATAGCATCGCTGCGTGGCAGTGCGCAGTCGCTGGACGGTTCGATGCAAGCGCGCATCGCGCGCGGAGGTCCAGGCACCGTGAAGTGTCGCGTACACGCGCCCACGAGTCACTGCCAACTCCCTCGCTGCCGCTCTGAGCTTCTACCATAGTCGTTTGGACCTCGGTGGCTATGGCATCTACCGTCTCGCGCAAACTTGCTCCAGGACCGACCTCACCAGCGCCGACAGCCAACGCCAGCAATAGCTCCGCGCGGGCAAGTGAAAGCGCCACGAGCACATTGGCGCCATAAGCCGCTACCAAGTTGAGCGAATGAAGGCCGGCGCAACCACGCGGCAGCCGGGCGGCAAGCGCAATACCCGCCACGCCCTCCGCGTCGCCCGCACGCCGGAACATGGTGGTGGTGCTCTCAGCGTCTTCGTCGCCGCAACTGCCCCAGCCAGCGAGCCATGTAGTGGCGGCCGTGTTCTCAGCCGCGTCGGGCGGCAGGGCCGCATTCCATGACGCGAAACCGCAGAATGGGAGCGTCCCCGATGCTGGTGGCGGGTCCCCAGCGTCCGCGCTAGAAGTGCGCATGGGCTCGCGGGTCGCGTAGCCCACATATGCACCATCAACTTCAGGCAAATTGGCGCCGCGAAGCAGCGCGGCGAGGACCGATGCCGCCTCAGCGACAAGGCCAGCCCCGATGAGCGCACCAAGTCGCGTCACACGTGCGAGTGCGGTCATTCGCACGTCAAAGCGATGACTTATTGCTATGTGTTCGAGGAGACAAGCGAGCGGAAGCGCAGCCGGTGCGCGATCCGCACGAACGAGTGCGCCAATGGTCGTAACTACCGCGCTCGCGAGCGCACGCGGTGCGAGACGCCGCGGCGCACCGAAAAGAGGCGTTGGGAGCGCGCCGAGGAGCGAAGGTTCATAGCGCGCAAAAGCCGCGTCGACGCCCGGTAGGCAGCGCTGACCGCCAGGGCGCATGAGATGCGTACCCGGGTGTGGCAATGTGGCAGCAAAGGCCGCTCGGAACATACACGCTGCAAAGCGTGCGCGTTCGAGCCTGGCATCGAAATTGTCACGACACACGTGCCGAGCGATGCGACCCAGAAGCGTGCCGCCCACAAGGCAACCTATTAGACCCAGTGTCGCGTGAAGCCACGCACTGGCTGCAGGCCCGGCGGGGTCGATAACACCACCACCGAGGACAGCCCGCCAACTGGAGGCTGCATTACGAGCCGAAAACAGCGCGTCGATACCCTCATGCCAGGCTATGCCAGCCGCTTCAACGTCATTTGCGGCAAGGTGAAGATCTCCCTCGTCCTTGTAGGCCTGGGCAAGTAGTAGCGGCTCTCGGCGTTCACGAATGAGCTTAGCAGCGTGCCGGTAGGCTGCTGCAGCTGCGCGAACATTAGCTAGAGTGGCTGCGGCGTCAGGTTTGGTTGCAGTGGCAACCGCACGGCGAAAACTGGTGCGGCATGCATCGAGCGCCTCGGCCGTGAGCGGCCGCGCCTTTCGGTACTCGCGATCAGCCGCCCGAGCGACCTCTGCACAGTGATCGGCCACCTGGTGCGCTGCACGCGCTGACCCCACTAGGTCAGCCCATACTTGACACCGCGTCTCAAGTGCACGTTCCTCCGCCGACCGCTCTTCAACGCGTTGACTCCGGCCCGAGCGCGACCGACGCCGGCTTGCGCGTCGTGTTGTCGCCACCTCGACTTTTGTCTCGACGTCAGTGAGTATGACCTCAGCACGGTGCACGCGAGCAGCTGCGCGGCGAACTACCTGATCGTGTGCGTGGACGGTCAGCGCATGCACCTCACTGAGTATCGCTGTGATGGGCCTGCGTGAAAATCAGTTGGGTGCGTGATGCGATGCTAGAGATGTATACTGTCTCCCCCTCCCCTCCAATTCTCCTCCCTTCTCTGGACGGTGAGAGCACGTCGCTCAAGCTAACCGTGCGAGCTAGCTGGAGTCACAAAGAAATTGTATGTCCACACGGGCGCGAGCCCGCCATCGTCAGCTATTGCGCATACCTTCGCCGCCTTTGACGCCACAAGACGCCTTGCGAGCGGCGGGAGGACGTCCCACCTTCGTGCATAGGCAAGACACCGTAACGTGTACGCGACAAACTGGCACACCCACTCAGGGTCTAGTCCTACGGCAGCGAGCGCCTCGGATGGAAACGTGTCGCTACCATTATGAGCGTACGTAAGCTCGACGTCGCGAGTTGATACCTCGCCAACTAATGTTGCTTCTGTTGCTTCTGCTCGAACGTGGTCCTTGTCGTTGCCACTGGCCGTCGAACGTATAACTGAAGGTGGTCGCAGCCAATTGCTAGCTGCCGATGCATGTGGTGCGCGGGCAAGGACATCTAGTAGCACGTAAGAAGCTTCGACAAAGGGCGCAGGATCTAGCTGTGGTTGGTCCTCAAAGCGCGCGATCGCAAGAGCGCGTGGCGCGAAAGCTAGCGGCGAAATCCATAGGCTTGCAGTTGCATTCCAGATATGTTTACAGGCGCACACCGCCAAGTGCCAGGCTCGGGCCTCACGTGCGCGAGTCCCTGCGCGCGCTAGGTAACGCACGGCGGTGGAAAAGCGTGCAGCGGCCGACGCGCTCGGCGTAATCCCTGTATTGTCAATTGACAATACTTGGTCCCCAGAGCAACGCGCTGCCGACTCAGTGGCAGCGACAGCGTCGCGCGCGACCTCGGCTGCTAGCGTAGCAACTGCGCCTGTGCGCGCATCGATTGCCGTGCCTGCCACCGCACGCTTCTCGAGCACTTGGGTCGAGGGCTCGGCACCGACGCCACCGTCGTCACCATTGAGGTATCCTTGTGAGACTGCGCTGCATACGTCTGTGTCGAACGCGCCAACACAGCCGAGAGCACGGATACCGTCAACCGTCTTATCATCAGTGTTGTCGCTGTTATTGCCGTGACCCGGCCCCGCGCAAAGCGTCGCCAATGTCGCCAGGCCACGAAGCTTCTCCATCTCCGCAAGCCACAGGAGCTGACCTGCGCGGCCGGATGTCGATGCCCCGGGCGATCTATCGATCGATCGACTGGTTGGCGGGTCATTCAAATATCGACGTCGACGCGGGCGCGGGCCTGCTGCAGTGGCCAGCGGTGCCATTTGCGACGAGGGGTCGAGGTCACAGGTATCGGCAGTTTTAGCAGCCGACAGTGCGTCGCCATCAACACCTGCTCCTACACTAGTGACGTGCCGAAAATACGGAAGCACCTCGCGCGCGGCAGTCACGGCCGCAGCCCTGACCACGGCTGCTGGGTCCGGCGCGGACGCAAGTGCAAGATTATCGTCGACATCACTATTGGGGCCTTTGTCCGTACCGACAGCCATCGTGGCGCAATGTGGGGTGGCAAAAGCAGCGGATGCCGCAAGCTCTGCGGCCGCGTGAACTTCAGCCACGTGCTCTGCCGCAAGGACCCTGCGTACGAGCGGCACAAGACGGTCCTCAGTGACCAGCGGCGTCCTTTCTGCCCATCGCTCGATGAGAGCAAAGTAGCCGCATCGTAGGGCGATTCCTTTGACGCGGCACGCCTCGCGGAGTGCGTTCTCCGTGCATGGGGGCAATAGTGGGCTTCCTGACTCGGCCTCTGCTCCAACTTCCGCACCTCGGTCTTCACTTGCGTTCGCGCCTTCCCCACTGCTAGCCAGCGAGGATGCTGCATTCTCTCGCGTGAACTGGTCGTCAGCGCACGCGACGACGGCAGCCCACGCCGCCTGGGGGTTCTCTGTGGCGAGCATGAGCGGTGGAGGCTGCACGTCCGCAGGACCTAGCGCCGCCGCCGCACGCAGTACATCGACACCGGCGACCCGGTATCGTGGGTCTACGAGCCAGGTCCGTACGAGTGCCGCTTGAGGCTCACACACTATACTGGACCGCGGCAACGCAGGGAACGCTACGATCCCATCGAAATTTTGCTTCACGCTGGTGCCAGTGCCTACATCGGCAGATGTTGCCGCCACGGCGCTCGTCTGCTCGAGGAGTGCAAAAGCGGCTGCACGTGGTTCAGCACACGCGTCTCCGGCAAGCATGACCTGATACGAGATCTGCGTGGATACGGAATGCGTTGATCAACGGCCCAGATGCACCTCTCAACTGCTTGCAACGCAGGTGACGACGCAGGAAAACATCTCCCGCACGGTTTCGTCCCAACTACCTAGTGGAACAAGCCAAAGCGCCTGATGTAGTGTCACCAGGGCACGAAAGACGAGGCAACGTGGATGCCCGGCTCGCAGTTTGAGCAGCGGGACTGCCGCGCAGTAGCATCGTATGATGCAGTCGATCAGTGTCTCCGGATCTTGCCCCACAGTCAGTGCCGAGACTTCAACGGTCCGAAGCAGGATTTCAACCTTAGTGTATTGCATTGCTTGGATGGGCGCCGTCAGCGCACCACTGGCCGCGGTCGTGGCTGTTCTCGCCGTTCCGCTGTTCGTGTCTCCGGTACCAGTTGCGTCCCTAGGCTCCAGAATGCCGGGTGCATACGCAAATGAGAGACCCCCATTTTCCGAGCAGTCCGCAAGAATACGTGCGCAGTCCACGAACGCATAGACTTCGGCCAGTGATGCGCGAGTGACCCTGGCCGCCCGGAGCGCATGGCCGCCTGACGCATCAACGTCAACAATGTGCTCATAGACGACAAGCGCGGCGGCGGTTGCTGTCCTTTCCACCCCCAGCGCGACCGCTTCTCGCGCTACGAGTGCAAAACACAGTGGCAGCGGCAGAGGCACAAGCGCATCGATTTCTGGTCCTGTTGGGCCGATAGGCCCAATTGGCCGGCCTGCCGCATCGAACGCGCCGATAGCAAAGACGTACGCCTCGTTCGCGCAGAGCCCTGAGACGCGGATGGCAGCACCTGTACCCGTCGTTGCGTCGTATCTAATCGGCACGCCGAGGCCAGGCAGCTCCACGTTTGTAAGAGACACGTCAGTACCTGCACCTGTGCGGACATCGGAAGACAAGTTATCTTGGGTCAGCAATGGCGCAGTGAGCAACGGTCAGTGTACACTCACGCACACCGCTGCCCCCAAAGGGCGGGCCGCATGGTCATCAAATGAGCGGGCGATTGGAATCAGCGCGGGTAATCGCCTGCAGCCTTCCCAAAACACCTGAGATGGTCGACGCCCGGCGGCCCGTTCCACTTGCGCGGCTGGAGCGTCACCGCCGCCTGGGTGCGCGAAACAAGTGCCGGCTGCGGTGGTGCTGTGCCTGCAGCACAGCTCACGTCCGCAAGGCCTAATGGCGTGTTTTTCCAGCGCATGATGATCGCCAGTAGATCAGCCTCGCGCGCCGCCGCAACGCCGAGGAGCCGAAGTGCCTCACCGAGGTCAGCATCGCGCGCAGGCAATGGTCGACGTGCAGCCATCCGCGTGCGTGTGACCGCAACTGCGGCGTGGTGGCACCCAAGCTCAGCGAGAAAGCGCGCCTCAGCACGCGGTTGGACTGACCGCGCGTTCGTCTTGTGGCTGCCGCACCGTGGCGGGCGATGCTCGCTCTCAGCCAGGTCGAGCTCGGCCAGCGCAAGCGCCTGAGCAGTTAACGAAATATCCCTCCCAATGCGCCCCGAGAAACTTTCTGGGTTCCGTGCGAGGTTGGCATACGGCTAGCGATCGAGAGAGGGACTTGGGGGGAGGCGGGGGGTTGGTGATTCACGCAGGCGCGTGCGTCGATGAGGTCGAGATGCACAGCAGCCAGCGCTTGGTCTAGGGTGTCAAGCTGCGAGCCCGCACCGAAAATACCTGACCCGCCATAGCCGTGTGCGCCTAGGCGACCCGCGGCAGCCGCTGCAGCGGACACGTCATCAACCTCGGCTGTAATGGACTGGCGCGCGAGCGCAGCGTGATCTGCCGCCTCGACAGGCTCGTGGAGATCTGGATCAGCAGCCTCCGCACGTGCCCTATTGGCCGCGTTGAGTGCGACGCGTAACGTCTGGACAGCTGCGCGAAGCGTGCCACCGCTGCTGCCACGGCCAGAGGCCGCAAATTTATGCGCATGATCGCGGAGCTCATGACCCAACGTGAGCGCGACTCGCGCGCGGAGTATTGCGTCGTCAGCATCCACTCGCGTCAACACAACCTACGTAGGCATCACACGTCCACCCCCCTGATTTCTCACGCACGCGCGCGCCCCGATGAATTATCTACGATGCGTCTGTGGCCTTGAAATGTCCGCGCGGTGTGCAACGTGGACCGCAGATGCGGACGTCAGGAAGAGACGCGCGATCTCTTCGCCCGCTGGCGCAGGTGCGATGCCAATACCTTTGGTTTGGCGCCACGCCACGGTCTCGGTCGCCGCAGTGTCTATGTCAAGGACTCGCTGCTTCTCCAGGGCTGCGAGTACAGGGAGACAGACCGCGCGCCAGAGGAACACGGCGATATCAACAAGGATATCTGGCCGACACGTGACTGTCGCGAAGCTGGTCATGCCGGCGCATGCAGCGCGTAGTTTTGTGGCAATGGCCATAGCACGCGCCATGGGCACGACCGAACCGCCATCAGAGGGTACGACGGAGACCGTGTCCGCTGCCGCAGCCTCTGCCGCGAGCACGTATCCGGAAACAGCTTCGCGTGCCTGCGCCAAGGTCTCGCTGTCGCCGCATTGTGTTGCAGCATTCACATCTGTGCGTGCGGCCTCGGAGCGTGCAGCTGTCGTGGCTGCAGCGTCACGAGCGGCTGCGCCGTCCCACGCAAGAAATGTATCAAGTGCTCTGAGGAGCTCCAGCCTGTGGGAAGCGACTAGTCTCGATCACTTGTCACGGGAAATCAAATGTGAACCAGGCTTACGCCGGTGCGTGCTCAGCACGCAGTGGTGCAGCCGCACCAGCAGCAAGCTCCCGAGGCGGCTCGACTTCACCGGCGGAGCTAGCGCCGCTTGAGAACGCACCAACGCTAGAATAGTCTGCGGCATCGGCGATGTTTGCGGCTGCGTCGACTACCCCCTGTGCAATGGCCGCCACGCGCCTGAATTCTGCACGCTCGCCAAGAACAAAGAGTGTGCGTGCAAGCGACGTTAGCTGCGGTGCGTCGAGTGTGGGGATGTCGCCACTAATTGGTGCCGCTACCTCCGCGCACGCACGCGCAAGCGCTGCGCGGCGCGCGCGCTCACGCGTGCATGGCGCACCGGGGCCACCAACTGCACCGGCGAGGCCACGTGCGTTTGGGACTACGGCCGCTTCGAGAAGTGCACGTGCGCGCAGCCGTCGCCCGCGCACTGTAGCAGTGTCACCTAGACCTGCATTTGTGAGAATGGGCTCAGCTGCCGCCTCCGTCTCGCCAGGGTCGCCTGTGTCGTCCGCAAGCGTGCCGTACGCCGCCGCGTCCGCAGCGACTGCAAGGATCGCCAAGTCTTCATCGGCGGCGCGGAGCTTGGCGGCAATAGGTGGCGGTAGTGGCTGTTGCATCTCCTCTGCGGCGCGTAGAGCATGTGTAGAGTCACCAAGGAGTGCCAGCACCGCCCGGGCGGCTTCTGGGCACCCGGCATCGTCACATGCTCGTGCCGCGAGCGCGTAGAGCCGACATCGTGCGGGCAGGTACCTGCGGTTGGTCAGCAATGAAGCGAGCACATACATAAGTAAGTACACCGATGCGCACTTAATTGTTGCGAGGCCAACGCTTGCATCGAGGGCTCGTGCCGCCCATAGCAAATGCTCGGCAGCGTGTCGCGCGAGGGGGCCGCCTCGCGCGGCAAGCGGTTCGGCAACTCCGTGGAGTAGAATTGCACCGTTGAGCAGGAGCCAGGCAATGCGCTCATGATCACGTGTGGGCAGTGCTAGTAGGTCTACCATTGCGTTGCGAGCACTTTTCGCGGCCGCGAGTAGCCGCTGGGCTGACCTTGGGTACCGCACGTTTCCATCACGGGCCAAAATCCGAAGGATCTCACACTCCACGCGGCCATAGGTCGCATCCGCATGCCATCCTGCCGCTTCAACCTCATCATCGGGATCATTAGTCACAAGGTCGCGCGCGCGCACGAGCACCTCCTCGAAGAAAGCCTCTGCTACCGAGAGCTCGCCCAGCTCGAGGAGACGGATGCCGCATTGCAACGCCAGGCGTGCAGCCCCTCCGCCATCGACCTTCTGACGAACCCGAATCCAGAACGTTTGCCGTGCCGCGGCGACGACCGGTGACCGCGGCGCTGCCTCTGCGCCTTGCTCCAGGCAGCCGCGGATTGCGAGGACCCGCCTGCTCTCGATTAGCGGCACCAATACCAGATCTTGGAAGTCGCGCGAGAACTCAACAGGCGCAGTGACCGGATCGCATTCGTAGTCAGATCTTCGCGGGTGCTCCGATGAGCTTGCCGCCGTCGACATCATCCTTATTTTAAATGATCGCGCCTTGTTTTTTTCTTCTCGCTCCACCTCGCCGGCAGCCGGTCCGTCGCGGGGCCTCGGATCGGAGTTGTCAGTTGGGTCCTTTGAGCTTTGCGGAGTTGCACGTCGTGCCTCCTGCACGTTAAGGTTCAGCTGTGGATGTGGATAGGTTATATATCCGTTGCATGATACGATGATGATGCGTGTACCAGAGAGAGAAACCTACTAGCCCTTCCTACCCTAGATATGCATCTCCCACTCTCTAAGTTTGGAGTCTATACAGCGAGTGTCTTTGACGCTACGGTGTAACAACAAATTGCTATAAAACACTCTCGTAGTTAGGTCACGGCCCGGGCCCGGGTTGGCCCAGCCCTCGGCTGGTGAGCTAGGACCCTGCTACTTTACATAACGCTGCGACATACTCTTGCTAGGTTATGGGCCCACAAGGTCTCGCCTATTGACGTAGAGTGCTTTACAGTGAATGCCTAGAAAACAAGAACAAACCGTGACACCGTGACCTCAGGCTAAAAAGAAAACAAAAGAAAAATCGCCCAAAAAGAGCGAAGCCCCAGAGATGGATACAGCTGCAATAAACGAGCTCTTGAAAAACGCGCTTGATCAAGCAAAAGCTGAAGCCTGAGCTGAACAGAAACTCGCCGGCCCGGGCGAAGAGCGTCTCACAGCAATCCGAGTCATGATGACGGTGCCACCGTGACCACTTTTAACAAGTACTAGTAAGGACCGTGACGGACTCGGAGGACTCGGACTCATCATGATGACTCCGAGTCGGATCGGATTTGCGGGTCGCCGGCGGTACGTCAACTTGAATACTTGGCCACGGTTCCATGTCACGGTACTACGGTAAGTCGCCAGTCTCTCGCGGATAGGATACTTCACAAGCACCCGTTACTCCGGATAATTCGGGTACCGTAGGTACTGTACTGAAACTTAGCCCCTACAAGCTGGCACCGTACCAGTAGGTACCGTAGGTACCGTAGGTAGATTGTTCTACCTACGGTACCGCAGTACCTGTGACAGTTCACAATGTGCACTGTGATTGATTTAGAGCATCAAAGTTTGGCCGTGGAAAGACCAACAACACGACGACGGCCCTTCGCGATGAATATCGATGAAAGCGGCAACGAGCTGCTGCTTTCCGAGAGCAGCGCGCCTGAGTCGGGCTCGATGGCACAGCGCCAGAGTGACCACGAGCGACCCAAGATTCCTATTTCCCGACCGCGTTCTGCACCTCCCGCAGATAAGATGGCTGCGCCCGACGGTGCGTGCCTCCGGTCGCAGTCTGCACGCGCGAGACCACGCCATAGCACAACTGCATACTTTACCGCCGCGATGCATGCCCCCGTCGGCACAGCACAAAAAGCATCCTGTGGTCGACCTCGCACAGCAATGCGCCGTGACGGCGCCTCACCGAAATTTCTGCAGTTGCCACGCTTCGATCGGGTTGCACCAGCGACCGAGGACACATCAAATCTCGGAGTGCGCCTCCTTATCCTTGCGTTTATCTACCTATCCTAGTCCCGTCCCCACGTAGAGGTTAGGCCACGACAATGGCCGCTGTTGGGCTGCTTGAAATGCAAGGCGCCGGTGGACAAGGTCAAGGCGTAATATCTTTAGCTCCTGGTGCGATACACGGTAGGGTATAAATTCCACTCCGTTGCGATTCCGCGACGACAAGAAGGCAGCAGAGCCTATAGCAAGTGCAGTCAATATTTGTCAGCGTGTTCATTTCCCGGGCACTACCGTCCAGGGCAGCTCCATTGAGCATAAGGATTTTGAAGGACTTTTGCCACTGCCAGGTAAATTGCCAGCTAACAGCTGAGCACTAACTTGTCGCCCTGGCTTGCCAGGATAGGAACCAACCCAAAGATAGAGAACGGCGCAGCGTTTTTAAAAAAATGGTAGCTACCTCGCCGGGTCCTGCAAGTGCTAGTATAACTTGAAGTGCTAGCTTTAGCCTTAGCTTTCAACTTCCCGGCCGAGTCGAGCCTGAGTTCAATCTAGCCTCCAGAGACTCTGTGAAGCTACCTAAGGCCAAATCCCCCATCCCAGACCGGCCGCGGCGCTGCCTTCAAGTTGAGGGGCCAAATTGGCGATATTTTGTAAGCGACTAGATGTCGCCCGACTTTGAAGGTGAAACTCAGGCGGCTTGAACCCCCCGGGCTGGCGGGCGACTGGCACTGGGCCACTGGCTATTGACTGGCAGCCCCCACCGGGCCGCCGGGCCTGTACTGTGACACCCAAAGGTTCCGACTCGGAACGGAAGGCAAATTGAACTTATCTGGTGAGAGCACCGTGACAGGGTTCGGTAAGCTTACCATTGGGCCACCGTCACGGCCCGGGTCCGAGTCACGGTCACGGTGACTGGCTAGTTTCTGTCTGGGGGGTGAGATGCCCTTAGTTTCCCCCATCATAATATTCGCCGGTTTTAGTACACAGACCCCAGGGCCGTCGGAGGGATTTCGGGATCGAGCAAAACCCTTCAGGTTGTCTTGTGTATTAGTAAACTAGACTAGTACACAGTATGACTTGTATGACTCGGAAATGTAACTTGGGTTTTCGCCCCGCACCGTGACGGGGCCGACTTTTTGAGGCGGCACAGCACGGAGATTCGCAGCCCTGGCTGCGATTGCGGGGTCGGGGCCGCAGGACGGCACCTTCGTCGCAGCCCACGCGTGCGGGCTGCCGTGGCGACCGCGTTTCGTGGTTTTATGGCGTGCTGAAATGCTCTCCTGGGGCGAAATCTCACGCAGAATCGCAGCACTAGTTCGCGATGACGCCGCTGCCCGGCGGTCTCCGCAAGCAAGGTGGAAGTTGCTCTGGGATGCCTCGAGTGTGCCGCGGTGGTAGTGGCGGTCGGGCACGCGATGCGGCCAAGAAAAGCTGACCTGAAGCTCGGCCCTTGACGCACCCATAACGAGCCTCGTGGGGCTCCGCGCGAAAAACTTTCGCTGAACCGAGGCTGCCCGAGAAGGTAACAAAGCCAGTGGAACGCGCGGAGATCATGCTCGGCGTACCGCCCCGCGGCGCGACGTAGCAGAAATCGCCAGACGGCATGCCCTAAAGAAGACATTGGGTCAGACACATGCGTGGGGTACTCTCGGACACTGCGGCCGCGTTCAAGCGCTCGAGAAGCTGGAGATAGTGTCGTATTATGTGTCGCGGTTGGGACCGTATCGACGGTCGTCGCGGTGAACCAAAAGCTCGCGCGCCTCAAAATCTAGGGTCTCGAGGCACGTGCTAGGGTAAGGTCGAGGTCCTGTACGATTATCGGGCCCGGGTAGGTGTCACGGTGGGAATACCAAGTTACCGTAGGTAGTAAGCTGATCGCTATTCGCCGATGGCGCTTGACTATGATAATTCGGCATTTTATTACTTTGGCATGACGATGCTCGGAATTTATGTCATTCCGACAACTTTTTGGATCTTGGCGTACGTCTATCGTGAAGAAACGGCGCAATCGTGACCCTAGGCATGTTGATACCGTGCACATAGGCATCATGATGCCGCAGCAGCGTTTCAGCGATGTAGCTAGAACTAGTACTACCCCAGTGTCATTCAAATCTAAACGTTACAGCTTGGCGCGCATTCCAGCAACAGGTGTCGAGAAAGCGAAGGCAAGGGAACTAAGTGAACGGCAATCGGTCACGAGACTCCTCACCAATGCGCGATTTATAATAAATGCCTCCCTTCTCGTCACGGCCTGGGTGGTGCTTCTTATGTTGATTCGGGTACGATATTTCTCTAACTAAGGTACGCAACTCTGTCGTGTAGGCGCTCACATTCGATGCTGAGCTCGCATCATTTGATCCGTTCAAGATTTTGGGAGTCGCATCGAATGCCGAGGATAAAGAAATTCGCAAAGCATATCGCAAACTTTCACTTGAATATCATCCAGACAAAAATCCAGGTAATAAGATTGCTGAAGAGATGTTCATGAAGGTGGCGAAGGCTTATGAGGCCCTCACAGACGACGAAGCTAAGAGGAATTGGCTCGAGTACGGCAATCCAGACGGAAAGCAGTCGCTTGAGGTTTCTATAGGTCTGCCAACCTTTCTTCTGGATGAAGCTAATCATTATGCAATCCTTTGCATTTACCTTGGGGTCCTTGTGGTCATCATTCCTGCAATTGTTGCAGCCTGGTACCAGTACTCTCGCAAGTTTGGAGAAAATAATGTTATGTATGAGACGTATAGTTTTTTTTTGCACGTTCTGTCAGAGCATTCGACAGTAAAAATGCTACCCGAGGTTCTTGCAGGTGCCGCCGAAAACAGATTCCCGGTTAGTGTTGGTGCATCCTCCAGACAAGCAGAACTTTCTCGGCTCATCACTAAACTCCGGCAAGGTCTAATGCAAAAGCCACGATTTGAGCACCCAATTGTTCTGAAAGGAAATGCACTACTTCATGCTCATGTGCATCGCTTGGAAATGTCAGCTCTACTACGTGTTGATTTGCACAAACTGTTAGGAAATGCATCGACATTGATTGACGCCATGGTGGAGCTGGCGCAATCCCAGCGATGGCTGCAGACCTCGATTAACATAATTGACTTTTCACAGTGCCTGACACAAGCACTATGGATCAAGGACCATTCCTTGGCGCAACTACCCCATTTTGGAAATAAGGAGATCCATCATTGCATCAAAGGCAAAAGCGCCGTGAAGGGTTTGCGTGAGTACCTAGATGTGCCTGATGAACATAAAAAGGGACTCGCTGGCATGTCAGATATGCAGTGCGCTGATATTGAGCACGCGTGCAAGATAATGCCTCGCCTCAGATGCAAATTCGATCTTTATGTTGAGGACGAAAGTGAGATTGCCGAGCGCGATCTTGTGACGCTCCTGGTTGCGTTTGATCGCTCGAATATAGCTGATGGTAGGCTAGCTCCTCTTGTTCATGCTCCTTATTTTCCCTCTACGCGGCTTGAATCTTGGTGGATTCTTGTCTCTGACACCGCCGGAAATCTCATCCTTGCTGACAAGGTCAATGCTCAGTCCAAGGTTGTGAATCATCGAGTTAAATTCCTAGCACCTCCTCAAGCTGGCATTTATGTTTTTAATGTCGACTTGAAGTCAACTGATTATCTTGGCCTTGATGTTAGGGAGCAAGTTAAAATGACTGTAATTCCTGCAGCCCAGCTTCCAGAGTACAAGGCACATCCTGATGACCTCAATCTTGATGATGAGCCCACGCTCTTTGAGCAGGTTATGTCTGGTAATGCCGACACTGATTCTGACACTGACGACACATCTCGTGATGGAGATGTCACCAACTGTGATGCTGAAGTTGGCGACTCTCTGGATGATGCCGTCCTCACCGTAGCAGAACGGCGTCGACGAAGAGCACGCATCCAACGGAAGAAACAAAGCAAGGACCAGACATGTGCGGCTTAAACTCATTACGAACTAGGGAACAGCACACCTGTCCACCGAAGGACAACGTGGTGGCTTAATTGTATTGCTTCGCTCTCTGGAGTATGTAACAAATATCACTCCTCTCGCTAGATCCTCCCTCGCCTGAATTATAATATGAGAAATATGACGGGGGACGCACTGGCAATACCAAAAGTCCGGGTCGGTGTCCCAGTAAAGATCTAAAACGCATGGACTACTTCCCGGTCACCGACCCCCAAATTTGCCGTATGATCTCATAATTACTCGACGTCTTGGCCGCCGCCGCCGCCATTTCGAGAATAGGAGGAGCGTTGGTTGGATATATATATATATAATCAACAGTACGAGCTTGTCGCACCCCGTACGTAAGGTTCTGTGTGTACGTGTCGGCAGGTCCAACAGACCCCGCGCTAGCGCGCCATTTTGCGGGCATCGCCACGTCCTCTGGAATTGATCTCTTTTGACGCCTCCCAGCCAAGCACCGCGTTGACACGACGTATCATGCGCCGAGTCTTTTAGCAACCCAGAGATCTGACGAGGCAAGCCCGGAAGCTCCCTTGAGCGGGTGGGTGTCTCATTGTTAAGCGAACGCGAAAAAAAATCAAATGGACGATCAGGAACCTGCGGAGAGTCCGTTACCACCGGCCATATTGCGATCGCTGGGTGATCGGTCCTATGACAAAAGAAAAAACGCAGCTCTAGAGATTGAAGCTCTCGTTAAAACACTTCAGCAGAAAAGTGACACCGATCGCATTTGTTCAGTAATTGCTTTGTTGGGCCAAGATTTTGCTACATCCACCAACACGAATCACCGTAAGGGTGGTCTCATCGGGCTAGCGGCTACAGCCATAGGATTGATGCCAGATATCTTCTTGTATCTCGATGCGTTGTTGCCTCCAGTCCTGCATTGTCTTGACGACCCAGAGAGCCGCGTGAGATATTACTCATGTGAGTCACTATATAACATTGCGAAGGTAGCTAGAGGTGATGTTCTACGATATTTCAATCAGATTTTTGATGGACTGTGCAAGTTGTTTGCTGATGTTGATATCGACGTTAAAAATGGAGCAAATTTACTGGACAGACTGATCAAAGACATAGTTACTGAATCTAATTGCTTTGATGTTGAACGTTTTGTTCCTCTCCTACAAAAATATATTCGTCGGTCGAACCCATACATACGACAGTTACTTGTTGGTGCGATTCATTCTTGAAACTGATCTTAATTCCCTGGCTAGGTTGGATTACCGTTCTCGACTCCGTGCCTGATATCAACATGCTAGATTGGTTGCCTGACTTTCTTGATGGCCTATTCCACATGCTTTCAGATTCCAACAGAGAGATACGGCAAGCTGCTGGTTCTGCAATTGGGGGGTTCTTAAATGAAATCAAAAGGTCCAAGCTGGTAGAGTTATGCCCGATGGTTGGCATTCTTGTCGACCAGTGTCGACACAAAGAACGGTCCAATCGACTAACAGCGATGATATGGGTGCGGGATTTCATCAAGCTTGGTGGACACAAGTTGCTGCTATTCTACTCTGACCTTCTTGGCGCTATCATGCATTGCATTTCAGACGTCGACATTGAAATTCGTCAGGTTGCTGGCCATACAAACATAGATTTGTTAAAGTTTGTCAAAACAACTAAAGAGCATTTTGAGCTATCTCCTTTGTTACAAACTTTGACTACAGAGCTGGATTCTCACTACATCCCTA
Source organism: Pelagomonas calceolata (assembly GCA_918797485.1). NCBI lineage: Eukaryota > Pelagophyceae > Pelagomonadales > Pelagomonadaceae > Pelagomonas > Pelagomonas calceolata. The sequence goes on along the minus strand of CAKKNE010000003.1, from coordinate 3,265,240 downwards.
CTAGAATGGCGACCTTGAGGTGGATTAACATGTTACTGGAAAAGGCACCAGGTGAAATGAAGAACTTTATCTCTGAACTCTTGCCTGCATTGTTAAAGACATTGTCCGATGAAGCTGATGAAGTTGTCCTAACAAATCTCGAAGTCCTGGCTCAAATTTCGCTCCTACATAATCAAGAGTTTCAACGCGTCCTGAATGCCATAGTCTGTTTGTTTGCAGAAGACCGAGGCTTGCTAGAACTCAGGGGCTCTTTGATAATTCGTTATCTTTGCTCTTTATTGAGCGCCAAGTCTATATACTTTTCTCTAGCCGCCATTCTTCAAGGGACACCAAGTGAAGGGACCTCAGGCAACTCGTCATTGCTCGAAGATGCACTTGAGTTTCGCTCAATTATGGTTCAGACTCTAAGCCTTATATTGCTTACAGCCCGTGAGCTTGACGAGCTGCGAGAAGTACTTCGTTCCAGCTTGGAGCCAAGTGCACCAGATGAGGCCACCAATTTGTTCATCATAATGTATGAATGTTGGTGCCATAATCCTGTGGCTACGCTAGCTTTATGCCTTCTGGCCCAGGCATATGACCTTGCTGCCTCGCTCATCACTCACTTCGCCCTTGTGGATGTTACAGTGGGATTTCTCATGCAGGCGGATAAGTTAGTTCAGTTACTCGAGAGTCCCATTTTTCTTCAGCTCCGTCTGCAACTTTTGGAGGTGAATGCTGGGTATCACCCGCTGTTGCTAAAAAGTTTGTACGGGCTATTGATGTTACTTCCACAATCTGCTGCATTTTCAATACTCAGTAATAGACTTAGCACAATTGTAACATTACAGCAACATACGCAACATACGAAGAAACTAAATAACATGGAAGGTCCTGTTACGTCAAATGTTCAGAAACGAGAACTCCTATCGAGCTTTAAGCATATTCAATCGCTTCATACTCAGGCAAGGCAAATCACGATTCGTCGCCGAGAAGCCAGTCAGTCATTGCTCACGTTGTCGACAGCAAAGTAGGGTCTATCTACTTGCTGACAAAACGACCCCCATGAGCCAGCTAGCCGCCGCTACTAGCAGCCGCAAGAATAATACTAGCCGAGCTTATCCCATTTGAGCGCGCTCTGCGCGCGCGGGTCAGCCGCAGCCGTCGCGTAGAGCCGCGCAAGAGCTGCTGGGCCGTCTCGGCGGCTCCGAGCGCCCAAAGCTGCTGCTCTCCGCAGAGGGAGGAATGTTGTTTTAAAAGTGACAAGAAGACCCGATTAGACGAGGCTCGGCTGTTTCTGCCACATCAGCAAGTTGCCTTCTCAGTTGCCAGTGGAAATTCTAGGCCGGCGGGCAGCATGGCCCTATCCCCCCTCAATATCGTGCGAAGGAGACCGGACGGTGTGACGCAAATGAAAATATGTTGAAAATTGCCCTTTTTTGCAGGGAGACACCCGGGCCCCCTTGACAACAAACCTGAAGGCCGCGGCTAGGTTGCAAATGACCCGAGGGGTTATTCCCTGGCACGGCGGGGGTCCCTAACCCGGGTAACTAACGGGCCATTTGCGGGTAAGTTGCAACCTACTCAGGCTAGCAGCTCTACAAGCCCCTTGGCCTGAGCCTTCAGACGGGGGGTGAAGTGGGGGGTGTCCCCTAATTTGAGATTCGAGTTCCCAGCCACTTATGCGCCGGCGATTTTGGCTACGGGGTCCCAAAGGGTCCCTTTGTACGCCCCGTGACCGGGGTGGGGGGAAGGGGTCACTTTCGCGGCGAGACGCGGTCGCGAAGTTGCCCGTCTGGGGCCTAACGTGCAGGTATTTCAGGGGCCTCTGGACTGAAAAATCAAAACTCTATGCTAGGATTTTGGTCTCCCAGGGGCCCTCGGGTACCTATGGCGTGGGGTGGATGCGTAGGCGCGGCCGGGTACCCGATGGGCTGCCAGATAGGTCGCCTGACCCGGCACGAAACGCCACTGGTGCGACCTTCGCAGGCCACTAAAATTTCCAAACCTAATCGTTTCGGTTACCTGTTTCGGTCACGTCCTAGAGGGGTATATAGGCCCCTCTGGCTCAATTTGCCGGAACACCAGACGTCTAGTGATAGAGATACGGCAAATTTGGGGTTCAATGGTGTCACCCCCCGTGCCTTCAGGAGTCGTACGACCCCACCATCCAGCAGATAAACGGCCAGACCCCAAATGAAAAAAGTGCCAGACCGTCCCGCGCGGGCCCCCAGAGGAAAAAACCGCATCTTAGTGCAAATAGAGCATCTCCGAGCGATCAAGAGTCCGTGGCAATGGCGTATACGCACAATATACCCCCCGCACTTGCAAACGCGTCCGCAGAGCGCACACCGTCGCCGCATTCGTTTACAGTCAAATCCTCATCGCGGCGCAAAATCCTTCTGGTCAGCCATCCGTAGATCGTGGTACGGCGGCAAATTGAGGAGGTGACTGAAACGGGTAAGCGAACTATTGGGTTTGAGAGTTTTAGTGGCCTGCGAAGGTCGCGTTTCCGTAAGAGGTTGTTGGGGCTAGTGACATCCAGACTCACTCCGAGGAGGACCCCAGCGTGACTTCGCTGCGGTAAGGGTAAAGAACTGCTTCTGTCAATCTATTCATCCTGCCTGGGAACAGACTTGCGTGCGGGGCGGATATAAAGCGGCCAAACCTACGCGAGCTTCCTGCAGGCCAGCTTCCGAGCAACATTTTGAGAATTACAGGCAGCCATGTCTATGATTTCCGTTTTTCGTCCCCAGTCGCAGAGCGTTGCTTGGAGATCATACATATGGGCTTTTTGACTAACGTAGTCCAGCGTGGAAGGCAAGCCACTCGGCTCGACCTTGTCACTGCGCAGGTTTTTACTATTTCGCTCGCTTGCAACATCCAGATTCACGGTGTTTCTTTCATCACTGACCTTGCACAGTTGTTTGGTCCGGGCAATTATCTCAAGCTTCAGCCAGCCAGACTCAGCAGACAATGTGTTAAGCGTTTTCTTAAGCCGATTAAGCGCCTGAACTGTCTTGCTAGTAGTCATCTTTAGGCGAAGAAGCTGCTCATTGCGATCTTCGATTCGTGCTTGGTATTGTTTGTTTTCTATCTGGAGTTGATGAAAGTCAATATAATGGAGAGCATCACCGGTCTGTTCTTTTTGCTTCATTTGTAATTCAACTTTGTACAAGTGTGTCTTGATTGTAGAATTTTTCAGTCGAAGTTTCCCGATCACACCGTCTCTCTTTTGTAGCTTTTCTTCCATATACCGCGTTGTCTTTTCAGCCAAAGTCTTGCCGGTCCGCATGCTTTCAGCTCCGACGACAATGTCACGCTTAAACTCGTAAGCATCTTTCTTCAGATCTGAGATGCGGATATCTGTCTCTTCTAACACGGTGCGCAAAGTGTCAGCGAGGGTTTCTGCTGCCTTCCTGTGTTCCCCAGACTGCTGGCTAACCCGTTCTTGCTCTTTGATGGCAATCTCGCACTTCTGCTCTATCATCAGCTTCAGAGGCAATTGCCGTTGGTGCGTAACCTAGGGGGATATAAGTAATATGCAAAACTTCCGATATCAAACCTTTTCGCCTTCGGCGGGTAGCGCACAACAGTCGAGCCCCCCAGGAGCTTTTAGCCGACTCTTGTAGTTGCGTAAGATATCATTTTCCAGCTTGAGGCCTTCAATTTCTCGTTGTATCTCTTCATAGATTTGTTCCAATGCTTCTGTTTGATGATTGTCCTGAGAGGGGAAACTTTGCAGCTCCATGTCCAAGATATATTTAATGGGACAAATTGATACAAATTGATATCTCATGATATACGTATTGTATTGTACTCTACCTATAATATTTCATACATCGGCCAATTCTACCAAATGCCGACTCTGGGCAGGTGTCCAGACGAGCGCCCTGTGCAGTGAAAGCACTGTACGCGGTCATGCTCCCGGTCCGAGTCATGCTCACGGTGGTTTCAAGTTGGCCCCTAGCAGACTCGGACCGTGACCCGCCGGGTAGTGGTCCGGTGGGCACTCTGACTCGTACCAACGTGACTCTGAGTTGGATATACGTTGCACCAGGGCCAACTTGAAGGGGCCATCATACTCAGGCTTTCTGAGTCGAGGGGTCACTGGCAGACCTACTCGCCTCACTTGCCTGCGATCGGCTCTAGCCCGGGGGCTCGAGGTCCCTTGGCCGTGCCGGTCTCACCCAGGGCGGCGCTCGGGTGTTCGAAGCGAAAGCTCGCGCCTGGCGCAACCCTTGGCGGGTTGGAGCTCGCGGGAATGCCGTTAGCTGTGGGGCATCCATCTATTCCCAAGTTCCGTTCCACCCTGTGTGGGTCGAGCGCCGTCTGGCGCGGGTCGAAGTCTCACGACTCCCCGCCCGACACGTAGGCGGGCCACGGGTCAAAGTCTAAAACTCCCGTGGCCAGTCACCAGCTCCACGTAGGGGGGGGGGACGCCAGGTACTGAACGAGTCTTAATCGATCCGAAATTACCGGCTTTTTCGCAAGGGGGGTTGCTAGCGGCAAACTTTTCGTGCTGTGGGCTACGCCAGAAAGTTTTTTCCGGCCCGAAGGGCCGGCCGGGGCGTCCGGAGCCCCGGCCACAGGGGCGAAGCCCCGGCCAGGGGGCGGATTTGGGACCATTTTATGCCCCATTTGCACCAAAACGTGTCAAATTTGCCCAGGTCACTGATCCCAAAACGTCACGAGTCGCGGTGCTTTTTCATCAGGGACACCGTACACATTCTATAGCAAACGTGGTCCTCCAAAGTACGCCTCTTCTGAGGGCATAACCGTGTGGGGAAGACTGCCAGTGACATTTTTCTATGGTCGATATGAAGTTTTGACCAGGTTTGCAGATTGCGACGTAGTCCTCTGATATCTTTGCTTTACGTGCACCGACAGAATGTTCCTTGAAGTACTTAATCAACTTGGGTAACTTTTGCCAGTTGCAACCCAAGAAGTATAGCATTTTTCTAGTGTAAATATCCGAGTCCGAGTCTGTCTCGATACCATTATTGCTTGCAATGGAAATACACGTCTAGTAGGATCAAGGTTCAACTGAGACGTATCCAAGCACAACCCGTACTTGTATTACCCGCCTAGGCTACTTCCCATCCTATTGCGCGTTGCGTGTTGAAGGGTGATGTAAGTGTATAGGAAGGGTATAGGATAGGGGGGGGTATTTCGCCCTATTTATCGCATACCCTAGCAATAAAACAGCCATAAAACGCTAAAAAAAGCTAATATTAACGCCGCCGTCATCACCAGGACGGGTCGTCCCATGCCCGGTACGCGCTAGACAGCGTGCGCCAAGCCGAAGTCTGCGCGGCTACGCGCGGGCACGGCACAAACGAAACAAAGTAACTCCCTTAGGCCTTCCTTCGCTTCTTGAACTTCTTGCCAGGCGGCAGCGGGAAGCCTGGCAGGCGCTGGTCTGGCGGCACAGTGCAGTAGGAGGCGGGCGGAGGTGTACATGGGTGTTTGGGGACCGAGAGTTGCAGGTCTAGTCGGCGCAGGTGGTGTGCGCCGCTGCGTGGCGTCGCGAGCCTTGTCGAGGTCCACCGCGAGGTCCGAGGAGAAGTGCGCGAGGAAGGCTTTGGCCACCGAGGCCCCGGTACGCCGTACGTGGGGAACAATTTCAGAGCCAAGATGTCAGAATTAAATCGATGGCGCCGTGATGGATCTGGTGCGCGTCCAAGTTATCCAGAGCGCTAGATGCCAAAGCAACCTCGCGAAGCCGTGCAGGGGGCTGCTGGCCCGCCGTCGAGAGAACGCCGATGCCCCATTCCACCGCGACGGCGCGCACGCACGCCCCCTCCCGCGTCGGATTCGTAAACCCAGGGAACCCGCCGTTTCCTAGGGCTCTCGGTCCGATCTCTCCGGAGGCCTGCCCTTGAGGTGGGAGTTGACGGAGTGCTGAGAGAAATGGCCACCGCCGGCCGCCGCTGCGGCCCCGCAAGTACGCTTGCATCGGTTGGAGCGGGACAGCAGGCTGCCCCAGCCTAGTCGCCTGGTCTGTCGTTCATTTTTTGTCCTTGTAAAGTACCGTGGGACCGCTGGTAACCCGAAAAAAAAAAAAGAGGGGGGGGGAAAGGAAAGGTAAGAAAAGAAGGAACTTATCTATGGCCTGATAAGCGCAAGGATGCGCACCCTCTAGTACACTTTGGCATCATCCGGGGGCGCCGGCAGGGCCCTACCCGCGTCGGCACCGTACGAAAGATGCGCACCGACGATCGTCAGCGGCGCCGGACGCCAGGACAGGGAGGTGCCTTGACCCTCAAGCAAGGGGTACAGGTCTGCCGGGGCGCCGGCCGAGCCCGGCCGCGGCGGTACAGTCCGGCACATGGGGCTACTGGGACTCCTAGGAGAAGGCGGCGACCCCGACTGGGATTAGGCCCTAGTGCGGCCGAGGCTACGACTTGAGACTAGAAAACGTTACATTTCACAACACGCGTGGACGGCGCGGCCGCTGCGCTGCGGCGGCGCAGTGCCGAAGCAGCTGTCTCTGCGACGCGTCGCACGCCAGACTGGTAGAAGACGACCTCCTAGACACTGGTGTCGTATGCGCGCTGATGTCGGTCTGACAGAAGCGGTTCGCGCACTCGACGGGCTTTCCAACCCCTGCGCTCAGCATCTACGCACACATCCACAGGATACGCCTCGAGTCGAATTACGTCGGCTAGGCGTGGCTCCGAGTACCGCCGATCGAGTGCTGAAGTGGCGCCGCGTGCGTCCTGGAGTTGGCCGAAGACGTGCGGCAGACGGCGTCGGCGAACGGCGGCGCCACGCATGAGCAAACAACTGCTAGAGATTCGTCGAGGCGAAGGCCGCCGGGCATCCGAGGCAGTCGTAGGCAGCATCACATTGCCATAGCGCCAGGGAACTGACGTCGCAGGGGACCGTGCGCCGTTTGAGGGCATGATGGGCTGCGTGGGCAGCGTTTTGCGCGGCTTCGGTTGCGCGCCCATCCGGGGGGACCCCCGGCAGCGCCCCGGCGCCTCGAAGCCGCGCGAAGGCCGCGCACTGGGGACATATCCTCCAAAAACACGCTCGGAAAAGGTAAACTTACACATACCATAAGTGCACTTTTACCGGTATCCGTAGCCGGCCAGCGCCCACCCGCCTGCAAAACCCGTGCCGGGGGTCTCGCAGGGACACCCTAGTGTCAAAGACACAAGTATTCGCAGGCGGGTGGGCCAGGGCCGCGGCCGCGGCGCCTGTGGAAAACCCGCACGTTAGGCCATTTTGTGGACCTCACCACATCTCAAGGGGGGCGCCTCCGTGGCAAGCTAGTGTCGCTGTGTGCTTAGGATGCCCCTGGGGCCCAACGGGCCAAGTTTCGACACTCAGGCCATCAATTCACCAATTTGGGTTCCGGCCCCGCGGGCCCGTCATACACATATTGCGTAGACCTAGTCTAGTTCGCAGCCCGTTTCTTTTTCGATCCTTAGCTCGTGTACATTTGCTACACGTAACAAATGCCCCTGGGTTTCGGTGTCCGGCAGCGGGAGCAAACCCGCCTACTACTATTATGCGCCAGGCTGGCTTCGGGCGTAATGATAAAACATGGCGCGAGCATTTAACACTAAGATATGGGCCCTCGCGGCTGCTCTATTTGGTGGTCGAGGGAGTTTCGCATTCTCCAGAAATCATGATAACCGGCGTGCCGTGATTCGGGCTTGTGATTCAAATGGCCCCGCAAAACTATTTGTGCATCCGCTATTGGACAAGAAATCTTTCGTGTCAGCAACACGTGAACGCGAGGGGGGCAACACACAAGATCTGGTGGTGCTTCTTTTTTTTCATACGGCGATAATCAGCTCGTCGAATGTTTGCATACTAGGTAATTAAATTTTATGCTCCCTGGTGCCGTGCGTGCAGAGGACTTGAACCCAAATACAAACGGCTTGCAATGGAGTATAGTAACAAACGCGTTGTGTTCTATGAGATGTCTCACAAGGCGATAACGGGTTTCATTTGTGTCCGTCCACTCACGCACGCCCGCTACTCTTATACTTGCTGCTGACACTTCTTCATTCTGTAGGGCGGGATGGGGGAGTGACATTCTTGCAAGGACTAGAGGTAAATGTCTTGCCATTGGTGCAATTCTATGCCGGGGGCAAACGAGTTGAGACGTTTCCCTGCGGCCCTCGCAAAATCGAACTGCTTCGTGAGAAGCTCGAAAAATGGCAGAATTGGTATGCCCAAGACGCCTTGAAACAGGGGAAAGGGGGCTCAAGGCAGAGTGATATGTGATTGTATAAAGCGTATTTAGATTTAAAAACAGGCTTTATTGCCAGCACTGAGCTTCCAGATCGACCAAGTAAATTGCGGGCGCGTGACCGCACAGATCTTGTTGGCCTACCACCGAAAGCACAAACAAAGTTGAAAGCTATGAGCACAGAAAAACTAGGTGCAGGATCAATAGCAAATTTCAAATTGATCGTTGCAGGGAAAATAATGGCGCGAGTTCCCTTACTAGCAAAGTTAAATGAAGCTCAATTGGGGACTGTCTTGAAGGAGAGTAGAATCGCTACCTACGAGGCAGGGGACGTTCTTATCTTCGAAGGCGACATCGGCAACAAGCAGAGTGGAGTTGTAAAATATAAATTGCATGTCTTATTCTAGCACGCACATCAAAAACTATAGGCCGGAGATTTTTTGTGCTTCTAGACGGCGAATGTGATGTCTTTCAGCTATCTAATCTGGCCAGTTCTAGTCGCATGCCTGGGTTTTCGCCTGATCCGACACGGACGGCTTTTGGGGGGAGGACAAATACCCTAGTTGCTGGGGCGTATTTTGGGGAACGGGCCCTTGTCACCAACGAGCCTCGTGCGGCATCAATTGTAGCCGCTACTAATGCGATTGCTCTCATCATCGACCGTTCTGCACTAGCCAGAGCGGATCGGCGGATCTGGGGTGAGGATACAACTTTTGATTCACTCGTAGATTTGCTTGAGCTCTCCTCAGAGGGCGTGCTCTGGGGCTACGAGCGAAAAGGGCCGATGCTTGAGTCGGATGACATTCTTGAGAGCAGGTCTCCATTAGGCCATCCATCCATCGGAAATGTATCTTCTGCGCCACCGAAAGCAGGATCTGCATACTTCGAGAATACCACCATGCCGCTGCCGGTCATGCAGCGGCTTCGGCTGTTGCGCAGCGTGATTCGGGCATTTGATCAAGCTGCAGCTCGTTCACCCAAATGGGGCGACGCCGCCGAAATTTTATACCGCAAAAGGCTCGTTACGCAGCTCACCAACTACCAGCGCCAGGAGTTCAAGCAAACATTTGCTCTACTTGATCGTGATGGCGACGGCTCAATATCTGTTTCCGATCTCGCCTCACTTATGGTCGCTGTTGGAAGACACCCTAATGCTCTGGAATTGGCAAATATGATAAACAAGGCCAATCCGGAAATAGAGGGAAATACAAATTTAAACCTTGATGACTTCCTTGCCTTGATGGCCCAGGCTGAGTTTTCTGCAATGTTTCTTGAGGCCTTCAAGCTTCTTGACCCTGCAGGCCATGGTTGGGTTGAGTCAGAACTCCTCTGGCAAATGATGAACGCACTCATACCTTCCGCAGCCGTTGAGGGGAAGACAGCCATACCTGAGTTTTTTGGCGGCAAGTTAGATGAATTAGTAGATACATTTGGTGTCTCAGACGGACATATAGATTACCAGGCTTTTGTAAAAATAATGATGACGAAACAGAGATAGCAGACAATGCTTTTTAATTTCTTGTTTGTGAACCGTACATAGTGAATGTGGTGCTTGACAAGACTTCTATTCCTATAACGATATTCCTACCTTAAAAGAACTTGAACTTGAAGAACTTGAAGTCTAAACCAACACAACTCGAAGATCTAAGGTTTTTTTTGCCCTTCTGCCACGGATTGCCTACTGGCGTAGAGAGATATCGGCGACGCTTGCACCAGCACCAGCACCAGCACCAGCACATGGTCTAGCAGAAGTTGTCCTCTCCGTACTTGAGCTTCATTCTCAGGCACGGGCACGGGTCGCGCGGCGGCGCTGATGAACAGCGTTGCTCTCCGGGGCGTAGCTTGATCATTTAAGGCTAATCCACGCCCCGCGAATGGCTGGCCAAAAGCATTTTTGGGCTGCAATGAGGATTTGACTGTAAACGAATCCGTCGACAACTTGCGCTCGGCGGACGCGTTTGCGGATTGCGTCACGGACTTCACGACAGAAACTGCGTCGGAGCCTCGGAGGGACATACTGGACAAATATCCCACCGGCTTGGACCGCTTGGTCGCTCGGAAAAGCTCCATTTACACTAAGGTACGGATTTTCCACGCTGAAGGTACCCTAGGTTCCTCGCTCGGTCCGTGCTCCGGCGTGGTAGATCCACCCTCCTAGTGAGGTTCTTCAGGTCTTCATCGGGGCCCGGGCCTGCCGCCGCCCCCGGGCCTTCTACGGGCCTTCCATACCAGGTAGCAGGGACATTTCCGATACTCAGGCTAGTTGCCCCGACAGAGTACTTTTAACAGTAGGGGCACCAGGGCCGATTAGTAAGCAACAAGAATACCGATTTACCCCGGCGGGGCCCTTTTGATGACCAAATGGCAATTCGGCGCACTGGCCGCACTCAAGAGATGAGCCACAAAGGCCGGGCCACTTTGACCAGTGGCCGGGGCCGGGAACGACGCCGCGGGCTCACTGTGACCGTGACGTGAGGGGCTCCGCGATAACCGGATGCTGCGGAGCCCTGACCCATCTGTTTTCACAGAGTACTGCTAGGCTCATCGAGTGCAGCGCGAGAGACTAAAACTGGTGCGCACATGTCGCAAATTTCCTTCTTGGACTGCGAGGCGTTGTAAATGGATGTGGATGGCGTTAGATCAAAGCGGTTCGTAGCCATCGCGAACACGGCGCTATCCATCTAACTTTCCTAGGCGCCGTACAGCGGAGGCAACTCCATCTGACTTAGATGGTCTATCAGACCAGCTACAGTCAGTGTCTTTGGCTATATCTGCGGCGCTTGATGGCGAGAATGCAGAAGGAAGCCACAAAAGTATGGAGGAATTACGCCAGTGGTACCAAACGGAAGTCTTCGCAGCAACTGACGCTCAGCAGCAGCGATGGGAGGAGCGACGCTGGGCGTTTCTGGGACAGTTGCAGCACACTTCTGCGTACTTCAAGATACCTCAGTGACACTCCAACAATTATTCTCCAGGCATGTTTTACGAAAGCCACTAACACACACGGTGAGTACGACGAGCACCTACTATTACTTCTAGTCCGTATATTCTTCAGGCCTTTGCTTATAACGTTGATGCACTACTTGATAATGAGAGCAACCTTATTCAAAGTCAATTTTACTAGAGTTTGTGAAAACACGTCAAGGATTTTTTAGCTTCAAAATTGCTGTGGCAGGCTCTGCCTTCGGTGGCCTTCTATTTGTTGGACGCTCACGTTACAATGATATTGTTCTTACTCGATGTTATGATTAGACTCGGAATTTTGTGACATAAAAGACTGTAGGTTGTTGCTGATGAGACTGTAAGTCGAGTGCATTGCATTATTGTTCGCTCGATTGGTAAATTCTCTTAGCTCTTAGCAATATCAGCAAGTGTTGACTTTTGTGCACATAGGCACAGTGGGCGTGTTTGACGGTTGGTCTAGCTATGGAACATCCACCCTAGAACGTGGTCGCACAGACCGTGAATGTGAAGAGTCGGCGGTTGATAATCGGCGGCCTCTCATTTTCGACGAGGGTGAACCATTCACCCTGAGGGTAAGTGAGCGCATTCCTGATTGAATGAATTGAATGGACTTAGGTCGGCAAAAACGCAACTATAAAATTTCTTGGTTGAGCAAATAGCCACGACCAAAGAAGTCGTGCCCTGAAAGCTAGACTAATATATGGCCGTAGTTCCACGCAGCCAACACACTGCTTCTTCAGTCAGCCGGATGTTGCTTCTCGCGGTCCCTGGGTAAGTTAGAGATACATCAACCTCCAACCTCCCCCAGCAGCCACAATCTCCTCGGGAAATACCCCCCATCAACCCCCATCCAACCCCCGGACGACGTACCGTGACGAGTGGAGCCTGAGCTGCTGGCCAGCCTGAGTGAGTGAACGACTTGTCTTGGTAGGGGCACGATAGGCGTATTTGGAGGTTCTACCGCATGACTGGTGACACAGGTCCGGAGCCCGATCGAAAATCGACTGGGCGTTGCTGGTAGATGAGCTGTTAGGCATACGCTAGTAGTAAGGCTGGCGATAATCGCATAATCGCCATGGAGACTCCCCCTGAACCGCGAGAAGATGCACCAGTTCCCGTGAAGGTCAAGTTTTCGACAATCTGTCAGATCATTATCATGCTCGTTCGTAGGACGAGGAAATCGATACCAATTGGGACGAGGCCATAGAAACGTTCGACAACATGGAGTTGCGCGAGGAGCTGCTCCGTGGCATTTATGCGTACCAACATTGTTACGATTCCAAATGAGTGTTGTCGTCACATGCCTCATCATGTAGGTACGGATTTGAGAAACCATCTGCAATCCAGCAGCGGGTAGGACCCGTGTCTTGCTGATCGCGACTGTCCCCAGAGTCTTTTTTTTCTCCTCAGGCGATCAAGCCCATGTTAATGGGGCGCGATGTTATCGCACAAGCACAGTCTGGGACAGGCAAGACTGCCACTTTCTCCATTGGTATTTTGCAGCAGGTAGATAATGGTCTAGCTGAGTGCCAAGCTCTAGTGCTAGCGCCTACTCGTGAACTCGCGCAACAAATTGTCAAGGTCATGATAGCCCTTGGTGACTTCATGTCGGTGCGGATTCATGCGTGCGTGGGCGGCACTGCAGTGCGTGATGACATACGGACACTGCAGAACGGTGTGCATGTTGTTGTTGGCACCCCTGGTCGCGTGTACGACATGATCAATCGCCGAGCTCTTCGCCTTGCTGACACAAAAATATTTGCTCTTGACGAAGCTGATGAGATGCTTTCACGTGGCTTCAAAGACCAAATTTACGACGTCTTCAAGTTCTTGCCTGAGCAGGTTCGAGTTGCCCTTTTCTCGGCAACAATGCCGTTAGAAGTTCTCGAGATCACTAGCCGCTTCATGCAGGAACCTATCCGCATTCTTGTAAAGAAAGACGAGCTCACCTTGGAAGGCATTAAGCAATTCTACATAGCTGTGGAACGAGAAGAATGGAAGCTGGACACACTCTGTGATCTCTACGAGACACTCACCATCACGCAGGCAATCATATACTGCAACACCCGGCGCAAGGTCGACTGGCTCACAGATAACATGACTCAAAAAGATTTTACGGTCTCGGCAATGCATGGCGATATGGATCAAAAAGAGCGTGACATAATCATGCGAGAGTTCCGTTCTGGGTCTAGTCGTGTCCTAATAACCACAGATCTCCTCGCTCGCGGCATTGATGTCCAGCAAGTTTCACTTGTTATCAATTACGACCTTCCAACTAATCGCGAGAACTACATTCACAGAATAGGTCGTTCAGGCCGCTTTGGCCGAAAGGGTGTCGCAATCAACTTCTTGACTTCGGGCGATGTTCGGTACATGCGTGATATTGAGGCCTTCTACAATACACAGATAGAGGAGATGCCCATGAATGTTGCTGATCTCATTTAAAACACCTGGCTGCAAAATAGCACCAGCTAGCACGACAGCGGAGAAGAATTGACGGGTCCAGTGTTGCAATGAAAAAAAAAATTCGGCTGGGGCCTTAGCCGCGTTTATACTGACGGGTGATCTGCGGCTCTGGCTCTACCTGTGCCTGGTTTCTGCTTGGCTTCTCCTGTAGCTCCCTCCCCGTTCCGATACGACCTTCGACGGCGCAGGGCGGCCGACGACTAATCCCAATACACCACTAGGATGTAGGTTAAAGGGGAAACGTAGCTTCCAACGTCCAGATTCACCCTTCCTATACAAGGGGGGGGGGGGATACTGATCGTCAAGTTTTCGCCTGGCCCGGGCCCGGGCCTAAGAGGCACCATGTGTCTGACTCGGACTCGGAGAAACTTTGACCATTTCTCCCAGGGCCTCTTGGCGGCGGGGCCTTGCTGGGTTTTCGCGTGCCCCGGGACTCTTCGGGCGACAACGATGATGATATAAGTTGAGTGGTTTATTAAATATAAATCTTAAAATTCTAAAATCTACATTTGGTAAGGTCGGGGCGGGGGAACCCCAAAATGTAGATTGTCCTTACCATCTTTTTTTCATCATCTTTTTTTATTAGAGGCCGATTGTCCTATGAGCGCAGCGAATAGGGCTTAATTGGCCTCTAAAATCAAAAAAGTGGTGTAAAAAAACACTCAACTTATATCATCATCCGAGCAAGAAAAATTCCCAACTAGTATGTAATGTAACTTGGTATTTCGCCCTGCTTGGGATTTCGCCCCACACCTTCCCGGGCCCCTTTGGTGTTGATAATCGTACCAGACCTCGACCTTACCCTAGCACGTGCCTCGAGACCCTAAATTTTGAGGCGCGCGAGCTTTTGGTTCACCGCGACGACACTATCTCCAGCTTCTCGAGCGCTTGAACGCGGCCGCAGTGTCCGGCAGTACCCCACGCATGTGCCCGACCCATTGTCGTCTTTCGCGCATGCCATCTGGCGAATTCTGTTACGTCGCACCGCGGGGCGGTACGCCGAGCATGATCTCAGCGACGGAATTGGTGCAAATAGCTGCCCCTGCGCGTTCCACTGGCTTTGTTGCCTTCTCGGGCAGCCTCGGCTCAGCGCGGAACCCCACGAGGCTCGTTATGGGTTCGTCAAGGGCCGAGCTTCAGGTCAGCTTTTCTTGGCCGCATCGCGAACTAGTGCTGCGATTTCTGCGTGAGATTTCGCCCCAGGAGCATTTCAGCACGCCATAAAACCACGGGCAGCCCGCGCGCGTGGGCTGCGACGAAGGTGCCGTCCTGCGGCCCCGACCCCGCAATCGCAGCCAGGGCCGCCAATCGCCGTGCTGTGCTGCCTCAAAAAGCCGGCCGAGGGGGGCGAAACTAGAGATACATACATTTCATAGATAGGTGATAAGTTTCCTTAATTCCTTACCTGCGGGAAGAGCTTTTGCGCAGGATGAATAGTTGATGGGCATGCCTATTGCAGGCGTGGATTTTTTTGTGTTAAACCCGCCGTAATGACTAGCTCAGATCTTGTAACTACAATCCCCCTTTCAGTGGCCTTAGTCTTCGCACGTAGCTCTGGATGGCATTGATGCACTTTCGGAGGAGGGAACATGATCAATGTACTGCAATCTGCACCGAGATACTGCGCACACAACCCAAAAGTCAAGCAGCGATATTTGTCAAATGTCGCGCTTTGAGCTCCAAGACTTGGATTGATGACACAGAGCTAGAACGTACAGGCGACACTGATCTTATGTCGGAGGATATCGCTGTAAGCGTGATGCCGAGGTGATTGAATGGATGATATTGACATGATAAGACCTGTGCAGGCCTGGTACGTCGATTGCGCATCCAACCTCTTCAAGCATGTCTGGCGTCGTAAATCAATACGTGAGACCGGTGTCGGTTTGTCGCATCACTAGTCAGTCTGGGGTTTCTCCCACTCTTCAAAATGTCACTATGGCGGCTACTTCAGAGGGAAGTTATCTTGATATTACTAATCTTGAATTTTTGGAATTTGCGCATCAGACTGCTATGGCCAAAGCAATTTGCGATTACCTGATTTACTTTGTACGCAACATAAAACAGGCGTTGAGGCTGTGTGAAGAGGTCTTGAAGAAGAAAACATCTTTAGAAGACTGGTGGTGGAAATGCCGTTTTGCTAAATGTTATTACCGCCTTGGACTATACAGAGATGCTGAATATCAACTTATTTGCTCATTGCAAAATCAGAATATGGCATTAAATGTGCTGGGGCTCTCAAAGGTATACATGCGCTTAGATCAACCTAACACAGCGCTGAAGGTGCTCCAAAAAGGCATTGAAAAGATGCCGGAGGAGTCGCACCTAAAAATAGGTGTAGCGAGAATTTATGAAATGATGTACGCAACATGCAGAAGCTTGCTATTTTATAAGAATGCTCTGGTTCTCGATGCATCTAACATTGAGGCACTAGCCTGTTTGGCTGCAAACTACTTCTATGAGCATCAACCTGAGCTGAGCTTGCGCTATTATCGTCGTCTGCTTCAAATGGGTGTTTCCGGACCTGAAATATGGAACAATATTGGCCTCTGTTGCTTCTATTCCTCACAGCTTGATATGGCACTCGACTGCTTTGATCGTTCCCTTCGATTTGCAGATGACGCTGCTGATGTCTGGTACAATATTGGACACCTTGGAATTAGCATGGGTGATTTCCACATGGCGCATCAGTCCTTCAAAATTGCATTATCTTTAAATCAGAGTAATGCGGAGGCTTTGTGCAATTTAGGGGTCCTTTCGCTGTATGCTCGGAACATTAAGATAGCTAGATCATACTTCATAAGCGCGAAAGAAGTGGCACCGACGCTCTTTCAACCGCACTACAACGGTGCATTACTTGCATACAAGCTTGGAAACTTGCAGGATTCTTTCGCTATGGTGCGATCATAGAGAAGTGGCCCCTCATGCTCCGTTCGCAGGTTTCATCGGCACTTAGAGTGAACAAAGCACATGTGGATTCACGCGAGCTTAAAAATAATCTCGAATGGCACATTCGGGCACTGTGATTGAGTGTTCAAATACTGGGGCGCGCACGAGGTAGGCAGTATTTAGAGGCAGTAGTAGTATAGGTAGTATAGGGATTATGTGTCATTTTTGCGGCGGTAGTATGAGAGTAATGAAAGTATAAACAACGTGGGGCGGCACTGGGGCCCGGGCACTTGCCCGGGCCCCTCACCCTGCCCGGACACCGGAAATTCCAATAGGTACGACAGCGACTGGGGAACGATAGGAAAAAATTAGGGCGTCACGGTAATTACGCGTCCATTTATACTGTCTTTCGTGGTTTGGGGCGGGGTTTTCTCCATTTATACTGTCTTCCGTCGCACTGGCACCGCGTCGCTGCTGATTTCTCTGCGTGAGGCTGCCCGCAAGGTACCGAACTTTGCACAGCCCATTATTTTAGCATACGGAACCTACGCCTCAGCAAAAATTTCCCGCCATTCGGCGGTCGCCGCGTGGCTGTACGGCGTTTTGCGCAAAGCGCACTGGCATCCGAGCATGCGAATAATGCAAGACCAAAGGAGTACGCACCTTTGGGAGTACGGCGGCTGAGATAGTCTGCCGCGGAGCTACCTTAAAATACACTAAGTAGTTTTGGTTTAACTGTGTTTGTTGATCCGACTCCGGCAGCGTAGTGTACTAGTCGTCTAACCGTGACGAAATAGTTTCTCCCATGTTTGATGGGGTTTGTGACGGGGAATTGCGTCCGTCAATAAAAGTGACTCAGGATGATAATAATTAGGAGTGCCAGTGAGAGGCGACTTCCCCCTCAGGCTACTAAGGGGGTATCCGATGCCAGTGATGATCGGAGTACTAGTACCCTAGGATGGGAACTTGAAGTAGCCTAAGCGGGTAATACAAGTACGGGTTGTGCTTGGATACGTCTCAGTTGAACCTTGGGATCCTACTAGACGTGTATTTCCATTGCAGGGGGGGGTATTTCCGAGTCGCCCTATTCAAAGTTTCAAGTTATCGCACACGGTCACCGTCACGGTCACGGTGACCCGTGCCGGTGGCAAGCTTAAATACTAGTAAAACCCGGCCCGAGGCATGCGGTAAAAGAAAAGATAATGATATAAATGTGTAGATCTGAGTAACAATGTGAAATCTCACCGGTACCGTGGGTACCTGCCAATATAATGTAGATAGATATATGATAGATACGGATATTCAGTGGGCGAATATATATTGATCACCGTAATTAACGCTATATGTTATGGCTGCTACCGACTGGAAGCAAATTTGGGCTCCCTTGCACGCACCTGACAACACTTCTTCTAGCTTTTCGCTGATACACTGTCGACTCGGCAGAACTCGCTTCTTCGAGGCGCGCCCGGCGGCGGTCCACTTCTCTGGATTTGAGGTTGGTCGCAAGCTCTCAGTAAAGTTGGAGGTACTCAATATCTCAGAGATGGGGCAGCGGCTGTATCTTGTCGTGCCGCAGAGCCCACAATTCCGAGTACGCAAGTTTGCGAAGAAAGGGCAGATCGCACCAGGCATGGTATACCACAGTGCTTGTTTAATCTTTCAGTTTGGAAATAATATGCGTGCAACAGGCAGAGCGATTTTTCATAGATTTTATACCAGACCAGTGGAGATACTACTACGAAACTGTGCATTTGATTTCCGAGCATGGGGAAACACTGGCTGTTCCCATCCATGCGTACCCAGTGATGAATCGAATGTCTTTACCAACAGAGATTGACTTTGGGGCTTGTGCTCTATGGGACAGCGTATTTAAAACTGTGGAATTGGTGTGTGATGTGGCAGCTGCTTTTGAGTATCGTATTACCTTAGTTAAGGCGCATTCTCAATTCAAATTACTGACACCTCTGTCTGGGGTTGTTAAAGCTGACGAATCTATACAGCTCCGGATAAGATTTCGTCCCGTGACCTTAGGGACTTCTAGCATGCAGGTTCTGGTTGAGATATCGCAATTGGACAGTGAACCACATCTCCTAAACATCATGGGTAACGCAGTACCTGGTGCAAGACGCCGGCAGGTCTTGGATCTTGCGGGAATATATCGAATGAATTCGGCACTGGGCAACAAAAGAGATTCTGAAGTACAATATTGCACTGATCACGAGACAAGCGATAGTGGCCGTAAAGTCTCGAGGTATAAAGCACCCTCTCGAGCAGAATATATGGTCGAAGGCCTTAGAGTTCCAAGTGAGCTGCGAATGGGCGACCAACGCAGTGCAAATTATATCTTGACTCAAAGTCCAGGTAAACCCGTATCAGATGACTTGAAGCAAGCCACCAATGCCCAACGAGCAAGCGGAGACCCCGAGAAGGGGAATGTACCACAGACAAGGATGGGCGACAAACTAGAAGACAAAGCCATATTAAATTTTGCAGAATTAGCCAGCACACTGCTTGAACTGAAGACTGTAGCAACAAAGAGTGAAGGAAATAGGAGTCATCTGGATGAAATCGCATTTTTGCGCGGCTTGGCTGATCTCAATGTTGGAGAAAAGGAACGAGAATTCAGAGGTTCGGAAGAGTCTCTTGGAGAGCACTTGCTTTCTGTCAAGGAAAGAGGCATCGTTGAGTCTCAAGCCAACCGCATCTCAATCAATTTAGACAACAAGCGTCGTTCTAAGCAGCGTTCGGTGGTTGGGCCAGTGAAGACTCGGTCGTGTCTAACTGCGAATGCCATTCGACCTGTCAGTGCACTTTCTTACCTCCAGAACATTTCCGCCTCAACCTTTAATCTGCTTGCCCAAGGCATGTGGGAGAAGCGATCCGCAGGTCTAAGGTTGCTGATCGCTCTAATTGGCAGGTGGATTATCCGGAAACGTGCAACTAAGCGTCTCCTAAGGGTCAAAGCAAGGGTAAACTACACTAAGGCCGAGAGAGATGATGCACTAGCCAACTGTGAGATTAGAGGCTCCACAGGGTATGTTGAGCATATAGCGAGTGGTAGTAAGCACAATAAATGTCCGCTGAGCCCTGGCACAAGTCCGTTAAAAATGGATCATGCGCGACTAATTAAATACATGCCAGAGCGTGAACCCATTGACATCGAGGCAAGCTTGATAGCATCCCACATATTCCCAAGATATGAAGAAAACGCCACCATTGTAAGAGAGCCAATAGTAGCCGGGGAAACCGAGCGCATTGTTGTTCCAAATTCCGACAATCCATTTTTCTGCACCTTGGACAGTATCTATGTCCAGGTTGCTTTCTACTATCTATCCATGGGGCCATCAAAATACTGCTGTCACTTCCCAGTGGTTTTTGGTGGCAGCACTCGAGACGGTGCCGCCGAGGACCTACATGTACGGACTTCTAGGGAAGTAAAGACTCCCTGGGACGTTTCTAAGACAATGTTTGAAGAAGAAGCTACAATGTCCAGCGCGCCCTGTGCTAGCTGGAATTCAGCCATTCTATTGGAGGCTGAAGGTCACGACAACTTTGACAAGCCATGGAGAAATATATCTATGCATTTTTCACTCCAGAGAAATCTAGCAGCCGTTAGCGGCTGGACATACCTCAGGGACACGAGCTATGATGTAACTATGCAAAATCCAACCAAAGACGACGAGGCCTCTAGTACATGGCCCCTACAACCTATGCCGTTAAACCGCAAATTGAGTCTAGCCGCAAGAGTTGCTGCAGCTAGGTTGGCAGCTACTGCAAACGCATATCCATATTACTGGCCTACAGTTTCAGATCACTGGTGTCCGCGGCTGGAACGTCGCGCTTCAGGTCTCCATTGCCTCTCGGGACAGTACCACCTCGGCTCCTGGGCTGTTGAATCTGCAATGCCGCGCCCGCTCTTGGGTTCTGACGTTGACGATGCGCTATCGGAATCAGAATCAGAGGACGAGTCTGTTTATTCCCAGGTCTCTCTTACCACTGACAAGCAATGCAGGTCCATGTTTCGTGATGTCCAACCGGCTTCAAGGCAGCAGCCTGGAAGTACTGAACACTGCTCAGGACTAACTTCTTCAATTGTCTCAGATCTTCCTCGGGACCGTGCTCATCTTGAACTTGTCCGTAAAAAGCAAACCCACCGCACAATGGCCGAGTCGCTCCTCAGAATACGAACTGGCTGGGTTGCAGACTGCATTCGCTGCCCTCTTCTTCGTGACCAGTTTGTCAATACTAGCAGTGGCACTGGCATGGGAAAAGCCTGACAGGGCAAAGTGGATCATTGTGGTGGGTGGATGGGTCTATGGGTTGGTAAAAGCTGGAGGAAAGTTGCTTCGTCCACTCGCAGCCGAATGATCCTGTTGAGTGGCTGTAGTTCGAGTGACTTCTTGACTTCTAGTAGTACTGCCACCCTCTACTTCCACCCACTAGTAGTATATGACTTTCGGCCCATTTTACACCAAAACGGACGCTCACGGGAAACCCGTTCGCTAATCGTTTTGATGAAAAATGAGCCGAAAGTCAATTATATCGAGACCGAAATCCATGGTTCTGGGCGGTCGATTTTGGGGGTCTAATGATTTCTAGTATATTTCATGAACTTGAATAGGGGGTATTTTCGAATATATAGTTGAGTTAGTCCCACCACGTCATCAAAACGGTTCACTGACGTTCACCGTTTAGACGACGTGGCGAGTCTAACCATGTAATTATATTAAGTTACGCTTATATTATATTTTCACGAATGATGACAGTTTCAATATACTATTATTCACTATTTTTTATTCAACTTCTACAAAATCTGCAATACCCACACACAATTTTTCTGATGTGGAACGCGCAGGGGCAGCTATCTGCACCAATCCCGTCGTTCAGATCATGTGCGTCGAGGAGCGGCGCGAACGGAGAATGGGAGAGGCATCTTTGGGGAATACTAGTTACCCGTGCCTTTTTCATCGCAGTCACGGTAACTATTCTTTGCCTGGCTGATATGGGCACGACGCCCTCAAGTTCGCGGCCCAAGGAAGAAACAAGCACCAACGGTGGTTTCTTCAGCAACCTGTGGCTGTGCGGCGGGGGCGACGCCATCGATGAGAATTCGACCGAGCGCTCGCGTCGTCGCGTCGCCTCTGCTGATAAAGAGACAGATGGGAGGAAGCTCCGCGCGGGAGCAGACGACGCAAAGCGTGTGACCGAGAGCACGGAATCTGCGTCGTAGCAACGCATTCGACCCATAATTCGCATTCGGCAACCCACTCACACAATTCCTCCGACACGAGATTGAGACGGCATCTCCCCACAGGTGCAGAACTTTTCGCGCAGGAATTCAAGACGACCATGCGTCAGCGAGGCTTCGCAGCCTTCAAGTACAACCGCAATGGGCGGTGCACACGGCGTCTCCGCCACGCCTGGCATTCTTTCGACAGCACGCCCGCAGGTCGGCGCCCCGCCTCTTCCTGCTTGACGACACGGAGACCCTGATCCAGTGGAAGACAAAAAAAACGGGTCGTGGTGACTTCGATGCTTTCAGCCTCCTCGATATTGATGGCATCGTTCGAGGGTGCGAGACTCGCAAAGTCTGTGCCACCAACGAGACCTGGCGCATGATCACGATACACGCACCGCCGCGCCGCCTTGTGATGGGATTCGAGACAGAACAGCGCTGTCGGATGTTTGCCGATGGCCTTTCTCTTGTCGTTGCGGAGGCACAGGGCCGCGCTGCACCTCAGACTAGGAGAGCAGGCGCTTCTAATGACAGTCGCACTGACGCCCCTAAGGAAAACGGCGTCCAGAGGCTGAGGAAGACCGGGAGGGAACGGGGAGAGCGCGGGTGGCGTTTCTAAGTTTTGAACTACTGGACGCGTTGCCGCACGTAAGAGTTGTCCCAAATTATTCGTCGAAGTTGCCGCCGCGGGCCGCGGTGGTGATGATGAAATAGCTGTAGCATTCTTTACACCATTTTCGAGCATTTGGAGGTCAAACAAGCCCAGTTTTTGCCACGCTCACAGGTCAAATGACCTCTAAGCTCGAAAATGATGTTAAAAACAGCTGCAGTGCCGAAGAGTATTCCAATATGTCTCTACCGATATAGGCAATCCCGTAGTAGACTTCTTTTGGTGCCAATGGCCCCGGGCCTGGTTCGCGCGTTTTTCCTCAGGCTCAGTCCGCGAGCACTGGGACCTCATCCGCTGTCGGGATGTCTTCTCCTGGGCCCATAACCTGCGAATGATGCAAGACCAAGGGGTACGCACCTTTGGGGGTACGGCGGCTGAGATAGTCTGCCGAGGAGCTACCTCAGGCCCGGGGGGCCAAGTTGACTCGGAAGAACTCAGGCCGCTCAGGCTTCAAGTTGCCAGTGCCTGTGACTCGCACTTGGAAGGGAAACTTGAACTTGAAGGGTATCCAAGGATACAAAGCAGTCGCCACTGGTCACCACTAGTGCCTGAGAGGAATTATCAGTACCAGTAACTAGGGGGGGGTCATAGCACTATCGCTGGGTGCCGATACGCATAAGATATACTGCCGTAGGTACCGTGACTGTAGGCCTCAGGCCTAGGTTGGCATTTCCCCCAGGGGTTATTAACCCCAATCGCGGCCCGGGGTCAGTAACCCGGGTAATTACCCGTTAGTACGGGTTATTAACCCCAGGATCTTATAGAGGGGTAGGGGAGGGGGCCTCGCGGGCCACTGGCGCGGGCCTGGGCCGTGCCGGGCCACCTAACTTGGTACTTGCCTTGGCGCACCTGCACGTATCCAAAAGCTCAACGGGCTGCTTGCGCCCATCCGCTCGCCCGGAGGGGTCTTTCGCTAATCTCACTATGGGGCTGGAGACAACCCCCCTAGGGGACTGCTCGGATTGGGGGGAGGGTCGGGATGGGGCCCACAGATTACACGTCTCCCCTTCCTATGCAGCCCTCCGGGCGGCCTTGGGCATCGAAACGGACCTCTGGTAAGCACTTTAATACCCAACATCCTATTTTATGTATGGAGAGGTAAGTAATCACGGCTTAGGAGGCTAGTGTCCTATTTGAGACGTTAGGGCTGTTGAGACGACGGCTTGTGCGAGCCCACAGATTATGCAACTAGATTATGCTCGTTGAGCCCTCGAAGACCACCGGCAGGGCCGACGCCGAGATGCTTGAGATCGTTCAGCATCTTGTCCTGTCGTCGCCGCCCGGTGAGTTCGACGAGGTGTGGTATGACGCGCAGATTCTGGTACCCAAACTTATCTCGCCGCAGATACTCGCCGGCATTGCGCGCGCGTACAACCATGAAAATTTATCTGTGGCAAAGACAGCAGATGGTCTTCGCGTGCTGTTGCATAAGGCTGCCGAGATCAGCCCAACGCGCTACGTTGATTATACTACGAGAACCACATTCCGCGTGGACCATGTTTTGCGTAGTGCGGTAACTGTTAAGGAGACCCTAATACCCACCATGCATGATGTGATGCGCCATGCCATCGATGATGCTGCACGCTCTTATGTGATGACGACATTCGATGTAGATGCCAGACCAAGCGCAGCTGTCCACGTGAACATCGGACGCGCCGAGCTTGTGATTGCAATGTCTGGCGAGCGCGCTAATCTGAGCAACTTCTGGAGCGGCAATTGGCGCTCCGAGTGGACGGAGCAGTGGCAGCGTAATTCTTGACAGTTCACTGAGCAAGCTAGGCTTGAGAGGGAAGGGAGAGTCAGCGATCGCCGTTGTTTCACGATACGCTGAATAGCCTTCCTCGCAGGTAGTGCTCGGCGACGGCGAGGCCATCGTCTCCGGGACTGTAAAGGTCCGCGCTCACTATTTTGAGGACGGCAACGTCCAGCTTCAGACCACAAAAGCATTTCACCCCGCCTGCATCTTTTTTGAGACACCCCGCATGCTTGGCACCGTCATCATTGAACAGGTCAGGACTGCAGAGTCTGCGCTTCAGTGTGGTCTTGAGAGGATGTATGATAACGTGTCCGTCAAGACAGCCAAGGCAATGCGCCGCGTCCTGCCAATTACGCACGTGAAAATGAATTGGAACATCCACGAGTTGTCACTGAACCGCAGCTTCAGCCTTTCGAAGAATGCGCAGCAGGAGCGCTAGGTTAGAGCGCTAGGTGGCATCCCAATAGGCCCCACCCCAAGTCGGGTAATTATTTCTCGCCCGATTTTGAGGCATACTCCATGAGTCCTAATTAAGCTAAATTACCCTGCGAATCCTAATACTGCGTGGTGACTTCGAATTTTATAGGGGGGTAAGGCCGCCGCAGCGGCTCGTAGTATTCCGAAGTTCCTTCCGTAATTCCAAGCTCAGGCTCTTGTTAATTGTTAATTTTATCTTTGTTATTAGAATATAAAGAGTATAACCAATTTGCAACATCTTTTTAAGTTTGGTTATTTGGAATTATTGGCATTCAAGTTGTTTAAATGATATGATATGATATGATGAGTTTCAAGTTGAGTTGGACTTTCAAGTTATTATCTAATTAAAAGGATACTAGTAAAAAGTACTAGTAGTTGTAGAACACGCAGGCTGTCACGGTGGCCTTTTTTTGGCGATCGTGCCGCAATCCTTCCGTAGCGGCCTTCGCCTCCACTCCGAGCAAAATCCTCAGGCTGTGGATTTTTCAGGAGCGCGATTTTATCGTCCGGGCAACAGACTTTCCCACCGTGACAGCGGCTGTAACCAGTGCGTCTCACGATAGCGTCGTGAATGCTCTGCCGTTGGAGGTCCCCCACCCCCCCGATAGTAAGCAACGCAAGAATGAATTTACCTTAGATATGAGCAGATAAATTACAGTGAGGGTCGCCTACCTCCAACCAACACAGCTGACGCGCGCTGGGAGAGATCAGCTTCTCTCTTGGCTTTATCGATCAATTTTGAGGGAGATTTAGGAGATACGTCAATGAGGGCAATTGCGTATGCATAGGCCTCTCCCGTTTTGATAGTGACAATGCCCATTTGAGACGGTGTTTGATGACGTGCAGAGGTCGGTAACATCAATCTTGTGGCAGTAACAACCAAAGATACATCATCTAATGCCAAAGCAACAAGCCAGTTGTGGAGGAGGTCAAGAAGATCTGGAGGGTCAAGCGTACCAATGGCCGATAAGGCCAATTTCCGACACGCCTGCCTAACCTTAGGATCAACTACAGAGAAAAGCCCAGGGGGACAACGACATATCTCTGCAACGGCTTTCGCCTTAGCTGAGAGTTTGCTACCTACAGCACGGCACCCAAGGAGCGCTTCGATGTCGAAATCGACAAGCTTGCGAGACGCCAATATTACAGCAACACCATCAACATCGAGACAGTCCAGTTCCTGTTGCGCAGCTCGTAGTCTTTTCAATACTGGCTCTCGCTCCAGAACTGATGCAACTACTGCTGCAATGCTTGATGTGGGGGCGAATGTAGGCACACGGTTGCCCTCTACAAAGCACCCAATGACTGGCCCCACTTGCCGGCTGAAACTTACTCTTATGGTTTTTTCTATGGAAGCTTTGTTGCCACTGAACAATACCTCATGGTCTGAGTTGGATGCATGTGAAGAGCTCTTGCCAAGCTTTGCCGCTTGCGTTATCAAAAACCGAGAGAACTGAGCTTTGATTGATGCCTTCAATGGGTCAATAAGCCAGGACCGCGCTTTATCCGCCTGTTTGGGTTTCAGCTCTACCGCAAATGTCCCTCCTGTAACCTTTTTGCCTGGACCGAGAGGAAGCCAGTTTCGCGTTACGTCTTGCACGAACAGTCCTGAGCGTAGTGCATAGGATGTCTCAAAACAAGTCAACAACAATTTGGGCAAAACGCTCCTGCACACGCGTGGCATGAATTCAACGCCTAGCCACTCCTGCACAGATACACGGTTAGATTTAGACATCGAAGCGCTCACGAGGACTCCGCGCTGTGCTTGTGCCGCCCATTGTTCAAAAGCTAATTCGAGTGACAAAATCTGTGCTGCGGGCCTCTGCGGCTCCTTGCAAACGCGCCAGAGCATCGGCGGATGGGCGCGGAAGACGGCGTGGGCTGAGCCCTCTCCCACCAGCCCTAGGCAACCTTCTGTCATACGACGTGAGCGAGCCCCAATTGCTGAGTCCGTGGGCTGGATGTTAGTATGGAAGCTATGGAGCGGGTTGGTGGTGTCCTTTTATGTTAGATGATTTAGCACGCCCTAGCTTCCTCGGCCGTGTAGAGTACCCGCTTCCGATGGGCTTGCACAATTTTTCCCGATCGCTCCGATTTTTTTAGTTCGGTAGCGCGATCAAACTCTGAGATGTAGGGAATGAGCTCACAGAGTGGCTGGTGATCTCGTAGCATAACTCCCACACCCCTATATGGGGGGGTTTGCCTTAGTGGACGATTTTTTTCAGCCGAAAGCAACGGTCCTGGGCCACATTTGACCGGTCGCAGATCTACAATTGGCTGGGATGGTCGCTTGCTATGCCCCCACGAAGACGCGCCCAGTGCGATTTGGCTGTGTTTGGGGGCCCACAAAAGTACCTTTCACCCGCATCTGGCCATGGATAGGGTGCCCGGGCAATGCCAGGGGTCCATGGGGATCGGCTACTGCACGTATGGTGCTAATTTAGCCCGATTAAAAAATCGCCCACGTTTCCTGCGAAAACGAATGGTGAAACGCGCCGCGTTCGTTTTCGCCCAAGCGGCTGTGGCCGATCAAAGCCCGTTGGTACGTAAGCTACATGGGTCCAGGGGACTGGGAAACGCTCCTTGGATGGGGTAAATCGGTAGCTTAAAGTAGCTTTTACCGACACTAGCCTCTAGTAGGTTGTTTTTGGAGGGCCGGCAGACCACCTTGCACCCGCCCACACGGGCCACCCGGCTGGTGCTGGACGCGTCCAGACCCCTCAAGGCTCCCACCCAGCGGAGGGCCGTCCTGTACCGGCTGTCGAGACGAATGGAATTAAAAACATTAGAGCTCCAAAAAAGGCACTTTTAGCCCCCGCGATGACCGCGATCCGGTCACCCGCTGGCCAAGCCTGCTGGCGGACGTCTTACGGGTCTTTTGAAGCCTCGGAATCGTGGGGTTGGTGGACTAACATTCTCAATCTAAATTTGGCCGATTTGGAGCAGACCCCCCCCTCCCCTATGCAGGCCAAACGTGCGCGACGCGTGCCGCGCGCCGCCGATGCGCGCCACGACCACTTCGACCTCGATGCGAACGACGCCACTGCTGAGTCCGATTTTGGCGAAACACAGCTCGCCAGCAGCGGCCCCGCCTCGGTGTGCCCGGAGCTCGCGCGGCCCCCGCACACTTCCCACTAGTACCCAGCGCTGGGCCACTCGGACCCCTGGGTCACCCGGACCAATGGCGTCTACCCTCGCACATCTCCCCCCCCATCTCGACTTGTGAGTCCGAGCTGCGCCCGAGTACACGCTCAGGTGACACACAGACTCGAGCGATAAGGGGCAAACGCTGAGGTGACGCGATAAGTGATGCCGACGCTTGCAAAAGTACTACGGGAATTGAAGGTGCTCCGATCCACATAAACTTTTTGTCAAAAGCACTCGCAGGTGGAAGACGCCTTGCTGTACCTGGATCAAGTGAAAATGGCTTTCGAGGACAAACCAGAGATTTACAATAAGTTTTTAGATATAATGAAAAACTTTAAAGCGCAAGAAATTGACACGCCTGGTGTTATCCAACAAGTTTCGCGCCTATTCCGCGGGTATAACAAACTCATTCTTGGATTCAACACTTTCCTTCCTGATGGCTACAAAATTGAGCTACCTCTGGACGGAAACAACGCAACCATGACTGTGATAACACCTGCAGGAGTTTCGGCATCCGTTGCCAGTGATGCGTAGGGAGTGTTTACATACAGCTGAGCTTCATGTATAGGTCGGTGGCCCTGTCATCCCCAGTCAAGGGACAACGCCTGGCAAAAACACAGGAGGTTAGAGTTAAGCACGTGACTCTGACTTATTTTTATGCCACCCAGGTAATATTTCAAAGCCAAGTGATGCATGCTGCAGAGCCGTTCTGCAGCATATCCCTCCTTATTGAACAGCCCAATTATATAGGCGATTGTACGACCCGACGTGGCTCCCCATCTGCTGATATGTACACGGGAAAAATATTAATGTAGGCGGGCGCCCCTGTTGAATTCGACCATGCAATTACTTACGTGAGCTCCTCTTGTCCTGATCTGAAAAAGTTCCTTAGATAGAATCTACAAAATTTAACAGGTTACAACCATTAAAAAAAGATTTGCGCACGAACCAGAGACCTACAAGGCTTTTCTTGAAATTCTGCATACATATCAAAAAGAACAACGTTCAATAAAAGATGTTCTCGAACAAGTGTCTCAGCTCTTTGCTGACCACTCTGACCTACTCAAAGAATTTACCTATTTTCTTCCTGACGCAGTTCAGGAGCAAGCCAAGGCATGCTTTTGTGTGGTACACTCACTATATCTGTTTTTTATTTATAGGAACGCCTTTCACGGGCAGCTAGGGAGTCAGAAATGCGTCGCGGCCAACGTCGAGGTGGTGAATATAACCTTGAGTACCATGCCAGCAGCAGACTTGTGCCAGTCCAGTGCTCAGCGGATGAAAGAACTCGGTGGCCCTCAGCCGTTGGCAGAGGATCAAGAATGGCCTTTGATTCAACAAGCGGACTACCACATATGAATAGCAATATTGCAACGGCACACGCTGAATCAATTATGTATCCTCAGATTGAAGCTGAAAGTAAGGCTACGCGTGGTCGGCCAGTCTATGCGTTTTTGCTCCCTGCGTCAAGTCCTGAATAACGCACACACTAACGTCACAGGCGCTACACAAGCTGCGCAATAGAGCGTCAGCTTTTTGAAAAAATAAGAGAGTCGCTCACTTGCCGTGCCCTTTCATAGATAAATTCCTGGTCTGAAATACAATTCAGGTTCCTGAATGCGACTGGCACTTTGGCTACGGCGCCTGATGCATGGAACCAGTTTCTGAAATGTCTTGATTTGCACTCCCAGGATCTCCTTCAGCGGTCGGATCTAATTCGCCTAGTCTCCGAGCTCTTCAGTTCTCATGGACTCCCAGTTGAGCTTCTCGAGGCTGTTCAAAGGATTTTGAGAGATAGAGATGGCATTTACAGTGCAACTTATGAAGACAAAAGGAATTACAGGCTGAACGAAGAGCAAAATAAATATAGTTCAGGGCCATTGACGCCACTTCATGATATGGACTTTTCCAGCTGTGCCCGCCACACGCCCTCATATCGGGCATTACCAATGTCGCTGGCCCAGCCTCGCAGTCACAGACGTTTGAGCCTCGAACTAGCAGTTTTGAATGACATGTGCATCAATGTGAGTTCAGAGAAAGCATGTGGGTTCATGCACCCTAAAAAAGACAAATGCGAACAAGAACTTTTCCAGCTAGAGGACCAACGGTACGAGCTTGACATGATCATTGATGCAAACTCAGCTTGTGTTGCAGTTCTAGAATCAATTACTACTACCTTTTACCGGAATAGTTGTTCTGCTCCCAGTAAAACTCGAATTTGTCATGAACAGCAAGTCGATTGTTCTTCTAGACACAGCTCAAACGATGCGATCAATGCGAATGTCGATGCGGCCACCCTTTCAAACCTGCCTTTAAATGCAATCTCTGCTGTTTACGGCAAGCACAGTATGTAGATAGAGTCAATCTTTTCAAATTATTATTACTTAAGTCATGATTAGGTGGTGAACTCATTGAACTAATAAATAACAATCCACACTTTGCAGTACCCCTAGTATTAAAACGACTCAAACAGAAAGGGAAAGAATGGCGTGACATGCGTGAAATGAAAAGTTACTGTTGGGAGAGGGTAATAAATCGCAACTTACATCGTGCATTGGATCAACGCGCGTTTCATTTTCGTCAAAATGATCGCAAGATCAAGCTCTCTCGCTATCTCATGTGCCATATTCTGGGTTCAAGCCGGACTCAAATAGGACTATCTAGTCTCCAAAGAGTGGTAAGGCAACATGAAACAATTACACCTCTAGATGATGAAGCAGATATTTGCAGGAAGGATATGTTCCTTCAATTGGGACGGCGCTCTTTACACCGCACGCTGTTTCATCTCATTCTCAACGCAGTTGAACAGTCGTGCTTGTCACAACATGACAAGCAACTTATTGTAGATTACTGGCAGTACTTTTTCTTCCACTTTGTCCATCTTTCCAATGATAACCACAAAATGGAGCCTACGGTACAGATCTTCTTTAAGTTGCGTCATAATAATGGTTACAGGTTTCTCCTTGGACAAAATATGACTTTTCAGACGAGTTTTTCACGCAGTGTAGAGAGCCTTCATCTTGAATAGTTTACCCAGTCAGATTTTGATTGGCTTAATGTGATCGCGCAGGCTCATAATTGCATCTCGCCAGATTTATATCTTTTTTAGACTTTACCATCTGCTTTTTCAGCGATATGAGTTTGCCTGGAAACTTGGTGACAACCCTACCTCCTCGGGTTGTCAGAGTGATTCTCCAAGCCAGAATCATCCACGTATTGCAGCTTTTGATACACTTGTTCGTGGTCTGCTTGACGGTTCAGTAGATGCAGATCGTTATGAGGACGGCTGTCGGCTTCTTTTTAGCACCCCATCATTTGTATTTTTTTCGATTGACAAGTTGATTGTCCAGCTTCTCAAACAGCTACAGTGCGTAGTAAATGACATTCAGAGCAGAAAGCTTGTAGATTTGTGGAAAGAGAGAGAGGTGTTCAAACGTAAAAAACACCTTGATGATTGCGCGAATAGTTTTAGTGGCGTATGTATCAACCCCTCAGTGCTGTCGAGCAAGTCAAGAGTGTAGTTGATTGGTTCTGAGTCATACATAGTACCCTCAGGTTATAAAGCCCGTGCCAAACATGTAACAGACTGCCCAAGAAAGGTCGTCCTTCATTTCTTGTGATGTGATCCCCTAGAGATCAGCGCTTTGCTTAGGTCGTTACTCTGTATGCTGTCCGCTACTATACCCACTCCAACAAATGCACTGGCTTGTCCGCTACTTTAGATGCAATTTCCATCAAGTTCGCCCTAGTGTCAATCAAGGTCGGTTACCATATTGTGTAAACGTAGGCGTCTATCTCCTGATGAATGATAAAGGTGAAGCACCGCTCTTTTGCTATACCGGCTACTCCCATGGAGGAGAACACCGTGTCTGAGCGGCGTCTCCATATATTGTCTATGAGACTCATTCTGCGTGCGTGTGGCAGCGGCGGCAAAAAGCGATATATATGTATGTATGTATGTATGTATGTATGTATGTAAACGATATCCGGTTTTTCTAGATAATTGACTACATACCGGAAATTCCAATGGGTACGCTACAGATTAATGAGCGATACAGCTACGCAGCGGGCGAATGGCGGGAACCTTTTGCTGAGGCGCAGGTTCCGTATGATGAATTAATGGGCTTTGCAAAGTTCGCTGCGACCTTCGCGCGCTGAGACTTCGGCTGCGACGCGGTGCGATGGTCCAAATCAAACCAAAAAGCGCCCTGCAGCCGTATCCGCGGAACATAATTGTCGCAGCGTAATTCAGCATATTTCACCTTCGCCGGAGGGAGGACAAAAAATTAGACGTTTCCAGGCAAGGTGCTCTCCTACAGCAGGCGTACCGTACAGGAGCCTGAGGGTGGCACTAGGCCCCGCTAGCCTGAGGGTGCAATGCCAGTACAACTTGACTACTCCCCAGGCCCGGGACTTTGACTCGGACTCGGCCGGGAATTACCGCGACAATGCCGCGGCGGGCGGTCGTAATACTAGGCTACTTCGTCTCATGCAACCCCAAGCCGGCACATATTTAATGGACCGCTTGATGAGCAGCGACACTCGGGCCCGAAATGCGCACTCCGAGTCCGAGTCATCCAAGCTGTATACCCCACCGTGACTTCTATCACTGCTGTATACCCATGCCAGTGAGGCTTGCAAGCTTGAACTTAAAAAAAATCGACAGCTCTAAACTAGTAAATTTATATATATATAAACTACGAATCGTACGATCGCGATGGTTGCACACTTCAGCGTATTTAGCGGCCTAGCCTGAGGGTGCCTAGCCTGCCGGGGGCCGGGCCGGGCCCTTACTTCCTCCGTCTTGACCTAGTTTGCGCGTAACTTAGACGTCGGAAAACGCTTGAGACGTCCCGTCGGAAGCGGGAGTAAATTTGTGGAGGTCTGAGGGGGGTCCGTGGCTACCTATGATTACCGTTACTTCAACTTGAGGTTGACGTCACTGGAAGCTGAAGCCGAGATACTACGGAGAGCTAAAACCCGCGCGGTAGGGGGGCTGTAGTCTTGGAGGGCCAGCGGTGCGTGAGGGGGGGGTTGCGGGTTTTCCTTGCACCAGAGAGTGCCCCCAACCCCCCACCCGCGCTGGTGTCCTATGATAATACGCCTAGCGTCCTAAAGGCCGCTCTCGGACGAGTTCGACTCCCCGCGGTCGGCGTCGCGGGCCATAAGTCCCTTCCACTGGCGCGGCGCGTCGGCGCGTCATTCCAACGTCCGCTGGAATGCATACGTACGTCATACCGGTCGAACTTTGTCGATAGGTGCCCACGCGGCCCGTGATCGACATTCACCGAATATGCTTTCCCGACCGGCCGCGGATTGACATGTGGCGACGGATAGCTGGTGGACTTCTGAAGGTGCATCGCTGTTTGCGTTGGTCAGGCGCTTCTCTACCAGCAATTTGGAGATCTGTTCGCGGTCGCGCGCCGATTTAGGGCCTTCGCAGAGCACCAGGCTTTTGGGCACTCGCAGACCGCCGAGGCGGCTAGCTTTCGACGCGCGCTCTTTACGCCAGGCGCGGACGAGTTCCTAGGACCTCCACACGCGCTGGCGGCACAAATGCGGCTCCACGCTAGCCGTAGAGTGCCCCCAATGGTGTCGACATAGAAACCCGCGAGCTCTGAGGCTCGGGCCGCAAGAGTGCCCCCCAAACTCTACGCGCAAACTAGAGTGTGACGGACTAGTACTTGTGATCTTTGGGTCACCGTATTTATTCCGAGCCTGAGTCCCGGCCTTATTTATATACGTCCGTCCTCAACAACAAGACACTCTGTGACGACATTTTTCACGGTCGTTTCACAAAGGGTTGTTTCCCCCTGTGAACGACAACTGAGCAAAAGAATAATTCCCAATTGGTCTGTTGTCACTACCTGTGCTAGGGTAAGACTGTATACCATGCAAGGGTAGGAAAACCTACTAGGTTGAGGAGTCTAAGCCTGGTTGTCGCGCCACCCCCCATGCTTTATACTTGACACAACTTCATCATGCGTGTAAGTTGAGAGCCGCACCGACACTGAACCGAAATGGATGAGATTGAATCGTGGCCATGTGACTCTAGTGAGTATTCTCTAGAACATCTGATTGGCCGCGGTTCATTTGCCAAGGTTTATACAGCCACGTGCGCTAAAAAGCGCTCCGATGGGGTTCAGCGTGTTGCCCTCAAAGTGATGGACCTTGAACACATTAATACTGAAATTGCAGATATTTCCAAAGAGGTTCAGATGATGCGAATGTGCCACCACTCGAATGTGCTGTGCTGTCACGCTTCATTTGTGAGCAAAAGTGAGCTTTTCCTTGTTACGCCTCTGATGGAAAAGGGTTCTTGCTTGCGCATTATGCGTGTTGCGAAACGACAAGGTCGGGGGGAAGGGCTTGCAGAGCAATGGCTTGGTTATGTGTTGTTTGAAATTTTAAGCGGACTTGGATACCTTCACGACAATGGTCATATTCACCGTGATATCAAGGCAGGAAACATTCTGCTTGATCCGAATGGCAAAGCAGCTCTATCAGATTTCGGAGTTTCCTCGTGGCTGGTTCACGCTGGACTTAGGCGCCGAACTGCAAAAACCTTTGTTGGGACCCCGTACGTGCCCACATCCTCTATATAAATAATATAAGCAAAAGATAAACACAGATGTTGGATGGCACCTGAAGTCATGGAGCAAGTTGAAGGATATGACTACAAAGCTGATATTTGGAGCTTTGGGATCACTGCATTGGAGCTAGCCAAAGGATTTGCGCCATATGCACTTCATCCACCAATGAAAGTCCTCTTGCTGACGATTCAGGAGGAGCCGCCATCACTGCGAAGTTATGCCACTGAAAAATCCTGCACTGGTGCGCATGTTGTCATTTACAACTTTATCCTCCTAGCACAGGTGAATCATTCTCCCGTTCATTCAAAGAAATGGTGCGCATGTGTCTCCAAAAAGAGGCACGCAAACGCCCCACGGTGCAAACGCTGATGAACTGTAAATTTTTCAAGACCAAGTGGCCTGTTGGTCCCTTAGTCAATGAGCTCTTGTGCCATGTGGGTAATATTTCTGTCATGTGCCGTCGTTTCAAACTGTCAAATTATTTTCTTCAATGAATTTTCTTCTGTTGCAGATACCTGATGAATCCAAGTCCTCACAAGCAAGTTCCTTGTATCTCACGACAGATGTGGGTCTATCAGCGCTTGCCTAGAATTTATCTGTCCTTTGGAGTTTTTGGCTTGTACTAGGGATACAATGAAAATGACACAGTTATTTTCAATGAGGATGCGAGTTGCCCAGGGAAAACCCTGCGGCAAGGCTCGAGTGAAGCAGAGGCAATGGCCTTAGTAATTGTCCGTGTTTAGATTTTTGGTGTAGTACATCTATGCACCAACAGGCAAATAAGACACCTCTGCAGGGAGAAAGTGGCGAGTTTGTTCGTGGGACAACCTGGACTTTCGAAGACGGTTCTAAAAACAGCGACCAATGTCATATTTATGATACATGCTCATAATATTTTTTTTATGAACAGGCCATGGAATCGTACTAAAGTCAGAATCCCATATTCGCCAAGAGATCGACGCTAAGTGTGCTCAAGATGATCAAGAGTGTGCTGCAATTTTTGATGATCTGGAAGACCTGATGAACCAGAGGGGCGGCGAGTGGGATTTCAAGAAAAATCACGACGTTCAGAGGTGTAGCAGTCCAAGTCCAAGTCAACGTTTTGGATCGGGCTAGTGGAACTTTTTAGAGATACCTGGAGACAATCCGACTGGTCCCTACTAGTCGCCTACTAGTAGGTGAAGGTAAGTGATGGCACAGAGGGCCGCCATATCCTTTTGCTTCACTCGCCAACCAGCTGAATACATTGTGTGATAAACATACCAGACATAGTAGTGGATTATTATAGTTTGACTGCGTGAAAATAGCTGTTTTTTTTGCGCAATTTAAGCTGCTTTGTCTGGGTGGCATGATTTGTTCGTTTTGACGCTGAAAATGACTTTCATCATTCTGGATCCTTTTCTCCGCTGCCCGCACTTCTGGTTGCAGAGTTGGCTCTAATCGGCAAGAGGATAACGTCGTAGCGTACAGATCACGACGGTTGGATACCTTGGCGCGATCGTTTGTTCACCACCTTGTTAACCAGACCTGAGCCCCCCTTCCCTGATGCCCTCGCGGGATAGCGAGCGATAGGCCTTCCCTGATGACTCATTTGAGATATTTGAGATTCGAGGTCCCGGCAACTTGTGCGGGGGTGATTTTGGCTGCGAAACGCTTTCGCGCGCCTTCGGGCTGGTGGGAGGGGTCACTTTCGCGAGACGTGGTCGCGAAATTACCCTTAGGAGCCTAACGTGCGAGAAAAATCTGATTTATTTGAGCACGGATTTTACTTGTCTGTTGGTAAAAATCGGTGACGATGGGGGCTAAAAATAAAACTAGTAGCACGTAGTTACTAGTAAAAAAAAATCTTTCCCAACGTCAGCCGAAGCGACGCCAGCTGTTGTCCTAACATATGACCCGACTTTTCACGGTTCTTGAAAATTCTTCAAGATTTTGTTCCATTCAAGTTTGTTCGTCGGCGGCCCGGGTGCCTTCAATCATCCTGTCAGAAAAAAAAAGCGCGCGTGTTTTACTGCCAGTGCCAATGGGGTAGATGATGATAAAAGGCTTACACGGGTGTTGCATATCACGACTGCCTAGTTTGAGTCCCGTATAGGAGTGCCGTATTTGACGTCCGGTAGAGACCGCCGGGGAGTGCCGCATAACATATCCCGTCGACGGGATATGTAAAAAACCTTGCTTCTATGCTGGTAATTTGGTCTCCATGGAGGGCTCGGGTACCTGTGGCGTGGGGTAGATGCGTAAGCGCGAGTAGGTACCCGATAGGTCGCCAGACGAAACGCCACTGAAATTGCCAGGCTAAATCGTTTTGCT
This sequence comes from Pelagomonas calceolata, assembly GCA_918797485.1. Classification (NCBI taxonomy): domain Eukaryota; class Pelagophyceae; order Pelagomonadales; family Pelagomonadaceae; genus Pelagomonas; species Pelagomonas calceolata. The sequence continues at coordinate 3,228,541 of CAKKNE010000003.1, read as the reverse complement.
CGTCCGTTTCATTCACGTCCTAAATTGGTAAGGAGGTCCCCTAATTTCGACCTGCCCCCGCACCAGACGCCAGTTATAGAGATACGGCAAATTCGGGTTCCGTGACCCCCTGTCGCCCCCCGAGCCGCTGACACGTCTGGGTGACGACAGTCGAGTTTAGCCTAATTTTCGGAGCAGAGGGGTCGTTTTCTATACTCAACGGAAATCCGGAGCCAATCTGCAGCCATAAAAAGCAACACCACCACCGCGGCCAGATGTATACGTTTGTTCACATTCAATCACCAACTCCAGCTCAGACTCGCGGTAGTCATTTGCCCCCCACGATAATCGATTTTGCCTGTCTGGGCCTATTACACCTAAGATACACGATGGCAGCTCAACTTGAATAAAAGTTCGTTTCGAACATCAGTGGTGCGGAAGCCCCTAAGCTGGGAATTTGGTCTCCCGACGCGGGGAGCTAAAATTATTGGACTCTTGTTACCGTGACCTCATAAAGGTTAGGCAGTCGTCAGGCTCAAGCTAAAATTGCCCGCCAACCAGACACCTAGTTTATTTAAGAGAAGGCCAAATAATGCATATTGGAATAATATGAATCCGCGATTTTGTAGGACGTTGGCACGCGTCCAACAAGTCTGTGCAGAGGGCCCCTGCTTCATTTACGCACAAGGTTTTGAGGGTGCTAGAATCCCTTTGCCTAGACTGCGGGCAGAACTTGCACTTGGGAAAATGTCAATACCAAGCTTAAGTTCAAAAGGGTTATTCTCAAGGCTACCATGAATTTTGCTATTAGATAAGTCACAGGTCGCAAGCAACGTTTCTAGTGCAACATACCCAGCAAACTTTTTTTTGGCGGCTGGCGCTAGTGAAGGTGCAGGGACCGCCAGAGCAATACTGAGATTATTGGAACCTCCAGGAGATGCATATTTATCTGAAATTAGTATTTGTCCGCGACAGCTCGAAAAGTCAACAGGATAGATCCTCGCCCTATTAAGTAGATTGCTATTACAGGCAAGGGCTCTGGTGGTGGAGATATTGTCTAGCGGAGCAGATTCGGCATAAAAGATATCGACCTGATCCGCAATGTTGAGCTTTCTTTTTTTGCGCAATTTGTTAACACGATTGCAAAAATCACGCGTGATACCCTGCCTGCGGAGTGCATCGTCCTGCACCGTACAGACAGCTACCGTGAGGCCGCCGTCAGAAGAACTTGTTGCAATGTAACGAGTACTATCTCCGGAGAATGCAGACTTGACAATGAGGTCACCTTTGGAAAAATGAAGGAGTTTACCATCAACGCAGATCATGATACTACCAGTCCTGGAGAAAGAGCGGAGGGAGGCTGAATCAAGGCCTTTGATTGCATCTGCCGCACTACGGACTTGCTTCCCGAGGCGTTTTGCAAGAATGGGTAAATTTGGTAGAGCAGATATTGAGCACCAGGTTTCGACATCACTTGTTAATACAATTTCCCATGTGTTTAGCTCTTCAAGGACATAGGACTCCAGCTCCCCTCGCAGTCCATCTAGCGTTAATGCAGAGTCACACACTATAATGACCCTTTTGACGGGCGTTTTCATTGAGATAGTAGCAGCCTCCCTAGCCCGGCGACCAAGTTCAACAACCTGCTGGAGAAGGCTCATTCCAACTAAGACCTTTCCATCCGCCTTGGGGTTTCCCGCCAGGGGTAGCATTATGTAGTGCACACTATCTGCTTTACCTATTGCATCCTCAGGCAAATTTGCGGTATTAGATGTGAGAAGACGCTTTCGCAGGTGTTGGTATAGGTATTCTGCAAAAAATGGAGTAAATGGTGCCATAATAACGGTCATCTTCAGAAGCACATCATATAGGACTGCCAGTGATGTTAGTGCTGAGTCCTCGCCATCAGTACCCTTGAGGCGAGAACGATTCAGGCGAACATACCAGTTTGTCAGATCACCCAAAAAGCCGACTAGCCTATTGTAGTGTACTCAGCACAGTAGTGCAACGGGAAAGGAAGTGTGTGTGTCAGGATCGGGGAGGGGGGCGCGGACGCAGCCAGAGTACCGCGGCACAACAGTGTATAAGCGATATGTTCTCATCTCCTCGTGAACAAAATGGACAAGACTGTCCAAACTTGCCATGATCCAAACGTCCATAATATTTTGCGATTTTCTTACACGATCGTTGTCTTGCGTAAACTTGTTTCCTGTCGAATTTTTTATTTCCCACCGGCTTGCTTGTTGGGTAAAAAAGCGAAAGGCGTTAAACCAGGGGAGTAGCACATCGCGGAGAACTCCACGTACGCCAGACTCAACAAATTTAATGGTCTCACCTTTCACGACGGGTGAATTAATGAGGTAGAGCCGAAGAGCATCAGCGCCATGTGCGTTGATTACGAGTGTTGGGTCGGGGTAGTTCTTTAGACGCTTTGACATCTTCTTTCCATCTGCTGCAAGAACAAGACCATTTACTATAAGGTTCTTGAATGCTGGCTTATTGAATAGTGCAGTGGAGATGACCATGAGTGTGTAGAACCACCCGCGTGTTTGATCTAATCCCTCTGCAATGAAATCAGCTGGAAACTTCTTCAAAAACTCCTTTTCACTGCACTCAAATGGATAGTGCAACTGTGCGTAAGGCATGGAGCCTGATTCAAACCAACAGTCAAAGACCTCGTCAACACGATGGAGAAATACGCCTGACCGTGATGGCGACGCCACTACCAGGCTGTCCACACTTTCACGATGCAAATCACTCAAGTCCATCGGGATCTGAGACCCATCTGCCAGCTCACATTTTGCGCGTAATTCTGCGACGCAGCCTATAGCCACCATCTCCTTGTGGTCTTCAGATACCCAAAGAGGGATAGGAGTGCCCCAGAAACGATTTCTGGAAATAGCCCAATCTTTAGCGTCAACCAGCCAATTGTGGAACCGCTTCTCTTTCACCTAGTGCGGAGTTTCACCAGTGGATTTATGGCAAATGGCCAAGCGCTTTGTGGACTCTGACAGTTCGCACGGATGCAGGGACCCAGTATGTCTGTTTATTATTCTGTATGAGGTTCTCTCTTATCGTCTCTACAGCGACAAACCACGAGGGGACCGCCTTGTAAATCAGTGGAGTATCTGAGCGCCAGCAGAATGGGTAACTATGTTCATGTGACTCTTTGAGCACGAGTCGGCCCATCTTGTGAAGCAATGAACAAATTGCTGCGTCAGCTAGCTTTACCGGCATGCCCTGTAAATCCCCAGACACTGGCGAGACAAAGCGACCATTGGCGTCAACGGGACAAGGGAGGCTCCTCTCGCCGTTCATTATGACGTCAACGATCTTGTTTCTTACGCAGACCCTATAATCATCTTCGCCAAAAGCAGGAGCCTGGTGCACAATGCCGGTGCCCGCCTCACTTGTTACATACTCATCTGCTATGACTTTGAATGCACAGGAGCGCCGCTCTGCGCTATCATAGAAGTGAAAAAGGGGCTCATACATTCGACCAACGAGTTCAGCACCCTTAAAGGACTTAAGAACCTCATATATCCTTGCTTCATCACCTTGCTGAAACTTCTTCGACCGAAGCGCCGGAAATAGTTGCGTGAGTCGCATCTCCGCGACGATATAGATTTTCTTGTCCGCGACCGAACGGACCTGGACGTAGTTCAAATGTGCATTGACACATAACGCTAGATTTGATGGAAGAGTCCACGGTGTTGTTGTCCATGCTACTAGGCTCACGTTTGGCTCATCCCGTAGCGGGAAGGACACAACAACTGCAATATCGGTCACATCTTTGTAATTTAGACCAGCTTCAAAATTTGACAAAGGCGTGGCGCAAGTTGTTGAATATGGCATGACCTTGTACCCGCGGTATACAAGTCCTTTATCAAAGAGAGTTTTAAATACCCACCAGACCGATTCCATAAAGCTCAAATCCATTGTGCGGTAGTCATTCTCGAAGTCGATCCATCGCCCCAAACGGGTAACAACGGTCTCCCACTCACGTGTGTATCGTTGAACAATACTCCGACAGTGCGAATTATACACCCCAATACCCATTGCTAATACTTCTTCTCGTGAATTGAGGCCCAGAGCCTTATCAATCTCATATTCAACTGGCAGACCATGGCAGTCCCACCCAAAACGACGTGAAACCTTGTGGCCAGTCTGGTGGGCATACCGAGTCACGGTATCTTTAATTGTTCCAGCCAGGATGTGCCCATAATGGGGCAAACCGGTCGCAAAGGGCGGCCCGTCGTAGAAAGTGTACTCTGGCTTTCCTGCACTGAGACTGATACTTGTACGGAAAGCATCTATTTCTTTCCAGTACCTTAAAATCACTTCCTCTTCCTCTGGAAAGTTTAAGCAGGAGTCCAAAACCTATGGACAATGTAAATAAGGAGAAGCTTGATTATCGGACCGAAGTGGTCATCGGCGATGCTTTGCAAGTAGGTAGTATATATATCGTATATATATCTACGTACCGCAACCGGAAGTTTAACGTATCTTGTATTTTTTTTTCTATTGCTATTACCTTGCCGAACGCTGCAGGGCACAATAATCGATATCGGGGCGGGAAATGGCCGCAGCTCGCGGGTTTTAAGTGCCGGTGACCTGAGCCTGAGACTCGGAGCCGCCCCGGGCGGCCCGGGCCCGGGCCGGGCCTACTAGCCTGAGTAAGACCTCGGGCTACAACTTGAAGCCTCCGTCCGACGCCGGTCGCATGCGTACCCGGCCCCCGGGCCCTACCTCACTAGTCCCTATTCCCCCTAGACATAATGGCATCTGCGATGCAGGGGGAAATAGAGCCTGCCAGTGCCAGTGAGTGTACTAGTAGCCTGAGCTTCGGACTTCAAGTTCCCCGTCGGCACTGGCAGCGTAGTGTAGTCATCTAACGAAATAGTTTCTCCCATGTTTGATGGGGTTTGGGACAGGAAAATTGTCCGTCAATAGTTAGGATGATAATAGTTAGCCCGGGCCTGAGGCCTGTTCAACTTGAACGGTTTGATCATGGAGTACCCCAGGCCTATGGTGCGAATAAAGTGAACTCACGCTTACTTTAGGTTCACCCCGGTGTTTTACGGCTACTTAGCGCCGGGCTTGATCCACTTGGATAAGCAAGAAGATACGGGATATAGGGAAATACCGGCTCCGCTGGGCACCGTGACTGGCACGTGCCGGCCGCTGGTATAGGTGCGGCTGAGAGGCGAGAGTAACGTAGTCATAGTTCCGGCAATAGGGGGCTATGGCGTTGAAGATATATATCTAGGGGACTCGGAGTTTTCACCTCAGGAAGTACTAGTAGCCTTCAAGTTCACTGGCAAGTTGGCCCGGGCGCCGGGTAATACAAGTGCGGGTTGTTGCGATGCATAGGGAAATAGAGTGTGTAGCTCCGGACTTCCCCGGCAGCGTAGTGTAGTCGTCTAACGAAATAGTTTCTCCCATGTTTGATGGGGTTAGGGGGGGGTCGCTTAAAGTTTCTTTCGGTCAGAGAACAAATCACCCAACTCTTTCAAGTTTTCAAGTTCACATAGCCCGAGTCACGCCGTCGGTCCAGGCCCGGGCTCAATGGCCCGGGGTCACGGTCTTGACGGAGTGCTGAAGCTTACTCTCTTGTTAGCCTTAGCCTGCTCTTCCTTTCCTCTTCAGTGGAAGTGATACCAAGAGTATCAATCGGTGGAGAAGGATCGCCGGGTGCCAGTGCTTCAGGCTAGGCACTCAGGCTCAGGCTGGCACCGTCACGGTGACATCACAGCCTAGTATTTTTTAGCACCCACTCACATCGACAACCCTTAATTCGTACTTTACCTGTATGTATTGCAGCTGGTGAATTATGTGCACGCAATAGTCAAATATGCATCGCCGCGGCACGGGCCAGAGATATCTAGAGTATCTTTCGCATAACGCGCGTCTTTTTAGATGAACATGGAAAATGACTACGCGGATGAGCATCAAGCCTTTGCCGCCAGCCGTAGCACGGATTACGTTTACGAAACGGGGAACAGAGCTGTATTCCATGCTCTTGACAGTCATGCGGAGACTATTGAGGGAGATGTCAAACTACCATTTGTGATCACCGGTGCCGCCGGGTGCGGCAAGAGCGCTTTGTTAGCGAATTGGGTGAGCCTACGCAGAAAGACAAAACACAGAGATGAATTTCTGTTTCAACATTTTGTTGGATGCTCGCCGCAGTCAAAGCAGCTTGCTCATCTCCTTCACCGACTTGAGTCCGCTTTAAAGGAGCACTTTCAGCTAAGGGAAATGGAAATTCCAACGTCCGAGGAACGTCTCAGGTGGTCGCTAAGTCGATTCCTGGCAGCTGCGGGGAAAAAACAATTCCCTGCTCGCATTGTGATAGTCCTTGACGCTGTCAATTGTCTCCTTGGAGAATCTAGCACAGCAAATACATTGCACTGGCTCCCGTCTCAGCTACCTCAGGGAGTGAGAATAATCGTGTCCACAGTTGAACTAGAGCAATTCGGGTCAAGCCCTGACGGGCTATTTGACGAGTCTAGGATGCACAGAACATATACAGAGCTCCGTCGGAGAAAGTGTCCAACGATTCATTTGCAGCCACTGTCTGTTGAGGTTCGCCATCTTATCATAAACAGTTTTCTTGCAGCCAACCAGCAGTCTCTACAATTGCTAAAGCAAGCTCAACAATTCAGAATAGTAACTGCCAAAGCTTCCTCGCAGCCGCTTTTCCTTCGTACCGTTCTCTATGCCTTGCGCCTTGGCGCTGAAATGTCGAATGCGACTATTGATCAGCAGGTTGAGGTCTACCTTGCAGCCGAGGTAACACCAGTGCTGATTGCTCGCGTACTTGAAATGTGTAGCGGTTACGTAGATTCTACATACACAGAAGCCGCAAATAATCTTAGGCGGGTACTTACGGCACTTTATTCGTCCAGACATGGATTGACCGAGATAGAAATGTGGGGGATTGCTCAACTCGCTACAGGCAACCCTCTACCACGTGAACAGTGTGCGTGTATTCGCAGGATTCTGCGTGATTTCACATTTTCAGTGAATGGACTGCGAAGCCTCTCCCATGTAGAATATGCTGCAGTGATTTACAGTGACTATATCCGTAGCCCAGAAGCGCATATTCGTGCTCATCATTTGATGGCCCGTTATTTTGGCAGGCTTTCACCGTGCGATCGCAAACTCGATGCGCTTCCTTATCATTTGGAAGTGAGTGGGAATTGGCATAGGCTACGCGCTGTGCTCGTTGAAGTGAGAATGTTCTGCCTTTGGTGGACACATGCACACAAGCGGGAGTTTTTAAATTTGTGGGCAAGCTTGACTGCTTCCTCCAATTCACACACACCCATACGCAAACTGGTTACAGGAGAGTTTGATGACACCATGCGATGCGCACAACCATCTCGTCCATGTCTTGACCTTGTAGAAGAGTATGTGCGATCAGTTGACGAGTTTAAACTTGCACACACACCATCTGATGATGAACTTGCTGCCGTGATCCTGCAAATTGGTGATTTCATGCTTGAATTTGCCACGCTGTCGTTGGAAGAAGCGGCAGATGTGCCCAAATTCATTCATCCACCAATTCCGAACGACGACTTGGCAAGTCTTGGTGTACCATTTCTTTCAATAGACAAGGATGGTAACTCCATTCTGAACACCCCAGTTGTTGAGTTAATCAGTGAAAAGGGTAACATCAGCGGCAAACTGGGTGTCGTGGACGTGCCAATGAAAGTGAATGAAAAAGTCCCCCTGTGTTCCACCTACTTTTATCACAGGTGGGTGTGGATTCAATTTCCATGGGTGTCTCTGGCAAACTGTGGGGAGCGATTTTTGAAGGGAGTCGCACAACGATCCAATCATCAGGACAAAACTGCTACCACACCCTCAACCAAACTACTCAAGCTAAATCAATTTCTTTGTATGACTCCCGCAAATGCGGCACCGAAGATAAGCAACGATTCGACTGCTCTGGCAAGTACAATGAAGGCAGCTGTTGTAGATCGCAAGTTACCTCAAATATCCTCTGTCAAAATTGACAATATGGCAGATGCATTAGCAAAGCCAACTGCCGAAACTAAGAAGCCCACCAGTAAATCACGACATAAATTTGCGCGAAAAAAAATGTCACCACAAAATCAACAGCGTGGTTTTGTGGATCATTTTGCTAACAAATTGAACCAACTTCGCGAAATCATTAGTTCATACCGCAATGAGTTAGATCAATTAAGGCAAGAGCGAATTGCTGTTAATCGGAGATATGATGGCATTCGTGATGAAGCAAATGAGCTAAGCAAAATGCACTTGTCGACAAGCGGCTTGGAGACTGAGCTCACTAGATTAGTGGAACGACTAGAAAGGACCGAACGTGGTCATAGAATGGCAAAGCTTCTGTATAGGAACTATGAGTGTGTCAAGCTTATGTGCGAACGCCATCCAGCTCATAGCCAAGCACTGATAGACGAGCTCGAGGCAAAGCTGACTCAAGATGACCTATTCATAAAAGAAGTCCAACAGCAGTTGAGAAGCAATATATTTGACTCACATGACTTTGCTGCGAACAATAAAATTCTACATCGTGCAGCCCAGGATTTGACTGGATTGCAGAATGACATGCTAATTCAACGGATACGTCAGCGCGAGCATCTCCAACGCACAGCACGACGAAAACATCTCAATCGTCCCACTGACGGCTTGCTAAGCTCAGATGATTCAAATTCCGGTGTCAAGTCTAGGCGAGACAGTACAAAAGAGCGTCACAACCACACCCAAGGAGTTCTAGCCAAAGATACTGCCCTTGTTGGCAGCCGACCCCAAGAGCTGGCATCATACCTGGAGCTTGAATGGGAGGCCCGTTTAAAGCTTATTCAGAAGCGAACATTGTTGCCCAACCTGAGAGAGTTCTTCTGCAAATTTTATCTGGCCCAGTCGCTCCAGACACAAATGTGCGCATTGCATGATGCTGCTGAACTTCGACAACGAAAAGTAAAATATATGCTGAGCCAATCTGAATTGGAGCTGGAGCAAGTACGTTATGATTCACAATCAATTGTTGGTTCGAGTTCCCGCGAGGCTCGTGATATGCAGCTCCGCCTTGCCAATCAATTAATGCGTCACAAGCATGCCCAGGAGACAGCCCGAATGGCGGAGAGTCTGCATCGAGCAGCTTTTGGGGGTATCAAGCATGTGTGCATTATGCTTGGCATCCCCCCTCCCGATAAAGATACGCCCATAAACGAGATTATACACCAAGTTGAAAGTGTCCTGGAATCGCTGACGGAAGAGAGGGATAGGTCAGCGCAGAAGCTAGCGGGCCACAAGCAAGTTACCCCGGACACTGCGCATAGTAACAAAAAATATTTGCGAACACCAGAGCTAGATGCTGCTCTTGAACACTTCGAAACATCAAAATCATTAATCGCGCATCGCTTGCCAGCCAAAGCATCGTGATTTTGATCGTTTTGACAAGATTTAAGCACTCGCAATTATCTGTCGCTCACGATATTCGGTCGTCATTGGCTAATAAAGACCACCCCAATGAAGGGGCGAGGAAGCCAGATTTCGAGGACTCGGAAAGACCCGGATTGCCGCCCACAGCAAATATAAATGCAGCCAAAAGGTCCTTACAAACGAAGGTTAAACAAGTCGATTCCCGCCCCCCAACAAAAGTGGGGGTGGGGCCGTCGGGATTTGACGTTTTGGCAGACCGATACTTGGGGTGGGAGTTGAGTAGCATCTTACTTATTTGAATATTCAAGTGTCCAAAAAGTAAGTTTTGGTTTTGGGTCAGACTACCTTTGGTTTTGGGTCAAGGCTGAGGCCGGGAATTAGTACTGCCAGTGGTAACCGTGCGGAGGGAACATTCGCCTCATGAACTTGAACCCCCCAGGCCACCAAGGACACAGTTTGGGGTCTCGCGGGACCATATTCTACCAAGATTTGCCTGTTTCGGCCCGGTTTTTGGACCACCAAGTGACGGGTTTTGCTAAACTTGAATTATTTACCCCGCCAAGCTTCTGCGTGTCGCGTGTCGTGAGCTTAGTGCGCGAAACACGCGACGAGGAGACGCTGTTTGGGCTTACCTGACGAGCACATTTGGCTGCAGAGTAGACTAAGGCCGCCCGGGAGGGTCCGCCATCTTATGTTAGTTTCGAGATTGCGAGCCTTCTGAGTTTCGTGTTTAATATATTAATTTGTGGAGTTTGTTAATTGAATAACGTTTAGTGATGTTTTATAATGATTTAGGTTAGGTTTTAAAACGTCCGGAGGGTTGTTCAATGCCTCTGGACAGTTCCGTTAGACACCACGCAGAGCGTGGGCCCATAACCTGCGATGCATAGGGAAATAGAGTGTGTAGCTCCGGACTTCCCCGGCAGCGTAGTGTAGTCGTCTAACGAAATAGTTTCTCCCATGTTTGATGGGGTTTGTGACGGGGAATTGCGTCCGTCAATAAAAGTGACTCAGGATGATAATAGTTAGGAGTGAGAGGCGACTTCCCCCTACTAAGGGGATATCGGAGCACCCTAGGATGGGAAGTAGCCTAGACGGGTAATACAAGTACGGGTTGTGCTTGGATACGTCTCAGTTGAACCTTGGGATCCTACTAGACGTGTATTTCCATTGCAATTATGGCGATCGCTGCGCGGCTGCCCCACGCGCAGAGAGTTCGCCCGAACTTAGCGGCCAAGGAGGCCTAGGGGGAACTAGTACAACTAAAGTAGGCCCGGCGTGGGCCACACGACAAAACATCATATTCGTGGTGAGCAGAGTACTAGAGCTACACAGCCCGCAAAGCATCGATCCTGGGTCGTCACCCTCTGTTGTCCCTGGTATTATGCCGTGCTGGCGCTGTAGTGACGAGCTGGTGAATGATTCTCGTCATATCAAATTTTTATGGCCAAGATGGGAGCTTTTCGCAGCCGACCGTCAAGGCGACGAAGCTTGCGCGAATCCAAGGAGCGTTCCATGGCTTCCAGGCCAAGTCTTGTGTGTCGGCCTAGCTTAAGCTGTCGTCTGATTTTTTGTAGATGCAGAACTGATTCTCGTAGTCTCAGTCGTCGCTTGGTCATCATATAAGCAAGGACAATGCAGAACGATGTGTGAATTCCAAGGTCACAGTGCACTAATAAAGTCTCCTTGCGCCTACGAGTGAGGTGATGTTAAGGTGGACTGTATTGAGGCTGGGGATGAGATAATGATGGGACTTGACTCGATAGCTTTGTGAATAAATTCTGTACACGTTTTTAGTAATCCAGTAAGAGTGTACCATGCTGCTGCATCCTCCGTAGTCTCTGGCATGTTTATCATGATCTCACATTGTACAATGGCTTTGTTCTCCCCAGGGTCCGATAGCCAGCGAATCTTTGGGTCCTTTTGACCTGTAGTTTAAAGGATGATTTTGTTCCAACAGACGGAGAACCAAACCTCGATCAAAAATAGATAGAACAGATGTAAAGCCTCGGTCTGTTGCAAATTGCGGATATGCGGCTTCTCTTGAGCCAAGCCACAACGCACCGCGATCAAGCCCACCGGGTAAAACACACTGTGCTGGTTCGTTTGAAATGAATTGTTGAATCAAAGTCTGTACCTCGTGCAGCTCGCCCTGTGCAAGAACAATAGGAGTCTTCCCGTCGGCGCTCAGGGCATAGGGTGATGCATGATGTTTGAGAAGAACATCAACAATAGACGGAAGTTTAGCTGAGACAGCATAGTGCAATGGCGTCCACTTCCAGATTTTATCCGGCTGCCATCGCATGGTGTCTTCATCAATTAATTGTAACAGTAGAACGACCATAGCAACTGACCCACTAAGGATGCCATGGATAAAAGCTGAACGACCAGCTCTATCTCGAACATCACACCTAGCACCATTCGCAATAAGCATGGTTGCACCCTCACATTCCCCACGACGACAAGTAGTGACTAGGGGTGTTTCCCAGTTGGCATCACGCACTTCGAGTGTGGCTTTGGCTTCAATGAGGATCTTGATAACACCAAGATGACTATTTGAAGCAGAGTAATGTAATCCAGTACACTGTGTTGTGTCCCGGGCATCTACTTCCTGACCTTCTCTGAGGTATTGGGCAACTACATCCTCTGTCCCTGCACGGCAGGCTTGTAAGAACAGTTCACGACCAACCCTTGGATCTCCGATGTACTGCGCACGTTCTCTGACTGCCTGGAGCGTTTCCCATTTACTGGAGACCGAGTTAAGTCTGAAGTCATAACGTCGAAATTGAAGCATATGTGGATGGTGAGCATCTTGGATAAGCTGATGAACCTCAACCCATGGTAGATTCTCAGTCATGATACCATTAACTTCTGTAATAATCATACCGGCTTGCACAGCAGGAAACAATTCTGATATGCTACAGCCTTGCTGATCTGCAAGGACGTGGTCCTCACTGATTCTTTCTGCTGTTTCACGTTCTAGCTCGAACAACTTTTCTAAGTGCTGATCAGCTTGCTTCATGTCTTGAAATGAACAATCTTTGATTCTTTTTACATCTCTCAGCACTTCGCGGGCCTCGAGAAGACGCTCGCAGCGCAGCTTGAGCTCATGATATCTTCGCCACTGCTGCTCTGCTTCAACTTTCTCTTCGGTTTTTTTCATCAATGCGACGCGTTCCCGAAAGTTTGCAATTTTGGGTCGCAGCTCTAGATATTCTTCCAACTCTTCTGGTCTGTCATTCATCAGTAGCCACGCAGTCTCCCAGTTCTTGAATGTCCGATTCTTTGCAACAAATTCCTTTCTAAGGCAATCAACTTCGAGCATCTGCTTCTCACAAGATCCAGCGGCCGCGTCATGGTCATCTATTGGTGTTTTCCAGCCCACAACGACAGCATTGAGGCCATCAGCTCCAGGTACTACTTTCAAAGTCAACATTAAGTTATCAAATGTGCCAGAGAAGCTACGGCGTGGTACACGTTCCCACTTGACCTCAGCAGGCACATGCTTGACCCCCGCCTTTCGCCTCTGCTGCGCGCGCGCTAATCGCGATGCATCGCCATACATATTTAGGTGTGTAATTCGACTCTGTTACAAGGCACAGCTGCTCCGCTCGCTGGCTATTGACATATGATACCGTGTATATAGCAAGAGTACTGGTATGTCGCAGCGTTACGAGCTTGTATGTAAAGTAGCAGGGTCCTAGCTCTCCAGTCAGAGACAGGGCCTGCACCGCAGCTCAAAATTGTGAAGCTTCAAATGACATATGATAAGCTTCATGAGCCAGTGACCTATCCGAGTCCCAAAACTTGAAGTGGATCTCGAAATATTACTACTAATCGACCGTGACCATCAACATGGACTGCGAAGAATATACCCCCTGGTGCTACACTAGGCCCCTCTTACTCTCCTACATAGTCCCACCTTGACGTAATCATGATGATGAAGGTTTACACCCCATTCACTCATAGTGCTAGTATTACACGGGGAGTCACTTTGCGCCCGGCCCGGGCGAAATTCACTGATGAGCTGGGTGCACTGGCAGCAAGTGCACAATGCAGCTGTTGTAGCTAGGTCTCTCGGGTGTCAATGTGACTCGGACACGGAGATACCAACAGGAAGGACTCTCACTGAAACGTGAGAGTGTGGGAACCCCCTCAACCCCGACTCCGAGTCGGACTCGGATAAGACACTGTGGCAGAGTTGGAATAAAGGCCCGGGAGATTAGTAACTTGAAGAGCCTGAGCCTGAGGGAGAAGGAAGTATCCTAGGATACAGGCCACTAGCCTTTGATACCTACTAGAACCCGAGAGGAGCTCGCTCTAGATAAAGGTAACTACAGGATCATAACACAATCGCTGTAAACGGAGAGACGATAACATGTATCTCAGGATACCTACGGTACCTACGGCCTGGTACGTATAGGCACGGCCTAAGGGCTGCATCGCAGATCCGGGTGGTACAGACACTGCGCTGCCGCACGCTGTGGCAAGGCAAGACCCTGAGGGGGGCGAACAAGCGGAGACGATTTCGCGCCTAATGTGCACACCTGGCCTACGAGACGATAATACTCTAAAGCGGCTCGACGCATGCATTCGGCAGCTCGTGGCCGTCAAAGATGACCGTCCGGGGACCGAGGTGCACCTCGCAGAGGAGGACGTCCTATGGCTTGCACGAACGAGCCGTGGAGTTTTCCTCGAGCAACCGATGCTGCTCGAGCTACATGCGCCGCTGAACATATGCGGCGATACCCACGGCCAGTACCACGACCTGCTGCGGCTCTTCGAGGTTGGGAACGGTGCGCGAATTGAAACGGTGCCTTCGTCGACGGTATATGCGCTTGTCGAGAGTGTCTCTACTGCCGTACATCGGTCCACGGCGTGCTCACTCATCGCGTCGATCTCCACGCAAACGCGAGTCTGCTCGATGGCGCGGCGGTCAACGCCAGGCCCCCCCACCGCTCGACTAAGCCAGTACGATCGTCGCCGAGCACACGGCTCACTGGTTAATTTGCACACAGGTTGGTGGCTTCCCCCCAGCGGCGAACTACGTTTTTCTGGGTGACTACGTGGACCGGGCAAAACAGTCGATCGAAACAATTGCGCTTCTGCTGTGCTACAAGATCAAGTACCCGGAAACCTTTTTCCTTCTGCGCGGCAACCACGAGTGCTCGGCCCTGAACAGGATCTACGGGTTCTACGATGAGTGCAAGCGCCGCTACTCGATCAAACTCTGGCGCGTCTTTGGTGACTGTTTTAATTGCATGCCGGTCGGTGACTCTGAGCACCTGAAGTTCGTGTGTCTTCACCTTGGGGCCGTGCGTCGCACCGAGGGCGTCAACCTCCGCCGTCGACGCGGCGTGTTCGTCGGAGATTCACGGTGGGGAGAGCGCCGCGACAGCTTCGTTTACGCAGGTGGCAGCCATAGTCGCCGACAAGATCCTGGCCATGCACGGTGGCCTCAGCCCCGAACTCGCGTCGCTCGACCAGATCGCCAAAATAGAGCGGCCGACCGAGGTCCCTGAGGACGGGCTGCTCTGCGACCTCCTCTGGTCGGATCCGGACCCCGCGATCATGGGATGGGGCTACAACCTGTGTGGGAAATCAACCAGTAAACTAGGTCCCGAGAATTGTGTCGTAGCGCGACTGAGGTAACCTTGCCGGCGACCGGGAGGGTAGTGGAGTTCTCAGATAAGGCGTCGGGTTGATGGGGTGGGTGTTCATCTGATTCGAAGCCACCTGAACTTTGATTTCCTTACAGGCTACAACACGCGGGGAGTTAGTTATACGTTCGGGCACGAGGTCATCCGTGACTTCCTGAAACAGCATGACCTGGACATCGTCTGCCGAGCGCATCAGGTGGTCGAGGACGGGTACGAGTTCCAGGCAGCCCGTGGACTTGTAACCATATTCTCGGCGCCGAACTACTGCGGCGAGTTCGACAATGCCGGTGGGATGATGTGCGTCGACACAGGTCTGTGCTGCTCCTTCAAAGTCCTGCGCCCCATGAACACCAAAAAGACTCACGAGGAAGCGGTCGAGGCCGATCGCACGCAAACACTCGTGCGGCCCGGCTGAGAAGTTGACAAGACCTAGGACAAATAAACACTGAGGTAAATAGCCCCATGAACTTGTATTCCTTTCGTGAACTTGTAAATAGCACCCGTCTCGGCGGTCTGCAAGCGCCCACAAGCTGCTGCTCTGCGCGAGGCTCTAAATCGGCGCGCGACCGCGAATAGATCTCCAAATCGCCGGTAGAGAAGCGCCTGACCCACGCGCACCGCGACGCACCCCCAGAAGTCCACCAGTTGTCCATCGCCACATGTCAACTTGAACCCGCGGTCGGTCGGGATAAATTGTTCCTGAGTTTGTTCAGGCACTGCCAAAGGGGCGTTTGGTAATTCCCCTGAAGGTGTGGGGTTATCCCCGGAACTATATCTTGAATACCCGGATAAAGTAGGTTTAGTGAATACCGTAGGTACGCCGGTACCGCCAGGTACCTACGGTACCGTACCTACGGTACCTACGTAGCAAGAGTATGTCGCAGCGTTATGTAAGGTAGCAGGGTCCTAGCTCACCAGCCAAGGCTGGGCCAACCTAACTACGACTCGGCGAGAGCCTGAGTGTTTTATAGCAAATTGTTGTTACACCGTAGTGCAATAGACACTCGATGTATCATCATATGATAGACTCAAATTTAGAGAGTGGGAGATACATATCTAGGGTAGGATGGGCTAGTAGGTTTCTCTCTCTCTGCTACGGTACGTAGGTACTTAAGTACCTACGGTACCTACGGTACCGTAGGTACCGCAGTAGGTACCATGGTACCAGTACCAGCTTGAACCAACGGAACCGAAGGAACCGCACGGGAGCGCAAAAACAAAAGCACGCGCCTGCAGCACCCCCCGCAAAGAAGATGATGACCGAAGGGATCACGGTCTACCTGCGCATGCGCCCCACAACACAACCTAGTGAAGACTATGACGTCGGCGCGGACGGCCGGTCGTTGATGATTCGGGACGTCGCAGCCAAGGCTGCCGGTAGGGACTCCCAGCGGGCTTTCAAGTTCGATCAAGTATTACCGATGGACATCACGCAAGCCCAAGTGTTCGAGCGCGTGGGCAAGCGCGTGGTACAAAATGCTTTAGACGGCTATAATAGCACCGTCTTTGCCTACGGCCAAACTGGAAGTGGAAAAACATTCACGATTACTGGTGGTTCGGAGAGGTATGAAGATCGCGGGATCATTCCCCGAGCTCTCAGTATGATCTTCCAGGAGTTCCGATCAAGGTCGGACTGCTCCTGGTCCGCGCACATCAGCTACATGGAGATCTACAACGAGCAGGGTTTTGACTTATTGAACGAATCTTCAGGAGTGAAGGCGCTCCAGGACCTCCCTCGAGTTCGCATGATGGAGGACGAGCGCGATGCGGCGCGGTTTCTTTCCGTTTCCGAACTCTAAGACGCGTCGAGGGCGTCGACGGGACGACGAGGCCACCGTGACGCCGTCGACACGACAGCGAGAGAGTGATTTCGTCGTTGTGACAGCGAGACGCGACCGCGTGATGCGCGCAGGCACGGCAATTTTCATTTGAGGAACCTGTCCATGCACCGCGCCACCTCCGAGGAGGAGGCCCTCAACTTGCTGTTTCTAGGAGACACGAACCGGGCCATCAGCGAAACGGCGATGAACCAAGCGTCTTCTCGCTCCCATTGTTTATTCACGGTCTTCCTGGAATGCAGAGGGGCCGGCGGTTCCGACAAAGTCCGTAGATCAAAATTGCACTTGGTGGACCTAGCGGGATCCGAGCGAGTACATAAAACTAAAAGCGATGGGATCACCCTAAACGAAGCAAAATATATAAACACCTCATTGTTTTATTTGGAGATGGTGATTGTTGCCTTGAACGAAAGAAATGAGAATGCGCGGGACCACATTCCTTATAGAAACTCGATGATGACATCCGTGCTCCGCGACTCTCTGGGAGGTAATTGCCGCACCGTCATGGTCGCGACCTGCTCCGCCGAGAAGGCCCAAACGGAAGAATCGATCAGCACATGTCGCTTCGCGCAGCGCGTCGCGCTGGTCAAGAACGATGCTGTTCTTAATGAAGAAACAGATCCGTCTGTCACGATTGCCCGACTCAAGGCTGAAGTCGCTTCTCTGAGAGCGCGACTCGAGGGGCAGGGCAGGGGCGACGAGCTGGCCGATGGCCGGGACCCGGACCACCGCCTCGCGGCGGCGCTAGGTCGGATTCGATTACAGGAGGCGGCTCTCGCGGACGTCCGCGCAACGACGTCGCGATTCTTTGGGTTTGAAATCGAGGAGGAGGAAATGCGCGCGCGCATGGCGGCCGCGCTGGAGCCCATAATCCGTGCGGAGCCGCTCGCTATGACAGGACTTGACGAGGATCCAGCGCAGCGACAATACAACGTCGTCGGCGGCGGCGGTGTCGGCGTCGGCGCCGGCGAGCGCGGCGCCACGCGCCGCGACGGCGGGCGCCCCGGACGGGAGCCGCGCGGCGGCGGCGGCGTCAATGGCGGCGAGCGTGGCGCCGCGCGCGGCGACGGACGGGAGGTCGAGGCCCGGCTGGTCAGTGACCGCAGCAGTGAGCGCGTCTGCGAACCACCGGCGGTCTCACCGGACTCAACGGGCACGCGCGAGAACCGCCTCCGGCGTCAGCTCGAGGCCGCGCGGTCGCGGATGCGAAAGCACGAGCAGATGCGGGACTGGCTCCTCCGCAGACGGCGCGAAGAAGAGGCGGCGGCTTTGGCCGAAGAAGAGGCGGCACGCAGAGCCCGTATGCGTGAGGAGGAGCGCGATGCGCGGGATCGCCGCCGGCGGGCGGCGCAAAAACGAAAAATGAGCGAGGAGTACTACGTTTTGAAATCGACCAGAGCAACGGAGACAACGGACATCCGATCCTTCTGAGCCGGTAAACAGAAGACCACCAGGTTGCGCGACCAACCGACGCAGTCGTGGGTCGGCGAAGAGCTCGTCTTTAAATTCGAATACGCCGCCCCTGGTCCGCGCCCCAGTGCACGATCGGCAGCATGGCATAGGTATCCCGGCTGTGTGCGGGTCTGGGATGGCCGTCGCGCGATCGCGTCCGCCGAAAAGCATCTTCGCCTGCTGGACGAGATGCGCCGAAAGGGACGCTCGCCCAGTGGTGCTATGTGTTTTATGTTAACAAGCAAGTTTACAGTATGGTCCGAGCACCGCGCAGTGTGAGAAGATAAGTCTACTGTTTTATCAATCCCATCTGCCCCGACGACGGCCGAGCAATCAGCACGCCGCCACCGCCGCCACCGAGTTCATCTCCGCCAGAGAGATGTAGGCCCGCTTGACCTGTGTGAAATCAAGCCGTGACCGCGAGGTTCCCTCAATGGTTGATTTCCACACTGGTCAGGACGGCGTCCTTCAGGACCTCCCGCGCGTCTGGGAAGGTGTCCCAGATCCACGTAAGATGGTGGTTGACGCGTCATGGATCTTGGAAATGCGCGATCAAGACACAATGCTCTTGAACGCCGGTCAGTACGCGAAAAATCGCCAGTGTGGTCCAGCCCCCTCCCCCCTCTTGTACTTTTTGCCGTCGTCGCCGTAGGCCGCCGCGAGCTCCTTGTCGGTCGCCACGCGCAGCAGTTCCGTCGTCTTCTCGACGATTGCTTCAATCGAGGGGGCGCGGCCGCGCTTCTTCCATCCCTTCTTCTTCAGCGCCGCGTTCACTTCGCCGATGACCGTGGCGACGAACTCGTTCACGTCGGCGCAGCTCCGAGTCTCGCAGTTCCGAGTCCCTTACACCCCTCCCTAGGCGCATTGTGCCTATTTTTCAACAATGCAATTTAGATTCAATTTTATTTTAGTTGATCTATAATATTTAACTGGCAAAGGCGCATCCCCCACCCCCCCCCCTCCAAGCTCTTACCCTACCTCTACTGCGGTAGCCCCCCTTCAAAACCCAGGTAGCTATGATCTGTACATTGGTCTTGCAACGCGCTACTAATAAACTTTGGTACCCCAGCTTGTTGTACCGCTTAATAAAGTGCGGCTTTGTATGGTTATTATGGTATGCTTGCTAGTGTCTTACGCCGCTAGCCGCGCAAAAAATACACCGCCGCCATTATATAAAAACGTGTGCTATAGCTATCCCCGTTGAAGGCGTTGCACATTGAGCGGCTGTCGTGAAGGAGGTTGCTTCCCAACAACCTATCAGCACGAGAGGTGGTGATTGAAGAGAGAAAAACTCGGACAGTAGCAGCCACCTCCCTACGCAATGTCTTTTTGTCGTCGCCACCTTCACGCCTGGGCGGCGTTCGCGTGCTACAAGCGGGCAGCCCGCCGGCACGAAACGGCCACGGTTGCGCGGGCGGCGGCTCACGCGGCGGCCCAGGGCGCGCGACAGGCGCTGGTCGTCTGGGGCGCGCGGAGCCGACTCCTGCCCGGACTCGCGCGCCGCGCAAGCGCGGGGGCGGCGTCGCGCGCGGACGCCGCCCGCGCCCGCCGCCTGAGCGCGCGCGCGATCGGGGCGTGGCGCGCCCGGGCCGTCGCGCGCCGCGCAAGCGCGGGGGCGGCGTCGCGCGCGGACGCCGCCCGCGCCCGCCGCCTGAGCGCGCGCGCGATCGGGGCGTGGCGCGCCCGGGCCGTCGCGCGCTCCGGGGTAGGCGAAGCGATGGCGATGGCGGCGGCGGCGGCTGCGTTCCTGGCGCACACGCGGCACCTAGAGCGCTGGGCCGGCGCCGCGCGCTGCCGGCGCGCGGCGCGATGCAAAACCGCGCGAGCGGACGCCTTTGCGCGGCACCAATGCGCGACGCGTTCCTGGAAACTCGTCCCCGTCGCACTCCGCGCTTGGGAGACTGACGCGCGCGCACGGTGGGCGAGACGCGAGATGATGGTGGTCGCCCGGCGTCGGGCCTGTCGGAACCTCGCGCTCCACGTCTTGCGCTCTTGGGCAGGCCTGTGCAGATGTCCCGGTGGGTTCGTTCGTTGTTGTTCCGATTCCTAGTGCGTCGGCGCTCGTGCTCGTGTTGTACGACGAGGCGAAGAAGTACGTCTGAGTTCTATCTATTTTGGGGTCGTGTGTAGAGGTCGTGTGGTGTAATGTACAGTCTTAGCAAGTGCCTAGCCGCGCGAGTCGGAGTCAGGCCTCGAAGTCCGGGTCCTCCATGGCAGCGTAGTCGATGGCGCGGCGCGCGCGGCGGGCGCGCGGCGACGGCGCGGCGGCGGAGGGCTCGTCGCGGCGGTGCTTCTTGCGCCCTTGGCCGGGTGCATTGTACTTCTCGGGCGGCACCAGCTGCCCGTCGACGACCGGGTTCGTGTGGCGGCGGCCTTCGAGGCCCGAG
Source organism: Pelagomonas calceolata (assembly GCA_918797485.1). Classification (NCBI taxonomy): domain Eukaryota; class Pelagophyceae; order Pelagomonadales; family Pelagomonadaceae; genus Pelagomonas; species Pelagomonas calceolata. Next base: position 3,207,790 of record CAKKNE010000003.1, on the reverse strand, counting down.
CGGCGGATCGCCGCGTTGACGGCGTGCGCGGCTGCCTCCTGGGTGTCGAAGTAGCCGATGCAGCGCCGCTTGCCGTTCGCGTCGGTGTATTGCGCAAGCCACCGTCGGTTCTGCTTGTGCCAACTCACGCCCCAGAACTTGGACGTCGTCGCCGACGGCGGGAGGCGCGGTCGCGCCTTATCGTGTGCTCGCGGGGCACCAGCGCTCCCGTCGCATCGACCGCGTTCGTCTTGCGTCGCCCTTCGAGGCCCGCTTCGTTGATCGCTTTATTGTACGCGCGCGCTGCCTCCTCCTCGTCGTCGAAGTAGCCGATCGTGTGCCGCTTGCCGTCCGCGTCTTGATACTGCGCCCGCCACTTCTTGTCTCTCCGATCCCAATTCACGCCCCAGAACTTGGAGGTCGTCTCCGTCGGCGCGCGCGCCGGGTCCGGCGCGACGACGGCGGCCTTCTTCTTCTCGGCGGCGGCGGCCTTCTTCGAGGCGGCGGCCACCGTTTCGTCGCCATGCAGCGCCTTGTTCGCCATCCGGGCCAGTTCCTCGTCTTCGCCCGTAGCAAACTGTTTGAGTGCCCTTATCAAGCCCAAGCCGCGTTTCAGTTCGTAGTCATAGCCTAACAGAAACTCGTCGACTGCAACCTTCACCTTGGCCTTGACGTTGTCATCCTCGGAATCACCTACCAATGCGCCCTTGAGGCGCATACCATTGTAGCCAAACCTTTTCTTAACGAGTGCTCGCTTCGCCGCATTAGCTATCCCAGGATCGGGATCATGTGCCAGCCCTGTCAATACCTCGGTAGAACCACGTGTAATTGCTGAAGGAAAGGTCTCCGCTTCAGCTTCTCTGTATGATTGTGATCAAAATCTCTCTTTATCTTCCCGTTTATGAGGAATTGTTTCAGCCGTCCAGTTGCATCATGAGGCTTCGCATCGTCACTTGGCCACGTTATAATAACGGTGTGCCTGTTTTCCGGCACACCATGTCACTCTTCAACCGAATTTTGGCTCCGATGATATACAAGTCTTAACACAATCACAAGTTTTGCTCAACTCTGAAGATTTTGTATCAGCTATGATTTGTGTCACACTGTATTTATCAAGCTTACTATGTGGTGTCTCCCGCACAAGCAAATCACTGGTCAATTCCTGTGGCCCCTTGCAATGCAGACTCCTCAAACTGGTACATGCCTGGGACAACCAACCTCTTGTACCTGAAATTAGAGACAAAAGCTCGGAAATCATGGAGATTATCTCACAAAGCGAGCAAGATTCAGATTTTACACCCACTGTGGACAGATTTTACACCCACTGTGGAGAAAATGTTCATTCTTTTCGCACAATTTGGTAAGCTGTCTCAGATGCTTGTCTATCCACTGCAGTATATACCTCTGGGAACAGACCTAACACAATTTGATACCTTCCCAATCCATAATAAAAAAAAGGACGAACGAACACCGAGCCTTTAGGCAATAAGTTTTACTCGATGCTGAAACTACTGGTACTACTAACATCATGATGGGTACCCCGATCCCTTCAGGAGTTTGCGCCGCGCGTACCCCCCCGCGCGCGCGCGGCCCGGCCGTCTCTGTCGCTAGGTGCGAGGTGCGTCTCTCTTAGCTACGGCAATCTCGCTCAGCGCTCACGCTGTAGCAAATCCACAAGCGCTGCGAAGCCGTGCCAAAGCAATACGCTTGCAGTGCCACGGAGAGGTGCAGGCTTTCAAAGGCATCCAACAACGATGAGTGGCACGTGGATTGAAGGCGAGAGGGCGCAGGCGACACGCCGTGCGGGAAATCAAGTTGTCCCTGGCACCACCATCAGGGTAGCCTGACGCCCGGTCGATTTACGCAGGACACGGCTCTCGTGCATGCGGGAGTGGCTCCAGACGCCGCGACGGGCGGCATCCTGACGCCGATCCACCAGTCGACGACCTTCGTGCAGGAGTCGATCGACGCGTACATGGCCAAGGGCTACAGCTACAGCCGCACGACGAACCCGACCGTCGCCGTGCTCGAGGCCAAGGTCGCCGAGCTCGAGGGCGCCGCCGGCAGCTGCTGCTTCGCGACGGGCATGGCGGCCACCGCGACCGCCGGCGCGCGCGAACCAAGGGCCGCGGCGCCGTCGTCCGCTCGACGGCGTGGCGGCGCCCGCGCCGCCCGGCCCGGCCCGCGGGGCCGCGCCGCCGCGGAGCAACGAGTTCGCGGGGAGCCGTCGGGCGCGCCCGACCCGCCGGTCGATGTGCGCGCAGGTGACCGTCATGTCGGCGTTCCTCTCGCAGGGCGACCACTGCGTGCTCACGGACTGCTCCTACGGCGGCACGAACCGCGCGGCGCGCGAGCTCTTCGGCAAGTTCGGCGTCGAGTTCAGCTTCGTCGACTTCCGCGACGCCGACGCGGTGGCGGCGGCGTGCCGCCCCAACACCAAGCTCGTCTTCAGCGAGACGCCGGCGAACCCGACGCTGACGCTGACCGACCTGGCGGCGGTCTCCGCGGTCGCCAGGGCCCGCGGCGCGCTGCACTGCTGCGACGCGACGTTCGCGACGCCGCTCATGCTCCGGCCGCTCGCGCTCGGCTGCGACCTCAGCCTGCACTCCACGACCAAGTACTTCGACGGGCACAACATGACGGTCGGCGGCGTCGTCTCCGCGAAGACCGCGGCGCTGGCCGAGCGGCTCCACTTCTGGCGCAACGTGCACGGCAACATCATGGCGCCGCACACCGCCTTCCTCACGCTCCAGTCGTCGAAGACGATGGGCGTCCGCTGCCGCGCGCAGGCCGCGAACGCGCTCAAGGTCGCGACCTTCCTCGAGACGCACCCCAAGGTCGCGCGCGTCGTCTACCCGGGCCTCGCGTCGTTCCCGCAGGCCGAGCTGGCCGCGCGGCAGCACGCCGGGGGCTTCCACGGCGGCATGCTCTGGTGCGAGGTCAAGGGCGGCAGCGCCGCCGGCCGCCGGCTCATGGACACCTGCCAGCGGCCCTGGTCGCTCTGCGAGAACCTGGGCGCGGTGGAGTCGATCATCACGTGCCCCTCCGTGATGACGCACGCGAACATGCTCCCCGAAGACAGGCTCAAGGTCGGCATCACCGACGGCTTCATCCGGCTGTCGTGCGGCGTCGAGGACGCCGGGGACCTCGTCCGCGCCCTCAAGATCGCGCTCGACGCGCTCTGAGCTCGCCCTCGCCGCGGCGGCGCGCGCCTGTATAACTTTTCGGTCCGAGTCGGCGGGTGGGTCCCCCAGTAGTAGGGGTTTCAACTTGAAGTTCAAGTTTATATACTTCCTGTCCATCCCTTGGGTTCGCCAGAGACGTTAGTTCCGGCGGGATCGAGAGGAGGAGGGGGAGGGAATGACCTAGAGGACTCGGTTCCGCGCGTCCTCCAGCTTCTTGGCGACGTCCGCCGGCGTGCGGTCGAGGTCGGCGGCGACGCGGCGGCGCGCGTCCGCGGGCAGCGCGAGGAACTCCGCGCAAAGGTCTCCGTCGGCGACGTCCTTGGCGGGCGCGTAGGAGCTGCGGTAGGAGGCGTGGTCGCGGCCCGTCGGCGCCAGCCGCTCCTGGCGCACGTGCATCTCGAGGTGCGCGAAGAAGTCGCGGTCGTCGCGCGACGGCGAGGGCGCGAGCGCGCCGACGGCGCCCGACACCGTCGCGTACGCGACGACCTCGGCGCCGCCGGCGCCGAGCGCCGCGCGCCGCAGCGCCGTGACCACGTCGCCGACGTGGTAGCGCGCGACGGGCGCGAGCGCCGCCGCGCCGCCGCCGGCCGCCTCGCCGAGGAGCGCGCGCGCCGCGCCCCCGGCGGCGGCGTCGCCGGCGGCGTCGGCGTCGGCCGGCGCGCGGAGCACGGTGACGCCGCCGCACTTGTCGGCCACCGCGACGGTGTCGTAGTCGAGCGCGGCGAGGGCCGTGACGCCGCGCGGCGCCGCGTCCTCCGCCACCACGACGAGCGCGTTGCGCTCGCGCGCGTAGCGCACGAGCGACACGCCGTGCAGCGCGTCGCCGCAGAACGCGCGGTCGCCGACGACGGCCACGCGGACGACGAGCGCCGGCGCCACGCGCGTCTCGGCCTTGCGCAGCAGCTTGCGCTTCCCCAGGTCGTACAGCCGCGCGCTCGCGCCGACGGCGACGAGCAGCCGGCCCCGGAACGCCGCGAGGGCCAGCGGCGGCGCCTCGACGGGCGTCCGGTGCAGGAGGACGAGCCGCGCGTCGAGGAGCCGGTAGACGTGCACGGCGCACTCCGTGAACGTGCGCGGGTGGAACGTCAGCGCGCGCGCCGTGCCCACCGCGACGAAGGCCTCGTTGCCGCGGCCCGCGAAGCGCACGCAGCAGCACGAGAGGGCCGCCTCCGACTCGCCCAGCTCCAGGAGCTCGAGCGTGGCGCCGCTCGCGGCGTCGACGACGCGCACGCACGAGGCCCACTTGCCCGGCGCGGGCGGCACGGGGCCGGCGTCGTCGGCGGCGTCGTCGTCGTCGTCCCCCGTGTCCATGTCGCCGTCGCGCGCGACGCGCCGCGCGGCGGCCAGCGCGCGCCGCTCGGCCTCGTTGTACCGGTGCTGGTCGGCCTCCACCACGAGCACGCGCGGCGCGGCGCCGGCCGGCGGCAGCGCGCAGAGCCGCCGCGGCGTGTAGCGCAGCGGCACGACGGCTTGCGTGAACTCGCCCTGGGTCGCGGCGTCGCACACGAAGATGCGCAGCGACGCGCCCGCGACGGCCACCACGCCCTCGGCGCAGCGCGGCGACGCGAAGGGCGCGGCGTGCTCCAGCGCGTCGTAGGCGAGCGGCGCCCACGCGAGCGCCGCGCCGGCGGCGGCGGCGCCGTCGCCGGCGGCGGCGGCGGCGCCGCCGCGCGGGGCCCCCAGCCACGCGCGGCCGGCGAGCGCGACGCACGCGGCCCGGCCGCCGTGCGTCACGCGCGCGAGCCGCACCGCGCGGCCGCCCAGGAAGCGCGCGCGCGCGTCGCCGAGCGCGCCCGTCCGCGCGTCGACGCGCACGCGCCGCAGCACGCCGTTGCCCAGGCCCGCGCAGAGCTCCAGGTCGTCGTCGCCGAGGGCCACGAACGCGAGGCCCGCGCACGGCGCGCCCAGGTCCACGAGCGCGACCTGGGCGAGGAGGTCGTCGGGCGCGAGCGAGAGGAGCCGGAGCCGCCCGTCGGCGCCGCCCGCGGCCAGGAAGGGGAACCGCGCCCGCCCCGGGGGCACCGGCCCCAGGTCCAGCGCCGCGGCGGCGCCGCCAAGGCCCTTGGCCCCGAGCTCCGCGAGCGCGCCGCTCGCGTCGAGCTCGAAGTAGACGACGTCGCCGCCGCCCAGGGCCACGGCCACCTGGCGCTCGTTCGCGGCGGCCGCCACGACGCGCTCGCCGCCCGGCGGCCGCCACTCGCTCGGCGCCGCGGCGCCCGCGGCGCCCGCCGGGCCGACCCGCCGCACGCCCGCCGCGTGCGCCTGGACGAGCGCGCCGTCCGCGAGCAGCGCCGCCGCGAGCGTCGCCTCCGACGCGAGGAACCCCGAGTCGCCGACCTCCTCCACGGCGTCGCCCACGCGCAGCACCAGCGTCGCGTTCGTGAAGCTCACGACGATGTGCCGGTCGTACGCGTCCTGCGCGCCGCCCCGCAGCGTCCACACGGCCGCGGGCCGGCCGGGCAGGGGCGAGGCGGCGACCTCGGCCACGCCGACGCCGCGGCGGAGCAGGCGGAGCGAGGACCGGGCGCCGCGGCCGCACGCGACGGCCAGCCGCGCGTCGTCCTGGGCGCCGCCCGCCGCCGCGAGGACCTCGAGCGCCGTCGCGCCGCCGAGCGACTCGGGCCGGTCCAGCGGCGCCAGGTTCCGCAGGGGCGCGGGCCGGAAGGCGGGCGCGACCTTGGCCGCGCCCGGGCCGTCGTCGCCGAGGCTCGGGTCGAAGACCGCGCCCGCGGCCGCGTCGTCGGCGCCGTCGCCGACGCCCCGGAACTGGAACAGGGCGTGGTCGCCCGCCTCCGCGGCCGCGTAGAGCAGCCCGTTGCGCGTGATGCACAGCGCGCTCGCCGGGAAGAGCGTGTCGAAGACGGACACGCGCACGTCGGTCACGCCGGCGGCGCCCCACGCGAGCGTCACCTTGTAGAGGTCCCCCAGCTCGCTCTGCACGAGGAAGAAGAAGAGGTCGCGCTGGCGGTGCGCCGCCACGCGCGTCGCCAGCAGCCCGCGCGCCGCCGGGAAGCCCGCGCGCCGCGGCAGCGGCGCGCGGACCTCGGCGTGGCCCTCGTGCTTGAAGGCGACCCAGTTCTCGCCGCAGACCAGCACGCCGCTCGGGCCGTCGCCGCCGCCGGGCGCCGCCGCGAGCACGTTGGCCGTGCGCGCGACGGGCTCGCTCCAGCGGCGCGTCACGTGGTTGAGGCCGAGGTCGAGCTCGTAGTAGGTGAGCACCTTCTCGGCGTCGCGCGCCGCCTCGCCGCTCGCGTCGGCGTCGGCGTCGCCGTAGTCGAGCTCGAGCGCCGCGAAGCACGGGTTGTCGAAGCCGACGTCGAGCGCGACGACGTCGAAGACGACGCAGCGCGCCTTGTGCGCCTCGAGCGGCGAGCTGATGGTGGGCGCGCCGGCGGCGTCGCGGTTCAGCGTGTACACGAGCTTCGTGCGCTCGACCGCGGCGACCATGACCGCGCGGCCGCGCGGGTCGGCCGCGAGGTACTGGCCGGGCACCGCGCGCCGGCAGCCCGTCTTGCCGAACGTCTCGCAGTGGATGCGCGTCCAGGCCCCCCTGGCGGCGTCGAAGCGCAGCACCGTCAGCGTGCCGGCGTCCGACGCAACGGCGACGTCGTCCGTGGCCGCGCCCGTCGGCCGCACGGCGCAGAGCGCGCGCACGCAGCTGAACGTCGCCGTGCTGGCCACGGTCGCGAGGCGGCCCGTGGCCTCGTCGGGCCGGAGCAGCTCGAGCGCGCCGCCCTGCCGCGCGACGACCACCTCCTGCGCGCGCCCGGCCGAGAACGAGCCGAAGGCCGCGGCGACGACTGCCGCCGGGGGGTTCAAGGTGAACTGCACGAAATGCATCGTGCGCAGCTTGCGTGCTCCCGGGCTCCGCGATGCTCGCAGCGGTCACGGTTCAGGACAGGGGCAGGCCAGGACAGAGGGCGAGGCTTGAATCCCCCCCTCTGGGCCTAGCGGGTTTTACGGGTTTTACTCGCTTGTGGATCCGGACCTGTAGAGGCCAGGGTCTAGGCGTCCATCCCCCCGGGACTAGGCTAGCGTCCCCAAAACCGAGTAACTAGTCGTCGTACTCGCTTGTGAAGATTTGCTCGGCTCTGTTTCTCTCGGGAGAGCGGTCCGCTCAGTTTCTTGGTTTTGTGGGCTCGGACGCGTCGAACCACGGCGCCTTGACGCACGAGAAGACGATCTCGAGGCCCTCCGCGAGCATGCGGCGCAGCAGGGCGCCGCGATCCGCCCGCCATGGTTTATTTCTAGAAGATCTATGAACATATGCGTCCATACTCTTCCTGGAACCCTCTTGGTAAGTATAAGGGGTTACCGACGCCTTGTAATACGTGTCGTACGCCGAGGCCTGCGGTAGAACAAAGGCTTCGAGCTCTCACGACGACGGCCGTCGAACGAAGGGCACGTGACGAGACTGTCACATGAAGGCCTTGTCGACGTAGAGTAGGACGCCGCTCTCCTTGCCCGGTCACCGACATACTTATCAATTCCCAGATCGTCGGCGTCTTCGAACTTTGCAAGCTGCGTCGCCACCTGATTGACTTCTTCAGCCTCGCCTTTCCACCGTAAGAGCCGCAGCACGGCATTCCCGTCGCGGTCGCAAACGCAGACGTTCTCGTCGTTTCTGGGGCACAAACTGACCTCCTTCTCGTCCACGTAGCGCATGACGCATTTCTCGTCGTTTTTCACCTTGTTCAGATTGAAGGCTGATAAGTAAGTACACATGCGCAGTATTTTGGCGAGTCCGGGGCGTGTCGCGTGCACGTCCTCGTTTATTTCGCTTTCCCGTAGCGCCTTGGCCACCGGCGGCTCGGTGGCTTTCCAGGTCGCACCCACCCTAGGGAAATAACGGAAGGCAGCCTTGCATTCGCTCTCGAACACGACGTCTCCGTGCTTTGCGTCGTGGGAAGGAACCGTCGTGACGAAGTCAAGGGGGCGAACTTTGGTGTCCTCTGCTGCCGCATCTTCCAAGGGCGGGTCGATCACGTGGATGTTTAGTCTTTCGCAAAGGAAAAAGAGAACCTTGTGGCCCCGTCTGGCAATTTCTCGATATGCGCGACTCCAATAGTTTGCTTCTCGTTTAAACTTTGTTTGGAGCTCGCGGCGCCCCTTTTTCAGCCCGCGTAAATGCGTGATGGCTTCTTTGGGGTGGTCCCCCAGCTCGAGGGCTTTTAAATCGGCAAGTGATGTGTCGTTGGCATCTACTTTTCCATTGACCCAAAATTCTAGTTCCAAGGGGGTGACACTGACGCTGTGCGGCGGCCGCGCGGCCGTCGTCTCGTCGACCGACGCCTGCCGCTGCTTGACTTGCTGCTTGTCTCGCTCCAGATCGGCCGCAATCTTTTGCTTGATGTTCCGGAGCCTCTTGTACCTGGGCCCATCCGCATGGACCTGCGCCTGCAAGGCCACGACTTCAGCCTCCCACTCATCCCGGATGCGGCGTTCGCGTCTCAGCTTTGTTCGCCGCGAGATGATGCCCGCCAAGCCGGCGTTAAGCTCGTCGAGTGTCGCGTGGCGGTCACGGTCGTATCTTTTGATGAGCTTTACGACGCCGTCGCAGGTCGATGCCTCCTCGAGCTTGTGGCGCTTGAGCTGTAAGTTGTCCTCGAGGAGCTGCTCCGCCTCTGCTCGAGGACGAGCTTCGACCGTCGTGCGGTCTGTTTCGCTGGCACTCAGCATGTGGTGGTGTGTGTTGCTCTCTGTGGGCTCAAGCCTACGGTTCGCTTGGGCTGGCCGCTCTGGCTGGCGTCCGAGGACATGACGATCGCTTCTGGCGTTCGACGCTGCCCCGCGCCTTCGTGCGGTGCCGGGGCTGTCCGCCAAAGCCTTTTGCTTGACAGACAACTTGCTTGCTAGCGTCTTAGACCGCTAGATAAACACCTGCGCAGGGTTACACGCGGCCTAACCCGATTTTTGCCCCCAGCATTGAATAGCTAGCTCTATTTGGGCAAAAAACAGCTAGATAGACGGAGAGGCCTTTCCCTGGCACCAGAGACGGTCGGCTAGTGACGCATTGGTTGGTCCGTCGCATGCCTATACAGTGCACCGCCGAGGACCCTCGGCCGCCGCGGCTGCCGCCGCGGCAGCCGCGGCGGCCGCGGCCGGCGAGCGACGAGGAGTCGAGCAGCGAGGAGGACGCCGGGAGCTGGGACGCGGAGTCGAACGAGTACTCGAGCGGGGGGTGGGAGGAGGCCGCGCGCCCGCCGACGCCCGACGAGAGCACGTTCGCCGTGCCGCCGCCGCCCGCGGCGGCGGGGCCGAGGACCCACGCCGTCCAGGCGCGGCTCGCGACGGCCGAGTGCACGGTCGAGGACCTCGGCGCGCGGGGCGAGATCGCGACGGGCATCTGCTTCCTCGACCACATGATCGACCAGCTGCAGTCGCACGGCCAGCTGGGCGTCGCGCTGCGCTGCCGCGTCGGGGACGGGCCGTGGGCCCGGCCGAACGAGCCGCTCGGCGCGGCCGCCGACGAGGCCGTGCACATCGTCGGCGCGTGCGGCGAGGCGCTCGGCAGGGCGCTGCGGCGCGTGGCGCTGCGCGCGCGGACGCGGCCGCCCGACGTGGACATCGTGCGCTTCTTCTGCCCCCTGGACGAGGCCTACGCGGAGTGCTGCCTCTGCCTGTTCCCGCCCGTCCGCGCGTCGGTCGGCGCCGACGTGGCGCTGGAGCCGTACGGCACGCACGCCGCGGGCCCCCGCGGCCGCGAGTTCGTCGGGACCTTCCGGACGCGCCACACGCCCGTCTTCTGGCGCGCGGTCGCGCGCGGCATGGGCGCCTCCGTCGCGCTCGCGCGCTGGCGGGGCGACAACGCGCACCACGTCCTCGAGTCGGCCTTCAAGGCCTTCGCGCGCTGCTTCCGGAAGGGCCTGGACCGGCTCGGCGCCGCGGCGCCCGCGGCGCCGCCGGGCGCGGCCCGCACGGGCGCGCGGCGGCGCGTCACGAAGGAGACGTCCATCGACGTCGAGGTCGACCTGGACGCGGCCTACGCCGCCGCCGACGACGCGGCGGGCGCGGAGGCGGCCTGGGACGGCGCGGCGAAGACGCCGGCGCAGCTCGAGGCGACGATCCGCGCGCTGCCGCGCGTCGCGACGGGCGTCGACGGCCTCGACCGGCTCCTCGACGCGTTCGCGGCCGCGGCCGCCGTCAAGGTCAAGGTCCACTGCCGCGGCGACCGGCACATCGACGACCACCACTCGGCCGAGGACGTCGCCATCTCGCTGGGCCAGTGCCTGCACGAGGCCGTCGGCGACAAGGCGGGCCTGCGGCGCATGGCGTTCGCGACGCGGCGCGTGGGGGCGTGCGAGGTGCGCGCCGTGCTCGACCTGTCGAACCGGCCGCACGTGACGTCGGACCTGCGCTTCGACGAGGAGTTCCTCGGGGACGCGGCGCCGGGCCCGGGCGAGGTCGGCCGCGCGCTGACGAGCGAGATGGCCGCGCACGCCCTCGAGTCGCTGGCGCTCGAGGCCCGGTGCACGCTGCACCTGGCCTGCGTCGCCGACGACGGCCTGCCGGGCCACACGGCGAACCTGGCGCTGGCGGCGTTCGGCGCCTTCGGCGCCGCGCTGGGCGAGGCCGTGGAGGTCGACCCCCGCCGGCGCGGCGGCGTGGCGTCGAGCAAGGGGACCCTGTCGGCGTAACCACTCTCTAGGGACCTCGCCACTTACTTATGCACTTCCGAGTCACTCCTAGTTCGGGTTTTCTCGTTTCTCCCCCTTTTAATGGCCGTTCGCAAGTCAGGCATATACTACAGCGTGCTTATCACGAGAGGGAAGGAAGGAAGGAAGAAGGGGATAGGAGTGAACGTGTTGATCGGGAAGAGGAAGGAGGACGTGGAGGTGGAGGAGGTAAAGGAGGGGAGGGTTACCGCCGAGGACTACTGTCGTGAGTGGCTCCGCGTAGACCGCGGTCAATGCGCACGCCGAGGTGTGCACACCATTAGATGCTTGGATCTCGCGCGCCGTCGCGTCGACGAGGCCGCCATGGTGTCGGTTCACGTGGTGGTATGTTTGGCGGCGGGATCTCTGGCAGTGGTACCCTCTCCTTGTGCTTTCTAATTTGCGTGCTAATCGCTTGCTTAACCACCGTGCCATGGGGCGTGTCCGCGCAAAACACAGTAGACGCAAGCATGGCAACTCTTTGCTCTGCTGGTGTGCCGAGCACTTCGAACGCTTCGTTGATTTCGAGGCATTTCGTCAGTGCTGTTCCGTTTACCAAGTCGGCTGCTTTCGTGCCGAGCCGCTTTTCTTCCGCGAATAGCTTCGCTATGTCCCTCACGCTCGACTTATGGTTATCTAGGTTGCTAGACATGTCGGTTACTTATGGGGTTAGCCTCACTTGGGCTTTGTAGGGTCGTTTCCCGCTGTTCCCCCCAGTGAAGTGAACTTACTTTAGGTTCACCCCGGTGTTTTTACGGCGCCTATTTAGCGCCGGGCTTGATCCGCTTGGATAAGTAAGAAGATACGGGATATAGGGAAACATCAGCTCCGGGCACATGCCGGCTGATATAGCGTGCTGATAGGCGAGAGTAATGTAGCCATAGATCCGGCGATAGGGGGCTATGGCGTTGCGGATATATATCTAGGGGAGTTTTCACCTCAATTACCGTCGACGGACCGCCGCCGCCGTCTTGGGGCCCCAAGGCCTTCTTGTGCGCATCTTTGGTCCCGCCGGGCCCGCTCCCGACATCTCCCGTGCGTGGCGAAGCGCCACGGTCCATCGTCGGCCGTCGCGTGCCTCGCGGAGGCGGTGGCCCTTTTGGGCTTGGTGCTGCCCTTCAGTGGACTTCCTGCTGCTTTTTGGGGCAGCAGACACTTGCGCAGCGTGCTCGGCGTCCGTGGCTCGCTCGTGTCGCTCGTCGGCGAACTTGTGCGGAAGGCACAACTAGGCCACCAGCCAAACCTGGGCTTTTGCTTGCTAGTGTCTCAACAGACGCTAGCGCTTTATTTTTTTTTTGCGTTTTTTTGCGCTTTCTTCTTTTTTTTTGTTGGCGCCTCGGAATCGCTGCCGGAGCCGCTGGCACTCGATTGGGCTGCCATCTTGCCCTTCTGCAGTGGTGGTTTACCTTCTACACGCCCGAGGCGAGGCGCAACACAGGCAAACAGAATCAGCGCCCGGGCCCGACGCGCCGTTTACTTTTTTTGGGACCGCGCCAGGATGAGGCGGCTAAGTACCTTTCTGTCAATTTTACGCGTCGACCTGTCCCCCGGGGATCGTTCCGAGGCTTGCTCGCGCGCCGGACAACCCGGCCGACGCGGGGTCTGCGTGACTCGAAGCAAAGCGTAGAAGTTGGTGTCTGCCAAAAAGCGCACAGCTGCATACTAGAAGTAACTTCAAGTTGAAAAGGGCACCCGCGGGCTGGGACCGAAATTCCCATCAGAGCCTGGCGACGGCCGGTCGAGCCCCGCCCCCCGCGCCGCGGAAGTTCTACGACGGACGACTTACACGCGAAAGGCCGGGAGGACGAACGTCGGCCGGTCGCGGGGCTCGAACGCCGCCAGGAAGGCGGCGAGCCTCGCCGCGTCGAGCGGCACGGCGGCGGAGCCGGGCGCGACGCCCACGTCCGCCGCGTGGATGCCCCAGCAGACGAGCGCCGAGTCGACGCCCGCGCGGTTCGCGCCGGCGACGTCGTGCGCCATCGAGTCGCCGACGGCCAGCACGCGGCCGGCGGGCGCGCAGCGCCGCAGCGCCTCCTCGTAGATGTAGGGGTACGGCTTGCCCACGGGGTGCGCGGCGCCGCCGAACCGCGTCACGTAGCGCGCCATGAGCCGGCCGGGCATCGGCGACGCGCGGCCGTCGGGCCGCACGAGGTCCGGGTTCGCGACCACCAGCGGCAGGCCCCGCGCCGCGGCCGCCGCCAGGACGTCGTCGCACGCGTCGTCCGCGTCCCACGCCAGCGGCCCGCCGGGCAGCGTCGCGAAGAGGCCGCGCGCGAGGAGGCAGTCGGCCTCCTCGACGCGCGCCGGCGCCACGCCGCAGGACACAAGATAAGCCTCGTCGTCGTCGCCGTTGCCGAAGACGAAGGCCCGCAGGCCCCGGCCGGCGGGCCCGGCGACGCCGTCCAGCAGCGGTGCCGGCGCGCCGCGCGCCCGCGCCGCGAGCGCGTCGTGCACGAGGTCGCCCGACGTGACGGCGGAGATCGCCGGGCGCCCGTCGGGCGTGTCCGCGCGGTCGCGCAGCGTGCCCGCGCCGCAGCCCATGGCCTCGAGCCGCTCGATCGTGTCGCGGCGCCGCTTGCTCGAGTTCGACAGCACGACGACGCGCTTGCCCGCCCGCTGCAGCCGCCGCACGAGCTCCGGCGCGCCGTCGTACGGCACCTTGCCGTCGTGGACCACGCCGAACTGGTCCAGGAGGATGGTGTCGTACGCGCCGCACAGGCCCTCGACGTCCTCGACGACGCACGGCTCGCGCGCGGCCTTCCTAGGCCCGGCCGCCCGCGCCGCCGCGCGCACCACGCGGCGCGACGCTATGTGGTGCATGGTCAGAGCTAAGGACAGGATGGGTTTGAGGAGCAACACGGCGCCGACGCGGCGCATCTATGCAGCTCGCGCGCTGCGATTTTGTTGACGGCACTTATCTTCTTGAAATCTTGTTGATCTCCCTTCAACTCAGGCTAAGCTCGCAGGTCCAGCATACCTCGACGGCCTGGTGCGTAAAGACCCCACCCCTCTTTTACGTCGTCAAAGGGGTACCACCCCTCTCTCCTACGTCGTTCGGGGTGCTACCCCTTTTTCCTCCCTTGAGAGAAAACGGGTTTTATCGAAAAGGGTGCGGGGTCTTTACCCGCCAGCTCGACGGCTCACTTATACCTCGTAGAGTATACGAGCTTGTACTCTAGAGTAGGCGTCTCTAGAGAGTGTCTTCGAACGGCTCACACGTCGGCGCGGGGCGGGTCTACTATATAGTAGGCAATCAAATTACCAGAGTGTGGAATCTTGTTCTCTAGTGTGTTACAGGTAGTCCCGCGCAGGGCCCTTGCATACACAGACGCTCGCATACCTCCGTATGCGCCGCATGCAGGCGCGTATTTGGTGTTTTTCTAGGACCCTTACCATCGTATTTTTTGTGGGTCTGGGGGCGTTTTCTTTGCTGGGGGGTATACCCTAGTTGAAGGTCGATGTTGAACTTGAACCATTTACCCCCCTACTACGGCCCACGTATGCAGACGCGCATGCGGGAGCGATCTCAGAAGTACGCATGTAGGGGTACGAGTTTGGACATACGTGCGTATGCAAGGGCCCTGGTCCCGCGGGTTGCCGCCCGTGGCCTGAGATCACGGCCTCCGATTGTGGCTGAAGTCGGCGGCCTCGAGCCGTCTGCCCCTCGAGTCGCTTCTGGTGGGCAAAGCCTTGGGCGGTGAGACCAAGATCTCATATCGTCCGTTCTGCCCGTCCTCCAATGGGGAGCGAAACCCCAAGACCAAGTCTGAGGACGATGCTGTCGGGGCCCCAAGATTGGTCTTTCGGCGGTGGGGCCAAGACCTCATGCGTCGTTCCGCCACCCCACGGCGCCAAAGCGCCAAGCCCCAATGGGACGTGGGTTCCGGCCCGCGGTCAACTTCTATATTGAAGTTTTTTTTTTTCCGCGTGCCTGGCGATGAGTCAGTTCGGCAATGAGCCAGTTTGAGGAGATCCGTCCCCGGTCGCGGCTAGCGGCCTGTAGACACTAGCAAGCAAGTCCAAGTCTCTCGCTGAGCGACCGCGTCATATAGGCCTCTAACAGCCGCGTCTAAGACGTAGCACGGAGCGAGGCCCTCCGGACGCGGCAGCACGCATCCGCGCGCTCCGTCGCCAGCGGTGGCGAGCAAGACGCAATAAGCGTGCTGCCGCCCACGATGGCGACGGCGGACGACGGCCTCGCGGTGCAGGACCGGCGCGCGCTGGACCCCGCGGCGCTCACGCCGGACACGCCCGAGGTGATCTCGCGCCAGGCCACCGTGAACATCGGGACGATCGGCCACGTCGCGCACGGCAAGAGCACCGTCGTCAAGGCGATCAGCGGCGTGCAGACGGTGCGCTTCAAGAACGAGCTGGAGCGCAACATCACGATCAAGCTGGGCTACGCGAACGCGAAGATCTACAAGCGCGTCGCGGAGCGGCCCGGGCCCGGCAACTTCTGCAGCCGCGGCTCGGCGACGCCCGACGCGTTCGAGGACGGCGACGGCGCGCGCTGGGCGCTCGCGCGGCACGTGAGCTTCGTGGACTGCCCGGGCCACGACATCCTGATGGCGACGATGCTCAACGGCGCGGCCGTCATGGACGCGGCGCTGCTCCTCGTCGCGGGCAACGAGCCGTGCCCGCAGCCGCAGACGTCGGAGCACCTCGCGGCGGTCGAGATCATGCGCCTCGAGAACATCCTGATCCTCCAGAACAAGGTGGACCTCGTGAAGCCGGACCAGGCGCGCGCGCAGCACGAGCAGATCCGCAAGTTCGTCGCGGGCACCGTCGCCGGCGACGCGCCCGTCATCCCCATCTCGGCCGTGCTCAAGTACAACATCGACGCCGTCTGCGAGTACGTGGCCCACGCCATCCCCACGCCCGTGCGCGACTTCACGAGCACGCCGCGCCTCATCGTCATCCGGAGCTTCGACGTGAACAAGCCCGGCGAGGACGTCGCGAACCTCAAGGGCGGCGTCGCGGGCGGGTCCATCCTCCAGGGCGTGCTGCGCCTCGAGGACGAGGTCGAGGTGCGCCCCGGCATCGTCACGAAGGACGCGGCGGGCGCGGTCACGGCGACGCCGATCTACAGCCGCGTCGCGTCGCTGCTCGCGGAGCGGAACCGGCTCGAGTACGCCGTGCCCGGCGGGCTGATCGGCGTGGGGACGCACATCGACCCGACGCTGACGCGCGCGGACCGGCTCGTCGGCCAGGTGCTCGGCCTCAAGGGCCGGCTGCCGGACGTGTTCATCGAGGTCGAGATCAGCTTCTACCTGCTGCGGCGCCTGCTGGGCGTGAAGACGAGCGAGGGCGCGAAGCAGGCCAAGGTCCAGAAGCTGCAGAAGCAGGAGATCCTCATGGTGAACATCGGCAGCACGGCGACGGGCGGCAAGGTGCTCGCGGTCAAGGCCGACCTGGCCAAGATCCTGCTGACGCAGCCCGTCTGCACGACCGAGGGCGAGAAGATCGCGCTCAGCCGCCGCGTCGACAAGCACTGGCGCCTCATCGGCTGGGGCCAGATCCGCCGCGGCGCGCGCGTCGAGGTCGCCGCGGCCGCGCAGTAGTAGGCGGCGCGGAGGCGTAACTTATCGTAGTAGGTGGCGGCCGGGTGGGGTGTGGTGGTGGTGGAGACGTGTGCCTGCCCTCGCGCCCCGTCGGGTATAGACCACGACTCCTCCGAGTCCGCTCCGGGAAATTAAGGCGCGTCAGCGGCCCGGGAGGCGTGGTCTAAAAACGCGACCTCGCGGGATAGAACTCACTTGACTCGGAAACCTCAAGTTAAATAAATAAATAAATAAGGGAGCAGGAAATAAATAAATAAATAAATAAATAAATTAAGGAAGACCTAAAAAAGGAACAAGCTCCTAGGAGCCTTCTCCCTGCTCGGTCAGGATGCCCAACCGGAGCTTCGAAATAGCAGTAAGGTATCTATACAACGGATTTTCGATCTCCCGGGGTAACGCGTCCCCCATGACCAAGCGACATCGGCCCTCATCGGTCAATTGCCGTGCGGGGGGGCAAACTGAGTATAATCTCGCAAGAAATGCCTCCCGAAGAACTAGAAAGAAGGAACGAGCTCTCCTCAGGGCCTTCTCGCCGCTCGGTCAGGGTGTGCAACTTTCGAACTTGACAGTTACGGGTCGCCGCCGCCCTGGTCGCGGGTCCCCTGGACGCGGGCGAGGCGGTAGGGCCCGCCGTCGGGGCTGCCGTAGAGGAGCGTGCCGTCGAGGGCGTAGCCGCGGTCGTCGACCTCGAGGACGTCGTCGCGGAGCGCGAGCGCGTCCTTGACGCGGACCCGGGTCGTACCATCGCGTTGGCTCAGCACGACGCAGCCACCGGGGTCGGCCATGGCGCCGTCGAAGCCGCCGTCCACGGGCCGCCACGCGACGTCGCAGCCGCCCAGCGGCTCCCAGCGGCCGGTCGCCGCGAGCGCGGCGGCGCACGCGGCGGCGCCGCGCGCCGGCAGGTCCGCGCAGGCGGCGTGCGCGGCGGCGAGCGCGGCCCGCGGCGGCCGCAGCAGCGCCATGCGCCGCTCGTCGTCGAACGCGTAGCACCGCAGCCGGAAGACGTTCTCCGGGGCGCCGTCGAGGTAGTAGCACGCGAGGACGACCCGCGCCGCGGCGCCGGCGAGCGGCGCCGCCTCGGCGGCCCGCAGCGGTCGGAGGCAGCAGTGCACGTGCTCGTGGCCGGCGCGGTCCGCCGCCGCGACGCCGCGGGCGCGCTCGGCCGCGACCTGCGCGTAGTTGTCGAAGTCGCCGGCAAACGCCGCATCGAAGGCGCACCGCCAGTCGCGCTTCGCCGGCGCGAGCGCCGCGGCCGCCGCGAAGCAGCCGAGCGCGGCGCGGCGCATGCCCTGGTGCTGGGGGAAAACTGCGCAGCACGGTCCTTTCGCATCGACCCCGCAAGTGCAATAGTTGTCGAGCGGCAAGAAGGCGCGCACAGCCGCGCTGCGACAGAGACCACGGGCACGACGAGGACCCGCCCCGGGCTAGGTTCCTGCGGTTGCGTAGGTCAATAGGAAGGAACATATAAATAGGCGGAGGTGATAACAAGTTAGGTCGGCGAGGGTGAGAAAGGCTCAAGATGATCCGCGGTCGGTGCGCGGGAGTTCCGTAACGATACTAACGCCGGGATAGGTTCTACTAGGATGTCATATGCACAACTTCACCACTCCCTACGAGATCGAGCACGCCGGCGGCGACGTCGTCAACTGATCGACCTCAGCCAGCGCGGAAGCCAGACGTTCCGTTGTCGCCTCCAGATTCGCCTCCGTTACGTGAGAAGGCGTTAAGAGGGGCGGTCCGTCCTCGCCGTCCGCATCGAAGAGGGGCGGTCCGTCCTCGCCGTCCGCATCGAAGAGGGGCGGTCCGTCCTCGCAGTGGAGGGCCGGATTGTTCTGCGGGGCGCGCCTGATGGCCACCAGTGCCGGCGCCAAGGGTTCCACGGGTAGGTTTGCGCGCCAGTCCCAGATCCGGTACCAGCGGGCAATCGCGACGGCGCATCCGACGAGCGCGTCGAACGTGGTGTTTGCCCCGTCGGGGGCGGGGTGGGGCGGGGGCGGCTGGAGCGTCAGCGTCCCAGCCCGGGCCATAAGGAATATTCTTCTTGCGCGCCAGTCGCGCCACCGCCGCAGCGGATTGGGCATTCCGGAAGGATCAGACTCGCCGCTGGTTACACTCGACACTCGACCGAATCGACTTTGGGTCGCTTGCGCGGCTGCACAAGTGGCCGTGTGCTGCACAAGCTATCTCTATAGACGGGTGGCGGCTCCGCTGCGACGCGCGCCCAAAAGGCTCATGAGGCACATGACCGTGGCTACAGAAGGAAAGGGCAGATATATATAAATAAATAAAATAAGGAAGACCTAAAAAAGGAACAAGCTCCTAGGAGCCTTCTCCAAAAGTATAATGAAAAAATCCTAAAGAGCCTTCTTCCTGCAGTGTAGCGCGCACACACACCCTCCCTGGGCAGCCTGGGGTCTAGTCCCTGGTCCTCAGCATGAGCACAGCAGCCCGAGGGTCGGCTTCGGGGCCACTCCGAGGAGTACGTTCGAGTGACGCCCCGCGCGGGCAAGACACAATACCCCCCTTACAGGACGAGGTCTCCGCCGTCGGCCAGCCAGGGCAGGTCGAGCGCGCGCCGCGCCGAGACGCGCGCGTCGGGCTCGTACCTCAGCAGCGCGCGCAGGAAGTCGGCCGCGTCGCGCGCGTCGCGGCGCGCGAAGGCGAAGTTCTCCTCGAGCACGCGCGCGATGGCGTCGACGCCCGGCGGCGGCGGCGCGATCGCGATGTTCCGGAGCGCCGACCCGTCGCCGCGGAACCAGCGCGCGGCGCGCGGCGAGCGCCGCACGAGCTCGGCGGGCACGGGCCCGAGCAGCTCGACGGCCTGCGCCAGGTGCGACTCGTCCTTGCTGAAGGGCTCGCCCGGCCGCGGCGACTGCGGGTCGAAGAGCGTCTCGCCCGTGAGCAGCTCGAAGACGAGGCAGCCCACGCTCCAGACGTCCGCCGCCGGCCCGAAGGGCCAGAGCCCCAGGACGCCCTCGGGGCACCGGTACTCGCGCGTCTGGATGTCGCGCGCGCCCTGCCGCCCGACGTAGAACGCCGTGCCCAGGTCCACGAGCTTGACGCGGCCGACGGGCGCCGGGCCCGCGAGCAGCACGTTCTCGGGCTTGACGTCCGTGTGCAGCACGCCGACCTCGTCGTGCACGAAGGCCAGGCACTCGAGGAGGCACGCCGCGCACCGCTTCGTCTCGGACACCTCGAGCGCGCCGCGGTCCTGGATCTCGTGGAGGAGCGTGCGCCCCAGCAGCTCGAAGACCATGCACACGTGGTTCCCGTGCGGCCCCGCGACGTAGAAGTGCTCGAGCAGCTCGACGACGTGCGACGCGCGCCGCGCCTCGCGGGCGCGCCGTCGGATGTGCGTCAGGATCTCGATCTCCGTGACGGCGCTCGCCGTGTACCTGTGCGCGAGTCAAGCAGTGAGTCGGGCGCACCCGACGCTTCTTCACCAAGTCCCTTCTCCGCGAGGACGGGGCCGCGAGCATTTGATTGATGCACGGCCGTGCACTCGGGCGCGGCCTTCTGGATCTTGAGCGCGACGCGCCGCCGCGAGCGCCGGTCGCGGCAGCACCAGACCGTGCTGTAGACGCCCCAGCCCAGCTTGTGCTGGACCTCGTAGCGCTCGTCGTAGACGTCGCCGAGCGCCACGGGGTGGTAGCCGCCCGGCGCGTAGTCCTCGGCGGGCTCGGCCTCCTCGTCGCCCGGCGGTGGCGGCGGCGACGGCGGCGACGCGGGCGGCGGCGCGGGCGGCGCGGGCGGCGGCGCGGCGAGCGGCGCCGTCTCCGCGGCCTCGTCCTGCTCGAACGGCCGCCGCGGCTGCTCGACGATCTCGACCGACGGCCGCGCGATGAGGCCGTCGTTCGCCATCGGGTTCTGCGTCGTGCCGTCGTCGCCGTAGGCGTCGCCCGCGCGCGGCGGCGGCGACGCCTGGCCGACGGGCCGCCGCCGCGCGCGGCAGAGGCAGCGGCACAGCAGCAGCGGCGCCACGCGCCCGAGGCAGCCGCGCCGCTCGTCGTCCTCCAGGTCCTCGTCCATTTTTGGCGTGCGACGGTCGCGCGACAGCGCTCAACGCCGGTCGCGGTTCCGCGTCCCGCTTCGCCCTGGATCGGGTGCCTGGGCAGGCGTCTAGCTCTCCTCATGCCTGAAACCATGGTACCCAAGCGCGGGTTTTTTTTTTTCGCGTGGACCGCGTCCCCGCGCGGCCGCAGCCCTCGGGGACGCGGCGGCAGCGGTCCCGGCCGCGCCCGGCGGGGGGGCCGCGCATATTTAGCCGCCGCCGCCCAACAGCCCGGCGTTTTGGGCAGCTCATTTAGCCCGGCGCGTTCGGCAGCCCGCCCGTCCGCGCCCGATCCGCGCCCGCAGCGCCGTCCGCCCGCCACGATGGCGCCTGGCAAAAAGAGTTCGAAGAAGTTCGAGCTCACGGAGGAGCAAAAGCAGGAGATTCGCGAGGCGTTCGACCTCTTCGACACGGACGGCTCGGGCACCATCGACGCCAAGGAGCTGAAGGTGGCGATGCGCGCGCTGGGCTTCGAGCCGAAGAAGGAGGAGATCAAGAAGATGATCTCGGACATCGACAAGGACGGGTCCGGCACGATCGACTTCTCGGAGTTCCTCGAGATGATGACGGCGAAGATGAGCGAGAAGGACAGCCGCGAGGAGATCCTGAAGGCCTTCCGGCTCTTCGACGACGACGAGACGGGCAAGATCTCGTTCCGGAACCTGAAGCGCGTCGCGAAGGAGCTCGGCGAGAACATGACGGACGAGGAGCTCCAGGAGATGATCGACGAGGCGGATAGGGACGGCGACGGCGAAATCAACGAGGACGAGTTTCTGCGCATCATGCGCCCGCCGGCGCGCAAATCAAATTTCGCGGCGCCTCGTAGTCTCCGTGCGTCTTTCCACGGCGCACTGACTCGTCGCGTCGACCTGCACGCCATCGACGCGACGTCCGCTCGATGGCGCGGCACCCAGCTCACCGCTTTGCACACAGGAAGAAGACCTCGCTCTACTGAGTGCCTCCGGCTAGGACCGTCCCGTAAGTTGCTATCGAGAATTTCCCCGGTAAGTCATCATTCGAGCACAGATGCATACCTTCCCCCGCGTCGTCGGGGATACCATAATACTCGTTAAATAAACGTTCACTGTTTTTTTTTTTTTTTTCTCCCGGGTTTTGCAAGCTGTCATTATACAAAACTAGCGCCATAGCTGCCTGTCTCAACAGGCAAGATGTCGAAAAAGCAGAAGTCGAAGAAATTTGAGCTCACGGTGCGTCGCGGCGTCCCACGCCCGCTTCGTCCTGGCCCACGAGTACCTGCTACCGTTTGAGCGCCAACCGCAATGGGGGTTCTGCGAGAGCCGCGCGCCCGGGAGCGCTGCCGCCACGCCTTGACCACGCGCGGCGCGCGTCGCAGGAGGAGCAAAAGCAGGAGATTCGCGAGGCGTTCGACCTCTTCGACACGGACGGCTCGGGCACCATCGACGCCAAGGAGCTGAAGGTGGCGATGCGCGCGCTGGGCTTCGAGCCGAAGAAGGAGGAGATCAAGAAGATGATCTCGGACATCGACAAGGACGGGTCCGGCACGATCGACTTCTCGGAGTTCCTCGAGATGATGACGGCGAAGATGAGCGAGAAGGACAGCCGCGAGGAGATCCTGAAGGCCTTCCGGCTCTTCGACGACGACGAGACGGGCAAGATCTCGTTCCGGAACCTGAAGCGCGTCGCGAAGGAGCTCGGCGAGAACATGACGGACGAGGAGCTCCAGGAGATGATCGACGAGGCGGATAGGGACGGCGACGGCGAAATCAACGAGGACGAGTTTCTGCGCATCATGAAAAAAACGTCACTCTACTAGAGCGCGGCGGCGGCGTCCGCGAACGCGCTCGCTCTAGTGAGCTGCTGCGCAAGCTGTGATAAATTTTTGATTTATAATCAAGGTGCTTCCTTCTCTATGTGCCGAAGAGTCTGCCTCTTGTGTGCACACGCGTGATGCACGAAAAACGAGTTTTGCACCATCTATTTTGGTCGCGTGCGGGTTGCGTAACTTCGCCGTAAGTCCAGGGGCCGGGCCGCCAGAGGTACTACACGTATAGGGTACCTTGGTGGGGTTGCTAAGGACTAGGAATTAAACCCCCGCGTGTCGCGCATTGAGAAAAAAAAAAGGGGCCCGAAAGCACATCGTAGCCGCATTTTTCGCATTAATTGGCAGCGCCCCCAAAAACCGAGTAACGACGTACGCGCTCGCGGCAGTAAGGCCAGCTCTCAACTCGCGCAGATTCAGACCAGTTCATCAATGGGCGCGGCGGAGTCCGCGCCGGGGGCGGCAGACGCGGACGAGGCGGCCGCCGCGCGGCGCGCGCGGGGCATCGCGCGCGTCGACGCGCGGCTGCGCGAGCGGCTCGGCACGCAGGGCGTCCGCTACAACCTGCGCGTCGTCCTGCGCGGCGGCCGGCGCGCGGGGAAGACGGCGCTGTTCGAGCGCCTGGCCGGCCGCGGCTTCAGCGACGCGTACGAGGCGACGCGGGAACTCCGGGCCGCCACCATCGCGTGGGCGCCGCGCGACGGTCGGGAGCGGTGCAAGGTCGACGTCTGGGACGTCTGCGACGAGGCGGAGGCCGAGGGGGCCGTCGACGCGGCGTCGATCGACGTCTACGACGGCGCCGCCGCCGCGGTGTTCCTCGTGGACCCGCGCGACGCGACGACGCTCGACTACGTCGTGGACAAGCTGCGCGGGCTGCCCGG
The DNA here is from genome assembly GCA_918797485.1 of Pelagomonas calceolata. Taxonomy (NCBI): domain Eukaryota; class Pelagophyceae; order Pelagomonadales; family Pelagomonadaceae; genus Pelagomonas; species Pelagomonas calceolata. Next base: position 3,184,677 of record CAKKNE010000003.1, on the reverse strand, counting down.
CGGCGTCGACGCGGTCGTCCTCCGGAGCTTCGCCGACGCCGCCGACGGGAGCGGGCTGACTGAGAGCGACGTGGCCGCCGCGCTGGAGCCGCTCGGGAGGCGGATCCGCGTGCTGAGCGCCTCGGCGAAGACGTGCGCGGGCCTCGACACCCTCCACGCGTGGCTCGCGCTGCCGTTCCTGCGGCTCGTCGCCGGCGAGCACCGCCGGGCGCTCGCGCGCGCGGAGGAGCGGCTCGCCGCCGCCGAGGAGGCGCTGGACGCGCGGCTGGCCGCCGCCGTCGCGGCGCCGGCGCCGGCGCCGGCGCCGCCCCCGGCGGCCTCCCCGGCGCCCGCCGCGCGCCCCGCGCCCCCGGCGGCGCCCGAGGACCGCGACGCGGAGCTGCCCGCGCCGCCGACGCCGCCCGCGGCGCGAAAGTCGGCGCTCGACGCGTGGCTCGACGACGACTCGGACGACGACGGCGGCGGCGCGCGCCCGACGCCCGCGGCAGCGGCCGACTCGGATTCCTCGGACGACTTTTACGGGCCACTCCCCGGCGCTCGGGCCGCGGCGGCCGCGGCGGCCGTGGCGCCGAAAGCGCCCGCGCCCGCGGCGGTAGAACAACCGGCGCGCGGCGCCGAGGCGGCACCGCCCGCTGTCGAGCGACCCGAGGCCGACGCCGAGCCACCGGCCGACGAAGCGCCAGCAGCGCCAGCGGACGCGGAACCGCCTGCGCCGGCCGCGGAAGCCGCACCCGCGTCCGCCTCGGAAGAAGCCGCGGAGCCTCCGGCGGTCGCCGCGGAGCCCCCGGAGCCCCCCGCGCCTGCACCCCCAGAGCCGGCGGTCGCCGCGGAGCCACCTGCGCCCGCGGCAGATGCACGGGCGCCGACCCCCGCAGCAGAGGCGGACGCGCCCGCGCCCATAGCCGATGCCGCGCCGACGGCGCCCGCCGCGGAGGCCGCGCCCGCGCCGGCCGAGATGCTCGAGGCGGAGGCGGCGGCGTTCGTCCCCGCCTCGGCTGCGGCGGACGGCTTCTTCGACGACGACGACGACGACTCGTCGGAGGAGACCGCGCCGGCGCCGCGCCGCGCCCCGTCCGCCGACGACGAGCCGCCGCCGGCGGCCCCGTCCGCCTTCTTCGACGACGACGACTCGTCGGCAGACGCCCCGGCGCCGCGCCGCTTCTTTGACGACGACGACGACGACGTTGCGGCGGCGGCCGCCGAGGCGCCAGCGGGGCGGCGCCGGCGCCGCGCGAAGCTCCGCGTCGTCGCCCCTGCCAAGGCCGAGGCTCGGCCGGCGACGAGCGAAGCCGCAATTGCGGCGATCGCCGCGGCAATGGGCGCGAGCCTCGAAGCGGCGCCGCGCTCGTCAGAGAAGAAGAAGAAATCCTCAAGAAGAAGTATTAAGTAACTTGTAAAGTGGGCAAAGCAAGCCAATGTAGTTATTTATTTATTTAACCCGCTGATACGTCAGAGTCTTAGTGTCGGAGAGGGGGGGTCGCTTATTGAGCTAGCCCCTCCAGCACGGTCGGCGGCAACCCGGACGAGGACGCGCGCTTAGCTCCCCCGAGACCACACATCTCCCAAGGCATCTCGCCAGGCGTGCCCCCAAAACCCGAATTGACTAGTATAGCAAAATAAAGAATGATTTAGCTCCCCCGTCACCCCTCTAGGCGCGCGCCCCCGCAACCCGAATTGACTATAGCTATTTATAAGTACCTAGGCGCGCGAGTACGCCCGGATCAAGATCGACGGCCTCCGGCTCGTCGGCGGCAACCCGGACTTCACCAACGCGCCCGGGCACGGCGACGACGACGCACGCTTCTACGACCGGCAGCAAGCTTACGTACACGCTCGCGGGGGATAGCTCCCCCGTCACCCCTCTAGGCGCGCGCCCCCGCAACCCGAATTGACTATAGCTATTTATAAGTACCTAGGCGCGCGAGTACGCCCGGATCAAGATCGACGGCCTCCGGCTCGTCGGCGGCAACCCGGACTTCACCAACGCGCCCGGGCACGGCGACGACGACGCACGCTTCTACGACCGGCAGCAACGCGTACGCTCGCGGGGGGATGCCCCCGTCACCCTCTAGGCGCGCCCCCAACCCGAATTGACTATGCGCATTTATAGGCGCCGGGCGCGAGTACGCCCGGATCAAGATCGACGGCCTCCGGCTCGTCGGCGGCAACCCGGACTTCACCAACGCGCCCGGGCACGGCGACGACGACGCACGCTTCTACGACCGGCAGCAAGCTTACGTACACGCTCGCGGGGGATAGCTCCCCCGTCACCCCTCTAGGCGCGCGCCCCCGCAACCCGAATTGATCACGCCATTTAAGTACCTACCTAGGCGCGCGAGTACGCCCGGATCAAGATCGACGGCCTCCGGCTCGTCGGCGGCAACCCGGACTTCACCAACGCGCCCGGGCACGGCGACGACGACGCACGCTTCTACGACCGGCAGCAAGCTTACGTACACGCTCGCGGGGGATAGCTCCCCCGTCACCCCTCTAGGCGCGCGCCCCCGCAACCCGAATTGACTATAGCTATTTATTATAAGTACCTAGGTAGGGATGCCTAATGATTTAAGCGCGCACTGCGCATAGGCTGCCCCCGGCTGGCGATGCGTGGGACGCGCAAGCCGGCGGCAGCGCACCGCCAAAGGAAGGGCGTGCCCCCGAGCCCGGCGGCTCCCGCGCCAGCGGGCGGCGCGCCGCGGGATGCCGCGGGCGCGGCGCGGCGCGAGGCCGTCCGCGCGTGGAATGGCGCCAGGGACCTCGACGAAATACCCGCGCGCGTCTGGGCGCGCTGGCGCGGCGCGGCGCTGGCGCGCGCCGGCGTCCGCTTCGCGGGCGGCGACGGCGCGGGCCGGCCCGACTTCGAGCTGGCGGCGTGCGCCAAGGTCGCCCACACGGACGCGGCGCGGCGGTGGGCGCTGACGTGGCGGCTCTGCGCCACGGCCGTCGCGGGGAGCCGCGTGCGCGTGGAGTTCGTCGCGACGGTCGTCGACGCCGACGCGGCGCGCGGCGCGGGCCCGAGCCTGGGCACGGGCGCGGGCGGCGCCGGCGCGGACGGCGGCTGGTCCGGCCTCGTCGGCGCGCTCGACGACGCGACGGGCGCGGCGCCCGACCTGCCGGAGGCGCAGGCGCGGGCGCACGCGCGGTGCCTCGCCGGCGAGGCGAGCTCGACGCAGAGCGAGTTCGGCGACGCCCGCGACGCGCTCGCCGCGCTGAGTCTCTACCTGCGCGCGGGCGACGCGGGCCTCCGGGCGTGGCTCGCGCGGGGCGGCGAGGCCGCGGGCCGCGCGCTGCTGCTGGGCCTCGCGCGCGCGCTCCGGCCCCGCGCGGCGGACCTCGTGGACGCGCAGCGCCGCGAGTTCGCCGCGCGGCCGGACCTGCCGCCGATCGGCGCCGAGGGGGACTGGGCCGCCGTGCCCGCGCTCGCGCTGCACTGCGTCGCGCGCGCCTGCCCGCGCCTGCCGGCCGAGGTCGCGCCCTGGGCCGAGCGCGTCGGCGCCGACGTCGTCCGGTGGTGCGGCGAGGCGCCGCCGGACGTGCGGGCCCTGGCCACGGAGGCGGTCGGCGCGCTGGGCGAGCTCCAGGCGCGCGGCACGCGGGCGCGGCCCGCGCCGCTCGCGGACGAATTCCTGGGGGCCGCGGCGCGCGCGGCGGCCGCGCGGCACGCCGCGACGGCGCGCGGCGCCGTTTGCGCGCTGCGCGGCGTCGCGCTGGGCCTCGCGCCGGGCGCCGCCGCCGAGGTCGCGGCGCTCGACGCGCTCGCGCCCTGGGTGTCCGCGTGGCTCGACGCAGCGAGCCGCGCGCTCGCCGGCGACGCGGCGGCGGCGGCGGCGTGCGTCGAGGACGCGGCCGCGGCGCGCTACGCCGTCGCGGCGTGCGGCGACCTGTGGGCGAGCGTCCCGCGCGAGTCGGCGGACCTCGCGCGGCGCGCGACGGACGCGCTACGCGCCTGGACGCCGGCGGCGCTCGCGGCCGCGCCGGCCGGCGTCCGCGCCGGGCTGCCCGTGCTGGCCCTCGGCCGGGCCGCGGCGGCGTTCTACCAGACGGCCGCCGGCCGCGCCGCGCTGCGGGACGGCGACGCGGCCGCGGTCGAGGCGCGTGCGCGCGAGGCCGGCGCGTCGAACGAGGACGCGCGCGCGGTCCGCTTCGCGCTGCGCGGCCCGGCGCGCGCCGCGCCGCCGCCCGGCGCGCCCCCCGACGCCGCGCGCGTCTGCCAGGCCGAGTGGGCCGCGGCCCACGAGGCGCGGCTCGCGGAGCACCTGCGCGCGCCCGCCGAGGACGCCGACGCCGTCGACGCGCTGGCGTACCACCTCGAGGCCGAGCTCCGCGCGGGCGACGACGCCAACGCCGCCGCCTTCGCGTGCCTGCTGGAGCTCTCGCGGAAGCGCGAGGCGGTCCTCGCGCGCCTGGACGCGCCGACGCGAGGCCGCGTCGAGGCGCTCGTGGCGGACGCGCTCCGCGCCGACCCGCCGCCGACGGACGAGGACCGCGCCGCGTTCGACCACTTCCGGAGGACGGGGGAGGTGCTCGGCGCGGCGCCGCCCGCGGCCGCGGAGGAATAAATATGTTCGGATGCATCGCCGAGCCAGTCGGATGAGACGATGGGCCTTTTGACCCCTGGAGGCTGGTTTTCTGTCCAGAGCCGCTTGCGCGGGAGCCGCTTGCGGCGGACGCAAAAGCTGTCGCGTTTAGACCACGCCTCCCGAGCCGCGGACGCGTCTAGGTAAATTCGTCCGGGTTTACCCCAGTCTCTCTTTCTATAAACACATAGTAAATACGCGGCGCCCGGCTGGTGCCAGTGCCTAGCTACCTAGCTCTAAGCAAAGCAAATAAATAACTAAATAATTAGGGAAGGAATATCCTAAAGGAAAAGGACATACACTCCACAGACGCAAAGGGCACCTCAGCACCACATATATAGATATTTACACGCCGCCGCCGCCGGGCGCCGGCCGCGCCCTGGCCAGATCCCCGGCGTCCCACTCCTCGACGGCCCAGGTCGGAAAGCGGACGATCTGGACCCCGTCGTAGACGCCGCCCTCCTGGCGCGCGCCAATGACCCAGAGCGCCTCGTCGTCGCCCTCCTCGGGCACCTTGAAGAGCACGACGACGGCCGTGCCCGCCGCGTTGACGTAGGTCCGGCCGACGTGCGCGTCCTCGAACACGGGCCGGCACGCGTCCCGCGCGGCCGCAAGCGCCGCCTCGTCGAGCGGGTCGCGCGCTGCGGCCGCGGCCAGCGCGTCCACGAGCGGCTGCGCGTTCTCCGAGACCTCGTTCGCGAGGAGCTCGGAGAGGCGCCGCAGCGCCGCGCGGAGCGCGGGCGCCGTCGCGGGCGGCACGGACGAGAGCGCGCGCCAGAGGGCCAGCGACGTCGCGGCCGACGCGTACCTCTCGGGCAGCGCGTCGGTCACGGCCGTGGCCGCCTTGAGCTTCTTCGCCTTGCGCGCCTTGGCCGCCGCGGCCGCGCGCTCGCGCGCCTTCTTGCGCTTGTTGCGCGCCGCGGTCGCCTTCTTGCGCTCGGCGCGCCGCTTGCGCACGCGCTCGCGCGTCGCCCGCACGAGGTCCCCGCCCGTGGGCTCGCGGATCCGGTGGCTCCGCAGGCGTGCCGCCGCGAGGAGCCAGTCGGGGGGCGGCGGCGGCGCCGCGTCCGTGGCGCTGGCGGCCGCCGTCGCGACGTCGTGCGCGTGCACGTACCGTTTCGCCTGGTCGACCCACGACGACATGTCCCAGCGATTTTGTCGTCCCAAGGGCGACTACTAATAAATAATCCCTAAGATGCCTCCTAAGCACTTCCTCGCTGCTCACCAAAGCTAGCGGCTGTAAGACTCTAGGCATCCAAAAGTCCTGCAAAAGTCCACATCACACGAGTCGCTCAACAAATTGCGTCTCCGGAGAGCCGATAATGCGGACCCTACTCGCGGCGGCGCTGCTCGCGCCGGCGCTCGGGCTCGTGGCGCCGGCGCGACGGAGGAGTAGCCGGGGGGCCACGCGGCGGCTCGCGTTCGACGCCGCGCTCCTCTTCGACTGCGACGGCGTCCTCGTCGAGACCGAGGAGCTGCACCGGCTCGCGTACAACGAGGCCTTCGCGGCGTTCGGCCTCGAGACGGCGGGCGCGCCCGTCGAGTGGAGCGTGGCGTACTACGACAAGCTCCAGAACACCGTCGGCGGCGGCAAGCCCAAGATGAAGTACCACTTCACGGAGACGGCGAAGGAGTGGCCGACCGTGTCCGGCCGGGGCGGCCGGGCGACGGCCACGACCCTCGAGGAGGGCATGGCGCTCATCGACGACCTGCAGGACTACAAGACGGAGTGCTACAAGCGGCTCGTGGCGACGACGGCGACGGCGCGGCCCGGCGCGCTCGAGCTCATGGACGACGCGATAAGGACGCCGGGCCTCGCGGTCGGCATCTGCTCCGCCTCGACGCGCGGCGGCTTCGAGAAGGTCGTGGACGCCATCGTGGGCCAGGAGCGGCTGGCCCGGCTGGACGTGGTCATCGCGGGCGACGACGTGACGCACAAGAAGCCGGACCCCGAGATCTACAACCTGGCGGCGGCGCGGCTCGGCGTCGACAAGAGCCGGTGCGTCGTGGTGGAGGACTCGCTCGTGGGGCTGCGGGCGGCCAAGGCCGCGGAGATGGCGTGCGTGATCACGTACACGTCCTCGACGGCCGACGCGGACTTCTACGGCGAGGGCGCCGACGCCGCGCTGCTGGACCTGTCCGCGGGCGTCACCGCGGACATGCTCTTCGACGGCGGCGCGGTGCGCGGGGACCTCCTCGCGGGGCTGAGGGACTCGAAGTAAGGCAGTGTTTTTAACCCTTGCCGGCGCGCGCCACGGAGGCCGCCCGCCGCGCGGCGCCGCGCAGCGCGTCGCGCGCGTCCGTCGGCGACGCGAAGCGGACGGCGCGGCCGCGCGCCGGGAGGAGCCACTCGAAGTCCCAGGCCCCGTCGGCGTCGTCGGCGAGCGCGAAGAGCGCCTCGCTCGCGCGCGCGGCCGAGTGCTCGGCCTCGAGCGCGAACGCCGACACAGCGCCGGCGCGCGGGTCGTAGCCCGCGAGGCGGCCCGAGAAGAGGACGCGCGCGCCGCCGACGTCCGCGCGCAGCACGCAGTGGCCCTGCGTCGGGCCCGGCGTCCAGCGCGCCACGAGGTCGAAGGCGCCCGGCAGCGGCCAGGGGCCGTCGTCGAGCTTCCGCGCCGTGGCCTTGGCGCCGGGCCGCAGGTTCGCGCCGGCCGCCGAGAGGAGCGTGTCGGCGTCGTCGCGCCGGTAGTCGCCGCGGCCGGCGTCGAGGCGGTGGACGACGCGCGTCGCGCGCGGCGCGGCCCCGCGCACGGCGGCCTGCGCGCCGCCGTCGGCGACGCGGTGCGGCAGGACCCACGTCTCGGTCCCGGCGGGCGCCAGCGCCGCGTCCGCCGGCACGCCGACGAGCAGCGTGTCCTCCACGACGTACGCGGCGTCGTCCTCTCCCGCATGCGGCAGCGCCACGATGGTCGGCAGCGCGGCGGCGACCGGCGTCGGTTGCTTCGTGCCCGGGGGCGGCAGCACCTCGAGGGCGCCGGCCACCGCGCAGCAGCACCAGAGGCGGACAATCATAGGGCTGATACGCTCCTTTTCAAGAATCTGAGTATCGGTTTTCAGGAGCTTTCTGACGATAGTACGTCGGGCGCTTGCGCGGCTCGTTCGGCGGTATAGAACTACCTACTGCGGTACGGTACCTACGGTAAGTGCCAAAGCCATAACATACAAGTATAGTACCTCTTGATATGCTGCTACGTAGAAAACCGCGAGCTCTGGAGGTTCGGGGCTCAATCGCCAGTGATTTATCTTTAACCTTATTTTACTCTGCAGCCAAATGTGCTCGTCAGGTAAGCCCAAACAGCGTCTCCTCGTCGCGCGTTTCGCCGCCCCACTAAGCTCACGACGCGCGACACGCTAACAGCTTGGCGGGGCGATGCACGAATCGAAGGATGGGGAGGTACTCATCATGATTACAATCAGGCCGCGCGCCGGCGGCGGACCGCGACCACCCGGAGCGCGACGAGGCCCGCCAGCGCGGCCGCCAGCGTCGCCGCGGCGGCGTCGTGGGGCGAGCGGCGGCCGCCGGCGGCCGCGGCGCCGAGCGCGTCGTAGAGGCGCCCCAGCCGCGCCGCGGCGCCGGGCCGCCGCCGCGCGGCCTCCTGGAGCCCCCACTCCGCGTAGAGCAGGCCCAGCGCGAGGCGCACGGGCCAGGCGGCGTCCGCGTCCGCCTCGGCCGCGAGCCCGAAGTGCCGCTTCGCGAGGTGCAGGTCGCGCCGCACGCCGAGGCCGCGCTGGTAGCACCACGCGAGCGCGAAGGTCGCCTGGGCGTGGCGCAGCTCGTGCGCCGCCTGGTAGTGCCCCACGGCCCGCGCGGCGTCGCCCGCGCGCAGCGTCATGTCGCCCAGCCGCAGCGCGGCGTCGGCGTTGCCCTGCTTGGCCGCGAGCTCGTAGAGGCGCCGCGCGCGGCCCTCGCAGTCCCCCGCCGACGTCCCGAGGCAGTCCGCGGCCCCGCGCCGCGCCGCGCGCGCCGCGCGGTCGAGCAGCCGCGGCGTTCGCCTGCGCGACCTCGTAGCCCGCCTCGGCCAGCCGCGCGTACGCGCGCCGCGCGCCGTCGACGTCGCCCCGCGCGTACACGGCGTGGGCCTCGGCGAGCTGCGCGACCCAGGGGCCCCGCTCGGCCACCGTCTTGTAGGCGTTCGCCGCCACGTCGCAGCTCCGCCGCACGCCGAGCGCGCGCGCATAGAGCCGCCCGACCTTGTGGAGCGCGCGCACGTGGCCGTTCTGCGCCGCCAGGCTGAAGAACTGCAGCGCCTTCTGCGCGTCCTTGCGCGACCGGCGCTCCTGCCGCGCGAGCCGCCGCGCGAAGCCGTCGACGAGCGCGAGCTCCGCCTCCGGCCGGCCGTCCCAGCCGAGCTGGTACAGCCCGAGGTGGTAGAGCGCGTCCATGAAGCCCTTCTCCGAGGCCCGCCGGAAGTAGCCCGCCGCCGCGTCCCGCTCCTTCCGGCCCGCCGCGCGCCGCAGCTCGAGCAGGCCGAGCCCGTCGAGCGCCGCGGCGTCGCCGCGCTTCTCGCCCCGCCGCAGCCAGGCCTCGGCCCGGGCCTCGTCCCGGGCCACGCCCCAGCCCTCGAGGTAGCAGAGGCCCGCCCAGCCGAACGCCGCGGCGTCGTCGACCTCGGCGCCGTCGGCGGCGGCGGCGAAGAGGCGCGCCGCGCGCGCCGGGTCCTGCGCGACGCCCCGCCCGCCGTGGAAGTGGAGGTGGCCCAGCGCGAGCTGCGCCGCGCCGTCGCCCTGCGACGCCGCGTGGCGGTAGTAGTGGAGCACGTCGGCGCCGCGGCCGGGCCGGCCGCCGACGCCCCAGAACGGGTCGTCGCCGTCGGCCGCCCAGGGCGGCGCGCCCGGCGGCGCGACCCACGGCGCGTCCGGCGCGGCGGCCGCCGGCGGCGGCGGCGGCGGCGGCGCGGCCCGCGCGCGCGGCGCGGCGAGGAGCGCGCGGCCCGCGCGGACGAGCCGGTCGCGGTGCTCGACGAGGCCCGCGCCCAGGTCCAGGAGCCGGCCCGCCGTCGCGTCCCAGAGCGCCTCCAGCGCCGCCACGCGCCCGCCCGCCGCCGAGAGCCGCTCGCGCGCGTTCGGCCGGAGCACGCCCTCGGCGGCGGCGCGCCGGACGGCCTCGTCCGCGGCCCGCTCGTAGAAGCGCAGCGCCGCGTCGCAGTCCTTCGGCACGCCGTCGCCGTGGACGTGGCGCGCGCCGAGCGCCATGTTCGCCAGCGGGTCGCCGCCCGCCGCCGCGAAGTAGAGGTGGAGCACGGCCGCGTCCTCGCGCGACGCGCGGCCCCGCGCGGCCGCGGCGGCGGCGGCGGCGGCGCCGCCCACCTCCGCCGCGTAGGCCCGCAGCGCCGCGCGCTCGGCGTCGTCGCCGACGACGAACGCGTCGCTCCCGAGCGCGACGGCGACGCCGAACTGGGCCGCGGGGTGGCCCCGCTGGGCCGCCGCGCCGAAGCGCCGGAGGGCCTCGGGCAGGTCGCGCGCGCAGAGGCTGCCCACGTCGCCGGCGGCCGCGCCGAGGCTCGGCCACGCGCAGCCGCGCTCGAGGAGCCGCGCGAGCTCGAACGCGCCGTGGCGCGCGCCGGCGCCCGAGCCCCGGTCGGCCGCGAGCGCGTACATCTCGACCGCGCGCCGCAGCGACCGCGTGCCGTTGCGCTGCCCCGACCGCCAGCCCGCGGCCTCGCGCAGGAGGCGCTCCGTCTCGGCCTCGGAGAGGGGCGCGTCGTCGGCCGCGGCGCCGCCGACGAGGGCGAGGAGCGCGAGCGTGCGCATCTTTTTTGCGCGCGGCCGGGCTGAGCCTAGTTCCTACGACGGCTGAGTGCTTAGCTAGCCAACCCGCTTGGCTCGGAGACCCTTTTTTTTTCTTTTTATTTGTGCAGAGGCAGGCAAGTCAGGAGGCCACTGCCTCCAGCCAGTGGTCTCGTGAGCCGCCAGACCACTCTTGACTTCTTGGTTTCAGAGCGTCGGCTAGCTGCCGCCGGATCAGGCAGCCCTCAGCCCACCTGCTGCCGCCATTTTGCCCGGCGGTCGTCCTGCTTCCGTCATGGCTCCAGAGTCGGCTGCTTCCCTTCCACGCAGCCTTTCAGAGCCTCGGTAAACTCCGCATACTGCTGCGGCGGATGCGCGGGGCACCTCGGAGAAAACCGAGCTAGGAGCGCACCCTCAATAGATCCGCAGGATGGGGAACGGCGCCACGGGCCGCTCGGAGCCGCTGACGCCGCTGGCCGAGGACCGCGAGGAGTGGTGGTCCGCCGACCAGCGGGGGTCCGCGCCGCGCGACCGGCGGCCGCCGCGGTCGCGCCCGGGCAGCGAGCGACGGGGCCGCGCGTCCACCATGGCGCCGCCGCCCGAGCCGCCGCGGTCCGCGCCGCGCGCGCGGCGGCGCCTCCGCTACGACGACGCGAGCGACGGCGAGGCCTCGCCCGACGAGGAGCGGCGCCGCGAGCGCCGCGCGCCCGCGGCGTCGCCGGCGCAGCCGCCCGCGCGCGGGCGGCCGCCGCCGCCGCGCTCGCGGACGCCGTCGGGCGGGCCGCGCGACTCGCCGGCGGGCGGGCGGCACCACCGGCCGCCGGCGCCGCGGGGGCCCCCGCGGGGCGACCGGCCGCGCCCGCCGCGGGACCCGCGGCCCGCGCGCCCGCCGGGCCGCCCGGCGCAGCCGGCGCAGCCGGCCCCGCCGGCGACGCCGCCGACGGCGCGCTCGGCGCGCGGCGGCCGCGCCGAGGCCGCCGGCGCCGACTCGCCGGCGGGCCGCGCCCCGCGGTCGGAGTCCCCTCGGAAACGAGCGGCCGTCGGCGCCGAGCGGGCGGCGGCCGCGCCGCCGGCGGAGGCCGCCGACGAGTCGGACAGCGACGGCTCGCTCGGCGCCGAGGAGGTCTACGACTGGTGCGCCTTCGACACGGCGCAGGGCCTCGACCTGATCTCGGACAAGGCCGGCGCGACGGCGCCGACGCCCGAGAAGCGCGAGCGGACGCCGCCGCCGACGCCGCGGCCGCGCGCGACGCCGGCGCCCGCGCGGACGCCGACGCCGTCGCGGCGGCGCGCGGCGGCGTCGCCGCCGCCGGCGGCGGGCGGCGGCGGCGTCGTCGACACGAGCCGCGTGTCGCGCCGCAAGGCGTCGCTGCCGACGGAGATGGCGCACCCGATGCCGACGTCGGGCGACTTCCTCAAGAAGCGGTACATGGTCAACAACTACATCCTCCTGGACTCCGTGGGCACGGGCTCCTACGCCGACGTGCGCCTCGCCAAGGAGAAGACGAGCGACCGGCTCTACGCCGTGAAGGTGATCAACAAGCAGGTCCTGCGGCGGAAGCTCACGGGCGGGTCGACGATGCTCGACGACGTCAAGCGGGAGATCGCCATCATGAAGAAGCTGAGCCACCCCCACGTCCTCCGGCTCTTCGAGGTCATGGACGACCCCAAGGTGAACAAGCTCTACCTCGTGCTCGAGTACATGAAGCTCGGGGACCTCATGCAGATCATGCGGGGCGACGCCAAGCGGTACCGCTGCGACGCCATGGGCGAGGGGCCGCTCTGGACCTGCATCCGGCAGGTCGCGTCGGGCCTGGACTACCTGCACGCGCAGAGCATCGTGCACGGCGACATCAAGCCGCAGAACCTGCTGCTGGGCGAGGACGGCGTGCTCAAGATCGCGGACTTCGGCATCTCGAAGATGCTGGCCCAGGAGGAGGCGCTCCTCGAGACGGCGGGCACGCCGGCGTTCATGTGCCCCGAGATCTGCGCCGGGCGGCCGTACGCCGGCCCGTCGGCGGACGTCTGGGCGCTGGGCGTCACGATGTTCATGCTGCGCTGCGGCCGGCCGCCCTTCGTGGCGGACAAGGTGATCCGGCTCTACCACAGGATCATCCACGACGAGCTGCGCTTCCCCGCGACCGAGGCGCCGCTCGCGCGCGGCCTGCGCGAGCTGCTGCTGGGCATGCTCGCCAAGGACCCGGCGGCGCGCAGCTCGCTCGAGGCCGTGCGCGGGGCCGCGTGGCTCCGGCAGCCGCCGCCGCCGGCGCGGCGGCCGGCGCGCGACCGGCCGGCGCTCGCGGCGCTCGAGCCGCGGCGCGACGGCGTCGTCGAGGCGGCCCACCGTTTCGAGAAGATTACCGTCTCCGCGGCGGACCTCGACGGCGCCATCGTCGCCAAGCGGAAGAGCAGGCGGGCCCCGACGCCGGAGAAGGCGCCGGAGGAGACGGCGGCGCCCCCGGCGCGCGTCCTGAGCTCGCGCGACGCCGAGGACAAGCGCCGGGCCTTCGCGAAGAAGCACTCGAAGCCGTCGCTGCGGCGGCGCGCGGCCTCGGCCGACGACGACGACGCGAGCGACGACGACGACCTCGCGGGCGCCGTCGAGGACGACGGCGGCGCGCTGGACCTCGCCGTGGCCGTGCCGCCCGCCGCGGCGACGCACGTGCTCGAGCGGCGGCGCTTCGCGGCGCCGGCGGGCCTGACGAACCCGCTCGCGCGCGTCGCCTGCGCGTGGCACTCGCGGCGCGGCCAGCGGCCGTCGCAGGAGGACCGCGTCACGGTGATCCCGGACCTGGCCGAGCTGCCGGGCTGCGACGACCCGCGGTACTCGGGGTACGCGTACATGGGCATCTTCGACGGCCACGGCGGCGACGCGTGCGCGACGTACCTGCAGCGCGAGCTCCACGCGGGCATCTGCCGGCGGGGCGCGCAGCTCTTCGAGGACACGCGGCAGGCCGTGGCGCGGGCCTTCCGCGAGACGGACGAGCGGTGCTGCGCGCGGCTCCGGGCCCAGGACGACGGGAGCGGCTCGACGGCCGTCGTCTGCCTCTTCGACGGGCCCGGGCGGCGACTGGTCGTGGCGCACGCGGGCGACTCGCGGTGCGTGCTGGGCGCGCGCGGGGCCCGCGGCGCGAGCCTGACGCAGGACCACCGCCTGACGCGGGCCGACGAGCTCGCGCGCGTCCGGGGCGCGGGCGGCCTCGTCGTGAACCACCGCCTCCACGGGACGCTCGCGGTGTCGCGGTCTTTCGGGGACGTGGCGCACAAGAGCGGCGAGCCGCCCGTGCTCACGGCGACGCCCGAGGTGCGCATCCAGAACGTCACCGAGGAGGACGAGTTCGTCGTGCTCGGCTGCGACGGGCTCTGGGACGCGCTCTCGGCGCGGGTCGTGGCGAACTTCATCCGCGGGGAGCTGAACGACCACGGCGACCTGCAGCGGGCGGCGCGGGCCGTCACGGAGGAGGCGCTCCGGCGCGGCTCCGTGGACAACGTCTCCGTGATCCTCGTCGCGCTCAACCACGGCGACGGCGACGACGACCGGCCCGGGAGCGCTGCCGGCGCGGCGGAGGAGGTCGACTAAGCTTTGCGTTTGTTTTTTCTGCGCTTTTGCTGATGAGACGGCTGAGGCCCCGGTTCTTGGCTCGAGTTTTGGCTTCCTCGTCGGCGGGCGCCTCGCCCGATGATGTCCGCTCGTCAAAACGCTGTTCTTCGCCGCTTCAACCAGTCCCTCAACAATTGGAACGTGATCAATGTGAGGAATATGAATCGTATGTTTAAAGACGCAAGGTCCTTCAACCAGCCGCTCAACAATTGGGACGTGTCAAATGTGGATTATATGAATCATATGTTTGAAGACGCAAGGTCCTTCAACCAGCCGCTTGACAATTGTGCCCTGCGGCGGCCGACGCGCGCGACGAATGGCGGAACCGCGTCGGCGCCGCGCTCTCGCGGCGAGGAGCGGTCGATTGGCTCTCGTGGACGCCCTCGATTGAGATTGTGGCGCTCTGTCTTGGAAATGGGGGCAATAGCAAAGACCGTGACCTGGACCGCGAGCTGCCTTTCATATTCACGGAGACGTTGGGTGCGTGGGCGGCGAAGGAACGCGAGCATGTCGTTCCTCGCATGTATCGCACGACCGCGTCTGACTCCGAGTCTGGTTCTGATGGGGAGGAGGAGGACGACACTTGATCTCGACGCGATTTCTGATCTCGTGGTCCGGCCGGGCGTGCGCGAGGGCCTCGCGAAGGCGTCGTGGGGGCGTTCGACGCGGCGCGACGTGTTGGGCAAGTAGGCGATTCATCCTCGGCTTCCTCGCAATTCAACGGGTCGACGGGCCTTCATTGGCGATGTTGACTCACCCCAGCAATTCAAGCTCCTTCCGATGACAACTCTTCGGGTCTTCCGTCGGCGCAATGTTGCGAACGCGCGGGTGTTTTTCGCGACTCCCCCGCGGGCGCGGCGGCGGGCCGGCGGCGGGCTACGGAGATCCTCGTCGGCGGCGGCACTCGGGCAAGACTCCACGGAGCGGCGGCGCGCCGGGACCCTGGATACCTTGACTAGCTCTGGGTCGGGTCTCAAGCAAAGCGCCTTCGCGTCCGCGTTCTGCAGATCAAGGTTGCGTGGCGGCGGTTCCCTTTTTTTTTCCCGCACATCGCTGCACGACCTCTGCGACGAGTCTCCTGGGGCGGGGAGGGGTCCCGCAAGACCGCGCACCGGTTTCCCGCAAAACCCGTCGGTTAAATTGAGGCTAGGCTGGTGGCCTCCCACACTTTGCGGCCGCTCTGCCGCCGCATGTTGGCAGGCCTGCGTCCGGCTCTTCAGAGTACACCGCTACCGTGCACAAAAGAAGAGCTGGCGACACGAGCGCGGTAAAAAAGTACTGCAGCTGTCTTACAGCCGCTAGTAGTCGCCTGCCCACGTGAGGTGCATTATATAATATAATGCAATTACATCTTGGTGATTCACGAGCGCTCAGGTTGCCTGCATAGCAAAGAAACATGGCGGCGATCTCGGCGGCCGAGCTGGACGCGACCTGGCGCCAGCTGGAGCGCGTGCCGCGGCCGGACCTCGCGCGCGCGCTGGCCCGCGCCCAGGAGCTCGGCGCGGCGGCGTTCAAGCGGAAGGACTACCAGGGCGCCTACGACCACTACAACCAGGCCGTGACGGGCCTCGAGTACCTCGCGCGGACGGGCGCCGACGCGACGGAGCGCGACGCCGTCCGCGCGCTCGCGAACCGCTCGGCGTGCAAGCTCGGGCGCGGCGACGCGGCCGGCGCGGCGCGGGACGCGGCGGAGTGCGCGCGCCGCGAGCCGGCGTGGCCCAAGGCCTGGTACCGGCTGGGGCGGGCCCTCTTCGCGCAGGACAAGTTCGGCGACGCGTCCCAGGCGTTCGACGAGGGCGCGCGGCTGGAGCCGGACAACGCGGAGTTCGGGCGCTGGCGCGAGCGCTGCCGCGCGCGGGATGAGGCGGCGGCCGCCGAGCGGCGCCGCGCGCGGCGCCACGAGACGGACTACTCGCGCTTCGACTTCGTCAACGACGGCGACGGCGACGGCGGCGGCGGCGGCCGGCGCGGCCCGGCGCGGTCCGGCGCGCCCGTCGTCGAGACTGTCGAGGAGATGCACGACCTCATGCAGCGGAAGCAGCAGGCCCAGATCGACCAGCAGGCGCCGGCGGACATCTACTACGTCCAGACCATGCTCCGCCTGCCGCAGGCGACGCGTCCCGCGGAGCTCGAGGGCCAGACCGCCCTCGCGGCCGTCGTCGCCTACCTCGAGCGCGCGTCGGCCCTCGCGGCGCCGCGCCGGCCCGCGCGGAACCCACGAACCCCAATGAGAGAATGGTCGCGCCGACGCGGCGGCCGCCCGCGCAGGTTCCGGCGCGCGGGCGCCGCGGCGCGGCGCGCGGCGGAGGCGTGGGGCGGCGCGATCGAGCGCGTCCGGCGCCGGCTGGGCGAGGCGGACCTCGGCGACGCGGCCTGGCTCCACGTCGGCGCCGGCTGCGGGCGGTCGCTCGCGCGCTGCGCGCGGGCGGCGGCGGGCCCCGTGCGCGCGCTCGCGGTCGGGCCGGCCGCCGGCGCGCGGGACGTGCTCGCGGCCAACGGCCTGGCGGACGCCGTGGAGTGGGTGGAGGCGCCGGTCGAGGAGGTCTTCGACGCGGCGCCGCCGGCCGTCGTCGTCGTCGTGGACCCGGACCTCTTCGACGGGGGCCTCCTCGGCCGGCGGGCGCTCCCCTACGTGCGCCACGCGCGGCGCCACCTCGCCGTCCCCGAGTGCGTCGTCGTGCCCGCGCGCGCGCGCGTCTTCTGCGCGCCGCTCGCGGCGCGGTTGCCGGCGTCGCACGGCGTGCCCCTCGCGGCGCTGGACCGGTACCGGTGGGGCCCGGGGTCCGAGGAGCTGGACCTGGACGGCTCGATGCAGGCGCGGGCGGGCGCGTACCGGCTCCTGGCGCCGCCGGTGCCCTGCGCCGAGCTCGACTTCTGCGCCGCGGACGTCGAGGCGGCGCTCGCGGCGCGCGAGGCGCGCCTGGCGTTCGAGGCCGGCGAGGACGGCGTCCTGAACGGCGTCGCGTTCTGGTTCGAACTGGACTTGGTGGACGAGCTCCGCTTCGGGACGGCGCCGGGCGGCGGGCGGCGGCAGCGCGTCCAGTGGGTCGACCCCGTGCGCGTCGCGAAGGGCGCCCCGATCCGCGTGGCGGCGCGCGTGACGGAGACGCGGGTCGCCTTCGAGGTCACGGCCCCCCAGCGCGTCGCGCCGGTCGTGCACCGGCACTGCCTCGGGCGGTGGCACCTCGACATGGTGGCGGACGCGCGGCGGAACGCGGCGTTCCGCGCCGGGATCCGGGCGGCCGTCGCGTCGGTCCTCGAGGGCAAGCGCACGGGGCCGCAGCGGCCCGGCGCCGCCGCGGGCTGCGCCGTCCTGGACTTCGGCACGGGCAGCGGGCTCCTCGCGCTGTACGCCTGCGAGGCGGGCGCGACCGCCGTCGTCGGCGTGGACACGTCGGCGCACGTCCTCGCGTGCGCGCGGGAGATCGCGCGCGCGACGCCGCACGCCGCCGCGGTGCGGTTCGTGCACAAGGACTGCCGCCGCCTCGAGGCGGGCCGCGACTTCGGGGACCGGGCCGACGTGCTCGTGATGGAGCTGTTCGACTACGGGCTGCTGGGCGAGGGGTGCCTCCACTTCGCGCGCCACGCGTGGGCGCACTGCCTCCGCGCGGACGCGAGGATGGTGCCGCGCGGCGCGGCGCTCCGGGCGGTGCTCGTCGAGCTCGGCGAGGCGGAGACGGGCGACGGCCTCGACGTGCGCTGCCTCGGGACCCGGCGCTTCCAGCCGGACTACTACGGCCTCCGGCTGGAGGAGGAGGCGCACCGGCGGCTGTCGGCGCCGTTCGACGTCTTCGACTTCGACTTCTCGCGGGCGAGCGCGCTCGCCGACGGGTACCTCGAGGGCGCCTGGCGCGGGGACGTCGAGGTCACGGCGACGGGCCGGCTGAACGCCGTGGTCTTCTGGCACGTCCTGGACCTCGGCGACGGCGCCGACCTCGCGACGGGCCCCGACGACGCGGAGACGTGCTGGCTCCAGGCCTGCCAGCCGCTCGAGGAGGTTTCCGTCGAGCAAGGGACGCGCCTGGCCCTGCAGGCGACGCACCAGGGCTCGCGGTGCACGTTCTCGGTCGACCGCGCTCCTGCCGGCGACGCACCAGAATTTTACGACCACAACGACCTCGCGCTCCACAACGAGCTCGCGGCGCAGTCGGCGCAGCTCGAGAAGACCGTCGTCTTCTCGAGCGAGGCGCGCCAGGAGGCCGCCGACGCCGCGCTCGGCGTCGCGGTCGACCCCGCGCGCCTCGGCCGCGGCGGGCGCTACGTGGACCCGGACGTGGCCCAGCAGTTCGCCTGGACGTTCTTCCAGGGGTGAGGCGGTTCCTCACCATCCTCCTTGCGGCTGTGTGCAGATTATGTAACCGATTTTGCAAAAAAAGAGGAACGGGGTTTACTTCGCGCAGAGGGATCGGAAACTTCTTCAGGGAGGTTTTCTCCGTTACGCTAGTGTAGAAGACGCTAGGTAGGTAGCAGTGGCGGCGCCCGGCGGCGAGGCGCTTGCTTCCGCCCGAGGCGCGCTGCACACGACCTAAAAGAGCCGCAGTGCTCACGGAACCACCTCCGTCCCAGCGGGCGGGCGAAGAGCCCGCGCGAACCTTCGCGCGCCGCCAGCGTGTGCCCGGCGTGTAACCACCACGACGATGCGCGCGTTCCTCGTGGCCCTCTTCTACGCGGGCGCCGCGGGCTACCGCGCGCCCGCAGCGCGCCCGCGGCGCGGCCCGCGGCCCCTGACCATGGTCCTCGAGAGGGCGCGGCCCGACGTGAGCGACAAGACGGGCTTCGTGGGCCTCCCGGGGCTGCGCGTCCAGGGCCTCGACGGCGTGAACCAGATGAAGCTCGAGAGCGACTACCTGCGGCACCCGCTGGTCGAGGACCTGGCCGACATGGAGACGATCTCGATCAGCCACGACTCGTACAACCTGCTCAAGTTCCACGGGAGCTACCAGCAGGACGACCGCGAGAAGCGCAAGAAGGGCGCCGAGAAGGCCTGGCAGTTCATGCTCCGCCTCAAGGTGCCCTCGGGCGAGTGCCCCGGCCCGCTCTACCTCGTGCTCGACGACCTCTGCGAGCGCTTCGGCCAGCGGGACCTGCGCATGACGACGCGCCAGGCCTTCCAGATCCACGGCATCTCCAAGGCGAACCTGAAGCACGTGATCCGCACGATCATGGACGCGGGCTCGACGACGATCGGCGGCTGCGGCGACATCAACCGGAACGTCATGGCGCCGCCCGTGCCCATGGTCGAGGGCGCGCCGCCGGCCTACCGCCGCGCGGGCGCCGTCGCGGCGATCTGCGCGGAGCTCTTCGTGCCGCAGACGGAGGCCTTCAGCGAGATCTGGTGCGACGGCGACAAGCTCGCGTCGGTGCAGTACTGGAAGCGGCACCTCGTCGACGCGGTGACGGGCGGCGGCACGCCGACGGTCGAGAACTTCGCGAAGGCGGACGAGCTGCGCGTCGACGCGAAGATGCAGGAGTGGATGCGCGCGCCGGACGGGCGCGGCGTCGTGCTCGACCACCCGGTGGAGCCCATCTACGGGGACATCTACCTGCCGCGCAAGTTCAAGATCGGCGTGACGGTCGAGGGCGACAACTCCATCGACGTCTTCATCAACGACATCGGCGTCGTCGTCAAGGAGGACCTCTCCGGCGCGAACGTCTACGTCGGCGGCGGCCTCGGCCGGACGCACGGCAAGGAGACGACGTTCGCGCGCGCGGCGTCGCCGCTCGGCTTCTTCACGGACGAGGAGCTCGTGCCCGCGCTCAAGGCCGTCGTGGCCGCCCAGCGCGACCACGGCAACCGCGAGGTGCGCGCGAACGCGCGCCTCAAGTACCTCGTGCACACGCTCGGCCAGGACGCGTTCCGCGCGCTCGTCGAGAGCTACCTCGGCAGACCCATCGCGCCCGTCGCCGAGCTCAAGGAGTGGCGCTACAGCGACTGGATGGGCTGGCACGCGGCCGGCGACGGCACGCTGTTCGTGGGCATCAACTGCGAGCAGGGCCGCGTGCGCGACTACGCTGACGGCGGGCCGCAGTGGCGGTCCTTCCTGCGGGCCTGCGTGACCGAGGTCGGCGCCGACTTCATCCTGAGCCCGACGCAGTCCATCGTCGTGACGAACGTCGCGCCGGACCACCGCGCCACGGTGGAGCGGCTCATGGCCGAGCACCGCATCCTGCCGATCGAGGCCGTCGACCCGCTGACGCGGCTGTCCATGGCCTGCCCCGCGCTGCCGCTCTGCGGCCTCGCCGTGACCGAGGCGGAGCGGCTCATGCCCACGATGATCACGCGCGTCCGCGCCGTCATGGACCACCTCGGCCTCCTCGACGAGGAGGTCATGATGCGCATGACGGGCTGCCCGAACGGCTGCGGGCGGCCCTACATGGCCGAGCTCGGCTTCGTGGGCGACGGCAAGGCCTCGTACCAGCTCTACGTCGGCGGCAGCCCCGTGCTGACGCGCGTCGGCTTCGAGTACAAGGAGCGCTGCAAGACCAAGACGATCGAGCACTCCCTCGAGCCGCTCTTCGCCATGTGGCGCGACGAGCGCCTCGACGAGAGCGAGGCCTTCGGCGACTTCGCCGCGCGCGTGGGCCAGCCCGCGCTCGCGGCCTTCGCGGCGGACTACGTCTGCACGTCGGCCGTGGCGAAGTAGCGGACTCGCTCGTGGGGGTCCTGTGTACACTTTCATATTCTGAGACGTTGGCGGGTTTTGTGTGTAGTGCACACGTCTGCGGTAAACTAAGGCTAAAGATAAATCACTGGCGATTGAGCCCCGGCCGGGAGCCTCCCAGGTCGCGGGTTGTCGGCTTATTTAATAGGTGTGCCGGGTCCGGGGGAGCTAGTCGGTACGACTGGCGTAAACACTGCCCCTGCAACAATCAAGCAGCGCGCACGAGCGCAAGGATCCCTCTTATAAAACCTCCGCCAAACCACAGCTCGTGTGCCCGCGTCAGCTTGCTAAAAAAGCTCGGTGCGGCCACTGCAAGCCAAGCACTGCCACTGATGCCTCGCACGCCGCGCCGCCCGGGCGACCCGCCCGCGCGGGGCCGCCAGCCGCGCAAGCCGAAGCGGCCCAAGGTCCCGCGCGACGCGCCCCTCGACGTGCACTGGGACGACTTCTACGCGCGGCGGGGTGGCCGCTTCTACAAGGACCGGCACTGGCTGCGGCGCGAGCTGCCCGAGCTGATGCCGGCCGCCGTGCGGGCGGACCCGCTCCGCCACCAGGCGCCGCTCGAGAGCGACGGCGAGGCGGTCGACCGGAGCGACGCGTTCCCGGCCGCGCGCGAGCTCGCGGGCTGCGGCGTCGTGGGCCTCGAGGCGGGCTGCGGCTGCGGCGCGGCGGCCTTCCCGCTGCTGCGGGCGAACCCGGACCTGTTCCTGCTGTGCGCGGACTTCAGCGCGGAGGCGATCGGCATCCTGAGGGAGAGGCCCGAGTACGCGGCGCAGCTCCGGTCGCGGGCGCGCCGCTGCCACGCCTGGGTGGCGGACGCCGGCGCCGCGGAGGGCGACGCGGCCTGGGCGGCGTGCGAGGCGCTCGCGTCCGGTCTCGGCCTGTGAGGAAATCTAATTTCGGGCGCCCCACGCTCGATGGCGTGAGTTTTCAGACCATGGACGCGACGTCGTCGCCGTGACTGCGTCGGCTCAATGGCGTGGAGGTCCGCGAAGGTCCATGATTTCCACGCAGGCATCGGCGGGCTCCACGCGATCACGCTCATCTTCGCGCTGTCGGCGCTCGAGAGGGCGCCGGCGGCGCGGTGCGTCGCGCGGTGCGCGCGGCTGCTGCGGCCCGGCGGCCTGCTCTTCGTGCGCGACTACGCGGCGGGCGACCTCGCGCAGAAGCGCCTGGAGGCGAAGCCGAACCGGAGGACGGCGGAGGAGGACGGCTTCGTGAGGGGCGAGGGCACGCTCGCGCGCTACTTCTCGCGGGCGGACTTCGACGCGCTGTTCGACGCGGACTTCGAGGCGCTCGCCGTCGGCTTCGTCGAGCGCGACATCACGAACCGCAAGCAAAAGGTCACGATGGAACGGCGCTGGATCCAGGGCAAGTACGTCAGACGCGGCGCGCCGCCCCTGTTTTCGGTCGGGGGGCGCGCGAACGTCGTCGAGGCCGCGCCGGCCGTCCGGCGCCCGCCGATCGACGCCGCCGCCCCGCCGCCGCCGCCGCCCGCCGGCTCCGCGGACCGGGCCCATCATCGGCCCTGCGCCGGCGGCTGCCTCGGCTGCGCTCAGTCTTGACGAAAACGTTGTGTAAGGCCTCGTACTATCTAGACTACTAGTAGTAGTACTAGTATCGTGATGAGAGACTTCGCAAGCGATCGACCCGCCGCCGCCCGCGCTCCGACCGACGGAAAGGTGCTCCGGGCGAAGATCGTCGGCATGGGCGTGTCGCTAGTCGTGGCGGCCGCCGCGCGGCGGGCGTTCGAGAAGTGCGTTTTCAAGTTGGATAAGTGAATCGTTGTTGTTATTACTTCTATATTAGTACCAGGAAGAAGAAGAACGCGCCATCTCACGTGGTGCCAAAGAAACACAAATGACTATGTACACAAGGACCTCAGGCCCCGACGACGACGCGCGGCTCGGCCGCGGGCGCTCCGGTCTCCGCGGCGCCGCCGCCGGGCGCGGGCCGGAACGTGTTGAGGGAGAGGGACGACGCGACGACGCAGAACGAGCTAAGCGCCATGGCCAGCGCGGCGACCTCGGGCGGCAGCCGCACGCGGAGGACCGGGAAGAGCGCACCGGCGGCGATCGGCACGCCGAGCCCGTTGAACACGAGCGAGAAGAAGAGGTTCGAGCGGATCCGCGCGAAGGTCGCGCGCGAGATCTGGATCGCCGCGTCGACGTCGGCCAGCGCGTTCCGCACGAGGACGACGTCCGCGGCCTCGACGGCCAGGCTCGTGCCGCAGCCCATGGCGACGCCCACGTCCGCCTGGGCGAGTGCCGGCCCGTCGTTCACGCCGTCGCCGACCATCATGACGACGCGGCCCTCGCCCTGCAGCCGCGCCACGACGGCGGCCTTGCCGTCGGGCCGCACGCGCGCGAACGCGTCCGGGATGCCGCACTTCTTGGCCACCGCCGCCGCGCACCGCTCCGTGTCGCCCGTCAGCATGTAGACGTCGACCCCGCGCGCGCGGAGCCCGCGGATCGCCGCCGCGGCGTCGCCCCGGACCCGGTCCTCGATCGCGACGAACGCCACCGTCGCGCCGCCGCCCGGCGCCGCCCCGTTCCCGGCCTCGGCGCCGACCCGGCGCGACGCGCCGGCGTGGACGAAGACCACGGTCGCGCCGCCGGCCTCCCACTTCCGCGCGCGCTCCTCGACCGCGGGCGCCAGGGCCCGGGCCCCGCAGTCCCGGAGCAACTCGCGCGTGCCCACGTGGAGCACGACTTCCCTCCCGTCCGCGGCGCGCAGCGACGCCGAGACGCCCCGGCCGTCCAGCGACGCGAAGGCCTCGCACGCGAAGCGCTTCGCGTCGACCTGGTCGACGAGCGCGCGCGCCAGCGGGTGCGCCGAGTTCGCCTCGGCCGCCGCGACGGCGTCGCGCACCGCGTCCGCGACGTCGTCCGCGGCGCACCCCAGCAGCGCCGCGGCGTCCTCCGCGACGAGCTCCGTGCGCACGACCTGGGGCCGCCCCCGCGTGAGCGTCCCCGTCTTGTCGAAGACGACGCAGGTCACGCCGCGCGCGACCTCGAGGGGCCGGCCGCCCTTGATCAGGACCCCGAGCCTCGCGCCGACGCCCGTCCCGACCATGACCGCCGTCGGCGTCGCCAGCCCGAGCGCGCAGGGGCACGCCACGACCAGCACCGCCACGCCGAACAGGAGCCCGAACAGCGCCGGCCCCTCGCGCTCGTACCAGCTCCGCGGGATCGCGCGCGTCGCCGCGAGCGCCGTCCACACGATCACGGCGACGCACGCGACGACCACGACGCCGAGCACGAAGTAGCGCGCGACGACGTCCGCGAGGGCCTCGACGCGCGTCTTGGACCCCTGGGCCGCCTCGATGAGGCGCACGATGCGGCTGAGCACGGCGTCGTCGCCTGCGTGGAAATCAAATTGTCGCGGCGCGTCGTCGCCACTGCCGAATCATTGCCTCGACGCCATCGACGCGACGCCTGCTCGATGGCGTGGCGGTGCCGGTTCCCACCGCTCGACGGAGCCAGCACGGCCGCGTATCAACGCGCTCGACACGCTGGTTGATTTCCACGCGGGCCGGCGCCCACGGCCACCACCTGCACGCGCAGCGCGCCCGGGCCCAGGTTCACGGTGCCCCCGTAGACCGCGTTTCGCTCCGGGTCCGCGCTCTTGGGGACGGGCCGCGCCTCGCCCGTCAGCATCGACTCGTCGACCGTCGACGCGCCGCGCACGACGACGCCGTCGGCGGGCACCGCGAGGCCGGGCGCCACGAGGCACACGTCGCCGCGCCGGAGCGCCGCCGCGTCGACCGTCTCCGCCTGGTCGTCGCAGAGCACCACCGCGCGCGCGGGCTGGAGCTCGAGCAGGGCCCGGAGCGCGCGGCTCGTCTTGCCCTTGGCGCGCGCCTCGAGGTACTTGCCCAGCAGGACGAAGGCGATCAGCAGCGCGGACGTCTCGAAGTAGTGGTGGCCGTGGAAGCAGTGCCCGTCCATCGCGCACGTGCGGTGGCTCCGGCAGCAGGGCCGGTTGTGCGACGCCGCGCCCAGGGCGTAGCACGAGTACCCGTACGCCGCCGACGTGCCCAGCGCCACGAGCGTGTCCATCGTCGCCGAGCCCCGCCGCAGCGCCTTGACCGCGCCCGCGTAGAACCGCGCCCCGAGCCAGAACTGGATCGGCGTCGCCAGGAGCAGCGACCCGAGCGCCTCGGCCGCGAGGTACCGCCGCCTCGAGCCGAGCACGTTCGCCTCGAGCGCCAGGACGACGCCGCGCGGCCCGTACGGCTTGAGGAGCATCACGACGACGAAGATGGGCAGCGCGAGCACGAGCGCGAGCAGCGCCTCGCGCCCGTAGCGCCTGACCTCGGCCTCGCGCGCCAGCCGCCGCGCCTTCTCCCCGGCCAGCGCGCGGTCGCTCGCGCTCGCCGCGCCCTCGACCTCGGCCTCGTAGCCGAGCTTGCGCAGCTTGCGCGCGATGTCCTGCGCGCCCAGGCGCGCCGGGTCGTACGCGACGCGGACGCGCTCCAGCAGCACCTCGACCGCCACCTCCAGTACCCCCGCCGTCAGCCCCAGGGCGCGCACGATGCGCGGCGGGCACGCCGCGCACACCAGGCCCCCCACCACGAACACGGCCTCGGCGCGGTCCGGCCGCGCCGCGTCGCCGTCGCCCGTCGCCCGGTGGACGCGGCTCACGGCGTAGCCGGCCCGGGCCACCGCCGCCTCGCAGGCCCGGACGACGGCGTCCACGTCGCCCGCGGGGCAGCGCACCGTCGCCTCGTCCGTGACGCAGTTCGCGGCGGCGGCGGCGACGGCCGGGTGCGCGCCGCGCAGCGCGCGCGTCACGGCCGCCGCGCACGCGCCGCACGTCATGCCGTCGACGGCCAGGCGCAGCGCGACGGCGTCGGGCGTGGGGGCCGTCGGGGACGTCGGGGGCGGCGGCGGCAGGAGCGGCGTCTCGAGGGACGGCTCCGCCGGCGGATCCGCGTCCGCGCCGCACGCGTAGCCCGCGCGGCGCACGGCGTCCTCGAGCGCCGCGCGCGAGACGGACGCGGCCTCGACGCGCGCGGCGCCGTCCGCGACGGAGACCGCGACCTTGGCCACGCCGGGCACGGCCCGGAGCGCGTCGGCGACCCAGGCCTCGCACCGCGCGCACGTCATGCCGCGGACCGCGAGCGTCGTCGTCGCCGTCTCGGGAGACGCGGCCGCGGCGCCGAAGCCGACGGCCTCGACGGCGGCGACGAGCGCCGAGAGCGGCGCGTCCGCGTCCGCGTCGACGCGCGCGACGCCGCTCGCCAGATCCACCTCGGCGCGTCGCACGCCGCCGACGCCCTCCAAGGCCTTTTGTACCGTGCCAACGCAGTGGAGGCAGGTCATCCCGTCCACGCTGAGGCGGACCGACGCAGCGCTCATGTAGGCGTTCTTAGGCGCGGTGCTGTCCGCGCTGCGTCAGGCGCTCTACCCGGGCCGAGCTTGCTAGTGTCTTACTGCCGCTAGCTGCAGCTCTGACTACCACAACCATCAACTTGTCCAGCGAATGCGGAACCGCTTGTGCCTCCTCGGAGCAGCCACGGCGGCGGCGCTCGACGCCTCGATGCCCGCCCGGCTGCGCGCGGTGCTCCAAAAGCCCCAGATCAGCGTCATGCCCTGCTGCTACGACGGCGTCACGGCGCGACTGGTCGAGCGCGCGGGCTTCGAGCTCACGTTCATGACCGGCTTCGGCGTGGCCGCGGCGCGCGGCTACGCGGACGCGGGACTCCTGAGCTTCGGCGAGATGCAGGACTCGGCGCGCATGATCGCCTCGGCCCTCAAAGCGATCCCCTTCTTCGCCGACGGCGACACGGGCTACGGCAACGCCGTGAACTGCAAGCGCACGGTGCGCGGCTACGCGCAGGTCGGCGCCGCGGGCGTGATGATCGAGGACCAGGTCTCGCCGAAGCGCTGCGGCCACACGGGCGTCAAGGCCGTCGTGCCGCGGGACGAGGCCGTCGCGCGCGTGCGGGCCGCCTGCGACGCGCGCGACGAGCACGGCGGCGGGCTCGTGGTCATCGCGCGGACGGACGCGAACGCCTGCCTGGGCTTCGACGAGGCCCTGGACCGGTGCCGGCGGTTCCGGGAGGTCGGCGCGGACGTCACGTTCCTCGAGGCGCCCACGTCGGTCGCGCAGATGGAGACGTACTGCCGGGAGGTGGACGGCTGGAAGCTGGCGAACATGCTCGAGGGGGGCCTGACGCCGGTGCTGCCGCCGGCGGACCTCGAGGCCATGGGCTACACGATCGCCGCCTACCCCCTCACGCTCCTGTCGGCCAGCACGAGGACGTCCCTGGAGGCGCTCGCGCGGCTCGACCGGGGCGCGTCGACCGAGGACCTCCTCCTCCCGTTCGGGGAGCTCTGCGACGTCGTCGGCTTCACGGAATACAACGCCGAGGCGGCGCGGTACGCGGCCGAGACCTAAGTCTAGCCATGTGAGTTCTGTCGCGTTTTAACCGCGCCCCCCGAGCCGCTGGCGCGTCTACGTACATTCGGTTACATTTCTCGGACAGTGCGTAGGTACGCGACCGACACTTAAACAGCCCCCGCCCCTAAAGCTCGGCGCTCCCGTCGACGAAGCCCATCGGGTTCGCGCTCTGCCACGTCCAGAGGTCGCGGCACATCTCGTCGAGGCCCAGCTCGGCGGTCCAGCCGAGCTCGTCCGCCGCCTTCTTCGTGTCGGCGTAGACGGTGGCGACGTCGCCCGGGCGCCGCGCGACGATCTTGTAGGGGATCGTCTTGCCCGCGGCCTTCTCCATGGCCCGCACCATGTCGAGGACGGAGTAGCCCTTGCCCGTGCCGAGGTTGTAGACGCGCAGCGCCGGCGCGCTCGTCTCCATCTTGCGCAGCGCGCTCAGGTGCCCCACGGCGAGGTCCTCGACGTGGATGTAGTCGCGCACGCCCGTGCCGTCGGGCGTGTCGTAGTCGTCGCCGTAGACGCTGAGGAACTCGCGGCGGCCGACCGCGACCTGGGCCACGTAGGGCATGAGGTTGTTCGGCGGGCCCTGCGGGTCCTCTCCGATCCGCCCGCTCGGGTGCGCCCCGACGGGGTTGAAGTAGCGCAGCAGGACCACGGACCAGTCCGCGCCGGCCGGCGACCGCGCGAAGTCGCCGAGGATCTCCTCGATGACGTACTTCGTGCGGCCGTAGGCGTTCGTGATGCCGCCGCCCGTCGGCGTCGCCTCCGTGATGGGCGGCGTCGCCGCGCCGTAGACCGTGGCCGAGCTCGAGAAGATGATCTGCGTGATCGCGTGCTTGCGCATGGCCCGGAGGAGCGCGAGCGTGCCGCCGACGTTGTTCTCGTAGTACTCGAGGGGCTTCTGCGTCGACTCGCCCACGGCTTTTAAGCCCGCGAAGTGGATGCAGGCCTGGCAGGGCGCAATCTTCGCCAGTATGGAATCGAGCTTCTCGTAGTCGCACAAATCCACCTCGTGGAAGTCGAGCAAATCTGATTTGCCCGTGAGCTCGCCGACGCGCCGCAGCGACTCGACCTTGCTGTTGACCAAGTTGTCCAGGACCGTCACGCGGTAGCCCGCCTCGAGCAGCTTCACGCACGTGTGGCTCCCGATGTAGCCGCTCCCGCCCGTCACCACGACGTGCGGCGCGCTCAGCGCCGCCGCCATCCTGCCTACCACGAGCAGCCAAAAACGCATAGACGCGTCACAGCCGTGGGTGGTGCCGCAGCAACCGAGGCACGTCGACGGGCGCGCGCGAGCCTGGCAGCGCGTTTGCGACCCAACGCCTGCAGCCAACGCCCGCCCTTTTTTGTGGAGCAAGAGACCGCAAGCAAGCTGTCTCCCAAACGTCGCTAGTGCCTTACTGCGCTAGCTTTTTTTTCCAAGTTTTTAGTGCAAGCCAGTGCATTGTGAAAGTCAGTGCAACGATGCACAACGTCCTCTTCGTCATGGCCGGTGCCCACGCCCTGGCCGCGCCGGCGGCGCCGTCGCTGTACGTCGTCGGCTGCGGCGTGTTGGGGCGAGCGACGTGCCGCCTGTGGCGCGAGGCGCACCCCGGCGCGCGGATCATCGGCGAGACGGCGTCGACGGCGTCGCACGCCGAGCTCGAGCGCCTGGGCGCGACGCCGGCGACGCGCGCCGCGCGCGGGACGCCCGCGAAGTGCGCGAACGTCCTCTTCTGCGCGCCGCCGAGCGCGTACGGCGACGAGGAGTACGCGGCCGAGGTGACGGAGGCCGCCCGCACGTGCTGGGACGGCTCCGGCGCGTTCCTGATGGCGTCGTCGGGCGGCGTCTTCGCCGAGGACGCGGGCGGCGTCGTCGACGAGGCGGGCGCGACGCTCGACACGCCGCGCGCGCGCAAGCTCCTGGGCGCGGAGCGGGCCGCGCTGGCCGCGGGCGGCGCGGTCGTGCGGCTGGCGGGCCTCTACACGCGGGACCGCGGCGCGCACGGGTACTGGTACAAGCAGGGCGAGGTCCGGGCCGCGGGCGACGGCAGCCTGCTCAACTTCCTGCACTACGACGACGCGGCGGCCTTCGCGGCGCGCGCGCTCGAGGCGCGCGTCGCCGACGAGGTGCTGCTCGCCGCCGACGGGAGCCCGCGGACGCGCGCGGGATGCGTCGACGCCGTCGCGCGGCACCCCCTGTTTCGGGACCGCGCGCGCCCGACGTTCGTCGCCGGCGACGCGCCGCCGCGGCGCGGGCCCGCCGGCGGCGGCCGCGTCTACGACTGCGCGCGCTCGGCGGCGCGCGTCGGCGGCTGGGCGCCCGCGTGGCCGTCGCTCGACGCGTTCTTCGCGGCCGACGCGGAAAAGCCCTCCGAGGTCGCGGACCGGCTTCCTTAACAGTGTCTTAGGTTTCTTCGGGGTCCGCATTCGGGGGGGAACCGGGCTCGTCGGGCGCCGGAGCCGGACCCGGAGGCACGAAGGCGCCCATGGCAAACGTCCCTTCGACGAACTTGCCGTTGCTGGACGCGAAGCGGCCCGCGCCGTGCGGGTAGCCGTCCGCGAACTCGCCGCGGTAGCGCTGGCCCGCGCCGCCCCGGAGGTCGCCGCGGCCCTCGCGCCGGCCGTCCACGTAGTCCCCCGCGTAGCGCTGGCCGCCCGGCCAGGACGCGACCCCGCGGCCCGTCATCGCGCCGTCCTCGAAGAGGCCCTCGTACCGCTGGCCCGACTTCCAGAAGTAGGCGCCCCGGCCGTGGAAGCGGTGGTTCCGGAACGCGCCCTCGTAGCGGTCGCCGCCCGCGAGGGCGAGCGTGCCGGACCCGTGGAACGCGCCGGCCCTGAACGCGCCGCGGTAGGTGTTGCCGCCGAACTTCAGCACGCCCTTGCCGTGGAAGAGGCCGTCGCGGAAGGGGCCCCGGTACACGGCGCCGCGCGGCACCTTGAAGACGCCGCGGCCGCCCGGCGCGTCCTCGACCCAGTCGCACTCCAGCGTCGCGCCGTTCGCGAACGTGTAGGTGCCCCGGCCCTGGCGCTTCCCGTTGGCGGCCCAGCCGTCGTACGCGTCGCCGCACGGCCACTCGAACGTCGCGTGGCGCCCGTGCTTGCCCCCGAGGTCCGCGGGCGTCGCGCGCAGCGCGAACTCGGTGCGCGGGAGCGGCGCGGGCGCGGGCGCGGGCGCGCGGGCCTCCGGCGTCGGCAGCCGTTTCCTGAACGGCGGAATCTCGGCGATGTCCCCCCGCGCCAGCATGGTGGACGCTCTGCTGCCCCGCACTCACCAAGAGGGCGCCTCGTTCCTCCGGGTTTGAAGGCCTAGCCTAGCTTCCGTTCCTCCTCAGAGGGCGCAGCCCGGCAGGGCCGGGATTGGGCCGGGCCGGAGATCGATCGGGCCGGCGCTGTGGAAAACCCGCTTCTAGCCTAGCCTCAGCTTAACCGACGGGTTTTTGCGCGCGGTCTTGCGGGACCCCTCCCCGCCCCAGGGGGCTTGCTTAGGCATCCCTAGTGACTTACAGGCCGCTAGCTCGCATTCCCGGCTAGCGGCCTGTAGACACTAGCAAGCAAGCATTAGTGCGAGAGAGGAATAATCACTGGCGTTTGAGATGGTGTGAAACCAACGCATGAGTGCCGACCGTGCCCTGCGATGGCCAACACCGTCCTGATCGTCGGCAGTGGGCCGAGCGGCTGCGCCTGCGCCGCGGCCCTGCTCGACGCGTCCAAGGACCCGACGCTGCGCGTCCTGGTCGTCGAGCGCGGCCCCGAGCTCGCGGCGGACGCGACGGCGCGCTGGGGCTTTCCCTCGTCGTTGATGGAGGAGCGCGCGTACGCGGCCTGCGGCTACGCGCCCTTCGCGGGCTGCGCGTGGGCCGGCACCGTCGCGGCGCTCGGCGGCGGCTCGGCGCTGAACGCCGGCGCGCTGATCGAGGACGAGACGTACTGGGCGAACGAGTGGGGCGGGTGCGGGGCGCGGTGGCGCCCGGCCGCCATGGCGCGGTGCGCCGCGGCGGCGCTGGCGCGGCTCGGCGTCGACGCGGCGCCGCCGCCGGACCCGCGGAGCGACGTCTTCGTCGGCGCGTGCGGGGCCGCCGGGCTCGACGACGCCTTCCGGCCGCGGCTCGCGTTCGACCGCCGGGGCCGGCGCTGCGGCGCCTGGAGGCTGCTGCCCGCCGACGACGCGCGCCTGCGCGTGGTTCACGGCGAAGCGCTCCGGATCCTGACGGCGGCCGGGCGCGCGACCGGCGTGCGGCTGGCCGACGGCGCGCGCCTCGAGGCCCGCGCCGTCGTCGTCGCGGCCGGCCCCGAGGAGACCGTCAAGCTGTTGCGGCGGTCGCAGCTCGACGGCGGCGGCGCCGTCGGCCGGGGCATCTCGGACCACCCGTCCGTGGCCCTGCCGCTGCTCGACCTCCGCGGCGCGGCGCCGCCCGCGGCGGCGGCGGCCGCCGCGGCCGCCGCGGGCGCGCTCCTCCTGGGCGGGCGGCGCGGCGCGGCGGCGGCGGCGGCGGCGGCGGCGGCGGCGGCGGCCGCGCTCGCGCTGCGGCCGCGGTCGCGGGCGGCGGCGCGCGCGGCGCCGGCCGCCTACGCGGGCGTGGCCTGGGACGCGCGGCGCACGTTCCAGCTCAGCTACCTCGGGGGCCAGGGCGCCGTGTGCGTCGGGGGCTTCTACGGCGGCGCGCCGCGCGCGTGGCGCGGCGCGCGCGCTCCGGGCGGCGCGCCGCGCATCACGGCCGCGGCGCGCGTGTTTCTGCGGACGACGGCGGCCCTCCTCCGGACCCTGGGCTGGACCGGCGGCCGCGAACCGGTGAGCGTGGGCGCGGTCGTCGCGACGGCCGCGGCGCCGGCGACGCGGCGCGCGCTGGACGGCGGGGAGGCGCCGCCGTTGCACGCGCAGGACGTGGAGGTGCTGGTGGACGGGCTGCGCGCGGCCGCGACCGTGACCGAGGCGCTGCTGAAGGCGCGCGACCCGCCGGCCGGGCCCTGGACGCGCGGACTCGAGGCCGCGGCGTACCGGGTCCTCTCGGTCTGCGGCGCCGCGCCGCGGATGGACCGGTCGGACGCGGAAGCCTTTGTTCGTGGTTGCTGCGGTACGCTGTGGCACCCCGCCGGCGGGGCATGCCGCGGCGACGCGCTCGACGCGGAGTCGCTCGAACTCCGCGGCTGCGAGGGCGTTTGTGTTGTCGGCGCGGCGGCGATGCCTGCGCTCCCGCGGGTCAACCCGTCGCTGTCCTGCTACGCGATGGGCTGGCGCCTCGGGGAGCTCCTCGCCGCCGAATAGAATCGTACTATTGTTAAAATTTACCGTCGCTGATCGCAGGCCGGGGCCGCCTCCCACGGGAGGTGGTGGAGCACGCGAGTGGCGCTGTCGACGCGGCAGCCGCCCCGCCCCCGCCCGAATGTCTGGGGCAGCTCCGCGTAGCGGCCCGACGCGACGATGGGCGCGAGGGCGCGTGGCGTTCAGCGTTACATTCCATCACGCCCGGCTGGGCGCAGACGGTCGTCGCTTTCGGCGGCAGCGCGAACTGGCCGCGCGGTAATGTCCTGTGTGGAAATCAAATTTCGGGCGCCCCACGCCATCGACGCGATGTTGTCTCCGTAGCTGCGTCTGCTCGATGGCGTGGAGTTTCCAGGCCATCGACGCGACGTTGTCGCCGTGATCGCGTCGGCTCGATGGCGTGGAGGCTCACGAAGGTCCACGCAATATTTCTCAGGATAACCTAACTCACTGGTTGATTTCTACACAGGTAATGTCGCCGGGCGCCACGCCATGAAGTCCGTGTGGACACGGCTCGTGCTGGTACCAGAAGGCGAGGACCGCCCGCAGAAGGCGAGGACCGCGTCGATGCCGTCGCGCGCCATGTGCGTGCGCAGGAAGCGGTCCTCGCTGACGATGACGTCTGGGTTGAGTCGTACGACCCAGTCGTAGCCGTCGAACCAGCCCCGCGCCTCGGCCTCGCTCAGCGCCAGGATGGCGCCCATCTGCTTCTTCGTCGAGCCCAGCGTAAAGGCCTTGCGATGCACCTGCCGCGTCGCCTCGGCGGAGAAGATTTCCACGGAGCGATTATTGTAGCGCGGGAACGCCGCGGCGACGGCTTCGAGCTGCGCGGCGGTCGCCGGCCGTCCGCTGTTGAAGACGACGGCGTCCCGGAGCAACCGCGCCCGCCGCGCCGCGGCCGGCCACAGGCACCTGAGACCCGACGTGTGCCACTCGCTCAGATGAGTCGTGACGTACAGGAGCGTTCGCAGCATGGTACCGGTCACGGGCTGCCCGTCATCAGATGCTGCCCCGGCAAATTCATCTCTTTGCCAGGCACGACGAGCCTGACTGAACACAACAAAGAGCTGTCCGATGCACATTTCATGATCACACACTGTGCTTAAGCTAACGTGGCCCGGCGCCGGGCGGCGCGGCTTATAATTATACGCGCGGGTTTTGTCTTAGTCTAGGATCACAAATCCCATAAATCCCATGGACCGTGGGACCCGTGAAGGGCCGCCCGAGGCTTGCCAGACGGCACCCGAACTCTATGTATCCCCGCGGACATGCATTCGGCTGCCCCCCGCCGTGGTCGCTGCGCTGCGCCTCGAGTGCCCGGCGCCCTCAGCTCATAGCTCGCAGCCCGTAGCTTCCCCTCGCTGGTTCGCGCAGCGGCCGCGAACCCGTCGTTTTCGCCGCCTCCGCGGCTGCCCTGCGTCATGGAGGTTTCGGCAGCGACCGCGCCGCCGCCCGAGCTGCCGCCGCCGCCGCCCCCGGCGGGGACCGCGCCGCCCGCGGAGCAGCCGGCCCCGGCCGTGCCCGCGGCCGCGGCGCCCGCGGCGCAGCCGAACCTGCAGCTCGACCCCACGCGCTTCCGCAGCGCGACGCTCTCGCGCCAGGCCGACGGCGCGCTCGGCCTCGTCGTGCGCGAGCGCGACGGCGGCGTCTTCGTCGACGGCTTCACGAACGCGGCCGTCGAGGTCGCGGCGCGCGGCGCGGTGCGGCCCGGCGACCGCGTCGTGGCCGTCGACGGCGCGCACGTGGCGGCGGGCGGCCGGCGCCACCTCAAGGAGCTGCTGGCCCGCGCGCGCGACCCCGTCTCGCTCCTGCTCTACCGCGGCGACATGCCGGCGGCGGCGGCGGCCGCGCCGCCGGCGCCGCCGCTCGCGGGGCCCATGGGCCCCCTGAACGTGGTCCTCGCGCGGGCGCGCGCCGACGTGGGCGCCCTCTTCGCGGCCTACGGCCGGTCGGCCTTCGCGCGCTGGCAGCTGCAGGTCGCGCTGCACGAGCGCCTGCCGCAGCTCAGCGGCCGGCCGCGGCGCACGCTGCGCCAGGGCGCCGCGCGCGCGACGGACGCGCAGGACCGCGCGTCGCCCGACGCGCGCCAGCGCCTGCTCCTGTCCATGCTCGCGCGGGGCTTCGACGCGCGCGCGCTCCGCCAGCACGTGCTCTGTCGCGACCCGGCGGCGCACCTCGCGCCCTCGGGCTACGCGCTCTGGGTCGCCGGCGCCCAGGACAGGCTGCGGGAGCTCCACGCGGCGAACGGCGGCCAGCCGTGCGCCGTCGACGTGCACCCGCCCGACGTCAAGCCGCTGCCCGAGGCCTTCGCGCGCGCCGGCTTCGCGCGCGCGCGCTGCGCCGTCGTCGTCGAGCGCACCGACGACGACCAGTACCGGGCGGTGCTCACGCACGTCGAGATCGCGCACGCGCCGCCCGACGACGCGACGGGGCTGCAGAGCGCGGTCGTGGACTTCCCGCTGCGGCGCCTCAAGCCGTACCTGGAGCTCGTGGGCCTGGGCCTGGCGGACGCCTGCCTGGGGACGGTCGAGAAGCGGCGCCGCGCGCCGGCGCCGGCCGACGACGAGATGCCCGCGGCCAAGAAAGGAGACCTCGGCTAGGGCCGCACCGCACCCCCGCCTAAAAATTATTCGGCACACGACAACAATCACGTTAGACGCGCGCGTAGCTCCGGTGCCGCGCGGCGTCCCCCTTCCCGGCCTTGGACCGGCGGAGGTCGTTGCCGCGCCGCCGCCAGAGCACGGGGTCCACGCCGATGTCGGCGGGCTGCGCGACGCCGCGCGAGCGGCAGAGGCGCCGGAAGTTGCGCAAAAACCGCTCGGGCGGGCCGCGCGGCCGCCGCGGCGCGTCGAAGGCGCCCTCGGCCACGGCCCGCGGCACGGCGGGGGCCCGGTCCGAGGCGCCCCGGCCCGTCGCCGCGTAGGCCGCGTAGGCCCGGACCAGGCGCGCGCAGAGCTCGCGGGAGCGGTCCAGGTCCCCCTTGCGCGCGTGCGCGTCGAGCGCCGCGCCCAGCGCCTCCGGATCGTCGGACGCCGCGCACAGCGCGCGGGCGCCCTCGAGGTCCCCCAGGCGGCAGCGCAGCTCCACGGCGTGGCGCGCCGTCCGCGCGTCCGGGAAGCGGTCCGGGAAACGCTCCGCGAACGTGTCGTAGATCGCCGCCGCCCGCTTCCGCCGCAGCGCGCGGCTGTAGACCGAGTAGTAGGCGTTGAGGCACGCCGCGTCCGGCGCGAGGCCGTCGTCGAGCAGCGCCGCCCACGCCGCCTCGGCGAGCCCGAGGACCGCCGCCTGGCGGTCCCGCAGCTCGACCGAGTTCCGGGGCGCGCCCTCGAGCGCCATCTCCCGGAGGCGCGGCAAGCCGTTCCCGACCGTCGCCACCGCCGTCGCCTCCTCGTCGTCGTCGGGCAGCGCCTGCATCAGCGCGTCGAGGTCCTCCTCCGTCGCGGCCTCGAAGAGCGTCTCCAGGAAGGCCTCGACGTCGTCGTCGCCCGCGCCGGCCGCCGGCCGCGGCGGCCCCGCGTCGAGCCCCGCCTCGGCGAGCGCCGCCGCCAGCGCGGCCCGGACGTCGGCGTCGTCGCCCGCGTCGTCGTCGTCCACGGCCACGGGCGTCGCCGGGCCGGCCTCGCCCTTGCGCCGGAACCCGCGGCCGCCCGCGTCCTCGCCGGTCGTCACGGACACGTCGGCCGCGGGCGCGGCCGCCTCCGCCGCGTCGACGCCGAGGCCCGCGAACGGCGCCGCGGGCACGTGGCGGCCCCGCGTGCCGCCCCGCACGCCGACCGTCGCGGCCCGGGCGAGCGCGCCGAGGTACGCGGCGTAGCGGGCCGGCGACGGCGCGCAGCCGAACCGCCGCGCCGCCTGGAAGTACGCCGCCGCCGCCACGTGGTCGCCGCAGGCGCCGGCGCAGCGCACGAGCGCGTCGAAGAGCTCCGCCGACGGCGCGACGCCGTCGCCCTCCATCGCGTCGAGGATCTCGTCCGTGAGGAAGCCGTAGGCCGGGTGCCACTGCGGCGCCGTCGCGGCCGCCCGGAGCAGCGCCGCGTACGTCGCGGCCGCGGGCCGGACGCCGACCTCGCGCATGTCGCCCAGGACCTGCAGCGCGCGCTCGGGCAGCCGCTGCAGCGCCAGCGCCTCGAGGTAGCCGTCGAAGGCGCGCCGCGGCGGCGCCGGCTCCAGCGCGCCCAGCGCCCGCGCCGCGTCGAAGGTGGCGACCGCGTCGGCCGCGCGGCCCGCGCGCGCGAACCCGAGCACGACCTCGGCGAGCGCGCCCTGGCCCGCCGCCGCGAAGCCCGCCGCGTCGCGCGCGGCCCACTCGTCCACGAGGCCCGCGGCGGCGTCGGGCGCGCCCGCGGCCGCCGCGAGCCGGACGATCAGCGTCCAGCCCGCCGCCGTCCGGCGCGCGGCGGGCGCCGCGTCCCAGGCCTTCCGGGCGGCCTCGTACGCGGCGGCGCGGTAGGCGCGCCGCGCGCCGGGCGACGACGTGGCGCCGCCCCGGGGCGGCCCGGCGAGCGCCGCCAGCGTCTCGTCGAGGGGCGACGGCGGCGGCGCCGGCGGCGCCGGCGCACTTGCGACGACGCGCGCGACCGCTTGCGGCGGATCCCGTCGCCGCGGCGCTGGTTGTTGTCGTCGTTTCGGTGCCGGCGGCAGGTGCGCTTTTGCGCCCGTCCTCCGCCCAAAGGCGCGCGCCCCGGTAGGCGCTGCCGCGAGCAGGCGGCGTGGCAACATCAGCGATCGCTGGCACTCGCTGCGCCTAAGCCTTTGTCTGAGCACGCCTTTTGTCTTTACTT
This sequence comes from Pelagomonas calceolata, assembly GCA_918797485.1. Classification (NCBI taxonomy): domain Eukaryota; class Pelagophyceae; order Pelagomonadales; family Pelagomonadaceae; genus Pelagomonas; species Pelagomonas calceolata. Next base: position 3,147,688 of record CAKKNE010000003.1, on the reverse strand, counting down.
AATAGTATGTATGTCGGTACCGTATCACTAGGTACCCCTCGTCTGCGGTAGCTGCTACTCGCGTTTTGGGGCGCTAGCACCTTGGGGATGGATGCACTAAGACCAGACCTCTAAAGGTCCGGATCCGGCATCAGAACTTCACCGTCCAGAAGCAGGCCTGCGCAGCGCAGGCAACAAACCCGTTTTGTAAAAATCCCGTGCGCGGCAGAGTCCGCCTTTAGCCACGTAGCTTTCCTCGGGTTGCCCTGTGACGGTATTTTGTCCGTTCGACTCTATCAGGTCAGCATCGCACATCGCGCCCAAGCGTCGCTTCCGGTACGGCTACGCCGTGCCGCGACGTGCAGGGTCAAGTGGAAGTCGCAGACGATTCGGCTAGCGTCGGTTTTGGTTGGACACGCGCTCTCCCCCGCTCTCCCGCTCTCCCGCTGATCGGCAACATTCAGTTATTAGGATTAAAGCGAGCCGCAGTGACTACACTTAAACCCGTAGATCGAATCGTCAAGCCGCGTACTCATCGCGCAAACTGCGTCAATTGTGGAGGGGCACACGATCCGCTGTTTGGTGCGGGCGCCGCGAGAGGACGCGCCCGCGATGATCGTTGGCCCGCATCATTGGCCCGCATCATTGGCCCGCGGCCGCTCGCTGCACTGACACCACGTAGCGCTGATTGCAAAAGCATTCACTCAACCGCGTCCGCGCGCAGGTCGTCAACGCGTGCGTCCAGCCATGAGGTCACTCTTGTGCGCGTGCGTCGCGGTCGCGGCGGTCTCGGCGCTGCAGCCCGTGTCGCGCCGCAACGGCCTGAAACACCTGGCTTCGGGCGGCGCGGCCCTGGCGCCTCTGCTCTACCCGGCCGCCGCCGAGGCGGCGTTCGGCAAGCCCAAGGCGTTGACCAAGAAGCAGCTCGCGGAGAAAGAAGCCCGCGAGAAGGAAGAGGCCGCGGCGGCCGCCGCGGCCCAGGCGGCCGCAGATGCCGAGTCCGACGCGGAGGCCGCCGCGGCGCGCGAGCGGGAGGAGGCCGCGGCGGCCGCGGCCGCGAAGGCGGCGCGCGCCGACAACAAGGGGGGCAAGGGCCTCCGCCGTTCTTGCGCCTCGCGGAGCCAGTTCGTCCGGAACGGCGAGTGCGTCGACCGCTTCAAGGGCGACGTGCCCAAGGACGCGATCCAGCGCAACCTGGGCAACGTCGCGGCGACGGGCGACAGCATCAGCGGCACCTTCTCGAAGATCGGCTACCGGCGCGTCTGCGACTCGCGGTCCCAGGTGCTCGTCGGCGGGGAGTGCGTCGGCCGCAACTAGGATTAACACTTGAGTTTAACTACGGCCCGAACGTGTCGCCGCCGCCCTCGACGCCGCCCTCGAGGGCGCCGCCGCATAGCTCGCCCCACGCGTCCGCGTCGAGCGCGACGGCCGCGAGGCGCCCCCGAAACGCCTCGTACGTCTCCTCGAGCACGACGTAGAAGGGACCCTCCGGCGCCGCCGCCGGCGCGGGGGACGTCGCGCCGTCGTAGAGCACGCGACAGACCAGCTGGTCGTCGCGCCGGCGGCGCAGCACCTCGACGACGACGCACGCGCAGAAGGGCGGCCACTTGTGGTCGTAGACGCCGAGGGCCACGAGGAGCGGCTTGACCGTCGTGTCGTGGCCCGACAGCAGGGTGAGCGTCGGCTTCGAGGCCGGCGCCGCGACCGCGGCGTCGAGCCCCGCGAGCACGTCGCGGCAGAGCGGCCCCGCCGCCAGGCGCAGCGCCTCCGCCTCGTCGGCGCCGCCGTCGCCGCTCCCCACGCCGAGCAGCAGGGCGACCTCGGCGGCGGCCGCGTCGTCCAGCGCGCCCAGCTCGTCCTGCGTCACGCCCCAGGGCAGCTCCTCCGCGGCGAGGCTATCGAGCGCGATCAACGCGTCCTTGAGCGGCACGGCCGTTGCGGGGAACCCGAACGTCGCCCGGGCGTCGGCCGGCACCTTCGCGACGAGCCGCCGGAACGCGGACGGACTCGTGTCGACGTGGCGGCGCGTGCTCCGCAGCGCCGCGCGGCACCGCGCCCAGTGCCGCGTGAGCCGCGGGCAGCGCTTCGTGGAGGGCGTCAGCGTCTCGCGCGACGCGTGCGCCGTCTCCACGACGACGGGGGCGGTGCCCTCCGCGAAGCCCAGCCCCAGCAGCACCCCGCGCAGCGTCAGCACGCAGCGCGACACGTGCGTCGTCCGGCACGCGAGGCGCGGCCGGAGCTCCTCGAAGTCGGCAACGCCGTAGCGCGCCCGGAGCCTCGCCCCCAGCGCCTGCGCCTGGGCCCAGCCGACGCGCGTGAGCTCGCCCGACCGCGCGCCGCCGGCGAGCGCGTGGCTCCGCTGCTGCGCGTCGACTGCCGACGGCCGCATCGCGCCGCTCCGCGCCGTCAGCGCGACGACGGCGTCCGCGCCCGCGTCGACGCGGGCGCCGAGCCGCGCCGTCTCCGCGCACGAGTCCCACTGGACTCGCCTGACGACGTCGCTGTCGAGGCCGAAGACCGGGCAGCGCGCGCCGTGGCGGAACGTCGCCGTCGCGTGCACGAGCTCGAGCTCGTCAGCGGCGTCGGCCACCGTGCTATTTGTGCGCATCGCACCTGCGGCCGGCCAGAGCGGCGCCCTGCCCAGGAGGCGGCGCAGCATATGGCTGCGCTGCAGTTTTTGGTGATGTGTCTAGCGTTGCGTTCTGCAGAGCGTTCGCACTGCGAGCATTGCTGTAGGAGCGTTCACACTGCGAGCATGCGCGTAGGGACAGGAAAATGTCCGACCAAGACAAAATACGGGTTTTTTTTTATCCCATACCTGGCTGCGAAGAGACTCGCCGCCCGCCACGGCCTCAGGAGGACGCCAACGGGAAGCTTCCGCGATCTTGGTAGAGTCTTGCTTGGCTAGTGACTTTGTAATCTCCGGAGCGCACCCTCACATCAAGCTGCCTTTAAGGACCAGGGGCACCCCCCCCCCCCGGCCGCAAGTCAGGAGAGACCCCCCAGGCTCTTACCGCAACCCGCGGGGCAGCCCCCCGCGACAAGGCGCGGCCCAACGCGTCAGATTTTACGACGAAACGTAGCAGGGCACGCCATGCCACGCCTGCGCTCGCAAACGCGGGTTACGGGCATGGGCATCCCCCTGCCGCCGGACCTGGTGGGTCGATGCCTCGAGTCCTTGCCATTTGAGGACGTGCACACCGATGTAAAACAAGTCTCCAAAGAGGTACGACTGGCGGCGCGCCGAAGCCTGACGCGCGGGCGCTGGCGACCCGTGAAGCTCTTTTGCGAGCAAGGGCTGGCGGCGCTTTCGGGCGACACACCACCGTCATCCGACCAGACGAAGGCCATGCTCCGAAGCGCGTGGGCAACGGAACCGAGCGTCGTCCTCCTCGAGATCGCAAGCTGGCCTGCCATGCGTCCCGCTGAAGGCGAGTTACATGCGAACTACCTCGACGCCACGATCCGCTTCCTCGACGTCGTCGAGCCGTCCTTAGATGGCATTGGTCGAGTCATCGCGGCGTTCGGCCCCGAAACGGTGCGATCCGGCCTGCGGTGTTGGAGAGGGTGGAGCAATCCGCCGCATATCTTTGCCGGGAAAATCTGGATAGAAGGCCTTCTCTGCCAATGGTTTTGGCGAGCTGCTCGAAATGATGGCGAGAGCGCACCCGAGGTGCTTTTCAAGATCCAGCCGGACCTCGGGCTTCACGCGTGGAAAGACCCGAGAGGGATCGCCAGCGTACTTATCAAATGGGGTTTGACCCTGAACGGAGTGGTTATTACGCGAGATAATCCTGCTAGCATTGAACTTCGTGACCGCATCCGAGCGGAATGGCAGGACAGCAGCGAGACTCAGGTCCTGTTGCAGGTCTTCGACGAGGCGCCAGTTTGGCGGGAGGACTATTACGACTCCTTCATCCTAGAGTTCTAAATAAGACTTTGGCTATAGGCCACACCGCCCCTCAGCGGCCCCTGCCCCGTACCGCGAACGGCCCGGGTACGCGGCACGCAGGCCCTCGTGGATTTTGCGTCACTAGCCCCTAGTCGTCCTCTAGGGTCGCTTTGCGCCTTGGGAAACGCGCGCGCCGCCGACCACGGAAGGAGGTGCGACGAGATCGACCGCCGCACGCAGCTTCACAGGCCTCGCCGCTCCGGCGGCCGTCGGCGCCCATCTCGAAGCGCCGCCGGGGCCGCCAGCGCGGCCTGGCTGATGATTACGTTCGAGGGCGTAAATGGCGAGCAATATCAACCAGCCCCGGAGCTATACACAAACAAAGGCCTTCCCCGGCCGCGACTCCCGCGCAGCCGCCGCGCGGCGACGACTGCAAGCAGGCTCGCGACGGCGCCCGCGACGACGCCGCGGCCGCGCCGCGCGGCGCGGCGCGCGACGCGCGCCCGCTTGCGGGCAAGCTCCCGCGCCTTGATGACCGCGTTCGGCGAGACGCCGCGCGCGCGGTCGGCGTTGACCGCTGTCCGGTTCCCGTGGACGAAGAGCGCGCACGGGTACGCGCGCCGCGCGGCGGCCACGCCCAGGACGGCGTCGTGGTGGTTCGCGGCGAACTCGGCGAAGCGGTAGAGGTGCAGGCGCTCGCGCCGCCACGCGACGCTCGTCGTCGGCGCGCAGTGGCGGCCCGTCGGGCACCACGGGTCGTGGAAGTACGCCGCGAGGGCCAGGTCGTAGGGATCGAGCCGCGCGTGCATGCGCGGCGCGGCGCGCGAGGCCTCGCGCACGACGGCGCGGAACTCGGCGTCGTGCGCGTCGTAGAGCGCGTTGCCGTTGACGTGGCGGATGACCCACTCGTCGACCTTGACGGGGCCCCGCACGGCGGAGCCCTTGACCCAGAACCGCTCCGTCTGAACCAGCGCCTGGAGCGCGTCGGCCCAGCGCGCCCGGATGGGCGCGTTGTCCGGCTCCGTGTAGAAGAAGTGGCGCACGCGCCGGTCGGCGAACATGTCCGCGTGGACGGCGTAGAACACGTGCGACGCGCCGTAGGGGTAGCCGTCCTCGGCCGCGGTCAGGTTCGCCGCGCGGAACTCGACGCGCTGGAAGCACGCCGCCGCGGCGCCAAGCCACGCCCCGACGTCCCGTCGTACGTGTTCGTGCCACCGCCGGTTCGCGTAGAAGATCAGGGCGGGCGGCTCGTGCGCGCGCTTCTCCGGCGCGAAGCCGCAGTCGCGGCGGACGTGCGCGGCCGCCGGGGTCGCGCGGTCGTCGAGCCGGCACGGCGCGAAGTCCGGCGTGTTCCAGCGGCCGAGCGTCGCGCGGAGCCGCGCCAGGTCGCGCGGCGCCGCCGTCAGCGGCACGACGACGGCGAGCCCGCCTCGCGCGGCGGCGAGGGCCGGGGCCGCCAGCAGCAGCGGCAGTCCCATCTACGCAGGGCTGCCCGGTGTGTCGCCGTAGGGCTGCCCGCCGCCGCGAAATCCTTGATTCCGTGAGCTGTGGATGCGTGTGCGTGGCTGCTTCGTCGCATGCGATAAGCTCGAATGGCTCGATGGGTGCGACTTTTGCTTGCTAGAGTGTCTTACCTGTACAGGCCTCACTAGCGGTGCGCGACCTCCGCGACGAGTCCCCTGGGGCGGGGAGGGGTCCCGCAAAACCGCGCAAAACCCGTCGGTCAAATTGAGGCTAGCCAGCTAGGCTAGCTGCTGTTTCCTAACGCGGAAGACCTGGAAGCCGCGTCCCAAGACAAGTATCTAGATCCTAGGGTCCGGGTTCGGGACCAGGTGGTCGCACAGATTGGGACGGGTCTTGCTATGTCTGAAGATGGAAGCAAGTCGATCAACGAACCGGCGCTAGTTCCAGAACCGCAACAACAACAGCATATAGGTTCTATGTGTTATGCCCGGCGCGTCACTCACTTCCGGATGAAAGGGTTGCGGCGCTTGCGGGACGCCTCGGCCGCGCGCTGCTGCTCCTCCGACTTTTTTCGCGAGGCGGCCGCGGCGCTGCGCAGGGCCGGCGGCACGAAGTTCGTCTTGCCGGCGCCGGCGGCGGGCGGCGGCCGCTTCTCCGCGGGCGGCGCCTTCGCCGCCTTCCCGAAGCTGAGCCAGTTGTTCTTGGGCGGCGGCGGCGGCGGCGCGGCCGGCGTCTTCGGGGCGCCGAAGAGGCTGAACGGCGCCTTCTTCGGCGCCGGCGCGGGCTTCGGCGCCGGCGCGGGCGTCGCCGCCGGCTTGGACCCGAACAGGCCGAACGCCGGTTTTGACGCGGGCGCGGGCGTCGGCTTCGCCGCGGGCTTGGGCTTGGCGCCGAACGAGAACGGGGCCGCGGGCTTCGGCGCGGGCGTCGCGGCCGGCTTGCCGCCGCCGAAGAGGCTGAACGCCGGCGCGGGCGCGGGCGTCGGCTCGGGCGCCGGCTTCCGCGCGGGCGCGGGCTTCTGGAAGACGCGCCCGGCGTCGTTGCTCGGGAAGAGGTCCCGCGCCGGCTTCTCCCGCTCGCGGCGCGCGAGCTCGTCGGAGACGCCGTCGACGACGGGCTGGGCCGTGGCCCGCGCGAGCTTGCCGACGGAGCGCGTCAGCTGGGCGAAGTTCGACTCCTCGTTGCTGAGGGACGCGGCGGCAGCGCCCGCCGCGAGGATCGCGGCGAGCTCGGCGTCGAGGCCCAGCGCGGTGGCGCCCGCCGCGAGCACGGCCACGCCCGCCACCGTCGAAATGGGCCCGTCGGCCGCGCCCGCCGGTGCCATGGCCGCCTCCGGCGCCTCCGACTGAGCAATGGCCGCCGACGCCTCCGGCGTCGCGACCGTCGTGGCGATCCTCGGCGGCGCCTCGGTCGCGGCGGCCGCCGCCGGCGCCTCGGCGGGGGCGGCGGCGCTGAGCCGCAGGCCGAAGCCGTACCACGACACCACGCCGTCGCTGTCGCACGTCTGGCGCCAGGCCTCCGCGGTGGGCGCTGCGACGGCTTCTGCCGCCTTGGCCGGCGGCGCGGCCGCCGACGCTAGCCAGGATGGCGTCGAGCCAAGCGCCGCTTTGTCCTCCTGCCAGTCCGCCGGCGTCGGCGGCACCCACGGCTTCTCCTCAGCCTTCAGGACGACCCTGCCGCGCTGGCAGCCAGCCCTGGAGTGCTGCCAGGCGCTGGCGAAGCCCAGGATAGGTGCCAAATAGACGAATGCGCGCACCATCGTTCCTAGCCCTTGAAAATAACCTAATTGCAAATCTGTGCAACAATGTCCCTTGGGCCGGTGGGCGTGACTCAGGGTCGTGCCACGCCTGGTCCAGGCACCTGCCTCCGCACACCCCACCAGAATTTTTTTTTTTCAGCACAGGTCCCAAGCAGAAGAATCCTCCAGTGCAAAACATTCCTACGAGAAAGTGCCAAAAACCCGGGGGCGCTCGATCCGCCGCGCCCAGGCCCGGCCGGCCGGGACCGCGACGCGCGCCGCATCCTCTGTGTCTGCGGCGGGTTAAGCTCTCTGTTGTATTCGCGCAGCGCAGCGCAGCGCGCCACCGCGCCGCGACCGGCCAAAACGCCGCACGGGCCAAATAGGAGAGAGAGCTTTTTTTTAAAACGCGCGCGCGGCACCACCATGGCGGAGGAGGAGGAGGACGACGACGTGTTCACGATCATGGTCGCGACGGACTCGCACCTCGGGTACTGCGACCGCGACGCGGTCCGCGGCACCGACAGCTTCGCGGCGTTCGAGGAGGTCCTGCGGCTGGCGAACGACCGGGGCGCGGACTTCCTGCTCCTGGCCGGCGACCTCTTCCACGACAACAAGCCGAGTCGGAGGACGCTCTTCAAGACCATGAGTTTGTTGAGGCGGTACGCGCTCTCGGACGCGGCGGTCGGCTTCGAGGTGCTGAGCGACCAGGAGGCGAACTTCCGGCAGAGCGTGAATTACGAGGACCCGCACGTGTCCGTGGGCCTGCCCATTTTTAGCATTCACGGCAACCACGACGACCCGACGCGCGAGGGCGGCGTCGAGGCGCTCGCCGCTTTGGATTTACTGAGCGTCGCGAACATGCTCAACTATTTTGGAAGGCAGGAGCACGCGGACCGCGTCGAGGTCTCGCCCGTATTATTGAGGAAGGGCAACACGAGGGTGGCGCTCTACGGCCTCGGGAACATGCGCGACGAGCGCCTCAATAGGATGTGGCAGCAGAAGAGGGTGCGCTTCCTGCGGCCGCGGGACGGGACCTACTTCTCGATCTTCGTGTTGCACCAGAACCGGGATGTTGGGAGGGGGCGGAACACGTGCGTGCACGAGTCGATGATCCCGGCGTGGATCGATTTGGTGATCTGGGGCCACGAGCACGAGTGCCAGATCAAGCCGCGCGAGTCGGCCGTGGGCACGTTCCGGGTGTGCCAGCCCGGCTCGTCCGTCGCGTGCTCGTTGGTCGAGGGCGAGGCGAAGCCGAAGCACTGCGGCCTGCTCCAGGTGCGGGGCGCGGAGTTCCGGCTGACGCCGCTGCGCCTGACGTGCGTGCGGCCCTTCGTCTGCGACGAGGTCGTGCTGAACGAGGCGCCCGAGCTCCAGGACGACATGGACGAAGGCGACGGCGCGGACAACGCGACGGCCGTGCGCGACTGCCTCGCGGCGCGCGTCGAGGCCCTCGTCGAGCGGGCGAGGAAGACGCGGTCGGCCTTCCGCTACGACGACATGCTGCTGCCCATGGCGGCGCCGGACCAGGTCCTCGTGCGCCTCAAGGTCGACCACACGGGCTTCGCGACGCTCAACAACGCCAAATTCGGCGGCCAGTTCGTCGGCCGCGTCGCGAACACGTCCGCCATCCTCCACTTCAGCCGCCAGAAGCAGGCGAGCACGAGCGCGGCGAAGACCTGGGTCCCGACCGAGGGCAGCCGCGAGCCCGTCGAGGAGGGCGAGCTCGCGGCCGCGGCCATCGACCAGCTCATCCAGGACCAGCTCGACGGCCAGGAGGCCAAGCTCCAGATCCTCGAGGAGACGAAGATGAACGAGGCCCTGAACGGGTTCGTGGACAAGCAGGACCCCCAGGCCTTCGCGGAGGAGGTCGAGCGGACCCTGGTCCGGGAGCAGAAGGCGCAGTATAAAAGGGGCGACGCGACGGACCCGGAGAGCATCCGGGCCAAGTACCGGCAGGCGCCCCCGCCCGCGAAGAAGGCGCCGGCCGCGGTCGACGCGTCGAGCGAGGAGGACAGCGACGACGCGCCCAAGAAGCCTGCGAAGAAGAAGCCCGCCGCGCGCGGGCGCAAGAAGGCGGCCGCGCCGCCGTCGTCCGAGGACGAGGACAGCGAAGGCGAGGCGCCGCCGCCGCCCCGGAAGCGCGCCGCGCGGGCGTCGCGCGCGCGGAAGCAGGCCTCGTACGCGGACGACGACGACGACGACGACGACGACGACGAGGAGGAGGAGGAGGACGACGCGTCGGCCGACGCGTCGCCGCCCCCGAAGAAGAAGCGCGGCGCGCGGAAGCAGGCGCCGTGGAAGGACCCGGCGCCCCGGGCGCCGCCCAAGGCCCCGCAGCCGGCCTCCATCGACATGACCGGCTGGGACTCGGACTAGCGGCGGGGCGGGGCGGATTACTATGCTGTGTATCTATCGAATCTTAACGGACTAGCGGCGCGCCGGGGGCAGATAGCTCTATGTGACTGAAGTCCCCTACTAGCCCCGGAAGAGCCGCACCGGGAGTCACTAGTATGTTCTGTATCGAGTCGCTTACCCAGGAATGATCGCCCCCGTGTCCCAGTCGACGAGCGGCATGTGCTCGTGGCCCGGCGGCAGGCGGTGGTCGATGAGCAGCTGGAGGATCCACTTCTCGTGGCCCGCGTGCACGGGCGCCGCGTAGTGCAGCAGGTCGAGCCGCGAGTCGTAGAGCAGCGCGCCGCCCTGTCGCGGCGGGAACGCGAGGCCGTCCTCGGGGAAGACCGTGTGGCCGCCGCCGCGGCACGTGTTCAGGTACACGAGGAGCGTCGCGTCCTTGCCGTCGACGTGCGGCGCGACGCCCTCGCCCTCGCGGTACCGCACGACCGTCGCGTCCCGCACGATGACCGTGGCGCGGTCCGGGCGGTAGTACAGCTCCTCCTTGAAGCGGTAGTTCCGGTGGCTCAGGCCCAACAAACTCAACGCCTTCGGCGCGACGAGGTCCAGGATGTCGGAGGGCATCCGCACGCGCAGGCCGGACGTCGCCCCGTCCGACCACTCGAGGGCCTCCTGGGCCTGCTCTTCCGAGTAGCCTGACGTAGCGACGGCGCCGTCCTCGTTCACGCGGTGGTTCAGGTACTCCTCGCAGACCTCGACGTCGTCGCCGCGGGCCGCCTCGATGATTTGGGCGCACTCCGCGTCGCTCAAGAAGTTTTGTATTTTGAGCACCGGCGGCGCCCGGTGCTCCAGCGTGACGTCGAAGTCCCGCGTGTTCGGCGCCGTCTCCCAGGCGGCGCCGATCGTCGCCATGATTTCGTCCTGCGCGTCGGCCGTCGCGACGCTCTGCGGCCGCGGCGCGACGCGGCGGCGCGGCGCCGGCCGCAGCGCGTCCGCCCCAAGGAGGACGCCCACGACTAAACTGCGGTGCATGAGTGCTGCGGTTTACGGCGCTTACGGCTAGGGGAGCGTGTTTGGCTACTGAGCTGCCTGAGAGCTCGGTTTTCAAACGCGTTTTATCCTAGAAAGTCGGCAGGCGCCGAGTCGGCACTTCTGCTTCGTAGACTGCTGTCAATCTGTTTGACCCTGCGACACCCAGGCGCCTCAAAACGATTTACGTACGCGTCGAGTAAAAACCCGTAACTCGAGGTCCCGGAGGACTAATTATAAAGGAAAACAGCGTTAGAAGAGGCCTCGCGGGTTGTGAGAGCTCGAGGAACAAAGCTGGCTCCAACTCTGCTGATGCCCTCTGCCTCTGCCACTGCCTGTCTGTCTCGCGCGTACCAAGCACCGCATCGATGGCGTTCCGCCGCCGCGGCTTCCGGCGCGGCTGGGGCGGGCCGTTCTGGGGCCCGGCCCCGCTGCTCTACACGGGGGCAGCCGTCGGCGCCGGGTACGCGATCGGAAGACGCGGCGGGGACTATTACGGCGAGGACCCTTACCCCCAGCCGGGCGTCGCGCCGCAGCAGCGGCCGTCGCAGCTCGTCGTTCGCGTGCACGCGGGGTCCGGGCTCCGCGACCGATGCTGGACGACGCGGCAGGACGTCGTCGCCGAGGTCTACTTGTACATCGACGGAAGTCTGTTCAGCCGCGCCCGCGTGCCCGAGGTCGCGCGCGGCGGCGGCGGCGACCCGGTCTGGCGCGGCGGGCGCAACGCCGTCGCGCTGCCGCTGCCGCCGCGCCTCGACCTCGCGCGGGCGTCGCTCTCGGTCCAGCTCCTCTGCGCGAACGTCCTGATGCAGGACCAGCTCATCGGCACGACGGGCCAGGGCTGCGCGGCCGTGGCCGACGGCCAGCCGCGCGACACCGAGGTCGGCCCGCGGGGCCGGCTCACGTGGACCGTGGAGTACCAGCCGGGCCTGGACCAGGCCGTCGACGCGCGGCCCGCCGCGCGCGCGCAGCCCCAGCCGCAGCCCGCCGTCTACGGGGCCGTCCCGATGGCGACGGCCAAACCGGTCCCGGCCTACGCGCCGCCGCCCGCCTACGAGCAGCCGCCGCCGCCGCCCGCGTACCAGCAGCCGCCGCCCGCCTACGAGCAGCCGCCGCCGCCGCCCGCGTACGAAGAGCCGCTGCCCGACAACCCGTTCGTGCCCAAGTCCTAGCCCCCCCTTCCCTACGTGTGCGTAAGAGGCGAGGAAGCTTCTGCTGAAGTACGGAGTTCCGGTGCGCTGCCGGGCCCAGACCTCCTGCGCGCGATTCCTGGCGTGCTTTCTCGGATTATTTTTACGGTGCTAGGACTAGTGGGTGGAGCCCCTGCCAGGGTGCGATTCATCGGCGGCGGGCGCGTGCCGCTTCTTTCATAACAGCGTACCTCCTTCTAAGCAGAACCGCCTCGGCAACCCCCCTCGATCCTGGCGTGCTTTGGGCTACCTACCTACTGACCTACGCAACCGCAGGACCTAGCCCGGGGGGGTCTCGAGTCCAGTGCTTGACTAGAGGGGCCTAGGTACAGCGGGAGGGAGGGATGCTTTTGTGATTTTCAGAGGTTGATATTTTGAAGCGCACACCACATAAATGCGAGTTTGACCACACACGCGAGGGCACCACCGCGGCTCTGCGCTGCAAGCGAAATTGAAAACGACAACTAGACACATGGGCATCACCAAGCTGCATGCGCACCTCAAACCGCTCTCGCGCGACGTCGACGTCGCGGCGTACGCCGGCTGCTCCGTGGGCGTCGACGCGTCCGCCTGGCTGCACCGCGCCTACCACGGCGCGCGCGCCGACGGCGCCGCCGACGTCGAGGCGCGCGTCGCGGCGTTCTTCGCGGACTACGCGGCCGCCCTGGCGGGCCGCGACGTGCGCGCCGTCCTGGTCTTCGACGGCAAGGGCCCCGCGGCGAAGAAGGCGGTCGCGGGCGCGAAGGCGCCCCGGGGCCGCGGCAGCCCGTACGCCTTCGTGGCCGCGGCCCGGGCCGCGGCCGCGGCGGCGGGCGCGACGTGCGTCCAGGCGGCGGGCGAGGCCGACGCGGAGCTGGCGGCGCGCGCGCGGCGCGGCGACGTGTGCTGCGTGCTGACGGACGACTGCGACCTCGTCGCCATGGGCGCGCCGCGCTGCCTCTTCGCCGCCAAGCTCGCGACGGCGGGCGACGGGCGCCCGACGCTCGTCGGGTCCGAGTTCGAGCTGCGGGCGCTGGGCGCGTCCGGGACGTTCCTGGGGTGGCCGCGCGAGCGGTTCGTGGCGTTCTGCGTCGCGAGCGGCTGCGACTACGCGAAGAACGTCCCCGGCGTCGGGCCCGCGCGCGCGCTCGCGCTGAGCGCGGGCGCCGCGGACGCCGAGGTCGTCTTGCAGCGGCTGCTCCGCGAGCCCCGGTGCCCCGAGGGGTTCGCGGACGCGTTCCGCGCGGCGGTGCGCCTGTTCACGGCCGGCGACTAAATCTATATCACGGAGGGCACGTCGGAGGGCGGTCGAGCCCTCCCATCCGGCAGCACCCAACACCTGGGGGGGCGCGCAACAGGTCGAAAACGGCCGGCGACGAAATTTACGAACTAGTCCTCGAGGCCGAACGTGTCCGTCGGCACGGACCCGACCTTCTCGTAGCACCGGAACGAGTCCGCGATGGTCCGGAGCTTCGGCTCGAGGCCCTTGAAGCGCGCCGACGTCGTCACGGCCAATAACGCCTGCGACTTGCCGTTGACGTCCGTGACGGCGGCGACGCCCCGGCGCTCGACGATGAAGCCCGCGCCCGTCAGGAGCTCGTAGGAGAAGTCCACGGTCGTCGGCGCGCCGGGCGTGACCTTCCGGACCTTGAACTCCTGGTAGAGCTCGCCGCCGCCCTTCTGGGCGATGCCGCCCTTCAGGAGCTTGGCGTAGTAGGCCTTGTCCGTGGCCGGCCGCAGGTCGGACACGTAGAGCGCGGCCGAGTCGCCCTTGCCGTAGTCGCCCGCGCTCACGGTGCCGTCCTCGCCGTTCGTGTTGACCGAGGGCTTGACGACGAGCCAGCCGTCGGGCCGCAGGAACTCGACGAAGAGCGACTGCTCCTGGTTCACCGACGACAGCACGGGCGCGAAGCCGCCCGGGATCTTGTCGAGCGGCGGCAGGCCGAGCTTGTCGAGCTTCTTGTTCCAGCTGTTCAAGTCCGCGGCGGCCGCCGGCCGCGGCAGGGCGACGCCGGCCGCGGCGCCCGCGGCCCAGCCCAGGGCCCGCCGCCGCGTCGCCGGGGCCAAGGCTGCAGCGGCAGGCAGCGCGCACAGCAAGCAAGTTGATGCCTTCATCGGCGGGTCCGAGCGGCGGCTGTTCAACGGGCACGAATAGATGCAAAGCTTCGCCGCGCGTGCAACACGGCGCCGTGCAACAACTCAGAGCTCTCTATAATGCTAGTGTCTTACAGGCCGCTAGCTCGTGCCGCTTTCAAAGTCGCTTTCAGACGACGCCTCCAGCGGCCTCCAGCTCGACAGCTTTCGGCTCTGAGCGGCGGGCTCGGGCAGCGCACCAATTTACGGTCGATCAGCCCGAGCACAAGTGGCTCTGAGGAGCCGCATGAGGAGCAGCATGTCGAGGTGGCGACGGACCCTGGTCCTGGCCGGCGCCTGCGCGGCGCTCGCGCCGGTGCGGGCGCCAGCGCAGCGGCGGCGGCGCGGCGTCGTGCTGCTTGCGGACGACGCCGAGGAGTGCGACGTCTTCGACCCGAGCCCCGAGTGCCTCACCGAGGCGGAGGCCATGTCGTGCGGCGCCTGGGAGGAGTGCAGCTTCAACATCGGCGACCGCGTGCGCGTCGTGAGCGACGCCGTCGTCTACCACCACCCGAAGCACAAGGCGGGCCTCGCCGTGCGGGGCCTCGTCGGCAGCGTGTCGGGCCTCGCCAGCGTGGCGCGCGACGGCAGCGGCGCGGCGCTGTCGGCGAACCGGCCCGTCGTCGTGCAGTTCGAGGAGCCGCGGCTCACCGCGCACTTCGAGGAGGGCGAGCTCGAGCTAGATATGTAGTAATCCTTAGAATAGTAGTAGTCTTCCGACCACGAAATCACCCGACCCACTTGTACCCGCAGCCGCAGCACACGAAGATGAGGCTCAGCGACGCCGCGAAGGCGCCGGACTCGGCCTGGAAGAGCACGGCCTCGTCGTGGCCGCAGCTCTCGCAGCGCGCGCCGCGCATGCGCTGCAGCGTCGGGTCCTGCGTCACCTCGGGGTTGATGGTGTCGAGGCGCGTGGAGACCTCCTTCTTGATGCGGTTCTCGTAGACGACCGGCGAGTGCGCCGGCTCGGCGTACCCGCAGTTGCGGCAGTGCAGCAGTAGCGTCTGGTCGGCCCGCGACTCGCGCGGCTGCCACGTGTTGCCGCACTGGGGGCAGAAGCGCCGGTCGGGGTCGCGCGCGTCGCGCGTCACCTGGTTCGGCGGCGGCGCGCCGTCGCCGGCCGCCGGCGCGGCGGGCGCGGGCGCGGCGTCGCGCAGGCCCAGCCGCTCGAGGTCCTCGTCGTCGTCGTCGTCGCCCAGGCCGAGGTCGTCGTAGGCCGGCGGCGCCGCCGCCGGCGCGTCGTCGACCATCGCGGCCATCCGCGGCGCGGGCGGCGGGCGAGGTAGGAAAGCAAAGGCGTCTCTGTACGATTCAGCGCTTGTGCGGCTAAAAGCGACCACGAAGAGCGTGCAATGGCCAGAACTAGTTCGCGCGAGTCGGCAGCGATGCCGCGGCTTGAGCTAGCGGCCTGTAAGGCACTAGCCTAAAATCCCTGACTCAGGGTCGGGCCGAGTGTCTACTGGCTTTGTTGGAGTGTACGGTGCCGAACGCGTCGCCGCGGTCCAAGGTCGCTGCGGGGCGTCGCGGGACAAGTTGATTGAACGGGCGAACGTTGCACATTGTTCGGGGGGTTTGCCGCTCGAGGCGGTTCTGCTTAGGAGGTACGCTGTTTCTGTTATGAAAGAAGCGGCCCGCGCCCGCCGCCGATGAATCGGCGACGCGCGGTGTCCCCCCCAGGGGCTCCGCCCACTAGTCCTAGCACCGTAACAATAGATTGTGACTCAGCCCTTGCGTCCTAGTCCAGCCGGACGGGTGGGCCCGGGGGGAGCGGGAGGGGTGCGGGGAACCCTGCGACGTAACTAGCCTGAGCCTGAGCCTAAAACTAGATTGATGGTTACGTAGACGGGCACAGGGGGATCACATGACGGCGCAGCCCGCGTCCGCGGCGTCGCCCGCCTGGCAGCTCACGCCGCCGCAGCCGAACGCGTCAGGGGCGTCAGCGTCGTCGTCGTCGTCGTCGTCGTCGTCGCTGGCGGCGCCGCCCGCCGCGCGCGCGCCGTCGCCGCCGTAGGCCGCGTGCGACGCCGGCAGGTCCTCGACGCGGTCACCGCCGCCGACCGTGGCGCCGTTGCTCACGAAGCGGAACTCGTCGCGCGCCAGCGACTTGCCCTCCTGCGCGTTAAACTTGGCCGTGTAGGCCGCCATGACCTCGTCCATGCTCGCGCCGCGCGGCACGGTGATGATCAGGTCCTTGCCCGTCGCCTTGTCTCGTGCGCGGATCGTCACCATCTCCCGCGGCGCCGGCGGGCCCGCGCGCTGCGCCGGCGGCGCCGTCGCGGTCGCCATTGGCCGCCCCAAGTCAGGTGTCCACGCCGCCGCGGGCTCCGAGCAGCTCACGCTGGCTCCCGCGACGCCGGACCAGGCACGAGTGGAACCGGGGCTGCCCGGGACCCGGTGGCGGGCGTCCCTGGCCTTCCTTCGGAGATGGGCTTGCGACCGCCGACGTCCCTCTTCGTTTTACGTAATATTATTTGGTGCGAGACTCCCCGTAAAAAAAATGATTTTCAGTTGCGAGCACCGACCCGAGCAGGGAGGCTTCTCGAGCCGACGAGCCCTTGCCGGAGACATCTCCCGCGGGCGGGCCAAACAAACAAAGCAGGTTTGGTCCGCCGGCCGTGCAGCGCTGCCCGCGGCGCCCTCCGAGCGGCGCGACCGAGGCCAGCCCTCGATACGACCGCTCGGCACGACTCACGGACGCTACGGCTCGGCCGAGGCAGCCCCGTCGAGGAACACGGGAAGGCAGTACCGGCAGGCAGGACTACTGCCGCCCAGCCGGGGCAGCCCCGTCGACGGGCCCAGGAAGGCAGTAAAGACCCGAAGCTACCATGGGCCTCACGGAGATGCTGGCCGCGGCGAAGGAGCGCGAGGCGAACGCCGGCAGCATGTCCGCGGCGGCGGCGGCGCCCGCGCCGGCGGCGAGCGTCGTGGCCGAGGCCGAGGCGCAGGCCCGCGAGGTCCGCGAGGGCGCCGCAGACGCGGATCGCCTCAAGAAGCTCCTCGGGGGCTCGGGCGGCAAGAGCGCCGGCATGGCGCTCAACGCGTTCGCGGGCGGCCGGGCCTCGATGGCGGGCCTCGCGTCGAAGACGCGCCAGGTCACGTACGAGCCGCCGGCGCGGACGGCGGCGGCGGCAAAGCCCCCGAAACGGCGGAAGTGGTCGCCCGAGTTCCTGGACTTCTGGCTCTACGTGCTCTTCATCGCGATCCTGGCGGCGACGAACATCGCCGGCACGAACGCGACGCCCTACTACTTCCGGCGCAACCTCGAGGACCAGTTCCTCGTCAACGAGTTCGAGCCGAACTGCGCCTACGACGGCATCGCCTGCTTCGCGCAGATCGAGGTCTGGCTGCGGGACGTCGTCGCGGGCTACGCGTACGGCGCCGGCGGCCGGACGTGGCACGGCAAGCCCGCCAAGCCCCGGCTGCTCGCGGACGGCGTGACGATGCGCGTCGGGCTCGTGCGCGTGCGCGTCGTCCGCGCGCGGGGCGGCGACTGCCCGACGATGGCGAAGAGGCTGACGCTGCCGGACGGGACGAAGCTCGACCCGGACAACTGCTACCCGTCTTTGGACTCAAACTGGCGCGTCAAACGGAACTATAAGGCGCCCGTGCTGGATCTGACGGTGGCGGAGGTCGCCACGGAGGCGCCGACGTTCGCGACGGACGCACCGACGCCCGCCGTCGTGACGCCCGAGCCGACGCACGCGCCGTCCGCGTCGTGCCGCGCGCCCGCCACCAAAACCGGCGCCAAGCGGCGCGGCGAGTTCGTCAACTCCGGCTGTCCAGGCAAATATTTAGGCAAATATTTGGGCAACTTGGCCTGTAGCGACGGCGACAGCGACGCGGAGCTGCCCTACACGAGCGCGACGACGGGCATCACCTATTACGGCGACGGCAACACGTTCGACCTGAGCCCGGACCGAGCCGTGGCGCTGCGCGAGCTGCGCGAGCTCCACGCGGCGAACTTCTTCGCGGGGCGGAGCGTCCGGGCGGTCATCGTGAGCTTCTGCGTGTACAACCCGCACGCGGACATTTTCGGGCTGGTCCGGGCGAACGTCGAGCTGCTGCCGGGCGGCGGCATCGTGCCGACGTACCAGGTCGTCGCGTCGCCGATCCTGAAGCTAGATCGGGAGCTCCGGGGCGACGGCCTGGAGGGCAAGCCCTGGGGGGAGCAGCGGCGGGGCGCCTTCGGCGAGCTGCTCTTCTACGTCGTGTGCGTGCTGTACGCGCTGCGGGAGGTCCGGCAGTTCGTGAAGCACCGGGAGGTTTATTTCGACAGCTTCTGGAACTGGCTCGAGGTGATCAACCTCTCGACCTATTTGCTCGTGGCCTTGCTGAGGATCACGATCCTGCTCTGGACGGCGGATAGGTCCCTCGACGACGTCGACCTGAACTGCGGCTTCGCGGCGGACCTGGCAAAGATCGCCCACGTGGCCGTGCGCGTCGACGCCCTGAACGCCGTGAACATGATTTTTAGTTTTCTCAAGGTCTTCAAGTACTTCCGGCACGTGCCCTCGCTCGCGCAGTTCACGAACACGTGCGCGCGGTCCGTGAGCGACTGCCTCGTGCTGCTCGGGATCATGTTCGTGGGCATCCTGGGGTTCGCGATCGCGTTCTTCGTGGGCTACGGCGCGTCGACCGACGCCTACAAGGACTTCCACAGTTCGTTCATCACGCTCCTGGACGTGCTCATGGGCGCGTCGGACATCGGCGGGCTCGTGGCCTCGGACCACGTATTGGTGGCGTTCCTGTTCTTTCCCTTCGTCTTCATGAACTCGTTCATCGTGTTGAGCATGTTCCTCGCGGTCATTGGCATCGCCTTCGACGAGGTGCGGGACGAGCACCTGGAGGACATGAAGGAGCGCAAGGACGAGGGCATCAAGGAGGCGGACTCGCCGTTCCTGCAGGACATGCACTACTGCTACGACGTCCTCGTCCACAAGATCCTGCGGATACCGCGCGTCGACGCGAAGGTCGGCGTCGGCGACGACGAGGACGACGAGGACGACGACGACGCGGCGCTGCGGGCGCGGTGCCGGCGGCTGCACGCGGAGTTCGCCGCGAAGGTGGAGCACCTGCGGGACCACCAGGACCTGCTCCTCGAGGCCGTGCGCGCGCGGTCGGAGACGGAGTCGCGGCGGCTGAGCCAGGGGGGCGACTAAGCCACGCGGAATAGTCCCTATACCGCCCGGAGCCCGCACGCTCAGATCTCTGATGGCCGTCGAGGCCGATCAACGTCGGGAGGTAAGAAGAGCCATCCGATTCCGCGTCATCGGACATCCAGCAGCAGCAGTGGGATGTCGTCACCCTTGTCGTCATCGTCGTGTTCCTCCACCATGTCAAATTTTACAGCCGTTGACGTGGATGTGAGTGCAATAGTGAGTGTAGCAGAGGATGCGTTGTCGCGACTTACTTTGAGGCAGCCGTCTACACCGTCGACGGCGGCCAAACTCCATCGACGACGGCCGCCCTCCCTCAGGGGGTGTCGGTTGTCGTCTCGGTACTACTAAGCCTGCCTGATATAAATCACACAACCATCAAGTTAAAAACAACCTCCTAGAGCCACTTCGTCGCGCGCCGGAGCGCCCGCTCGGCGACGTAGTCGACGACCCGCGCGGGCACGACGCGGCACGCCTCGACGCGCGCGGCCAGGGAGACGCGGCAGCCGCCGCCCTCCCGTTCCTCGACGCGCCAGGCGCCCGCGAGCCGCTCGATGGCGACGTTCCGCGCGTCGGCGTCGAGGGCCACCGTGAGCTCGCGCGGGCCGCTGACCTCGAAGGCCAAATTCGCGGGCAGCCGCAGCTTCGTCAGCTGGAAGCCCGCGCGGACCACGTCCGGCGCCGTCGCCGGCTTCAGCGCCGCCGCCTTGACGCCGCGGATCGTCCGGTCGTAGTTCTCGACCTCGCGGATGACCGTCCACGCGTCGTCGGCGGCCATCGCGCTGTCGACGACGGCCCAGGCCGCGCCGACGCGGCCGTCCCGTTCGACGCGCTCGACGCGGCCCGACCGCCGCAGCAGCGCCTCGTCGGCGGCCGTCAGTCGCGGCGCGGGCGGCGGCGCCGGGAGCGTCTTGGTTACTGTCGTCGTCAGGCCCGAGCATGCTGCTGCCAAGCTGAGGACGGCGAGGCTGGCGTGGTGGCGCTGCATCGTTTTGTTGATGTGCTGCCAGCTGGCCAAACACGTGCAATGAAGCAGTGGCTTCACGCGACGATAGTGTACTATGTGCACTGTCGACTGTTCAAGGGTGCCATAGATGTGCTTGATGCTACCGCGTATACGGACACTGACTCGATTAATAACTTGCCACCGGGACGCCCATCTACCAAAGAGCCATGCGCCGAGCAGTCACTCGTGTCGCGCCGCGGAGACGGCTCTCGGTGCGCGTCGAACGCGTAGACAAGCACATAGCAGTGGTCACGCTCGACCGCCCCGAGAAGCTCAATGCGCTGAACATGGCGGCCTTTCGCGGCGTGCGGGACGCGGCGCGCAAGCTGCGCGACGACGCGAGCGTGAGGTGCGTCGTGCTCCGGGGCGCGGGGCGCGCCTTCTGCGCGGGCCTCGACGTGAAGGGCGTCATGCACCCGCTCCGCGCGAAGGCGAACTGCGCCGAGCTGCTCGAGCGTGCGGACGGCGAGGCGGCGAACCTCGCGCAGGCCGTGTCCTACCTCTGGCGCGGCGTGCCGTGCCCCGTCGTCGCCGCGGTCCACGGCGCGTGCTTCGGCGGCGGCCTGCAGATCGCGCTCGGCGCCGACGTCCGCGTCGCGGCGGAGGACGCGAAGCTGTCGGTCATGGAGGCCAAGTGGGGGCTCGTGCCCGACATGGGCGCGACGGCCGCGCTGCGCGAGCTGACGCGGCGAGACGTCGCGCTCGAGCTGACGACGTCGGGCCGGGTCGTCGGCGCGCGCGAGGCCCTGGAGCTCGGCTTGGTCACGCGCGTCGTCGAGGGCTCGGCCTTCGACGCGGCGCTGGAGTTCGCGCGGCGCGTTGCCAAGGGGAGCCCCGACGCGGCGGCGGCCGCGAAGCAGCTCTGGCACGCGGCCTACGACGCGGGCGGGGGCGAGCCCGCCGAGCGCGAGCTCCTGCGGCTGGAGACCGTCTTGCAGGAGCGCCTCTTGGGGGGCTGGAACCAGGTCGCCTGTTCCATGCGAGGGCTCGGCGCGCCGCCGGCCCTGACCCCGGGCTTCGCGGACCGCGCGGACGCTTGGGCGCCCGAGGCCCAGAGCGCGGCCCGCGAGTGGCTCGCGCGCCTCGAGGCGAGCGGCGGCGACGAGGGTGACTAGACGTGTTAAGTATATAATCTGTGAGAATATTACACCTTCCGCCGCGCGAGGAGCGACCCGGCCCAGACGACGGCGACGACGGCGACGACGACTCGGAGCACGCGCGGCGCGCCGGACGCGGGCGGCGGCGGCGGCGCGGCGCGCTGCCACGCCTCCCGCCCCCGCGCCTGGGGCGTGCCATCCGACGCGTCCACGAGCGCGTCGCGCGCCGAGTCCGCGAGCGGCGCCGCGGCGCCGCCGCCGACCCTGGTGAGGTACATCATCGTCGCGCCGCCCCGCTTGTCGCCACAGGCCTCGAGCAGCGCGTCCGAGGGCGGGTTCGCGCGGCAGGCCCGCGCCAGCTTCTCGGGCGCGTTCGTGAGGCCCCGGAGGCCCCGCCGCGAGAGGTCGGCGCCCAGGAAGCACGTCGCGGCCAGCGCCGCGAAGGCGTCCGCGGCGGCCTCGTTCTCGCAGAAGACCACGGCGTTCGGGCCCGCGTCGAAGGTGTACGCCGCGCGCGTGCGCTTCTGCGCGGCGTTGAACGCGTGGACGCACGTGATCGCCCGCTTCGAGACCTCGTTCAGGTAGAAGATGGGCGGGAACGTGTCGAGGCACGTGGCGTGGAAGCTGTTCGAGTCGCGCATCGTCAGCTCGCCGAAGCGCTCGAAGTTGCGCTGCCGGAAGGCCTTCTGCAGGTCCAGGAGCCGCGGCTCGGCGACGGCCTCGGCGCGGTGCGTCAGGAAGGGCGAGGTGGCGACGCTCCGCTGCATGCCCTCCGTCGACGGCGTCTCCTTCTCCGCCGCCGACGCCACGATGATGACGCAGCGGAGGTCGGGCCAGTGCCGCTCGTCGAAGAGCTGCTCGGCCTTCGAGTCGGCGCGGTCCGCGCGGCACCCCTTCCGCCACGCCACCAGACCACCATCCAAGCTCCGGCACGCCGACCCCGAGCCCTCGCGCGCCGTCGCGCTCAGCGAGAAGGAGGGCGTGTCGCGGACGCCGTAAAGTTCGGACGCGCACCGGACCAGCGCGGCGTAGCCCGCCGCCGACGAGGCGAGGCCCGCGGCCGTCGGGAACGTGTTGCGGCTCACGACGCGCACGCCCCACCTTGAGAGCTCCTCGCTCGACGTCGCTCTCGACGAGCGCGGCGGGTGCTTGGCCTTGGCGCAGCGCCGCCGCATCGTCGCGAGGCACCGTCTCAACCGCTTGGCGTGCGTGCCGTCGCCCTTCACGTCGACCTTCCTTCCATTTAAATAGAGCTCGTCGCTCCTGAGCTCCGGCGACGCGACCATGACGGTCTCCGCGCGCAAATCGTTGGGGTCGAGCGTGAGCGAGGCAGAGGAGTTGATCGGCGTGTTGCCGCCCCGGGCCGCGTCCTTGCCCCAGTACTTGACGACGGCGATGTTCGTCGGCGCCAGCGCCGACGCCATGTCGAAGACCTCGAGCGGCTTGGGGTGCGGCGGGGGGGGCGGCACCATGGTCGAGGCTGCACCGTTCGACGCGCGCGGCGTGACTACTTGATTTGATGAGCTTGGGCTTGCAATAGCTCAGGCCTATTTTAGCGCTGGAGGCGCGCAAAAATGGCTGTCGACGTAGAAACCCGCGAGCTCAGGAGGCCCGGGGCTCGATCGCAAGTGATTTATCTTTAGCTTTGTCTTAAACTCCCCAGCCTTAGTGCTCGTCAGGCTGCTCCAAACAGCGTCACCTCGTCGGCGTTTCGCCCACAGCAACGACGCACGACACGCTTTTCGTTTGGTTAGGGCGATGCACTGGCGGCCGGCGCGAGGATGTACGCACGGAGGAGCAAAGACTCGGCGTTGCTCGGCTCGCAAAAAAAACTAAAAGTGCGCTAGCGGTTGTAAAGACACTAGGAATCACGCTTGCAGCGGCTTGCGAGTGAGACCACCTGCCACCCTCGTTCAGGAATCAATCTGAAGCCGACACGAGGGAGACGTCTCGCGAGCTGTTCGGGCTAGTATGGTGGGCAAAATGCCCGAACAGCTCGTCCTTAAACCTCAAACCTCAGAACCTTCAAAACCAAAACAACCCCTAGGATGAGTATAAAACACCTAGCGTGTCGACGCACTAGCCATGAAAAGCGTGGCACAGCCAGACGCCGCTGCGGACCCGAGGCAGCCCGGCGCGCGGTTGCTGCTCCCCACCGTGCTGCCCCTGCGCGGGTGAGTGGAGTACCGCCCGCCCCCCATCCCATCACACTACAAGATGGCGCACATGGTGAAATCCACCTTCCTGATGCTCGTCGCGAACTTCGTCCACAGTCCCAGCTCCTTGCGGTCAGGAGAGGTGCCTACGCTGCTCGACGTTTCGTCCATCGCGGGGGTGGACGCCACAAGCGTGGTTGAGGTCGGCGCCGTCGTCGTCCCCGCAGCCATCTACACCAGCATTTGGCTCTGGCATGGTCCGTCGCCTCGTCCCTGGGTCATTATTATTGACTTCGCCCTGGACGGCACCGCCCCGGCGAGAGAGGCGCGGCGACGACGCCATCGCCGCGCAAGAAGCTACTCGTCGATGGCCCTCCATGCCGATGCGACGTACACCGTCCACTTCGGCGATGGCACAAACTTGACTGGTGTGCGTGAAGCATGTTTCGCCGCCGCGCCCGCTGCAGCGAAGGCGTCGACCGTGCTCGCGGCCACGTCCATGGGGTCCTGCGCGGATACCGTCGAACTCAAAGTCGAAGATATGAGCACGGGCAACTGCTTCGTGTACTCGTGCCGCAAGACGATGCCCTTGTCAGACGTGTGGGAGTCCTTGGGCTCTGTATAGGGCGGCGCGCACATCATGTGTTTGCGGTGCCTTCCGACGCGTCGATCTCCGCGCCATCGACGCGGCGTCTGCTCGATGGTGCGGCGATGCCGTTTCCTAATCATTCGATCGACGGAGTGATATACGAGCCTGCGCATCCGACGGTCGATTTGCACGCAGGCGGTGGGTGACTGCCCCAGCAAGCTCCGTATTCTCAACGAGGAAGGCTGCTTGATGCGCCCGCGCTTGTCTCCAGAGGACCAGGACCTCGGCAGCAGCGCTACTTTGTATTGTTATCGTGAGCAGAGCGGCGGCGGCGGTGGTTCGACGGAGGTTTTCCCATCTGCAGATGTCCCAGAGGGCGAGAAGCCCTTGAAAGCGAAAGCTAAAGCCCGCAAAGTCGGTCAGCTGAACCTACGGGAGGAAGACGTCGTAATGAAAACGGTTAACGAGCTCACGACGGACGTGCGGCTACCAGATGGTTTTACCCGCGGAAACAACCATGTATGGACATCATCATTGGACGAAGGGGCCGAGGAGGCGGTTCTCAAGCTCATGCGGCTCCGTCACGACATGAAAAAGGAAGGGCGAATCGCGCTCTACGAGGTCGTTAACGTCGAGACAATATCGGTGGACGATATCCCCGACGGATGGGCGCCCAAGAAAGGCACGAAGGCACACACGAAGCTGTTCCGCGGTTTGCCAAAGGTCATCAAGACGACCTTTGGCAAACGTCTTGATTCGGGCGTCGCGGCGGACGGCTGGTAGTCCTCGCTCGCGCGACGACTTCCTGCTTCTAGGGGTCGGCGATGTCCCCACGAAGGCCGCCGGGCCCGCCACCTTGTCGACGGTCTGCGTGGTCGTAGACGTCGTCGCGGGCGCAGGAAGAAGCCCGTTACTACAGGTAGTGCGGGCCGCGGCGCGCGCGCTCCAGGGCGCCGACGGTAAATGCGTCGCCCCGAGACCGAGCTTGTACCGCATCCAGTCCATCTCGCGGGTGGCCCGCACGCAATCCACCCTATTACAGCAAGGAACGCCGTCGAGCACAGACACGAACGTGCACCGGCACATCGTGCAGGTCATCAACACACACTCGACCTCGCCGACTAGGAATACCGCAGCGCCACGGGAAGTAGCAGCCGCTGCGGCCACGGACTTGCACCGCTTCTTTTGAGATCCGCGGCTCCGCGGCGCACCGCCCGAGGGGCTGAAACCGAGCGGCGGCGTCCCGAATGACACACCCCTCCTTCGTGTGTGCGACGTGCCGCAGCCACCGCTGCAATTGTTGTTAGTGCAAGACATGTCGCTTCTCACCGCGCGCTGCGCGTGCGCTCAGTAATTTGCTTTTAACGGTAGTTTGGCACAGTTTGCCCGTCCTTCGGCGCGTAGCGTGCGTCCGCGTCCTGCCGCTGCCACAGCAGCACAATAGGCCTTGATCGAGCTTCGCGCAGCGTGGTTACGGTCCGCGCGCGGCCTGCTGCGGTGAGCAACCGGCGCCGCAATTCGCAAGCAACGACAAGCCGTATTTGGCGGGTTTTAGTCATTCTTTTTGCTGCGCCGACGTCCTCCGCCACCGTGTGACGAGTCAGGAGCGGGAGAGAAGGCTCCGGAGGCGATTCGTGTCTAGCTTGTAAGGCACTAGCCTGCTTGAGCATCGAGTCCTTTGGCTTGATCACCTACGCGCCACCGCCTGCTACGCTCCTACGGCCGCGGAAAGAAGCCCTGGTCAAGCCCTAAGTCTCAGCCGGCCGCGCGCGGGACTACCTAGGGCCGCGCCTACCAAAAAAGGAGCAATATGGCCGCCGCCCTCCTGCGGGCCCTGCCGCGGCGCGCCGCGTCCCTCGCGCGGCCGCGCCTGCGCTGCTTCTCGACGGAGGACCCCGAGATGGCCGCGGACCTCGCGAACCTCGAGCGCATCAAGGCCGAGCGCAACCGGAGCGTGACGGCGCCGCACATCGCCGTCGTGCCCGACGGCCTCGCGCCGGCGGGTCCCGCCCACCCCGAGGAGGCCGCCGCGCTCATGCGCATCCCCGAGATTCATAAAAAACGCACCGTCGTCATCTCGCAGAAGGCCCAGGCCGCGACGACGTCCGCGAGCCACGCGTCCAAGGCCTGGCGCCTGGGCTGGAAGACCGAGGAGCGCTGGACGAACCCGCTCATGGGCTGGACGTCGACGGCCGACCCCCTCTCCAACACGGAGCTCAAGTTCGAGACGGCGGAGCAGGCCGCGCGCTTCGCGACGAAGATGGGCTGGGCCTTCGAGGTCGCGGCGCCCATCGAGCGCAACAAACAGTACGGCACGAACACGTACTCGCACAACTTCCTCCAGAAGTGGGTCGAGACGGACCTCAAGGTCAACGGGACGGAGACGAAGCACTTCGCGCGGCCCCGGCCGAACGCGTCGCACTACTTCCGCCCGCTCAAGTTCCACGGCGACGGCGAGTGCGTCCAGCACGGCCACCGCGTGCCCGGGTCCGCCGAGAACGCCGACCACGCCTGGAAGCGCGCGGGCTCGCCCGGCGAGGCCTGGGCCAAGAAGCCCTCGACGGCGCCCGGCGCGGCGTGGACCTTCCCGGCCAAGGCCGCCCCGGCCGCGAAGGCCAAAGCGCCGGCGAAGAAGGCTCTGGCGAAGAAGAAGTAAACTGTACATCTAGATACCTATCTCGTCGTCGACGGCGGCTAGAGACGGCGGCCGCGACGAGGCGAGGCTCTTCGTACTAGGAACGGACCCCGCACGCGGGCGCGCGAGGCCCGAGGCTCGGCATTGGGGCCGCGGGCTGCCTAAAATGGACGGCCCTCGATAGCTTCACCACCAATCGCGGCGTGCGACAGCCTTCTCGAGAGCTTCAGGCAGAGCCAGGGCAGCCATGCCGCGCGACAACCCCTCGTGCACCATCACGACGAGCCTGGGCAACTTCACGGCCGAGATTTTCCTCCGGCCAATGCCCCTCACGGCGGCCAACTTCATCGACCTCGTCGAGAAGCGCTTCTACGACGGCACGCACGTGCACCTGCTCGCGCCGAAGATGGTTCTGGGCATGGGCTGCCCGCACTCGAAGGACCCGCATTCCTCCAAGGCGGGCACGGGCGCCGCGCCCGACGGGTCCGCGTTCCGCGCGCCCGACGGTCGCCTGGTCGAGCGGCTCCCGGGCGGCTACGTC
Source organism: Pelagomonas calceolata (assembly GCA_918797485.1). Lineage (NCBI taxonomy): Eukaryota > Pelagophyceae > Pelagomonadales > Pelagomonadaceae > Pelagomonas > Pelagomonas calceolata. The sequence goes on along the minus strand of CAKKNE010000003.1, from coordinate 3,120,749 downwards.
CGGGACGAGGTCGGCACGGAGCAGCTCTCGAACTACGCGGGGACGCTGGCCATGATCAACCTCGGCCGGCCGGACAGCTGCTCGTCGCAGTTCGTGATCAACTGCGACCACAACCGGTGGGCTGACGCCTGGGAGCTCGAGTCGCCGGCGTCGCACTTCGTCTTCGGCAAGCTCGTGAGGCGGGGTGATTTAGATGTCGCGAAGAAGGCCGCGCGCGGCGCGACGGCGGACGACGACCGGCCCGCGGACCCGATCAAGGTCGTGCGCATACGCATGGGCACGGCGGAGGACGCCGCGGCCAAGGCCAAGGCGGAGAAGGAGAAGCTGCTGGCCGAGGCCAAGGCCGGCGCGTCGGGGCGCTTCATCTACGGTAACTGGGACTAGTGACTAGGAACACAGGACACCTTTACGCCGCGTGGTGGAACTCGAACCACTGCTTCAGCGCCGCCGCGAGCGTCTCCGGCAGCTCGCGCACGTCCCGGAGCACGACGTAGCACGGGAACGGGTAGCCGTCGAGGTATGGGCTGATCGCGACGCCGCCCTGCGCGTCGAAGGCCACGATCTGCATCTCCAGGATCGAGTCGCGGCCCGGCCGGTCGAGCAGCACGAGGACGACGGCGACGCCCGCGTCGACGGCGTCCCGCTGCGCGCGCCGGAGCTGCGCGCGCGCCGACGCGTCGAAGCGGCCGTCGCTCACGAGCAGGACGAGCTGCAGCGGCGCCGCCCGCCCGGCGCTCCGCAGGCGCGCCTCCCTTAAATCTTCCAAGGCCCTGTCGAGCAGCGCGCCGCACCGCGTCTTCTCGTCGGCGAACGTGAACCGCTTCGCCAGCGCCTCGAGCTGCGCCTCCGACGGGCACGACCCCTGGAACGGGTGCAGGAGCCGCACGGCGTCCCCGAAGGCCGCGATGCTCAGGTCGCCCGCCTCGAGCGCGCGGAGCCCGCCGACGAGCGCCGCGAGCGCCGCGAGCGCCGCGTCGGCGCCGCCGTGGTCGCGCATCGACCGCGAGTCGTCCAGCGCGATGAAGATCTGGTAGCACCGCTTCGACGGCCGCGTCCGCCGCAGCCAGATCTTGTCCCGCCGGTACCCGGACGCGACGTAGTCGAGCACCCGCCGCATGTTCAGGCGCTTGCCCGTGCGGTAGTCGCCCTTCAACCGCGCCGTCACCGTCGGCTCGAGCACGACGCGTAGCGCCTCGGCGAGGCGCCGCGCCACGGGCGCGGCGCGGCGCTGGTGGTCCCGCCACTGGTCCTCCGCGAGGTAGGGCTCGCCCTCTCCATTGCTTTCCGATGCGTGTTCGACGTCCATCGCGTCCCGATCCAAAAGCAACGCCGGGTCGACGTTGATCGACGACGGCCCGGCCTCGTCCTCGGCGTCCTCGGCGTCCCCGGGCGCGAGCGGCGCCGCCTCGGCCATCTCCTCGTCGCCGTCGGCGTCCCGGTGCTCGGGGCGCGGCGCGGCGCCGCCGCCCGCCGTCGCGCTGGTCTCCGCCTCGGGGTCGTCGGCGGCGCGCGTCCGGCTCTGATTCGCCTCGGCCGGCGTCGCGGCCTCGTCGTCGCTCGCGTCCATGGCATCGTCGCCCGGCGGCGCGTCCACGGCTTCGTTACCCTCGTCGACGCCGCGCGCGCGCTCGACGGGCTCGTCCGCGCCGCCGCGCGGCGCCTCCCCGGGCCGGTCCGCGGCGTCGTCGCCGGCGCCGCCGAGCGCCGCCGCGTCCGCGCGCCGGTCCGTGAACTCGAAGCGGTCGCCGCCGCCCGCGTCGTCGTCGTCGTTGTTATCGGCGGAGGCCGCTTCGGCGGCCGCGAGGCGCGCGCGCCAGTGCTCTGCCGCCGCGGCCGGCGTCGCGTAGGGGTTCGGCGCGCGGCGCTCGGGCGCCGCCGCCGCGGCCGCGGGCGCGGCCGCCTGCGCGCTCCCGCCGCCGCCGCCGCCGCCGCCGCCGCCGGCCGCGTCGCCCGCCGAGGCGGCGCCCTCGGCGCCGTCGCCGCCGGCCCCCGCGTCGCCGCCCGCGAGCGCGTCGCCGCCGATCTGCGTCGCGGCGCCCGCGGCGCCCTCGCCCGCGGCCGCGCGCGCGTCGGACCGGTTCTCGGCCGCGAGCGCCGACTCGCCCGCGGCCGTCGCCGCCGCGGCGACGTCCTCGGCGTCGTCGCCGGCCGCGTCCATCGCCGCGTCCGCGCCGCCGCCGGCGTCGCCGTCCTCGTCCTCCGCCTCGACGTCCTCCGGGCGGCCGCCCTCCGCCTCTTCTATTTCGTCGTCGCCGTCGCCCTCCGCCGCCGGCTCGTCGATCTCCATGCTGTCCGGCAGGGCCTCGCCCGCGTCGTCGTCGCCCCCGTCGCCCGCGTCGTCGTACCCGGCCGCGTCCTCGTAGGCGCCGGCCTCCTCGCCGTCGTCGCCGTCGCCGCCGTCGCCGACCTCCTCGACCACCTCCTCCTCCGCCTTGGCGTCCTTGGCCGCGTCCTCGCGCGCGTCGTCGCGGCCCGGCGGCCGCGCCGCCTCGTCGGCCGCGGGCGGCGCCGCGCCGTCGTCGTCGTCGCCCACGTCCGCGTCCTCCTTCGCTTGTTCCGGGTCGGGCGGCGGCGCGCCGTCGCCCGCCTCCTCCTCGCGCGCGCGGACGTCGTCCGTCGCCGCCTCGCCGTCGGCGCGCGACGCCTCGGGCATCGCCTCGTCCTTGTTGTCGGCGTCGCCCTCGCGGTCGTCGTCGTCGCCGCCCCAGAGCCGCTCGTCGACGGCCTCGGCCTCGTCCCCCGCGTCGCCCAGCTCCCGGTCCACTTCCTCGCCCTCGTCATCAACGTCGTCGCCCCCGTCGTCCTCTCCGTCGTCGTCGTCCTCCTGCTCGCGCCGCTCGCCGTCGAAGGCGCCCTCCATCTCCACGCCCTGGTCCTTCTCCTCGCCCCGCAGCTTCTCCTGCTGGCCGTCGTTGTCGCCCTCGTGCTCCTCCCGCGCCTCGTCCTTGAGCCCGAGCAGCTGCTCCTCGTTGTCGATCTCGTTGCTGACGTCCTTCGCCTCGCTCACGTCGCCCTCGCCCATGCCCGTGCCGTCGCAGTCTTCCGTGCGCCCCGAGTCCTGGGGCCCGTCGTCGTCCGACTCCTCGCAGAGGCCGCGCGCGAAGAGCGCCCGGACCACTCGACAACACACGTAGCACAGCTTGGCCAGGGACCGGTGCCGCCGCGCGTCCTCGCGCCACGCCGCCATCGCCGCGTTGCGACAGGGCACGACCACGCTCAACGCGGCGACCGCCAGGGTCACGTTCGACGAAGATGCCGTCGGCCGGGCCAGCGCCTCGAGCGCGTCGGCCAATCTACCTAGTTTGAGCGTCGCCGCGCGCGTGACCCGCGCCGAGGACTGGTCGCCGACCGTCTCGCCTTGGTCATCATCTTCTCGCAAGCGCTGCGCCGTCAGGAGGGCCGCCTCGACGCACGCGTCGAACGCGGCCGCGCGGTCGCCGCCGTCGCCCTCCGGCGCGACGCGCGCCGCCTTCACTAACTCCTCCAACGCGGTCCGGGCGGCCGCGGCCGCGGGCCCGCCCTCGCAGCTCGCCGCCGCCGCGCGCAGCGCCGCGACGAGCGCCGCGCGCTCGCCCGCCTCCGACTCGGACGACGCGAGGCGCCGCTTGGTGGTCTCGCACGACGACGCCAGCTTCTCCAAGGCGTGGGCGTCGACGCGGCCGCCCGCCAATCTGAGTTGCGCCGCGACCTCGGCGCCGCGCGCGGCGACCGGCGCCGCCGCGTCCAAGATGCGCGCGTCGCGCGGCACCGCGTCCACGGCGAGCACCTCCAGCGCCGCGTCGCACCGCTCCAGATCGTGCTGCAGCCGGCCCAGCGCGACGCGCTCCCGGAGCAGGAGGAGCTGGAGGCGCGCGCAGGCGCTCTTGAGCTGGGCCGCCTCGCGCGGCGTCACGTCGCGGTCGTGCTGCGCGCGCTCGTGCCGCAGGAGCTGCACCTCGGCCGCGGCCCGCGCGAAGTAGCCGCCGTCGTGTCGCACGGCCGCGGCGGCGCTGGCCCCGGTCCGCGCGTCCCAGACCGCGGCCGGGACCGCGCCGCCGAGGCCCTCGCCCTTGAGCCCCCGCGCCAGGTCGACGACGGCCCGGCGCTTCACGGCCCGCGGCGTCGCGGGGTGCTCCCGCAGGTAGGCGCACCGCCCCAGGATCGTCGCCGCGACGCGCTCCGCCGCGTCGTCCGACGCCGGTTTTGATGAAAGGACCGCCCGCATGCGCGTCGCGAGCTGCGGGAGCCGCGGGCCGTAGGTCGTGGCCGGAGCCACACCAATCAAGGGCGCGGGACCGAAGACCCGGGCCTCCTCCTCAATTGCCTCGTCCTTGACGAAGGGAGCCGCGCCATCGGGCGGCGCCGCGCGCCGTTGTAGAATGGGCGCGACGGGCTCCATCAATACGTCCCGGAAGGCACCGAGGATGCGCCGCAGCGTCTTCCGTGACGCAAGCGTGCACGCCTCGAGGCGGTGGTAGTTCCGGTCGTCCCAGCTGGCCAGTTTTGATTCGTCCGCGAGCTCCTTGAGGTGCTGCGCGCGCGCCTTCTCCACATCTTTCAGAACGTCGGGCAGCGCCAGCCCGTACTGGTCCGCCAATGCTCTTACTTCATGGCGGCCCGTGGCTTCTCCTAGCGTCTTTACGAGCTCGACCCTCGCGCTAAAGTCGCCCCGCGTGCCGTCCCGCAGGAAACCGTCGAGCCTATCGAAGGCGTCCTCACTTATTAATTCGCCTTCGTCATCATAAAAGGGCAGGTCCTTGCGCAGCCACGCCGGGATGCTATTTTGCGTCGTCGGTATGAGCTCGCGCAGCCGCAGAAACGACTCCAACACTTCACTACCAACACTACGCTCCTCCACGCCCTGGATTAAAGACGGCCACCGCTTTACCTCGACGCCCCGCCAGCGCGCCACGACGGCGCGGATCGCCTTGAGCTCGTCTTCGAGCGTCACGTGCCTCGCCGCGTGCTCCTCCCAGTCCTGGGCCCGGTGCAGCAGCACCTCGAGGCCGGCGAGGACCTTGCCTAACACCTCAATCTTGGAGGAGAGCAGGGCGTCGCCCACTCGTACAATTCGTTCGAGCGTCGCATTCTGCGGCCACTGCTTCAATAACTCCGCGCAGCGCTCGAGCAGCCGGGTGCACGGCCCGACGGCGTCGCGCGCGCAGGCGGCGCCCCACCCGACGTCGGGAGACACCTCGGGCAGGCCCAGCGCCGCGAGCCGCTCGACGAGGCTCCGCGCGTTTTTCGGTACAACGTCGATGGACGGGTCCAGCAGCGCCGCCTCGCTTTCCAAGACGTGGGCCAGCGCGCCGGCGTGCGCGGCGTCGTCGCCGCGGTCGAGCGCCGCGACGCCCGCGCGGACCGCGGCGCTCCGGAGGCGGGCGGCGTCGCCCGCGCCGCGCGCGCGCCGGAACCACGCGCCGCACGCGACGTGCAGCAGGGACGCGTCCTGCGTGGTGTCCAGGGCCTCCGCTTCCTCCCCCTCCTCGGCTGGAGGAGCAGCAGTCGCGCCGCGCGCGAGGAACCCCGACGCGAGCCGCCGCTCGTCGGCCTCCGTCGGCGCGCGGTCGCGCCACGCGGCCACGACGCGCTGCAGGGCCTCGTCGAACGCGGACGAGCGCCGCCCCTGAATCATGTCGTCGAGCTCGCACCGCCACAGATCGAAGACCGGGTCCGACGGCGCCGCGGCGCCGAACGGGAACCGCCACCCGGCGTCGCGGTCTTCCTCTAGACGCAGCAGCAGGCCGAAGCAGCTCGTGCGCAGCGCCGCGCAAAGGGGCTCCACGACGTCCAATCGAGACGAAGCGTGCGCCCGGTCGATGGCCTCGGCCGCCTCGGCCGCCGCCGCGCGCCACGCGGCGGCCGCCGCCCGCGCGTCCGCCGATCGACGGTCCAGCGCGTCCAGCAGCGGTGATATTCGCGTGGCCAGGACCGCGCACCGCCCCAGCGCCTCCCGGAGCGACGCCCACGGCGGCGCGTCGCTCGCGCGCTCGAACGTCGCGCGCGCCGCCAGCGCCTCGCGCCGCTCGTGTGCCGCCTCGACCGCGCGCCGCGCCTCCCCCACCAAACCCCGGTCGCCGAAGCGGGCCGCGTCCGCGAGAGCTGCGCGGTGCGCTACCTCCACCACCTTTACGTGGTGGTCGTGCGCCTCGAGCTTGGCGGCCGCGCGCGCGCCCGGGTCCAGCGCGCACGCGGCGAGCGCCAGCACGCGCGCCGCGCCCAGCGCGGCCCAGCCGCCGCCCACGTCACCGCCGTCGAAGCGCCGCTGCACGTCGGGCGGCGCCCCGGGCGTCGCCGCGAGGTGCGCGCGGCCCGCGCGCAGCGCCGCGCGCCGCGCCCTGTCGACACCCGCGTCCTCCCGGAGCAGGCGCGCGACGGCCCGGAGCTGGCGGCACCGCTGCGCGACGGCGACCAGGGGCGCCGGCGCCCGCAGCAGGCGCAGGCCCCGGCACACGAGCGCGTCGCCGGCGAGCGCCCCCGGCAGCGGCTCCGCGGCCGCGGCCGCGCGGGGCGCCAGCGCCAGGCCGTCGCGGTCTGCGAGGTACGGCGCGACGTCGCAGGCCCGGGCCCAGCGGCCCACGACGCCGTTCGTCACGCGCCGCAGCGTCGCGGCGGCGCCCACGTTCTTCGCGCGGACCCAGCCGAGCGAGATGAACGCCGACGCGTCCGTCGGGGGCCGCGTCGTCTCGGCCAGGATCGCCCCGGCGAGGCGGTCGCAGGCCGCGCCGTCGACGCCCCCGCCCGTCGCGTCCGCCTCCGCGACGTCGGCGACGACCGCCGCCTCCGCGCGCGCGACGCTCACGGCGGCGCACGCGCAGCTCTGGACGTGCGCCCACCGGTCCAGGAGGCCCCCGTCGTCGCAGGCCCAGAGCACGACGACGTCCTCGCCCCCCTCGTCGTTCTGCAGCGGGACCCCGCGCGCGGCCCAGCGCGTCGCCGCCGCGGCCCGCGCCGCGGCCCACGCCTCCCCCAGAAAACCGTAGTCCGGGCAGTCCCGGCGCGTGGCGAGGGCCCACGCTTGCGTCGCGCGCGCGTCGGCGGCGTCGCGCCGCATCGCGCCGTCCACCGCCAGCGCCGCCGCGAGGGCCGCGTGCGGCGCGAGGCCCGCGTCGCCGCGGCCCGGAAACGCCAGGTCCCGGGCCGCCGTGGTGACCCCGTCGACGCGTTGAGCATGCAACGGCGCGCGCGGCCAGCCGGCCTCCTTCGCCGCGCGCTTCCAGAGGCGGCACGGCGCGGTGTCGGTAATCCGGAACAGGGCCTCGACGCGGCCCAGCACCGCGCGCGCGGTCGTGGCGGGGGCGTCGTCTCCTACCAAGGCCTTGCGGACCATGGCGCACGTGATGGCGAGCAAGACGTACTGGGCTTCGTCCAGATCCGCGGACCCGGTCCACGCCGCGACCGCGTCGCGGGCCCGCTCGAGCGGCACGAGGTCATCGCCGGGTACGAGCAGGGCGTCGCGTTCATGAAGGACGGCGTCCAGCGCGCCGACGAGGCCCCGGACCCGTTCGTCGTGCGCGGGCGACGCGTCGCGGAGGATCCGGCGCCGCGCGCTCGCGCCCGCGCGCCGCGCGTCGCCCCAGGCTTGCGCGACGTCGCTCTCGCGCACAATACGCCCGCCGCACTCCGTGACGTCGGGGCTCGCCAGGAGGTCCTGAAGCGCGTACGCCACGTCGGCTTTATAGTGATGCCTCTCGTGGGCGTCGTCGATCGCGTGGCCGTCCATCACGAGGTCCTGGAGCGCGAGGAGGCTATCGATGACATCACCCGTCGCCGCGCGCCGCCGCAGATCAATGATGCGCCCCCGCGCGGCGGCCTCCGCCGGGGCCTCTCCAGCAACAAAATCGGCGTCGTCGCGGGCGCGCTGCGACGCCGGGTCGAGGACGCGCGCGCGCCACGACCCCGCTCCCTGATCGATGTCGAGCGGATCCGAAGCAGATGGAGGCGCCGCCGCCACGCACACGTGGCAGCAGCGGTTGCGCATCGCGCGCGACACGTCGCCGTATTGTTGATCGACCGTCAGGAACGCGCGGAACGCCGGCGCGGGCCGCACGGCGCGCGCGGCGCCGCCGGCCTCCGTCACCGTGAGCTCGCCCCCGGGCTCGAGCAGCGCGTTCAGGCGGTCCAAAACCGACGGCGGCGCGAGGTTCGCGTCCTCGAGCACGAGCCACGCGCCCCGCCGCGCCGCGCGCGTCACGGGCCCGTCGACCCACTCGAAGCGCGGCGGTTCGTTCCCGCTCGCGGCGGCGCGCCGCTCCGCCGCCTCCGCGGCCCGGGCCTTCTCAACACAACCGGGGTCGGCGCGCGCGTCGCGGCAGCGCGCGGCGGCGCGCCTTCGCAACCGCTCGGCGTCGACCTGCTCGAAGCCGCCGAGGAGGTCCGTGACGTCGGACGCGGGGTGGAGGCGCACGCGCCAGACGCTCGCCCCGCACGCCTCGGCCAGCCTTAGGATTGGCTCGACCGGCGCGCGGCCGGCGCCGTAGACGAGCGCGGGCCAGCGCTGGCGCACGCAGCGCGCGAGGCTCGCGAGGGACGGGGCCGCGTTGCTGTCGCGCGCGATGCGTCGCGGTGCTCCGCCGTCGTCGTCGTCGCCCGCCGCCGGCGCGATGGCGAACGCGCGGGCGAGCGCCACGCCGCCCGCTCTGAGGCAATCCGGGGCCAGATCCACGGGGCACGCGGGCGCGACGGCCGCGCCGACGGCCTTCTCCAACTTCCGGCGCTGTTCATCATCAGCGCACCGCGGGCCGAAGACCTCGGCGGCAATCTGGGAAACGCTCGCGTCCTCGCGACTGGAAACGACCTCGCAGAGGCGCTCGACGTCCCGCGCGTTCACGTCGCCCTCCAAGCCAAAGACGCCCTCCCGTCGTATGCGATCGACGCACGCCGCGCACTCGCGCGCGAAACCCTCGTCGAGCGCGTACTTCTGGTACGCCACCGCCTCGAAGTCGACCAGAGTGAGCGCGGCCACGTGCACGCGGAAGAACCGATCCAAGAAGCTTTTGGGCAACGCCCGGCGGCCGCTCACGCCTCCGTGCGGATTCTGCGTCGCGAACAGGCGGAACCCCCGGCCCTTCGCGACGGCCTCGCCGAGCTCGGGGACGTAGAGCGTGCCGCGATGATCCAGGACCGCGTTCAGCGCCTCGAGCACGGGCTGTGGCGCCAGATTCAACTCATCTAACAGGACCCAGCTCCCTCGTCGTAGTGCGCGCAGCAGCGGCCCGTCGCGCCACGAGAACCCGTCGTCGGCGGGCAAGTCCGCGCCCACCAAGTCCTGCACGTCGCTGTGCTCGCTGAGGTTGATGCGCTCCAGCTCCCGGCCGCAGCGCCGCGCGAGCGCGCCAATCAGCGCCGACTTCCCGACGCCCGGGGGGCCCTCCAGCAGCACCGCGCGCTCGAGCTGGCACGCGCGGACGACCCGCCTCAGGTTCGCCGCCGTCGTCGGCGCGTCGTCGCAGAAGGCGTCTCCGTTAAAATCGCCCCGTGCTTCGAGCGCGAACGGCGCCGCGCCGTAGACATGAGCGTCTCGGGCCAGCGGCGGCCCCGCGCGGTCCCATTTGAGCGCATCCTCGACGTCGCCCATGCCTCGACAAATCTCCGCGAACCGGCGCTCGCAGACGTCTCGACACGCCTCTAAAGCGTCCGCTTCGACGCAGGGGTTCGCCACGCCCAGACCGTCCAGCACCACGCCGCAGCCGTGCCCGAGGGCCTCGACCACGTCGACCTTGCCTTCGAGGTGCTTCACGAAGGCCGCCCAGTGGACCAGGTCCCGCGCCGTTAAGGGCGGGGGCTTGACGTCGTCGGCCATGCCCTTTATGAATTCGCCAAAGTCCAGCAGCGCCTCCGTCGCGGCCGCGTCCGGCAGCGTCGTCGCCACGAGGGCCCGCAGGTCCTCGCGCGAGCTGCACGCCGGCGCCCAGAGCTCCGTGAAGCGCGACCGGAGCGCCGGCGACAGCTCGCGCTTGCCGTGGTCGCCCCCGGGGTTCATCGTCGCCAGCAGCCGGAACGCCGGGTGCGCCGTTACAATTTCGAGCGCGTCGCCGCCCTTCTCCGCGAGCGCGATCGTTCTAGCTGGCTCCAGGACGCTGTTCAATCTCTCCAAAACGGCGTCGTCCGCCAGGTTCAGCTCGTCCAGCAGCACCATCTCCCCGCGCCGCATCGCCTCGACCAGGCACCCGTCGACCCACTCGAACAATGCACCACCACTCTCGCGCCGCGCCGGCCGCAGCGCCCCCAGGAAGTCCGACGCTTCCGAGTGGAGGTGGCAGTTCAGGACCCGCAACTGCTGCCCCCGCATCGCCGCCAGCAGCTGGCACGCGGTCGTTTTGCCGCCGCCCGTCTCGCCCACCAGGAGCACGGGCTCCTCGTGGTCCAGCGCCGCGCCCATGAGCTGCACGAGGCGCGCCATCGCGGCCGTCGGCGCGACGTTCTGTTGCATGCACACGTCGCGCACCGAGGCCCAGGTCCTCTCATCATCAAGGGTCGCCTCGAGGGCCTGGGAGATGCACGCCCGCACGGCCCGCACGTCGGTGGGGCACCGCAGCCGCTGCGCGAGCAGGTCGTCTCCCACCAGTAAAGCTCGCGCCTTGTCGGCGCTCCCGCCGAGCCGCTTCGCCCACTTGAGCACGTCGCGCGCGGAACATAACGCCGCGTCCCCGTCGAGCAAGGTGCCGCCCTCGCGGCCCCGTCCTAGTCTCAGCCGCGCGAGGCGCCGCCGCGCGTCCACGAGCTTCGCCGCCAGCGACGGGGGCACGCCGCCGACGCGCTTCACGATCTGGGCGAGCTCGTCCGGCGGCGGCTCGTCGACGTGGATCTCGACGAAGCGGTCGCGGAAGGCCCGCGACAAGGGCTTGCGGCCGCCGTACTGCGCGCCGGACGTGGCGCAGCTCGCGGGGTTTTGGGTGGCGAAGAGCCGGAAGTTCGCGTGCGGTGTTATGACTTCGCCCGTCTCCGGGAGGCGCAATTCTCTATTATCGTCCAGTAATCTATTCAGCGCCTCGAGGACGTCCGGCGGCGCCAGGTTCAATTCGTCCAACAGGATCCACTCGCCGCGCCGCACCGCGCCGGTCAGCGCGCCGTCGAGCCAGCCGATCGTGCCGTCCGGCAGCGGGGCGTACCGTCCGACGTACTCCGCCACGTCCGTGTGCTCGTGGTTGTTGATGCGCGCGCAGCGCACGTTGAGGCGCCGCGCCAGGTAGTCGATCAGGGACGTCTTCCCGGCGCACGTCGGGCCCTGCAGCAGAATGGGCGCCCGCCCGAAGGCTAACGCCCGGGCGACGCGGCGCAGCGACTGCGTGACCGTCGGCGTGAGGCAGAAGGCGCCGGCCGCGCCGTCTCCCAATAAGGCGGCGTCGACGCGGCCCGCCTTCGGCCCCGCCGCGACCCAGAAGCCCGCCACGAGGTCCGCGTCGTCGTCCGTGAAACGCGACGGCCGCGGCGGCGGCATGTCCGATGCCATGGATGCGCCCAGCCCCTCGCGGATCTCCCGCCCGCAGACGCGGCGCCCGCCCTCGGCCGCGTCCCCCACCAGCTGCGTCGCGTAGGCCAGCTCGAAGCCCTCCCGCAATGCCGCCACGGGGCCGCCCTTCACGCTTAACACGCAGGCGGCGTCCAGCGCGCGGCACAGCGTCCGTAGGGAATACCGCGGCGCCTGGCCGCCGCCGTCCGTGAGGACCGCCGGCCCGGTCCTCACGAGGTCGAGGAGCCGCCGGTGCGTCGCCACGGCCAGCGCCGCCGCGTCGCGCCGCGCCGCGCGGTGGAGGTCGTCGAGCGGCGCGAGCCGCGTCTCCGCGATGGCGATCAGGTCCGCGTCGTCCGAAGGCTCGCTCACGAAGAGCTCCGTGAACCGCGACCGCACGGCGGGCGGCAGCTCGCGCTTGCCGGCGTCGCCGCTCGGGTTCATCGCCGCGAACACTCTAAACTGACCGTGGACGTCCCGGCCCTCGAGCATGGGCAGCAAATGCTGGAGGACGTCGCCCGGCGCGAGGTTGACCTCGTCCAGCAGGACCCAGTCGCCCTTTGCCGCCGCGTCCGCCAGGGCGGACGCCATGAACGCGAAGGCCAGGCGGTGCGGCTCGGCGCAGCGCTTCTCGAGGATCTGGGCCTGCGTCGCGAGGCGGGCCCAGCCGGCCGTCTGGCCGGCGTCGAGCTTCCGGCGCTTCGAACTTTTCGTGTAAGCGTCGCAGGCCTTCGCCGCGCCCCGCGCGACCTTGGCCCAGTCCGACGCCGCGAAGGCCCTATCCAGCACGCCCAAAAAGGCCGCGTTCGCCGCGGCGTCGAAGGTCGCCGCGAAGAGCTCGGCGCACGCGTCCCGGAGCCGCCGGCTCACTTCGGCGACGGACACCGGGCGCACGCCGCCCAGCAGCTCCTCGGCGTCCGTCGCGTGGGACAGGTTCAGCACCCGGAGCGTCGCGCCGCAGTGCCTCGCGAGCACCTGCACCAGGGTCGTCTTGCCACCGCCCGGCTCGCCCACCAATAGGACCGGCTCGCGCGACGCGACGCAGGCCGCGACGCGCTCGAGCAGCCGCGCGGCGTGCGGCGTCGGCGCGAACCTCAGGTCCGGCGCGCCTCCGGTCGTTTCTAGCACGACGCGCCCGACCTGGACGCCGCGGGGGGTGGACGTGATTTGGGGGGAGGAGGCCCGCACGCGCATGCGCAGGTGGTCCGGCTCGAGCCCGAAGGCCTCCGCGACGTTGGCCTCCGCTTCCGCGGCGTCGCCCCGGCACCGCCCGAGCACGACGTCGCAGGCCTCGACCGCGGCGAGTAGGCGCTTGGCCTCGGGCGCGTAGGGCCCCTCCTCGAGGTTCACGCGGTCCCGCACGCGGCGCGCCATCTTGATCGCGTCGCGCGCGCTTCCCTCCGCGGCGTCGACGACGGCCGCGGCGACGGACGCGGGGAGCCCGACGATGGCCATGAGCTCGGCGCGGTCCAGCGGCCGGCAGTACGCCTCGACCCAGTGCTCGCGGCCGAGGAACCGCGCCTCCTCCGTCGTGGCCGTGCCCAGGAGGCGGAAGCCCGCGTGGCGGCGCACGCTCTCCGAGGCCAGGGCCCGGCCCGCCGCTCCCAGCGAAAACCCCTCGGCGAGCGGCTTGAGCAGCGCGAGGACCTCGAGCGACGCCCGGTCGACGTCCTCGACGACGGCCCACTCGCCCCGCTCCACGGCCAGGGCGAGGGGCCCGCGCCGCCACGAGAAGCGGCCGTCCTCCGCGACCTCGTGGTAGCCCACGAGCGCGCGCGCGTCGCAGGCCTCGTCGAGCACGAACTCCCGCACGACGGCGCCGCAGCGGCTCGCCAGCTCCCGGATCGCCGCCGTGCGGCCCGCGCCCCGCTTCCCCGCGACGACGACGGGCGGCCGCCGCGGCGCGTTGAGGGCCTCCGCGAGACTTCGACAGTTCGCCACGAACGACGCCGCGGCCGTCGGATAGGGCGACCGCGCCGGCGGGCCCCGCCGCAGCACCGCAACCCCGAACACGTCCACAAACGCCGGGGACAATACTAAAGCGTGGGGGTCGTCCGACGCGTCCGCGTCCTCCCACAGCGGGGCCGCGTCGCCGTCGTCGTCGAGGAGCCCGGCCGCCGCCAGCGTCGCCGCGCACGCGCTCCGGCGGAGGGCGGGCATGAGCGGCTGGAGGAGCGGCCGGAGTTCCTCGCCCGACACGAGCTTGAGTATCACGCCCGCGAGCGCGGCGGCGGCCGCGTCGCCGCCCGCCAGGCGGACGCCGCGCGCGACGAGGTCCAGCAGCATCGCGCGGTTCCCCCGCCACATTTCCAGCTCACTGACCACCCAGTGGGCCTGGTCGGGTGTGAGGAGCACCACGGCGCAGGCGTCGAGCGCCGCGCGCACGTCCAAGTCTTCGTCGTCGTCAACGTTGAACATTCGGGGGTTGCACCCCGCGACGAATCGGCGCGCGTCTCTTTCGTTCATTCTATTCTATTTACGCATTCGCGCTGTTCGGTGTAGAGTTGCTGTGCAGAGCACTGCTGGCGCGTTTCCTCGGGGCTGTTAGATTCGCTCCTGCTGTACCGCACGACTACAACAGTGTAACTACGTGTATGGATGTCACGGCTGAGCTGAGAGCATCTGCGTGCTCGTCGCTTGCGGCTAGTAGTATATAATACTAGTATCTTTACGACGCTAGCTGCCGCGATTTTCACCCTCTAGGATCTTATATTCAAAAATTAACGCCTCATCGCGGCCGCGCCCGCGGCGACCGCGGCCGACCCTGCTGCGGCGGCGCGGGCCAGGGAGGACTCACCGCTCGCCCCCGCTTCTCCGCCGGCGACGACGGCTCGTCGGCCCAGGCCGCGTCGGCCGGCCGGGACGGCGGCCGCGGCGGCGACGCGGCCGCCTCGCCAGCAGAGGACAGGACCTTCTCGATCTCGGCGACGATGCGCCGCTTCTCGTGGAGCGCGTTGCGCTGGACGAGGTCCCAGTGGGCCGCCACCGGGTCCGCCGCGGCCGGCCGCGGCGGCTCGCCCCCGGGCGGGTCGGCGAGCGCGCTCGCGCGGGGCCGCCGCGGCGACGGCTGCTTCGGCGCCTCGGTCAGCGCCGCCGCGAGCGCGAGCGGCGCCTTGTGCTCGCAGCGCGGGAAGGCCGCGTCGTCCCCGGCCGCCGCCGGCCCGTCCTCGGCGAAGAGGCCCGCGGCCTGGCGCGCGACGCCGTCGAGCGCGAGCGCGGCGCCCCCACTGAGGGCGGGCGCGTCGACGTGCGTCTTGTCCTTCGCCGGCGCCAGGCGGTAGAGCAGCAGGAACTCCGGGAGCACGTTCTCGGGCTTGAGCGGGCGGTACTCCTCGCGCACGGAGCTATATAAGGCGTCGGGCTCCGGGCCGTCGGTGGACGCGTCCTCCTCGACGCGCACGGCGCCGACGAGCACCCGGCACAACGCGAGCACGCGCAGCCGCCCCGCCCGTTCGCCGCCTTTCCGCGCGTCGCCTCGCACGCTCTCGAGCGTCGAGTACCGCGAGAAGGCGCGCGGAAACTCGAGGGACGCCGCGTCGCGCGCCGCGCGCCGCGCCTTGACCTCGGTCGGCTTCCGCTCGACCGTCCCGCCGAAGCCGCCGGGGCTCGCGGCCGTCGGCGCGCCCGGCGTCCGCGACTGGTCCGCGAGCCACGCGTCGTCGAAGAGCGTCCGCTCCAACGGCGCCGCGTCGCCCCGCAGCCCGTAGAGCACCAACCGTTCCACGCTCGCCGCGGGCACGTCGCAAAATAAACCCTTGACCGCTATTTTCTTCTCGTCGCTCCGCGGCGTCTTCCTCCTCTCCACCTCGCGCTGGAACGCGTCCAGCAGGCACCGGTTCTCGATCTTGAAGACGTCGACGACGTCCAGCCCCGCGAAGGGCCCGCCGCCCGCGAAGAAGCCGCGCCGCGCGTTCTCGGCCGCGGCCCGGCGGCACCGCGCATACTGCGCGTCGCGCGGCGTCAGCCTCCGTAACCGCGCCGCGCCGCGCGTCTCGTGGTCGCAGTGCAGCGCGAAGGCCGCCAGCCGGTTCCGCAGCTCCAGCACGTCGATCGCCTTGAGCCGCTCGGCCTCGGCGACGCGCTCGCGGCACTGCGCCGCGCGGCGCTCGGCGGCCACGACGCTGCCGTAGCGGATCGCGAGCGTCGCGAGGCGCGCGTCCGCGTCCTCCTCGTCCCGCTGCTCCCGGCGCGTCTGCGCGCGCGCCGCGCGCCGCGCCGCCGCGCGGCCCTCCTCGACGAGGCCCTCGCCCCGGGTCTTCGCGGCGGCGATCGACGCGACCGTCGCGCCGCGCCGCTCCGCCGCGGCCTCCCTTAAAATCGCGGCCCGTCGCAAGCTCCGGCCGCAGCGCTTCCGCGCGACGCGCCCGCGCAGCGAGTCCCGGAGCCTCTTCTCGAGCGCGGGGGGCAGGCACCGGTCGTCGTTCTCGTCGCTCCTCAGCAAGAGCTCGCCGCTGACGAAGCCGTTTGCCGCTTCCTGGGCGCTCATTTTGACAGGTAGCAAAATTGTAGTACAAAATGCTCGTCCTCAGCGTCCTCAGCGTTTCGCCGCACGACGCGCAACGGGCTGTAGGTCACCACGCACCAGCCTCTTGCGAGAGAGACTAGCGGGGAAGTGCGGCTCGCAATTCGTTTTATTAGTTAGCGACCTGTAACACACTAGAAATAGCAACAAACCGCTGTAAGGCATCAACCAGGCCAGCATTCGCAATTTGCCCACAAAGTGATCGTTTTGATTGATTTTGAGCCCACTTCGCGTCACAGCGCAGCTCGAAGGCTGCCACAAGACTGCAAGCAGCATTCGACGCCGGCGCTCTGCGGCGGCATACCGACCGCGCGAGATCATGGCCGAGGCCGAGCCACCCACAAATAAACCGACGTCATTCACGACGGAGCGCCGCCCGTCGCGGAAGCGCACGATCACGACGCTCTACGAAACCGATTCGTACGTCGCCGTCGACAAGCCCTACGACATGCGCATCGACAAGCAGAAAAACGACGACGGCGACCCGAACCTCCAGGACCTCGTGCGGGCGTCGCTCCCGCCCGCCGTGCGGACGGAGCTGCGCCACTGCCACCAGCTCGACTACGCGACGAGCGGCGTCATGCTCTACGCGACGTCGAAGAAGGCCGCCGCGGCCGCGCAGATCTGCTTCCAGGAGCGCCGGGTCCAGAAGGAGTACCTCGCCCTCGTCTGGGGCGCGCCGCCGTCCCGGGAACTGGCCTGCGCGGACCCGATCTGCCAGTCGCCCGAGGACGCCTTTCGAATGACGATCGGGGACGTGGACGCCGTCTGGCCCCTCCTGGACCAGGACGCGCCGAAGGCGGACCGGGACGAGCGCCGGCGGAAGCGGAAGCACTCGGGGCCCGCCGCGACGACCGTCGTCGAACTCGCGCGCGGGTCGTACCTGGGCAAGCCCGTGGCCAAGCTCCTCCTGAGGCCGGCGTCGGGCCGGCGCCACCAGCTCCGCCTCCACTGCGTCGCCCTCGGCCTGCCGATCGTCGGGGACGCGACGTACGGCGTGGACGACGGCGCGCCGCGGATGATGCTGCACGCGCGGACGCTCCGGCTGCCCGTGGGGGAGGAGGGGCTCGAGGTGTCCGCGCCCGACCCCTTCCGGTCGGGCGTGCTGGAGGGGCTCTCCCTCCAAGCCGCGCCGGCGGAACAGCGGTAATGTTTGTTGAATTTTTGCTAGGACCAAAAGGTGGACGGCGTTTTTATGACATCATACCTCCTTCTAAGCAGAACGGTCATGGCACACTGAATCCTAGTACGACAAAATGTCATGGCAGCAAGGCACATGAGAGAGGCTGCCTCTGGACGCTAAGCCGTGGTCGCGACGACGCCGTGGACCATGCAGCCGGCCCGGGCCGCCGGCCGGCCGATGGCGGCCGCCCTGCGGCGCAGTCCCGTGGCCTTTGGCACCGCCTTCGGCACCGGCTATGGCGCCGGCTTCGCCACCGCGACCGGTGTCATGTTCCTCGACGACGACGTGCAGCGTCTGGAGATCCTCGAGAGACTCGAGCGCCACGTCGACCTCCTGGAGGCGGCCGCGCGCGCGGCCGAGGCCCGCGCGCGGCGCCGCGCGCGGACGTGCCTCCTCGTCGGCGCCGCGGGCTGCCTCGCCGGCGCGGGCGTCCTGCTGTGGCGTGCGCGCCGCCGGCACCGCGCCCGGCGGCGGCCGCGCGACGCCTCCAAAGACGACGATGGAAACGCGCGCTGGCGCTCCGGCGACCCGCGCGTCGTCCTGGGCGTCGGCCCCTTCGCGTCGCGGGCCGCGTGCCGCGCCGCGTACCTCGAGCTCGCGCGCCGCTACCACCCGGACAAGTCGGGGTCCGCCGCGACGGGCGAGGCGTTCGCGGCGATCAACGCCGCGTGGACCAAGATCGATAGTAGGAGTGTGTAACTCGTATTAATGTGCTCACAACACTACTTCGGGGGCTTCGCGTCGCAGGCCGGCTTCGGGTCGGCGCCGGCGGCCGTCTCCCGCGCGCACCTCACGACGCGGTCGGCTGTCGCGGCGTCCATGTCGAGCCGGCGCCGCCAGTACGCCGCGTCCCGGCCTTTTGCTGGCCCGACGAAGACGGAGCCGTAGCGCCTGGTGTGCGACCGGTAGAACCAGAGGCCCGCCATCTTGTGCGAGAAGAGCTCCACGACCACGGCGCCCGGCTTGTGCCACGTCAGGTGCGCGAGGGCCGCGCCGTGCATGCCCACGACGACGTCCGCGCGACTGACCTTCTGGATCGCGAGTAAGTCGGTTCTGCTGCGCTAGTTGATGAGGCTAAAGGCAATCAACGATAGAGAACCCGAACTCACCCTAGAGGCTCTGCGAGCATGATTATCTAGCGCCTGTAAGACACTAGCTACCTCGGCACGAAAACAAAGGCCGCCGGTCCCCGCGCGCCGTCGACGCGTACCAGCCAAAGGGCTGCCCCATCGACTCCAGCACCAGGGAGCGGGCTGCCCATCGCCCGCCAGCCGCCGCTCGACGCCGTCGCCGCGCCCCGCCGTCTACAAACGCCTCCCAAGCACAAATGTATTTCACATACTGCGCCGCCTGCGCGGCGCCGCTCGGCTTATCCTTGGGCAAGAAATGTGGCCGCTGCAGCACGCGCTACTGCGGCGCCGAGTGTCAGGTGCAGCACTAGAAGGAGGGTGGGCACGACCAGGTCTGCAAATTAATTAAAAAAGCAGGCGGCGCCGAACAATACAACGCAAATAACAAGTGCACGGAGGCCGTCGCGGTCGCGGTCGAGGCGTGCGCCGAGGACACAAAGGGCCAGACGTGCTACATCTGCACGCAGGCCCTCCACTGGAAGACGAAGGAGGGCCTCGTGCGTATGTGCGCGTGCCGCGGGACGGCGGGATTCGTGCACGTGTCGTGTCTGGCGGAACAGGCGAAGATTTTGATCGCCGAGGCCGAGGAAAATAATTTGACGGACAAAGTGAATGAGAGGTGGCAGCGGTGGCGCACGTGCAGCCTATGCGAACAAGAGTACCACGGGCTCGTGGGGTGCGCACTCGGGTGGGCGTGCTGGAAGACGTACGCGGGGCGGCCGGAGGAGGACATGGCTCGGAGATTTGCGATGAGCGTGCTCGGGAACGGTTTATCCGATGCAAAGCACCACAAGGACGCGCTGTCCGTGCGAGAGGCCGAGTTGTCTCTGTTGCGGCGCATTGGCGCACCACAAAACGACATTCTCCTCGTGAAGGGCAATGTTGCGAACACGTATCAATTGCTCGAAAGGCGTGAAGATGCCCTAACCTTGCGACGAGAAGTATACTCTGAATGCGTGAATTTACACGGCGAGGAACACTTCGACACAATCAGAGAAGCCAACAACTACGCTTCGTCCCTCCATAATCTGCGGCGCTTTGAAGAAGCCAAGGCACTGTTCCGCAAAATGATTCCCGTGGCGCGACGCCTTCTCGGAGAGAGTCATCATCTCACGCTCACGATGAGGTGGACTTACGCGCTGACTCTCTACAGGGCCGACGGCGCCACGCTTGATGATCTCTGCGTGGCCGTAACGACGCTCGAGGAGACGAAACGGATCGCGCGGCGCGTGCTCGGAGGCGCGCACCCGCTCACGAAGGCGCTTGAGCGCCATCTGGGACTCGCGCGAGCCGCGCTCCGCGCCCGTGAGGCGCCGCCGCCGTCGAGTAGCGCACGGGACCCGAGCGCCGCCGACGACGACGCGACGCCGGCCGCGCCGGCGGCAGCCGTGGACTCGGGCCCGGACGGCTCTTCGGGCAAGGTGCCGGCCGCCGCGTGCGATGCCGAGGCCTCTTCCTCTAAGTAATTTGTTGGCACCTTCACTCTTCCGTAGTACCCACCGGTCGTTCTCCGCGGCCATTATATTACCGGGCCCCTTATTTTACCGGACAGAATAGACCTATAGTGAATAAGGTAGATAGCAGTACCTACGGTACTTTTGTCCGAAGCCAACTCGCCTCGCAAGAGTGATAGACGCTGCCCGCCGCACTGCCCACGCGCAGCTCCACGCTACCAAGACACCGTGCAGCACACGCGCCCGCAGCGCACGTGCGCCCGCAGCGCCGCGCCCGGCAGCGCGCCCGAACCTGAAGGAGGAAATCAAGTAAAGCCCGCGAGCCTCGCGGTTCCGCGAGATCCGGCGGCCGCGGCAGCCCCCTCGGACAAAGACCAGGTAAACGGGTCTCTCGAATTCGGAGGCGGACACCGAGCGCAGCTCTGCATTTTGCCGCAGTGCGGACGTGATGGCTCAAAATATTCCCGAGTCGGTCGTCGACGCGGTATGCGACGGCGACCTCGTCGCGGTGAGCGCATGGCTCAAAAACGGCGGCAACGAGTTCGTCGATGAAGCGCTGGAAGGCCACCCATTCATTCTTCCTTCTTTAAAACATCTTATTTCGCAAGCAATAGAACACTCGGCAAACGCTTCAGCGATCGTCGAGCTCCTGCTGCAGGCCGGCGCAGAGCAACGTGACGCGGTGGCGGCGGTACGGGCCCGGGGATCGAGACGCTCCTCCCTCCACCCTCCCTGAATCCTCTGGCTCCTGATGCCGGGTCGTGACCCCCGCCCCCCCCACCCACTTCGACCCCCAACCCCCACCTCGCGTGTCCTTTACGTTTTGGTGATCACGGCGCATTTGTTTATAGGTTGTAATTCATTTTACCCGAAGTTGCGGTTCTACCGACCGCGAGGTCGTCCTGCCTAGCCCTCGGGACGGCCCCAGGCTTCGCGAACGCATACAATCAATACCGGGGAAAGCCCACAACGTACTCTAGGCACCCCGAACGAGCTGTAAACCATCGACGCCCAGTCGACAAACACCGCCCCCGCCCCGAGGAGTCGCGAGCGCGCCCCTCCCGGACCAATGCCCTATTCAAGTCACAACACAAACCACTCTAGACGTTCCGAACCCCACAAAAACGCACATAAAGTGCCACTACGCGTCCCAATTTTATCGGTGGCAAACGGCACGTGCTTGCCCTTCATCAGGTGGACGTCGCATCCCATTTTTGCTACGACTAACACCCCATCAGTCGCCTAGGAGCACAAGTTTTCGAGCTGCGGATCATCATTTAATGACCACAAACCACCACACCCTTATTTCAACTGGCAGAAGGTGCCCAGCCACTCTCCACAATACCTCGATGATTTCTTATCTACATAAGACCCAACGCACAACAGTACGACCTTTCTCGAGACAGCTCATCAAGGAGCATTTCCAGCACCACGAGAACGCGTCGTTATCCTGGGAAAAACAACTCAAAGTACCTGGAAGTGCCACCGCGCAACTGGGACAAGGCATCCCCTAAGATAGAAACCTCAGGAACTAGGTCTAAAGCACCCTCGAAAGTCTCGACTTCGAGGACCTGTAATTTGAGGCCGTGACCTCTAACCATCAAGTGTCAAGCAGTAGACTTTGCGCGAATCACCTACTGATCCCAGCTAAATCATGCTAGGTGTCCCATGTCATGTAACACCATGTCGAACACACCCCTGAGTAGTCTCGACTTCGAGGACCTGTAAGAGTCGGCGCCGACCTCAATTCGTGCTGTGACAAGCAGAGAACTTGGGATCGCAGACCTATTAAACCCAACTAAATCATGGAACCAGTAGTTGCAGCCCCACAATGTGACTAAAACCCCATCGACAACATGAGCTCATCACAACTACTACTTCCGAAAATAGTAATCTACCGACGTCTAGGTCAGGCATGGAGCGTCACTCTGGGACCCCGGGGCGCTCCATCATTTATATTTTGGCCAGGGGCATCATGTTCAAGGACGATGGGCCATTTCTACCCATAATCGATATGTACTTCCAACACGATGCAATCGTACCGACGATCTGCCAAGTAGTATCAATTCGTCTTGGGACCCTGAAACGCATCCCTCAAACAAAATGGACCCACTCCTACATGTTGATGTCGATAGGACCTCCAAAGGCACAAATCGGTGTGGATACCCCACAATTCGCGATTAGTCTGTAACCATGCTCACGCATTGTTCAACATTGATCGTCGATTGTGTCGTGTTCCATAGATAAAACTCGTCGCGCTAACATCTCGATCCGATATGTCATGAAAACCCACAATCGAACAGATTGTGAAGGAGTATGACGAATGAGATAGGTACATCACCAAAAATACCATCGTTCTCGACGCAACACGTCCGTGCGTTCTCACTTCTCTTTATTTCTTTGACGTCGAGTGGCGGTATTGTGAGCGAAACGCGAGAAGCGCCCAAGACCGCGCACACTGCCAATGCCCCAGGAGAAATTTTTGTGCTAAGCCTCGGGCTGGACCAATGCCTCGCGGCGCGTCGGGCAATGTATCTAATACTCGTTTGCGCGCCAAAAAAATTCACCTTTGCGCTGCCGAAATGCACGACGCCGTCGCGGCGCCCCCACATAAATTTGACTAGATCAAGGCTCGCGGGGCTGCTTGACAATATACCTCAGCGAGTTTCATGGCTGCCAGTTACCGGCAAGGACTGCCAATTGCGGCGGCGCCCATTGCGAGGTAAGGAGCGTCTACCTAGGTACCGTGGTACTATGCGTGTGACCCGCCACAAGCAATGGAGACAACCAGGCAATTCGAGTGGTCAGGCCCTGGTGTACCATTATCCATAGATCTAAAATCAAGTTCCTAAGAATAGGAAGACCTAATTATTGCTTTGCTTAGAGCCAGGCCGCCTAGCCACAGGCCGCCGCGGGGGCTGCGTGACTTATTATTAATTATGGTTATTATTATGCATTTGGTCCTCGAGTCCAGCAGGCCTCTCATTTCTGAGCAGCAAGGCGGCTGGCTAGTTCCTGAACTTTCTCCTGCTGAGCACGGAAGACGCGCTCCGCACTCTCAAGAATTTTCTGCTCCAAAGCAAGTTGGTTCGTGAGCCAACCTCTATCTTTCAGCCAAGGAAAACGAGGTGTTGCGAAGGGTGCCTCACGTAGCACATCTTCGAGCATTGGCACGGGGACCTACAGAAGAACAAAACTGAGCTAAGTATTGAAGAGAGGCACTGGAACTAGCAACATGAGCAATGATTGCTGCACGTTGCGTAATTCCACTAGAAACCATCCCATGTGCATGGGCCACATTCGTGTGTCCGCGGGGGAGGCCAACTAAAGTCTCGTCATTCTCGAATCCAAAAACATCATGAGGGACACAACAGTGAGGCCCTGATTGAGTTAACAAAGGTGACCGTGACCGTCACAGTGCCAGTCACCATCACGGTGACGGTGACCGTGACTGCGTAAAGTGAACTTACTTTAGGTTCACCCTGGTGTTTTTGTGGCTGCTACTTAGTACTGGGTGTGATCCACTTGGATATAGGGAAATACCGGCTCCGGGCACAAGACTCGGACTATCATGATCATGATCAGCCTGAGTACACCAAGCCTCGTAACTCTGCTAGATTTAGTCCGTTGGACGCCATGCTTGTACCGAGGCATCTGCCGCCGGACGCTTCTCCCTGCTGGCATAAAAAGGGGATATAGCTAGTATAAGTTGAAGTGCCAGTGGGGCTAACTACGGTTACTGTTGCCAGTACCTTAGGTACCGTAGGTACCTACAGTGCGTGCGTCTCTCGCGGCGATGCGCGAGTGGGTCGCGTCGCTCTCGCTCTAGGCAGACCTCGTGCAGCTCATGAAGAAAGACCCCTCCGTTGCTATATGTAGTGCCGCGCTATGTGTAGTAAAAGCAGCCTTACGTAATTCCTGTAAATCATGGACAGTCGGGCGGCGCGTACCCCCTCGAGCGTAGCTCGACGAGAATGTTATCCGTGGGGAGGGAGTGGGCAGGATCAGCGCGCGATCATAAGCCAGCGCCACCTCAGGCCGACGCCTCGGCCGTGAGCGCCGCCTCGACCTGGGGCTTCGACCGGTAGCACTTTTTCGCGACGCGGTCCACGTAGATCGTGTTCCGCCCGGCGTCCCGGAAGACGCCCCAGCCGGCGACCCTTCTTGGCCATGGCCTCGCCGCCGGGCATCGTCTTGAGGTGCTTCTGGAGCTTCGGGATGTACTCGGCGGTCTCGGCCGGGTCGATCTTGTCGGCGTAGTTGCCGTACGCGCCACGGGCGTTGGGGTCGCTCGACGGGAGGCGGCGCGCGCTCGTCCGGCGCGCGGAAGTCGCAGCAGTGGTCGACCCTAAAGCCGGCGCGCCGGAACGCGGCCTCGAGGACCGAGGCGTTGCGCAGCGTCCGGTGCGCCCGCAGCGTCCCCTCGCGGTCCTCCCGTCGTAGATGCAGGACGGTCCTCGGGGCCCCGACGGCGTCGGTCGGGGGCGGGACGCCGAACGCCGCGAAGCCGACGTCGCGGAAATTCTCGGGCACGGTCTGCGACGCGGGCGTGGCGGCGACGACGGCGACCTCGCGGTAGGTCCGCGCGCTCGGGCGGGCGCGCCGGTAACACGCGAGAGACGCGTAGACGCCGTCCGCGAAGAGGGCCTCGAGGAACGGCCGCCAGCGCTCGGCGAGCGGCGCGAGGCGGCACGGGTCCTCTGGCGGCTCGCCGTCGTGTGCCACGAACGCGAGCGCCGCCCGGCGTTGCGCGGCCGCGCGCGCCGCCGCCGTCACGCAGCGGTTCAGGAGATGCCAGAGCCCGTTCGCGCCGCAGTCCCGCGTGGCCTTGATCAGCACCAACGTGACGGGCTCCGTGCCGTTGGTGCGCGGCGTCGGACCGGCGCACTCGTCGCCGGCGAGCGTCCGGCAGCCGCCGTCGAACGCCACGCGGACGTCCGCCGCCGCCTCGGCTCCCAGCGCGTCGACCGTCGCGGTCGTGTACGTGCGCGCGACGAGCGGCTTTTGTGGTGGGTTGCTCCTCTTGGCGCGAGCCGTCGCGGCGACGAGGACCCACAGCACATGCGGCCTGGCCATTTCGCTATCGCATGGCTCCGCTACTTATGTCAAACCACACACCAAAAAGAGGCTGCCCCATGACATCGTGCTATTCCCAAGGTACCTACGGTACCTTACCTACGGTACCCTACATATAAGTATAGTACCTCAAAGCTCGCTCTCTTTTTAGTCAACGCCAAGTAGTGCATCCACAGCCTTTCGAGCCGCGTCTCTGCTCTTTCCATAGAGATTTCGAGCAGCATGTGTGCAGAAACGAAAAAAAAACCGAGCAAGACCGCAAAACCCAGCTCCCCAGCTGGTCCCGCCAAAACTCATGACACCACCGGTGCCAAAAGCGACGCGCGCCAGTCGTCGCCCCGTTGCGTTACGGCGGACGTCACGGCACAAGCGCAAGCAGCACAAGCCGCACGAGCCGCACCGCGGCCCTCGGTCGCCGCGCGCCGCGTCGACGTCACGGACCTCATCCTCGCGCGCGCGCCGCGGCCGCGGACGATCTGCGCGGCGTGCGGCGCGCCGGAGGCGAAGGCGCACTGCGGCAACTGCCGGCTGGCCTACTGCGGCGCGCGGTGCCAGCGGCGGCACTGGAAGTCGGGCGGCCACCGCGACCGCTGCGACGACGTGAGACGGATCGGGCTCGACCAGTACGTCGCCAACGCCCAGGCGAACGCGGCGCGCGAGCGGGCCGTGGCGACGTACGTGGCCGAGGCCGCGACGGCGGCGTGCGGCTTCTGCGGCAAGGGCGGCCAGCTGCTCCGGGCGTGCGACGGCTGCGAGGCCGGCGCGGGCTTCTTCCACCTCGAGTGCCTCGCGGCCTACGCGGCGACGGTCGCGGCGCGCGACGGCGCGCGGAGCGAGCGGTTCCAGCCCTGGTTTGCGTGCCGCGCGTGCGGCGACGACTTCCGCGGCGTCGGCCGCCTCGCGGTCGCGCGCGAGGCGTGGCGCGTCTACAACGGCCTCCACCCGACGGACCTGCACCGCGTCTTCGCCATGAACAACCTGGGCGACGCGCTCGGCGCGATGGGGCTGCACCGCGAGTGCCTGCCCGTGCGCGAGGACGAGCTCGCGGTCGGGCGCGTCCACTTCCCGAACCACACGCCCCAGATCGAGGCGAACCTGGCGCGGTGCCACACGCAGCTGGGCAACTACGCCGAGGCGCTGAGGCTGCGGCGGCGCGTCGTCGCCGCGGTCCAGAAGCGGGAGGGGCCCCTCTCCCGCATGTCGCTCGAGGCCGCGCGGGGCCTCGCGAACGCCCTCGGCGACGCGGGCGAGACCGACGAGCAGCGCGCCGTCCTGAAGCAGCTCTGGCCGCGCCTGCGCCGGGCCCTCGGCGACGCGCACGCGACGACCCTGAGCTGCGGCGCGAAGCTCGCGCACGCGCTCGTCGAGCGGGGCCACGCCTGCTCGGACTCGGTCATCGCCGAGGCCGAGGACATCTTGTGGGAGTGCCTCGAGGCGGCGCGCGACGGCGGCGCCGACGACGTCACGGCGGTCGCGCTGGAGAAGTCGCTCGAGGAGACGCGGCGGCTCTACCTCGCCGAGGAGGCCGACGACGACGGCGGTAAATTCACCTAGAGCTTATTTCTATACGTATTGACCCGTCGAGGCTCGAGTCGTCGTGGCTCACGCGCGCGGCTCGGGGGGTCACGCTGGGGTACGTATTGTCCGGCCGCCGCGCGACGGCGGTCAGCGCGTCGTCGTCGTGGACCTCGCGCAGGTAGACGCGCACCTGCTGCGTGAGCCCGGTCAAATCGATGGTCCGGCCCCGGAAGTCGCGCAGGAGCCACGTGACGAACGCGCGGAACTTTGAGCGGCGCGCGAGGCAGGACTCGAGCTCGTTCTTCGAGACCTCGCCGTTGCCTGAGTCGTCCGCGTCCTTCAGGACCGCGCGCGCGGCCCACTCGGCGGGGCTGATTTTTCGCAGCGCCGCCTCGCGCTTCTCGGCGCGCTCCTTCCGGAGCCGCTTCCTTTCTAGTTCCGCCTCGCGCGCCTCGTCGACCGCCGCGTCCCGCCGCCGCGCGACCTCCTGGACCGCCTCCTCGCGCGCCAACCGCGCCGCCCGCATCAACGCCTGGAAGTCCGCGAACGCCGCCGTCAGCTCAGTAATACCAAGTGCCATCTCGACGGCCCTCCGCTTGAATTCGCGCGCGCGGTCCCGGAGGAGCCACTTCACGAAATCGCCGTAGGCCGCGTTCGACCGCGCCAGCTCGACCTCCTGGAGCGTGAGCTGGGCCTTCCCGGGCCCGCCGAGGTCGCAGGCCTTGACGAGGGCCCGCGCGTGCGCGGCGCCGGGCGTCTCGAGGAACTTCGTCTCCGTCGCGTCGCGCTCCGCCTCGATCCGCTTCCGCTCCACCTCCGCGGGGTCCTCGTCGTCCGTCGGCGGCGCCGCCATGAGCTCCTCGACGGTCGGGCACGCGGCGAACTCCAACTTTTGGAGCGCCGAGTTCGCGGCCTGCCGTTCGTAGATCTTCTCCTTGCTGCCGGACTGGGCGACGCGCTCGAGCATTGGTACGATGGGCAGCATCTTCGTCAACTGGTTCTCGTCCGCGTTCGAAGCCAGCGCGGCGACGAGCGCGCACGCGGCCTCGACGCTCGCCCCCGTGGCCGCCTCGAGCGCGCGCGACGCGGCCGCGAAGAGCTCCCCGAAATTATGGGACGCGCCGTCCGTCCTCACACACATCTCCAGGACTAGGCACCCGTGCCGCAGGATCCGCTCCTCGCCCGCGTCCGCCGCTCTGGTTATAGCGGCGCAGGCCCGCTTCGGCACGTGAGCCTTCGCCAAGGCATTCAAAACGTCGTCGTGGGGCGCGAGCGCGTGGCACGCCTCGAGCGCGGCCTCGACGACGGCGGGCGGGGCCTCGGCGTCCGCGAGCCGCAGGGCCAGGATGGGAACGGGTCCCGTGCCCGCGCGCTCGGCCGCCGCGACGAGGTCCCGGTACTTGGCGCTGCCGGACGTCCACGCCGCGAGCGCCCGGAAGGCCGCGGCGTCGCCCGCCTCGCGGCACTCCTTGAGCAGTCGGTAGAAGCCCGCGCGGCCGTCGTAGCGCTCGTCGACGGTGGAGGCGCCGCCCGGGAAGGCCGCCCAGCCCTCGCCCCCGAGGCGCGGCCAGTTGCTCGGCCAGCCCTCCGGCGCCGGCGCGGCCTCAGCGGCGACGGCGTCCCAGCGGTCCCGCGCGTGTTTCGAAAAGGCGGCCTCCTCGTCGGCGTCGTTCTCGACGTCCTGGCCCGGCTCCGGCGCCGTCGAGGGCCGCTCGGACGCCTTCGAGGCGGGCCTCGTGCCGTCCTTCGGCGTCGCCGCGCGCGCGACGGGCTTGAGTTGCCGCGTGAAGGCCACGGTCGCGGGGCGCGTCGTCGTCCGGGGCGCGCGGTACGTCTTTGGCGGCGGCGACCGCGCTTCGGCCTCGATCAACCGTGCTCGGTCCTCGGCGCGCGCGAGCGCCGCGAGCGCCGCGCTCCGCTTCACCCTCGAAAACTTCTGCGCGCCGAGCCGCAGCGACCGCTGCACGGACACGCCGGCGGTCGTGTGGGGGCGCGCGACGGCGCCGCCCGCGGCGGCCCAGTCCCCGAGATTGTCGCAGCGCGGGTCGTAGCGCCGGTCGAGGCGCTCCTTCACCGAGCGCGGGGGCCCGTCGACCGGCGGGCGCCGCCGCCGCTCCTTGTAGCGCCCGCCGGGCGGGCGGAAGGAGCCCCTCATGGAATCCGGGCAGCCTGCTCAAGAGGTACTAAGTACAAGAATTAGAGCTCCCTGCTCTCCCTTGCGCTGTGCTGTGCCGCTGCGGCTCTCCCGTGCGCCGCGATAGCTCCCTGCCTAGTGCTACGGCAATGGTCCATTGGCAACGTATCAGTAGACGACTCTTGCTAGTGTCTTACGGGCCGCTAGCTTCGAGAGACCACCCGCATCATCGAGGTAAAACAGGCTGCAGACCCCACATTTGTAAGCTCCCACGTGTGTAATGGTGACCAGGATACGCGCCGCGCTGCTGCTCGCGCTGGCGCGCGTCGGGGCGCTCGTCGCGCCGCCCTCCCTGCGGAGACGACCGGCCCCACGTCAGGCGACGGCGGTGCAGGACCTGAGCGGCGACGGCGGCGTGCTGAAGACGGCGACGACGGGCGACGGCGCGCCGGCGTTCGGGAACGACGGGGACGTCGCGTTACTGACGTACGAGGCGCGGACGGCGTCCGGCCAATTGCTGGACAGGGGCGTGCAGACGCAGTACACCGTCGGCGACCAGCAGTTCATCCCGGGCTGGGATCTTTGTATTCGGAGCCTCGCGGTCGGGGAGCGGGCGTCCTTCGCCGTTTCCAGTGATTACGCGTACGGTATCCAGGGCGTCCCGCCCGCGGTCCTCGCGAACGAGCCGCTGACCTTCGACGTGACCGCTCTGGAATATCGGGGCAACATCCAGACGTCGGCGAGCTTCGCGAGCGACGCGCCGCTGACGCCGCGGACGCCCGGCTCGATCAAGGCCGAGTTCGAACGACGGCAGGCGGAAAAAGCGGTCCGCGCGTCGAGCGACCGCGCGCTCCGCGACGAGCGCGACGCCGAGGCCTCGCCCCTAGATCAGGTGAAGAACGCGTTTGGGGACCTCGGCGACAAGTTCTTCGGCGACGAGGGCTTTTACTTCTTCGGCTTCTTCGAGTCGGCGACGGGCGAGGAGGCGCCCTGGTACCTGAAGCCCTACCTGACCTTCCCGGCCATCTTTTTGGGGGTGGCGCTGAGTTTCTACGGGCTGCTCCAGACGGACGTGATTGTATTGAGAGGCGACAACAGCCCCATCCCGGGGCAGCAGGGCTTCACGCTCTCCGACTAATATCATTACTGAGACGCGAGGAACGTCGTCGCCAGCAGTAGGACCGCGGCGCCGCCCGCGGCGAGCTTGTACGTCCCCGCGTCGCGCTCGAACGCCTCCATTTGAGAAGCGGCCGCGCGCGCGTCGCGCACGGCCTTCTCGAAGTCCGCCTCCCGCGCCCCGACCTTGTCCACGAGCGCCCCCACGCGGCCCTCGAGCGCCTCCAGGGCCTCGCGCTCGCTCTTCTCGACCTCGGCGACGGCCGCGTCCAGCGCCTTCCGCACCTCCGCGGCCTCGTCCCGCCGCTGCGCGTCGGCCGTCTCCTCGATCGTCTCGCGCGCCCGGGCGTACCCCTCGTCGACGATGTCCTCGAGCTTGAGGCTCGCGACGAACGCGTCGCGCTCGGCCGCGCTCACCTCGCGCGCGGGCGGCGGCGCGAAGAGCGACCCGAGGTCGCCATCATCATCATCATCGTCGCCGTCGCCGGCGTCGTCGTCCGCCCGCGGCGCCCGCGGCTGCGCCTCGAAGAGGCTCTTGAGCTCGGCGAGGTCCGGCTCCTCGGCGGCGCGCCGCGTTAAGGCGCGACGCGCGCGTGGCTGCTGGAACGCCGTCGCGCCGCACGCCAGCACCACCATCCCGGTTCGTCGCCGGCGCGGCATGATTGGCACTTGGTGTGCAGTGTCTGCAAGTTGTGATGCCGGGGCGCAGCGAGAGCTGCAGTTCGCGTGCACGCGCGCAACGGGTCCAGAGGCCTGTTAGAATGCAAGATAGAGGACTGAGCCGGGCTGGACGCAGTGCAACCGGAGAGCCCGAGAGCTAGCGTCCTGTAAGACACTAGCAAGCGTTCAGCCGGACCCGTCCGGACGGGTGGGCCCTGTGGGAGCGGGAGGGGTACGGGGGACCCCGCGACGTAACTAGCCTGAGCGTTCAGATCTCATGCACGGGCCCGTCCACTAGTCATAGCACCGTAAGAATACCCACTCAGATCACATGCAGAGCCTTAGAGCCCCCCCCCAACTCCAACCTAGGATCGCGACCCCCGGTGGAACAGGAAGGCGAGGTCCTCGAGCGTCAGCTTCGAGAAGCTCGCGGCCGAGCCGTCGACGGTGCCCTCGAAAACCAAGCGCTTCTTCTCCTGGAGGCGGAACATCTGCTGCTCGATGGTCGGCTCATTGGCGGACGTCGTGACGAAGCGCGTGGCGACGACCTTTTTCGACTGGCCGATGCGGTGCGCGCGCTGGATCGCCTGCATCTCGACGGCCGGGTTCCACCACGGCTCCAGCAGATACACGCGCGACGCCTCCTGCAAATTCAAACCCTCGCCGCCGGCCTTCAGCGAGAGTAGTATCGCCGCTATCGACGAATCACTTTTAAAACGCGCGAGGACGCTCTTGCGCTCCGCGAGCGGCATATCCCCGGTTAACTTGACGACGCGCTGCCCTCCTAATCTCAGGCGCCACTCCATGAGGTCCAGCATCGTCCGGTACTGACTGAAGATAATGGACTTGACCGCCGGGTCCGCCTTCCTATCACTATCAATCGCGTTAAAGCAGGCCTCGACCTTCGTCGACGTGCGCCACTTCCTCAAATCAATCTTTTGCAAGATCGAGGCCCTCCCTAACCTACTGCCCTTGCCCTCGCTATTCACGCGCGCCACGCGCTTGATCGGCTCGCGGCAGACGGGGCAGCTAAAGTCCCGCTTCTTCAGCTGGTCAACACACGAAGCACAGGCGCAGACGTGGCCGCAGTTAAATAGCATCGTGTCGCGCGGCGCGTCCAGACAGACGACGCAGACGTCGCGCGTCGCCGCGTCCACCCTATTCTCGTCCTGCGTTTGTTGTGGTAATGCCTCGAGATCCAACGCCTCCTCCTCCTCACTATCACTCTCGCGCGCGAGCGCCGGCAACGGATCGGACTTCTTCAGCCCCAGCGTCTTCAGGCCCTTGTCGATGGTCGCCTGCTTTTGCTTCTTGCGCGGCTTCGCCTTGGGCTTCTCGCCGTCGTCGACGTCCTCCTCGGCGACGCCGTGGACCCTCGATACTTGTAACGTAAGGGGCTGGAAGCACGTGGGGCACTCGGGCGCCTCGCCCCGCTGGTTCGCCTCGTCGACGATCTGGGCCGCGCAGTCGCGGTGGAACGTGTGCCGGCAGGCCGCGACCGCGCAGTCCGCCGCGTCCTGGATCTGCGCGTTGCAGCAGGCGCACAAATCATAAAAGCCCGGCGCCGCCGCGTCCATCGCATGCTCGGCGTCCTTGCCGTGGACGACCAGGTACGGGTGGTCGAGGCACTGCCGCATCCGCGCCAGTAGTTCGAAGATGTGCGCGTAGTTGTGCATCGCCGTGCCCTTCCGCACGAAGGCGTCGAAGCGCGACTTCGTCTTCTTGTAGAGGCAGTTGTAAAAGTCCTGCTCCGGCGGCGAGAGCGTGAGCTCCTCGACGCGGATCTCGAGCGGCGGCAGCTTCAGGTCCGCCGCGCGCTCGGCCTTGGTCCGTCGCAACATGACCACGTTCAATATATCGCCCCGTAGCGTCCGCAGCGCCCTCGCTCCGGCCCCGGCGTAGCCCGCCTGCTCGATCGGTTTCAGGATCTTGCGGTTGAAGCAGTTGTAGTGGGACATGGGCGGGTGGTCGCAGTGCTCGCAGCGCGCGCCCCGCGCGCCGAAGGCCCAGTGCAGCGTCTTGCAGTCGCAGCCCTTCCTACTACAGAAGTAGTACGCGTACGGGTCGACCTTGAGGAACCGCACGAGCGACTGGAGCTCCTTGACGCGGTTCTGGAGCGGCGTGCCCGTCAGGCCCCAGCGCCGCTCCGCCCGCAGCGCGAAGGCCGCCTTGGCCGTCGACGACGTGAAGCCCTTGATCCGATGGGCCTCGTCGAGGACGACGCGCTGCCACCTACCACAATGTAGCAAGGACCCGGCTAGATCCACGCCTTCCACGTCGTTGACCAAGTCGGGCGCGGCGAAGACGCGGCGGTCCTTTGCCTCTTCTTCCTCCTCCTCCGACGACGAGGACGACGACGAGTCGTCGGCGGCGGCCTTCTTGGACTTGCGCTTCTTCGTCTTGGCGGGCTTCTTCTTCACTGAAACGTCGAGCTCGGCGGCGCGCCGTGCGATGGCCTGCTCGACGAGCGCGTCGATGGCGCGGAGCCGCGCGGCCTCGTCGTCGACGGCGTCGACGTCGACGACCAGGGCCGCGGGCGGCGGCGCCCGCTTCACCTTCGTCACCTTCGTCCGCTTCGCCTTCATGGCGTCGTCGGAGTCCGAGGCGTCGTCGCCGTCGTCGTCGCTCGACGACACGTCCGACGCCGACGCGACGGGACGGAAGTCGGCGTCGTCGTCCGATCCCGCCGACTTGCGCTTCCGCGGCTTGCACTCGAGCGAGGCCGAGTCGTCGTCGGCCGGCGCCGCGGCGGCCGGCGCCGGCGCGCGCGCCCGCCGCGCGCGGCTCGCCGTCAGGTCGGTCCCGACGGCCGACGGCGCGCCGTCGCGCGCGCCCGGCGTGAGTGTGTCCGCGAGCGCCCGCTCCGCGCGCGACGGCCTGCGCGGCGGCGGCGGCGCGTCGTCGTCGTCGCTGCTGCCGCCGCCGCCGCGCTCGTGCAGGACCCGGGACCGGCGCGACGAGCGGCCCGCGGAGAGCTTCTCCACGTCGGCGAGGGCGACCTCCTCGCAGTGGCCCGTGCTCTCCCAGCGCACCAGCACCTCGTCGCCGGCGCCTGGCGCCCGCTCGACCGTCGCCACGTGCCCCGTGCGACCCACCAGGACGGTCTCGCCGAGTTCGAGCTGCGGCGCGGGGGGCGCCGCCTCCGCGGCCGGCGCCGGCGCCGGCGCCGGCGCGGCGGGCCTCCGCGCCCGCGGCTTCGCGGCCGGCTTCGCGGCCGGCTTCGAGCTCGGCTTCGAGCTCGGCTTCGACGGCTCCACGGCGTCCGGCGTGACGCGCCGCGCCGCCGCGGCCTCGGCGCTCGCGGCCAGGCCCCGGCAGAGCGGGCAGAACCAGGTGCCGCGCGGCACGCTCTCGAGCCCGGCGCAGCGGAGGTGGCACTCGTGCGTCGGGTCGCCGTCGCAGACGAGCACGCCCGCCTCGGCGGCGCCCGCGGCGTCGACCGTCGGCCGGCCGCAGACGACGCAGGCCTCGTCGATGTCGAGGACGGCGTCGGGCGGCGGCGGCGCCTCCTTGCGCCGCTTGCGCGCGGGCGGCGCCGCGGCGCGCCCGGCCGCGCGCGCGCGGTACGGCGCGCCGGCCTCGGCCACGCCCGGCGGCACGGGCCCGGCGCGGCCGCGCTGGAACTGCGGGATGATCTCGTCCGCGCGGCCCGCGGACGCCATGAGCTCCTGGTAGATGGCGCGCGGCGTCGGCACGCCGGCGCGGCGCGGCGGCGGCGCGAGCTGCGTGCCCTGCGTCGCGGGCGGCGGCGCCGCGGCCTCGTCGTCGGCGTCGGACGCCTGGGCCTCAAATTCCTTGAGCAGGGCCTCGTATGTCTTAACGTCGCGCGCGTGGCGCGCCTTGTCCGTCTCGGCGAGGGACACGTAGGGCCGCCGCGCGGCCGCGTCGAGGGCCTTCCACTGCTTCGTCTGCAAAGCGGCGATGTCCTTGTTCGGGGCGCCGTCGGGCAGTTCCGCCTTGGCCTCGTCGCGCGTCGCCGCCTTGTAGAAGCTGAGGGCGGTCTTGGCCGGCTTGGGCTTGGCGGGGCTGCGCTTCTTCTTCTTCTTCTTCGTCGAAGAAGCCGCGGCCCGGTCGCCGGCCGCTCGTTCGGTCTTCTGCTGGCCGGCCGTGCGCCGCGCGTACGGGCCGCACATGTATTTTAAATGTTGCCTCAACTTCCGCGGCAGCATGAGCTTCGCGCAGCAGGGGCACTTCACCTTGCAGCGCGCGTGCTCCCTTCTATATTCATACTCGAGCACGGGGTACGACGTCAGCACGACGTCGGCCTTCTGGAGCCTCTCGGGCGTGACGCGCTTGCGGTTCCCGTAGTACACTTCGACCGTCGGCGCCTCGAGGGGGCGCCCCTTCTCGTCCTTGGACGAGACCCAGAACTTCTCGATCTCGTCCTTCCACTGCCACAAGGCCGAGGAGGGCGCGACGACGAGCGTCGAGTCCGGTAATGCATACCCGTAGGCCTCTTCGTCCTGAGCTAACGTAATGGGCAGCGACGCCTTGGTTTTAGCTCTTTCACACGCGTCGTGCGCCATGAGCGAGACGCACTGGAGCGTCTTGCCCATGCCCATCTCGTCGGCGAGGATGCCTCCATTAGATTCGCGCTCGCGCCGCAGCATCCAGCCGAAGCCCTCCTCCTGGTAGGGTAACAGGGGGAGCGCGATGTTCGGCGGCGGCGCGACGCGCGGCAGCGCGCGCTGCGGCAGGAACGCCTCGTCCTCGGGGTCCAAGGTCTTGTCCGCCTCGCGGTCTTCTTTACTAAACTCGGCGACGACGGAAGCGCGCGACGCCCCGTCCAACGCGTCTAAACCATAAACGTGCCGCTCGACGTCGAACTTCGGCTTTAATGAGGGGTCCCGGAGCTGCGTGAGCATCGTGCACTCGACGTGCGTCCACGCGCTGATCGCGCCGCCGCAGCCCCGCGAGTCCTTGAGGGGGATGCCGATCCGCAGACTCCCCTTCGCGATGAGCTCGCCGCAGCCCCGCGTGCAGCAGGACTGGCCCGACCGCGCCGTCTCGACGATCGCGTAGTGCACCGGGTCCTCTTGGACGGCCCGCCGCCGCCAGCAGGGCTTCTCGCAGCTCCGGCAATAACCATAATAGTACTCGTTCGAAGCCATTATCGATGAAGCAGTTTCCTTGTCTTGACTCAGGGGCCTCGACCGCGGCGCAGCGGTAGCTTTGGGCGCTGCGGTTGGAGCACCGCTCGCGCGCGCTGTAGTCCGAGCTCTGGATGTCTCGCCTTGCACCAATGCGTGCCAGAAGGCGCGATTTGCGACCAGCACAGCCGAGATGCCTGACCTTGCTTGAGAGCGGGTTTTGAACGAACGAGCTCGTTTCCGGGGGACCGAGTGCCCGCGTGGATCTATAGACGACGAAGGAGTCCGAACTTCGTGCGGGTCCGCGCAGCCTCGCGCCCAGGGCCACAACCAAGCTCGCCACCGGGCTGCCCCATCCTGCAGGTGCACCATGGGCATCCTGCACAGCCGCGACGAAAGCACCAAAGAACCTACGAAGAAGGTGCGGCGGACCCACGACGCGGACAGTAGTGTCAAGCGGTCGGCGGCAGGGGCCCTCGAGGATAATTATGCGGTCGACCCGAAGGTCCTGGGCCGGGGCCACTACGGGGTCGTGCGGAAGTGCGTCAACCGCGCGACGGGCGAAAAGTGCGCCGTCAAGGCTATACCAAGGGCGAAGATCCACCGGCCCGAGGTGTTGGAACGGGAAATTTCAATTTTGAGGAACCTGAAGCACCCGAACATCGTCGAGATACGCGACGTCTTCCAGGACCCGCACCATGTTTTTATTGTTACCGAGCTCTGCGAGGGCGGGGAGCTGTTCGACGCGATCATTGCCAAAACGCAAACGAAGGAGGGCCACTACTCGGAGCGCGACGCCGCGAAGTTGATCAAGCAGATCCTGGACGCCTTGGCGTATTGCCACGCGCAGAAACCTTCTGTCGTGCATCGTGACCTCAAGCCCGAGAACTTCCTGTTCATTTCGCCGAAGCTGGAGCGACTCAAGGTCATCGACTTCGGGCTGGCGACGGAGGAGCATTGTAGTGTGCAGGGCATCTCGGACCCGCTGCGGACGCGCGTGGGCACGCCGTACTATATCGCTCCCGAAGTACTCAGGAAGGAGTACACGTCGCAATGTGATCTTTGGAGTGTCGGCGTGGTCTCGTACATCCTGCTGTGCGGCTACCCGCCGTTCGGGGGCGATTCGGACGCGGAAATATTTAGAGCGGTAAAACGGGGTCTGAACAAGCACAGCTTCCCGCGGGACGACTGGGGCGACGTGTCCAAAAACTGTTTAGATTTTATCAAGAAGCTCCTCGTGCACGACCCGTCCAAAAGGATGACCGCCGCCAAAGCTTTGAAACACCCCTGGCTGACGAAGGACGCGCCGACGAAGCCGCTCTGTACCCATGTGGATATGGCGAAGAGACTGGGCAAGTTCGTCGGCGCCACTAAATTAAGAAAGGTCGCCCTGAACGTCCTCGCGCACCATTTGACGGAGAAGGAGGCGGCGGAACTGTCACTGGTCTGGAAGGACCTCGCGAAGACGAAGAACGGCGCTTTGACGTTAAATGACATGAAAAAAACGTTAAGGACGCACCACGGCGGCACGGAGCTGGAATTGGATGAATTAGTCAGAAGCCTGGACGTGAACGGCGACCAGCTCATCGACTACTACGAGTTCAGCGCGGCGATGCTCGCGCGGAACCGGACGATCCGCGACGATCGGTTGGTCGAGGTTTTTAGGGCGATGGACCGCGACGGCACGGGCGACGTCAGTTTACAGAATCTCGAGGAGATCATGGGGTCGCGGGCGCACGCCGAGGAGGTCTTGGGTGAGCTCGCGGGCAACGGCGAGTTCCGGCGGTCGGGCAAGCTCACGCTCGCGGCGCTCCGGGAGCAGCTCGCGCGGGCGGGGCCGGGGCGCCTGCCGCCGTCCCTGTCGCTCGAGGACGCATAATTCGTTAACTCTAGGACTCGAGGACGGGTTTTGACTCAAAATTTTAACAAGCAATTTTTGCAGAGCATTTGCTCTGGGCCAAATACGTGGCGAGGACGCTGTTTGGAGCTTCCAACATTCATGCTGCAAAGAGTGCGCGGGCACTGGGGCAGCCATCGGTAAAACAGGATGGCTGTTCTCGATTCTAGCTGGAGCTTGTTTTGGACCGCTGCTGCTGCCCTGCACTGAGTAAGCTCACGCGTTCGCAGCATGCGCACACCACTGGTTGCGACGCTGTGCACCCTAGCCGCCGCGAAGAACGAGACCTACGCGGTGCTGGCCTACGGCCGCGGCGGCGGCGCGGCCCTGGGCGCGCTCGTCCTGGGCAGCGTCCTGAAGCGCGTCGACCCAGGCCGGAGCCGCACCGCGCTCGTCTACGGCGTGTCCGGCGACGCCCGGGCGGCCCTGCGGGCCGGCGGCTGGGCCGTCGCCGAGGCGGCGTCGTTCAAGACGCATCGGATCGACGGAGACGCGGCCAACGACCTGGGCAAGGCGACGGCGTGGCCGGGCCGCAAGTTGGATCTGTGGCGCCTGCCCTACGACAAGGTCTTATACCTCGACGCGGACACGATGCTCGTGGACCACGCCGGGACCCTCCCAAAATCGCTCGCGGGGCTCTGGGCGCTCCCGCTCAAGAAGGGTGAGATCGGCGCGCTGAGCAACGGCGCGGGCTGCTTCAACGGCGGCATGCTCCTCCTCCGGCCCGCCGCGTCCACCTTCGGCGCCTACGAGGCCGCGCTCGCCCAGAACGCTCTCAAGAAAACGTGCGAGGGCCACGACCAGCCCCTGCTGAACCACGTCTTCGACGGCGCGTGGACAGACCTGCACAAGAAGTGGCAGCTCATGAAGGTGACGCAGAGCTGCGACCGCCTCGAGCACGCCACGCCGGACGCGGTCCACTTCTTCGCGGCGAGCGCGCCCTGGCGCGGCGGCTGCCGCGCGTGCCTCGCCGAGAACAAGGCGTGCTCGCACCGCCACGGGCTCCGCGACGCCGCCTGCGCCCAGGCATCGCTCCTGGAGGCGCAGCGCCGGTGGTGGCGCGAGGTCGACGCGCTGCCCGCGGCCGCGCGGCGCTTCGTGGACGGCCTCCTCGAGGACCCGCCCACGCGCGCGGACGGTTCGCCGCGGCGGCTCTGCTAGTCTGTTGAGTCTAACTTATTTTGTGGAGTCGCTCTCGGGCGGACGCGGTCCCGCGCTTCCGGCAGTGGACGCGGCACCGGCGCTTCCGTCCCGCGCTTCTGTCGCACGCGCGCGTCCAGCCGTCAATGGTCAAATCCAAGCGCGCGCACTCCTCGAAAATGTCGCGGCCCCGCAGCAGGCACTCGTCAAGTTTGTAGGCGCAGCGGATCATGAGCGTGACGTTCGCGCTCAGGTCCGTCTCCGGCGCCGCGGCGCCGTGGTGCAGCGCCGACCGCCTCGACGTTACGGGCGGCAGCGTGACGTCGTCCCGGCCCGCCGCGCGCATCAGGCGCCGGAACTGGTCCGAGAGGTCGTCGAAGGCGAGGACGTGGGCGCACGTCCGCCGCCCGGCCGCGTCCCAGACGTACTCGTGCTGCGGCCAGAGGTGGCAGTCGCTCATCGCGGCGCCGCAGCGGTGCGTGAGCCGCTCCCTCATGACGAGGCACGCGCTCCGGTGGGCGCCCTCCATGCGCCACTGGCTCAGGACGCGGTCGACGGGGTCGCGCGCGACGCAGAACGTGTCGTGGTCGGCGTAGGGGCTTGGTTGTGGCAGGTACCGCGGCGGGACGTGCCAGAGCGAGCAGGCGCACGGGCCGCCGACCTTTATGCACTTGCCGCACGTCCGCCCGTCGACCACGGTCGTCCGCGGGCGCGCGTCGGGCAGCAGGCGCTGGATCGTCGTGCCCGCGTTCTTGGGGACGTGCAGGAACCGGAGCGGGCGGCTCACGTTCGCCCGGCCGGCGCGCAGGCGGCGCGCCTCCTCCGCGAGTGCGTCGGCCTTGTAGTAGCGCCGCGCCTCGGCGCAGCTCTCGAAGGCGTCGGTCCGGAGCGCGGCGCCGAGGAGGGCCGCCCACAGCGACCGCATCTCAGCACGCAGTCCATCGTTTTGCCTCCAGCACGCGGTGCATGCCACTTGTTTTGTGTGCACTGATTCGAACGGCTGCCTTAGGAAGTGCGGCGAGAGGTCTTGCGTTTCAAACTGGCTGCCCCCATTGCCAGAGTGCCCCACAGACTCCGTGAACCCGGCCGCGAGAAGCCATCCGTCGAAAGACCGCGGATCTATCCACGGGGAGAGGTCGAGGACCGGTGGGCGTTGCCGTAGCCCGCGGTCCGACCCGCTCGTTTTTCCCGTTCGTTTTTCCCGCTGCCCGCCGCGCGAAGCCAGCAAAAAGGCCGTGCGTTTCGCCAGAGGAGAGCCTGCCCCGTTTCGCGGGGCCGTGGTCCCAGCAAACGACGCGGAGCCGCGCCGCCCGCCGATGGCGTCCTTCGACGCCACGAGTTCCGCCGTGCCGGACTCGCTGCTGCTCGCGCGCCAGGCCGACCGCCTCGCGCGGCAGGCCACGAACACGGTCATGCAGGACACCATCAGTCGGCCGGCGCTCGGCGACAGCAGCAACACGCTGAGCGTCGAGGCGCTGGTCAAGCAGGGCGGCCGGGCCAAGGCGCCGCGCCGGATCTGCCACGGCTGCGTCGCGCTGCGCAACGAGGGCGAGGCCCTCAAGCGGGAGGTGCTGCGGCTGCGGGGCGGCATGAAGGCGATGCAGGCGCGGCTCGAGGCGCTCGAGACCGCAGCGGTGCGCGCCGCGACGGCCCGCGCGGCGCGGCGCGAACGGGCGCGGAGCGCGAAGCCCCCGGCGGGCCCGCCGCCGGCCGTCGTGGCCGCGAGCTCGCCGCCCAAGCCGCCCGCCGCGGCGCCCCGGCCGCCGGCGCCCGGGCCGCCGGCGCGGGACACGCCGCCGGCGCGCGCGCCGCCGCGCGCCGCGACGCCGCCGGCCACGCCGCCCCCGCCGCCGGACTCGCCGCCGCCGCCCGCGTGGCCTGCCGAAGCCGACGCGTGGCCGCCCGAACCGGCCGTGCGCGTCATCAGCGCGCCCGGGCCGGAGACGCCGACCGATCCGCCGCCGTGCTACTCGCCGCCGCGCCGCGGCCGCACCTACTCGCCACAACGGGCGCCGGCGCGCTGCTTGGGCGTGCTCGACGCGCTGCACGCCATCCTCGGCTGCGACCGCGCGGCCCTCGCCGACGAGGCCACGCAGGTCCCCTGCAAGCCGCTGGCCATAGCGCGGAGGCCGGCGCCGCCGCCGCCGCCGCCGCCGACCCGCGCGCACCGGCACCGCTTCTGCCTCACGCCGGAGCCCCCGGCCGGCCCGCCGCCGCCGCCGGACGCGTTCGCCCGTGTCGTCTACGAGGAGCCCGCGGAATTGCCCGACCGCGACGTCGTCGCAGTGTAATCTACAAGTAAGTCTAGCTACGGCGTATGGGGGTGTGCGATCACGCGGCCTAGCTCCAAGCAAGTCTACAGCTTCGGAACGTCCGCCGCGCGCGGCGCGTCTCGTAGCCATCAGACCCGTGCGCGACCAAATTATGCAGGCGTCTGACTCTCGATGCGAAGTGCGTGCTCGGCGATTTTTTGCGCCCCGGATTGGTGTCGCTGGGCGGGAAGGCCAAAAAATCTTTTGACAAGCATTTAGCTTTTTTGATTTTTTTTCCGTTGGATTTTTCAGGAGAGGTCTCGCTATGCATCTAGCGGAAGTTCGAAGGCGTTTGTACAGCTCCGTCAAAAAAGCCCGCGAAGCTCTCCAAGCCGCGCCACGAGCATCATCATCTGCGGCCGCATCACGTGGCCACTCACGGTGAAAAACACAGCGCGCAGACACTCGCCAGCCTCCACTCTTTGCAGCGCCGCCGAAATCCGCGGTCCCGCGCACGCCGGGCACGCGTTTCTCTCGCAGAGGCGGGAACAGTAATCGCGAGCCCACGAGCAGCAAACAAGCATGGACATGGACACGGACGCGCTGGGCGACCTCGCCGTCGGCGACGCGATGCGCATGCGCTTCCCCGGCCACGGCGTGTTCACGGGCAAGGTCGTCGGCTTCGAAGGAAACAAGGTCGACGTCCACTGGAACGAGGACAGCAGCTCGACGCTGCTGACGCCGGCGCAGGCGCTCAAGGCCCGCGTCGCGCACGCGCAGGCGGAGCCCAAGCGCTCTCCCAAAAAAAAGAAGGCCGACTTCGAGTTCGGGGCCGACGAGGAATCCGAGGACGAGGAGGACGAGGAAGAGGAAGAGGAAGAAGAGGCGCCGGCGCCGAAGCGGCGCCGCGCCAGGGAGGCCGCGGCGCCCGTGCGCCGGTCGACGCGCGAGCAGAAGAGCGTCGGCGTCTACGTCGACGGTTTTTTTGTGAAGAAGTCGAACCTGTACGACGCCGAGACGGGCGAGCGCAGCGTCTGGGACCAGGAGCTCGCCGGTGATCGGGACGCGGCGGCGGCCTTCGGCGCTTCCACGAAGCCGCCGCCGAAGCGGAAATCTTCCACAACAATCAAGACCAAGGACGCGCCCAAGAAGCCGCGCCACCAGGCCAAGGCCGAGCAGGCGCGCGACGCTCAAAGGGATGCGGCGAAGTCGCGGCTCCCGGCCGCGCGGGCCTGCCGCGCGCGGTTCCTGCTCGCGCACAAGGACGCGCTCGCGCCCTTCAAGCCTTCTCTAAACTGGTGCAAGGAGGCGGCGAAGAAGGCGCCGCAACGGGTGGTGATTGAGCCCTTCGAGCGGACGCCGTCTTATATAAAAGCGGACATGCGCGACTACCAGCGCGAGGGTCTGCGCTGGCTCGCGCAGCGCTACGAGGACGGCTGCGGCGCCATCCTCGGGGACGAGATGGGTCTGGGGAAGACGCTCCAAACATTAAGCTTCCTGAGCTGGCTGAAGCACGAGCGGCCGGCCGAGCACGGGCCGTCCCTCGTCATCTGCCCGCTATCCGTATTATCGAGTTGGCTCACGGAGGCGCGCAAGTTCGTGCCCGATTTGCGCATGGTCAAGCTCCACTCGGGCGACGTCCGAGAAAGGGACCGGCTGAAGCACCAATTGCGGGACACGTCGGCCTATGATGTGGTGGTGACGACGTACGAGATGGCCAAGGCGCCGGCCATGCAGTCGACGATCCAGCGGCCCTGGTGGCGCTTAGTGGTGTTAGATGAAGGTCATGTGATAAAGAACGAGGAGGCGGACATTAGTAAGGCGGTCCGGCGGTTACACGCCGAACGGGCTTTGCTGTTAACGGGCACGCCGCTCCAGAACGATCTACACGAGCTCTGGGCCCTGCTGAATTTCCTGTTTCCGGACGTCTTTCCGGACAGCACGGCCTTCGACGACGCGTTCGATCGGGGAAAGGGCGGCAAGCAGGGCGCGCTAGCCAAAGCGCACAATATGATGAACGTCCTCATGAAGCGCCGCGTCAAGTCCGAGGTCGAGACGACGCTGCCGCCGCGCCTCGAGACGAAGATTTTAGTGCCATTAGCCGAGTCGCAGCGCTGGTGGTACAAGCGGCTATTGCTGCGCCAGTCCGAACTGCTCGACCAGCTGAACGACCCGACGGGCGGGCCCCAGACGGGCGCCTGGAAGAAGTTGCAATCGTTACTCATGCAGCTGCGCAAGTGCTGCAACCACCCCTACTTATTTGAGGGGGCCGATCCCGACCCGGGCGTCACGGACGAGTCGCTCATCGAGGCGTCGGGCAAGGTCCACGTTTTGGATCGGTTGCTGACGAAGCTCAAAGATAGGGGCCACCGGGTCGTGCTGTTTTCGCAGTTCACCACCACCCTAGATTTGTTAGATGACGTACTGAGATACAGAGGCTACGAGTTTTCAAGATTAGACGGCGGCACGAACCGCGTCCAACGGACGGTAGACATCCAGTCCTTCAACGCGCCGAACTCGTCAGTCTTCCTCTTCCTCATGTCCACAAGGGCAGGAGGCTTAGGTGTGAACCTGCAGACGGCGGACACGTGCATACTGTTCGACTCGGACTGGAACCCGCAGGCCGACCTGCAGGCCATGGCGCGCGTCCACCGCATCGGCCAGACGAAGCCCGTGCACGTTTATCGACTCGTGACCGCCGGCACCGTCGAGGAGCGCATCGTCCAGCGCGCCGAGAAGAAGCTGTACTTAGATGCGATGGTCAACCGCGACTCGCAGCGGGCGGCGGAACCGGACGACCAGGTCTCCGCGGGCGACATGCTGAGCGCGCTGAAATTCGGTGCGGCTGCCATCGTCAACGGCGCCGCGGACAAGCAATTAACCGATCAGGATTTAGATCAGATCCTCGACCGTAGTAGAGACGGCAACGCGACATTAGGTGTGGTCAAGGGCAACCAGGCCTCGGACGCCGCGTCGTTCAAGAGCGACACGCAAGCTGTGAGCCTGCGCGAGTTCGAGGGCGCGACCTACGGCGCCAAGAGGGAGAAAAGAGCGACATTAGGCGACTTGAGCGCCGAATTCATCCAGCAGGAGAAGCGGAAACGGACGCAGCGCATGCGCCAGGAGCGCGTCGAGGGCGTCGGCTTAGTCAACGTCCTCACGAAGGAGTACGGCGACGGCCAAGAGCGGAAAAAGGACGCGAAGCAAGTCGACGAGCAGGCGGCGCGCTGGGAGGCCAAGGCCGCGAAGGCCGCGCTCGAGGCCGTCGGCGGGAGACAGATCGCCGGCCGCGACTATGATAATGAGGAGCACTGCCTCCACTGCTGGGACGGCGGCGATTTGATCTGCTGCGACCAGTGCCCGGCGTCGTGGCACGCGGGCTGCTTGCAGAAGATCGGCTTCGCGCTGCCGACGAAGAAGTTCGGCTCGTGGGGCTGCCCGCACCACTCCTGCGAGACCTGTGGACGAAAGGCGGCGCAGGCCGGTGGGTTGCTGTTTCGGTGCGCCGTGTGCCCGTCGGCGTTCTGCGAGGACCATCTGCCGTCGACGGCGACGATCCAGGGCAAGTGCGAAAGGTTCATGGCGCTCGGCCAGAACCACCCGAAGCAGGCGGCCTTCATCATCTGCGGCGCGGGCTGCAAGCAGTTCTGCAAGGACCGCGGGTTATCGTCGACCGGCCACGACGTCGCGGCGGCCATCTC
Organism: Pelagomonas calceolata; assembly: GCA_918797485.1. Lineage (NCBI taxonomy): Eukaryota > Pelagophyceae > Pelagomonadales > Pelagomonadaceae > Pelagomonas > Pelagomonas calceolata. The sequence goes on along the minus strand of CAKKNE010000003.1, from coordinate 3,076,445 downwards.
CGGGGCTGCGGGGTTAGATACGACGACTCTGAGACAGGAAGCTCCTCCTAGAGAGAAGCTCCGCACGGACGAGCGGGACGACCGCACGCGCCTCGCGGAGACGAACCCCGACGCCTCGATGCGCCTGGACGCGGCGCTCGCGAAGAAGCGGTTCTCGGTCGCGCAGAGCTCGCCGCATTTCATCATGCGCTGCGGCACGTCGAAGACGGGCGTCGCCTCGGCCGTCGACGCGCTGCACTCCATCTTGTATGCGGACGACGAGGCCAAGGGCGGCCTGTCTCGGAGCACGGAAGCGTTGGCGAAGGAGATCGGCGAGTGGACGGGCGTCGGCGAAGGCCCGGACCTGAAGGATCGCGCCGCGGAGCTCTACCTGACGCTCAACAGACTCTTCGAGACGTGGCGCACGTATGAATTGGATGCGCTCACGTGGGCGCTGCAGTTCGTCCAGTTGGAGCGCGGCCGCAAGCCTAGAGCGCGCGAAGCTAGAATAGGTAACAAGCGCGTGCGCCACGAGTTGTTAGCTCAGTACCTGGTCGCGCCGCGCCAGGGCGCGCTCTGGCTCGTCCAGACGGAGGACGAAAGCGGCGGCGTGCGGGCCTCGGGCGTGACGACGTTCGACCTCGCGGACGAGAAGTTAGTCAAGAGGCACTACGTCGGCGTGCGGAACCTGGACCTGGCGGGCCGGGGCAACGTGGAGATCGCCATGGAGCAGCGCTACGCGGACGGCGCCGGCCGGCGCCTCTCCTTAACCATGGACAAGTGGGGCGGCGACCGCCCCTTTGATTTGACGGTGCCGCGCGTGTCCGACAACCCGCCGCCGCCGCCGCCGCCGCCGCCGCCGCCGCCGCCGCCCGCGGCCGTGCCGTTCTTTAACCTGGGGGCGGCGCCGGCGGACGCCGCGTCGGCGCCCTACCGGTCCAAGGGCAAGGCCCCGACCCACCCGTTTGGGCACTGGCCGACGGCACCGGCGCCCGTGCCCGGGGGCGGCCGCGCGCCCGTCGGCGAGAACGACCCCTGCGGCACGTGCGGCCGCACGCCGGCGCACACGACGTTCTCGCGCTTCGTGACGACGGGGGCCCGGCGCAAGACGTGCGACGCCTGCAAGGCCAAGAAGGACGCGCAGAAGGCCAAGAAGGCCGCGGCCCCGCGCCCGGCCGCCGTCGCCCCGCCGCGGGCGCAGCCCGAGCAGCCCGTCGAGGTCCGCTCGCTGCTGTCTTCTGCGCCCTGGCGCCGGTTCGCCTCCGCCGCCGCCGCGGCGACGCACTTCCCGGGCGTCACCGCGCGCGACATCGAGGCGCTCGTGGCCGGGACCCCGATGTACCACCTGACCATCGAGGCGCGCCGCGCGACGGCGTCGCCCACCTCCGTCGTCGACTTGACGTCGTCGCCGTCGGAGTCGCCGAGTTCCCAGGTCGTCACGGACCTCTCGTCGCCTTCGCCGCGGCCGGGCGGCCGCAAGTCGCCGGGCAAGCGCGCGGCTTCGCCCGGTGCCGGCACGCTCAAGGACCCGGGCCTGCGGGAGAAGATGCGCGCGCCGCGGTCAGCCTGAGCATCTTGTGCGCGCACGCGTGCCCTCAACACCCCGCCTGAAGAAGTACTGACGTACATAAGTATCTATGCCTGAAGTCTCGCATAAGCACAGCAGTAGCACCACGAACAGCACAGCGGCGAAGTCTCGTGCTACTAGAAGTATTGGTATTACTCACCGGCGATGAGCGCGTCGGCGAGCTCGATGCAGACGTCCTGTTTGCAGTTCGCGTGGGGCGTCTGCACCGGCACGTCGTCGACGGGGTCGGCCGCCGCCGCGCGCAGGCCCGACGCGTCGTCGAGCTTCCGCGCCGCGTCGTCGAGCTCCGAACTGAGCGACGAGCGGCACGCGAGCAGCACCAAATCGTCGGGCGCGTCGCCGGCCGTCGCGCAGACCGCCCGATCGGCGGCGAGCGCCGCGGAGCCGTCGACGCGCGCCCGCAGCGCCCGTGCACTCGAAGCGAGCCCGGCGAGCATCTGCGCGTCGGGCGGCGCGCCTTCGTCCAACGCGACCATGGCCGCCGCGAGGTCCTCCCGGAAGCGCACGTAGTCCAGGTAGAGGCCCGCGCCGGCGCGCCACGCCGCGCCCTTGCCGTCCGCGACGAACGCGGCCTCGCACGCCTCGAGCACGGGCCGCAGCGCCGCGGGCCGGCCCGCGACGAGCGCTTCCGGGCAGCGGCGTCTCAACGCCCTTTCGGCCTCGGCCCAGCGGCGCGCTCCAACTAAATGGGAGACGTGCGCGGCGCCGCCGCCGCCCGCCGCGCCGGCGCGCGTCGCGAGCGCCGACTCGAGCCACTCGTCGGGCGCTTGGAGGGCCGCGCCGCAGAAGGCCCTTCTTAACTCATAGGCCTCCTCGAGCCGCTTCCTTGCTTCCACCGCGCCGGGCCGCAGCTGCGCCCCCGGCGTCCCCGCCGCGTCGGGCGGCCACGCGTGGCGCTCGAGGACGTCGCGCGCCAGGCGCTCCCTTATTTCGGGATCATCATGCGTCGCGGCAATCACCAAAAGCGCCCAGTGCCAGAGCCCCCGCCCACACAGGTCCTCGACGAACGCCGCGCCGAGTCGCGTGAGCGACGCCTGGGCCACCTCCACGCCCAGCGCCCGCAGACACAGGGCGAGGTGCCACCGCCCGCCCGGCGCCTCGCCGCACCGCAAACCGTGCGCGAAGCTTGTTAACAGAGCGTCCGCGTCCTCGAAGTCGCTCGAGAACGCGAGCTTGAGCAGCGTGTAGTGCGCCGCCGGCACTCTACCTCCAACTTCATCAGCTAAAGGTGCTCGCGCCCGCCCGTCGCAGACGGCCTCGTCGAAGGCGCCCAGCGCGTCCTCGAAGTTATCGCCGCGGCCGTACCACGCGTGCAGGCCCAGCCGCGTGCGCCACCGGAGGCCCGCCGCCGAGTTCGGATTACTTAACTCAACATCGTCCTCGAGGTCGAAGGCGCCCGCGGCCACGCCGAGCACGCGCGCCTCGAGCGCCGCGTCCGCGCCGCCGGCCGCCGCCGCGACCGCGCGGGCCCGCGCGAACTCGACCTGCATCGCGGGATCGGAATCCGGCTCGTCGCGCGCCGCGAGGCAGAGCGCGGCGCGCGTGCGACCCGCCGCCGCGCACGCTTTAGCCGCGGCCGCGACGTCGTGCCGCGCGAGGTGCAGGAACGCCGCGCGGACGCCGTCTCCCGTGTTCCGGACCTCGGCGCGCGCGCGCGCGGCGAGCCACGACCCGACGGCGTCGTCTCTAGCTGCCCTCCTCAACTCGCGCGCCCAGGCCGACGCGACGGTCGGCCGCTCTACGTGCGTAGCCGTGGCGTCGTGCAACCACAGCGCGCCCACGAGCTCGAAGGCCTCGCGCAACCTTCCGGCGTGCGCTTTCCCATAGGCGTGGACGGCCTTGGCGACGGCGGCCCGCGCGGCCGAGGCCGCGTAGAGGTCGTCGTCGTACGCGGGGCACGCGGGCAGCGCCCTCAACGGTAATTCTTGCGGCGCGGCCTCGGCCTCGGGGAGCAAGTGCGCGAGCGCCGCGTTCAGGGCCGGCTCGGGGTCCGCGTCCGTCGTGCGGACGCGTTTGATCTCGACGAAGAACGCGCCGCGGCCGACGACGGGCCGCGCGAGGCGCCCGTCGCAGCCGAAGGCCGGCCGGAAGCTCCGCGCCAACCACATGCCGGCGTCGCCGAGCTGCGAGAAGGGCCTCTCGGGCAGGCCCCTCGCGCGCCGCGCCGCCGCGAGCAGCTGCAGCGTCTTCGACTGGCTCGCGGGCCGCGGGCCGGGCGCTTGCCTCGGTTGTTGGACTGGTGACGACGGCGGCAGCGGCGGCGTCACGACGAGCCGGTCCCGCGCCGGCTCGCCGGCGAGGGGCCGCGGCGGCGCGAGCGCGCGGCGCCACCGCCCGACGGCGTCGGCATCGAGATCGAGCTGGGCGGCCAGGCCGAGGCGGTCGCGCGCGCCCGGCGAAGCCTCCGCCCGGCCGCTCCCGTCGCTCCGCGAGAAGAGGCCGCCGGGCGAGAAGCTCCGGCGCGGCGTCCGGTCCGCCGCCGCGTGGGGCTGCTCGTCCTCGGAGTCGTCGGCCTCCGTCGGCGCCGCGTAGGGCGACCGCGCCGTCGTAAATTCCTCGTCGTCGTCGCTGGCGTCCAAGAGGCCCAGGCGCACCATTTTGGCGCGGTGGGGACGGCGCCAAAGTGTTGGCGACGCTTGCGCGTGGGCAAGTCGCTGTTCTCAAGAAGCCCTGAAACCGTGGCTCGTTAGCTAGCCCTGCGCAGCCGCGCCGCGCCAATTTGCCGAGCTAGCGGCTGTAAGACACTAGTTCTTCTAGTATCTTACCGCCGCTACTCGGCGTAGCGCTTTACGGTGGTAGCGCTGGTATTAGGCACCGATTTCGTGTTCTGGCAGCCACCACGCACCACCACCACCGCCTGCGCCCACCAGCACTACCGCGAGGCATGGTCTCCTTCCTGTGCTGCAAAGCAGCACCGGACGAGGACGCGCCGTCGACGCCCAAGAAGAAGAAGTCTGCGGTAGCACCCCGGCAGCCGTCGCCGGAGGAGCCCGAGGAGACGGTGGTAGAGACGAAGGAGGAGCCCGAGGACGAAGGCCCGCAGGACGGCGGCGGCCTCTCCTGCGGAGGTGGTCCCGACGAGCCGTGCCGGCGCCGGGCCTGGGCCGGCATCCTGCCGCACCAGCGCGCGCTGCTGTGCCCGCTGCACGCGCCCGCGCCGCCCCTCGAACAAATACCCGAGGAGGCGTTGGAAATTCTCAAGGACGGCATCGAGACGGACATGCCGCTGCGCTGCGCCCAGGCCCTGCAGTTCCACCTGAAGGACATCACGGCGTGCCCCTACGCCATCTGCGACATCCGGAGGTACGGGGACAAGGGCGAGGTCATCGGGACGGAGTGGCGGACATTAAGGGGCCGCTACAAGTGGTCCGTCGCCGCGGCGTCCTCTCGTATGCATTCATCGGCGGTGACGCACTTCATTCCTGTGGTTCCGAGGCGCCGCGAGGCGTACCTCATGAGAGAGAAAACGTAATAGACTCGTTGTCTGAGCCGACCGTTCACGCGAGAGACGCGTAGCGACACGGAAACCGCCCCTCATCGCTCATCAACGCAGGGGCCTGCGCGACGGCGAGGTCGGCGAGGACGCGGCCATGGTCACGACTTTGTTCGCGCACGCGACGCGACGGAACGCGGCCAAGTGCTGCGGATACCTTGCGATCCTCGAGGGCCATCAAGCAAACGCGGGCCCGGGCAGGGATATGAATGACGAGGGGTTCGCGCCGCCGCCGCCCTTCTGGCCCAAGGGCGGCGTCGGCGGCCACAAGTGGCGGCCCTACGACATGCGGCCGCACGAAGACCCTTTGGACGCGGCAACCCGGCCCCTCGTCGCGGCGCCGCCCGAGCCGCCGGACGAGAGCGAGGAGGTCACCGTGCCGTTCAACGACTGGCACGCGTTCCGCGACGAGGCCCGGCTGAAGGCGCTGAAGAATGAGAAGTACACGATCGACGGCAAGTTGATAAAATAGTTTTGTGGTTTTTACCTCGTCACCTCGAACCACCGCGTGTTGTCCGCCTCGTGGAGGACGCGGCACTCGGTGAAGAGGCCTCGGCCCAAGACCATCTCCCGCGCGACGCGCTCTGAGAAGCCGAGCGTCCCCAGGCCGCGCCCGCCCGGCTCGCTCAGCGCGCAGGCCATGCACAGGCACGTCGAGAAGGCGTACATCGTCGCCGCGCCCGGGTGCTGCTCGACGTTCTCGCGGACGCCGTCCCGCGCGGCCATGTCGCCGAGGAGCCAGACGCCGGAGGGCGCCAGCGCCGCGGCGGCCTCCTCGACGAGCTGCTCCGGCTTTGGCGCGTCGTGGAGCACGTCGTACGTCGTCACCAAATCGAAGGGCCCCGCGGCGCCCATAGGCGTCTCGCGCGCGTCCACGACGGAGGCGTTCGGCAGCTTCGCCGCCTGCGTGAACGATCGACGGGTCAGCCCCACGCCATCGACGCGTCTGCTCGATGGCCGAAGGCGATGGGCACGGTCGCGCACTGCGAGGCGCTTGCGCGCGACCGCGAGCGCCGTGTCCGACACCTCGAAGCCCACGACCTTGGCGAGCGGGAACCGCCGTGCCAGCGCGATGACGAGGTTGCCGCCGCCGCAGCCGAGGTCGGCGATCGCCCCGCCGCGCTCGAGGCGTCCGACGATCGAACCGAGCTTCCCTAAAACAACCGGCAGCAGCACGAGGCGAATGTGCTTCGCGTGCGCGTCGTCGATGGCCCGAGAAATGTCCTCGTCGTCGTAGGCGACGCCGCGGCCCGAGCGGAACGCCTCCGGCAGCGCCGTCCGCGCGCGCTGCACGAGCGCGGGGACCATGCGCACGAGCGAGATGTCGTACTCCTCGTGGTTCGGGTCCGCGAGGACGTCGGCGTAGGCCCGCTTCAGTCTGAAGCGCAGGCGAGAGTCGCCCGTGCCGGGCAGCAATTTCACAAAGCCCGCGGCCGCCTGCTGCGCCAGCCATTCGCGCGCCCAGCGCTCGTCGATGTTCGCATGAAACGCCAGGTCTTCGGGCGTCGCCGCGTAGGCCGTTTCGCACAGAAATTTGAGCGACGCGTAGAGGCCGAGCTTGTCTCCTACGTAGAGTTGGGCCGCGGTCACGGCGCCGCCGATGCTCCGCCATACGCGTGCCCGCGCCGCGCCGTGGTCGTCCTCGTCGTCCTCGTCCGGCTCGCGTCGCGCGCCGCGCTGGAAACTTAGGGTCGCGATGATGCCGAGCCCGACGCCTGCGGCCGCTGCTGCTGCGAGCTGCGCGCTTTGGCTGGGTGGCATGCTGTGTATGATGGTGGACTTGTAGCTCCCGCGGTTGCCCGAGGAGTCGTACCGCGCAGAGAGACCTATGAGACCTATGAAGCTGTGTGGCAGCTTGGGCAGAGCTCCACGCCGGCTAGCAAACCGATCGAAAATATGCAGAGTTGTTCGCAGCTTTTCTTGGCGAGTGATGCGGTGCTCGCACGGCTGTCTCGCAGACGACTGGTCGACTTTAGCTTGTGCTCTCCCTGTGTTTTGGCTGCTGCCAGCCTCTCCCGCAGCTGTCTGCTGTCGCGTGTGCAACGACGAGTAGCCAGCTCTACGACCTACCTGAAACGCGCTGGAGGACGGATGTCTTGGAATGTTAGCGTAGACATACTAGAGATGTGCGTGGAGCCTCAAACTGCGTGTGTGCACTGCTACCGAGGCGCAACGCACGAACTGGCATTGCAAACGAGGGGCATCCATGCCGAGGCAAGGCGTCGTCATGCTGCTGGCCGTGGCCCGGGCTCTGAGGCCGGTCGCCCGCAGTGTCAGGACCCCGGTGCGACCACGGAGCACCGTCGCCGAGGCGGAGTCGCGCTTCATTACGGGGCACCCGGACTGCAACGTGACGCCCTACATCGCCAATTTAGTAGGGCGGGACCTCCATAAAAAATCAGCGCACCCGCTGGGCATCATCAAGGATAGGATCGAGGCGTACTTCGCGGGCCTGGAGACGAGTTATGACGTGTTCGACGGTGAGGACCCCGTCGTGACGACGACGCAGTGCTTCGACGATTTGAACATCCCGCCGGAGCATCCCGGTAGGTCTAAATCCGATACGTACTACCTCACGGACACCGAACTCCTAAGGACGCACACGTCGGCGCACCAGTCCCAGCACCTGCGCCAGGGCCACGAGGCCTTCTTGTGCACGGGCGACGTGTACCGAAGGGACGAGATCGACGCGTCGCACTTCCCCGCGTTCCACCAGATGGAGGGCGTTAAATTATTTAGTGAGGAAGAGATGAACGGCCAGACGGACTTTTCGGACAAGGAGGCCTGGCTCGCGTCGCCGGAATGCGATATTGTTGCGAAGGACCTGAAGGCGACGCTCGAGGGCCTGATCAAGTACGTTTTTGACGATCCCGACTTACAAACAAGATGGCGCGACGACTACTTCCCCTTCACGGAGCCGTCCTTCGAGCTGGACGTCTTCTACCAGGACGAGTGGTTGGAAGTCTTAGGTTGTGGTGTGATTCACGCGGACGTGCTGGACCGGTGCGGCCTCGCGTCGAGAAGGGGCTGGGCCTTTGGTTTGGGGTTGGAGCGGCTGGCCATGGTCCTCTTCGCCATCCCGGACATCCGACTGTTCTGGACGGACGACGAGCGCTTCCACAAGCAGTTTAAGGCTGGCCAAGTATCGACGTTCAAGCCCTACTCGAAGTATCCCCCCGTCTTCAAGGACATTGCGTTCTGGTGCCCCGAGTCCTACGTCGAGAACGACTTCAACGAATTGGCGCGAAGCATCGGCGGCGAGCTCATCGAGCGCGTGGAAAACATCGACACGTTCACCAATCCAAAAACGGGCAAGACCTCGAACTGCTACCGCATCACGTACCGCTCCATGGACCGGTCGCTGACGGACGTCGAGATCAACGCGCTCCAGGATTCGTTGAGAGACGAGGCCGCTTCTGCTTTATCCGTCGAGCTGCGCTAGGCCACAGTAAGGTTAGTTATATCACAGCACGCGCTAGGACGGCGACGGCGAGCGCCGCCGTCGCGCGCGTCGCCCTTTTAATATGCTTCCAGACACCCACGTAGTCCTCGCCGTCGATGACCGAGAACGCGGCGGGCGGCGGCGCTACTCTCTTGGCGATCTTCTCGGGCAGGAGCTTGGCCGCGAGCGCGTTCGCGGCGACGCGCCCGACGAGCCCCACCGTGAACAGCCGCTGGCGCCAGACCGACTGGTCGTACTGGTACGGGAAGCCCCGCTGGACGAGGTGCGCGATCGCCTTCGCGGCCGGCGCCCGCGCCGCCTGGTACGCGGCGACGGCGTTCTGATCGTCGAGCACGTCGCCGAGCGTCTTCACGTCCTCCAGCGCCGCGTTGACGCCCTGCCCCAGATCCGGGGGAAAGGCGTGGATCGCGTCGCCGACCAAGAAGCAGCGCGCGGCGCCGACCGTGGCGGCCACCGTCTCGACGTACTGCGGACTGGGAAACGCGCCGGGCTCCGCGATGGCGAAAGCCTCGCAGGCCTCGTCCGACACCACGGCGTCGGGCAGCTGCGGGAATTCGGAGCGCAGGAACTCGCGCACCTCGGCGCCCGTCGCGCAGCCCCAGATCTCGTGGTTCGCCGGGCGGATGATGTTCGCCGTGCGCGGCAGCTCCGGGTCGCGCGACGGCAGGAGGCCCAACCTCAGCCGCCGCGTGTTGGGCTTGGTCGAGCGCGAGGGCACCGTGTAGGCGTCGCGCGACCGCGTCGTGAAACTCGAGCCGTCCGTTTTGTTCGTCACGTCGAAGGACGGCGGCACCTGGAGCATCTTGTACGTGAGACCGGCCGACGGCGATGCGAGCTCGCGCGGCTCGAAGCTCGACGCCGGCAGCTCTTTTGCCAGGAAGTCTCTCACTCGCGACCGCGCCCCGTCCGCGCCGACGACAAGTGGCGTCCGGAGCGTCGTGGCGCCGCACGCAATGTCGACGGCGCCGTCGTCGGCCGCGCGGAGCCCGTCGACGGACACGCCAAACCGCAAATCGGCGCCGTCGTGAGCGGCCCGCTCGGCCAGCGCGGCGAGCAGCGACGCGCGCGGGATCCAGACCGCCTGCGCCGCGCCCGGCCGCGCGAGCACCGGCTTCGTCGGGAAGATGCCCTTTTCGTCCGGGTAGATGCGCGTGAGGGAAAATCCTTCGTTGGACACGCCCCGCGCGCGGATGCCGTCCGTGGCCCCGACGGCGTCGGTCCAGCGCTGGCCGCGGCGGTCCACGAGGTAGAGGTACGCCTTCGCCACTTCGAACTCGTCCGGCGCCTCCCTCCGCTCGAGCGCGACGACCCTGTCGAAGCCACGGCGTTTGAGTTCGACGGCCGCGGCCAGGCCCGCGGGCCCGCAGCCGATCACGACGGCGTCGACCTCTTCGATCGTCGACTGCCCGAGGCCCGCGAGGTAGTCCCCCGAGGTGGCCCGCGGCGCCGTCCGCTCGCGGAGGCGCACGGGTGGTGCAATCAGGGCGTGAGCTGTGCAGACTACGACGAACGCGCGCATAGCATGCATTATGAAAGCAAGTGTCGTTTTGCTGCAACGAGTCGCAATTGCTAATGCGAGTGTCGTGCAGGCCAGCTTGGGCTGTGCTGTCAAGGTATTTTGCTGCAATGGATGCAAGTTGCTGTTGCTCGCGGCGTTGCACGACTGCTGAGCGGCTGGTGCCGAGGGCTAAACCGCTGCAGCTATTGCCGACGATGAAACTTACGTGTGGCTTGCAAAAGCCATCAAATTTCAGCGTATTGACACACTAGGATTAAGTTTGCCATGCGGACCGGCGCTGGGGCAGCCCGAGAAGACCGGTAACGAGTCAATCGCCCGGAAAGTCGAGACACCGAAGGCAGGAGCCTCAGACATGGCATCGGTGCGCACGCCGGCCACCGGGGGCAGCGCCGCCCGCGCCCCCCAGACGCCGGCCCTCGCCGCCGAGGTCGAGGCTTTGGATAGGGAATCCCTCGCGTCGCTCGCGGCGGCGCGGCGCGCCGTGGCGCGGCTGTCGACCGAGAACGGCCAGCTGCGCGAGGCGCTCGCCGCGGCGCAGCGCGACGCGGCCCGCGCGGCGCTGAGCGACGAGCGGCTGCGCGCCGCGCGGGCGCGCGACGAGGCGACGCTCGAGCGGTGGCGCCAGGAAATCGAGGGCGCGCGCGACCGCGACCGCCGCGACGCGACGGAGCGCGGCCGCGAGGCGACGCGGGTCCGGGCGGCCTTCCGCGCGCGGCTGGAGCGGGCCGAAGCGGAGCGCGACGCCATGAAGGCGGACCTCGACGAGGCGCGCGCGGCGGCCGCCGCGCGGGACTCGCTCGCGCGCCAGGAGGCGGCGCGCCGCGACCGCGCCTGGCGCCACGAGCGGGCGCGCCACGAGGCCGCGCTCGCCGCGGCGCGCGACGCGAACGCCGCGGCCGAGGGCAAGCGCGCCGACGCCGAGGCCGCCGCGTCGCGCCTCGCGGCGCAGCTCGGCGCGGCCGAGGCGAGGGCGCGCGACGCCGACGACCGCGTGGCGCGCGCCGCCAGCTCGATGGCCGCGCGGCCTCCGGTGCCGCCGATGCCGCCCGCGGCCCTCGCGGCCACGGCGCCGCCGCTCCGGTGCGGACGGGTGGTCGTCGGCGCGGACGGCGCGGCGCGCGTCGCGTGGACCTAGTGAATCTGTTTATGTAGTTACGCCGAGGGGGAAGGAGTCAGTGCACGACGTTGGTCGCGTCGCCGAGCGCCGCCGCCGCCGCCCTCGTGGGCTCCAGGTGCTTCGGCGCCGGTGCGGTCGGTTCTTCTTGCGGCGCGGCGAGGGGCGGCTCGACGGCGCGGCCCCGCACGAGCAGGTCGAGGGCGCAGTGGTACGCCACGTCCACCGTCGGCGGGTCGGCGTCGCCCACGACGAGCGCGTGCCGCTGGAGCGCCGCGTCGAGCTTCTGCCGGCGGTCCGCGCAGTCCGCGGCGGCCGGGTCCGCCGTCCGGACGGCGTGCGCCGCGTTCGTGAGCGCGTCCGCGCGGCAGCGCAGCAGCAGCGCGTCCCCGTCCGTCTCCGGCGGCGCCGGCGGCCAGGCGCCGGCGCGCGTGTCGCGCGCCTCGACGCCGAGCACCGCGTCCGCCGCGGCCAGGTCCGCGCCGCGCTTTGCCTGGAAGGCGGCCTTGGCCTCGCTCAGGCGCGCCGCGGCGGCGTCTCGCTCCGTTCCTTGCGCCGCGGCGACGCCCGCGATGGCGGCCTCGAGCGCCTGCTGGGCCCGCTGGGCCTCGACCCGCCGGTCCCGCGGGTCGAAGGCGCCGACCGCGTGCGCCGCCAGCACCGCGGTCATGGCGTCCGCGGCGTCGTTCAGGGCGAGGTGGTCCTTCCGGGCGGCGTTCAGCGCCTCGCAGACGCCCTGCGCGACGACCGAGGCCAGGCGGCCGAGGCGCTCCGTCAGCCCGGAGCTCGCGCGCAGGACCTTGGCCGTTTTCTTAAGGAGCGTCAGCCGGCCGCCCTCACTGAGCACCTTGGCCGCCGCCTGCGCCGCCGTGTCGAGGCGCTGCTCGTCAGCGGCCGCGCCCGCGTCCGCCGCGCCGCGCGCGTCCTTAGATTCCGTCGCCGCGACGGCCGCGACCGTGCGACACTCGGCCAGGTCCGCGTCCGCCGATGCCGCGTCGCACGCCGCCAGGGCCGCCGCCGCCTCGAGGTACGCGGGCCGGTCGCGCCGCGCCAGCGCGTCGTGGCAGCGCGCGTCGATCACCGCGCGCGCGTCGGCCGCCTCGCGCTGCAGGGCGGCGCGCCGCGCCGCCCGCGCCGCCCGCACGGCCCGCGCGTCGCGGCGCTTCTCTTCCTCGTCGAGCGCCCACTTGTCGAGGCTCTCGGGGGCCTCGGCGGGCGCGCGGTCGACGAGGCCCTCGAGCACGGACGCGTCCTTCAGGCACGCGGCGGCCCGGTCGTTGGCTCGCACGGCGATCGCCTCGACGGCCGCGCGCGCCGCGCGCGCGAAGCGCCGCGGGGCCTCGCCGAGCGACGCGTCCTCTTCCTTCGCGAGTGCGGCCAGCGTCCCGCAGCACGCCTCCACACTTAATTCCACGGCCCGGGCCGCGGCCCGCGCGGCGTCCGCCCGCGCCAGCGCCTCGGCCGCCAGCCCTCGACCCGTTTCGGGTTCGCCGTTCGTGCGCGTGGCGGCCGCCTCCGTCGCGGCGGCCTCCAACTCGCGCCGCGCGTGCAACGCCGCCTCGCGCGCGCGGTAGACACCGTCCAGGGCCGCCGCCGCGTCGACGCAGTACGTCGTCGCCGCCGCGGCCAGGCTCGCGTCAAGCCACGGCGGCAGCGCCGCCTTGGCCGCGTCGGCGCTTAGAGCTGAGAGGCTCGCAGCAACACTAGCGCCGAGCGCCGTCTGGCTCGTCTGCGGCACCGCCCACGCGTCGTTGGCGGTGCCGACCAGGTCCTCGGCCGGGTACGGGAGCGCCGCGCACCAGGCGGCGACGAGGGCATCGCTTTCGTTCGTGGCCATTGTAGCTTCGGCGCGGTTTCTTGTGGTTGTTATTGACCAGGTAACGATGCTTGCGGCAAAAAACTGTGTGGAGGGCGGTTTCTCGCGGGCTCCGCTTCGTGGCGCGTAGCGGGACTACTGCCTGCGCTCTGACGAGAATCTTGAGCTCGACGGTGGACGCAGGCCACCGTAGGACGCAAAAAACCAAGCCAAAACGGCGTGATGCTAGCGGTGTAAGACACTAGCATGCCGCAGACTAGATCTTTTTTCTCGTACGATCGAGTAGCCAAGCCCTTGAAACGATCGGACCCATCGGAATGTACATCGACCGCCGGCGCTCACTCTCAGGTCATTTTGGCGCTGGCTCTCGCGGCTGATACAAACGAACGAAGCAACGAGAGTAGCTCAAGCGCACAGAATTGACGCATCAGAGAACCCCAGACGCCATCACCGGCTGCCCAAACTCGAACGCCATCTCTGGACCGCCGGGTCAATCCAGAAAGCACAAAATGCCCATGCAACAACCGCCGACACTCGTGCGCAACGCGCTGCCGCCGATTCGCTTGCCAACGCGCACGCTGAAGCCACCGATACCACCAATTACACCGCCTCCACGCCGCCGATGCAAGCCCAGGCCTCCGACCTCGCCGCCACCGCGCCGCGGCTGCAAGCCCCGGCCGATTGCATCCCCGATCACGCCGCCGGCACGCCGGGTCAAGCGCACGAAAACGACTCCGGAGGCCAAAGCCGCCCTCAAACTGGTCGACGCCGCGGCGCGCGGCGGCGAGGTCGACCTGCTCGCGCTCTCGTCGAAGTTCTGGACCGACGCAACTGAGACACGGACGCCGAGGTTCCTCGAGGCGCTCCGGCGAACGGACCCGGCGCGATGGCGGCTAGTGAAACAACATATGAAGCAGTTCACGGCCATCCGGGGGCTCCTGCTCGCGGAGGTGGCCGAACGGGCGACGAGGACGCACGCGACCTGGCGGCCGCGGTCCGGGTCCTACCACTTCGCCCCGGCGCCCGCCCAGTAGTTGCGAGTTAATGATGAATTATGTGCAACGATGCAAAAGCTAGTGGCGGCAGTGGACGACGCCCTCCGCGTCGAAGGGCCGGAAGCGGTAGACCCAGCGCCACGGGGCGGGCAGCGGCTCCCGCAGCAGCGGGTCCGAGCCCGCCGCGAGGGACCCGTCCCGTTTTATGGCGAAGGTCCGCCGCGCGCCGGCCCGCCCGTACGTCACGGCCGCGTCGAGCCCGGCCGCCGCCGCGGCGCTCACGCGCCGCCGGAGCTCGACGAAGGGCACGGCGAAGGTGTCGGCGGCGCGGCCCGCCGGCGCCGGCCAGTCCGGCAGGGGCCACGCACCTAGTGGAGGCGAGATGAGGAAGCGCCGCGACGCGTTCGCGGCGTCCACGGCGGCCGCCACGCGCGGGTCCATGTACCGGCCGAGGTCGACCTCGAGGTCGCGGATTGCGGGAGACGCCTTATACACGATAACGGTGTCGGCCATGGCGCCGCCGCCGAGGTCGATCCGCCTCAAGACACTACTGGAAAGGAACCAGTGGTTCGACCGGCCACCCTCGATGCGCAGGTTCGAGAACATGATGAAGGACGGGTGCGTCCGCAGGCCGACGTAGGGCAGCGCGCTCGCGAGCAATAGAAGCATCGCGGCCAGCGACGTCCGATGCACACGCGCCGGCCGCCGCGGCGGCGCCGCGACGGCGTCGCGCGCGACCAGGACGAACGCCAGCGCGCACCAGGACAGGCCGAGGTCCCAGGACACGTAGGGCGGGTACTCGACGCGCGCGGCGGCCGCGCCGACCGCTACTTTGTGGGCCTCGGCGAGCGCGACCGACCCGAGGGCCAGCCCAAGCGAGGCCTTCGCACCGTCCAGGTCGCTGCCGTCGCTGAGCCCGAGCGCGAAGAGCGGCGCCATGAGCGCCGAGAAGGGGTAGACCGACAGCGGCGGCCGCGGCGCCGCGAGCAGCACGTGGAACGCGCCGCCGGCGACGGCGAGCGCGATGGTCCAGCGCCGGGAACCGAGGCGGCCCGCCGAGCGCAGCGCGAAGGCGACCGCGAGCGCGACCTCGGCGACGATGCCGACGTACGGCTGCGCCGCGAAGACCGCCCGCGGCGGCGGCGGCAGCCCGAGCTCGTGGACGCCCGCCGCCGCGATGAGCGCCACGCAGCTGCCCCGGCCGTCGACCCAGCCGTCGTTGAGCTTCGCCAGGGCGGTCATGCCGTACAGCGCGCCCAGGAGCTGGCGGCCGTAGGCGCGCAGCGCGGCGCCGTCCCTCGCCTCGAGCACGGCCACGGCGAGGAGCGCCTGCAGCAGCACGTGGTTGCTCGACGAGCCGCGCCTCACTAAGTAATAGAGGCCGGCGGCCGCGACGGCTTTCCGCGCCTCGTGCTTGTGCCGTCGTCGTACCAACGCGGCACCAGCAAAAGCGACGGCCGCGGCCAAGGCCAAAACGCAGGGCGTGAGCAACGCGCCGCGGGCGCGCTCCTTGAGCAGCTGCAGGCACCAGACCTGCACGTAGAGGCCCAGGAAGAGGTCCAGGGATGCGTCCTTCGGCATGGTTGCAGGAGCGCTGCAGTGCTGCTGCGGATGCGTCGTCAAATTATTGCTATTGCATCACCACGCGTACCTTGATGTTGAATGCAGCGTCGTCTCCGATCGCGATTAGCTAGCGGTCTGTAAGACACTAGCAAATTACATGATTACAACTTTAGACAACGAGCAAAGGATTTGGGGGATCACCGCGGAGTTCCTCTCCACTTCGATCCGCGCATCGGTCACACGTGGGTAAGCTGGCCGCTCGACTTCGATCCGCGCATCGGCGATACACGCATCGCCGCGCCGTCGGACGAGGCCCGCTCTGCGGCCGTGGGCCGCGGCGGCGACAGGCGCGTGAGGTCACTGTGCGAGAAGCTCCGGCGCCGGATGTGGGCCGAGTCGTCGAGGAGCGTGCCGCCGTCAGGCGCGAGCTCGACGTCGTGCAGGTGGTGCGGCGCCGCCGGCCGCGTGTATTGCGGCGTGCCGAACACGAGCGCCTCCTCGGCCTCGTGATCGTCATCATCGGGTAACGCGAAGGGATGGTGCGCGCCGCGGTGGACAAAACCGTCCAATTCGTGGTGCGCGTCGGCGTGGAGCGCCGCCGACTGCGTCTCGGTCTGGAACGCCCGCGTGGCCGCGTCGGGATCGAGCACGTGGCGCGCGGCCGCGACGAGCATTTGCAGACTCGACTGGCTGCGTTGCAAGGTCGGAGGCGGCGGCGGCGACGCCTCGACCAACAAGCTCAGCCGCGACTCGCTGTGGCCCGTCCGTCTGAGACGCCCGTCGGCGTTCGTCGCGAGGAACCGGCACCGGTCCGCCGCGTCCGCGATCGGCTCGAGGCGCCCCGCGCCGTCGACGACGTGGCAGCCCGGCAGCCATCGCCGGAGCTGTACTTCGTTCTGGTCGTCGTCGCCGAGGGCGTGGCGGATCGTCGCCACGATGACCTCCGTCCGACGCTCGAGCTCCGCCTCATCTTCCCGAGGCAGGTCGACGGCCGTCGGCAGCAGCAGGGTTCCGTCGCGCACGTAGAGCTCCTGCACGCAGTGTGCCAGGCCAAAGTGGTCGTTCGGGTGCCACTGTCGTCGCCATGCAGGCGGCGACGGCGAAGGCCTCGACGAGCGTCGCGCCCCAGAAATACGCGGCGGTCAGCGCGAGCGCCAGGGGCAGCGCCGAGCCCAGGAGACCCACGGCGAGGCCGCGCGCGCCGATGATCTCGAGCATCTCGACGTCGACGTGAAGCCCCGCCTCCACGACTAGGAGCACGAGACCCACCTCACCCACAAGCATCAGCACCCCGGGATTCGGTACAAAGTCCAGGACCGGCGGGCCCAGCAGCACGCCCACCAGTATCTCGCCCACGAGCGACGGCGCGCCGATACGATACGCGCGAGCCGCGCTCCGCGCCCGCGAAGAAGCGAGCTCCCTACACGAGGCCGTGACGACGCTCGAGAAATCGTCGCGAACCACGCGGCGCGCGCTCGGCGGCGCGCACCCGATCACAATGAATATTGAAGCTAATTTGCGAGCAGCGCGAGCCGCGCTCCGCGCCCGCGAGACGCCGTCGGGGAGTGCGTAAAGGTAAGTAAGATAGATCAGCAACAACTTACAAAACAAACGCTAAAACGCGAGGTCCCGCCGGACGCACTCGCGCGGGAGCTGGTTCTTCAGGCGGCCGCCCTTCAACACCTTGGCGAGCCCGAGAACGCGCCCGCCGTGCGCCACGAGGCACTGGTCCCCGGGCTCCCCGGACGGCGGGGCCGCGTCGACGTCGTCGCCCCGCAGGTACGCCAGCGCCGACGCGTCGTCGAGCGACGCCCGCCGCGCGCCGTCGACGGCGCCGCCGAGCGTCGTCGCGAACTCGTGCGTCGCGCGCACACGGCCCGACCGGAGCGCCTGCCCGAGGGGCACGGCCTTGCCGCGGACCTTGAGGGCCTCGACGAGCTTCGCGCCCGCGCGCTCGTACCGGAGGTTTTTTGCGAGGGGCGGCGCGGCCGGCGCGAGCCAGAGGTTCGCGCCGCGGCCCACGAGTCGTGATGACGCCGGTCCCACGAGGGACGTCACGCCCCAGGCGTCCCGCAGGTAGTCCCGCGCCGCGTCGGCGACGTCCTCGTCCGCGTCGGTCGCGACGGCCGCGCCGCCGCCGTCGCCGGCCTTGCGCAGCTTCGCCGCGAAAAAGCCGGCGCTGTCGTGCGTCTGCGGCCAGAGGCGCAGCGTCGCGTCGCCGCCCGCGGCGAGGCCCGAGAGGTCCTCGAGCTCGGCGTCGCCGAATTCTTTCAGGACCTGATCTACGATGTCTTCGTCCTCGCGCGGCCGCAGCGAGCAGGTCGCGTAGACGAGCGCGCCGCCCGGCCGCAAGCAGGGCCAGGCGGCCCGCACTATTTCAAGCTGCGTCGCGACCTGTGTGGAAATCAAATTTCGGGCGCCCCACGCCTTCGACGCGATGTTGTCTCCGTAGCTGCGTCTGCTCGATGGCGTGGAGTTTCCAGGCCATCGACGCGACGTTGTCGCCGTGATCGCGTCGGCTCGATGGCGTGGAGGCTCACGAAGGTCCACGCAACATTTCTCAGGATAACCTAACTCACTGGTTGATTTCCACACAGGTCGCGACGATCTCCTTCATCGAGGCGGCGTCGGGTTGGCCCCGCAGGTGCTTCGCGAGGCCCCGCCCTTCCCGCCGCGCGAGCGTGTCGCCCGAGCACGGCGCGTCGAGCAGTATGAAATCGGCGCATTCCCGAGGCAGCGCCGCGAAGAGTTTCTGGCCGGTCGTCCGCGTGCACCGCAGCCACGGGCCCACCTGTGTAGAAATCAAATTTACGGCGCGTTCGTCCTGAATCGCCGCGTCGACCTCCACCCGACACACTGGTTGATTCCACACAGGGGCCCACGCCACACCGGACCGCATTCGCGACGAGGGCCCCCAACCGGCTCGACGACGGCTCGTTCGCCACGACGACCGCGTCCGCGCCCGCGTCGCGCAGCGCCGTCGCCAGTTGAACGGTTTTGCCGCCGGGCGCCGCGCAGGCGTCGACGGCGACGACGCGCCTCCGCAAGTCTTCGCCCCGCAGCAGCGCCGCGACGGCGACCATCGCGGCGGCCTCCTGCACATAATAGTCGCCCGCGACGTGCGCCACGCGCTTGCTCGGTTCTTCATTTAACCAGTAGCCGCGGCCGGGCGCCCAGGGGATCTCCTCGCACTCCGTGGAGGCGCGCAGCGCCGCGGCGGCCGCGGCGTCGACGCAGCGCACCGCCGGCCGCGGCGGCCGCTCCGTCGCGGCGACGAACTCCCGCCACCAGTCGTCGGCCGCGTCCGGGGCGATCTCCGCTCTATATGCGTCCAGCAGCGCCGCGTCGTCAGTCGATGCGTGCCTTTTTAGATGCGTGCGGCGTGGGACGGGCGGCTGCAGGCTGGCACTGAGCGCCAGCAGTGCTGCTGCGGTGCAGCGGGCAGGCATGTCCTCAGTTGTCACATAGAGGTCACTCAGAGGTTGCGACGCGTATCGCCGGCGATGGGAAGTGTTATGCTATTTTCCACAGTTATTATGATGCAAGCCTGAGCGCGCTTTTGCAAGAGTGCCGCTTGCACTGAGAATGCTAGTGTCTTCCTGACCGCTAGCTCGGCCTGCAAAAACACGAGAGAGATCGTATCGGTCGGTTTCGCGCTTGTTTCGACACCTCTACGCCGCCGTCGACGCGGCCCAGGGAAAATTCCTGCACGCCATCGACGCAGCTGCAAGAGAGCAAAGCAACCATGCCCACAGCCCTCCCCGGCGTCCTCGCGCGGTCTACGATCGTCCTCTTCGGCGACTCACTCACGCAGCGCGGCTTCGAGCCCGAGGGCTGGGCCGCGGCGCTGGCGCACTACTACGGGCGGCGCGCGGACGTGTATAATAGGGGCTACGGCGGCTACAACACGCGCTGGGCGCGAGAGCTGGCCCCCGCGCTCTTCGCGCGGCCGCCCCAGGGCCAGGCCCACCTGCTCGCGACGGTGTGGTTCGGCGCGAACGACGCCTGCATAAGCACGGAGCGCGCGCACGTGCCGCTGCTCGAGTTCGAGGCGAACCTTGAAACGATAGTACAACAAGCGCGCCAGGTCGCGCGCGTCGTCGTGGTCATGACGCCGCCGCCGGTGCACGGGCCCTCGCGGCTGGCCTACCAGAAGCGGAAGTACGGCGCGAGGGCGACGGGCGTCGAGGAGCGGTCCACGGAGGTGGCCGGGCGCTACGGCGACGTGGCGGCGCGCGTCGCGGGCCGGCACGGCTGCGCACTGCTGGATGTGCACCAGCTCATGCTGCGGGAGGCGGACTGGCCGCGGTACGTCGGCGCCGGGACGGAGGACGGCGACGGCCTCCACCTGTCGGGCGCGGGCCAGCGCTTCGTCGCGGAGAAGCTGCTGGCGCTGCTGCCGACGCTCGGGCTCGACCGGGACGCGCTGGCCTACGACGCGCCGTGGGGCTTCGAGGTCGACGCGAACGAACCGGCCGCGTCGTTGCGCGCGCACTTCGCGCGCCACCGCGGCGCGCTCCAGGCCAACAGCGGCGTACTGGGGGTGGATCGGGGGGAGTCGCGGCCGCTGCCCGGGGCCGGGGAGCCGTACTCCTACGGCGGCGTGCCCGCGGGCGCGTTTTTGCTGGGCGTCGCGTGCGGCGTGGTTCTCCTCGCGCTGACGCGGCGGCCGCGGCGCGTGCGGTTCCGGAACTAAGTACTACTTGTGTGTGTGCACCGGAACTTGCACCGGAGCGACGGCGTATGAGGGCCAAGCAAGCCTAGCTCTAAGCACCGGCCTGCTGCCTCAGCCTGCCTGCACCGCGGCCCGGGCGGACTTCCGGGCGGCTTGGTGGCTAGGCGGCCTAGCTCTAAGCAAAGCAAGTAACGTGACACAAGGTTAATCAAAGGTGGAACTTGCGCCGCGACACGTCCATCTGCTTGCGCCGGTGGAGCCACTCGTAGGCGCCGAACTTCGTGTCGAAGGTGCCGTCCTGGAGCCACCTTAATCGTAACGTGAAGCGCGGCCCGAGCTCCTGGAGCCGCGCGATGACTTTTCTTTTCCTTTTGTCGACGGGCCGCTCCTCGAAGATGTACCGGTGGTGCCTGACGAAAATGTAGTCGCGCTGGTTGTGGAAGGTCACGCACTGCCTGCCTTGGAACGCCGGCTTGCTGTAGAACAGGGACGACAGCATGCGGCCGACGCGCCGCCCCAACCGCGTCGTGAAGTTGTTCAGCAGGATCTCGGGCTGGTGCTCCGTCCGCCGCCCCGCGCCCGGGACGCTGTCCGAGACCTGCACGTTGCTCACCTTGAAGAAGGCCGTCGGGCCGTGGGGCAGCTTCGAGAGTATGAGACCGTTGCACTTCTTCGCGCGCTCCGACAAGACGATGACGTGAGAAAAGTTCTGCTCCGACCCCTTCCTACAAATGTCCTGCACGCTGAAGTGCCGCCGCGGGTAGAAGAACGCGTTCGGCACGACGCTTATTAAATCGGCCACGAACCGAAACAATTCCTTCGACGGCCGCGGTCTGGTGGTGACGAGGACTTTCGGCGGCACGAAGTCCGGGTGCGGCTCGCCACTAAACCCCTCGCGGTACTCGTGCGCCGCGAACTCGTCGTCGGCCTCGTCCCGCAAGATTTCGGCGTCCCCCTCCAACACGCGCGTCGGCTCCTCCTCGCGCGTGTTCTCCAGCGTGCGCGGCTGCAGCGCGGGCTCGAGGCCCTCGCCCAGCTCGCCGCCGTCCCTTAATAAATCGTGCTGGCGGCTCCGCTTCTTCCGTCTTTGTTCCTTCCGCTTGTCCTTCTCCTCGCGCTTCTGCGTCTTCTCGCGCGCCCAGATCTTGGCGCGCTGCTGCTTGTTGCCTATTGTCGGTCGCGTGCGGCCCATGGTTGCTGCAGTTATTGTATTGCTACTGCTCGCTTGCGCGTCGACGGCGTCGAGCGCTGCTGCAGTGTTGCTGTGCGCTATCACTGGCAACGTGCAAGCACCGATGCGGCTCGGCGTGCGCAGTAGTATGCTGCGTCGTCTCGCTGCGCGCATATGCGCATCTGTAGCTCCTCAGCACGGGTTTTTCAGAACATCACAAGCACACCTCTTCGCCTCGCAGCGCATCTTCTTCCGAAGGCTCGACGCGCTTTCCATCAAGAGGACCAGTGAGAGGCGCTCAAGTAGGCGCTCTCAGGCCCGCGTTGCGCGGCAGCTAAGCGCGGCGCTCGCAGGGCGACCCCACGACTCCGGGCTGCACGCGTGGTGCACAAACACATCAAAACGTAGCCCGGGGCAGCCCCAGCAACGCCATGGCGCCGCCGGCGCGCGGCGACTGGCGGACCGGCGGCTTCGACCTGTCCGCCACCCAGCCGGCGTCGCCCGACGAGAAGACCAATAAGGGAGACGCGCCCAAGGCCGCGTCGAAGCTCCGCGAGCCGCGGCTGCACATGCGCGGGCTGCTGGCGAAAAGAGGAAGTGCGTTGCTCGACCCGCAGCGCCGCAAGCCCACGAGCGACGCGCGCCTGGTCTTCCGCAGCGCCGAAGAAGTACAACAGGAGGAGGAGAAGCCGGCGCCCTTCGACACGCGATCACTCACACACGCCATGACCCGGGACCCCGCGTCGAACACGTGGCGGACGGTGGGGGGAGGCGCCAAGGACCCCGGGGTGCGCGAGCAGGCCGGGTCGCTGCTACGAGCCTTTGAGGTCGCCATGGACGCCGTCGAGAAGGCTTCCATAAATGAAGCGGCCGCGCCAGACGAGCCCGACGGCCAAAAACTAGCAGCAAACATCCTCGGCGAGATGATCGCGGCGAAGCATGACGTTGCACAGGCGTTTTCCAAGCGGACGTCACTCGAAGCAAGTTTGGACCAAGAGGGCAAGCTCAATTGGACAAAGGAGCAGAAGGACATCTCGAGGCTCTGGTGCGAGGCCAAGTGGACCGACGTGCTCTCGCAGAAGCTCGCCGATCTGCTACAGGAGCAGACGCGCGAGCACGGCGCCCTGTTGCATAAATTGCGGCTCAAACGGGCGGCGATGCTCGACAAGGCTCTGAGGTTGCACTCCGACGCGTTGTGGCGCCACGACCGGGCGTGCGCCTTGATGGAAAAGAAGGGCGACGCTTTGGTTGAAGCTTCCCGGAAGCACGACGCTTTAGTAGAGGAGAAGAATGTCGAAATAGCCGCGTTAAAAGAGAGGATCGCGGACCTCGAAAGGAATCGCGACGCGGACCGCACGTTATTCGAGCGGCAGGCCGAGGCCAAAGTGAAGAGATCTAGAGACGCTTTGGAAGCGATGAAGGAGCTGTTTCTGGACATGGGCAAGGACAAGACGGACCTGGCCAAGATGGACGCGCGCGACGACGTCCAACGGATGCGGCGGGAACTCGCGGAGTCGATGAAGGAGCTCCAGGAGTTGCGATTGTTGAGGGACGGCGCCCAGATGGACCGCGCCGAGGTCGCGCGGGCGCGACGGGAACTCAAGGCACAAAGGACAGCCACGGCCGCACACACCCGAGAACTCGACGCGCGCGCGGACCGCGTCAACGAGCTCATGATGGCGCGCGCCGAGCTCGAGCACTACGTGACGACGGACCGCCAGAAGCGCGAGGAGGCCAAGACCCTGAAAGGTGGTTCTAGAGAGGAAGGCCAGGTGCTGGATTTCAAGCCTCCGGACTGCGTCGAGGACGCGGCGCAGGAGGCGTCCCTCCAGATCGAGCCGTCCCAGGCATTATGTGTCCGATGCCAGCGGTCCATGGACGCTTTGGAGGAGGAAAAGCGCGGCAAGGCCCACGACCACAAGAAGCGGGTCCGGTGCCTCGGGTACCGGGCGTTACTGCCGCAACTCCCGGCGTCCCTGGAACTGCCGGCGCGGTCCCACGCCTGGGGCCAGGTCTGCATGCGCACGATACTCATAGCCAAGCTGAACCACGACCGCCTCCATCGAGACGAATCTCTAGTGACGCGGTTCCCGGAGTTCGTCCACGCGTGGTTCTCGTCGCAAGCGGTCGTCGAGCTCACGGACAAGGAGCGCAACAGCATGGTGGCGCGCGAGCTGGGCATGGCCCAAAAAGTGGAAGTGAGTGAAGAGATGGATCCCGACGATGTCGACCGGTGGGCGTTCTATTTTAAGATCAAGGAGCTCGCGGCGCTAGATAGCATCGAAGCCAAGATGTTCTGGTTGCTGCTGGACGAGACGCACGGCGACGACTACGGGTGCTTTTTTCTCCACTCCTTCCAAGCGCTCGTCGCGTGCTGCGGCAATACGTTAGGTAATCAATTGGGCATCGCGGCCCGGGGCCTGAGCTACCACCAGACGTGTTTATTGGCGGCGGAGGCGGACCCCACCCTCAAGAAGAAGGGCGTCCCGGGGACGGACCTGAAGAGGTACGACCGCGCGGACTTGGTGAAGGCCCTGGATTCGTTGAGCACCATGGGCGGCGCGGTGTTTGTCTACGTGGCCCAGGCCTACGCCGTGTTGGACGCGGTGCTCGCGGGGCCTTTGCAAAACCGCCTGCCCCTCATCAGGTCGGCAGTGCGCGGCCTGAGCCAGCCGTGCGCGACCCAAAAACTCGCCTGTTTCGACGACGCGGCCAAGCTGCCCTCTCCGGCATCTCCGGTCTGGCTGCTCTTCGGGCCGGCGCCGACGGACCCGAAGAAGCTCCCCGAGCACTGCCTCAAGTACAAGGTCGACAAGGATTCCATCAAGAGGGGCTGCGACCTCTTCAGCCTCATCCAGGTCCTGGCGCACGTCTTCAAGGAGGAGCAGGCGACGCGCGCCGCCGCCGTGCGCGTCATGTTCGGCGCCGTGGCCGACAAATCCTTTGCGTCATTAACCGCGGACTCGGAGCGGGCCGTCGCGAAGACGCAGGACATGCTGGCGCGGGACAAGGATTTGGCCTACGCGCGGCTCCCGCGGAACCTGACGCTGTCCTTCGACACGTTCGCGTCCATCACGCGGGCGCTCTGGCCCAAGTGCTCGCAGGTCGAGGCGGCGGCCATGTACCGCGCGGCCTTCGACCAAGCCCACGGCCGCGTGGACCACGCGGCCTTTGAAAAGGTCATGGCGCGCCACCGCGTCTTCACGCGCTGCCTCAACCTGCCGCGCTTCGAGGGCTGCGGCTTCGCGAACGCGCTCGCCGACTCGCTGTCGACTTCCCTCACGACGGTCGTCACGCGCCGCCTGCACTTCTCCGAGCCTCTCTTGGATCGTATCCGGGCCGCGCTGCCGCAGCCCGCGGCCAAGCGCTTCTCGGATCTCATCCAGCACCTCCGGCGCGAGCTCGGGTCGGCGTCGCCGACGCGGGGCGTGCGGGCACTCTGCGCGTACCGCGAGGTTTTGAGGAGGGCCCTCGCGCTGCGGTCGCTCAAATTAGAGGTCGCGTCGTCATCCGAGTTCCTCGCGGGCCCCGACCGGTACGCGGGGCTCCGCGCGGACGCGGAACTCGGAAGGCTGGAGGAGGCGCTCCGGGCGCACGACATTGTGGGAGAGGGCGACGGCACCGGCGCGTCTCCCGCGGACATCGCGGCGCGCCTCGCCCTGTCCGAGAAGTTCCTGCGGTTCCGCCAGTCGGTCGCCGTGCGGAAGATCCAGGCGACGCTGCGCGCCCGCGCGGAGCGGAGCCTCGGGCCGCCGCCGGCTGTATTAAATGCGATGCGGCGCCTCGCGGGCCGCGGCCGGGGCGGCGTCCACCGCCGGGCCGTGACGCGCGACGCCGCCTGGACCGGCGCGCGCGTCGCGCAGATCTACGACTGGGTCCGCGACGCTGATGGAGAGGCGCCCTTCGGCGACGTCGTGTACCGCTACTGTCTGGACGCGTGGGGCGCGCCCTCGCTCGCGGACCGCGCGGCGCACGACCTCTACTACAACGTAAGAAGGCACGCGCCGACGTCGCGGCGGTGCCTGTTGTTCGCGGCCTTCTCCGGTATTGACAATGACCCGATCTCGAAGATGGGCCACCGCGTGGGGTCCTCGCGGCTCCTGTTCGAGGCGGCGACGGCCCCCGCGGCGCGACGCTTCTTCTTCCACTGCGTGGACTTGTTGCGGGACGACGGGCTGGCGTTCCCGTCGGACGACGAGGAGCGGTGGCTCGTTCCAAAAGCCGCGGTGGAGGGCGCGGCCCGCGCCGCGTTCAACCGGGACGCGGCGCCGTGCTACGCGCCGCCGGCGACGGACCCGCCCCGGAAGGGCCGGATCGAGGCCGCCAAGGCCTTCGACGATTTGCTGTTCCGGCTGCGGGACCTGGCGATTGATGAAGACGGCCGCGTCGACGCGGACGCCGTCCTCTGGCTGCTGCTCCAGCACTGGCGCGAGCTTGTCCTGGACGGCCGCGAGCTGAGCTCGACGAAGGCCATCGCCGCGATGTTGAATGGTGTCGCCTCCTACAATAACCAGGAGATGGTCGAGGAGGCGGAGGAGGTCGCGCGGAAGGCGCTGCTCTCGCTGGACCACTTCGTCGCGCTGCGCCGGAGGTTGGGTTTGTGGGGCCTGGTTTATGATGAGGCGGCCGACGTCGCTTCGTATCACGCGGCCGTGGCCCACGTCGAGCGGACGCCCGCGCCGTCGCCGGTGAAGGCCGTGATGCTCGGGCTGCGGCGCTATCATATCAGAACGCTGCGCGGCGCGGCGCCGCGTAGCGCCGAGGACGGCGCGCGCGCGCGGCGCGCGGTCGCGGCGAACTGGGCGCAGTACGAGGCCGTCGTGCGCGACCACGTGACGCAGATCACCAAGGCCATGAAGAAGGCGGACGCGGTGCACAGCGGCGTCCCTCTGTTTTGTGATTCCTCTCTCGACGCCGTCCGACGCGCAGGTGCGGCGGCGCGAGGCCCTGAAAAAGAAGGAGACGTCGCAGGACGACCTCGAGCCCGACCCGGCGCGCGAGCGGATCCAGAACCTCAAGGGGCTGCTCGCGAAGCTCGACGCCGCCGTCGACTTGCTGCAGGGCGGGGCGCGCGACCCCGAGGACGACGCGGCGCCCTGGAGCGGCCTGAGCTTCGGCTACGAGGCCTCGGACTTCGTGGACGCGTTCCGGGCCGTGGCGCGCGCGCCGGCGTCGGACGAGGCCCTCGGCCGGGCCGCGCGCGCGGTCGGCCGCGAGGTGCGGTGCCTGCTCGCGCACGTGTACGAGACGCAGGTCGACGCTTGTTCCGAGTCTTCTCCTCCTCCGGAGTTCTTGCGGGACGCTTGGGCGTAATTTACCTGGCTTTCAGTTGCCTGTTTTTTGCTTGCTTTGCTTCGACCGTTGAGCCGGTCCCGCCCCGGCCCTCATACACCGTCGCCCCGGAGTGTTAGCTCGGAGGCGACGACGGTAGTTAAGTCGGGAGTCGGCACGCCGAAAGCGTGGAAGCGAGCGAGTTCACGAGATGGCGGAACACGCCTTCTTCACTGGACGACTGTTCACCCGGCACCACGCCGTCGAGCAGACGCGGCCGCAGCGCCACGGGCGCAGGTAAGTAGTAGATAAAAGTAGCATTACAGGAGGGGACCACCTCAGGACCGCGTCAGCCCCGCCGCGACGTACGGCGAGGACGCGATCCACTTCAGCGCGAGCTGCCCGATCGGCACGTCGGGGTCCAGGGCGTTGGCGACGCCCTCCATGACCCGGATGGCCACGGCCGTCGACACGAAGAAGCCCTCGAGGGCCACGCGGCACTTCTCGGCCTCGGCGAAGATGCGCGACGCGTACTCCGAGTACTTGTTGAAGAACTCCTCCTCGACGCTCCGGGACGTGATGTCCCGCATGCACTCACAAAAAGAATCCTGGGCCCGCTGCCAGGCCTCGTCCGTGCCGAAGCCGTTGTTCAACGCGCGCGCGCCGTCCATGCCCTTGCAGAGGAGCCGCCCCGCGGCGTCGCCGTCGTGGCGCATGAGCGCGGAGAGCACGCGCACGAGGTGGACGTGCTCCTTCGCGCCGAGCTCGACGCAGATGCCCGCGTCCAAAAAACAGACCGCCGGGTCGCGCGTCGCGTCGCGCGTCACGAGGATGTTGCCCGGGTGCAGGTCGCCGTGCAATAAATTGTCGTGGAAGATCATCTTGCAGACCGCGTCGACGCCCACCCGAGCCAAAGCCTTGCGCCGCGCGTCGTCGACGTCGCGCTTGAGGTACTCGCGCATCGACGGCCCCTCCACAAAGTCCTCTACCAATACGTCCTCGCTCACCAATGCTCGCCGCGGCGCCGGGAAGCTCACGCTGCTCTGGTTCCGGAAGTTTTCTCGCAAGCGCTCGAGGTTGTCGGCCTCCTGCGTTGGTTGATCGCGTGTCGCGGTGCTTTGTGGTTTCTCTCGAAGTCTTCGACGCGTGGCTCCCCCCGCGACGCCGTCGACGCGTGGCTCCCCCCGCAACAACCAGCAAACGCGTCTCCGGACGCCGGCCGCGCGCCGCGCGCATGTCCATCTGCGCGCCGAGCGTCGCCGCGAACTCGTCCGCCGCCGCCGCGAGGTTGAACCACTTGGCGCGCGGGATGAGCGCCTCGCCCGCGCGCGCGCAGGCCCGCAGGAAGTCGAGGTCCGAGGCGACGCGCCGCCGCGCCGCCGGGTGCACGACCTTGACGGCGACGCGGTCGCCCCGGCGGCCGCCGTTTGTTACGTCTTTCTTGAGGACCTGCGCCGGTGTTGTTGTCGGCTCTCTGTCGCGTGCGTCGTCGTCTCTACCGCTTGCACGACCCCAAAAAACAAGACGCCGCCTCGGACCGCCGAGTGCACCTGGGCGACGCAGCCCGTGCCGACGGGCGCCGCGTCGACGTCGAGCACGTCGCGCCAGTCGGGGCCGAGCGACGCCTCGAGGGCGCGCTCCGTGTCGCGCCACGCGTGCGCCGGCGCCCGGTCTTGCAAATGGGCGAAGCGGTCGCAGAACGCGCGCGGGAAGCGGTCCTCGCGCGACGAGGCCCACTGCGCGAGCTTGACGGCCGTCGGCCCCGCCGCGCGCGTCGCCCAGAGGCAGTAGCGCCACCAGCGGTCCTCGTCGAAGCGGCGGAGGGGGGCCTGCGCGCGGTGTTTTGTTCATTTCTCTCGCGTCGGCGGGTGACGCCATCGCCGCGAGACGTCGAAACTTCGCGGACTTTGCGGACTTCAACGCCATCGAGGTTGTGACGAGAACAACGTCGCCGCGATGGCGTAGAAACTCCACGCCATCGAGCAGACGCAGCTACGGAGACAACATCGTGAAGCTTGATTTCCACACAGTCCCGCGAACCGCGAGCACGAGCGGCGTCGCGAGCGCGCCGAGCCGGATCGACGTCTCGACGATGCGCGCGAGCCGGAAGCACGCCCGCGCGAGGTGCTGCAGGACGTTGGCGTCGTCGTCGAGGTCGGCGCCCGCGCGGCGCCGCTGCGCGAGAATCGCGGTCGCCGGCGGCGGCGGCGGCGCGGCCTCGAGCAGGCGCGCGCGGCTCGCCCTCGTCATGGCGCAGCCGCCCGCGACGGCGCCGACGCTCACGCTGAGGAGGCGGCGCTGCGTCCCGCGCGGCACGAGCGGCCTTGCGGTTCTTAGGACAACCAGCATTTTTTTTTGCGGTGTTGCTGTTGGGTGGTTCCTCTTCGCGTGGTGTTCCGGGGGCTGCTGCACTGGCGGGAGACTCGCCCCGGCGAGAGGCCGAGGGCCGGAGGCGGTGCGACGGGCGCAAAAAAACGGACGCACGCACCTCAATCCCAAAACGGGTTTTTCTATTATAGACTTTAAATTGCAAAGCTCGGTCTTTCTCGCAGCCTTGGGGATATAGCTCAGTTGGTAGATCCGTACAACAACGGAATCGCAAGCGCCTGCTTAGCATGCGGGAGGTCATGAGTTCGATTCTATATGCGAAATATGCATAAATCAGTATTATCTCCAATTTTTTTTTTATTTTTGAAGCCAGCACCCCCCCCTTTGCACTTTGCAGGGATTTGGAGGCCGGCGAAGGGCAAAACAGAGGATTTTATAAAAATTTTTCTTGCAAAAAAGACCCAAAAAGCGCGTTGCGGCGCCTTAGGGCATAGGGGGGGTAGAAAAAAAAAAAAAAATGTACTCGAGGCGAGACTCGAACTCGCGACCTTCTGCGTGTGAAGCAAGGACGTACCCAGTTTAGCACTAGGTAGGACGTCATAACCAACTAGACCACCCAAGCACATGTTCAACCGATGTCTGCGAGCATTCACCGACATCTGGAGGGATCAAGAGGACAAAAATGATGGACTAGTAGGAAAGCAAAGGAAAACCCGTGAGTTAACACGGCTTGTGTTGCCCGCCCCACAGCCGCGCCCGCGACATCGTCAGACCTCGGAAAGCCACCCGAGGCAGCTCAGAGCCATGCTTCGCGAAGCCTGTTGCCCCATACTCCCTTCCAACATACGCAAGGTCCGACTGACCCGCGTTTATACAACAACACCCCGACCGACCCCTGAAACCCCGCCACCCTCGTCCACCGCAGCGCGTCGGAGGCGTATCGCGGGCGAGAAATTCCGACCGCGTGGTCCGCGGCTCGCTCGTCGTCGGCGCGGCCTCGGCCCGGGCCGCGGGGTGGGAAATGCACAGAGCCGTGTCCGTGGGGGTTGGAAGCTTCTCGTTGCCCTCTTAGAAAACCCAAGGGGCTCCCTCCCTAGCGGCCTGTGAAGTAAGCAGACAAAGAGCATGCTCTCACTGCTACACACCAAAAAGTAAACAGCCTGACGCATCACATTCACATTCCTGCCAAAATCCTGGTGCGACCGGATCCACCAAAAAAGCAAGCTGGCGTCCCCCCACCTCAAGCAAAATGCAGTGCTCACCTTCTTAGCAGCAGCAGCAGTGCTCGCCTACTACCTGAGACGCCGCAAAAAACGACGCCAGCAAGCAGCAAAGCGCCACGCGCGCGACCTCCTGTGCGACCCGAGAATCAAGCGAAGCCTCGTGCCGTACCCGTCGAAGGACACGACGCGCCGGCTCGCGACGCTCACCGGCCTGAGCGCGCAGCAGGTGCACCACATCGCGAGGAGCGCGCGGTCCGGGCGGTGCGCGCGGCCGTGGCACGGCGAGGCGCCGGCGCAGAAGCGGCGCGAGACGTTCGCGCGGCGGCGCCACTTTTACTTTGCGTTGCACAAGTTTGAACGCAGCGTCTGCTCGACGGCGTGAAGGCGACGAGTGCAAACACGCAGGCCCGCCGGCTGCGTGACGCAGCGCGACGAGACCGCGTCGACGGTCTTCGACGTCCTGCCGCCGGGGTTTCCGCCGCGCGGGCCCGCGTCAAAACGTGAGGTGCCTTCACGGGATCGCGGCGACAGCGTAAGGCTCGACGGCAAAAGTCGCCATCGCCGCGACGCACCTGGAACTCGACGCCTGTCGAGTAGACATCGGCGATCGTGAAGCCCCGCCCTGGCACCCGCGGGACTATGCAAAGTTCGAAAAACGATGGGCGCTCCACAGGCTCGGCCCCGTCGGCCGCCTCGACAAGGCCACGACGGGCCTGCTGCTGTTCACGGACGACGGCGGCCTCGCGAAGCGGCTCGTCGCGGCCGGAACCTGCAGCAAGACCTACGTGCTCGACGTGGCGGGCGACGTCACGGACGCCGCGCTCGCGTCGCTGGCGACGCCGCTCGACGACGTCACGCTGCATACGCGAGAGGCCGTCCGCACGGCCCCGGCCGACGTCGCGGTCCTGAGGCGCGACGCGACCGCGGTATCGAGGCGGCGTCCGTCCTTTCCTTCAACCGGCCGCGCGTCGATGGCGTGGCGTTGGGCCCGCGTCGCGTCGATGGCGTCCGAGGTGCTGCGCCAGTACAAAGACGACGACGCAGGCGACGCTCGAGGTCACCATCGCCGAGGGCCGCAACCGCCAGATCCGCCGGCTCGCGGCGCGCGCCGATTTAAAAGTGACCGCGCTCCACCGCGTGCGGCTCGGCCCGCTGGCCCTGGGCGACCTGCCCGTCGGCGCCGCGCGGGGCCTGACGCCGCGCGAGGTCGACGCGCTCCTCGGCGCCGTGGGCCTCGCCGGCGCGCGGGGGCCGCCGCGCGCGCTGCCCTGCGCCGCCGCGCCCGAATTAAGGGAGAGCGACGTCGCGGCGGCGCTGGACGACCTCGTGGCGCGCGCCTAGGCTATTTTGTTGTTTATAACACAGTGTTAAAGTTAAGATACGACGCCCCGAACCGCCAGCCGCACGACGGACCGCATCGCGGCGACGCGCGGCGTCAGCGCGAGCGTCACGGCGAGCCGCGGGATCTCCGTGAACTTCGCCAGCACCCAGGCCACGGCGAAGGCGCCCGCCGTCGGCGACGAGCGGAGGCCGTCGACGAGCGCGCGCGGCGCGACGGGCGCCACGAGCGCCGACAGCTTCGCCACCGCCTCGTCGCGCGCGCGGCCGCCGCCGAGCAGGCCGACGTCGACGGCGGCCGTCAGCCCCGCCAGCGTCGTCCCGTAGACGGCGAAGTGCGTGCCCACGGCCGTCCAGCCGTACGTGCGCCACGCGTCCGCGAGCTGGCCCGCGTAGCCGGCGCGGCGCGCGCGGAACGCGACCGCGAGCGCCGCGGCGCGCCGCGCGCGCTCCTTGACCGCCGCGGCGTGCGCCGCCGCCGCGGCCTTGAGCCGGGCGAGGCGCCGCGGCCGCCGCGCGGCGAGGAGCCGGAGCCGCGGCGCGAGGAGCTCGCGGAGCCGGAGCCGCGGCGCCGCCAGCGCGAGGCGCGCGCGCACGGGCGCCGTCGTCGCCGCCGCGCGCGCCTTCATCGCGTCGCGCCAGCGCGCGCGCGGCGCCGCGGCGGCGGTCCAGCGCGCGCCGACGTGGCGCGTCGACGCCGCGAGCGCCGCGCGCGCCGCCGCCGCGCGCGCCGTCGTCGACGTCGTCGTGGAAAACGCTCTGGCGGTCCCGACGCGGTGGAGGGCGCGGGTGGCGAGCATTTTTTATCGCGGAGGCCTTGTCGCCTTTTTTTACTGTGGCGGCTGGGCGTCGCGTGAGCCCGCAGCGCTCGCTGTGTTGCGAGAGGCGACGCAGTACAGTGACTTACTGCTGTCCTACAAATCGCGGGCTGGCGCTGTACCGCTAGGTCCTGCGTTGCCTAGTGTCTTACAGCCGCTAGCTTGACGCGCCGTACTAGTCCTAGCACCGTAACATGAGAGAGAAAGGCGTCGGTCCGGCGGCCTCGAGAGCACGAGCTACCCGCCTTCCAACTTTTAAGTGAGAGACGCGCAGAGAGTTCAACGAGGAAACGAGGTTATACCACGACACACCGGGGGGGGGGACGAAAAAGCCGACTAGCCGAACCGCGCCAGCCGCGCGGCGCGGATCGCGTCGCGGTCGTCGGCGGCGGACGTCTTGGCCTTCTTCGCGCGGACGTCGTCCATGGACGCGGCGATGGCCGCCGCGAGCTCCGGGTCCGCGGCGGCGGCGGCGGCGAGCGCCGGGTCGACCTCGGGCTCCGACGGCGCGAGCGCGCGGCCCGCGCCCGAGAAGGCCTGGGTGGCCGGCTTCGTAGAAGACGACGCGGGCGCCGCGCCGGAGGACGCGCAGGCGGCGACGGCCGCGGCCAGCGCGCCCGCGTCGCGCTCCAATCTATGGGACGGAAAGGCGCCGCGCACGGCGAAGACCGAGTAGCCCTTCTCGAAGTGCGCCTGGAGGAAGAGGTCGACGTGCGCGGGCGACATCTCCTGCGGCGTCTTCGCCATGGAATTCAGGTCGAACCAGTGGCGGTCGCCGATGCGCCGCAGCGCGAACCAGTGCTCCCTCCGGTTCAAAATGTAGCCCGCGTCGCCGCGTTCCCGGTTCGCCGTCGAGCCCAGCTGGCCGCAGGCGAGGCCCGCGCGCTGCAGCGCCTGGAGGATGACCTGGACCGAGAAGAAGCCGTCGCCCCGGACGTTCTGCGACTCGTGGTCCGCGACCGGACTCGACAACAGCGCCGCCTCGCGGCGGTCGAGGTCGCGCGCGACCTCGGCCAGGCCCACCTCGTCGAACCATCGAGCTTGCACCAAGTTATTCAACGCGTGGACGGCGCAGAGCGCGCCGATCTGCTTCTCGTGGTAGATGCCGTGGAAGTCCGTCGGCAGGCGCTCGCCGTCGACGGGCATCTCGAGCGCCTCCTTGGGCACGTCGCCGTCGTCGCCGGCGTGGTGGTCGCCCGTCATCTTATCCTTTAGCTCCTCGCGCTCCTTGAGCTCCTTCATCGAGGCGATCGGCATGGTGGAATGTCGCCTGGTCACCTAGGCTTGACTCGGGCGGAGCGGTGCCTTTCGGCGCAGCGCGGCGTGTGACGGCTTTGGTGGAGGAGTTAAACGCTCGCGCGATAAGCGTGCGCGCGTCCTCAGAGGCAGGCTGGGCCGGCACTGACAAAACGCCGGCCGATGCTAGTGTCTTACTGTCGCTAGCACCGTTTTGTGGCAGCCCTTTACGGGCTCAAAGACGCTAGTTCCAAGGCCGAGGCAGCCAATAAATCACCAGCCGGACCGCAGAACGCTGCGAGGGCTGCCCTCTGCCACATGCATGCGATGCAGCACGCGACTCTGCTGCTGGTCCTAACATGCAAAACGCATGCCCTTTCGGCCGACCCGAGCAAAGGCTTTGCTATTTTTGCGCGAAACGTGATGCGTGGGAACCAGCGGTGCTTTTCGCGGGTCGCCGACGACCTCGCGCAGCGGGGCCTACCGAACGGCGCGCGCGTCTTGGACCTGGGGGCGTCGGCGGGCGAGCCGAGCCTCACGATCGCGAGCCGCGGCTTCCGCGTCGTGTCCACGGACTTCGCGCCGCCGAACAAGAATCTGGGGGAGAAAAGGGCGGCGGCCTTCGGCCTGAGCGATATGGTCGAGTTCCACACGGCGGACGCCCAGGACCTGTCGCGGTGGGGCGACGGCACCTTCGACGCCTGCGTCGGCACGTACGTCCTCATGTTCACGCCCGACGTCGAGAGGGTCTGCCGCGAGGTGCGGCGCGTGCTCAAGCCGGGCGCGCCGTTCATCACCACGGTGTGGCAGCCGCCCGCCCGGGTAAACATCTGTGTGGAAATCAAAATTTTACGGCGCGTTCGTGCTGAATCATCGCGTCGTCCTCCACGCCATCGACGCGACGCCTGCTCGATGGCGTGGCGATGCCGGTTCCTCGCCGCTCGACCGAGCCAGGTCGGCCCCGTCATCGCCGAGAAATGACTTAGTGAAGAATTGTCGGGTGCACCCGACACACTGGTTGGTTTCCACACAGGTGGACATGTTCGGCGCGGGCCTGATGAAGACGGTGCTGGCGCTGCGCGAGGCGGGCAAGCTGCCGAAGCCGGACCCGGCCAACCCCCCGGCCAACCCCTGCAACCTGGCAGACAGCGTGCCGGGGGCGCTCGGGGACGCGCTTGCGAACGCGGGCTTCGGCCGCGTGGCCGCCGAGGAGTGGAGCTACCCGATCGTCATCGCGGGCGCCGACGTCGACGACGTCGCCGCGCGCTTCCTCGAGGGGACGCCGTTCCACAACGACATCCTCGACGCGGGCGGCGCGCCGCTGCTGCAGGAGGCCCGGCGGCTCCTGGCGTCCAACGTCGCCGGCTTTGATATCGTCGAGCTCGCGGACCACGTCCCCGAGTGGGCGGGCGTCGACAACCCCGACGGCCTAAAGAAGGGACTGCTCTTCCCGACCAACACGTGCCTCTACGTCACCGCGGTCGCCCCGTGAACCCCACCACCCGCTCTTTCTTCATTCGGGATGCACCCCCTTGTTCTCCCCCGGTAACATATGCAAAAGGCTAGTCGTCAAACACCGGAGAACGAACGAAGCCGCTCTCGAGCGCCCGCCTCGGGCCGAGCTTCTGGGGAACGGGTTCCGCCGCCGGGGCGGCGCGCGGCGCGGCCGGCGGAGGCGCCGCGGCGGCCTCGACGCGCACCGGGGGCGCGGCCGGCGCATCGAACGTCGCGATGACCGCGGCGTGGCCGTGGAGCTCGGCGATCTCCCGGGGGAGCCGCCCCGAGTGCGCCGCGACGTCGGGAGACGCGCCGCGCGTCAGTAACAACGCGCAGACGTCCGCGAACCCGTCCCGGCACGCCTGCCAGAGCGCCGTCTGGCCGAGCGCGTCCCTCCCATCTATATCTACGGGGGCGTCCAGCATCGCGGCGACGATTTCAACGTCGCCGCTCTTGCAGGCCGCGTGGAGGCCGCTCCGCCCGTCGCCGTCCAAGCGGCGGGCGTCGCCGCCGTGTCGGAGTAACAGACCCGCGCAGGCCGCGCGGCCGGCGGCGCACGCCGCGTGGACCGGCGTCGCCCCGTTCCGGTCGCCGGCGTTCGCGTCCGCGCCGCCTCTCAATAAGGCGTCGACGACCTTCGTCCGGCCGTAGTTCGACGCGTGCCAGAGCGCCGTCCGGCCGTCGTCGTTCCGCGCGTCCGTAGGTGCATTATGTTTCAATAAAATCTCGACGCACTCGATGCAGCGCGCCTCGCCCCGGCGCGCGACGGCGGCCAGCGGGCCGTCGCCGTCTCCATCTACCACGGAGGCGTCCGCGCCCAGGTCCAGCAGCTGTTTTAAACCCGTATCGTCGCCGCGCCACGCGTAGTGCCAGAGCGCCGTGCGGCCGCAGCCGTCTCTGGCATTAACGTCGACGTTCCGCTGCCGCACGAGCGCGGCGGCGGCGACGGACCGGTCGTTCATGATCGCGTCCCACCACAGTTTTGTGGTGTTTGTTTTGTTCTGCGGCTTGATTGGCGGGGCTGTGAGCTTGAGGTCCGCGTCCTTCACGGCGTCGGTGCCGCCGCGCAGCTCCTCCTCGAGGACGTGGCGCCGCAAGATCTTCTCGTAGTCCATGCCGAAGGCCATGGTTCGTGTGGGCTGCCGATACGCGTCGCGCGGCCCGATCGTCTCGCGCGCTCGACGGCTGCCCCAGCTAATGTGTCCGCCGCTACGCGTCGCGCTGCCCGATCGTCTCGCGCGCTCGACGGCTTCTTGTGGCTGCCGCGGCCTCGCGCTCGGTAGGCCTGGACGCACGGGACGCTGCCAGGAAACCGATTCATGTTAGCGTAGCGTAAGACACTAGCAATTGGTCCAAGCGCGGGAGACTCTCGCCGGCGTTCTCTCTGCGAAAGCCAACCTGAAAGCTGCCAACACACACAACAGCGCTTCATCGCCTAGCCGTCACCTGGCCCGGGCCGCGTCAAGCACCGTCGGGCGGCACAAGAGCATCACCAAGACTTCAGCTGCCCCTGTTTCTGCGCTTCAAGGCGTCAAAGTAATGCGCGTCCTCCTCGCCGCCCTCGCCGCGACGGCTGGCGCGCGGCCGCCGGCACCACTAAAGTGGCGCGGCGGCTCCGTCGCGCCGCGGCCGCCGCCGCCGCCCCCGAAGACGCTCAAGCCGCCCAATGAAGACACGACAACGCCTCTGGAGCGCCAGCTCCTCGAGAAGGTTAGGGTCTACGCAAGAGGATTGGACGCCTACGTGAAGCCGGAAAAAGTAGTGAAGAAGGCGTTGGCCGGCGCCGCGGCGCTCGACTACGCGACCGTCGAGCAAACGCTGGCCGAGAACGCCGCCTACGCCGCGACGGAGCACCCGGACTACGGCCGCCTCGCCGCGCGCCTGGCCGTCGACCGCCTCCACGCCACGACGTCCTCGTCGTTCAAGGAGACGTTGTTAACCTTAGACGACGAGCCGAATCCCACGACGGGCGAGCCCTGCCACATCCTGGACGCGGGCTTCCGCGCCGCCCTCGAGAACGATAAGTACTTCGTCGCGCAAGTCGAGGGGGCGATCTCCGACGAGCGCGATTTTGATGGATTTGACTATTTTGGCTACAAGACGCTCGAGAAGTCTTACTTGCTGCGGCACCGCGGGGGCGTCCACGGGAACGGCATCGCGGAGCGGCCCCAGCACCTGCTGATGCGCGTTGCTTTAGGTATTCACCGCGGTATGTGATACAGCGTCTGAACGCGCGAGCGAGAGGTATCGAGATCGACCGGCGCGGCGATGGCGCCGTCGACGCGGGCACGTCGCCTTCGCGCAGAGAGACGCAAAGAAGAACGCGCAACGCGCAGAGATGTCGCCGCGCGCCGAGAGACACGAAGATGACACGACGCAAACGCAGGCTGGGAGAGCTCCGAGCAGTTGGAACGGGCCCTGGAGACCTACGACCTGATGAGCCGGGGCCACTTCATCCACGCGTCGCCGACGTTGTTCCACGCCGGCCTGAAGCGGGCCCATTTATCCTCGTGCTTTTTGCTCGGATCGACGGACGATTCCATCGAGGGCATCTACAAGGCGTTAGGTGAATGCGCTCGAATCTCGAAAGCGGCGGGCGGCATCGGGCTGTCCGTCGCCGACGTGCGGGCCGCGGGCTCGAAGATCAAGGGCACGGGCGGCGAGAGCAATGGTTTGGTGCCCATGCTGCGCGTCTTCGACGCGACGGCGAGGTACGTCGACCAGGGAGGAGGTAAAAGACCAGGAGCCTTCGCGGCCTACGTCGAGCCGTGGCACGCTGATATATTTGATGTGTTGGACCTCAAGAAGAACCACGGGAAGGAAGAGCGACGAGCGAGGGATTTGTTTTATGGGCTGTGGGTCCCCGACTTATTTATGAGACGCGTCCGAGATGATGCTGAATGGGCGTTGATGTGCCCGGACGAGTGCCCGGGTTTGACGGACGCGATCGGCAACGCCTTCGACAACCTCTATGAGACGTACGAGGCGCAGGGCAAGTTCAAGCGCAAAGTGAAAGCTCGGAAGCTCTGGCGGGCCATCTTAGATGCCCAGATGGAGACCGGCACGCCGTACATGCTTTATAAGGACGCCTGCAACAAGAAGTCGAACCAGCAGCACCTCGGGCCGATCAAGTGCTCGAACCTGTGCTGCGAGATCGTCGAGTTCGCGAATAATGATGAAATTGCGGTCTGCAACCTGGCTTCCCTCGTATTGCCGCGGTTCGTGAAGAATAATGAAGTGGACCTCGAGGGACTCAAGCAAACGGCAAAAGTCGTCGCTACCAATTTAGATGCGACGATCGACCACGGGACCTACCCCAACGCCGCCGCTGAAAGGAGTAACTTGCGGCACCGGCCGATCGGCATCGGGGTCCAGGGCCTCGCGGATCTATACGCGTTGCTGCGGCTGCCCTTCGACTCGGAAGAAGCCCAGAAGCTGAACGTGGACATCTTCGAAGCGATATATGTCGGCGCATTGGAAGCGTCGATCGAGCTCGCGAAGAAGCACGGGCCGCACGACTCGTACGCGGGGTCGCCGGCGTCGCGCGGCGAGCTCCAGCCGGACTTGTGGGGTCTCGACGCGAAGGAGCTCGACGCGAAGTCGCGGTGGGACTGGGCCCAGTTAAGGGCCGATCTCGCGCGCTATGGATTGCGGAACTCGTTGCTGACGGCGCCGATGCCGACGGCGTCGACGGCGCAGATCATGGGCTGCAACGAGTGCTTCGAGCCGTACACGTCCAACCTCTACGCGCGGCGCGTCAAGGCCGGGGAGTTCGTGGTCGCGAACCGGCACCTCGTCAAGGACTTATGTGAACTGGGTTTGTGGGACGAAAATCTGAGGCGGGACCTGTTGCGGGCGCAGGGGTCGGTCCAGGGCCTGGCTATTCCCGACGACTTGAAGGCTTTGTACAAGACGGCCTGGGAGCTCTCCCAAAAGTCGCTGCTGGACCTGAGCGCGGGCCGCGGGCCTTTTGTGGATCAGTCGCAGTCCCTGAACTGTTTCATCGCGGCGCCGGACTACGGCAAGCTCACGACCTTCCACTTCCGGGGCTGGGAGGCGGGCCTCAAGACGGGCATGTACTACCTGCGGACGCGGCCCGCGGCGGACGCGATCCAGTTCACGCTCGAGGCTTCCGCGCCCGGCGCCGCGGCGGCGGCGCCCACGACGATCGACGACGGCCGCGGCGGCCACGTCGAGGCGTGCGTGTCGTGCTCCGGGTAAGGCACTTGTTTGAAGTGTGCGCGTCACATGATGAGCTCTTACTACAACACCTAGGCGGCGGCGCCGGGCCCGCTCTGGAGCCGCGTGCGCCGCTGCCGGCGGTTCCCCGTCTTCTTCGCGGGCGCCGCCGCGGCGTCGATCGCCGGGGGACCGGCCGCCCTCGCCGCGGCCGCGGCCGCCCCGCCGACGAGGTCCGCCGGCACGGCGAGGTCGACGACGCCCGGGAAGCCGCGCACGCGCCACGGCCTCGGGAACCACCTCGCGTTCGATACGACCGTGCCGAAGGTCCCACAGTCCTCGACGCAGGCGCAGGCCCGCGGCGCCGCGTCGTCGAAGGACGCGAGCCGCCGCGTCTCCCCGACGTCCACCACCCCGGCCGCGTCGCCGCGCCGGAAGCCGGGCCGGAGGTCGGCCGCGCCCGCGGGGTGCCAGAGCTTCCACGACGCGTTGTCCCAGTCCTTCATGCCGACGCGCACGACGACGCGCCGGCCCTCGTACGGCGCGAAGAGCTCGTTGTTCCGCGTCTCGAGCGTCTTGAAGCCGTTCAACAGCAGCGCCGCGAAAGGCTGCGTGGGGCATCGCGTCGATGGCGTGGCGCGCGATGCCGACGCAACAACGCGAAGAGAATAAAAGGACGCCGCAAGAGCACCATCGCGAGCGACACGGCGGGCAGCGTCACCGTCGGCTTGGACGACGGGCCGCCCGGCGCGTCGATTACTTTGCCCCGCACGCCTTTCTCGAAGGCCGCCAGCCCCGCGCGCCACCGCTCCTCGTTGAGTCCCTGCGGGCAGTGCACGGCCAGCACGCCCAGCGCCGCCGCAGCGACGCAGTTGCCGTGCTTGCCGTCGCGCGCGTCGTCGAAGAGCACCATGCGCGAGAACGCGCAGCCCAGGCCCTTGGCGATGCGCCGCAGGTGCGTCCGCTTGTCGCCCGGGTAGATGTGCACCGCCGCCGCCGCGAGGTCCGGGACCTTCGCGAGCAGCGCCTTGGAC
Organism: Pelagomonas calceolata; assembly: GCA_918797485.1. Taxonomy (NCBI): domain Eukaryota; class Pelagophyceae; order Pelagomonadales; family Pelagomonadaceae; genus Pelagomonas; species Pelagomonas calceolata. Next base: position 3,036,145 of record CAKKNE010000003.1, on the reverse strand, counting down.
CACTCGGGCTTGGCCGAGCGCGACGCCACGGCGACCTGCGTGTCCGGGCGCGCGGCCAGCAGCTTCAGCACCGCCGCCGCGCCGGGCAGCACGCGCACGTCCGTGCCGAGCGTCGGCGTCCAGCCGTCCGCGGCGCCCCGCGGCGCGCGCAGCGTGTAGACCTCGGGCAGCCATACCGTGGCGTCTAGGTCCAGGACGACGACGAGGCCGTCGCTCGTCGAGAGGCGCTCGACGGCGGCGGTCAGCTCGCTCATTATCCTCTCCGAGTTGCAAGCTGTGCGAATTAAGCCAAGGCGACCGACCGGCGTAGGTCTCGCAGGCGATGCTCGGTTGACGGCTTACAGCGCAGGCACGCGGCCACAGCGTGTGTGGATCGAGCTGCAGAGAGAGGCAGAAGTCGCGCGCGCGCTGAAATTCGACAGCGGCGCAGCGCAGGCGTCTGTTGGACACGTCCACTCACACGAACGGCTTCCAGTCGTTTGTTTTTGCTTGCGATCGGACCTGTCGCAGCTAGCGTCGTGTAAGACACTAGCATGAGCGCCCGAAAAACTCCAGAGGCGCTCGCAAAGAGCGTCACACGCGCTGCGCTCGTCTTCTGGGTGTCGCATTGCTGCTCTTGATCCCGCAGCTTACCGTGCTGCGCAACAAACGCTCGGGGCTGCCCTTCCGTCTCAGTTTTTCGGGCTGCCCCGGGAACAAAGCATGGCTGCGACCGTCCTCGAGAGCCCGGTGCGCGTGCGCGTTTTCAGCCAGGGCGCCACCGTGCTCGTGGGCATCGTCCTGTTCTTCCACGGCGTCGAGGGGCTCCTTGACTTCATTGCGCCGAAGGACGCGCCAAGCCGCTTCCTCTTTGGCCTCACGCTCTTCGCCGGCTCGCTATTTTTATTAGTGGTGAACCGCGGCTTCGTAGCGGCGAGTGGCATTGAGGCTGACGACGACGCAGCGGACGCCGTCGCGCCGGCGGGTGTGGTGCACGCGCTCCGCGAGTGCAGTCCAATTCCTTGCTGCTGTCTCGTCGATTTCCACGCGGACGTCTGGGCCGTGGCGACGGTCAACGGCGCGTCGCTCTGCTGCGCGTGGGCGGGCCTCGAGCACGTACTGGACAGCGCGCCGCGCCTCTTGATGGAGAGGCCGCCGCCGGCATGGGTGGACGCCTTCGTGTGCTTAGTCCTTGGCAATTTCGTGCTCGTCGCGAGCCGCCAGCTCGGCAATCAGTTCCGGACGCGTCTCGGGCTTTCCGCGACGCATGTCCTAGAGAAGACGCGGCGCCACGAACCCCTCGTGTAATGTTGTCAGTCAAGCTACAGGTACAAGATTGGTTAGAAGCCCCGCTGGAAGTCCTCCACGAACCGCAGGTGCACATACGCGTAGCCGAGCGAGAACCCCACAAAAGCCGTCAGCGCGTAGTTCCTGTACTTCCAGAGCGGAGCCGCTAGCCGCTCGCAGCGACTCGGCAGCTCGACGGGCAGCGGGTCTATCTTTTCCTCGGCCCGCTTCCGCCGCTCCCTCTTAAAGTCGGGCGAGTCCGCGTAGAGCGACTCGCGCGTCATCGCGAGGATCGGGTCGTCCGGCGCCTCCTCGTCCAAGATGGGGATGGGAACAGACGGCCGCCGCGGCGTTGCGAGCTCGAGCGCACGCCGTGCTGCCGCGCCGCTTTCCTCGAAGGCCAGGGCAAAGGGCGTGAACTGTTTCGTCGTTTCGGGCTCCGGCGGCGGCGCCACTTCTGTGTTATCAGTCGGCAGCCGCGGCGGCGGCGGCGCGGCGGCAGCCGCGTCCGCAAGGAAGGCCTCTGCGGCCGCGGCGCCCGCCCTCCGCGCCGCGTCTCCGAATCGCGCGTCCTTGGCCCGCCTCGCAAATGCGAGCCGCAGCGGGTAGCGAAGCTTCCGGAAGAAGTCCACGAGCGCGCAGCTTCCGGACTCGATGGGCGGCGCCTGGCCGTTCGCCGTAAGGAGAACATCTCCCGCGAGAACGCCCGCGCCGGCCGCGCGGCTCGCCGGCTGGACCGCCTCGACCGTGCAGAGCGCGCCCCGGTCGCTCAGGGCGAGCGAGCAGCCCATGGGCGGCTCCGGCACGATTACTTCGATGACCTCCGTGGATTGCATTATCCGTCGCCTTTCCGGTGCGTCGTGAGTGTCCACCGATGGGCTCGGGTGTAGTGCTTTGCTCGAGCCGAGGGGTTCGAGGTGACGACCTCGCAGTGCTCAGCTGTGTGAGGCTGCAAGTCGATGGGCTCGGGTGTAGCTATGAGTAGTAGTGTGCGGCAGTCTGCGGCAGTGCTTTGCTCGAGCCGAGGGGTTCGAGGTGACGACCTCGCAGTGCTCAGCTGTGTGAGGCTGCAAGTCGAAACAACTGCTAGCAAGCCCGAGAGACGAGACGGCCGCGGTGTGAACCGCGGGGTTGGCAAGCCGAGCGCTAGCGTGCTGTAAGGCCACTAGGACAAGCCTCCCCAAGCAAGTTGCTGAGCTAGCTAGCTAGCTCTCCGTGCGCACGCAAGACTCGTTCCAAGGTAACCAACCGCTGCAAATCGCTCGCGCGAGAGAGGCCGCGTCGTTTTCGCTGCGGAGAACGCGCCGCGCTGCAGAGCGCCGCAATCACGACGGCCGTATTCCACACAGCTAAAAACAACATGGGACGCGGGGGTCGTCGCGGAGGAGGTGGCATGATGAGGCGCCCGCCGCCGCCCGCTCCTCGGCGCCAGGCCCCGCCTCCGGCGCAACGCCGCTCGGCTTCCACTGCTCCGGCTCAGCAGCAATCCGGCGGCATGCTTTCGGGGCTCGTTCGCTTCGGCGTCTAGGAAGCTGCCTTCACACGCGAGGCGGGTCGTTCGCGCCAATCGTCGAGAGAAAAGAGCTGCCGCGGCGGACTCGGCCTTCAGCGTGGCACGTGACAACTCCTTGCGCCGACGGCCTGGGTCTGGGCTACCTTCAGCCGGGCAAAACAATAGTTTACTATCGATCTGATGGTGGCTGTCAATTGTCCAGACCCTCGCCGTCCGACGCGAGTCGAGCCGTCGCCCGAGCTGCCTCTATACCTGATTCCCTTCGACCAAGCCAACTCTGGAAGCCGGCAGATGTGGTAACCTGGCCGCCCCAGTACTCGAGAAATCGGCGAAATTGGGATCTTCTGGTATACTATGTCTCCTGGCTTCTCGGCCTATGGACCACTGCTGATTCAGAGAATTCGCGCCATCGACGCCAAACCGGACGCTCACTGGTTGCTGTCCTACACAGATGGGCACCATGGCCCAAGGCTTCGCCTTCGGCACGGGCTCGTCCATCGCGCGCGGGGCCGTAGGCGCCGCCGGGGACGCGCTCTTCGGCGGCTCCTCGGAGCAGGCGGCCCAGCCCGCGGCGCAGCAGGCCGCGGCCGCGCCGGCTGCCCAGGACGCCTGCGCCGTCGACAAACGCGCCTTCTACCAGTGCCTTGAGACCTCGAACGGCGACGCGGACAAGTGCGATCTCGGCGTCCCGTTGTGTAGAGACGCCTTCACGCCATCGACGCGACTCATTTCCATCTCACGATGACGTGGGTGGTTTCTTTTTTCGAGGCCGTTCGGTCGCGCAGGTGCTCGGACCTATTCCGTGCTCTGAGCATGTGCCAGGAAAACGCCAAGTGGCAGTCGGCCTGAGCATCGCCCCTCCCCTGTACTAAACTAATCTTAGCCGCCGGACACGCCCTTCGGGAACAGGAACGACTTGATGCCGAGGCCGCTGAAGCCGCCGTCGACCTCGTTCCACTCGCTCGCCTTGCGCGCGTAGAGCCGCGCGAGCGTCTCCGCAGACTGGATCTCGTCCAGCGTCGGCGCGACGCCGGCCACGAAGGGCCCCGCGCCGCCGCCGCACGCGTGCGGCAGCGGCGCGCGCGCGACCTCGGCCAGGTCCGCCGCGCGGAGGGCCGCCACCTCCGTCGCGTCGGCGCCGTGGAGCAGGCACAGCACGTAGGCGCCCGACGCCGTCGGCGCGCCCGCGCGGCGGTCCGGCGCCGCGTACGACGCGGCCTCGCGGCCGTCGCGTACGAGCACGAGGCCGCCGACCGCGGTGTTTACAAGGAAGTCGTCGCCGAGCGGCGTGGCCTCCGTCACGGCGTGCTCCGAGAGCGGCTCCGTCGCCAGCGACGAGGTTATCCTCACCAACGTACCGTCGACGACGGCGTCCAGCTCCGCGCCGCCCGGCGCGTCGCGCGCATTTATGATGTGAGTCAGGCCGGCTATCCGTCCGACTTCATTGCCAGCATCATTACCCCGCTTGAGGATGGTAACGCTATTATCCGAGAGAACGCAAACGAAGCCCGTCGGCGTCGGCGCCCAGGTCTTCAACGCCACGCCTTTGGGCAGGGGCAGCTTCGCCACGACGCCCGACGCGCGGAAGTCCGAATCAAAGTCGCGCCACTCTATACAATCTCCCCCAATAAACGGCAGCCCCTTGTCAAAAAAGGCCTGGCAGAGCTTCGTCCCGTCTCCGTTGCATCGGACGCCTTCGTCAAAGCCGTCGTCGGCCTCCTTCAGCAGCCCGCCGAGCTCGCTCTTCTTCTGGGTCCCCAACGAGAGCGGGTCGACCATGTACGGTTTGCAGCCGTCCGTCAAAGCGAAGAGCCGGTCGGCCCAATATAACAGTTTTTTGCCCACGTTCCGCTCCGCCAATGGGCTCCCCTCGGGCATGCCCCGCCGATCTCGCAGGAAGGCCTCCGTCCTTACGTACCGCGCGCGCGCGACGCACGACCCGTCTCCACCAAACGTCACGCCGAGGCAAAAGCCGTAGGGGTCCCTTTGTTGACCACGCCTCAACGCGCCGCCGGGGCCGAGCCGGTAGAGCGTGCCGCGCAGGTCCGCCGGAAACTCAGCTTGTATCGCTACGGCCTCGTACTCGCCGGCCTCCGTTAACGTACTTTTTTCCGACGCTCGTCGGATGGTCGCTTTTTGTTTCATGCGTTGGGGCGGGACGAGGGCCGCGGCACCCACGAGCAGCAGCGATCGCATGGCTCTCATGCTGCTGACGTGCTCTCAAGTTGGACCACTCGTGACCGCTGGCTGTGGCAGTCCAGGAAGTGGCACGGCTGCACGCGGATGGTGCAAGACGTATTGTTACTACTACTGAGCTCAATGCGTCCGATGCGCAGGCAAGCCTAGCCAAGCTAGCAACCTAGTGTCTTACATGCCGCTAGCTTCAGCATCTGCCGTTCCCGCCGGGCGTAATAGCTGGACAACAGCACCGATCTTGAAGGCTGTACTGAAAGCCTGGCGTGTCGCGTGCACCAGCTTCCGCCAGAGAGCATCAGTGCGGGACTTTAAAAAACCATGGAGGCCGCCCTGGTCGCGGCCGCAGAACGAAACGACGCCGACGCGGTGGAGCGCATCCAGCGCGCGGCGCGGGGCGACGACGACGCGCTCTGCGACGCCGTGGCCTCGCACCTGCGCACGGAGCTGGAGAGGGAGGCGCCGCCGCCGCCGCTCGATAATACAAATGACTTCCCGGCGCTGCCCACGACGAAGAAGAAGCGCGTGCGCGCGACGCTCGTCACTGCGACGGTGCCGCCCGCGCCGCCCGTCGCGACGCCCGTCAAGCGGCCCAGCGCCGCGGCGTCGACCGACGCGTCGGCCGCGCTCGGCGCCGTCGTCGCGCGCGCGGCGCGGCGCGGCGACCTCGGCGCGACGCTGCGCCTCGTCGCGCGCGCAGCGCGGCGCGGCGGCGGCGGCGCGCGGCGCCTCGCCGCCGAGGCGGCGGCGGCGCTCGCGCCGGAGCTCGCGGCGCTGCCCCTGGACGCGTTTCGCCCCGCGTCCTTTTTTCTTTGCCTTCGACGTCCTGGCCCCATCCGCGACCTCGCCTCGTGCCTCGTGTGTGGGCCTCTGATGCATCACGTGCCGTCGACGCGACCGCTCGACGCAGGTGCGGCCGCGCGGCCGACCTCGCGCGCGACGCCGGCTGCCGCGACGCGGCGGCGGCGCTCGCGCGCCGCGCGTCGCCGCGGCCGTCTCCGAAAAAACAATCGGCGGCGCCGCGCGACCTGAGCGTGCCGTTCGACGCCGCGCGCGACTCGCGCCTGCACCACCGGGGCCGCGAGCAGGCCTACGCGCTGCGCGAGCGGTGCCGCGACCGGTTCCTCGATTTACTGCGGGACTACGAGGCCGCGCGCCGCGATGCGAATCGCGAGCGCCTCTTCCCGCCGGCGGACGACGCCTTCTTCTTCCGGAAACGGCGGCCGCAGAGGCGCGGCGCGCGGCAAACAAGAGACGCCTTCCGCGACCGCGCGTCCCAGGTCTGCCGGGCCGTGCCGCCCGAGCACGTCGGCTGGTTCGCGCGCGTTTTCACGGATATCCTCACGGCCGCGGCCGCGGCCGAGGATGTCTATGACGAGGCGGACGACGCGTTCTGGGCGGGCTCGCCTCTGGAAACGGTGCCGGGCCAGCTCCGGATCTTCGCGCTCTTCGTCGTCGGCGCCGACGCCAAGGCCTTCTCCGATTCTTTACGGGAGGTGCTCGTCGCGACGCTAAGTGAGGACGTCGACGCGGACGCGCTCCCGCGGACGCGCGTCGGCGAGGCGCTGGCGAAGCGCACGGCCGGCGCGGCGCTGCTCGGCTTCCTGCGGTCGGCGCCGAACTTTGGTAGTAGTTCACAGGGGCGGCCGCGGCCGGCGGACCTCGACGTCGTTCGCGTGTTGCAAAGCGTCAACGACGCGTCGGACGCGCGCGCCTACTTCGTCGCGGCGTGGGTCTGCGCGTTCCTCGCCGCCCTGCAGTTCGACGCCGCGTCCCGCAGGGAGGACACGGCGATCATGGACGAGCTCGAGGCGTTGCGGGCGCGCCTCGCCTGCCGCGACCCGTCGCCCGCTTTGCTCGCGGCGCGCCTCGACGTCGAGGCGTGCCTGCGGCGGCTCGGGCGGCCGCTGGCGTCTCTAGAGTTAAGCGTGCCGGCGCCCGCGTCGCCGACGTCGCCCGCCTCGCCGCGCGACGCCTGGTCGCCGCGCCGCGCGCCCAACGTCGCCGACGCCGACGCGCTGCGGTCGCCGGCCGCGGCGCGGGCCGCGCGGGCCTGGTTCTCCGCCGCGGTTTCTGTCGTGTCGCCCGCCAAGGCCAAGACGCCCCCGAAGAAAGTGACGCCGCTTCTCGTGAAGCCCGCGCCCGCGGCGCGCGCGGAGAAGAAGGCCGAGGCGGCCTCGCCGACCGCGACGGCGACCGCGGCGCGCCGCGCGCTCCTCAAGCCCGTCGCGGCCGCGTTCTTCCGGCGCCACCCGCGCGCGCGCGACGTCGCCCAGCTCGCGGTCGACGCGGCCAAGGCGCGCTGCGCCGCGGACCCGGGCCTCGACCCCGGCCGCGAGATCGACGCGCGGGCGCGGCCGGCCCTGGACCTGCTCGCGCCGCCGGACCAGCCGGCGGCCGTCGCGCGCGTCGCGGCGTCGCTGGCGCGGGCGCACTTCCTCGAGGACGTCGTGCCGAAGCTCGCGTCCGGCGGCTCGCACGCGAGTTTGTAGTAGTTTGTGTTTTTGTGTTTTTCTCTATTTTTCTCTCACGGTGACACGTACTACATAAATTACCAACCAGGGCGGATTCACGCCCCCTCCACGCCATCGGCGCGACACCTAGGCGCTCACAAAATCCCCGAGCAAGCACGGGTTCCCCTCGGCGCCGCGCGTCCACCAGCCGAGCGCCTCGAGCTCGCTCCGGCAGTTTTGCGAGTGCCGCTCGCGCACGCCGCCCATCGCGAGGCCGTCGGGGTAGCGCAGCTGCATCGTCTTCGGCGAGCAGCCGCCCTGCGCGCAGGGTTTGAACGCGGGCTCGCCCGTCCGCTGCCGCCGCTTCGACTGCGTTGAACGACGCCGTGAGACGCGTAGACCCTCCGACGGTCGCGCGGCGACGGCGTCGAGGCGTCGACGCCATCGACGCGAGCGAAAAGGCGAGATCGGACGCGGCCGACGCGCCTCGCGGAAGAGCCAGCGCCGCCACGGGTGCGTGTAGACGGTCGAGCGGTGGTACGCCGCGTACGCCGCGAAGAAGAGGTCGTCGACGAAGAAGCAGCTCGGCAGCCCGCCGCCCGGGAGCAGCTCGCGGCCCCACCGCTCGAGCTCGGCGAACAACGACAAGGGCGCCGCGAGCATGTCGCCGGCCTGGGCGACGCAGACGGCGTCCGTGACGGGCCGGCCGCGCGGGAACGGGTACGAGTAGTAGGTCCACACGGTCTTCGCCGCGTCGTAGCCGACCGGTGCAGACGACGACGAGAAGCCGACGTGCAGCAGCGTCGCCAGCGCGAAGGGCTCCCACTCGTGGTCGTCGTCGGCCGCCACGACGACCGCATCTTCGCGGTCGCCGCCCGCCTTCTCCAGGAGCTCCGGGTCGCGCCGCAGCGCCTCGACCTGTGTTGAACGGACGTCGTCGCGAAACTATACGCCATCGCCGCGATCACAAGCTCATTTCCCACGCCGGTCACTGACCGCGCCCACTAGCTTCGTCGCGGGGCCGTAGTCGCGCGCGGGGTGCGCGACGACGACGCACGGCGCGCAGGGCCCCTTTGTTGATCGCGCCGCGGCGTCCAGCCGCGCGAGCCACGGCGGCGGCTCGATGCGCTTGCCGTTCCAGTGGCTGCGGCGCTTGTTGTAGACCTGCGAGCGTTGCGTTTGCTCCGTCGTTTGGCGTCCATCCCCGTCGCACTTGTGCCGGTGCAGGGTCCTTGGCCCGTGGCAATGCAGTCCGACGCGACGCGGTACCCCCTTGTACGCCATCGACGCGACCCGGTAGTACGTTTGATAGGAGGAGGGCTTCTACGTTTCTCTAGCGCCAGTCTGCGTCGCGTCGTTTCATCTCAAGGCCGTCGACGCGATTGCGAACAGGTGCCACAGTTTATGGAGGAGGACGCCGCCGCGCGCGTCTGGGATGCTCACGATTATCAAAGCAGGCTGCGACTGGTTCAGCAGGCTGCGGACGGCCGGCTCGCACGCGGCCACGCGCGTCGGCGTCGTCGTCATGGCCACGACCACCGGATTGCGGATGGGCGGCTTCGCCAGCAGCGCGCCGGCGGCCTTGAGCTCCAGGTCCTCCGGGTACTGCGAGCGGTGCACGCTGCCCCTGAAGTTGGGTCGGCTGTCCAGGATGGCCCGCATCCAGGGCGGGATCGGCGGGTCTTTGCCTGCTGCGAGGACAGCCAGGAGGGCTGTTTTGGCGAGGATGCGTCGCATTTTTAAAATGCGGGTGCGCTCTACAACCCGCTACAACACGCGGCCCCCCCAAATCACGGGTTTTCTTTTGCGTTCCTAGTAATCCCACAGTTTCAGCAAAACCAGGTCTCCAGGCGTCTTTGGATGCGTGCGAGTTCGAGACTCAATCTTCCTAGCATAGATTTTCTATGGGTGAATTGCCACCCAAAAGAAGAGTGTTTCTCAGTTGGTAGAGCGATTGACTGTAGAGGTATATACACGAAATCAATTGGTCGCTGGTTCGATTCCGGCTGCTGGGACTTGCATTTTTTTTTGCGAGGAGGGGGGGTCGCGCCCCAACCTTCGCTCTTAGACCCAAACGAGGTCCAACGAGCTTGCTGGCACTCGAAGTGGAATCTGCGACTTTAGGGGCGACCTGGTCTTCTGTACGCAAGCGAGGGTTGCCATGGGCCCTGGCGACGCGTTTTAGGAGCGGGCCGGTTGCGTGATGACAGAAAGTGACCATGGAAGCACCGGCCCTCGCCCGCCGTCGCGCCGAGTGGGAGCTCGGAGGGAGGCGACGACTACGAGGGGAAGCCGGTATTTGTTTTTTTACTCCGAGTCAGGCTTGGGGAAAGCAAGAAAGTATTCCATTAAAAGCACACGACGAACTTGTTGAAACGCGAACGAAACTACGATGAGGACCGCGCCGCCCGCGCCTCGCGCTGCCGGCCCGCCTCGAGGAAGAACGCGAGGTCGTCGCCGGTCTCGGTGAAGGTCCGTCGCGGCGCCGGCGCCCGCGCGACGGCGGCGGGCGCGTCGCCGGTCTCGGTGAAGGTCCGCCGGGCCACCGGCGGCCGCGCGACGGCGGGCGCGGCGCCGGACCGCCCGTTGCCCAGCCTCCGGACGCCGCCGTTGGCGGTCTTCTTCTTCACGGCGAAGCCGCCGTCCCAGATCGAGCGCTGCGCGCGCCGCGGCGGCGGCTTCCGCGCCTTGTCGAGCTGGGCCAGGGCGCGGGGCGTGAGGAGCGCCTCGAGCCGCCTCAGCAGGGCGCGGAGCCAGTCCGGCGTGCAGTCGAGCCTGCGCGCGACGCGACCGGTGAGGCGTCACCATCGAGCAGACAGAGGACGCCGGAGCCTCGCCGCTCCCAGAACGCCACGAAGAAGGCGATGCGGCCGTGGTCGATGCCGGGGCACACCTGCGTCGATAGCTCAGAGACGCGACAAGGACCCAAGGACGCGGGCACGCACGAGCTCGCCGCGCCGCTCCGACAGGTCGCAGACGAGCTCGAGGACGCGCCGCCAGCGGTCGACCGGCCCGCGCGCGAGCAGCTCGGCCGCCGCGGCCGGCGACGACACCTTCGTCTCGGGCGGCGGCTCCGACGCGCCGCATAAATCCGTCGGGAACGCCCACCACGCCCAGTGCGTGACCTTCCGGCCCCTCGACTCGAGCTCGTCGACGATCCGCGGCCTGCGTTGTCAGCGACCGGTGAGATGTCGAGCAGGCGCGATGTCGCGTCGATAGCGTTCGCCGCGGGCCTCAAGCTCCGGGGTGCGCTCGACACGCTGGCACCCTGGGCCTTCGTGGACCGCTTCTGTTTCGTGCCGACGCCCGCCGCGGACCTCGCGGCGGACGCAAAGAAAAAGAAGAAGTACGGTCGCAGGGGACAAACGAGGACGCCGCGGCAGGACAGCTCGCGCGTCTGCCGCTTGATCAGCGCGCGCAGGTACGGGCAGGCGACCTCGTTGTCGAGGGCAGCGGCGCGCGACGGCGACGGCGAGCGCGCGCGAACCGGGGAGTGATCGGGACGACGGACCGGCGCGCTGCCGTTGCCCAGCTTTTGGCCGTGATCGGTCCGCGGGTCGCTCATGTTTGCGCTGCGGACCGCTGGTCAATGGTGGTAAAATGATTCAAATTTAGTGCAGCGAAGGAATGCGCAGCCGGGAGCAGCGAGTAATGGGTGATGCCTGGCGTCGCCGCACAGGGTTCCTGATGCGTGTTCTCGCGTATCGCGCCGCGCCTCCATGCTGATCGAGATGCTACCGTGCGGGTTCTTAACCCGCGAGACCTCTCTCCGTCGTCAAGAAAGCAATGCGAGGACGCTCTCCGGAAAGACGCGACGCCTCCGGCGGAGGATCGCGCCCGATTTGGGGCACGCTCACTCAGTTTTTGCCGGGGCTGCTCTCTGAGTTGAACAGCGGCGAGAACAGCATAAACGACCATGCTGCGTGTCCTGGCGCAGCGCACGGCTCCGCAGCTCGCCCGCTCGGCGGTCCGCACGACCGCTCTGCGCGGCTTCGCCACGTTTTGAGCAGTGCCCCAAAAGTCACGTTTCATTGCGCGTTACGCGGAGCGCCGACGCCGCGCGCGGACCTTCGTGGTGCGGCGCATGACGGAAGGCCGCCGCCGGCCGCACGCGAGGCAAAAGCGCTGCTTGCAAAACCATGCGCGGTCGCCGCGGCTTCCGAGACGCTTCAAGCGAAGTATTCCCGCCTCCAAACGGGCATAGAGAGCCGCCATGGTCGCAAAACACCACCTCGACGTCACCCGTCGCACGACCGCAGGTCCTTCGCGGAGAGCCACGAGTACGCCAAGGTCGACGGCGGCGTGGCGACGGTCGGCATCACGGACTACGCGGCGAACGCGCTCGGCGACATCGTGTTTGTCGACCTCCCCGAGGTCGGCGACGAGGTCGAGAAGGGCGAGGCCTTCGGGGCCGTGGAGTCGGTCAAGGCCGCGTCGGACGTGTACGCGCCCATCTCGGGCGAGGTCGTCGAGATCAACGGCGCGCTCGAGGACACGCCGGACCTCGTCAACTCGTCGGCGCTCGAGGACGGCTGGTTCATCAAGGTCAAGATGAGCGACGCGGGCGAGGTGGACGCGCTCATGGACGAGGCCGCGTACGCCGAGCACACGAAGGAGTAGGCGACGCGCGCGCGCCTCGTGCTTAACGGAACATGTACTATTTATCGACCTTGCTTCATCTTGGGACCGCTCGTGTGGGCGTCGATGACACGCGCGCGTGCCGGCGCGGCTGGGTGCTCGAACCAAGTACGTCCGATCTCATGATGCGTTCTGCTGCGGTGGCGTTGCCGTTGGGGGGTGGGGACGAGTGCAAGCAACGACGGCGCGCGTCGCGGTCGCGACCCGGATTGTCCATGCGAAGACGCCGCATCGCGTCGACGACCGGCTCCGCGGGCGTGATCCGGCCGCGCGGCGACGCGTCCCGTGGCGCAGAAGAGCTGAAGTTCATACGTTCTCATGCAAGCTGCCCAAAGGGAAGCTGCCCAAAGGGACCTCATTCCGCGGCGCTGCCGCCGGCGCAAGGCACTCGGTTGCAACACCGACGGGCACAGAGCACCCCGGGCGGTCCCGGCACGCTCACCGCGGCGCACGGGCGCGGCGCCCGTCGTTCTTCGCAGAAACCCCGGGGCTGCCCCGTAAGGCGATGAATTCCGTGCGCGTTGTCGACGACCGGTTGGGCGCGGACGACGGCGACGAGGAAGCAAGTCGGCCCTTCGCGACGCTCGTGGCGGCGCTCGCGCCCGCGCCGCCCGCGCCGCCGCCCGCGCCGCCGCCCGCGCCGCCGCCCGCGCCGCCGCGCCAGCAAGCGACGCGGCCGCCCGCGGGCGGCCGCTGGCGCTGCGGCGTGATGGATAGAATCCACGCCACGGGCGCCGCCTCGCTGCTGGCCCACAACGTGCTGCCGCTGCTCAGCGCGGCTGACCTCTGCCGCTTCGAGGCGACGGCGCCCGCCGCGACGCGCGCCGATCGCGCGCTACGCGGCCGCGGCCTCTGCGACTACGTGGCCTGGCGGCGCCTCGCGGAGATGCGGCGGCGCCAGGGCGTCGCCCCGGGCGCGGCGCTCCGGGTGCTCCACGCGGACACGGAGCGCTGCACGGTCGTCGTGTTCAAGCGGCGCGCAATGCGCGTCGTCCACGCCCAGCTCGACCTCGGGGCCGTCCGAAGCGCGGCGATCGTCGCGCGGCGCGCCGCGACGCTGGCCGTCGGCGCGCACTTCGTCGAGCCGCGGCGGACCGAGCTCCGCGCCCTCGCGACCGAGACCGACGCGGCGCTGGCCGGCGTCGTCGTGACGGACGGCGTCTTCCTCGGCGCGGCTGCGGATCCGGCCGCCGGCGACACGCTGAGCGTCGACCTCGCGCCGCGCGACGCCGCGCGCCTCCGGCTCGCGAGCCGCGCGTTCGACGACGAGATCGCGCGCGGCGAGGCCATCGTCCGCAACGTCGTCCCGGCGCTCGCGCGGTCGCCGCTCCGCGCCGACGGCTGCTGGGTGCTCCGGGCCGTCGGCGGCCGCGCCTGCTGGACGCCCGAGGCCTATGCGGCGCGCGTCGCGTGCGCCGCCACGTCGGGCGCGGCGACGGTCCGCGTCGACCTCGAGCGCGCGTACGACCGCCGCGACTTTTCGCTGCCGCTGAGCACCGAGGCGCGCCACGCCGTCTGTCTCTGTGTCCAGTCACCCTCCACGCCATCGAGCCGACGTAGCCACCGGGAAATGACTGGATCTCCACGCAGGTCATTCTGGCGCGCCAGGCCTTCGAGCTCGACGCGCGCGCCGAGGCCGCGCTCTTCCCGACGGACATGGCCCACCGGCGCCGCGCGATCTGCCTGACGGAGCGCGACCGCGCGACGCTCGAAGACCACGGCGCCCGCGCGCGGGCTACCGTGTCCGTCATCCTCGTTTCGCTCGACGCTTGAGATACTTCCTCCCCATCCCCCCGCCCGGTTCGAACTAACTAATTTGTCTCGGCGAAGTCGTTGCGCCGCGTCGTTCCCCCCGTACCCGTCCTGGACTTCGTCCTGTAGCTAACGTGCGGGTTTTGCCAATGACCTCCATGCTTGCAACACATCAAACACATCTCCGTGATCCCCTTTTACTGCCTCTTTGGGGCCCTGGCGGGGTAAGTGAGCATACCCCAGTCACCCAAGCGGGAGCTACAGCCTCCATAAGCAAGCGACACACGCGGGCCCCCAGACGACGCCCTGACGCCGTTGGCCGCTCGCGCTCTCGCGACGAAGCCGTGGGACGGCTGGCCGCCGAAGCCAGCCGCCGCGAGCGTAGTAAACCCAGCCAGCCCGGGCGCCGCCCAAAACGCCGCCGGGCGAACGGACGCGGACGCCACGGAACAAAAACAAAAGCCCCGACAGCTCGCCGATACAACGCACAACAAAATGCACGGCTCGGGCCCGCCCCTGGACCCGTACCCGCGCGACGACGAGGTCCGCGAGGCGCCGCTCAGCGACAAGCCGCCGTCGCCGGCCCGGTCCAAGGCCTCGCGGTCGAACTCGCCGGGCTCCTTCGAGTTGGATGACTTCCTCGAGAAGGACGAAGCGTACAGAGCAATAATGAGCGAGACGATGGGCGACGGCCTCGCGCAGAACTTCCTCTTCGACGACAGCCCGCCGCGCCAGCAGCCGGCGAGCCCGCCGCGCCAGCAGCCGGCGAGCCCGCCGCGCCAGCAGCAACCGTCTCCACAGCAGCGGACCTTCAACGGCAAGCAGCCGCCCTCCCAAAAGCCGCCGCCGCGCGACTTCGTCGACGACGCGCGGCCGCCGGTGACCGAACTTCGCGGCGAGGTAGAGCGTCGGCACGATCTCGACCTCGTTCACGAAGCAGGTCTGCTTGCGCGACTCGGACGGCTCCGCGAGGCCGTCGAGGTCGGCCCGCGCGTGCGTGCCGACGTCGACGCGCACGGGCCAGGCGTAGCGCTCCGCGCAGAGGTTGCGCCTTCCGTCGAATGAATACAAAGGCGGCAGGACCTCGTCCAGGACGCGCTTCGCGAGCGCCGCGTGGGGCCGCCAGTACTTGGCCGGCAGGTCCCGCGACGACGCGCTCTCGGGGCACGACGTCAGGTCGAACTTCTTTCCAGGAGAATGCGTCGAGTTCGCGACCGCGTAGGCGAACTCGCCGCCGACGAAGAAGCACCGCGTCTCCGGCAGCCGCGCGAGGCCGCCGAGGTGCCGCTGCACGAGTATCGACTTCGCGGAGGGCTCGTTCTCCCGAAAGTACTTCTCGACGCGCTGCGGGTTGACCTGGGCGCTCTTCGTGAGGAAGGCCTCGACGCCGCGCGACCACGACGACGGCGAGGGCTTGACGACGAACTTCTTCCAGCCTTGCTTAGCGGCGGCGTCGATCGCGAACTGCGCGCCGTCTTCGATGGACGCACAATCGTAGACCACCGTCGGCGCCGTCGGCACGTTCTGGGAGGCGCACGCTTTCACGTAATTCCCCTTCGCGTTACATAGATCCTGCAGCGCGGCCGGCGGGAACACTTTACACCGCGGGTCCCGGAGTAACGCCGCCATGCGGTCGCCATGGCCCGCCTCGAAGCCACCAGAGCCATCAAACTCCTCGAGGTGCGCCGACACCGCGTCCCAGCCCAGCAGCAAATTGACGTCGTTCTTCACGAGGCGCTCGCGCGTGACCTCGCCGGGGCCCTCAATTAAATCACACTCGACCGACTGATCGTAGTGGGTGCGCGCCCACCACCAGAGGGCCACGTCGGAGTGGCAGAGCGGGCCGCCGCCCTTGGGCAGGACCTCGTTCTCCTCGGGCGCGCGGTGGTGCTGCGTCGGGAGGCCCGGCGCCCTCACGAGATCGCCGTCCTCCTTGCCCACGACGAACCCAATCCTCAGCTTCGCGAGGCACGGCCGCTTGGGCCGGGGCTCGGCCATGGCAGGGGCTGCTGGCTCCCTTTGTTTTGTTGAGTTGCTCCGACGGCGTGCGCGTTGCTATGCGTTTTGAGCGGTGGTCGGAGACGCTGTGTGTTATCTCCTTTATATCTATCGAGCCCGTAACACGCCTGCAACCCTGAGCACTGCTGCGGCCGTTGGTGATGCTCAGTACAAACATAGCGCCTCAAAGACACTAGGATGCCGCAAAACGAAACGCGACTTGCAGCCGTTTGAGTACCGTTCCGTTCGATACTGGTCCAAAGAGATCAATGGGACACGTACTGGAGGCCGAAAATAGTTTCGCGGTGCGGAGGCGGACGAGGCCACAGGGCGGCCGCGCCGGTTTAATCCTGTCAATCCCTGCCGGCGAGGTGTCCCTGGGGTCGCCTAGGGTCGGTACTATACACGTGCAAGCGCCTACGTCGCATACGCCGCCGCTTCAAGCATTCTTGGCCGATTTCTCTCAGCAGCCCACGGAGGAATAGCAACTTTTTGCCATGGTTTGCTTTCAGAGCCCTCCGAGAGCACTAGGCTGCCGCATCGACGGCGTATGCGGTGCAGGTGACTACCCGCCACCAGGCCTACCCCGAGGGACCTCCAGGAGCCGACCTGGCCCCGAAAAAAGTAAGTAATTTGGACCCGATGGCGCCCCGTTCCCGGCAAAAACGCCAATTACCCGAGGGCCCCCAGTAGTCGCCGTAGCGGTCTCGTCGGACCCTATACTACCCCACCGATAGTCAATTACAAGTATATGGCATCTACACCGCGAGAAGGGTACTTTTGGCTGCCCACGCTCGGGACGTGAACATCTGCATCTGGACCTCGCGGAAGTCCGTCGGTCATGAAACAAATGATCGCGTTATGGTCCATGGTGAAGGTACACGGGCTGATGGTCGCAGGTTCAGGTATCGAGCCCCCCTTTACGCCATCGAGGCGGTCGGGAGTTGGCCGAGGCGCGCCGAGCATCTTTGGGTCTCGGAGCAATGTAGTACACGCTCAGGCCGGTTATCTGGCCCGTCCCACAACTAAAGCGCCTGAAACGCAAATTTATTTTATAAAACACCGGTCTGGGGCCCTTCCCGCCCTCCGTCTACGCACCGTCGTCCGCGGAGAACGGGCAAGTCGGTCGATTGTGAATAGAACAACGGCGCTATGGTCCATCTGGGTGGTGGCGTCGCTGATACTCGCAGGTTTGGGTTACGGGCTCGCCTTCGTAAAAACGCTGGGGCGCGAAATCTTCGTTTCGCGAGGCTCCAACGGGCCATCTAATGTAGCTCAGTAGAGCCGAGGCGATTTAGATGGCCTCTACCACCAACAAAAGGAAGGAAACGAACATAAACTGGGGAGTTGTCTAGTAGAATTCTTCTCCCGCCCTCCGAGCGCGGGCCGTCAGCTCCGGTTCCGTCGATCATGTATAAAAACTGGGCTGGAGTTGATATAATGTACTAACCGGATAGTAAAAGGCGGCGTCAATCGCTGGTGTAAATTGGCGAGCCGTAAGATTCATCCGCGAATGTCGCCGCGGAGCAGTGTCTTCCGGGAGCCTCGAGGGTATCTTCCCGGGCCTACTCTGAAACATTTGGTCTCGGCGAACGACTAGGATGTATTCTGAATTTGGAGGCAGATTTCCGCGAGGATACGTCCTAGTTTGAGAGATATTTATTTATTTACCCAACAACCGCGACCCGCGCTTGCTGAGGCCGACGAGTTTGGCGCGCATCGCCGCGCGGCGCTCCGCGTCCGAGCGGGAGCTCTCCCGCCGCGCGAGGCGCGGCGCGTTCACGCGCAGCTCCTGGCCGTCGAGCGTGCGCCGGTTGTCGAACAGCGCCTCGGGCGTGATGTTCGCCGTCTCGTCGAGGCCGCCGCGCCGGGGCCGCCGCCGCGCCTCGTCCTGCTGCGCCGCGGCCTCGACGCGCGGCCAGCGGCCGGCGGGCCCCCGCCGGTCGAGCGCAAGGTCGCCGCACTCGCGGGGGTCCCGGAGCGATAGGGTCCGCGGCGCAGTCAAACGCGCGAGCGTCGCGCGCGTGAGCATCAGGTGCGCGCCGCGCGTGTTCTTGCAAGGGTCGCGCGGCCGGCCAAGGATCAGCGCCTGTTTCAGGTCCGATTGGTCCACGCGGAGCGCGTTCAGAAACGGGCCGCGCAGGCCCAGCGGCACGATGCTGGAGTCGCAGATCGCGCGCGTTCCCGGCGCGCCGTACGGCGCCACGCGCGTGGGCTCGTCGCGGCGGGCCGCCATTATATTGCTTGGCCGTCCGCTCGGCTGTCCGACAACTCTTACGCTGTGCTGCGGCGTCTGCTCAATTGATGGGCTGCACAGCAGATGGCCACAGCAGATGCACGCTGTGGCACGGTGGCACGCTGTGGCACACAAAGCGCACACAAAACGCAGCGCCCTCTCCGGCGCGCCAGGGAGCTCAGGTTCAGGTTCGGGCCCAGTACTCCTCGAGCCGGCTCGGAGGAGTCCTCCCGCTGGATCAAGCGTACAAAGAGCGTTGTCAACGACTCCCATTTTTGAGCGTGATGGGCGTCGCCGTCGCCAAGGAGTACTAGGGTTGCGCTTCAGGACGGTGCCTAGGTGTAAGCAATCGCAAATACGAATAAAATAAGGTTACCCGACGACGCGGCGGTGCCCGCCGCCCTCGTCGAGGGCGTCGGCTATTTCGACGAACGCGTTCTCGTCGGAGACGGCGTAGCGGGCCAGGACGCGCCGCGCGCGGGCGGCGACGGCGGCGCGCGACGCCCCGTAGGCCCCGTCGTCGACCTCGAGCTTGACCAGCGCGGCCCGCTCGAGGCCCGGCGCGTCGCGCAGGTGGATCAGCGCGCAGGACGCCACGCGCGCCCGCCCGGCGAGGGCCTTGGCCACGGCGGCCTCGAGGCCGTCGCCGTCGGCCGGCGCGCCCTCGAGGAGCGTCCAGGCCGCGCGCTTGCCGACGGGAAACGCCGCCGCCGCGATCGCGCAGCTGAGCGCGAGGCTCAGGAGCGGATCCAGGTACAACCGGAGCCAGGCCACGGCGCCATCGGATAAAAACGCGTGGCCGTGGCGCAGCAGCACCGCTTCGCCGAGCACGACGAGGCACATGGCCGCGTCGCCGGCGTGGTGCGTCACCAGCGCGAGGCGGCCGACGTCGAGGCGCCGCCACCACCACGTCGGTTGCACGACGTCGGGCGCGGGCGGCGGCGGCGCGGCCTTCGCCGGCGCGCAGGGCTTGCACGGCGCGCACGCCAGCACGGGCTCGCCCGTCGTCGGGCTGAAGAGGGCCGGCGGCGCGAGCGGCGAGGCCCCGCCGGCGACGCAGCAGCCGCCGGCGCAGAGCACGAAGCGCCGCGCCTCGACGCGCGGCGCCTCCTCGTCGTCGCCCATGTCGTCGCCGAGGAGCGGGCTCGCGACGGCGACGTCGTGGCAGGCGCAGCCGACGTGGTGGTGTTCGACGACGCCCCAGCAGCTCAGCACCGCCGAGGCCACGTTCACGACGACGCCCGCCAGGCTGACCCAGAAGAGCGCGCCGAGCCGCTCGATCGCGGCGGGCTCGAGGAGCCGGCACAGCGCCGTCAGCGCGATGGACAGGCAGACGGCCTCGAGCGCGGCGACGTTGACGAGGGCGCCGACGGTCGACGCGCGCGCGTAGCCGAAGGGCAGCGTCCGCGCGTCGAAGTCGCGGCGGTCGAAGGCCTCGGCCAGCTGCGCGACGACGGCCGCCGCGGCGTCGCTCAGGTTGTGGAAGCCGTCCGAGACGAGCGCCAGCGAGAGGATGGACGTGCCCACGAGGATCTGGGCGCCGGCCAGCCCGAGGTTCAGGGCCACGACCCATCCAAGGCTGAAGCGCGCCGGCGCCGCGGCCCGCGCCGGCCCGGGCGCCTCGACGTCGTTCGGGGTGCTGCCGTCCATGCTCGCAGCGCACTGGGGCTGCTTGCTGGCGGCCCGGGCTGAAGGAGGGTGGTTTGACGTTGCCTCCGTGTTTGAGGGATCTGACTAACTTCTTGACTCCCACGTCATAGCATCGAAACACTAAACGGCAACCGGCAGCGCCCGCAAATTGCACGCAGCGCGGCTCCCGCCGTCCCTCCCCATCCGCACACGCCCCCGGCAGCCGCGCGGCGCGAAAACGCGGGCCCGCGCGCCGCGCGCGGCGCTTTGCAGCCCACATCGCCCGATGGCTTTTTTCAACCGCGCGCGGCGCGTAGCCCACACCGCGCGCGGCCTCCGTCGCGGAAGACTCACGCGCGCGCGCGCCGCAGGTCAATAAAGATGTGCAAGGCTCCCAAGGAGGACGAGTTCCGCGGCGCCGAGTCCACCGGCTCCGCCAAGGGCATGATGGCCGGCGCCAACCTGTTCGGCCTCATCAACGCCGTGCTCACGTGCGTCGTGCTCGGCATCGTCGCGACGCGCGGCGGCGACACGAAGAAGACGACGAACAACGCCGCCGACGCGCACCTCGACACGCCGGTGTGGATGAAGCAGGCGTTCCTCAACAGCATGAAGGTGGACTACGGCGAGAACCCGTGCATCGACTCGACCGGCCAGGCGCCGCTGCGCGCTGACCTCGGCGACATCGAGTGCGAGGACGCCGGCGCGCAGTCGGCCACCGACGTGACGAAGGGCGCCGCGGGCGACTTGGACCCCGCCCTCGCGCCCATCGTGGACTACAACGACATGGGCATGTGCACCGTCAACGTGCACTGGCACATCGGCGCCGAGCACCGCAGCGAGGGCCAGTACGACGAGAACCAGTCCTTCGACCACCCGAACAAGGACACGTACGCGGGCTCGCACCGCCGCCTCGCGTCCGCCGACGGCGGCATGAACATCGGCCACATGTGCAAGGCGGGCAAGGACCTATGGGAGGCCAACGACCCCTCGGTCCGCAACACGGACGGCTCGGTCAACGAGTACGACTGGAAGTACTGCAAGGACATGCACGTCGGCCTCACGTACGAGTTCCACTGGCCCCACTCGTCGCTCGGCGCCTGCCAGACGCCGTGGCAGTACCAGTACCACTTCCTCGACGGCGTCCTCTGCGGCGCGACGATGGGCAATGTCGACATCGGCACCGCTTCCCAGCTCCTAATGGACAAGACCCACGGCATCGGCGTCGAGGGCCAGGTCTTCACGATCGTCAACGGCATGGGCGGCGAGGCCATCCGCCCGACCTGGGACGTGCTCAACGGCTGGGACCGCCAGGCCGCCAAGGACGTCGCCTACTACCAGGGCTCGACCACGGGCGACGCCGTCCAGAGCGGCGCCAACGCCGGCGACATGTGCCGCGGCACGGGCAACCTCGTCACGTGGCACGTGGACCGCGAGTGCCACACGCTCGAGGCGTCGACGATGGACGAGATGTGCCGCCGCATGCTCGTCATCTCCGCCGACGACATGTCCCCCGACGTCATCCCGCACGGCGCCCGCGACACGGTCGTCGCCTCGCTCACGGACCCCGCGGAGGACCACCCGGACTACCCGGGCACCCGCCGCCTCCGCGGCTCCAACTAGGCGCCGTCGCCACCCGCGGCCCACGGACACCTCGCACAAGGCGCGACTTCCGGCGGAGACCGCACCGCACCCCACCCCCCCCCCTCGGTGGTGTCGCCACGCCGAGGCGACAGCCGACGTGTACGGCGCTCGATCGACTTCTCGCGACGCGGCGCGGTTTAGATAAACTTAATATTATTTAAACTTAACCCGATGTCTCGCCTCTTAGGCCCCCCGCGCCGGCGCCGCCGCGAGCTCGAGCGCGCGCTCGCAGCCGCCGTACGCGCCCCACGCCGCGTGGCGCTTGATCATGGCGTTCATCGTGACGAGGGGCTCGGCGCCGGCCACGAAGAGGTCGAGGTAGCGGCCCGCGTCCGCCACCGTGCGCGCCTCCTCGGTGCCGTCGCCCAGTTCGTTCGCGCGCGACGCGCTGAAGGCCTCGTGGTCGCCGACGCGGCGGATCATCAGCTTGGGCACGGGGTAGAAGGCCAGCTCCGAGGGCTTGCACGCCAGCACGTCGACGACGGGCACCAGCAAATCCGTCGCGGCGACGGCCGCGAAGTAGTCCGAGAAGGCCAGGAGCGTCACGGGCGCGAAGTCTTGACTCCGCTGCAGGGCGACGACGCCCGCGTGGTCCCCGATCACCTTCAAATCCCCGCCCGCCGCAAAACCTAGGGCCGCGAGCGTCTCGAGCAGGCTCGCCCTCAAATCCGCGTGGTCGCCGGCGTTGAGCACGAGCTTGACCGTCCCGCTTTTGCAGAGGGGCGCCACGCGCTCCGTGAGCTCCGTGATGAATTTCTTCTGCGCGCCGGCGCCGCCGACGGGCACGAGCACCCGTCGCGGCTCCCGGGCCTTGGCCCGCTTCATGCGCGCGTCGCAGTCCCTCGGGATGTTGTCGACGAGGTGCTTCGGGATCCAGTGGCCCGCGAGCTTGATGAGCGACCCGCCCTCCCGGAGGTAGTCGCCCTCTTCGAACTTCTTCAGGAACCCGTAGTAGTTCCGCGGGCCCTGGACCAAATTCAACGCGGTCGGCGCGACGACGAACCACTGCGGGTGGTTGTCAATAACTAAATTGACGACGTTGTCCATGCCGGCGGCCGCCGCCGCGAGCGCGACGAGCGTGTGCGTCGCGATCACGGGCGCGCCCCGCGGCAGGCCCTTCATGAGCGGCGCGAGGCGCGCGCCGACGAGCGCCGTGCTGCGCAGGGACGTGGCGTCGCCCGACGACGTCAGGAACCCGTGGATCAATTCAAAGGGCCCGCCGACCTCCGTGGCCAGCTTCGAGGACTTGCGGTACAATTTGTCCGTGTCGTGCACCAATCTCGCTTCGGCGGACTCGATGCTGAGCAGGTCGTGGAAGTACACGTGCTTCTTGGCGGCGACGGCCCAGGACGACGCCGCGTAGGCGATGCGCTGGTGGCCGAAGCCCATGCGGATCGTGCCCACCACCAACGCTTTCGCGTCCGGCTCGTCGATCCCGTCGCCGGCCGTCGTCACCCGCAACCCCTCGACGTGCGGCGACGGCGTCCACCCCAAACTTACAGTTTTTTCGAGGGAGGCCTCGATGGGGAACTCGCTCGCGCCCGTGAGGCGCTCCGTCGCGACGACCTGCAGCTTCCGCGGGAACGACGCCGGCCCGCCCGTGAACGCGTCGATATTAAGATGGGCGAGCGGTTTTAGCAATGCGTCGTACTCCGTCTCGATCTGGTCCTTGAAGTAGAAGGCCGCCGCGGCGCCGACGGCGACGGCGACCGCACACGCGGTGCTGAGGAGCACGGCTACGGTCTTCACCAAGCCCATTGTTGCACAGCAGCCGTACTCGCGGCTGCACAAAAGGCTGGCTTGCCGCAGCAATCTAGTGGGTCATAACTAGCTCAGTTACCCGCCGCAACGCAAAACGAGGCACGCACGCGTCGCAGGACGTGTCTATGCAAAACGGACCCTTCGCTTGCGGATCCAGCTCGACCGCCGTGCGACAGGCGCTGGACAAGGCGCTGGACAAAACGCACCAGGAGCCAACTGCCAGGAGCAACACAAACAAAGTCTTATTAGTTGGCGTCGATTCCATAAAAAACGCACCAGGGACAGCACGCGGGCAGCCATTCGATGGGTAAAAAATGATGACGAGGCAGCCTTTGACCGAGGCGCCGCCTCCGAGTCGCGCGGCACAGTCGCCCCTCCGCTGGTCGTACAGTGATCGATTCGTCGTCCCGGAATGCGAGGCCCCGGCGCCAGGGTTCGTCGCAGCGCCCGCCGCGGCGCCGCCCGGCGAGGCGCCCGCGCCGGCCGCGCCGCACGCCGCGCCGGCGCCCGCACCTGCTGCGGAAGCGCCCGCCCCGGCGCTCGCGCCCGCCCCCGCGCCGGCGGCGGCGAGCGAAGCCCCGGCCCCCGCGCCGGGCCCGGCGCCCGACCTCGACGCCGTTATAAGGACGCTCCAGGCGCGCTGGCGCGGCCGCGTCCTGCCGACGCTCCGCGCCGTCGCGGAGGAGGCCCTCGACGTCGCCGAGCTCGACCGCCTGCTCGACGAGGACGACTCGGACGGCGGCGAGGAAAAAGGCCCCGATCCCGAGCCAGCGCCGCCGCCGGAGGTCGACCGCGCGACGAGGCGCCGGGCGCTCCAGGAGCTCGCGCGGAACCTCCAGACGCTCGCGAGCGCCGCGGAACGCGAGCACGCGTCGCGGGCGCGCCTGCCGCGCGTGAGGCGCCTGGGGGGCGTGATCGTGTTCGAGGCGACGATCGCCGACCACGGCCGGATGCGCGCGGCGGCGGGCGAGCGCCTCGAGGCGCTGCGAGCGTCGGGCGCGCTCGGCCCGTCGGCGGCGCACGCGGCGGTGTTGGACCTCGCGCTGCCGCTCGCGCGCGAGGGCGCGCGCGTCGACGACCGAGGTGCGGTACGAGAGCTCCGCCGGGCCGTGGACCGGCACGCCGTGCTCGTGCGGCGCGCCTTGCGCAAGGACGACCGTCGGCAGGCCGCCGAGCGAGCCGCCGCGTCGCCCCCGCGCCGACCGCCGCGCGAGCGAGCGCGCCCCGTCAAGCTGAGCCCGGGCCGCCGCGCCGCCGTTCGGCGGCTGCGGGCGGGGCGCGCGAACCGTCCGGCGCCGCCGCCAGAACGTCCGGCGCGGTCAAACTTCCCCTCGACGGCGACGGACGAGCCCCTCGAGATCTCGCGGTTCTGTGACTACCGGCCGCGCGAGGAGGACCTGCTGGGCCTGCGGCTGTAAGACGATGTATGATAGAAGTTTACTAGGGGGAAGGGAGGGACGGGGTGGCGCGCTTGTCACGCCCTGCGGGATTTCTTCGGCGACCGCTCGGCCTCGTCGGAGGGCTCCGCGGCCCGCTTGCCGCTCGCCGCCGCGCGCTGGACGCCCACGAGCCGCTCCACAAGCGCCGCTTTGAGCCCCTTGGTGTCGGCGCCCGCGGCCTCGAGCGCCGCGCGGAGCTCCGCGACCTTCATCTTTTTCGCCTGGCGCGTCGCCGCGGCTTCATCAAAGCCCTCCTCGGCCTCGGGCGCGGCCTCCGTCGCGTCGGACGCCTCGGGCGCGGCGGGCGGCGCGCCCCCGGCGGCCGCGCGCTGGACGCCGACGAGGCGCTCGACGAGCGCGGCCTTGAGGCCCTTCGTGTCCGCGCCCGCGGCCTCCAGGGCGGCCCGGAGCTCGGCGACCTTTAGCTTCTTCGCAGCCTTCGTCGCGGAAGCCTCGTCGAACGCCGGCTCGGCCTCCATCGCGTCGGACGCCTCCGGCGCGGCCGGAGCGGCGGGCTCGGCCTCCATCGCGTCGGACGCCTCCGGAGCGGCCGGCTCGGCGGCCGCCGGCGCCTCGCCGGTCGCCTCGGCGCGCAGCGCGCCGACGAGCCGCTCGACGAGCGCGACCTTCAGGCCCTTCGTGTCGAGGCCCTTCTCGGCGAGCGCCGCGCGCAGCTTCGGCACCGTGAGCTTCTTGCAGGCCCGGCGCGCCGCGGCGGCGTCGAAGGTCCGGACGGGCGACGGCGGCGCCGCCGGCTCCATGATGACGACGTCCTCCTCGTCCGCCGCGGCGACCTCCGCGGCCCGCGTCAGCCAGAGCAGCACCTCGCCCACGTTCGTCGTGTCGTCCGAGCACGCCCTTCTTAATTCCTTGGCCGCCCGCCGCAAGACCGGGTCCTCGCACGCCTCGACGGCCGCCCACGCCGCGGCGACGTCGGGCACGGCGCCGAGCGCCGCCCGCTTCGCGTCGAGCGCCTTCTCCTTCAGCTCGTCGTCGAGCTCGTCGACCCAGCGCCACGCGTCGCTCAGCCCGCTCAGGCCCGCGACCGACGCGCGCCGCGCCGCGCGCGCCGCCGGCGAGTCGACGCCCTCGAGCTGCTTGAGCGCGTCGGCGAGCGCCGGCAGCGTCGATGCGCGGCGGTCCGGCGCCTCGTCCAGCGCGTTCGCCCGGAGGAAGGCCTCGCGGAAGATGCGCGTGACGTCGCCGGGCTCGTCCTCCTCCGGCGGCGTCTCGTCGCGCACGTGCGCGTCGTCGTCGTCCATGTCCTCCATATTAGCGACGTCGTCGCCGGCGTCCGTCGCGTCGTCGTTGAACTGGTCCCGGGCCTGGTCCCGCGACTCTAAAGCAGCCCAGGCGTCCTCGAGCGCGGCGGGCGCCGCCTCGACCACTTCATTCGAATTCGTCTCGCGGCCCGCGAAGCCCTCGGGGTCCGCCGCGAACGAGTCGAGCGCCGAGGCGAAGGCCGGGCCGTAGGCCACGCCGGCCTTGGCGACGTCCTCGGCCCGCTGCGCGATGAGGGCCTTGTCCTTGTCCGAACATTCCGAGGCTAACGCGGCCAAGTCGCTCACCGAAATGTTTTCGGAGTTCGCGGCCTCGACGGCGCGCCGCGCGTCCTCGTCTTTCTTGCTGAGGGTCTCGAGCCAGCTCCAGGCCTCGCCCAGGTCGACCGTGTCGTTGCCGCCGTAGTGGCGATCCAGGACGCACGCGTACGCCAATCGGGGCTCCATCTCCCGGTCGACGAGCAACTGCGCATTCTCCTGAACCTTTGCGAGCGCCTCCGGCGCGACGGCCGCCTCCATGTCCGCCAGCAGCTCCACGACCTCGTCGTCCGCGTCGTCGTCCGAGGACTCGTAGAGCGCCGCGAAGCGGTTCTCTCCCCCGAACTCGCCCGTGCCCACGAGGCAGCGCCACGCGCCGGCGGCGTCGCCCGCCGCCAGGGACTTCCGCGAGTTCCGCACGGCCTCGGCGCCGGCGGCCCGCAGCTCGGGGTCCTCCAACGATTCCATCCAGCCCCAGGCCTCCTGGAGCTCGGGCACGCGCGCGACGGCCTCGGGCTTCGGCGCCGCCGTCTCCGTCGTCTCGTGCAGCGCCGTGAGCCAGTCCCAGACCTCGCCGAGCTCGGGCAGCGCCGCGATGGACTGGCGCCGCCGCCGGGCCTCCTTGCGCCGCATCGCGGCGCGCGCGTCGCCGGGGTTGCTCTGGCGCTTGCGCGCGCGCTTGAGGCGGCGCTTCCGCGCCGCCTCCTCGTCGTCGGCGCCCTCGAGCAGCGCGGCGATGCTCCGCGACCCCTCGCGCGTCAGCGTGTGGTCGTCGACGGGCGCCGTCGCCGCCGCGAGCACGTCCGTCGCCGACGGCGCGGCCTCCGCCTCGGCCTTCGGCGCCTTGGCCACCGAGGCCCAGCTCCGCGCCGCCGCCGCGACCGCGGCCTTGACGAGGTCCTGCTGGCGCGCGTCGAGCACCTCGCGCCGCAGGCCCGCGGGCAGGGCGTCGACGCGCACCGTCTCCTCCTTCGGCCGCGCCCAGGGCGACGCCGCGAGCGCCGCCTGGGCCTTGGGCGAGGCAGGCCCGTCGGCGGACGCCGGGCGGAAGGGCGTCGGCCGCCGCAGGCCGCCGCCGGACCGCGACGGCGTCGCGCCGGCGAGCGGCGCGAACGTGACGCCGCGCGCCTTCGCGGGCGACGCCGCGAAGCGCACGGCCGGCCGCGGCGGCGCCTCCTCGACCGCGAAGCGCACGCTCGGCCGCGGCGGCTTCGCCGCGACGGGCTCGGCCCCGAGCGACTCCTCCTGCGTCAGGCCGCCGACGGCCGCGTCGGTCAGCGAGTCCTGCGAGTTCTCCTGCGTCGACAGCGACGGCTCGGCCTCCGCGGCCTCGGGCTCGGTCTCCATCGCGGCGGGCTCCGGCGCCGCTTCCGTCGCCACGGGCTCGACGGCAGGCTCGGCGACGGGCTCCGTCTCCATCGCCGCGGGCTCAGTTGCCGCGGGCTCAGTCGCGGCCGCCGCGGGCTCGGCGACGGGCTCAGCTTCCGCCGCCGCGGGCTCGGCGACGGGCTCGGCCGCGGGCTCGGCGACGGGCTCGGCAGGGGGCTCGGCCGCGGGCTCGGCCGTGGGCTCGGCGACGGGCTCGGCTGCGGGCTCGGTCTCCATTGCCGCCGGCTCAGGCGCCGCTGCAGCGGGCTCGGCCGCGGGCTCGGCCTCCGGCGCGGCCGCCACCGGCTCGGTCTCCATCGCCGCGGGTTGCTCGGCCGCCTCGGCGGGCGCGGGAACCGGCTCGGCCTCCTCCATGGGCGCGGGCTCGGCGGCGGGCTCCGGCTCCGGCGCGGCCGCGGCGGGCTCCAGGGGCGTCGGCTCGGCCGGCGCGGCCGGCTCGGCCTCCATGGCAGCCGGCTCCGGCTCCGGCGCGGCCGCCTCGGGCGCGGCCTCGGCCTTGCGGAGCACCTCGCCCGCCGTGAGTGACTTGCGCCCCGCCTGCTGCAGGAGGCGCGCCTTGAGCACGGCCGCGAAGGGCCGCGCCGGCGGGGCCGCGGCCGCCGTCGAGTCGCGGTCGCCCGTCGAGGCGACGCGCGCGCGCCGCGCGGCGAGCTTGGCCCGCAGCTCGCCCGCGAGGTCCTGGGGCACCGGCGCGGCGGCCGCGCGCGGCGGCGGCGGCGGCGGCCGCCAGCCCGGCGGCCGCGCGGGCTTGGCGCCCTCGAGCGCGGCGAGGCGCCGGTCCGTCGCGGCCTTGAGCTCGGCGGAGAAGCTCGGGGCCGCGGGCGCCGCGCGGGGCGGCGGCGGCGGCGGCGGCGGCTTCGCGGGCCGCCCGAGGACCGACGACCGGCGGCGCGCCGTGATCGCCTGGAGCAGGCCCGACGGCAGCGGCTTCGCGACGTCCCGCTTCTCGGCCGTCACGTTCTCCTCCTCGGTGATCGAGGCCATCGTCGTCGTCGCCGCGAGCACGGACGCCTCGAAACGGAAGCGCTTGCCGCAGATCTCGAAGACGTCGCCGTCGCGCACGTCGCGCGCGGCCTTGGGCGCGAGCGGCTGCGCGTTCAGGAGCGTCGCGTTCGCGGCCTTGGCGTGGTTGACCAGCGACACGCGCGCGTTCTGGTCCACGCGCAGCTCGGCGTGGAGGCGCGAGCAGTGCGCGAGCGCGATGCGCACGTCCGACGTGAGCGCGCGGCCGAAGGTCACGGTCGCCGCCGCGCTGGCGTCCAGCGGGATGCGGTTGCCGTCGTCGCCGTTCGAGCGCAGGACGCAGATGTGGCCCGCGGGGGCGACGGTAGCGGCCATCTTGGGGCTCTGGGCCGGGTGCTCGGTTTTGGCGCGTCTTTGGGCCGCGTCGCTTTGGGGCGCGGTCCGGGCGGTCACAGGCCACTGCTCGCGCAGCGCCTCGACGTCAGATATGACGAGTGGCGCTGTACGCAGCTCAATATACCGCGTCTCAATTTTAAAAAACCCCCCCAAGGCTAGCGTCTTACGCTAGCGATATCCTAGACCGCGGAGACTTCTTCTCTAGTCCCTACGGATGGGTATTCGACGGCGGCGCGCGCAGCCTTGCAGCTGTGTTGGTCGGCGGTACATGGTGCTGGCACCAGCCTGGTGGCACGCAGTGGCTTCTCGCACAGCAAACCATCGTGATTGCTGGCTAGTTTTGCAAGTTTCGCATTCGCACCGCAACTGCAGCGTTGCCTTTTGCATATAGAGCACTGCTACCCGTGTGCCAGCAGCGTGCCACCCGTGCCAATGCTGCGCTACCTCGTCGCCGCGGCGCTGCTCTGCGCGTGCCAGGCCTTCGCACCAGCACCAACACCGCGCAAACGACAGCTACGAAAGCCAGCGATGCTGCCGGACCCGACGCTGTCGCTGGCCCTCGGCACGGACGCCGACGTGGCCACGTTATTCAACATCGTGACCTTCGTGCCCCAGGCGACGTGCTGGATCCCTATGATATTAAGTGGATGCGGCGTCGCGAAGCCCGTGGCGAATGCTATCATGCGGCCGTGGGGCCCGACGATTTTGTTTTCGCTCTGCCACGTGGCCATCGTCGTCATCAGCGCGACGCAGCCCTCGGGCGTCGCGCCCATCGCAGAGTTCAACGAGGTTTTTAATCCCGCGGGCTTCCCGTTCAGCACGGCGCCGCAGGCGGCGATGCAGGGCATGATGCAATACGTAAACTTCGTGAGCGAGGAGTGGCCGCACGTGTTGATTTGGGACCTGTTCGTCGGGCGGTACATCTGGCTCGACGGCGAGCGGCGGGGCGTCTTCACGCCGCACTCGGTGCTCCTCACGAACCTCATCGGGCCGCCGGGCCTCATGCTCCACTTCCTCACGTGCGTTTTGACGGGGAAGGGCCTCCCGCCGACGGAAGAGGAGGTCGCCTAAGCTAGTTGTGTTTTTTTTCGTCGCGCGAGATGTTGTTACGGTGGCGAGGACTCGTGGGCGGAGCCCCTGGGGATTCATCGGCGGCGGGCGCGTGCCGCGTTTTCATAACAGCGCACCTCCGGTGCAGCACGATCCTGTCGTGAGGCTGAGGCTAGTTACGTCGCAGGGTTCCCCGTACCCCTCCCGCTCCCCCCGGGCCCACGCCGCGCCGCGACCCCCGCCGGAGGCGCGACCCGCGCCACCGCCGCTGCGACCTACTCCGCCGCCGCCGCCGCCGTTCTCCTTCTGCTGGGACGGCTCGCGCGTCGACGAGCCCGCGGCCGTCCAGCCGCCCGCCGCGTCGGCGCCGCGGAATGGCTCTTCGTATAATTCATGACATTTTATTCAGGAACGCCAAGTCCCAGGCTTGTCGTGGTGCTAGAACTAGTGGGCGGAACGACAAGGTTGCTTGCCAGGATGCCTAGTGTCTTACTGGCCGCTAGTTCGATAGCATAGCATAGCGCTTCTAAGCGCTTAGCCTCTACCCACGCTGTGGCTCACCAGGAACCTAGAGACCAGTTCGAACGCCAGCGCCAGCGCTCTGCCCCAAGTCAAGTGCTCTCACATAACTAGACAAATGAGCCTCAGCACAGACGCAGACGTAGCCGCGGCCGAGGGCGACCTCGCGGCGCTGCGCGTGCACGCGGACCGCCTCGCGGACGGCTTCGTGAAACGGCGCCTGGCCCGGCACCTCGAAACCGTCGCGGACGAGGTCGCCGCGGCGCGGCGCGCGCTCGCGGCGGCCGCCGGCGACGCGCCCACGTCCGCGGCGGCGGCGGCCGCACGGACAGAGGCGCGGCGGGCCCTGGCGGCCGCCGCGGGCGCCGGGGTCCCGCGCTCGCCGGCCGAGGCGACGGCCGTCGCGCTGCACTTCGCGCTCCTCGCGGTCGCCGGCGATTCGCTCCGGGCCGTCGGCGCCGGCGCCGCGGCCGCGGTGCCCGGCTTCGCGCCGCGCGCGAGCGAGCTCCCCGCGGCGAACCGGCTGCCCGCGGACTGGCGGCGCGACGACGGCGGTCGCTTCCAGTATCGATCGACGAGCGGCGAGGCGCTGGAGCTCGCGCTCGACGCGGCGCGGGGCGTGCTGCGCGTCGCGCTCGCATCGCGGACGCGCGGCGTGCTCCACTCGGGCGAGCTCGCCGTCGGCGCCGACGCCGCGGACGGCCTCCTCGCCCTCGCCGACTTCGAGCGCCTCGCGGCCTACGCGCGGGGCGTCCTGCCGCGGCTCGCGGCGCCGGCGCCGGCGCCCGCGCCGGCGCCGCGGCGCCCGCCGGCGCCCGCCGTCCCCGGCTTCGCGCCCGCGGCGCCGCGGCGGCCGGCGCCGCCGGCGCCCCTCGCGCCGTACCCCGACGACGGCTCGGGCCTGCTCGTCGGCCCGGGCCACCCGGCCTTCGGCGGCGGCGCCGTCGACCCCCTCGGCGCCGGCCGTTTCCGGCCCCGCTTCGACCCCATCGGCCCCGGCGGCCCGGGCATTCCCGGACCCTTCGGCCCGGGCGGCCTCGCGGGGCCGCGGCGCCCGCGCCTGCCGGGCGAGCCGGACGACGACCACCTCCGCGTCCCCGGGCGGCCGGGCGACGGCTTCGGCGGCGGCGACCCGTTCATCTAGCCCCCACCATAAACTGTGCTCCCACTGAGCTCTTTTTGCGACCCGTTCATCCAGCCCGTCCCGCGACAAATTGCCAACAAAGTGCACACCGCGCCGCGCCGGCGCGAGGGAGCTGTCATAAGTCTGCTCGGCGTCGTAGGCGTCGCCGCGACGTCTCCCGGCGCGGGCCCTAGTACCTGCATGCCAAGGGAGAGCTGCACAGCGCGGCGCTAAATTGTAGCTCATAACTCGCCCAGCGGGCACCCGAAACGCTGCCCCCGGCGACGACACAGCCGTGAGAGTGGGCGGCGGCAGCCCCCCCGCCGAGACGCGGGGCAAACCATGCCCGCCCTGCCCTACTTAGATTTTGGCCCGCGCTCCGCGAAGGAGGCGGCGGCCGCGCCCGTGAGCTTGGAGGTGGACAGCCCCGTCAAGCCGGCGCGTAGTTTGAGATTGCAGCGCGCGCGCGCGGCGGCCATCCCCAAGGCCACGCTGCTCGACCGCGCGCGGCGCAAGCCCATCGCCATCGTCGACGTCCAGAAGACGCCCGAGTTCAAGCGCGAGAAGCTCATTGAGAGCGACGACGAGGACGACAATAAGGAAGAGAAGGAGGCGTCCCCGGCGAAGCGCGAGTCTCCCAAAAAGAAGGACAGCGCGCTCGAGCGCGCGGCGCTCCTGCGGCGCCTCGGCGCGAACGAAAGTAGTGAAGAGGGCTGGGCCACGGCGATGACCTTTGGCGGCGGCACCTTCGCCCCGAGCATGGCAAAGCAAGGCGTGCGCAGCGCCGAGCTCGCGTTCCTCGAGAACATGGAGGGCCTGAGCGGCGAGCACGTCCTGAAGAGGGCCATCCTCCACCCGGAGCTCCACAAGGCCTGCCGCGCGCTCTCGCCCCGGTCCATGCTGGACCTGCAGCGACGGGTGCGAGGGAAGATGGCGGCGCAGGTCGAAACACTACGCACCAAATTCACGCGCGAGCTCGCCGAGTTAGATTCAAGGGGCGTCTTCCACCCCGATGCGAATGTGAGAAGAGTGCACACGCGCTTCCTCGCGGCGGTGCAGCGCGAGGTGAAGCTCGGCGACATCGAGGCGACTTGTCTAAGGGAGCTGCTCGCGGACCGGGGCAAGCATGTCACGATCCAGGAGCCGCCGCCGAGCCGGCCCCGGACGAGCGAGGGCCCGGTCACGGCCGCGGGCCTGCCGAACCCGGCGGCGGTCGACCGCTCGAAGCTCCTGACGGACGATCAAGTATTCAGACAGTTCGTGACGTGGCACCGCGCGAAGGAGAAGCTCGACCGGCAGCAGCTCACGCAACGGGGCCGGCCGGGGCCCCTGCCGGCGACCGAGTCCTTCGTGAAGTCGTTCGCGGCCCTGGGGCCGCCGGACTTTGCGCGCGTCGGCGAGGGCGCGCACGTGACGGAGCGGGCCCACGGGTCGACCCGCGAGCCCTTCGAGAACTCCTTCGCCCGGGGGAACCGGGCCATCGACCACCAGCGCGACCGCGAGCGGGCGGCGCAGGCCGCGCACGCCGCGCGGCGGGCGCTGGACAAGGCCGCGGAGGCGCGCAAGATCGCCCGGCTCCAGGAAAAGGAAAGGGCGAAGGTCGAACGGCGCAAGCGCGAGGCCGAGGACCAGCGGCGGGTTCGCGAGGCGGAGCGGCGCCGGGCCTCGCTCGAGTCGATGCCGTCGCTAACGCGGTCGCGGCCGGTGACGAGAGGAGACGACCCCCAGCTGAAGCGGCGCCTCGAGCGCGTCTGGCTCCTGTTGAAATTACCGATGGCGACGCGCCTCGCGTTCCTCCAGAAGTACGCGTCGGTCGAGCACGCGCCGCGCCTCGAGCAGGCCGTCGGCCTCTGGGAGCGCGCCGCGGAGGCCTACCCGCGCCTCGCGAAGCTGCGGCGCGTGGAGGCGCGCCTGGCGACGGGCGAGCTCTTCCAGGCCCAGGACTTCGTGAGCCTTCTGCGGGGCATCCTCGTGAAGGGCGACCCGGCGCCGCCCGACGTCCTCGCGGATCCGCCGGTCGTCGACGCCGACGCCGCGGCGGAGGGCTGCGACCGGGGCGCCGCGGCGGCGTGGCTCGCCGAGTGCGTCGAAACGTACGTGGGCCGGTGCGAAGCCGCCGCGGACGAGGCGGAGGCGGTCCTGGGGGACGCGATGCCTTCCCATATAGATTTCGCGCCGCCGCCGGAGCCGCCAAAAGTTCAACGGTCGCGGGCGGGCTCGGAAGCGTCGCTCGGGAGCCGGGCATAAGTAGCATGTGATACTAGTTCACCTGGTCCGTCCGCGGCTTATATTATTACGGTACTAGGACTAGCGGGCGGCGCCCTGCCCGGGCTGGGAGTGAGCCTGGGGGGAGACACCGCGAGTCGTGCGACCTCGGTGGGGGTGTGCGATCCAACAAGACGGAGCCAGGCCAGTCAAGTTGCATGAGAACTACCCCTCCCCGCGGCACGCAACGATTGCCCTGAGCTCTCGAGAGGCAATAGCTATAGTCAATTCGGGTTGCGGGGGCGCGCGCCTAGAGGCGTGACGGGGGAGCTATCCCCCGCGAGCGTGTACGTAAGCTTGCTGCCGGTCTCGAGAGTGCGAAATGCTTTTAAATAGGGTTCTCAGTGCCGTTCCAGCTGCCCACGGACTCCCATAGCGCGGTCCGCGAGGCCATCGCGCTGCAACGCTTCGCGGAGTGGCCGTCTGACCCGGCCGACGCTGCCCGGGCATCGAATCCGGTGCTCGGACGCCGTCGTAGCACATATGGGCAACGCACTGCGGCTCGGCGTGGGTCTCCTCGCGTTCGCCGCGGCGGAGGACCTGCCCTGGTGCGACGAGGACGACCGCTACGACACTCAACCAGTCTTCGACCGGGGACAATACATCGGCTGGCAGACGCCGAAGGTGGCGGCGGCGCTCGACAAGGACCGCGAGGGCCTCGGCCCCACGGGGCGCTACTGCCTGTTAGGCGGCGAGGGCCCGAAGATCGCCGATCGCTTCAAACCCCGGTCGCAGGAGGACGAGTGGCACCTGCCGCATTTGGACGACCTGCGGGAGCGACACGAGGCTCGCCGCGACTACTGGCTGGAGGAGGGCCTCGAGCGCTTCGCGGAGCACCGCGACCGCATCACGGAGCTCACGGACGCCGCCCACGACGCGCACGAGCGCGCGCGGTGGGACCGCGACGAGCGCGCGCACAACCGCGCCGTCGCCATGGACGTCTTCGCCGAGAAGGAGCGCGAGGACTGGGCGAAGATGGAGGAGGAGCTGGCCCATTTATTGGACCGGGACCAGCTCGCGGAGCGGGGCCAGAGCGACCTCGCCATCTCCTCGGCCGAGGAGCGCATGCGCTGGGATATGGAGGAGCGGCGGAAGCGGATGGCCGAGGCGGCGGCGCGGGCCTAACAATATGTTTACTTAGTTATCCCGTCGCGGCCTTGAGCGCGAAGGCGGCGCCGACGACCGCGAAGAGTGCGGCGGCCGCGCGCTCGATTTGCCGGTCGTCGAGGCGGCCCGCGAGGCGCGGCGCGATCTGGCCGCCGAGGATGACCCCGGGGATCGTGTAGCGGACGAGCTCCCACGGAACTTCACTCGCGTCGAGCTCCGCCAGTTGTGTTACGGCGGCTGCCGCGGCGGTGCCCGCGACGACGGCGACGGAGGTGCCCGCGGCCTGTGGCAGCGGCCGGTCGCGCGAGATTTGCGGCAATACGACTTCGCCGACGCCGACGCCAAGCAGGCCCGTGAGGAAGGCCCCGCCGGCCGTCGCGGCGCCGTCGGTCAGCTTGTCCCCGGGCGGCGGCGCCACACAGTCCCGCCGCGCGAGGTCCGTCGCCAGCGACAGCATCAGCAGCGCGTAGACGGCGCGCAGGAGTTGCGCGTCGCCGGCGAGCGACGGCGCACATACCGCGCCGACGAGCGCTCCGGTGACGGCGACGGCGAGGATCTCCCGCGCCACGGCCCAGTCGACCAGATCCCGCCGCGCGTAGCCGACGAGCCCAGAAGCGAAGCCGAACGTCTCCGTTAGCAGCGCGGACGCCACGGCCGCGGCGGCCGAGTCCAGCGGGTAGTCGGGGCCCAGCAGCGGGAAGACGAGCAGGAAGATGGGCGAAAAGAGCGCCGCGCCGCCGATGCCGCAGAGTTGGCAGCACGTCGCGACCGCCGTCGACGCGGGCAGCATGAACGAGTAGTCGGCGACCGCCGCTGCTGGCGGACTGCGCAGCGTGAGACGAGGCGGGCCCGCCGGCACCACGAATGCGTTGGCGGCTGCTGCGACGCTGGTCCAGCGCCATGCCAGCATGCTGACAGCCTGCAGGATTGCAATGCAGCTGCCTGGAAGTGTAGTGGTAATCGATGGAAATACGAGGCTTAAATTTTGTTGCTAGTCACTCTTGCCACGAATCATCAGCCAAAACGAGCCGTACGGGCAGTAGCGGCTGGCAGGACGCCGCCACACTGTGGCCCACAGCAGCTTGGTTGGTTGCTAGTCTCTAGCCTGAGGACGGGCTTGCGGGAGGGGTACGGGGCCCCGCGACGTAACTAGCCTGAGCCTCTAGCATGTGCACAGGAGGAGACGCACACGCACTTACTTCTTGGCCTTCGCCGCGCGCGCCTTCGCGAGGAGCGCCTCGATGGAGACGTCGGGCCTGCCGGGCGGCGCCCGCTTGGGGCTCTTGCGCGCGGGCGCCTTGCGCGGAGCGGCGGGCTTGCGCGCGGCGGGCGCCTTGCGCGCGGCGCGGCGCGGCGGCGGCGGCGGCGCGTCGCAGTCCATCGGCACCGCGCGGCGCCGCGGCGGCGGGCGCCGCGGCGCCTCGTCCTCTTCTTCAGAAGACGACTCGTCCATGGGCGCGGGCGCCTTGCGCCGCTTGGAGGAAGCGGGCGCGCCGGAGCGGCGGCGTTTTGAAGAAGAGGCGGCGAGGGTCCGCAGGTGGCCGCGCAGGCGCTCGTAGTCCGGCGCCGCATTATGAGCGAGGGCGCGCGCGTCCGCGAGGAAATCCCCCAAAGGCCGCGCGTCGCCGGCGAAGCCCACCAAATCGTCCTCGAGCGCGGCGAGCACGCCGTAGGCGTCGCCGCACTTTTTCTTCGCCGCCAGCACGGCCTCGTCCGATTGTGCAGAGTCCCAGGGCAGGCGGTCGTCCGCGGCCGCGCAGAGCAACACGTAGGCCAGGGCCTCGACGTCGTCGCGGCGCGCCGGCGGCGATGATGAAGACGCCAGGGACGCGAAGCGCGGCGTGCCCGCCTGGCCGCCGCCCTCGTCCTCTGCTTTATGTTTGCCGGACACGGCCGAGACGTATCTAGTGGCGACGCCAAAGTCCACCAAGCGCGCTTGGTCCTTGTCCCGGATCCGACCGGACGAACAAGTCCCCAGCATAATGTTCTCGGGCTTCATGTCGCAGTAGACGTACTTCTGCGCGTGGAGCACTTCTAACGAAGCAAGGCAGTCCGCGCCGATCGACGCGAGTTGTTGCGGTGTTAGTCGCGTCTCGGCCATCTCGTCGCCCAGGGACGGGCCGAGCCGTTCCAGTACTAAATACCGGCAGTTCTGATCTTCGCCGTAGCCGACCTTCGTGCCGAAGCGCCGCGGGTGCCGGTTCAGCACGTTGGCGTACAGCAAATGCTCCGCAAATAGTGTGTCGGCGGCGCGCTTCTTGTCCATATAATCTTTAGCCTTCTTCTTGGATTGGGGCGGGATCGGCGCGGCCTTGACGACGAGGTCCGCGTCGGATTGCTGTAATTTTTGGGCTCTTGATAATTTAGCGCCCTGGACACGCTCGCAGCAGTAGACCTCGGCGCAGGCGCCCTCTCCTAATCTCGCGCCGACGCGGAACTCGCCCTTCAGGACTTGGTTTCGGCTGAGGACTGGCATGCTGCTCTGCTGCTGTTCTTGTGGTACGGTTTCTCGCGCAGCGGCTGCGCTAGCAATGGCAGGCTGTGAAATACAGCAATCTGTGACTGATTGACTGCGAGGAGGCGCGCACGCTGTATATACGCGCGCGCGGCGGCCAAATCGTTTTTTTGGTGTTTAAACGGGTTTTCTCCCCTCGAAGATCTCTCTCCACGCGTTGGAGGAAGTCCGAAACGAGTGAGAGAAAGCATGGCGCGGGGCATTTCAGGCGCCAAAGCTGCTCAAGCCAGTCCGAGCTGGTGAGTGCTTGGAGGCTATAAAGAGCCCGTAGCCGCGTCAAATACTTCGATTTTGACGAGTGGCAACGCCGACGGCAGAGCTGCGAGAGATCTGGCTCGGCAGACTGTGAGCAGGGTGCCGCAGAGCTGGACTTGAGACCAGGCGGCGGCGCCGTGGAGCCCACAAAAACGAGAGACGAGGTGAAGAAGAAGACCGCGCGTGCACCACGCACGGCGTCGCCGAGAAAAGACGCCCGCGCGCGCCGCGCCGGCACCGCGTCACGCGCGCAGGTTTCAATTATGAGGGTCCTCCTCGCTCTCCTAGGCGCCGCCAGCGCCTTCGTGGGGCCGGCCGCCGCGCCGCGACAACCGACGAAACTGAACGTCGTCGACGCCGCGCTCGCCGCGGCCCTGGCGTCGGCGCCCGTCGACGTCGCCAAGCTGAACAGCCGGCTCCCCACGACGACGCTCGCCAAGACGCGGACGATCACGCGCGAGGGCTTGTACGGCGACTACACGGTGGAGATCATCGACGAGCCGAACCCTTTGGACGACGCCCGGTCGACGTTCAAAACTCGCGCGCAGACCAAGAAGGGCAAGAACAAGTACCTCGGGCTCTTCGTCGTGCTGCTCTTCGGCTCCTTCGTGATCCCCATGGCGCAGTACTTCTGGTACGTGCGCGACACGCCCGACTCGCTCTTCGCGAACGAGGAACCGCCGCCGCCGCCGCCCGCGCCCAAGAAGTTCTGGGAGCGGTAGGGGGTGTCGCGGTCTAACCGTTCTTCTGAGTCCTGTGCGCGGTCGTTCTTGGAGGTGGGACCCGCGCCGCGCCCAGATGCCAGAGCTAGAAATTTCCGTGCTCTTTAGCACTCCCCCGTCCCGCACGACTGCTCTTGGAGGCGCGAGCGGCCGCGAGCCGAGAGATCCGGAGCACAGCGAGTTGTTGCGTGTCCCAGGTGCTACCAAGCTAACTCCACAATGAGCAAAGCTGCACGCATTGCCATGCAAGGACAGTGTCCCAGGACGCGTTATTTCGCAGTTGCACAAATTTCAAGGCTGTACGATGCTCCTGCCTCGAGCACCAAAGGTGTAGCCAAACCCACTGCACAAAGCGCAGCCACGCGCGGCTTGCCCGGAAGCGCTCGCGCGGCGGCCGCCGCGCGGCCGCCGGCGCGCCGCGCGCGCACGCCGGCGCACGGGCAAAAAATCAGACTGGCCGGCGCGCGCGACGCGTTACACCCAGAGGAAGAGCAAGACCAGGGTTCTTGCAGAACCAGAACTCTAGAGGAATCTAGAGGTCAAGTTCGGGTATAAGACCCTCCTTGGTAACAAAAAAAAACACACAGGTCCGTGTCGCTGCTGCTGCGCCCGGCGGCCTGCTTCGCGCGCGCCGCGCGCGGCGCCGCGCGCGCCGCGCGCCTCGCCTCGACGACCGTCGTCGAGGGCGCCGAGGGCACCGAGAGCTACCGCCAGTTCTTCGAGGAGGGCGGCAAGCGCATCTCGCCCTGGCACGACATCCCGCTCGAGGCCGGCGGCGGCGCCTACAACATGGTCACCGAGATCCCGAAGTACGGCCTGGCCAAGATGGAGGTCGACACGAAGGGCGAGTCCAACCCCATCATGCAGGACACGAAGAAGGGCAAGCTCCGCTTCTACCACGGCCCCATCTTCTGGAACTATGGGTGTTTGCCTGTGCACAAATCAACCACACCGCCACGCCGTCGAGCAGGCGTCGCTTCGATGGCGTGGAGGTCGACGGAACGCGCCGTGACATTTTGATCCATGCACAGGTGCCTGCCCCAGACGTGGGAGAACCCGAACGAGAAGCACCCCGAGCTCGGCTGCTTCGGCGACGACGACCCGATCGACGTGGTCGAGATCGGCTCCTCCGCCTTAGAAGCGGGCTCGGTCACGCCGGTGAAGCCTCTCGGCGTCCTCGCGATGATCGACGACGGCGAGCTCGACTGGAAGGTCATCGCGGTGGCCACGTCCGACCCGCTCGCGTCGAAGCTGAACGACATTGATGATGTGGAGAAGGAGTGCCCCGGCTACGTCTCGGGCATCCGCGAGTGGTTCCGGTGGTACAAGACGCCCGACGACAAGCCGCTCAACGCCTTCGGCTTCGACGAGGCCGCGCTGCCGAAGGCCAAGACCGTCGAGGTCATCGCCGAGACGCACGCCGCCTGGAAGGGCCTCCGCGACGGCTCCATCGACGCGGGCAAGCTCTGGACGGGCAAGTAGATGTGCCTCTTTTTAAGACTCGAGACCGTTGTAGTCGTATTTAATCGGTCGCCATTCACAGACCCCGCACGCATCGCAGCGTCCCGGGGGAGCGGGAGCGACTAGGGGTCGCGCGCGTGTAAAACCCGAACCCCCGCAGCGCCCGCGACGTCGCGACCGGAGAGCCCCTGCTTTTTGGGGCCCGTGCTCCGCATATCCGGCGCCAAAGGCAGTGAGAGCAGGTTCTTCCGTAAGTCACCAGCTTCGGGCAAGGCTGCCCCGCACAACCATGTCGCGCTCCAGCACGCCCCTGGCCACGACGCGCTCCAAGATGGAGCGCGCGTCGCGCGACACGAAGAAGAAGTCCCCGCTCCCGCACGACGATCAGGCGCCGCGGCGCGAGGGCATCTTCGTGCTCGGCGAGCAGGACCAGGCCGTCGTCTTCGACGCGGCTCTACGGCAGGACTGGGACTCGATCACACGCATATATGATGCCTTGGACACGGAGCGCGATTTGAGCGACATGCGCACGGAGTACCGCGTTACCCTCGCGACGCGCTTGTGCGGCAAGAGCCCGGCCGAGATGGCGCAGACCGAGGCCGACAAGCGCGTCGCGCGGCGGCGGAAGGCGCGGCGGAGCCGCCAGCAGTCGGTGGACGACCCGGACACTATTAATGATTCGACGGCTACTTCCCAACTCCCGGCCATCGAGCAGAAGCTAAGGAACCCTCTGGCCGCGAAGCGCGCGGTCAAGGGCATGCGGCGGACCGTCGCGGGCCACACGGCGTTGCATCTCGCGGCGCGGGCCCACGCGCCGCCGGAGATCATCGAGGGGCTCATGAAGCTGCAGCCCGCGGCCATCCGGGCGCGCGACCGCACGTCGCAGACGCCGCTGCATTTGGCATGTTGCGGCGGCGTGCCGTACAAGGCGACGCGGTCGACGAGCGTGCGCCACGCCGTCGGCGCGCACGCCGGCGTGGACCCGGCGAAGCGCGCCCGGGCTGTGGTGGACGCGCTGCTCTCGCAGGAGAGTAGTGACGTCGCGGGCGCGGTGGACGAAAGTGGGAGGACGCCCGTGGAGCTGGCGGTCGTCCACCAGCTCTGGACCTGCGTCGAAAGCTTGGTCGAGGCCTGCCCGCGCGCCGTGGCGCGGGCCGACCACCGGGAAACACCATTGTGGGCGCTCGCGAAGCGGCACGGCGCCACGGAGCGCGTCATGAAGGCCTTGGAGGAGGCGCACCCGCGCGAGAACATGACGCTCATCGCGTTGATTCGGTGCGGCTTCTGGCTCGACGCGATCAACGCCGTCCGGGAGCAGGGGGCGCACTCCAAGGACACGCGGGACCGGACGCCGCTCCACGTCTGCGCGATGCACCCGGACGCGCCCGTCGGCCTGATCGTGGCGGTGAAGGAGTCCTGGCCCCAGGCCGCGAACCAGCGGGACAAGGCCGGCTGGCTGCCGCTGCACCACTCGGCGCACCACGGCGGGCCCGCGGACTACTACCGCGAGGTCGAGCCGGGCGAGAAGCTCATGGTCGACGAGTTCCCGTTCATGGTGCCGCGGCCGCACGAGGACTTCGACTCGGACGACGAAAGGTTCATTAGGCAGGTCGTCGCCGAGGAGGAGGCGCGGCGGGCGGCCGAGGCGGAGCTGCTGGACGAGGAGGGGTTTATGGACTAG
Source organism: Pelagomonas calceolata (assembly GCA_918797485.1). Taxonomy (NCBI): domain Eukaryota; class Pelagophyceae; order Pelagomonadales; family Pelagomonadaceae; genus Pelagomonas; species Pelagomonas calceolata. The sequence continues at coordinate 2,994,639 of CAKKNE010000003.1, read as the reverse complement.
GTGTGTACATGTGTGTTCTTACAGTCTTATTCACAATCGTCGTCGTCGTCGAACGCTTCCTTGAGGAACTCGTAGGCGAAGGTCGCCTCGACGAACAGCCGCTTTGCCTCTTCCGGGGACAGCCGCTCGGCGGCCGGCTTCTGCATCTGCTTGTCCGGGTGAACAACCAGGACGCGTCGGCGATACGCCGACGCCAGCGCCGCCCGCGTTGCGGGCATGTCATCGAGGCCCAGAGAGGTAAAAAAATCATCCTGCGCATCATTCTGCGCGGGCTCCGGCGGCGGCGGCGGCGCGTCGGCGGCGCCATTCGCCCACTCGCAGTGGCGGCGCCAGGGGTCGTACGGGTCCGCCGCCGGGGCCGGGCGCCTCGGGCGCGCCTCCTCCTCCGGTGGCGGTGCAGCGAACAGGCCTTCGATCACGTCGCTCCAGGGGTCGTCGCGGCTCTTACGGAGATGGCGCAGGAACACGAGCTTCCCCTTGGCGCGCGTGTAGGCTACGTACTGCACGTTGTACTCCTGGCGCCGGTCTTTTTCCGAGCCCCATTCCATGACGGGCCCAAAGGGCAGGTCGTCCGGCTGGAGCACGTAGACCGTGTCCCACTCGAGCCCCTTGGCGCGGTGCACGGTGCTCAGCACGACCTGCTCCTCCTGCTCGTGCGGCAGCAGGTGTTCAGCGTTCGCGAAGAGCCCGTCGATGTGGCGCTCCAGGTCCGCGAGGTCGACGGGCGCGCCCTTCCTAGCGTACTCGAGCCGCTCGACGACGACCGCGAGGCAGGCGCGCATGTCTCGCGCCTTTAAGCGCGTCGACGACTTCGGCTCCTCCTCGGCGTACGGGTCAAAATCGTCGTCGCCGTCGCTCTCGCCGCCGTCGTCGCGAAATGACGCCGCCATCGACTCCGCCGCGAGGTAGTCCTTCAGCTCGTCGAACGTCCGCGCCCCGATCTTCGCGAGCGTGTGCTTGAGCTTTTTCGCGAGCGTCTCGAGGCCCTCGAAGCGGACCGCGACGTGTCTCATGGCGAGGCAGTCGCGCAGCGCCAGCAGCGGGGCGTTGGTGCGCGAGAGTATGCCAATCTTCCCGCCGCGGGACCGCGCGGCGCCGTGGGTTACCACGGCACCGAGATTGGCGTCGCCCGGCAGCGGCTGCGTCGTGAAGTCGGCGTCGCGCACGATCTCCCCCGCGGGCGCGCCCGGCCACGGCCGGATATGATGCTGGAGCTCCGGCGCTCGCTCTTCTTTATCAGCAGTCGCTTGCTCTTCGTCGTTTATAGTGTCGATGACCTCGTTCGCCAGCTTGACGTGGCTGCGCGGGCAGCGATAACACGTCGACAGCGGGAAGCGGCGCATTGCGAAAATCTCCCCGATGCGCGCGAGCGCGCCGGAGTCCGCGCCGAGGAACGCGTAGATCGCCTGGCAGTCGTCGCCGACGGCGACGACGCGGCACCCGCTGTCTCGCTGGAGGCGCAGGCACATCTCGCGCCGCGCCGCGTTCGAGTCCTGCGCCTCGTCGACGAGGAGGACCGAGATCGGCTCCTCGGCGTCGGGATCCAATCGGATACCGTCGGCGAGCGCCATGTAAAGCATGTCGGCGCCGTCGAGCAGGGGGAGCTTCTTCCGCCTGCCGCGGGTGGACACGAGGTGCGTCCTACCCCTCCAGTGGGCCGACCGCGCCGTCTCGCAGCTCGCCTCCAGGACCTCGACGGCGAGCTCGACGCCCCGCTGCAACAGGGCTGTGCGTGTCGGCCACCGCGCCTTCAGCCGGTCTCTGACAGGGCGTGGGAGGCCCGAGCACCGCTTCTCGAGGCTCTTGCCGTAGGCAGGACACGTCTCGGCGATTTCACGGAGCCCCTCCGCGTCGCTGGCGAAGCCCTCCACGCCGACGCACCGAATTTTGGCGGCGGACACGAGCTTGTCGACGAAGCCGCGGAACACTAGGCACGTGAGCGACACCTTCGCCTTGGGACCGTCGTCGGCCCGCGACGGCGGGTAGAGCGCGTGCAGCAGCAGCACGGACTTCTTCCCCAGATAGACATTCACGTTCCCGCCCAGATGCTCCTTCCACGCGGCGAGGCCGAACGCGTGGAACGTCTTGGCCTCGCGCACGCCGCGTTTCCGGAGCTCGAGTTGCGCGGCCTTGTTGAACGCGAGGACGAGGGCCCGGCGGCCGCCGCCCTCGCACTCACACGCGATGTCGACGAGCAGCCGCGTCTTGCCCGAGCCCGCACCCGCCTCGACGAGCGCGTGGCCGTTGCCGCTCCGCATGAACTCGCGAACTGCCTCCGCCTCGTCCGCCGGCGTCGCCGGGCCTTCGAGCCTCCGCAACGCTTCTCGGTCCTCCACTACAACCACGCTTATCTTGCAGGCCTCGTGCGCATAGCCGCCGCGGCATCGCGTGATATCCTCCTCCTCGCGTATCGGACCGCGGCAGCCTTGACACACGCCAGGGTATTTGGCAGGAAAAACCCTGGACTCCAGCAGGCAGTCGCGTGCGAAGTGGCCCGGCTGCCCACATTTATAACAATTGCCGCACTTGGCTACTATCCGGCCCGGAAGCGTCTCGCGGCTCCGCCCCGGCACGAGCTGCCGCAGCGCGAGCGTCGTCTCCTCCGCCGCCGCGACGGCGCCGCGCTCCTCCTCATCGTCCTGAGACACCGGGACCGCCTCTCTCGATACGTTCTGCTTTTTGGGCCGCGGCTCCGCCGGGCTCACGAGCGTCGTCGGCGGTGTCATGGGCGCCGCGGCGGGCGCACCCTGGCCCTTGGCTGACACGGTCGGCGGCGTGGAAGGGGCCTCTGGAGCTTTGCGCTTTTGGGGCGTCCGTGGCGGCGTCGAAGACATGGCCTTGGGACAGCTTGTTGCGGTTGTCCGTGGTACGCTATTCAGAGTCTCTACAAGCAACTTTCCCCAGTCGTACGCAGCGTGTTCTTCGATGTCCTCAATAACGGATCGAGGCTAGCGGCACTCGTACTAGCCATAAATCCGACGCTCTCCCAAGAAGAGAGAAGGAGCAAAGGACTCACGGCGTTTTGGGCAGCCCGCTTGCCGCCTCAAGACACGCCATCATCTAACCATGGCGGACCCGGGCAGCCCCAGGGGCAGCGAGGCCTCGGCCATCGACCTCACCTTCGCCCTCGAGGCGGCCGGGGAGACCCAACCCCAAAGGGCCTCGGACAAGGCATCCGGGGAATGGCTGCCCTTCACGGCCGCGGGCGACACGCCGACCTACGCCGCGGCCGTGAGCCCGACGCACGCGTCGCCGCTGCGGCGGCCGCGGTCGCGGGGCGTCAACGCGGTGTCCTTCGACACGGCGCCCGACTTAGGGGTGCTCGGCGGCTTCCGGAAATGCGTCAACTGCGACCGGGCGGCGACGCGCTGGTGCAGCCGCGCGACCTGGCCCTCCTGGGCCGCGCCCGACGAAAGCAAGGCACGGGACCCGCGCGCGTGCACCGGCTCGCCGCTCAAGCGCCGCGCGGAGAAGCCGGCGTGCCCGACGACCGGCCCCATCTTCTGCGACGCCTGCGCCGCCTCGAAATATAACGGTTGCGAGGCCTGCGGCGCGTTGGAGTCTGTGTGGAAATCAACCAGTGCGACGGGTGCACGACAATTCTTTACTAAGTCATTTCTCGGCGATGACGCGGCCGTCCTGGCTCTGTCGAGCGGTGAAGAACCGGCATCACCACGCCATCGAGCAGGCGTCGCGTCGATGGCGTGGAGGACGACGCGACGATTCAGCACGAACGCGCCGTAAAATTTTGATTTCCACACAGGTTGGAGTGCGACACGTGCGCGCGCGACACGGCGGCGCCCGCGGCCTTTGCCAAGTACTGCGCCGCCGAGACCCGCAAGGCCGCCGACGCCGGCGACTACCCGGCCTCGCCCATCCGCCCCCACGCCTTCCGGGCCCTGCGGCCCCGGCCCTGCGACGCGTGCGGGAAAACCAAGTGCGTGGCGTGCTACCGCGAGTGCCGCCTCTGCCACAAGATCGTCTGCGTGGCCTGCGTCTCGGCCAAACCCTACCTCTTCCGCAAGGACCTCTCCGCCTGCGAGCGCTGCGTCTACGACGCCGACGCCTTAGAGTCGGATCCGTGCCACGGCTCCTTCCGCCACGCGCCTTGACTTTCATCAATCCGCGCGTCTAAGTTAGGCTACGTTCTCGGGTCCTGTGCCGTGTCGATGTTACGGTGCTAGGACTAGTGGGCGGAGCTCCTGGGGGGGAGACACCGCGCGTCGCCGATTCATCGGCGGCGGGCGCGGGCCGCTTCTTTCATAACAGCGTACCTCCTTCTAAGCAGAACCGCCTCGGCAACCCCCCCCGAACAATGTGCAACGTTCGCCCGTCAGCGTCCTGTGCCGGAGCTAGCGGCGTAAGACACTACATCGCGCGCGACGCCTTCGGCCAGCCGCCGGACGCGGCCACGACCGACTTCTGGCGCCCGCCGCCGGCGCCGCCGAGCCCCGTCCGCGATTTGCTCAACCAGCCGCGCCCGTTGTCAAATGATTCGGGCCTCGCGGAGGCGCACGCGGCCCACGTGGCCCGCGCGCACCTGCCGCGGCTGTGCGCCTGGCGGGGCGCGCTCACCGCGGGCGACGATGTCGACGCGCAGCTGCGCCGGTGCTACTTCGGCGGCGCCGTCGCGCCGGACGGGGGCGGGTTGACCTCTGTGTGGAAATCAAACAGAGAGTTATGGCGCCAAGTTTGATTTCCACACAGGTGGACCTACGACGAGGCGGCGGCGCGGGGCGTCGCGCGCGGGTGTCCCGCGGGCCTCGCGGGCAAGCTCGAGACGCCGCGCGCCCTGGTCCTGGCGGCGCTGCGGTGGGCGCGCGTCGTCTTCGGCGACCACGCGCGCGCGGTCGGCGCCGTCGCGGGCGCGGCCCGGGCCGCGTCGGCGCGCCGGGCCGCGTGGCTCCCGCCCGTCGACCTGCGGCTGACGGACGCGGCGGCGCTCCGGTGCCAGTGCTCGGCGGCCGTCGACCCGGCGGGGGCCGCGCTGTCGCTCGTCGTCACGGCGACGATCGTCGCCGTCGCCGACGACTCCTCCGGCCCGCCTCCGCGACGTCGTGGCCGCGCGGCGGGCCTCCCCGCCGTGCCGCCGCCCGCGGGCGAGGTGCCCACGCGGCCGCCCTCGCCCGGGGTCGACGCGATGCGCTCGACGCTCCCGTGATGCTGATGATGTATTCCTGGTCACGACTACTCTGTCAATAGTAATTATTATACTCTAGGCCGACGCCGTCGCCCCGCCGAACGCCGTCGCGATGGCCACGAGGTCGTCGGACGCCTGGTCGTCCGTGAGCTCGCCGGCGATGAGCGACGACGCGGGCCCGTGGCGCCGCGCGGGCGACCGGCGGCCGTCGTTCTGGGACCGCAGCGACCGCGAGGCGCCGGCCTCGGGCGGCGCCTCGCCCTTGGCCGCCGCCTTGCGCTCGGCGAGCTTGGCCTCGAGCGACGCGACGCGCCGCTTCACCTCGTCCTCGGACGCCTGGACCTCGGCGTCGCGCAGCTTGTCTAAAGCGGCGAGCTGGGCCCGGTGCGCGCGCTGGCTCCGCGCGATGCGCGCGTCGCGCGCGGCGGTAATCGGCGCGGCCCTTGCTACAAATTCCGGGTGCGTGCCGGCCTCGAGCGCCGCGGCCTCGGCGTCGATCGCGCGCAGCGCGGCCTCGTAGTTGGCGACCTGGCTCCGCAGCGCGGCGGCCTCCCTGAGCCTGAGCTCGTTCTCGTCGGGCGCGGTCTTGGGGGCGGGGTGGTCGACGCCCGGCGCCTCCTCCTTGCGGTCGCGCGCGCCGGCGGGCTCCTCCCTCACTAATTTCGCGAGCTCGTCGTCGGGGACGAGCGACATCGCTTCGCGCAGCTCTGTCCTGGGGTACTTCCTGGCGTCGCCTCGCGCGGTTCCCCTGGCAGCAACTTACGCCTTTTGCTTACCCTGGTGTCTCCTGGCGTCGCTTGTTGCGCAAGAACAGATAATGACTGCGAGACTATAACGCGCACCGACGGCTATATTTGCTGCCTGAGGTGCGTAAGCCTTTCGCAGGCAAGCGGCAGAGCGAGCCAAAAAGCTGGCTCTGGCTAGTGCCTTACAGCCGCTAGCGCAGTGTTAAAAAAGCGGCAGGTCTCTAGGCTTAGCATAACTCATTTCGACAGCTTCAGCCGTGTAAAAGCACCTGTGCTGCAATGCTCGACGGCCTACAGCCCCAAATGGACGCCGGCGCGCTCTCCGTCGGCGCCCTGGCGCGACTCATGCGCGAAGAGCGCCAGCGGCAGCCGGACAAGAAGATCCACCTCGTCCTCGACGACAGGGCCGCCGAAGCCGTGGGATGGGCGGGCGGCGCCGCGTGGTGTCGGCAAGTAGGCGCGGCACATATATATGCGCTCGGCGCCGACGTGCCTGACACGGATGACGTCTTGCGTGTGGTCGTGACGAACGACGTCGAAAAGGCGCGCCAACAATACGGGGCGTGCGTCGTGGCGGCGGCGCCGGCGTTCGCCGCCCCGTTCCACGGCGACGACGCGACGCTGCCCTGCCTGGTCTCGCTCGCGTCGGACGCCTTCCCCGTGCGGCCCTGGGAGGCGCCGGCCGACTGGCGCGCGGGCGACCTGCCGGAGCGGCGGAGAAAGGGCCTCAAGGACCTGGCGACCGAGCTCGCGGCGCTCTGCGCGGACTTGCGAATAGACGCGGCGGGCAACGTCTGGGCGCTGGGGGACACGGCGGGCGCCGTCGGCGCGGCCGTCGACGCCCAGCTCCAACAGGGGGGCGGGCGCCGCGCGGCGTTGGTGCTCCTGGACCGCACGGCGGATTTGAGCGTCGTCGGCGCGCCGCCCGACGGCGCGCTCGAGAGAATCATGGCGCACTTTTCTGGAGAGGGGCCTTTACTAAGTGCGGCCGCGGACCTCACGAAGGCGTACGACGCGCCCTGGGTGATGAACGCGTGCGACCGCGCGTTATTGCGACGCGTCGTCGCCGCGGCCTCGCACGACGACGCCTTGGATTTATTGAATGAGGCCGTCGCCGAGCGATTACAATTGTATGGTATCGCGCCACCACCACAAAAAAAGCGGGGCCGCGGCGCGGCGCTCGCGGCGCACCTCGAGGCGCTTTTGAAGGGGGCGCCACAACCAGCGTCGAGCGCCTTCGACGTGCCCGACAAGCTGCTGCGCGCCATCAGTGACATCGCGCCGCTCGGCGTCGCCGTCGTCGAGGCCACGCAGCGCACGGCGAAGCGGCGCACGTCGCTCGAGGACGTGCTTGCTTTAGATAAGCTCCTCGCCAATTTGGTCGCGCACGCGAACGCGGGGCTGCTGGAGTGCGCCGACGTCGTCGCCGAAACTTATGAAAGGAAAACGACATCGCTGACGGCGTCCGACGCGGCCTGCGCGTTGGTACGGTGCCTCGCTCTTACTAGGGACGGCGCGGACGCCGCCGCGCAACGCGTCGCGCGCGCCGTCCAATCGTGCGCCGACAATGATGATCGCGACGCGGCGCTCTTCGTGCTGGGCCTCGTGGGCGTGCTCTCTACGAGAGTGTGCGGGCCCCCCGGGCTCGTGGGCCGCGTCGTCGACGCCGTGCTGCGCGGAAATGATGATGGCCTGACGCGGCCCGGCCTCGGCGCCGCGGCGTCGGCCGCGCTGGGGTCGCTGAGCGAGACGGTCGGGCTGGGCGGCGTCTTCGGCAAAGTTAAGGCTGCGGTCGCCGATAGAGCTCCGCGGCGGCGCGCGGGCGACGGCGGCGCGCTCATCATTATGATCGTGCTCGGCGGCCTCACTTTTTCGGAAGTCCGCGACGCGAACGCGGTTTTGGAGGAGCTCGGCGCGCGGGACCGCGTCGTCCTCGGCGGCACGCGGCTGTGCACGGGGCAGGACGTCGCCGAGGCGCTGTTTTTTGCGGACGACGAGGACTTCTGACTCCCCCCCTCACGAGGATTTGTAAGCTAGTGTGTTTGTGCTCTAGCCCACACTACTCCTTCGCCTGACTGAGCCTGGCTGCCTCCGGCGACTCGAGGGCTTGCGTACCGCATAGCTGAACTGCCGAGAATATCTCTGTGTGATAGTCTCATTTCTTCCCGCGACGTGGACCTCCACACACCAGGAGGCACACACAGCCTGAAACCCTAGCACTATGGCAGAGGAGGCCGCGCCAGCACCAGCGCCACCCGAGCGCGTCGAGACCGTCGACCTCTCCGAGGAGGCCGAGTCGGAACCCGAGGCGCCCGCGCCGGCGCCGCTGGAGGTCCACAAGGCCTGGACGCGGCTCACGCACAAATACCGGTGGCCCATCCTCGCGCTGACGGCGCTGTCCTGGGCCCTCGCGCCGCTCGCGCCCGGCCTGCTGAGGGAGTGCAGCAACGCCGTCACGGCAGCGCCGGGCTCGCCGAGCAAGCGGGCCAATCGCGCGATCGCGCGCGCGTTCCCGGCGTCGTCCAAGGCCGCGACGCTCGTCGTCCTCGCGGAGGGGCCCCTGCTCGCATCCTACGAAGAATGGTGCGGCTTCGAGCGCGCCCTGGCTGCGTCCATACAAACGGAGCATGCATCGTTCCTCAAGGCGCCGCTCGCGTCGTACTGTCTATTAGCAGACCGCAACCTCACGTACCTCGCGGCGAACTTCGTGTCCCCCGAAGCGGCGCAGTTCGTCATAACGTATGATGCAAGCCGGGGCCAGGCGGCCACCTCCAAATTCGTAGCATACGTCGAGGACAAGGCGCAGTCACTAAAACCCCATCACTACAAAGTAGGAGCGACGGGCTTCGACGCCTTCGCCCGGGCGAGCGTCGAGGGCGAGCGCAAGGACCTGAGTGCCGTGGACGAGGTCAGCGTGCCGCTCGCGCTGCTAGTCATGGCCCTCACGCTAGCTTGCGTACCATTACTCGTCCTGCCGGTCGTGAACATGCTCACGGCGACGATCATCGAGTTTGTGGTAGTAAGGTTGCTGGCGAAGTCCATGACCATCGCGCCCTTCGTGCCGTCGATCATGCTCACGGTGACGCTGGCCATCTCCTTCGACTACTCGTTATTTGTGTGTTCCAGATATTTGGAAGCAAGGCGCGCTGGCGTCTCCAATGAGGCGCGCGTCGACGCGGTCAACCGGGGCGCGGGCCGGACGATTGTCGTGAGCGGGTCGACATTGATAGCGTGTTTTTTGGGTTTGCTGTGCTTCCCGAACAATATACTCAGGGGCGTCGGCGCGGCGGTCGCCGTCGGCTTGGCGTGTGCGGTCCTCGTCAATTTACTCGTGTCTCCCGCGTTGTTACACGTTTGTGGAGAGCGCCTGTGCCGAGCGCAGGACGTGGTCGTGCGCAAGGTTCTGACGTATGTCCGCCGATCGACCGACGAGGACTACGTTCCCCTCTCTCCATCAAGACCGAAACAGAGGAACCCCTTCCGCTTCTTGTCGGACCTCGTCTGGCGCGATTCAAAATACGCGGTGGCCGCTTTGTGCATAGTGGTCGCCGTGACGATGCCGGCGTGCACGAGGGCGACTCATTTAAGGACCGTGGCCGACCCGGTCATGGTCGCGCCGTCGCCCTCGGAGCCGCAGAAGACCCTGGATCGACTCGGAAAAACGTTCGGGGCCGGCGCCGTCGCGCCGTACACCGTGTTGTTTGAGGGTCCTTTTACGGACGCTGCCATCACGGAGGCTGACGCGTTCCTCACGGCACTGGGCGAGCCCTACGCCGGTCCGACGTCGCTAAACGGGACGCTCCTATCAGTAAGCGACTACGCGTCATGTGTTTTTAGCAGCTCTGACTGGTGCCTCTCGCTGAAAGCTTTATATGCGACGTCCGTGACGAAAAGCGCCTTCCGCGCCACCGTGTCGCTGAGAGCCAACCCCTATAGTAATAGGGGCCTCAAATGGCTCAAGAAAGCGCGCAAGAAATGTACTTCGGGAATATATATAAATGGCCCGGCGGCGGGCCTCTCCGACGTCGTCGACGCGCTGTACGCGAGCTTCCCGCGCGTCGTCGGCGCGACGTTGGGGGTGGTCTTCGTGTTGCTTTCCTTATCATTCAAATCGGTGCTGGTGGCGGCGCGGAGCGTCCTTTGTTTGGCACTTACTTTATCCTTCGCCTTCGGCTGCTGCGTTTTGATATATCAGGACCACAGGTTATCCATCGACTTCCTCACGACGCGGACGGCGGACCGGGGCGTCTCGTGGCTCGCGCCTCTCTTATGTTTCACGATCGTCGTCGGGTTGGGTTTGGATTATGACATCTTCTTCCTAGCGAGGGTCCACGAGTACCGCTTCGTGGGGCGATTGTCGGACCGCGACGCGTGCGTCGAGGCGGCCGCGCGGACGGGCACGGTCATCTCGTCGGCGGCGGTGATCATGGCCGTCGCGTTCTCTGGTTTATTCTTCTCCACCACAACTATATTGAACCAGGCGGCGTTCCTGCTCACGTGCGCCGTGCTCTTCGACGCCTTCGTCGTGCGCGCGCTCGTGACGCCGTCGCTGCTGGCGCTTTCAGGTGAATACGCGTGGTGGCCGTCCGTGCCGCCGGCGGCCGGGCCCCTGGCCGAGGGCCTCGCGCGCGTCGACGACGACGCCGCGTCCGACGACGACGACGGCGGGGTCGATATCTAATGTGTCTGTACTTACATCATCGAGTCGCCGGCCCAGGGCGCGCGGTCGTCGGCCTTGAGGTAGGCGCCGAGCGTCACGTGCATCGTGATGAGCTTCATGTACGGCTCGAGCGTCGCGCGGAGCTTTTCGCGCGACGGCTCGTCCCAGGCGTCCGGGAACTGGCTCATCGCCGCGTCGAGGACGTGGAAGAGCGCGCAGTCCGCGTAGGTGGTCGTGTCTCCAAACAAGTAGCGGCCGCCCGGTCTATTGTCAATTAATGTAACGAAGTGCGCGAGCCAGCGGTCCAGGCGTCCTCCGTCCTTCACAAATTCCGCGACGGCGACTTTAGCCTCGTCCATCTGGACGGAGTAGGACTCCGTGGGCTTGACGGGGTGGAAGGGCGCGCGGCCGTCGGCGAGGAAGTCGCAGGCCGAGAGGGTTACTTGCTGCGCCCGGGCTTTGTCCTCGGGCGAATGCGGGACCAGGCCGAACTTCTCGCCGAGGTATTCCAAAATGGCTGGCGTCTGCGAGAGCTCGAACCCCGTAGCCGTGTTGCGCAGGATCGGCGGCGCAAAGTGCTTGGGCGTCTTGGCGAGAATCGTCGCGACCGGCGTCGGCTCCTTGGGGTACGCCGCGATGATTTCGGGGATCCCATCCCCTTGCATCGTGTACTTTACGTCCGCCGCGGCGAAGACGAGCTTGACGAGTTCCGCGCGGCCTCGGAAGGCGCCGCCGCCCAGTACACGATCTCCCACTTGTCTCCTCCATTTTGCTCTTTGTTTTTGTTCTTCTGCTTGCCGCGGCCGCCGGACCAGAGGATCCCCAGGCTCTCAGCTAGGATTGAGGTCATGAGTATTGCTATTGACTTGCTCTATCTGAACGAAAGACGGCATACCCAAGTTACGCAACCTCGAAATCGGTGCTAGCGGACTGTAAAGTCACTAGCAATTCGGTCCAGCCGGACGGGGGGCCCGGGGGGAGCGGGAGGGGTACGGGGAACCGCGACGTAACTAGCCTGAGCCTGGACTGTAGTTGTACATCGAGTCGCCGCGCGAGCGAAAAAGCCCGGGCCGTCCACAACACAATCTCCCTGACGCTCACACACAAGTTACTCCCCTGGAGGAGACGCAGGAGGGCTCGGCAGCGCGTCGTCGGCGATCGACTTCGCCCACCATCGCCGCCGCCGCTCCAGCTCCACGCGGTCCTCGTCGTGCAGCAGCGACGCGTCGACGCCGTCGAGGCGCCGTGCGACGCGCTTGAGCCGTCGGAACGTGACGGAGAGCCGGCTCGGCGCCCGCGCCACGACGTCGCCGACGGCGCATCCCGCCGCCGCGCCGTTGCACACGCGGTCGTCGACCGTATCCGCGCGCGCCGCGGCGATACCGTGCTTCAGCGAGAGATACGCGGCGTCCGCGAAGGCTACGACGCTCCGCGGCCGCAGCAGCACCGACGCCACGCGCTCGTCGCCGTCCGTGAAGAAGTCGAGGCGCGCGCTCGACTCCAGACTCACGATCACCGCGCACGGCTCGTAGAGGGGCCCGTCCGCGTGCGAAGCGATGCCCGAGCCCTCGACGTACTCGTTGACGAGCGCCTGGTCCGGGAGCCGCCCGTCGGGGAAGAACGCGGCGGCGCGCCGCGCGAGCGCGCGCAGGCACGGCGGCAGCGGCTCCGTCCAGGCCCCGTCCGGGTGCGGCGTGCCGCCCACGCTCAGCAGGCGCCGCCGCGGCAGCGGCGCCCAGCCGTCCAGCCGTCGCAACACCGTGGCCAGCGCGCGCGCCTCGCGCTCGTCGACGAACTCGGCCGCGTAGCGGATCGTCGGCGGCGCCGCCGGCAGCGGCGGCGGCACCGCGACGGCGGCGGTCGGCGGCGGCGGCGGGTTCGCGGCGCGCTGCTTGCGCGCCTCGCGCTTCGCGGCGGCGAGCGCGGCGCCGAAGTCAAGTGCTGTCGACATTGGTTGTCTGCCGCGCCGCTTTTGCAATGTATATGCCTGTCGCGCAGCTTCGGTGATTGTGCTGCTGCTTTTTTAGGCCCAGCTGATTTTTGAAGCTGGGAGAGCTGGAGAGCTTTGGCCACCACTGGGCTGGCCAGAGATCGCGCACAGCGTTCAGCAAGAAGCCTGGCTATAGGTCCGAGCCAAATCACGTCAAAATGTGACCTATGGCCCCAAATTACGTGCATGGGGGGTTTGAGCACGGGTTTTTCGCGCCGCGCGCAGCCAAACTCCGGCATACTATACGTGAGTAATCCGCCCGTATTTGGGAGGCCAGAGCCATGCTGCAGCGGTGCCGCCACTTTTCGCGACTCATGCCGCGTGGCCGCCGCGACCTCTCGCGCCTCGCACTCGCGCGCACGCCGCCCTTCGCGCTCGAGCGCTATTTCGCCGAGCACGAGTTCTCGTGCAAGATCTCGGCGTGCAGCAGCGACACCGAAGCCATTTCATTGAACGACGTCCTCGCGCTCATGGACGCCGAGACGCGGCGCCTCTGGGACGAGCAGAGCCTGGGCTATACGGAAGTCAAGGGCCATCCCGCGATGCTCGCGCTCCTCGCGGAGGCGTACGGCCTGGAGCCACACTGCTTCCAGGAGGTCGCCCCGCAGGAGGGCATCTTGCTGGCGTACGCGGCGCTGCTGGAGCCGGGCGACGGCGTCGTCTGCACGGCGCCGGGCTACCAGTCGTTCCACACGTGCGCCGAGCAGGCCGGCGGCGCGGTGACCTTCTGGCAATGTCGCGTGGACGAGAGCGGCGCGCGCTTCGACGTCGACGACCTTGTGAAGGCGTGCGACGCGACGCCGAACCTCAAGGTTGTAAGTGTGAACTTCCCGCACAATCCGACCGGTGCATTGCCGTCTACGGAGGAGTGGGAACGCATCGTCGCCATTTGCGAGGCACGCGGCGCGTACCTTTTCGCCGACGAGATCTACCGGGGCCTCGGCCCGAGGACGCTCGAGAGCGCGGCGACGGCCTACGACAAGGGTATCAGCCTCGGCGGGCTGTCGAAGAGCATGGGCATGCCCGGCGTGCGGATCGGGTGGCTCGCGACGCGGGACGTCCGCTTTCTGCGACGCGTCGCCGAGCTCCGGGACTACACGACGATCTGCTCGTCGGCGCCCTCCCAAATCTTGGCGGTGGCGGCGTTGCAAAATCGGGACCACTTGTGGCAGAGGGCGAACGCCTACGTCGACGCCGGCCGGCGCGCCGTCGAAGCGGTGCTGGCGCGGCACGAAGACGTGCTCTCCTGGGGCCCGGCCGCCGGTCCCATAGGCTGGGTGCGGCTCCGCCGCGGCTCGGCGAGTCAATACGCGGAGGCGCTCGTGCGGTCGGACGACGGCATCATGCTGCTGCCCTCCACGGTCTTCGGCGCGGGCGACGGCCACGTGCGCGTCGGCTTTGGCCGGGACGCGTCGCCCGCCTATATGGCGGCCTGGGCCGCGACGCTGGACAATGCGACCCATCCGGCGACGCGGCTGCTCCGCGAGGGGTGAGGCGCGACTGTTATGTCTATAAGTATTGTTACAAAGATCTCAGGCGTCCTCCTTCGGGTTGTACTTCTCGTTGAGCGCCTCCTCGACCTGGTTCATGCCGACCGCGCCGGCCACGAACATCGTGAAGAGCACGCCGAAGGCGAAGAAGATCCACAAAGCAGTGTCCTTCTCGTCGGTATCTAAAGCAGCCTTGAGCAGCAGCGTGTAGATGCCGAGCAGGCAGGCCCAGAGCACGATGAACAGCGAGCAGATGATGCCCAGGTCCTCACAACTTAAATAGCAGGCGATGTTCCACTCGCACTGCGTGCCGTCGCTTCTATTATAAATGCACTTGTAGGGGCTGTAGCCCCGCTGCGCGTTCATCTCCTTCAGCGTCGACGGCCGTGACTGGCGCTCATCGCGCACGCGGGGCTTCTCCTGCGCGGGGGTTTTGCCGTTGCGCTCGCGCTCGTCGCTCTCGCTCGCTCGCGTGGTCCTGGGGTCTCTCTCGCGCTCTCGTGCTCTCGCGTTCGCGCGCCCGTCGCTCGCGCGCGGCGGCGGTCGCTGGCGCCGACGCGACGACGGCCGGGCCGCGCCGCCGGCGCCGCGGCGCCGCGCGACGACGGGGGGGAGCGGGGCAGCCCCGGCCGCGATTGCCTTCCTCGGGGGCTGCCCTCCTCCCCATGGTGCAAGGCGCCCCCTTCCGTCCGACGTAAGTTGTAGATCGGCGCCGCAGCATACGAGCAGCACCTGCTCGGGCTCCGCTTCGCCCTTCATGGCGCCGCGCTGGCCCCTCAATGAGCGGCGAGGCAAGGCCGTCAAAAGCGTAAAAGCGAGCCTCTCGGGGGCTCGACTGTTCCTCGCGAGGCCTCCCGCGCGGCCCCGCGTTGTTTGATGACGGCTGGCCCCAAGCCGGAGGGCTATGGAAGCATCCCAAAAAATCTCAAAACCCGAAACCGGATCCCACAGCTTTTGGCAGAGACGACGGTAAAAATGGCTCGGTTCGCGCTCCTGGCGGTGTGCGCAGCACGGGGCGCTGTCGCCCTCGTGCCGCCGGCGGCGCCGGCGGCCCGGAGCCAGCTGCGGATGGCCGGCGACGCGGAGCTGGTCCCTGTGAACGAGGACTCCATCAAAACCTCTTCGGCCGTCACGGCCGGCGGCGCCGGCTTCCTGGTGGGCGGCCCGGTCTTCGGCGCGCTCACGGCGGCGGCCGGCAACTACGCGGCGAACCAGGAGTCCGAGGTATGAAGCGGCGTCCGGAACCGGTCGCGCATGTCAGGCGCGTTTCCGCCCCGTTTGGCGGCGTTCCGCGCGCGCGGTGCTGCCTTCACTTGATCAGCCGCATGCGTGGCCCTACGGCAGCGTGGCGCGGCGGCGCCGCGCCGCGAAACCGGGTTGTATGGTGATATAAAGGGCGCCACCTGGCGGCGCGCGCGGCCGCGCGCGGCGCCGCCGCCGCCCCCGGCGGGCGCGGCGCCGCGCGCGCGTGCCTGCTGATGCGGGGCGCGCTGCGGCCGCCGTCCTCCGGCCCGGGGTTGCCTCCTGGCCCAGCTCCGGGGCCCGCTGCGGCCAGGACGGGCACGCGAGCGCCGTCTCCGCGCCGCTGGCCCTGCATGTGCCGTCCTGGCCTCGTGGCGCCGGCCCGAGACGGCACTTGCGGGCCGTCGCGGCCGCGGCGCGGGCCGGAGAGGCGCCCTTCCCGCCGGGGCTGGCAGCGACGAGCCACGCGAGAGACGAAGCCCGTCAACAACACCCCGCGCCCGAACGCAGGTCGGCGAGGTCGTCCGCGGCGTTGGCAAGGTCAGCCTCGACGTCTACAACTTCCTCCTCAAAATCAACGGCAAGTACGACCTCACGGACAAGGCCGGCGCGCAGCTCAAGGACCAGCTCAACAAGCTGAAGGCGGGCTCCTCGGGCGAGACCATCGCCAAGGTCGAGGACGCCCTGTCCAAGGCCACGTCGAAATTCAACGAGCTCGACAAGGAGTACGACCTCGTCGAGAAGGGCAAGCAGGCCCTCGGCTACGCCGGCGACCTCTCGGCCAAGGCCATCGACAAGGGCCTCGAGCTCAACGCCGAGTACAAGCTCACGGACCAGGTCGTCGCCAAGGTGACCGAGGCCAGCAGCGCGGCGGCCGCGAAGGCGACGAAGAAATCGGCGTAGGGGGTGTATCGCGGGGCGTCGTTTGAACAAGTAAGCCCCGGAAATTATCACATCCCCTTCATCTGCCGCGACAGAACCGTCGCCCGCTGCTCGACGATTTTGCCGGCCCGTTCGAAGCGCGCGCGGTCCTCGCGGCTCGCGCCGAGCGTCTGCTTCGCGCCCTCGTAGCCGCCGAAGAGCTGGATGAGCGGCCCCTTGGGCAGGGACGCGCCGTACTTGCCGGCCTGTGCGTTGAACTTCGCGCCGGCGCCGCTCGAAGCCGCCGCCGCGGCGTCGGCCTGGGCCAGCGCGGCGGTCTCGAGCTTTGCGACTGGAGGCAAACACACGCGGTCGCCGTCGGCACGCTTCAGGGCGGCGACGACGGGCGCCGCGCGGTCCGCGAACGTCTTGAGCTTTCCCGCGTCGGCGCCCGCGGTTGCCTTAGCAGCAAAAGCCTCCCAACTTTCGGTCGACGGGAGCGGAATCAGATCGCAGCTCGCCGGGTCCAGGCCGTCCATCGCGGCCTTGACCGCGTCCGTCGTCTTGGCTACGTTGGCGTCGGGCACGCTGTTGAACCAGTCGAGCGCGGCGTCGACGGTTGCCGCGAACTCCGGCGACTTGACGAGGATGGCGCTTACTTTACCCACGAAGGGCTGAAAGGCCTCGGGCTTGAACTGCTTGAGGATGGGGTAGCTCGCGTCCGCGAGCTCGACAACGTCTTCTCGCAGTGCCGCGTTGGCTGCAGTACTACCGCCGAGCAGTGCAATTGCGGCGGCCGTCGGTGCGACGGCCTTCCGCAATGCCTTTTGCATCGTCTTTTGCATCGGTCGCATCGATACGACGGCGTTGGCAATGCTGACAAGCACGATGAGGCGCATTTTTGCCTCCAAGGTGCTGCTGTGTTGCAAAATGCTTGTCGAAATCGCTGAGAGAATTATAGCAGCAATCAAATGCCAATATTTCTTGCAACTAATCAAATGAATGTGCTGCTTTACAACCTCGCAGATCGGCGCACGCGCGCTCGACTCACTTGTCGCTTTTGAGCAAGATTATTGCATGCAGGACTCTTCTGAAAAGTTTGAAAGGTCTCCCAGGAGCACGGCGTTTTTGCTAGTGCTTGGTGTTTTTGCTAGTGTGTTTACAGACGCTAAGCTGATAGATCTCGAAAAACGAAGAAGAGCAGTCCAGAGTGTACCTGGGCAAGGCAACACTTCCGCTGACGCTGCATCGCGACCGCCCGCTGCGCAGCGCCCGAAGCAGAATGGCCCAGCTAGCACTAGCCAACCAGCATGTCTGCGACGACAACCCGGCGGCCGCACTCATAGCTTTTGAAAGGAGCATCCAGGAGGCGCCGACGGCGGCGGCCTACGCCGGCCGCGCGGCGCTCCACATTCGAGAGAGGCGCTTCACGGACGCGCTCCAGGACGCGGCCGCCGCGCTCAAGCTCGACCCTACTCATGAGCCCTCGTTATACAGAAAGGGCGTCGCTTGTTTCGAATTGGACGAGTTCGAGAGCGCCCTCGACGCGTTCCAGGCGGGCCTGAAGGCCTGCGACCCGAATTTGATCGACGCGCGGAAGTACGCGATGTGGCTGCGGAAATGCGAGGCGGAGCTCGAGGCGAGCGACGACGACGACGACGACGAGGAGGAGAACGTCCCGACACAAGCCCAGCCCATCGCGACCGCACCGCTACCAACCAATTCGGGTTTAAAAGTAGTGCCTTGTACGATCAAGTATCAATACTACCAGACGTCGTCCCACGTCACGATCACGCTCTTGGCGCAACAAATAAAAGAGGAGGATTGTACGATTGATATTCGCGAGAAGACGCTCGTCGTGAAGGTACGAAAGAATGATACGGAGATGACTGTGATTAGTGGCGAGTTATATGATCCAGTAGTCGTGGAGGACTGCAAGGTAAAACACTACAACAGCAAGGTCGACATCAAGCTCAAGAAGAAGGAGCAGTTCAACTGGAACGAGCTGCTCAAGGGCGATTTGATAGGGGAGAAGAAGATCATCCCGCCGACGCGGCGGCCGGTCCAATCAACAACCTCAACGGCGACGCCCTACGCGTCGCAGCGCGACTGGAACCGTTTGGAAAAAGAAATGGAGGCCGAGCTCGAGAAGGACAAGCCCGAGGGCGAGGAGGCCCTCAATAAACTCTTCGCCGAGATTTACGGCAAGGCGACGCCGGAGACGCGGCGGGCCATGAACAAGTCCTTCCAGACGTCCGGCGGCACGGTCCTCTCCACAAACTGGGGCGACGTCGAGAAGACGGACTACGAGGACCCGTCGGTCCGCCAGGCGCCGGCCGGGATGGAGTGGAAGGACTGGGAGGGCCGGAAGCTGCCGCAGAAGGACTCGGGGACCTAGGGAGTGGTGCCGGGTAACTTGTTTTTACTAATATTTTGAGGTTCACGTCGCCTCGGCGGCGTAGATGGCGGCCTTGGGGGGGCGACGCGGGCCTCGGGAGACCTCTTTCTATTTCGTGCGGGTTATGGCCGTTGAGAGCGGGCTTTGTATAAGTCCCGGTGCGCTGCCGGGCCCAGATCTCCTGCGCGCGATTCCTGGCGTGCTTTGAGGCTGAGGCTGAGGAGGCTAGAGGGGCTACGCTAGGGGATTATTTGGGTTAACGCAAAACGACGAGCCCTGGCCCCTGGCCGCTCGAAGCTTTCGACGCGACAGCCTTACGCAAAAACAGCAGCAGACGTGCGTTCTCCACGGCACACGCACAACGTGATGACGCCGCATCGAGTCGCCGGCTAGGCAGGGGCTGCCCCTCCAGCCGTACACATAAGCAGCCGCCCCCGGGCCCGGTCACCGGCTAGACGAGACCGTACAGCACGATGTGGCGCCGCGGCAAGCAGACCCGCCCGGGCCGGATGTACCCCGACCCCGCCGGCGACGCGCGCGAGCAGGGCAACCTCGACGCGGTCGCGGCCCTCGCGTCGCCGACGTCGCCCACTTCGCAAAACTCCGACGAGGACACGGTGACATTAGACACGACGATCGCGCTCAACTCGGTCCGGGCGGAGAATGAGAATGAGGCCGACGCGATCGAGACCTACGCGGACCTCGAGAAGACAAATAGTTCGCATAGACTGCTCTGCGAGGAGTGCGAGAAGCGGCCGGCGGTGGCCCGCTGCACGGCGTGCCAGGAAACATTATGTGCGCGATGTTTCGTGCTGACGCACCCGCCGCGGCCGGGCGGCAACGAGCACGACCACCTGCGCCACGGCAAGGTGCGCGCGTTGTGTTTAGACGATACGAGCGGCGCGCTCCAAGGCACGCGGCTGGGCACGCTCAACAAGGGCGGCGCGCGGCTGTGCCACGAGCTCGCGCACGGCATGACCTCGGAGCTCACCGAGGCGGACCTCGAGGCGCGGGGCGTCGATTTGACGGTGCCCGTGGCGCAGGAGGCGCCTTTGATAAACTATTGTGCGGGCGACGTGGAAAGGGACATTCATAATGACGCGTGGCGCGCGGGGGAGGTCGTGCTAGTCATTTCGGACGAGGCGGACCGCGAGGACGCTTCTTCAGATGAGGACGCTCCTGTACGATCGCCGGACAAGGCCGCGGGTGCTGGCGTCTTCGCGGCGCGGCGACGGCGGGGCCCGAAATTGTTCCGGAGGAAACGAGAACGGTGGGGGCTTTTAGTTGATGTACCTGAAAGAACGTACAAGGAACCGAGCCACGAGGAGATCCACCAGCACCACACCCTGCCGAAGAAGCCTCCTGTCGTAGTAGGTGACGGCGCCGTGAGATACTGTCGAGTGCAGATCTGCGGGAGCTGTTCGGGGGATTATGTCCGCGAGTGCGACGCCGCGAGAGATGAGCGTTTGATTCATCGGGTGAAGTTGGACGATGCGAGGCGATCGCGAACAGGCTTCGTGAACGCCGCGCGCGCGGGCTACGTGAATGTGGAGTCCAGGGACTTCCGGGCGCCGTTACCTATTCAAGTACCGGAAGATCGACGCATGGAATTGGTGAGAGAAGAATTTGTCGAAAGACCGGAAATGAGGAGAGCTCTACTCGTCGAAGCGCGAAGAGTCGCCTGCAACCAAGTGCTGCGGGCCGTGGACCGGCGCTTCGCGAATCAAATCAAGCAGGGCTACGTCAACGACTGGCGCGCGAACGCGCGGCGCATGCGCCGCGCTGAAAGAAACAGGTGCTCTTCGACCATCCAGAGAAACTGGAAAAATATGAGGTGGTGGCGCCACAAGGAAGCCTTGGAGCAGGCGGCGGCCGACGCGGCCTACGAAGCCACCAGGCAGATCCACCGCAAGTTTAAATATGTGACGGACCCATCGAGGTTCTCGTCGTGCTATACCACCGATGGTTCGGTCTACTTCGAGACGCAAGTCGAGCTCAATGAATATATGGCCTGTCTTCGAGACAAGTGTAAATTAGTGGCGGACAAGTGGACCGAAAGGGGCCAGAGGTTCGTCCATTTGTACTTCCGGCACTGGCGCCAGGAAGCGCAGTTCTTAAGGGATAAGGAGCTCGTGGGAGAAACGCACTTCGAAGGCCTCACCACCAACCAGCAGCTCGAACTGAAAGCAGCGATCCAACGAGACAAAGAAGACATGTTAAACCGGGCGCCGTGGCACCCGGCGTGCGGCATCGATCTGCCACCGTTGCCGGACATGGGCGGCCATAGAGGAAAAGCCAACGCATTAATTATAGATGATGAAGACGTTCATTTCAATTTCAAGATGAAGATGAAGGGCCCCGCCGACGTGAGTAATTGGGTCGTCCCCGGGCTGCTGTGCATGGGCGCCTACCCGTCGGGGCCCAAGAGGTTATGTGCTACCAGAGATTTTGACTTCGAGGAGGACGAGATCGGCTGCGCCGGTTCCATTGTTTTTAACGGGGTTCGCGTGTTTGTTGATTTGATGCCAGAGGCGGAAGCGCGGATCCATGCCGATTCACTGGGCGACCAGTGGCGGCGCATCGAATTGGCTGGTAAAAAGCTGCTGATGGCCGAGGAAGAGGTCTCGAGGAAGGCCCAGCTCGTGTTCGGGGAGAAGTCGACGGACGAGCTCGGGGCCGTCACTTGTGCGCTCCAAGCTATCCTCGATCGAACCCATACGGCCGAAAGTGGAGTGCTAGTGAAGGCCACGACGAACCACCTGTTTGCGGACCAAGCCGTAAAACGGTGCCCGCGCTACAAGCCCTGGGACGCTAGGTATGAAGAAAGCGAAAAGGAGTACAACACGTGCATGGCCAAGCTAAGACTGGCTAGGAATGCGATGGACGCCGCTAAACGTAGACTAAAAAAGCTGCCTCATAGACTAAGGACGATCCGCTACGCCGTCGAGCCCGAGAAGTGCGGCGACGAGGAGACGTTGATCAGAGTCTGCGAGGCCATCGAACACGAATTAAGGCAGGGCGTCGGCGTCTACGTCTATAGTCGGCTGGGGCACGGCCGCGCGGGCATGGTCTGCGCTTTGGTGTTGGGACGGCTCTACGGGCTGACCGCGGCCGAGGCGCTATTCCGCATCCAGTGCTACCACGACTGTCGACGGTCTGTGGAAGTAGCGAAGCGCGCCTTTTCTTGTCCCCAATCGCTCAGTCAGCGATCTCTCGTCGAGCGGTGTTTGTTACATACGGACCCTATATATAACACCGTGGAACAAAAGTCGAGGTGGAAAGATACGAAGTTCTCGGGCGCGCCCCGTAATAATGGCGTGCCGCAACTCGAGGATTTGAAGCTGCGGGACGAGCCGCGCGACCCGCGGGACAACAAGTCGTGGCAGATCCGGAAAAGTGAGAGGAGGCCCTGGCGGAGCCACGTCGTCGAGGAAGGTGCGATTGTTCAAGTGGAGGAAGAACCGTCCGAGCGCATGAAGAACGCCCACCCTGTAGAAGTCGTCCAGTCGCCGACGATGCGGTCCTTACGACCTAGAACGGTCAAGCAGGAGCTGGATCTCGCCAAAAAGAAGAAATTCGTGAGGACGAAGCTACCCCGAGCCGAGAAGACCATCGAGCGACTGGAGGAGGAGGAGGCCGAGCGCGCGCGCGCGAAGAGTCCTGCCCGTTTTACACCGATCAGGCGGAAGTCGCGCGCGTCCTTCGACTCCGTGGAGAACTGGTAGTAACAAAATGTCTGTGAATTACTATCGGACCCACCCCTCGTCGCGTAACAAGTCGACCGTGTCCTCTCTGGCACTTTCGGTGGAGAGCCACTTTCCTAGTTCCCGTAGGGACACGTCGTCGCCTTCATAGGCGTCGGCGTCGGCCTCGGCCGCGAGCGCGGCGAAGTCGACTTCCGTGGATATCGCGTCGTCGTCGTCATGCTCCGTCTCCGGCTCCGTCGTGGACGTCGCTTCTTCGCTAGCCCCGAGCGCCGCGACGGCCGCGACGGCGGCCTCGAGCGTCGTCAGGAGGTACTTGGCTTCCGCGTCTCGGCCGCTGTCGCAGAGCGCCGGGTCGCGGACACCGTAGACTCTTGCCACGTACAAGCCCGTGCTTGGTCGCATGGGGCCGTCGTCGCCCGTCGCCAGCGCGTGCACCGCGAGCCCCAACACGTCCTCGGCGCCCATCACAGTCGATGACCGCGTAATACGCGCAAAGGCCTCGAAGACGGCCTCGACGAGGCGCGCCGGCGGCTGGCCCAGGTCGTCCAGCACGCGCAATGGTTGAATGGGGTGCGCGTCGTACGAGGCCGGCGGCGTCGCGCCGACGAGCCGCGCGACCTCGTCCGGTCCTAGGTTTCGCAAACGTTGACAAAAGCGCCGCTGGCACGCGAGGAAGCGCCTATCGGAAGCCGCGAGCGCGCGCCGCCGCCTCTGGGGGATGAGGAAGTCGCGGCCGCCGCGCGTGCACAGCCGCGCGGCGAGCGACGCTAATGAAGAGCGGTGCTCCTTCCCGGAGAAGGCGTCGCAGACGTCCTCCGCGAATCGATTCGCGAAGGCCAGGACCGCGCGCGGCGCCACGTCCTGTTCCTTCACGCGCGCGCGCCACTTGGCTAATAGCCGGCCCTCGCGGTGGCGCTCGTCTTCCAGTATTTCGTCGGCGTCGGCCTCGGCGGCCGTGCGCGCCGCCGCCGCGTTCCGTCTCGAACTCGTATCGGCCCTGGGGTCGCGCAACACCGCGTCGGCCTCGGCCGCGGCCGCCGCGGCTCTACGTAAAGCCTGGACCCTTGCCTGCGGCGTCCGCGCGGCGACGCGGCTCCGGAGGGCCCGCGCGGCCGCGGCCGCGCGCTCGACGGCCTCGTCGCGGGCGCGCAGGCCCGACCGCCGCGCTTTGAGCGTCGCCGATTTAGCGAGCACGTCGCGCGGCGCCAGCTGGCAGAAGCCGGCCTCGAGCACCGCTTGACAACAATCGCCCTCGAGCAACGCCGCGGCCTCGGCGCCGCGCGCGAGCAGCGCGTTCTCGGCCGCCGACGCCGCGGCCGCCTGGGCCCGCGCGCGCGCCGCCCGTGCAGCGGCTAGCTCCGCGAAGGGCCTCCTTAATCTCCGCAGGCCCCAGCGCCGTAGCTGCGCCTGCTGCTGCGCCGACGCCGCCTCGACTTGCCCGGCCTCGCGCTCGAAGGCCTCGCGCGCGCCGCGCCAGCGCGCCGCCTCGCGGCCAATGTCCTGCGCGTAGTACGCGAGGAGGCGCCCCGCGCGGCGCGCCTCCGTGTACGCGCCGCCGAGAGATAATAGAGAGTCGACGACGTCCGTCGTCTCGGACCAGGCCCAGGCGCTGTGCGGCGGCAGCGCCTGCTCCGGCGCGGCGTCGGGCTCGGGCGGCGTGCGCTCCGGCGTCTCTTGGTTTATTTTCTTCTTCGCGGGGCGGCGCGGCGGCTTGAGGGCCCACATTGGTGCTCTCTCAGCAGCTACGAGAGAGCATTTTTGTTGCTGCCCCTATCGGTGCATGGCACGTTGCTCGTTGCTATATATGGAGAGCAGTCCTTCCAACCGTCCTTACAGCGCCATCGAGATGTCCCGGGCGCAAATCCGTCCCGCCATGCATTGAGATGGATGGAAATGGCAGGGTTGCTGGGAACCATTTCCGGCGCCAGGGCCTCGCGGAGGCCTCGGAGCGGGTCCTCGACGCCCCCCGGACGCTCGAAGGGATGAACGCGTGTAGGAACCCAAAAAGCCGGCCGCTCGATTTTCCCCGAACTCGCCACCTAAACAACGAGGCTCCAAAAGCACGCCACAGCGCCTCATTCACCGGGGGGCTGCGTCTGTCGTTCGCGCTCTCGCCGCGCCGTCGCCGTGAGAAAAAGCGCAGCGCCGCGAGGCCGCGACGGGGCCCCAGCTGCCGAAGATAATATTTGGCGCCTCGCGAGATTCGGCGCCGCGCCCTCCGCCCGCGGCCCCGCGCGCCGTTCCTGATCATAACCATGACCGCCGCGCCCCCCGCAGGACCCTTAAATAACAACCATGGCCGAGGACGAAGACGTGCAGGCGCTCGTCGTCGACAACGGCTCGGGCATGTGCAAGGCCGGCTTCGCCGGCGACGACGCCCCGCGCGCCGTCTTCCCGTCCATCGTCGGCCGCCCGAAGCACCCCGGGATCATGGTCGGCATGGACCAGAAGGACGCCTACGTCGGCGACGAGGCCCAGTCGAAGCGCGGCGTGCTCACGCTCAAGTACCCCATCGAGCACGGCATCGTGACGAACTGGGACGACATGGAGAAGATCTGGCACCACACCTTCTACAACGAGCTCCGCGTCGCGCCCGAGGAGCACCCGGTCCTCCTCACGGAGGCGCCGCTCAACCCCAAGGCGAACCGCGAGCGCATGACGCAGATCATGTTCGAGACCTTCAACGTGCCGGCCATGTACGTCAACATCCAGGCCGTGCTCTCGCTCTACGCCTCGGGCCGCACGACGGGCTGCGTGCTCGACTCGGGCGACGGCGTCTCGCACACGGTGCCCATCTACGAGGGCTACGCCCTGCCGCACGCCATCGTGCGCCTCGACCTCGCGGGCCGCGACCTCACGGACTACATGATGAAGATCCTCACGGAGCGCGGCTACTCGTTCACGACGACGGCCGAGCGCGAGATCGTGCGCGACATCAAGGAGAAGCTCACGTACATCGCCCTCGACTTCGACCAGGAGATGAAGACGGCCGCCGAGTCGTCGGCCCTCGAGAAGTCGTACGAGCTCCCCGACGGCAACGTCATCGTCATCGGCAACGAGCGCTTCCGCTGCCCCGAGGTGCTGTTCCAGCCCTCGTTCATCGGCAAGGAGGCCTCGGGCATCCACGACTGCACGTTCCAGACGATCATGAAGTGCGACGTCGACATCCGCAAGGACCTCTACGCCAACATCGTGCTCTCGGGCGGCACGACCATGTACCCGGGCATCGGCGAGCGCATGACCAAGGAGCTCACGGCGCTCGCGCCGTCGACGATGAAGATCAAGGTCGTCGCGCCGCCGGAGCGCAAGTACTCCGTCTGGATCGGCGGCTCCATCCTCTCGTCGCTCTCGACCTTCCAGTCGATGTGGATCTCCAAGGCCGAGTACGACGAGTCCGGCCCGGCCATCGTGCACCGCAAGTGCTTCTAGGCGTTTCGCGCGGCGTCGCCGGAGGCAGTCCGCATCAGGGTCGAGCCCGAGAAGGGTTCCCCGGCGAGGCACGCTCCAGCGGCCCCAACCGTTTCCACAAGAAGTGTAAAGCTTGTATATTCCACACGCTTTTTTTTGCTTTGTGAACCTCCGCGAAGCCGTTTGCTTTGCTTAGAACTAGGCAGCCTAACTACCAAAGATTCCACCAAGCCGCTTGAGCGGACGCCCGTCCCACCCCCGGTCCCCATACGCCGTCGCCGAGTGATAGCCGTTTCATACAACGCATCACGATAGCGCCAAGTGTCCACGGCGCCGCGGCGGCACACGCGTACCCGACAACGGCATCTAACAAAGGATACGAGTACAGTATAAGTTAGGGAGAGTGTTGCCGTTGCGGCGGGGCGCGCCCTACTGGAGCGAGCCGATGCGCGGCCGCAGGGGACTAGATGGCGTCGCCGTCCGCGACGCGCCCGGTCTTTTGAGCGTGTAGTTCGCCATCATGCAGACGCAGTCGTGCTCGACTTGTGTGGAAGAAAGGTTCTCCCTAACATACGTCGAGCCCGACACGTCCAAGCGCGGCTGGCCGTCGAAGAGCGCCGACCGCGGCAGCTCGCGCAAGCCAGCTTCGTCCGCGAAGAGTGTGAGTACGACGCGCTTCGGCCGGAAGACCGCCAGCACGTTCTTCACCAAACTGCCATACGACTTCAGGGCCGTGTTCGTCTCGAAGGACGCGTAGGAGCAGGACGCTTCGGGAGTGACGTGGACAGTAGTGTACGACTCGAACGACAAGGCGTTCAGCGAGTAGCCGCACGGCGCGAAGGCGTGGTCGTCGACCTTACCTGGTATGAGCGCTTTGAGGCCACTTCTTTGCGTCATTGCCCGACCAGCCGCCCTTAAATCGGAGTCCTCGTCGCCCTGCAGGTGAAAGTGCCTCCGCACGTCCTCGGGCAAGTCGAACATCATGACGTTCACGGTCCTTTCGGTAGCGGAAGACGCCGGCCGCTCACACTGGTCCGACACGTAGACGAACCAGTGGTCTCCGGTTAACGGCCCGAGGACGTAGCCGCTCCCATCAAACACTTTTTCGGCGTCGCCCTGGTGCGCCTTGAGATATCTCAGCTCATCTTCGAAGCAGCCGTGCGGCGCCACCTGGTCGTCGGGGAAGCAGTAGTTTTTTCGGGAGTAGCCGACCCATTCTAATTGCAAGCCTAGCGTCGAGGTCGCCTCCTGCACTAAGCGTCTTAAGCATCTCAGTAAAGTCGTGCGGCCGCAGGTCTTCACCACTACTTTATGAGCGTAGACAAATAACGACGATTCGCTCAGGACATACGCATCTAAGTGCGCGTTGGACATCCTTGATAAAATAGTACACCGCGCCTCCTCGAGGATACAATCGAGCTGCGCCCGCGTCAGGCCGCGGCAGCCTCTGATATCACCAGCACCGGGTAGAAAGCAGACCTCCAGCGTCTTCTCGGGCCCCTCGAAGGCGCCCGGCTCGTCGACCAACGAGTCCGCCCGCGGCAGCGAGTTCGTCGACGCGTCGCTCCCCGTCTCTGAGAGCAGGAGCGCCATGCTGGCCGTTATTTGATGTCCGCAGACATGCACTGTTGAGTGGTGCTATCGTCTTAGCGCCAGCGCGTGCGCTTTCTCTTTGGGCTCGCTGGCGTGGCTCCTAGCCCCCCGGTGGACGCAGGTAGCTCTCAGGTTTTGAAACCGGCGGCTCGGAGAGGCCACCCGGATGCAGCGGTGCGACGAGCTATACGTCTGGCCTCGCGGAGACGCGGCAGCTGACCTCGGGCGATTTTGGCTCGAGATCGTCTGGCCGTGCTCTCTTTTCGTAAACACGCCTCTGGTACACGTGCGGTGAGAAACCTCAAGCGACGCGTCCGGAAAACGCGGGAAAACCCGATCAGTTTGCTTGATGAAGCAGCATCAGTGACATTGTGCAGGATCCACTGCGCTTTGCTCGGCTAGGCATCGTGCTCAGGCGTCGAGCAGCTGTCGCAGCGCATCAGACCGCACCACTGCGGCGCTCCGAGAGACAAGCGGTGCAACAGCCATGGCGCCTCGCACTGCGAGAGCCCTGCTCTGCGTGGCCGCGGCCGCGGCCCTCGTGGCCAAGCGCGCGCCGTTGCCTAGATCTATAACAAGAGCACGATCAACGATAGTGATGAAGGACTTCCCCCAGCCCAACGTCTTCGATACGGACCCGTATCGCGAGGGCAGTCGATTGTCCGACCGGTTCAAGACCGATCTGCAGGCGGGAGACAAGAAGAAGAAAGTAGCGATCATTGGCGGCGGTCTGTCAGGACTGAGCTGCGCCAAATACCTCAGTGATGCGGGCCACGAGCCGACGGTCTACGAAGCGCGGGACGTGCTCGGGGGCAAGGTCTCCGCGTGGCAGGACGCGGACGGCGACTGGATCGAGACGGGCCTCCACATCTTCTTCGGGGCCTACCCGAACATGATGCGGTTGTTCAAGGAGCTCGACATCGAGGATCGGCTCCAGTGGAAGGTGCATAAAATGGTCTTCGCGATGCAACGATCTCGGCGTCCCGTTGTGTAGAGGCGCCTTCACGCCATCGACGCGACTCGTGGCCATCTCACGATGACGTGGGTGGTTTCTTTTTCGATGTCGAGGCTGTTCGGACCGCGTTCGACGGGAGATGCTCCGCGCAGGCAGGAGCTCCCGGGCGAGTTCACGACGTTCGACTTCATTCCGGGCATCCCCGCGCCCTTCAATTTTGGGTTGGCCATTCTCTTGAACCAAAAAATGCTCACGCTCGGCGAGAAGCTCCAGACCGCGCCTCCGTTACTACCCATGTTGGTCGAGGGCCAGGAATTTATTGATGCGCAGGACGAGCTCAGTGTCCTAGACTTCATGCGCAAGTACGGCATGCCCGAGCGCATCAACGAGGAGGTTTTTATTTCGATGGCCAAGGCCCTCGACTTCATTGATCCGGATAAGCTGTCGATGACGGTCGTCCTGACGGCCATGAACCGCTTCCTGAACGAGGACAACGGCCTGCAGATGGCTTTTTTGGACGGGAACCAGCCGGACCGGTTGTGCGCGCCCATGGTCGAAAGTATAGAGCGTAATGGCGGCAAGGTGTTCTGCGAGAAGCCCATGGAGCGCATCGAGCTTAATGAGGACGGTTCTATCAAGAAAGTCGTGTTGCGAGGTGGTGAGGAGGTTGTTGCCGATGAATATGTTTCTGCACTACCAGTAGACGTCCTGAAAAGAGTAGTACCGGAAAAATGGAGCACGATGCCCTACTTCAAGCAGCTGGACGAGCTCGAAGGTATTCCTGTTATTAATTTACATATGTGGTTCGACAAGAAGCTCACGACGATTGATCATTTATGCTTTTCACGAAGCCCGCTACTCAGCGTCTACGCGGACATGTCGACGACGTGCAAGGAGTACGCCGACGATGATAAGAGTATGTTGGAATTAGTGTTCGCGCCCTGCTCGCCCATCGCCGGCGGCGACACGAACTGGATCGCCAAGTCTGATGAAGATATTATCCAGGCGACGATGGGCGAGTTAGCGCGCTTGTTCCCCACGGAGATCGCGTCGGATCCCAGGTATGAGGGCACGATGAAGCCGCGGACCTTCGAAGGTGGGGCCTTGCCTGAGTTGCCCGATGGTGCGAAACTGAGGAAGTCCGCGGTCGTCCGCGTGCCTCGCTCGGTATATGCCGCAATTCCAGGCAGGAACAAGTACCGCCCTAGCCAAAAGTCGCCCATCGACAACTTCTCGCTTTGTGGTTGTTTTACTTCTCAAAAGTTTTTGGGCTCGATGGAAGGCGCTATTTTAGCGGGAAAATTGGCCGCGGAGGTCGTGGCCGCGCGCGCCGTCGGCGCGGACGCGCCGGGCGACAAGGTCATTCAGCAGCACGTCATCGATGAAGCGGCAACGGCGTCGCCCAAAAAACCCGTGGGCTGCAAGGGCCGCACCGCGGTCGCGTTCGGCGGCGGCTACACCTTCGACCAGGCCATCAAGCGGGAGCTCGAGGGCCAGGACGCGGTCCAGCTGACGCCGCTGAACTAAGTAGTTTCGTTTAGATTTTGTCGGGCTCCCGAGCCGCAGGGGTTCCGATGATGATATAAGTTGAGTGACTTTTTACACCACTTTTGTGATGCTTAGACACCCGCGTGCGGAGTGCTCCCAATTCCCCCTCAAGAGCCCTCAACGGCTAGAAATGGTGAGACACCCGAACTTTTTTTGGAAAACCCGCACGCGGGTGATGCTTAGAGGTCACCGTCGTCCAGCACGACATACAAAAAACGAGGTTCGTGAAGAATATGCAGCGCCGGCGGCCGGCCTGCGAGGCCACGGCCGAGGGGTGCACGCCGGAGGAAATGGAGCGCTGGGCGGGGATTTCATAACAACATTTACTTAGTCGCCGACCTCGCGGACGTTGAGGTTGAGCCGCGACCCGCGGAGGAACTCGCAGAGGCCGCGGAGCGCCTCGTCGTCGGCCGGCCGGCCCGCAGCGTACGCCGCATCGCTACTGTCACCGTCGCCGGGGCCGGGCGCGTCGGGCCAGGCCGTGGCTTCTCGTAGGTGTGATGGACACGTGTCCGGTAAGATGCGGGGGACGCCGTGGTAGTAGGACCGCGCCGCTTCGCCGACGAAGACGCACGCGTCGCCCGAGCGCAGCCACACGGCCGTCGGCGCCACGTCGCGCGTCGCGCCGCCGACGAGGAACACCGCGCCTGCATGGAAATGAACCAGTGCCGCGATCGCACGACCACTTGATTTCGCACCGCGCCGCGCTGCATCCAAGACTGACCGACACGAGCGGCAACGAGCGGTCCGTCTCCGCGTCGTCGACGTGGCCGCCCATGGTGTCGCCCGGCCGGTAGTAGTTCACGATGGCCGCCTCGGCGTTCATCGTCACACCAATCAAACCGCACAGGTCGTCGCAGAGCTCGGCGACGTGGCGGGGCATCGGCTCGGCGTGGTCGCACGCGTACGTCCGCTCCGTCCAGTTGTAGTGGCGGCCGAGCGTCGCCCACCGCAGGTTCGCGGGCGGCGCGGCGGTCCGCGGCGGCGGCGCCGTGCCGTCGCGCCGCGCGAGCCAAGTCAAGTTCGTCTCCGCGGGCGGCCGGTGGTACGCGCCGTAGCAGCAAAAGGCCAGGCGCCGCTGCGCGTCCGGCGCGACGACGCCCGGCAGCACGAACAGGCCCGGCCTATCCGTGAGTTCGTAGGCTCCCGGTCCCGCGCGCCTCACGGCGCCCGCGGCCACGCCGGCGGCCGCGCCGTCGCGCAGGTCCAGCACGTCGCTGTAGTCGGTGGGCGTCCGCGTCCGCGGCCGGTAGCGCTTCTCGGCCTCGCGGAACGCGGTGATCGATGTCTGTGGCGTCTCCGCTGCGGGCGCCTGGCTTTTGCGGCGGCCCATGTCCGTCGTCAAGCAATAATACGCCCAATGGCTAGGGTGTCAAGAACGCTTATATACACTCCGCGCCTGCAGCGGACGACGAATGCGGCCGTGGCCTCGCCTGCAATTTGTGCTGCCAGAGAGCTGTGGTCTGTTTGCGTCGCGAGGGCTCGTCCTACCGCTGTGGCGGCTTCAAGCGCAATCGATGCGGGTGCAGAGAGTCTTTTTTGAGCTACTACTGCGCTCGTTTGATCGATTTTGCAAAAGTGAAAAACCCGTCAAGCGCCGCAAAGATGCCCTGGCTGGCGCGCGCACCTATAGCTGCGCTCAAGCACTTATTACAGCGATTGAGCTAGCGCATTGATCGAGTAGAGCACAAGCAGCCGCAGTGACTCGCATCGATGGCGTCCACGACGGACTGGAAGCAGCTGCCCGACAGCGTCGTCGACCCCATCACGCTCGAGCCCATCAACGAGCTCAGGGTCGAGCCCTTCAAGATCAACCAGCACTACTTCGACGGCGAGGCGCTCGCGGCCTACCTCGTGGCGTCGTCGACCTTCGAGAACCCGCTCGACCGCAAGGCCCTGACGCGCGACGACTGCCAGCGCCTCGACGCGCATTTGGCAAGGAACAAGCTCGAGCGCCTCGGCGTCGAGCGCGAGCGCCGCGCGGCGCAGCGCCGCGCGACGCGCGCCGCGCGGCGCGCCGAGGACGAGGCGGCCGCGGCCGAGCGGCGCCGGGCCGACGCCGCGCGCGCGACGGCCGCGGCGCTGCTGGACGCGCTGTACGCGCGGCGGCCGCGGCGGCGCCAGCGAGGGCCGGCCGTCATCGACGACGACGAGATCCCGCCCGACGTGCTGGCGAGCGCTCAAAATGATGACGACGCGGCGCCGGCGGACGAGGACTTCCCCGCGCTCGGCGGCGGCGCCGCGCCGCCCTTCCGGCGCGGGCAGCATGCCGCGGCGCCCGAGGCGTTCCCGGCGCTCAACGGACGCGCAGCGACCGGCGGCGGCGGCGACTGGTACGCGAGTATCGCCGCGACGCGGGTGGCCGACGACGAGCGGCGCGCGGCGGCCGCCGCGCGCGAGGCCGACGCCGCGGCGGCGGCGGACGCCGCCTACGGCGCGCGCGCCGCGGCCTACGGCGTCCCGACGCAGCGCCGCGACCTTGCCAGCGGCATCGCCGCGGTCGGGCGCCGGTCATCCCTAAAACACGCCGCGGCGCAGCTCTGGTCCGACGAGCTCCTGACGTGGGCGCGCAAGGACCCTCGGCGCGTGAAGCGATTGGAGAAGGAGCTCGGCGCCTTCGTGGCCGATTCAAGAAGGACGGCCCACAGCCTCCGGCCGATGCGGCGCGCCGAGCGGCGCAAGACGCACGCCGTCTGCGAGGTCTACGGCGTGGGCACGCGGTCCTACGACCGGTCGCCGGAGCGGCACATCCGCATCCTGCGCGAGCCGGGCGCGCCGGCGCCGGCGCTCCCGGACGTGCTCCTGTCGGAGGCGGCGGCGCTCCCTGCGGTCTCGGTGCTGCCGGAACCGGCGCCCGCGCTTCCGGAGGCCCCGCCCTCGCCGCCGAAGCCCCCCCGCGCGCCGCCGCGGCCGCCGTCGTACGACCAGTACGTCCACAACCGCCCGCACGCGGCGCAGACGGCGCTCCTCGGGGCCCAACTCGCCCAGGAAGACACGGGCGCCGTCGACCGCCTCGCGGCCATGGGATTTTCTCGAAGAGCCTGCGAGGCGGCCCTGCTGAACGCCGGTCAAGACGAGACCGCCGCGGTGGAGCTGCTCCTGACGCGGTCGACGGAGGAGCTGCTCGGTGTCACGGTGTAAGTGATAATTGTTAATCCGTGTGTTGTCGTCGGGGCGGCGACCGTCGACTGGTGGAGACGGCGTCGCAGGCCGGCCCCGTGTCGCGCGGGAGCGCCGCGGACACGCTCCCCTCGCGCAGCGCTTTCAGCTCGTGCCGGTTGAAGAAGAAGCAGCACGCGTGCAGAATATATAAAATGCACGCGCCCAGCGCCACGTACCGAAATCCAAAGGGCCACTTGAACAGGTAGCAGTGCAGTGCGGCTAAATAAGCCATCAGAATCTGCGGCAAAAATAAAACCGACGCCCGCGCGCGCACCGACACGGCCACGAAGAGCTCGACGCCCCAGACCAAAGTGAGTATGGTCAGCCCGAGGATCTGGTCCGCGAAGAACTCGAAGAGGAAGGCCAGCATACCCACCATGATCGGTGCAAAGGCCGCGGAATCGAGTAAGTGCCGCGTCACGAGCCGCGCGTACGACCTTCGGGACGAGATGGTCTCCCGTAACTCCGCCGTGAAGCGCAGCATGCGCGCTTGCGTCTCGCGCAGCGTGTAGTGGACTAATGTGGACGTGGCGAAGAGCACGAACGCGGCGCGGCCCGCGACCGCCCATGAATTGGAAGAAGACACACTCAAATCGTACAACTCCCCACTCCGCTCGGCCTTGAGCCAGCCGCGCCCCGCGCCCGTCAATACGGCGTTCGCCACGACGCTCTCCGACTCGACGAAGCGGGGCACAGCTTTTCCTCCGCATTTCACGTTTACAATGTTGATGCGCAGCTGCTTCCGCGCGTCCTCCGTCAACAAGGCCACGCCCCGGTCCCGCGCGAACCAGAAGGCGACGCCCGGCGCCGCGTCTGTTGCCACCGCGCACCTGGCGTGGTCTTCGCTCGTCAGCACGATCCTAATGGTCGGCGCGTAGCGCATCTGCGCGACCGCATCTCTTAACGCGCGCGCCACGGGCTGCTCCGGCGCGGCCACGTAGCGCGCGTGGAGCGCCGCTAGAGATACCGTGCTTAATAATGCGGCAGCGCCGCACGCGAGTTCTATGATCAACCGCAGCCGCGGCCCCGCGCGCTGCTGGACGCCGCGGCCCATGCGCACGTGCTGCCTGAAGAGCACCGTTTCTAGTGAGGAGGCGACGGGCATGTTGTCTGATCAGTGCTATTGTTGTGTCGATCAGTGCTGCAGCCTCAGCGCAGCCGTAGAGCTCCGAAGGAGAGCTGGCTGGCTTTAGCAAAGTCTTGTTTGCATTCATGCGTTGCAGAATGAGCTCTTACTGGCGTCTTGCCCCACGTTCGCGGCCATCAAACGCTGTCGACGTAGAAACCCGCGAGCTCAGGCCCAAAAGTAACAGCGGCCAGCTAGCGGCGGTAAGGCACTAGCAAGCCTGCGGCTGCAAACTTTGAAGGCCTCTTTGAGCTCGGGCTGAGCCTCAGCTGAGCACAACAGGCCAAACTGGTGGACGTGGGAGCCATGCGTCGACGTAGCTACCTCGTGGCGTGCCTCATCATACACGCGAGCGCGCGCGCCCCGAAGTTCGAGCCCTACGCCAACAACCACGGCTCGGCCGCCGCGGCGGCGGGCGCCGACTTCGTCTACCTCGCGAGCGACGCGCAGCACGTCGCCGGCATGACGATCGCGTCGTGCCAGGCGCGCCAGCGCGGCCTCACGCCGCGGACGCGGCTCGCGGCGGGCGGCTGCCGCGCGGACTGCGACGCGCTCGCGCGCGATTTGGTGGTGGAGGCCGCGCGCTACGAGTTCGCGGCGCGGCGGGAGCCGGATTGCCGGGTCCTGGCCCAGGCCCTCGCGCGCCTCCTGCACGGGCGGCGGCGCTTCCCGTACTTCGCGCAGCCCGTGCTCGCGGGCCTCGACCGGGACGGCGTCGGGCGGTGCTTCGCCTTCGACAGCGTGGGCTCGGCGTCGGAGGCGTGCGTCGTCGCGGCCGGCGCGGCGCAGCGGCTGCTCCTGCCCGTCCTCGACGCGCGGGCGCCGGCGCGCGCGCCGGAGGACGGCGCCGCGTACCCGCGCTTCGCCTCGGCGGACGACGCGCGGGCCGCGCTCGTCGCCGCGTTCCGCGCGGCCGCGCGCCGCGACGCGACCGTCGGCGGGGTCCTGGACCTGACGCTCGTGACGCGCGACGGCGCCGTCGGGGAGCGCGTGGCGCTGCTCGGCGACGACCTGGCCGCCGCCGCGCCATCGTAAGTTTTTTGTGTAACCTAGCTGCCAGTGAACTTAGATAAGATAAAAGGAAGAGGGGAAAACTGAATGTCGGGGAACCGCGGAACTGATCTCCTCGAAATCAGGCCGCGTTGACGAACTGCGCGTGCTCCTGCCACCAGGGGTGCGCCTTGAGCTCGGGGAGCGTCATCCGTTGCCTGGGGTCCACCGTGAGCAGTCGTTGCAGGAGGTCCTTCGCGTTTTCAGAAACACGAGGTATTGGATTAGGACCATTCTCGTATGCAAGAAGTAATCCGTGCAGGTTCCCGTCCTTTACATGATTGTAGGCAGCCCCTTCTGGTCCCCACGTTGGCTCCCACGGGGGCGCGCCCGTCAAGAGCATGAAGAGCATGATCCCCAGCGCCCACACGTCCGCGGCGAAGGCGTCGAAGGAACCTTGGGGGTACCACAATTCCGGAGCCATGTACATTGGCTTCCCGCATTTCCCGGGCCAGTTCTGTCGCGCCGCGAGGGGCACGGCGTGGTAGCTCCCTCCCGCGTGGTGGCCATCGAAGAAATCGGTAGCAGTAGGTATCGCCTTGACCGCCATCCCGAAGTCGATGATGATCGCCCGGCTATGGGCGTCGACCAGCGTGTTCTCAAGGGAAATGTCATGATGCATCAGGCCCATGGCGTGTAACCGTTCGAGGCCTCTGACGAGTTGCCCCATGTACGTCGCCGCCGTGGCTTCCTGCAACGCGCCGTGCCGTTCCACGACGCCGAATAGGTCGCCGTTCGGACAGAAAGGTAAGACAACGTACACCGCCTGATCGTCACCGTAGGTCGCTAGCAACGGCAGGACGCACGGCGCGCCGCCCTGCGACGCGATGTACTCCATGACCGCGGTTTCCTTGAACGGGTCCTCGTTTAAGTGGCCGTGGTGGCTCGCTATGAACTGCTCTAACGCCGCTCGTTCGATGCACTTGACGGCGACCTGGCGCTCCGTCGCGCGCCACAAGATCCCGTCCGCTCCGTGCGCGCGCGCTGCTTCGGCCGGGACGCGCTCGAGCTCGACGCCGTACCTCACTCTTCCATAAATAGCCCTCTCCAGGTTGCGCAGGAGCGCGTAGCCCTTGCCGTCGGCCGTCGCGAGGACGCGGTCGAAGACGACCACCCTATGGCCCGGTCCGCTCAGCACCCGCTGGTCCACGAGCAGCTGACAGTCTTGGACCGTCGGCGCGGCGTACGGCATCGGGTTCGCCCCGGCGCCAATGTGCGTCAGCTCTTGCAACAAGCCCGGAGCGGGGCCGCGCGGGAAGGAGCCCGAACTCGCGTCGTAGCCGTGGGCCTCGAGCGGCGCGAGCAGGTGCTGGTGCCACGGCATGCCCAGGAGCCGCGTCGCCACATTACCCAAGCGCGGCCCGTCCGTGTTGTTTCGCGCGAGCAGCTCCCAGAGCTCCAGCACGAGCGCCTCGCTGTCCTCATGCGTCGCCGCGGGGGCGATGTGCGCGCCGTACCAGTTCGCCATGTCGTTTACGGTTGGTCCGGGGGGGCTCGGCGCGCGCGGGCCGGACCGGAGTCTCGAGAGCTCCGCCTCCGCCTCGTCGGCGTCTAGGACTCTCCGAATGGCCTCGGCGTCCTCGGGGCTGCACGCGAGGGGTGGCTGTGTATCGTCGGCAGCTCGGCGCCGTGCGAGCTCCGCCTCGAGGAGTGAGATGCGCTCGTCGAGGGTGAGCTGCCCAAGCGCGTCGCCGCTCTCCGCGAGGGCACGCGCGAAGCGTTCGTCGTCGGAACGTTGCCGGGCGACCCGTTGTTGCCCCGGGCTGCCCCCTTCCATTAACCCTGGTCGATCTTGGCAGCTTTTAGGCTGCATTTTTTTTCTGTTTCTTTTTTGCCAGCGTTATACTGCATCGTGCGCAAAGCACCGGCTCCCGGGCAATCTGGTGAAAAACTAGAGGCCTTAGCTAGCGGACAAGCGACTCTGCTGCACTAAGTTGCTCCCTGAGCCGCGCCGACGAAGCGGCACCTTCATTGCAGTCGCGCAGCGCCACCCCGGATACCTCTTTGGTGTGCTGCTGCATAACCCGGCTTCACTGCTCCACACAAAAGAGAGCACGGCACTTCACTGCCCACACGATGATCAAGCGCCTCCGCACGTCGCTGACCGGCTGGCGCGCGACGGCCGAGGAGCCCCAGGAGGCGGACGAACAGCCGGAGCCGCCGGCGGAGGACCAGACCGAGGAGGACGATAGTAATGATCCGTTCCGCAAGTACGGCAACCGGAGCGTCGCGGTCTGGGACGCGGCGACGTGTACTTCATCAGTAATCCGCCAGAAGGGCAAGCACTTTAGGATCATGGGCTGCTTCGCGAACGGTGCTGTGAAACTGTTCGCCGAGGAGACCTTGTATCTGGTCGAGAGGGAAGCTCTGGTGTTGCTACCGTCAGCACCGGTCGAGGATGAAGACCATCCGGAACCAATAACAGCGAGAGAGTGCTACGACCTCTGCTTGAGGAACGAGGACCAAAACGACGGGCAGCGGTGCCCTTTAGCTTGTTACTGGACGTACCAGCAACTCAAAGGTCTAGGGTACGTCGTCTGCCGGCCGCAGCAGTACGCCGCGGCCGACGGATCGAGGGCCATCGCCCCCCAGTTCTGGGCGGGCGACGTCGCGCCGGGCGCCCCTCCAGTACCAGTATGCTTCGAGTGCCACCAGCCGTCCCAGAACTTCGCCAAATCAAGATTAGGGGACCCGGCCTTCCGCGTCTTTGTGACGCACGCCGGGGGTGGGCTCCCTTCCGTGACGCAGCTCACGGATTTGCTCGAGCGGTGCGCCGGCGCGCCGGCCAAGGCCGCCGTCGCCGCGGGCGACGGCACCGTGCTCCTCTTCGACCTGACCGAGGGCGTGCCCACGATCGCCTAGTAGCCTAACATCACTTATCCGGGAGCGCCCTCTTCTCCCAGTCCCTCAACTCGTTCCGTGCTGCCCTTAATTCCGCCCGTTCTTCGCGCAGACGCACGAAGGCCGCCTTCGCCTCATCCGAGGCCTCGGCGGGCAGGCCGCCGTTCGGATCAAATAAAGCCTCGCCATACGCCAAGTCGCCGGCCGGCCCCGGCAGCACGCCTTTGCCGTCGACGAGCCTCAACCAGCTCTCGTAGGCCTTGCGCCGCCATCTAGCTTCCGTCTTGAGCGGCTCGGCGAACTGGGGCCCGAGCACCTCCAGCCGCTTGAGCGACTCCTTCGTGAGCAGGTCCGTAAATTTATCGAGGTCCGGCCACGACCGCTCAAGTTGTTTAGAGACGGCGTCCTCGTCGTCGTCGCGCGGTGGTCTTGGGATAGCCACCTCGGCCCGCGCGAGGCGCCAGAGCTCCTCGTCCGTCGCGTCCGCGACGTCGAGGCGCGGCTCTGGTGGAGGCGCGGCGGCGACGGCAGCGAGCTCGCGGCGCGCCTCGACCGGGTCCATTGCTAAGGCGTCCGCGCGCGACCGCCCGAGCACGACGAGCCGCAAGATGTCGTCGGGGGTCAGCGCGTCCGACGGCTCCGCCGGCGGCTCTGCCGCTTCCAGCGGCGCGGCCGCGGGCGGCGGCGTGGCGGGCAGCGGCGGCGCGGCGGGCGGTGGCAACGCCGCTTCCAGCGGCGCTGCCACGGGCGGCGGCGGCGGCGCGGCGGGCGGTGCTGCCGGCGCTGGTGCGGCCGGCGGCTTGGCCGGCGCTGGTGCCGCCGGCGCGGGCGCGGCCTTGGCCGGCGCGGCGGCAGCGGCCCGGGCCAGCAGGCGCCGCGCCCGCCGCGGCGCCATCGCCTCGGCCTCCGCGCGTCCGTGGCCGAGGACAACGAGCCGCAGCACCTCGTCCGACGAGAGCGCGGCCGGCGCGCCGCGCAGCCGGCGCCACGCGCGGCGCAGTCGGCCCGGGCCGCGCTTCGGCGGTGCCTTCGCGAGGCTCGCGAGGTAGTCGTTTTCGGCTTTCAGCGGCTTGCGCACCGCATGAGGCGTCCGGTGGTGGTGGCTGGGCGGCACCCAGGCCCAGCCCACCACTAGGGATGCCAGCAATGCACTTCTTCGCATTCGCATTGGTGCGCTGTAGACTCACGTATACTAAGGTGCATAGCAGAGCGCGCACAATAATAATTATTGCGAAACAAGCCAGCTAGCGTTGTAAGACACTAGACTCGGTTTCACACCTTAAAATCAGCTTTTTTTGGCTAATTAAAGCGCGAACGGCTGCAGCGTTTAATTGAGACCATCCAGCGCTGCAGTGGAGCCCTCAAAGCAGTCATATGGACCTCCGGACCCGGCAAAAGGCGTTTGCGCAGCGCGGCCTGCAGGCGCCGCGGGATCTGGTGGTGCTCGCGGATGCGCAGGACGACGAAACGCGGCGCTGGGTCTACGCGACGGGCCTGGCCGCGGCCGGCGCGTCGTCGACGACGACGCGGCTCGCGCGCGCCGCGGCGGGCCTCGCGCTCGAAGGAATGGCGAGCCCGGCAGAAAGGCAAGCACTGGAACGGTCCATCAGGCGCCACGCCGTCTACGACCGCGCGGCGCTCGCGGAGCGCGCGCCCTACGGCCGGCCGCCGGCCCAAAAAAAGCACCCAGGAGCATTGGGTGCCGCTCTCGCCCACATTCCGAGGAGGACGCCGCTGACCGTCGACGCCGTCCAGCGGGCGAAGGACCGAAAGGCGCTCGCCGCCGCCTTCGCTAGAGCTGGCCTCACGAAGGCTCTTGGGGTCGTACTGGAAGGCCTGCCCTTCGCGTCGCAACTAAGACTGGAGGCCCTCGCCAGCATACCGGAGACGGTGCACCCCGGGAGCTACGCGGCCTTATTGCCTTCTTTAGATGAACCGGAGACCCTATCGAGGTACGACGACGGCCTCGACGACTTAGACGTTGACGGGGCTCTCTCATCATTAAAAGAGCGCGCCCTGGCCGATAGGAATTTACTGGAACCGCTCTGGGAGGAGATCCAGGATGGCGTACCTGCGGAAACGCTGGTAACGTGGTACCGCGACCGCGCCTTACAGATGGACGACCGGTGCGGTGCCGTAGCGAACAGCGAAGCTCTACTAGCTCTAGCAAAAGACCGATTACCATCAGAGCACTACGCTTCATTATTCCTCTTGCATCGGGACTGCTGGCAGCTCGCTCGCTTACTCGCCTTAGATGCGTTACGAGACAGGAGGGAATCCCTAGAAAGCTGGCGGAAGCGCTCGAGGCAGGACCAGTTAAATGAAGCCTCAAAACATGTGGAAAGGCCCGAGACGCTCGCGAGCTATGCTTCGGAAGCTATGGCGTTGCGGACGGTCCTGGGTCCTTTAGTTTGTGGGCGCTTCGCTCTAGAAGGTACAAATGACGAAGACCCTCTGCTCTCGTCGATCGCGGAGGTCGCGAAACGAGCCATTCAGGATAGAGGAGACTTCGGCGTGGCGCTGGCGGCGTGCCGCGCATCGTCGGTTGAGATTGGGGTCGAGGAGCGCCTCGTGCCGTCGCAGGGGCGATTGGCGAGATTTGTGGTCGAGGTGTCTCAACTAGCTTTAGGTCACGGCAACGCCGTGCACGTGTGTGCGCAACTACTCGCAACGCTCGCGAACAATGACAACGACCGCGCCCTCGACGAGGACGAGGCGTTCTTTGCAAGGGAAGGTCCCAAAATTTGGTCAGCGGTTGATGACTTGGCGGAAAGAGTCAAGGTCTGCGAGGTGTTGCGGGACGGGTGTAAAGTGTTTGTCGATCTTGGTAGCCTACAATCGCGCTTACCTCGATTAACGGAAGAGCAGCTGGATCAGTTAGCACCTAACTCACATGTGGACGACCTCGCGCCGAAACTACTAGAGAACGCGTGTCGGCGCTTCGTCGTGAAGTGCGTGCTCAAAGAAAGATGTTCCGTGGAGGACGCGTTGCAAGCCTGCGACCAAGCGGGAAAACGCGGTTTATGGAGCCCACGCGACCACAAGGCCGCTATGCATTGCGGGCGGGCCGCCGCCCTGTTCCGGTGTGCGCTCACTTCCTCAATGGAAGACGCGGAAGATACTTTGAAAATACTAGAGAACTGCGCGGACAAACATCCACAATGGCTGGTGGACGCGGCGTCGCGAGGCGCGCGGCGGCGATTGTACCAAGCGTCAAGTGGATACGTCTACGAGGCATCATTAGCCGCGGACGCGGTGTTGCGGGTCGTGGCCGACTTCTGTAGGAAGCGCGGGACGCCCTCCTTCGACGGCGGCTTCTCGAGTTTCGACGGGGCGAAGGGGAGTAACAACGAGTGGAGCGAAGCGGCCAAATCCATTACGACGACGCGGAGGTCCTGCAGAGGTGTAGCGCTACTATCCATGGTGGGCGGTCTGGACGGGAATGTAGTACTGGATGCGATCCAGGACGTCGCAGAAGCGAGTGAGGAGGCGCGCGCGGCGCAGGTGGCCGCGAAAGCGTCTTCAGTGGCATTAACGGGCCACGTGTGTACGGAGTTCGGTGCACTGAATGACCTGCTGGACGACGAGGACGCGGACGTATTAGACGACCTCGAGATCTTTTTTGGGGAGAACGACGCAGCGGAGAACGAGGTCGTGGTCCGGGGGGCGCGGCTCGTGGCCGAGACGACGTCCGGTGCGGCCGCGGTCGCGGCGTCGGCGGCCGCGCGCCTCGAGCTGTTCGAAAGCGCCTTGGCCAAGGGCAACCACGAGCGGGCTTTGCAGCACGCGCGACGAGTTGTGAGAGCTGCGTCCTGTGTAGATGCGGCCGACGATAACGACGCCGAGCGGGAGAGCTGTCGGGACGTCGTTTGTGCTCTAGCGGTCGATGGTGCTATCCAATTGGGGAGGTTACCCGCGTCGTCGGACCGCGACCAGTTACTGAGGACCGCGCTGCGACTGCCCGCGGGTCGCAAGGCCGCGCAGTTGGTTGAGGTGGTCGCGTCACTGACGACCACGGATCCGTGCGATGCGTTGGAGGCGGCCGAGGCCTGCCTGACCGAAGCGGCGAGCAACGAAAATGAACGGAGCTGTTTGCTAGATGCAGCCTGCGCGCACCTGCTGGAATCTACAAAAGAGGCCGACATTCGCAAGGCGACGGATGCCCTCGCAAAACTGGATGGTGAATTGAGACGCAAGCACCCCGTGACCTCGAAACCAAGGCGGGAAATGGTAGATGAATTGGTCGCGCTCGGCTTTGAGGAGAACGTGGCTCTCAAAGCGTGCCGTATGACGGACAACGGCGCGCTCGAGGCGCGCGTCGCCTTTTGCCTGGAGCAGGCGGGGAAGGAGACGCCTCCGGAAGCTGATGTGACGGGAGACGCGTCGT
Source organism: Pelagomonas calceolata (assembly GCA_918797485.1). NCBI lineage: Eukaryota > Pelagophyceae > Pelagomonadales > Pelagomonadaceae > Pelagomonas > Pelagomonas calceolata. The sequence goes on along the minus strand of CAKKNE010000003.1, from coordinate 2,952,335 downwards.
GCGCGCGGCGCGCGGCGGCGTTCTACCTGGCGACGTGCGCGGACCGGGACGTTAAGCTTAAGGAGCTCTGCGCCGCCTCCCGAAGAATGCTTGCGGAGCGGCAGAAGGACGCCGAGGAAGCATTGGCGCTGCAGCGGGCGCTCGCGCCCGCGACGCCCGCCAAGCCGCCGCCTCCACCAAAGCCTGCGTCGCCGCCGAAGTCGATCCGGGGCGCGCTCGCGCGCGTGCTCGCGCCGGAGCCGGAACCGGCGTTGAGCGGCGCGCTCGCGCACCTCAAACCTGACGAACCTGTTGTCGAGGACGTGACCGATGAAGCGGAAGCTAGACGGGCCGAAGAACACAGCGCGTTAAATGTTGATCTGACACGGTTCGAGCGCGAGGATGTTTATAGAGGCGAAGCCCTGGTCAAGGCGGCGAAGTCGGCGAACGGCGCAGCGTTTCGGGCGGCGCTGCGGGCGGCGGCGCGGCGGCCGATCACGGGCGGGACTGATAAATTAAGGGAGGCGAGCTCACCATTAGGACTCGCGACGGCGCACCTGACGCGCTGGTTCGACGACAAGGAGCTGCGATCTCCCAGTGGCGAGGTGGACAAGCTCACGCAGCTGCTGTACGATGAAGAAAGTTCCGTGAACGAAGCTTTGAAGGTGCTGAAGGAGCATTCGACGCTCGAAGCTTGGTTAATGGAAAGATATAAGGACGAGACGGACGCGCCGGCGCTGGCGCTGGTCTGCGGCCTCGCGAGCGAGCATTGTGAGGGCGCGTTCGCGGACCAATGTAGAACGCAGGCGCCCATCCTGAAGCGGTACGCAAAATGTATCCGACCTCTCAACACAAGCGTCGCCTGCAAACCTCTCATAGGTGAAATCGTCGCGAGTCGACCTTCTGTCTTAGAGGAGGCCGACGACCCGCCCCGCAACCCGCCGGCGCCCGGCGCGCGCGTCGCTTCTAATGAAGACATCAAGCGGGACCGGGCCGTGTTTCTGTTGCGGCGCGTCGCGAATTATAGGACCGCGGCGGCGCTCGCGACGTTTTCGACGAAAGGCTTCGACGCTTCGCTCAACCTTGGACCAGCAGAAGTCTACGCGGCCGCGGCGCGGCGCGAGCTCTTCGACGCCATCGCGGCCGACGATATGGCGAAGAAGCACGCGGTGCAGCGCGTCTCTCCCCTCTTACAACGCTGCGCCAAGGCGTCTCCCGAGGTCGCCTCAAAAGAACTCGGGAGCTGCGTCTTTGAAAGTGTAGGCGGGCCCTCGACGCAACACTTACAGATGGTCGTCACGGCCGTCCAGTGCGACGCCCTCGCGGCATCGTTGACCACGCTCCAGAGGGGCCTCGAGGCCGTCGAGGCGGCGATCCCGTTTTCGTGCGATCGAGAAGCGTTAAATGCGGCGAAACTAGCTTATCAGAGAGACGAGACGGTCGTCGACGCCGCGATCGAGCTGGCGCAGTGCCTCGCGGGGCAGGGCGCTTCGGCCTCGGTCGTGCGGAGCGCGTTTTTGCTGGTCACGGACGTCGCCGGGCTGGACGCGTCGGAGGCCGCGAACGACGCGGCCGACGACGCCTGTGCCGTCGCGTTCGGCACGGCCTGCCAGACGTTGGTGATTGAACCGCTCTTCAACGGGACCGAGGCGCCGTCATCAGAGGACGTGGACCGCGGCATCGCGATCGCGGCCCGCCTCGTCGAGAACGCTTCTTCCCATAACCACAGCGCTGTACTCCTCGCCTCGAAGCTCAAGGGCGTCGAGGGCTACTGGCGCGGGCTCTGCGGCGCCTCGATCAAAATGCAGCGGCCGCCGCCCGAGGCCACGCCCGACCGTTTGCGGGCCATCGGCGCCCTCACGAAACTTAGTGGTGGGCAAGAGACCGACTCATTCATGGAGGTCGCCGAGGTCGTGGCGCGCGTCCTCGGCGCGGACCGAGCAGCATCCCTGGAGCGGGGCTTCGCGCCGCACGACCTGGTGCGCGATTTCGTGAAGGCGCGGGACGCCCTGGCCGTGCGCGAGCTTTGCGCGCTGGTGTTCCCGGGAGGCAGCTCCAGAAATTTGTGCCTCGCTACGTTGAGAGGAGACGGCGGCGGCGAGGCGGAGCCGGGCGGGCCGACGTGGCTCGCGGCGCTGGACGCGGCGGACGACGAATTTTTGAGGGAGCTCGTCGTGCACGGGCCGCCGCCGCATTGTACGCCGTCGGAAGAAGCCGAGGCGGCGTTCTACGATGGGTTGGGCGAGGCGACGCGGCCCCTGGTGGGCCTCCGCGCGGCGCACCCGGCGCTGCGCCTGCGCGCCGCGCGTGACGCCGCCGCCCTGAAGCTCGACGTCGGTGACGCGCTCGTCGAAAGCGGCGCCCTGCTGGCGGCGCTCGAGGCCGACGCGGCGTGGGCGCGCGCGTGTTGCGTCGCGCGCGCGTCGCCCGTCGCCGTCGCCCAGCTGCTGGTGTGCGGCCGCGCGCGGCGGTGCCACGCGGACTTCCTCGCGGCGGCGCGGTGCGCTTCTGTGAAAGCGCCGGCCGTGCTGCGGGGCGGGTTCGACCTCTGTCGGCTGGCGCTCGAGGACGCGTCGCTGGACCCGACGCTCCGGAAGGAGGCGGTCGCGGCGCTCGGCGGGTACCTGGGCGAGGACGTGGCGCCTGAGCCAGCCGAGTCGGTGGGCGAGGAAGCGGCGACCACCGAGCCTGCCGAGGAGGAGGACGAGCTGGAGCTGGACGAGACGTGGGGCGGCGCTCCGGGCGAGGACGGTCCCGCGGGCGAAGCGGAGCCCGAGTCAGACCTGGAGCTGGACGAGACGTGGGGCGGCGCTCCGGGCGAGGACGGTCCCTCGGGCGAAGCAGAGCCCGAGTCAGACCTGGAGCTGGACGAGACGTGGGGGGGCGAAGACGCTGCGCCCGAGCCCGCCGAGGAGGAAGACGACCTGGATCTGACTGAGGAATGGGGCGCATGATAGTTGTTAAGTTGTTGTTAGTCACTCGGTGGGCATGAGCGGGACTTGCTCCCCTTCGAGCCACTTCTTCATGTGCCGACCGAATTCCTCCTCCTGTGGTGCGTTGTTCCGTTGCGAGGCGGGCGGTGTCCGCGTCGGCCCGCGATACTTCTTTGGCTTGCGCCGGACGACCGGGAGGCGTTGCTGCGACGCAAGTGCTGCCTGCCGCGCCGCGCGCTGAGCGCAGAGCCGCATCATTCTCGCGTTGACTTTTTGGTAACCGAGCAACTCGAAATCCCGCGCGTAGAGCCGGTCGACAATGGAATTACGCGCATTCGCTCTGCATGGACCCTGCCGCCACCCTCGACGATCTGCGCGAGGCCGTGACGACGCTCGAGGACGCTGAACGGATCGCGCGGCGCGTGCTTGGTGGCGCGCATCCGCTCACAGCGGAGATTGAGGACCAATTGCGATACGCGCAAGCCGCGCTCCGCGCCCACGAGACGCCGCCGCCGCCGAGGAGTGCGTAAGGAGACCAAACCAAATCTACCACAACAGAGTTAACTAGTTCGCCCCACCAAGGAGCACCGCCGCCACGCGGTCCCCCGCCTCGAGCCCCGACAGCGCCGCGGCCTCGACGGGGCACGCCGCCGCGCGGACGAAGTCGCCGCAGATGGCCAGCCGGTAGGGCTCGAGAACCACCGCGTGCTCGGCGCCGCGCGACCAGCCCTCCAGCGTCTCCGCGGAGAAGGCCGCGCGCCACATTTTGGCCCCGACGGCGCTCGTCAGCTTCGCACCGTGCGGGCAGAGGAGCCGCAGCGCCTCGTCGGCGAGGAGGAGGCCCAGCGACGCGACGGCGTCGTTGCCCGGCCGCTTGTCGGCGAACGACGAGGTCGACACGACGGTCCACGCGTTCCCGGCGTCCGCGCGGCCCGGCTTCGAGGCCTCCCTGGCGAGGAACTGGAGGACGCTCGACGACGGCGTCGTCACGGCGTCGAAGGGGATGGCCTCGCCCCCCTCGACCTCGACCACGGCACTCACGACGGCGCAGCGGCTCTCGCGCACGCGAGCGATCGCCTCAACGAGCCCCGTGAGCCGCGCGACGACCGCCGGGTCCGCCGTCTCGGCCGCCGCCGCGGCCACGGCCGTCGCCGCGAGCGAGGGGCCGTGGCTCGCGACCACAACAGCTTCGAACTCCTTCCCCTCGACGCGCCAGCCGTCTTCGACGCGCTCAATGGCCTCGACCCTCCCACTCGGCTTGAGTTCTACCCCGCCCATCTCCCGGATCGCCTCACAAACAACAGCGTTGTCCGGGGCGCTCCAGAGGTCGCCGTCGCCCTCGATGAAGCCGCAGAAGTCGCCTCCGTCCCGCATCGTCGCGAGAGCGGGCATGGTACCGCGCGGCACGGCCTCTCTCGGCAAAAAGCCGCCGCCGTGGCTCCCGAGCAGGCCGAAGCGCTCCGGGGCCACGCGCCACCGACCCACCAAGTTTCGCTTTTCCAGCTCGCCGAGCAGCGACCGGAACCGGTCGCTGCTCGCGCGGAAGAACTGCGTGCCGAGCTCGGGCCGCTCGCGCTGCGCGCTGCCGCCGAAGCGCCCCCCGGACGCACCCTGGTCGTAGACGCAGCACGGCACGCCGCGCGCCGCGAGCGACAGCGCGCACAGCGACCCGCTCAGGCCGCCACCCACGACCGCGACTCTCGCGTCGGTGGCGAGCTGTCGTACACGTGTGGACCGCTGCAGGAGGGTGCGCAGCATGGCTGCTCTCATAGAGTTTAGAGGGTGCACAGATGGTGCAGCAGCTTAGAGCGAGCCGTCCCGTCGAAAACGGCCCTCAGGAGCCAGTACGGGGGCGTGCGAGCGTTTCAGCCGTGCTATCGCAGCTAGCGTCCTGTAAGACACTAGGGATGCCTAGTAGCAAGCAGGCTCCGAGACAATTCGGACGGACAACTGCGCTTAGGAATGTACTAAATCGCGGTCAAGTTTCCTTAGTTACGGTGATGGTGGTGGCGGCGTCTTCAGGCTTCAGCATACACAAGCTTACACAGCCGCTCTAGGCCGGAATAGCAGTCTCCACGACCGACGCGCCATAGGTCACGACGAGGTCCAGCGTCGCCATGTCGGAGACCGTGGCGGGGACGGGCGACCACTGGAAGAGCGCCGCCAGCGTCCGCTGGTTGAGCGTCGCCTCGGACACGCGGCCGTCGTACGCGACGACGCTTCGGTAACCTAGGCCATGCACCGCCAAAAGGACAAAGTGCCACACAAGAAGATTAGTCGCGCTTCACCCCGCCATCAAGTAGCCCCGCGCCGACGACCTTGAGGTACTTCTTCATCGCCACGAGCCGCTGCGCCGCGAAGAGCAGCATCAAGAAGACGACGCCGCCATACAAGTGGTCGAAGGCGTCCTCGGCCCTATCGCAGGTCCGCGCCAATAAAGTTTCGTCGTTCGGGCAGAGGAAGTCCGTGACCCGCCTGGCCACGAACGACCCTGCTGCCACAAGCATCGGCAGGACGTAGAACTCGACGTTGCGGAAGGGATTCCGCGCGTCGTTCATGAGGCGGAACCGGTCCCTCGCTTTGCTTAGTTCCAAGTCTAAAGACGCCCGCGTCTCGAGGATCGACGCCTTCCGGCCCATGGTGGCCATCGCATCAAAGGCACACAACGCATCGGAACGAGCGCGCTTCTCGACCGTGCGGAACTCCCTAGGTTCTAAATACGACACACCGGGCCCCGCGCCGCACTTCGAATCTAAATCGGCGCAATACGCTTCCAGAGCCTTCGCTCTAGCGTTCCTATTGTTCGCCTCGGCCGTGGCCTCGAGCATGGTCCGCGCTTGCGGGAACCTATTAGCGCCGCCCGAGAACATGGCCGCATACGCTCGGACGTAGTTGCCCAATTCCAATGCTGTTAACTCAGAACCGTTGATGGATTTCGGCTCCAAATCCGAAAAAACGCTTCGCATGAACCGGTCCACGCATCTTTTGAACAACGGTTCTATCGCAGCCGTAGAACCATCGTATTTTTTCGAAGTAACAGCAAAGCCGGGATGCGGCAGCAACCGGCACCCAATACTCACGAAGCACTGCGTGATCTGTTCTCTCGTGAACTGGAGGTCGTTCGCGTGCCTAGCAGCCATGACCTCATCTAAATAGGTCTTCATCTGTTGCTCCATGTCTGTGTCACTTAGTGAGTCCTCGAACTCCGTCCAGTCCCTGACGAGAAACTCCAGCCGCTGAAAGGGCGGCGGCGGCTCCTCGAAGGCGTCGTCTTCGACGACGCTCTCCTTGGCTAATTCCGCCTCGAGTTGTTTGACCTTGTCCAATGAACCGTCACACGCGCGGGCTGCCTTGACCTTTTCTCTCAATTCCTGTCTACGCTCCTCATTCCTCTGCAGGGCGTGGTCCTTCTTAATGGACGAAGCTTCTTTTCTAGCTTGGCGCTGCGCATCCAGAGCCATGCGCCCGTACTCCGTGAACAAAGCTAGCTGCTGCAGGTTGTCCTCCTGGATGCGATTGGCCACGTTGTACACTTGAAATGAGGACATGAGTGTAGATAAGCCGAAGATGCACGACGTGAGGCCCATCGGCGTCTCGTTATCAAATAAACCTTGGGTGTCCAGGATGATCACCGATAACAATTCACCCTTGTTGCTGGTGACCTCGAAGGGCTCCGACCAAACAGTGATGCCCGTCGTCATGCGGTTCCTCCCTCCGCGCCACTCGAACGCGTCCTTCTGGGAATTCACGCCTTCGTTCGCGTTGCCTTCTGACAAGGTACCACCTTTCTCAAGCCAGTCTCGGCCGCCCTTCTCCCGGAGATATCTTAGTACGAGCGTGAGTAGGAAGGACTTGCCCGTCCGGAACGCGCCGACCACCGAGACGACGGCGACCTTCCTCCCTGACGGTACCTTCTTCAGCACCTCGTCCAAACACGCCTCGTCGAGCACGAACGCGTAATCGTCCGTCGCGTCGCCGCATCGTATCAACGTGAGCGGGCGGCCGCGCGGGGCCGCGTCGGTGCTGGCGGGTGCCATCTCGGCGTGAATCGCGGCGTCTCGCGGCGTCTCGCGCCGCGCGAGAAGGGCAAGCTCTGGCTCTGTGCTGCTCTGTGTGGGCGGGTCCGTGGGTTACGGAAACGCGCTCTTTCGCTGTGCCTCGCAGCAGCAATGGGTAGCAGCGTTCAGGCGCGCCCGGGGACGCGCTACAGGTGCGCGCGTAGGTCGCACCGACTCACAAGCGCCGCACTGCTCGACGAGACACGGGTTTTCACGACCCCTCCGAAGGCTCCGCGGCGACGGCTAGCGTTCCCACGAAAACCCCGTGACGCTTCGTTCGAGTTGGGCCGACCCGGACTGGGGTAGGGGGTCATTAGCCGGCGTTGTTGCAAGAGGGCAGGCTGTTTTTAGCGCCGCGACCGAGGCGCCCGGAGACCGACGGCTGCCGTGGTGGTATCGTAGCATCACCACACCACGCGCCGCAGCCGGGCAGCCCGTCCCGCGAAGCACAGCAGAGGAACAGCTAGATGGAGTCAAGGCGGGCCCAGCTGGAGGCGCGCGCCCTGGCCAATAGAAGACCGCGCACGCCGGGCGAGATGAGAGGAGATAGAAACCACAGCCCGACGCACGGCGACGACCTGGCCCGAGGCAGCGCCGTTTCTCGAAGGTCGGACGACGACGTGACCGAGGGCGACTCCTACCTCAGTCCAGTCAGGAGCAAGTGGCGCCAGCCGCCCCCTGCTGACTTAACGAGGCCGAAATCCACCGCTCGAGAGAGACTACGGGAAGCGAGGGATCGCGACGGTTCGTTAAATGACCTCCAGGAGCCGAGTCTCGAGCGGCCATCTATTTCATCATCGACGCATCGATCATCGCGAAGAAGGCCGCAGTACGCCGACCCGAACCAACAATTAGATGAGGACTCGGCTTTACATAGATTGGCTGATTTACAACACCAGCCTCCTAGAACTAAAAAAGCCCCTTCCCTTGTTGAGGCTTGGGATTCGAACCAGGGTTTCCGGGACGAGAACTACCAGGAGGCTTCTTCTATCGGTCTTGCTGAGCTTGGTACGTTGACGCAGAAGCGCCACGAGGCTTTGCAGGCGGAGGAGCAGAATCTTATACAACACCGAACAGTAGCGCAATCCCACCAGGACTGGGTCGAGGATTTGACCGAGATTTTGGATTTGAACCACCAAGAACAGGCCCACTTGGACGCTGAAATTGAAGAATTGTTGCATGGCCGAAGCCGCTCAAAAATCATGAAGGGCGTACTGGTCACATTAATGCAAAGGAACCTGAAGATGGCCATGGTGACCTGGAAGGACCAGACGGGCTTCGGTGGGGGCGCCTTGATCCAGGAACAAACGATCAAAGAGCTAGAACGGCAATTGGCCGAGGCCATGGCCGCCCATCAAAAGGTGGAGAAAGAATATGAGACGTCTATGGCAAATTATTCGGCAAACGCCCTGAAGAACGCCAACGCCTCGACGTACAAATTGATCTTAAATGTATTCGGCAAGCTCATGGGTGATTATAGCAGGACGTACTTTGCTACGTGGAAGAAGAAGTCCGACGAATACGCAGAATATCAGAAGAGGTGGGGCCGCTTCTTCAAGCGTGCTCTCAATATAAAGATGGCCGCGGGGTTTCAGGCCTGGGTCACGTTTTATCGGTTCACGCAGCTGCCGCCCGAGGAAGCTCTCGCGCACGTGCGCGCCCAGATGGCCAAGTACAAAGCCGAGATGGAGGCCCAAAAAGCGTCGGAACAGGAGGCCATCGCGAAACTACAGCGCGAGCTGATGGAGGCCGAGGAAGGGAGTTGTCGGAGACTGTTAATCAGGGTCGTATCACGCTTGTTAAATATGAAGGCCTGGTACGGCTTCAAGCGGTGGCTTTCTAGGGTAGCGCTGTACAAACATCAACGGAAGCTGGTCGGGGGCTTCATCAGTCGGTTCGAAAACATGAATTTTAGTAAAGGGTGGAACAGCTGGAGAGCATATGCGAGAGCGCATCAGGAGAACGAGATCAACGCGGGCGCTAATGCTATTCGGGATGATATTCGATTGAAAGAGCAACAATTGGAGGATACGATTGCTCAGTTACGGGCTCTCGAGCCCGACGTGGAACAGATGCGCGACTCCATCAAACTCCAACACGAAGCCTCGAAGCGCGTGGCGTTGGCCATGCCCGATGTGGCCAAGAAGCTCGCGGAGCTGGCCAACGTCAAGTATAGACCGCCGCCGCAACCCGCTCCCGTGACGCCTGCTGCGGTCCATAAATCTCGTCGAGGCGGCCCGGGCCCCTCCATGCCTTCAAGGGGAGGCGGTCCGGCCTACGGGAGCCCGGGACCGAAGCCCCGGTCCCGGTCGCGCGACCCTACGGTCTCGAGCCTGAACCGGTCGCGCGACTTCCCGGCGCCGATCCAGACCCAAAGTTATGGAAGTCCGTCGAAGCGCATGACGCCCAAGGAGTCCGATGGGATGTTGCTCACCTTCTTACGGCACGCCCACGAGGCCGACACGCTCGAGGAGGTCTTCATGGCCGACTTGAGGGCCCGCGTGCCGAACTTTGATAAATATCAGCGGAAGATGCGGACGCTCGCTGAAAATGGCGACCGGCGCTACGCCGCGGCGGTGGAGGCCTTCGAGCTGCTCGGCGACGCGCGGGACCTCTGGGAGAACATCGACCTTATCCAGGGCCCCGACGACGTCTTCAGCCACGACCCCTACCTGCGATAGAATAGGGGAGTAAGACTACAAGACTAGTTATGATACTCTCCACAAGCCGCCGCGTCGCGCGATCACGGCGATGGCGTGCGGGCCATGCGCCGCCGGGGGAGGCGTCCGCAGGTTATACTCCACAATCCGCGAAGTCATGTGCCGCCGGGGGAGCGTCAGCAACAGACCCGGAGCTCGCCGCAGCGCGCCGCCTCGAGGATCGTTCTACTACCAAGATCGTTGCCTCGCAGGTCGCGGAGCGCCGCGCCCCTTAGTAAAGCGCCGCGCTTCTTCGCATATAAAGCATTGAACGTCGCCACGAGCTTCGCCGCGGGCCGCGCCCGCCACGCCGCGGGCAGCGGCAAGACCAGCGAGAGCGACCGCTCCTTTTCATCATCAACGTAGTGGAGCCGGAGCTGGGTCGGGAAGTTCCTGCGCATCACGCGCGCGAGCGCGCGGTTGATGCGGAGCCGCGCGGCCTCCGTCGTCGACAGCGGCACCTCTTCCCTTATATCGGGCGGCGGGTGCGGCGCCACGGGTTTATCAGGGGGCGGCGGTCTCCCGCCAAACTTCAGGAGCGGGTCCAACGGCGCCTCCATCGTATCCAGCGACGACGCGAAGGCCGGCCGCGGCGCCGCGCCCCGCAGGAACGCGTCCTGCTGCGCGGCGAGGGCCGCGGCGTCCGCCGCCGCGCGCTCCGCGTCCCGCCGGCACCGGAGCTTCTCGAGCTCCGCGGCGGCGACGTCCGCGGCGAGCTGCGCCCGGCGCGCGTCTTCATTAATCGCGTACTCGTAGCGGGGGCGCACAAACGCCGCCACGGCCCGCCGGCTCCTTTGTTTTTTTATGTGAGATGCCTCGCGCGCCGCGGCCGCCCTCACCTTCTCGAGCGCGTCGGCCGCCTCGCGCTTTGTTTTCATCGCGTCGCGTTCCCGCATCACGTGGCGCCGCCGGGCGCGGTCGCGCTTCGCCTTCATTGATCGCGCGTGCGCCGCGATCGATGACGCGGCCGCGGCCGCGCTCGCCTCGTAGCGCGCCGCCGCCGCGCGTCGCCGCGCGTCCCGGATGGCCGTCTCGGCCGCGGCCCGGTCCCGCTCCGCGCGCGCCCGGGCCGCGCGCAGGGCGCGCCGGACGGCGCGCCGCGCGGCCGCGGCGTCGTCGTTCTCCTCAATAATCTCGACCTCGTTTTCCGAGTCGTCGTCGAGGCTGCTGGCGGGCCGCCCCGCCGCCTGCCGCGCCTTCAAAGACGCTTCCAGGAGCTCCGCGTCCTGCTGCGCGCGCCGCTCGTGGAACAGAATGTTCGACTCAGCTTCCGTCTGGCGGGCGAGGCTCTCGTCCAGCTTCCGCTTCCAGCCGAAGGCCGCGCGGTTGCAGCCCTGGCTCGTCAGCTCGTCGAAGCGCGCCTTGTACTCCGGAATTACGGAAGTCGCCTCAGCAACAATGGAACGCGCCTCGTCGAGTTTGAGCCGGTGCATCAGCTGGCGCCCCCGCAGCAACTCGGGCGCATCCTCCCGGACGCCGGCCTTCGTCGCCTGGTCCACGACGCGCTCGGCGCCGTCCGGCGTGCTTTTCGCGGCCCTTGCCAGCCGATCCAGGTTCGCGAGCGCTTGCCGGCGCGCGGCGCGGTCCACGCTCGCGGTGGGTGCGACGACAAGGCGCTTCGTCGCTCCGAGGGACGCCTTCCGCGCCGCCGCCGCCGCCGCGTCGGCCACGCGCCGCAGCTCGGCCGCGCGGCGCGCGGCGACCGCCTGCCGCTTCGGCGCGCCGGCCCGCGCCTCGCGCGCCACGGCCATGTCCGCGCGGATGGCGCGGCGGCGCGCTGACATGGCCGTGGCGAGGCGCAGCTCGCCGAGGGTCTCTCTGAATAGGGCCGCCTTCGCGTCTCGCCTCATCAACGCCGCTTTCGCTCGCTTCTGCGCGAGCGCCTCTCTGCGCGAGGCGGCCTCGTCCCGCGCGAGGGAGGCGTCCGCCGAGCACTCCCGTTGGCGCATCCGCCGCGCGTGGTGCTGCATGGCGGTCGCCTCCATAGAGCTTGTTGGGGTGGCGGCCCTCACAACACTTTTCGGGCGCTGCCCTTCAACGACCGCTGCCGGCGCGGGCGCGCGGGGCTCCTCCACGAGCGGTTCGGCTGCCGGCGCGTCCATTGTCGTTATGCGCCCACGACACGACCTGCCATGCAAGAGATAAAAAGAGGGGACTGCCGTCGCGCCCCGCGCGGGCAGCCTCCTTTTGTATGATCCACGCCTAGGAGCCCTCGGGGAGGCCGTGGGAGGCGTCTTCGACGGCGTAGTGCGGCTTTGCCCCCGGCCCCTGGGTGAGTGAGGCCCATGGGGGGGTAGATCTCGGGGAATGCGCCTTGTGCGGCGTGTAGTAATCCTTGGCCGCGGCTTTCGACATGCTCGGATCGCAAGTCATCAATAGTTGGAGGAATTTACCCGGCAATTGCCCGAGAGCGCCCCGACCAAAATATTTCAGCTATTTTTGCTCTGCCAAAGACAATCACTCAAAACGCTTGCAAAAGAAGCACACATGCAGTATTATGCAATTCTAGCTGCCGTAGCGGCAGCAGCCACCCAACAGACGCTGCCCGCCCCGCGCGCGGCAGCCGCACCTCTTGTGAAAAATGACAAGGACACGACAACCGACGAGGTCTGCGTGATCATCACGGGCTTCGACACCGAGGACACGGTCGGCGACGCCGTCGCGAGCGTGCTGGGGCAGACGCACTCGAACCTGAAGATTGTTTTTGTGGACGACGGCAGCCGCGACGCGACGAGGTGCGCCGTGGAGCACGCGCTGGAGGGTGATGACCGCGGCCACTCGGTCGTCGCGCTGCCGGCGAACACGCCCGGCGGCGTCGGCTCCGTGGCCAACAAGGGCATGGATGCCTGCCCCGCAACGTCGAATTACGTCGCCTTCCTCGACGCGGACGACGTCATGGCGAAGACGGCGCTGGCGCAGCTCGTCGAGGCCGCCCAGACGAACGACGCTGACGTCGTACTTGGAGATTGGTTCCGCTACGACCAAAACACGCACAAGCAGCTCCCGCCGTACGACCTCAAGGTGACCAGCTCATTACCTCGCGACACGGCCTTCACCGTCGAGCAACACCCGCAAGTGTTGCGAGCGTCGCCCGTGCCCTGGCGCAAGCTGTACGGGGCGGACTACCTGCGCACGAACGACGTCAAGTTCCCGACGGGAGACCACTTCTTCGAGGACAACGCCTTCCACTGGAGGGCGCTGACGGCGTCCAAAGACGCGAAGGTCGCCTACACCGGCACGCCGGTCGTGGCGCATACCGTGGGAGACGCGCGCCAGACGACGGCCGGCATCGACGGCGCGGACGCGGAGAAGCTCGGCGGCTACTTCCCGAACCTCAACGCGATCGCGGCGGAATTGCTCGCGGACAAGGCTCCTTCGTTTTTACTTCGCGAGTTCGCCAGCTTCCTCAGCCGGAGCAAGTGGATCGTCTCGCGGCAGCAGGACCCCAAACTGCGCGCCAAGTTCGCGCGCATCTTACAAAGAACCGCGCGCGACTTCGTCGACGCGGCCGCGACCTACGTGCCGAGGGAAGATTTACTGTCGGAGTTCGAGGACAACGACCACGTGAAGTTCTTCGGGGACGACGAGGCGCCTCGCGTCGAATTATCCGTCGTGATCCCGACCAAGGACGCCGGCAAGCAGATCACGGCGCTCCTCACGTCGCTCACGAACGTGCCGCTCGCCACCGAGGTCTTCGTCGTCGACGACGGCTCCACGGACGACACGGTCGAGGCCGTGCAAAAGTTCCGCGGGAAGCACGACAACGTCTACCTACTGAGAGACGGCGTCTCCAAGGGCGCGGGCCGCGCTCGCAACCGCGCGGCTCCCTTACGCGATGGCGCCTTTACGGTCTACGTCGACGCCGATGATCTAGTGGACGCGCACGCGCTGGGCGCGGCGGTTCGCGAGCTCCGGGCCAACGACGACGCGGACTTACTCTTCTTCCCGTACCAGATCGACCAGAGCGGCACGAAGCGGTCCATGTGGGATAAGGACCAGGCCGCCTTCGCGCGCGGCCGTGCGGCGGCGACGGCGGACGAGCGCAAGGCCGCCGCGCTGTCGCTGACGAACTACCCGTGGAACCGCGTCGCGCGGACGGCCGCGTTGAACGGCGTGCAGTTCGGCGCGACACGCGTCAATAACGACGTGCGCTTCCACTGGGGGTCGATCGCGGCCAGCCGGGACGTCGCGTTCTCGGAGAAGACGACGCCCGTCGTCACGCACCGCAAGGGCTACACCCAGACCATCACGGACATCGCCTCGTCGACGCGGCTCGAGGCCTTCGCCGCGCTCGCGGAGACGCGCGACGCGCTGGGCGCTGAGTTCCTGCAGACGAACGGCGCCGCCTTCGACCGGTTTGCCCGCGACCTGGTCGTGTGGGCCGCCCCCAAGATCCCGGCGGCGAACAAGGGCGAAGCGCTCCAGAAATGCTTGGACGCCAAGATCGACGCCGCGACCTGCTCGAGGGCCTTCGGGACCGTCGCCGCGCAGCCGACGAAGTGCGTCGCGCACCAGCACCCGGTGCGGGCCATCCGCCTGCTCGAGATGGACACGCCGCTCGCGGCGTACAGCTACTCGTTCTCCTACGACGTGTCGACGGCCCAGCCGACGTCGTCGCCGACGCCGACGCCGATCATCGCCGTCGAGGTCACGAGCACGGTCGCGGGCGTCACGGCGGACGCGTTCCAGAACACAGTGTTCGTGGACGCGTTCAAGACGACGGTCGCCGCGGCGATCACCGGCGTGGACGCGGACATGGTCACGAACCTGAGGGTCGACGGCGTGCCCGTGAATCGCCGCCTGACGGGCGGCGTCGAGGTGACGTACGAGATTGTGGTGCCCGCCGCGACGGCCGCGGCCAGCGGCTACGACGACGTAGACGCGCTCTCGTCGGGCGTGTCGACGTCGCTCGAGGCGGCGGCCGACACGTTTGTCGAGGAAGTGAAGAACGAGGTCGCGACGATCGCAGCGGCGGCGCCGGTTGGCTCCCCGGAGGCGGCTGAGGCCGCGGCGGCCGCCACGCATGCGGAGGCCATCACGACGGTCTCGGCCCCGGTCGTCGTCGTAAGTCAGACGCTCGCGCCGACGCCGCGCCCGTCACCGGCCCCGTCTCCGGCTCCCACACCGGCGCCGACGCCTATCGCCGGAAACCCGACGGCGGCGCCCGTGCCGGCGCCGACGGCCGCGCCGCACAAGGCGACGCCCGCGCCCACCGCCACGCCGGCGGCGCCCGGCGGTCACAACGACCGCAAGCGCGGCGGCCGCAAGGACCGCAGTAGCCTCACCTGGCTCTGGATCGTCATGGGCGCCGGCCTGATCGTGGCCATCGCCATGATGAGCGGCACGGCGGGCTTCATCTTTGGCCGCGACGCCAAGGCGCCGACGACGCCCGCCTCGCGGTCGACGCCCGCCGCCGGCCTCGACGACGACATCTTCATGGATTTGATGAAGAAACATCTCGCGACGCCGCAGCCGGGCGACGCCGCGACGCGCGGTTTTTTTGCGGACCCGACGGACGTCGAGGCCGGCGGCGCGCCGGTCGACGACGACGATGTGCAAGTGATTGTGCCCGGGGGCGCTGTTGTTGAAAGTGAAGCCCCCAGTGAAAGTGAAGAAACGTACCCCCGCAAAATCCTCGACTGGCTCATATGACGCACACGGCGTCGAGCTCCCCTCCCCTCCCCTCCCTTTGCCTGATCCCCCTGTGGTAATAAACCCCATCTCACACGGAATTCTTTTGTTTGAGTCGTCCCTCTCCCCCCGCCGCGATCACCGCCGCGCGGCCTCCGATGGGGCGCCCAGGACCTGCGGGAGCTGCGGGGGGTGCTCGATCAAGAGCTCCCGCGGCGGTAATACTATATAAATTTAGTTTTACTGGCCGTATAACATATCCCGTCGGTCGACGGGATATGTTAGCCGTCGTCATGGTGCTTCCCCTGATGCGGGCCGCTATCCGGCACAGACTTGCTGCTCGCACGCATAGCCGAACGTTTCGTAGTCGGGTGACAGCAGGCGGCACAAGGCGCGGCGGACGGCGCACTCACCGAGCGCTGCGTACCATCCGGGCTTGACGTGCATCGGGTCGGACGACGTGATGTGGATCTCGAGACTGCTGTTGTAAGGAACGTGGCCGGTGCCGCACACCGCTTGCATCCGTGCCCAGTCGGCGGCGAAGTTTTCTAGCCGACCGATGAAGTCCAGCCCGACGAGGCGTTGCCAGGTGGCCGCCTGGCCAAACATCGGGTAGACGTGGGCCAGGCCGCCCCGGTGTCCCAGAGCCCGCGGAACGACCGCCCACCTAAACTCGAGCAGATCCTTGAGAAAAGCCACTGCGCGATCGCGCGAGCCGACGGGCAGGCGATGGAAGCGCCAGCTTCCCATGTCGTCGTCACCTAGCAATTTCTGCCCCTGTCGGAAGCGCCACTCCATCTCCACCGCTCCGGAGATAAACTTCCTCAGCGGTTCGCGCACAAATGTGAAGGTGCAGTTGGCGGGGTCGGTTCGCTCGCCGTGTGCCCATAGGGCCATGTTCCCGCTGATCTCTTCGCTCGCCACCTTCGACATCATGACGTACCGCACGTGCCGGTAGTGGCCGTAACCCCGGGACATGTTGTAGAAGCCGAGCACCAGCTCCCTGTTCTCCGCGGCGGTCCTATTCAGCCCGAGCAGCTCCTGCGCTTCCGCCCAGCTCGCCACCATCCGCTGCGGGTCGAGCCGCGGCAGCGTGAGAGCGCGGGCGGCTGCCAGAAAAAGCATCAATGCCAGCATTTTTCCACGCAAAGGGCTGCCCGACGCTGCAGTCCCAGTAGGACCATGGGTCGAGCAAAATCTAGTGGGTTACAACTAGCCACATTAAATTTTTCACAACAGTCACGCCGCAAGCGCCTCCAGGAACGCCACGGCCTCGCCGTAGCCCTCGCCGCCCGCCTCGATCAGCCGCGCGGCGCACATCTGGAGGTCCTCGCCGGGCCGGACGAAGCGTCGCAAATCAATCTCCTGCGCGCCGTCGTCGCCCGTCTCGTGCGCCCGCGCCGCCACGAGCGCGGACGCGGACGCGTGGCCCGCCCACAACCCAAAACGCTCCTGCGCGAACGCGAGGAGCCCGTCCGCCGCGGTCGCGAGCATGGGCTTGTCCGCCGCGTTCGCGAAGAAGTCCAGCAGCGCCGCCCGCAGGACGTCCTCGTCCCTTCCTAAAGCGTCGCGGAAGAAGTCCTCGGGGGCGAGCGCGAGCTGCGCGGTCAGAAGCGAGGCCAGTCTCTGGAAAAGCAGCGGCTCGGCGGCCATGAGGCCGTCGCAGGCGCAGAAGAGGCGCACGAGGCGCTGCCACTGCTTTAGGGCCTCCAGCGATCCGAGGGAGAGGAAAACCACAAAAGCCAGCGCGAGCTCCTTCATCAGAATGGAGGGGGCCGCCGTCGCGGCGAGCCTTGAAGATGCATCCGGCCCGTGGAAGCTCGTCGCATCTACGTCACCGCGGCGCCGGCGCATCGCGTCGCGATCGACCGGCGTCCAGCGCGGTTCCCTCTCGCCCCGTTCTCCATCAATACCACCGGGCCCGAACGCCTCGTCGAGTCTCAAATTGCATCTTTGTAATGTCGCCACGTCGATGCTAGAAGCGACGGCGGCCCAGACGCGGGCGTGGTTTTGAGGATACGGCGCGAGGGTCAGGGCGCCGGCCCGCGCCGCGGCCTCGAGGCTCTCGCGCTGCGCGTCCGTTAGTACACTTGCGCCATCGAGGCATTCATTATGCACGTCCCAGCGCTGCCGGTGGACGCCGCCGGCCACGCAGTCTATGAAAACGCCCTCGCGGCCCGCGACGCCGCCGGGCGCGAACGTGAGCAGGTGCAGGCCCTCGCTTATGGAGTGCAGGCCCTCGAACTTGGCGCCGAGCGTCCAGACGTGGGCGTCGATGCCGAACTCCATGCCTTGCGTCGTGTCCGTGACGACGAGGAGCGCTTGTGGCTGGAGAGCGGCCATCTTGCTCTCCCGTCGGCTGTCGCGCCTGCAACGCTTCGTCGCAGCTGTTGCGGCTGTCAGTTGCAGCTATCAGATGCAGCACTCGTGCTTGGTAACGCCGGTCGTGGAGACACAGCCGGGCCGTCGCGCTAGCGTATAGTAAGACACTAGGAATTCAAAGAGACGCTTTGGCAAGCCAGCTAGCTCTATATTATAAGCTCTTTATAGATCTAGCACCAATGGAGAACGTAGATCCGCAACCGATGGACCTTGTCGAGCCCACGAAGCCAACCGCGCCGCCCGCCGCGGCCGAAACCGCTGCGGCCCCGGAGAGCGCCAAGGAGCCGGAGGCGGCCAAGGAGCCGGAGGAGCCGGCCAAGACCGAGCCGGCTGAGCAGGCCAAGGAGGCGCCCGCGGCCGAGCCCGCGGCCGCCGAGGAGCCCGCCAAAGCGCCCGAGAAGGCCGACGAGGCCGAGGCGGACGAAGAAGAAGACGAGGAGGACGAGGCGCCGAAGCCGGGCCTCTACAACGGGTCGCAGATCGTCGAGGGCAAGCGCGCGCGCAAGTCCACGGAGCGCATCGCCATCGAAGCGCCCCAGAAGAAGGAGAAGAAAGTGGGCGCCGGGACGCCGCTCGGCGAGATGGCTGAAGTAGATGAACTGATGCGCGAAGCGAAGAACAAGGACGCCTTGGAAGACCTCCATAGAGTCGTCTTCAAGACCAAGGGCGCGAAGGGCAAAGTCCGCAAGAACCTCGCGGCCTTCGCGGGGTTCGTGTTCGAGGACGAGAGCAAGGAGAAGCCGCGGCTCCTCGACCGCCTCGCGAAGTTCAAGAACGGCCAGATCACGGCCATGCTCGACCTGTGCCGCGTCGACCGCTCGGCCAAGTCCTTCGAGGGTAAGGTCGACAAGGAGAAGCTGATTGGTAGATTAGTTGAATTTTTGGAGAAGCCGTCGTCGTCGTTGCAGAAGGCGGCGCCGAAGCGCAAGCGCGCGCCGGCGAAGAAGAAGGCGGTGCCCAAGAAGGCCGACTCCGACGACGAGGATGATGACGACGACGACGAGGTGATGCCCGTGAGCAAGCGCCCGCGGAAGAAGGCCGCGCCGCCGCCGCCGCGCCGGGCCCCGAAGCGGGCCGCGCCCAAGGCCAAGAAGGTCGACCCGACCTTCGGCACGGACCCGGCCACCGAGACGTACGGCCTCGAGAACCTCGGCGAGAGCCAGCCCATGCCCCTGTCCATCCCGGTGCGCCTCTTCGCCGCCGTCGCGCGCGCGGAGCTTTTGAAGGACGCGTCGCTCGACCGCAAGGCGCTCATGGCGAAGGTCGAGGCGACGGCCGGCTGCGCGATGAAGTGCGGCGAGTTCAAGGCCGTGTGCCGCCTGCTGGCCGAGAAGGCCGCCTCCCTTAATGAGCCCGAGGAGGAGGTCGCGCCGAAGCCCAAGCGCCGCGCCGCGCCGAAGAAGCGCGCGGCGCCCAAGAAGAAGGCCAAGGTCGAGTCCGAGTCCGAGTCCGAGCATGAGGAGGACGAGGAGGAGGAGGACGACGACGACGCGGAGGAGGTCATGCCGCAGCCCAAGAAGCGCGGCGCGCCGCGCGCGCGCAAGGCGCCCGTCGTCGACGAGCCCGAGGAGGAGGCCGAGGAGCCGGCCGCCGAGGAGCCGGCGGCGGCCGCCGAGGAGCCCGCTCCGGCGGCGGAGGAACCCGTGGCGGCGGCCGAACCCGCGGCGGAGGAGCCCGCGGCCGCGGCCATGGAGGAGGAGCCCGCGGCGCCGGCCACGGAGGAGCCCGCCGCGGCGGCCACGGAGCCCGCGGCGCCGGCGCCGGCGGCGGACGCGATGGACGAGGGCGGCGAGGCCGAGTTCCAGTGAGCGCCCTTCCACGACGACTAAGCTTCGCATAATTATGAGTCACGGTCGCGGGCGGCGATCGGTCGGCGTCTGATCCCGCCCGTATGTATTCCCCTGTAACACTAGCATCGTGACAAGAAATTAGAGCACAGGAGAGAGTTACTACTACTACTACACGAGCTTCGAGCCCCGCGCGTTCACGAGCACGAACTTGTCCGAGAGGTCGTTCACCGCGGCGGCGTTCTTCGTCGCCGTCGCGAGGAAGGCCGTGGCGAGCGCGTCGTTGTAGTCGCGCAGGAAGGCCTCCTCGAAGGCGCCGTCCGATTTTAACGAAGGCAGGCGGTCGCAGAGCGCGCCGAGCTTTCTGAGGAGAGAATGGTCGGCGGCGACGGTGCCGGCGCGGACCGCGGCGAGATAATCCCGTAAAGCCCGCACGCGCGCCGCCAGCGTCTTCAGGGACGTGTCCAGCGAGGCGACGTGCGTGTCGAGCATCAGTTCCCGATCCGTACACCCCGTCTGCGCGACGGCCTCCATGGCGACGCGCTCGGTTTGGGTGGTTTCGAGCTGGAAGGGCACGGTCGCAAACACGGTCTTCAGGTCGTGGACCTCGGTCTCGTAGACCTGGATGGGCAGGTCCTTGGCGTCCTGTTGCGGCTGCGGGTCCATCAGTAAAAAGAGGGGGCTCTCGTTGTACTTGACGAACTCCTCGTGGAGCGCTAGGTGGTTCGCAGTAGGTGCCGGCGCGACCGCGTACCATCCGACGAGGTCTCGATCCTCATACACTTCGGTATAGAGCGCCTTGGACTGCTCGAGGAACTGCGCGTCGACCTTTGTGGCCTCCGTCAGGTGCACCTCGATAGCGTCGACGACGTCTACTTCCAATCCGCGCTGCATCCCAAAAAGCAGGCCGACGACGGGCGAGCCCGCGCCCTGGCGCGACCCGCCGACGCTCACTCTTGTAAAATGGTCCGAGACGCCGACGATGGCCAGGGGGTGGAGCGCGACCGTGCGCGCGGTCGACTCGGCGGCCGCCATTCGGCCTTTTTTTGTCGCGCTAGCGTGCGCGCTGGCCGCGCAGCCGTGCGGAGGCTGTCTTGGGGGTCCTGGCGTACCTCTGCCTCCTCTCAAGACAAGTTGCTAGGCTCGTAAGGCCCTCGCGGCGCCGCACGACCTGGTTCGTGCTAGTGTCTTGCTTCCGCTAGCTCTGTACTACTCCGAGGCAGCCAAAGCAGCGGCTACGGCAGCCTGAGCGCAGTGCTCGAGCGCAATCGCAGCGCATAGAATCGCATCGATCCAATACCGCGGTAATTTCGACTCGCAAGCAGCACACAAGGTGTTGAGCTCCTGCACTCTGCTGGCACTGCTGGCGTCTGGAGGAGTTATTTGTCGTCTCGCGGAAGCGAGATGCCGCGCACTCTGCTTCTCACATCGCTCACACTCAGCTGCTGCGGAGCACTGAGCTGGGTGCGCTTCGACGCGCCACCGCCAACCAACGCAGCAAATACCGAGCAGCGCTACCCGCTCTACCCGCTGCGCGCGACGTACATGCCGTGTGGCAGCGTAGAGCTGCGCAACACTGAACCGCGAAACGTGCGCATGTGTCGCGAGGCGGATTATTTCGTTGCGAGCCTGTTACACGCGGACGGGGCGTCGTGCGCCGAGGTCGGGACGCTGCTGCGCATCGACGGCGTGGAGAACGCCACGCGCGACGCGACGGGACAGGTGCTCGCGCGGCCGCGGGACGCGCCGCGGGCGCTGCGCGTACGGTGCACGGCCGTGGGCCGCCGGAGGCTCGTCGGGATCCGCAACGGCGACGCCTACTTCGATGCTGGCGCGCGGCTCCGCGGCGAATTCCTCGTCGGCGAGTTCGAAGCCTACGACGACGAGCAACCAACCGATACGACGCCGGACAATGCGGCCTCAGCGCTCGCCTTCCTCGCGCGAAGCCTGAAGGGCGACGAGAAGCGCGTCGTCGAGGAAGCGGCGACGCTCGCCACGGCGGAGACCTCCTGGAGGGCGCTCGAGCTCTGGCAGCGCTACTGCGCGACGCGCCTCGCCACCGCGGCCGCCGACGCGCGAGCGGACCGCGACGAATTATTAATAGACGCCAAGGTGCGGCAGGGCGGAGCCATTACCGTGCCCGTCGACATTACGACGCTGCCCCCCGACGACCGCCGGCGGATCCTCGAGAACGACGAACGAGCGTCGGACGCGCTGCGGCAGATGGAACTGGCTGACGCAACGGCCTTCCAGGCGCTCCTCGAGGAACGGAGCGCTACGGAACGCCTCGCCGCGCTCGCCGCCGGCGCGCTCCGCGAGGGGAGCCGCCTCGCGCAGCGCGCGGCGCTGCAGCGAGCCTTCGCCGCGTCCCCGTGACGTGCCTAACATGTCTGTAACTTACACATCACTGGCACAATGGAACCGCCCCACCATCGCCGCCGCGGCGCCGAGCGTCCAGCCGAAGCCGTCCTGCGGTTCGTACTCGCCGCCCGCGCCCCGTTTGCCGCGCGCGTCCGCGTCGTACTTCTCGAAGAACGCGCCGCTCGCCTCGAAGCCGGCCTTGACCGACGCAAGCCACGCCGTGCCGATCGACCGCGCCAGTTGCGCCGCCCCGTCGTGGTCCAGCCCCAGCAGGCCCTCCACCAGCATGTCCACGAGCGGCGGCCACGCGTTCGGCGCGTCCCACTGCTCGCCCGTGGTCGTACACGTAGCTTGAACACCGAACGCGCGGACCAGCCCCGTCGCCGCCAGGTTCTCTATCAACCCATCGACGTCGCCGTCGGGCGGCCCGATGGCCGCCCAGAGCGGCGCGTAGTCCGATAATGAAGGACCTAGGGACGCGTACGTCCCATCCTTTAATACGTCGCGCCACCGCTTGCGGGCGGGGTCCCAGAACGTCGCGTTCATCAGATCGCGGCGCGTCCGCGCTTTCTCCGCGAAGCGCGCCGCGTCGTCCTGTTGCCCGAGCCTCGCGTAGAACGCGGCCAGCCGCCGCTCCGCCTTGTACAAAAACGCGTTGAGGTCCACCGGCACGACGTCGCGCGTCCGGATCGTCTCGAGCCCGTCTCCTTTCAACCAGCGACTCGAGAAGTCCCAGCCCGACTCCGCCGCCGCCCGTATTTCACCGTAAATCGTCGCGCCGGCCTCCGTGCGCTCTTTTAAGATAGAGCGGAGGTCCGCCTCAGGATTCGGCGTGAAGGCCCTCGCGGCCGTCGCCACGTCCTCTAAATATGACTCGGGCCGGGGCTCACTCATATCAGAACCGTAGCGCGCGAGGCCTTTGATGGCGGACGCGCGGCGCCCGGACCACCAGCTTAATTCAATCTCAATAAGCGGCGCCGCCTCCGCCGTCAGCGCGTCATCATCTAGCAGAGAGACCATCTCCGCGAGTAAGGGCGGCTGCGACCGGCCCGCGTAGTACGTCCGGTTGCCGTTCGGCACGTAGCCGAAATTGCGCACGTCGTCCAAGAAGTTGCGCACTATACCTCTTGCCGTCTCCTTCAGCCCCGACCGTAGTAGTCCTTTGACGATCCAGTAGCTGTCCCAGTAGTAGCCCTCGCGAAATCGCCCGCCCGGGACGACGAAGGGGAAGCGCCTCGCTATGAGTGTGCGTCTTTCCGGAAAATCATCGCGGGACACCCTCAGCAACTTCGGCCACATCGCGTGAATGGCCGCCATCAACTCGACATGGTCCGCGTCGACCCTTTGTGGAAATTCCGGCGTCCAGTCCTTTGGTAGCGGCGCCCGCATCAAATCGGAGCCTGCTGCACAGAAGTGCGCCTCGATGAACTGACGGAGCTCGTCCTTGTCGCCCGCGTACACGCTGCGGAAGGCCGACAAGGCCTGCCCCGGCGCCACCTTGAGCGGCATGTCCACGAAGGCCTTGCCGTCCCCATACACACGGGACCGCTGGACGGCGTCGAGGATGGGCCCCCTCAAGAAGACGTCGGCGGCCGTCGCGGGCGTCTCGCGCGGCGCGTGCGGCGTGACGACGAGCTCGTCGTTTATTGTTGTTTCGTCTTCGTCGCTGTCCTCGAAGGCGTCCCACTTCTTGTAGGCGTCGGTCCAGGCCGCCATTTTTGCACCTGTCTGCCGAACGACTGCAAAATTTTGTGCGCGCGTGTTTTGCACGCACTGCGCCACCTTTGGATATTTTGGCAGCCGCGGCAACTCGCCGCGCGCAAAAAACGCAGCTAGCGGCATGTAAGGCACTAGGATGTAGGCGGATGTTTCCAAAGCGGCTAGCCATACCGCCATTGCTGGCATTCTTGCAGTGCCGTTAATCGACTAATAATTGCCACAGCAATGGCGGCCTCGCGCTTTTCCCCTCCTGCTACACCTCTGCTTGTGGGAGAGCGGTATCTCCCCGACGACGTCCTGCAGCGCGTACTTGTGGGCCTCCCTTTAGATGATCACCGCGCGGCGGCGTCGGTCTGTAAATCATTCCGCGGGATCATCACTGGCCCGCGTTTTCTCGCGGCCCGCCGAGGGTATGGCTTCGCGGAGCGCGGCGTTGTTACCGTCTTTCGTGGAGACGGCGGGCTGCAAATAAAAACGGCGCACAAGAGCGACGTCATGGCAACCATTCCCGTTAACCGTCTATCTTATTACAGCACGACGACCGACGGCGGTGCGAGGCTGTTTGTCTGTACTAGGGGCTGGTCACCGCCGACGGCAGAGGACACTCCCGGTCAAATTCTGGCGTTGGATCCCTCGTCACGCCGATGGAGACGTTTCGCAACGCTGCCACAGGTCAGAGGTGTGCACTGCCTCATGTGGCATGCTGGTCTCCTGTACGTCGCTGGCGGCATCAGTAGTTCTACTGGTATCCCTACTAATTCTTTCCATGTGTACAGCGAAGCAACTGGGTTGTGGGAGGAGCTGCCTCCGATGCTGCATGCCTGCGTGCGGGCGGCGTCGGGCGTCATTGGCAGCGAGCTGTTCATTGCGGATGGTGAGGGTTTGACGACGTTGCAGATTTATGACATCGCCACCAGGACGTGGCGAGTCGGCGCACCACCACAGGGGTGGTCAAATCCAGGAAGTGGTGCAAGAAAAACCAAGGGCGTCGTCGTGGACGGGAAGTTGTTTCTATTCAGTTCCCGCCAAAGTCCGTTGGTGTACGACCCCCAGTCCAACACGTGGAGTGAGGAGGCGGTGCCCGAGATTCATGGTTCCTCTGTGTGGCATGCCTGCGCCCACGAGGGCCGCGTTGTCGTCTTCTTGTGGAACGGCAAGGCATTCGAGCGAGCCGCCGGCGGCTCTTGGTCCCTCTACACACGTGCCGAGGCGAACAGATGTAACATCGACGGGACCCGTCGGTTAATATATAAAAAAAGATGTGTCTCCGGCTCCGTCCTCCTCGGCTAAGCGAGGTGTGTAAGAACAGTGTCCTAGGTACTCTCGGAATGACGCCATCGCCGTGCCCCCCCAGACCCAGTGACTAAAATGCCGAGGCTTAGGCGCGCGTCTTCGACGCGAGCGGGCCCATGAACTTGGCCTTCTCGTCGGGCGTCTGGAAGCGGCCGTGGCCGAACTTGGACGACGTGTCGATGAACTTGAGGTTGATCTCCTCCATCTGCACCCGCGAGAAGTTCGCGTGTAAAGAGCGGCGCAAGGTCAGGCACCGCTTGCGAGACCCCGCGACGCAGCCCTTGAGCATGAGCCAGTCCTCGTTGACCTCGCCGTAGTGCGGGAAGCCGCCCATGGGCGTGATGGACTTCTCCGTGAGGTCCGCTTCCGTACTAGCAGATTTAGCATCACCGGCCTTGCCGATGCGGTAAATCTTCTTGTTCATCTCCGTGCGGTGGTGGTAGCCGTTCTGGCCGGAGCGAGCGACGCTGAACGACACTCGGGACGGGTGCCAGGCGCCGATGCAGGCCACCTTGCGCAAACCCCTATGGGTCTTGCGCGGCAAGCGCGTCACGCCCCACCGCGTCACGACGCCCTCCGTACCATGACCGCGAGTCACGCCACACACGTCAATCATCTCGCCCTGGTTGAAGACCGTGTCCACGGGCACCTCCTGCTCGAAGAGGCCCTTGGCATAATCCACTTTCTCCGCTACGGAACCACCACCGTTCACCTGGATCTCCATGACGTGCGCCTTCTTCTGTCTGAGTTTGAGCTTCTTGACTTGCGTGTGGGCGATGACCCTTACCACAGTACAGTACTTCTTGATGCGCTCCAGTTCTCTGTCCACGTCTTTGCTTTCGCCCGTCCACTTCGCCGCGTACTTCGTCATGGCCTTCCTTTTCGACTTGTACCAGTTCTTGTAGAAGCGGCGCTTGACCTCCTCACTTAAAAAGGCGGCCCAGACCGTGCTCAAACTCCTCAAGCCTCGCGGGGTCTCGACGTAGCCCACTAGACCGACGACGGTCATCGGGGGAGCCTCCAGAATAGAAACGGCTTCGACGATCTCCTTCTTGTGGATCTTGGAGCCCGGGCGGTCGACGTCGCGGACGACGTGCGTCATGCCAGCTTTATAAGCCATGAAGGCCGTCAGGTGGCAGGGCTTCGACGCGTCGTCCTTCGGGAAAGAGCGGACGCGGCCGGAGTGGTGGCGCGTCCGCTTCTTCGGCAGGAAGCCGAGCGAGCCGTGGCGCGGCGCCTCGAACTTGCGGTGCGACATGGTTCGACCTGCGGCGCGGCGCGGTGAGTGTGGTGGGTGGCTCGCGGCGGCGTGGGGTGCGCGATCTGTGCCCCTCGCGCGCGCCGCGGCGCTTTTTTGCACCTCGCTGGTGGAGGGCAATATGCTCGCTAGGAGCAGCAGCGCGGCGTACGGAGCTGTGCCAGTCGCTCTGAGGCGGTATGGAGGCGTCCGTGACGGCTTCAGATAGTTGTCAACGCCGGACCGTGCGGAGATTAGCAGCTTCGCCCGTCAATTGTCGAGCTGCGGCGATCCGGCGACGGGTTTTTCAAGGTGGATTTCAGACGTCTATAAGCGTCCCATCAGGTGCGTCTCGTCCTGCAGCGACATCTGGGACCAGCCCTCGGGGGAGAAAGGTAAAAAATGGCGACGCGCGGGTGTGTTCGGAGAATGAGACAAACATAGTATTACGAAGACGCCGACGACGACCCGGAGGACCCCTCCAGCGCCCGCCGCTTCCGGAACTCCGCCCGCCGCGTGAGCTTCGTCGGCCGGCCCGTGTGCCCCCGGAACTCGGGCGCGCGCCGCAGGTCGTCGAGGACCGCCACGTCGCCGGCGGCGGCGCGGATGGCCGCGAGCTGCGCCTCGTCGCGGCAGAGCACTCCGGCCCACTTGCTTCTCAGTTCGTCGGGCGCCTCGGGCACCCAGTCCGTCGCCTCCACCAGGTCGCCGCCGCCCCCAACCAACTTGAGAACGTGGGACGTCGCCAGGGCGGCCGCGACGCCGACGTTCAGGCTGTCCGCGAAGCCGTGCTGCGGCACGTAGACCCGCCGGTCGCACGCCGCCAGGAGGTCGTTCGAGACGCCCGTCGACTCCGTGCCGAAGACGAGCGCCACCTGTGTGGAAATCAACCAGCGTGTCGGGTGCTCATTTCTCGGATGACGCGGCCGTGCTCGCTCCGTCGAGCGGTGAGGAACCGGCATCGCCACGCCATCGAGCAGGCGTCGCATCGATGGCGTGGAGGTCGACGCGAAGATTCAGCAACGCGCCGTAAAATTTTGATTTCCACACAGAGCGCCACGCGGTGCGGCAGCGGCCCGCGCAGCCACGGCGCGCCGTCGGCCAGGACCGACGCGTCCTGGCCCAGGTCCGAGCACCACAGCTCGCAGCGCGGCACGGCCCGCACCGCCGCGATCACCTCCGCGTGGGACGCGAAGTCGCGCACGGACAGGAAGCGCGCGGCCCCCCTCCCGTGAACCGCGTGTTCCGCGTCGAGCGCGTCGTCCGCGGTCCAGGCGTCGGCCGCCTTCCGCCGCCGCCGGTCCTTGCGCGAGCCCGCCCGGACGGGCTGGTCGTCGGCGCGTCGGTTCGCGTCGTTCGCGGCGTATTGCCTCGCTCGTTCCGCCTTCGCCTTCCGGCGGAGCGAGCTCCTGCTCTCGAAGCGCGCGGCCCCCGGGGGCGGTGCGACGACCCAGACGTGCTGGACGCCCAGGGCCTCGCAGGTCCGGAAGATGGCGCTGTAGTTGTGGCCGTCCACGAGGCGCTCGAGCACGACGATCAACCGGCTCGTCCGCCGCGCCAGCACCGTTTCTATCCGCTTCGCGAGTCGTTCCGCGTCATCGGCGCGCTCGAAGCGCTCCGGCGCGGCTTGAGATTGCCGCAGCGTTGTTGTGACGCGCGGCGTCGGCGCGAGGAGCGCTCCAGCAATGCAGGGCAGTGCGAGACAGCCTCTCATCCTCCAGAGAAGTTGAGAGCAGCAAGGGTTAAGTCTAAACCCATGCTCATGGATGGAGCCGGCCGAGCAGGACTAGCGGCCCGTAAGACACTAGCGCGCGCAGGTACGGGGAACCCTGCGACGTAACTAGCCTCAGCCTCAGCCTCAGCGCAAAAACCCGTCGGTTAAGCTGAGGCTAGGCTAGGACCCTGCGACGCGAGTAGTCCCACGATTATACACTACCGCTACGCCGCGGGCGCCGCGGGACGACGCGTGTTACACAGGTAGTATTACTCACACAGTCCAGGGGCACCTGCGCGGGCGCCGGCTCGCGACGAACGTCGGCCCGTCGCCGCCGTTCGCCGCACCACAAAAACCGTCGACGCGCGCCGCGGCCTCGGCCAGGGTCCCCTCGTTGACAAAGTTCTTGTGGTGCAGCACGCGCGTCCGCGCGAAGCGCGGCCGCGCGCAGTCCGCCCGCTTGGGCCGCGTGCGCTCGTTCAGCGCGTTCGGCAGGTAGCCGAAGGAGAGGTCGGTGGCCGCGCCCTTGTCGCACAGCTTCGAGGCGGCGAAGAGGTCGTGGAGGGCCGTCTGGTCGGCGCCGAAGTGGCCGCGGCCCTTCCACGTTTGTGATGCGAAGCCCTTGTACAGTTTGACGTAGGTCGCGAGCCAGCCCTCGACGAAACTCGCGACGTCCTCCCGTCTATCGACGAGGAGGGCGCCGCCCTGCGCGCCGGAACACCAGAGAGTGGGAGGCGCGTGGTCGTCGAAGCACGTCGCCTCCGCGGCGACGAGCGAAAAGTTCCCTCCCATCCTCTTCCGCTTCGTCGCCTCCCAGGCGCAGCGGTGCGCTTGCTTTAAGCGAGGGGCCTTGGCGTGGACGTCGAAGGGGTGCGCCCGCACGGCGATGCGAGAAGGTAAAGTAGAGAGCGCGCGGAGGTCCTCTTCCACATCCACGGAAGGGCAGAAGAACGTGTCGTCGTCTAAAAACAGCGTGACGTCGAAGGGGCTCCTTTGTAAATTCCCGATGCGTCCTATTCGGGAATTGACGAGCGTCCCCGCCGCGTCGGCCCACCGCCGTTCAAAACCCGTCAAATTCGTCTTCACGAATGCGTCCCGCGTGTCGTTCCGGACCACGTCAAAGAGTTTTAGGTTGTGCGTCCACTCGCCGCCCTTCTTGAGTCGCACGCCGTGGATCGCCCGTTCCAGCAGGTCCGGGGGCAGGTCCGTGAACAGACAAGTCGGCACGGCCGGGAAGCGCCGTTTCAGCGACGCGGCGGAGAGCACGAGGTTCCGCAGTTCGGACGACGAGAGGTGCTCCGTCGTCTCGTGCTTGCGCGCCTTGGGCGGCCGGTGGTTGACTTTGTTGCGTGTCCAACAGACGCCATACGACGGCGCGGCGGCGGCGGCGGCGGCGGCGCCCAGGGCGACCGCGGTCGCGACGCTACGCATCGCTGCCGTGCATCGTGTCGTCGCTCGTGTCGTCGCTGCCGCGGGCAGCCCGATGGAGATTTGCGAGAGCGCGGGTTTTCGCGGAGGCCTCCCGCACGCGTCCGCGTTCCCCTACCATCATGTCGGCCGCCGGGCGAATGCTACATGACAATTCTGGCAAGCCTGGGGAACGAACTAGGTATCTTCTCTCGATCTTGTTTGGAGAGCAGAACCAACCGGCGCCTCCGAAAGGCTGCCGCCGGCACTCGTAGGGCTGCGCCGCGCCTCTGCGTACCCCTGCTTCCATCC
The DNA here is from genome assembly GCA_918797485.1 of Pelagomonas calceolata. Taxonomy (NCBI): domain Eukaryota; class Pelagophyceae; order Pelagomonadales; family Pelagomonadaceae; genus Pelagomonas; species Pelagomonas calceolata. Next base: position 2,922,823 of record CAKKNE010000003.1, on the reverse strand, counting down.
TTAACCACCTATTACTGCTAGTACTAGTACAAGAAACAACATTAGAGGAATAGCTTCAGGATCCCGCGGAACCCGTCACAACCCTGCGGGCACCGCCGAAACTTCGCGGCGCACGGCGCGCAGAACATCGCGTGGCCGCAGGGCAGGCACGCGACCCGGTCCCGGCCGTCCGGGCAGGCCGAGCCCTTGAACGCCTCGAGGCAGATCGCGCACTCGAACTCGTTCAATCGCTCGCGCTGCGCGCCCGCCGCGGCGCGGCGCTCGAACGCGGCGAGGCGCTCGGCCCGCGCGGCCGCGTCGTCGGCGCCGCGCGGCGACGCCGCGGGCGCGGCGGACTCTCCTGCGGGCGCGGCGGGCGCACTGGACGCACGGCCGCCGCCGCTCGACGACGCGGCGCTCCCGTTGCCGAGACTTTGGCCGCCGCCGCTGAACGACGCCGCCGACCGTCGCTTCTTCTTCGCGGGCTGCCTACCGGGCGGGCTTACCATGAGAATGCCTCCCTTCTTGCCGATGCGCTTGCCCTTTGGTGGATCCATGGCGGCGATCGGTGCTCAACTAGCGTCTCCTGCGCTGGCCCAGCGCTGCGCCCGCCTTCGAGGCGCTGCGCCCGCCTTCGAGGCTCCTATAGGCTCCTGAGCTGCAAAATCAGCTAGCGCTGTAACACACTAGCAAATTGCTAGTGCCTTACAGCCGCTAGCTATTAGCGCAGGCCCTTTGTGAGTGCCTGCTTGAGGAGGCTTCGTGAGCAGGCCAGCGCACGATGATGGCACCATAGTAGCCGCAGCGATGGCCATCCTCACGCCCGCCGCCGCGCGGGCGCTGCTCCGCAAGACCCGGAGCCCGGCCCTGGGCCTCGACGTCTCGCCGTCGCGCGTCGGCCTCGCCGTCTCCGGCCCGGGCGGCGGCGCGCTGCCGCTCGGCACCATCAAACGCGCGGCCCGCGACGTCCGCGCGGTGAGTGGTAAGATCGCGGCGGCGGCGACGCGGCACCGCGCGGCACTCCTGGCGGTCGGGTGGCCCCTCGAGCCGTCGGGCGTCGCGGGCGAACGATGCGCGGCGGTGCGGGCGTTCGTCGACGCGGTACGCGCCGAGGCCGCCCTGCCGCCCGTCGTCTTCGTGGACGAGCGCTTCACGACACAGGCCGCGCGGCACGCACTCGGCGAGGCCGGCGCGGCGACCACGCACGGCGCGGAGGACGCCGCGGCGGCCGCGCTCATCGTCGAGGCCCTGCTCGAGGAAGAGCGGGCACCGCCGTCGCGATTTTTTGCCGACGACGTCCCGGACTAATTGTGATTTGTAACAACACCAAAACTTAGACATCACTGACGGGCTGCTTTTCGCGCAGCACCTCCCCGCCGCGCGCCAGCTCGCGCTCGAAGGCCAGCGCCGCGAGCCAGATCGTGAGCACGGCGAGGCCCTGCGACGCGAGGCCGGGCGCGCCGGCGAAGGCCGCGGCGAGCGACGCGACGAGCGCGACCAGCGACGCGACCTTGAAGGCCACGGCTCCTCGCATGAAGCCGTAGGCGCCCTCGTCGTCGCAGGCGAAGAGCAACGTGCCCAGGAGCCCGTCGCCGCTAAAGAAGAAGAGCAGCGACCCGAGCGCGTGGGGCCAGCCGCGGCCCGGGGCCAGGCGCTGGGAACAGGGCCGCACGGGAAACATCGCCAGCAGGAAGAGGCCCACCAGGGCCACGTACGCGAAGGCCAGCGCCGTCGCGCCCGCGCTCAGCGAACAAAAGCAGCGCCCGTCGCGCGTCGTCCGCCAGCAGCACCCGCTGCACGTGCGGCCGAGCGCCGCCGTCGCCGCCGCCGACACCTCGCGGTCGTGGAGCGCGAGCGCGACCAGGGCGAGCAACGCGCCTCCCGCGTAACCCACGACGCCGACGACGTAGATACTCGGGCAGCAGAGCATGTAGGAGATGCGCAGCTCCGTGTAGTCGCGGCGGCGCCCGTGCCGCGCGAGGGCGCAGCCGCCGCCCGTGTACCACAGCAGGAAGATCAGCCCGGTGCCGAAGAAAGCCATGGCTAGCGCGAGTTGGAGGCAGCGCCGCGTTTGTAACAGTCTGCGTTGTAGCAATGCGTTTTCGGGTGCGTCGACGGCGTCATCGCATCGCTTCGATTCCTCGGCCGAACGCATGGCTGCTGCCGAGGGCGTGGCGGGCGACGCCATTTCGGTCATTTCGGTCGTCCCTCGCAACGTTGTGAGCGCTCGTCCACTGGAAAAGTGCGAGCCGCCGGAGCGCAGAGCTAGCGACCTGTAACACACTAGCCAAGCGGAATTGTTGGCTCGCGTCGGGCAGCCACACCGGTGGACCGAGACGTACTTTGCAGCTAAAGAAGGCGTCGGCCGCAACGGACGGTCAAGGGCAGCCCACAATGATGACCTAGCACCATGCGCCTCGGAGCGCTCCTCGTCCTCCTCTACGCGTACGCGTGCGCCGCGGACGACGTCGAGGTGTACGACGAGGAACCGGCAGCGGACGAGGAGGAACCCGAAGTCATCGACGAGTCGATACGACGGAGCGTCGACGCGTTGTTACGGTTCCCGCTCCAATTGGACGAAATCAAGCACCGCATCACCGTGAGCGACGGAGACAAGGACACGGGTTTCCTCGAACTGAGCGGCCGCGAGGAGGTCGCCGACGCGGCCTACGCCTTCGGCTTGGTGAAGGGCGCGCCGCGACGGGGCACGCGCCAGCTGCAGGAGGCGGTGTGCCGGGGCCAGGGTCTAGTGAAAGGCGCGTTGCGACCGCCCTGCACGCGGCAGAGCGCTCTGATATTGGATAGGGACGTCCTCGACCCGCGCGACGAGAACATGACCCAGAAACTACCTGGCCGATTAGAAGTGTGGGAGGGGCAGTCGCCGCTCGACGCGGTCGGCGGTCTGGTCCGGGCGGCGAATTTACACACGGTTATCGACGTGGAGTGGTTCGCGCCGGCGTTGGTCGACGCGTTATGTACCGATTTAGCGCACCCCGAGCTGTTCGCCTGCGGCGAGCACGAACTGCTCGGGCACCACAAGCATATAAGTAGGGTGGTGCCCATCAATTTGGGCGGCGAGAAGGGCGTTATTGGTGATCTCGTGCTACATGACTACGAGGAGGCCGCCGACGCGATTTACAATTTCTCGCAATACCATGACGAGGTCACCGCGTTCGGGAGGAGGCAGCTCCTGCAGAATTTGTGCGGCAAGGACGCCAAAAAGTGGCGCTACAGATGTTCGAGGCAGCAGGCCCTCGTCTTCAAGAGCGCGCCCGTGCGGTCGGTCAATGGCACCATTGCTTTGATCGATGCGACGCCGGCTCTTCTCCAAGTCTGGGAGGGCGAGGAGCCGGCCGACGCCGTCAAGGCCTTTTGTGATAGGGTCGGCTTTTCGGACGACGACGCGAAACGTCTCATAAGAGAGGTCTGCGGCGAGTACCCCGTGAAATTGCTCCCGCGAAGATCGCCCTTGCAGAACTGCCAGCGCCTGAGCTGGGTCCTGGAGGTGATGCCCGTGCGGGGGCCCTTCGGGCCTGGCGGGCGCATGGCCCATGTGGGGGATCTGCCCATTGTGGAAGGAGAAGAAGGCCACGATTTAGCGTGGGCCTTCGCGGCCGAACGGGGCTGCGAGGGCTGCCCGTTCTACAAGCAGTTGGCCGCCACGTTATGCGCCAAGCCGAGGGTTACGTGCTCTAGGCGAAAAGCGCGAGTGTGGAAGGCGTTTGTGGACGTCGCGACGCAGGAAGCGTTGGCGTGGCCAGAACCGCTCGAGGACGCGTTTATTGAGGTGCTCGAGGGCGACCAGGTCGTCGATGGAGTTAGGGAGCTGTGGTTTTCGAGAAATGTGACGAATGAGACGGAGTTACATACGGACAACGCTAGGTTCAAAAGAAGAGCTTTAACCGCATTAAGCTGCAACCCCGAGTACGGCCACGCCGACGCCAAGTTATGTGCACGGGCCGAGGAGATCGTCGCGCGGAGTGACGTCGAGCGGCCCGGCGCGACCAAAACATTGCAATTCAACTCTACTCTCCCCAGGAAGCACGACGACCGCGACTGCGGCGACGCGTTGTCAAAAAGGGCGGACTACGACGATTTATTGATGGATCGTATTAAGGCTTGTGCGCCGCCTCCCCCAAAGAAGCTCGACAAGGACGCCTGGCGCCGCCGGAAGAAGATGCGGCGGGACGAGGCCGAGCGCGAGGCCGACAAGGCGCGCGAGGACATCGAGAAACAGTTCCTGGACGACGTCGAAGGCATTGAGAGCAACGCGACCAATACGACGGAGCCAGAGAAGAAGAATTCATCAGCACCGGCGGACCCCGAGGCCTGTGAGGCTGCCACGAAAGCCGTGGAGAGTGTCTCCCTGCACAAGATTCAACTACTCATAGAAGCCGCATGTGTCCCGACGGTCTACGACTTTGGTATAAAAGGCTGGGCGGGCAATAGCAACCTGCAGGTGCTTGGGGCGCACAACGACTCGGAGGCCGACCGGAGAGAGTTGTTCCAAGGCATGAAATTGCGGAGGGTCGACGGCGTGCTGATTGAATCTTTAACAGATTACAAGGAAGCGCTCCGACGTAAATCAGCCGAGGCCTTCCAGCAGAGGAAGCGGGTGAATATGTCGCTCGAGTTCCTGGTCGTCGATGAAAATGATCGCTTTCTGACGGGGGGCCAGAAGGGCGAGGGCGCCGGCCCGATTGCCGTGTACGAACATGAAACGGCTTCGGACGCGGTCTACCGCCAGGCCCACTTGAATGAACTGATCCAGCCGAATTATACCGCGCTCGGCGTGCAGAAACGATTTCTGGAAGAAGTATGTAAGAACCCGTTTCCCGCACACGGACCGCCGGCGCGGGGCTGCGCTCCTCCCATCTACCGACCGCGTGTTTTATTATTTGAGATGCCTTTGGAATGGTTAGGATTGACCTATACGTTTAGATATTATCCGGAGGACTGGCCGCCGTGCGCCGGCGACTACAACCCCTTCCACTACCACGTGCCCAACACGACGGCGTGGCCCTTCGGCGCCGACAAGAAAGCTTTGGAGGCGTTGCGGCTCGTGACGGGCGGCGAGGACCCGTTGCCACGAGTCGATCCCGACTGCGAGCCTTCGTTGAAGCGCTTCGCTACGTATGTCTGCGAAGCGCTCGGACCACCGCCTCCAAATAATTGTGATGAAGATATGGTCTCGCTCGCGAAACAGTACGCGGACCACGCCATGGAGTACCGGTGGAACGAAAAAGCAACTCCCGACGGCATCGATTATTACGCTGCCTTAGGTGCCGTGCGCGACTCGGACAATGATACTCTTGTATCAAGTTACGCGCGGGTCTCCCTGGAGCTCCAAGAGCCGTTGGAGCTGTTTGAAAGATTACTGGCGAACGCTCAAAAATTAAGAGAGCGGGCCGCGTCGCTACGAGCAGCGGCGCGAGCCTTGCTCTCGCATGCGAACGCGACGGCCTCCGCGGCGCGCGTCGCCGTGGCCATGGCGCGCAACGACTTGAAAAGGGACCGCGCCGTCACCTTCGTCGCGGCGCGGAACGCGAGCCAGTTCTCCGAGGACGCGCGGCGGGTGCTTATCGAAGCTTTCTTCGAAAATAATCAGATAGAGGAGCCTCAAGCAAAAGCGAAGGCCGAGGCGGTGTTGAATTCTACGAAGCTGGCCTCGTCGGTCCTCAACGAACTTATCAAGGGCGGCGCGCTGGTGGAAGAACAGGGCCAATTGAAGCGCGTCGACGCGCACCTCGCGAAGCATCGCCACAAACAGGTCAAGAAGCCGCCCAAGGTTTTGAAGCTGACGTCGATCGGGAGCGCCGCCCTCGGCGCCGAGCTCGCGGAGCTGGAACGGCGCCACGCGTCGCTGAGCGAGGGCGCGCCGTGGCCGCGCGTGGCCAAGCGGGTTGGAAGTGCGCGGGCCGGTGCGGTGGTCGTCGCGCGGGGTCTCGGAAAAGTTTTGGAGGGGTGTCGCCAGCGCGTCGCGCTCGCGGACGACTTGCTGCGGCAGGCGCGCGACGCGGCCGTCGAGGCGAACTTCACGATTCGAACTTTGGACAAGCCGCTCGGCGAGGTGTCGAAGCGGGCCTGGGGCCTGCACAACGCCTTCGACACGCTGACCGACGCGACGAACCGCGAGTTCTACGACAAGCCGTGCCGGCCCGTGTTCGGCGCGTGCTGCGTGCGCGACGCGCCGGACGGGGGCATGCGGATCACGTGCGGTTCCTAGTAACAACTTGTATTAGTACACTACAGGCTCGAGGCTTCGACGAGCGCCGTCGTCGCCGCGGCCGGCTTGCTCGTCTCGGCCGCGAGCGGAGCCGGCGGTCCCTCGGGCCAGCTCACGACGACGTCGCCCCGCTGTTCGAACAAACCCAGACTCTCCGCGGTCGCTTGGGGGTGGAACGGCGCGCCGCCGCGATAACTCAACACGGCGGGCACGGTCGCCCAGAGGCCCAGCGCCGCTTCAATATCCGCGACCGTGTCCGACGGCTTGACGTCCGCCCTGAAGAACGCCTTCTGCTCCTCGATGTAGAGCTGCAGGCGCCATTCGTCTGGCAGCTTCGCGGCCGCCGCGCGGCCGTCGAGGGGCAGGCGCACGTCGAGGCCGCCGGGGACGCTCGCGCCGTGCGTCGGCTGCCAGTCTTTTGTTGCGACGAACTCTCCAGGAGATTTTTGGACGACGACAATGTTAATATCATCTGTGTCGCCGGACGCCTCGTCGCGGACGGCGAAGCGGTGCCTTCCTGGAGGAATACGGCTCAAATCGACCGTCCCGTGGGGCGCATCTAAACAATGCTCCGGCGCTGGCGCTCGGCCCTGCAGCGTCGCCGCGACGCAGACGCGTCGTCGCGTGCTGAGGCGCAGCGTGAGGCTCGCACTGCCGTCCAGCGCGACGACGCGTTGGCCGTCCGCCGGGGATACGACGATGTTTGGCCGGGCGCGCGCTTGGGCCAGGGCGAGGGTGCCGAGGAACGCGCGGTGGCGCCGCTGCAGGCGCGTTGCGCGGCGCATCAGCAGCATCTGCGACGCCGAGCAACGACACCTGGCAGTCTACACGTGTAACCGAGCTGCTGGGTGTCGATGGATGCCCAAAGAGTCGAACAGCGCGAGTCACCAGTCCGAAGGAGTGTATAGCAGCACGCGTCGTGCAGCGATGTGTGTGCCGCGTACACGCGTCGGGTGTCCGCTCCGCACCTAGCGTGTTGTAAGACACTAGCAAGCACTTGCCAGCGGCAAAAGCACGAGTTACGGCGGCCGTCGAAGGTCAGCCGTGCTGGCAGAGGCGCCTCAGATAGCACAGAGAACAGCACGCCATCGCTGCGACGCCTGGACGAGCGTTCACACTCAAGCCAGTGTAGCTGTGCAAAAGTGCCGTGCAGCTGTAATAGCTCAATATGGTCGAAATCCTGGCCGCAAAAAAGGCCTTGCGCCGGTCCATCAAGGCAGTCTGTGCTGCGTTGCCAGCTACTCAAATCCAGAGCGAGAGCGCCCGCGTCGCCCAGCGCCTCTTCGCGCGGGACAATTGGAAAAGCGCCACGAAGGTCTGCGCCTTCTGCAGCATGCCCGGCGAACTTGACACGGCGCCCATCCTCGAGGCCGCCTTCGCGGCCAACAAGCGCGTCTTCCTGCCCCGCGTCGAGGACGTCAAGGCGCGGGACATGGCCATGGTCGAGGCCTTCTCCATGGCGGACATTGACGCGTTTCCCCGCTCGAACTGGGGCATCGCCGAGCCGCCGCGCGACGATAGTCGGGAGGACGCGCTCGACGCGCGCGTGGACCTCGTCGTCGTGCCAGGCGTGGCCTTCGACTGCGACAACGGCCGCCTCGGCCACGGCGCGGGCTTCTACGACAACTGGCTCGCGCGCGCCGACGCGGCGGCCGACGCCGCCGCGGTCGCGCGGCCGGCGACCGTCGGCGTGTGCCTGGGCGCGCAGGTGCTTCCGTCCTCCGAGCGCGTGCCGCGCGAGGCGCACGACCGGGTGCTGGACGTCGTGCTCGCGCCTGATTAAGTAAATTCCTCGCGAAAACACTACCAAGTAGACGCCATCGCCGCGACGAAACAACATAAAACACGAACGCTCCCTTAAGACACTAGGAGCACGGTGCGTTCCCGAAACCCCGCGGCTCGGCCAATACGCGCCAACGAAGCGCGCATCGACGTCATATATCACGCGGGGGTGGAGAACGCAAACGGGGACCTACGAGGATCAGGTCATCCAGGCCGTCCCCGGCCGCCGTAAAGCTGCATCGGGCGCCCGCCGGTAGTACTTTTTGTCCAGTTGCGCCCTATCAGCGTACGGCTCTCTGATCAATTCGTGGAGCTCCTCGGCCACGGACCAGTCGCCCGCGCCGGCGGCATCATACGCCTCGACGAGCATCCACTCCCTCAATATATGTTTGGGGTTCTCGCGACGCATGCGCTCCGCGACACCCGCCGTGTCTCCCAATGCGGAACGCCAGTCATTTAACCATTCATTCAAGAACGACCGCTTCTCCTCCGTCAGCGGCTCGTAGCACGCTTTCTCTAGTACAGACGCGTCGCCGCCCTCGACGCAGTTCATCAGTTCCCGGAAAAAGATCGTGTAGTCCAGGCCCCTTAATTGAGGCTCGAGCCGCCGCCACAACGACTTGGGTTTATCAGAAGCATCCACACCATCAGGAAAGCCCAGCTTGCGTCTATAACAATCGTCGACCGCGGCTTGAAAATAACCGTGCGCATCATCTAGCAAAGCTTGTAAAGGCGCCGGGTCATCGAACAACGGGGCCAAGCTTCTCACAAGGGTCCCCCAGTTCGCTAAAGCAGCGCCAGGTTGATTGGCGAAGGCGAAGTGGTCGCCAGACCCCACCCATTTCGCGAAGGAAGGATCATATTGATCCAGGAAGCCGAAGGGGCCGTAGTCCATGGTCCTTCCTCCAACTAAGCAGTTGTCGGCGTTGAAGTTGCCCTGGCAGAAGCCGACGCGCAGCCAGTTCGCCGCGAGGGACGCGAGTTTCTCTCGAGACGCTTCGGCGAACTTCAGGGCGACCGGTTTTAAGTCGTCGACTTGGGGCAATCTAGTAGCGTCCTCACCAAGTAATTCCGGGTACTCCCGCGCGATGACGTGCTGCACGATCTTCTCATACTCAGTCATCCGCATGGCGTCCTGGCGCGCCCTTCTGGAAAACAAGTCGACGTGGCCCACTCGCGAGAAAGAAGGAGCCACCCTGCAGGTAATGGCGCAGCTTTCTTCGATCATCACGTCGGGATCGTCGCCGCCCTGCCTCATCAATTGTCTGATGAGCTGCTTCCGGACTTGTGGCGGGAACTTGGCCAAGCGAGGGTCGTCCTCGCTTATACTCGGAGCGGGCACGGCGTCGTCGCGCGCGCCCGAGTACCACGGCCGCTTCGTCGTTTCCGTCCGCGATACGACCAACGACAAAGCTCTTGTAGTAGGCACTCTGAGAAAATGCATCGCCTCCGACGCTAAAAATTCTCTGAGAGAAGATCTCAAAACGGCCCTGCCATCCGCGCCCCGGCAGAACGGTGTCCGCCCGCCGCCCTTCAGCTGGAGCTCCCACCGCTTGTCATCTACAACAACCTCGCCGAGCGACACGGCCCGCCCGTCGCCGTAGCCCTCGCCCGTGCCGAAGGGGCAGTTGCGCGTCTGCGGCTCGCCCTGTGTGGCACGGACGCCGTCATACATCCACGCGACGCGTCGACTCTCATGTGATCGTGAAGACGACATCGACGCGAGGTGGCATCGCGAGGACGCCATCGCCGCGACCGCGTCAGGTTCAAGTTCATTTCACGCTGAGTCGGCACCATGATGCTCAGCGCGTAGGGCGTCGCCCACGTCGCGCCCAGGCTCAGCGCATCCACATCACCCGAGAAGAAGCGCGCGAAGCGCTCGTCTTTGACGTCGGCCTCCGCCAAGCCTAGTTCCTCGCAGAGTTCTTTCGAATGCAATTTGAGCTCCGGCGATTGTAAAGCAGTGGGCACGACGGGGACGTAGTGGCCGCTCTTCACGCGCCGCGAGCTCTTGTTCGGCTCGTGCTGCTTGGATTCGGGGTCGGCGTTCAATGCTCGCGTCCAGCTCGCGTCGGCGGCGGCGGCAAAGGCGTCGAGGCCCCGCATGTTGATGAGGCGGCGCGTCGGCCTCAGCCGTCGCACCGCCGCGGCCCGCAGTGCTGCACAGGCCGTCGCGGTGTAGACGAGCTGCGGCGCGCGCATCCGTTGCAGCGCTCGTCACAGCAGCCTTGGCAACGCGGCAACGCTCTTATTATCGCCGCTCGTCCGCCAGCAGCCTTGCCTGAAGTGCAGCTGGCTTACCAAAGCTCCTTTAAGCCTAGTATGTCGATACACTAGCAGAAGATGCTTAGAAGATGCTTCATATATAGATAAGAGCCGCGGAACGCCGACGACGACGATGATGATGAAGAAATCAAGACAGGAACACGCGGAACACGTCCTCGACGGGCCGCCGGCACATGGGACAGGCGTCCGCCGCGCCGGCGCACGCCGCGCAGAGGCAGACGTGCCTGCGCGGATCAGACATTGAGACGACCGCGGCGATGGCGTGTCTCCGCGCAATCGAGGTGTCAAGTGAAGTATCAGCGGAAATCTCCGGGACGCCGCGACGCACATGCAAGGGTAGCAGGCCACCTCGCGGCGCCGCTCCCAGCAGACGACGCACGCGTCCTTCGGCGTTCGCGGCGACCGGGGGCTGCGGGGCTCCGCCTCGGCCCCAGCGACCGAGAGGCGCGAGAGTTGCGAGGCGACGTCTACGTCGGTGTCGCCCTGCGTCGTATCGCAACTCTCGCGCTCGAGGCCGGCCGCGGGCGCCGCCGCGTCCGCGGGAGCGTGCGATGCCAGCGCCGCCGCCGCGTCCGCGTCCGCCGCCGATGCGAGGTCCGCGTCGGAGAAGGCGACGCGGGACCGCGAACTCCGGGGCCGCGCGCGCCGGGCCAGGCGGCGTAGCCGCGCCGGCCGTCGGCTCCGGTTCCGTCGAATGTGTATGAAAACTGGACTGGAGCTGATATGATGTACCATTTGGACGGTAGAAGACACCGTCAATCGCTGGTGTACTTTGGCGAGCCGCAAGACCTAGTGAGCTAGCGTATGGACATACTAGGAATCAATATATATACATAAATATAGTATGCATGTATACAGGCCTAGGCGGATGGCTTTTGAAAACAGACCTCTCCGACTGACCTCCGAATAGTGAAGTTCAGAGCTTAATTTCCGCTCTGCGGATTCTTATCACACGCTAGGGGCGTCGTCTAACATGAAAAGTTACAAAATAATCTTATTTACCCCACTCACTACGCCGACGCCTCCTTGAGGTACTTGAGCAGCGGCGCCCGCTCCTTGTCCTTCTTGATGCCGGCAAACACCATCTTCGTGCCCTTGATGAATTTCTTGGGGTTCGTGAGCCACTTGTCCATCGTCTCGTCGTCCCACGTCACGCCGCTCCCGGACACGGCGCCGCTGAAGCCGAAGCCCGGCGCCGTGCCGGCCGCGCGCCCGAAGACGCCGTGGAGGTTCGGGCCCTGCTTGTGCGCGCCGCCGGCCTCGATCGTGTGGCACTGGCTGCACCTGCGCGCGTTCGGAGATTAACGGCGGCGCCATCGACGCGCGTATCAGTGCGTGCAGAAGACTGCTCGTAAGCGGTTACGGCGCCGCGGCCGCGCTTGGTCTTAAAGATCTTCGCGCCCTTGTCGCCCTTGCCCATTGGTCACTGCTTCTATTCGTTCCTTGACGGCGGTAGCGCGGATCCGCAAATATCCGCTTTTATTCTTTGCGCAGCAGTCTTCGAAGCTCGGCTGTGCTTTGAGGTTATGTGTGCTTTGTACGCACTGTGACGCAGCGAAACCGATATGCTGCCCGGACCGCCAAAAAAAAGCGGCTCGAAAGCGGCACACGGAAGCGATAAAACAGAGCAGGGAGGAACGCTGCCGCCGCTTGCCAATTGCCAAAGCGAGCGGCCTGTGTCTGCGCGTGCCCACGGCCACCGCGCGAGAACAGGAACGCTCGAGGACTCCTTCCGTCCCGAAAGCCGACGCTTGCGTCGCGAGGGAGCTGTGGTGTTTTGCTGGTTGTCTCTCCCCCATCCTGCCTCCAATCGCGCACGCCACGCGTCGCGGGCGATGCGTCTATGTTCCATTCGTTCCTTTACCACGTTTGCCGTACCTTCGATTTTGCGCGGCACGAGTCCATCATGCCCGCAGGCAGACACATCAGAGCGCCTGTAGTTGCTGCACGGCGGTCGTATCCGCGCGCCACGCTGTGCGCGTAGCGCATCTATACGCAGCTTGTAGCGGGAGAAGCGTGCACGGCGAAATCCGGCTCAGTTGGCGATTCCAGCCTTGCGAACAAAGGATCCCCACGTGCTACGCCGCGCGCGGACCCGTTGAGACCGCGTGCGCGGCGAGAAAGCGAAACGATGCTGCGCGCCGCCGTGCGCCTCAACGTCTCGACGGGCTTGGTCGCGTCCGCCGCCGCCGCGGGCCAGTACACGACGCGCTGCGACGTCGTCGAGAAGCCGCAGCGAAGGGTGACGCCCGTCCGAGAGTTGGAGAGAGATGTGATTGTTTTAGAAAGACAAGTCGCCGGCGAACCCTTGAAACGCATCAACCTGGAGGAGATGATCGAGGACCTCGCGGACCCTTCGCGCAAGCTCGTCATGTTCGGCGAGCACCACGACGATGCGAAAGCTCAAGATGTGGAACGGTCCGTCTACGATGGTATGGCGCGGCGCCAGCGCGACTCCCGTAGAAGAGTAGCATTAGCTCTAGAGTTCGTCGACGCGGACGCGCGGCGCGACGCCGAGTCCTTCGCGTCCGGTCGGTCGAACGACGTGGCAAAGTTATTTTGAGGCGAGGGTGATACGAAGCGCTACGGGCCGCTGGCGTTTTTGGCCCGGGCCCTGGGCGGCCCGATCGTCGCGGCGAACGCGCCGAGAAGGCACGCGCGCTTAGTGGCGAAACAAGGTGTGAGTGCTCTAGACACCATTTCTGGTGATGACGTCGCAAAACTACCACCGCTCCCCTACCACCACACGCCGCTCTCCGAGGCCTACGCGGAGCGCCTACAGATGGTCGGCCTCCGGTCGAAGAATGTGGTGGCGGCCCAGTGCCTGTGGGACGCGGCGATGGCGCACTCGTGCCTCGACTTCCTCAAGACGAACACGCGCGACGCGATCATGTTGGTCTGTGGCGCCTTCCACGTGCAACACTTCCTAGGCGTCGTCGACCACGTCGAGAAGTATACCGAGTCGGGCGGGCCCTTCGAGCCCTTAGATAGAGACGAGTTTCGGGTCGTGGTCTGCGTGCCGATGGACGGGCCGTCGTTTTTAAGGAGGTCGCTCGTGGACGTCTGGGACGACCCGTCTTTGGATACGGTCGCGGACTTCATCGTGTTTACCAGAGGCGGCCACGGTGGCGTGACGGGCGTCTGCGCCGCTTAGAGATTCGTGTAAGTTAAGTTTTCACTATATTTATGATTCCGATGCGCGACACACACAACAGGGTACAGACCGGGGGACCTAGAACAGGCCGAAGAACTTCTTCTCCTCGCCGAGCTTCGACGCCTTGATCTTCGAGGCCTGCTTCGCCGACAGCGCGCCGGCGTCGCGCCAGAGCTGCGCGTCCTGCGAGATGCCGTTCTGCCTCGCGCGGTCCTCGACCTTGTCCTGCTTGCCGCCGTTGAACTGCGTGAAGAACGACATCACGCCCGGCCCGTTCTTCTCGTACTCGCGGTCCGAGTCGAGCCACTTGCCGGCCGTGTACATGCCCTGCGACTGCTTCTTCTTCGCGCGGCGGAGCGCGGCGCCCTTGAGGTCGGACCCGTCCCACGAACCACCGCGTCGCTGCATGTACGGCACCTCCTCGATGGGCACTTCGCCGGACTTGATCTTGCGCGGGTCGACGGCGAAGAGGTGCGTGGCCTCGCCCTTCTCCATCGCTTCGACGAAGGAGTTGAACGATCGGGACTTGTAGGCCTTGCGGTCCGACTTCTTCGACGCGGCGGCCTCCTTCTTCTTGAGGGCCGCGTAGGCGGCGGGGTCCATGCCCGACGGTACGTACGCGCATAGCTGCGTGGCGGCGCGCGTCGACGTCGTCTGCGGGGCCGTGAACGCGACGGCCGTCGCGCCAAGGAAGGCAAGAGCAAGCTTCATGATTACTGTTTGCTGTCGACGTCCAGTGAGCTGTGCGGCACCTTGCGTGGTGTTTATGGCAGCGGGAGCTGGTCGATGCGCCAAAACAAATGCGAGAGCCCTGCTCCGCGGTGGTGGGCCAACGAACTTGAGGTGCCAGTCATACGCCGGTCAGCCGCGGCAGAGCAGGGCGGGGGGGATAAATGGAGTACTCTTGCATATCCAAACAACCCTCAAAAGGCACAACCAACTTACGCAGCGCGACGCCGAAGGTACGCGTAACAACAACCACACAACAGCAACAAGATGCCAAACGCGAAATAATGAGGCTTCGACGGGTCCGTCCGCAGGAACGCCTCGTAGGGCCGCAACGAATCAACGTCGCACGGCGCGCGGCAGCAGACGGCGCGCATGTCTTTGCATGAGACGCAAATGCCGTCGTGATCAACTAAATAGGCGCGCAGGGCCTCCACCAAATGCGCCGCTCCTTGTTTCCCCCGCCCGCCGAATTGGCGCGGCCGTTTTTTAACCTCGACGCGCTCCTTCAATCGCTCCAAGACATGCGAATGCCACTTGAAGTGGTACACTATTCCTCTATCGGAAGCGAAGACCGCATCCTTCCCAAGCGGCGCGTGCGCGCCGTCCGTGACCAGGCGCGGCAACTTGTAGGCCACGACCTTCGGTTTTCTCCGAAACGCGCAGTTCAGCGGGAACGCCTCCCACAGATCTTGTTCTGGTATGGGTGCCAACGCCCCCTGGTCCGCGACCCTATCGGTCCACATACCACCAACCACGTCGGCTTTTCCGGCTCGCGACAGCACCTCCTCAAAAGATCTATCAGGAAAGACCACGAATTCATCGGAGTCCGCGTGGACGACCCAGTCCCCGAATTTCATCTGTTTGCTTTGCAGCAACCGCGCAAACGCAAAACGTCTCACGGCTTCCTTGTGCGCGCCGGAGTAGGGCGACGCCCAGCGGACGTGGCCCATGGCTCCAAACGCTTCGACATGATGCGCCATTTCTCTATAAGTTGCCGTCCGTTTCGGCGCGTGGAGGACGACCACAAACCGGGACGGCGGAATCCAGGCGTAGTGTTTTAACAAATGAGGCAGGAGCCTCAATTCCTCGGCGTCCGTCGCGGCCACGACGGAGAACCAGGTCTCCGATGCCTTTGTCCTCGGGATAAATGATGCGTTCTTGGATGGCACGTAGGTCGCGGACCAGCCGTCCTGGAGCGTCGAGAAGGCGCGGCGCGCGGCCGCGCGCGGTGAGTCGGTATTCTGCCAGGGTAATTTCGCAGCAACCGCGGCGAGCAGCGCCGCGACGCGTAACAACATTTGTCGCTGCGCTTTGTCGCTGCGGCTTTTAGGCTGTGAGAGCACAAGAGCACATCCGGAGAGCACTGTGCCTGGAGCGTGCCGCAACGATACGAATCGCTGGCACGGCACAGAAAATGACCGATGCGGGTCTCGCGAGGTCACGCCGGCGCGTAGCACGCTGAGCGGCATGCAGCTAGCAGTCGTAAGACACTAGCGCTCAGCCCTCGTCCTTGAGCTTGCCTCAGGCCGCCGCTGCTAACTCGCTAGCCACTGCTACTCCGTCACGAAGGGCCCTACTGCATCACCAAGACGCTGTGGCAACGAGGCTTGCAAAGAAATCGCGGTGCCGTGCAAACTCACCATCGCTGGCACAGCAAGCCCTGCAGCATCACCGAGACTGCTGCCGCAAACGCCGCGTTGCACAGACGCCGAACGAGCACCAATCGTTGGCAAGCAAGCATGCGCCTCCTCCTCGCCGCAGCCGCGCTCTGCGCGAGTGACGCCGCCAAGGCCCCGGGCTCCGCCCAGTACGCCGCCCTCCGCCCCGCGCTCGACGAGATCGCTTCCCTGAGGGCGCACGTCGACGGCGGCGCCTGCGTGCCCGATTTAGGAGCAAAGGCCGACGCCCTCTGCGCCGCGGCCGAGGCAAGAGTAAAAGAGAGTGGCGGCGACGCCAAGGCGGTGCGCGACGTCGAAAAACGATTAGATGCTTTATTGAGGAGCATCTACGCCAAACAGTTGAGAACAGCAAGGGCCGCGGCCGTGCAGGCCTTCCGCCGTGCGAAGCTCGGAGGCGAGTACGACGCGCTGATCAAAGCACGCGAGGAATTCACGGCGCTCGCCGAGGCCGCGTCGCGCGCCGAGTGGACCTACGACGAGGACGAGCGGGAGCTCGAGGCGGCCTTATTGGCCGTCAGCAGGGCCAGCGCCGCGGCGCGCGACGCGACGATCGCCGCGGCGCAGCAGCGCGCTTCTGTATTTGCCGTGCTGCGCAAGCTCGTTCTAGAATTATCGGCGGCGACGGCCAAGAGACTGGGGAACGACGCCGACTGCGACGCCGGCCTCGCCGCGCGAGTGCCGGCCACGAACATCAACCTGTCGGGCGCGCTGCAGCGGGGCAAGTCGTCGCTCCAGATCTCCTGCGTGCCCGACGACTCGGCGGCGCTGCTGGGGGCGTCCGGCTTCAACAAGCCGCGCGTCGGCGCGGGCGACCTCGCCGTGTCGTGGAAGGGGGACGTCTAAGTACTCGAAGTATCTAACTACACGGACCTGCCTAGTGGTCCCCTAACGCCATGGAGAGCAGGAGCCCGCCCATCGCCGCCATGGCCATGCCGCCGCCGCCGCCGGCGAGGAAGTCCTCGAGGTTCATGCCGCCCATGGCCTGCCCGTGCTTGCGGTGCGGGCGGTGGCCCGGCTGGCGCGGCGGCCGGCCGAGGTTCGCGTTGCCGTTCGGCACGAAGCCGTCGGTGAGGCAGAAGACGCGGTCCCGCAGGTCGAAGCGTTGCGACGACGAGAGCTGGGGCTTCTGGCTCATGCGCTTGCGGCGGAGTTCGCGGTGCAAGGCGTCCATGAGCTCGTGGTACTTGAGGTCGTGCCGCGCGTTGTCGAGCACGGCGAGGAACGCGTTCGTCATCGCGCCGCCGGCCTGCCCGCCCGCCACTACATCCGCCGACGTCTGATCATCTCTACAACCACTGAACATCTGGACGTCGCCGGGCGAGAAGGCCGGGAGGCTGTCGACGGACCAGCCGCGCCCCTGCACGTAGGTGAACGGTAGGTCCAAACCGGTACCGGAATGGCAGCCTGCGCGAAAGATCGGTCTCGCGGCGATCGCCGCGATGCGAAGGCCCCGCGACGCCGGCGCCGACAGTCCATGACCGACGTCAGGCGGCACCCGTCCGACGCGAGTTTCGCGCGCCTATCGGCGAGCTTGCGCGAGTACTTGT
This sequence comes from Pelagomonas calceolata, assembly GCA_918797485.1. Classification (NCBI taxonomy): domain Eukaryota; class Pelagophyceae; order Pelagomonadales; family Pelagomonadaceae; genus Pelagomonas; species Pelagomonas calceolata. The sequence goes on along the minus strand of CAKKNE010000003.1, from coordinate 2,905,441 downwards.
CGACGTCGTCCTTGTCGCCGCTCTGCTTAGCTTTTTTCAGCTTGTGTTCTAGTTGTTCGATCTTCTCGAGCAGCTCCTTCTTATCCTTCTCGTACTGGCCCATGGTGTTTTTTTGGTGTTTTGGACCCCCCAGTAAAACTATGGTGGCCAACTAGTGATCTGCTGTCGACGAGTGGACTACGAGAGACCTTGGGTGCCGAGCCTTCTCGACCACAATGCAGGTTATCAATCGATACAGTGGAAGGCCTGGAGAAAACTAGTGTCTTACATGCCGCTAGCTACCAAAAATATGGCCCCGAGACGCTGTGTGCAGCGTATGACAGTATTAGGCATTGAGATATCACAGCAGCAACGCCGCAAACAAAGTTCAACGATGTCTTAGCCATTGTACACAGAGCCCAAGCCCATATGCGCCTGCTCCTCGTCGCATGCGCGACAACTACAGCGAGAGCGCTCTCGACGAGCAGCAGCGTACGCCTGGACAAGTTCCTCAACGACGCATCCGTCGCCGCGAGCCGCGCCGCCTGCAGCCAGCTCGTCAAGCAGGGGCGCGTCGCCGTCGACGGCGTCGTCGCGAAGCGAGCCGCGGCGAAGGTCCCCGCGGACGCGCGCGTGACGGTCGACGACGTTCTAGTTGAACCGCTGCCGCTGCTCTGGGTGTACCACAAGCCCATTGGGGTGCACAGCACGCTGAGCGACGACCGCGGCCGGCCCGACCTCGCGGCCGTGGCGCCGCGCAAGGCGCACCCCGTGGGCCGCCTCGACGCGGACACGTCGGGCCTCCTCCTCTTCTCGTCCGACGGCGCCCTCACGCACAAGCTGCTCTCGCCGCGGGCGGCCGTCGAGAAGGAGTACGTGGCCACGTGCGAGGTCGCCGCCGGCGCCGACGCCGCGCTCGCGCGGACGCCGGAGGCGTTCCTGCGCGACCGCCTCGCGGCCGGCGTGCAGACGACGCTCGGAGTACACGTCGGCGACGTGCTGGAGGCGCGGGTCGCCGACGACGACCGCGTCACGGTGAGACTCGTCGTGCGCGAGGGAAAACACCGCATGGTGCGGCGGATGCTCGCCAACGTCGGCGCGCCCGTCGTCGGCCTGCGGCGCGAGCGGTTCGGCGACGTGTTGCTCGGCGAGCTCGCCGAGGGCGCGTGCGAGGCGCTCGCCGACGACGCCTGGGCGAGGAGCCTAATCACCTAATGTTGAGTCCTAGTGCGCCCAGCTCGTCGACGAGCGCGCCCGTCGCGGAGCACTCGGGCGATGCGGCCGCCGGCCGGTCCCCGCTATCCATGTAGTACGTGCCCGCTTCGTCGTCGACGCAGGCGAGGAGCACCGTCGCCGCGCCCTCGGCGGGGGTCTTGAAGAGGCGCCGCGGAAGCACCGCGCGCACGGGCGCCGGGAAGAAGCCCTTGAGCATGGGTGTCCACACGAGTCCGGGATGACATGCCCGCGCGTCGACGCCATTGTTGCGCAGCGCTGCCGTGAACTGCAGGAGACCTAGCTTGGAGGCCGCATAGGCACTCAGGGACTTGTCCCGTCGCCGGTCGTCGAGCATGCGAGCCACGGGGCAGGCCCTCGCGCGCAGGTGCGAGGACGACGCCACGTTGACGACTCTCAGCTTCCGGTTCCGGGCGCGGAGCCCGAGGGTCAGCCGCGCCGGCGCTAATAAATTGACGCGCATCGTCTCATCGGTGGCGGCGCCCATGACTCCGGCGTTGTTCACCAGCAAGTTGACGCCCCTCGGCAGCGCCGCGTCGCCTTCATTGAGGTCACAGACGGCGCACTTGTGCGCACCCGGAAATTCCTCGCGCAGCCGTGCGGCGACGGCTTCTCCCTTTGCTGGGTCGCGAGCGCCCACGAGGACGTCGTAGCCGCGTGCCGCGAGGCCGCGGCACACCTCCTCCCCAATCCCACCGGTGCCGCCAGTGACCAACGCGCGGCCGCCGCCGTTCGTTGTCATAGGCGGGCCGGCGTAGCGCCGCCCCGGCTTCGCGTTCGACAGCAGCTCGCCGAGAATGCCGAGCGCCCAGCGCGCGCTTCTGCGCATCTTTGTGTCGATCGCTGCGGCAGCTCGTCGACCGCTGCGGCGGCTCGTCTATCGCCACGGAACCGCGTCGATCGCTGCGGCTCGTCGACGGCTGCTGCAGCCAGCTGCAGTGATGAGCGCTGCACTGCCCGTATGGTGCGGCAGCGTACAGGGGATCGCTGCGGCAGCGTGCAGAAAGCTATAGCTTGCCTATACAATGCTTACATGCACCTATACACGCTATCCACGCTCGGTGCCAAAGCTAGCGTCACGTAAGACACTAGCACGCAATCGTCGCCCCCCAACTTATACAAAAAAACCGGGTAATGTGAGCCAGCGCTGCGGAATATCAGCATAAATAGACCGTCATAGCTCGCACGACATCGCTGCGCAATCGCAGCGAGCCGGCACACAAAACACAAAACACCAAGCACAAAGTATCACGCACCGAATCTGTCGCGTTCGCCCTAGTGTCGGCGAGTCTCACTCCACTGTAACAACGAAGCATGGGCGCCCAGCCCACGAAACCAGAAAGAGAAGAGGCGGACGAGCTGCGAAAGAACGTGCCGCAGGCCTGCTCCGAGGCGGCCGACGCGATCCTGGATGCTGATGTATTATTGCTCGCGACGGGCGCCGGCTGGTCCGCTGAAAGTGGCTTAGCTGTATACAGGGACATCGCGAACGTCAAAGCATATGCTGAAAGAGATCTTACATATAGAGAACTGTGCGTGCCGTCGTGGCTGCGCGACGAACCCGAATTATTCTGGGGCTTCTGGGGCCTGTGCTTCAACGACTACCGGCAGACGAGGCCCCACGACGGGTATGGCATCGTTAAAAAATGGCGGGATGCGATGTTTTCTACTTCTGACGTGGCGGACGTGATCGGTTTGAGGGTTGCGGAGCAGGAGAAGCAATCATCACTGGAGGATTTAAAAAATGAGGAGGAGGCGTGGTCGAATGATCACGTCACACCGCCGGGCGCCTTCTTCTCCTACACATCGAACGTCGACGCGCATTTCTATGATGTGCTCGACGCGGGCGAGATCCGGGAATGCCACGGCAATGTCGAGTTGTATCAGTGCGGCGGGCGGCGAGTTGTTGTCGAGGATGAAGAAGGTGAGAAGGTGTTGTACATGTCGAAGAAGTGCTCGCGGAGCGTGTGGCGCGCTCCATCAGATCTGGCGCCCTACGCCGTCTCCACAGAAACGATGCTGGCGGAGGACGGCACCCGCGCGTCATCACTGGCCGCGAAAACGGATGTGGATGATAAAGCAACGATCGGCCACACGGGCGGTGAGACGAGGGACCCGTCCACCACGCTCCAGCACATGCCGCCTCCGCTGAATGATCGCTCAAAAACGTTCGACAAAAATTGGCCAATCTGCCCGCGCTGCGGCGGCCGCGCGCGGCCGGCCATCCTCATGTTCGAGGATAACGACTGGGTCGACTCGGCCTTGCAGGACCGGCGCTACCGCGAGTGGACGGCGGCGGTGCGCTGGCTCGCGACGGAGACGCGCTCTGCATCAAATCCATTAAGGGTTGTGATCCTCGAGGTCGGCGCCGGCGGCAACGTGACCACGGTCAGGCACGAGTCGGAGCACGTGTTTCGCAACGTCGATGCCGTGGCCACCACCTTAATCAGGGTGAACCCCGAGCTGCCGCTGCCGGACAACGACGTTGACAAATTAGCGGCGGGCCGCGTCCGCGTTGTATCAATCATGGCCGGCGGGCTGGATGCAATCAAACGCATCGACGCGTGCCTGCGCGAGCGGCGGCCGGACCTGTTCGACGAGTCGCCCATCCCGCCGGACGAGGCGTACACTCCGCTGGCGGGCTACGAGGCGATCGGCGAGGAGCTCGGGGACATCCGCCTCGACGAGTGACGTCACTTAAGTTTTGAATTAATTATAGGACTACGCCCCCTTCACTAGACCCCTTCACGGGCTCCTCCTGCGCGTAGATGACCTGGCCCGTCTGCGGCTGCGGCGCGTAGATGACCTGGGGCTGCGGCGCGGCCTGCAGGACGACAGAAGGCGCGGCGGCGTGTGCGGCGCGGACCTGGACCGTCGCCATCTCGACGGCTTGTACGGTGGGCGGCTCACTAGGTTTGGGAGGGTCCGGCTGGAAGAGGCAGAACGTCCAGATGACGCTCGGCACGAGGAGCAGCGCGATCGCGATGGAGCTCCAGAAGGCGAGGAGGTGGGCGTGGGCGTGGATCGACGAGCCGTCGTTGCAGCGATCCGGGTCGCCGACGCCGTCGCACTGATCAGTCGCGTCCATGTCGTCGTCGTGAGGGTTGCAGTAGTTCCAGCAGTCCTTTTCCGTCGCGAAGGCGCGGCATTGGTCGTCGCTGCCCCCGCCGTCGTCGCAGTCGTCGCCCCACTTCGAGTAGTAGAGGTGCCCGCCCCCGGTGTCCGGGTTCGTACAGAGCTGGAACCGCGAGGTCTTCTGGCCGCAGTCGTCGTCCCAGGAAACTCCAGTCCACGGCTCCGCCGAGTCGCACTTGATCGTGTCCTCGCAGTTGTGGCGGATCGCGGCGTCGGCGCCCGACGCGCAGACGATGAAGCTGATTACGGCTAGGACACAATAAGCCATCATAATGCCTTGGACCAGATGCGGCTTGCAGCCCTCCTCGCCACAACACTGGCAGACGAAAATCGACGCCGTGACGAGGACTGTGACGTTCATAATCACATTGATCCATCCGAACCACGCGTAGAGCGGTATGTCGAACGTGAAGAGCGCGCAAATAGTCATGCTGATCGTGGCAATGCTGGCGCAGACCACAACGGCCGTGCCCGAGCAGCGCTTGTTGCTCCCACAGCACTGGTTGTTGGCGGCCTGGGACATGGTCGCTCGCGGTCCGCGCGGTGCGCTCACGTGGGAGGACCGGTGCCTGGGCTTTTGGGGCTGCCCAGCCAACCTACGCCGTCGACGCCCGGGCTTTGGCAGTCTAGCTAGCGCTGTAAGACACTAGGAAATCAGCAAGCGCGCGCCGCGTGTTTAAGGCAGCAGGAGTGCCACACAGTTGAATCTGAGCATCGCTCGGACGAGCATATATCACAGCGCAGCCCGGCGCGGCTCGCCAAGGGCTCAAATTCAAAGCAAGCTCAAAACTGAAAATGCCCTCGGACGAGCTCGTCGCGCGGCGCCAGGCCCTCGAGGAGAAGCGCCGCCGCATCGAGGCCCTCAAGGCGCAGAAGGCCGAGCGCGCGCGCCAGGCCGCCACCTCCCAAAAGAGCGCCGCGTCCGCGGCCGCGAACCTGCGGTCGTACGTCGACGGCCTGCTCTCGCAGAAGTCCGAGGCGCCGGCGCCAGCAGCACCAGTTTCCACCCCAAATGGCACGCAGCTGCCGCCGCCGCCGCCGCCGGCCGCGTCCCGCGCGTCGACGTCGCCTCGATACGAAAGAAAAATTGTGGACGTGCTCGCGGCCGCGACGCAGACCGAGACACATGAAGATGTTGACGAGGCCGCCGCGGCCCAGGCACGACTGGAGAAGGAAAATTCGGAACGGGCGCTGAAAAACCGGAGCAATTCATCTTCAGACAGCGCGCGCAAGGCAACGGCGGACATTCGCAAAGTCGAGAAAAGACCCGTGGACCTCTCGTCGCTATCATCACGAGCAAGGCTCGTCGAGAAGTGCCTGGGCGAGCGCGACGTCTTCGACGCTCTTTTCGCGCCGGTGAGCGTCGAGACCGATGTGAGCGCCGGTGCCAACTTCCCTTCATCTGGACGGACGACCTTTACGATGCCCTTCGAGGCGGCGTGCACGGGCGTCTCTGTGATAAGAGAGCGGCCCGAGGCCTTTGTCGCTTCGTATGCATCCTCTACATCTGAGTTTGACGGCGACGTCGGAGAAGAGGGGTGTGTGTGCGTCTGGTCCCTCGCCTCCACGAAAGCGCCCGATTCTCAATTCAGATGCGAGGCCGGCGTCACCTCCATCGCCTGCGACCCACGGCACCCTTCTCTGGTGTTAGGTGGCGCGGCGTCGGGGCAACTCCTGCTGTTTGATGGTAGGACGCAGAACTGCGTCGCCAGATCACCCTTGGACCGGCACGCGCCTCATGCATCATCGATCTGCGCTTTATCTGTGCGAGACGACGGTACTGTATTGACGGGGTCGAGCGACGGCGTTTGTTGTCTGTGGGCGCCGGGAAACTTGGAAAGGCCCCTCGAGAAGCGGCAGCTCGGGATCGCGGTGTCCTGCGCCGACTTCGCCGACGATAGTACGGCGTACGTCGGCTGCGAAGCCGGTTCCGTATCAATGGCGACGTTCGGCGGCAGCGAACCGTGCGCCGCATTGGGCACGCACCGCGGCCGCGTCACGTGTCTCGCGGCGCACCCGGCGTCGCGGAAAGGTGCGGCTGCTTCCAGCGACACGCTCGGATTAAGGAGGCATCTGCTCGCGTCGGCGTCGGTCGACTGGACTTGTAGATTGCGAGTTGGCAGTACACCGCTGGGCGCGCCCCTGGACCACGGCGCGCACGGCTACGTGGCATCAATAGCGTGGTCGCCGTCCAGAGCCGCGTTACTGTGCACGGCGGCGTCCGACGGGTGCGTGCGGCTCTGGACGGCCGCGTCGGGACAAATCGTCGGCGCCGCGGAGCAGCTGTCGGCGGGCGCGTTGACATCCGTCGCTTTTTCCGGAGACGGCCGCCGCGTCGTTGTCGGCGACGCGCTCGGTTGTTGTACGGTGGCGGCGCTCGAAGCGAGTGTTTGTGGCGAACACCCCGCCGAGGCGGCGCGGCTCGACGAGCTCCTCGGGGGCCTCGCGCCGACGTAGAGCCCCGAAGGACTAACAATACAAGAATTTAGTAGTCGGCGCCCCCCGTCACACGGACTAACAATAACAAGCACTTAGTAGTCGGCGCCCCCGTACCCGCCGCCGCCGAAATAGCCCGGCGGCGGACCGTAGCCCGGCGGCGGGCCGTAGCCTGGAGGCGGGCCGTAGCCCGGAGGCGGTCCTCCTCCGTAGCCGCCGCCGCCGCCCGTGATCATCGATATGTACGCGGCGAGGCCGGGCGGCATCACGCCGCCCGTCGGCGGCACCGCGCCGCCCGGCGCGACCGGCGCGCCGGCGCCGGCGGCGTAGGCGCCGGGCGCGGGCATCGCCCGACGTCCCGACCGGTTCTTCGGGATGCCGTCGGACGGCCGCGCGTTCCCCGTTTTTTCCGCCACCACTTTCACGGCACGCTCCAGGGCGGCGTGCGCCCGCGTGTGGTTCCGCTGGTCGACGAGGTAGCACGGCAGCACCTGGTCCGTGTCAAAAAACACGAGCTGGGGCGCGCCGTCGCCCTCCTGCGTGGGGTATTGAGTGACGCCATCGACGCGACTCGTTTGCGACGCGCGGTTTGTTGAATGCCACCTCTCGGACACCGCGCAAAACGTAGCCCAGGTGCGAGTCATACCCAGCTTTCTTCGGCACGCCCCGGTCGCGCTTCTGCGTGGCCTTGTACTGGCGCCCCGGCAGCGCTAAGCAGGCAAACACAATCGCGTCCTTGGCGTAGGCAAACGCCAGTCGAGGGTCCGTCGTCGTGTAGATTCCGCGCCCAAAAAAACCGTCGTCGGTGACATGTCTCACGGTCCGCCCGTCGGGCACCTTTAGATTGCCCTCCATGATCGCCCGGAAGTTCGACCGCGACGTCCCATGATACACAATCGCTAAAGGCGTGGCGCGCGTGCCCTTGTTCCGGCCGCTCCGCGGGCAGGGCGCGCGCGCGAGCATGGCCGCGTGCTTCTCGAAGAACTTGACCGCCAAATCAAAATTCGCGCACGCGTTTTTCAGCTCCAAACCCACGGCCCACTTCTTCGAGTCGCGCGTGTACTCGGTGACGATCGCGGCGAGGCCCGTCGGCGTCGACGCGAGCTCCTCCGTGTCGACGCTCTTGCGTTTCTCTTTCGCGGCGCGCTCGGCGGCGTTCTTGCGCTTGATGGCGTCGGCGCGTTTCTTCTCCTCGGCCTTGCGCTTCTCCTCGGCCGCGAGCTTGCGCGCGATCCGCGCGTCGCGCTCCTCGGCCTTCTTGCGGCGCTTCGCCGCGCGCTGCTCTTCTAACTCCAACTGTCGCGCGACGGCCTCGTCGTCGACGTCGATCACGGACCGCCGCCGCTTCGGTGAGGCCGGCGACGCCGCCGTCAGGTCCACGACCGAGTCGTCGTCGTCCTCGGACGACTTGTCGCAGAGGTCCACGACGTCGCTTTCGTCGTCAATGTCGATCGGCTGCGACTCCGTGGCCATGGTTCTTCCCTGGCGCTGCGAGTAAAAACTGGCGTGTTCAGGGGACCGGTCTGTGCCGGAGCTTTGCGGGCGCCACGCGACCCGACGGGTGGCGCAGAGGTCGAGGGCGCTGCGAGCAGCGTGTGGCAGCACGAGGGGCCACGTATACGGCGGAATAAATCCGAAACGCAGCCGGGCCGAGCTAAATGGCTAGCGGCTGTAAGACACTAGCAAGAGCAGCTTTTGGACATAACAAACACCCGCAGCGCAGCTGATGGGAGCCTGTTCGTCCCGCAGTGTTAAATTGCCTGCTAGACCTGCGCGCGCCACCGGTGAGGCCACACCAGAGACCCGCAGCATCATGTCGGACTGGTTCGAGCGCCTTGTGGGTTTCAGAGAGCGCGACGCGAATGATGTAAGAGCGCTCGTCACCGCCGAAGGCACGGACCTCGTCGCGCCCGCCTTAAACCAGCGCTACAAGGCCGGCGCGTTCACGACGCCGTCCCTCGGCGAACTAAGAAATCAACTCAAAGCACGGACCTACGAAAAAAAACCACCGTCCTTCTCCAATGTCATCGGCGACGCGGGCGCCCTGCACGGCGAGTTCCCGGGCGCGACGTTCCAGGTCGCGAGCCAATTCAACTGCCTCGAGTTCGTGGGCCCTTCGGTCACGCCCGAGGACGGCGTCACGGGCTACGCCTGGGACAAGACGCAGGGCCCCTGCTGCGCCATCGCCTGCGGCGCCTCGACGATCTACCGGAACTATTTTGGGTTGAATGGCGCGCCGCAGACCAGAGATTCACAGATCGAGAACCTCCGCGACGTCCTCACGCATCTAGGGCCGCTCGGCGGCCGCTTCGACGTCCGGGGCGGCTACACGATGGCCGACGACGCCGCGCTGCGGGCGCTAACGGAGAAGGTCGCGAGTTTAGATGAAGCGGGCCGCGACGCGGTCAAGGCGCTCCTGCGCATCGGCCTCCAGACGGACTGCCAGGTCACCTCCCAGAACTGGGGCCGCGACCAGTTGAGGGATACCGACCACGTCGTCACGCAGATCTTCGCCTCGGCCTGTTCCGTCGCCTATTCAGGAAACGGCAGCGGCCTCTGGAAGGCCTTCGCCTCGCTGGTCCTGGAGGCGTCCTACGAGGCGGCGCTCATCGCCTCCGCGCTAAACGCGCTCGACCACCCGGACCGGCCCCACGCGTCCAAGGTGTTTCTGACGGCCGTCGGCGGCGGCGTCTTCGGCAACGGCCTCTCGTGGATCGCGCGCGCCATCGAAAAAGCTCTGGCTTCGGTGGACTACCCCCTCGACGTGCGCTTAGTTACGTACGCCCCGCCGGTGCCGCGCCCGTTCGAGACGCTCGCCGCGGTCGCCGAGTCCCTCGCGGAGTCGCGGAAGCGGCCGCGCGACGAGGGGAGCGCCCTCGGCGGCGCGGCCGCGTCGTCGCCGGCCGCCGTGCGCGCCGCGCGCGTCGCAGCCCTCGAGGCCGCGCCGCCGCCCGCGCCGGCCGATGCGACGGCGCCGCCGCCGCAAGTGCCGCCGCCGACGGACGCCTGAGCAATGCGCCGCCGCCGCCGACACTTCCGTCGAAGGGCGCCTGAGCACTGTGATAAGCCTCGTGTGAGTTCATTAGCACATAGTTATAAGCTAGGCCGTCGCCTCGAGGCGCGCGAGCAACCTCTTGCGCGTCTCGACCTTGAGGCCCACGTCGCGCCACTCGGCAGCCTCGAGGAACTTGGCCGTCTCCAGATCGAAGATCTCGGCCGTGGCGAGCTGCTCGACGAGCGTCGCCAGAGCATGATCAGATAATCCTAAGGACGCAACAAACTCGGCGAGGCACGGCTGGAGCGGCCCGTGGCCGTTCGTGGGCAGCGCCGGCGCCGGCGCCGGCGGCGTCGGCGGCGACACGACCGCCGGCATCGTGACTGGCACGTGGGTTCTGACGGGAGAGGGAGGCGCCTGGGCCTGCCGCGCCCGCGCCGCCTCCGCGCGCAGGCGAACGGCCTCGTTCGGGATGAGGCGCGTCTGGCCCGCGCCTAAGGTGACGTTCGTGATGGGTGACGTCATGTGGCCCCCCCGCAGCCACTGCTCGATGGCGCTGCGCTCATACACAATGCCGTCGCCCTCGAGCGTCACCGGATCCTTAAAAAACTCGTAGGTGATGGGGCACTCGAGGTCCTTGATTGATACTGAAGAATCTTGAGAGACGAATTGCGGGGCCGCCGGCAGGGCGGCCGGCGCCGGCTCCGGCGCCGTCGCGGCCATGAACTGGTCCCAGGCCGCATCGTCGAAGTCGTCGTCGTCGTCTTGTTGTGGCGCCGCGCGCTGTTTCATCTTGGCCGCGCGGGCCTTCGCTATTTCACGCTGGCGCTCTTTATCTTCTTCACTTCTCCTCTTGTCTCTGAGTTGCTGGGCGCACTTCTTCAGCGCCTCGACGTTCTTCTTCGAGAATAGATCAGACCTAGTAGCAGCGGCGTCGAGCACGTCGTCCGACGCCCAATTCGCAGCGACTAGCGACTTCTTCTCCGTCCCGATCAGCGACTGGAACAAGCGATTGACGTCGCCGTTTTCTCTTGTTAAATCATCCTTGGTGACCGTAGAAATCCAGGCGCCGAAGGCCCCGCTCCAGACTCGGCGCCTCACGAGGTGCGCGAACTGCCGCCGTTCGCTCCGCTGCTCCCTTCTCATCAATCGAGCTTCTAACGAGCTGTGGAGCTCCATGGCCTTCGCCACGACGCGTTTAGCCGGCACGGAAGCCTCTCTAGAAGCCACGCGACACAATTGCGCGCACCGCGAAATGGCCCGCTCCAGCGAATCGACGTTCGGCTTCAGGGCCTCTTGCTGTAAAGTCGACCACCCCTGGGCCTCTTTGAGTAGGGATTCTAAGGAAGAGGCTTCATAAGCGCACTTCTCGGAGGCCTTTTTTCTCTTCGCGTCCTTCTCATCAGCTCTAGGGTCGATGACGTCGACGGCACTCCCCGCACTCCAGGGCGACCAGGACTGGTGGCCGTTCTTGTCCACCGCGACGCGCCACTTCAGCTCCCAGCCGCCGAACGTTAGACTGTTGAACGTCACTTGCGCCACATGTCTTCCATGAGAAGGCTCCAATTTTATGGATTGCGTCATAGGCGCCTTGTCGAAACCGCCGTAGCCCCAACTCTGCTCGACCCGACACTCGGCCGCCACGAACTGCTCCGCTAAGACTGATAATGCGGAGACCTCGCCAGTCACTGTCAGGCAATCCTTGCCGGGCACCTTGGACACGATTTGCACCTTCGCCGGCGTCCGCAGCGCCTCCTCGGCCTCCAACCGCAAAGGCTTCTGGGCGACCTTCTCGGCGTCGCCCTCCAAGCCGAGCGACGCCTTGTGCTTGGCCAACCAAGCGTCGTGCCACTTCCCGTATCGTTCAGACTCTTCCAGATCCTGGTCGATATCCTCGCGTAGAGCCGTATCCCTCGCTCTCGTCATCTCGCCGACGTACAACAACCTTTTTTCTTGGTCCTTGAGCACGGCCGACGATATCTGAAACTTTTCGAACCGTAGACGAGCCTCCTCGCCGCCGCCGCACCGATCGGGGTGCAGTTGTAGAGCTCTCCTTCTGTAGAGTTTGTTCACGAGCTTCGTAATATCATCAGCGGCTCTTTTAGCCTTTTCCGAGGTCTTGTGGGCTACTAAATATTTTGCGTCGTGATCCTGCTTGGCCCGCGTCGCGAGTTTCTCGGCCTGGTCGACATCTAACGTTTTCGCATCCTCATCATCCACGTCGGCAAATTCTAAATCATACGTATACGTACCCTTGTTATCTTTGCGCACTTTGACAACCCGAGCCTCGACATAAGCTTCCCGGCCTCGATACCTCGCTTGCACCACTTCATCTTCCTTGAACACATAACTCTTCGAATCTTCATCGTGCTTCGCGAGCCAGGCCTCGCACTTCTGGGCCTTGGCCTGGTCCTTCTCCTTTTCGCTCTTCTCGACGGCGGTCTCGACGGCCTTGCGGTACTTCTCGAGCCGCTTCTCCACGGCTGTTCTTTGATTGGCCTCGTCCTCCCAGTCGCTCCGCCGGATCAGATCGGCAGAGACCTTCTCCTCGATCACTTTCTCCTTGCAAGCCTCGACGAGCCGAGCGTACTTCTCGACCTCTCGGGCATCACCATCCCTCCTAGCCTTGGCTAATTTCGCCTCCAATTTCCGACGCGTGTCTTGGCGCTCTTTGGCCTGCTTGAGGCGCTTTTCCTTCTTCTTTTTGTCTTCTTTATCTTCCTTGACGCCCTTCCGCGCGGCCGCGAGCGCCGCCTCGAAGCGCTCCCGTTGATGTTTCGCGGCGTTGGCGATCGAGGCGGTCCGTTCCGCCTGTTCCCGGTAGTAGGCCTCTTCCGCGAGCAAATCAGCAACGTCTTTCCCTCCAAAGTCCAGACAGACCGGCAACGCGTGGCAGATCTCCTGTAATTCATCAAGGCGCTTCCCGTTCTGCTGGGCGCCCTCCTTCATGCGCTTTCGATCCTCCTCCGTGACCTTGACGCCGACGACGTCCCCAGGCTTCTTGCCCGGTGGACATTTAACAACTAATCCCGTCTCGACGCCGTTCTCCAAAATGGGAATGTCGTCTCCTTCTCTACAGCCCGCGGGCACGGTCACGAACACGACGTCCTTCTCCGGCTCGAATCCCTCCGGCGGCGGCGGCGGCATCCCTCGACCGTCGCCCTCCTTGATCAGGATCGGCAGGACCTCGCCCGGCTTCACGTCGTCGGGGCAGGGGTAGTCTCCCACATGTTTGACGCCGCCATGCGGGTCGCCTAATTGTGTTGTGTCGATGACGATCGGGATCGGGTCGCCTTGTACACAACCCTCGGGCACGCGGAGGTGCGCGACGATCGCGCCGTCGGCCTCGACGGAGAGGCGCGCCGTCGTGCCGTCGTCGTGCTTGCTCTCCTCCACGGCGTAGACCTCGCCGTCCTGGATGTCGTCGAGATCCATGTCGTTGCTACGCGGTCCTTATCTGTTCTACGCGGTCCGTATGCGCAGCGCTGGGTTATCCGCAGCGCTGGGGTATTTAGCGCCAAAAGCTTTTTATGCCGCAGCTGTGGCGCGTGTGCTGTAGGTCAAGCGCAGCGCTGCGCTGGCTGCAGACGCAAGCGAGTCCAGAGCTGCGCCCGCGCCGCACGCGCGCAGGAGCTCGCAGGTCACCCTCGGGCCTCCCTATAATACCTAGCGGCTTGTAAGATACTAGCAATTTGAAATATTTTGAGGTTGCTTGCTTAAGAGCTAGGCCGCCTAGCCGCGGCCCGCCGCGGGGGCTGCGTTTTAGGGGCACGGCGTACATTAATACGATTCGTAGTGTGTTATGGACAACTAGGACCGTGGGAGGCAGTTATTAATCCGGGATTCCCCAGTGGTATCTTCTAGTATCTCCGCGGTCATCGGCCCCATGTGGGGCCCCATATATGCACCTGCTCGCGTTTGGCCTCGAGTCCCTTCGTGCCGTGTGGTTCCAAGAGTGGGTATTGCATATTGCCCTCCGGTCCGACGCTCGCCCAACCGTCGTGCAGGACAAGGACACTCTTGTACCAGCCGTCGTGCGCCCACACCCCGGCGACCTCGACGGCACGTCCGTCGAGGTCGCACAGGAACAGCTTCGCGAAGTCGTGGAGGTCGGCGTCGCGGCCCCGATACGCGTTCCACCGGCGGAGGTCCATGCGGACGCGCGCGGCCGCGGGGAAGAAATTCCAGAGGCGGAGAAACCTTTCGCGGACGGTTGATTCCCCCCGGGCGCTGTGGTCCGCGGCCCACACGGAGCCGCGAACAAAATCTTCGCCTGCTCCGCCATACATGGAAGGGGGATAATCGCAGTAGTCGTACGATTCGATGCCGTCGCGGGCAGGGGACCCGGGCGCGAAGTCGATGGACAGCAACGAGCCGCTGCCGTCGTCGTAGGGAGCCGGGGCGGCGAGGCCGTCTCCATCGAGGGGAAAGGCGACGCGGAGCATGGCGACGGGCAGTCGGTCCGCCCCCGCCAAGGAAACCCGGGTCAGCCGCGGCAGCATCGCGTCGCGCAGCCGGGCCAGCGAGTCGCCCAGGACCCACGCCTCGGACGCTGCCCCCGCCGCCTCGGCGCGTGGACGCTCGAGTTTCTCCGCGTACTTGCGGTTGTACTCATCAAGACAAATGTACCCTTCGAAGTCGATCTCCAGCTCGGTCGGCGGTTGAGCTCGAAGCATCTCGCACGCAGCATCAAGGTTTTCGAGGGTCACGGCGAGACGCGCCCCGGTCGGGTCGGCAACCGCATCATCGTCTGATTCGGTCGCGTCATGAAGACCGGGGGCGACGTCGTCGTCATCATCTCCTGGGACGTCGCGCCAGCTCACGCGGACGCGCGAGCCCTCCCGCGGCCCCGACTTCTCGTATCAGTCGCGGTGGCATGCAAGGTCCTTTCTGCAATCAAAACACACTTCGTAATCTTTTACAGACGCCACCACGACGCGCGACCCGCGGGAGCTCGCGAGGAGCTGGTACAGGGCGACGCCTAAGCCGTCCGCCATACCGCAGCCTCCCACGCGCCGGGCAGCGAAAACTTCGATGGCTGGGCACGCGAGGGCAGCCTCTTCCAAGAGCCTGCAATCTCGCTGCGTGCGGGTGTCTCGAAAGTTCCTCAACCTTAAGGGAGAGCTCCAGGCTTCCCTTCAGGCGCCGGGGGGCGCCCCGAGCCGCTGGTGAGGCCTCCGGTTTTTCACTCGAAGTTTTCGGCCCTCGACGCGCGTACCGCGTTTTACAAACGCGGGCCCCTAGACGCCCCGTCGACGCGACATCATAAAAAACAAACAATTAGCTCTGGACCTCGTCGCGCAGCTCGAGGCTGACGCAGTCTTTTAGGTCCGGCGGCTTCGCCGTGCCGCAGATCGCGCTCTGCACCGCGACGCCGTCCGGGAAGGCTAAGCGCAGGGGCCCGCCCTTCGCGATCGGCTTCCCGTCCTCGTCGCTGTGCACGAGGAACCCTTTCATCAGGTCGGCCCGCGATATCGGCGCCGTCGCGACGCCGTCCGCAGCTTTAAAAACGCCCTCGGCGCAGACTGCCGACGCCTTGACGACGTTCAGCGGGCACGCCGCGAGCACGGCGGGCACCGACGCGCCGAGGTAACCTTGCTTAGAGCCGGACGGGACTGGCAATGAGGGCAATCGTTTGATAATGTGATCGATGGCCACGGACGCGATCTTCCCGTAGATCGGGTGCAGAATGACGAATGAAGGGCCCTCCGTGTCCGCGACGGCCTCAAAAAAGTCCCTGTATTTTGGTTTGAGTTTTGTGTTACAGTGCTCGCACCGCCGCGCAGCACGGACGACCCAGCCCCGTCCTAGATTTTCAGTAGTGCCGTGCAAGGCCGCGTCCCGCGTGAACGAAGCGTCGTCGCTGGCGTAGTCGATGTCCTCGCCGAAGCGCACGACGCCCACGATCAGACCCGCGTCGTCGTCATTCTTCACGACGACGGCGATATCGACGTCCTTACACCAATCCGGCAGCGCGTAGTCATGAATAGCGATGGTGCGCTTCCCATCAACCAAGTCCTGCGCTATTCCTGAGGCGAGCAATGGGCTGTGTTCATCGAGGCCCAGCCTTGTGAGGACCGTGGAGAAGCTGGACATCTTGTTGCAGTGTGGTGCGGTGGGCTACGGAGGCTGCGAAACAGGTGCGCAGCGTGCGTGCGATGCTGTGTACGCTGCGGCGCAGCTTATTAGGCCTGAGAAAACCCGCGTCGAAACAGAATTTGAATTCTAAGCCTCTTTCCCCGATGTCGAGGCCTCAATACGCGTCATGGAGAGTCGTCAAACGTCCAGAAAGGGCCGAACGTTAGGGCCAGGTCATCGCATCCAGCGCGGGCCAAATCTCGAATTTTGCCGCTCGCGACAGCCATAATAACGGCCGGGGGACTGCGAACAGGCGGTCCTCTCGCATAGTTCGCGCCTACGCAGCCACGAAGCGTAAGGCCGCTCGATTCGCCTGCGAACTTGTCCACTCTCACAGCCTCAGATTTTTGTTCGCGACGCCATGAAAGTGAAACAGATGGCGATCACGGGCCTCCTCGTCGGCGCCGCGCGAGGCCTGATCCCACGGACGACGTTCGGGACTCAGAAGCCCCTCGCGCGCGGCCTCGCGCGCCGCCGGGCCGCGCGAAAGCAGCAGCAGGCCCAGCGCATGCCTTCGACGCCGCCGGAGAAGGTCGACGGCCACGCGCGGCGCCTGTCGCAGCTCCAGGGCCACACCTGCCTCGTGCTGAACGCGGACTGGCAGCCCCTGTCGTACCTCCCGCGCGGCCCCCGCGTCAGAAACTTATATACGCGCACTAATCACGCCGTCGACGCGCCGCAGGCTCAGCGTCTGGTCGTGGCAGGACGCCGTCAAGGCCGCCTGGCAGGAGCGCGTCCACGTCGTGAGCTCCTACGACGTGCGCGTGCGGTCGGCGTCGGCCTCGTTCGCCATACCTTCAGTGGTGGTCCTCCGCAACTACGAGAAGCGCGGCGCCGAGAAGGCGCCCAAGTTTAGTAAAAGATTGATGATGCTGCGCGACGGCTACCGCTGCCAGTACTGCAAGGACTCCTTCCCGCCGTCGCTGCTCACGTGCGACCACGTCGTGCCGCGCGCCTACGGCGGCTCGTCGACGTGGGAGAACACCGTGTGTGCCTGCACGGCCTGCAACGCGAAGAAGGCGTCCTTATTACCGTCCCAACTCAAGGCCGTCGGCATGCGCCTGCCGAACCCGCGCGCGCCCTCGGCCTACGAGCTCGAGGCCGCCGCGCGGGGCCTCGCCGTCCACAACCTCCTGCGCAAGAAGAACGTCCACGTCTGTGTGGAAATCAACCAGTGAGTTAGGTTATGAACCTCCACGCCATCGAGCCGACGCGGCCACAGAGACAACGTCGCCTCGATGGCGTGGAATCGCCACGCCATCGCGCAGACGCAGCTACCGGAAAGCACGTCGCGTCGGTGGCGTGGGGCGCTCGAAATTTGATTTCCACACAGGTCCACGAGTCCTGGAAGATCCACATCGGCGCGGCCGACCTCAACGCGACGATGGCGAAGGTCGCGCGCGAGAACGAGGAGCTCTTCGCGACGGACGTCGAGCCGCGCAAGTTGGTAAAGCGCGACCGGAGCGTCGCCTACTCGCGGTAGATCATCATATTCCCCCCCCACTTGTATATTGTAAGAAGGCTATTATTTATTCGTTGTTTTCGCCGTCGCCGCCGGCGCCGTCCGGTCGTCGCCGCTCCTACTCTTCGGCGGCGTCGTTGTACGATGCTAGGAGGACGTCGCCGCCGCCGCCGCTGTCGTAAACCTGCGAAAGACAAGCGCCGAGACCGCCTTGGTCAGCAGCTTAGATTCATTCATTGAGTAAAGGAAGACCCCCGAGGAAGTGCACACTTCGTCCCAAGATGAGTGGAGATTGTGGGTGTGGATTGAAGGAGCAGTACGTGTCACCGAGATGCCTTGACATCGTCGAGCCACAGCACAGGGAATTCGAGCCGATACAAGTTGAAAGCGCGTCCGTCGCCGCCGCCGCCGCGATGACTTGACATCGTCGAGAGCTTTGGCAAGCCATGAGCACATGTATGTAAGTGGTGTGTAGAAAGCGTGATTTCCAGGAGCGGCTCAGTCGTCGTCATCGTCTTCGTCGTCGTCACTCTCGTCGAGGCCCGCCCACTGGCGGCCGCGCTACGGGAGCGGCTCGTTGGGGTCGCCGAAGCGCGTGTCGACGATTGAGGCGAGGCCTAGACGGGTCACGTCACTGCTACCGGTGATTGTGCGACGGCGAGGGGATCCCGAGATACGCCTCGGATGCGATTTTTGGCTGGACGACCATGCCAAGCCCAAACTGGGAGTGGGTGTTGCCCTGCATATAGTAGAGCGGCGAGTTACCAGGTTAAGTTCCGGTAAGGTAATTACCCGGTAATTACCTGGTAATTACCTGTAATTACCCTGTAATTACTGGTAATTACCAAGGCCGATATTCGTATAACGGGTTACTCCTGGCTGTAATCTAGTATGTCTAGCCAGTAGCTCAGCCTCGAGGGACTGTGACGGACTGAACTGAGATCCCCAGATAACAACACCCCACCGAATTTGGAGTTCTGGAACGGTGCCATTTTGGACCTTCAGGTCGAGCCGTCCCGTGCCTGCGGCTCTCGCCCGGCAGCAGTCTGCTGCCATGCTGCTGCAACACCTGCTCTCCTGGGCGGATTCGTGCGGCGCATCGATGCGTCGCTGTGAACGACGTGAACGATGACGGCTGCGAGCCGTGGCATTGTGCCCGGGTGCTCCAGGCATAGTGCGGTGCGCTTTGTACGCGGTTCGAGCCCCAGCGAGCGGTGGCGCTTGGCATCGTCGCTGGCTGCGCTGGTGCGGTGGCGGCGGCACGCGCGAGCGCTGGCCGTCGAGCGGTCTTCGCGAGCAGCGCGAGCGCGGCGCGAGAGGCGCTTCGAGGCCACTGCGCACAGCATGCCCAGTCCTCTCCGACCGTGTGCGCGCCGTGGTTCGGCGAGAGAGCGGCTGGGCGACGGGTGCGGCGTCGCCGCCCCCGCGTCGCCGCTGCACTTCGTGATATGCTTCGCACGCTTCCGGTGCGCGAGCACGCACCGCATGTAATGTAGAGCATGATCGACGCCGTCGCGAGCGGCGCAGTTGCTCTCCGGCCGTCCCTCGAGGCCGTCCATGCGCTGCGGGTCGACGCGACTCAGGAGCCTCTGGACGCCGCGCGCAAGACGCACGAGAACGACGCAGACGCCGGTCGCTGGAGGTCGGCACAGGCGTCGGCGACGTCGTGGGCTCCGGCGTCGGCTCACTGGAGGTCGGCGAAGGCGTCGGCTCACTGGAGGTCGGCGCAGGCGTCGGCGACGTCATGGGCTCGGGCGTCGGCGACGTCGTGGGCTCGGGCGTCGGCTCACTGGAGGAGTTCCCACTGCGGTCGACGGGGCGGCCGTGCGCCCTGAGGCTTCTTCGGCGCCGGGTGGCCGCATCGGATGCGTGTCGGCCTCGAAGGGCTCTGCGTGATTGGGGGTAGTACGATTAAGATAAGAAGAAACGCTAATTTAGGTTTCGGGGTCCGCCTTGCGGAGGCCTGGGGAGGGCGAGCACTCGAGCGCGGCCCGGCGCCTACTTGCACGCCTACTTCTTCGCCGAGAAGAAGGAGGAAATTTTGGGCTGGCCGCTCCACTCATAAGAGGAGGGGGGCTTCGCCTTGACCTCGTCTTCATTTCTAGGAGTGCCCTGGAGGAGGATGCGCGGCTTGCTGGATCGTCGGTACTTGGCGCACGTGGGACCGGTAGGGCGCAGCGGGCCGGTTTGGTGCCTGCGGGGTTGCCGGGGTTACGTCGGGGTATTCAGAGGCAGGCGACGCGCGGCGTTCCGCCCGCCGCGCGCAAAGCCCACGTCTGAATCAATTGTGTGGAAAAATGTCTGGTTTTGTCTGGAGGCGACCTCGCGCGGCCTGTAAGTTTCAGGGAGGCTCAGCGCGGGCTGTGAGAGGGCCCACGTATAGTTTTTGGGGTGAGGGGACGCCGCGCGCGACGGTGGAGGCAAGGATATTTTTGCCACTCACCTAGCGTCATAGACCTACTAGCCCCAGCTCGAGCCAAGCAAAAGCAGCGCAATCGCACCACACAGATCGAACTAAGCCGACTCCTGCTTCGATCGTGACCAAAAAGCATGGCGCAGAGCGATGCAACCGCGATCGCACCCCTCGTCGCATTGCTACGAGATGCAGCCTTGGCATTGCGGGATGCCAGCCCAGCAACTCGCGCCGGAGCTCGCTTAGCGCTCCAGGCCGACGCGCTTCGGGCCTTCCAGTCGTTCGCGGCCGCCGCCGGACACGACGCGAACGCGCACGCGGCCGCGGATGCGGAGCCCGTCTTGCGCGACGGCATCGCCGGGCTCCCGCCCGAGGTGTTCCAGACCATCATCTCCTTTGTGGGCTTCCGAGCGCTCTTCAACTGCGCCGTGACCTGCCGCGCGTTCCGCGACGCCCACGCGAACCTGCCGCAGCTGCTCTTACAAGGGCTCGCGCTGGATTACTATCCTCTGTTGCGCACGGTCGCACCAAGTGCACCGATTGCTGCGCAACCGCCACGCGACCTCATCAGAGTGTTTCGGTGCGCCCACCAACAAAACCTGGATTACTTAAGTGACTGGCCGCCGCAGCCACAATGTACTCTCGCTGAGTATCAGCTGATGCTCTCGCTCACTCACAATGGGGGTGAGCTCCACGCCGGAACCGGTGTGCTGGATGCCGATGGCGACAACACAGGGAGGTATATATTTTCGGTACCAGGTGGAGCGGTCACGGATCGGAGCCAACTTAACGATGTGCGGGCAAAAGTCATGGCTTCCCGTCAAGTCGGGAATAGGTTGCACTTCGCCTTGTTATATGAGGGTGGGGTCATGACGGACAACTACGACGATGATGACAGACCCGTAATCGAATTTGACTGGTTGCCAATTGCACGAGACCCGAGAAATAAGGCGCTGGCGTGGAAGATGCATTACTCTAGTGCTTTTGAGTACGCAGACCCAGAACTTCGCATCATCTGGAACGTCGACTGGACGGGCGAAACAGACCTTTCTGAGGAGACGGAGGTTGACGTACGCTTCGTGTTCTACGACTCGCAGAACGGGGAGGACTTCCCCCGTGACATGAGCTTGGCAGACACGTGCATGTGCATCGAGTCCTTCGTCGCGTGGTCTGATTAATATTATATTTACAATAGCCACCCACCGGGGTCCCCGTTAGTGTCGAATTACTGGATTTGAATTGGACGTGCGCGACGTCTCGCGGCGGCTCCGACGCGCAGCCATTAGTGCAGGTCGACCGGCCTCGCGTCGAGCAAGGATATTTTTGAGATGGTCCTGTCAGTTCGTCTGGCCCTGGGCGGTGCGTTTGCAGCGCTCAAGGAAGCAGTCAGAGCAAGAGGCAACATACTTTTAGGGGTACTATACTCTATACAGTATAGTACCACCCACATTTTTGTTTCGCTTCTAGCTCTTACCAGGTGTCAGCCACGGCTCGGAGGAGGTCCCGACGAGGCAAACCTCCAGCTCATCCGTACCTTAGCCCGATTCTTGTTTTGCAGGCAATTGCCTTGGCATTGGGCCTGTCTACGACCCGTATCGGGACTGCCTGTGCCTGTGTGGAAATCAACCAGTGAGTTATGTTTACGGGGACAACGTCGCATCGATAGCGTAAAGTCTCCACGCCATCGAGCTGACGCGGTCACGGGGACGACGTCGCGTCGGTGGCGGGGCGCCTGACATTCGATGTCCACACAGGCCTCTACTCGACGGGCGGTTCCAAGTTAAGAAGAAGTAGTGTAGAGAGCGGCAAGAAGGTCTGGGTCGTCGACCTGGCCGATGAAGCTCAAGACTCGCTACAACGATTCTACCCGGCGAAAGATGCGCCTGCACTCCGCGGGGCCATTCCTTCTCCTCCTCCTCTCTCCTCCCCGCCTCAGATATGGTGACTAAGACTGAGTCTACACATTAGTCGATGCCTCCGGCAAGGCCAAGTCCACGCACGAACCAATCGATAAAAACAAAATAAGGTTAACTAGGGCACGCCTTGGAATCGACCGCGCGCCGCCTCGCATCGTCCGCTTCATAATGAAACCGGTCCACGAGGTCCGGATGGGCGCTTTTCGTATAAAAGGCCAAATCATTCTCATCCAAATTCGCGTAGCGCGTCGCCTCCGACGCGTACCTCGAAAGAGCCGAGGCCCGGCCCGTGCCGTCGCCGCCCCCGTGGCCCCGCCCGAATTTGGCCGCATCCGAAAACGAGTCGAAGTCCCTCCTCAATTTGCCGCCGACGCACTCGCAGACGGCGCGCACCGTGCGCTTCGGAGCGAAGAGTAAGTCTTCGTACCGCACGATCAGCCGCGGGATCGCAGTATTGTAGTACTGAGCGTACCAGGAATTCCAAAAATCCAGCAAATGGGCGTACCGTTCCATGGGGAATCCTTTTTTAAAATTGACGGTCACGTTCCTCATAGCACGTAAGCGATTCGGATCCAAGGGCGAAGGACAACAACTACCTCTACCGAATCTAGCCGCGTAGGGCGTGCGGCACATGCTCCGCGCCCAGGTCAGCGGGTCTTTCACCAAGACCGCTGGTAAAACTTCAGAAATGTTGAAATGATCCAATCTATCAACGACGTGCCGCCCGCGAAAGTGCAAAGGGTTGTGCTTGCCCCAGGGCACCTGGAAGGGGTAGCCAATGCACTCGCCGCGCGCCATCATGGCCATCTTCTGCTTTTGAGGCATTTTCTCGGGGCACGCCTTGTCCACGACGCAATTCTTCCTCACGAGGTTTGTTAGTAAGTTGGTACCCGTGTTGAACAGACCGGCCGTCGCCGCCCTTCTGAATTCTGATGTTGTTTCTCGAAATGCAGCACATCTTTCCAATCCCAAAATCGCCGGCTTCCCATAAAAGTCTGGTATAGAATCGGCCTCGTCGTCGTCCTCGACGCTGCTCTCGAGGGCGTTCCCAAACGCGAGCGGGCCCTGGAGCCGCTCCTCAAAAATCTTCCTAGCTTCGGCGCGCTCGGCGGCCGTCGGTAATCCTTGTATTAATTCCTCCTCGGCGGCCGAGAGCGTCGTCTTTTGTTGTGTGCTGTCAGCTGCGCTGCGCTCCGTCGGCAGCGGCACGGCCGGCGCCGCGAAGTCGCTCGGCCGCCACGACGCCCCCTCGCGCGCGACGTGCGCGTCGTGCCGGCCCGCGTGCATGACCATGACGGCGACCTGGCAGCCGATGACGAAGGCCACCACGACCATCGGCGTGCAGACGCGCTGCTGCTGCTGCTGCGGCATCGTGGTGTACGCAGTTTTAGGAGCCGTAGCGCTGCCGCAGCATTGTGTGGGTGGTCCACATTGTTCCGCAGTCGTCCCAAAACGAGAGTTTAGTTACACTGTCTTAGTGTGTAGACCTGGGCAGCGATGTCCGCCACAGCGCGTCCGCACCAAAGACAGCAATTGCTGTCCTCCGCGACTGCTGTGGGCTTGAATGCACGCAGTGCGCCGCTGCGCCTGCAAGCGAGCTAGCGGCAGGTAAGACACTAGCAATTACAAATGAGGCTGCCCTAACTGGCAGGCATACTGGCTGCCACTCATCTCACCTTACCACAATATGCCCCGGGATCACTCACGCGAAGTGCTCGCGCACGCCATTGATGAGCTCGGCGTCCGAACGCTCCACGAGGCACTCGCGGAAGGCCTCGATGTTGAGGGCGCGCTCGGCGGCGGGGACGGTGGAGGCGGTGTACGCGGAGTAGGCGTCGTACGGCGTCACCTGCACCGGGAAGGCCGGGAGCTCGACGTCCGTGCTGCCGCGCCGCGAGGCCAGAGAGCCCTCGACGAGGACGTAGCGGCCGTCAACAGCGCTCGCTTGGAACAAGGCCACCTCGTAGGGGAGGCCGATGATGAGGGCGGGCCACCTGTGCGTACATCCAAGTGACCGTTCCGATCGGCGTCGAAGGGCCGTCGCGCGCGCGGTCTTCTTTCCTCGTGGCGCAGTTCCCGCGACTCCAGCACGCGCGGCGTCGCAGGGCCGCGCCCCCGCGGAGACGTGGCGCCACGTCATCGACGCGCAGCACGTCACACCCGCGGCGCTTCCGCTCGAAGAGCCGTCGCGTTGCGGCGCGGACTCCGTTTGATTTGGACACTGCTGGCCACCAGACGTCAATAAATTGCTTGTAGCGCCGTACGAAGTCGGGCAGGTCCTTCACCTCCCGCTCCGAGAACCGGAACCTATCTAATTCCCAGCAGCCGCCGCTGATGCACGGCGGCAGCTCGGAGTCGTAGTCCTCGCGCATGGCGTGGACCAAAGCCAACAAGAGAAACATCGACGTCGTCCGTATGCAGCAGTAGTGCGCCAAGAAGCGCGCCGCGTCCATGCTGTGCATTTCGGGAACATAATTCGGCACGTCGTCCACAACAATTAACGGAGCTAACTTGACGTTCAGGCGCGGCTCCCGGAGGCGGAAGACGAGCGCGCGCCGCCCGCTCGCGCGCACGACGAGGTCGGTTTGCGGGCTCTCCTGCAAAAGCAAGGCCGCGCGGCGCTCGCACTTGGCGTACTTCGTGTTGAGCGCGCGGAGGAGGCCGGCCTGGCTAAAGGTTTCGGGCTGGAGCCACGGAGGCAACGAACCCTTCAAAGAGATTGCGTGTGCGACGTCCTTCTTGCTCTGCTCCGAGTCCCAGACGATCTCGCGAGCCTTGTTCTCGCCCACGCGGCCTTGGGTGGCGAGGCGGTCTAAGGTATTGGAGCTGAAGGTAATTCGGCCGTCGCCGCCGCCGACAACGCCGCCAATGACAACACTGCTGATACTTGCGCCTGCATCGTCGTCGTCGTCGTCGTCGTCGTCGTTTACTTGCGACTCGGGCACGATCACTCTAGCGACGGCCTTGAAGCGAGGGAGGTAGACGGCGGCGTTGTAGATCCACGTCGAGACCCGCTTCATCTCCACGAAGCAGCAGATCACCGTGATCTTGAACTCGATCAAGTCCCCGTGCATCACCGCTCTCACCACTGCCACAGCGAGGGCGTTCACAACCGGCTGGTGGTTCAGGTCGAAGTATATGAAGCCGAACGTCATGGTCAGGAGGATCACGCAGCCGTGGAAGCACGCCGCGGCGTACGTCTTCCGCCGCTTGAGGGTGATCTCGCCTTGAACGTGTAACACAATCGCGGACATGAGGCACGCGAAGAGGAAGTCCACGACCGCCCCGCCGAAGGTGTCGACGAGCGGTCCCGGGGTGAAATTGTAGAGGATGGCTCCCGAGTGTAATAACAAAAAGACAGTCTGGCGCGCGGCCCAACCTAACACGCCGCGCTTCGTCCAGCGCTCTTTGAGGTCGTTTAAGTCCGTCGTGAGCGCCCCGGTGCTCATGCTGAAGTCGCGCGCCACGGTGGACACGCCGCGGTCGCGCTGCGACGCCCACGTCTTTATGGACAGCATGTGGCCCCCGACGAGCGCGCACATGGCCGTGAACGCCGTCCACGGCATGGCCGCCACGAGGCGCGACACGTATGAAGTCCTGTTCATACCATGTTGTACGAAGATGCCAAGGCCCCCGTACTTGGCCATCGCGCTGCCGACGCAAAGCGACCAGACCAGCATTGCTAATGTCGCCTCCCTTAGAGAGTACATTGCTGACGGTACCGCAGCAGCGTGCGGATCTTTTTTGTAGGAGTCGTTCGCAACGAACAGTGACGAATTTTGATCTGCAGGTGGTCCTCTTCGGTGGCTTCGCTGCGCCAAAAAAAGCCGGGACCTAGCGACCAGACACACTAGCTTCGCCTGCAAGTCGGGTTACTCTGCGCTCCAGTGTAGACCGTAGACCGTCCTACCGACTCGGGTGTATCTAATAAAATCATCATTTCTCCAACCGGCGTTAACGCGTCAAATCCCTGAAGCTATAAAAATTGTGTGAGTCGATGGCCAGTCTACCGAGGTGGACCGTTCACCTTTGTCCGCCGCCTTCTGACTGGGACCCGGGAGACGAGGATGCCCCCTAGTATTGCGCCAGCCGACGTGCCCATCTTATAAGACGGAAGACGACCAGTAGTAGAATAATAATAATAAATTCGTGAACCGTCTATCTATGATATCTAAAAAAAACAAAAACAAAGCACACTCGCTTCGCGGCCGCGGCCGCGGACACTGGCTATGACACAAACGCGTGCGCGTCGAGCGCGCCGTCGCCAGCCATGCGGAAATCAACGGCTTGTAAATGAATTTTTGCCGTGCAGCGATAGCTAGCGTCTATAAAGACACTAGCAAGGCAAAGGCAAGCTGTTGCGTCAAATCGTCGTGTTACGGCACCGCTGCGTGAGTTGCTTTCGCAAATTCACTTGGCGTTGCTGCTCACAGTTTTGCTGCGCCCGACGCCATCGCCGGCGTTTACAACTTTACCTAGGGAGGGGCACTTGGGCAGCCGACGCGTCGCCGCGGTGCGCTCACAGCGCGCGGCCATCATGGGCGGCGGTTCGGGCGTCGGCGGCTTCGAGGAGGACACGCTCAGCCCGCACCCCCTGCAGCAGACGGAGGAGGCGTTCCTCGAGGGCGTCCTCGGCGGCCGCCCGGCGCAGCCGCCGCCGCTCCAACGGACGACGAGCGCCTGGGGCGAGGCCCAGCAGCTGCGCGCGGCGCGGCGCGAGCTGAGTCTAGTCGTCGACGCGCGCCTCGGCCGGTGCGTCGAGGCGTCTACGCAGGAGACGGCGAGCGCCGCGGAGCTCAGAGCTGCTTTGAAGGCCGCCGCCGCGGCCGCGGCCGCCGCGCGCGACGCCGATCATGAGCGGCGGCAGGTCGATGATAGATTAGACGCCGCGCTCGACCGCCTCGGCGCGCCCGTCGAGGAGGACGCGAGCGACGGTGACTGGGTCGGCTCGAACAGACTCGAGGAGGCTATCAGCGCAGCGAAGGCGGCGGGCCGGGCCGAGGCGCTGGAGGCCCTCGGCGAGCGCGAGCGGCTGCGGGAGAAGTGCGAGCTCTACCGACAACGTATTGAGGAGCTCGAGAACAACATGGAAGACGTCGCCCTGGATGACACCGTGGATGCGAAGGTACATAATGAAGTGTTAGAGCGCCTCGAGGCGGCCGAGAAGAAGCTACGGTGCCTCATGGGCACGGAGCGCGGCCGGGCCATCGCCCAACTCGAGACGGAGCTCGAGGAGCGCGACGAGACCATCGCCGCGCTGCGCGAGGCGTTGGACCTGGCGGCGCGGCCGCGCTCGCCGCGGACGCCGCCTCCCCTAAAGCCGGCGCCCGTCGACCCGGGCGAGCTCGCGCTGGACCTCGCGACGCAGCCGGCCCCGCAGCCGGCCTACCTCATGCGCGCCGAGTCGCGCGCCTCGGAGGTGTCCTTCGACTCCGACGGGCCGGCGACGCCCGTAAAACCGTCGACGGCCCACCTCCTGCGGCCGGTGCCGCTCGCGGGCGAGACGCACCACCGCGTGATCCAGGTCGCGGGGGACACGTTCGTGGTCTGATGCTTTGGCGGTAAATGTATTTAGTAGACTACCAGCCCTCCGTCGTGTAGGGCTGGGACCTCACAATGAGGTTGTCGATGGGCACCGGCGGCGCCTGCATAACTTTCTCAACGACGGAATTCGGGACGGCCCCCGCGCCGACGGGCGTGTTGAACATGTACTGCTGGGCGGAGTAGCCCGGCTCCGTGTCGGGGACCGGGCACAACGCCGAATCGATACCCTCCGTGGGAAACGGCAAATCCCACGCCGTCGCCTCGACCAGCGCGTCGTAGCGCGCACCTAGTTCCCCGGCCGTCTCGTAGTTGTACGTCATTTGTAGAGCCTGGTAGGCCAAATCCCGCGTTTCGTCCGTCGTGCCCTCGTAGGTGGCCCGTTCGGGTTCTAACAGATGACCGCACGGAGGGTAAGATGTAGTCACGTCCTGGATCGCCTGGAGGAAGTCGCCGCTGCACTCGCTCTTCATCATGGCTTGAAAGTCCTTTTTATCTTTTTCGGCGTACATTTGGTCGTAGGTCGGGATGAGGTTGTAGAAGATGTCGTTCTTGCTGCAAGAGGCCAGAATTCTACAAATGATCTCCTCGTCCGTGCCCGTGTCTACCAAATCTTCGACTTTTGTAGCGACGTGTAATCTATGGGCGAGGAACTCCCATTTCGGCGTGCAGTGCGCGAGTAGAGCCGTCCGGAAGTTCCCACTGAGACCCTTCTCGAGCGTCTTTCTCAGCGACCGCTTCGTCTTGGGGTGGTTCTCGTAGGCCTGTTCGAGGTACGCGATGTGCTCCGGCGACGCCTTGGCCAGGATTTCGAGGAAGGGCCCTTCGTCGGTCGAAATCAGATTCGCCTCGCAGGCCTTGTACAGGCGATGGGCCTCGTCCTCGAGTTGCTGCGGACTCCCGGCCCAGCCCTCCTCGCGGTCAAATTCGGCGAGGCGCGCGATCCACTTCCCGTAGTCGCCCGTGTACAACGTGCCGCCCGTCGCGTGCTTCAACGCGTCGCTCAGCGACTTGCCCGTGTCCTTCTCGTAGACTTGGGCCGCGGCTCGCAGTTCTTCATTGGTCCGAGTAGATAAAATCTCACACAGCGCCGCGGGATCGGAGAAGAAGCCGCCCATCTTCCTCTGTAAAAAGTAGGCCGTCTGCCGCGCGTCGGGCATCATGCGCCACGTGCACAAGCGCGCAAAGTCCGACAGCCCGTCATCTAACTGCGTCCAGAAGGACCAGGACTCGCCGCGGATCATCTTGAAGATCGACACGCCGCTTTCCGCTTCCACGAGATTCTGCATGTCCTGCAGCTGGTGCCGCGTCCGCGCGTTCGTGACTTTGGAGATGCGTTTTTCATCGCAGCCCATGCCCTTGCAGGCCTCGACAATCTCCTTGTAGTCCGTATGGATCACGTGGCGCTTATAGACTTCCAGAGCGTGCTCGTCGCAGCCGACCATGTGATCGGCGTCGGACCATCTTCGTTGACAGACTTCGACGGCCCGCCACAGGAAGGCGTGCTCCCGATAGTACTTCTTCCTGTCTGCTTCCTTCTGCGCTTGGGCTTGCAAGAGCTCGGCCTGCGACGCGAGCAGCGCCTGGCCGTACTCCTGGGCGCCCTTGACTTCCTGCTCTAAATCGCGCTTCCTCCTTTTGAGGTCGGCGAGGGGGTCGCCCTCGAACTCGTCGCCCTCGGGCTCGACGGGCGCGCTCGAGATGCAGCCCATGGTTCCAGCCTTTTAAGCAGCCCAAAGTTAAGCCCACGAGGCGTCCTTGAAGGGGCTGTCGTGCGCTCTGGCTGCTGGACTGTCTCGCGGCAGCCCGAAGCGAAGCCCACGACGCGTCGACCCGCGCCCGGGGAGCAAAGGGCAGCCCGCTCTCCCCAAGTTTCAAGGCGCTGAAGGTGCGGGGCGCGGAAGCGTCTGTTACTTGCGAGTAGCCGTGGGAGACTCCTCCGGTACCGCTGCCACCAATGCGACTCGGGCCGCGCGTAAATTTACTCCCTAGCTCGCCTTCGCGGCGGGGGCCGTACTCGCGAGGCCGCGGCCGGCGACCATCGCCCCGAGCCACACCGCGGCCGGGAGTGAGCCCGTCCCGACGCTCACGACGCCGGGGCCCGGGCACAGCCCGCCGAGGCCCCAGCCCGCGCCAAAACACGCGCCGCCGACGAGCGTCTTCGCGTCGAGCGGCCGGCCCGCGTAGGCCCGCATCGGCGGCAGGTCCACGAGCCCGAGGACGCGCCACGCCACACCAACGACGAGCAGCGCGCCGCCCATGACGAAGGCCAGCGACGGGTCCCAGCCCCGCGCCGCCGAGAAGTGCAGGAAACCCTCGATCTTCGACGGTTTCACCATCGCCGCAAGCACGAGCGACGCGGCGAAGCCGCAGCCCCCCAACACGTTGCTCACTTTTTTGTTCGTCCGCGTGAAGAACTGGGCGACGGCGACACTCGCGACGGCGCGCGCGAGCGGCCACGAGAACCCTGATGATGCCGCTGGCGCGAAGTCGTTTCCCACCAGGTACGCGGCGAGGCCCCCCGTGGCCATGAACACCAGGACGAATCCAAAGCTCGCCTTGGAGAAACAGGCCAGGCCCTGGATGCCGTTGCCGCAGGTGCAGCCCGCACCCATTTTTGAACCCGCCCCCACTAACAACCCAGCGACGCCGAGTCTCACGAGGCCCAGGCCCCGTAATGAATCTCCCTCAAAAGACGCGTCGTCGACGAGGGCGAAGAACGGGTTCGACACCAACGCGAAGGCGCCGGCCACCATGCCGGTCCAGACCTCGGCGTCCGGCGTGGCCGACGGCAGGAGGCGCTGGTTCGTCTGCGCGAAGATCGTCGCCACGGCGCCGATGCCCATGCCTCCGACGGCCGCGGCCAGGGCGCTGTCCTGGGTGAACTCCGGGGAGAGGTGCATGGCTAGACTGCCACTGTTTCCTTGTTGTGGGCAGCCTCTCTTGGCGACTGGCGTGCTGCGGCGCACTGTTTCCTTGCTTGGGCAGAGCCTCTCTTGTGTTGTGCCCGCACGGAGAGCCTCGAGCGTCCGCTCCAAAGGCTCCCGCGATCCGTCGCCGGACCCGACCCCTCCGCGACGACGCATGCGCGCGTCTCGCGCGAATTCCAAAATCCAAGCATCTCCCAGCGCCAGGCTTGCGTGCCCATCTCCGGCAGCCCCAGGCCCGCCGCCACGGCCAGGACTGGGCGGCAGCGTCTACGGAGGGAGCCCTCCTCGCTCGGACGGAGCCGCACCCCACGCCACCGCATTGATCGACGGAGCAACCGGCATCCAGGATGGACCCGGCCACAGTACAAGCCCTGCGCGACACGAAGCAGCTCTTGGACGATGGTATTATTACGGAGGCGGACTTCGAGGCCAAGAAGGCCGAGCTCCTCGGCCAGCCCGCGCCCGAGACGCCCGCCGCCGAGCCCGAGCCCGCCGTCGATCCGGAGGAGGCGGCGCTCCGCGCGGCCATCGCCGGGCTGGAGGCGGAGCTGACCGCCCACAACGAGCAGAACGCCTACTACGAGGGCGAGAACGCGCAGATCGAGCAGGAGAATGCCCAGCTCGACGCGGAGATCGCGCAGAAGAGCCAGGAGGTCGAGGAGCTCAAGGGCCAGTACTTCCAGGCCGTCGCCGAGGGGTTGAAGCTGGGCAAGATGCACCAGTTGTTAGCTTGTGACATTAGGCAGATCAACGCCTTCAACTGCGGGCGCGACGTGGAACGGATCGAACGAGCTATTGCTGGGTGGGGCACGAACGAACGGATGCTGCTCGATGTCTTGACGGCGCGATCCAAGGAGCAACTCCTAGGTATCGCGCAGGAGTACGAGGCGAAGCACGGCAAGGCGTTGTTGCCCGTGCTCAAGTCGGAGCTGTCTGGGTTCCTCTGGGACTCGCCTTTGCCGTACCTCGTGAGGTGTCTCTTGACACCTTCCGAGGATTTGGATGTGGAGTTCCTGCACGACAGCATGGCGGGCTGGGGCACGAACGACGGGCAGCTCATCGAGGTGCTCGGGACACGGTCGGCCTTTGAACTGAAATATGCCTCAGACAACTTCAAGGAGAAGTACGGGAAGGACCTGCGGAGCGCCGTCGACGGCGACACGTCGGGCAAGTACTCTGAGTTATTGTTAGCATTTGTGGACGCCATTCCCACGCGACGAGAAGGCGACAAGCCGGAGGACAACGACGTCATCGAGATGTACGCTACCTCCATCCATGATGGACTGGAGCCGGATTCCGAGGACTGCGTCGCCCCTTTGGAAGGGTTTCTGCCCGAGGCGTCCGCGGCGGATATCCGAGCGCTGAAGAAGAAGTACGCCGAACTTTATGGAGGCGAGGACGTCGTCGAGAAGGTTAGGACAGACAAACGTTTTGATAGTATGTGGGAGAGCGAGAACGGCCGAAGCAACCTCAGGATGCTGTTGCTATCGAGGCTGCACGAGCCCGTGACCTACGGCGCGATCGTCATCGACCACGCGCTGAAAGCAGGATTTTTAGGAGGTGGCTTCGACGGCGTCGACGAGAAGGCTTTATCAAGGGTCTTGGGCCGCCACGACAAGAACTTCGTTTTTAAAATTGCGAAGCGCCACGACGAGCTGTTCCCGGACAAGCCCCTGCAGGGGCGCTTCGAGAAGAGTTTGAAAGGTGATTTTCGCGCCGCTTGTTTGGGCATCTGCTTCGGGGCGAACGAGTCTGATTTATCTGGCGTCGGCGAGGCCGCCGCGGGCGAGTAAGGAGTTTCCGGGACTCGTGGGCGGGGGAAACGCGGCAAACGCCGCGCGGTGGCGTGGGTGTGGGACGTCAGGCTCAGGCTAGTTACGTCGCGGGGTCCCCCGTACCCCTCCCGTATGCTAGTATGTTACCGGCCGCTAGGAATTCGTCGAGTAGCTTCCGCGTGTCGCTCCAGAGCCATACCGCTCGGTATAACTGATTGCCGCTAGCGCATACGTTCGCATCGCTGCCAGACGACGCTAACCGAGCGCTCAGCAAGACAGCAACGCCATCGGCGCGCCCCGAAAACAAAACAAGCAGCCACAGCCACACCATGGCGCGCCGGCGCAAAGCGCTCATCGCTCTCCTCACAGTCACCGCAGCACGCGCGTCGCCCCTCCATTCACTAAGAGACACCTGGAGCAGAGCCGCCATGGGCTACTGCGAGATGGCTCCGAGGGCTGGCGACGTCGACACGTGCGCGTGCAGTTTCGACGTGGTGGATGCGGCGACGTCGGAGGTCTTCGGACCTTTGTTGAGGAATCTTACTCAACGTCGCTTCTTCCGCTACTTTAAAGTAGCTTTGGATCGACCTTGCAAATACTGGCCCGACGACGGGCAATGTGCGCGGGAAAGCTGCGCCGTGCGCGTCTGCACCGACGAGGAGGCGCCGTCGAAATGGGTCGAGGAGGATCGGAACCGATCCGCCTGGAAGCAGCCCAAGGACGAAGCGACGCCGGGCTTCCTCTGTTCTTCGGAGTTACAGGTAGTAGATCGGCAAGAAGACTCGGATACATGGCAAGAGCAGGGCGGCGACGAGGTTTGGATCGACCAGGGCGACGACGAGCAGATGAACTACGTTGACCTATTAAGGAATCCCGAGGGCTACACGGGCTACGACGGCGAACAAGCTCATAGAATTTGGCGATCTATATATGAAGAGAACTGCTTCGACCTGGAGAGGACGCCTCCCAAGGAACAGCTTTTGTTAGCGTGGCGGTCCGAGGAACCCAAGCACAGTGGCCAATGCTTGGAACGTAGAGTCTTCTACAAGCTGATTAGTGGTCTACAAGCTTCCATATCAACACACATCGCGGTCTCGCCCTTCACCTTCTGGGAGGTCGTGATGAGTGCGCCGGCGTCGCTACGTCGAAGATGGCAGGCCTTTATTGGCGCTACAGTAGCGCGCTGCGCGGTAGATGACAAGGTCTGCCACGCGCTGTCGAACGACGCTATATTTCTTAACAGGGTCGGGGCCCATGAAGACAGGTTGCAGAACCTGTACTTCGCCTATTTATTCGTATTACGAGCAGTCACGAGAGCGGGACCGGAGCTCGAGAACTACGCTTTTGATACTGGTGATGCTGCAGATGACGTGGAAACGGCGAAGATGATCCGGCGACTCGTCGCCAGTCGTTCGGATCCCTTCAGCAAGGAGGACGATACGTGTGAAGCCGCGCAAGCGGCGCGAGCGGCTTTCGACGAGAGCTTACTATTCAAGGCTCCCGACCGGCCGGGTATGTCGCCTTTGGAACGGGCACTGGCGCGAGAGTCCGTCGAGGAATTGCGGGCGCAGTTCGTCCAAAGATTTAGAAACGTGTCGACGATCATGGACTGCGTGTCCTGCGAGAAGTGTCGGCTGTGGGGCAAGCTCCAGGTGCTCGGGTTGGGCACGGCGCTCAAGATATTATTGATGGAGGGCGACGTGTTGGGCTATGGTGTCCTCCAGAGGAACGAGGTCGTCGCCTTGGTGAACACTTTAGCTCAGTTAGCTAAATCGGTGGATAGTATTCGGGACTGGCAGCGGCGCGACGTCCGCAAGGCGCACGCGCATTTTGCCGTTTGTTGCTTTGGGGTGTTTTTGTTGGGGCTTTGCTTGGTGGTTTGTGGGTTGCGGTTGGTGCGGCGCAAGGCGAAGATGGCGTAGGCTATGTGTAATATTGATCGTTGATTATTTATCCCCGGCGGGCGGCGTTTCGTGGGCGCGGAGCAATGCCCACGCCTCTCGCAGAGCCCCTTCAATCCCCATTGTGAGCGGGTGCGTGCCACCCATCACGCGCCGCGCGGTCCGCTCCGTCTCCTCGAGCGTCGTCACGGCCTCGTGTAGATCGTCGAGTGAGGCGGCGGAGTCCTCGTAGAGCGCCATCGCGTAAATCCACCGCATCCTGAGCGTGAGATCATGATTCTCGCCAAGAACACGTCGCGCCACGGGAATCGTTTTGCGCAACAGTGACCTGGCTTCTGCGTAGCGCTTTAGACCGCAAAGGGCATTCGCGTAGTTGCAGGCGTCTCCTAGGGTTTCTCTACTTTCCTCGCCATATAGCTTCAATGTTCCAGAGTATACGTCTCCCTGCGTACGTATGCAGTCTTCAAGTCTCCCAAGTGATCTATAGGTGCCCGCGAGATTGGTCTGCACGACGAGAATGCTGCTTTCCGATGCGCCATGCTGGCAAGTGGAATCACAGTAGCGGGTCCAACATCTAACGCAACGCGGCGCGTTGTGGGCCAGTGGGGCGGCGCAGGCGGCGCAGTTTGTGAGGATCATCTTGCGTTTTGCGGCGAGCTATTGGGCTTTGCGCGGCGGCTTGATCGGCTTGCAAAACCCGATTTTTTCAACGCACAAAAAACACGCGAACGCTCTACGCGACCACGCGATCAAAACGCAGCCTTACACCGCCCCCATCAGCCCCCTCAACTCACTCTGCGCCGCCGACAGCTTCCGATAACACGCGTACTTCGCGTCGTGGAAGGCTGCTAGAGACGCGTCCGGTTTGATGGTAGAGCCGGGCCGCGTCATCGCCGCCATCGCCGTCTCCACATCTTTAAATTTGCCGGCGCCCGTCGCGCCCAGCACGGCCGCCCCCAACATCACGGCCTCCTCTTCCTCGGGCAGTACTACATTCACATGTAGAGCATCAGCAACAGTCTGGACGAAGACCGGATTCTTCGCTAATCCTCCTGTAATCAACACCTCCGTGATCGGCGCTCTCCCTGAATCGACGAGTTGGTCGACGATATGTCGCGTCTGGTAGGCTATTGATTGTACTGCTGCTAAATACAAAACAGCCAGAGCGTCCATCGAGTTGTCGCAGGACAACCCCACCACAGAACCTAGTCTAGACGGATCGGCCAGAGGCGCTCTATTCCCTCGAAAGTCGGGGTCGACGTGGACGTGCCGCGCGAGCAAAGCCACGGAGGGACCCATCGTCGCCAAGTGGTTATTTAGGTAAGCGTAGTCGTTCTGGTCCGCCGGTATTTGAGCATATGCCGCATGATTCTGCACTAAGAAGTCTAACAATTGACCCGCGGCCGAGATGCCGCCTTCGTTCAGGTAGT
The DNA here is from genome assembly GCA_918797485.1 of Pelagomonas calceolata. Lineage (NCBI taxonomy): Eukaryota > Pelagophyceae > Pelagomonadales > Pelagomonadaceae > Pelagomonas > Pelagomonas calceolata. Next base: position 2,870,157 of record CAKKNE010000003.1, on the reverse strand, counting down.
AGCCGGGGACCATGGCCCCCCAGTAGGGGCCCCACACACCCTTAGCGAAGCACGGCTGTTCGGTCGAGCACATGTGGCAGGCCGACGTCCCGGCTATCAGTGCCAATCTACCTTCCATGGGGTGTTGTGACGCCCCGACGCACCCGATTCCGCCCGCGTGCGCATCAATAATGCCGACGCCCACCTTGACTGTCGTACTGAGTCCCAAGTCTGAAGATGCTTTTTGAGTTAGCGTTCCTAACTCGGAACCGGGCGCCTTGAACTCACCACCGATGTCGCACTGCGCTCGTAAGGATGACAACCCCACACTCGCCAAAAAGTCGTCGTTCCACCGCGCACCGTTACTATCCGCGTCGAGGTTCCACTTGCAGACTAACGTACATAAAGATCTCACATTAACGCCAGAAGCCCTCCACGTCAGGTAATCAGCTAAATCAAATAATTTCCCCCGTGCACATGCGGGCTTGTGTTTGGAAAGCCACATGATCTTGGGGATCTCCATCTCTGGGCTGATGACACCGCCCACAGTGTTTAATGCCGAGTGGCCTTTTTCATTGACAGCTCTCGCTTCCTGTTCCGAGCGGTGGTCCATCCACACGATGATATTCCTCTCATTTGCCGAGTCTTGTTCGTCGGAGACGGATAGAGGTTCCCCAGAGCTATCTAACACGACCAACGAACACGTTGCATCAAAACTGATGCCGACGACTCTATCTTTAGCGATATCCCCCAAAGCTTCCTTGACGGCTTCCGAACAGCTCCTCCAAATATTTTCCGAGGACTGCTCGACAAAGTCACCTCCGTTATACGTCCAGGTCTTGATGTTCCGCGTCGCGCTGCCTAGGCGCTTTCCTGCGAGGTCGAAGACGCCCGCTCGTGCGCTTCCCGTGCCGACGTCGACGCCGATGACTAAATCACTCATGCCTGTGTGAACTGTGTTATGTCGCGTCTCGCTCGAGCCGCGCGTCGGCTTGTGTTTTGTGTGTCGGCTCAGCTAATGAGATTCCACTGCAGAATTCCTCAACATTCAATAAGTTCTGTTGTCCCTATCTGGTTGTGTCGTCTTCGCCGCGTCGACGTCGTGTTTGCTGGACGCTGCTGGGCTTGCTGTGTTTTTTGTGCTGTATGCTCTGCGAGAGAGCAGACGGCTTTTGCGGCAGCGCTTCTTTGAGTGATTAATGCGACTCGTGCGCTGCTCAGAGTGTTGGTGGAGCTTCAGATCGGTGTGTTTGCCAACCTGCAGCAGCCTCATCACCAAAGAGAGCAGCTCTCTGAAACTCCGTTTTTTGGCACGCGAGCTGTCCAAATTCGTCTTGCATCCGTGTTTCCGACGAGATAGAGGTAATTCGAACATCGGACAAAACCCGAATCAAAATGCGCCACGCCTGTCTTTTGTTGCACGCCCCGCTGCCAAATACGCACTCTCGTTGCACTCAAAGCTAGCCAAGGCTTCCATACGTCCTATAGGCAACGGTGGACCCAAATCGCCACTCACCGATTCACGCGTCACTATGATCAGACGACGCACTCTCCTGCTGCTCGCCACTGCCGAGGCGTTAGTCGCACCGGTGACACGACGGACAACGACAAAATTGCACGCCATCGACGCGGTCGTCCTCGAGCAGTGCGCCGGCTACGCGGCGATCCCCACGTGCTTTGTGGGCACCGGCGCGTTCCTGCTCGGGAGAGAACCGGAGGGCACAAAACTCGAAGGCGCGCTGTTAGGCAACAACGGCGAAGTATTGACGAATGACCCCGTCGAGGAGGGGGAGGTGGACATCTATAGGGATACCGCATTACGATATGCGGGCTACGCGAACGAAGTCGGCGAGGCCTTCGCCCCATTAACACCGGGCTGGTGCGTGCCCTTCTCGTATGCGGTCGCGATCACGTACGTCATCGCGGACACTATTGATAAGACGAAGAAAGTCTTAGATGGGACCAAGTACGCGGGTGACAACATAAACACTTGTGCTGCCATCGAAGGTGTGGATGCCCTGATCTGGCAGCTCGCGGCTTCCGTCGCGCTGCCGGGGTATACCATTCATCAGCTGGTGGCGATTGTCGTCGCTCTGTTAGATGCATCAGGCGTGGACCAGAGCGGCGTGATCTCGGCGCTGCCGACCGCGTGCGGCCTCGCGATGATCCCGTTCATCGTGAAGCCGCTCGACGAGCTCGCGGAGGTCGCCATGGACGTGACCTTCCGCAAGGTGTCGGCGCCTTACTTGGAGTCGTGCGAGGTGTAGGTTCGGCGCAGTAGTAAATCTAGGAACTCACATACTTTACTCAGGGCATGGCGACGGAGGCGACCTGATCGAAGGCGTCGTAGCGGATCGGGAGATTGATCGGTTTCTTCCAGGCTGCTACGTCATGCCCGAAACTATTGTCCCGCCGCACGTAGAAGTGTACGCTACAAGACGACGCGCCTCTCTCTCCTTTCTCTAACTGCATTAAGTAATCGTCCGGGCCGTTGTGGTTGACCACCCCGAGCACGTATTTCGGGCCGCGTGCCGTATGTCTCGGCAAGCCTCCATTAATGCTAACCCACACTTCGCTAATCGTGTCGTAGGCCATGTGGTCATTACCGTAACCCAGGCGTCGGGGAATAGGGCTACGATGACGCAGCACGTGGACGAGGCCCCTGTGGTAAAAGAGGCTCGGGCTGTATTGATCAAGGTACCGAGCTGCTAAAGGAATGTCGACGCGCCTCCACGTCTCCGAAAGAACGTCGAACACACAAAAGTGGGAGAGATAACGGTCGCAGATGAAAATTTCACCTTCCGCGGCGACCGTGATCAATGAGTCCAAATTATCCCCATAGACGCGGTAGCTCAACCCCATCGACTGCGGCATCGAAGGGAGCTCGACCCATTCCTGAGAGTTCGCATCCCAAGACCAGAAAAGGATGCTGTTCTGGGCCGGGGCCATAGTACCATAAGGGTGCTCTTTGAATGCGCCGCCAAAGAGACGGCCCGCGCAGCCGAGTGCGAAGAAATTTATAGGGCACGAAGGCGGCAGCTGCATGCTGAACCAAGAATCGTCAACGGCGTCGTGCACGGCCACAGCACAGCTGCCATCTGATCTCACGCCGCCGGCGATAAAGAGCTCGGTACCAATGACCGTGATACCCGAACCCCAGAACCTAATATCGCTGTCTAAGTCGATGCGCATTTCCGGTGGCATCGGAGCCAGGCGCCGCCACATTCGCCCGGACACCAGGGCCAGCAAGCCACAGTCGCGCGTGACAGCAACGAACGTCTCCTCCGTGATGTCCTCGGCGCGCCGCGCCTTGACGAAGCGCTCGCTGCGCATCAATGCTCGAAAGCCGGTCGAGCAATCCGCGACGGCGTCGTGGTCTTCGCGCGGTACCCGCGCAAGACACGAAAGTACGACGTGCTCCGGTAGGATCTGAAACGCTCCGAGGTGCGACATTTTGGCTCTCCGCGCCATAGCTTTGACCATTCCGCGTCGCGGCTCGACAAAACGCGGGCCGGCTCTGGCGCCAAGGCCTCTGAGCTCCTCAAGACTAGCGGCCATAGCGCTGGCGCAGTGCTGGGGTCGTCTCGTGCAAAACACAGAGGAGCTAGCGGCATGTAAGGCACTAGCACAGAACCGAGCGCAATGGCCGCATGCAACAACCACAGCTCAAATCGTATCCGCGCAGTCTCCCGTGACCGCATTGGTGCCGCCTGATGCGCCGATACCAACGCGTACTCATGCTGCTGGAACTCGTGCGCCATGCGAGGAGCCTCACCACCTTCCCCGCGCACGCCTATTCCAAAGAACTGACAGCCGCCGTGGCAGCAGTACGACGAGCCGCACAGATCACGACAAAATTACAAAGGGACCTCGCCAACGTCGAAAGTGCGACCAAGGACGACGCCTCCCCGGTGACGGTGGCGGACGTGGCTGCCCAGTGCGTCGTCATCGATGCGCTATCATCATTATTTCCGGACGACGGCTTCGTGGCCGAGGAGAGCGCGGCGGATCTGCTGGAGCGGGGCGAGCGTAGGTGTATAGAGGCCGCGGCGGCAGCTGCTGATGTGTCCGTCGAGGAGCTCTGCAACATCGTGGACACGCGCCGACCAAACTCCAAAAGATGGTGGGTCCTGGACCCCATCGATGGGACGAAAGGGTTCCTGAGAGGCGCGCAGTACTGCACGGCGCTCTCATTGATCGACGTTTATGAGGGAGATTATGAACGAGAAGCGGTCGTTGGTGTGTTAGGGTGCCCAAATCTCGAAAGGGACGGGAGCTTACGTGAGGGAAGTGATGGCGACGGGGTCGTGGTGGCGGCGGCGCGCGGCGCCGGTTGTTTTATGACTCCTTACGCCGAGGATGACTGGACGCCGTTAACTACCACACAACGTGCATCGTGGACCGACGGTCTGTTGATCGAGGGCGTCGCGGCCTCGCATTCGGACCACGGCGCTTCTGAGAGAGCGGCCCGAACCCTCAAACTAAAAAGTGAGCCGGTGCGCCTCGACAGCCAGGCGAAGCACGCCTTGCTGGCGGGCGGCCGCGGCGATCTTTTTACGAGGCTGCCGCGGCCGGGCTACGTCGAGCGCGTCTGGGACTTTGCTGCGGCCAAATGCGTGGTGGAGGAGGCGGGCGGCGCCATCACCGACCTGAAGGGTAGGCCCATCGACGTCGGATTGGGAACATACTTAGACGCGAGCGTCGAGGGCATCGTCGCGTCGGGCGCGCCGGCTTTACATCGAGAGGCGTTGGACGCGGTGAACGCGGGGCTGGCGGCTAAGGACTAGGTAACTGTGCGTCGATGGCGTGGAGGGGGGCGTTGTATCTGTTACGGTGCTAGGGCTAGTGGGCGGAGCCGCGATGCAGCGGCGCGGGCCGAAAAGCAACACCCGCGGCGCCGGAGCCGTACAGCGCCTCCGACGAGCACCTTGTAGAGGTGGCGACGGGCGCGACGCCCGAACCAAGGCGGGGCGCCGGCGAGCCGCAGCTACAAGGCTCATGAGTGAACGCCGCAGAGGCTGCCTTTACGTGCTCGCAACGCGACGACCATGGGCGGAGGTGAGCCATAACTTCGTCCAGAGGCGCCGCCGCCCCGCGCGCCCCGCTTGTCCAAAAAAGGGCAGCCGCCGCGCGCCCGCGCGCCCACCCCCATACATTGCAGCCCCAACACCTCGCTACGCGCGTCGCAGGCGCGAGCGTCCCGTCGGACATGAAGCAGAAGGTATGAGAACCGGCGTCCCGACCCAACCACGACGGCGCGCCGCGCGCCGCCGTCGCGCGACGCACACACAAGGCGCGTCCGCCGCCGCCACTCTCGTCTCATCTCTCCGCGTCGCGGCGACGGCGTATGGACAGCGCTCACCTCACGCCATCGAAGCGACGGTCGCGGCGATGGCGTGGGGGCCGCACGCCGTCGACGCGACGACGCTTTCGGCCTTCGACGCCAGGACGACGCGACGCGACGCAGGTCCACGCGGCCTTCGACGTGCAAGATACCGAGGCCTGGTCCAACGCCGACGATTTGAGGACGCCGTCCGAGGTCAAGGCCGAGCTCGCGCGCTTACGACAACTCGCGCTCGCGTGCGTCACCGCGAAGATGGACAACAAGAAAGTTAATGACAAAATTGATTTGAACGCTCCCAAAAAAGCAGCGGTCTACAAGGCGCCTTTGGTGCGAGAAGCCATTGCGCGGTGCCTGTCGTCGAACCCCCTCTTCAAGCGGTGCCGCCCGGAGGAGAAAGAAGAATTGTTAGGACAGTTCGAGAAAGTCCAATTTACGAAGGGTAGTACGATTATCAAACAGGGCGACGAAGGGGCTACCTTCTATGTGGTCGAGGACGGTGTGTGTGACGCCTTCATCAAAGGAACGTCCAAAGCTGTCGCGTCTCCGGGGCCCGGTTCGGGGTTCGGTGAGCTGGCACTGATGTACAACACCCCCAGAGCGGCGACGATCGTGGCTCGCACGCCCGTCATATTGTGGAAGATTGAGAGATCTGAATATCGCTTAGTACTGGCTTCGCACGCGAAGCAACGGAGTGATGAATATAAAGCTTTGTTAGCTGAAGTGGAGTTGATCAATTCAGAGGGCACGAAGAAGCGCCCGCTCAAACACTGCATCACGGACCAGCAGATGACGAAACTCGCGGATGCCATGGACGAAGATGTGGTCCCTGCGGGCCAGAACGTGATCGTCCAGGGCGACGAAGGCCATACCTTCTTCGTGATCGCGGACGGTGATGTCGATGTCTACGTCGATAATAGTAAGGTCAATACGTTGGGTAGAGGTCGCTACTTCGGCGAAGTCGCTCTTATTAGGGATGACAAGAGAAACGCCACCATAACCGCGGGAAGAACTGGAGCCAAGGTACTAGCTGTTGATCGGGAAGACTTTGTCGCGTTGTTAGGTGACATTGATGCTCTCATCTCAAGTGGTTCGTCGGAAGAAGTGGAGGTTGACTTAACGAAGCGCGACGCGGCCCAGATTGGACTTAAGGATCTAACAGTGATAAGAACGTTAGGACACGGCGCCTTCGGTACGGTAGCATTGGCGTGCCATGAAGCGTCCGGGCGACACTATGCCCTCAAGTCGCAGGCCAAGCACGCGATCTGCGAGAACAATCTCCAGGAACACGTGTTGATGGAGCGAGAAATACTGATGATGCTCGACCACCCCTTCATTCTCAAGCTCGTGTGTGCGTTCCAAGATGACTACGACGTGTACTTCTTACTTGAACTACTCATCGGAGGTGAGTTGTTTTCTCATTTACGACGTGCTGGTAGATTTGACGAGCCTTCAGCTAAATTCTACGCGGCTGGTGTCGTGCTGGCTTTCGAGCACATGCACGCCAAGAAGGTCGCCTACCGAGACTTAAAACCGGAAAACTTAGTGCTAGACAACCGAGGCTACGTCAAGCTCGTCGACCTCGGCCTGGCCAAGGTGGTCCCCGGAAAGACGTGGACCCTGTGTGGTACTCCTGATTACTTAGCCCCGGAAGTTATTTTGAATGAGGGCCATGATAAGGCTGTCGATTATTGGGCGCTAGGTGTTCTGATATATGAGTTAGTGGCTGGAGTGCCTCCGTTTTATGCTGACGACCCGATGGACGTCTACGAGAAGATCCTTTCAGCTAATATGGCCTTTCCCTCGCATTTCGGCCGTTATCTCAATGATGTGGTCCGCAAGCTCTTAAAGTTGTGCCAGTCCAAGCGCTTAGGTAATGGGCGCCAGGGCGTCGGTGCGATCAAGAAGCATCGGTGGTTCTCGGGCTTTGGGTGGGACGATTTACTGGAGGGCAAGCTCAAGCCGCCGGTCGACGTCAAGGTCCAGAACGATGGCGACGCCCACAACTTCGACACGTACGACGAGCAGAAGTCTGAAAGAGTGGCGCGGCGGTCGTGGCGCCCCGCTCTGGATGATTGAACATACTGTGCCGCGCGCCCCTCCCCCACGGCTGCGATCCCCTCCCCCCGTTGCGTTGAATGTGCCCTGTGTGTGCTAAGAAACACCTGTGCCTCTTATTAACTCAATCTCACGACGACGGGCGCGGACTGGTTGGACTGCGTGCGCCAGCGCATCGCCACCTCCGAGAACGTCGAGCCCGTGACTAGTACAGCGTGTGCGGCTCCGCGGAGGACTCCCAGCTCGGCCGCCGCGGCGACCTCGCGCCCGACCGCGCCGGTGACGGCGCCCTGCGTGGCGACGACGCCTGCGGGCAGTCTTTTCACGAGCTCGTCGACGACCCATTGCGTCGCCTCGTGACCGGGCTTACCGATCGCCGTGATGATAAGGATGGGCAACTGGTCCGCCCCAGGTCGTCGCCGGATCTCATTTATCGCTTGCGTACGCGCGGTCGCTCTCCTGGAACGACAACGACACGCTCGACGATCTCCGCGAGAGCGTGACGGCGCTCGAAGAATTGGAACGGATCGCGCGGCGCGTGCTCGGCGGCGCGCACCCGACCACAAAGGGGATTGAGAAAGATCTAAAAAACTGGCGAGTCGCGCTCGCCGCCCGCGAGACGCCGTCCGTCGTCGCCGGGGCAGGCGTAACAAAGCAAGAATAACAAGCACCGAATGCAACACACGCGACCTTAGATGGTCAGTCCTCCCCGTCGGCGACGAAGTCCGCGAGCGTCTCCTCGCGGCTCAGGTGGTCCGCGAGGCGCTCCGCCGGCGGCTTGAGTTGAGGCGGCGGCGGCAGCGGCGCCTCGCCGCGCCGCCGCCGCGCGAGCTCCTCTTCGCTGGACGCGATCAGGTCGCGGATCCGCGGCACGCCCGCCGCGCAGTCGTCGTACGCCTTCTCGACGGCGTCGCAGTCGCGATCGAAGGTCTGCTTCTCCTCGGGCGTCACCGGCGGCACGGCCGGTGTTGATGGAATGTCGGCGCCCGCCATGATGCGCGCGGCGGCGACCGCGCGGCATGCGGCGACCTCGTCGCGCGCTCGAGCCGTTTGCAAACGCAGCTCCGCGAGTTTCGCCCGCTCCTCGGCGGCCTCCTGCGCGAGCTCGGCGAGCAGCCTGCGCTTCGCTTCTCGCCTAGCGGCGGCGACGTCCGGCTCGAGCCTTCTAAGAGCGCCGTCTCGAATCCGATTGATCCACTGGCGCTCCTCGGGCCCGAAGTCGGCGCCGACCTCCTCGGCGCACTGCTCGAGGGCCGCCTTGATCGCGGCGAAGGCGCCGGGGGACACGCCGCGGCTCCGCGTGCCGCCGGGCAGCGCGAGTAAGGAGTCGCCGGGGCCCTCGTCGGGGACGAAGGGCGCTTCTCTTAGTGTATCTTCCAGCAGCGCGACGTCTTTTTTGGTGGTCTTGGCCTTCTTTGCCGGCTTAGGCATGCTTTGTGCTGCTTGGCGCGCTGGGGGTTTTGCGTTTGTCGTCGCGCGTTTGCTGTAAGACCTTGGCGATGGCTGTGAGATGTGAAATGCGCAGCGATGGCGTGCGGCTTGCGGCCACTCACTTGTGAGGTGGTGTGTGTGGCGCGACTTTTTGAGTTGGCGCCGGCAGCGCGAGCTAGCGTGCTAAGACACTAGCAATACGGGCTTGAGCGCTTTGCCCGCTACGCGTAGGCACTGTAGCTTCACACAATTTCCACTTACCCCCCGATCCGCACGACGGGGTCCATGCCCCTTTTCATGACGTAGGACCCCAAATCCACACCCTTGGCCTTGGCGACGAACCGGTGCGACGCGTACGTGTTCACGTCCACGGATTGCCCCGGCGCGATCTTGCCCTGCAGCGCCAGGTCGCTCCCGTCGGCCCAGAAGAGCTCCACTTCATCAGAACCCGTGTTCTTGAAGACGACGCTCAGGCCGTTCGAGCCCCTTGCTTTCGACTTGGCCCTATCTATTTCGTCCCGAGGCCGATTCCAGACCCACAAGTTCGCGGCCCATTTTTCTCCTTCAATCATCGGGCACGAGCCGTGGAGCGAATAACCGTCGAGCGACGCGTCGCCGCGTTGCGAATAGAACAATACACTGTCGCCGGTGCGGGGCACAACTCTAAGAGCCTCCGACTCCCCATTACAAACCCAGGCCGCGTCCGAATCCCTGATGAAGCCCACCGTGCGGTTCGTGCCAGGAGTCGTCAACCGACCACCGTTGTAGGTTGAATGAGTATCAGACAAGGGAAAGACCGTCTCGCCGCCCTTCGCCGCATCGTTCAAATACAAGAAGACCGTCGCGAAGCGGTTCGTCCCATTCCTTTCGATGGGCACCGCATTCGAAAACGCATCCTCGTCGGCGCCGCCCCCGCCCGCGTTGCGCTGCGTGAAGTAGTCGACGTGGGGCTTGTACCACTGCGTTTTATCATAATGTAAAACCTGTAATCCATCTTCCAATTTGCGCTGAGCATCGATCTTCAACAACCGGAAAGCCCTTCCGATGACGTCGCGAGCCGTCGGCGACGACGTGTCCCACGCATTTGTAGATGTTCTCGTCCGATCACCCGCTCTACCCACCAACCCAACTTCGGACGGTTTTATTCTCGGTCGGTTCCTTTCAATAATTGCTTCACATTCATGCTCCAACATGAACTGCGAGATGCGGAAGACCTGCGGCCTCATGGACAGAGTCGTGATGACGGAGCTGTGACCGGCGTCGGCTCCCGTGATTTCATCGCGTAGCTCCGTTCTCGTGACGTGGCCGGTCCGCACCGTAGGCCAGACGAAATGTACGGTAGCAGGCACGACCCACACGTCCGCGGCCGCGCGACTGTCCCATGAGTTATCATTGGTGATGAAGTGGGCGGGGTAGCCGACGACGCCCGGTTGGCTACGAGCTAATCTCAACAAATCGTCAATACTTCTAAGTCGATTCCCGCGCGCGTCGAACGCCCGCGCACCGTCCGCGGCCAAACACGTGGCCTCGTCGGCCTTCGACAGTGCAGATCCCGTGGCATCCCCAGCTAGATCTGAACGACCAATAGTTTCGACAGACGCCTTCTCGCAGGCCACCTCCAGGAAGTCGTCAAACGTGTCGTAGTCGCAAGGTCTTGTGGCATGCCCCACATATGCTGAACCGAAGTCGCCATTTAATCGAGCTCGTATCCTCAGCGACCTCGCTTCCAGCGTCGAGCACTCTTGCAAGTTCGAGGGATAGGCGGGCGGGCCGTACTTGTCGATTTTTATGATGGGGCCATCCGTCGTCTGCCACTCTACGGTATTGACCGGTTCTAGGTCACCGTCCATGTACCACAGCACCGCTATTGTGAGGATATCGTTTGATTCTTCGGTCACTACCTTGTGTGATGAAGCTTGTAATCGGCCATTCGTCAGGATGGGTAGTGGGGCTCCACCCTCGATAAACACATCACTCGGTGCGAGTTCGGCCGCGCGCCACTGTTGGGACTTGGAGCCGAAGGACGACACCGTGACCGGTGCGCCGGAGAGGGAGATAGCATGTACAGCCGTCAGCGCGACGCCGTCGACGTCCCGATCGCCTTCCCCTACAGCGAAACACCGCTTGGTTTTGGACGACGCTTCATGCAAAGCGACGTGGACCTCGCCGAAAATCCTCGGTTTTGAGGTTCGTTTCTCAAGTTGTGAAAGGCCCGGTTTCTTGGCCAATGCTTTGGTCAACGCCTCTTTGCGCTTCTCCAAAGCTTGCGAGGCGACGCGCGCGGCCTTGACTACTGATTCAGGTGCCTGGTCGCTCCAATTAGTGCCTTTGAGCACGAAGGCCGCGGGCTCTACATCAGTCGCGGCGACGTACGAGGGCCACTGCTCGCCTGAAACAAAGCCGGCGGCGGCCTTGGATGCGGTATCAACATCTAACACAATCTCGCCCTCATCCACCAAGGCGCCGCCCTCGGCGAAGGCTTCGTCGACAGCGTCGTAATTGGATAGTCGCGGCAGCGCCGTCTGCTGAGCGACAGGCACGGCGTCGGGGTGCGGCGTCGGCGGGTCCTGCTTTTCTGAAGAGCTGAAGGGCCAGAGGGCGCTGGCCGAGGCCAGCACGACGCCTATCAGGAGGCGCCGCATGATTTTTTTCCAGCCTCCTTTCCTGGCTTGGCTGGCTTGGAGCGCTTTTTATCGCTCGGTTTTCTTTTAGCAGCTGGCCGACGGTGACGCTTAGCGTTCCCTGCGAGTCTCGCGTTCAGCAGCAGTGAGACAACGCCGCGTATGGCGTTGGCTGCGTTTTGCCTCGATAAATTGCTGGCTAGTGTCTTTACAGTACGCTAGCCTCTTGGACCCTTTGTTCCGCGACGAGAGGTGTAGACAAAGAAGGCAAGCGGCTGGCGTCGGGCGCTAGCGTCGTGAGCCCGAGACCATCCCACCTCTGTGCTCATCATCGGTCTGTGTCATCACCAGCTCCGCGTCTGAGCCCCTGTGCAGCACAAAACACAGCTTAATATTGATATTGACATCGATATAGCTCGTGCGCATCCGAATCTTGCAGTCTCACGACCAGCTCAACAAAAACACGATGCCTCGAGTAACCAATGCCATCCTTGCTGCCGCGCTGACGACCGGCGCGGCATTAGTCGCACCGCGACTGCGGGTGAAAGCACCGACAGCATTGGCGGCGCGCGGTCGCTTGTTAGACGAGCTCGCCGACCTCGACGGCGAGGCGCCCGTCGCCGTCGAGGAGACTGCGCCCGTGGCCGCCCCGGTCGCGGAAAAGGCCGTCCTCGAGCCCGAAACATTGTTCTTCGAGGGCCCGCCCTCCAAAACGGAGCTCATCGTGCCGGGCCTGTCCGTGCTCACGGTCATCGGCATCGTGCCGTTCGCCGCGGCCGCGGCGCGCCAGGCCTGGGTCAAGTACAAGATCACTTCTAGAAGAATCAGCGTCCAGTCCGGCGTCGGCGGCCAGGACTTCACGGAGATTGTTTATAGCGACATCGCGGGTATGAAGTTCGTCTACAGAGGGTCGAAGGACGTCGGCGACCTCGTCATCTCGTTGCGCGACGGCGCGAAGCTCGAGATGCGCTTCGTGCCGCAGTTCCAGGAGATCTACCGCTACATCTATGAGAGGTGCTCGCCGGCGGCGCAGGCCGAGTCGTCGCCGATGGCCGACGACGAGTAAATGTGTTGCTAGTATATCGTGTGCCGCGTCGACGGCGTGGGGGTCGACTCGACCAGCACGCCATCGCCGCGCGGTCGAAAGTGCCCTTGTGGCTAGTACTTTGGTCAACGCGGGTTTTGGAAGGCATGCAGTGCGTGCGCAGTGGCACGGCAGAGTACATACGAGAAAAACAGAGACGTATACTTCGGGGACAGGAAAGCTATGGTCGTGGCGGGTCTTCCGCGTCGGCCGCGTCGACGAGGACGACGGACGAGCCCGCGTCGGAGTGCGCCACGACCACCAAGTCGGAGCCCTCGCTTTGTGCTCGCGGGAGCGGCTGCGCGTCGGCGAGCGGGTTGAGGGCCGCGAGGCGCGCGAGGAGGCGCTCCGTCGGCGGCGAGTGGAGCGGTTCTGGTGGTGGCGGCGGCGCAGGCTCGTCAAGTAAGGGCGACGGCGGCTCCGCGGCCAGCGCCTCCATGGCGTCGAGGGCACTTCGCGCCGCCGCGGCCGCGCGCTGCGCGGCCGCCGCGTCGGCCGCGTCCGCGGCGGCCGCTGCCGCCTCGGCGTCGAGCCTACTAAAATGCTCCTCCTGCTCGCGCTGGAAGGCCTCTATCTCGCGCCGGCACGTCACCCGCGCGGCGTCGACGGTGTTCAGCGCGCGGTCGCGGAGCGCCGCGAGGTTGTCCGGCAGGCCGCTCTCCTCGACCTTCTCGTCTATTGTATTTTGGAGGTTCGCGAGCGCCTCCTGCCAGAAGCCTGCGTGGTTGGCGCGCGTGACAGTCCAGAGGCGCGCGTGACAGTCCAGCGTGAAAAATCTGGCGGACGACCCTCCTGCCGATCGGCGTTTGAAAAATCCCCCAGGGCTCGTTCCGGCCACAGCCTCGGCGCGCGGCCTCAACTCGCGGTGGCGTCGTCGGGCTACGCCGTCTAGCGCGCCGGCTCCGTGAAATGGACGCTGAAAGTGGACCACTCATCTGGACCTGCTTTTAGCCGGTTCGGCACAGCTAGCGTTATTTATTTTTCGGGCTGGGGTGGCAGGTGTCTGATGGCCACGTGGCAGCGGCGAACATTCAAACGGGCGGCCAGGGGGCGCGAAATCCGCTCCGCTCTGACATCTCAGGCGCTGACTTTATCTAGCTCGAGAGACACACTAGCACAGGCGGGGAGGGGTCCGCAAGACCGCGCGCAAGCCCGTCGGTTAAATTGAGGCTAGGCTAGGCCTCCGACCAAACAGGAATAGAAACCACACAATAAACTTACGGCGGCCCACCGCCGCCGCCCTGGACCGCGGGCCCCGCCCCCTTCGACGCGCGCCGCCGCTGCTTCCGCTGCGAGGCCGAAAGCATGCGCTCCATCTCGATCCAGGTCAGCACGTCCTGGACGCGTCGGTAGCTCAGCTTGTACTGGCGCTTGAGGCGCGCGTCGTACTTGACGCGCGACGGCTTGATAAAACCGCGTTGCCGCCGCCGCCACTTCATCATCAGGCCCGCTTTTTGTACTTTCCTGTTTAATCGCGCGACGGCGAGCTCCGCGGGGAACTCCTCCAGACTGATGCTAAATTGCGTCCGCGCCCAGCGGCACGGCGCCGCGCCGCGCAGCGAGCGGCCGAGGCGGGCGAGCAGCATTTGTGTTGGGCGCAGCGCTGCTATTGCGCTAGCTTGTCCTGAGCTTGCTCAGCAGCCTCAGCTTGCTTGCAGAGATTTCTAGTGTCTTACCACCGCTAGCAAAGCGCTCTCCGACCTTTTTGACCACGTAGGCGTATACGAGTGATAAAGCATCGTCCAACGCTGCGCGCATTCACTCCTCGCTACTGCGGCTGCATACAGCGCGCACACCACTGAGGCTGCATATATCACATCACTCACTCCTCACTACTCGGCTGCAGACAGCACACCATGCTGCGAGCACTCCTACTCATCGGCTGCTGTGCAGCTCTTGCGCCCGTCAAGCTGCCCGACGGCTTCAAAGCACCCACGCCCAAACCGCTGCAAATCGGTGATAGCGAGATACCGGACCTGCTGAGTGGTGCTGCCGCATTAGCCGTGCGCTTGGCGACGGGCACCTTCGTCCTCGGCTGGCGGCCGTGCTTTGCCGAGGTCGGCGGCGTCAAACTCTTCGGAAGCGAGCCCGGCGCCGGCGAGTATGCATTATCGTTCGGACCCGTCCGGTTTCGCGACGACAGCTCGGTCCTGCCCGCGGCGCGACCCTCAAAACCCATAGTAGTCTACGAGTACGAGAGCTCGCCCTTCTGCCGGAAGGTCCGGGAGATGTGCTGTCTGCTGGATTTGGAAGTTGAGTACCGGCCCGTGCCCGGGGCGCGGGGCGGCGCCTTCGCGAAGGAGTTGTTTGCGGGAGGGAAAACGATGGTACCATACATGGTCCGGCTCCGGCGTCCGTCCCGAGCGTCGCGCCGATGGCGTAGATCAGTGCCCGCGCAGGTCGACGAAAACGCCGACGTGGCCATGTACGAGAGCGACGACATCTGCCAATATCTCCGCGAGACCTACGGCCCGGCACAGGACGCCTACGATCCCAAGGCCCTGTGGCCGCTGACCTTCGGCCCGTTCCAACTCATCACGTCGACGCTCGCGGCCATCGTCCGGGGCCTCCCCGGCGGCCAGCGGCGGCCTGATGCGCGTTCCGATAACGAAGAGCGCAAGCCGCTCGAGCTCTGGGGCTACGAGACGTCGCCCTTCGTGCGACCCGTGCGCGAGACTCTCGTCGAGCTGACGCTGCCGCACGTGATGGTGCCGTGCTGTGTAGAAATCAAATTGTCGCGACGCCTGCTCGATGGCGTGGCAGCACTCGACGCACTGGTTGATTTCCACACAGGTGCCGTGCGCGCGCGGCAGTCCGAACCGGGACCGCATGATGAAAGAAATGGGCCGTTTCCAGGTCCCGTTCCTCCGGGACCCGAACACGGGCGCCGAGCTTTATGAAAGCGCGGCGATCGTCGCGTACCTCAACGACGTCTACACAGAATAAGTACAGATATATTACCTCCACCACGCGAGCGCGACTACAGCGACGGACAGACTCAAGCGAGCGCGAACACCGCTATTGCACGGCGTGTCGATCGTCGGCCGGAAGTTGTTTCTATTGACACAACACCGCGTCGTGTGCTCCATGCCGCCGTACTGCATCGTGAAGCCGTGGTCCCTAATTTGGGTCCCCAACGCGGATTTCGACTCCGAGTAGCCGTCCTCGACTTTCCGTGGTCGGATCGTGAACGCGTTCGAGGAGATGCGCATGCGCTCCTGGTCCGAATCAGTAGGAAAGCACTGCGAGTGGTTCGCGCAGGACCGGACCGTCATGCACTTGCGCTTCGGGCCCCTCTTGTCCTCGTCGTTCACGGTCTTGTCGTGGAACAAGTGGCAGACCTCCATCTTGCTGCAGTACCACGGGCCCCGGCAATCTTCATTGTAGCCGTCGTCGTCCCTGCCAGACGCCTTGGCGACGGCTTTCCTCGTTTTTTGGTTCGCTTTGCACTCCAGGTCGCAGTACGCCTGCTGCCGCGCGTAGTTCCCGGCCCCGGTAAAACAGAGCGTCCGGCTGACCTGGTTCGCGTCCGCGTACGTGTGCTTGTCGACCCAGTTCCGCCCGCTGTTGACCGTGTCCGGGGCCAGGCGCGCGCCCAATTCAAAGGCCGGCTCGGGGTCGGCGGGCTCCGGACACAAATCCTCGTTCTCCGAGCACGTCCTTTCGAGGTACATTCCCTGTTCAAAGCTTAATGTTTGTGGAGAACAATCATCGTAACCTTGCGCCTCCGCCCACGTTTGATTGCATGGGTACTTGCTGCGGTTCGCCCAGGTCTCGTCCAGGTATTTCATGCATACTTCGCAGGCCGCGTGCGCTGTGGCCGTGAGGAGGGCTGCCGCGAGGAGGCGGAGCCCCATGACTGGTGCCGGGGCAGCCCGTTTGCTGGGGCTGCCGCTTCGTTCGTGCCGAGGGCTGCGTCGACGCCGCGGGCGGAGCGGCTTTATCCTCTTTTGCCAAGCCAAGAGATGGCCCAGCCATGAAAGCGCCGATTCGAAGCAAACGCCCAGTCGTCCCGGGGCATCTACGATGCGTCCGAGGGCGGGCCGGTATGCGATGAGGCGGTGGTGCAACGAAAAACCCGAAATCGCTGTCACAAGTGCCGCTCTCCGTGCAATTGTTCCACACGCCCAAACTCCTGTCGCATAGCCCTTTGTACGTAACCCTTGCACACAGCAGCAGCACATATAGTGAAAATGGCCCCCCTCTTCTCGCTCTCCCTGATGTTCACGTCCGTCGCCGCACTGCTGGCGCCACGTGCGGCCATCCGTAGTACGCGTCTGATGGCCGAGCCGCCCATCGGCGACTTGGCTGATCGCCTCTTGAGCGCCAAGGAGAAGTCGGGCAAGACCTTCGACCAGATCGCCGACGAGCTGGGTTTCACGAACACGTACACGACGCAACTTTTGTTAGGACAGGCCCAATTGAAACCGGAGACGCTGCCCAAGCTCAAGAAGGCCGTGCCCGGCATCTCCGCCGCCGACCTCGAGACCATCAGCAAGGCGCCCTTCCGCGGCTGGGACCCGGAAATCCTCAAGGAACCGAACGTCTACCGGACGTACGAGGCCATCACGCACTACGGCAACGCCATCAAGCTGCTGATCAACGAGAAGTTCGGCGACGGCATCATGTCGGCCATCGACTTCTACATGACGGTGGGCGGGACCGTCGGCAAGATGGGCGAGAAGCGGGTCGTCATCACGTTCAACGGGAAGTTCCTGCCCTTCATCGAGCAGGTCGCCGCCGACAACTCCGCGGCGTCGCCCGAGATCGCGGAGTGATTCTCTGGTCTTGATGCCCTGTCCATACCCCTGCACATATTGACGCATACGACCACCTGTACATGTCCTGTTCATATATACTGCCGCGATTCGCGCAAGTCTAATGTAAGTCTAACTTATCCTACGATACCGCATCAACAGAACAGCCAAAACCGCCACCGCCGCCGCGCCGAGTATTAGAGGAAGGCGCGACGCGTCGTCTTCGTCCTCGTCGTCACTACTCAAATCCAAAGGCGCGACGGCGTAGGACCCCGGCTCCTCAAATTTCAGATGAGTCTCGTCCCTTCTCACAATGCGGAAGCCTCGGATCACCTCCGCTTTTGTAACACCCGGAGCCTCGACCCGATACCCGGCGTTCGCAACTTTCAAACCCAGCACGCGCAGCACCACCCCTTCACCAGTAGAAATGCGCAATGCAGAACCCTCCTCTACTATAACATCCTCGAGCTCGACCGAGCCTTCGCCCTCGATCACTAGAGTAGCTCCTTGTTTCACAGTGACGCCCTTTACTTTACTGATGACATCATCCTCAATCAAAGCGAACGAGGGAGAGAGAACAATGCGCGGCGGCATTTCGATAGATAGACCTCGGTATACGCCAGGTTCTTTGCCACCAATCACGACGTCGCGACCGCAACGCAAAAAATCGCCGTGAAGCGCGTAGAAGTCGGCCTCACCCGAAGAAGCGCAGTGCGCGTCCAGCCCCTGCTTCACTTTATCGATCGCACTTGCCGGAGAGTTCTTGACCGGGGCGTACTCGCGCACAGCTTTCCGGGATAAAGTAACGAAGCCCACCGAACCACCTTGTAGTAACTGAGGGTAGTCCTGCATCATGCATTCTAAACGAGCGGGCTTCTTGAAGGTTCTATTTGCGTTGAATTTCGGGTTCACAAATTCTGGTACATTACCGCCCGTCCTTTCTAAGGTAGCAACGTAGCCGTGCTCACCTTGTAATGAGATGATGAGCTGGTTCGTGTTGCCCGGGTACGGTGATGGAGTCTCGACGTCGCCCTTGCCCGTCGCTGCGAGGAGCAACGGCTCCAACTGGTTGTATTCCACGTTTTTCAACAGTGACTTATTATCTTTCTTGAGGAGACATAAGGCGCCCATGGCCTCGCCCGCTCTCCTTTCAACACATGTAGAACATACATCTAAGTTTCGCGACGCGGCGCTACCGAGAGCTGGGAGTAGTGTTCGAAGGGCAAACGCGTTCGTGTCCTGGAAAAAAAACACGCGTTTCAACCCTCGGTCGAGCCATTTCTTCGGTAAGCCACTCTGTGCTAGTAGCGAATGGACGTCGCCGTGGCCGTGGGGCTTGCACAGTATATTGTCATGATCTAACACGAAACGAGCCTTGTCGTCGCTAAGCGCCGGCACGCCCGCCTGGACCACGAACGAAATCTGGTCGGCACGCATGCCGAAGTTGTTATGCTCTTTTAGTAGAGCGCGCGTCGCGGCTTCCGTGTCCTTGGAGAGCATCAAACATAAAGGTAGTTGAGTAGTGGCACTTCTACGCTCGAACGCGAGGATCGTCTTGATGTACAACTCCAGATAACACGTCCCCGTCGTGCTTTCCGCTGGTAGAGAAACCTTGATGCCGTCGTAGCCTAGTCTTTCACCTAACCCACCAGCAACTAGCACAAACGCGCACGCACCGACTTCGCGCAAACCGACACGCTCCATGGCTCGCCACTCTTCGGAATGGGCTTCTAGCAGATCGCCTTGCGGCACGGACGGCGTCCAGCCTTCTAAGGGATTTACTTTGTTCGTCGCGTCCTGTAGTAATCGCTTCGCGGTCGTCGTGTATGCTGTTAAGTCGAGGCGCGCGTCGAGCTCCACGAGTGCGTCCAGGATGTTGCGGTCGCGGCCTTGTATGATTGCACCATTTTCTAAGCTCTGTCGTACTGATGACCAGTCGGCGAACACATGTTTCTGTTCTTCGAGGAGCCGCAGCGCGGCCGCGTCGGTCTCGGCATCGAAGGCGCGGCCGCGACCGGCGCCCGCGAGGATGGATGGTTTGCCTTGGTTGCCGCTCACTCCCGCACCCATTTGTGCTTTTGTCTTGCTTTTGTGTGCTGTCAGTGATGCAGCTTTACTGTGCGACTGCGTGCGCGCCGATTCAGCACAGCTCGTCGACGCGGTTGGATCGATGCGAGAAACGGTTTGACGGCTCTCTATGCGCCCAGCCGCACTCCTGCCTAGAGTTAAGCGTCGGCTCCTCTCTCCCTGGGAAGCTAGTGTCTTACAGCCGCTAGCTGCTAGGAACGTGTACAAGTTAGTCGCGGCCTATCGGGCAGGCACGCCGTACATCTGCCGGTACTTCCGCAACAGGAGCGACGACTCGGGGGGCACCTCTCCATACAGCGTTTGCCACTCGCCCACGATCGTACTGAAGTTCCGTTTGTTCTTCGGGATCGGGCCGCGGATGCGCTCGCCGAGCGCCTCGCCGGCGCCCGGATGTGTCGCGTCGACGCGCGGCGCCGCCGTCGCGACGGACGAGTCCCAGCCGCCCGACGCGAGCTGGATCATGTCCTCGAGCGTCTCCAGGGGCTTCTCGGAGACGTCGCACGGTCGCACGGACGGATGCGAGTGGACCCAGTGCTCCATGGCGTACCGTCCCGTGCCGACCCAGGGCGTCCCCAGCAGCGTGCCGCCCTTGTCGAAGCCGAGCCGCCCCCAATACGCGTCCATGCCCTTCTGGAACGACGGTGGCGCCAGGAGCGTGGCGACGTAGCGGCACGAGGCGAGCCACATGTTGCCCTTCGTGTGCTGGTGCGGGAGCGCCGTGAAGTGCGTCGAGCAGACGTCGCAGGCGTCGCCCTTCGTGATCGCCGCGAGGCAGCCGACGCTGCCGAGGCCGCGCAACAACGCCTGGCGGAGCCGTTTCTGGCGCCCGCGGACCGAGCGATTGAAGACGTTCCGAAAGGAGCCCTTGTCGTGCAGGTAAGCGACCTGTGTGGAAATCAACCAGTGAGTTAGGTTGCATCGCGTCGGTGGCGTGGGGCGTCTGAATTTTGATTTCCACACAGTAAGCGACCGACGCCTCAGGGTTCTTCGTGCAGAACGCGTGGAGAGGCGTCAGCGTCCGCTCCTCGTGGCCCGTTTTGTGGCTCCCGAGGCGTCGACACGTCGTCGCGTTGACCTCGCGGCAGATCCTCTCGACGTGGTTTCGCATCTTGCCCTTGCCGATCGTGCTGTAGCGGATTTCTTCCACATCGTCCCAGATGGGCGCCGCTCTCAGCTCCGTGAGCTGCTCGTAGACGATCTCGACGGCCGTCGCGACGTTCTTGCTGAAAACGTTGTAGTACACGACCAGCGCTGCGGCGCGCGGGCACGCCGCCGCGAAGGCCAGGACGGCGAGCGCCCGCATCCCTGTCCACGTGTGCGATAACGAGAGGAGTGAAACCAACTTAAGCAAGCTGATTTCAGTGATTTGAGTTACAAGAGATGTAACTATGCCAGCGCGTCGAGACGACGACGAGGCGTGCTCGCAGAATCAAGGGTGGCAAGCCGACGCGAGACGCGCCGGACCGCGGACGACGCGGTCGGGCCGTGGCAAAACGGGTTTTTGGGTGTAGGGGACACATACTCAACAAACGACACACATTACCTCTAACGGCGCTTGAACCCGAGGCTCTTCCGGTGGGCCCGGTTCTGCTGCACGAGCCGCTGGATGTCGTCCTTCGACAGCGGCGCCGGCTTCTTCCTCCGCCCCACGTTCGCGGTCGCACTCACGGACTTGACATCCCGATAAGCGCCGCCGATATCGACGATAGGTTCTACTTGCGTGGTAGCCTTGACGTCGTCCTTTATTTGTTGAGCAGTGTAAGTATATGACGACTCCTCCGCTCGCAGCTCGTGCGCGCTCCGCAACACAAAGTCCAGCCGCGACACGGCTCTGTGATAGCGAAGAGCATGTCTCAAGCCAGCCGCGGCGAGCTTCTGCGCCTCTTGAGGATGAGAAAGATAATAGTCCAGCTTCTGGAAGAACGCGTCCGGATCCGAGTTGTCGTAAACAACGACGTGCTCCCCATCCACAAACGGTCGCGGGTGCGGCGTGTACATCTCGTCGACGAACACCAAAGCACCGGAAGCCAGCGCCTCGAACGTCCGGAAGTCGCCCTCCCAATGGCTCGGATTACACGTCACGACGATCTTCGCCCTCCGCATCGAATTGAAGTAGACCTCGTTGATTTCTCTGCGACCGCCGCTATTCACATCTCCAGCAATACCCTTCACGTCGGCATGCTTCTCGAGGTAGTCGTGGATCCAGCTCACGATTCGTGATCTAGTCGGCTGGCGCTCGTGGGGCCGGTTGCTACACAAGATGTCGATGGTTCTTGCCATTTTGCCCATGTTCGCCGCATCAAAGTAGGAATCGGCAATGGAGTAAGCTAACGGGTAGTAGTGCCGCTGGTACCGTCGACCGTGCCCGGTATACGCGCCATCTCGCTTCGACACCCAGGATCTTTTGAAATACGCCAAGTAATCATCTTGCTTCACGGCGGGAAAATAGCCGGCGCCGTCGCCCTCGTCTAGCACGATTAATTGTCGTTGTTCCTTCTTGTCTCTGATCCACGAAGGAGGCGTCCGCGTCGAGACCGGTAAGTATAAAACGAAGTCCGCCCCTGTTGCATCCATAACAGGTTCAATAAAAGGGTGCTTCGCAAACCCATCTTCAACGAGTAAATGGAAGCGCCAACCGGGCTTGGACGGGTCCGCGGGAATCCAGTGGACCTTGCTGCGCGTGCGGAACTGGATCTCCGGGGAGACGCAGACTCTCTCAGATTCACCCTCGTGGTCGTAGCACACGTCCAAGCTTCCAGGGTAGGGCTTAACCGGGTTGTACGGGCTCACTGGTCCTTTTTTTGCGGGTGGTGTGTGCGTGACGCGGTCGGCGATGGTCTCGCGCTTGCGGCCGAGGCTTTGCGCTATTGTCAACTTCTTCTCTGTCGATGCGCCGCCGTCATGAACGCGTTTGGGCGGCGCCGGCGGCTCATAGGTAGAGAGCGGGCCCGGCGTCCGTTTAGGCGGCGCGGCCGGCGGCGCCGGTAAGGAGGGCGGCGCGGCGAGCCAGGACTCGATGGCCGCCTCGACGCTTTGTGCCGCGGGCGGCGCGTCCCGATGCGTTGATGCGGCGACGACAGGCGCCTGGGGCGCGGGCCGCCCGGCGGCGGCCGCGTCGCGCGCGAGGCGCATCTCGCGCGCGTGCGCGATGGCGTCGGCCGCGAGTTTTTCAGCTGCGGCCGCGCGCTGCTCCGTAGCCCGCAGGCGCGCGAGGAGGTCGCCCTGCGGCGCGTGGTGTGCGGGGTCGGCCGCGAGCGACACGTGCGAGAGGTAGAGGCCGCCCAGCGCCAGGAGCAGCAGCGCAGCGAGTCCTAGCGTCGTGGGGGCGCGCATTGTAGCCTCTGCTGACGCTCCGCTGAAAAAATTACGGATCACCGATGCAGCTTGTGGAGCAATTACGGTGCTTTAAACTGCAGTGTCGTGGCGTAATTGATGAATGCACAGCAGGTATTGATCTACCACGTGCAATTCACGCTGCCAAATGCCACGACGCGGGCCACAGCAGCCTAGCAAAATTGGGCTTGCTGGCTTGCTAGTGTCTTACAGCCGCTAGCTGACTGGAAGCCGCGCCCCGGAGCGTACACCCTCAAACTGACAGATGGCCGCCCGACGGGTTTCAGGTCGACGCCGTCGCCGCGCCGGCCGCTAGTCCTAGCACCGCGACAAAAACACCGCGAGCGAAAGGAGTCATATACTCACATCCTTACGCGCCGAAGACTACATGTCGCAGTGCTCGTGCCACTCGTGGAACACGTCCATGCTTTTGGTATCGTCCGGCTCCGCCCACGTGACGAGCGCTTGGTTGCCCATCTTGCGTTTGATTCTGTATGCTATTGCTCCGAACACGATCACCAAACCCATGAAGCCTGTGATCGAGATGTCATGGGAATAGACCACCGCTGATAGCAATATAGATGCTATTATACGAGTGTTCATGCATATGGCGAAAACGACGGGTCCAAAGGCCTTGATGGTTTTGAAGATGAAGAGCTGGCCCACCGTGCTACACAATGAAAAAACTACGAGGTGGATGTGCATCGCCGGGTGCGTGACCACGAAATCTACGGCAGACTCGAGCTCGTGCGTATGCACTAGCGTGATCAGGGAGAAGACCATGCTAAACGTGTTCACCATGAACATCATGTGATAGGGCGAGATGTCGGGGTGTTCGTTGAACAATCGCGCTTGGTACTGGCCCGTAAACGAGTCGAAGACCAAGAAGAATAACAGTAGGACGATGCCGCAGACCGTGCCTCCCACATTTTCTATCTCTCCTATCGCGTCCTGGCCGATCTCCAGGTCTTCCGTCGCTACACTGAAGACCGCAATCCCAACACCAATGGCCGCAGCGACGCCGTAGTCGTAGGACGGGTAATTCTTGTTGCCCAGCAATTTACCCATGGCCATTATGGGAAACAATTTGAAGCATTTGAAGAGCATCTGGGTCGGGAACGACACGTATTTCAGGGCCTCGTACTGGCACCAGGACGACAACATGTTGGATACTGATGGGAAGGCAAATCTATACGCGATCGCGTTATGCCCTGGTGGAGAAAATACATAGAGCATCGCTCCTGAGATGAGGAAGCCTCCCAACCTATTCAAGAAGACCAAGCCATAGGACGACGTGAAGTAGTCCCCATCATACGGTTTGGTCAGCATCCGCTCCTGCAAGACGCCCCACACGAGAAAGGAGATGAGTAGACCAGCCACACAAACGCCCAATCGTGTAAGAACCTCCTTCTTCGTGGCGTGTTCTTGGTTGAATTTGGTATCATCAAACAAAGACGCTATTGCTTCCGTCGAGGACCTCCTCGCTAAGGGTGACGGCGGGCCGGCGCCCTGCTCATCCACTAACGGCTCTTCGTCATTATCATCAGCCGTCTCCGTCTCCGGCACGACGTGGGCCCTTGCTATGGAGTCGGGGAAGTAGTAGTGCTGCAGGCCGGCGCACGCGATCACTAATGTAACATACAGTAGAAAGTTCGAGGCTAATACTCTGAGCTCGTCGCCTAGATTGCCGCCCCCCAACTTCCTTGCTAATTCCTTCGTCGGGTTATGTGTGTCGGTTGTTGCTGCGTCCGCGACCGCTTCCACTAATCGCCGCGCGGCGTCGAGCATGGTGTTGTGTCCGCCGGCGCGCGTCGCTTTTTACCGGTGCTTAGTTACGCGTTACGTGCGGCGTCGACGGGCGTCGGGCGTCCCGTATATATGCTCGCGCGCGCTCGCCTCGCGTGCTGTGTCGCCTGCTCAGTAGGCAGTCTTGTATGCGGCGGGCGGTGCGCTGTGGCGCTTCGGCACGCGGCAGGTGGCTTTGATACAAGCTCAAACAACTCCGAAACAAATAACAGGTCGGCCCAGCGCCGCCGGTCGGGCGTAGCTCTACGTTGGCCGAGCTGGCTAGTGTGTCTCACGGCCGCTAGCTGCATTATTGCCTTGAACTCGGCAGAGTGCCGCCCGTGGATAGCTGCGGGCTGCATCTGAGTCTAGCTACCTATACGTATCGGCTACAGTCGCTGGACGCGGCCGCAGCGCATAACTCTCGCAGAAATTGCGGCAGTGCAGCACTCTCATCACTGCAGCTGGCCTCTACGCGTACGGCAGCGGTCGCCGGAGGGTGCGAAGAGTAGCCTTGGATCCACCGACTGACGACCGCATCGATGCGCCTCGTTCTGGCAATGTTACTCCGCCACGCCTCGTCCGTAGCGGTGCGGACCGCCCTGCGCGACGCCGTCGCCGCGTTGCATAAGGCCAAGGTCCCGGAGGCCCAGGCCTCGGCCGAGTGGCTGCTGGTCCACGCCCTAGGCGAGTCGGACCGGAATTCGGTGACACGCGCGATCGCGACGAAGCGAGACCTCGACGCATCAGAACAAGCACAGTTCTCCGCATTTATTGAAAGGCGATTAACGAGGGAGCCCGTCCAGTACATCGTGGGCACGTGGGCCTTCCACGACGTCGAACTCGAGTTGGAGCCGCCGACGCTGATCCCGAGGTGAGCGCGTCCACTGAAACGCCGTCGACGCTTCGCCGCCGCAGGCCCGAGACCGAGGAGTTGGTGGATTTGGTGCTGGACTGGTGGGGTTCGTCTACGGCACATTTCGCGGATGTCGGCTGCGGAAGCGGGTGCCTCGGACTGGCTTTACTAAACAAGCTGCCGGAAGGCTCTTCCTGTACCGCTATTGATATTTCACAAGAGGCCGTCTCCCTGTCAAAACGGAACGCTAAAAAATTGGGCCTTTCATCCGTATACGACGCGTCGCGCCAATCGGCCGATCAGCTGGAGGGCGCCTTCGACTTTATTGTATCAAACCCGCCCTACATCCCGTCTCAGGATCTCCGAGGCTTGGACGCCGAGGTCGTTGACTTTGAGGACCCGCGAGCTTTAGATGGTGGTGCCGACGGTTTGGTGGTCGCGCGTCAGTTGTTGGCACGGGCGCCCTTGGTCTTGCGGGGGGATCGCAAGGGCGTGTGGCTCGAATTGGATGAGACGGGGCCGGCGCTGCTGAAGCCGTCTTTCGCGTGCGAAAGCTTCGTTGATTTGGCGGGGAAGGAGCGGTTCGCGCGGGTGGACTTCTCCTAGCCCCCTTGTTTGTAAGTTGTTTGTTCAGAGTCGTCGCGGCGACGGCGTGGGCGGCTTTCGGACGTTTCTGTGTTGCCGGCGCGCGGCCGATGCGCATTTTGGCTCTCCTGTTGACCGGGCAGAGCCCTGCGCCTCCAGACTACTCCATTGAGTGCTGGGAAGGCGCGTTTGCGGCGGGACGGGTGCGCGGTCCAGGCTCGAGTCGCCCTTTTTGCGTGCTGTGGACGGCGAGGCTGAAATAGGAGACGTGCGACGCAGTGTGGGACCAAAAGAACTGGCGAGAGAGACTGCTTTAACCGCGACGGCAAGCTGCAGCGCTTCACGCTGCTCGCTGAGACGCCTGTGGCGCCGTAAGCGAGGGACTAGCAGCAAGCGGCATTTGCACCGCTGCTGCGGCCGCTGCGCACCCGCTGGCACCACAGACCTCCTCCGAGGCCTGCGCGGCCACCACTGCGGCCGCCAGCACTCCAAGCGAACTGCTGGCGCTCCGCCGCCACCGGCCGCTCTCGAGGCGCCCCCCGGGCGCCGCCGCCACGAGAGAGACGAGCGGAGAGACTGACGAGAGGCAACCGCGCCGTCACCCGCCACCGTCGCAGGTCATAGAAAAGCTGTTCCAAAGATGCCCAAGGAAATCACCGACATCCGCGACTTCCTCCAGAAGGCGCGCCGACGAGATGCGAAGGCCGTGACCATCAAGACGACGCGGGGCATGACGAAGTTCAAGATCCGCTGCAGCCGCTACCTTTATACTTTACGGGTGCAGGACGGCGAGAAGGCCGCGAAGCTCGAGCAGTCGCTGCCGCCGGGGCTGCAGCGCAAGGACGTCAAGTAAGTGTCGTTCGTATGTAGTCTTACGTCGTTGGGGGGTGGGGGCGCGGCGATGGCGTGAGGCGTGTTGGTGTTTTCAAATCGGGTTTCGTGCCAGGGCGCTGATATCGGCCCAAACGACGCGCATTTGTCGAACAGGCGAAAAAAACGTCTATGGGGCCTGGAGCCGCGTAGCCCTGCTGCGGGTCATCTAACACCAGCTCAAACGCGGCGCTCTTTTGCAACAAGATGTCCACAGATCCAGCCGCTGCTCCAGCTCCAAAGCGCGCGAGCGTGCCGTATCGACCGCCGCTTGTCTCGCTGTGGAGACAGAACGATTTAGCGGACAGCGTCGTCGCGTTTCTACCTGGCACCAATCTATCGAGGCTGCCCGTCATTTCAAAATCATTCCGCGCCGCGCAACCATTAGTCCTCTTTACGGCGGCGCGGCGGCTCAAGGTGCTCGACCGGGCCCAGGACGCATTTCTGGACGTGCTGCGCGAGGCAAGCCCGGAACACAATATCTTCCGCGAGACGTGGGACGGAGGATTAGCGCGGTGGCTCAGGGCCGATGGAGAGGGCCTCAGGGCAGACACAGTAGGATCGCCGCCGCACCTACGCCTGCGTGGTACCAACGAAGATCACACCGGGCTCTTTCACCATTTCCCTCGCTCTGCTGGCAGATCGCTAGCCGTGAAAAGCTTTCGCGCTCAAGTTACATTTCCAAACGGTGCCGCGTCTGGCGCTTCCGGGTACATCTGGCTTTGCCGCGACCCAAATAGAAACGAGGGCTGCGAGGCCATTGGCGGTATCTACGGCTGCTATAGGGGAGAGGACATCGATGTGCAAGAAATTGAACCAGAGGATCGCGTGGGGACGCTGAAATGGATCGCAACCCAGCAGGATGAAAGCGGGGAATGGACTAACGAGTGCACAGAATTGTGCACGGTTGAACCAGGCGTCTGCTACGAGGTCACAGCATCGTTTTCCGAAAAGGGCGACGATGAGCTTATGACCGCCGCGGTCAATGTCACCCCGCTCGGCCAGCTTCCCTTGGCTACTACCTTAATCCCGTGCCGTGCGGGTGACCTCGAAGTCGTGAAAATCTACAACTTCCACGACGGCGAGGCACACATCGGCGTCGTCGAGGTCGGGTACGAGTCTGATGACGCCTAAGTATAACTGTGTGACTCACGACTTAGCCTCCCCCAGCAGCGCCGCGAGCCGCTCCCTATCAGGGGCAGCCCTTAATTTCGCCGCGTCGAGCGCGGACCAGTACGTGTTCAGGGCCGTGTGCGTCGCCAACGGCGCCACTATTCTGTGACCCGTCACAGCAAATTCTAACGCGAGCATCGCGCCGAAGGGCGCGACGTCGACGATCCAATCTTGAATGATTTCCGACTGCGACATCTCGCCCTCGCCGTCCTCGACGTCCTGGACGAAGCCCGCGTGCGCCACGGCGAAGAGGGCCGACGTTCCTAGGAGAGACACGGCGTCGCCCACAAGACCACTACCAGTAGCGGCGCCGACGGCGTGGTACGCGCCGTTCTGGATCAAGCCTCGGTAATAAAGCTCCTCGGACAGCGCCACCAGCAACTGCCAGGCCGCAATCGCCGTGACGGCATCCGCCGGCGACGCCGTCGCCGCGCCCGTGACGCGCCACAGAGCGGCTTTTTGGCCCGCGAGCGACGGGTTCTGTTCCAAAGCAGCAACGGGGTCGTCGTCAGCATCGTCGTTCGCCAGCGTTTTCCTCGCTAATTCCGCGCCGCAGGCGACCACCAACCCGAGAGCGACGTCGGAGATTATTGAGAAGGGTCCGCCTATCCACGACTTCCACATGGCCAAGGGTGCCGGTTCTCCGAGGCCGCCGTAGCAGAAGGGCGCGACCAACGCCGAGGCACCCAGCAAAGCGACGACGCCGACCAACCCGGCGGGCGCCGCCTCCTGGAGCGCCTTGTCCAAGGGAGGTCCTGATGATGGCGTCTCGGCCGCCACTAAGTCAAAAGAGGCCGCGGGGCCGCGCGGGTCCCCTGTAACAGCGGCAGCCGCGGCTGGTACGCTCTTCCGCATGACGGCATGGCCTAGCCGCAAACCGCCCTCGTCATTCGTAAAGCCGAGGCCTTCATAGAGACTTCGAGCCGCATTATTGGCCTCCTGGACGGCAAGCCAGATCTCCGCATCTGATACCCCGGACGCCTGGGCGGCACTGCTCGCCTCGCGCTCGGCCCAGGCCATTAATGCTCTGGCGGCTCCAGTACGGCGTGAGGTCGGCGTCACACAAAGGCACTGGACCCAGAGCACCGGTTTACCTATAGAAGAGGAAGAAGCCTCCTTCCGGACAGCACAAGGCACGACCTGGGCGCAGCCGATCGACAGGCCGTCCTCGCGGAGCAGCGCGACGGAGGCCCTCCCGCGCACATCAAAGAAAACATTAGCGAGGCAGGCCGGGTCGCTTAGCACCCGAAAGTGCTCGTCCGCCGACGCCGGCGGAAACGCGACACCACAAAGCTCCGCCGCCGCTCTCAAATCGCCTCGGTTCGACGCGACGGCGAGGGTCCGTTCTGTTGTTGTCGAGACGGTCGCCGCTGCGAGTCTCGTTCGTCGTCTCACCCCGGGTGGTGTGACGTGGAGGGCTCGGGCCGTGGCCGCGATCACCAAGAGTCGCCTGGTGATCATGTTTTGGGCTGGTCCCTGTCAGAGGGGTCTGTGCTGAATCCTAGAAGCTGCCAGCCGGCAGGCGACTGCGGCTGGCTGCCGAAAAGCTCCTCGGACCAATTACAGCGTTTGAGAGTATGCTAAACCAGCGTTGCCCTCAAAGCTCGGAGGCGGCGGCGGCGAGGTAGCGTGTAAGGCACTAAAGCAATTAATTCATTAAATTTTTGCAATTGCGCGGCGCAGCAAAGTCATGGAAGTTTGAGCCAATAGCGCTTTACACGAGCGTAAGTGCCCACCAGCAGTGCGCAGACAGCGCGCGCAGCTCCAGCTGTGCTCTAGCAACGCTCAGCAGCACAGCAGTTGCAAATTTACAAAAAACAAATCGGCGCGGCGCGGCGCTGCGGACGCGGCACGCCGCACCGATAAAATGAACGGCTCCGCACTAGCCGTGGGCGACCGCGCGCGCTTCCGCCTGCCCGACAAGTCCGTCCACCGGGGCGTCGTCACCGCGATTCACGGAGACGGCACGTATGCACTCGAGGAGGAAGGCTCGGGCGCCGCGCACCGCCTCCCGGGCGCGAAGGTCAAGCGGGACGACACGCCGACCGTCGTCCGATTGATCACCCAGGACGAAAACGAAGTAGGCGACGACGGCGAAGCGTTGCTCAGAGTAGAGGAGGAGGGCTTACAATTACTAGAAAGCCTGAACGAGACGAGAGTAGCTGTATGTTCTGTAGCGGGCATGTACCGCACGGGCAAGTCCTTCTTTCTCAATAGATTGGCCGGAAGTGAAGGAGGCTTCGGCGTCGGCGAGACCACAGAACCATGCACCAGAGGCGTGTGGTTGTGGCACCGGCCCGACCTGAAGACGAGTGACGGTGCCACTCTGTTGTTAATGGACACCGAGGGCCTCGCATCAGCAGATCAAGACGAGACGTATGACGCCAAGGTCTTTGCTTTAGCGCTACTACTGTCTTCTTATTTTGTTTTAAACGTGGTGGGCGTCATTGATGATAGTACCATAGAGAGATTACATCTGGTGACGGAGGTCACGAAGCGCATCGCTACTGAAGGTTCAGTAGAGGACCACTTTCCACCTTTGCTCGTGTTGGTGCGGGACTTCGCGTTGACGCCGACGAGGGACGGCGTCGCCATATCTGATCAAGAGTACTTGGAAGATGCATTAAGAGATCGCGGGACGCCGGGCCAGAAGCGGCACGAGCGGCGCAACGAAACGAGACAAGCATTGCGGCGGTTGTTCCCGCGGGGCCGGCGGTCGTGTACGACACTCGTGCGACCGGCGTTAGATGAAGCATCTCTGAGACGGGCCCACGCGTTGAAGGATGAAGAGTTGAGGGAGGAGTTCGTGGCGAAGCTTAAGTTATTGAGGAGCTCACTTGTTGATGGTAGAGATGAGATAGGTGTGACAACCATCCGAGGGAAAAGTGTCTTAGGCGCGCCGTGCTCCGCTTCCGCCTTGGCCGCGTTAGCTAGACATCATGTGGACGCGATCAACAACGGCGCCGCGCCCTCTATTAGAGGAGCGTGGGACGCGGCCTCTCGAGAACTGAACGCGCGGGCGTCGCAACAAGCGCTGGAGGCTTTTGAGGACAACCTGGCCATACCAGAAGGTGAGTTACCAGAACCACCTGTGTTGTCCGATGCTTTAAGTGCGGACGCGGCCTGCCGAGACGCGTGCGACGCGGCTTTGCGAGTCTTCGATACGCGGTCGTGCGACGGCTCAGATCGGGCCGAAGCGCGAAGCGCGCTGGAGGCGCAGCTCGCGAAGCTCTGTGACACTGCGCGACGTGATTTAGAGGCGCGCTCCGACGCCAGCTGCGACGCGGCACTGAGAAATTTGGCCGAGAGGGACGCCTTCGCCGGCCTGCCCGACGCGGAGGAGGACGAGTCCCACGGCGGTCTAGTCGTGGAAAGAGCGCGCACTGGTTTATGGGAGCCGCTCTGCGACGATCTAACGACAAAGTTCCGCGGGCCCCGACGGGAAGCACGTTTAGTGGATGCGCTATCTACGACCGCGGTGCCGCGGTTAGTAGAACCGGCCGTGGCCGAGGTTCTGAGGAGGGGCGCCGCATCCCGAGTGTTACTACAAAAGCGCCTCGAGAAAGAGCAGAGCGATGAGCGCGCCGAGGCCAAGAAGCGCTTCGACGAGGCCGAGGCGCGCGCGTCGGCCGAGCGGTCTCGTTTAACAACGGAGATCGAAACTGTATCAACGAAACTCGCCGCAACGGAACGCGACGTCGATGAACTGCGGAGCGCGAAGCGAGAAGTCGACGACGCGCTCGCTGATAGCAAACGCACGGCAAAAGATTTGGAGGCCGACGTCGCGCGGACCCAAAGCTCCTTGGAAGAGACGCAGAAGAAGCTCGCGTCGACGACCGACGACCTGGCGAACGCCGAGAGTCGAGCGGGCGACGCGGAAGCTTCCCTCGAGGCGACGCGGCGGGAATTGAGAAGCGAGCGCGAGATGAGTGCGACTCTCACACAGTCGCTCGAGCAGCTGCAAAACCGCGTCGCTGACTTGGACGGTCGTCTCAAGAGATCGGAGGACGACGCGTCGGCGGCGGCGCTGCGGCACGGCGACGCCATCGAGCAGCGAGAAAAGGAGCTTGCTGAGTTAAGAAGACGGCTAAACGAAAGCGAGGCCGACGCCGCGAAGCTTTCTGATGACCTCGACGAATTGACGCGCTCCAACGCCCAAGCTCAAGCCGACGCCGACGCGCGCAATCTGAGTCTGATGATGGAGGGCGCGTCCGAGCGCTCTAGGTTAGAAGGAGCCGCGGCGATCGCTTGCGCGTCGCAAGCTTGTGTCGCAGCACTGGTGGCGAAGGTCGAGGCGTCGCAGCGACTGGAGCGGAGAGAAGCCTACTATTCCGCGAAACTGCTGCAGACGGAGCGCAAGGCCCAGAAGGCTCAACAGCAGTCGTCGCCCGGCCTCTTCTCGCCGTTCCGCGCGGGCGGGTCGGCGCGGAAACTCTTCAGCGTCGGCAGCGAGAAGATCGAGTCCGTGGCGTCGTCCTTCCTCAACTTGGTGGACGAGGAGCTCAACGAGGAGGAGAATGTTCAAATCCCGGCGCGGGCCGCGGCGACGCCGGTGCGGGATAGGAGTGTGCCCAAGCCGCTGCGGGAGCGGGCGAAGGAGCACGCGCGGCGGTCGTCGTCGGGGTCGTAAAAATTGTTGACTTATGGAGCCTACTAGCGACGTGCTCTGGGGAGACGTGCTCTCCGTGCCGGTGTTATTGGACCTCTTTCCTGAGCCAGAGCCTGAGCCATTCGCGGGGGAAGTGGGGGAGCCAGGCGCGGCTCATACCAGGTCTTCTTTCCCTCTTTGTGCTCGCGCCACGTCTGCCAAGAGTTGCTGTGCGCGAGAGGACTCCAAGTGAGCGACGCGGAGGACCCCCGGCATAGGTCGCAGAACGGCGCCACGACGAGGGTCCCCTCCCTGCCGAGCACGGGGGCGACGTCGTCCTTCCGGCCGTCGCGCTCCAACGGTTCGACGCGGAGCATCGTAGACTTGCCACAGTCGCGCATTTCAATCCCACTCCGAGCGCTTTCTCCGTCGACTTCGACCGTCGCCGTGATGCGTAGGGGGCCCTCGTAAGTGACCTTAACCTCGATCACGTCGTCGCTCCGAAAGAATGGGCGGATACCACAATTAATCTTTAAGTCTCGCACCGGAAAGCCGCCGGCGTTCCTGCACCGGACGGCGTCCATGGGATACGGTTGCCCGTCCTCGTTCCATTCGTACGCGGCGAGGACCTTCCCGGGATTACTGGGGTCCAAGATCGCAAAGCCGACCGCGTTGATGTAAGTTCCGCTCCCGTCCGACGGTTTCTCCACGAGTACCCGCCACGACGTCGTGCAGCCGGGCCAGAGGCGGATCGCGCGGCCGCGGAAGTACATAAGGGTCTTTTCGCGGTTCGTGACCGTGGCAGGACCGTTGAGCTCCTTCCAAGGATAATAGCTCGGCTGGCTCCCGGCCCAGCGTATCTCGCGCGCGTAGCTAAAGACGGACTCCCGCCACGTACCAACGCGGTCCACGAGCCCGTTCTCCCGGAAGACGACCTGGAACAGCGCCTCGGACGCGCCGTGCCAGGCCTTCGAGACTCGCAGGGCGCAGGGCAGGTCGCCGAGTGGCAGCCAGGCCATGACGAACTGCGGCGGGAGGCACCGCGGGAACGACGCGTGCCGCGCCGCGATCTCCCCGTCGGCGCGCCGCGCCAGGGCTCGCGCCGACGCGACGAGGGCGCGCAGCTCGGGCTTGGAGAGCGCCGAGAGGTCCTCTTGCTTCGCAGCCGTGTCGAGAGAGGGCTCGCACTTGTACCTCTTGTTCGGGCGCTCCGTGGCCGCCTCCTCGTCGCGCGCACGCTTCTGGGGGGCGTCCATGGTGAGGAATTGATGCCGCGACGTCGTTCGGGCTGCGTATTACGTTCGGAGTGCACTTTTTTGCTCGCTCTCTCTCTCGCTGCTTACGCACCCCGTTTTTGCTCTCGGAGCGCTGACCCGCGGCGCGCTAGCTAAGCACACTAGCAAGCGTTCGTTTCGCAGTCGGGGCTGCCAAAAGCGCTGCCCCGGAGCCACCAGCAGCGCGTTTGGGACACCACACAATGCCGCGCCCGGCCAGCGCCGGCCGCGTCACCATCGAAGAGGCGCAAAGACCAAGAGTAAGGCCGACGGACAGAGTCACAAGGACAAGACGCCTGAAGCAGCGGCGCCAGTCGCCCATCGGTCTGAGCCTCGAGCAGGTCGAAGATTTGGAGTTGCTCGA
Organism: Pelagomonas calceolata; assembly: GCA_918797485.1. Lineage (NCBI taxonomy): Eukaryota > Pelagophyceae > Pelagomonadales > Pelagomonadaceae > Pelagomonas > Pelagomonas calceolata. Next base: position 2,835,970 of record CAKKNE010000003.1, on the reverse strand, counting down.
TGCCGCCGGCAAGAAGGCCGATCAACTGATCGAAGAAGCATTGATCGATGCGGACGAGTCCGAGCCCGCGGACGGCGCGACGGCCGACCCCCAGCCCGTCTCGAAGCCGCTGCGAGATAGGCGACGGGAGCTCGACACCTACACGCGTCGGAAGCGCTTGGATGGGAGGAGCGCGCCTCAATTCCCGCCCCGGACCCGAATCCAGGAGCTGGCGCAGTCGCGGCGTTTGCAAAGGCCGCGCACGGCGACGTTGCAACGGCGTCCGAAGCCTTCAGCGACGAGGCCGCTCTCGGCCCAGGCCAAGGTTTCGGTAGGCTGGGTGCGGCCGGAGCGCGACGACGAGGCGGCTTTAGGTATTGTCGAGGACGATAACGAGGACGGCTTCGAGGAGGCGATCCACGCCTGGACGGGAGGTTTTACTATGAAAGCATCACGTGGCGGCGTCGTGGCGCTGACGCAGCGGCCTACATCAAGGCGAGAACCGACGGTCGACACGCGCGTGTCGCAACTGGTCAGGGAGCTGCGCGCGCGGTTACTGTCGAAGCGGGGCGGGCGGCCCGTCTCGCAACTCTTCCGCCTCTTTGATAGGCGAGTGAGACGGAAGGCCGACCCTAGGGACGTCTACGAGGGGCTCCGGTCACTGGGCATCGCGGCGACTTTAGGTGATGCGCAGGGGCTCGTCAAAGCAATAGCGCGAGGAAAGGAGCTACGGTGCTCTGATTTGGCAGTGTTCCTCGACGATCCGGACTTCGCGTCTTTAGAAGATACGGTCTGCGCGGGCGCGGCCTCGAGATTACTGCCGCCGCCTCCTGTTACATCCTACGCGCAGTGCGATCCTACCAATCACGCCGTTCACCAACTGCGCGACCTGTTTGGCGACAGCTTCGTTACGAGGCGGGCCTTTTCCGACGGACTGCGCCATTTGCAACTCGACCGCGTCGCGCCGGACGTCGTCCAGCGCCTGACGACGGCCTACGATCTCAATGGAGACGGCCGCGTCCACGCGCGAGCCTTCGTCAAGAGGATTACAAAGTCCGGAGCCTGGAAACGCGCCGCGAAGGCGAGAAAACGAGTACTACAAGTCGCGCGCGAGGCCGAGGAGGCGTACGACCAGGTCGACGAGGAGGGCTACTGGCCGAATGAATTGGACGAAGAATTGGTCGAGGCCTGCCGCGGTTTGGGTTTGAGATGTTTGACAGATACCCACGCCTTATGGGTGGCGAGGCGCGCGTTACAGAGTGACCTGCCGCCGAATTGGGTGCGGTCGCACGCGAAGGACGGGAGGCCCTTCTTCCACGACCTCGTTTCTAACAATTCGACGTGGGACCGGCCCTTCGCGCCCGAGTTCGTGAGTCTCGCGCGGGACGCTTGTCGTCGTCGGCGGCGCGTCGTCGACGACGACGAGGACGCGCTCGTCGTCGAGGACGATTCTGAGGAGGAGGAGGAGGAGGAGCCCGAGCGTATCTCCAGACCCAAGTCCGCCGACGCCGTGCGGCGGGCGCGCGTCGTCGTCTCACCTGAGGTCCTCCAGGAGGCGCCGCCGGCGCGCGTGCCGCGGCCGGCGTCGGCGCCGCCGAGGCGCCTCGGCCCGTCCCCGACGCCGTTCCTGACGCCCGAGAAGAGCGCCTCCGAGTCGGAGAGCGACGCCGAAGATGCGTCGGACGACGCCGAAGAAGAGGCGTCTGCCGAGGGCGCTCCGGACGCGGAGGAGGAGCCCGAGCCCGAGCCGGTGCCCGCGACGCCGCCGCGGAAAAGGCCGTCGACGAAGGTGGCGCAGATCCTCGCGGACCTCCAGGCGCGCGTGCGGCTGCTCGAGACGACGACGGGCCGCCGCGCGCCCGAGCCCTGGACGCCCGACGGCGTCCGCGGCGTCGCGCGCCTCGCGCGGGGCACGCCGCAGCGGACGCCGTCGCGGACCGGGCCGCGGGCCCGGAAGTCGCCGCTGCCGGGCGGCCACACGGGTCCGCGGCCGCGGAGCGCTGGGCCGCGGTCCCGCGCCGAGCTGTCGCGCCCGACGAGTGGCGGCGTGGTCGTGTTCATACAGTAAACTTATTTATTTCTAGCCCGAGCGCCCCCGGGGCCGGGGCATCCGCACTGGGTCACGGTGCTCCGACTCATGCTCGCAAAGACAGGAAATACCGCAAAGGCATTCTGTCTGGACGTGGTGCCACCAGTCACCACCGGGGGGTGGTCCCGGGGCCATGAGGTTCCGGGGCGGTTCGACGAGAGGCTCAATGTCGACCAGCGCACCGTCGCAGAACGACACGGCCGGACGCAACGCCGGACCGCCGGTGAGTCGTAGGCCTTCGGCGATAATCCTCGGCGTCTGGTCGGCCCAGCCCTTGCTCGATATCGCCAGCGTGGCGGATCCGTCCTCCTTAATCTCGAGGGCAAGCAGGGCTTTCCCCCCGTGGATGTAAGGCGCGTCTAGCCACCTTCCGTCGTGAAAGGCGCAGGCGCCGATGGGCCGCTCCACGCAGACGCCGAAGCCCGCCCCATCCAAGCCAAGCGGACGCGTGCGATCGACCGCGGTCGTCGCGATGCCTACGTACAGATGGATGTCGGCCCAACTCGAGCCTAGCGTCCGTGACCGCTTAAAGACTCTCCTTGTGGAATAGTTGATCCACCACGCGTGGCGCCCGGCAGAAAGGGCCGAGCTGCCGAGGCAAACGGTAGGATGCCGCCCGTAGTTCGCCGACTCGCACTGGCACCCATTTTTCTCCGAGCACGAGGCACGGAAGGTCTTTCCGATGAATTCGTCGCGGCCCCGTTTGACTTCGAGGCAGCGAGAATCGTGGTAGCTCGCGCGGCGCGCGGCCGCGTACGGTGTCGACCACGGGGTTTTGTCTCTATAGCGACCATGCGTGAGTGCGACCTTCTCACCGCTCTTGGCGTGGGACCAGCGGTAGAGTACGGCTTCGAGGAACCTATCCATGGCCCTCGTCCGCGGCCAGCGCATGCCGCCCCGCGCCACGGGACGCCAGGCAGACTCTAGGCCGCGTTTCACGCAGAGGTCGCGAGCGAGCGTCGCGCTCGCGAACGATGGGCCGAGGTCCTTTGCAGCCCTACGCTTGACGCTCTCAGCCGACGTCGCATCCAGGAGGGCTTGCGTGATGCTCTGCGTGATGTAATCGATTCTGTCGGGGGGCATCCCTGGCCTCGGAGGCCTAACCACCTTTTCAACCTCTGCCCGGAGCCACGCCAGCACCGCGGGATCATTCTGCGCCATGGCTTTGGCTTCCGCGTCCGCGCGATCGCGCTCCACGTTTTTGATACCGCGGAACTTATCGAGACTTCTGTAGATGTCGCGCCAATCCCAATCCGTCTCCACGGGCGCGGCGCCCGGTGCGTCGGCGGTGACGCCGGCCGCGCGGAGGCGCGGGATCCAGTGGTGGTCTTGCTCGCCCGCGCGCCGCGCCGACCGATCGACCGCGCGAAACTGGAGGAGCTCCCGGACCGTGAGGAACTGCAGCCCCACCGGCTGAGGCAGCTCCAGCCTGCGGTTCCGGAAGAGGAAGGCCGTGGGCCCGGCGAGGCGCACGCGGCGCCGCTCGGAAACGATGGCCGCGACGACGGCGTCGACGCGCCGCTGCTTGTCTACTCGCTTCCGCTCGCTCTTGAAGACCTCGCGCAGGCCCACGCTCGCCAGGAAGCTGGTGAGGTCCGCCACCTTCTCGAATTCGCGCGGCAGCGGGGCGTCGCCGTCGGCGATCCAGCGCTGGGCGGCCAGCTCGACCTGCTTCTCTTGCCAGGCCTCGATCTGGTCCCCGTGCAAGTCCCTGGGCTTGACGATTTGCCTCATGGCGGAGAGAGTGGGCAGCCCCCGGGTGCAGGACTGCGACTTGTGTGCTTGACGACTTTATTTCTACGGTGATTGGGCTGCCCTCCCTCGAATCTAAGGACCGCGCAGCGCAAGCTCGCAGAGCGTTTTGCTAGGCATCCCTAGTGCCTTACAGGCCGCTAGCTCTCTACCCCCACGAAAGGACTTACTCCGTCTTCTCCTCGCGGTAGTACTCCTTCTTGCCGGTCATTTTCAAGAGGCGCGTCCGCGCGTAGAGCGCGACCAGGACCGCGTAGACGACGAACTGCGCCGCGGGAGCCTTGAAGGCGTTGTGTAACAATGCGACGGCGAGGCATCGGAGCGTCCACTTCGTGGCGACGCGGACCGTCTCGTGGAAGTTCTTCGACTTCCGCGAGACGCCGACGACCCAGCACGACGCCGCCGCGACGACGAGCATGTAGACGAACGCGAGCTCCCAGTGGTCGAGGAGCGTCTTCCGGACGATCGTGCCGCCTTTCCTCAGCACGAGTAGTGTGTAAAGCCCCGCGGCCGCGAACTTGGACTTGAAGCCGCCGCCCGCGCGGCGGATCAAGTAGAGCACCACGAGGCAGAGAGCGATCGCCTCGCCCATGACGACGGCCGAACCGTACTGGAAGGGCACGTTCGCTGACAACGCATGGGCCGCCGCGAGCAGGGCGACGCCGGCGAGGACCATGAGCGGGCGGACCGGGAAGCCACCTGTGCGGAAATCAAACGTGTGACTCCGGGGTGAGTACCGTGAGTAAGCCTAAGACGCCTCGTGCGAGGACGCCAAGCACTCTCGCGCTGCGTCGAGGCGGCCAGAATAGTAAATAATACATCCAGGCCGGCCTGGCGCACTGGTTGATTTCCGCACTGGAAGCCACGATCGACGACGACCTTTATTTTGTACGGCTCCCGAGATGATACACGCGCGCACGAATTGCCGTAGGGCGACAGGTCCAGGACGCAGTCCGAGAACGGGTTCGGGCAGCTGTCCCACGGCATGGGGAACAATGGCCTCCTGGCCAGTTTCTGATCAAGCTCCTTGCCGAGGTTGCCGGGCTCGGCGCCGATGAGCTTGCCCACTATCGAACGCCCCGCCTCGTGAAAATCGTCGTCGCTGACGGCGCGCGCGCGGCCGCCCGCCTTGCCGAACTCAATGTCCCACGTGATGGAGCCGAAGATCAACGACGCCGCCGGCGCGTCCGGCGGGGCCACGCAAAAGAGTTGATCCTTGCTGGCTTCGATCGCAGGCGCGTCTAGAGTCATCTCCAAGGCGCTCTCGAATTTCTTTGGCGCTTTGCGTGCCGCTACCACACACATGAAGGCGGCGAGGAGTTTCATGCCTTTAACACGATTTCCGCGAGGTCCGCGGCTCTCCTAAATTTATAATCAATGACAGACGTAGAAAGGCGTCTCCCGAAGTGCCTGATAGTGGCTAGATCCAGGGGCTAGGCCTCAGAGAGCTGGCTAGTGTCTTACTACAGCTAGCACCGAAAACTTAGAGTCGCTGCAGCATTTCGCCTGCAGTTGATACTATTGCAACTAGCAGGACAGCGGGGCATTGAAGACGAGGTATTGCGGCGGCAGGATCGGGCTGCGCGCTTCCACACGCGATAATCGCATTGGTGCTCTCGCTGGATTCAAAATACTGCATTGCTGCGCGATTGCATTGCGCGATTCAAGCTGACGGTGCGCATCACATAACGATGCATCCTCGCGTTACAGCTCTCTGGCTGATCACGATCCACACCGCTGGAGCACTCGCGCCAGACAGAACGCGCACACCCGTCGTCTGCCGCGACGCGCGCCTCCTCGACGCCTGGGCCATCGCCGGCGTCGCGGCGCAGTCGTTCTACGACGATCCGGCGCCGGTCGTACGCTTGCAGTGGGCCGCGACGATAGCGCAGCGGTTCGAGGGCATGCGCGGCGGCGATTTGGTGCCGCACTCGTTGGTGGTCGCGGAGGTTAATGGACGGAGGGGCGACGTCGTCGGCTGCGCCGAGGTGGGTTTGTTGCCAGCACCACCGGGATTCAAGGGCGCCGCGGGCACGGCGGCCACCGAGGCGTCGGCCGCCTGGCGCGGCGTCGATATTGATGATGTGTCCTTCCGCGCGCCGGACGTGCCCACCGTGGCGAACGTGGCCGTGGCGCCGCGGGCGCGGCGCTACGGCGCCGGCCGCGCCATCGTCGACGCCGTCGCGGAGCGCCTCAAGACGGACGCGTCCTGGCGGGCGTGGCGCGAGTTCGTGTCGGACGAGGACGATTATTTGTATGCGCGCGTCGTCGACGAGCGCGCGCTGCCGTTCTGGAGCGGCGTGGGCTTCGACCGCGTGCCCGTCGAGCCCGGCGCGCGCGACGCGCGGGGCCTCGCCGGGACGTGGTTCCGCAGGAAGCTCTCTTCGTTTTAAGTGTATGTCATTGAATTTACGCGTGGTACGTCGTCCGCAAGAAGATATCGTCGCTCTAGTAATCTTCAAACATTTTTATGTCAATGAATTCAAGCGTGGTACGTCGTCCGCGGCGGCGGCACGGCAAAGCAGCCCCCGCCCTCGCGCCGCCGTTCGAGCTCCACCAGATCATTCTCCGACCCCGACGCCTCGGGCTCCGAGCCCTGGATGTCCCTGGCGCGCGGCCCAAACCGCAACACAAACAGCAAAGTGAGGACCGAAAAAAAAGCGACGAAGTACATGGCCCCACCGGCCGCGACGCCGATCGCCGCGGAGACCCAGGTGGAGGCTGCCGTCGTGATGCCGTGGACGTGCTGCTGCTCCGTGCCGCGGCCCGTCTTGGTCGAGGCCTTCCAGATGAGGCCCGCGCCCAGAAAACCGACGCCCGACGGGATGGCCGCCGCGACGCGCGACGAGTCCCAGGCCATCGGGCCGTCCTCGAAGGCGAGGAGGGACGTGATCGTGAAGATGCAGGCGCCGAGCGCCACCAGCGCCATGGTCCGAATGCCCGCTGGTCTATCTCCCCTCCTCCTCTCGTAACCGACGGCGCCGCCGCACAGGATCGAGAATAAGATGCGTCGCCCGAGGTCGCACTCGCGCTGCGTCAAATTCAAAAGTTGGATGTAGCGCACGTTCCGGCAGCCCGGGTCGTAGTGGGGATTGACGAAGGGCGCGTCGTGCTTCGGGAAGATCGCATCCACCAAGGCCTCGTCGCAGGCCGGCCGCAGCCACGGCTCGAAGAGCACGATGCATGTTGTCGAGAGAAATAAGCAAGCGGACAGTATATAGGCGCAGACCTGCTGGCGCGACGCCGCCGGGCTGAAGTAGCGCTGCGGCAATTGGTGGAGCTTGTCCATGACGCTGTCGGTGCGCCGCGGCGGCCGCGGGCTCCCATCATATCCACCCTCGATGGACGCGTAGTCCGTCTTGGTGTTGTTGTTGCGGTTCGAGAGGCTCATCTTTCCCCGCCGCGTGTCCTCGCGCTTATTCAGCCAGTGGTGAGGGCCACTCAGTGGGGACCTACGCCTAGTGTAACGCGCCGGTCAAGCAGCGATCGCCGCGGCTTGCGCAAGTTATGAGCGACGTCCGAGATGCCGATAGCACCCGCAAACAATCAACCAGCGATGGCTACGGGCGGTGGACGCAAAAACATAGAGCTAGCGTCCTGTAAGGCACTAGCCTTACTCGAGTAGGGCTGCCCCCGTCGCGTTTTGTTCACAAGAGATGATCCTCACGCAGTGCGCCGTCTGCGCCACCGACCTTGGTTTATCCTTGGGCAAGAAATGCGGCCGCTGCAGCACGCGCTACTGTGGCCCCGAATGCCAGGTGCAGCACTGGAAAGAAGGCGGGCACGACCAGCTCTGCAAGAAAATAAAGCGCTCTGGTGGCGCGGAACAGTACAACGCAAATAAGAAGTACACGGAGGCCGTAACGCGCGCGGCGGAGGCGTGCGCCGACGACACAAAGGGCCAGACGTGCTACATCTGCACGCAGGCCCTCCATTGGAAGACGAAAGAGGGCCTCGTGCGCGGGTGCTCGTGCCGCGGGACGGCGGGCTTCGCGCACGTGTCGTGCTTGGCAGAGCAGGTGAAGATTTTGGTCGCGGAGGCCGAGGAAAATAATTTTTTGGGCTCTGATAAGTTTGTGCCGAGGTGGGCGCGGTGGTACACGTGTAGCCTGTGCGAGCAAGATTATCACACGGTCGTACGGTGCGCGCTCGGGTGGGCGTGCTGGAAGACATACTTGGGTCGGCCGGAGACAGACAAGCTTCGGCGAACTGCGATGAACCTGCTTGGGGGCGGTTTATACAGTGCGGAACACCACGCGGACGCGGCGTCGGTGATGGAGGCCGAGTTGTCCATGATGCGGCGAATTGGCGGTTCAGACAATAGCGACATATTCGTCGCGCAGACTAATCTTGCGAGCACGTATCAGGCGCTTGGACGGCTTGACCAGGCCATGTGCTTGCGGCGAGAGGCATACGCCGGAGGATTAAAGCTCTTTGGTGAAGAAGATAATAATGTCCTCTCAGCAGCCAACAACTACGCGAAGTCCCTTCTTACTCTCAAGCGCTCCGAAGAAGCCAAGGCGTTGCTACGCAAAACGATGCCCGTGGCGCGACGCGTTCTCAGAGAAGAACATAGAATCACGCTCAAAATGAGGTGGAATTATGCGCTGGCGCTCTGCTGTGACCCCAGTGCCACGCTCGACGATGTCAGCGAGGGCGTGTCGACGCTCGAGGACGCGGGACGGATCGCGCGGCGCGTGCTAGGCGGCGCACATCCGACCACAGAAGGAATTGAGAATGCCCTGCGAGACGCGGGGGCCGCGCTCGCCGCCCGCGAAGGTGACTGCGTGACCTCTGTCTGCGAGGCGGTGGCCGCTGTGAATTTACTGGACGGGTCCTAAGCACCGCACAAAACGTAAAGCAAAAATCAATCTTAGCAGCGGGGGCAGCGGGGGGGGGGGCAGGGGGGAAAGAAAAGCACACAAGTCACGCCTTCGCCGCGACCTGCTTGCCGAGCGCGAGCGCCGTCGTGACGACGCCCGAGACGTCGTTGGGCTTGTCGGGCACGATGATCATGTTCGCCGTGTTCGCCATCGTGCTCAGCGAGGCGATGTACTTCTCGGCGATGTTCTGGACCATGGCCTGCTCGCCGCCGGCCGCCGTCAGCGCGTCGGAGACGGCCTTGAGGCCTTCCGCGCGGCCCTCGGCTCTCAGCTTTTCAGCTTCGGCGTCGGCCTCGGCGCGGATGCGTAACGCCGCCGCGTCGGCTTCCGCCGCGATGGTCACGGCGCGCGACTGGCCTCTAGCGGTTGTCTCGGCCATGAGGGCCTCGGCCGACGCGACCGCACCAGACGCTAACGATTTAGTCAAAGCATCATCAACAGGAGCAGCTGAAATAATATTGATCGACATGATCTCGATGCCGTAGCTCCTCGTTACACTATTAGCGTGCTCGACCGCGCTGCCCATCTTCTCCAGGTTGTAGAGCGGGTTGTCCGCGAAGGCGCCGACGGTTGCGGGCGTCTCTTCTACGAGAGTAGCGGCGGCGACAGGTGCCTCTCTTCCAGCAGCTTGCGCCGCCGCACTCATGTGGAACGACTCCGAGTAGTTCACGGAGCCGATGAACGCCGCCAACGAAGCTAATGCTTGTTTGAGAACATCTCTCCTTAGTTTCGAGATGTCCGCGGCGATCTTGCCCTTGCCGCTCTGCGCCATCGTCTCGGCCGCCATCGTCGCCGCGACCTCCACATCAACGATGCGCCAATTCACCGTAGAATTCACCAACATGTTGATGTTGTCCGCACTTGTAGCTTGGATTCTCTCGAGCTCATCCGTCTGGATTTTGAGGGTTATAAATTTCTCGAACTTCCAGTTCTTATGGGTGAGGAAGTGCGTATGCCCGCCCGCGAGTATGACTTGTTTCCCATTGTTCTGGGTCACGGCCGAATACCCCTCATTTACGGTAACAAGGGTATAAGGACCGAGTTCGATGATGTGGTCATTTAAATGAAATTGCGACACGAAATCCATACTCTCGGACGTCCAGACATGTATACCAGGTGGGAGTAATACGGGCTGACCGTTGTCCGACGCGTAGCCAATACTCCCTTGATCCACTACTACTATCGTGCGATTGCCGTGCTTGATGTGGCCCCGCAGCGGCCTCGGTTCACTCGTCACGCGAATGAACATGGAGTTGATGTTGTGCATGCCCGGCTGCGCGAACAAGTAGCGGTTTTGCTGGTCCATGAGGAACCCAACGTGACCCGCGGGCACGAACATTTCGGTATGGCAGGCATAATAAGCACAAGGCACCAAACAACAACAGTTCTTCGCCCGTGCTACAATATTCTTCCACTGGTCCGTGTTCTGCTTGAGGTCTAAACCGGTAAAGATGTCCTCGATGTCCTTGCGGCGGTGCTCCGTGCATAAAACACCGGCCCTTCGTAAAGCGATGTACGCGGGGGTGTCTTCGGCCCTCCCGGCGGGCGCGCCGCGGTCCATGGTGTCGAAGCGCGGGCTGATGCGCGCCTCGCCCTTTTGATCATCCAGTAACATGGCTTGCTCCAGCGGCGTGCGGGCCGTGGACATTTACTTGCTCAGCTTTGCTCTGTGGCCAAGCTGGCGCGTCGAACGGCGTCCGGAGCTGCGTCGATGGCGTCCGGAGTGCGCCAACGATGCGAGCGGCGGCTGCCTCGTGGTTGGGCAGCGTTGCGATTTGTCACGGCGGAGAAACAAAAGCCAGCTTGGCCTAGGGTTTTGGAGTTTGTTAGGAAATTTGCAGAGGAGTGAGGCGTACAAAGACCGGTCTTTGGAGGCGCATCTGTCCTAGCACGACTCCTCGACGGCCCGAGGGAGACGTCGGGCCGCATGCTGGCTAGTGTCTTACAGCAGCTAGCTCTCTTGCCGGCCGCATTAGCCTAATAAAATCGCTGCAAGGCCATCACTGTTCATTATAACTCATTAGTACAGACCTCACGCATCACTACTACAACTTGCACGGCTCGCACACATCGCTACGCAACAATGGAGCTCACCCAAGACCTGCCACCGCAGTACGAGGAAAGGATGCTAGCAGCTAAGTTAGATTGCGACCGCGGTCAAGGTCAAGGAGACGCCTGCCACGCCGTCGGCGAGTTTTTGTCGGTTGTGAAGAACGACCACGTCGGAGCGAGGAAGCAGTTCGAGCGCAATTGTGGGAAGGGCCACGGCGCGTCGTGCTTCGCTCTTGGTAGGTTGTTGCTCGGCGGCAAGGGCGGTTCTACTGATGAGAAAGGCGGCGAACGCGTTCTAAAGAAGGGCTGCGATTTGGAACACGCGCCGAGCTGCCACCACCTCGGCCTGCTTGCGTTCGGTCGAGGCGACGAAAGGACGGGCAAGAAACATCTGGACAAAGCGTGCACGAAGGGCCTGGCCCAGGCCTGCCACGTGCTCGGCGGTGCTTTATTGAGACCGGGTTCCTCCAGGAATGCCGTGAAGGCGAAAGATTACCTCGAGACCGCGTGCGCCGACGGCCACGCGCCGGCCTGCCACAACTTGGCGGTCATGTTCCGCAAGGGCGACGACGGCGTGCCCGCCGATCCGCAGTTGTTCGAAAGGTATGCGAAGCGGACGCGCGCACTCGTCGAGGCGGCGGGCGCGGCGCGGGGTGTGCGCGTCGCTTGATCTGACTAATGTGGTGTTGTACAGTCTAGTTCAGTGGTGTATGCGTCTGTTGCTCGCGTCGAAAGCGTGCTTCTAGTATGTTACAGACCGCTAGCTCGGATTTTTAGTCGGCCAAGCGCAGCGGCGCCAGCGCATGCTCTGGCGCCGCGCGCGCGCTGAACAGCGTTATTCGCAGTGCGTCTGCCCGCTGCGGTGACAAAGTTAGATCTGTCAGGGCCAGAGCACCGCTGTAAAGAGCCGGCCATATTTCAGCAGCAAAATGGACCACCCTCCCCTCGCCCTGCGCCTGGCCGCCGCGCTCGCGCACGCGACCTTCGCAGCATCAGTGCTACTACCCGCGCTCGTCACGGTCCGCTGCGCCGTCGGCGCCGACGGCGCGGACCGGCGCCGCGCGCGGAGCTGGCTGAGGTACTGGTGCGTCGCCGGCCCGCTGCTCGCGCTCGAGGCGTCGGCCCTCGGCCGCTTTTTCTATGGGGCGCTCACGCTCACGGGCGGCGACGCGCGCGTGCTTGGTTTGGCCGTCCTCCGGTTCCTGGTGGCGGAGCGCCTCGCGACCACGAACCTCTGCGACGACTTGTATGTGGCGCTCGAGGGCTTCCTCGCGCCCCGAGAGGCAAAGATCCGCCGGGGCCTGGACTCGCTGGGCGACGCCTCGGTGAAAGCGGGCAAGCAAGCCGGCGCCGTCGTGGCGCGGACCGCCGCATCTCAGTCGCGCGAGCTCTGGCGCGTCGCGCGGTGCGCGGCGGCGGCGAAAAGGGTGTCGGACGGCCTGCGCGCGCGCGCTGCTTATGAGGCGGCGCATTCACCGGGGCCGAAAACAGTTGAAGGCGGCGGCGCGCCCGCGGCCGAGGACGAGCTGCCCTTCGAGCCGACGCCACCGACGCCGCCCGGCCGCCCCGCGGTCGCCTTCGAGGAGCAGGCCTCGGGCTACCTCGACGACAGCGGCGACGAGACGCCGACGCTCGGGCCGCAAGTTTCGATAGGCTCGCGCAAGACGGCGGACAAGCCTCGAAGGAGGGTCCGCTTCGCCGAAAAACTGGACGACAAGACGCCGGTGAAGCCGGTCGTCCCCATGATACCCAAGGGGCTGCCGAGCGGCGACGGCATCTCGTTCTGCGAGGATGATGTGTATCAGATGCCGCAGCCGCCGACCCCCCAGACGCCGCAGCATTCGAGGTACGGGACGTTGCCCTCCGGCGACGGCGTGTCGTTCTGCAGCTTCGCGGAGCCGCCGCCGCCGGACCCGGCCCGCTACGCGGCGCTGCCGTCGGGCGACGGCGAGTCGTTTTGTGAGGATGATGATAACTCGCCGGCGTCCGTGGACACGTTCGAACCTAAACTAGATGTGTTGCCGTCGGGCGACGGTGATGATGATGATGTTGTAGCGCGACTGATAAATGGCACGGTGCTGTGCTTGGGCGGCATGGCGACGGGCGGCCCGCCGTGCCGCCGCCGCGTTACCTTAAGGAGGGGGCACCTGGAGTGGTCGGCGCCGTTGGAAAATGACGCGGGAGAGGGCGGCGCGATTTCCCTCGTGGCCGTGGAAGCGGTCGTAGCGGTGGGGGGACGCAAGCACCGATTGCGGGTCCGGTCCGCGACGTCCCAGGGCTCTGATGACCTCTTCCTCGACTGCGACTCTAGGGAAGACGTGCCCGCGCTGCGCGACGGTCTCGAACGCGAGGCGATGCAAGCTAGAGAAAAGGCGCGCGCCGTCGTCGAGAAGCAGCTCGCGCGCGTGCGAGCGCGCCTATCGAACGCGTTCGAGCAGCTCAAGTGTAGTAAGTGAATTTCATGTATCTGCTTAGAGCTAGGCCGCCGAGCCGTCCCCGACGCCGGGCCCGCGTGTATCTATTCATGTCTTGAACTTATGCGGGGGGGGGATCGTCAGAAGCCCGCCCACGGGTCGTCGTCGTCGTCGCCGCCGCGCACGGGCGACGACGGATCGACGTCGGACGCGCCGTCGAGCCAGCCCAGGTGTCCTAATTCAGGAGCGAAGCGCGGCGGCGGACTGACGAGCGAAATCTTCCAGACGTCCTGGCTGAACACCGCCGTGCCTCCCACATACGCTCTTTCCGCCAGGATCCGCCGCTTCTTCGGTTTTCTCTTCGTCAGCAAAGCGTCGATCACGGCCAACGCGCCCTCGTCACTAATACCGTCCAAATTCGGCTCGTCATCTCCACGGATCTTCCTCAACAACTCATTAGGGTCGTCGTCCGAGAAAGGCCAATCAACTTTCAACATCTCCACCAACAATACCCCAAGAGACCACCAGTCCACCCCACACCCGTGGCCTGAACGCGTGACCATTTCGGGCGCCATGGCGTGAGGCGTGCCGCAGTACGTCTCGCGCTTCGGTTCGCCGTCGACGCCTGGCGGGCGGTCGCGATCGAAGACCCCCGTCGCGCCAAAGTCGACCAACACAGCTCGTCCATCGCCGTCCAAGACCACGTTCGAGGCCTTGACGTCCCTGTGGAGCACGCCCCACTCGTGGCAATGCGCCAAGGCGTCGGCCGTCTGCGCCGCGTAATACAACGCGCGCTCCGGCTGGAAGCCATTCGCGGCCCTTATATGCTTGTATAGAGGGCCTCCTAATGCGGCAGACGTGACGATATAAATCCTAGCATCGTCCTTCGCGGTTCGTACCAAAGAAGCGATCAAGGGGTGGTTTACTTGTCTAAGAGCGTCCCGCTCCGCAACCACAGCCGCCGGGTAGCACCGATCCCTCGAGTAGCTCTTGACGACGACAGCCTCTTCGTTGTATTCGTCGAAACAGAGTTCTGTGGTTTGGCCGTTGCTCTTCGACGCCAGGGTTAAGGTCCTCGAGAAGGAACCGACCGGTCCTGATAAAGACGAGCGGCGCGACTGGGATTGACTTTGTGAAGCGAAGGGGTCGGAGATGCGCGCGCCCGGCGTCCAGAAGCGCCGCACCTCTTCATCCCAAGCCTGGCTGTCGTCTTGTTGCCGGTCACGCTCTCTAGGTGGGTGGCCGGGGCCGCCGGGGACGGGCTGCCAGTCGCAGTCGGGGTTGCCGCAGACGCAGCGGCCGCGGCGGCGCATGTTATGTCTGTTCGTGTCCTTGGTCGGGCCGCGGGCTGCCCCGTCCGGTTCCGCTCCTCGACAGAGGGGGCCTGGACTTCCCTTACTAATTTCTGCCTGCCTCGTGCCAGAGATTGGCCGGGAGAGCACTTCACGAGAGCAGCGCTAATTCTAGTATCTCTATAACCTAACAAAAATTACATAATCGAGAGCCTGCGGTTTTTTTGGCAAGCTGTAGTATTTGCGGACATACGAGCGATCTCAGCGTAGCATTTGTTTGCTCGAAAGCGCCCACGACCTCTGCGCCGCACCCGACGCCGCGCCGCCGCTGCGGAAGCGACCAAAAGCCATTTGACCGGCCGACGCCGGACGCCGCCGAGCGCAGCCATGAACATGGACTTCGCCGCCTTGTCAAGGATGGCCAAGGACGCCACAACGAAGGCCAAAGCTACAGCGACGAAGCTGGCCGAACAGGCGAAGGAGCGCCTCGAAGACACCGAGGGTAACAAGCAAATGATGCAGCAGTTCGCCGAGAAGGTTGGAAGAACGCTAGATGAGTTTATCGATGAGGCCCCGGGTCCCGACCAATCAAAGATCATCGACTTGACGTACGTCACGGACCGTTTCGTAACGATGGGCTTTCCCGCGTCTCGCCGAGGCGCTCCTGGTAGCGCCGCAGCCAGAGCTTGTGCTAATCCTATCACAGCCGTCGCGAAACACCTGAAGACTTATCATGACGGCCACTTCATGGTTCTTAATGTGAGCGAAGAAACCTACGACTACCGACGGTTTGAAGATAATGTCCTCGAGTTCAAGTTCCCGGGGCATCCCGCGCCGCCGCTGGGCATGTTGGTGAAGATATGTACGACGCTAGAGTCGTGGCTGGACGCGGACCACGAGAACGTGGTTGCGGTCCACTGTCTCACTGGTAGGGGTAGAACTTCTGTCGTAGTAGCTTGCGCTCTCGCTTGGTTGGGAGAATTCGAGGCGAACCCCGTCGTGGCGCTGAGGCATGTCGCTGAGCGCAGGAAGGATGATGTGGAGAGATTAACCATACCTTCGCAGAGGAGATACGTCGGCTATTTCGCGAACGTGTTGGATGGGTGTGCGCCGCGCGGCGAACCCCTACTCTTGAGAAGGTGCATCATGCACACCATACCCAATTTTGGCAGTCAAGACAAACCTGGGTGTCGACCGTACCTGCAATTCTTCCGGAGCGGTAAGCTAGCACACACAGCCAGGTGGGAAGGCTCGCAAGATGACAAATCGTGGGCGGCACCCTCTGAGGGTTCGTTGGTCTTCCCTGTGGATTGTGTGGTGCACGGCGACTTGTTAGTACGATGCAGACACGTCGACGATCGAGAGCGAAGGACCTCCATGTTTAGGGCGGCCCTACACGTCGGTTTCGCACCTACAGGTGTTTTGAGATTAACGAGGGACCAGCTCGACGGCGCGTGCGGCGACGACCGCTTCGATGGGGACTTTTTTGTCGACTTAATTTTTGAGGCGTGTAGCGGCAGTGCTCAAGCCCTCGAGACAGGAGTGTCGAATGAGGAAGGAGGCTTCTCGGCGGCGTACGACGCCTTGTTGGCCAAGGACTCGGCCTTCTGGAAGGACGTCGAGGATCGGAAGAGACGCGCGCAGCAACGACGGGCGTCGCGGCCCGCGCGGACGGCGAACGCTCGAGCTGCCGAGGCGGCCGCGGCGGCGCCTGAACCTCTGAGGAGAGCACCATCACCTCGGACCAAAAAGCAAGAAGGTCCAGTGTTTGCTATTGGCGAGGAGACTCCGTCTGAAAAACCAAAAACGCAGACGACGCCGGACTTGCTGGACACTGATGATCTAGTCCGGCAGCTCGCCGACGCGGACGCTTTATTTGGTTCGGGAGACCCGGCGCCGTCGCTGCTGGAACTGCAACAGCTCGCGGACGCGCCGCCGATGAGCGACGACTTCGCTGCGTTCGCGTCGACGCCGCCTGTTGAAGAGTTTGCTTCTTTTGAGTCCGCGCCGGCCGCGGCGCCCGCGCCCGCTGCGCCGCCGCCCGCGCCGCCGCCAGCACCGCCGGCGCCCGCGCCTGCAACGATGACGCCGTCGAAGGACCCGTTCGGCGCCTTCGCGTCGGCCGCCGCGCCGCCGCCGGCACCGGCGCCGCCGCGGCCGCCGAGCCCCGGCCGGCGCGACACGACGGACATCCTCGCCGACCTCGAGGAGGTTCTGGGGGATGCGCCGGCTTCCGCGGCCGCGCCGGCGCCCGCGGACGCGGCCTTCGACGTCGACGACTTCGAGTCGTTCCTCGACGGGTTGGACGGCGGCAAGTAAAGTATGTGCTAGACTACTTCTTCTTCTTACCCACGTTCAGGCCCGCGGCCAGCAAATCGGACAAATCTTCTTCCTTCTTCTGCGTGGGGATACAAAGCGGTGAGTCGCGCCGGCGGCGCGCGGGGGTCGAGTCGAAGACGCCGGAGTCGTACCTTCTTGACCTTCTTCTTCGCCGCGGCCTGGGCCACGGCGATGCCCGTCGGCTCGGGCGCGTTGGGATCAAAACCCTTGAGGTGCGGGAAGCACTTCTCCGGCTCTTTGATCAATTTATCGTGCTTCGCGACGACGTGGTCGTACAAAAGCTTGTCCTTCGACGAGATCATGAAGGTCTGCAGGCAGACGAGGCACTTCTTGGCGTTGCGGTCCTTCTCGGCTTTCGCTTTGGACGCTTCTCGTTCTTCCTTGCTCTTGCCCTGCTCCTTGGCGTTGCGCGCGCGCGCGGCGTTCGCCTTGGCGACGTTGGAGCCCTTTCCCATTGTTGTGAAGTTGCTTAGTTGTAGTGGCAGTGTTCTCAGTGTGAAGCGCTGAGTGCAAGCGTCACGCCTCGATAGCGTCGCTGCGAGTTGTAGTGCAGTGCTCTCAGAGAGGCTTTGTTAGCACGGCAGTATATCGAGTTGCACGCGTCACGCGTCGATAGCGTCCCGACGAGTGCTGCGGCTGCGGTCAGGCAGTGTTTGTTGGATAACTAGCGTTTGCCGGTGCGTTGATGACGTTTGCTGATCTCGCTAAGTGTGTCTTTGCACGCTAGCTAGTCTGTGCAGCTTTCGATTGCAGGCCCAAAATCGATCGCTTTCGGTGCTCGGCCACAGCAGTAGACGGCATCGCTCATCAACAGAGCCGTAACGCATCGATATGCTCCGTGCACTCCTATTACCAAACATTGCAGCCGCACTGCTCGGCGGCCCAGCTTTCACAGCAACACGTTGCACCTACGACGAAGTATCCGAGCTCGCGAGCCCATCAGAACCAGTGGACGGCGACGTGTGGGTCAAGGTTACTGAGAACGCGGCACCATCATTGGACTTGACGTCCGCCATGGCCGCCGCAACCAGTGAACCATCTATAGTCGTAGGAGCACCCGCGGCCTGCGGCCGCCTCCGTCCAGGACCGAACCCGGTCATTGATGTGCTGCGGTCCTCGATCGCCAAGGAGCAGGTCGACCGCTGCGGCGCGTCGATGGACGCATGCATAGAAAAGTTGTTAGAATGCTGGCTCGAGAACTTGGGAGACGACGAGTTCGAGAGTCTCGGCGCCTCGGCGACGTTGTACACGTCCGACGCCTTCGAGCGCTTCGGGTTCGCGGAAATCGAATTTCCCGACCTGACCGCATTGGGCCGCGGCGAGCCCATCGTGACGCATCGGGCGCGCCTATCCGCCGCAATTCTCGCCTGCGACGCGCGGGGCAGCGCGGCGCTCGCCGAGGAATTGCGAAGGCAGCCGCCGCCCTCCGGGAAGGAAGAGGCGGCGGCTCCCAAAAAAGACCCGTGGGCGGGCGCGTTTAAGTTGTAACAGTAACACAATACTACCAGTTATCCACGCTCGCCGTCGAGTCCGACCGCGCCGTCGACGGCGGCGCCTCGCCATCCTCGCCGGGCACGAACGCGATCGCGTTCCGCCGCCGCTCGGAGGGCGGCTTCCACATGGGGTGCGACCAGTGCATCTCGCCCTTGGCCGTCCTTTTGGCGTATTCATCGTCCGTCTCCTGCATCGCGTACTCGCGACAGATCTTCACGAACCGCTCGATCTCGTGGACGCCACAAAATAGGTCCCAGACGACCTGCCACATCTGCTCCTGGTTTCTACCAGGCCACGCCCGCACGAAGCGATCGCGCCGCGGCCCGAGGTCATTGGCAAACACCTCCCAGTGCGCCACCATCATTTTTTTGTATAGGATATGGATCTCCTTCAGTCGTTCCGGGTCGCCACCATTCTTCCGCGCGGCCTCCATCACCGCAGGTACATTTTCATTTAACCAGTCTTCGATGGGGCCCGGCGCGTCGTCCTCGTCATCAGACGCGGCGTCGACGTCGGACGAGGCGTCGACGTCGGACGAGGCGTCGATATCCTCACCACTCGGCGCTTGGTCGGGGTAGAGTTCCTCCGAGGGCCACTTGAACTTGGGGTAGACCTTGCCTGGTTTCCCGAAGTCGTTGCCTGTGCGTAAATCAACCAGTGAGTCGGATGCCGATGATTCTTCACTAAGTCATTTCTCGGCGACGACGCGGCCGTGCTGGCCCCATCGAACGGTGAGGAACCGGCATCGTCACGCCATCGAGCAGGCGTCGCGTCGATGGCGTGGAGGTCGACGCGAAGATTTCCACACGGGTTGTTGCCGAAGTCCAGTTTTCGGCCTTCGAGAGCCGCTTGCGCGTCCTCCGCGGCGATCCTAGCCTCCTCGGCCACGGAGGGATGCTCCGTGACCTCCCAGCCCGGTTCCGGCTCCTTGGGCTCCCAGTTTTCTTCCTCACGCGCGTTCTGCTCCACGATTCGTTGAAATTCGTCTTCATGAACGATCGTGAACGGCCGCTTATCAGTACCATCCTTGTTCTTGAACAAATGCTCGAACATGGACGGCTCCCCACCGAGAGGATCATGCCGCGGCCGCCCGAGATGCGTCGGGAACAAGTCAGGCCTATCTTTGAAAGGATTCGGGTGCTCCCGCAGGTAGTCGGCCCACTGCGCCTGTCGAGGCCCATGGTCCACCTCCCATTTGGTATGCTTCGCTTCTTCCCGCTGAGCTTTCCTTATACGAGCGTGATAAGTGGGTTCGAAGCCCATCGCTTCGAGCCGCTCATCCAACTCTTGTTGCGATAAATCCCACTCCTCCTTCGAAAACTTCGTCCGGGGCACTTGCTTGCCCTCCTTATTCACCTCGGTGGGCACTGGAGGCGGTGGCGGACTCGTGAAGCCATCCGCAGGGGGCTCGCCGCCCTTCAGCCTCACCCTGACATACAAGCCTCTCTGGTCCTTGCGTTCGGGTTTGGCACCGCCGTCATTTATGGCAGGACCAATAAACTTGGCGCCCTTCGTATAATCATAAGGCTCCTCCCAGAACTCCTTCGAGTTCACGGTTCTCGCATTGTTCGGTTGGGACGGAAAGACGCCGGCTCTCCTAGCTGCGGCTGCCGTCTTGAAGAAGGGCGGCGGGGTCTTCGTCGCGTTTTCCTCTCGTGTCGGGCGCCGCCGCGCCGGGCTCCGGGCCACGCTTTGCGCGGTGTCCTGGACGGCTTGCGCGGCCGACTGCGCCGCGCTCTGAATTGAAGAAGACGCCTTCGAGAAGAGGCTGTCCATGGAGCCCCGCAGGCCTGAGGATGGGGTCGTCGCGCGGCCGCCCTCCACTACATCTCGTGTTGGGCTGCCCTCGCGAGACATGATATATGCCGCTGGCCTGCTGCCGCAGTGATGGTATGGTCGGAACGCCGAGGCGTCGCGGCGATGGCGTCTGGGCAGCCGGCGTCCTGCCAAGCCGGGCAGCCTGCAGGCGCTCCTCTGGAGGTGCGGGCTCTGCCGCAGGAGCCCTATCAGCGGCTATGTTGGGCCGACGACTCTCTTCGTGGCGTCTGTGGTCGATTTCGTACAGCTGAAATTTAAACTGCACCCGCACTCAAAAATCAGTTCAGAGATGAATTGAATTGACCTGAGCTCATACACGAGCCTCGGACTACGTTTGACTGCTGCGCGTCTTCAGCAGTGACCTCACCGTATCCCTGCACTGCAGCCAGCAGCGCGGCGCGAACCGCGGCCCGTGGACGCCGTACAAGCGACACAACAAAAATACCACAGCGCTCAAAATGACCGACGTCGAGCAGGACTGTTTGGAGGAGACCCTGCCGAGCCAGCACGACGCCTGCACGCCGCCTCCCTCCGCCTTCCACGACGATTCTAGGGAGTCGACCGACGACGAGGCGGTGTTCGAGGCGCTCGCGTCGCAGTTCCGAAGCAGTAGAGCGCCGGCGACGCCGTTGCGATCGTCCGAAGAAGATGAGAGAGCTTTGGAGCGGTCCATCTCCGGATTATCATTAGCGCGGCCTCCCAGATCCCCGTCACCGGTCATGAGCGAGCCCCGAGTCCATACACCCGCAAAATCAGAAAGGAACACGCCCGTAAGAACGGCCTACAACCGGCCGCTGTCGACCTTAGATGACGACGTCTCGAAGAAGTTGTTTGACGACAAGGAGAACGTGCCGCCCAACAAACAAAGTGTGAGGGCGTTAGATGAATGGCGAAGCGCGGAGGACGAGGACGGCGACACGTACTACTACAACCGGAGAATTAGGAGAGTGGCCTGGGAGCTACCGAGGGGTGCCGTGACGGTGGAGCGAGATGGTATCAGTAGAATCGTGGCCCCGCGCGACAGAACGATCGAGCGAAGCGTCGACATCGAGCGGTGCACGCAAGCCGCCCAACAGGCCGCCTCCATGGCCCAAAAGGCGCGTTCCATACCGCGCACGCCGCCCCGCACGGCGTCGCCGTTCCCGGATTTGGCCGCTGCTTTACGTGAAGCGACTACCTCGACGCCAGAACGCGTGTTCTCGCCGGCGTGTAAAGTGGCGCCGGCGACGCCGCCTCCATCAACACCCGAGCGGCCCCGGACGCCGCCGCCCCAGGAGGCCGCGCCGGCCGTGCGCACGCCCGTCCGGGAGGAGCCCCAGGCGCGGGCCGCGCCTCCTTCACCAATGCCTGTGCGCACGCCGCCTCAACCGGAGCCCAAGAAGGACCTGCAGTCGTTGCGAGCGCGCTTCGCCGCGCGGGCCCAGCGACCCCCTCCATCAGAGGAAACGCCGCAACAGGTGCGCAAGCCGTCGACGGCCGTGACGCCCCACGATTTACCAAAGCCCCGCCGCCTGGGCACGCCGCGACGGACGCCTCTATCTGAAGCCAACTTCGGGGAGTCGCCGCCGCCCCAGCAGCCGCGCGTCTTCTGCTGCTACTGCGGGCAACCTTCTCATGTTTCGAAGCTCAACGCGCACCTCGCTTCCTGTCCTCAAAGGAAGGCCCTGGGGAACACGCCCGTTGAACGGCGCCTGAGACAGGCCTTGCGGAACCACTGGGCCGCGTCGCCCCAGAAGCCGGCGAAGAAGCCGGCGACGCCGGTGCCTCACTACGCGCTCGTGTCGCCCGAGTGAATGAGCCCCTCTTTTTGCCCCTTTCCCCTCCGTAAACGTACGATGATACTTAGCCTACTAGGGCGGCGCGTAGCCCGGCAGGACGTCGGAAATCAAAACGCACCGCTTCTCGTCCAAAGATCTATGAGCCGCCACGCCCAGAGCCACGGCCATCAAACCGTCGCGCACGGACACGGGTGGCACCTTACTACCGACCGCAGCTTCCACAAAGGCCGACAATTCAAAAAACGTCGCGCCCTCGTGAAAGCCGGCCTCCTTGATCTTCGCGTCCGGGTGGATATGACTAACAATGGGCTTGTTCCTCTCAGCTTCCAAGGGCGGCGTCCGGCCCGGCGCGATGGACTTCGCCGATCGCGTCGTCAAGCGGAACTGGCACTCCGGGCACCTTGCTTCGACTTTACCTTTGGTACCTACCACTCCCACATACTCCGTCTGCATGTCTTCGGCGAACATGCACAGGTCTAATGATGCCGAACAGCCATTGGAGAACGATACAATGACGTGGGCGAAGTCCAGGATGTCCGGCTGCTTGCCGTCGTAGTCCTCGTCGCGATGGTTCACGCCGCCGCCCCCACACGCGTAGACCGAGACCGCATCACACGATCCGTCGTGTGCCACAATCCGCCGCATCAAATCAAAAAAGTGGCAGGCTTTTTCAACTAATGTACCTCCGGTCCACTTATTAAATCTATTCCAGTACGCGACCTTGTGGAGGAAGGGGAAGCGGTGTTCCCTAATAGCGACCATCTTCGTCGTACCTAATACGTTACTATCGACCGTTTCTACTAATTTGGCAATCGGAGGCATCCACCGGTACTCCATGCCGACCATGAACATATAGTCACTCTGTGCATAGTGTTCTTTGACGAGTGCTTCCACATCCAGACAGTCCTGGATGGTCGTACAGAGGGGCTTCTCGCACAGCACGTGCATTTTCGCGAGAGGTAGTAGTTCTACTAGTAGTTCATGGTGCTGATAGTTGGGCGTGGCGACGATGAACGCGTCGCAGCCGCAGTCGAACAAAGAGTGCCAATCCGACATGACTTTCGCTTGTGGAAAGCCCCACTTATCTAATTCAGCTCTGGCTTCCTTTCTGGCGCGCTGATCGGAGTCCGCCACGGCTACTATTGTGGACCCTCGTTCTCTCAACAGCGAAATGTTGCGGATGTGTTCCAGGCCCATGGCGCCCGTGCCCGCGATCGCGAATTTGAGGCCGTCCTGCGGGTATTGTGGAGGTTTCTTCTGGACGAGGAGGCCGTGCTTGGCGTCCTTCTCGTGTGAAGCCGCGGCGTCGTCGCGCTCCTGGGCTCGGGCGTGGTCGAGGAGCGTCATGGTAGCTTTTGTAGGAGCGTGTCGACGGCGTCCGGCGTGCGTCGCGCTGTGTTTGCCTTGTGGTAGCAGCCTATGGGAGAGGGCCTTTGGCGCGCGTTTTTTGGGGCCGCAACGAAGTTTGGCTGTAGTAAGCTTGCAATAGGAAAGATCTGCGCGTGTCTGCGTGCAGTGGGGACGTTTGTGCTGCGCGTGCAGCGATTCTGAGCTTTTTTGGCTGCTCGCTAGTGTCTTACCGCTAGCTTGATCAGATAGCTGACCCGAGTCTCAGCGCGTTGTGTACACGAGAATCGACTTGCCTGAACGCTGACGGACGCGCACTGGCTCCCCAGCAGCCTACTGAAAGCCTCAGCTCAGCCCCGTGAGCGCCGCGGCCCGCGGCGCACCAACTTATACAAAAGAGGCCTCTCGCCGGAAGGTCACAGCGCGACAACGAAAAATGGCCGACCCCACACCAATGGACGTCGACGACGAGGCCGGGCCTACCGATTTGGTCTTACCGGACGTCATGGAAGGGATGCTAAGAATGGCGGCTCTAACGACGCCCGACACGCTGCCGGACGCCGCGAAGACCTGGACCGAAGCGCAAGCCACAACAGCTTTGAAGGTCGCCCTCGACTTGATCGGAGACCACCGCCGCGACGCGGGCTTTTCATTACTCGCTTTGTGTCGGCAACGCCTCACGACAAGTGATAACATAGGACGCGTCTGCCTCACCTGTGTAGGAGAAAGAAGCCACGCCGTCGCCGGCGTCGCTCTACTCCAGAAGCTGCTTCCTGCTGATTGGCCCTCCTCCCAAATCGACGCGACCACAATAAGTACGGCGGCCGTCGAAGTGCTCGCCGACCCGCGCGAGTCTGATTTATTGAGAAAGCAGGTCCTGGCGTTACTAGGAGACCGAATACAGGACAAGACGGCGGTCGTCGCGTGCGGCCTCCAACGGCTCTGCAAGGCGGAATCACCGTCGGGCGTGCTGGTCGACGCGCTCGAGTCGCTCACGAAGGACTCCGCGGGCGCGCCTCCCGAGAACTTCTTGGCGTGGCTCGACGACGTCCCTACACAACAATTAGAAAAAGCGGGCTGGTGCCTCGGTCGCAACGGCGCGATCGGATTAGCAGCCTTTTGCGTGAGAACTGAAGGTATAGCATTAGGAGCCGCGCGGCACTACGCCGCCACGCATGCGAATTTGAATGTTGCCGAGCGGTTGATTGAATGTTCTAGGGAGCCGTGCATTTCTGCTGCAGAAGTGTTATCAAATGTATTGAGGGACCGGTCGACGTCTGGTGAAGAGACAGCTAGAGTAGACGCGTGTTTGCGCTATCTACTCGTGAAGAAGCCGCAGATGCGCGGCGCCTGGCTAAGGACTCTAGGACCGAACGCTGCGGCGGATAGGGCGGCGCTGGAACGCGCTTCGGTCACGAAGACGGCGCCACCCGTAGAAAAGAGGAAGCAGCCGCCGGGCCTCGCCAATCTGGGGAATTCCTGCTACGCGAATGCGGTCTGTCGGGCGCTGCACGCGACGGCGCCGCTGCGAAGACTGCTACTCCAAGAGGCAAAAATGGACGCCGAGGCGCCCGTCTCGTCCGAACTGCGGAAGCTCGCCGCGTTGTTGTCAGGATCTACTAGATCATATATACGACCGGAACAGTTCCGCAAAAGATTAGCGGAGCCCTTCTGTTCCTACGGTCAACAGGATGCCGCGGAGTTCCTGCACTACGTCCTCGACGCCCTCGAGACCGAGGAGAATTCCGTTTCGAAAGCTTCATTGGATAATGTCTTTGGGGGGCAGTTGGAAACATTAATAACGTGCCAACGATGTCACAACCAGAGCAGCTCTTCTACGGAGTTGAATGGTCTTTTGACCGTTTCTGTACCGGACGATCGTATTCTGAGGAAGAACGAGACCCAGCCCGTGCTGAACACGTTGCAGAAGCCGTCTCCGTTATACCACTTGATCCGGGACCAGTATCTAGCGTCCGAAACACTAAGTGGAGAGGACGCCTACGAGTGCGAGATTTGTTCTCAGAAAGTAGAAGAAGCTCATCGGACCTCTAGAATAGCGCAAGCACCTAGACATCTGATCATCAACCTCGCTTGCTTTCAGTACGACGCTTCTAGTCAAACGAGACGGAAAGTGTCCACGAAGGTCGACTGCCCCCTCGCGTTGCATTTAGTAGATACGGAGTACAAGTTGTATGCGGTCGTCGTCCATTCTGGGAGTAGTCCGCACCACGGCCACTACTACGCGTACTGCCGCGACTCGTCGTCCGCAGAAGGTCGGTGGCGGAAGTTCGACGATGAATCGGTCGAGGACTGCGACGAGAAGGAGCCTTTGGAGCACCGCATCAATAGGTCGCCCTACTTGCTCTTCTACGCGCGCGACGACGACGAGGATTTATCTGAAGGTGAGTGGAGCGCGGATTTGCGGGGCTTTGTGGACCGCGACAACGAGGCGGCCTTGAATGAAACGCGGCCGGCGACGCCGCCGCTCCTCTTGACGAACGGCCCGGCGTTTGGGCCTGTCAATAGGCCGCCCCAGCCGCCGCCTGGAGGGCCGCCGGAGCCCTTCGCCGGCGGCGGCGCGGCGGGCTTCGGAGGGATGGGCGGGGGAGGCGTGTTTTAAGATTGACTGTGATTTGATTTACTCTCCTGATAGACTCGGCGCATTCTTCAAGCTCGTCGTCGACGCGTTCGCGAGGTCCAGCGAGACGCGCCTCGTTTCCTTGGCTTGGATTTGCGTCGCGTTGTAGTAGCGCGGCCGCGGGACCTCTGCGGTCGTCGAGTACATAGCACCGACGGGCCTGGCGTCCCCGGACGCCTTCGTCGGCAACTTGTTCAGGTCCCAGAGGCCCATGGCCACGCCGCACTCCGCGAGCACGGCGTGCGCGCGCATGATCGACGCGTCGTCTCCTTTCTCGGCCAGCGCCGTCGCGAGGCTCAACGCGGTCTCGTCAACATCCGCGCTCCGGAGGCTGCCTTCGAGGCACTCGAGCTGCTGGTCGAGGATGTCCGTTTCTCCGTTCGTGTGCTCGTGCGTTTGTGCGGGCGCGGCGTCCACCTCCTCGACCTCCTGGACTGGTGCATGGGGTGGCGTCGGTGGGGCGTTCTCGTTGTTGATCGGTGGCTTGGGGAGGCTGGCCATGTTGCTCCTGAGTTATGGAGGCTGCCCAATGCCACGGCGCGTGGATACAAGCGGCACAGGTGCTGCCGGCTTCGTTTTTGGATTGCTAGTGTGTGTGTATACGCTAGTTTTCAGCTTTCACGCGCTTTGCAAAGATCAGCTGCTACAGCCCCCTTGCCGGCAGGCGTGCGTTTTTAAGACTCACAGCAACCACAAAACTCGCGCGCACTCCAAATCGCAGCGTTTTTCGATCAGTGCTACACCAAAACCACATGGCTGCCCACGACGCCGACGCGCGCGCCCGCCAAGCGGTGGCATTGCTCATAATTTGCACCGTAGTGCAACGTTGGGACGTCCTCGAAGCCTGCTACAGCGACGAGGGCATCCTGCCCGTCGCAAACTGGCAAGCACAAGTGAACAACGACGCGCTCCACCGACTGCTCGTCGTCCACGCCTGGTCCGGTTCAATAACCTGGCAGCGCGGCCTCGCCCTGCTCCAAGTTTTACTAGCCCTGGGCCTCGCGCTAAACAGGCAGCCGCGCCGCTGCGCCGTGCTCTCGCTCTGGCTCTACGCGAGTGTCACGGCGCGGCACGCCAAATTAGCTTTCATCCTCGACCGCTACGCGCACATTCTGCTGCTGTGGCTCTGTGCGGCGCCCGACGCCCTGGCGAAGCCGACGCGCGCGCGGACGGCTTCATATATATTGAGGTGGGGCCAGCTGCTCTGGATCTATTGGGACGCGGGCCGGGCGAAAATACGGGACCCGTTACACGGATGGTCTTTTGAGGGAAACGCCCTGGACGCCTATTTGAGGCATACCTTCGTGGGCGAGACCACACGTACATTGTTAGGAGATCGCGGCGTGCGGTATGCTACAATTGTAGTGCCATACGTTGAAGCCTTCGCGCCGGTCGTCGCCTGCGCGGCCTTCTACCTTGAATGGCATCGCCTTCGACGTGTCGCCTCAGCAACGATAGTCCTCCTCCACGCCGGCATCGGCCTCTCGATGAACGGTGCTGGTTTGCTCTCAGCCTTTGCGTGCGCGGCGTGGCTCTTCGTCGAGCCACCTCTACCGGCCAAGGAACAAAAACGGGCCTCCTACCGGGACTGGTGCGGCGTCGTCGTGATCGTTCTCTTCTCCTTGGGTTCCATAGCGCATGGCGTCCTTGATATGGCGAGTTGTAGGGACGCCACGCAGGAACCTCTCAAAGCAATCTTCCACAACCGCTGGAACGTGTTTGCCGGCGCCGAGGACCACGTCACGTGGGAGATCATGCCTGCCCGCACGCATTCTGGCGCGATTGTGGATCTGTGGTCGCAACAACCGGTAAGCTGGAAGCAACCGGCAAAAGCTGCGAGGTCCGGACGGTGGCGCTCCTTCCCGATGCTCGGCGACGGCGAGGCGCCCGCCGAGGAAGTGGAAAGAGTCTACGCGTGGTTCTGTCGCGAGCGCGGAGACGTGTCGCACTTCCACGCGTACATGCTCCGGGCGGAGCTGAAGGATGAGACGAAAGTGTCGAAGCGGCTGTTGCATGCGCACGTTTGTGCGTGAGTAAGTGTTTGTGTGTGACTCTTTTACCTACGTATTGTTACGAGGCTAGGACTAGTGGGCGGAGCCCCTGGGGGGGATGTGACTCGTTTCCCGGGCCGCGCGGGTCGACTTGTGCTCACTTTCCGCGCTGCAATGGGGATGAGGCGCCCGAGGATCCGTGCGTCAAGCAATGCGGGGAAGTCAATAGCAACTCGTTCCAACGGGCCCTCAGATGCCGACCCCAAGCGCGCGTGCCTTTGAGCAGAGCAAAGACGAGCGGCTGGCCACGACCGCGTCGAATTCGCCTCGACTCGTTGCGAAACGGCGCGGACAACCTCCTGGGCATCTCTGTACCCTCGTCGATCAGTTTGAAGTAGCGTTCGCGCCGCGCACGAGCAAAATGCGACGTGTAGCCTTGTAAGCATGCGCAGCGTTATTGTGTGGCTCGTAAGCGCCGGCGCGCTGCGGCCACCCGGCCGGCGGCCAAAGCCGACCGCGAAGCCGTTCGCGCCGGACACGGACGCGCTCGACGACTTCTTCACGCAGCTCGACCCGGACGCGGTCGTCGCGACGGCGCCCGAGGACGCCGCACCCGCCGCGCCCGCCGCGGACTGGGCCGGCGGCTGGGACGCGCCGGCCGTCGAGACTGGCGCCTGGGTCGCCGACGCCGCGCCGGCCTTCGTGCCCGAGGGTCTCGGCGGGCCGGAGTGGGAGAGCCTCGAGGACGACGCCGCCACGGAGCTCGCGCTCGACGTTTTAGCGACGCCGCGGAGCGCGACGGAGAGCCTCGACGACGACGACGACGACGAGCTCGTCATGAAGCCCACGGACGACGCCGAGCTCGCGTTGGATGTTCTCGCGACGCCGCGGAGCGCGACAAAAAATGCAGGGGTGGAGTTCAGCCACCCGCAGCTCAACGCCGGCGATTCCGTGGAAGTCCTTTGCGAGGACGACGGCGTCTGGTACGAGGCGACGTTGAAAGAGGTCGGCCTCGGCATTTGTATAGCCGACTACGGCGAGGGCTTCGAGCCGGAAGTCGTCGAGGTGACTCGGGTACGAATCCCGGACCTCGATCTGATCACGAAGATCCAGGCCGTGCCCGAGGAGCAATCAGTTGAATACGGCGAGGTCGACTCCCATTTACTCATAGAGCGAGATAAGAACGGGAGGCCGGCCCACGCGGGTTATACATATGTGGATGAACAGACGTGCGTCGGCTGCTATAATTGTGCGATGGTCGCGCCCGCCACCTTCTTCATGGAGGACACGTACGGCTCGGCTCGAGTTTTTCATCAACATGGAGATGCGGCGGAGATTATCGAAGAAGCTATTGATACGTGCCCCGTCGACTGCATCCACGCCGTGAGCTTCGATGAATTGGAGAGGCTGGAGATTGAGAGGCGGGACCAAGTAATAAACTTCGCGGGCCGGAACATGGCGCGGGCCGAGGGCAAAAACATCATGGTCGCGTCGATGACGTCGTCGGCCGGCGGGCGCTTCTCGCGCGTGCAGGAGTTCGAGGAGATCGTCGAGGACGACGAGTTTCGCATGAAGGCGGAGGCGAAGGCCGTCGAGCGGAAGCAGCGCGCGCGGGAGGACGTCGAGCGCATCTCGGGCGTGCGGCAGACGTCGGTGGAGCTCTAGGCGAGCTTCGCGGGTAACCTTAACTTTGTGTGATAGCTTTCTGCTTGCTAGTGCCTTACAGCCGCTAGCTGCAGAACCAAAATCTTGCGTCGGCCCTGTGTGGTTGACAGACGGCACGAGCCAGCGCAAGACTTGGTGACATTGACGCGCGCAGCGAGCGCGCCCACGCGTCGGCTCCTGTCCAAGAACTGCGCCCCGAGCAAAGTGTTTGCAGCTGTGCACCAAAGTTGGCGTTGACGCGGAGCCCGCGGCCACATCAATTCCGCGCTACGTATAATTCGCGAAATAATAGCTGCGCGAGCTCCCGCACTGTAACGCGAGACGTGAAACGTTGGGATGGCGACGGCGACGCGCCGCGCCCGCAAGGCGAGCGACCCGCCGCCCTGCACGCCCGCCGGCGACAACGACGAGTTGAGGGCGCGCATCCGCGAAGCTTCCTTGAGGCTGAAGCAGGCCCTGTCCTGCCCGGTCTGTCATGATTGGTTTTCGGACCCGATCGCGCTCGGCTGCGGCCACGCGCTCTGCCGCAAGTGCGCGCTGGAATGGTTGGCAAATACTCCGTCGTGCCCGAAGTGTCGCACGGCGGCGGACCCGCGCGGGGCATCTAGACGGGACGTGGCGCGCGATTTAGAGAGAGCCGTCGCGGCGGCGAGGCCGTGCGTCGCGATGGCGGGGACGCCTGGACCCAAAAAAAGAGGGAGAGACAGTTAAGTGAACAATATGTTTAACTCAGCTCGAACCCAACGCCGTTGTGGATCGAGTAGCGCAGCTTCTCCCTCAAGACCTCTTTCGAGGTGTACCTCGGTAGCTTCAGCAGATTCATGCACGTTCCTGCTGTGGGCAATCTATCATCATCCGCATGTATACTGACTTGATGAATAGATATCGAGGGAGACAGCATGCGGAACCCGAGCAGAGGCGGCCGACTGCAAGCCGTCACAAATTTCAGTAATGCCGCCCGGTCGTGATCATCAAACTCCGACACGACCTCCCAGAACCACCTAATAAAAGGCTGGGAGGGGTGGTAGCCGCCCCCGTAGTGCGTGTGGCGCTGCCAGTCTGTTACGTCTACGGAGACGTCGGCACCGCTCACTAAAACTTGTAGTTCATCTGGATCGAAGGCTCTAAGCCACGTCGCATCTATCACGGCCCTCAGACCTTTCAAGAAGGCCGCACAGGGCTTCGCGGGCTCCACGTTCAGGCGATGGTGCGCCACGAGTTGGACGTATCTGCTTCGATTTTTTGCCGTTACTTTCGTCTCGGTATCCGATAGAGGTACATCTCTACCGTTTACCGTGATAGCAAAACTAAGATCTAAAGCATCTACTTCCGATGGATTCATGTGTTTTAACCGTACCAAATTGCCATATAGATCGCCATCTAAACTCCTAAGATCGTCGAAGTAGTTGTACTTGCCTAGGGCCTTGTTGAGGAAGAAGCGCGCGAACCTAGGTTCGACCAAGACACCTTCATACAACGCTTTGCCAATAATACGACCGCAGAATTCATAGCGAGCTAGATCGGACGAGCCAGAAGCGTACAATAACCCAGTAGTAGGCGAGGCCTTGAACAATCCCGAAGACCCGAAGGCGGCCTTGGTCAGTTGATCGAGGAACTCCTTGAACACCCCACCCCCGTCAATGCCCGCCTCCTCCTGTCCTGTCTCGCTGATGAACGTGACTTGCACGCGGCCCTTGAGTTGATCACTCGATAACTTGTGGAGCTGGCGGAACGCGTCCTCGAAGATCTGGTCGCGTCGGACTTTGACCCTGAACCCCAGAGGTCGCATCGACATATCAAACCCGGCGTCGCTCTGGCGCTGTTGCCTGTCCTTCTCTACTCTGCCCTGAAATAGAGCTACTCGTTGTTGAAATCCTACCACAAACGGGCACGCGGCTAACGTTTGGGCTACTCTAGGTTCGAGCGAAGCGTGTAGGGGCGGCCTTTCACTCGGCATAGGTTGTGGTTGCTGTCTTCTAGCCCAGGGCAGGTCGCCGTCGACGTCCATGGCGTCCTCATCATCATCTTCCTCCATTTGTGGAGGTGGGGGCGCCTGGATCTCGACAGAAGCCGCGCGAACGCCGTCCCAGAGCCACAACTGATCATCATCTAACTGCCTCGCCACCCTATCTCTCAGCTGCGAAAACAGTCTAGCGCAGACCGCCACCGTGGCGAGCCGTTTGGCGTCGGGGTCTTTTTGTAGTATCGGCTCGTCCCACATTTCTCTCCTCAGAAACTTCGATAGTAATGATACGATACCTCGCAGGTCGTCGCCGGACCAGCCTGCCGCTAAAGCAGCATCGTCCAACGCGCGTAGCAACAACGCGAAAGACGCCGCGAAGAGTAGCAGAGCGTCCTCATTATCGACCTCCGCGAACAGTGCCCTCACTACCGCGCCCCTTTCTCGGGAGAAGGCCGCCGCGTCTAAGACCGCTTCCGCCAGCAAGGGCTGGGCCGTCGCCTTGCCTAGTAGGGCTTGTGCCGTCGCGCACCTTGCTAAAACTGCAGAACCAAAGCCCGCGGCCGCGCGCGCCGCTTCTGATGAGACAGTAGCCTTGTCGCAGAGCCAAGCACAAAAAGGTCTCGCGACGCGTGCGAGGTCTATGGACCCTCGGGGGGCCCTTCTGTCGCGCGCCGCGAAGGCGTCAGACAAAGCGTCGGCGAGTAACAGCGTGCCCCGCCGCGCGTCGTCGTCCGAGTCCGACGAATCGTCCATCTTCTCTCCTTGTATTTCAAGCGGCAGCGTCTGGACGAGCATCGAGGCCGCGCGCGCGACGCTTGATGGCAACGCGTCGTCGACCGGCGCCTTGGGCGCCAAGTCCATCAACACGGCAAGGATCCGCGCGTCGGCCTTTGATGTAAGCGCGTCGCAGGCCCTCCGTAATACGCCTGCTTCCTCCAATAAAGGCGCGTCGAGGCGCCGCGTCCGTTGCGTCGACGCGAGCAAATGTAAATAAGCGGCTCTGCAAGCATCCGCGCGGGGGCCCTCGCCTCCAATGCGCACGGCCGCCGCCGCGACCCGCGATGCGATTAAAGAATTACGGACGGCGCAGCAGCGCGGACCGACCTCGACCAACAGCGTCGGGTCCTGGAGCGCGTTCAGGGCGCCTTGGACGCCCGCTCCTACATTTTCGCCGCGCTCCAAAGCCGAGACGCAGCTCTGGATGACGCCGCGCGCCCGCGACGGCGGGTTCGAGGCACAGCCCAGAAATAAGGTACAGGCGCTCTCGAGGCGCGTCGCGTCCGAAGCGCCACTATCAAAAGCCACGAAGCCCGCGACGAGCTTCGCCGCCACGTTTTCTGGAGGCGCGAAGGGCACGTGCTGCGCCGCGAGCGCGGCGCGGACCCTCTCTAAATCTTGCACGCGCGCGTCGAAGTTGCGTCTTAACTCGGCGCGCCACCTTTTAGCTGCTCGGCGGCCGCGGTACCACCTCTGGACGCACTGCGCACTCTTGAGTCGTTTCGCCTCGGCGGCGCGCGCGGCGCGCTCGACGCGGGCGCGCCTCGCTAATTCCGACGCGCTCGCGTTGTCGCGGCGGCGGCCGCCGAGGTTCACGCTGCGCTTCTCGACGGCGCTGCCGTCGAACATGGTTCTTGGGTGCTTGTGACCTAACGCGCGTCCGCGCGCGGAGTTCTTTGCGTGGCGTGGAGTCCACCTGACCTGAAAGCAGTCTCTGGCGTTTCAGGGACGCGCCCCGCCGCTCCGGGAGGAGGGCCGCAGTACTACTTGAGGTCTTCACCTCCGCAACGGCCAATTCTCTGGGAGCGCTGCGGGGCCGAGCTCAAGCACCGGCGCAGCTTTAGCTAGCGTCTTGTAAGGCACTAGCTCAGAGAGACCAAGACGCGTTTTGCTTCGTACGGCTGCCCCCGAGCGATTTGACCGCGTGCAAGATGATCCTCACGCAGTGCGCCGTCTGCGCCACCGACCTTGGCCTAACTTTGGGCAAGAAATGCGGCCGCTGCAGCACGCGCTATTGTGGGGCTGAATGCCAGGTGCAGCACTGGCAAGAGGGTGGCCACGATAATCTCTGCAAGAAAATAAAGAAAGCAGGCGGCGCAGAGCAATACAACGCAAATACGAAGTATACGGAGGCCGTCGCGGTCGCGGCGGAGGCGTGCGCGGATGACACGGAGGGCCAGACGTGCTTCATCTGCACGCAGGCCCTCCACTGGAAGACAAAGGAGGGCCTCGTGCGCGGGTGCGCGTGCCGCGGGACGGCGGGCTTCGCGCACGTGTCGTGCTTGGCGGAGCAGGCGAAGATTTTATTCGAGGAGGCCGTGGAGAACAATTGGGGTGAGAAAGTCGTGAATGAGAGATGGGCGCGGTGGTACTCGTGCAGCCTGTGCGAGCAACGCTACCACGGCGACGTGAAGTGCGCGCTCGGGTGGGCGTGCTGGAAGACGTACGCGGGGCGGCCGGAGACGGACTGGGCTCGGCGCTTGGCGATAGAGGTGCTCGGGAACGGTTTATTCGGCTCAAAAGACAACGAGGCCGCGTTGTCCGTGCAACTGGCCGAGTTGGCTATGAAGCGGCGACTTGGCTCACGAGAGGAAAACATACTCGTCGCGCAGAACAATCTTGCAAACACCTATGAAAAGCTAGGACGCGTCGAAGAGGCCCTACGCATGCGGCAGGAAGTTTACTCTGGACGTTTGAAACTCTATGGCGAAGAAAACGAGAGAACCCTTATTTCGGCCAACAACTACGCGTCGACTCTTGTCACTCTAGAGCGCTTCGAAGAAGCCAAGTCGGTGCTGCGCAAGACGATGCCGGTGGCGCGGCGCGTTCTTGGAGAGGGTAATGATCTTACGCTCAGGTTGAGGTGGAATTACGCGAAGGGGCTCTACAAGAACTCCGCCGCCACGCTCGACGACCTCCGCGAGGCCGTGAATACACTCGAGGACGCGGGACGGACCGCGCGGCAAGTGCTCGGTGGCGCGCACCCGCTCACAGAGGGAATTAAGGGAGACCTGCGGTGGAGCTCCCGGGCGATACTTACTGCGGCTTCGCGTAAGTAAACACAGCGATTATTTAGACGACTAGAACCAGACCTCGACGGGCTCCCCCGCCGCGTCGCGCGTGGCCTGGACGAGGCCCTCATCACACAACCCGCGGATGACGTCGGACCAGTGCGCCGGCGGCGCCTCGTCCCAGGCCTTGGCATAGAACTTGAGCAGGGCCTTCGTCGGCGCGGGTAGTAATGACTGTGCCCGCATCAACAGAATAAAGTCCGCGCGCATCTTCTCCCGCAGGTCGGCCTCGTCCGCCGGCGGGCCGACGACGTAGTCCGCTCCGTAAGACACGCCCGTCATCGGATCCACGTAAACGCCACCCTGCGCCGGCGCCGGCGCGGCGGCGTTGGGCGCCGGCGCCGGCGCCTCGACGAGGGGTGCCGGCGCGGGCGCCTCGGCGAGCTGGACTCTGTCCGCCACGCTGCCCGCGAGTCCCGCGAGGAACCGTCTGACCGGGTCGACGCCGCACTTGAAGTCCATGTTGGCCTTGATCTCGGCCCGGTCGACGGCAAGTTTATGAGCGTCCGCCGCCTTTCGAGCTGCCAAAGCCTCCCGCTCGGCGTTGAATGCCTCCGTCCGTTGTTGCGCAGCTTCTTTTGCCTCACGTTTATGTCGCTCTTCCTCGTCGTCGATGTCGCGCGCCCGCCGCTCGCTCTGTTCGGCGTGCTCCCTCGCGTTGTCACTCCGCTGGCTCGCTATCTGATGCCGCGTCGCCGCCAGGTCATCTAACATCTGACGCCAGTCGCCGCCCCGTTTTGAGGCTTCGCCGCACAGCGCGTCCGCATGGTCCTTGAAACTCTGGGCCTGCGCCCTTAAAGCGCACCTCTGCTCCTCGCCAAAGCGCACGACGCGCCTTCTTGATACTTTATGGTGCTGGTAGAACAGCACCCGCAACCGATACATGTACAAAGTCTGACGATGATAACACCACCACTTTATTATACAGTTCGCGGCCTTGTCGCGGACGATGGTCTGCTTAAGGGCAATCTTCGGCGGCTCCCAGGGCTTGCGGTGGTCCTTGAGGAAGCCCTTGCGTTTCCAAGGTAGGTTCCTCACGCTTAGGCGGGAGAAGGCTGTTGGTTCCGCTGGTGGTTTTTTCTGTTTGTGCTGCGCGAGCTCCTCCTTCAAGAGTTGGCGCGCGATCTCAACGTTCGAGAGGCCCTTCGAACTTGTGGAGAGCTGCGGTAATTGGAGCTTCTCCGGCGTTTTGGGGGGTGCTTTCGATACGATGCGCGGCGACGATGTCCGCAGGGAGAACTCATCTCCCTCCATTATGCTCGCTCCTGGTCCGTGATGGGCTGCCCCGAGCGTTTCCTCTGGCTTCTGTGGTCCCGTGCACTTTCTCCGGTTTCCTCACGGTGCGCTCGGGTGGCTAGGGACTGCTCTTGACCCTCGGCGCTGCGTTTTGCTCTCCGGGCTAGTATGTCAGTACGCTAGTTTTGCTCCGTGAAGGAGGTGGCGCTGATAAAGCACTTCCAGGGCGGTCACGGAGCACAAGCAGGCACGTAGTACTGCAACCGGACCATTTCTGCAGTCGTGCGCAGCAGAGCACAGATCATAGCTTACTCACACCACACACATGATGCTGTGGTCAGCAGCCGTGCTGCTCGGCGCGTGCACGCAAGCGCTACGACCGCTCGTGCCAATACGCCAACGACGCGGCCAGGCGCTGCGAGCAAAGACCGATGAAAATTACGATGCCGTCGTTGTCGGCGCCGGCGTCGGCGGCCTCTGCACGGCGGCGCTGCTCGCGCGATACGATCGCCGCGTGCTCCTCGTAGAGGCACACGACGTGGTCGGCGGCTGCGCCCACTCCTTCGCCCGAGGTGGCTACACGTGCGACAGCGGCCCGAGCCTGTGGGCGGGCTGCGCGCAGCCGTCGACATCTCCATTAAGACAAGTCTTCGACGCGATCGGGCGCGACGTCGACTGGATCCAGTACGACGGCTGGGGTTTGCATGATTTGAAAGCTGATAAAAGGTGGCGCATGACGGTCGGCCCGGACGCTTTTGGGGACGTGATGCAAGAACTGGGCGGTTCAAATGGAGAGCGCGCCTGGCGATCTCTATTGAAAGGTTCGGAGCCCGTCGTCGACGCGGCGATGGCCTGCCCGCCCATGGCGCTGCGGGCGGATCCTTTGGGGTTTGTGCAGACGGCCCTCGTGCCCTACCTGTTGCCGGCGATCTTCAAGGCGTCGCTGAAGGCGAAGACGTTCATTCCGGATTTATTGACGGGTGCGTCGTCGCAATTGTTCGACCTCGCTGAAGCGGATAACGACTTCCTGGAGCGGTGGATCGACTATCTGGCGTTCGCGCTGTCGGGCCTGCCCGCCGACGGCACGGTCGGCGCCGCCGTGGCCTACACGCTCGGCGACCTGCACCGCCCGAACGCCGTCCTCGATTATCCTGTGGGAGGTTCCGGCGCCGTCTGCGAGGCCCTCGCGGACTACATCAGTGATCAAGCGGGGTGCGCCGTGCGGACGCGGTGCCGCGTCGACGAGATCTTGGTGAATGGGGACGGGTCCGTGACGGGCGTGCGGCTGGCAAGCGGCGACGAGGTGCGGTGCGACACGGTCATCTCGAACGCCGACGCCTGGACGACGGCGACGAGACTGCTCAAACCGTCGCCGCTGCCCCAGATTGCCGCTTGGCAGGCGTCGCAGAAGGCATTGGTACCGACGCGGAGTTTTGTTCACTTGTGGGTTGGGTTTGATGCCGCTGGTTTACCCTCCGATTTGGATTGCCACCACAGCGTCTTCAACGAGGGCCTGCTCGAGGACGACTGCGCGGCCCTCGACGCGGAGAGGAATATGTACATCATTTCCATCCCGACGCTCTTCGACGCCGGGCTCGCGCCTGCAGGAAAACATTTGGCTCATGTATATGCCGCGGCCACCGAACCGTACGACGCGTGGGCGGCGCTCGACCGGAAGAGCGCCGAGTACAAAGAAAAAAAACTCGCGGCCGCCGAGCCGCTCTGGCGCGCGCTCGAGGCCGTCGTGCCCGACGTGCGGCAGCGCGCCGAGATGACGACCATCGGGACACCGCTGACGCATGCGCGGTTCAACAATAGGCATATGGGCACCTACGGGCCAGCTGGCGCGACCGTCGAGGGCGACCTCAAAGGCTTCGGCGACGGCGGCACGCCCGTGAAGGGCCTCTGGCAGGTCGGCGACTCGCAGTTCCCGGGCATCGGCCTGCCGGCCGCGGCGGCGAGCGGCATCCTCGTCGCGAACGCGTTGGTGAGCGTCGCCGAGCACCGCGCGCTGCTCGACGACATGCGGGCGAAGGGCACGCTCTGCGCGGGGAAGGACTGGTGGGAGCGACCGAACGCGGCGCCGCGGGCGCCCGGCGGGCGGATTGCCGTCGACGCGTCGCTGGGGGAGGTGGGATGTTCTGTGTAAGTTTTCTTAGTCATCTTGGTAGCGCCTTGTGCGCTTGCTTCATCAGTCTTGTACTGAGTCACGCTCTCGGCTACGTGGCTGCGCCGCTAGCCGGACCAAAACGCGAGTACCTGGCAGATGAGCTCATTCGGGAGCGCGACGAGGTTGTTCAGCGCGGGGTCCGTCGAGCGGATCTTGCCGCGGTTCGCGAGACCGCGGAGGGTCAAGACCTCCAACCGCGGCGCCATGATGTACGCGCGCCAGGAACCGTGCGCGTGGACGCCGTCTATCTGGGCTTTGATCGTGATGAAGTGGGGATCGGCAAGGAGCTCGGCGCACCTGCCGTCGTCGTCGTACCGATGTGTCCGAACAGCAGTAAGCCAAACATTCCGCATACTTTGCCACCCAGTCAATTTCCCTTCACTAGAACTATCTACGGAGGCACCCGCACGCAGGAGCATTTTCACAAGTTCCGCAAGCGCCGCACTGTCAGGACGACGTCGTTTCGCCAACTTTTCGATGACCATCGTGATTGGAAGGCCTACGTACCTTCCACCTGCGCGATTAACATCAGCCCCTGCCCTCAGGAGAGACTTGACCACATCGATAACTGCTTTTCCCGAGCACCCATGGCCAAAAAAATGCAGTACGTTGTGTAGCGGCGATGCCCCGCCCGTCTCGATTTGATTCACGTTAGCACCGTGGGAAATGAGCAGTCTCACGATTTTGACGTGCCTCACGTTGTTGCGAACTTCACAGGTCACACAAGAGAGAAGCGTTGCATTGCTGCCAGGCGCAGCAGGATCTATGCTGTTCACGACGTCTCGCGGCGTGGCGACGCTGGCTAGAAATTTTTGCACTTCTTCCAGGTCGCCGTCGCACGCCGCGTCAAAGATTCTTTCAGGGACGCCGTCGTCTTCCATCGCTCCGTCAACCCCTCTGCGCGCGCGGCAGATCGAGATTGATTTCAATTTTCAAATGTAAGAGCGCTTTCCGGCGCGGCCCGCCGCGGTCCGCGTTGACTTCTGGGTCAGGATAATAACCGAGATACCGATTTTTAACGCCTGCGTCCGCTCCGCGGCCAAACCAAACAAAGCTAGTGAAGTAGTGTCTGTAAAGGCACTAGCACCAATTTAGCACACGACTTTTCTGGGCAAAGAACAACAAGTTCGACCCACTCTCTGTTACAAACCCAAGAGGTAGCCGAGGTCAAGCTCCGACCGCTGCACGAGGCCTGAGCATCGCTACGCCGCCAAACCAAAAAAGATGGCAGCACACTTAGAATCGGTGCGCCGAGCCCTAGCCCAGCAGGACGCCGAGGTCGACCGATTCAGAGCCATCATCCAAGAGAACAGCGCCCTGAACGAGCGTATCTTGGAACACGAGGACACCATCGCCCGGCAAGCGGCCGCGTTGTCGACTTTGAGAAGCGAGGCCGACGACACGATGACGGCGCGAGCAGCACAGACCGCAGCGCGGCGCCTCGAGCAGCAGAACGCGTCGCTCCAGCGGGACCTGAGCGCGGCGCACGAGGCCGCGCGAGCGTTGGACAAGGAACGCGTCGCTTTGGCCGATGCGCTCCACGAGCGCGACCGGAGACTGGAGACGCTGCGACGGGACTCTGATAGGTTGCGCAAGGAGCGGGACGAGGCCGTCTCAAAATTGAGCGCGGAGCGATCCAAGGCCAAGCGCCACGAGGAAGAATCAAGACTAAGAAAGCAGGAGCACGATTCACTCATACAAAGAGTCATCTCCGACAAAGATAAAAAGAATGGGGAGCTCAATGCGATGACCGAGGTCGTGGAGCGGTTGCGGAGCGATCTGGATCTGAAGAACGAGAAGGAGTGGTCAGTGGTCGAGGCGGTGCCGTCGAAGGCACGGTGCGTGGTACGACGGGCCCACGCTGTCGCAGCGGTCGACGTGTGTCTGGAGGGGAAGCACGCGGTTTCGGGCGGGGAGGACGGTTCCATTGTTGTTTGGCACGTTACGACGACGCCGACGCCGTCCCTCAAACTCACTACCGATAGGAGAGAATCCTGCGCCACCGTCGATGTGAAGCATGATCTGATACTGTGCGCTTCGAAAAATACGTCCGTCCAGCTCTGGGATATCAATGGGAGGCGCCGCCTGTCGCTGCAGCACTCACACCAAAAGAAAGCGCGGATGGGCGGCGCCGTTTTACTCTCACAAGCAACGTATGCGACGTGCGCCAGTGACGGCGTCGTCAAGTTCTGGGACCACGACCGAGTGAGGGAGGAGCGGCTGTGCCCGAGCGGCGGTTCTGCCCTAGCTAGCGTGGGCGGCCATTCAGTGATCGCGGGCCACGCCGACGGCGCGTGTCGATTGTGGGATGCGCGGAGCGAAGTGTGCGCCTTGGACATGGGGCCGCGCGACAGCACGGCGGCCGTCCGTGCCGTTAGTGCGGAGGGCCATTTTGTGGCTTCCCTGAATGCGGACCACGCTCTGTATATCTACGACCGGCGGCGCTCTACGTGTGTGCACTCCCTGAAACACGATGCCCTAAAGGCGCCGGAGCGATGCAGGATCGCGTGGGCGCCCGGCGCCTTGCACGTTGCGGCGCCCTCTGTCAGTGGCGCCGTTTTGGTCTTCGACGCGCGGACAGGGGCTTGTGCGACCACGTTGCAACCGTCTTCCCTGGAAGCGCCTCCCGTCAACGCCGTGGCGTGGGCCGCGGACATCCTCGCGACCGTGGACCAGGACGGGGGGCTGGCGTTGTGGGACTAGTTGTTGTCTGTAACTTATATTGTGATGAGTCGCGGCGAGGGCGTTTTAGCCCGCTACCACCACGCCATCGCCGCGACGCTTACCACACACTCTTTACTCAAGCAGCGCCCTGCTGCAGCGCTATGTTGTGCTAGCTGCGATCTCTCGGCAGACCTCGAGGCACTCGGCGAACGGCGGCGTAAAGAAGTGGGAGCGGCCCGGCAGCTCGGAGTACTCGCTTTGTAGGTTTTCGGCGACGTGGCGCGCCTCCTGTGTTTGAACGACAGCGTCAGGGGCACGTCGCATCGATGGCGCGATCGAAGGACGCCGCGATCGCGCGGTATCCGGGATGAACGGGTCGTTGTCGCTGTGGAACTGGACGATGCGCCCAGCATTCGCCCTGATGGCGTCCCAGCGCCAGGGTCGCGCGTAGTAGCCCGCCGCGCGCTCGCCCGGGTCGCCCAGGTCCGTGTGGCACGCGCTCACTAGTACTAATGCAGCGACCGGTGTCTCCTCGGCGAGGCGCATCGCGGCGACGGCGCCCGAGGAGTGGCCGACGACGACGGTGTCGGCGCCGACCTTGAGAGTGTCGCGCATAAACGGCACCCAGACGCTTTCCTTCGCGCCGACCGGGTCGGGCATCGTCTCCGGGACCACGACCTCCCGGAATGGTGAATCGCGTCGCAGCTCGCGCTCGAGCCAGCCGTACCAATTCGCGTCCGCGACGCGGCCCGTGCAGCCGTTGCCGGGCACGATGACGCAGCGCAGCGCCGTCGTGCTGCTGATGTCCATGGCTGCCATGATGAGGAGCGCTGATGCGCGCATCGACTGGCGTGAGCCTCGTAGCACGTTCACACGGCTGCGGCGAGTGCAAATGATGCGGACCGCCGCTGCAGCTCCGAGGTGTGCAGTCCGGTGCACGTCCGGTGATCGTGTAGCCACCAGTCGTCGGACGCGGTGAGCGCACTGTGTGCACGTCTCCTTGCCGCGATCCGTGATGCCTGCAGGCCCCTGTGCGCCGAGTTTGTGAGAGCCGCCTTAGCAGTGAGCTAGCGTCTTGACATACTAGCCTCATTGTCGGCGCTAAGTTCAGCAGGGCCTGGTCTCGGCACGCCAGGCCGCCCTGACCACCTCCGGCAGCCTCCCACTGTGGCACGGAGCACACCGGTCGCTGCCCCGACGCGTCCTTCGATACGACCCCGACGCCAGAGTCTGTGCACTCGGGCAGGGCTTGCAAGACGCCGCTGCCCAGACGCCATCGCCGCGACGCCTAGCCACGATGCAGCGCCGCCCCCGCGGCGTCTCGCAAGCCTTCCGCGACGAGGAGATCCATGGCGAGTACGAGGAGGCGAAGGACGAAGATGATGACGACGACGAGCTGCCCCGCTCGACGAGTTTCATGGCAAACAATCTCACGCGCACCTTGCTCGCCGCCTCGGAACGGAATCCCACCTCGTATATGTCGAAGGCCATGTCGACGCAAGGCCGCGCGGCCAAGACGTTCGCCAAGGAGTTTAATCCCGAACCCTCGAAAAAACAGTACAACAAGGCTCGGGGCCTCGGCAAGACGGCCACGGTCGTCACGACGCAACTCACATCCATCTTCAACGCCCTCAAGGGCAAGGATGGCTTGGCCACGTCCCGATTGGGCGACGCGATCCGCGCGCTGGACCTGAAATACGCACCACCACCCGGTTCGACCCATCCCCAGGAAGCGGCAGCTACCTTCTTGACCGAGCTTGCTTTAGATCCCTCGCAAGCCTTGGATGAAGACGCCTTCATCGGCGCTGCGGCCACGTTGAGACCCGAAGCCATCAAAGCAGCCGCCGGCCCCCGGA
This sequence comes from Pelagomonas calceolata, assembly GCA_918797485.1. Lineage (NCBI taxonomy): Eukaryota > Pelagophyceae > Pelagomonadales > Pelagomonadaceae > Pelagomonas > Pelagomonas calceolata. The sequence goes on along the minus strand of CAKKNE010000003.1, from coordinate 2,793,481 downwards.
ACGCGAAAAGATTGCAACGCAAGATGCGGGCCGACCCCTTCGCGATCATGCGGCGGAAACAGTCGCGAGCCCAGGCCTTTGACTTCAAGAGAGAAGCCGAGACGGGCAAGGCGCTCGCGCACACACAAAGGCTCCAGGAAGATGTTCTCGCGAAGCATGTGAGTGAAGACTTCCTGGAACTCCCCGAGGAGAAAAAGGACGAACGTAGACTACAAAGGAAGTTACGGAGGATGGAGATCGACGCCATCAAGGCCGACCGGAAAGATCTGGAGAGGTGGAAACAGGAAGATGCTGAGAGGAAGGAGGCGGTCCAGAAGAAATTGGAGATGATCGAGAAGCTTCGTAAAAGTGGGGAGGTCATCAGTGACAAGGAGGCTGCACAAATGGTCGCGTCGATCCCGCCCTTACGGCCGCGGCCGCAGGACCCGTTGCCGCTGCCTGCTAGGAAAAAGCTACATGAGCGAACGCTGGAAGGCCACGAAGTGGCGGACAAGGCGGACCAGTCCCGCTTCGAGGCGGCCCATCGGTCGTACTACGAGGCTTCTTCCGTGCCGGAAGCCCAGGTGCCTCGACTGACTGGTCCTGTGGACCACGTGACACGTAATGTGGAGGCCGTGACATTAAGATCATCTGGAAGCGTACCTCTGATGGACGCCCTGGCTCTCGAAAGAGAATCAAAAGCCACGAGGGTGAACCTCGTGAAAAGAGAAGAACTTGACCTGCGGATGGAGCTGCCTCTACGGCAAGGGTTTGACGCCACGGCTGCGTCCATAGACCTGCCCGCGGGCTTCGATGCTTCAGCATTGAAGGAGATCCGCGTGCCGCCGCCCGGCGCGGCGTCCGGCGCGCCGCGAGGCGGGCCGAGAGAAGCTGTGGTCCAGGAGGCGCGACGAGCAGAAAGGGAGGCCATCCGCAAGCGCAAGGCGGAAGCTCGATTGGCTGAAAGGGTCTCCATGGCCATTTCGAACGTGCAGAAGCACGGGATTGAAGAGAGATTAGAAGAAGTGAAACACGAGGAGTTGTCCAACGCGATCCGACTGGTAGATCATATTAGGAGGGAGGAGTTCGACCGGGAGGAGAAGATCCACCTGGAGCGGGAGCGGGCCTCCAAGGAACGGGCCGCGGAACGGCGCCGGCTGAAGGAGGAGCTCGAGCGCGACGTGGAGCTCATCCGGAACAGTGAGATGGATCGGGTATTGGCGTTGCGGTCGCAGAAGGCTCCTTTCACGATCCACCCGGGCATCTTCGATTCTACCATACCACCGGAAACGGATGAAAGCAAGCAGAGGAGGAAGCAGGCTTCGTTGTTGAGTGAGTGGCGTTCCGCGGTAGAGGCCGAGAAAGAGCGTGTTGCGAATATTAGATCGACCAATCTCCAGAACTACTTCGACGCGCGGGCCTCGCCGTTCATTGGCGAGCCCTCGGAGTGGAAGGCGACGGGCTCACCGGTGCGGACGGCTTCTTCCCTCGTCGACGGCACGGGCGTCTTCGTCGAGGAAAGCGCCGAGCCGGCAGAAAACGAGTTGTATCCGACGTTTTCTCGCGCTTCTACCCGTGGCTCATTAAAGACGCGCGGCTCCGTCGACTCGTGGACTATTACTGATGGTGGCGCGCGCTCCGAGACCGTGACGCCGGCCGCCTTGCCGCCGGCCATGGTCGCCGCCGATCGAATATTTAGGCCGAAGCGGCGCGTGCAGACGGTGTATCTCTAAGGGGAAGTGTGTTTTACTTTGTCTTGCTTGCGGGCCGTTCGGGCGCGGGCCGCGTACGGGCAGCGTCCCTTGTTGTGTTTTTTTACTCGAGAGCAGTCTTGTTCCGAAGCTTGGGCTCGCGCCTGTACCCGGAGCGGTGCGCCTCAGGTTGGATCCGCGCACCCCGTCAGCTTTGTTGATAGCTCGTGCTGGCAGTGGCACAGCCGCCGTCGCATAAATTCGCGCAGACAGACATCGTTGGAGTCTTCCGCGAGTATCTCTTTGCAAGAACACGAACAGTCGTCGAAGACCGCAGTCGCAACAACACTTTTGTTGCAACAAAACCACTCAGCAGCGCCACTCAGCCGTCACAAGCCGTCGCGCACCACAAAACGCTGTCGAAGCAGCACCGCAAAACGCTGTCGAAGAACGCAACAATGGCTCGTCTCGCAATCACCGCACTCCTCGCAACCGGCACGGCCTTGGTGCCGCCCGTCACCAGGATAGCGCAGCACAAGCTGCGCGCCGTCGACGAGGCGACGGCCCTCCTTGAGCAGGCCGCCGCCTTGCGAGCGGAAGCGGACGCGCTCGCCGCCGAGGCGATGCCGCCCGCGCCGGCGCCGCCGCCGCCGGCGCCCGTCGCCGTCGCCGAGCCCGTCGTCGAGGCGAAGGAGCTCACGCCGGAGGAGAAGACGCAGCGCGAGATCGAGAACCGCAAGAAGATCACGGAAGCGCTCCGGGCGGCCACGAAAGCCCGCAACAAGGAGCAGATCCAGATCGCGCTGGCGACGGCCGAGAAGGCCGGCGGTTTTTCGAGGGACAACCTCGACATCATCGCAGCCGTCCAGGCCTTCAACGAGCTCAACGAGCTGTCCGACGAGGTGCGGAACAAGCTCGTCGCCGACATGAGGAAAAGTGATCCTATGTCGGCCGATTACCAAGGGGGCGGCAACCTCTACCTCGGTATTTTCGGCCTCATGACCGTGCTCGTCATCGCGGGGGGCAAAGGTATCTTCTACTGATATGTAACAATAGTTCGTTTATGAGTCTCGTCGCGGTGACGGCGTTTCGACGGGCAAGAGTGCGGTCTACATTTCGGTGCGGGGTGACAGTGTGTTGGCGGGGTAGGAGTGCCTCTTTCCACGCAACACCTCCTCGCAGCCGCCACTGCGTTCGTACCACTAGTAGCTAAAACAGAACGCAGCACGGTGAACTTATACCAAGAGAAGGACCGGCGCGGGGGAACGAGGGGGATGATAGTCAGTCAGATGTCCCAAAGCAGGCATATGAACATGGTCGTATGGAAGTGGGAGGCGGACCGGCGCGCGCCTTGCGCGCGCGCCGACCTCCGGTCTAGTCTCGGGAGCACACCGTGCCGGCCATGTTGAGCCGGCAGAAACCGGAATCGTACGGCCCCTGGCAGCTGTTGCCACCGGTGAAGCAGTTGACGCCGTTGTTTGTGCAAGTCCCGCACCAGGGAGACGTGTCCGTGACGCTGTACGCCGCCGAGGCCCAGGCGTGGCAGAGCGACTGGCAAGTTGGGAGCGTCGGCGCCGGCGTCGGCTTCGACGTGGGCTTGATGGTCGGTCGCGGCGTCGCGGCCGCGGGGTTGGCGCCCGGCATCCAGTCATTGTCGATGAGGAGGGACGCGAAGGCGAAGCCCTGATCACCAATACCCTCGCAGAGCGCCTCCGCGGCCGGCACGGAGGCCGTGAAGTGCATGCCGCCGTCCAGCCGCGACCGCGAGCAGTCGTCGGATAGCTGGGTCATGTTTGACCAGGTGAGCTGGACGTCCTGCGCCGGTACAAAACCGGGCTCGACGTTCGAGCTCCCGGCGGCGACCGTCGCCGCGAGGCCGATGGACTGCCCTCCCGTCCGGACAAACTCAGCATCGAATTGCCTGAGAAAAGCTCCGGTTATTCCTGTCCGCGAAATGCGACGCAAACAACCCTCGGGGCTGCGCTACGACGCCTTTTGTACCCCCCAGACAGACGCGACCGCAATCGGCCCGACCCGCGAAGACCGACGGCCGCGGCGCGAGCTCAAGTAGATAACGCTGTCCCCGAAGCGAAGTCGGCCGTGGTGGCTAGGCAGTCTAGCGCTAAGCAAAGCAGATAAACACAATGATATATTAAAAATAAGCGGACCAAGGGGCAGAATTGCGGGTTTCCTCGGCCGGGCGGCGCCTACCCAGTAGGCGTCGCCGGGCGTCATGTGGTGCTCCGTCGTCGCTTTTTTCGATGTTCGATGAGGCGCTGCGCGCGTCACTCGTCGGCCGAGTCCCGGGACTGGCGGCTCCGCTGCGCGTCGACGTGGCCACTGAGTCACGGGAGCAGGAAATCCGCGATCTGCACTTCCGCTTTGCCCTCGTCGGCGAAGTCGCCCTCGAAGCGCCTCCGGCGAAAATAACCCCAAGAGAACGGGGAATACCTTGGAGCATCGGTCTGCAGCGGCCGCATCTCGGCGTCGTACGCCGGGTTGTAGAAGAAGGGCGCCGAGACGCGCGACACGCCCGGCGGCGACGCCAGGACCCTATGCTCGGGCGCCCGATATTTCCCATTGGATAACACTTGGAGCATGTCGCCCACGTTCACCGTGAGAGCGTCCTCGACGGGACTGACGTCGATCCAGTGCGGCGGCGCATCGTCATTATGAGCGTTGACGTTGACTTGCAGCGACGACACGGCCGGGTCCTGGTACAACAAAGTGATCACGCCAGCGTCGAAGTGGCGGTTCACGCCCAATCGAGGACCGTCGAGTTCATCCAAGGGCGTCTCGGCGTCGTCCTCGCCAGCTTTGATAACATCTAGGTCCACGTCGTTCTGGACGTGGCGGTTTTGTGTAGCCGGATACGCGTTCAGCCTTAAATAAGACGTGTGGCCGCCCTCAAACAATGATCGAAACGCTTCCGGTTCTATATCCAACGATAACGCGACGGCATCGAGCAGCTCCTCGCACACATGAGCGCAGCAGGCATAATACGTCTCGACGGCCTCCCGAAAACCAGCTAATTCAGGAACTTGATTGTAGCCGTCCATGACGTGGTTCTCGGCATGATCATCGGGCAGATCCGCCCGCGGCTTGTGGCCGAAGTCGTACATTTCTTTGTAGTCTCTGGTCCTTTTCGTGAACTCGTCGTCCGCGAAGCCTCGCGAATTCGTGGCCGTGCGCTTGACGCGACGTTTGACGTCCGTCGGCAAGGCGAAGAAGGCCCTAGTTGCGGCTTCAAACGCGTCGATGACGTGCCGGGGCACGCCGTGGTTCACCACATGAAAAAAGCCGGGGTCCGCGCACGCCCGTCCCAGCGCTTCGATTTGTTCTGGACTGTTGAGTTGTTTCAGGTCCAGTACCGGGATCCTTTCTGGTCTTATGCTCGCCGTCGCGGCGCCTAGTAGTGCCAGCCACCGCATCGTCTTCGCTGAGCAGTCTTGGCGCCTCTCCAGACCAGGACGGCGGCGCAGGTTGAGCTTCACAGGCTTCGTCCAGCAGCGTCTCAGAGTGCTCTTGCCGATGCGCGACTATCGATAAAGCACAACTGCGCGCGACGCGCGAGTGTTCACTTTGGAATGCCGAGGCTAGCGTCGATACACACACTAGCCTCACCAAGTGCGCAAAGGCCTGCATGTCGGTGCGCGGCGCGAGCTAGTACTTTAGGGACCCGTTGCGGTCTCTGCGCTGTGCCGTATCTTTCGCTGCCAGTAGTTCTGCTCGCGGAACGGCTGCGGACCTCTGCTGCCTGTGCTAGGGGTGCAGAGTGCAGCGTGCAGCGAAGCCACGCTGCAACAGCGAACGCGTATCTAGCAACGAGCAAAGGCAGTGCAGCACCATGCGAGCCCTCGCAGCAGCATACATCGCACACGCCGCAACGGCACTCGTCGCACCGATACCACGTGTGCAGCTCCAAACACGCATCTACGGAGACAAGGGCGTCTTCGGCCCGCGGAGCCCGGATATTGAATATATGCCGAAAGCGAAAGACGCGCCGCAGCGCCAGGTCGGTTTGTGGCCCCGCGGGACCGCGGCCAACTTCTTCCGAATCATAACATTTACGTGGGTCGTCGTCTTCGCCCTCACGCTGGCGTCGTCTACATTAACACTACCAGGCGTGGCCGACGCGGGAGCGGACATTTCCCAGGGCCGAGTCATCGCCGACGGATTGATGGGGCGCTGTTTTGTCGTGAGAAAGCGGACGTTCAGTCCTAGAGCGTTGTGGGACGCGAACTACCGGAGACGGTTAATGAGAGGAGCCGCTCTCTCGACGCAATCCCCGCTCCTCGGTGACCTCGCGTTAGATTTGCCGCGCTGGACCTCGCGGTGGCGCTGGCACCAAAGGTGGCGCTGTTTAACGTATTTTCTTGCACATGGGTCCGCGGCGCACGTTCTTGGTGATGCGGTGTTGTTGCGGTCGTCATTAGCTTTGGATGGGAAAGGCCTGCCCTACGACGCGCGACGACGGTTAGGCGACGCGAACGATAATCGAGGAGGCGCCTGCGGCGGTGCTGGCGTTCTACTGCTGACATCAACCTTAGGAGTCGTAGCGGGAGGCATCTGCCACCTGCAGAACACGATGCGCGCGCCTCGAGCCGTGGGCGGCGGCGCCCTTTGTGCGGCTCTAGCTGGTGCGAGGTGCGTGGCCCAATGTAAACTACTGAAGGGCGCGCATCCCCGTTCCAGAGCAGTAAAGAACCTCCTGCCGCGCCTGGCCGTGCTGCTCGTCGCGAATTATGCGATGGACGTCCCTCCGGCGGTCGTCCTGGGCGGCCTCGCGGCGGGCCTCTCCATCTCCATAATGGCGGCGCCGCGCGTCGTGGGCACGGAGACGGAGTTCGCCCTGTATGGTGATAAAAGAGACGCGTTGCGGAGAAAAGGCAAGGGTCGGGCGTTGGCCGTGTCGCTCTCCAAAAACATCAAGCGGGAGCCAGCGCGCGTGCCTCCACCGGTATGCTTCGCGCTGGCTTTGTTAGTAGTGCCGACGCTTCGCATCGGGTTACTGCAGCTCGTGCCTGCCCTCGCGACGTGCGCGGCCCGGCCGGGCGCGCTGTCGGGGCGGGGGCTGGACTGCCCGCCGGGGTTCGTTTGGTGAGTCATGTGTTAGGTATTTATTTTCTACTTGCCCGACGGCGTCTCGCGGGCGCGGAGCGTGGCTCGCGATGCTTCTAGGGCACAATCGAAAGTCACTACAAGCGGATGCGCCGCGCCGAACACGCGTCGCGCGGTCTGTGTCGCGTCCTCGAGTGTCGCCACGGCCTCGCGGAGATCTTCGAGCGTCGATCCGTCGTCTTCGAAGAGCGCCACCGCGTAAACTTTGTTCATATGGAGCGTGAGATCATGGCTTTCTCCGAGGAAGCGTCGCGCCACAGGTATCATTTTGCGCAGCAGCGACTTGGCTTCTTCGAAGCGACTTAGAATCATAAGGGACGACGCGTAATTGTAGGCTTCTCGGAGGGTGTCATAATGTTCCTCGCCATGGAGCTTCAAAGTTCCAGAGTATACCTCTTGTCGCAGGGACAGGACCTCTGCAACCCGTCCGAGGTCGTCATACGTGCACGCAAGATTGCCCTGCGCGATGAGCACTTGGTGTTCTGGTGCGCCAACGCGCCGCTTCATAGACAATTCGGCCTCTCTCGCGGACAATGCGTCCTCGTGGCGTCCTACAGCGGATAAACCATTCCCAAGCTGCGTCATCGCTGCGAGCCGAGGCTGATCCGTCTCGGGCCGACCCACGTACGTCTTCCAGCACGCCCACCCGAGCGCACAGCACACGACGCCGTGGTACTCTTGCTCGCACAGGCCACACGTGTGCCACCGCCGCCACCGCTCATTAAACACCTTCATGTCCAAATTGTTCTCCTCGGCCTCGTCGCACAAAATCTTGGCCTGCTCCGCCAGACACGCCACATGCGCGAACCCCGCCGTCCCGCGGCACGAACACCCGCGCACGAGGCCCTCCTTCGTCTTCCAATGGAGGGCCTGCGTGCAGATGAAGCACGTCTGGCCCTTCGTGTCGTCCGCGCACGCCTCCGCTGCGACCGTTACGGCCTCTGAGTATTTCGTATCGGCATAATACTGTTCAGCCCCACCGGCTCGCTTAATCTTTTTGCAGAGCTTGTCGTGGCCGCCCCCTTCCCAGTGCTGTTTCTGGCATTCGGGCCCGCAGTAGCGTGTGCTGCAGCGGCCGCATTTCTTGCCCAATGACAAGCCAAGCTCGGTGGCGCAGACGGCGCACTGCGTGAGGATCATACTTCTTGCTCCCTCTTTGGGCAGCCCGATGGCTCCTCGCACCGTCCACCACCCTCCAAAGCTTGTCCAGCCTCGGCCTCGCGCCCAAATTGTGTTCAGCGCCCGCTCAGCACGCTTCTCCTGGACGCGGTCCGACCCCTCGAGAGCCTCGCCGGGCGGCTCCCGCACTCGCGATTTTGAACGTGCGGGGGAGAGCCAAACTGGGCATGCAATTTGGGAGACGCTGGGAGCGGCACAAATCGGCTCCTGTGGACCCAGGGAGAAGCAGCAACCCGCAACCCCAGGGGCAGTCCGCGGGCAGCCCAGACAACAACTAGTCCCAGTCACTGGAATCCCAGTCCATCGGAGGCGATACTCTCGATCAAACCATGGTCCAAGCAGCCGGCCCCGCCCCCGTCTACATCCGGGTAAGACAGAAGACGAACCGCAAGAAGGGCGTCCTACCACCGGCCTGGTCCCCGACCTTCCGGCCGACGCGCACGGGCGCGCCCGTCAGCCGCACGCTGCCGCGGGCCGCGGCGCCGCGGCCCTGCCTGCTGCCCCTCGGCCACAACCAGGAGTACGCCTGGTGCCGCAATCGATCAATGAGACCAGTGACGCCGTCGCCGGGCGAGCACCTCCGCCCGAACGCCCCGGGCACGGAGGGTCCGTGTGCGATCGAATTACGGGCCCACGCGCTCCGGAAGCGCATCGAGAGTCTGGAGAAAGCACCGCGGCGCGACAAGGTGAAGCGCCAGGAGGCCCTGAAGTCGCTGAAACGCTACAAGCGCGAATATAACAGATGCCTCGACCTGCTCGAGGGCTGCGAGGTCGCCGAGGCCGAGTTCCTGCCGGACGAGCCGCGGCCCGGCACGCCCTACACCGTCGGTAGGACGACCCACGTCCGCCCGGGCTGCGCGTCGCCTCTCTCCGATTCGTCCACAGTAAGCGTGTGGTCGACGTCGCCGCGCAAGCTGTCGTCTCGTGGCACGTTCCCCTTCTCGAACACCGAGGACCGCCGCCTCGCCTCTCCGAAAGTGGTGTCGCCCAAGACGTTCGCCAACCTCTTCGCCCACTAGTTAGACTCTAACTTATCCGATCGACTAGGGCCGCGACGTGCGCGTCCTCTTCTCCCACTTCGCTAAGCCAGGTCGCGAGGTTGAGGAGGTAGTCGCGGTTCGGCCCCGACGGGCCCACGGCGTCTTTTATTGTAAGAGCGGCCGCGTCCAGATCTTTGATCGCGCTCGCGTCGAAGTTCGGGTTGTCCACCGTGCCGCGATATAACAAGGCGTCGAGCGTGCCGCCCGCGTGAACGACACTTACGACCTCCCTCGTATACCCGCCCTTTTCTCGGAAGTCGAGGTCGTCCAACACCTGCCGCGCGTCCGCGTCCGCAACCCTATAAGCCGTGCCCACACACGAACCGGTGTAGCCCTCGTCTTGTAATGCGAGCTTCACCAGGTCCTCGTCGCGCACGACCGTGGCCACGAGGCCCGGCGCGGCCGGCGTGCCCCGGTGGTCCTGCGACCGCTGCGCGAAGTAGCGCGTCAGGCCCCGGACGCGGCCCGTGCATTTTTCGACGTGCGGGAACTCCGTCTTCCAGCACAGGGACCCGTAGCCGAAGATCCAGAGCGGCGACGGCACGTCGTCGGACCCGGCCGCGCGGTTGCCGACGTAGACGCCGTTCTTCGCGTCCCAGACCGGCGCGGTGGACATGGCCGCGGCGGCGGCGGCGACGCTCGCAAGACCGGCGAGCCGCGCCAGTTTTGCTCTGCGGTGCCGAGCTGCAACCTAGCTTTTGCAGCGAGTGCAGCTTTAGATTGCGTTCTAAGCGACGCACCGGCAGGAATGGCGAGTCGTGCGACTGTGCCGGGCGTGGCACTGCCGTTTGGCTGCGAGTTGACGAGCTGCTCGTAGCCAAGGGCAAATTTGCCCCCTAGCGTCGTAAAGACACTAGCAATAAGCGCTACTGGGATGCTCAGCAGCATCGGACCCCGCAGCGTCGGACCGCCGGAAATGAGAACTACGGATGAAGTTGGGAACGGACTTAGAAAGTACGAATGCCCTCTATCGGACCCGGGAGTCTTCTGGCCCCCGTGACGCGAAACCCGTCCAGTTACTTTGCTCACGAGACGCGACATGCAGCCTTTCGAGTACCGTTCGGTTCGATACTGGTCCAAAGAGATCAATGGGACACTTACTGGGGGGCGAAAAAAATATTTTTTTTTAATTCGCGATATTGACGGTCCCGCCATGACGGCCGCGCCGATGGAATCCTGTCGATTTGCGGCGCGGAGGCCTCCCGGGGTTCGCTTTGGGTCGGCAGTGGTCGCGTGCAAGCGCCTACACCGCACACGCCGCCGCTTACAGCATATTTTGGCCAATTCTCTCAGCAGACAAAGGAGCTTTAGCAAGTTTAGGGCAGGTCTAGGTTCCGAGACCTCTAGGCTGCTGCATCGATGGCGTAAGCGGTGCAGGCGCTTACCCACTACCAGACCTACCCCGAGAGGCCTCCAGGAGCCGATCTGCCCCCGAAAAAAGTGTGTAATTTGGACCCGTTGGTGCCTCGTTCCCGGTAAAAACGTCAATTACCCGAGGCCCCCCAGTAGTCGCCGTAGCGGTCTCGTTGGACCCCATACTACCCCAACGATAGTCAATTACGAGTATATGCCATCTACATTATAAGAAGGGTACTTTTTGCTGCCCACGCTCGGGACGTGAACATCTTTATCTGGAGCTCGCATAAGTCGGTCGATCATGAAACAAATGATCGCGTCAAGGTCCATGGTGATGGTACACGGGCTGATGGTCGCAGGTCCAAGTATTAAGCCGTTTAAAGCAAGATCGTGGGCTCGCGGGATGGCCGAGCCGCGCCCAGCATATTTGGGTCTCGGAGCAATGTAGTACACGCTCAGGCCGGTTATCTCGCCCGTCCCACTACTAAAGCGCCTGAAACGCGAATTTATTTTATAAACCACCGGTCTGGGGCCAATTCAGTGCCCCGCGTGCGCACTGTCGTCCGCGGAGAACGGGCAAGTCGGTCGATTGTGAATAGAACAACGGCGTTATGGTCCATCTGGATGGTGTCGTCGCTGATACTCGCAGATTCAGGTTCTGACGGTATTTTTGCATAAAACGCGAGGCGCGGAAATGCCGATTCGCGCGGCCCTAACGGGTTATCTAAAGTAGCTCAGTGGGCACTGATTCGGCCTAGATGGACTGTACCACTAACAAACGGAAGGAAACGAACATAAACGCGAGAGTTGTCTAGTAGAATTCTTTTCCCGCCCTCCGAGCGCGGGCCGTCGGCTCCGGTTCCGTCGGATGTGTATGAAAACTGGGCTGGAGTTGATATGATGTACTATTTGGACGCTAGAAGGCGCCGTCAATCGCTGGTGTAAATTGGCGAGCCGCAAGACCTAGTGAGCTAGCGTATGGACATACTAGGACGCAGCCCACTAGAACCAAGTATGTATCTACCTATCGGACGAGCCGTGAGGCGAACCGCCGACGGACTTTTCTATCGGACGGGGCGCCGGGTGTCCGATGCTGCTGAGCATCCCAGTATACTCTCAATTTCAGCGCGTAGCAGCGCGCATAGCGCAGTTACGCAGCCACGCGGTTGCTGAGAGTGACCAAACGCTCCTCCAAAACCGCCAGCCGACGCGGCCTCACAGGCGAGGCGCCCAACCCACCTAAAAAGGACAGCGCTCCCAAAGCAGGCCGCGCGCCGCAAAACACAAAAAGCGATGGCCGCCTGGCAACCGGAAGAAATGAATTCTTTATATTGCCACGTCATGGCCCACGCCGAGAAATTTGCGGATGTCACTTGTGATGGTGGTGCGGAAGCTTTCAATAGAGAACTACTGCAGGACGCCGCAAACAATGATGAGGAGGTGGTAGAGACGCCCATTAGCATCGAAGTGATTGATGCCGTGGCGAAAAAGGAGCCGGGCTTCGTTGCGGGCTTCGGTGATAAGGTCCACGTCGAGTTCGTCGTGGCGCTGAAGCGAGGCTCCCAGTTAAAAACGGTGGGCAAGCGCTATTCCGAGTTGGAGGAGTTCCACGCCGTCCTACTCTCACATAATCTGGTGGACCGGTTGCAGGCCCCGCCGTTCCCCGAGAAACAGACCTTTCGAGACAGCTGGTACAAGTTCGACGCCACGGACGTCAATAGCGACTTCGTGCGCAACCGACGGGTGGCCTTGGACCAATATTTGAGGAATTTATTCGGTACCTTCCCGACGCTCTTCCACGAGCCGTGCGCGATCGCCTTTTTTGGCATCGAGGAGTTCGAGTTCGAAGCGGCGAAGGAGGTGTCCCAGCAGACGGCCGCGCGCGCCGAGCGGGTTCGTAAAGCTCAAGAAGCGAACATCGCTCCGATCGAGCCCGTGCCTCAGCAAAAGGAGGAGGGCGTCGTCGACGTGTGATAACTTGTGGTACTACTTATCTCTTAAACTAGGGCCCGAACGCGAGCACGGCGCGGAAGGGTCGGTGTGGGAGGTGCGCGAGCGCGCCGAGGAGCGCGTCTGAACTCGTCGCGCGGCCGCGGACCACGAGGCACCGGAACCTCGGCAGCGTCCGGCGGTGGAAGCGGCGCTCGTAGGCGCGCCAGCTGCCGGCGGCGCTGACGCCGCGGATAAGGGCCTTGAGCACGCGGAACGGTTCGTCGCGTATTGAGCACCCCTGAAACGGGTGTTCGCTCTGGCGCTCCCAACGCGCTATGTACTCCTCGGCCGACTCGGCCTTTTCCCCCGCCCAGGACACTGCGCACTGGACGTCGACACCAGAGCCGGCGCGCAGCAGCACCGTCGCTAGCTCCAACTTTGCCCGCCGGCGCTCGTCGTCGACGCACCACATAAGTCCTGTGATCGCGAAGCCGAGCGACAACGTGCCCTCTCGCGTCCGCTGGTTCACATCGGCGCCCGCGCCGAGGAGGACCGCGACGAAGGCCGGCGTTGCAATGGTGTTGCAGAACACGGCGCTGTGCAACGTGGTGTTTCCGTTGCCATCGCGGACGTTCGGGTCTGCGCCCCGCGCGAGCGCCAGACGCGCGAGATCGACCTTGGCCGTGGATATCGTATACGAGAGACATTCAAGCACCTCGGTTAGGTGGTGGACGTTCGTCGCGGCCGCGAGCCAAGTTTTCACTAATTCAATCTCCTGCGGCGTCATCTCGGCCGCCGACGCGGCCCTCAACACGTCGATGGGCGGATGCCGAGACGTTGCATCCAAAAGTGACATGGCCTGCGGGCGCGGGACCGTGCGCGCAAAAAAACACCTCGGAGCGGCAAAAAATCGAGCGGTTCGAGCGTCGTCGGTCGGTCCGCGCGTCGGCAGCGCCCTTTTGGCCTCGGACGGCTATTCCTATCTTTTTTTTTTAGTTGGTCGTCTCGTCAGCCGACGCGATATGTTCATGAATGCGTGGACGCCGCACGCGCACGGCCTGCTAGGTGCCGTCGTCGTCGTCGTCGCCACTCTTTTTCAAGGCGTCGGGGTCGAAGCGCCACGCGCTGCGGCTCTGCGGCGGCGCGCAGCAGAGGCACCCCTGGTTATGGCCCGGCAGGCGCTGGCGGGCGCGGAGCGCGCGGCCCGGGCCGCGCACCATTAGTCTACGGTCTCCGTGCGCTGGACGACCGTGCAGCACGGCAATCGGTCGACCAGCTTGCGCGACGCTGCTGGGCTGCTAGTACGTTTATGTAGCTAGCTAAATCTTGTAAGCTTACCCGCAGGCCGTCCATACGCGCCAAATGGCCCTCAGGACGGGCTCTACGGCCCTGGAATTGCGTTACTTGTAGGCGGTCTCGTAGCACATCTTGGTGGGCTCGAAGCTCCAATTGCAAGCTACGTCCGTCTGCTGCGTCCAAACCGTGTAGTAGAGGGTACTCAGAGCCGGAGAGGTCACTACCGAGCCACAACGCTGCGCTTTTTGGCAAAAAAATGCGCCCGCGGCGGCCTACAGCTGCCGAGCTTGCCACGCTGCACATCGCTACCTAGCGGCGTCATGCGACGCGCTAGCCAGCAGATTGCACCGGCGGAAGCCACGCGTGGTCAGCGGTGCGCACGGCGGCGCGCGTCGCGTCGCTGGTGCCGTGCTCAGAGAAAACTGAGCCCGGACGGCGCCGATTGACCCGTCGATGGTGGCGAGCGCCGCTGCGCCGTCGACGCGCGGTCGGCACCCGCCGCGGAGGTATTTTTGCCCGACACACACACGGCAGACGGGTAGATCGCGTCGCCGCAGAGAGAGAAGAGCGCCGCGGCGAGAGAACGAGCGCTCAACCGCGTTAAACACACAGTTTTCGACGACGACGATGAAGCTCGCGGTCGCCCTCGCGTGCCTCCCGGCCGCCGCCGCGTTCGTCGCGCCGGCGGCGCCGGCCGCCGGCGTGCAGATGTCCGAGACGAAGGCGGACCTCGAGGCGCTCGCGAAGCAGTGCAACCCCGCCGTCGGCTTCTGGGACCCGCTCGGCTGCCTGAACTTCGACTTCTGGAAGCTCGGCCAGGAGGGCACGATCGGCTACCTCCGCCACGCGGAGATCAAGCACGGCCGCGTGGCCATGGCCGGCTTCTTGGGCTACTGGGCCCAGTCGACGGACTTCATCTCCGGCCCGCACAACAACCTCCCCTACCGGGGCTACGAGCCCGGGCTCACGCCGCCGGAGCAGTGGGACGCGATCCCGCTCATCGGCAAGGTCCAGATCATCACGTTCGTCGGCATGCTCGAGTCGTACGGCGAGCTCCTGCCGCAGCACTACACGAAGGGCGGCGTGCCGGGCTACTACCCGCCGATCAAGGGCGCGCGGCCCGAGATCCTGCTCAACCTCTGGGACCCCTTCAACTTCATGGCGCGCATGACGCCCGAGGCCAAGAAGGCGGGCCTCGTCAAGGAGATCAACAACGGCCGGCTCGCGATGCTCGGCATCTTCTCGCTCATCAGCGAGGCGCGCGTGCCGGGCTCCGTCCCGGTCTTGCCGAACGAGATCCCCGAGTACGCGGGCAACGTCATGATCCCGTTCTCGGGCGACTTCTCGCTCTTCAACTAGGTTCGCATGTCAAAACATGTGGGCCGCCCGTCGGGGTCCGTGCGCAGGGGCGCCGCGCACCCCCTTTTAGATTCGCCGTGTAGTCATCCGTGACAGTTGCTTGCTTTCCTTGGGTGGGGCTCGCGTCGACGGCGTGGGGCGGGGGCCTCGCCCTCGCGTCCGTCGGGCGCGCGTCCTCGCGTCGACGGCGTAGCGTGCTTTCTCCTCCTCAGAGGACCAATGACGTGATTATCGCACCTCAGTGGACCTATGACGCGATTATACGTCGGGAGCTGTCGATACGCTAGTAAGACTGCACGCTAGCTGATCAGTCGGCTGAGTTTGCGGCTCCGTGGTAGCCAATTAATCGTGTTGCACAATCATTACGACGATAAAAGGGCTTACCGGAACTCGTTCTTGCACGGCACGAAGAGCTACGGATCATCCGGCGCCATACAGTGCAGCTCTCAGCAGCCACTCAGTGCCACCACTCAGCCTGCAACAACCATGCGTGCCGCATTGCTGGTAGCGATTGGCACTACGCATGCCGTAGTGATGACGACGCGCCGCCGCATCGGCGCCAGCGCGGCGGCGGGCATCGCAGGGCTAGCGCCGCCCGCCCACGCCGCCGACGCCGACCTCCCCACCCTCCGACGCGGCCTCCTCGACCTGGAGGATCTAGTGCAGAACTGGAAGGAGCGCACGACGAACTGCAATTACGCGGAAGTGAACCGAGACCTCCTGGGCTCGCAGAACAAGGCGGCCCTTCTGAAGCAGGCCAGCGAGAACGCGGCGGTCGCCAAGGGCTCCGCCGTGAAGACGCTCTGCAAGCGCGATCCGGAAGCCGTGCGGCGCATCCTGGGCCTCGACGGCAAGCTCAACGCCAAGTCGGCGCCGCTCCTCGCCCCGGGCGCCGCGCGGCAGGAGCGCCTCAACGCCGAGGACCAGAACGCGGCCCTCGCGGATGCAGATCGGATGATCCGCAAGGGCCTCGAGTTCACGAGCGACCTCGACGGCTACGTCGAGGCGAACGAGAAGTGGCTGCGCGCGGTGTCGGCGATCGACTCGGCGACGTACTCGAGCCGGAGCCAGGACCTCGGCGCGGTCATCTCGACGACTGCGGGTGGTGCGGAGGTCCTCGACTCGGCCCTGTCAAGTGTCGTCGAGGCGAGGGACGCGCTGCGCGTCGTCGTGAAGCTACGTAGCATGTAGGTTGTTAATTGTTAGCACAAAACATAGTATCACGATTGCCCGAACCGCGCGGCCATGATGCGCCGCGCCGCGTCCTGCGCGCGCGACACCTCGTCGTCGGCCGCGGAAGCGGGCGCTGCCACCGATGCCGCAAATTCCCCTCCAAGGGACGCGAAGAGCGCGTCCGTCGCGGCCGTCACCTCGGCGGATACCTGCGCGGGCGCCGGCGCCGGCGCCGCCGTCGCGGTGCCCTGTGTCATCCACGCGGGCATCGTGGCGCCGCGGCCCCGGCCGCCGGCGAGCGCCGACGGCGCGGCCGGCTTGGTACCCTGGGTCATCCAGGCGGGCGTCGTGGCCCCGCGGCCCCGGCCCGGCGCCCCCGCGGCCGGCGCCGGCCGCGCCGCCGCCTGCCCCGGCGGCCGGTAACCGGGGACGAAGCGCGCCGCCACGGCCTGCGCGGCGGCGATCTTGTCCGCCGAGACGGTCGGCCGCGGCGCCGCGGCCTGGGCGATGCCCGCCGCGCCGTAGCGCTGCATCGTCGGCGACGGCCGGATCCCCGCGGCGCCGTACTGGTTTGGAGCCGGGGCGGCGTACGGCTGCGCCGCGGCCGCCGCGGCCTGTGTTGCGCCGTACGACTGCGCCGGCGGGGCGCCGTAGGGCCGCGCGTAGGCGCCGTAGGGCTGCGCGGGCGGCGCGTAGGAGGGCTGCGGCGGCGGCGGCTCCCACGTCGTCACCCCCGTGGCGGGGTTGTAGTAGTACGGCCGCGGCTGGCCCGGCGCGTGGACGACCTGCCAGGGCGGCGGCAGGCCGCCCTGCGCGCCGTATTGCGGCGCTTGGCCTTGCGCGGGCGCGCCGTATTGGGGCGCGCTGTATTGTGTCGCGGGCGCGCCGTACTGCTGCTGTGGCGGCGGCTGCTGCCGCGTGGCCGCCTCGCGCGTCGCCGCCATCGCCTCGCCGTACGCCGCCATGGCCGCGTCGTAGTCCGGTGCGGCGGGCGCCGGCGCGGCGGCGGCGCGTGCCGGCGCGTACGACGCTGGCGGAGCAAAGGCGGCCGGGGCCGGCGCGGCGGCGGCGCGTGCCGGCGCGTACGACGCTGGCGGAGCAAATGCGGCCGGGGCTGGCGCGGCGGCGGCGGGCGCGGCCGTGCCCTGGGTCATCCAGGCGGGCATCGTGGCGCCGCGGCCGCGGCCGCCGGTCGGAGCTGCGTACGACGCCGGCGGGGCGAACGGGTTCGCCGCCGCGGGCGCGGGCGCAGGCGCCGGAGCGGGCGCGGCGGTCCCCTGGGTCATCCAGGCGGGCTTGGTCGCCCCGAGCCCGCGGCCCGCGGGCCGGGGCGGCGGCGCCGGGCCCTCCGCGGGCGGCCGCGCGGGCCCCTCGTACGCCGGGGCCGGCGGCGCCGCCGGGCCCTCGACGCGCAAGGGCGACCGCGGCCGGATGACGCACGACTCCGGAACTTCCGGAGGCAGCAGCGCCGCCGCCGCGATGGCCGCGGCGTCCTGCGGCTTCGATGCGGAACCAATGTCCAGCACCGTGTAGTACGCCGGCGCCGGCGCAGGATTCTCGGCCCGCTCCTGGGCGCGCGCCTCGGCCGCCGCCGCGCGCTCGCGCCGCGCCGCGCGCTCGCGCTCGATCGCGGCGTCCTCGTCCTCATCCTCATCGTCCTCCGACGCGCTCGACGACGACGATTGAGGTTCGGGCGCCGCCTTCCGCTTCTTCTTGTCCCGCTTGAGGCGCTTCGCGGCGCGCTTCGCGGCCTTTTTGTCGCTCTTCTTCTTTGCCTTGGCCGCGCGTTTCGCGCGCTTCTGCTGGGACCCGTCTTCCTTGGTGCGCAGCTCGCGCGCGCGCTGGTGGTCGCGCTCGGCCTCGGAGAAGGTCATCCGTCTCTCGGCGCGCGCAGCTGTTGGCTAGCCTCTCTCCTGTGGTGTCTCTACTGCGATGTGTCGGCCTCGGCGGCTGGCGTCGCCGGCGCAGGGCTGCAAAGCAATGTAGTGGCGCGTCTCCGCGCGTCTTGTCTGGCTCCTCGAGCTCGTCTTGGCACGAGCGCCGCGCGCGGATCGAGCTAGCGGCATATAAACACACTAGCAAGACAAGCAAAAAGGCAATCAAGGCTGCGCAGGGAGCTCTGACCACGCATTTGCATCAATTACCTATTGTTTCCATCGCTGCAGTCGTGCTGTTGCACGCTGCGCGCTGCGCACACAGTCGTAGCATCACTGCACGCAGAGCGGTACCAGCCAGCGTCCAAGTAACATCAAAAACGCTGAGCGCCGACGATGACCGAAAAAAAATAGCTTAATCTTTTCTGAAGCGGGCCCACTGAACCCCTTGACAGACGACATTGACGACTCGACTGAGGCGCGTCCTGGACACAACGAGCGAAACGCATCGTTGTAGACACACATAACAAAAAAACACGCAGGCATGGCGTGATGGCGCACACGCTGCGCGTCGGCTGCGACCGGCGGGAGTTCCGCGTGACGGCCCGCGGCGACAAGCCGCTCCGGTCCGTGGCCAGATCCATCGCGAAGCGCCTCGGGTGCTCGCTCGTATCACTCTTCGCCAATGCGCGCGCCCTCGATGAGTCCCTGACTGTCGGCGCGCTCGCGGCGTCGGGCGTCGGCCGCGTCGAGGCGGTGCCGTGCGACGACGCGCCAGCGCCCGCGCCGGCCGCGCCCGCGCCGCCGCCGCCGCGCCAAGCCGAGCCAATGGCGCCAGCACCCGTGCCCGCGCCGCCAAAAACACCCAAGGCCCCGGCCGAGCCGCGTATCGAGACCGCGGCGTCAACGGAAGACGCCCTCGCCGCCGCCGTCGCGTCGCTCGCGGCGTTCGCGCCGAAGGCCGAGGATCCCAAGCCGCCAAAACCAAAGAAAAAGCCGGAACCGCGCGCCTGCCCCGGCTGCGCGGTCTACGTCTATAAAACCAGAGAGGGCCGCTGCCTCGCCTGCGGCGCGGATTTGAGTGGCGACTTCAAGCGCGGCTTTTTGGAAACCAAGCTCGAGGGCCTCTGCGTCGTCGTCGCTGATACTATGTCCGTGCGAGATGTCAGGAAGGTGCACCTCAAGCATTTGCAGAGAGGGGCCCTCGTGGACGTGAAAGAAGACGACGGCTCGACCTGCTCTGTAGTATCGCAGGAGTTCCCCGGACTGAGAGGATATGCTCCGTCGAGCGACCTCGCCCGTTTTGATGGAGACGACCTTCACGCTCAGACCTTCACATCACTCTGGGAAGCGCCGGCCCTCCAGGAGGTCCACGAAGGCCACATCCGGGGCAAAGTGGAGCGCGTCTGGCTCCGACGGCGAGGCCCCTGGCTCGACGAGGTTTTACAAGCGGACGCGATCATAGAACGCAGCGAGGGCTGGGTCGCGCGATGTATAAAGAGCGGCCGCGCCGGCGCCGTCTTCCACCCGCTGCAAGAGTGCGAGCCCGTCCTCCTTTGTCGGGGCCGCCTCCGCGACGACGAATTAAGGTCGGACGACGAGGCCGACGCGCGCGGCGATCCGCCCTCATCGCTGCAGCCCTGGGACGCAGCTCTCCAACTCTGCGCGGACGTCGGGCGCGGCTGGCGGCCCTCGTTGTCAAATGCCGACGTCTGGGCCGCGCGCGGCGAGGCCGCGTACGCGCTGGACAAGCACGCCGCGGCCGTCTACGCGTTCACGATCGCGTTATGCGCGACGGACGACGGCGTATTATATAGAGCACGCGCGGCGGCGCTGTGGCGCGGCCGCGCGGACGGGAGGAAGGAGGAAGCGGGCGAGCCGCCGCGCGCGTTTCCCCTGGTGCTCGGGCTCCTGGCGGCGCGCGACACGCGAACAGCTCAACGCCGCGGCGCGTCGGTGGCGGGCGAGCCCTGGGAGACGATTCTAGGCTTCGCGCGGCGCGCGCAGGTGCCGGACATGCTCGGCGTGGTGGAGCAGGAGTGGGTCCGCCACTCGCCCGAAAAGAAACCCCCGCCAGTTTAATGTTGTGACACAATATTACAAGTCGACCGCCTCCTTGCCCAGACTCGACACGAGGGACACGGCCTGGGATCTTTCCAAACGCGACAGGCGGTTCTGTTGCGAAAGAAGATTGCGACCGTCCTTGTCCGTCCCCGTCCAGGACACGTAGACCGCCAACCTACATAACTCGGAAACTTGCCCCTCTCCTTTCCCGCATTTGTCGTCGGCCACGGAGCACTGCTCGGCGGCGTCCTTGGCCATTGAACCATCATACTCGAACTCGTTCGCCGTGCAGGCGGCGTCCTCCTCCTCGCAGTCGAAGCAGCCCGCGTCCCAGGCGACCGCGGCCACTTCGCCTCGATCTAGTACCACCTGAGCATATAACACCGGAAAGGTCGACGGCGATCCTCTATGCAAATCCCGCCACCGCCTTTGGTAGCTCCGCTTCCCCTCGGATTGTAACGAGAGGCCGATGCTCGTGGAATTGAGCGCGTGGTGGGCACCAAGCTGTGAAGTAAGGGGCGCCCACGCGCCCCGGACCTCCAACCGCGCGAACGTGTCGACCTCGGCCCGGAAGCCCAGTCGCACGTATTTCGTGTCCTCCGCCCAGTCTAAGGACGACGAGAGCACGACGCAGAGGTAGGTCTCGTCGCCTCGTCGGAGCTTGGGGTTCGACCGGCCGGCTACGGAGCAGGCCGCCTCGGCGGTGGCTGCCAGGGAGAGGAGGGGCAGCCGCCGCATGTCTTTGTTTCAAAGCAGTGTGTTTGGGGCAGCCGATTCGTGCGAGTAAAAGCGCTTTTCAAATGCTAGTGTGCCTATTATACGCTAGCCGTCGCAAGCTTCACAACGCACCGGGTGCTATAGAGTTCGCTCTGACAGCTCAGTGTTTGTTTTCGAGGGCTTTGGTACGTGGGTGATCTCGTGGTCCAACTTTGACGTGCTGCGGAGGGCTGACAGAGAGCTGACAAGATGGCAGCAAGGAGCACCTCCTTCGGTATGCCCGACGAAACGAAGGACGAAACGAAAGAGCCCTCGCTCGCCGACGCCTGGGCCGACACGCTGTCAGCAAGGTCGTCGCCGGCGAGCCTCTCCTCGAAAATCCACGACAGCGACGCGGAGCTTGAAACTCAGTCTTCATCGGAGCTGGCCGAAGCCTGGACGAAGACGCTCCCGCCGCCGCCGCCGAAGAACGAGACGGGCGTGAAGCTGACGTTGGGGGATGCGACGCGCGTAGGAGCACGAACCTTGTACACCTTCTACCTCGGCCACGCCGACCACGCCTGGACCGTGAAATTGCGCTACTCGGACTGCGCTTCAGTTTTTGCGGCGTGTGCAAAAGTCGACGTGCCTTTACCAACACCGCCTCCCAAAACATGGCGCCTCACGTGTCGAGGCGAGGCCGAGGCCGAGGAGCGTGGTAGGCATCTAGCGAGGTACTTGAGTCGTGTTGTGGCGTCGGAGAAGTGCTGGGCGCTCTCAGCAGTCAAGGAGCTCTTCGGCGTCTCCACAACAACCTTCGACGAGGAGCTGGGCCCGTCCGCAAAGGAGGGCTGGTGTTTAGTTGAAGGTAGAAGAAGATGGGTCGTGGCGAAGCCGCGCTTTCTGGCCGTGTACGATGCGAGCGACGCTGATAAAGATGCCGCGCGATTTGTGGAATTAGAGTGCTCGTCGCACAAAGTAGTAGTGGAGGGCTGCGACGTGAGTGTTGGTAACTTAAAGCTACGGACCGAGGGCCGCGATCGCGATAGAATCGCGCGGGAGTGGGCCGACGCTATTGAAAGCACCATCGGTAGGCGACGAACATCCGCCTTCGCGCCGCAACGATCTAAAAGTCGCGCGGCGTTTTTTGTGAGTGGTGCGGAGTATTTCGGGGCTGTTAAAGAGGCCATTGACCAAGCTACTTCCACTGTCTGCGTCGCCGGGTGGCGCATCGAGCCGCAGACGCCTCTGCAACGAGATCCTACCGTAAGTGTCGTGGACGTGCTAGGGAACGCGGTGAAGAGGGGCGTGCGCGTCTGCGTTTTATTACATCGCGAATTGTCCGCGACGATGCAGCCGCGCCATCGAAGCGGAGAATGCGCGGAAATCTTAGAGAAAGTTGGAGTAGAGGTACTACGGCATCCAAGACCGATGGCGCGCCAGGCCTTCTGGACGCACCACGAGAAGGTTGTTGTTGTCGATCAATGCAGAGCATTTGTCGGCGGGCTGGATCTGTGTGAAGGCAGGTATGATGACCTGGAGAGGAGACTGCGGGACGATACACTTGTGGGGCGGGAGTACTACCAGCCGTGTGCCGCGGATTACACGAAGATCGATCGGACACAAACTCCGAGGCTGCCGTGGCACGACGTGGCATGTCTTGTGGACGGCGGCGCCGCGTTAGATGTGTTCCTCCACTTCGCGCAGCGCTGGGAGCACCACCGGAGGGAGCTGAAGAAGAAGGTGCCCGCGTTATTGCCTTATACGGACACGCCTCGTAAAGGCTTAGGACCGGGCGCCGAATTGATTGATGCAACTGGTCCAATAGCGTCGTGCCGCGTCGTCCGGTCAGCAGGTGGTTGGTCTTTAGGGGTGCCTACGGATTCTAGCGCGGCGAAGGCCTGGAGCGATGTTATTTCTTCCTCAAAACATTTCGTCTACGTCGAGCAGCAGTACTTCATCACGAGCTTTGATGACGAGTCTGATTCAGAGGAAGAGCTCGACTACAAGGGCGCATCCGTATTAAATGTGGCGGCGCCGCCGTCGCTGAAGCCCGGTCAAACGGTAGAAGTGCCGCACGGCGCGACGACGATGACGGCCGTGGTGGATGAGTTCGGACGACTGCGGGCGGTGGACTCTACACAACCGTCGTCACAGGGCCTGCTGCAGAGGGTGGGCTCGCGCATCGGTGATATCAAAGATGGCATCGACTCCAGGAAGGGCTCGTTCGAGAAGGGCGTCAAAAATAACATTGGCCGAGCTTTATTGGAGCGACTCCGGAGGGCCATTCGTGGCGATGAGACGTTCCGGGCACTTATTCTACTGCCATTACGGCCGAAGGGTCGATTGCTGGAAGGAGACGATCCTGCCGCCTGCGCCGTTCTCAGACAGCAGCGGTCTTGCATCGCCGAGTTCCTCGGTAAACTTAGGAATGAGTTTCCGTCCACCGACCTAGATAGGTTCGTCTTCTTCGCGACGCTGCGGACGCACGACGTTCTACAAAACGGCCCGTGCTCCGAGATGGTTTATGTTCATTCCAAACTGTTAATAGTGGACGACGCGACGTGTGTCGTCGGTTCTTGCAACATTAACGATCGCTCGTTGCGAGGTGGTAGGGATACGGAGGTCGCGGTCGTGGTCGACGGGCCTCAAGTGAAAGAGCTGAGGGTGAAGCTGTGGCGGGCCCATCTCGGCATCCGAGACTCGCCGCGGCCCCATTTATCACGGTCGTCCTTGGATGTCACAGATGTCATAACGTGCTTTGATCAAGTTGTGGAGACGGCGAAGACGAACGCGACGCTCGTCGAGGCTTGTTTTGATTTAAGGCCCCTGGACGACGTCGCTACTCTCGAAGACGCGAAGTCGGCCGTCGGCCTCGGGTGTGTGTCCAGGCGCCTCGCGAACTTGGAAGGCGAGGCGCGGGAGAAAGTTGTGCGGGAAATTGCGAACACGCTCGGGGGCGTCCGCGGCGACTTGTGTGCTTTCCCTGTCAAGTTCTTGGGCGCGGACGCGCTCGCCCCGCCGTTATTAGGAAGGCTTGTTGTTGGTAGAAAACTGTTTCAATAATAATGTTACTTGAATTTCGAGGACGCCGCGGCCCTCCGGAAGTAGTCCTGGCGCGTGAAGAACGGCCGCAGCGAGAACCCCGAGGAGACTGTTTCCAGACCTTTTTTCACGTCGTCGGGGAAGGGGTGGGCAAGACCCAGCTTTGAACAGATGCCGCGGCACTCGTGCGAGGCGAAGAACGCGCGAATATTCTCCTCGCTCTGGCCGTTGCCCGCGCCGAAGGCGTCCGACGGTCCGGACGTGTGGATCTGCGGGTCCGTGACGTGTAATGTATTCATACTCCGCACGCCCTGCACGTCGCTCACCACGAGTTTACCCGCCGACGCGGCCCAGGTGAAGTGGGAGTAGGCCTCGGCGACGGGGTCCGCGTGTCGGTCCGACAGTAACAGCTCGGCGAAGAAGGTATTGGAGTTGAATTTCGAGAACTCCTCCAATGCGCCCTCGATGTAGGGCTCGACGTGCAAATATTTCCGGTCGCTGCCGAGCGTGAACTCCGCGTCCTCATTGTCGCCTTTGACTTCGAGCACCTCCACCACCACAGCCGGGACCACTTCTACCCTGACTCCGGGGGCCTTGGCGTTAAAGTCTGCGGCGTATTTCCCGGCCACGCGGTGCGCGTGCACGTCGCGGAAATACACGCCGTCGCCGACGCCCTGATTGCTCCACAGCCACTCGCGCGTCTCCCGCGTGTAGGCCTTCGCCACGCACCGCTCCACCCCGAAGATCGAGGTGCCGTCGACCCGACACACCTCGCGCATGGCCCCCTGGATCTTGACTCTCTCCAATCCGTCGGCGATGCGGAATGTGGCCTCGCGCCGCCGCCACGTTCCCGGCGCCGTGTCGAGGTCGACGTCCACCTTCTCTCCCTGATCATCCGGCGCGTAGACGCGGCCCACGATTGCCCGAGCGCCCCTGTTGATCCACACGTCATCACGCGAGCGGTGCCGTCGGTAAGTCAAGAACGCCTCGAGCGCAAAACAACCACCCTGCACCAACTGCGGCGCCCGGAGCCAGCGCGTGAAGAGCAGGCGGGACGCGAGGGCGGCGCGCAGGAACGCCGCCGTTTCGAGGCAAGCCGTCGCGAGCGGTACGGCGTTTGGAAAACGCCACCCCTTGCCATGCAAGGCGTAGGCGTAGCCGTAGGCAATACGCAACGCCTCGCACGCGGCAGCCAACGCGAATAGCGGAAACGGGTGCGGCCCCGCGGCGACGGCCTCGCGCGTCTGCAGCGCCCAGTTCACGTACCGCGACGGCGCGAGGAGCAGGGCCAGGGACGCGTGGCGCGCGCGGCGGTCCAGCAGCGCCAAGACGGACGCGCAGAGCGCCGACGCGAGGTGCGCGGCGTAGTATTGGCCCGCGAGATAGGGAAAGGCGCGGTCCTCGTTTCGCCGCCGCGCCGCGTGGCCGCCCAGCGCGCCGGCGAAGAGGCCAAAGACCACGACGTTGGCCCAGCGGCTCAGTAGAACCGCATGCGCGACCCACCGCGGCGCCGGCGCCCAGCGCTCGCCGCCGAGCGACGCGCGCCACCGCCGATTGCTGAGCAAGCTGAGGGCCACGAGCTGAAGCGCCGCCGTCGCCGCGAGGCCAGCGCGCGACAACAGCACGCGGAGATATGGCGGCAGCGCCGCCGTACCGTCGAGCGGCGGCAGCAGCATCGACGCGACGACGGCGGCCGGCGCGTGCGCCGACGCGGGTAGCACGCTGACAGCGACTATCGTGCCGCATCGCAACGCTGTCGCATCGTCACTCGTGTGCAGGTAGAGCGCCAGCACGGCTGCTACGCACAGGTAGAGGTATTGCTTGGTATGCGGCCACAGATGCCAGAGCTGCTGCATTTTTGCGGCTGCCCTAGATTGCGCTTGGCAACATTGGGCAGCCTTCTTGTGCCGCGAATCTAACTGAAGGTGGGTGCAGCAGTAATTAATGTCAGAATTGCGAGCAGTGAGCACCGCTGCGGCGCCAGAACAGTGTTTTTGGGAGACCTAGCGTAGCAACATACTAGCATTGCATTTTGTTCGGCGCTTGAGCTGAATTGCTGCCCCTCGCAGCTGCATCGCAGCCCGGCTGTTGCGTATCGCAGCCCCGTTACGCGGTGACCTACCTGCAGCCACTGCAGAAGACGCCGTCTGCCTGACACATCCCAAGGACCACACTGCCTTGGTGAGCGTGCACGCAGGGGCTGCGGTGAACGTGCGCGCAGCTGAAGGGCTGCCTCCGCACGATGGGCAACGCCGAGTCTGGGCCCGAGACCAAAGAGCAGGACAGCCCGCCGCCACCACCACCCGCCGCCGCCCCGGAGGCGCCACCACCACCCGCCGCCGCCTCCGAGGCGCCGAAGACGCCGCTGATGACGCCGCCGCCCATCAAGAAGGCGAAGCTCTCTCTACTCAAATCCCTTAAGGACGTCCGCGAACCATTAAGCCAAGAAAAAACAATCGAGGCCCTCGTCGCAGACGAAGACTTCTCCAACGAGCACCTGGACCGCCTCGCGACGTCGTCGGAGTCGGAGTCGTCCGATAGTGATGACGACGAGGACCGTCGACGCTTTGAATTACTGAAGGTCTTGCGGAATGTTTTTTCGAGGGTCGGCCTCGTGTTGTGGCTTTTGGGTTTCACGGCCTTCTACGCGTATTCCGCGTTTGACGGGTCCTGGGCCAAGGGGTTTTACTGGACGGTGCAGGCGGGCCTGTCCATCGGCTTTGGCGTGCTCACGGAAAAGAGCGCGCTGAATTTGTGGGCGACGGTCCTGAACATTTGTTTAGGTGCTGGATTGGCAGGTGTCGTTCTGGCCGACTACGCGACGAAGGTCGGTGAAGAAAAGGACGCCTGGCGCAACGAGATCATGCTAGAACGGTCCCTCGCGGCGGCGGGCCACGAGCAGCACAAGCTCCGCAAGCGCGTGCGGTTGGCAAAGAGGATGATCAAGGAGTTGGAAGCACCTGCCCCAAAAGTGACCGACTCCCAGCTGCGCTGGGGGAAAATTCGAGCGCACGTGACGAAGCGGCGGCCGCAGCAGGGCTCGCTGCTGCCGGACAAGGAAAAGATTTTGCGACTCAAGCGCGTCGTATGGCGCGCCAAATTAGGTAGACATGGCCGCGCGAACGCGTTTCAACGCGTCAAGTTGTGGCTGCGGATCCACCGGCAGAAGCTGTCGGTGTTGGCGGCCAACTTCGTGTGGCTGGGCGTCGGCGTCGTCTATGCGATCGCGAAGGAGCGGTGGTCCCCGACGCGCGCGATCTACTTCGCGGTGTCGTCGCTGTCGACGGCGGGGCTGCAGGGCATCCCGCTCGCGTCGAAGGACTGGCAGTACGCCTTCGTGGGCGTGTGGTGTTTGGTGGGAGTGCCTCTCTTTGCAGCCGGCGTCGGCGAGCTCGCGGGCTTGTTCGTCCGCGAGGACTGTGAAGTGGAGGCGCGGGCCCAGGAGTGGGGCTCGTACGGCGAGAGCGACTGGGATGCCGCAGTCGGGGCGCTCCGTAGCGACCCGTGCGGAAATTTCAGGCGCCATCTACGCATCGTTTGATTTCCACGCAGGCCGCCACATCGACCTCACCGGCGACAGCCTCACGCGCGAGCAGTTCCTCGTGTCCCAATTACTGCTGAGCGGCGCGACTTCGCACGACGTCGTCGATATTATATATGATCGCTTCCGGACCATCAACACGGATGATGATGATGCGATCAGTCGGGAGGAGTTCCTCGAGCACGCGCGCACGCGGCACCGGCACCGGGCGCCGACACCGGCTCACGTAAAGCTGGCGCGCAAGCTGTCTGCCAAGCTGCATGTCTAATTTCTTTTTAAGTTTCCCTTTACTGTTACGGTGTGTGTGTTAGGACTAGTGGGCGGCGCCGGCTAACTTTTGCCTAGCGCATAAAGACACTAGAAAGCTGGGCCGAGTCCGAGCGAAAATCGAAGCGCGTGCGAGCTGCACTGCACCGTTGCACAGCGCGCGACCCACAGCGGTCGCTCGACAGCTCGCCGGTAGCGTACCGCGAGCGCCAGACTGCCGCGGACGGCCCATTACCGCGCCTGACCCGCCGCCGCCAGCCGCGCCGCTGACTCGGTGCCGCGCGCGAGCGCCCAGTCGTCAAACAGCTCGAAGACAACCATGGAGGAGCGCGACATCCTCGCGCCGGTAGACGCGGCTCTCAAGCTCTTCGCGGTCAACGACGCCGCGACGCAGACCGCGTCTCGCAAGCTCATGGTCAAAGCTCTGCGGAATCTGGAGCGAGAGCCGAGTAATGAGAAGTTCCGGAAGTTAAGGGTCGCAAACAAAGTGGTGCAATCAAAAATCATCAACGTGAGAGGCGCGCAGCAATTGATGGCGTGTGGCGGGTTCTATAACAAGGGCGAGTTCCTCGAGGCGTTAGGTGAGGACTGCGCAGTCAAAGCTAAAACGGTAGCCGACGCGCTGGAGAAGAGCGACGGTACGTTTAAAGTGAAGGCGTTGTTGGCGCATTCTGCTTGTGTGAGAGGTGTTGCTGTCGACGCGCAAGGTTTTTTAGCAACTGGTGCCCTAGATAATGTCGTGCGCTTGTGGGACGGCAAGGGCCAACTCGTACATGAGTTACGGGGCCACGAGAAGCCGGCCATGGCCGATGGGGGCGTGTTGGCTGTCGCGTTGATGGAGAACGGAGGTCGCGTGCTGTCAGGTGGTCGAGATGGACGACTCCTAGCTTTTTTGAGAGATGCGTCGGCGGCGAACTGCTACGTCGGCCACGGCGAGCCCATCGATGGCCAGGCGAGGCCGACGAACGCCCAGAACGTGTCTTGCGTGGCCTGCGAAGGAGATTTGGTGTTGACAGGCAGCTGGGATAGGACAGTCATCAAGTGGAACGTTACCAATGACGCGCCGGGGACGAGGTACGGGCCCTTCCCCCAGTCCATTACGGGTATTTGCATTCTACAGGGCGGCGCGAAATGTGCGGTGTCGATTGGTGATGGTACATTAGCTTGTTTCGACCCCTTACAACCGCCTCCCAGTACGTTGTGGACGTCGGATGACGCGAAGGGCGCGCCCATGCGCGGATGCTGCTCCGCTGCCGGGTGTGTCGGTACCGCTTCCAATGATGGTCTAGTGCGGTTGTTCGATGCTGAAAGTGGTTCACTCATAAGAGGCGCAAAAACAGGAGCAGAAGGCTACCTCTACGCCGTCTGTGGTAGTGATGATGCTATCTACGCCGGCGGTGAGGACGGGATCGTCACGAAGTTCCACGCGCCCTCGTTACAGGTAGCTCTGAGGGTTCCCCAGCCCGCGGCCGTCTGGTCGTTAGCTGTTTATGGTCCTCATTTGTTCTGCGGGTTGGACGACCATTTCGGTGCTGTATTGTGGACCAGCGATCCGACACAAGCGCTCGAGGGCCCTGTGGCGACCTCAATAGAAGCGTCGTGCCACGAGGCGGCGACGAAGGCCGCTCTGTTAGTTCCCGAGGGAGTTTTGGAGGGAGCTGCGGCGAGAGCATCTAACCAGGGCGCGGCCGGCGGTGAAGTGAGTATGGGTGGAACACCGCCTCCCCCACCAAATCCGAACTACGACTTCTCCTTCCCCGTGGAACTGGCGGGACGGCCGGGCCTGCAGATCAACTGGAACCGCGGCGACGACCCAAATATGGTGGCGATCCAGTTCTGCGACGACAACGGCATCCCGCGCGACCAGCTCGGCGACGTGGCGGTCTTCGTGCAGAACGTGATGGCGTCGCAGTCGTAAGTTGCTAGATTTGTAGTTTTGGCACGGGTTTTTGGCAGCAAAGCCCGCGCCGGCGCGCCGCGTCTCGCTCACACCGGCCTCTCTTGAGGGACGGGAGAACGTTAAACAGTGGGACTGAGTTAACTGAGGCCGCCGCCGGGCGCTCGTGGCAGAGCGAGGTGGTCTGAAACTGCTTATTCAAATTTCCTCTGAGCATCCGAACATGGATAACCGGGGCACTTTTTTGTTTGCCAACCATTTTTCTGCCGACGACGAGCATGGTCCGACTCCCATTCTGGTCGGCGAGGACCCGCGGCTCCGCGACGGGGGCCTCACCATCTTACGTTCGGAGATGTCCGACGGTCCGCCGCGCGTGCAAGAGGCCGAGATCGAGAAGTACCACGACGGCACGTTCAGCGTCTGCGACCTCATCGAGGCCGTCCTCAGGACTAAGTCCCACAAGGCGGAGAATTGGTACGAGATGTACCATGCCGTCCGAATCGATCGCACCGAAGGCACGGTCTTCCTCGACGTGGACTTCGACTACGGGTCGTGAGGAGTTAGTTCCGCCCGCGTTAAGGAGTTATTCTTCAAAGGGACACCCGGGTGGGTCAGCTTCAGGCTTCCGTGAGGGATGCCTAGGCTCCCTAGTGTCTTACAAGCCGCTAGCTTGCAGCCCAGGCGGCAAAGCGTATTTTGTAGCCCACAGAGCCGCCCAGGGCAAGGCCACCTCGCCGTTTTACTCAGAAGTACCCTCGGACTCGAACGGTGCAGCAACGCCCAGTCCCGCAGCTCTCTGGTCGCGGCACGAGGTCCTGCTCTCAAGAGACATCCAAACCTGTACGCCGCCGCCGCGTCGATAAACCAACGCAATCCCGGATGACGAAGACTCAATTCTTGACGCCAGCGCGCCGCGGCGGACAGCGGGCTTAGCACCCGTTAATACCCGCACTGCGGCGGAACGCGGGGCCCGTTAGCACCCGCGGCGCGCAGCCGGGACCATTATCTGCCGCAGGGGGCAAAAGGGGCCGCGGCGCGCCGCGAAACTTTTTGCCCCCTGCGGAATTTAAAGTGGACAGGACCCGGTCTTGTGGATGCAGCATTATGAGATCCGACGGGACACACATTTGCTCAAATCATTCCGACAAAACATGCAGTAGGTCACACTCCCGCACGCAGGCACCATGCGCGCCGCCCCACCTACAATAGAGGAGCTCGAGCGCCTCGACGCCCAGACCAAAACAGCTCTAGATTCGATCCTCACGGGAACGACGCAGAGCCGCACATCCTTAGAACGGGAGTTCCCCGCGCTCTCCAAAGCCGCAGCACCGTTCAAGACCTTCGACGAGCCCGACCATGAAGCAGGGGAGAAGCTGAGCTTCCTCGAGGCCGAGAAGGCGATCGCGCGGGATAAAGCTGAAATGGACGCGACCGCCGAGCGCATATACAGGGAGGCCATGCGCGAAGACGAGGAACGGACGGAGCACCTCAAGACGGGCACGTCGGGCGGGCGATTGTCCCTGTACGAGGCGGACCCGCCTCCGATGCAATGCGACAATTTTGTGGAGGAAGAAAGCGATGTGGAGGAGACCATCGACGGGCAGCTGCCGGCGCCGCCTCCATCAACTGTGGTGGAGGCGAAGCCTGCGGTGCGGCGCGGCTTCCTGAACCGGACGCCGGAACCGCCCGCGCCGCCGCCGCCACCGCCTAAACCAGTCGGCGAGACGACGCCCGTCGAGGCCTTCGCGCTCGAGGAGGGCTTCGACTACGACAACTGCCCGCTCAGCGCGCCGCCGCCGTCGATGGCGGAGTCGGTGTTGGCCTGGGAGCGGGACCAGTTCGGCCCCGGGGGCAAGCCGCCCGTGGACGCGGCGTCCTCCGACGAGGAACCGGAGGTCGTCGTCGAGGAGGACCTGGTCGACGAGGGCGCCGAGTAAATTTTTGATGAGAGTATAGACTAGAGGTGCCAGTGGACGCCGTCGACGCGACGCGACGAGCGTGTGTGCCAGGTCGCGCCGATGGTGTATGGGTGGCGCCAGACGCCATCGACAGACGCGACATCACGCATGGTCCAGTGGGCCACCGGCTAGAGCTCGAGTAATATGAGACACGCGACGCGACGAGACGCCACCCATACGCCATCGCCGCGACTAGATGATGAGAGGATATATATGCAACTTAGTCAGATTTGGCCTTCGAGGACTTGAACGCACCGAAGGCCGACAGTATGACCAGAGCCGGCTCGACCGTCCACGCCGCGTCGCCGGCCAAATTGCCGGCCCACTCGTACCAGGCCTTCTCTTCGATGGTCGTGAAGGGCCCGAAGTAGGTCAGCGGGAAGACGGCGTAGCCCCAAAAAGCAATAAAGTTGAGCACCCAGATGACCATCGCGAACGTGACGTTTCTCCTCCCTTGAACCGCTCTCTGGAGTAACTTGCGGTTCGTCTTGTCCCTTTCATCTACTAATTCCCCGGCCCGCTTCAGCAAGGCGCCGCACCTTGTTTTAATGGCGCCCATTTCAGTCTCGTCAAATACACACGCCTCGAGCGACTTCTTATCGATCAAGCCGGCGTCGCAGCAGGCCTGGGCCCGCAGCGACTTGTCCCTTTCTCCAGAAGCGACGTCCGCGCAGTTCTCTGCCTTCGTGTGTTCGTCCTTGTACTCCTCGCGCATGGCCCACAGGGCCACCGCTAACCCGATCTGCATCGCTAATAACGCCCACTGCACCTGGCGTTCCGTGGCTACTTTGCACGAGTTCATGCATAACACTAAGAAGGCGGGAGCTAAAGTGCAACTGAGAAAAGCGTAGCATATCCCATAAGTCGTTTGCTTGACTCTACGACTATGAGCGTCTATCGCTACGGTACTTCTAGCTTTCTCGCAGGCTTCTTTCAACGCCAACGCGTCCTTGCGCGCTTGTAACGCTGCCGGCAGCTTCAGGGCGGCTCTCGCGTTGAAGACGGCCGCCGCAAATTGTAAAGGTGCGATCAACGCGTTTAAGGTCGACATGCCGTTCTCAAAATACCCGAACTGGTCGTACTCGTCGGGCAGCGTGTCGGCGACGACGCAGAGGCCGTTGCGCGCCAGGCCGATCCATGTTTCGAGGGACATGGTTGTTGGCTGTATGAGGTTGTTGTGTTTTGCTGTTTTGCGGCGCTTGCTGCGGCGTCGCTTGCAACTGTTTCTTTGCTGGCGGTTCCTACGGGATAGATGCGCTTCTTCCGCTGTCCCGCGCTTGCGCGAGGTCGACGGCGCGATCGCTTTTACGAGGCTGTGCGTGGGCTGAAAATGGGAGAGCCTCTCAGACCTTGCAAGAACCCGTCCCACCACCCGTCCACGTGCCATGAGGCGTCTCCGTGGACCGCTTCCAGGCGTTTCGAGACCCGCGCGTGTGCTCACGGGTTCACAGCTCCAGAGAGGCAGTCATTGTTCACGACCCATAACACGCGCGGTGAAGCATCACCGATCGCAAAAGTGACGAGATTGGAACGCTGTATATAGCATTGGTGCCAGCGCGCGGTGCCGGCATCAGACACGCCGCCGTAGGCGTAAACCAAAGGGCATCAGGATGACAAGCCTGCTCCTCCTGGTGTGCGCCGCACACGCCTTCGTGCCGTCGCCGCCGACGCGACAGCCACGACGGCGACGCGCGACCCAAACGCACGCCATCCGGAACTGGTGGAGCGGCGCGTCGAGCGACCGCGACTGGCGCAGCGCCCTCCGCGAGGCGTGCGCCGGCGTGGCCGCGGTGCTGGGCGAAGCGGACGACGACGACGCCGTGCTCGCGCTCTGCTTCGCGTCGCGCGGCCACGCTCCGTACATCGGTAGTATCGGCGAGGCCTTCGACGAAGAAGTGGGCGACCGGGCGACGAGCGTCGCATTGATCGGCGGCGGCGTCGTCGGCGGCGCGGGCGACGAGCGCGAGGACGGCGCCACGAACGAACAACGGCAAACGGACAATAGCGAAGCGGCTTCACATCTATCAGTCCTCGTCGGCGTGCTGCCGAAGGGGAGCTCCATTGAGGCGGCCAGTTTCGCGCCGGACAAGACGCCGCCTCCTAAAAACAAGGCGGAGCGCTGGCAGGCCCTGCTCGGCGACGCGCCGCGGGCCTGTCTCGTCTTCGCGGACCCGTCCGCGCGGTGGCTGGGGCGGAGCTGCGGCGCGCTCGACGCGCACTTTCCCGACTGTGTGGTGGGAGGCGGCCTCACCTGCGGAAGCGGCGCGACGATGGCGCTTGGCGGAGCTCTTTTACCGGCGGGCGCGACGTGCGTCCTGGCGCTGAGCGGGCCCCGGCTCCGCGTCGACTGCGTCGCGTCGCAGGGCTGCGCGCCCGTGGGCGATGTGTATGAGGTGACGCGCGCAGCGCGGAGCCAGGTCGTCGCCGAAATTGACGGGAGGCCGCCGGCCGTAACTCTGGATAAGGTGATGCGCGGCGCCACGGACCGCGAGCGCGAGCTGCTGAAGCGGGGCGCGCTTGTTGGTTTAAGGCCGGCCGCGGCGTCGCGGTTGTCGGGTGGCGGCTCCTATTCCAAAGACGGCGACGAGGAGGCCGCAGACTGGCTCGTGCGCCAGATCATCGGCCAGGTCCCGTCCGTGCGCGAGCAGATGAGCTGGTCGAACCGCATGTCCGGCATCCAGTATACGGCCCGTAGGGTCTCGGACGCCGGTTTAGCGGTAGATGCCGAGGTAAGGGCGGGCGATGAAGTTAGATTCCACGTCCGCGACGCGACGGCCGCGAAAAATGATCTGGATCTGCAGCTGCGGCGCTACGCCCTCGAGCGGGCTTATACTGGTCAAGCGGGGTCCGTCGACGCGTGCCTCGTGATCCCCTGCGTCGGGCGCGGCCGATTATTGTTCGGGGAATCTGGTTCTGATACGCGGACGATCGGCGCGGCGCTCGGCGGGCAGGCGGCGGTCGGCGGCTTCTTCGCGAACGGGGAACTGGGGCCGGTCGGGGCGGTGGTTGGTAGTGCTTCGGCGCCGGTGTATCGGAGGAGGACGCACCAGCACGACTACGCGGTCGTGGCGGTGGTGTTCGGGGAGGCGGATCCCGAGTGATTCTTGTGTAACTTGGTGTGTGTTTGTTATTAATGTTTTCTCACGGTGCGTGCGAAATTGCGCCATCGGGGGGGCTGGAGGTTCATTGTCGGGCGGTCGCGTCGACGCCGACCCGCGCGGGGCCCTCTCCCCGAGAGCGGGGCCGCCCCGGCGGGGGTCAGCTACAGGCGCTGCCTGGGGCACGTCGGGGTTCTTTTAGGCTGCCCCTCCGTCTCCTGAGCCCAGCTAGGCTAAACCAAGCAGATCGAGACGCCAAGATGGAAAATCCGCCCCGCGCTGCATCAAAGCTCCCTGGGACGTCTCAACGGGGCGATTGACATGGATCCTCGCGAATCCGAAGACAAAAAATTGTCCTGTCCAAAAGCTGCGTGTCAGCAAAGGCCAGCTATTTTTCGCCTAAATCGCCCCTAGACAGCTCCGTTGCACGCATCTGCGACTTCAGCAGTCCCAGGGCTTCCATCGCACTCACCGCAAAAGATCTCACTTCGCGCGCACAGCTTCGTGGCGTGTATAGCTGGTGAGCATCCAAATCAGTCAGAGGCAGCAGAAAGACCGCAACCATGGGCAAGGGCGGCCAGCGCAAGCCCTTCATCATCTCTGAGGAGAACAAGGATTTACTGAGCGGCAAGGCCTATGGAGCTACGTTATTAGCCCCGGAGGACGCGTGGATCGCCCACTTGGACCACGAGAAGTTCCGCGAGGACGTCCACCAGATCGGCAAGACCCTCAGCAACAACCAGGGCAAGGAGGATTTAA
This sequence comes from Pelagomonas calceolata, assembly GCA_918797485.1. NCBI lineage: Eukaryota > Pelagophyceae > Pelagomonadales > Pelagomonadaceae > Pelagomonas > Pelagomonas calceolata. The sequence goes on along the minus strand of CAKKNE010000003.1, from coordinate 2,758,156 downwards.
GACACTTATCAAAAATCGTCTGGATGTCTAGATTATGCCAGTGGATCGGCTTCGCGACGATGTGGTACTGCGTGAACCCCGTCTCCATCTTCTTCCTCAGCATGGGCACCTTGTCGAGGTGGACGATCATCGGCCACCATGTGTGTCATGGCGGTTTTGATAAATGTGACAAGTCGAAGCGCTACAACCGCTTCACGTTCGGCGTCGGTTCTTTGTTCAGACGCTGCTGCGACTGGCTGGACTGGATGATGGTCGAGGCCTGGAACGTCGAGCACAACCAGCTCCACCACTACCACCTCGGCGAGGTGAGCGATCCGGACCTCGTCGAACACAACATGGAGTACCTGCGGACCTTGGACGCGCCCATGGCCGTCAAGTACGCCGCCTGCGTCTTCATGGCCTTCACCTGGAAGTGGTGGTACTACGCGCCGAACACGTTCAAGCAGCTCAAGGCGAACGAGCGCCGCCGCAAGGGCATCCCGCAACCGGGCTCCGTGACGGCGCCCCAGACTTTTGACTTCGGCTGGTTGATCGGCATGGGCGACCACACGCACTTCTCGGGCACCGAGTTTTTAGTTAGATGCTTGGGCCCGTACTTCGTCCAAAGATTTGTGCTAGCCCCTCTACCTTTCTTGATGATTGGATGGCCGGCGTACTTCAGAAGCTTGATCACGCTCGCGCTCGCGGAGCTCTGCACGAACCTCCACAGCTTCATCGTCATCGCGACGAACCACGCGGGTTTTGATCTGTACCGCTTCGAGAAGCACTGCAAGCCGCGGTCGTCCACCTTCTACCTGCGCCAGGTCATCTCGAGCGCGAACTTCGCCTGCGGCGACGACATCACGGACTTCCTCCACGGCTTCCTCAACTATCAAGTGGAACACCACCTCTGGCCCGATCTCAGTATGAGATCCTACCAGAAGGCCCAGCCGCTCATCCAGGCTTTATGTGCTGAGCATGGTGTCCCGTACGTCAAGGAGCCCGTCCTCAAGCGCACGATGGATCTGGTCGACATCATGGTCGGCAAGACGTCGATGCGCAAGTACCCGACGGCCTACGAGTACGGCCCCGACATGGTCGAGGGCGCGGCGGCGCACTAGGCCGCTCCTGGGGTTTCACACATAACCTCCTTCTATCGTCTCTTTTGGCTGTGCTTTGCCAGTGCTTAGCTCTAGGGCGCCTAGGCTGTCTTGGGGCCCAAGTTGGGGGGCCCGGGGGGCGGCGACGCCGTTCCGCGTCGGCGGCGGCGTCGAGGGTCGCCGGGGCGCCGCGACGTCGGACGCCGTCGCCGCGCCGCGCCGCAGCGAGAGGGAGTTATAGACAGTTATAGATTAATCAATTGGAGGCAACGGTGGCACACCCGGAACGCACGGGGGTCGGCCGACCCACAAATGAGTGTGGGCCGGCGTCATAAGAGCGTCTCGGAGCGCGCAGACGAGCCTCAGAGGAGCGTCAGGACCTTCTCGACGAGCGTCTCCGCCGTCACGGGCCCCTCGGCGTCGTTGTCGCCGGCCGGGTCGTCGGGAGCTTCCGAGACCTGGACCCAGTCCACCGTATTGTCCGTCACGCACGCGACGAAGCGCTTGCAGCGGCCCGGCCCGAGGTCGCCGCAGGGGCCGTTGTGCGTGATCTCCATGCCCAGGGCCTTGGTGAGGACGGACAGGTTGTCCGCCCAGAAGGTCACGAGGCCCGTCCCGTCGATGTTCTGGTCTTTGGCCCAGGCGCGCATGACCGCCGCGTCGTTCACGCAGTACACAAAGACCTTCTCGATCCCCTTGGCTTTCAGTTCGGCGCTCTTCGCGACCTGTGCGGAAAGCGACCAGTGAGATCGCGTCGATGGCGTCGGGCGCCTGAAATTCGATTTCCACACAGTTCACAAACGTAGCCGGGGACCTGGAACTCGGATCAGCAGGGCGTGAAGGCGCCGGGCAGGCCCATGATCAGGACCTTCTTGCCGGCGCAGGCCTTGCGCACGTCGAGGAAGACGGGCGGGTTGAACTCGAGGCCGTCCTGCGTGCGTGACGGCGTGTGCGTGCTGTCTCTCGGCTCTCCAGTCGCGCTTCGTGTCTCGCTTCGGCCGGGCGCGTGCGAACGACCGTTTCGAAGCTCACTCTACGTTCTTCGCGCAACGGTCGCCTTCGGCTCGTGACGCAGCCCTCGCGCGACGACGTCGCGCGAGTTGCGCGGAGGCTGCTTTGTGGGAGGGACACTGCTGCCTGCATGGACCTTCACATCAGGGATCGCATCCCCGGCTTTCACCATGGCTGCGTCCGAGCGCGAACGTTTCGCGGCTGGAGGCTCCGTTTTGCTGCCTGTGTGGCCCGCGCGCGTTCCACACTCAACGAGCAATGTCAGCCATCTGAAGGAGAGGCTTTGCTAAACTGGTCGAACGGCGTCGAGGCTTGTCCTCCCGTCATCGGAGGCACGCCTCAGACAACCGCAACGGGAGAAAGGCTCGGGTTGCTACAGTAAGACATACTAGAGTTTCGCATACACGACACACGTAAAGAGGGCTTGTGGGTCGGCGCCAGCGTCCTGAATGCAATCGCAGCTCGTTTCATAAGCAGTATACGCTACCAAATCGATCCGAAGCAGCAATCGTTGCAATAGACCGTCGCAAAGAGCCGGAGAGCACAACCGGAGAGCCAATCAGACGACACGCTGCGCCACCGGAGAGCAAATCACGACACGCTGCCGGAGAGCAAATAATCAGACGACACGCCGCACGCACAGGTCCACTGCAACGATGAAGACCGCATCGGTCCTCGTCGCACTCGCGGCCGGCGCCGCCGGCCTCAGGCCAGCGCTGCCGCAGCGTGCCGCGCGCGCGACCGCGCGCGCCGCGCCGCGCATGGCCATCTCGGCGCTCCTCTTCGACTGCGACGGCGTCATCGCCGACACGGAGCCCGACGGCCACCGGCCGGCGTTCAACGCGGCCTTTAAGGAGAAGGGCTTCGCGGACGTTTGGACGAAGGAGCACTACGGCGAATTGCTCGAGACGGGCGGCGGCAAGGAGCGCATGACGGCGCACTGGAACGAAGTGGGGTGGCCGGCGGGCTACGAGGACGCCGAGAGCCAGCAAGCTCTCGTCAAGGAGTTACACTTGAGGAAGACGGCCATCTTCAACGAGATGATCACCAAGGGCGAGATTCCGATCAGAAAAGGGGTTCTGAATTTAATTGATGAAGCTTTAGCTGACGGCGTGCCGGTCGGCGTCTGCTCGACGTCGTCCGAGCAGGCCGTCTCGAATTTAGTCAGAGTGCTCATGGGCGACGCCCGCGCCGACAAGATCCCCATCTACGCCGGCGACGTCGTCAAGAAGAAGAAGCCGTCTCCCGATGTTTATCTGCTGGCCGCGGAGAAGATGGGCTTGGAACCTGCCAAGTGCGTCGTCATCGAGGACTCGTCCATCGGCCTGGCGGCGGGCAAGGCGGCCGGCATGAACGTCATCGTCACGAAGTCGTCCTACGCCTACCGGGAGAACTTTGATCTGGCGGACAAGGTCGTCGACGACCTCGAGGTCGGCGGCGTGGGCCTGGACGCGTGCAAGGCGCTCGCGGACGCGTAAGGTTGTGGGAAGTTTACTCTGATGCCTCGCGTCGATGGCGTTCGGGCGCGCTTCCGAGTCTAGACACACTAGGAATCACTTGGCGCAAGGGGCAGCAGCTGTACTCGCTGTGCCCGGAGCAAACTACGCACCGCGGTGGTGTCTAGGGCTCTTGATAACCCAGCGGTTGAGCTCACCAGCCGCCGCCATTTATAACACACTCCCGGCCACAAACGACCGGAAGGCACAGCACTGCTCTCACTGCAAAACCGCAGCCCACCGTAGCTTAGAACTGCGGACAGAGCGCCAGCATGATGGCCGCGAATGACGAGAGCAAGGAGGCGCCGTCGAACGAGCTGCGCTGCGACTACCTGGTGGTCGGCGCCGGCGCGGCGGGCATGGCGTTTGTGGACACGCTGCTCACCGAGGACCCGACGTGCCGCGTGGTGCTCGTGGACCGCCGCGCCAAGGCCGGCGGCCACTGGGTTGATTCGTACCCGTTCGTGCGCCTCCACCAGCCCTCCCACTATTATGGCGTGAATTCGCTGCCGCTCGGGAAGGCGAGGGATGCGAAAGGCCGCGAGGTGTTCGACCGCGACGACCTCGCTTCGGGCCCGGAGGTCGTCGCCTACTACGAGAAGGTCCTGGCCCAGTTCGAGGCGAGCGGACGGGTCGATATCCGGCTGGAGACTTCCTACGAGGCGCGCGGCGCGCGCGCCCTGCTGACGACCAACGACGGCGCGACCACGTGGGTGACGCCGCGCAAGACCGTCACTACTATCTCAAACGTCCAGGTGCCGTCGACGCGGCCGCCGCCGTTCCCCGTCGCCGACGGCGTCGAGTGCCGGCCCCTCAACGCCCTCGAAGTGCCCAACGCGTCGTCCTACGTCGTCGTCGGCGCGGGCAAGAGCGGCGTCGATGCGGTGTGTCACTTGCTCGACTCGGGCGTCCCGATCAGTGCATAAATCAAATCGTCGCGGCGCGTCGCCACGGCTGAATCCCTCCACGCCATCGACCGCCCGACTCACTGATTGATATGCGCATAGGTCTCGACGGACGCGATCACGTGGATCGTGCCGCACGACAGGTGGATGTTCCTTCGCGACGGCATCTGGCCGTCTCGTACGAGCGGGTACTACGAGGCGATGGCAAAATTCTTCCCTGCGCTCCTGGAAGCGTCGGACTCCATGAGTGTGGCCTTAGGCCTTGAGAAGGAGGGCATTTGCGCCCGCATCTTCCCGGGCGGCGAACCGCCGCGCGTCTTCAAGGGCGCCACGATCAACAAGTCCCAGCTCGAGCAGATCCGCTCCGTGGCGGCGGTGCGGCTCGGGCGCGTCGTGGCCGTGGAGCCCGGCGAGATCATCCTCCAGCAGGGCCGCCTGCCGATCGCGCCCGGCTGCCTGGTGGTCGACGCCACGGCCGGTTACGAAACCGCTCCCGACGAACTGTTCGGCTACAACGTCGTGGATGATGCATTCAAGATCTTCTCGGCCGACAGCATCAAGCTCGGCCCGTCGCTGAACCTCTTCAACGTCTGCCTCTCCGCGGCGCTCACGGCCTACCTGGAGGCGACCTGCGTCGACGACGCGTTCAAGAACTCGTTGTGCTACTTCGTGTCAGGCGAGAATCTACGTTTCTCGCACAAGACTCTGCCCGCGCTCCTGTACTATTCGACGAAGAACATGGACGCGCTGGAGAAGTGCCACCCGGCGGCGACGATGTTCGTGCTGAAGAGCCGGCTCTTCGACGCCGCGCCGATGCACCACGGCGGCCTCCTCAAGTTTCTCTGGGCCATGCTCGGGCCCACACTGGCGCTCAAGGCGAAGGGCAAGAAGTTCCTCAAGAAGGTCGACGCCGGGGGCCTCTCAGACGTGCCGGACTCGTTCGGCCTCGGGCGACCGCTCCCGGCGAAGAAGAGGGGCGCGGTCCGCAAGGTCAAGGGCCCGAAGAACTACCCGCCCAAGCCGCGCGCGCGCTGGGCGCCGTGCGGCTGCGGCGCGCCGGTCGCCGCGCCGGCGAAGTAGTCGCGCGGCCCGCGCCGACGCCGCCTATTTTTGTTCCCTCCCCCAACAACGCCCTCCCTTATGTCTCCGCTGTGCCCCTGTGCTAATGTGCGAACATGAATAACACTTATACAACTAGAGCTCACCCCCGGAAGCGGAAGAAGACGAAGTCGCCGCCACACGCCACCGCCAAGCCTCCGCATCCCCAACATCAGCCGCCCGCCAGAACCGGCACGACCCGAGCACGAGGTCCTCGACGGGGCCACGCAGGGCCGCCGCGAATCTGCGCGCCTTCAAAACAGCCGCCGCGCGCCGGGCCCTTTCTGCCCGCGCCGTTTCGTTAGACGCGTAGAATTTCACAACATCGACCATGGCCTCGACGCCCTCCACAAACACCACGGCCTCGCGCCAGGCCTCCCGCTCCAGAGGCGCACCGCCGGCCTCGGCGACGACGACGGCCCCCGCGGCGATGCTCGGCAGGTAGCGCGTCGCCTTCCACTCGTCGGCGTCGCCGAAGTATGCCAGCGAGAGCACGACGCGTGCTCTTCTAAGAACATCTCGCAACCCATCGCCGAAGAGCAAGGCGTCGGCGTTGGCGTGGTAGACCGGCACGCCCCTCTTTCTTAGTTCCAAGAGGACCTGCCTCCTCCGTCCGTTCATGCGACCGACGAACACGACGCCCAGGTCTCTCTGTTCGTCAACGGGAGCATACCGCTCGAGCGAGTCAGACCACCCGAGCGGGACGTGCCGCGCGTCGATCTTCAACCGCGCCAGCTTCAGCACCGACGCCGACGAGTAGTCCCAGAGGTGCTTCTTGAGCGCCCACCGCGGGAAGATGTCCTTGAGCAGCGTCTGCTCATTGACCGTTTCGAAATTGTACAGCACCGACGAATCGGGGGCCGGCCAGCCCTGCATCTCGCACAGGGTCTTTGACACGCCGTGATCATCAAAACGGTAGCGAGCTAAGTGGTGCGCTCCTAGTACGACGGTGAAAAAAGGAGCGTCGCGCGGCGCTTTACATAATCTCGCATCCGCGCAGTACACGACGGAAACCCTAGAAACTCCAAGCTCCCTCAACGCGTCGGCCACAGCTTCAGCTGAGTCCGCAAACACGCCCTCGGTGCTATCGTCGAGCTCGCCCTCGCCTAGCACGAGAACAACGAAGCGCGGCGCTCCCTCAGAATCGCACCGCGGTTCCGAGGGCGTGGCGTCTATGTCCAACTTGGGCCTCCTTTGCAACTCGGCCGCGGTCAGCACGCTCTCGAAGTGGCCCGGCGCGAGCGTCTTCCACTGCAGGTCCGTTTCCTCCTCCGTGACAGGTTGGTCTTGACGTACCGGGGGTTCCACAAGAGGAGGCGGCGGTCCCAGCTCCAAGATGGAAGGAGTACCGCTCACCTCCGCCAGCCTCCTCAACGCCGGCGGCATCTCGTGCAATTCCTGCACGACCGTGCGCTTGAACGCCGGAGGGTGCGTCGGGTGCAGGTCCTCGAGGCTTTTGTTCATATCCCAAGCATGCCAGACGTCGCGCAGCCAATTCTCGCGCACGTCGCGCGCGTGCGCGAAGGACGTTAATTTGTCGTGCAGTTCCTCCGTCGTGCGCACATAAGATAAATGGTGGCATTTGGCAGTTGTAGGATCTACAAAGGTGCCCAGGGCCTCGATCGTCGCAGCGAGGTCGATCGATGCATCTGATGAAGAACAGGCCCAGTTCCGCGCTTCCGAGAAGCCGCAGGTCACCGGAGTATGGTGAAGGGGTACCTCGACGAGCCACAGGATCTTCAAGGGCTCCGGCGGGTCGACGACGAAGCGCACGGTCTTGAAGTACGTGGCCATCGTCGCGCGCACCCAACTGATTCTTCGTGTCTGCGAGGCCTGGTAGACCAACGCGAGGGCCCGGTCCAACTCCACGGGGTGCCAGAACTCGTCGCCGTCGACTAATAACAAGTGCGTCGGTCTCGGGAGTAACGTGGCGGCGAGCTGCAGCGCCGCGTTCCGCTGGGCCTCTTCCGACGGCCAGGCGCCGTTGACGACGCGGACCTTGTCTGGTGCGTTGCTGCGGATGCGGTCGACTGTTTGTGCTGCTCTCAGGAACCCGGCCGGCCGCGCCGTACCGAACCACGGCGCCGTCGCGTGCGAGATGATGAGGTGACGGAGCCGCGGCAGGAGGTCCTCCACGAGGCTCTCGAGGAACCGATCATCATCATAAACGCAGAGGGACGCGGCGACCGTGCCCTCTCCCCGGCCCTCGCGCTCGTGCCGCTGGGTAGAGATGGCGCTCGGGCCTCGGAGCCATGTCTGACGTTCTTGTAAAGGTGGCTCTCCAATTTCGCGCCGCGCCAGGTGGAACTGGTCCGCGTCGCGCTGGATCAGGCGCTCCCAGTCGAGGTCGAGCAGGATTGCGCCCTCTTCAGGACTACTAGTCTCTACTCTCCACCGCGCCTCGACGGCGTCTCCAGAATCCTCCAGCGCCGCGAGCCACGCCGCGACGCCGCCGTCGAGCGCGTAGCCGACGTCCGGCTTTGGGATCGCGCGCCACTTGGTTGCATCGACGGCGACGACCGGCAGGCGCGAGCAGCCGTTTTTGTGGGTCGGCGCGTACGCCACGACGCTATCACCATAGCCGCGCAGCATCCGCTCGTAGGCCACGAAGGCGTCTTCCGCGAGCGAGACGCCCCAGGGCACGAACAGCAGCATCGCGCGCTCGTCGGTGACAGATGCGGCGCCGGCGGCGTACGCCGCCGCGGGCCCCGTCCACTCGCGCAGCACGACAAGCGACGCCCGCACACAGCCCGAGGCGTTCAAGGCCGTCCCCAACGCCGCGCGATCGTCTTGTGAGATGGAAAAGCCGTCCGCCACCACGACAACAGAAGCGGCATGCGCACAGGCTGAGAGTGCCGACGCCCACAGCGCTTTTGTGGCGGTACGTCGCGTGATCCTGGCGGACGGCGACGCGACGATTACGGCCCAGCGCCGCCGCAGCGTCCTATTTGCGGCGTGCGCGCGCGCGTACGCCGCGCGCACGACGCGGTCGACGTAGGCCGGACCTGTTTGAGGCCCTGCCGCCGCGAGGGATGCAACCACGTCGTCGCCCTCCCAGAGGCGCAGCGGCTGCGTCGCGCCATCATCATAGACCAATGGGAGGGACGGCAGCTCCGGCCGGTGCGCGCTGTCGAACAGCTCGTGCACGACGTGCGCGCGTGCCACGGCGATGAATATGAGTCGTTTCAGCATTTCTGCTCCATGCTGCCCATGCTGCTGCTTGGGCTGCCTCTCACTTTTGTTTGCAGGCCTTGCGTGGGTTTTGGGGCGGGACTTACTCGAAGCGGTCCGGGATGGATCGAAACACGATACTATGCGCATGCACGACGTCGTACGAAAAGCCTAGTGCCTTTGGCTAGTGTTGCGTGACGAGCAAAAACGAGTTCCAAAATTGCTAGAGCTCAGCTGGTGACCACTGGTTACATTAATCGAACACCGCGTTGAGTGCACCATCTATTAGTAGCATTTTAGTTGCAAGCAGCATCACGATGAAGACGACTGCATTACTCGTCGCGCTCTGCCTGTCCTCGGCTGCGGCCATGGCGCCGCTGTCCACCAAGCCGGCCTACATGAACGGCCAAGTCAACGGCGTCACGCCGTCGGTCGCCACGCTCGAGCGGTCGGAGGTGACCAAGCTGCAGAAGGAGCTGCTCACGGTCGCGGACGAGAAGTCGACGCTGCAGCAGACCGTCCGGAGCTTCACGGACCGCCTGCGCCAGGCCGCCGACGACCTCACGTCGGCGCAGCGCGCGCACAAGCTCGAGCTCTCGAAAGTCGAGTCGACCTGGGAGGGCGTCGTCAAGGGCCTCAAGCAGCAGATCAACGACCTCGGCGCGGACCTCGCGCGCGTCAAGCTCGGCGCGGCCCAGGACAAGGCGGCCGCGGAGCAGCGCAGCCTGACGTTGGTGACAAAACTGGGCGCGACGGAGGCGAAGCTCGCGGCGGCGGAGCAAGCATTGGCCGCCGAGAAGGCCGCGGCGGCGGAGGCGCGCGCCGCGGCGCAGACCGACGTCGCGCGGAGCGAGGCCATCTCGGGGGCGCTCGGACGGTCCGTCGCGGCGCGCGACGCCGAGATCGAGCGCCTCGAGGGCCTGGGGGTCCGGTCCCTGACGAAGAAACTCCTGGGCACGGCGAAGGATAAGACCGTCGCCGCCACGAAGACCGCCGCGGCGTTCACGTCTGACAAGGCCGTGAAGATCTACTCCTACGCGAGCGACAAGGCCGTCTCTGCCGGCCGCGCCACGCGCGCGCAAATTGGCGCGATCCGCGCGGAGCCGGCCCGGCTGACGCGCGCGCCGGGCGCCGTCGCCAAAAGCGCCGGCGAGCAGCTCAAGCGCGTCCGCGGCGCGTCCGGCAAGAAGACCGCGTGGCGGAAGGACTGCGACGCGTCCGGCGTGAAGTCGTTCTACGACTCCGGCGTCCGGCTTTAGATTATGAAAATAGTACTGCTGTGAACTAAACTTATACATATTAAGACTTCTTTTTCAAAACGACGAGGCCCTCCGCCTCGCAATGGACGTCGCCGTCGACGTCGAGGAGGCGCGCTTTGACCGACACCTTCCGGCCGTCGATCTTCACAATTTCGCCCTCGATCCGCAGCCAACTGCCGACGTCCACGGGCTTTTTCAGCGCCGTGTTGATCTGCACCGTAAAGCCGCTCCACGGCTTGCAAACTCCTGTCGCGCAGAACCCTGTCCAGCCGACGACGTCGTCCATGAGCGAACACATCGTGCCGCCGTGGCACAGGCCCCGGTGGCTCTCGGCGCCCGGCCCGAAATGAGCGGCGCCGACGAGTTTCGATCCGACACCGCCGCTCACCCCTCGTAGGTAGTAGCGCGGGACGTGCACCGCCGCACAGGCGTCGTGCACGTAATCAGACCCCTTGAAACCATTTTTTCGCCGCCACTCGGTCCCGTTATCCCACTCCGGTAGCCGCACGCGCTCGTAGCTCTCGTCGTCCTCGAGCTCGTCGAGCCACGCGGGCAGGGGACCACGCTCCGTTTCGTCTGCGCGTCGTCGCGGCGCGATGAGTTTGCATGCGAGCAGTCCCGCGGCTGCAGCTAGGCCGACGCATGGAAGAGTTGGCACATTGAGGGTTATTGTGTCCATCGTTAGAGGACGCACGCACAGTTGGAGTGACAGCACTCGTCAGGGGACGCACCACGCACACGCGTGAGTGACACCACAGCACTGCTCAGGCTGGATGCCCAGGTACTGGAGCACTGCAAACCAGCGATGCGGTGCGACGAGCGCGGCGGTCGCAGCGGTCGAATAGACGATGCAAGCACTGCACACAACGCTCGCGTCAGCCAGGGCGAGTGTTTTTGTGGCTTACCATTTAGCTAGCGCAGGTAAGACACTAGCAAGTCTAGTCCTAGCACCGTAACTATACATCCCAAACATCTCTCCGCCGCGTCGGCCGGCCGCGATGTTCTCAGCTCCTACCGCAAGGAAAATCGAAAGCCGAGTGCTTATAGGGGAAGGGACGATCGGGGAGGCCTACCACGACCGCTTGGGGAACAGGACCGCGCCCGCGCGGACCGCCGCATCGACTCTGTCGTCGTACGCGGCGCAGCCGTAGTCCGGCTTGGCGCCCCAGGAGGACTCGGTACAGGACCGGCGCGGGCGCTTCACCGGATCCGACGCCGACGACGCGCGGCGCGCCTCGTCCGGCGGCCGGCGGCGCTTTGCCTTCTTTTTCTTCTTCTTCTTTTGGGACGGCGCCGGCGCGACGGGCGAGTCGGCGATGCGGTAGCCCGGCGGCGGCATGTCCATGACGGCGTCGACGGAGCAGGTCTCCTCCTGCGTCTCGGCGCGCTCGCCGGAGCGGCTCCGCCACGCTGGAGTCACCTCGTCGCCGTCGACCCGCCGCTCCATGCGCCCCGGCGCGCTCCCGCCGCTGAAGCCGCCGGGCGTCTGCGATTGCGTCTGCGTCGGCGTCAGGCAGTCGCTGATCGACGACGGCGTCTCGGCCGGCCGCGTGATGGAGATGACGCGGTCCGCCGGCGTCAGAGCCGCCGTCGACACGCCGTCGTCCATCTCGTCGGCGGCGGCGAGCAGACAGGACACGCCGCCGGGTTGCGCCGCGCGCCGCAGGTCGTCGACCTCGCCGCGGAGCGTGTCGTTCTCGCGGCGGAGGTGGTCGTTCTCGGCCGCGAGCGCGGACCAGGCCGCGGCCGCGGCCGCGTCGCGCCCCGGCTCGACCGGCGCCGGGGGCGCAGGTGGCGCCGTCGGCCGCGGCGGCGCGGCCAGGGGGAGCGTCGCGCGCGGGCGTGGCGTCGGAGGTACCAGGCGGCGCGGCGTCGGCGGAACCACGCGCCGCGGCGTCGGCGGCACCAGGCGGCGCGGCGTTGGAGGCGGCGCGGCCGCCAGGGGAAGCATCGTGCGCGGATCGACGCGGCGCGGCGCCGGCGACGCGAGCGGCATCATCGTCCGGGGGTCGTAGCGGGGCCGCGGCGGGCCGAGGCGCGGGATTTGCGGCGGCGCGCGGCGCGGCGTCGGCGCGTCGCGGACCTTGGCCGGCGTCGTCGCCTCCATGCGCACGAAGCGCCCGTCGACGATGGTATGGGAATGGCACGCGGGCTTGAAGTCCGGCGCGAGGCCCGCGAAGGCGCCCCGCTCGCGCTGCGCAGCGTCCGCGGCCGCCCGGCGGCGCGCCGCCGCCGCGGCCTGGTCGCGCTCGTGCTCGTCGGCCAGGGCCGACGCCGCGTCCGCGGCCGCGAGCCAGAGCGGGTCGTCGTCGGCGATGTCGGGGGTCGGTGGCGGTGCCGGCGGTGCCACGGGGAGCAGCGTCCGCGGGTCGACGCGCCGGGGCGGCGGCGCGGGCGCCGCGTGCGCCGCGAGCGCGCTCAGCGCGCCCGCGGCGGGCGGGAGCGGGGCCGGCGCGCCGCCGCCGTCGTCGTCGGCTTCGTCGTCGTCGTCGAGCTCGAAGGCGCCCAGGGCGCGCGGCGCGGACGGTGGCGTCGTACTCGTGGCGGAGGCGCGGCGGCGGCGCGGCGTCGCGCCCTCCGCGAGGAACGACGGCCCGGCGGCCGCCGCGGCCATCGCTGCGGGCCTTCGCGCGGGCCAAGGCCCAGGGCGTGCGGCCGACGCGCGTGCGCAACAAGGACCCTCTGAAACCTTTGCCGGTGCCGGGCAAGTTCCTCCGGCCGATCATCGACCCCGAACGGGCTCCTCCCCGGCCGAAGGACGGCATCGGTATTTGAGGCGCCTCCTGGCGTAAAGTATGTATTATAGACTTAAGAAGCGAGCGATAGCGATCGACTCACGAGAGCAGGTCCGTGTACGTCTCCAGCACCGTCACGGTCGTCCCGAACAGCCCGACCAAGACGCCGAACGCCGCGACGAGGCGCATCGCCCCCCGCTCGCCCTTGGCGCAGTCCTTGTCCGCCAGCACGCGGCGGCCGATGAGCGACGGCACTACCAATATAAGCGCGGCGCCGAGCGACGCGCCCATGAGCGACACGACGAAGCCGACGTCGGGCACGATGATGGCCAGTAGGACCGGCACCGCCAGCAACGACAACGAGAGCCCGGCGAAGGGCAGGAACTTCCCCGGCGTCGCGACGCCCAGCAGCGAGCACATGGCGTCCCTAAACCCCGTGAAGAGCAGCGGGTACGACGACAGTAACGAGACGAGCGTCGCGATCCAGGCGACGCGCGCCCGCGGGTCGTTCGCATCATAATTCGCCAGCACCAACCCTTCGCAGGCGCCTCCGAACGTGACGTAGCCCGCGAGCATCACGACGCCGTAGAGCAATCCAGCTAGGCCGAACGCCTTCCGCGCGACGCTCGCGTGGCGGTGCTTCGGTCCTAATTCATCATAGGCTCGCACGGCGTTCGTGTGGCACATGAAGGCCGTGCTCAGCATGTTGAACAGCACCGCGGAGCCCACGGACAGTTGCGTCGTCGAGACCTGGTCTAGGGCGTTTTCCGACGACGCGAGCCACCCTGCGAACGCGCCGCCCTCGCCGTAGCTCCCGTCCAGACTCCGCGACACGATGACGAGCGCCGAGACGGCCACGGCCATCAAACCAGCTATGGTAGAATGCTTGAGCGCGGAGAGGTCGCGCAGGAGGGCCAGGGGCCCGATGGGAAACAGCGTCAGCAGCGCGATGGCCCGCGTGCGCTCGATGCCCGAGAGCTGCTTGAGGAGGTCGCCCGTGAAACCTGCGAGGACGCGTCGTCAACCGCGTCTGCGCGATGGCGTGGACGCCGCACAAAGCACAGCTGTACGTCAGCGCCGCGCCGCCGGCGACGCCAACGATAATCAAATCAATAATCCAGGACGTCTCCCTGCCGAACGCGGCACTCCAGAGCTCCGAGAACGTCTTTGAGCGCGTCTTCGCGACGCTCCGCCCGACCAACGAATACGTGTAGGCCGACGCGCCGGCGTGCAGCGCGAGGATCAGGAGGCCCGGCAGCACGCCCGTGCCGCGGCCGGCAGCCATGCCAGCGGGGAGCGCGAGGATGCCGCCGCCGACGATGGTCTTGAAGAGCGAGACCGTGGCCTGCGTCTCGGTCATGGCGCCGCCGCCGCGCTGCTTCAGGGTTTTTGGTGCATTGAGCTTGCTCTTCGGCGGCGTGATGGCATCGCTGCACAGTGCTGCAGTCAAGAGCAGCAGCTTCAGCATTTTTGTTTGGTGCCGGTTGCAAAAGGTTGGTGCTGCGTTACAGCGGTGAGTAACGATGGCTTTCGTGAGGGATGCTTGGTTGCGTATGCAATGCGGCACGGCGATTTTGAGGCTGGCAAACGCACTGCAATCCAAGTGTCTCTTTCACGCTAGCTTGCAAAAACGCGAGGCCGACGCGGCCGTGTCTGCGAGCTGTTCTCGCACGCAAAAGTACTATTCGTGCTGCACTGACAGCGCTACTGCAATCTCTCAACTCCAGTCCGAGTTCTAGGGCGTGTGCTGGCGACACTGCCGGCTGCAGCCATATTACGCTCGCCACAGCGATACGCAGGACCACCATCCGTCGCCGCTGATGTCGTCATTAAAGCAGAAGCTCAAGCAAAAGAAGCGCAAGCGCCCGCCGAAGCCCACCACGACGGATGAAGACGACGACGACGACGCGTTAATTGCCAAACTCGAGAAGAAGCTCGGCGGCCGCAAGAAGGCCAAGGACGACGACCCGCTCGCCGACCTGATTGGTGGAGACGATTCTTCGAGCGACGCCGAGTCTGTGGAGCAAGAGGAAACGACTGAGGCGCACTACGCGCCGAGAGAAGGCCAGGATATTTATGGAAGGCCCACGGACCAGAAGTGGGTGCCGCCCTCTTTAAGAAGGCGCCTCAACAACGAAGCGCCGGCGGAGGTCGGCGACGTTTTGAGAGGCGCCCTGAACAAGGTCTCCGACACTAATATAGATGCAACCTCGGACGCGATCTGCGCCGCCTACGCGCGGTTCCCGGCGAACGACGTCCACGCCTTTGTATCAAGCCACATGCGCGAGACCTGCGTCCACGGCGCCCAGAACATGGAGGCTTTGGTGCCGCCCTACGCGGCCGTGATGGCGGCCGCCGACACGAAAGGCGGCCGCGAGCTCGGCGCGCACGTTTTGGAGGCGTTGCTGCCGGATTTAGAATCAGAGGGCAAGCGGCGGGGCAACGCCGCGGCTTTATTAGCGGCGTTTTGCGACGTCGGGTTATGTGGCGGCGAGCTCACGATGTCGTACGCCGAAGCGTTGCGCGACGACGGCACGGCCGACGCGCTGGAGGCCTGCGCCGTCGTGGCGACGGGGAGTCGCGACGTCTGGCGTCGGAGTGATTTACGAGGGCGCCTCAGCAAGCTCGCCCTCAAAGACGAGAGCGGCGACGACGCGCGGTTGCTCCAAGCCAAAAATGCGTTGCGGACCGCGTGCGCCTCGAAGCCCGGCGACGTCTCGCGGTCGAAATCATTAAGAGCGGCGGTCGCGAGGGCCGTGCCAAATGGCCGCGCGCGCGACGCGCCGCTCGCGCTATCCTGGAGCGACCTGAGGAACGCCGAGGCGACGGGCCGCTGGTGGCGCCGCGGCGCGGCCTACGACCGGCACGCGCAGGACGCGCTCGTGGACGACGTCGCCCAGCGCCGCGCGGCGGCGAAAGCGCCATCATCAAAGCAGGAGCAGACCATGCGCGCGCTGCGCCTGAACACGCCGGCGAAGCGCGCGGCCTTCGGCGGCGTCGCGGGCGCGGCCGACGCTCATGATGCCGCGACGGCGCTGCACGCGCTCTCCACAAAGCGCCTCTGCGACGACCGCACGGCGGCGGGCGTCCTCCAGACCTGCTGCGGCGGCGAGCCGACCTACAACCCGTTCTACGCCGCGGTCGCGAAGCTGCGGAGAGGCGAGTCAAAGGACTTCGCCTTCGGCCTGAAGCTCGCGTGCTGGGACGCCTTCAAGGCTTCCGATGCTTCTGAAGATGCGCGCAAAGCGGCGCGGCGGGCGGCGAACCTGGGCAAGTTCTGCGCCGCGTTGCTCGGACCCGAGCTGCCGTTGTCCGTGGCTTTTTCGAAAGTCGAGGCGCGGAGCCTGGTGGCCGACGCGGCCGTCAAGGTCGCCGTGCTCTCTGCTCTGCGGGGTCTGCTCGTGGAGGCTTCAGATGAGACCTTCGCCGGCGCGTTGGCCATGGAGCCGTCGCCCGGTGCCGTGACGGTCGCGCCATTCGCGCAGACGCGGCTCAAGCGGCCCGCTGGCGCGGACGCGAGCGCGTGGGCGGCGCGCGAGGCGGAGCTGCTCGCGTGGTTTGAGGGGGGTGGGGAGGGGGGTGGGGAGTAAGTGTGTGTTTAGCCTGGCTCAACAATGTTGCCACCTTACTCAAGTGCGTCGTCCGGCCGTCCCGTAGGGCCATATCCTGGGCCTGGAACCTCAGTGGTTTCGTCCACATCCACAGACCGAGCGCCGAGTCGCGAAAACGGTCGAATCAGGCGCCTGTTGTGAAACTTCCCCACAAGCACTGGGTGACCTAACGCGAATAAAGCGCGATGGCCGCGCCGGAGCGGCGGCTCAGCGCCGAGGCCAAGCCGTTCGCGCCGCCGTCGCCGCTCGCGAAGGTCGTATCGCGCGACGACGACGAGCCGCCACGTCGTCGTGGCGTCATAGTCGACAACCTTGAAGACGAGACCGTCGTCGGCAGCGAGTCGGACCTGGAGCTGGACCTCGAGTGTAGCGTTTGTGCGGAACCGTTCGACTGCAAAACAAGGACGCCGATGGTCCTGCCCTGTTCCGGCAGTCACGAGATCTGCGCCCTCTGCGTCGTCGCGCTCCGCGACCGGTTCGGCGGCGACGACGGCGCCTTCCATTGCCCGTCGTGTCGGGAGCCCATCCTGCCGTGCTTCCCGATCAACAAGAACCGCGGCCTCATGGCGGCTCTCCGCCTCAACGAGCGCCTCGCCCGGCGACGCCGGTGAACACCATGCGTCGTCGCCGCCGACGCGCCCCACTCCGTCGACGGCGACGGTTCTTCCGTGGCGCTCGCCACCGAGCGCCTCTCCCCTCGAATGAGGGCCTGGCTACTCTGACATAAGCTTGCTGTATACTATACGCATTTGAGAGAGAGCGAGTTGCTCATTGAGCAGTTGAGCTAGCGGCCGGTAAGACACTAGCAAGCACAAAGCAAGCCGAGCTTGAGCGGCGCGTCGTGTGCCAAAGACTCGCGACAGGACGCTGCGCGCGGCTTCAAAAGTCATAACTTGCATTACTGCTGCGCCAGTGCTGCTTGGTTGCTGCACTCCGGGAGCTGCACTGCTACGGAGAGCAGGAGCCTGCACACAGCCAAGATAGCACGCAGCGATGCTCAAATTCTTCTGCATTTCGGCTGTCACCCATGCCTACCTCACGCCGTCGCCGCGGCGCCGATCAAGAGCAGTCGTTGCCGCCACGGACAGCGAGCAGTGGGAGAGCTTCACGGCGTACCACGTCGGCGAGTGGTTCGGCGCGAAGACGGTCTATGACGCCTCCGCGGCCGTCGTCGACGAGGACTCGGTCGCGATCACCTGCTTGCGCCGAGAGGACGACGAAGTGACGCACGTGCTCAAAGTACCTGCAGCAGCGCTCGCGGCCTCGGGCTGCGACCGATGCGCCGACACGATCGAGTGGCGCGACATCCCGGCGGGGTCGTACAAACAAGGCGCGCTGGGCCGTTTTACGGTCAATGGCTGTGTGGAAATCAACCACAGTAGCTAGGAGGCACCTCGCGTCGATGGCGTGGAAGCCGTTGGGCGCCTGAAATTTGATTTCCACACAGGTCAATGGCCGTGGCGCCGCCGTCGGGCCCAGCTTGTTACGGAGCGGTGGCGTGTCCTTCGAGGTTGCTCTCGCGGACGGCGAGCGGCGCTGCACGCTGACGGCGTCCTTCGCGCCGGAGAGCGATAAGACGCTCGCGCTGCGGCGGTGCGTCCTGTCGCGCGAGCGGACCGACGCCTTTCCCGACGACGACGCCGCCTTTCACAGCGCAGTCGAGGCGTACGGCTGGTCCGACAATGGCGGCCTGACCGTCGACGCGCCCGGCGGCATTTCTTTTTGCGTCGCCGAGCGCATCGAAGAAGGTACGCCCGCCCGCGTGCGCCTGCGCTGGAACGCGCTCGCCGCGGACGCGGTATTGACGGCGTTCCCGGGACCGCCAGTCCTCGCGTCGTTCGACGCGTCGAGTTAACACAGTTATTGTTTAGAATCCTCGGCGGCGGCGGGCGCGTCGTCCTCCTCCTCCTCAAGCTCTCGCCGCACGTAAGCGTTCCGGTTGAGCGCGTAGCGGAAGGGCTCGCCCGGCACGGTCCTCAACAGCTTCAGCGACGTGAGGTAGCGCAGGTGCCGCTTCATGTCGGACTTGCTCTCGAGGCGGTCGCGCGCCGGCCACGCGCCCTGCGCGTCCTCGACGCCGGCCCAGAGGTCGCCGACGGCCGCGCCCGGGCTCGGGCCGTCGTCGACGAGGCGCAGCAGGCGCTGGTTCACGGCCGGCCGGTCGTTGCGGCGGCGCGCCGCCGTTGTCGCGAGCGGTCGTGTCGGTGCGCTGCGCGCCGGCGTCGTCGCGAGCAGTCGTGTTGGGGCGCGCCGCGCCGTCGACGTCGCGAGCAGTCGTGCTGGTGCGCGGCGGCCTACGGCGCTCGCGGCGAGCAGCATGGTGTAGCACAGCTCTAGCAATTGGCTGCAAACGTAGCGGTATGCCACAAAGGGTAGCAAACACTCTTGCCACTCGCCCTCGCACGGTTAATAGCGCGCTCCGCGGCTGCTTTGCGATTGCGTCCGCTTCGCTAGTGCCTTACACGCCGCTAGCTAATCTCGGGAGCAAGCTCCTCTACGCGAATCACCAAAGCTACGTAGGGAGCCACGGTCAGAGGGAGCCGTCGTGCGCGCGCGAACCGCCTGTCGACGACAGACACAGCACCTCCGCACGTCACGCCGTCACAAGCTCCCCCGGGTCACCTACATATATCCAGCATGGCCTTCGCCTCGTCCGGCACGGAGCCGGCGCAGCGCTGCCGCGAGATCAAGATCGTGCTGCTCGGAGATTCGGGCGTGGGCAAGTCTTCGATCGCGCAGCGCTACGTGACCGACACGTTCCGCCCGCACGGCGAGTCGACGATCGGCGCGTCGTTCATGTCCAAGATGATCGTGAACAACGGAAGCCCCTGCAAGTGCCAGATCTGGGACACGGCGGGCCAGGAGAAGTACCACAGTTTGGCGCCCATGTACTACCGCGGCGCCGCGGCCGCGATCTTAGTTTATGATATGACAAAGAAATCAAGCTTCGAGAAGCTCCAGAAGTGGGTCGACGAGCTCAAGGAACGGGGCCCCGAGGGCATCGTCCTCTGCGTGGCCGCGAACAAGTGCGACCTCGAGGAGGGCCGGGAGGTCGAAGTGGCGGAGGGCGCGGAGTTCGCCCAGAAAAGTGGAGCGGACTTCTTCGAGACGTCGGCGAAGAACGACGAGAACGTGGGGCGCATCTTCACGACCCTCGTGACGAACGTCCAGCGCAAGAGCGAGGCGGCGCGGCCCGCGGGCGAAGCGAGGCTGGACGCGGCGCCGCCGAAGCGGACGTCGTGCTGCGGCTGAAGAGTCGGTCCCCCTCCTGTGTTTCTAAAGTTGGTTCTCTCTCTCTCGGCACTCTCTCGGCGCGGCCTCTGCGTGAGCTCGGACGCCGCCCCGGCGCGGACGCCGTCTCGAGACGTCATCCAGGAGCGCTGTCGAGAGGCGCTGGCCGTTGTTACGGTGCTAGGACTCGTGAGCGCGGCTTGCTAGTGTGTTACACGACGCTGTGAACTATCCTCTCGCGCCGCGCCAGCCCAAGCTTAAATTTAAGCTTGAATCAGAGCGAGTGAAATAGCCGCGGAGGCTAAATTTAGACCACAGAACTGCCGGCAACCGGATTCCGCACCGATTGCGACCTGTGCGGCCACGGTATCGAGGCTCACACGCATTGCCGTCGAGGCAGCAGCGCAGCGACTGCGCCGAGGCACAAGCACACGCATCGCCCTCCGCGGGAGATCGCCAGCAAGAAGAAGAGCCATGGACGACGACGACTGGGCCAACTCCGCCGAGATGGACGCATTGATGGCCGCCGCCGAGGCCAAGCCGCCGCCGCCGCCGCGGACCGTATCTAGCAAGCAATTACAAGCGGTGCTCAAGGACACGTGGGGCTACGCCGAGTTCCGGGCGGGCCAGGAGGAGGCCGTCGAGCGCGCGTGCGCGGGCTGCGACGTCGCCGTCTACTGGCCGACGGGCTCGGGCAAGAGTTTAGTGTACCAGGTGCCCGCCCTTTTACATGAGACGGGATGTGTCTTAGTCATCTCGCCGCTCGTGTCGCTCATGATGGACCAGTGCAAGGCCCTGAACGCGAAGAAAGGTATGGACGTCGCGTGTTTTCTGGGGAGCGCGCAGCACGATTTTAGTGTGGAACAAAAAGCGAAGCAAGGCCACTACCGGTTGGTCTACGCGACGCCGGAGAAGGCGCTGGGTTCAAATCTAGCTCAGAATCTGAACGATTTGCGCCTGATCGCCGTCGACGAGGCTCACTGCGTGAGCGAGTGGGGCCACGATTTTAGACCAGAATACAGAAGGTTGGGCGACCTGAGGGGAGATTTACAAGTGCCCCTCGTGGCCCTCACGGCGACGGCGCCGCCCCACGTCCGTAGAGACATCGAGCGCTCCCTGAAGTTGAGAACAGGATTCCACGTCGCCGCGAAGACCGTAGATAGGCCGAACCTTACATTGAAGTGCCAGGCCCTCGCCTCCGGTTTAGGGACAGTACTAAGGGACGTGGCAAAATCTCTAGGCAAGGGCAACGGCTCGACGTTAATCTACTGCTCGACGCGGAACGAGGTCGAGGCGACGGCCGCTTCATTAAGGCAGCTCGCTCCAGTGAACACGACGATCGCGGCCTACCACGCGGGCCTCGGCGACGACCACCGTAAACAAGCGCACTACGACTTCCTCTCCGGTAAAGTTGAGTGCGTCGTGGCCACGGTGGCCTTCGGCATGGGCATCGACAAACCTGACGTGAGGCGGGTCATCCACGTGTCCCCACCGAAAACATTGGAAGAGTACTACCAGCAGGTCGGCCGCGCGGGGCGCGACGGGCTGCCCGCGTCGTGCGTCTTGTACCACAACGCCGTTGGTTTTACGAGGTACGAGTCGGACTTTTATAAGAAGGGACTGGAAGGAGCCGCTTTAGATAGGTACCATGAATCTATAAGAGCGATGCGCGCCTTTGCCGAGAAGGACTCGGGCTGCCGCCGGCGCCACATCCTGCAGCACTTCAAGGAGCCGGTTGGAGACACGTGGTGCTGCGGCGCGTGCGACTTGTGCAACAAGGGCGACGAGCGCGACTTCACGGGGCCGTGTCGACTATTGTGCGTCGCCGCGGCTTCTACTCAATGCGCGGCGACGGACCTGTGCCTCCTCGCGAGCGGGAGCTTCCGGGGCAAGCGGAATAGTTCCGATGGCTCGACGTACGTGCCCGCGGGCCACGCGCGGGCCCAGCAGGCCCTCGCGCCGCTGTTGCGGCAGAGACCTGGTACTGATAAGCTCTACACCCAGGACGCGCTCAAGGGCTTCCTCGTGCCGCTCGTTCAGCGGGGTTATTTACATAGAGAGACGCGGAAGGGCAGCTACGCGTCCTACGACGTCTACTCGTGCGCCCTCCGGGGCCGCGCCGTCGCGGACGGCAACGCCCAGGTGCGCCTGCCGCCGCCGGCCTTCGTCGTCGACGCCGAGCGCCGCGAGCGGGCGCGGGCCGACGAGCGGCGCGCCGAGCTCGAGGCCGCCGGCGCGGACGTCTCTTCCATCCCGCCCGACCAGCTCGCAGCGGGCGCCGGGCCGGTCATAAGCGCCGAACTGAGCTGGGCGCGCCGCTTGGAAGGATGGCGCAAGAACGGCCAGGCCGACCGCGCGGCCAAGTACGAGGCGATGCTGGATCGGATATTGAAGTGGCGCGCGGCGGCGGCGCGGGCCCACGACCTCGCGCCGGCCACCGTGCTCCCCGACCACCTCGCCAAAAACTGCGCCTATTCCATGCCGACGACGGCCGCGGCGCTGCGCGAGATCGGCGTGCGCTTCGGCGCCGGCGCGGACGACTTGGCGGCGCTCATCGACCGCGCCGGCCGCGAGCTCGGCCTGTCGGTCGCCGTTTCGGCCGACGAAGACACGGGCGTGACGATCGCGCTGCCCCGGGGCCCGAAGTCGTTCGCGGCGTGGCCGCTCGCCGTCGAGAAGCCGTCGAAGGCAGTGCGAAAATCAAACGTCGCGGCGCGTCGGGATCGTGACCTCCGCGCCATCGACGGCGCACGCCACCTGGTTGATTTGCGCACAGGTCGAAGAAGCCCAAGGCCTGGGACGTGTCCTGCGAGCGCCTCTCACAAGGAGAGAGCTGCGCCGCCATCGCCGCGAACCAGGCCAACGGCAAGGCCATCCAGACGGCTACCGTCGTGAAGCACGGGCTCACGGCCCTCGTCCACGGGCGCGCGGTGGACCTCGGACGACTCGCGGCCGACGGCGCCGGGGCGCGGCCCGCGCCCTGCGGCGCGCCGACGGTCGAGACCTGGCGCAAGTTCGCGGCCGCGGCGCTCTCGGCGGGCGTCGACCCCTTGCACGACGAGAAGTACGACATCAAGGCCCTCGCGCGCGCCTACGACGACAGCTCAATTAGTGGGATGGCGGACGTCGACTACAAGGACCGCACGGACTCCCAAAAAATCGCGTGGAACGCGTGGTCCAATTCTCGAAATTGGTGGGAGGCGCTCGTCCGCGTCGGTTGGGACCCTGATTCCTCTGAGCCGGCGGCCAAGAAGCCGCGCATCGTCTAAGATTGTGTACTACATACTTATCTACCAGGCGGCCGCCGCGAGAACTCCGACTCCGGCCGCCCAAAGCCCGCGAACGCGTCCCCGCTCCCGCGCATTGATAATCTATCATCTCTGAACAAGGCGTCCAAATCCTCGCCGTCGTGCTCCTCCAGGGAATTGCACTCGGCGATGACCGTGGCTATTGCTGCTAAAGGCCCGGCGTCCACATCCAACGCCGAGAAATTTAGTGAAGCGAACCAGGGCGCCGCGTGGCAGTCCGCCGCTCGTAGTCTTTTGTCAGGGTTCCTTTCTAACATTTTTTTGAGAGTAATAATAGAAACATCGGAGACGTCGTTCCCGGACGGCCAATTTGGTTGTTTATTCCCCACAATCGACGCGAAGGTCTCCCTTGCTGTAGGGGCATCATGCGGCGGTCTGCCCGACAGCAACTCAAAGAGTAAACACCCGAGGGCCCAGCAGTCGATCTCGGCGCCAAAAGTCGTGTGTTGCTTGAGGAGTAGTTCAGGAGCGGCGTACTGCACCGTGCCGGCGAAGGACCGTTTCTGCTGTCGCGAACCGGCGGCGGGCAACCTAGTAGCCAAGCCAAAGTCCGACAAACGGACATGGCCCCGCTGGTCCACTAAAACATTGCTTGGCTTGACATCACGGTGCACGACGCGGAACGCATGGATCTGCGTCAATGCCGCGGCGAGCTCCGCGCCGACTTTCTGGGCGGCCTGTCTCGCGTCACTTCGTCGGAAGGACCTAGAAGCTAACACCGCATCCAACGATCCCGCCGGGTAATAGTCCATGGCTAGGTACAGCCGCTCCATCGACTGGAAGGCACACCGTAATTTGGCGACGAACGGGGCGCGTCTGTGAGCTAGTAAGTCGAGCACATCTCGCTCGATGCGTGCTAACGCTCTCGCTCGCGCACCTCGTAACGACGCCTTGTCGATGACTTTTATAGCGTATCTCACTCTATCGCGAGCGCCTCTGTCACTTTTACGTTCGGCTACGACCACAACGCCGAACGCGCCTCGTCCGACAATGCGTTTCGGAGCGAAATCAGAAGGACTAAAAGGTTGCAACGACAGCGTGCGGTCCGACCCACCTCTGGGAGGAGGAGGTGGTAATCCCGCGCGTCGCGCCGCCCTTATTGATGGAGGCGTCGGCACGGCGGGCAAGGGCGCCCGGGACGTCTTCTTCTTCTCCTTGGCCGGACTCTTGAACATCGCCGCGAGTCGACCCGCCAAAGATTTCCGTTTTTGCGGCGGCGGTTTGACGGGCGTGTTCCCGTCGAGACCGAGCGTGCCCCGTCGTCTCGGAGCAGGCGCCGGCGCCGGCGATACAACCGGAGACGCCATCGATACGCGTCGCGAGGCGCCCGGCGACGCCAGCTGCCGCTCCGGCGACTCTTCGTTCTTTTCCTCCTCGACACCCGCATCATCGGTCAGGGGCGACATCGGTTGGTCTTCGACGGCGATTGCGTCCAAAACTTCCCGTAGATGAGAAAACACGGCGTGCGCGGCCCCGCGAGACGTCGCGCCGGCGTCGAAGCGTGTTTGTAAAACTTTCTCCGCGGCCTTGCGCGTCGAGTCCCACCAGGCGTCGTCGCCATTCGGCCCTAGGGACCGTCGCACGGTATCCGTGGCGGCCTTCGAGGCGTGCTTCAGTCGTTCTGGTATGGGTGAATTTTGCGACTGCGCCAGTATTCTCAGAGCGGATGCTTCGACGTCGTCCCAAGGGATATCCGAGACCTGCCGCTTCGATAAGTTCGACGGCGGCTGCGCTTCTGTTACCTCGTTCTCAGGTCGTTCGAGCATCCATTCCGCGAGCAACCCAGCGTCGGCCACCTGCAGCGCGCCGTGGGCCCTCCTAATAGACGTTTCGTCGAAGCCCATGGCCTTGAGTTGTTTGAGGGCCGTGTCGAAGGAGGTTCTCGGTTCGACGCCGTCGAGCAGCTCTTGGGGCGGCGCGCACGACGACACTCGTCTCAGAGCGCTCTGGAGAGCTCGGTCAAAAGCTTGGGCTGCCGTCGCGTCCACGAACCTCAACCCGAGCACGGCGTCGTCCGTCGCCGACCCTCGCGCGAGTTCCGCGAAGGACGACGGCTTGCCTTGGACCTCGTGCAACGCTAGCGTCGCGTCCCTTTCTAGATCGAACGCGACGGCCAGTTCATCTCCTTCCGGGTCCGGCGCCGCCACCCTCAGTTGCCCAGAATCTCGCTCTTCTACTAGACAGAGATCGACCCACCGCCCACCCGCGAGCGGCCGCCAGGAATCGCCCTCGAGGTCGTAGACGCAGACCTGGGCCGCGGCGAGCGTCGTGTCGACCGTGCGCTGCGCCTCCGTCGTGCTCTCCTGTGGCGGCTCGGCGGCCGGCGCCGGCGCTGCCTCTGCAGCGGGCGCCGGCTCCGGGGCGGCGGCGGGCGCGGGCGGCGCCGCGGGCGCGTCCCAGTCGTCGTCGTCGTTGGCCGCGAGCCAGGCCTCGTCGTCATCAATCTGTGCTTCGAGCGAGGGCCGGTCGGAGTCCGGCATCGCTCCGCCGCTGCTTCTTTTTTTTCTCGATTTGGGGTTGCCTTGTGCCAGCGATGCAGCACGCCTCTCGCAGCTCAATCCGCGTTGCGTGTCGTGTGCGGCTGTTTCCAACGGCAATTGCAGGCCTATGCAAGCGTGTCGAGACTCCCTCCCGGAGAGCTCCCGGCACTCGAGCTCCCAAAAAATAATCGCGCTAGCGGCCTGTAAGACACTAGCAAGTTGGAAACCCTGCGCGCAGCTATTGGCGTCCTTTACGCCGTCGCCGCGACCCAATAAAACACACCTAACGTTAGATCACGCGTGCTCGACCGTCACGGCCGGCACCTCGTCCGCCGCCTCCCACTTCGCCGATCGAAGCCGCGCCCAGAGGTCGTCGCCTAAAGCAGCCGCGGGCGTCAGCACGCCCCCCTCTCCAGAACCGCGCTTCGCCAGCAATCCGAGGGCCGTCTCCATCAAAAAAATGGTGGTCGCGATCGCGGAGGGATCCCCGTTCCCGCGCCACGTCGTCTCTGATCTCGAACCATCGTCGCCCGTCGCCACAATCACATATTCGTAGGACGCCCGCCGCGCTTGCTTGAGCGTGGGCCCCGCGCCGGCTGCCGGCACCATGCCCCGTTTCCGCAGAAAATCAAGCATCCCCATTTTCAAGAGAGACGTCCCTATTCCTAGAACCGCGAAGTTCTGCACCGCACTCTTCAAGGAAGGCAGGGCCATGGCTTCCGAATACACTAAACCATCCTTGTAGTCTAACAAACCGTTCGACCTTCTAACAATGGGACAGTTCGCCCCGGCCATGATGAAGGGCGACAGGTATCGAGTTTTGCCGTTGAGTTGCACAGTTTGCCAGGGCTTGGTGCCGTGGGTCCAGTCTATCTTCGTCTTCGTGGCGGAACGGACCGCAGACGGCTTCACAGGCCGTATCGGCTCGGCCAATTCATGAGCCAGCGTGTCGACCGTGCCGCCCTGGAAGCGCGCGCCGCGCATGGACGTGACGTAGGTCCTTATCTCTGAGGGTGGTGCGCCCGTTTTTGCGGTGTGGTGTTTTATTGCGAGCATGGTACCAATATCAGAGGGAACAGAGTCGAAGCCCGCCTGCGGCACGATGATCGCACCTGTACTAACACAGGTCTCGTGGTGCTGCGCGGCCATGTTCAGCGTCCACCCTGATTCCCCAGTGATGTCCGCGTAACTGGTGCCTTCTTGCGCACAGGCTTCGACCAGCAACGACCCGTACTTGCGGAAGGGCCCCGCGGTCGACGCCACGACCTCGGTGGAGGCTGCCAGCCGCTGCAACGCGTCGGCGTCCTGCGCGTCCGCTATGACGATTCGTGGTGTGACGGCGCAGCTCTCGGCGACCTTCTCCAGCTTCGCCCGGTCGCGGCCCGCCAGCGCCACCCGTAGACCCTTATGAGTCCTGAGCAAATAGTCGGCACACATGCGGCCGCTGTAGCCCGTCGCGCCGAAGAGGACTAGATCGTACTCGCGTTTCGTGGAGAGGCGCCTCGCTGTGAGCGCGCGTGTTGTGGCGCGGCGAAGAGAGAGCATGGTTCGCAGCGTCGGTCGCAGCGATCTGTGTGTGCAGCCACGTATGCCTCTCTCTAAAAGTCGGAGAGCTTGCTTGCTAGAGTCTTTCTGCCGCTAGCTTGTTTCCAGACGGCGGCCTTGTCTTTGCGCGATGACGGGTAGAGAACTCGTGAGCCGACCTGCGCTTAGTAGTCGGTAGCATCAGTGGTATCGCTAGGCGTCAAAAGACATCAATCTCAATCAATCCCAGGGGCACTGATCAGTTTCACGGTAACAAGCGGTACGCAACGCGATGCGGCGACCGACGTTCCTTCGCGTGTATTCTTCTGACGCTACGGAGAAGGCCGACGAGGCGACGCCGATCAACCGGTCGGACTCGGACGACGTGCGGAACAGCATCGACAACAACGAGCTCCACCTCTACACGGAACTGCACAACGACGAGCAGATGCTCATGTTCCGGCCGACGATGGCGCTGGAAGGTCCCGTCGCGCGGTCCTACTTCGACGGGACGTGGCCGTGGCAGTGCGCCGTCGTGTTCTGTTTTTGCTTTTGGAGCCACGCCGTGGCGACGCGAGGCGCGGTGCTGCGTGGAAATCAAATCTCGCGCAATAACATGACTCACTGGTTGATTTCCACACAGGCGCGGCGGTCGGCATAAACCTCGCCCAAAGCCAGCTCGTCACATTGGCCGCGGCGGCGGCGATTCACCTCGTCGTGCCGGCGGCGCTCGGCGCGTACGCGGGCATGATCGATCCCCGATTGGCGCCGAACTGGGGCTGGATCACGCTCCACGCGTCCCTCGCGGTGGTCGGCTGGCTCGCGCTCTCGCGGTACAAGCTCCTGAACGGCGTCGGCGGGCGGCTGGGCACGATGACGTACGTCACGGGCAACGTCGCCACGTTTCTCGCCATCGCTGCCGGCGACGTCGCATGCAGTGCACAAATCAAATTGTCGCGGCGCGTCTCCGCCGGGGTCTCCGCCACTGTTGAATCATGGCCTCCACGCCATCGACGCGACGTCGGTCACTGGTTGATTTACGCACAGGTCGCATGGGACGAGCTCTCGTGCTGCAACTACGAGAAGCGCGTTGCGAGGGTCGCCTCGGTCGGCACGTGCGTCGCGGTCGTGTTTTGTGCAGTCCTGACGCGCCTCGTGAGCCAGTTCCTGGGCGGCACGCGCTGGGGCTCGCCGGTTGCGGCCGGGGCTTTTGTCAGCTTTGCGCTCATGTTGTGTATTTCCGTCTCGGGATACAAGCACGCGGCGGCGGTCGAGCTGGGCCTCGGCGTCGGGTCCTTCGTGTCCATGGGCTCGACGTCGTTGCTCCCGGAGACGTCGGACGTCGCCGCCGCGGCCGCGCTCGCCGCGGGCTTCGTCCTGCTCCTGCTCCCGATCCAGGTGCACCCCCCAGGCGGCAAGCAGGGCCTCACCGCGGTCCTCGGCTCGCTGGCCTGGGCGGGCGTCCGGCGGCTTCTCTTCAGGCCGCCCGACGCGCGTGGATAAGTCACCGCTAGTCATGTGTCCGCCGCCGCCGGCGAGATCTTCCCTAGGCGTTGGGCTTACGACGACCAATCCCTGGGGTCGAGCGGTCCCAGGACGACTCCATGCGCGAGTGGGCGGGGCGCGAGGACGGCTTTTGGCCCCCGTGATTTTGTGGTCTCTAGTAGCTTACAAGTTACTAGGACCCAGCGCCAGCCTCTCGCGCCGCAGGAAGCTGTCCGGGAGCAGCCCCAATTGCTGCCCTTCCTTGGGCGCAGGATCGTTGGGAGAGCCGACAGCAGCGGCAGCCGTCGCAGAAAGCGGCGCGGCCCGCAACAAAACCATGGGAGCGTCCCTGAGCCAGGACACAGCTTACTTACCTGAAGAGGTAGTAAATAACTATAGGAGGAGCGACGATAGAGATTTGCGCTTCCGACTGGCCCTGGCGAGCCACCAGCGCTTCTACAAGCATTTTGATCCCGCGAAGTTGGTCCTTACGGAGGACGAGTTCGTCGAGGTGTTTTCTCCCTCGTTTGTCGATGCGAGACTCCACTTCCGCCATCTCGACGAGAAGGAGCGGGGCCGCGTGTCGTCCTTCGAAGCTCTCGCGGGCTGTTATCTCACGTCACGGAACTGGGACGAGTCCTCGGAGAAACTGCTCGTGACGGCCCTCTTCCAGGTCTTCGACCGCTCCTCGAAAGGATCCCTCAGTCGTGTAGAGATGGAGATTTTGCTGCGGACGTCGTGCCAAGCATTAACATCACTATACAGAAGCAAGCCGGTCGCGGATTACGTGCTGCGGGACGCGGTCAAAAAGATTTTCGGCGATAAGAAGAACGGGAGCGGCCGTAGAAGTGGCCGGGCGTCGCTGGCGGATCTGTTGAGGTGGGTGCGCGGCGGCGACGAGGTGCAGACCTTTCTTTCTTTGTTCGACCGGGAGTCGTTGGAAGGGACAACTACCGTAAAAGCTAAAAGACCGACCTCAAAACGAGGCCCCGACGTCAAGAAGAGCCATTCGGAACGTTCGCCGGAGATGCTGATGGCCGAGATCGAAGTTAGAACAGATCTAGTATGGGGATTGGTCACGGGAGCCGTCAGGGGTGCCAAGGACCAGGCGACCCAAAGCGAGACGGCAAAGAAGGCCCGGGAGCTAGCTGAGGCTGCAGCTTCCGAAGAAGCGCGGATCGAGGCCGAGAAACGAGCGGCTGAGGCGGAAGCGGAGGCGCAACGCTTAGCTGCCGAGGCCGAAGCGAAGGCGCAGGACGCCTCGGCTACGCGACTAGCAGCTTGTGTGCGCGGTCGGAACTCGCGGAGAGAGCTCAATGCTCAACAACGGGCCGCAACGAGACTCGCGGCCTGCGAACGAGGAAGATCCGCGAGAAAAGACATCCAGGACCAGTCAAATGCCGCAACAGCATTACAAGCGCAAATTAAGGGCCGGAACGCGCGCCAAGAGCTCACGGAGCAGAAGAAGGCCGCGACGGCACTCGCTGCGGCGGAACGCGGGCGAAGTGCCAGAAAGGAGGTCAAGGAGCAGCAGCACGCTGCTACAGCACTACAAGCGCAAATCAAAGGCAGGAACGCGCGGAAGGAGGTCGCCGACCAGAAGGTCGCTGCTACTAAATTACAAGCCTCGATTCGCGGTAAAAATGCGCGGAAAGTAGGACCTACGGTCGGCCAAGCGCGCAAGCTCTTCGAGATGCTCGACCGGAGAGAAAAGGGCATGCTGGCTGTTTCAGACATTGTGAAACAACTCGATGAACGGCCCGAGTGCCAATATTATCTCAAAGGTACGGGCAACCCTTTGCTGCAGGAGCTGCTGGGCGCCGACGACCTCGAAGCGCGGTTAATGAGAAGACCGCTATCGACGAAAGGCGTCATCACGAAGCAGGAGTGGGATGCCGCTATAAATGAGTGGGCCGCGGCGCCTGATCTAGCGGGCATCCCGGATGGTGATGAGGATCCTCTGTCGCCGATTGTCAAAAGAAGGAAGCCGGTCCAGCCCCTAAAACCGCCGCGGGAGTTGGTCATGGACGATGACCTCAAAGCGGCAGTGGCCAAGCGAGAAGCGCTGCGACGAGAGAAGCGCAAGTCGATCGTACCGTCCCAGCCGCTGGATGCTTCCACCAAGTCCACGCTAGCCGCCGAAGCCAAGCAGGAATTGGGCGAGGACGCCCTGAAGCAGGCCAAGGACGCCTTCGAGGCCGCCGACGTGAACAGCTCCAACGACCTCGACCGCGAGGAGGTCGAGAAGGTCCTGCTGTCCATGGGCATTAGCTCCGCCTCCGAGTTGGCGGAAATATTCTTGTCAAGTGATCGCATGGACTTTGACGGTTTTTGCATCATGATCGCGCCGGAGACGGCGCGGAAGTGCCGCGAGAAATTGGGAGTTGCGCCTCAACCACCATCACCTACCAAGCGCAAGGTGCCTCGGCAGAAGCTCACTGGACGCTTTAGTACTTCTGAACCGACGGATTTCTCCCAGACCTTCCGGTCGACGCGCACGGGCCTACCAATGGCGCCGTGTCTCAGCCCGGGCGGCGTGCAGATGCCGGCGGTCGAAACGCCCAGAGAGGCGGAACGACCCATGGAGGGGGCGTTTACACCGGGCCCGGCCCCCGCCAGGGAAGCGGCACCGCCCTCGACAGAAAAGTCGCCCGGCGTCGCGGAATCAACGCCCGCGGGCTTTGCCGGTTTTAGGCAAGATGGGTTAGATGGCCGCTTGAAAGAAGTGGATGAAGAATGTGCCGCCGAGGTCGACGGCCTGCATTCTCTGAGCGCGGAACTGGCGAAGATGACCGGTTCGTTAGATGACCTCAAGAGCACGATGACCACCTTCTGGCAGACGCGCCACGACGTCATCGACGAGAAGGAAAGAAAAACATACAACGCCGCCGTGACGATCCAGAAACTATTCAGACGCTTCTCCGTGCGCCTGAGGATGGCGAGGTGGGTCGCTGAAGAGGACGACGACGACGTCGCCTCGCAGCTCGAGAACGTGCGGGTCGCGGTGGCGCAGTTCTGTTTGGCGAACCACGTGGACTTTGACCGGGTCGAGAAGAAGTTCGCCGACGTGAACAAGTCGCTGAAACGAGCGACGGCGGAG
Organism: Pelagomonas calceolata; assembly: GCA_918797485.1. Classification (NCBI taxonomy): domain Eukaryota; class Pelagophyceae; order Pelagomonadales; family Pelagomonadaceae; genus Pelagomonas; species Pelagomonas calceolata. The sequence goes on along the minus strand of CAKKNE010000003.1, from coordinate 2,726,663 downwards.
CACGTCGCGGCCGATGAATTATTGGCGGGCGATTCAAACGCGCCGCTGGACGACCTGGCGGGGTCGCGGGCGACGGCTTGTAGGATTAGAGAGTGGCAGGAGGCGCACGCGCGGCGCAGCGGGTAAGTGGTCTTTTTGGATCTAGTCTTGTAAAACCCGTTTTGCGTCGCGTTTTGCGCGCGCGGCCTGTCTCTCCGTCGTTTGCGCGGCTCTCGCGCAAGCAGGGGGGGGGGGGCTCTGGCCCGTAGCGTCCATCCTGGGAGGGATAACGTCGAGCTAGCTAGCGAACTCTGAGCAGTTTGGCCATTTGGCTTTTAAATTTCATCCTGCGATGGAGGCGCCGCGGCACGTCCTGTTAGTTCTTGACGACGAGGGCGACCTCCACTCGGTCGGAGAGGAGTCCGACGGCGAGGCCCTCGGCGGCGAGACGCCGGAGCTGTCTGACGACGGCCGCGCCGACGCCATGAGCCAGGAGCAGTGGCGCCCCGGCGCCGTCGTCGACGCGGCGGCCGTCGCGTTCGGCGAAACCTACGCCGAGCAAGCGCGCAACGGCGGGCCCAAGAAGTTCCGCGGAACAATTGTCGCCGCTGCGGTGATGGACGATCACTGGAACGTCAAGTACGATGAGGACGGCGAGGTCTACGCGACGGAGGCGCGGCACCTCACGCTCGTCTCAGCGCCGTCGGCCGACGGCGCGCGACCGGCTCCAGAAGGCCGCCGCAGCGATAGACCTACGACCGTCGCGGACGAAGACTGCGCCGAGCGGACGGCATCGTCGCGGTTCTGGGGCGTGTGTTGGCATCGGGGAAAAAAGAAGTGGCGGGCGTGCTACAGAGGCGCGAACGGCAAGGAGCGCCACATCGGCTACTACGACGACGAAGAGGAGGCCGCCCGCGCGGTCAACAAAGCGATTCGCGACGCGGGCCTGGAAGACCAGCGCCCGATGAACGTGGTCGACGCGACGGGCGCACTGGTGCCGCGCAAGACGCACACGAGCAAGCCGCGCGACCGATCCACCGTCGTCGCGCCGGACGCGGCGCGCGCGCCTTCGGCGACGACGTCCAAGTTCTGGGGCGTGAGCTGGGCCACGAGACGGCGACGGTGGAAGGCTGGCTACAACGACGCGGACGGCAAGTCGCGCACCATCGGCTACTTCGACACCCAGGAGGAGGCCGCGCGCGCCTACAACGCGGCGGTCCGCGCGCTTCCTCCAGACGTCCAAGCTCGGCGCCAGATCAACCCGGTCGTCGACGGGCAATTAGTCCCGAAGCCGCCGCGCAAGCGCTCTCGCGCGGAAGTTCCCGCCGCCGCGCCGACACGCCGGTCGGCGCGCCGCTCCCGGCAGGAGTGAACCAAGACCCAAGAACGAAGAAGACCCATCCTTCCCCGAGATAAGCTCGGCTCTCGTACGTACGTCGAACCTTGTTTGGGCAACCGAGCGCTAGCGGCCTGTAAGACACTAGGAATGCCTGGACAGCTGGGACTGACATTGTACAAGCCGACATGCTAGCAGGTGTTGTGTATACCTGGTCAAAAGACATCCATCACTACGAGCTTGTAGCTGCACCACTTCTCCCGATCGCTAACTGCCGTGCGCTGCACGCTGCACGCTGGGTGCAAGCCATGGCAGCCCTCAACGAGCAGCCACCGCTCAAAATCTGCGAGTTCTACAGCGGTATTGGTGGTTGGCGCTACGCCCTGGAGAAGGCCACGTCCCGTGAAGATCACGACGTCGCCCTGGCGGTCGACGCGTCGACGACGTGCAACTCGATCTACGAACACAACTTCGGCCAGCGACCGACGCAGCGCCGCGTCGAAAATATCACCACGAGCGACGTCGCCGGCGCCGACGGTTGGCTCCTGAGCCCGCCGTGCCAGCCGTACACGCGGCAGCACGCGATGACGGACGTGAGTGATCCACGCGCCGCGAGCCTCTTGCACCTGGCGGATCTGGTGGAGCAAGCGCCGCCGCGGTTCGTCTGCCTCGAGAACGTCGTGGGCTTCGCGTCATCCGAAAGTCGAGAGAGGTGGCACGGCGCGTTACGACGCGCGGGCTTCGCTCGACCAAAATGCTGGCACCTCACGCCGACGCAGACGGGCGTGCCCCACGAGCGGCCGCGCTACTTCGAGTGCGCCGTCCGTACAAATTCTGATGAGGACTGGGCGTCGCCGGCGCCGACGGAGGACGCGTGGCCCGGGCTGGACCGAACGCCGCCGATGCGCCTTGTCAAAGAATTCCTGGAGGCGCCCTACGCCCTGGACCAGTGCGCCGACGCATCTGCTCTGATAGAACCGTACCGCGTGCCCGCCAAGACGATCAAAAGCGACGCGGCCTGGTGCTTCGACGTCGTCGACGCGACGGACGCAATACCGACGGCCTGCTTCACGCGGTCCTACGGCCGCTTCAACCGGGGCACGGGGTCTGTCCTGCGCGTCCGTCAAATGCTGAATGATCCGGATCTCGCTTCGCTCGGCTTCTCGCGCACCACGCCGGACGCGCGGCCGTTTGGGGACACGTGGCGCGCGGCGCTGCAGCTGCGCTACTTCGCTCCGAAAGAAGTTGCCAATTTGTTGGGTTTTCCCCAGTCGTTTCACTTTCCCGCGGATGTCTCGCTGAAGAGCGCCTGGGCCGCGGGAGGGAATTCCCTTCACGTCGACGCGGCGGCGGCTGTTATTCGGGTGGCGCTCGACGACCTCGCCGCGGCGGAGGCGTCGGGGTGACTAAATGTGGTGTTCAATGTGTTGCGGTGTCCGGCATACAGTCGGGGCGACGACGTATGAGGGCGGGTCGGGCGTACGGTCACGGCCTCGCGTCGGCTCGGCGGCTAGGTTTGGACCGCGGACCATAGCTCTAAAAGCAAAGCAACAGAAAATAAACACAAGCACAAACTTACGCCGTATTCGTCGGATACAGCGCGATGTCCGCGGGCCGCTCCCGCGAGACGACGTTCTTCAGCCTCGCCAGTAAACCGGGCCGCGCGCGCTCCTCGCGCAGCTCGTGCCGCGCAGTTTCGGCATCGTTCTTCACCGTCACGAGCTCCTTCTTCAGGCGCTTCAGTTCGACCTGCAGCCGCAATTTTTCGTAGGCCGCCTCCGCCCCTTCTAACCGACTCCCAACGACTGCCTTGGTCACCGTGTCGTGTTCCGTCGACAGTGCATCTAGGCCCTTGTTCAAGTCATCAGCTCTACCTTCTGCGGCGGCCAACTGTCTAGCCAACCCGGCCGCCGCGACCTCGTGCGCCCGCGCCGCCGCCTCGGCCTCGTTCGCCCGCAGCTGTGCGGCCTCGACGGCCTCCATGGCCGCGTCCGTCTCCTCCTTACATCTCTCGTCCTTCTCTTCCAGAGCCCGAAGCTGTTTCTCTTCCAGCGATTCTATCAGGGACGCGTGCTCGCGCTCCTTCGCTTGCAAGGCCTCGGCATATTTCGAAGCCGACTCGTCGGCCTTCACCAGGTCCTGCTTCCGCTCGGCGCGGTGCTCCTGGTCCCTTCTCTCAAGAGCCTTGGCGTGGTCGTCGGCCAGCCTTGACAATTTTTTGGCGTGGTCGCGAGCCAATTTCATCTCCTTCTCCTCGACGGCTTTTTGTACATCAGCTCTACGCTTCGCCTCCGCATCGAGCAACCGGGTGTGGGCGTCCTGCGCCGCCCGGACCTCGGCGTCCTTGGCGGCCACAGCTTCGGCCATCTCCTTCCTCGCATTTGCTAGTTCTCGCGCGTGCGTCTCGCGCGCCCACTGCAGGGACTGGTCCAGCTCCTTCTCCTTCGTCGCGCGCTCCCGGGCCTTGGCCTCCAGCGCCTCCGCGACGGCCTTCTCAATGGCGTCCTCGTTATTCCCCAGTGCGTCGACCTCGGCGGCGTGCTCCTTCCTCATCTCGTCCGTCGCTTCGTCGTAGCGCTTCTGCTTGTCGTCCATCGCGGCGTCGTGTTCCCGTTGCTTCGCTTCCGTCGCCTTGGCGTGCTCCTTTTTTAGAGCTTCCAGCTCGCGCGCGTGCCCTTCCATCAAAGCCTCCTCGGCCGCCTTCGCGTCCTGGCGCGCCGTAGCTGCCGCAGCTTTAGTGGCTGCCGCGAGCTCCTGAGCGTGTTCCTGCGCCGCCGCGGTCCGGCCCGCCTCGGTCGCGGCGGCGACGTCCTCCGCCGCGGCCTGGCCGGCCTTGGCGAGTTCTGCTTCGTGCGCCTCGCGCAGCGCCCCGAGTTCCGTGTCATGGGCCGTCGCCGCGGCCGCGAGCTCGGATTTGTGGGCGTCGCGCTGTGCATCAGCGTCGGCCGCCGACGAGCGCAAGCTTTCAAGCTCCCGCGCGTGCTTCTCGCGCAGCGCCGCGAGGTCCTTCTCCCAGGCCGCGGCCGCGTCGGAGGCTTCGCTCGCGTGCGCCTCGCGTAGATCCCGCAGCTCCGCCTCCAGCTTCGAAGCTGCCGCGCGCTGGGCCTCGGCTTCCGTGTTGAGCGCCACGAGCGCGCCGGCCGCCTCCGTGCGCGCGGCCTCGAGCTCCTGGGCTGTGTCCTTGCGCGCGGCCTCGAGCGCTTGCGCCTGGGTCCGCCGGAGCTCCGCTACCGCGGCCTCGTGCTCCTGCGCGAGCGCCGCGCGCTCGGCCGCGGCCTCGCCCTTCGTGGCCTCGACCTCTCGAGCCCGCGCGGACCGGAGCGACGCGATCTTCGCGTCGCGCTGACTCAGTTGGTCCGTGAGGCGGTCCCGATCCGAAGTCAACGCGTCGAGGTCCGACGCATGCCGCGCAATATCAGCTTTCAGGGATGCTACGGACGCGTCGTGCCGCTTCTGGGCGACGGCGTGCTGGTCTTTCACCGACGTGAGCTCGTTCCGCGCACTCAGCGCCGCGCGCTCGGCCTCTTTTCTAGACTCAGCTTGTAGACTAAGCCTTAACGACGCCAGGGAGGACGCCAGGTCCGCGGCGTGCGCGTCATAAATAGCGTCGAGGTCCGGCGGCGGCGGCGCGGCCGCGGCTCTCACGGAGTCCTCCATGGCCCTCAAAGCTTCCGCGGCTTTGCGCGCCGCTTCGGCCCGCTCCAGGGCGCCGATCTTGTCTCGTAATTGCGTCGTTTCGCTCCGCTCCGTCAGCAGTAGAGCCTCCTTGTCCGCGGCTTGCAGCTGCGCCGCGTCGCGTTCCCGCACGGCGTCGTCCCGTTCCGCTCGTAATGCCGCCAGCTCCAAACGAGCAGCTAATAAATCATCATCGACATCCACGTTCACCTTGGCTGCGTTCCGGACCCGTTTCGCGCGCACGCCAAAACGTAGGGTAGAGACGGTCTCTTCGGCGTGTAACGACGACGCCGAGACACACACGAGTAAAGCGGTCTTGGCGTTGCCGCCCAATGAGGACTGCAATAATCTTGTCAGTTTGGAATCGCGGTACGGCACGTGCGTCGCCGTTGAGGACGTCAATGCCGCGATCACGTTGCCAAGAGCAGACAAAGACGAGTTGATCCGTTTGGCTTCATTCAGCGTGCCGCCCGTCGCCTTGGTCTTGGCGACGCGCTCGGAGCCGGCCAAATCGACGAGGCGCATGATCGCGCTCGCGTTTATTGATGGCCTTGTAACTCTAAAGGAAGCGACGAAGTGCGACCGCGAGCTATCGGCGTTCATCTCGTGCGACGCTACCACTCTCCTCACGAGAGCGCGCTCCAGCAACGCCAACGTGGCGGGCACGTCCTTGACGACGGCGTCGACGGCGCCGTCAACGACGACCGACCCGTCCTTGCGGTTCTCTCGCAGCTTCAGCGGCCGGTGCTCCTCGTTCAATAAATCTCGCAAGTCATCATACAGTTCCAGACACGACACGCGCACCTCGTCGCCGGCCGTCAATCCCGCGAAGAGATCCTTCAACAGGCGCGGCACCACACCCGCGTCCGGCCCATCCAAGGAACAGTCCGGCGGCCCGAACATGGAGTGCGTCTTTCCCGCGCCCGTCTGGCCGTAGGCAAACACGGTCGCGTGGAAGCCGCGCAGCACGTCCTGCGTGATCGGTTGTATGGACTCGTAGACCTGGGCCTGGGACGCGTCGGTGTCGTAGGCCGCGTCGAAGGCCCAGGACGCCTCGTGCTCGCCGACATACTCCGCCGCATTCTGCAGCCTTAGGCGCTGCGCGCCCTGGATCGCGACGACGCGCTCGCCCCGCGTCTGCTCCTCGGCCGTCGTGGGTCTTACGCGGCACAGCACGCGCACGCGGTCCATGATCTATTATCGCGGCAGCCCTGCGCGGCGTATGAGCGCAGGTGCGGCCTGAGGCGCGGCTTCGGCGCCGCAACTATGGTGCCGCCGCGCGGGGCAGCCCGGATGCGTATGTATGAGTCAGTGCCGCGTCAGCGCGCGTCACCGCGGCGCGGATTCGGCGTCGCACGATGCGCTTGGCCACGGCGTCGGCCTCTCCGCTGGGCTCCACTTTTTTTCTCAAAATGCGGCGCATCGCCTCCCCCGTAGTCGCACGCGTTGCGCCACGTACAGGGTGCGCTACTTTAAACCCACTAATCGTGCGGGCCTCTGTCTCGCAGACATCTCAGCAGCGGACCTCCTCGCCCGCCAGAGGCCAGCCCTCGGCCACCAACAACACCATGAATCGACCAAACGCACAAATAGATAGACGCCTGCGATGAGGCGGCGCCGGGCCGCAGCCCTCTGGGCTGTGGCCGTCACAAGCCTGCTGGGGGCTGGGCAGCCCCAGGAGGGCGCCCCGCCGCAGTGCCTGCCCGGCGACGCCAAGACCTGCAGCCCCGGGCTTGATCTGGAGGACGCACATGTTGCGGTGAGGACGGCCGCGGCGGCGCTGTGGAGTCGCGACGAGGTCGAGGGCCGACGGCGGATCGACAGTAGTAGAGAGGCGCTGCCCAACTTCTATCTTGATTATGTGAACGAGACCGTGCGCATCGCGCCGCCGCGGCCGGTCGCGCCGTGCCTGGGCGTGCAGGTCGTGCTCGGCTTCTGTCGGGGCGGCGCGGCGACGGTCGGCGCGTTTCAGAGGGATGTGCTCGCGCCGGCGTTGCAGCGGTCCGTGCCGGCGGCGGCCTGTTCATTGAATGACGCGCCGCCCGTCCAGTCCAAGGGCGGTCCATCGATTGCTGGGAGCAGTATCCTGAAATCGAACGCCCTGGACGCGTTCAAACGAGGTACACTTAGTAAAGATAGGACGGTCTACGTGGCCATGGGCGAGCCAAATACTAGAAGGGAGCTCGCCTTGGCCGCGGCGGAGCACGTGACACTGTTGACCCAAGCTGAGCTCGCCTGGGGCATTCACGCGGAGCCGGAACTACAAAATAGGCCGACGTCCTACTTTTTGCTGCTCCGAGATCCGATATCTCGCTTGTTGAGCGACTTTGTCGCGTGGCGCGACGAGCCGCCGACTTCCTTACGAGCGCGGCACCCGCTCGCCATAAAAGCCAAAAAGGGGATCCGCGAGTTCGCCGAGGCCACCGCGAACTATCATTTACGGTTCCTGGGCAACGACACGCGCTGCGCGCCGCGGCGGTCGGCCTGCGCGTCGCTGACGTCGTTTGATCAATCGCTGAAACGCGCGAACGCGCCGCGGTCGCCCCTCTCGTCGGCGGTCGCGACGCAGCCCTGCCACCTGGACTACGGCGCCGAGGACGCGCGCGTGTTCTCCTGCGCGTTGGCGACGCCCGAGAATATTTTGAGGGAGCACTTGGCCTACGTGAAGCGAAACGTGCACAGCCTGTATTTCGCCGTCGGGCTCCACGAGCGGTTGGCGGAGTCCATGGTGCTCTGGCGGGCGGCCGCGAGGCACCACGACGCCCAGAACTGGCCCGCGCCGGCCTGCGTGCCGCGGCTCGCGCCGCAGGCGCCCGCGCGGCTGCGGCTCGAGCCGGGCGACGTCGACGTTATTCGGGAGCTGAACGCCCTGGATCTCGAGCTGTACGACACGATCCGCGCGGCGTTCCAGATGCAGCTCCTCTCTGCCAAACGGCACGCGGGGCCCGGCGTCGCGGAGCTCCTCGCCGCGGCGCGGAACGGGTCGCTGCCGTCGTGCTCGCCCGAGCCGGAACCGAGCGGTCCTCCTGTAACCTAGTCTTTAGTTTTTAGTGCGATTTGCTAGCGGCCTGTAAGACACTAGCAAGCAGCCCCAGGACATCGCGCGGCAGTCTTGCCGCATTCGTCGCTTGATGCATCGGTGACCAGCGAGATTAGTTCCGACGTGAGTGCACATGTGCTGGAGCGAGCCGTGCAATTTGTGAACGAGCTGTAGTCCTGCTGGGGCACTGCACTGTGCAGCAGCACTCAAGCAGCACTGTGGGCTAGCGCTGCGGACAGCCGTGCTTCGGCATTGCAACGTTGCGCCGTCGATGCGCCGCGTATTGCTCATCGCGATGGCGGCGTCCGTCCGCGCCGGCCGCGTCGTCGTCGTTGGTGGTGGTGCCAGCGGCTTCTTCGCCGCTATTACCGCAGCGCGGCGCGGCGCGGAGACGATCCTCGTCGAGGCGACGCAGAAACCGCTCAAAAAGGTGCTCGCGAGCGGCGGCGGCCGATGTAATGTCATTCACGACCCGACGATGGCCGTCACGGACATCGTCGAGCGCTACCCGCGCGGGCGCCGCGAGATCCGCGGGCCGTTCACGTCGCTGTTCGGTCCCGATGATATGAGGCGCTGGTTCGAGGCCGAGGGAGTGGAGCTCAAGACGGAGGCGGACGGTCGAGTCTTCCCCGTGACGGACGACTCGCAGACCGTGGCCGACGCGCTGCGGAACGCTGCTCACAAAGCCGGCGTTTTATTCAAGGGCGGCGCCGCGGCGACGACCATTGATGTGGCGGGCGACGGTTTCGCCGTCAAAACGGGCGACGACGCCTACGATGCGGCCGCGGTGGTCTTAGCCACCGGTTCCGCACCAGGGGGCTACGCGCTGGCCAAGGCGCTCGGCCACGAGCCCGTGAAGCCCTGCCCGTCGCTGTTTTCGTTCCGCGTCAAGTCGCCGGTCCTCGAGGGCCTCGCGGGCCTGTCCGTGCCGGACGCGCGCGTCGAATTGAAAGGCGCGAAGAAGAAACCGCCGCCGCCGACGCGGGGCCCGCTGCTCGTGACGCACCGCGGCCTCTCGGGGCCTGCGGCGCTGCGGCTCTCGGCGTTCAAGGCGCGGGAGCTGCAGGACTGCGGCTACAAGGGCACGCTCGTCGCGGATCTGTTGCCGGACGCGTCGCCGGGCGCCGTGCGCTCGACGCTCGATTCCCATAAAAAAAAGCACGCCGGCGCGACGGTCGCCGGTGCGACGCGGCCCTTTTCGCAGCTCCCGAAGCGGCTCTGGGCGCGCCTCGTGGCCCACGCGAACGTCCGCGACGGCTGCCGGTGGGGCGACGCGTCCGCGCCTGTGTGGAAATCAACCAGCGACCTTCGTCGACCTCCACGCCAGCGAGCAGATGAATTTGATTCCCACACAGGTCCGCGCGGGAGCTCGACGCCGTCGCGGCGGCCTGCTCCGCTCTGGAATTACCCTTCGACGGGAAAGATACGAACAAGGAGGAATTCGTAACCGCGGGCGGCGTGCGCCTCAAGGAGATCAATTTCAAGACCTACGAGTCCAAGAGCGTGCCGGGCCTCCACTTCTGCGGCGAGCTGGTCGACGTCGACGGCGTGACGGGCGGCTTCAACTTCATGCACTGCTGGTGCAGCGGCTTCGCGGCCGGAACGAGCGCGGCGGACATCGCGGAGGGGGTGTCATAAGTGAAGCACGAACTTTTACAACCGAGCGGGAGGAGTGGGGTCAAAATCTACGCCGAGGGCGCGAACACCGCCGCGACGAGCGCGTGGTCCGCGGGCCACGTCTCGCGGGGTAATGTCACGGGGTGCGCCTCATCTGCTAAATCGGGCACCGTCGGCAGCAATTCCAAAGAGCCGTCCGTGACCACGAACTTGTCCTTCGCGGCGACCACGGTCTTGTGGCACTTGTTGTCGTCGTAGCACTGGCCGTGGAGGCGCGACCGCCGCTTGGACGTTGTCGGCACGCTCGCCGACACCTGGAGGCCGCTCGCTTCCACTTCCCGCCGGAAGGCCGAGTCCGTCGACTCCTTCGCGAGGTTCGTATCCACGAGCCACGCGAAGGGTCCCGCGCCGCAGGCCGCGGCGTGCGCCGCGAGGAACTTGGCCAATAACTCGGCGGCCTCGGGCGTCTTCGGCTCCTTCGCATGCAGCGCGTGGTAGGCCACGCCGTCTAGTCTCACAGATAGGACCTTGGCCGCGGTAGTGCCCTCGAACGCCGCCATCGTCTTCTTATCATACTTCGGCTCGCCGTTCGCATCACGGGTGAGGGTCTTCATGACCGCGTCGGCGTCGACGCCTATGGAAGCATCGCCGCCGTCGGCCAGGACCGCGCCACCACTCCCAAAGCCCTTGTGCACGAGCGCGCAGCTCCGCACGGCTCGCACGACCTCGAAGCCCGCCGTCTTGAACGCCGCCTCGAAGACGGCGGCCCGCGGCGTGCCGGCCTGGGGGAACTCCTGCAACCCCAGCACGCAGCGGCCCATGCGCGCGTCCCGCGCGACGTTGAGCGCGGCATCAACAAAAATCTGCGCGTGCCGCTCCGTGTTGTCCGGGTTGAGGTAGGACGCCTTGCAGGTCTCGGCGAAGGTCGACGCGTCTTCCGACGCCACGACGCAGCACAATAAATCCCAGGCGAGGAGTGAGGGAGACTTCCGGTACGTGTCGCCCTTCTCGCAGCATCGTTTCAACAGCTGCCACCACTCTTTGTTCGACGTGAGCTCCCAGACTAGGGGGCCCTTGTCCGCGCACGTCGCCGCGTCGCGGTCGAAGCGCCGCATCGCGAAGACAATCAGATTCATGCGGTGGTCGAAGAATTTGTTGTCGTCCTCCAACGCGCTGTCGTCCATCGCCGCCCAGGCCTCCTTGCTCCGCATGGCCGTCAGGCGGTCGGCGACGGCGCCGCCGCAGGCCTCTACAAGTTCATTGAGGCCCTGGGCGTCGAGGTCCGCCCACGTGACCGCCCGCGCGCGCGCCTCGAAGGACTCGCAGACGGCCATGAACTTGGAGTCGTCGACCGCCAGGAACTCGAAGGGGTTGTAGGCGTCGCCCAGCATGTTCATGGTGCCGATGAGCGTCGAGTTCGCCATGCTGGCCATCGCGCCGCGCGGTGCGCTGTGGCCTTAGGTTTCGCGTCCCCCTGGTCCGAAGCGTTGCTCCGGCAGCCGTGTGGCCTGTGGCCGCCCGTAGCTTCGACGCGTTAGCACAGCAAGCCCGGCTACTGCTTGCAGCGCTTTTGGCTGGTTCGGGCCCGGCTGTTTACCAAAAAATAACTCACCTAGCGTAGCAAACACACTTAAAACGGCTTTCCGGCGCGAGGAGTCTTTCCGGCGTTCGGACCGGCTGTGTTTCGCGCCGTGCATCCATTTGGGCCACTCTACCGCAGTGCCTGGAGTCACAAGGAGGCCATCTCTGGCAGCAAAAAGCTGGCAAACCTCTGACTGCCGTTCCAAAAGGCACGGTACCGCCAGTTGGCGACTGCATCGCTGCGCTGCGCGTGCATTTGACATCTGTGTCCTTGCGGCGCGATTGCACAGTCCTGCACAGGCTGCAGAGGCTGCAGAGCAGCAGCAGTGTCGGCATCTCTCAAAGCCGCGACGCATTTGCGTCGTCGACGCGTAGCAACGTGAGAGGATGCCGACAGCCTTCGAGTCCAAGGTGCACGCTGTCGTGCGCGCCGTGCCCGCGGGCAAGGTGACGACGTATGGAGCCGTGGCTGCAGTAGCGGGCGGCTGTGCGCGGTCCGTCGGCGCTGTGATGCGCAAGAACTGTCCCGCCGAGACGAGAGTGCCCTGACAGCGAGTGATCGCGTCGGACCGGCGCCTCGGCGGCTTCAGCGGCGAGTGGGGCGCGGCCGCTCCTGCGGTGCGGCGGAAGCGGGCGCTGTTGGAATCCGAAGGAGTCGTCTTCGACGCGGACGGCCGGGTCTCGGCCGATTGTGTGCTTCGCGAACTGCCCGCGCCGGGCAAGCGTTCGCGCGCTGACGACAAGGCGGCGCCGCCGGCGAAGCGCTCCCGCCAGGCGCCGACTCAGACCGAGCTCGCGACGGAGACGCTCCGGATCCTCGCGGCGCGCGGCGCGGGCAAGACGTGCTGACCGTCGGAGGCGCCGCGGCGGCTTGCTACTGCGGCGTGTGATTGGCGGTCGTGGATGCCGGCCTCGCACGCCGCGGTGCGCGACCTGGTGGGGCGCGGCCGCGTCGTCGTCACTCAGAAGGGTTCGGTTGTTGATGTGAAAAAGGTCCGCGGGCCGTACCGGGTGCGACTCGTGTCGTCGTGAATATATGACGGTGCGCGCGCTTACTTGGCGCGCGGACCTGATCCCACGAACACGCGTCGGGTTGTGTGACTCACTGTGTAGAAAGTTAAAGAACTAAATACACAAGACTAGATTTAGGCAGTAAGCGGCAAGCCAAGCATCACCAAAATCCGCTTCAGCAGGTCCGCGGACTCCTCGACGTCGAATTTTGCTTCTTGCATGTAGGCCGCGACTTGCGCTTTCGACCCGTTCGGGTTCGCCTCGCCCCAGGCCGATGTGTAGGCGTTCAGCGACGACATCTGGATCTTCTGGCCCCACAAATTCACGGCCTCGAGGTACTGGTCGAGGTCGTCGGGGTTCTTGAGGAGGGGCGCGGCGCGGACCATGAGCTTCTCGCTCCGGTAGAGCGGGTCGTTGATCGACTTGTATCCAATGTACTCCTGAATCACTAAAGGAGACGCGTCGCACAAGGCGCCGCCGTTCGTGGCCACGACCTGGGCCTTCTCCTTCGAGAGCTGGGCGTTGCCGCAGGAGCCGCCCGTGATCTTCTGCCAATCTTTTAAAAGGGTCTGCATGCGCTGGTAGCCGAGCGTGAGTTTTTTAAGTTCGTCGGGCGTCGGCGCCGCCTCGGCGCCCGCGCGGCGCGGCGCCAGCGTCTTCATCAATGCTGCGCCGCCGAGGCCGTGGAGGCAGCGCCGCCGGCCCGTCATTTGCAACGCATGCGCGCTCGCGCAGAGGGCTGCGACGCGTAGGGCTGCTGGCATCATCATCCTGACTGTGTCCTGTGCCGGCGATTGATGGCTCCGCAAGTAGCAGCGCACGAGTAATGCGAGTTCGAGCGCTTTTTTGCAAGCGATGAGACGCCCGAACGCAGCGGCTGAAAGCAAAAGGACGCCAGGCTGGCAATGGGAGAAACCCGTTTTGATCGACAGGTGACCTGTACGTCTCCGCTCTTGATTCGTGTCGTTTCGAGCTCTCCGACGAAGCCAGCGGAAGCATCGAAGGGCTGAGACATCGGGCGATCGAGACAAGTACCGCGCACAGGACAAAAAGACTGGGTTGCGGGGAGCCAAAAGCTCGGGAACGGAATTCGTCGTCTTTTGCTGTGCAAGAACCCCTGCTAATATCGCGGCTGTGTTAGAAGGCGCCCCGTAGCCAAACGCACAGGCTGGCCTAGCAGCACCTCCTGCCCCGGGCCCGCGCCGAGAATGGCGCCCGACCCAAAGCCCCGCGCGCTGGAGCTCGTCGAGACCGGCGGCTACGGCAGCACGCCGGACGCGCCCGCGACGCCCCACGCGATGAACACGTCGCCCTGCGCGACGCTCGCCGTGCGCGGGACTCTTGTGGTGATTGTGCTGGCGAACGTCGTCCTGGTCGCGTCGCTGCTCGCGATCGGGGGGCGTTATCCAGCTCTAGTCTCCCCGGGCCTCCTCGCGCTCGGTTTTGGGTTGAGACACGGCGTCGACTGTGACCACATCGCCGCCATCGACAACGTGGCGCGGAAGCTGGCCTACTCCGGAAAACCGGCTGCTCTGGTCGGCCTCTGGTTCAGCCTCGGCCACAGCACAATGGTTTTGCTGCTGTGCGGCATCGTGGCCACCGGCTCGTCCCTCATCAGGTCGCGCGTCGACGCCGTCGCGAGCACGGGCGCCGTCGTGAGCGCCGTGTTTTCGTCCGTTACTTTGACGCTGATCGGGGCGTTCAACCTCGCGACCGTGGGCCCGCAATTTCGAGCGTGGCGCCGCGCCGCGAACAAACAACAGCGCGAGCACCACCACAACCACAACGCCGAGTTGATTGATGAGGGCGAGCAAGTAAGGGTTGAGGTGACGGGCGGGCTGTTCGCGCGGTGCGGCTGCTGCAAGCGGCTTTTGGCATCGGTCGACGCGGCCTGGAAGATGTACTTCGTGGGCGTGCTGTTTGGGTTGGGCTTCGAGACGGCCTCTGAAGTTGGTTTACTTGCCTTAGCGGCGGTGGGGCCGAAAGATGTCCCCGCGCCCCTGGTCATGCTCCTGCCCGCCTTATTCACGTCGGGCATGGCCTTGGTCGACACGTGCGACGGGTTGCTGGTGCTCTTCACCTTCGCGAAGGGCAACGACGGCGACGCCGCGGGCGCTTTACTGTTTGGTGCCTTACTCACGGCGGCGTCGGCCGCGGCGTCGCTCGCGATTGGGAGCATCGTTGGCTTGGGGCTCGTGGCCCCGTTCCTGCCGCCGCGCGTCGCCGGGCCGCTCGTGGCGCTCTCGGAGGCATTAGATGCGCACACGACGGCCGTCGGCCTCGCGGTCGTCGGCATGTTCGTGGCTGCGTTGGTGCTGTCCATGGCGGCGCCGGCGCTGCATCGGGTCGCCCGGCAGCTGTGCCCGCAGTGCTGCTGCGGCAAGACGCGGCGGCGGCCATACGCGGAGATCTCCACCTGACCGCGATTCGGTTTCGTAGTGTGTGTTAAACAAGCTAAACTTATAACATATCCCGTCGACTGGCAAGGGTCACAAGCGCACGCGGATCGCCGGCAGCGACTCCGAGCCCGGCTTCCGCACGACGCGCCGGTTCCGCCTCTTTCTCTCAGCCTTAGTACCGTCGGGGTCGTTCGCGTCGAGAAATTCCCACGGGTGCGTCTTCGCCCGCGCAAACAACTTGCGCCGCGCGACGTCCTCGTTTCTCACTTTTCGAGCGTTCGCGAGCGCCACCCTCTCGGCTTCCTCGCGCGCCCGGTAGCGCCGCTCGTGCGCCAACACGTACTCGCGGCACTTGTGCACCCGATCGCGGTGCTCCGAATCACCTAACCGCGGCCACGACGACGCCCGCGCCCGCAGCTCCCGCTTCTTCTCCTTGCGCTTCTTCTCCGCCTCGTCGTCGTCCGAGTCGGAGGCCAGGTCCTCGCCACCGTCGGAGGCGCCCTCGTCGTCGGCGTCTCCATCTATGCCCGTGGGCAGCATGAAGGGGTTGTCGCGCAGGGGGAAGTCGTCTCCCACATGAGCGCGGAACTCGGGTGAATGATCTAAGAAGTCCATCGACGTCCGGACACATAGCAAGAAATCGACGCCGTTCCAGAGGAAGGGCGGCGGGTCGGGCGGCGGTGTGGGCGGCGGCGTGCGATTCCGGACCGCGTACTCGGCTTCAGCGGCTCTTTTCTTGATTTCCGCGAGTTTCTCGGCCATGGTCTGGGGTTTGTCGGCGGGGGCCGGCGCCTCCGAGGCTTCCACGGGTTCTTCCTCGATCACGACGGGCGCGGCGACCTCGCCCGCGTGCCACGTCGCGATGGCTTCCACCGCATCGATAGTGGCCCGCTGCATGCCCTTGATGGGCGGTCTTCGCAACGGTTCGGGCGGGCCGAGCGCTTCAATTAAGTCTTGCATCGCGTCGCGCTTTTGGCTGTTCAGCGATTCCGGATCGGCGCAGACCGCCCTTACCACCTTCAGCTGCTCGAAGACCTTGAGGCGCTCCGCGTCGAAGGCCATTAATGCGCGAACGACTGCACCCTCCCGTAATTGCTGCGCGGCCTCGCGGGCCGCCCTACGCGCCAATACTTCATCCGAGATCTTGGCCTTGGCGTCTCGCTCGACGCGCCGCTGGAAGAAGAAGAGCTGCCCCGCGCCCCGCATCTTCCTCCGTAGTTGCGCACGGTCCACGCGGTTCTCGACGCGCGTCGGTTTGTATGAGACCTTCTCAGGAACCTTCTCGGGCTCGGGCTCGATCAAACTCCGCCAGGCCGGCTTCAGCGCCAACCTACGCTTCTCGCGCACCTTCTCGAGGCGCCTCAACTCGGCCTCGCGCCCCAGGGCCTTGCCCCAGCTCCCGTGCCACAAATTCCGCAGGTCGCGTTCGCCCCTTCGTGAGGGACCCTTGACGACATCATCACGCGCCTTCGCCTTGGTCTTCGCCCTTCTCGTCAAGTGTTCGAACTCCGCTTCCACGAGCTGAAGCTTCTCTCTATCTCCTTGATCAAAGGCGTACTCGAGCAATCGAGCAGCATCTTCAGCAGAAGGCAGCTCGCGCTTCTTGCGCCTAGCTGCGGCCATCCTGAGGAGTTGCCCGGGCGTCGGGCGGTTCTTCTCCATCATGAAGTCCTCGAAGTCCCCTCTGAAAATATTTTCCCCTTCACTTGATTCACTATCAGATTCCGGTAAGGTAGGTAGAGTTTCGGGACCGTACAACTTCGGCGGCCGCACGGTCACGGCGGTCTTGAAAATAGTTTCGGCGCGACCGCCCATGAAGTACTTGTCGCCCTTCTCGATGGCCGAATACGTGTGCGCGAAGTGGTCGATGTTGTGTAAGAGTACCGACCTCACGATCGCCGTGATCCACTCCCAGTCCTCGCAGTCGACAATGTACTCCGGCAAGTTGATGGGGTGCTTCGGCACCGGCGCATGATCTTCTTGCTGCTCCAGGAGAGCTGCCAACTGAGGACTCCAGACCCACGTCCCTGGTTTTTCCGGATTCTGCATCGCCACCAGCTCCGTCAGGGGCTCGGGCGGCGCCTTGTCGCCGCAGGCCATGATGAAGTCCTGGCGCTTTCTTTCGCGCACGGCCGCGTAGCCTCGTTGCGCGGCCTCGGCGGTGTACTTTTCGCAATCCTGGACGGACGAGTCGCGGCGCCTTCTTGCAAGCTTCGAGGCTTTGGAGGCGAGGAAGGCGTCGAAGCCGCGGCCCATGCTGTGTTTCTTCCGTCGGTAGCGCCGCGGCCGCGGTCTCGACGAGAGGGTGGACAGGCTGGCATCGTCCGGCGGGCTGCCCGGCGTGGCCGTGGAGGCGTCCATGGTTCTTCGTGTCGTTATGTATGGTGCATTTTACTATCTCGCAGGAATGGGCGGTTTTTACGGCCCCAAAGGAGCCGGCGTTGGCAGGGCAGCCTCGGCATCGGGCTGGTGCCGGGCACGGTCGGTTCCGCGAGGACGCGTCGGTGCGCACGGCTAGGGCTCGCGAGGGACGTGGTCGGTTGTTTTTTGCGGTCATCGAGTAGCATAGACACACTAGTTTCGCCTGCAGCAAGCTGCTGCTCTGCAAAAGGAAGTGCTTGCAGGAGCATCTGTCGCAGCGCAAGCAGGCAAGAGCAATAAATAGCAGTGCGAAACACCACCCGCAGCCATTTTAACAAATAGCAGCGCTGCAGAGCCGGTTTGCATATCGCCACACTCACCTGCAGCTGCTCACCATGGTGCGACGACTGCTATTGCTGCTCGCGGGAACGGCAGATGCGCTGCGGCGGCCCGCACCAAGACGCGCAACACTCGTAACGCGACAAGCCCACGAGCCCAAGCAGTACCAGATCATCGCCGGCCCCGCGTGCGAAGCGATGGCCCAAAGAATACAAGCGTCCGAACCGGCCCGCTTCACCTACCACGAGACGTCCTGGGACAAGTTCCCCGACGGGACCGACCGCATCGTCGTGGGTGGGTTCCAACCGAAGAATGAAATTGCGGGCGAGCACGTTCTCATGCTTGCCTCGTTCCACGATAATGATGTCACGCTCTCCCAGTTCCAGGTCATGGTCATGTTACTGATGTCTTTTGTCGAGTCGTTGACGATCGTGTTACCGTTCTACCCCACGGGCACGATGGAGCGCGTCGTGACCGAGGGCGAGGTCGCGACGGCCGCGACCTACGCCCATCTATTCTCGTCACTACCGTCGTGCGGCCGGCCGACTCGGTTAATCGTCTACGACTTGCACACCTTACAAAACAGGTTTTATCTGCACGGCAACACGGTTGCCTCATTACATACTACCGTACCGTGTCTCATCCCTCGCCTGGAAGCCGCGGGTATAGACGCCGTCGCCTTCCCCGACGACGGCGCCGCGAAGCGCTTCAAGCACATGTTCGACTCGGATGTGTACGAGATCATTGTGTGCGGGAAGGTGCGAGATGGGGACAACCGCGTAGTAACGGTGCAGGACGGCGACGTCAACGACAAGAAGGTCGTGATCGTCGACGACCTCGTGCAGACGGGCGGCACGTTGTACGAGTGCGGCGCGAAACTCTTAGATCTGGGCGCGGCGTCTGTCAGTGCGTTCGTGGCGCACGGCGTCTTTCCGCGCGAGGCCTGGAAGCGCTTCGCCCGGGGCGGCGACCGCGACGTGTTTGACACGTTCTACGTGACGAACTCCATCCCAACCACCACAGACAAACTGCCGTCGAACGACGTGTTCGAGGTCATTGACTTGACGGAGCGGGTCATCGACGATTTGGATAACTACTAAGTGTGTTTACTATTCTCTTAGGCGGTCGCCGTAGTCACCCTTCGGCGCCTTGAGGGCCGAGGCCATCGCGATCGGCAGGAACATCCGCGAGTGCTCCGGTAGTAACTCGTAGCCGTGCGCCTTCGCCGTATCATCCCTAATTTGCTTCGCCGTGAGTAATTTGAGGCCGGGCGTCTTCAGCGTCTCCCTCGTTAAGTCTACTGAATCCGCGATCTTTCGGAGCTCCGCGTACTCTTGATCCTGAACAGAAGACTCTCCAGTAACGACGGTGCCCGTGCTTCCGCGTTTGCCGAGGGGCTTCATGCGCACCGCTCGACCCATGTTCCTCCGATAATAGGCCTGGTCCTCGTAGAACTTCGCGTGCGACGCGTGACTCGTAGATGGCGTGGCTTGCGTCTTCCGCAATCGACCGGCGAAATATCTATTGTGCTTCCTTAATTCATCCTTCTTGATCTTGTCCGTGATAGCCTTGTTGTAGGCCATGTTCCTTCTTAATCTTACGCGAGCCATATCTGGTTTCTGAGACAGAGGAGTCCCGTTCTCCATGATGTGCACGATCGACTTCATCAAAATTTGATTCTCGTGGCTGATCTTGTTCTGCCACTTGAGCTTGTCTTCAATCGCCTTCGTGTTTTGCTGGAAGTGCGGCAGCCCGTAGCCGCGCGGCGCGGACGTGTCCGTGACCGGGCCTACTTTCTTGACTCTCCTAAAAAAGGTTCTTATTTGTTTTTCTTCCCGCGCTCTCGAGACGGCGTCCTCGGGCGCGTTGATGGGCGCCCATGCTGGCCCCCTCCTCATGTTAGTTGCTGTGAGGAGCGCGGCGGCGGCGTCTCGCTGCGGTGACTCGTGTGGCCTGTTGAACGGGCCGGGGGCTGCCCAGGGGATGCGCTGCGGGCGCTTGTGGTGTGTGCCTCTGTCCCGCGTTAGGGCAGCCTCTCCGCGCCCGGCGTTCCTCTCGGGAGTTGTCTAGCCGCTCGCGGACTGCCTGGAGTTGTTGTTGGGCGGAGTTCATCCTTCTGGCGGAAATACCGATGGGTGCTAGTGTCTTACTGGCCGCTAGGGAGCTACGCGATCAAACGCAGCCCACGTGGTACGCTGCCGGTTTTGCACCACTACAGAGAGGAGAGCATTGCTGTACGCAAGTCTGATCCGCTTTGCAAACGAGAAAAGAAACGCATCGCTGCAATCAATAACAAGCAACCATGCCCAAAGCCCTCGTCGTTTTTGGCAGCGAGTCCGGCACGGCCGAGAAAGCTATTAAGGAACTCGCGGCGCAGTGGAAGGCCGCGGGCGCCTGGACCGTCGTGGATGTCATCGACGGCAACGCCGCCGCGAAGCAGGGCCTGGAAACGCTCGCGACGAGCCACGACGCGATCATCATCGCGACGTCGTCGTTTCGCCAGGGCGACGCGCCGTACAACTACGACGATTTTCTCGGGGCGCTGTATCGGGCGACCTTCAAAGCCGAGTCGCCGTTCCAGGGGTGCCAGCACGCCGTGTTGGGCTTCGGCGACTCGCATTTTGATACCTACATGAACTGCCCGCGCTTGACGGATTCGCTGCTGGAGAAGTGCGGGAGCCGGCGCATGGTGAAACGGGCGGAGATCGATGTCCGGGAGAAGGAGCGAGGCGTCAAGGACATGGCGACCTGGGCAGCAGCCGTGGACGCCGCCCTGAAAAACCTGCCGGACCCCTCGTCGAAACCCGCGTGCATCTGGGACGAGAACACGTCGACCTACGACAAGTCCCTCGAGTATGATGATGACGAGGAGGAGGTCGCGGTACAGTCGGGGTCGTCGCTCTATTTCTACGGGTCGGTCGTCGCGGCCGCCGCGGCGCTCTACTACCTCCTCTTCGCATAATTATTAACAACTTAAATAGCTACGGCCCAGCCGGACGCGTCCCGGCCGTAGTGCGCGTCCGAGAGGCGCCGCCAGAGCTCGCTCGCGACGGGGCCCGCGCCGCCGCCGGTGGGCACGTCGATGGACGAACCCTGGTAGACGACCTCGCGCACGGGGCAGACGACGGCCGCGGTGCCGGCGCCGAAGACCTCGAGCAGCCTGCCTTCGCGAGACGCCGCGACCACCTCGGGCATCGTAAAAACACGCTCCGACACGACGTCCACACCTACCGACGCGGGATCGGCCCGCGCCAAATCTAATATAGACCGCCGCGTCACGCCCGGCAGGATGTCGCCACTTAACGGCGCCGTCACGAGCTCAACACCTGATGCAGTCCGCAGGACCACAAAGACGTTCATGCTCCCGACCTCCGTCACGCGGTGGTCGTCGCCGAACAGGAACAGGACCTGCTGGGCCCGCCCGTCCGTCTGGGCCGCGGCGTCCAGCACCGGTTTTATGGTGGGGGCGTAGTTGCCCCCTATTTTAGTATCGCCGGCGCCGCCGGGCCACGCCCGCACATTCACCGTATCGGCGACGACCGTTATCGGCTTGAAGCCGTCCTGCGCGGGGCGTCGCGTCGAGTGTCTTACAATATTGTCGCGGCGATGGCGTGGTTATGGCGCCAGCACGCCATCGACGCGACGCCGTCGTCGAAGAGAACCGATGACCCTCCACGCCTTCGAGCAGACGCTTCGAGGACGGACGCCGACCGCGCACGGGAAAGTAGGGCCCCACCGGAGACGCAATCACATACAGCGTCGCCTCCTGCGGCACGCCCACCCCCAAAAACGGGTCCGTGGCCACACAGGTCGGCCTCAAGTACATCGAATGACCTTCGCCCCTAGGGACCCACTCTTGCTCCACCTCTACATAGCGCTTGAGTAATTCAACAAATGCCGTCTCGTCAAACGTCGGCATCGCCAGCCGTTGGAGGGACGAGGTCATGCGCCTCGCATTTAAATCTGGTCTGAATAGTCGTATCGCGTCGTCGTCGCCGCGGTAGGCCTTCATCCCTTCGAAGCATTGCAGCGCGTAGTGGAGCGTCATCGCCGCCGGGGACAATTGGAGGGGTCCGTGGGGCTGGATTCTCGGTGCGCTCCAGCCGTCGCTGGCGGTCCAGTCCACGCGAAGCATGTGGGGCGAGAAGATGCGGCCCCACTGGCCGACGAGTGCTTCGTTCGCTGGCGGTTGCGCGGGTGTGGCGCAGCGCTCTATTTTAAGCTTCGAGGCGTCGAGACTGCTGAATGCGCGACTCGTGCGGTTCAGCGCTTGGCGCAGCATCGTTGTTTTCTCACCGGAGAGGCTTTTTGGATTGTGCTCTCCGTGTGTACTGCTCTCGTTGTAGCACGATGCGCTTGGCGTACTTGCTGCAGGTGGTAAGCGCTGTATGCGTGCGTGCTCTGACGCTCCAATTGCAGGCACAGATGCCACAATGGCTGCCAGCTTGGCATGCTCGAGTTTTGGACTGAGCGGGTTTCGCGCGCTCGCGCCCAGCCCTTGTTTTGCGGAAAGAGCAGTCCCGGATAATGATTACACCGCCTCCTTTGCGGCGCTTCGACCACCCCACCAAGCCAGCAGCCAGCTCGATGACAAGGAGCTGGAGCAAAGAGCTGGAGCTCAATTGCCGCTGATACGCGTCCCTGGTGGTATTGAACACGTGCTGGAAGCCTTTTTCGTTGTGCACGACAGCGCGCTCGAAGGAACTCTGCTCTCCTTGCGTGGAGAGCCCCCCTAGTTGCTGCAGCTCTGCCATGGGACGAGGACGACGACGACGCGTAGCGCTCTGCGCCGCCGTCCTCTGCCGACCCGCGCTCGCGCTCGCACCGCTCAACGGCGTGGCACCCGTGAAAACCGACCGCGTCGCCGAGCTCCGGAGGCAGCGCGCGGAGATCGACGCGGAGCTGGCAACACTCGAGGTGGGCCACCGGCACGCCACCGCGACCCCGAAACAACAGATCAGGGCATTGTACGACGCCTTTAATGCGCGCGATGGCCGCGCTGTTGCTGACTTACTAGCTGACGACGTGGTCTATGAGGACTTGCTGTTAGGAGAGTCCACAATTTGCCGGGGCAAGGCCGCGTTCTCCGGCGCGCTGGAGTGGCATCCTGCGTTCGTGTCGAAGAAATTGAACCTGCCCTTCGACCTGCAGCTCATCGTCGACAAAGTGGCCTGCGACGGGCAGAAGTCGGTGGGTGTCGAATGGCACGTCGAGGTTGATGGGAAGCCCTTCCCGTTGTCTCGCGGTTTATCTCTAGCGACCACCAACGCCGAGGGCAAGTTGGAAAGAGTCGTCGACATCGCCGAGGCGCCGTGGCGCGTCGTCGGGTTGTTGATCCGGCCGCTGCTGACGGCGTTCGGCGCGGGCGCCGCGGCGCTGGGCATCGGGGGGCTGGGCTACCTCATCGGGACGTAGCCAGCCGAAGACGAACATCATAAGCTATTGTGTGTGTTAGACTTTGTTATCGGTGGATGGTCTAGCGAAGGGGGGGGTGTTAGAGGGCCCGGGGGACTCGGATCCGAGTCCATAGGGTTCGTGCCCTCTAGGCTCTCGAGAGAGACCACGTGCGAGAGTCGCTGGTCCCCCCGCCGCCGCCGCCGCGACATCAAACGAATGGACCCTTACCCGAAGACGATCGACGACGCGCCGCGCTGCTGGTGGCGGAAGCGCTGGGACGACTGAAGCTTGGCCTCGGCCGCGTCGTCCTTCGCCTCGCGGCGCCGGTTCGGCGGGAAGCGCGGTTCCGCCCCGCCGAAGATGTCGGCCACGCTCTCCTTGGCCTCCCGTCGCACGGGCGAGGCCTTGCTCTCCCTTTGTTGTTGTCGAACTTCAGCCTTCACGTCGGACATCAGAGAAGCCATCTCCTTCTGCACGGCCCGCTCGAAATCCTCCTCCTGCTTCCTTTTGTCCGCCCGACGCACGGCCGCGAAGGCCGCGTCGACGCTCGCGTCAAAGTCCGGAATCGCGCCCACTTCGGCCGGCGCGCCCTGGCCGCCGAAGGCCGCCCAGCACTCCTCGCGGATGATTTCCTTCCGTCGCGCTAGCGCGGCTACTTTCGCGTCGAAGGCGCGGTTTTCGCCCTCTTGCGGCGCCGCGCTCGTGGTTGGGGGCGCTTTTTGCTGCTGCTGCTGTTGCTGGCGCTGGCGCCAGAGTCTCGCCCTTATTTCTTCTTCGTCCAAGGACGGCGCCTGGCCGAAGTGGGGGTTCCTTGGGCCTAGCGCCATTTTTATCGTTCGTTCGTGGGGCAGCCTAAGTTTGACAAGCCAGTGAATTATAAAACGTGATCCTGACCCCCTAATACCGAGGTATAAGGTACCATACCGATACCTTACTGCAGGACTCGGCGGCCGCGATTCTAGGCTCTGCTGCCTCTGCAGGGCGTATAAACACACGCGGCGCACCAGAGCGATTGCGCGCGCAGCTCGTTTGACCTCTGCAACCAGCCGCGAACGACTGCAGACCGCTTCGTATCGCGCAAACCATCAGCAGCCAAGTGCAGCACCAGGCAGCACCTACAGTAGCAGCCATGCACCCCCTCAAGAAGAAGAAGAAGCGTGTATTAGCCGGCAAGTCATTAGGAGTGGCACCGCCCGTCTTCGGTAGAGGCGGCCGGAGGAGGGTGCCGCCCGCGCGGAAGAAGACGCCTCCACCAGCACCGCCACCGCCGCCTCCTAAACCAGTACCACCAGTGCCGCCGCCCCCACCGTCCAACGAGACCTGGGACCAGAAGGCCTTGAGGGAGTGGCAGCTCGAGCAGGCTATTAATGAAGGCGGCGCGACCGCGCGCGACGCTTTGCTCAACTACCAGTTCGACGAAGAAGACATACGGTTCGCGAAGCAATTCGTCAAGGAGAAGATCGAGCCGTTGATGGAGGAGTCGAAGCGAGATTTCGCCGAGGAGAAGGAAGTGACCTGGACCGACCTCGGGTTACCTGAACAGCATCTCAATTGGGTCAGTAAGGACCAACTCCCGGCGAAGTTCTCGGATCGACCGAAGGACGAGCAGAAACGTATGTTAGAGGACTACAACGAAAAACTCAGAGTTTGTGTCGCGGAGATCGAGAAGCTCGGGAATAAGTCTGATAGGTATGTGGACCCTGAGCCTAGGTATGACGTGAAAGATGAGGAAGTTTTTGAATTACTCCCCGAGTCAGTGCGCCAGAAGACTAGGAAGTTTGGGATTGAGAAGTTCTTCCCTATACAGAGAGCAGCTTTACCTCTGACGATCGCGGAGGCTCGGGAAATGCACGGCCTTGGCCGGGACATTGCGGTGAGTGCGCCTACCGGGTCGGGCAAGACGCTCATCTACGCTTTGAGCGTCCTGAGCGGGTTGCACGACCGAAGGGTGCCTCGGGTGCGCGGCGTCGTCGTCGTACCGTCGCGAGAGTTAGCAAGGCAAGTGCACGCCGTGTTCGAAGCCCTGAAGCCGGAGATGGAGGACATACCGATGCGGATCTGCCTGGCGGCGGGCCAGCCCGACGAGCAGGTCCTCATAGAACCGAATTGGGACCTGATCCCGCCGTCGCGGCGGCCGCGGCCGGCCGAGGGCAAGTGGGGCTTCTGGCAGCTCCACAAGTTCCCCTTCCCCGACCTCGTGCCCGAGGAGGACCGCGAGCCCGTGCCGCAAGGTGGTATTGTGGACGGGCAGTGTGATGTGATTGTAGCTACTCCAGGTAGGTTGGTGGACCTCGTGGAGAATTTACGCGGTTTTACGCTACAACACGCCCGTTACTTGATAGTGGACGAGGCCGACCGGCTGCTGGACCAGTCGTACCAGGACTGGGCGCAGATTGTCTTGGATGACATGCACCAGAACCTGGAGGGCTCGGCCAAAGTGACGCCCGACTTCCGGCCGTTTGACGCGACGACGCGACGACCCTACAACCTGAATGCTCCCGGTGCGCCCCATCCTTGGTATAGAACCCGATTGTCCAAGTTCCTATTCTCTGCTACACTCGGAGACGACCCCCAGCAGCTGAACGCGATGAAGCTCTCGCGGCCGTTGTTTTTGTACAGTGCCGTCGTCGACGGCCAAGAGATCGTAAAACACTTGGACGGCCTGAGTGCCGAGCGCTTCTTCAAGGATGAAAAGGCCGACGACCACGCGCGGAGCCTCCCGGCCGGCCTCACGGAGTCCGCGGTCTCCTGCGACGCGGCGTCGAAGCCCGTGGCTTTATTTGCGTTGTTGGAGCGGGAGCGCGCGCAGTGCCGGCTGATCATCGTCTTTTGCAACTCGGTCGACACGGTGACGCGGCTGGCGCACCTGGCGCAGCTCTGGTGTTTGCGGAGGCAGTGGCTCGGGGGCGAGGAGTGCGTCCTGGCCCTGTCGTCGGCGGCGGGCGCGGCGCGGCGGGACGCGATCATCAAGGAGTGTCGGAGGCGCTTAGATGAGGATGACATGCCGTGTACGGTGCTCGTCGCGTCCGACGCCCTGGCGCGCGGCGTCGACCTGCCTTCCGTGTCGTTAGTGATCAACTACGACGCGCCCCGGGACGCGTCGAACTACGTCCATCGCGTCGGCAGGGCGGCGCGCGCCGGCGCGACCGGCCGCGCAATCACGCTGATCAAGCGCGGCCAGGACAAGGACTTCGACCGCGCGCGGCGGAAGGTCGCGCCGCCGACGAAGGTGCCTCGTGAGTCCGTCGGTGCGCTGAGTTCGTATATCCCGGACTACAAGAGCTGCCTGGGCGGCTTGGAGGCGCGCTTGGGGACGGGTCGAAAGCTGCGCCAGCCCGCGGGCGGCTTCGGGCGCGGGTTTCTGAACGCACCGGCTCGCTCGCGGTCGTCGTCCTCCTCCAGTGCGCCGGCGCCGGCGCCGCGGCGGTCGCGCTCGCGGTCGAATTCGTCGTCGTCGGGGTTCCGGCGCGGGTTCCTTGGTTGAGGTGTTGTTTGTTGTGTAACCGTGTGAAATTTATTTACTACTAGAAGTTACAACAAACAATCAAAGCTCGCCCAACGCCGGCGACGACGCGTCCTCGACGACGAACGTCCGCGTCCTCGAGCCGACCTGCTCCTCCGCGTCGCCCAGCGAGTACGGCAACCCGTCGTAGGCCCACTCTAAAGCCTCAGTCTTGTCCTCGAGGAACCAGCGCGGCGCGTCGCGCGGGCGATAGTGGGCAAACAATGACACGAACGCGTCTCCTTGTAAAGGTACCTCGCGCCCGTGCAGGCATTTCGCTGACTCGTAGAAGAGTAGCTCGCCCGGTTCCATCGTCACGTTCGTCATCTCTCCTGAATGCAGGTCATAGATTTGCAAAGGCCACGCCTCGTCCATGCCGTACTGGCCGATGTTCACTATTACTGAGGCGGCGTGCGTCTCCTCCCGGTCGACATGAGGCATCAGCGTGCTCCCGCGCGTGTACCGCCGGAGGCCGTAGAGGTCCGTGTCCTCCAATTCTACATCACCGATCCACGCCTCCACGAGCGGCCGCAACGCGTCGTGCCACCTTCTTTTGAGCCCGAACGGAAGGTAGCACATCTCAGGAGGCGCAGACCACCAATTCACGTGAGCGCTGTCGGCACCCCACTCCTCATACACGAGACAGGTCGCGGCGTTATTGTACCAGTATGTGGCAATATCCGCAAAAAGAGCAGGTGGTAAGGGCGCCCTATCATAACCGCGTTTGGTCCACGTCCTTTTGACGCGGTTCGCGCGGTTCTGTTCGAACTTTCGGAGGTCGTCCTCCGTGCGCTTCCACTGCTCGGCGCTGCGCTTTGATATAGGCCGAGGAGCTGCGACGATTGTGTGAATGGCGTCGTGCGTCGCCTCGTATTCGCCCAGCGTTTCGCCGGAAGCTTCTTCGACGACCACAAACCTATGCCCCAGGCCGGCGGTGAGCCAGACCGTGCCCTCGTCTCCCGGGATCAAACGCCGCTGCATATGCCTCTCACCGGACCGCGGGTGCACCCAGTAGACGTTTGCTGCGTTTCCATAGGTGATGAAGCCCAGCTCGACGGCGGAACAGTCGCGGTCGTACCACTCATCTAGTTCTTTCTCGGCGGCGTGGGCCCTTGAATGGTCGCCAGCCTCGAGGGCCGCGTCGATGGTGTCGCCAGCGTAGCGTCGTAGATCGGCCGTCGCGGCGACAAGGGCAATGGGCGCGCCTCTCAGTAGACACACGACTCCACAATCCTCGACCTTGAGCAGTCTCGCTAGTTCTCCGCCCGCGACGGCGGCTTCGCGTGGCTCGCGTAGCTGGTCCAGCCTCAATTGGGTGCGCTCGCAGCCGGCACCGGTCACGACGAGATTGCGGTCAAGGCGTGCGCGGGCATCTTTTGGGAGCTGTGCTGCGGTGTCATAGCTCGGCCAGACGGCAGCTGTGATACGTATACAAAGCAAAAGCGCAGGGATGCGCATCGCGTTACAAGTGCTAAAGACCAGTAAGGCGTGGTGCGCGAATGCAGCGCTGGCGGCACAGCTCTAAAACCTTGTGAAATGACGAATGCGTGCGATTGAGCCGGTAGGACGACGGCGCAAGCAAAAATTTGCTAGCTAGCGGCTTAAAGACACTAGCCTGGACGAGTCTTGCGTGTGAAGTTGGCCAAACAAGCGCATACGTACCCGCTGTGCAACGCCAGCCGCGCAGCGCGACTTCAATAGCTGTGCTGTGCAGCTGCAGCAACGAGCACGAGCAAAGCCTAGCCCACCATCCCAATCACCTGGGCGAGCCTGCAGTGTCGGACAGCATCCGTGCCCTGCGCAACGCGACTAAAGAACAGTGCTGAACATGGGCAAGAAACGCCGCCGCACGAGCAACCAGCGCGACGACACCTGGACCAAGGGCCCGGAAAAGCCGGCGGACGCCGCGCGCCGTCTCAAATGCGCGCGGCGCTTCGAGGATTATTATAGGCAGCAGCTCGGCCTCGACGACGAGGAATGGCGGCGCATGATGGCGACCTTCAGAAAACCGCTGCCGGCGACGTTCCGCGTGACCGCGCCGGACGGCCTCGCGCGCAAGATCGAACATGAGTTGAGGGAGGTGTGTGGGCGGTGCGACGCCGCCGCGGCGCGCATGCGGAGCGAGGGCCCGACCGCGGCGGATCTGGAACGCTTCTCGCGCGACGCGGAACCGGCGGCCTCCGCGGCGGCCTACCACGCCTTCGCGACGGCGCCCCTGAACCTCACGAGTTTGGACTGGATCCCGAACCGGCGGGCCTGGCGCGTCGACGCCGAGCGCGCGGCCCTGCGCAAGTCGCCGGCGCACAAAGAATTACACACTTTGCTCGTGGCGCACGAGCGGGCAGGTACGATAACCCGCCAGGAGGCCGTGAGCATGGTGCCTCCTCTCTTCCTGGCTTGTCGACCGGGCGACCGCGTCCTCGACACCTGCGCCGCGCCGGGCTCGAAGACGTCGCAGCTCATCGAGGCGGTGTTCCCGCCCGGGTCCGGTGATTTGAAGGATGCTTCAGGTTTAGTGGTCGCGAACGACGAGGACCTCAAGCGGACGCATACGTTAGTGCACCAGCTGAAGCGGTTGGGCGCGCCGTGCTGGGCGGCGACGCACGGCGACGCGCGGCTCATCCCGACGCCGCGCGATCCTGATGGACGCAAGTTATTGTATGATAAGGTCCTGGCGGACGTGCCTTGTTCCAGTGATGGCACTCTCCGGAAGACGCCGGGTGTCCTAGATCGATGGTCGACGGCGACAGGCGCGTCGCTCCACGCGCTGCAGGCGTCGATAGCCGTGCGGGCGGCGCAGCTCGTCAAGCCCGGCGGTACACTTGTTTATTCCACGTGTTCCCTGAACCCCGTCGAGGACGAGGCCGTGGTCGCGGAGTTGCTGCGGGCGGACCCGTCGCTGACGGTAATCGAGGACCCGCGCGCGCCGCAATTAGTAAGACGGCCGGGCCTGACGACCTGGAAGGTCTTGGACGAAGGCGACGATGGGTTAGTGGAGTACGCGTCGCCCGGCGACGTCCCCGAGGGTAAAATGCGCCGTTTCCGGCCCTCGGTCTTCCCGCCGACGGACTCACGCATCCAAACGCAGCTCACGCGCTGCATGCGCTTCCTGCCGCACGACGCCGACGCCGGCGGCTTCTTCGTCTGCGTCCTGCGCAAGGAAGGTTCTACAGTCGCGGAAACGGCGACGACCGAGGTGCCGCCGAAAAAAGACAAGCCCGACGGCCGCCAGCTCTCCGAGGACGTGAAGTACGTACGCTTCCGGGACGCCGCCGACACGGCGAAGTTGGCCGCCTTCTTCGGCCTCGAAAACTTCCCCTGGGAGCTGCTGGTCTGCCGGTCGGGCGCCGACAACGCCATGGCGACGCAGCAGTCGGCGAAGAAGGTCGTGCTGGGGACGCCCGCGTGCGCCGCGTTATGCGAGCGCGCGAAGCAACTCCGGCTGCGCGTCGTCCACGCGGGCGTGATCACCTTCGCGCGGACCTCGGAGTCGGCGGGCTGCGCGGTCGACTACCGCCTGTCCCAGGACGGCGTCGACCTCGTGCTGCCGTTCCTCACTAAAAGACGCGTCGCGTGTGGGAGAGGGGACTTCGAGAAGCTGCTGGCGGGCGGCTCGCACGGGCCCGAGGCCTTCTCCGAGAAGGTCCGGGCGGAGGTCGCGGCCCTGGGCGCGGGGTCCGTCGTGTTTGTGCTGGAGGACGGGTCGGCGCGGCCGCCGGCGTGCGTCGCGTGGCGCGGCCTCCAGGGCTACGTCTCGGTGTTCGCGGGGAAGGAGGACCTGGTCGTGCTGCGATCGCGGCTGGGGTAAGAGTTCCTAGAGGTAAACCCGGTCCCGGCGCGCGACGGTGATGTTCTTCTTCGGCCCAGACGGGAAATTGGCCGTCGTTCAATCAAACGACAAGCCAGATCATGGGAAACCAAACTCTAGGCACACTGTATTATTTAGCGCAACAGCCTTCGCGGCGGGCCAGAAGACCTACGACATCAGGGTCACGAACGTTAACTCGAAGCTCACTCTTTACGTGGACGGCGAGCTCGACAGCTCCGTGCAAGGAACCGCGACGTACATGCCGCCCGAAGGTGTCGGTAGACTGATAGTGGGGTGGGATGCAGGATTTGTCCCACCCTACCTGCCGGCCCAAGCCATCATCTCCGACGCTCGCTTTGCCGACCTGGACCTAGGCCAAGACGAGGTCCTCCCCATCTCCAAGCACAGCTACTGCGTCGAGACGAAGTTCTGCTCCAGCAAGCCCTGCACGAACACGACGGCCGCCACGAACCTTACGGTCACGCGCTGCACGACGGGCCTCCAGTACGATACGGCGACGAACCGTTCACGCATGCAGGGTCTGCCTGACGCAAGCAGATTGCGACGGGTCGGAGATCTGCGAGTTCCCCAGCGCGCGCCGCGGGCTCCGCTTCGGCAGCATCCAGCAGGAGGGATGCTGCCACGCGCGCTAAGCGCGCATCAAGGCGCAAAACGGCAAAATACAAGGTAGGCGATTTGCCGCGCGCGACCATCAAGCCTCCACCGCCCGCCGACATCATAGTCGGCGGGCTATCCGACGTCGCCGAGCCGAGCAGACGCGACGCTGGACGCGCTCAGATGACCTGGACGCAAACCACACGCTGACGTGTGGCATTACCACACAATCGATGCCCTCCCCTCGACCACAGTACGAGTTCCGCGGCGGTTTTTCCTCCGCCACACCGATGAATCGTACGGGGGAGCCGTGTCGCCGCCGCGCCGACCATTCGTCGGCGCGGCGGAGAAGCGCCGCAAACGAGTTCGGCCCACCTGATGCTCTTAGGCGGGCCGTCCACGCAGAGCGATGAGGACCTGATGACGATCCAGTCCGTGTCGAACCCCCGTCGTTTCCCCTCCCCTCCCGCCGTGCTGCCGCCCGTCCGACGCCCGCCGCCGCCGCCGCCAAAAAACGAACCGCCGAGATCCATCGTGATACCACCCCCGGGCCCGCGTAAGCTTTCTGGATTCGCAAACTATCGTCCGAGGGATCCGCCATCGTCGCTGCCCAAAATACTACTCACGCGCTTAGCCAACAGCCTACCGCAGCTCTTTCAGGCTCGTACATCATCCCGAGCGACACGGCCAGGTGGACGCCGTCGAACGACGGCGCGATGGCCCGGATCTTGTCGGGCAGGACGTCCTGCTGCAGGTAGTCGCCTCCTTTCAACGCGTCCCAGACGCGCAGCGTCCGGTCCGACTGGCCCGAGGCCAGCAGGCACTTGCCCGTCTTCGGGCACGCGAAAAAGGCCACGGCCGTCACGACGGCCCCCGGGTTCATCAGCACGAGCAGGGGCCCGCCGCCTTTGATGGGGTCCCACACCCCGACGCTGCAGTCGTAGGCGCCCGACGCCACGAGCGGCTTATTGCCGTTCTGGGCCGCGGCGACGCAGTTGACGCCCTCGACGTGGCCCCGCAACGTCAAGAGTTCTTTCCCCGTCAGGAAGTCCCAGACCTTGACGAGGTTGTCGTGCGACCCCGTCACCAACCGGGGCCTGCCGCGGTCGTGGAACGTCGCCATGCCGTAGACCATGTCCGTGTGTCCGGTGAGCATCGTCGTCGTGTTTTTCGGAGGAGGTGGTGCATTGGGCTTCGGCGGGCCGATGACCGCCTCCTTGGACATGGTCCGTATCCGCAGCGTCGTCTCGCCCTCGTTGCGGCCGCCCGTCGCCAGACATAAATAGGCCTGCTTGTCGTAGACATATACAAGTAGTCCAGTAGCCATCGCCGGCAAGTCAATCGTGTAGATCGGGGCGCCGCCCACGAGGGGATCCCAGATCTTCACGCTCTTGTCGAAGGAGCCGGACGCGATCCTGGGAAATCCGCCGTACGCCGCGCCGTGGTGCGGGTCGAGGTACGTACACAAGCACCGCACCCAGCCCCGGTGCCCAGCCAGCACGACGATGCACTGGCCGTTGCGCGGCTCCCAGACCAGCACCAAGCCATCATCGGATCCCGTGACGACCAATGGGGTGTGCGTCGCGGGGTTGTCGAACGTCGCGACGCAGGACACAGTCAAACGGTGGTGGCCCTCGAAATGTGTACATTCTTTGAAGAAGCGCTTGTTCGTGTTTTCGGTGGTGACGCAGTGGGGGTAGATCTCCTTGAGGGTCGCGGGGGCTCGCGGCGGTTCCGCTTTGGCGGCGCGCGCCTTCGCCTTCGGCTTTGGGGGCGGGACGGGCGGCGGGGCGCTGCCGCCGATCTTCGTGATGCGGCCGAGCGTCAGCTTCGGGAGGTCCTTCTTCTTCCTTCCTTTTGGGGCGGCCGCGGGCTTCTTTTTGGGGGCGGGCCGCGGCTTCGCCTGGCGCATGGGCACGTCGTCGTCGGGGACGAACTCGTCGTCGCTGTCGTCCATCATCATCCTCTCTCGTTGCGTTGCGCCTTGCGCGGCGGCGTCGGGAGAGCACTGCTGTGTTGGGATGGGAGCCTTGCAGCGTGTGCTAGCTAGTCGCAGCGATGCCAAGCGATCGGCGCGGATGAATTACGTATCAACAGGAGCGCTACCTCTTAGCTGCAATCTCCCGCGGCACACTTCACGCGCAGCGACCCCGATTGTCCAAAGCTCGTACCTAGCTAGCCCCACTAGCCCGCCCACACCGTAGCTATCCAGCCAGACATCGCTCCCGCAGGAATGCTTCCCCGACGAGTAGCAATCCACCAACCCGCGTGCGCGCGGCGGCTGTTACACAGCGCGGGCAGCAGCGCCACAAGCTCGTAGTCGCAACGCCCCCATCCCGGGCAGCCAAAAACAGGCAACGAAACGATGCCCGCCTACTACGGCCGTGCGCGGCGCGACTACGAGCCCGACGTCGTCTACGTCGAGCCCCGGCGCCGTAGCTACGACTATGACGATGACCGGCGCGCGCCGCGCGAGAGTGAAAGAGAGCGCGAGCTCCAGGACGAGTTGAGAAGAACGCGCCGCGCGCTGCTCGAGATGCGCCAGGAGCGGGCGGCCGTCGACGTCGCCGAGCGGCCGCGCTTCGTGGCGATGTCGCCGAAGAGACGCGGCGACGCCGTCCAGGGCTTTGCCGAGCGTCGAGATGACTATGATGATGAGGAATTTGTCGTCGTCGAGCGGCGCCGGCGCGACGACGACGTCTTTGCGGAGCGGCGGCCGCGCGACGACCCGGTGGTCGTGTGGCAGGCGCCGCGGCGGTATGACGACGAGGACGAGCGCGACGATTCAAGGTTAGCGCCGCTGCCGCGGCGGGACTGGTTCCACGACGGCTACTCGCGGGAGTCGAGACGGTACCCGGGCTCGCGGCGCCAGCGCTACTCGCAGGAGGGCTGGCGCGCGCCCCGCGAGGACCGGAGCGACACCGCGCAGTGGGAGTGGTGCGGAAGGGTGGTGCGCGCGGCGCCTCCATTACCTCCACGCGTGGAACCGCCGCGCGTGAAAAGTACCCGTCAAAGGCAGGACGAGGCCGTCGAGCGGCTGGAGAAGCTCTGCGTCCAGGCCGACGAGCGCGCGAAGCGCGCCGAGGAGCGCCAGGAGGCCCTCGCGAAGGAGCTGCGCGAGACGCGGCGCGACTTGGAACAAGTCGCCGCGGCCGCGGGCACGCCGGTCAAGAAGCCGGTCGAGGACGAGGTCGTCGACGTGGACGAGTTGAAGAGAGAGAACGAGGCCCTCAAGGCGAAGCTCG